>JAWQUS010000021.1:10000000-12785000 GCA_036365455.1 Macrosoma leucophasiata
TCAAAGATAATAACAAAATAATTGCGAATTAGCGTTTCACATTTCGCAGAATTTCACAACTTCATTTAATTTGCGAAATTCTAATACAGCATTAGCATGCGATCAATTAATGCGAATGCTAATAAATCCTTTACTAGCAGAGAATTTCTATCAGGGAACTCGATGCTTGGCTTCATGGGCTTCTAAAGCTAAAGCGACCGAAATAAATGCTATTGACTAATTTTGGACTAGCAAAGAGTTGCCCATTGAATACTTTTTTTAATATGCATCGTGTGGTGCCTATGACCTCGAGATCCGCCAGCAATACAATTATGATGGACAAATATTTGTCAATGGTGGACGTCATAATATCGAATGAATTTATTGCAGACGTATAAAAACATTTTTTAATTACAGCTGAATCAACTGATATGACTCAATATCGGTGAGTACAATTTAATATTACTTGAATTACAAATGTAAACTCCAGAACATTCTCAATTATTTTTCTATTATTTACCAAAATAAATAAAGTCTGTCCTACCAATAGTAGCAATAATCGATCCAGGGTTTGTTAAACTTTAACTGTAGGCATCGGTTTTTTTTAATGTAACGATAATGGCAAACCGATATGCACTTCACATGGATGTGAAGTGATATGAGGAAGATGAAGTGATGACTGAATCCTATAATATATATACTACCTACTACCCAATAAAATGTAATAGTAAAATTACACTTTTTGTCATTTTGTTAATCCTACTACTATTATAAAGGCGAAAGTTTGTAAGTATGGATGTATGGATGTTTGTTACTCTTTCACGTAAAAACTACTGAATGGATTTGAATGAAACTTTACCACAATATAGCTTATACATCAGAATAACACATAGGCTACAATTTTTGAGGTTTTTAATGTGAGGTCGTAGAAAAAACACATTTTTTGCGCTTACATTGCAAACGCTGACTGAATCCTACAAGATAGATCAAAACAATTTACTACAGTATTGTACAACTTAAAAAGGTCTACAAAAAAGTCCGTGATGGTATATGTTTATCTCTTAGGAATAACCCACAATAACCATTTTTTATCCTTTACTTTGTACGAGAAATAATGGCTTATTTACGAAGCGATTTTAAGCAATACAGTATTAATCCTTATCCAATTAAGTATCTTAAATACATTGTGCATTTAATAAAGATCAATATGGCTTTTTACAGCATGTAAATTAAATAAATATTTTCGAAGATATCACAGATTTAAAATGCAGAGTCATAGCAATTTCGGCGATAAATACCGTTTCGGTGATAAATACCGGCAGCGGTGCCAGGCGAACGGGGCGTGGGGGGAGCGGGGTAGGTGCGGTGGGGAAGAAGTGGCTCATCGCTGAGTGCGCGACCCGAACACGGGCAGACACGTGAGGGCAGACGTCGTTGACGGTTGTGTCCGTTTTGCGAATTTTCAAGGCACTAGCGATTTGATAAAAACGTATGGTCGCCTACTTTAAGTAATATAGGCCTAAGGTTAGTTATTGCCAGGTTTCTTTTTGGTTAGGAGTTACACGTACAAAAAGATACTTCATTTTTACGAATTACTTCATTGATAATTCAATTACTATATAGACTTGCTCACGTGTTTCCAAAGCGAAGAATCTGCATGTTTATGCTGAAGGAAAAAGATCGTTAAATGTAGTTTATAGGAGCATACTGCAGTAGCTACCTATAGGCCTATGATTAGGGCTCTGCAGTGCTTAGTTACCGTATTTCTTACTTATTACTAGACTAGACGGGTCGAACCTGAAGTCCACGCGAACGAAGTCGCGGGCAAAAGCTAGTAAGGTATATAGAAATATTGTCATGGTCCTCGTACCTACTCTAAATTTCTTGTTGATCATTTTTGACAAACATAAGAGTATCAACGTTTTGAAAAGCTAATAGTTTAGCTTTAAACTGACATGTTGCAACAACTTGTTTTCTTAAAAATCAATGTGATTCAATAGCCTGTGGCCTGGATACGTGATGAAACTGAAGCAACTCTCAAAATGAACCGACAAGAAAATAATCCAGACTACGTATTCTCAACCGGGATGTCTGGCGCTCTACACTCTCTGCCTACCCCGTTAGGGACCTGGCGTGAAGATACATACATACATACGTATTCTCAATAAAAAAAAAATAAAAAATAAAAATACGCTTACACTCACAGCCCCACAGTAGGTTTAAACCTGTGTCGTGGGTGCCGTTGCACACATACAACACATACACAAACACCCAGACCCGAAACAAATATATGTAGGCCATACAAATATTTGTACCGGTGCGGGGATCGAACCCGCTACCTTTCGAATCAAACGGTCATCTCACACCGCTGGACTAATCGGGTCGTCAAGTATTTATAAATAATGGATAATTTATTTTATTTTTTTTTATTCCAGAGAAGAATAGGTGAAAATTGAACTATTTATTTTTTGCAATAACACATGCGAGTGAACTTTAGAAATTAAAGATTTTTTTTTACTTCGGGCAGGAATCGAACCTGCGACCTCAGGATAACTATTAATTAGTTATCAATGGATGACGTTCACCGACCTTAAAATCGGTTAAAAATAAAAATAAATAAAAGCAGCAATTCGGTAGCTTAATAGGTGAAAATTGTTTATGGAAGCATAATTCCTATAACTAGCAGTTTTCACATCACAATTCCACAAAAAATATAGTTTATCAACCATCAAAATACCTAATACAAAAAACATATCGTGTAAAATTAGCAAAAAAAAATTGCAGTTGTAAGTTATTTTGTTTCAATTAATGCGAGTAACAATTAAAATAATTTTATAAAATGGTATTTTTTAATCACATTCACATGTATTTTTCTTCTGAAAATTTGTTAATTTTACATCTCTTATTATGTGTTTTGTGTCATTTTTACATACAAACACAGGTATTTTACATACACACAAGTATTTCACAGATTGTCACAGATCTGTATGTATGAGTTTACCTCGTATGATCCTTTATAGTAACGTTTAAATTATGTTTAATATTTGCGACCGCAAAACAGAGTAAAGTGACGCATATCCAGCGCTTTGTCAAATTCCTTATACATTTTAATAGGAAATTCAAGCCAGCTCATGTAACGAAATACATTACCATATTTTACGAAGTGTATCGCCGTAATGAGGTGAGAGGTTAACGGGTTAAAGGTCCGTTGGCTAGCTATCTTGTTAACAAAGTACATTGTGTACGCGGGAGTCCATTTGGCAAAATTAATTATATCGGCTCACGAAGGCTGCCAGGTTATTTTTTTTAATAAAAATATAATAATAGGTTGGGGAAAAAGTCTTTTCGCATTATAGTATGTATGAACTTGTAATAAAATCTCTTTGGCTGTAGTATTTGTATCTGGCTGGTTTTGGTATAATTGAAAGAACATAATTCCAAATTCAAATTAGGCAAATGTGTGATTATCATTTGTTTTTCGTACTGTCAAGATGAGTGAATCTAATGAAGAAATTCGAAACATTTTACAATTTTACTACAATAAAGGTAAAAATGCAACGCAAGCCCCAAAAAAAAATTGCGATGTTTATGGACCTAGTGCAGTGTCTGTGAGAGTAGCACAAATTTGGTTTAAGCGTTTTCAATCCGGAAATTTTGATGTCAAAGATGCACCTCGCTCTGGTCGCCCTATTACGGATAAAATGGATGCCATTTTTTAAAAAGTGGAGCAAGATCGACATATCAAAAGTTACGACGTAGCTGAAGAACTGAGAATTGATCACAAAACAGTTTTGGCGCATTTGAAAAAAGCTGGGTACAAAAAAAAGCTCGATATTTGGGTACCTCACGAGCTCACTGAAAGAAACCTTATGAACCGTGTACTCATTTGTGATTCTTTATTACGACGTTATGAAACCGAATCATTTTTGAAGAAGCTGATAACTGGTGATGAAAAGTGGATCACGTACGACAAGAACGTGCGAAAAAGGTCGTGGTCAAAGGCCGGTCAGGCTTCTCAGACTGTGGCGAAACCCGGGTTAGCTCGCAATAAGGTGATGTTGTGTGTGTGGTGGGATTGGAAGGGCATTATTCATTATGAGCTATTACCACCAGGCAGGACTATCGATTCTGAACTCTACTGCGAACAACTGATGAGATTAAAGCAAGAAGTTGAGAGAAAGCGGCCGGAATTGATCAACAGAAGGGGTGTGGTGTTTCATCATGATAACGCTAGACCTCACACATATATAGCCACTCAGCAAAAATTAAGAGAGTTTGGCTTGGAGGTGTTAATGCATCCGCCGTCTATACGGCGGATGCATTAACACCTGACCTTGCACCTTCAGATTTCCACCTGATTCGGTCTCTTCAGAATTCTTTATGCAATGTTAGGTTACCATCACGAGAGGACTGCCAACTCCACTTGTCGCGGTATTTGATGAGAAGTCCCAAAATTTTTATAGCAATGGGATCATGTCCCTACCTACAAGATGGCAAAAGGTTATCGAACAAAATGGTACATATATACTTAAGTTAAATTTAAATAAACTATATTAAAAAATGTTTTGAATTATCTTAAAAAATGCGAAGTAACTTTTTCCCCAACCTAATATTTCGCATTAACACATGCTTGTGAAATATATTTTAAAGAAAAAATGGAAAGAAAAATTTCGGTAGCTCAGTTGGAAGAGCGACTGGACTAGATTCCCAGTGGCCGCGAGTTCGAGTCTCGCCTGAAGTCAAATTTTTCTCTCCATTTTTTCTTTAAAATAAGTTATAGTTGTTAATTTCAAACACAATGTTAATTGTTCTTGATTAAATAAATAAACTCCAGCTCACCGTTGGAAACCTGTAATTACAACAGTAAACTGTTAACATGAGACGGTACGGTACGGCCCTGTAATTTCCGCAACACAGGTGTAACGCCTTAGGCTTCAGGAGTGGCAACGCATCTGCATTTTGACCTCTGGTCTTTGTGTTGGTGTCTATAGGCTGCAGTCATCACTTAACATCAATGTGAACTACATGCTTGTTTGCCACTTAAGCTGTTCTATCATCCTAAAGTTCTGAAATTAAATAAAATCTTGCCCAAAATTACACCTCATCTGACAACATTTGAACAGGTTTAATAATTCATTAGTTGTTCCAAACTTCTGACAATGTCGGGACATTAATGAAGTTCATGATTAAAGTGTGGTCACATGAGTGTAACCGTTAACTTTTTGAAGCCGCAGTTACAATGTTGTTAATTGTTGTAATTAAACCTAACTTCAGATTTACATGATTAATTTTAAAACAGGAGTCAATTTTAGGTGTAATAAATATGAAAAGCATCTCTTGGTTCACCCAGTGTACCACGGGCAATGACCGATCTTCAGTATTGTAAATAATTGTATATTAGGTACATTTATGTTTTTTAGTAAACTACAATATTATACTTTGTAATCTCAACGTTTGAAAAATTGCATGTGAATTTAAGTTAAAACACCAGAGAGAAGTAGCCATATGCAGGCTTTCCCCTCTGTCGCCTTGATGTTTAAATGTGTGCGTGAAATTGTTTACGTATTTTGTTAAAATTAAGGTGTGAGTTTCGTAGTAATAGACGTTTTTTGTAGTGTGTGTGTATCACACGTAGTTCCCCCCTCAAAAAATGACAGACTATTTTGCATCTGTAATAAACGCTATTAACGCTATGGCTACTCCGGTCCGCCGCGGCGACCGACGGCCCGTGTTGCTCTATGCCCGTTGTTTACAATACCGAAGACGCTTTTCATATTTTATTATCTCTAACGTAACGAATAAACATTTTGATTTCTTTGTAGAAATTAAACTTGCTGATTTTCTCGCGTATACAACACTCCCAAACTTCTTACAATGTATGAAGCTCGCGAAAACCTACGAAAACGTTATTTTGATTTCTGTTTAATAATTAATCATTTGGTCATCAGTGCCGACCATCTGGTTACGTACTTTGTATGTTTTACCAGTTATTCAATAAAATGTAAACAGACACAGCAGAACCACACCGCGAACACTCCGCCTAAATTCCATTCAAACGCTTAATTTGGTTTCACACAGACATCAATCAGTGACGTGTATTTACACGCGCACCTGTTTTTTTTTTATTATTAGGTCGGGCTTTGTGTAGGCGGCCTGTCTCGAGACGGCACTAGTCTACTTCACCGGCCAATCAGCGAGCGCAGAAGGTGCTCCAGCCTAAGCAAAAAAGTTAGCGCAACTGCCTAAGGGTGACCCATGCGGGTCCGTGCCTTGGCTTAGGGCAGGCTTTCCGGAGGGACATATGAGACATATGCGATTATGGGCGGTGATCATCGCGGAGGCCTGACATGCCATTGGTGTGTTTGCGGCGAGGTGCGGCAGTGGCGGCCAATGGGGGCCTCATGGGGGTTGGCACAGGGGCCGGGGCGGGGGCCGGAGCCGGGGCCGGGGCGGGGGCCGGGACTGGGGCTGAGGCCGGTTTTGGAGCGGCCTGAGGGGCCTTCGCGGGTGCCCGAGCGACCGGGGTGGTCGTGGGCGACGGGATCACTCCCTTAAGAAGAGGAAAATGGGTGGTGCTCATAAGAGAGGGCGGAGGACCGGTCCTCCATGCGGGGGCCAAGATGGGGTTGGGGGTCCTCTCGAATTGAGGGGCCGCTCTGGGTGGGATTGGGCGACGACCCCTGGTTGGGATTCGTGCCGCTTTGGGTACCTCTTTGCATCCCCTATAGTTGGCGGGGTGACCTGCCTGCCCACAGAGTATGCAGCTCGAGGGCTCCGAGCATGCAGCTCTATCTTTGGGGCGCGTGCAGTCGGCCGTGCCGTGGTCTTCCAGGCACTTAACGCACCTGGGGCGCATTCTGCACCGACCTGAGGCATGGCCGTAGCGTTGGCAGTTATGACACTGCCCTATGTATCCCCTTTTGTCGGGGGGCTCGACACGGATGCCACAGAGTCCCGCAACATCTTTGATGTTGAAGGTTGCGGTGGCTTCCTTTGTGTTGTCCAGAATGACTAACACCATTTCGAGGTGTCCGTTCTGGCCCTTGGGCCCGCGATGCATCCTGTGAACTTGCTGCACGGGGAGGGCTTTGACCTCTTTGAGGTCGGTCATAATTTTCTCGGGTGTGAGGAATATAGGGAGGTTGCGTATGACAACGCGACGCCGTTTCTCCTCTGGGAGAGCGTACGTAAAGTATTGTAAGCCTCTCTCGTCAAAGAGCGAGGTGGCTGTACGGTGGTGGGAGGAGGACTCCAGTTGGATGGTGTAACAACCATCCTTGGGATTCCACCTGGTGTGGAGGGGGACGACCCCTTTGACCTTCAGCGATGCTGAGAGGTCGGTCCAGGTGAATTTGTCGGACCCTAGGAATTTGAGTGGGGGGGGGCGTTTGGATTTTGGCGCTCCAGGGGCGCTAGTCTGCGAGCGCGCTAAAGGCGTGCTGGCTTGGGAGAGGTGCGCGGGGGATGCGCTACCTTGAGAGGTGACCGCAGGGGCGGTGGGAGAAGCTGTGATTCTCACAGCTTTGGCGGGAACGGAGGGCTCCTCGGCCTGGGTTTTACGGGTCTTCCGCTTTCGCTTGCCTCCTTTGACGAGCGTGAAGTCGTCGGAGTCGGAGGCGGACCTTTCGTTGGACGCCTGTCCTACGGACATTGCGTCGGAGTCCGTGGAGCGTTCTTGGCCGGGAGTGGGGGAGGGGTGGCGGACTCTGCTTGGTCCGAGGGTTGGGGGGCTGCGGACTGAGATGCGTCCGGGGAACAAGCTGACTCAGTATGGTCCGGGGTAGAGCGGTGAGATGGGTGAGCGAGAGCGCGACTGCGAATGATCGCGTGGGGGATGGCTCGAGCGCGGGGAGCGCGAGCGGGACCTCGGGAGCTTTGGTGTGTCCTTACAAATGGATTCAAGGAATCCATCGGGCAGGGGGTCCGGCAACTCCTGCATAATGCGGGCGAACTTGGAATTTATTTTACTGTTTTTGAGTAGGATGGCAAAAGCTGCCTCGTACTTTTTCTTCTCCTCAGACATCATGTATGGAGAGGAGTCGATCGACGCTAGGGAAAGAAATGGAAATGGTCGCGCCTGTTTGCGGACTTGGTGGTATTTATCCCTATTTCGACCTAATGCGCACGAAACAAGAGGGTTCGATTAAACGAACCCGTTCCCCGGGAAGAACCCACAACAAACCCGGGGCAATCGTGTGTTTTGACGCGCCTACACTTACACGCGGGGTATTTTCCCTACCTCCCGGGTGGGACAACACGGGAGTGAGTGAGGTGAAATTACCTCCTCGCCGGGATAGGCGAGGAGGGTGTGTCCTATTGGTGAGCTCTAAGCTTGTATCGCCCTCGGCCAATCTTAATGTGCCGAGGGGCCCTAAGGTAACGTCTGTCAGTCAGTACTTGTACGGCAGAGACTATGAGGTCACTCCAAATGCCTCTGTTTTAACCGTACACTTCCGATTTAGCTTTAGCCTGAAGGGCGCAGCAACGTCACGGGTCGTCGTTTTGTCGGTTTCGTTGGCACTGTTAAGTTTCAGCCGACTTGCCCTGAGGGGGCCAACTTGACGAAACTTCGGTATTGGCAGAAACGGGATAAACCCTAATTCCACAAAACACGGCGGTCGGTCAAAGGACTGACCATCGTTATTGGTAATTAGGGCGGCGATTCGCCGAATCCCGAGAACAATGGCATTCGCGATAACGCTCTACCTGAAGGGAGAGCGTGAACAAAGGAAGCGTGCGTTCGAGACGAGCGCACGAACCGGAATGGCGCGCACCTGTGTGCGTAGCGCGTAGAAAATACCAATCGTCGCCCATAAGAGGGGAAGGGGTTGAGTGATGCGGGCAAATCGGGCGGGATGTCGAAGTGTCCATTCTATACGTAGTATTATTACATATTCTCTAGCAAAACGTACACGTAGAAAGTATTCTGTGGGTAAAGCAATTACATTTCAAAACTTAAAACTTTACTTAAGCCTCATCTGAAAGAGCCCACGTCCAATACGAAGACAAGAGTCAATTTAAATAAGTTTCACCTAAGAAATAAGTTTCACCTGATAAAGAAGTCCTCGCCGCAAAGCATTTAAATACACCCACCTGAAAAGAACAGAGACTATCATGAATATTCAGAAAAGCTTTTAGTGAAAAGAAATGAAGGGAGACGATTCGGTTGTTAGACTGTATAGCAATGTTTCCGTTTTAGTTCGAAAAGTAAGGAGGGACTGCGTGAAATAAGGAATCTTGTTATGGTTGGAAAGGTAAAAAACTGAGTGGAAACTCAGCAGTCCAAATTTTGTTAGAAGGCTAACAGCCAAATACTCAAACGTCACTTAAATCTAAGTGGGACTTAAAAGTTCTCTGTCTTTGTAAAACACGTTCAAACGATAGAGATAGCGCTCATTTGAGGGTTGCTTAAAATTGAATGACGTTTGAGTATTCGGTCATAAGGAAGGTAATTCGAAAGTTTCTTTTTTTTTGTTTTCAATTTTTATGCATAAAATAATAGAAATGTTTACTAGTGGTAGTTCTGCTGTCTATTGTACGAGAACGTACTAGCTATATCTGAAAATTTAAAGCTTTTGGGTAGCGGAGAGTGATATTCTGGCAACCTAGAGTCCGAGTTTTACGGTGCAATGGTCTAACTCCTAGCCTGAAATATGTTCGAGCCGTCAGAGTGCAGTTCTGTGGCACAAGGTGCAGTGTGACACCTAAATGTGCATATCGGTTCAACCTTGTAGCCTGGCAGACTAAAATGAGCCTTAAGCATTGAGCCAGCTTTACTCCAGCGAGTCGGAATACCTACGAAACTAGCTAATCGCGTTAAGCTTGCTACGTCAGCGAGTGGAGATATGTGAGACTTTGAAATCTAACGAAGGCTTGTACCTAATGTGCCTAAAAAAGTACAAAGTGCCTATAGTGCAAGACGTTCCGACTTACAACTTGTCTTGGCGACGCATCTTAAGTACACCATCAAGCCTCGTATGAGCCCGCGGCGCACGTGACTGTCCGGCATGGAGCTCATGGTCGCACAATAGAAAGAGGTGCCACGACTATGTTGTCGTTAAAGAAAAAGCCATGCCATATTACTCAGGTGTATCGACAGCGGCTCCGGTCGATCAGATAACGAGTCGCATGTATGCACCTTGCGCTGCACCAAGCGCACGGGTTTTCAGATTTTTGAAATATTCTACGGCATGGCTTCAAGTAGGCATGTAGTTCGGTTCCAAAGATAGAGCAATGAAAGGATAATGTTTCAGTAATACAGCATACTTTACATAACGCAAATAGCTGGAATATTCAGTAAATTATATGAATGTGGTAAACAATTATAAATACCCATGATACGTAGCTTCTATTTCCCTAATATATCTTTTCCCTTATTAACTGGTACGATACCATTTACTCCAAACACGCGTAACCGCCAGACTAATAGGTAACTAATCAAATTGGTATTTTACAAAATCACGTAGGCAACTAGCCCGTATTTGAAACACCCCGGACTCAAGGTGTTTCGGATACTTTGGTTGCTAAGCAGTCGTAAAAGAAAGGTAAATCCTTTCTTGAGTGACAAAACATCTCTCATGAACTACACTTAGTACCGGTGTCTCACGGCCGGGGAATACGGCGATAACCAATGATTTTTGTTGTTTGTAAAACTCCACATTCGTTTGCATTGAGAACGTATTACACATTCATACTTGCAAGGGGGCGAACGATGGACCGTCGTGAAGCTGTGCACATCATGTAACACTGTCTTAATAGGTATATACGTCACGCTTGTGTACGGGAGCGCACAGACACACATATGCATATAAGGAAAACGTCCTGTACATCACGAACGTTTTTAGATAAAGCTATGTGACTAGCAACAGTCTAAAAGCAGGTGAACCTTGCCCAAGTATCCTTGATTGTAATGTCGACGAGCCTCTAGGATCGACGTTACATTACTCGAAGTCCGCTTATAGTATATAGTAAAGACCGTCTATAGCTTCAACTTTCTGAAAATTAAATGTACTAAGTATTAAGTACTAATAGCAAATAATATAAGAAGAATATTTTCATTATCCAATAGTCCAGCAGACTAGAGCAGCTTGGATCGAGGATCACGGGTTCGATCTCGTACCGGGATAAATATATGTATGGCCTACAGATATTTCAAGTCTGGGTGTGTATGTGTTGTGTGTGTACAACGTCACACACGAAACAGGTTTATATCCAGTGCGGGGGCTATGAGTGTGAACCTTTTTAATTAACCAAAATAATAGACATGAAAAAATACGTTAACAATATCGACCTTACACTTGATGTAAACCTGTTTCGTGGGTACCCCAAAGTCCACTTTTGGGTGAACATATAAAAATAATTCACTTATTCAAAGAAACTTCACATACCAATGTGAACGAGCCCTAACTAAATCAGTCCTGCACATTATTGAAATCAGTTTTCGCTTCACTGGTTTTAAGACAGAAGACTGAATAAACAGGTACGGAAACAGATTTTTCATTTTGATTCCCCCTCGTAGAGTGTAATCGGACTCATTTAGAATTTTAGACAGGATTAAATTCGTTTAATTACTTAACTGTGAAAATATGTTTAAATAAAGATTTTTCGCCACTTTTTAATAAAATTTGACAGAATATAATGTCTTGAAAAAGTAATAACACTTGCACGTATAAATTGGTTTGGTAATTCTGGGAAGAAAGGAATAAAAAATATCCCTTGAGACTAGGTAGACATCGACATCAAAACGTTTTTGTAAAATAAAATACTAGAATTTCCTCAAGTAGCACGTATAAAGCTTTTTGAAAAGCCCATAAAGATTTTAATAAAAAATATATTCTTTTTTATTTTATGTTTTTTTAATAAAAATTATAAGAACCTGATGTTTTACTTTGTGTTAAGAACAATACACTATACAACAAATACATCTGTTAGTATTCACGGACCGTAGTACCTACCTAATTTATATGTCAGTCTTATCAAACACATCCTATCACTTGATCGAATTCTAATAGGAAAATTGATGATCAACAACAAAAAACGAATGTCCCAATGCCATTGAGCATGGCCTCAAGGAAAATATCTAATTAGATGAGTTCGTGTGATTACTGCATTGTTTCGGCTTAGTATAGACAGTCTATTAGCTATGTATCGACATGACTTGCGATTAGAAGAGATAGGATTAATTACATTTGGTCAGCAGTTTCTCATCTGTATTTCACGTTCTTAGCTATGAATAAATTGTTATAAAAAAGGGAGTTATATATTCGACTAGTATGTAAGTAGACTTTTTAACGTATGTTCATCGATTTCTTCTCCAATTGTGGACCGATTTTTTAATATATAATATTGTTTCAAAAACCACATTTTCTAAATGGTCACCAAGTTGTGATCGAATGATGCATCCATGGGAAACCCTAAAAAACTATAAAGGATATAACCTTTATAGTATTTCACGTTATATTTATTACTAGCGGACCGCCCCGGCTTCGCGCGCGTGCAATGTTACCTACCCTCTCCTATTAGCCTAAAGCCTTCCTCGATAAATGGGCTATCTAACACTGAAAGAATTTATCAAATCGGATCAGTGGTTCCTGAGATTAGCGCGTTCAAACAAACAAACAAACAAACTCTTCAGCTTTATAATATTAGCACAGTATAAGTACATACAGTAGTTAATCGCCTTTGAAGTTTTGCGATATGCCGCCTTCATCCATCAAAACGAAAAATCATTAAGGTTGTCACGTTTTTGGTTTTTATTAACGTTGTTTGTAACGCGTCAGTTTACGTTGAACATATACAAAAATCCTAAAAACATCACGCCTGTAATCCCCTAAGGGGTAGGGAGAGGTAAATCGGATTCATGCATACATCCTAGATTCGCCGGTCACGTTTTGGCCCATGTAACAGGCGGCAAGCCTGTTGACATCGCCGGGCACTTTACCAAACTTTGAGGTACTGGGAAGCCTCCAGAAAATGGAAAAATCTATCAAACTATATATATCTCAACCTATCAACAATTTACCAGTCTATCATCAATCTACCAGCATTCCAATTAGGCGGTCTATCAGTACGCCAGAATTCTAACAATTATAATGTACCGATCCTAATATTCATCCATACCTTTTTAACTCCGTCCAATATAACCCGAATATGAAATATGTACATACAAACAAAAAAAAGTTTAGAGTTTTCTTTAAAGATTTTTTCGTTTTAAGTGAAGTAAGTACGTACATAAAGTGTAAAATATAACAGACAATAATAATAAATGAAAATTAGAATAAAATATTAACAGTAAAGTTGACATCAAATTTTTCAATATCACCCAAAAACTTAGTAAAAAAAATTTTAAATCTCGCACCCCTTTTCGCTAAGTCCCAAGTAGATGACAGTTTTTGTATGGGCTACTTGGTACCGCCCCTCCGTCCCTCGCGTCGCACGCCCCGCATGATTGCTCTGACATTACACGTTCGTTGGATGACTGTAGGTAATTAACACGTTCTTCGTTTTGTTTAGACTGTGATATTAGTATAGATTTATAGTAATTAATATGAAGTTGACCAATCATAGGCATCGGTCATGTTTTTGGTTTTTGAGCATCTTACTATTATTAGAATTTCATGAACTCCAGTTTTTTTTAAGTTTATGCTTATTACTTTTTTCCTTTGTCTTATAAACTAGAAGTCCAAATATTATTTTATTGAATAACTAATTTATTTGTTATAATTTTTGCCAGTCTTTTTATTTGGGCTAGATTCCGCCGCAATAAGTCTGGCAGCTTATTTTCTCGTTCGCTTCAATGCAGCATCTTTATTGAATGAAGAATTTTCCAGCTTGCATTTATTTAACATAGTTTTCATATTCACGAAAATTTCACCAAGCCAGTAGAGAAATATATAATATGAAATATTATTATTTCATATCGTAATATTTTGCAGTTCTTATCACTTCATATATAGGCAGCGTGTATTTTATGTGTTTAAGTATTTCACTCCATGTAAATTTACCTGATATACCTCTTTTCTCCTTCAAATCAATGTATCTGAACATTTGAAATTTATTTGAACATGTATACATTTGATTGGTGACCCAGGTCCAGGTCCAGGACTGGTTAGTCCAGCGGTGTTTGATGGCTGCTTAATTCGGGAGTCGCTACATTGCAATGTAGCGACTCTCGAAGACAGAAATGGTCTGTTACCAATGCATTGGTAACAGACCATTTCTGTTAGTCTTACTACTAAAGCAGTAGTCTGATCGTCACATAATCGGCCTACAGACCGGTAATCTGAAAAAAAAACCTAGTTTGCATTTTGTTAACTGTGAAAATGTATAATGACATAATATTTCAGCAAATCAAGCTTTGAACATCCACGAATTTTAATGTCACACATTTTCCACCCGATGACAGAATGAATTACTAATTTTTCCCCTCTCACTAATGACTGCGTCATCTGCGTGTAATTACGGGGCTTGCTTTGGAAAAAAAAGCGGTAATTGTTTTTACACCACTGCCATTTAGTTGGGGTGATCAGGTGTACCTTGCTGATGTTTCATGATATCAATGTTTTTTATCGCTTGTTCCCGAAAAAAAACTTAAATACCTTTACACTAAAAAAAAAATGTTAGGTATATTGGCACAGTTACAAGTGCTCACAAGTTATTTAGAGTAGCATTTATAGATTCATTATTAAAAACATGGCTTAAATTATAATAAGCTTATCTTCAGACGTATTATGTACATAAATAATGTATCTTCACGCCAGGTCCCTAACGGGGTAGGCAGAGAGTGTAGAGCGCCAGATATTCCAGTCCTGACCTATACCTCCTACACCTAGTCTTCCTAGGCCTCTGCAACCATCCACATTCGCATTGTATATCTGTTTAGTCATTAGCTCATTTGACATTCTTTCTTTATGCCCAAACCATCGGAGCATGCCTTTTTTCATTTTTACTCCGATACTATCATTCACACATAAATAACTTCACTATCGCATTTTTCGGATTCACAACACCATACATTATGTTTGTTGCCAAAGTATCATAATTTCTAACAATAGTAATGTCGATCATGCAGATCTCTAGATAGCACTGTTTCAATTCGATATAAATTGCGACTACCGCAAAAACTCGCACGAGACACGCTGTAATTTCTTGGGTCAAAAGTCATAAAAGATATTTTAATGTAAGTATACGAAGAAGTGAATCGTTCTCCGTTCAGTTAGGAGTACCATCGTCATTTCCATGTATACTCAACAATGTCCGTATGAGAACAAAAACACAAAACACCGAGATTTATCCATAATCGCGTCCTTTTCTGGAAGACGACGCATGATATGCGCATTTTTATGAGCGTTGTTATCAGTGCGGGGTCTTATTGTTAGCGGTTAAGATTTGAAGGTAAAATCTATAATGAAAGCCGTACTATAAAAAATTGCAACAATCACACAACTATGTTTAACTTCTGACACGATAATCATGAAGCTATAAAGCGTGACAAGACAAATCTAACAAGACTGCTAGAGCTGCAGTTCAGAACAGACCTTAATAACTTTAAAAAAATAATTTATACTGACAAAATTATGATATGGCCACGGAATTAAAAGGTGGCCTTTTATGTATGTATGTATCTTCACACCAAGTCCTTTATGGCCATTTATAAGGTAATATTCACAGCTCAGTTGTAAAGCAGTAAGAGCATCAAATATCAATTACAAATTTACAATTTAAAAAAAAGTATGATTCACAGTCGTCGAGGTACAATGTGAATCATACAGGTAAATCAGATCATATTCCATATCCCAAAAGTATTCGCGGCTTTGTAACATGTCCAGATATGGCTTCAAAAGCCACACACCACAAATGGTATAAAAACTGATGCAAAAGCAGATACAATTTCGCAGGACTTCGACTAACGCCACAACCTTTGTGGCGTTCGGCCTCAGGAGCATTTTATTTTCTAAATCCGGATTACATTCTCATCCGGGTAAAATGTATTCTATATTTATCGTCGCTGACCGGACGTTTTTTTAACAATGGCCGACGAAAGCGCAGTATTAACTGGGGAGATTGTGTGGAACGGATCTCTGAATGATGTGCCTTTATCATATCATTCAGGTGTATTTTTTTAATGTTTGGAAAAATATAAGCTAAAATTCGTTTTACTGATGAATCAGCTTTAAAACATCTTTTGACAAAACAGCCAATGTTGGACCTGAACCGTACACTTACATGTTGTAATGTCATTGCTTAATCCAACCATTTATGACTATAACAATCACCAATTCACATCGCCGGGAGTGAAGCTGATCATTTAATTATAAACAACCTTCACATACAGATAAGATAAGATAAAATTATAAGACCAAGTATGTTATGACAACCCCATCGCGTCTGTTAATGCAATAAACTACCGAACAAACTATCGAAAAATATCGAATGGATATTTAATTTTTTAGCAATGGACGGTGTGATTCATGAGATGTATACAGTGCTCAACAATAAATATTGCACAGCCTAGGTAGGAGACTTCGGCTTATTTCGGGTCTGTAGAGCGTTATCTCTTTCGCACCGTACCTATTTGACGTTTGTCGACCATTTTGATCAAGTTTTGAACAATAACGGACTGTCATTGCTTACGTAGGCAGTGTGCAACAGAGATAACGATCTACTAAGTCGAAACGAGCCGATCGACATAATGACACTCATTAAATAAAGAATTTAGACATATTTAAGCTTTATTACCAGAGCAAAGCGAAGATGGATTGCTAGAATATAATTTCAATAAAAGCAAAGGATTGAATCCTTTTCTAGGCATTTCGACTTAGTTCCACCATCAATCTTTTTAAATTGTAACACTCATTGAAGCGAAAGGTTTCATCATGCAAACTGGACGCTTGGACTTCGTCAAAAATCTAGTTCGCACGATCTTTTTTTACCACGAACGTGTGAATTGTGCAACGAACTACTCTGTTAGTTGTTGCCGAAAGTGTTGTCAATAACTACTTCAAGGCTAGTAGCACGCTGCAAAATTATTCACAGGTCCGTTCATGGTGGGTAGCCACTTTTGTTGAAGTTGCTCCTTCAAATAACAGTACTTTTTTAAAGTGGACCAATTGAATGTACTTTACCTACGTAACTGTAGTTTGTCCGCTGTAGATCTAATACTTTTCTTACAATCCATCCACCGCAAAAACAACGTTTCCATCATATGTATAAAATACAAAATAAGTATATTTATAGAACAACGCCATTAAAGTTTGAAGATAATATTTGATTTTTTTAAATTATGCAGTCACTGTCATTTATATAAGATGTTTTAAAATAGTATCATAAAAAATCATCGTCATCGTCTAATCCTTCAAATAAAAAGGTTATGCCATAATCACAACGCTTGACATGCAGGTTGGCGATCGCAGTGGCGTTAGTATTATTGCGGGATAGTGCTACCCACCACTTGTTGTTGCATTAACTACCGCCTTAATGGACCGCAATTGTTTGGTTGATTTCATAAAAATACATTTTAAATGACCTGATAGAAGAAATTATATCCCCAAAGATTTCCACAACGAACGGTCTTGGGGACAACCTTACATACAGTGACAACATACAGTGATTGCCCACGACGGTTACAACATTGTTTACATATAACGTATCCTAGGACTAATAAAACTTAATTATAGAGTAAAATGCCGGACGCGAGCAAAATAAATAAGCGATTGATTAAGGTTGAAGCAGAATGTTTAAACACGGCAACCGGTCCGGAAACATAAAGCTACGACACCCGATACTACGGCCGCGTCCGGTCGCTTCCGGAGCACGATCATTTGCGCTTTTTGTTTGTTTGTAGTATACTATTTGTTTATTGCAAGAACATCCCTGAGCGATTAAATTTAGGTGACAAATAGCGGTATATCGCGGCAGAACCCCGGTGATTTAATTTTTCTTCTAAAACAATGAGTGCATAATAATGTCAGGTTTTTGGATATGTTCAGTTTTTGTTTTATATTATTTCGCATAAACACATGCTTGTGAAATATATATATATATATATTTTAAATGAAAAGAAAAACTTCTTCTTGACTTCTTCAGAAGTCAAGTTGAACTTGGCTTCTGCACTGCCACCATAAGGCAATGCAATAAATGTGAAGGAAAGATTTGACAAATCGGGCAGAGCTTCGGAAGCTCAGTTGTGAGAGCGGCTGGACTAGATTCCTAGTGGCCGCGAGTTCGAGTCTCGCCTGAAGTAAAATTTTTCTTTCCATTTTTCTTTAAAAAAAAATATGTTCAGGTTTATTATAAGTATAAGTATTAAGTGAATATATTACTAAATTCTGATTGTAGGATAAAAATACACGTTTTGAATACTTAACAAGATAAAAGACATTACTTATTTTTTACGCACACTTACAGTTCCACACTAGGTATGAACCTGGCCGTTGTTCACACACATAACATACACAAACACCCAGACCATTGACACTGCATATGGGTACCCTAGGGCAAATAAAACGTAATTATAGAGTAAAATGTCCGATCTGAACAAAACTGGACTAAAATAATCAATATAATCGATTGATTATTTTAGTCACTATCCAGAAGTCACAATGTTTAGACAGGGCGACCAGTACGGAAACAAAGCTGCGACACCCGATACTGCGACCGCAACCGGTCGCTTCCGGAATGCGATCGTTTATGCTTTTTGTTTGTTTGTAATGCACCATTAATTTGTTTGTTGCAAGAACATCCCTGATCATTTTTTTTTTGCATTGTCATTGCCGTTGTATCACACCACCAAATATTTTATTATTATTCATACCTAGTAGACCACCTAATCAGAAAATTAACTATAATTCAAACATGTGTAGCAATATTTGGATATTATGCAATACAAGAAGGTTAACCTTATAGGTACGCAATACAAAAATGAGTGACGATTGTTTCTTAGGTACTTACTTAAAAAAGTTCAAAGCAGGTATTATAGAACAATCCCTTATCCATGTGTATACCTACAATGTATATGAAAATGACCACAAATCACGACATAAATTGCTTACATAATGTGCTTGGGCAGATTTTGTATAAACTGCTTTGTTAGAGCAGAAAACTTGCAACCAAGGAACAGCGGGGAATATAATAAATAAAAAATAATAAGAAAACTTTCCCCATTTGAGTATGGAGGCTTCACGTTGAGATGGCAATTCACAAATTTTTCCAAGCGGTATCAACTAAAATCGACCTTGAATACTTGATGCTAAAAATCATTATCACTTGCAGAGATTTGCAATATCGCCGCGATAGTGGATTTCAGACCAAATGTAAATCATAGGACGCATCAACCTTAACATTCACTTTCCAGGAGTATAACCACAAGAGTTTGGAAAGAGCAATCACTCAGTACGTAATCTCTTAGGATTTTCTCAGAAGCAAGTCTCACTCCCCACACACTGAGCCCTTTTTGTTTTTTAAAAAGACTGCATCTTACAGATAAGGTACACCCCGCGCCTTCGGTCTGAAGGGACGTCATTCAACTCGATGTGCATTAAAATTTAATGGCCGACACTACACTAGAGAGGATACGTTAGAAAACAAAAGAACGGGACGATTTGACATTTGAATCGTAAACAAAAACAAAGAAAATTATGCTCTTCAACGTTTACCAAGGTATCGGCACTTCGTCAAAGCAATAACGTCGTCCCTACTTTTCAAGTACTACAAAATGACGTCGCCCCCGCAGCCGTGTTGCCATTTTGTTTTTGTCACTTCACTTTAATCACTGTGCGAAAACATAAACAGTCGCGTTCTCATTTCGAAAAGAGCAATGTAACCCGCCAAAGCGGCAAAGGTACGTTTAAAATATGCGAAGCCTTTGTGGAAAAGAACAAGGAAAATTGCTTGCTTGACACTTCTAATCGCAGCAAAAAACAATATGAAAGACAGACGTCCGAACGTGTAAACATTTTAATTGTACAAATCAATGGTCAGTCCACGATAAGCTAGGCAATTATTTTTTATTTTATAGTAGGATAATTCAAAACGTCGGACGGCGCGATCGAGATTTACGCCCCATTTTCCGGTTTGGGAATCTCGATTAAAACGACTGGTCTCGATTATTATCGAATCCGAATGCTAATCGGAACGATGATTGAATCGCGTAAATGAACGAAATTAATACCGTCCCTCTAGGCTTTTGTGTACTCTTGAAATACAATATATCAACATTGTAATTCAAGCGTGTATCGAATAATTTGTTGTTTTACGGTTTCGACGCGCGTCAGGAGCGTTGATTGGCGGTCTAACGAGGTGCATACATTTAACGGACGACTGTACAAAATTTTGCTACATATTCGAACGAGGGGAGCATATGTTAGGACCTGACAGATAACAATGTTATAATCAGTGGACAATAATGTTCGTTTGTCTATTTTCTAATTTAAATAATGGTTCTGTTTGCCGTCGACACGAAAACTCTGCTCTCTCTTCATTCACATGTTTTTCCCTACATGATTATAATCAATAGAATAGTAAATATAACATGAAGGCTTTATTTATTTTAAATCTTAAAGCTTTCAATAAAGGTCTGTAAGATTAGCAGTACTTGGGCAGATGACCGGTACCTTTCGTAGTAGAACTTAGGTGTGCCTACGCGCCGTAGATTTTGAGGACCATGCAATTTTCCGGATCATTTATAAGCACCGAAAGCCACTGGGATGGCTTAGCTTAGTATGAGTCTCGCACTACCGGTCGTCTCCCTCGAGATTGCAAGCGTCTACACAAATTAACGCCTCAACGAAAATAGAAGTAATGTATTTAAAAAGTTAGTGCCGTCGTGGAAAGACAATGTGAAATAAGTCTTCGCTTTACTTTTACAATAAAGTCGGTCATTAATCACTTCACAATTTGTGCATTTGTGCTCTCATGCGCACCTTTTTTTCGTTACAGATTTCTTCTCCTCAATTTTTTTTACATCAAACATCAATTCAATTATTAATTTTGCTAGGAACGTTTATTTACTTATTTAATATTTCTTGCACTTATAAGTACATGAGGTGGACTTAATGCTATGAACCTATGGGATTGAGAAAAAAAAATATGTTGCTGCATTCAGAATAAAGATGATAAGGTAGATGATAATGTGATAAGGTAGTTTTTATTTATAATCATGTAGGCATTTTACACAAATTAGAATTAGAATCAGCGACTCACTGTTATACATACAGGATATCAAAAACCATGACTTCAGTTGATAGAGGAAATTGAAAATTCTTGTTACTGCTAATAATACAAGTAATTGATTGCTTAAAGCTTTACTTAATAAAAAAATGTACCAAAACATTTTTCTCAAAGATTATTATTATGAAAATTTGTAATAATCTCAATGTTACCTCTTTGTTATTGTAATGATCATATTGCAATACAAAAACAATATCATCGCAAGGTAAATTGGACATCTCGAACGGAGGGCTGCTGGAGTTACAAGATAAACAGCCATTAGTTAATCCAAGGGCGGGCCCGCAGTAATTCAGCCGAGCAATATTGCTTATAGTCCAACCGCTTTAATGAAATAAAATTTGCATATTATCAAGATTTATGTTCGCAAGTGCGGAGGCCATCGGAAAACAATGATGCTTTGGATTCTGTGAATTTGTTTCGGATGTAGATACTTTAAATTGTGAAATTGTGTAGCACCTGCTCGGAGAAGTTTGTTTACATATTTTACTGAGTTCATCGTATTAGAAATTTTGCTTGATTTAGCTTGTAAATTTTTAAGACAAAGTAACATTGTTGTGTCAGCCAATGACGTTAAGAGTGCCGAAAAGACAGTAGCAGTCATCAGTTTTTATCGTGAAGTTTTTAGATTACACTGGGCACGAGGTTAGGTGAGTCATAAAAAGAGCACCACTACACCACAATATAAATATAGAACAGTGAGGAAACTACGTACAAAGCGTTCAAAACGGCACACGCACACAAACATGCGCATCTACGAGGCCTCTAAGCGGTTCTCGCGGTGCTACAGTAGCGAGTGTCGCGTCGAGACGAGCGGTCACGTTGTGATTTGTTTTTGTTTCCACGAGTGTTTTAAAGATACCACGAGCGTATTGCGAGGTATACGACTGTTTGAACTCTGCATCATCAAAACCGGAGCTATCGTTTTTTAAATTTCCTGGTGATTTTGAAAGGCAAGACTGATGTATTGTTATAATATCTATACATATAAAAAAACAGTAAAATCCGCGTGTCTGTACATTGTATATATTTACGAAAAACTAATTGGGGGCGATGTTAAAATAGTATAAGAACACTTTACAGTGATTTTTAAATATTTTGTCTGTCTGTTTGTCCCTTTGTCCAGGCTGATCGCCGAAGATACTGGACGGATTCGAATGAAACTTTTTGTGGTGTATAGACACTAAGCCTGGCCAACATTTAGGCTACTTTTTACTGCGAAAAAATCACTCATTCCCACGGGAATCTCTACATTTAATTTCATTTTCCTATACAAACAGTTCGTATCTATCAAACCTTTATTTCACACATTATTCCATTGTGAGGCAATACTAAGTTTGCCGGGTCAGCTAGTCTAACATATTAAAAAAAATCTCGTGTGACAATGTTTTTAACAATACTCCTCCGCAGCGGCTAGACCGATCATTATGAAATTTTGTGTGTATAAGAATCGGTTTGTAGTTTTTTTTTATATCCCTAAATGGTAAGGATGATTCTCACCATTTATTTTTTTCAATTTTTTGAACAGTTAGTTTGGATATTTATACCTCTAAGGCGATACGAAGTTCGTCAAGGCAGCTATTTATTATCCTGCTTACCCGAGTGGGTGAGGGGAAGAGAAACTCGTCCGGTCTCGACAACTCGTTGCAGTATTAACCAACACCATAAGATTATCTACATAGACTACATATTATTATTTGTAAACTGTTTTACCGCGGTGTGACGTCATAACGTGCTGCAATTTTATATGGAAATAAAAAAAGAAAATACGCTTACACTCACAGTCCCACAGTAGGTAGGTATAATATAAACCTGTGTCGTGGGTGCCGTTGTACACATACAGCACATACACAAACACCCAGACCCGAAACAAATCCCCGGGTCATTTAGGCCGTTTTGAGTCATTTCACTATTCGCAACATTTTGAATCGTTATATCTTAACAACTTTTAAGTACTTATTGACTATATGTTTCAAAGACAAATAGTATTTATTTATCAAATACTATTACAGGGTAACCAATTAAAAAATAGTCAACATCCCAATACGATTGACTAAACGTCAGTAAATGCTAAAATAATTACACCATTATTTAAAAAAAAATGTGACATCCCTGTTGCTTCAATGGAGTGTAGGTAAATATTTTATAAAATGGGCTTAGTTTCCATACTGTTTGTATCTACACTGTGACCACACCCTATTAATTTATAGATCTTATTCAAATCATCAATAATCATAACACCTTCTATACAGTGTTAAGATTTTTTTTTTAAATGTCGTTTAATACTGATATCGCTTACTAAAATAAGAATTAAATTAGTGTTAGCGTTCCTATCGCTATTACATGCATGGGTGGTACGAAAGGATAACAATCATCAAGGACTGGACTAGTGATTAGTGACTAGTCACGGATCCAAGCCCCGTCTGAAGTCAATATTTCTTGAAAATATTTCCCTCGCATATTGTGAAAACCCCAATAAAATGAATTCAAAGACTTAAAAGAGGACAAAAGCTTGAACATCATCATAATTGAAAAATATAAGAAATTCATTCATAAAATGTATCGCATTGATTAGTCGTCAAGATTTAATGAAGCACCCACTCTTATGTACCCCAATCAGTATTAAATGCCTCGGACTCGAATAACGAACCAATTTAACTCACAGAAAGGATTTACGTAGTAATCTCATTCAAAACATTGACAAATAACAATGTTTAAAGAGAAGGTTCTTATACAATTTGAGCAAGTCTCGGGGATTTCAAATGAATTTAAGCCTTACTTTATCGTTAGGGGTGAATACGATACGTTCGACAGGTCGTAATGACTTCATTACGCTCGGCTTACTAAAATTGTGTGCGTAACTTCCTATTCTTTATAGAGAACTATATTTATAGCCTCACTAGCTGTTGCCCGCGGCTCTGCCCGCGTGTAAGTCTCTTTTTGCGTAAACTGTGGAAACTCATAAAATCATCCCATGGCATCCCATAGCAACATTTTTTCGGGATAAAAAGTATCATATTAATCTAAGTCAGCTAATATCCTATCTGTATAACAAATTTCAAAATCCATTCAGTAGTTTCGGCGTGATTGACGGACAAACATCCAAACAAAGAAACTTTCATAACATTTATAATATCATATTTTTGATTGTACTTTTGTAGTTAGTACTTTAATAAGCTAAACTCACTCATCGAAGTGCATCTTTGATGTGAATGTTGATATGAATGTACACGTCATGTAAATGCTTTTAAGAGCTTATGAAAAACTTTTTGTAGGTGCCATCACCATTAAAAATTTCATCAGATTACTTTTTTTTTTATTGGTGATAAAGGCACCGCATTACTTAATCTACATGCCGCTAAATGGTGTTCAGCACTGTCGTGTTCCGGTCAGTTGGTAATTTACAGCCCTGTAATTCTCAACGAGGAGGCACCTCTACCTCTTAATGACGCAGGTAGGTACATTGAAATATTTGGTTTCGAGTAGAAGATTATAGGCTATATTATTACTTATAATCATCGTAAACTGTATGCTTGTTTATCAATTCATGACATTAAACAAAATTACCTTACTTATAAGTACGGTAAAGTTAAGCCGATTGAGATGAAAGAAGACGGGTAATGTTGTGCCCGCAAAATTGTTGCTAGTTAACCCATTACACAGTACATTTGGTAATATAGTTAACAATTTGCAATAAACCCAACTTTTACTTGATCATTATACTTCAATTACTGACAATTCAAAAAATGCTCGAATTTCGAATTTTGTAGTCATCTGAAAATGACATAATTTGTACAGTGTTAACATAACACCTGGGGCCAGAAATGTATGAAACACTATCATTCTCCTTTAAAATGGAGATGTTTGAATCCCGAAAAAGAATGTTGGTCACATTTTGTGCGAAAATTAAAGAGTAGACTTACGAAATCGTTGGATCGATAATTAAATTTTTCGAAGACGTAATTAGAGCTAGATACCGTATCATTAATGTCATGCACTTTTTATATGGCTACTGGTAGAGCTCCAGTGACGCAGCTCGCGGGCGTAAGCAACACCGCATTACCTAATATACTTGCCGCTAAATGGTAGTGTTTAGCACTATTGTGTTCCGGTCAGTTGGTAATGTACGGCCCTGTAATTTCCGGCACAGAGGCATAACACCTTAGGCCTCAGGAGTGGTAACGCATCTGCATTTTGATATTTGTCTTTGTGTGGGTGTCTATAGGCTGCAGTCATCACTTAACATCGATGTGAGATGCATCCTTGTTTACCTCTTCCATAACATAAAAAAGAATATAAGGTTTAAATGTCATATTAATGTTCACATCCACAAAAAAATATTTCTCTCATAAATATTACTTTATAATTATTATTATTTAGTAAAAAATCTCTATAGCGAATACTTTTCCAAACGAATTCCGTCGGGAGTTCCACCATCTCATTAAACAAAGTAGTCTATGGTCGGGGACAAAACCTAATCGTGTTACAACGAACGTGCACTGCAGTACAATTTAAACTGTCCTTTACAAATTATTTATATTTTATATGGTTGAAGTTACTAAACCGCTATATGTACGGCCAAGTTAATAAAACGTTAGAAATTAAAGAAAAAACGGAAAGAAAAATTTGACTTCGGGCAGGAATCGAACCTGCGATCTCAGGATAACCAGTCCAGCCGCTTCACCACGAAGATACCGAAGGGACTTCAAACTTTTCGTTCCGTTTTTTCTTTAATTTTTAAAGTTCACTCGCATCTGTTATTGCGAAAAATAAATATTACAATTAATTAAACGTATATTAATTTATGTGATGAAGTGGCAAACAAGCATACAGTTCACATTGATGATAGGTAAATACTGTAGCCTATAAACATCTACAAAAGCCAGAGATTTCAATGTAGATGCGTTGCCACTCTTGAGGTCTAAGTTGTTATACCTCTGTGCCAGAAATGACAGACCGTGCATCACCAGGACTTCTATCGTGATATAATACTATCCATATTAATTTACAAACAGCAAGTTTATGCAATGTGACTAATCTTTAAAAAAAATCGGAAGCCATACTTGCATTTGGATTTGAGTATTCATTACTGAACATTTCCACTGAACAAATTATTTTTTATCCATTTCTAACAGTATATCACAGTATGAAGCTACACAAAAGGTGTCGAGCACTCAATTGTCCGTAAAATTGAAAATTATGACCAATTCTCGGCAGGGACGTCCGAAACACGAACGATGGTGGATTTACGATTTTCCCGCTGTAATAATACTTGTAGGCTCTTAAAATTTAAACATTTCAGTGATTCGATATTCTAATACCTACGCATGTTCTCTTTACAGATACTTTTTCCGGGTTGGGGAAAATTCTGATGCAGAGAACAGTACCAATCTATTGAAAATAGGTACTTAGTATCAAATTAAATATATTTGTCAATTATACAGTTTATATCTTATTTAAATGTAATAAATAAAAAATATATTAGTTACTTACTCGTATATCAAATGGTAATGTTTAAAAGGAGAAGTACTTTTACAAAAATGTAAGAAGTAAGTTGTAGCTAAACTGACTCTGAATATCTGAACGTAACTTGATTTGAAGTAAATAAAGCTTAAAAATCAAAAACTAGAATAATTTTAAGTGCCTCTTAATATTTACCGACTAACATCTATTTGGCTGTTAAATTTACTTTTACTAAGGTTTGTACACTTACCTTAAGTGTACAAACTTTAATTTAAATCCCTATTAGAAAGTATTTGGAATTAAATAACGTTGAAAAAATTATAATTTGGTTTATTGTAAAAAAAAAATTAATAGGTGATGCAACCTAGTCTTAGTATTAAATAATTAATATTTATTTAATACAAATTTGACAAAAACCATAACTTAAACAAATGTTTTGGTACAAGGGAACCTAACCCCTAGTTTGCACTAAAACATTAAACATGATGATGTTTCGCAACTCGTCGCATAATTGTATGTATTGCGACAAATGTCTTGTTGGTGTTAGCGTTCGCACTGCTGTCAAACCTATAATTTTAACATGTTTTTATGAGAATGTTTCATCAATGCAAACTCACGGTTACAAAGCTTAAAGTAACAACATATTCATTGCTTTCAAAAACACAAAAGCATGACAAATCCAGGACTATTCAGAGTACATGTTACTCATTTGCGAATAATGTTTGTATTATGACAACACATGTTACATGTTTCCTTTCCTGTAACAGGACAAACAAAGCACATTCCTAAAATTATGACAAATTCAATATTCAACGTAACACTAAAACTTAATTGGACAATTACACTATTGTTCCACAAGCCCTTCTGAATCATGAAAGCATAATTCATGGAAAATCCCCCTTTAACGTGGAAATCTTCCTTTCATTGAGAATTTAATTTCATTTTCACCCTCACGGCGTGGGTCCTTAAGAAAAGAATGACCGGATGACTTACCGACTTAAGGGATACAAGACTGAAGGACTGATTTGGACGTAAGAAAGGAGTTTGACAGGGATTATGCTAATAGGAGATGTGTACGTAAAGATGAAATAAAGTGTTTTAACGTTGACGGAAAGGAAAGCCATTGATACTTATGTCACTTGTACTGTTTTGGGCATAAATGACGAAACCAATCCGATTTATGTCACTTTTACTTTTAAGACATAGAAGTATGGCAAACAAGTGTGCAGTCTATTGATAGTAAGTGAATTTCGTAACCTATCAATCTAAACATAAACCAGCCTCAGTAAAATCGCTTTCTTATTTTTGGGAACAAGAATTTATGCCATTGAGCCTGTAAAAAACGTGAAATACCATAAAATGTATATGCTGAATAGGATAAACAAAAGTCCTAAACAAACTTTTGTTTTTGGTATGCAACCTAAAAGCAATTGAAACATTTTTATCCACATTTAAATCTATGATTTTTCATGAATTTTTGCGCTGCCTATGAGAACGATAGCAATAAGCGGCCGCTATCGCTGTAATACCACCTACTAATGGACAATGGACTTTCCTACTGCCTACAAATGGACTACTCATGGACGGTATGAAAGCTCAAGAAACATCAGAGACGTAAGCCGACCGAGCCTTAGAATTGCAACTCTTTAGATGTCTTACCATTACACCGGATATTACGGACTCATTAGTAAAAACCTTTCTTTTTATCTGATTTATGCCGATGAAAACTTCAAAGTCTTTATGACTATGTTTGAAACTAAAAAAGTCCTTAGAAACTAACTTTGCAATGCAAAATAGTTAACCTAATGAAGTCGATTCTACCACCATATTAAATAATAACCTAACGTCTCGCTTTCATAGCTCTCATGCTTTATGGATGAACGTCTCGGTGCGAATAGTACTGGGTTCGTACTAAATTCATCGCGAATTCATACCTTTCCTGGGAATAATTCCATTTTGTTTGGTTATCTTTTATTCTATACGACTTTTGGAATTTTGATGCCTTTCAGCCAGATACGTTCACACCAGTAAATTGCTTTTTTTCGAATGGACATTTTTGTTGTTGACTAGTGGTTTTTACTTTGTAATTGGGTCTAGGTAATAACTCCGATGAGAGTTCAGCCTGAATAAACAACAAAGAGAAATACTTTTTTACTTCTTATTATGCTGTATTCACCTTAAGTGTACCTTTAGAGCAGGCGCATCAAAAAAAATCACACCTGTTTTCCCCTAGACAAATCAGTAGGCAAAGGTACCTAATGCTTGCGTACTGCGTGTAATATACGTTTTGTCCCATATTGGTAACGAGTGTATTGGCCTCTTCAAGGAGATTACCAAATTCTAAGGGTGACTGGTGACTGCAAGACATCTGAAAATCTGACTGGGAAAATCCCTATAGTGGTGTCCCAAGTGATACACATGATAACACAGATTGTTTACAGGTGCAAATTAATAAATGTATTTTATCAGCCACCTAAACTAATGATATAAAACAGCATTTAATGAAATCATACTGTTATTAAACATCCAGTACAGAGTTAGAACGCACTTAGACGGTGTTATATCGTCTAAACGAGCGACTTGTCTGCAGTCTAGAAATAACTAAGTTAAGAGGAAAATGTTCGCGAAAGTCCATTTTGATGACGCCTTGTGCTAGGTGAAATTTGACAACGTCAGGTGCCTTTATTTTGAAATAAGGTGCTCTTGAATTTTAAACTTACCTATTTTTTCATACTGTAAAGCACATTTGAAAGTAAAGAACGAAACAAAGGTAGAACTGTTTCTGTTTACGCGTATACTTTCTTGATAAAAACGTTAAAATGGGCTTATAAAAATTGTATCTGTAAGTATCAATTACATAAAAGCATGTTGTACTTTTCAAAGCAAAGTCAGAGTTTGACATGACTGTCAAAGAAAATTTGTGTATAAACGTTGGACTTTACTTAGTTAAGGATAAAGGGTAAGCAAAGATAAAATGCCCAAAATAAAATAAGAGTTTGACGTAATTTTGAAAAAAAAATTGTAGTTCAGAAAATTGGGACTTGCAGGGTAAAGCCGGATTGCGGTCTGTGAATCTGGCCCTTAGACAAATAATTTGAATGGGAGGAATCGGTCGAAAGCGAACATAAGAGGAGGGAAGGGTCATAACCAGCATAAACGTGATTTTGATTTCGAGGTCTGCTTACACCTAAAAAACGCTTTTGTGCTACTGTCGTCCAATCAATATTAATTATTACAATACAATTTTAAGTATTAGGTATATTGATATGGATCGGTGGACAGAATGATGATGGCATGACGATGGCACATAGCCATCGACGACACAATGCAGCTTCTCTCGCATCGTCTATGCACATAGCACTGTTTTCAATCACTGAGACAGAGAGTTGCCTTTTTGAATATATACAATGTACCTAGTACCTAATCACTCAGGCGCGGCATATCAAATAACAACTAGCAGCTTTAATATGCACTGTATATTGATTTTGTACCAGAAGCAATGATTTATTTATTAATAATCGAATAGTGCAGAAATAATAATTTCTGCACTATAAATTCGAACTGCCTCGGTAGCCTAGTGGTAGCAGGCCACTACTACTACGCTGAGGTCCTGGGTTCGATTCCCGGGTAGGGGGTTATCAGAGATAATGGTGAAAAAGCCTTTATCTCTGGTTCTATTGGGATTTTTCCATTTTCTGGAAATTTCCCAGTACCTCAAAGTTTGGTAATGTGCCCGGAGATGTCAACAGGCTCGCCACCTGTTACATGGGCCAAAACGTAACCGGCGAATCGTGGGTGTTTGCATGTATGCTTGAATGCATGCATTTACCTCTGCCTACCCCTTCGGGGACTACAGGCGTGAAGTTACGTAATAATTTAATTCTTTAAATGGCAATGTAACCGTTAGTGTATCGGGAACGAATGTTTCTTAGTGCAATACCCACATTTGTTTATATATTCCGTTGTTGGTAATGTAACAGTTATAATATATACGAGTTATAATTTTTCGACATACATTCCCGTCAATTTATAATTATTATTGTGATTTAATAACCAAGCCAATTTTTACCGGTGGTAGAACTCCAGTGACGGAGCTCGCGAGCGTAGGCACCGCATTACCTACTACTTGCCGCTAAATGGTAGTGTTCAGCACTATCGTGTTCCGGTCAGGTGGTAATGTACCTTGTAGTCATCACTTAACATCAATGTGAACTGTATGCTTGTTTGCCACTTCCATTAAATAAAAAAATCAGGCTCTCGCAAACGTCATCACATTGAGTTCAAACAAACGATTTCAACTTAACCTTTTACATCACGTTCTAAATAATAGCAATGCAAACAGATACATCACTGTCTCAGCTATTTGCCAAGGCGTTGATTACCTTCCCAGTCACAATAGCAATACGAGCACCAATCTTCGCGCGAGACTAATCCGATCGAAGGAACAATAAGATCGAATTGCTCACAGCTAACATCGCACGTTATTGCCACTAAATCTTTCACTCCGAATGCTTCACGGATACACCCCGAGGCCATTGCTTTAGGCCTTTTAGTGTTACATTTAGCAATCGATTGGTACCTTTGCGCCGAACGGATTCAGTAGTGAGCAAACATTTATCTTATTCGGCCCTTTTTGCTATTTTATTGCGGTGTTCACAAATAAAGAGGAGGCATGACAAAATCCAATGAACTTAGTGTTGTGTCACTTTTTGAAATATATCATATTGCGGTTTTTAAGACCAAATTCAGTCAGGTCATGATTTCAGTTATGCAAAGGGAACATCTGGGACTATTAACTCGTTGTATGTTCGATTTTGGGAGGAGTCATATTTTTGAACCTCTTCCCGTTATGGGACTGCCTGAGAGATCTCTGGATTTGAAACCGGAGCCAGTGAGTAAGGAATATAAGTATGTTTCCAATTAGCAAGATTCTCAGTTGCATACCTGCAGTTTGGAATTACGACTATGTAAGTGAATTAGTAGCGTATGAATAACTGCAAGATTGTGCCTCTGCATAGACTAAAATGTTTAAAGTTTTAAAAAAATATTAGTTAATACATAAATCTTAAGACACGCACAGTATAACTGCTCTAAATTAAAAATAAATTCTATCTACCAGTTCTATATATTCGAAAATGTATTACACAAATTTCTTTTCTTATCCCTTAAAAATATTATGTAGCTGCCTAATTTTGAATACGTTTTGTTGGCGTAAAAGATTTCATCCGATGAATTCCATTTTCAATATCGGGCGCAAACACAATCTTCGGAAAAATGCAAATCAGTTCACGCGCCGATCATTCGTGGGTGCACGAAAATAGTCTATCGTGTGAAATAGACTATACAAAATCTGACAAAGTAAATTCTTACCTGTAATGTACGTATTAAATAACGTCGTCAAAAAATGCGTGTCTTTTTTCAAATGTTAAAGTTACTCAGACATTCTATACGTAGATACATAAACATTTATTAACTAATATAAAAAAACAGAATAGTTCACTAATAATATTATTCTTAATATACGAGTATCAAATACCCAACATTGACCAAGAGCCTTTCCCGTTACTTAACAGCAATAAATGAATCACAATTTCATCGTTTCCTTATCTCGCTTTAACCAATTCACGAGCAAGGCCTATGCTAGAGCTAGACAGCGAACCGATTCAGATGCGATACAACTTCAACTACCTATTATCAATATGTTACAATCATTAAGTCCCAGGAACAGCGTATTAAACTAGTTATTCTTTTATTGCTCCTGCTTTCCCATTGATTGTTGGTCATTCGAATGATCCGTCCATGGCCAATTCAGTTTATTGATTTTATTAGCCATTTATTTAACATTTACGAATTAAGCTTACCTACGCTTATGAATTATTATAAACCTTAGTAAACTCAAACTCAAACTCAAAAAATCATTTAATCACTTGGAAATAACTTGCTTGTGATAGATCAAATTACAAATATAAAATTAAAGCGAATAACAACTGATACGTGGATTAATATGTCAAATTAAATAAATTAATAATAGTCCAAAAATACTTAATAATAAAAATAGGTATCAACAGAATGTTCCATACTCTCTTTTACAAACGGCAAGATAAGACTAAACAAAAAAATATGGGACATTCTTTGTCATTCACTGGCAGAGTTCCAAAGCCCACATTACTGAGAAAAAACCTGCCAAAACAAAACTCAGTAATTATAGTATACTAATTATTAACGATCCGTGATCCTTACACCAAATCAAACACTTACGAATACAATTCTTTACAGAATCGGTTCACCTTATTACAAAAATGTTCCCAAAAATATATAATAGGTATTATCAAAGATCAATCAATTTCTCGAAGCACGGTAACGACGCAGGTGGCTACGTTGTGGAATTCAAAGGGACAGGGCGAAAATAAATTCACACTGCACTCATTCCAATCACGTACTTCCGAATTTGTCATATTGGATTTTGGAGGACGCCAGTCATACGTCCTTCCCCTGCCACAATGAGAAAACGAAAACATGTGTCATTCGTATTGTCGCCGAATATTCGCCTTTAAAATATTCTGATACAAAGCGTACAAAGCTGACTGTGAATGACAAAATGTCGACAAGTTTTGATAGGAATTTCTTTCGGTGCCTCTTTGTAATAGGCATGTCAAAGTTTTTAAATTCATGCCCCAAAAAAGTAAAAATACGGATCAAAGAAAAAATACTCATCTTATTTTCAATGAAAATCTAATACGTGGGGATGTTGATAGAATATTATCATTCGTCTACGACGTTTCTTATGCTGACTTAACAGTTGAAAATCCCGCAAAACGATGACACTTACAAATTCACCCTCCAATAAATCGTCATGTTACATCTGTTCTGGAGGATGTGTCGACAAGATGGAACGATATTCAGTTTTAAATCTTTAACAATAAGGCACGAGAACTATCTTGTTCGTAACCTTACAACTTTCTAATATCTTGTTTAAAATCTTATACCGCAGGTAGAAATAATCCGAATAGGTTTTGTAACTAAGTATTGTTGCGAGCTTGGCTTGTTAAAGTGGACAGTATTTAGGCTGGTTAGTTCCAAAAAAAACAACTCTTTGGAAAGTATAAATGGTGGTTTATTCTCGTACACTTTGGTTTACTATGGTTGATTATACAATAAGATAATAATAGATAATTCTTACTGGTGGTAGAGCTCCAGTGACGGAGCTCGCGGGCGTAGGCACCACCGCATTACCTAATTTACTTGCCGCTAAATGGTAGTGTTCAGCAGTATCGTGTTCCGGTCAGGTGGTAATGTACGGTCCTGTAATTTCCGGCACAGAGGCATAACACCTTAGGCCTCAGGAGTGGTAACGCATCTGCATTTTGGCCTTGGTCTTCATGTGGGTGTCTATAGGCTGCAGTCATCACTTAACATCAATGTGAACTGCACGCTTGTTTGCCACTTACATTACATAAAAAAAAAAAGAACACGTTAAAATATTTAGTAACGGAGCACCGTGTACTCACGTCGCTAGCATATCCAAGAAGCGAGAGAAAAATATAATGTTGCCAACTTACAATAATTACCTACTTAGTGTTGCAACAAGTATAAATAATTATATACGACAAAAACTAGCATTAAAAACAATGCTAAAAATGAAACGTTGATGTAAATTTTGTTGTTGATATAATATTTATGAAATCATCTCATTGATCATATGCGATTAACATCATATTCATATTCATGGACTTCATATGAGCCATCATTTAGCGGGCTTTACGAAAATAGCACGAGGGTATTTTAAACTCAATCAACGGAAAATCAAAACGCGGAAAATAGAAGGGTCTCAAACGGAGGGTTAAATTCATGTTATCGATTGGTTTTTATGACTTGTGCTGACGATTCGATTCTTTAACTGTTGAGACGAATTTTATTTGCTTCGTTGGTTGACAGGGTCACATACAAATTATCCCACATACGTATCGTGCGGCTCGAGAAAACATTTCATTTTATTCAGCCTGTCGTCATTCTTATAAAACCTTTCGGGAAATACCTACATCGTGAAACTTTCCATATAAATTTATGATTTCTGTACCCTATTTTATTTCTGGGTCAGTTAGTTTGACCTAATTAAAATTGTTGTGGCCGCTTTAGAAAATTATACTGTGTATTAGTATTAAGAATTAATAAAGATTGAAATAAAACAATTATTACCAGATGATGCGGAAATTTCGGATTGATTTTGCATGATCATTGATGTTTAAAATACGCGACATAAATCCGTATAAATTGTTTTATTTCAATAAGTGTAGCTCGAGCTAAACCCTAAGAGCATACTATAATACTACAGATGTTATCAAAGTTGAGAAACTTGTGAAAAATATCCACCAAAGAGTAAGACTAAACACTTACCGCCTTATTCATAGACGTACATTAAATACGTTTTAGCTATAGAATGCTTTGTCTTTGTCAGTTGCATTGTCAAATGTGCAGGATAGAAAAAGACAAAGGAGAGATTAGCAACACTTTAGCTAAAATACGTTTATGAATAAGGGCGTAAGTTTCCAACAAATAACATGAAGAAGTCGCATTATTTTGAAATTCAACGATTCAACCGAATTCAAGATTGAGATCTAGTACAGCAGCAGAGTTCTAGAGAAGTACTTACAAAATAAGTTATCAAGAGAACATTTTAATGGAACAATGCGAATGTGGATGGTTGCAGAGGCCCAGGAAGACCAAGGCTGACCTACCATGACCAAATAGGTCGAGTTCTGTCTGATGGTGGGGTCAAAAGTCTTAGGAATCGGCGTGCATGTATGAAGAGAATGATGAAGGTAGACGAGGCACGAGAGGTTTGTCTGAACCGGGATATCTGGCGCTCTACACTCTCTGCCTACCCCGTTAGGGACCTGGCGTGAAGATACATACATATTTTAATACTTCCCTACAATCTTATTCGTCTGTTACAAATATGATTTAGCAACATGGAGTCAAACTTATCGTGGTGGCATTAATAGTTCCACAATATTACAACTGAGGATCAAAAATAGCCCAACAAATAGTTGGAAAGGTATAAACGATTCTTTTGTACGAATTGCCTACAAAGGACAACTAGTCAATCAATTGGTCAGAAGACTGGTACATTGCAAGTGCAACTACCGGATAATATAAACAAGTTGTGGGATCCATCCCCAATACTCATTATTACGGTATTTTTTCGCATGCTCGCCCTAGATAAATTCTTGTCGCGAAGGGGAGATATATAGGAGATAACAGGGACATTATCGAAATACCAATGTCGTTGTATTAAAGCTGGAAAACTAAGAATTAAATTGCGATTTATTATCGTTGGGGTAGGCTCGAGAGCCGATTTTCAACAAATACCCATAAATTCGAATAAGGGTCGTTCGAATGGTATTTCTTTACTTAATTCAGAATACAAATTCATATACACATGTTTAGTATTACGTTTATTATTGAATGGAACCATTTCAGCATTTTGAAGCTTAATAGCGTTTCATAAGGATTGATTCTAAACATTATTTATTTTTACAGTGTAGCATTCGTTTCTTTCATCTTTCATATTCTTCGCAAACACAAACAACTTCAATCATATCATGTTCCAAAGTTTATCGCCATCGAACAAAAGGCATCAATCACAGAGAGTACCTCGAATTACAAGGTAAGTCACGACCGACAGACGAAAATTATGGCACCATTAAATAAACATATTGCAGAATTCCTCATAAAAGACAACATATTGGACAAGATATTACTCTTTAGTTGCCTATCGGCTCCCCATTACTGGGGTAGTGGGTTTTGGCTATATTTCTTGCTGCGTCTTTATTGAAATTCTACAGGCTTACGACAAAGTTTCCGATCACTCGGGCGGAATTCGGAAGGAGGTATCGAATGATTTCTGTTCAGTTTAATTTGTTATGTAACTGGTACCGTGCCATTCTAACATTCATGTTTGGGGAAAAGTGCCTCGTGAATATGATGTTTATCCCAGTTTGGAAGAGATTGCCTTGTACTGAGAATATATTATTACGTGGTTGGAAGTCACTGACTTTAAAAAGATTTTGCTGCTTTTGATTCCAGTAAAAGATCACTATTTCATAACGTATACGCCGAATTATTCAATTAGAGTTCTAGTATTGGAGCTCCAAGACTAGGACTCTCACCGCATTACCTGATTTATTTGCCGCCAAATGTTAGTGTTCAGCACTATCGTATTTTGATAAGATAAGTAAAACAACTTATGCCTCGGCGTTAGCAACGATTCTGCATTTTAACCTACGATTTTTGTTGATGCAGTGATAACTTAACATCCATGCGAGTAGCATGTTTATCAACGGCTATCGTTACATAAGAAAACAATACTTTTATGCCAAATACATAAATGGAAAAGATAAGCAATAATGACTACGTAATAAAATATGAAAATATCCTATTAGACAAATGAGGGCCGAACACACTTAACTAACAATGAGCACTACAAGTGAATTGCAAGGTACAAGTCCCTTGACATAGGGCGATTCCCGTTCATTTTCAGGGAGGGCTACCGCCCTTTATGATCCATATTGAAATTCTAAGGCGTGTTACATGTTAGGCCCTTGTCAACTCAAACTTTGGCTTCGTAACACAGTGGTTCAATTTCACAAAGCCGCTTCATAATCGAAGAATGTTATCAAATACTAAACGATTTTGTAATATTATATCAGCTTTTGTAAAGGCCTTCTTTATAGCGACGTCGACTTTTGCATGCACTTTTATTAAAATATGAAATTCCCTATTGATTGTTAACTGCTCAATAGCTGAGCAGTAATAGGCTATTACTACTTGGCCTGAGGCAGAGGTATAAATCAGTGATAGTGTTCAACACTATCGTGGTCCGGTTTTTCACGTGTGAGAATGGACCTATATTGTAATCTGGTTTTTTTTATATACAGGCAGGAAACTCTCCGCTTAACCAATCTAATATAGCTTTTATTGCCACAGTATAAGGTACCCATGTGGTCAAACGGCGAGCTCCCAGACTATACATGTTTATAAATGTATAAACTTACCAACAATGTAAACGGTAGAAAATTGTTTGCCGCTATTACAGTAAAAAAAATTAAACGTGAAGTTTTATTATGAATTCCATATTAACCTTAGGATGCTTTGCTAAATAAATTTCTCTAAAACAACTTAATAGAAAAAGGGCCCCGAAATAAAATATACCCTATTTAGAACGTATGCATCTAAACAGTGCTACCATGTATCGTTGCCAGCGATTTATGCAAAATGCCAATAATAAATCATCGAAGTTCATTGAACCGACACTAACGATGCTTTTTAAAGGACCTCCAGGATCTGAAGCTACAGTCGAGGGTCCCTTAGACACAGACTGTGCTAAGTGGACGGTAAGAACCTAACCTTGTCGCCCCTTGTCCATCTAAAGGGTTCGAGATGGGTCATTAAGGATGCATTAATGTTTAATGTCTGTCTTGAAACTATGATTATCAAATGATAGATAATGCGTAAACAAAAAATGCAAGTTCACGTTTTCTACTGGCAGATACGTCTTTATAAAGTTAATTTATTTATATTAAACTGCAGTCTAATGGTTAATAGGCCACTGCTGCTACCTCGCGGTCCTGGGTTCGATCTCTGGAACAAACGTAAGTAGGAATGGGACTTTTTCCAATTCCTGGAAGTTTCTCAGTGCCTTTGAGATTGATCCTGAGATATAAATAGGCTCGCCACCTATGACATGGGACAAAACGTAACTGGCCAATCGTGAGTGTTTGCATGTATGCACAGTACATTCCTCTACCTACTCCTACGGGGATTACGGATGTGAAGTTACGATTTAAATCATTCTACCGTTACTAATGAAGTTTCTCAAAGAACCGCCTATACCTGAAGCTACAGTCGAGGGTCCCTTAGACATAGAGCGTGCTAAGTGGGCGGTAAGAGCCTAACCCTGTCGCCCCTTGTCCAGTTAAAGGGTTCGAGATAGGTCATTAAAGATGCATTAATGCTTCATGTCTGACTCGAGGCTATGAATATCAAGTGATGGATAATGCGTAATCGAAAAATGCCAGTTGAATTTCTGTTCACGTTTTCTTGTGGTTAAGACGTGTTTATAAAATTACCTTGCTTATGGCGAATATATAACAGAACAATTACAACTCTATATAATAATCTATATTTACTTCTTTTACTATGTACTTACGTTACTAATTACATTATAATTATTTACGTTACGTTATTTTAAGGACAAACAATGTTTTTACATTAGATGAAGCTACTCAAAAAATGTTCTCGCCGTGTTTGCGATTATTGTGTTGAAAAAAAAAACATTTCATTTTGGTATTATACATATAGCCAAAATTAAATGAACTAAGAAGTACTTGGTTATGGTCACCAATTACTTTTTAATTTATCACCGATATTAAAAAAGTGTCGCTCTTTTAAAATACTTTCTTTGCATAAAGTATTTTCAAAGGCTTAACACTGTAAGGCAGCAAGAAAAGCCAAGATTATACATACCCCGCACAACAAAAGCGCTTTTCTCCATTTTATGGAAACTCGTAAAAGCTGTCCCGCCAGTTGTCATTGTCACAACGTTGGAAAGCCCTGATTGGTCCAAGTGTCACATGTCACGGTGACGGATGAAATTCGCGTTCTAATTCCAAATTGAAAGCTTCTCCCAAAAAGAAATCGTATTATTTGGGAATTAAGTTATTTGAAAAGTTTGTAAGTACGTACATTCTCTAAAAAATGGGTACCACGTAAGAATTACTTTAGTACAAATATTCATTTATTTTTTCTTAATTACTTATTTAAAATTCTACGAGTATGTACCTAATATATCCATATTTTTTCTGATTGAAGCAAATATCTCTATCCTTCTATCTTCAGAATAAGCAACGTATCGACCAAAGATATCTCTGGTTTTCAGGTTTCCGTAGCTGTCCGTATGTCCGCGGCTTAGCTCAGAGATTCTTAGTATGTACTAGAAAGCTGTAATTTGGAATTAATATATATATATTAGCTACGTGGAAAGAGTTGTAAAATAAAATTACAGTTATTAGATAAACATTTTTTAGCACTTCCCCTTCACGCAAAGTGGGGATACTTTTTCCCACTTGAAAAAATGTTTATTTTATATTTCTAATGACGGTAGTGACAAACAAAAAATGCAGTTCACATGGATGGTCAGTGAAGACTGCAGTCTCTAATCAACTACATCTATTCATAATATAGGTATATCTATCAGGCGACATTGGTATCAACATTCAATCCCCTGCCACTTAATTATGGCCCAATCATTTCTTTAACACTCACGTAAAACACCATAATTTGATTCTCAAATAATTCAATATGATGAACTTTTAACGATAAAACAATTCAAAGAACGCCACTCATCTGCAACAAACTCAAGTCCTTATCGAGTTGAATAATTAAAAAGTCGAACAAAGATTTCGGCCATTTCGAGTGTTCCAAAGAATTCCAAAGTTAAATTTGATTATGAGAGGATGTTATTAATTGAACTTTTAAACTGACGCCAGTTAACGGGTCACTGAATTTTCCGATTGGTTGGGCAAAGCTTTCAAGCCAATCTCTAGATTTTAACACATGAGTTTATCGCTTTAGTGCTATAGATTGCCCTTTTCACATCATAAAGTTCACTTAGCTTATCCATTTATTGAATTAGAGGCTGATTTAAATATTGTTTGTCGTCAAAACTTGCCATTTTCATAGAAAAGGTTTTTTTATGTAATGGAAATGGTAAACAAGCATGCAGTTTACATTGATGTAAAGTAATGACTCAGCCCATAGACACTTACACAAAGACCAAGGTCAAAATGCAGATGCGTTACCACTCTTGAGGCTTAAGGTGTTATGCCTCTGTGCCGGAAATTACAGGACCGTACATTTCCACCTGACCGGAACACTCTAGTGCTGAACACTACCATTTAGCGGCAAGTATATTAGGATTAGCTTAGCACATTAATTATGAAATAACATAATTTGTAGTAAATTCAATACAAAAATAAAAACAATATGAATAAGAATAACACTTGAATCTGATTATTTTGTATACTGATGATTTGTTTTAAATTAAATTAAAAAAAAATAATAATTTAAATAGGAATTAATGTTGCATGTGATCATATAAAAAATGTAACTGATAGTGAATGAGAAATTTATAAAATGCTTTTTTATTATTTATTTATTATTAGGTAATGCGGTGGTGCCTACGCCCGCGAGCTTCGTCACTGGAGCTCTACCACCAGTAGTAGTTTACACATGTTCATATTGAAATTAACTAAGCTGAATAAATACTGTCGCGTATCCATGTAAAAAGTAGTTGTCGATACATATGCGTCGAAATTTATTAAGGCCTTTTTATTAATATGGTGGCAAACAAGTATGCTGCATTTAACGCGTTTAGGAAAACATCTTATCAATTTGACCCATATTTAAGTTATACAATTGATATTGCAATATTCAAGCACTTAAAATGTGGTATGATGGAAGACTGGAAAGGCAGGAATCGTCGCTCAATTTTATCATTAAGTAGGTTGCACACAGACGACGAATTTTTAATCATCTGTGATTTTATGGTCAATTAAAAATATTCGATCAGAAAAGTGTCTTCTGACTGAATAGGTTAGAAAGTGTTTATTTTTATAACAGGTGGATTTCAAGCAGATTGGAAACAAGAAGTAGCAAATTATCTTTTGTTTTAATATAGGTAAGTAACTTTTAATTGTCATGAATTTCTTTCGCATGTTCGGGCAAATAATAATTCAAATCATGATAGTTTTGAAGACTTGAGAATAATAATAAGTTTTAGTACACTTTTAATATTTTACCCGCAAACCAATAAGTAAGTAAATACATAGAAAGCGTCATTCAGGGTATTGTGAAAACTGCGCAACGTGTCGGTTCGTTACGCGGCGGACGTCAGCCAGAAGTTGTGATGGAAATTTTAGCAAACTTGCTAACTATGTGCACTCTGCTTTACCTCCAGGGATTGCAGCCATCTGTTTGTGAATATTATAGTTAGTGTCTAAATGTAGATACCTACATCATTATTCCCTTTACAAACATTTCTTATTTGAGAACTCATTATTAATTCTAAATTTTCATGACTGAATCTTATGTAAAAAAAGATATGGAGTTGCGCATTTATTCACTATCAAATTTTGTTTAAGTCTGTGTAAGTGACTCGATCTTCTTTTCTTATAATGTTAAGAAAATGTAAAAAAAACTGTCGAGCTAATGTTTTAAATAAAATAAGTGTAATTCCACGTACTAGGTACATTTTTGCTACGACGTGATATAACAACATTGTGCAGACTGTGCAACGCGCATTCGGTTCGTTACGCCAGAAGCTGTGATGTAAATTTTATCAAACTTGCTAACTATGTGCACTCTGCTTTATCTCCAGGGACAGCGGCTATCTGTTTGTGAATATTAGTGTCAAAATGCAGAAGTTGTAACTAAAATGTTATCGCGCTATGCTAACTTATGACCATTTTAAAACGTATGCCTAAAATTGATCTTCGCCATTGAATGGAACTGAATGCCAGTGTAGGAATTTGGGGTGCAATATTTGATATAGGTACCTGCATGAAATATTTGTCATATTTCAGCCAGTTACCTTTTCTTCACAAACAACCTTGCAGACAATATTAATGTCAAGTGATCCAAACTCTCATCTGCTAAAAAGCGTGAGGTTAGAACGCAGATGTGTTCGAGTCACCAGCGATTTCGTGGATGTTATTAAATACATTATTTAAGCTGCGAAGTACATATACAGTGCACAAAACAACAAACGATTACATTGATATAGTTCTATTATTGCCATTGATACTATGCAGCCTATAATTAAATGTGCTGATTTTTGTAGGTACGTTCAGATAAATGAATTTGTTCAGGTGTGGAATACTTATCATGAATTACTCCCAGCGATCAAGAAATAAATGTTTTTTCGAACATTATTATCATTTTATTTTTAAAGAAAAATGGAAAGAAAAATTTGACTTCAGGCGAGGCTCGAACTCGCGACCTACTGGGAATCTAGTCCAGCCGCTCTTCCAATTGAGCTACTGAAGTCCTGCCCGATTTGTCAAATCTTTCCTTCACATCTATTGCATTGCTTTATGGTAGCAGTAGCGCCATCTATTACCAACTATGCTAGTTAGGCAATAGATGTGAAGGAAAGATTTGACAAATCGGGCAGGGCTTCAGTAGCTCAATTGCAAGAGCGGCTGGACTAGATTCCCAGTAGGTCGCGAGTTCGAGCCTCGCCTGAAGTCAAATTTTTCTTTCCATTTTTCTTTAAAAAATTAAATGTGCTGATTTTTGTAGGTACGTTACCTACAAAAATCAGCACATTTAATTATAGGCTGCATAGTATCAATGGCAATAATAGAACTATATCAATGTAATCGTTTGTTGTTTTGTGCACTGTATATGTACTTCGCAGCTTAAATAATGTATTTAATAACATCCACGAAATCGCTGGTGACTCGAACACATCTGCGTTCTAACCTCACGCTTTTTAGCAGATGAGAGTTTGGATCACTTGACATTAATATTGTCTGCAAGGTTGTTTGTGAAGAAAAGGTAACTGGCTGAAATATGACAAATATTTCATGCAGGTACCTATATCAAATATTGCACCCCAAATTCCTACACTGGCATTCAGTTACATTCAATGGCGAAGATCAACTTTAGGCATACGTTTTAAAATGGTCATAAGTTAGCATAGCGCGATAACATTTTAGTTACAACTTCTGCATTTTGACACTAATATTCACAAACAGATAGCCGCTGTCCCTGGAGATAAAGCAGAGTGCACATAGTTAGCAAGTTTGATAAAATTTACATCACAGCTTCTGGCGTAACGAACCGAATGCGCGTTGCACAGTCTGCACAATGTTGTTATATCACGTCGTAGCAAAAATGTACCTAGTACGTGGAATTACACTTATTTTATTTAAAACATTAGCTCGACAGTTTTTTTTACATTTTCTTAACATTATAAGAAAAGAAGATCGAGTCACTTACACAGACTTAAACAAAATTTGATAGTGAATAAATGCGCAACTCCATATCTTTTTTTACATAAGGGGCCATCCATAAATTACGTCACACGTAAATGGGGAGGGAGGGTATCACCGAAATGTGACAATGTGTGACAAGGGGCAGGAGGGGTCGAAAGTTTTGTGACGTCACATGTTAAAATTTAAAATACTGAAACGTGAAATCTAGATGTGAATAAAAAACTCTAAAAATCTACGAACTTGATCTATATTTATCAATAATTCACTATATTTATTGATTCGAGTGAGACTCAACTTCACAAGAATTTTGAATGGTAAGGGTTTAAATAGGTTTAAGTCGTCTGCGAGTGCTCGCTCGCTTTTCTACCGTTCCGCGCGTCGGTTGTTAGCGAGACCTGCGACAAGTACTGCCACATGCGCCGGCGCAGTGACTTCAATACGTTCCTATTGTTTACTTGACCATTGTCTTTTGCCGAGTGACAGTCAAAGTTATCTCAGTTTACTTATTTTAATATTTTTAATTTATCATTAAATTATTTTAAAATGAATAAAAAGATAGATTTAGGTATTCTCTACCGTAGATTATTTGACGCCTATAGTGTAGCCTATGCTGACAAAAAAAAACAAGTAATACAAGACGAAGTTAATACCTTAATAAAAAACAAGAGATGTTACCTATAACAAAAATTCGTCCTCAAAGAATTGCAGCTAGACGTGCCCGAGAAATTCTCTGTTTAATGAATGATGACGATGCTTTATGGATGGAAGAAAATGATGTCGACATAAAGGATGTTCCTGATGTTCAAATTAAGAACGAAAATGAAGTGCCTGATTTACCAGTAATTGCTGATATAAAAGAGTGGATCCAAAGCCCATGGACACTAGATAATTAAGTTTTTTATATATATAATTAACGTAATTAGTCGTTTATTGTTTTTTAACTAGTCGTTGTTTTTTCAGTTATCTGAAATATTGGAATTTATGTTGATTTTATAAGATTATTTAATAAAAATAAGCAAAAAATGGAAAAAGCTGTTTTCTCTCGATTATTTTTGAGTACATGAATAAATTTGAAAAATATGTGACGTCACATCAGGAGGGGGGGGGCTTATAAAAATGTGACAACCTGTGACAAGGACGGGGACAAAAGTCCCGAAATTCGTGTGACGTAATTTATGGATGGCCCCTAATTGAGTCATGAAAATTTAGAATTAATAATGAGTTCTCAAATAAGAAATGTTTGTAAAGGGAATAATGATGTAGGTATCTACATTTAGACACTAACTATAATATTCACAAATAGATGGCTGCAATCCCTGGAGGTAAAGCAGAGTGCACATAGTTAGCAAGTTTGCTAAAATTTCCATCACAACTTCTGGCTGACGTCCGCCGCGTAACGAACCGACACGTTGCGCAGTTTTCACAATACCCTGAATGACGCTTTCTATGTATTTACTTACTTATTGGTTTGCGGGTAAAATATTAAAAGTGTACTGAAACTTATTATTATTCTCAAGTCTTCAAAACTATCATGATTTGAATTATTATTTGCCCGAACATGCGAAAGAAATTCATGACAATTAAAAGTTACTTACCTATATTAAAACAAAAGATAATTTGCTACTTCTTGTTTCCAATCTGCTTGAAATCCACCTGTTATAAAAATAAACATTTTAGTTACACCTTGTACCTTCTTTTGAAGAAATCTTCCCATAACCCTTTTGTAATTCATAATATTTTATTATATTCCATAATAGAATGAAGATACCAACACGCAATGTGTCTTCAACTCTTATATACAGTAGAACTAACTCTAAACTTCATTACATGTATCCAAGTCTAAGCTTCGTAAGTAATAAATTGAAGTTGTTCCACCGTATTCTCAGCCTTATAATGGAGTTGCATCGAAAATGCTTTAACTAATTAAGTTTCCTGTCTTCTTGTTAGAAAGATAACATGCCGGGACCTCGACTTAATAGAAATGTGGAGTTTTCTGACATTTTCAAAGTCATCATTTTCTTTGTACAGAATTTGTTGATCTCTAATGAGACACAGTCAATACACTGTTAAAAGACTAGAATTGAGGGAGATTTCAATTATAGATTCTAATATAATTTCAGAATGGAATAACTATAATAATTGGTAAAGCTCTAGTGACGGACCTCACGGTCGTAGATAACACCGCATTGCCTTATCTTCTTTCCCCTAAATGATAGTGTTTAGTACTATCGTGTTTCGGTCAGGCGGTAATATGTGGCCCTGTAATTTCCTGCACAGAGGCATAACAACAACGCATCTACACTGAAATCTCTAGTTTCTTGTAGAAGTTTATATGCTACAGAATTACTTACCATAAGTGTAGACTGTATGCTTGTTTGGAACTTCATGACATTAAAAAAAATGTAAAACATCCGTCTATACGACAATGGCAGAATTATCCCTCTTAATGTAAAAATGATCAGGTTTCTTATTATGCTGGAAAACTGCATTTTTTAGTAACAACAATCAACATTTCGTCACCATGACACTATTCAAACTTTTACAAGGCAAAGATGTTGTATGAAAAAGTTACAATTCTCTTAAAAAGTTGTCGAAATGAGAGCGTGTTGTGTTGTCTCAATAAAAACGAGCGCCTTAACAAAACTTCACAGCAACGCGTACATTGTTGTTATGTCACACGGTTGGACATGTTCTTGGAACAACTTGGATAAGATTTACTTGGAAACTTGATAACTTCATAAAGCAAAATTTACTTGGCTGTGGTTACATTCTGGGAACAAGTATTTACGTACATAAATATTACATTAAGATATGTTGGTACATATTATTATATTGTTGTGGTCAACATACTAATGGACATAATCTTGAAAAAAATATTAAGGTTTTTTATAAGCAAGGTAGTACGGCAAGGTACGGTCAACACCACATACCTTACTCATTACCAGCTCATTACCAGATATCATCTTCCCTCATGATAACAACTCTTGGTACCGGCATTAATAACACATAATATTTGAAGTAAATGGAAGCAACATTCAGCGTCATGTATCATGGTGGTAGCTTTTTTCAAATTTATAGCATCAATGTATGTGTTCATGTTTAGACACGCATCAATAAGATAAGCGTTCACTTAAGGATAGTTCCTTTTATACCAAACTTTTTAAAAACATGTAAAAGGGATAGTAAATTCTTTTGCGAAACCAATAAACAACGTTAAACTTTTCTTTATAACCCTTGACAATTCTTAATAAACATTATCTCCGTATGAAAACGGTGAAAATATTAAACATTAATTCTACCAAAATGTAGGTAACGTGAACTCAAGCAATTAGCTTCACCTCGGACAACTGTACACATTAATCTAGCTTATACCACAAATTATGCGCAATGGTCGTACAAATTCCTGAAGTAAAGTAAACACAAAACTTTGCATGCAGAGTGACCGTAACGAACCGTGCCGGCAGACCGGCCTTCAGTTCCGGTCCAAACACTAAGTTTGTTTAAGATATACTTGCAACTGAAACTCTAGACTTGAATATGTTTAGCAGCATGTTTGGGTCCTTTCCATTCTTCCATAAATTTTACTGGCATCACATGACATGTATTTTTTACCTAACGAATAAATAAAAAGACTTGTAGCTTAGATATCTGGAATGCCGAAAAATATCCCTTTTATTGATATTCACGCTGTTTACCGTAGCAGAAATCTAAAAATTATTCATATTTCTATGTTTACCATATTTTGATACCAACTTTGAAATGGCTATATTCAAAGATATTTTTGGATATTTTCATCCTAACCTAAGGAATCTGAATCATTACCCTTTCAACATCAAAATAAAACAAATGAACAATTGTAAGGTTGCTATTTCTTGAGAACTCATTTTACTACAAAGATATCCATGTTTATAGATTGAGTAAGTAGATCATTCAAATAAGTTCTTATTTCTTTTACGTATAATCGTAGCATGAATATTATTGTATCTTCATCCTACCTATTATAACATAACAATAGTCGTATGTAATCTGTTTTTTGTTTTTGCAAGAAAATAATAAAATAATAATGAATCCTGTTCCATAAACAGTTGTAGTTAAAATTAAGTTTGTTTCCCAACAACGTTCAAGACGTTTCCCGCAAACCGTCGGCAAACAAATTGCTTACCCACAGTTACTAGGCGCTTACAACAACTGTACCTGAAACAAGAAGAAGATTCGTTAGCGCAAATAAGCCCGATTTTATGTAATTAAGAAATAGTTGAAAGAAAAAAGGTATATCCCTTATGTGCGCTAATTGGTTTTCTTATTCTACTGGCATCATTGATACACAACAATACCTTTGTCTCTAAGTAGTAGGTATCACTAGGTATATTGCGTCGCTAAGTAAATATCTCTTAAAACAGTCTTATTTAAATCTTAGAAACTTTTTTAAAAGCAAGTTACACCAAAACAAATATTATAATAAAACAATTTTAAGATATATTGCTATTCCCTGGCTCATAACGCGGAAATTATACGGCCCTGTTTGGCCCTGATTTCCGACACAGAGGCATTACAACTTAGACCTTAGGAGTTGCAAAGCATACGCATTGAAATCTCTGTTGAAAAAAAAAATGTTAGAGGCTACAATTTACAATGTGAACTGTTTGCCTGTTTGCCACTAAGTACATGACACAAAAAGAAAACAAAAGCCTGCGCTCTTTTACACAGACATTAAACAAATGGTAGTTTGCTTGACGCTAACGTGTTTTGGTCATCATTAGTAGGTAGTAGATCTTGTCGATAAAGTACTAAATGTTATTGCTCTACGCTACCATGTTCTAATGGAAGCTAAGTAGCAGTACGGCTCAGTTGCGACTTTAATTTTCATACAATGTCTAGGCTTCACTAACCACGAATGAAGCTTTTTGTTTCACCACTCTCATAACTACAGTAATGACTGCATTTACTATTTTACTCTTGAAACTAGGTCATGAACGTAGATTGTGTACCACTACTTAACTTTGTGTTACTTTCGAGATAAAAATTATTAAATGCATTATGGTTACCTACAGAATTTCCAAACAAAGTTATTCTGAATATTAGATAAATGATAATTACAATCTATTTCCCTTGTGAATAAACAAAAGCGCAGTGAAATTTACGGACCCCCCAAAATTGCACGTCTAAGATTTCACGGTCACAACAAATTTACAAAAGCTAAGCAAGATGGCCGCCAGTGGAAATTAGAGCTGCCATTCATGGAAACCCTTAAAACGCGATCCACGATTGTTCCCAAGAGAAATTATGGACTTAACACCTGACAAGGCTGAAATTTTAATGTGCCGCTCACACCCTACCTTTTTAAGCTTCCGAATAAATTAACACGTTTTTCTATGCGGCCTATTGTTTATGTCCTTTTCAATTCATTCGTAAGATTTCTTTTTGTTCGATAAGTAAAGAATACAATCATACAATTATTCAATGATCCAATAAACTTGTTACTATCAAATATTTATACTTATGTTAATTACCGATAACTGTTTCTTATTTGAGCCAAACAATTTCTTATAATTTCCATTATCAGTGAAAGATCTATACAGCACTAGCTGTTGCCCGCAGCTTCGCCCGCGTGGATGTCGTTTTATAAATAATTTTTACTGAATTTTCTTTGCTATAAACCTCACGGAGCCCGAGACCTTTCCAACGAATGCAAAACCGTGGCAATCGGTTCGTGCGTTCTGGAGTTATAGCGTCAGGAAGGAAAACCCGACTTATTTTTATATAGTAGATTTAAATTTTTTCAGCGAACGCTGTCCACTCATGTCCAGAAGTTAAAAACAATCAAGTACGTAGTATACATTTTCAAAAAACATCAACTGTTATACAAACAGTTCATCGCAAAATGTATGGATAACTGTTTTTATTACCTGATATCAGACCCCGTTATAAAAGTTGTTCATATTAATTAGTGTTCGTAATCATACGTGGCGTACAAATCATCTATCACTCGTATTGTAACTAACGGAGCTAATCAAAATTACTGAGACTATACTGTTCCCACAAATTTATGCAGTGGAAATAAAGGCTATTTGATTGATTTTGGATAAGTGGCCAGTTTCCTGACTGGACATTGAATGGTTCTGTGATATTGTTGACTAATGGTTTTAACACCTATAATCTTAAAATGAGTGCCTTGAATCTTTTTATTTCAGACTTCCATAGAATACAAACATGCAAACCGTCTGTTTTGACGTTAAGGAGAACCTTATTAGTTTCATCTTCTGTTATTTTTACCAACAACTTAAACGGAAGGCTCCGAAAAAAAATATTTTTAGCTAAAACATTTACAAAGGTTAAGCTTCTACCATCTTTAAGGAGTCAACCAGAGAATAATAAAGTTGGAGCAAATGACCTTTATAACATTCAGCGGCGTCTTAGCACCTACCCAAAATTACGTGTGGCGGCGGCCTGGCTTAACAACTTTGCTGAATCCATAACGCTAAAGCCACTGAATCACTTCAGAGTTCAGTCTGAGTTTCACTTGTTGATTGCTTCTTATTAGAGGAGCTGGTAATAAGTTTACGTGTTTGAATGTGTGAATATTTATTTATGTGTTTAATCTTCAATGCACCGTTCATAAGGCGGACTTAATGATCTGTGATAGAATTTTTTTGAGGTTATGTTTGCGATTTTTCCGTTCTGGAAAAAACAATAAAATTGCCTTAAATATATATATTTTTTAATTTGAACGTAATCTTGTCATAAGTAACAACATAATTATTAACCTGAAATCACTCATATTTTATTAATTTATAGCAGTTTTTAAGTACATGAATATTGAATTCTAATCCATTGGCAATTTTGTACTATCGCACGTTTCATTTTTTTAATACGCTGTGATATCGATAGCTTTACAATTATTATTACACGTAAACTAGCAAAAAGCGTTTATTTAGTACATTTCTTGTAATCTTCAACAACGATAAGTTAGCTAAGTTTGCACGTGCATTAACACTATAATGAGATGTACTAAGACGCGTCTTTTTAGTTTTTATGTTCGTATTATGTTATAAACATCAAATGTTATAACAAAGGAAACCATTTGTTTTTTTTTTTCAGTCAGCATAGTAACACGGAAATTTAAACTGGATGACTTTTGTTTTATACACATAGCAATAAAGATTTCGCATTACGCATATTTCGCTATCATTACTCTCCCAGAACATTACGTATTCCGAGCAACACGTATGTGCGACCATAAAGCATCTAAATGACAAAGCGCCTGCTGAAAAAATTCGGACCATTATGAATAAAGCGCGTTTTATTGCTGTGTGGAAATGCGCAGGCGTTTGGTACTACCGTCAGTACCGCTAACATTAATTACCAAGTGTTTAATTATATGAACCTACGCCTACCAATAAATTTAGACAAAAAAGCCATCCAATAAAATAACATTAAGATCATCAAAAGGCTATTATACTATTATCTAATATTTGGATAAAAATTCGATAATAATTATACGCAATATATTCTAGTACTACGAAAATGCAGAATATAATATATTTAAAATTGTGGGTCCTAAAAATATGAATGAGTTTATGATTATGTAGTAATGGGAAATTATTAAGAAGAATAATTTAAAAAATCGCCTTAACGATACTCATAAAATTGAGATTGATAGTGTCTGTGACCCTTAATTCCAGCTCATTGTAGGCAAATTTAAAGAAATTATTGACTTTTTATGACAAGCTGGGAATTCCCCGTAACTCATTCCAATCGAAATTCAATTACAATAAATCTTTATATGTTTTTGGTAACGAACAGGTTTGCATACAAAATTGATTAACACCTCTTTTATTCATGTATGCTTAAAATAATAGATTTATAATTTTAAGGCAAATACTCATATACTACTGATCGAAAGACACATTCGTCACACTTGAGTGCATCATAGCAACCGTTCGATTAAATTCATAAAAATAACGCAATGATATGTAGCGGTGCGAGCATTGTATCAAAAATAGAGAGAGATTATCCTTTCTATCGAAATTGAAGAACACATCAACAATGCTTCGGCAAAAGTTAGTACAGGCAAGAAGTGACTAATTACAAAAGCATAAATCACAACCTAACAACAGATTACGGAAACAAATCAAATATTAAAACATCCAATCTGTACAGGCGAGAGCTTACCAGTACAAATTACGGCAACTAAGGCTAACTCGTCACGTTGCCTGAGTACCTATAACTTGCCTGTACAATCTGAATATTAACCAACTTTCCACAAGCTCTTCTCAAAGTACTTAGAAGATTTCGTTAAGGAACATGCCTGTATGCTGTTAACTCAGGTTATGTGACCTCGCCTCTTAATTCTCGTAATTTATAAAAATGACAGCTTTTTTTCAAATCTACGATATATTGTCTTGAGGTTACCTAACAAAAATCATGATCATTAAAGATGTGCTTACAAAACTTTTCAGAATACGTTACTAAACTGGAACGCAGTGGACATTTACCGGTAAATTGATTAGACAACACAGTGTTACTAACGTCCTCGAATTTCATGACTCTTCTACTCACAAAATTAAACGAAATAAAAACAATCATATAAAGGACTTGACTGGTGGTAGATCTCTAGTGACGGAGCTCGCGGGCGTAGGCACCACCGCATTACCTAATATACTTGCCGCTAAATGATAGTGTTCAGCACTATCGTGTTCCGGTCAGGTGGTAATGTACGGCCCTGTAATTTCCGGCACAGAGGCATAACACCTTAGGCCTCAGGAGTGGTAACGCATCTCCATTTCGACCTTGGTCTTTGTGTGGGTGTCTATAGGCTGCAGTCATCACTTAACATCAATGTAAACTGCATGCTTGTTTACCACTTCCATCAAATAATAAAAAAGGAGGAGTTGAGGCGTGGAGTACTACGATCTATATTAAATAAAGTAAATTAGATCTATATTAAATAAAGTAAATTAATAGGCAGCTTTGTAAATTTATGTAGGTAGATAGATTTTTAATAGACAGGCGGTATATTACTTTGTGTATGTAATTATTATTAGTTTAATTCTCAATAAAATTTATATCATACAATGAAAATCACTACATATTATAAAGGAAAGTCCCCCCTATTTTCTCTGTCTGTATGTATGCGCTAATCTCGGAAAGTTGTGAATGGGTTTTGTTCCTCTTTGAAATGTTGGACAGAAGGAAGGTTTTTTCTGAGGAAGGTTTATATCCTAAATAAACAGATTTTTATTTTTTTATCTATAATTTATCAATATCGGCTTTTGTCCAAGAAGTCGGGCGCGTCCTCACAATATAATAAATGCTACCGGTGCGAAGCCGGGGCGAGTCGCTAGTAGCTAAATAAAAAACAAAACACAAATGATAAAAGTCGAAACAAATCAGATATTCTCACATCCAGCCTTGACAGAGCAGCGGCTTACCGGTACAAATTACAGCGCCCAGGGGCCGACTCATCACGTTTCCTGGGTATAACTTGGCTCAACTATCTGCATATTTATCAACTTTCCAGGTTATTTTAAGTTGTCCTCGTTAAACAACGTATATGATTACTACTTATCAACTCGATCAATGATACCTCACCTCTTGATTTTAATTAAGCTGGAACCGAGTGAAAAGCGCAATCCTTTACCGGTAGATTAATTAGCAACACAGTGGTATGTCTACGACGCTAAACGAAGAATTTTATCGGCGCTCTGCAACCAATAAAAAATACCTACTTTTTTGAAATCGGTTAAAACCAAGCGTATTTAAATATAGCCATAAAACGTTATAATTCTATGAATAGAGCTTAATGAAAGACGAAACACAATCTAATAAAAGTGGAAACAAATCAGATATTCCCACATACAGCCTGGACAGAGCAGCGGCTTACCGGTACAAATTACAGCGCCCCGGGGCCGACTCATCATGTTCCCTGGATACAACTTGCTTCAACTATCTGAATATTTACCAACTCACCAGGTCCTTTATTTAAAGATGTCCTCGTTAAACAACGTATATGATTACTACTTATCAACTCGATCAATGAAACCTCACCTCTAGATTTTTATTAAGCTGGAACCGAGTGAAAGGCGCAATCCTTTACCGGTAGATTAATTAGCAAAACAGTGGTGTGTTAACGACGGTAAACGACCAGTTTTATTAACGCTCTGCAACCAATAAGAAAATACCTATTTTTTTGAAATAGGTTATAAACAATCGCATTTAAATAGAGCTTAATGAATGACGAAACACAATCAGATAAAAGTGGAAACAAATCAGATATCGCCACATCCACTGTGGACTAAGCAGCGGCTTGCCGGTACAAATTACGGCGCCCCGGGGCCGACTCGTCACATTCCCTGGCTACAACTTGGCTCAACTATCTGAATATTTAACAACTCTCCAGGTCATTTATTTTAAGATGTCCTCGTTAAACAACGTATATGATTACTACTAATCAACTCGATCAATGAAAATCGCAATCCTTTACCGGTAGATTAACTAGCAACACAGTAGTATGTTAACGACGGTTAACTACGAGTTTCATAGACGCTCTGCAAACTATAAAAAATACCCACTTTTTAGAAATCGGTTAATATCAATCGTATTTAAATATAGCTTAGTGAAAGACGAAGCACAATCTGATAAAAGTGGAAACAAATCAGATATCGCCACATCCACTGTGGACTAAGCAGCGGCTTTCCGGTAGCAATTACGGCGCCCCGGGGCCGACTCGTCACGTTCCCTGTATACAACTTGCTTCAACTATCTGAATATTTACCAACTCTCCAGGACCTTTAGTTTTAGATGTTCTCGTTAAGCGACTTGTCTGTGTACTTATGCAAACTTTGTTTACGCTTTGTAAAAAAACTTTGTTTAGTCTCGCCTTATTTTAGGAGTTATTCTCTAAATGTTTGTTTTTATGTAGGTACAAGTGTTTATACCAATTTATATCTACATTGTTGTTTTATCAATACATAGTCAATCGTCTGGGATGGTCACATGTAATGGTAACACTTACCCAAAGAATAATCTTCTGATAATGTAATATATCCACCGGGGTAAATAAAAGTCACGATTTTTTTTTCCAATTTTTTTAACGATATTGATATTGTAATATTTATTTTTCGCAATAACACATGCAAGTCCCAATGGGACTTCGGTCAGAGAATATGTAATAATACTACGTAAAGAATGGACACTTCGACGTCCCGCCCGATTTGCACACATACACAACCCCTTCCTCTCTTATGGGCGACGGTTGGTATTTTGTACGTGCTACGCACACAGATGCGCGTGTAAATACACGTCACTGATGGATAGAAACCAAATAAAGCGTTTGTATGGAATTTTGGCGGAGTGTCTGCGGTGTGCTTCGGTAGCTTAGTGGTAAAGCGGCTGGACTGGTTATCCTGAGGTTGCAGGTTCGATTCCTGCCCGAAGTCAAATTTTTCTTTCAGTTTTTTCTTTTTTTCTAGATATTGATATTATAATTATAACATTTAATAATCAAAGGTGAAACGACACGACCTTGTAGTTTTCTTTTTCTTGTCATATCATAATTATTTACGAAATAAGCAAGCTTGGCAATTTTACTTTATCACGTAATTTCAGTTAATTACATTTTTTTTATGTAATGGAAGTGGCAAACAAGCACGCAGTTCACATTAATGTTAAGTGATGACTGCAGCCTATAAACACTCACACGAAACCAAGGTCAAAATGCAGATGCGTTACCACTCCTGAGGCCTAAGGTATTATATGCCTCTCTGCCGTAAATTACCACCTCACCGGAACAAGATAGTGCTAAACAATACCATTTAGCGGCAAGTATATAAGGTAATGCGGCGGTGTCTACGCCCCCGAGATCCGTCATTGGAGCTCTACCACCAGTAAAAAATTGGACTTTAGTAGCGTAGAAATGCCCTGGGACGTTAAATTATATATGTAATGAAAATAAAGAACCTCTTGGGACCCTGGCTACTGGCCAGAGCCACTGGTGCGGGCAACCAATATAAAAATAGTAATTTAAGTAATCCCACCACAAAATGATGCATTTTACTGTTCATACACATGTATTTCGTTTACCCCAGTGAGACTGTAAGCTGGCATTTAAGCAGGGCTGTTAATTAAATCCTTACCACAATTTATAGCGGTTGTGGCAAATTCATTAAATACAACTATCTCCAAATACTAAGAACTTCTAAGAAACCTACATGTTTGGTGGTTCAAGTAAGTGCTGTGTTACCTAAAGTTTATTGTTTCTGCTATGTTTGACACAAAAACATTAATTTACAGTTTGGGTATTTTACGAAGGTAGACCTTTTTTCTATGTAATGAAAGTGGCAAACAATCAGTTCACATGCATGTTAAGTGATGACTGCAGCCTATACATATAGATACCCACACAAAGACCAGAAGTCAAAATGCAGATGCGTTACCACTTCTGAGGCCTAAGGTGTTATGCCTCTGTGCCAGAAATAACAGGGCGATCCGCGATCCACCCTATCTTTTGTTGATTCCTTAAACACAACTTGTAACTTCGGGGATGTCACAAAGAGAAGTAAACACCTCATCCTACAATGAGGATCAAATCCATGGCAATCAACTTCAGGTGAGCAATAAGCACCTAGCCTACGAATACCAATACCATCCAAATAATTTTATTATTTTACTTGCATAAATTTAAACTTAAACATACATTGCAACGTTCATGACTATTTTTTTATGTAATGAAGTTGGCAAACAAGCATGTAGTTCACATTGATGTTAGGTGATGACTGAAGCCTATAGACACTCACAGAAAGATTAAAGGTCAAAATGCAGATGCGTTGCCACCCCTGAGACCTTTGTTATTATGTCTCTGTGATAGTTATTACGCGGCCATACATTATCATCTAACCGGAACATGACAGTGCTGAACTGGTCAGGTAATGTACGGCCCTGTAATTTCCGGCATAAGGGCATAACACCATAGGCCTCAGGCGTGCATGGTAACGCATCTGCATTTTGACAATGGTCTTTGTGTAAGTGTCTATAGGCTTGCAGTCATCAATGTGAACTACATGCTTTTTTGCCACTTCCATATCATAAAAAAAACGTTCACAGCCCCGTGAATGTAGGCGTATTTTATTTTAAAATCAATAAATATTTAAACAAAAGTTTTATTGCATCACCTGCAAACTTAACTTATAAAATGAAATCATAACTGTATTAAAAACATCGTTAGCAACTATCATAACACCTAAATCATCGTTCTAAAGAGACTTTTTGTTTTGCGGTATATCTTTTTTTTATTATTTATGTATGGCACTCCTACATCGCCGCATAAAAATATCGTAATAACGGTCCATACAGACGGACGCGACACGACGTAGAAATATCCGACGTAGAGTTATCTAAATTACCATTGAATGTCGTCCCCTGTCTTCAGTGGTAGGAAGATTCCTTAACGATGTGTTGTTTCATTTTGTTATATATCACTGACCGGTATGTTATTTGTATATACCGGAAATGCTCTAGATAGTCGCCGCAAACATTTCCGTAACGTTTTTTTGATGGAAATTAGGTAATCACATTTTAAATGTTTTTCTTTCTCGTTTGGTGACCGACGTGGACTTTCAAGACGATAAATTGTGTTAAAAATCAATTTTTAAATTAGGATGAAATAAGTTATCTAAACGGAAGATGCGCCATAGAAATTAAGAGATATAGATGGATTCCGAAGTAGGTAACGCAAGAGGAAGGTTATAGGAAACGAGCAAGATCCATATTCAGAGGGGATGTTCAGTGAACCCGAACGAAACGTCCGTCCAAAAATTGGATTATTCGGATATAAAGAAAGTTGTGGTAGAGTTCCAGTTTGCAGCTCGCGGGCGTAGGCACCTCTAAGTGGTAATGTTCCGGGGTCGCGTTCCGGTCGGGTGATAATGTACAGCCTTGTAATTACCGGCACAAGCTTAAGCCTAGACTGAAATCTTTGGTTTTTATGTAGTCGTCTAGCTAGGCTACGGTAGGTAGGTAGGTACACTTTTACATCAATCTGAACTATATGCTTGTTTGCCCCTTCATAAAATGGAAAACGGCTGTTTTTCAAACGTGGTCCTATATTACTACTACTAATTGTCTTTGGAGAAGTAACAAAAAAAGAGTGTGTGTACGTAAGTACACACGTAAGAAGGTACACTTCTTTAGCATAACAATGCAATATACCAGAAATAAAACAAAACGCCAAAAAAGTTTAACAACTAACTTCAAACTGTTGCTTTTATCTGTCGGTGTGCGCGCACATCGCGATCGTCAAATTCACACTCATCATTTATCTAATCCCGCCAAAAAAAGAAATGCTTCAAAAACTTATCGCGTTACTTAATCCAGTATTTAGGCTACATTCCTAGCCAATAAACAAATAGATATTACATAAATAGAAGACGAGATTATTATTTTTAAGGTACAAATGTATAAAGTCTCTCTGAATAATCAATAATCAGAAAAATGGTGACTCCTATTTAACTGTAGTAAAATCATATCTCTTAAATTACAAACACATTAGCGAACATATTTATGTTAGTAAATAAGTCAATTAATTGAAATTTATGTCAAATCGTCGTGTGACTATTGAAAAATTATTCAAAGGCTCTAATTATATGCAACTAATTAGTTTACGTTGGTCTGATATCGTGAATCTTTAAAACTAATATGTATATTTCCCGAAGAACATGAAAATAAATATTTATACTAACGATATAGACATACCACCTAATTCATAAACATACATTAGATACGTTTTAGCTATAGAATGCTTTGTCCTTGTCAGTTGCATTGTCAAATGTGGAGGATAGAAAAAGACAAAGGAGAGATTAGCAACACTTTAGCTAAAACACGTTTATGAATAAGGGGGATAATTTATATTGATAATTAAGCATTTGTCTTTTTATATATCATATTTAAACAAGAGTTCTAAATTTTCTTGATTATTTCAAAGCAGTTATTTACAAAATTTTGAAACATATTCGTAGATAGGTTTGGATACATGTTACCTACTAATACAATATTGGGCTACATCCATATTACATACCCATTTTTGTATTTATTTATTATATACTAACCGCAGAAAAGTAAATGCAAGCAAAACAAATTAGTGTTGGTAAGTAGGTATGGTATTTTACATCTGTATCAACATTGTGTAAAATTTCTACTTAATTTGATACAGTCTGGTATATAAGCCATCTTAGGTATCCAGTGATAGATGGCACTATGCGCGGCTTATGGATGTGAAAGTTATACACCTACAGAGAAGATACATAGGTACCTAATATGTTTATGTAGATACCTAATGTCCAACTCTAAAAGCTCACCCCCTATATACACCGACATGTAGTATAAGTGGCTGAGAGCAACCCAAGTATACGCTTCCAAAGGCCGTACTCTGAAAAATTATTCCCGGCCATAGGTAATCTGTGCCGCAGCGAACACTCTGTTTATGAATAAAATATTAGAACACGTGTCAGCTATACAGGGCCCACTGCCAACATGCAACGTGCTGGAGGGTGCATTCAACGCATCTCAAACCGCAGGCGCAGGGTGACTTATGGAATAATAAAGAACTTTATTACTCTTGCATACAGCTTTCTCTGTGCGGGTTTTCAGAGTTGGCGATGTATAGATGTGTACGTGTGTGTGACATTTTTATCGTAAAACTAGCTGTCCCGGCAAACTTCGTATCGACCTAGAAAATTAAAAAAAAAAATGTCCAAAAATGTTATGAAAAATAGATGTTAGCCGATTCTCAGACCTACTGAATATGCATGCAAAATTTGGTTAAAATCGGTCCAGCCGTTTCGGAGGAGTACGAAGACAAACATTGTGACACGAGAATTTTATATATTAGATGCTGAGTTGATAAGACTCTGTGATAATAATAGACCGAATTTACATAAATTTATTTGACTCGTTCAAGAGATGCTAAAAAGCGAAGGTAACCTTAAATTATTTAAAAAAATTATTCGGCGTAAATGATTCGGCATCGGTTTCAGCCAAAAATTGTCCATTGGTCGGACACAAAAAATTTATTGGTTTGATTTATGTAATTTAAAATTAATGTATTTTCTTATTCTAAGGGCAATTAAATACAAGCTTGATTTGAATTTTTTTTTAATTAATTTTGCATAAAAAATATTTCACAAGCATGTGTTAATGCGAAATAATATAAAATAATTTTGCATGTTCATTAGGCACTAACATTACAAACACCCGCGGCGAATTGAACGACTTTTGACTCCGTCACAACTTTTGTTTATCTTGAAATCCTGTCTAATATTTTCTCGAAAGGATGAACAGAAATTTATAAGTTTCTTCATATCTCATAAAAATTGAAAGACTTTTGCCTAACTCGAAAATCGAAAGAGTATTTATTAAACAGTTGCACGCAATACCAACTGCTAAGTAAATCCCCGACTCCTAGTAAACTCCGTTACAATTTTCAAAGCCTAACTTCGAAAATAAAACAGACAATGTTACACAAACGAAAAATAAAATGTTTTCAGAGACAACAAAATAATAGACGCACTTAAAACAATCATCCTTCCGTCTCTAAAACGCTCATGAAACTAAAGCATTGTTCAATGCCGAGAGTAATCCACTTTGCTGGCCTATTGTAAGTACTCGCTATAACAAACACTAGCCTTATAAGCGGGTGGGCTGAGTAGCCAAGCGGAGCGTGAAGCGGTAAGACATTAAGAAGAGGTTATAATAAACTAGCTTTTAACTTCATTCGTGATTCATTTCCGTTATCCGTATATATATTAATATATAACGGACAGTAGAGATTCTGTGGCGGATCTTGGAGGCGTAAGCACTACCGCATTATACAAGGTTACAGGTTAAGTCGACCTATTCCTATAGTGTAGTTTACATTGTTTCTGACTGATTTGTCTATGAAACACGCTATCCCAAATCAAACCGTTTTCGAGATATTTAAATTTAATTGTTTTTTAATATAATATAACCATAATTTTACATAAAACGAATAAATAATTCGTTGCAGACGTTCTAAACTTATAGAAAGGAACATAAAATTCGAAAGTTAATTTTTCTTTCAAGGATATTAAAAAATAATAATATGACGCCTGTCTTGCAGATAATATGCACGTTTTGTCAGCTATCCAACGAGGTATAACAATAATAGGGTGTTAATAAAAAATCTTAGAAAAAACTAAGTTGCGTGCCCTCAGGTAGCATTTCTAACGCTCTCGCCAATTTTCCTTTAGGGTTAATGCGGTGTGTGCGAGCGAGACACTTTACGATTTATGCAGGTGTGAGTGAGTAAAATAATGTGCAGGTACTGCACTTTGGGAATGCAACATGTTTTGCGCAAAACAAAACATGTTACTAGACTAAGTTAGTCTGCTTATGTGATTCGTCCGTAGTAGATGCGATATTATTTTGTTCTTTGTTTCACTTGATTGGGGCATATTTTTTCCTAATGACGCACATGACTATTAAAAGTATCTTTGGGAAAAGTTTTTGTCCAGCGGTGGACATTTTCCGTTTGAAGTTATGATGATGATATTTATTAATTGCCTATTAATTTTACCGTCATCACAAGAGTAAGCGTATGGTATAGAGCAACACGGTCCACCGGCCGCGGCGGACCGGAGGGGAGTAACCATATGCAGGCTTTCCCCACTATCAAAGCACAAACACAAGTGTTCCTATACCTGTCGCCTAGATGTTTTAATGTGTGGTCTAGATGTTGAAATTGTTTATGTATTTTGTTAAAGTCAAGGTGTGAGTTTCGTAGTAATAAAATAGTTTTTGTAGTGTGAGAGTGTATCACACGTATGCGTATAAAAATGACAGACTGTTTTGCATCGGTAATAAACACTATTGCTACTGCCCTCTGGTCCGCCGCGCCTGGTGGCCCGTGTTGCTCTATACCATACGCTTACTCTTGTGATGACGGAGATGTTGTCGCAATAATCATGAAGTGGCATGTGGCTACTGCGATACACACAATGAAGTGGCTTAAAACTCTCTTTTGTATTGAACTAGCAAAATCTAAAGCTTCCGCTTCAACTAGCTTAGCTTTTATTTATTTATTTATTAATACTTTTATGCACATAAAAAGATACATATGGCGGACTTAACGCCACTAGGCGTTTTCTACCAGTCAACCATTGGGTTGTGTAGAAATCAACGATGAAGCACTGGTTAAAATTTGAGAATAACAATAAATAACTTGCTTTTCTTGATTTTCAAAATCCAGAACTCAAAATCAATAAAGGAAGCGATTGGTTTAATCCCTCTTAAAAAAAACAGTTTTTTAATTGATAGCCAACGTAATAATTGAATTTCACGGGCTACAACAATTTCTTTGTAAAGCATTTAAATTAATTAAATTACTATTTCAAAAGTTAAAGATTATTTTTGATATAGCAGCTCTAAAAAATTAAAGCAATATTAAAAAAATATGTAGGACATATTTGAGCCCACAATCCCCAGAAAAATGAGAACAAAGAATATAATATATGGTTTGCATTTTCAGTCTCTGAATTAAAGATAGATTAGAGATACTATACAATTTACTAGAAAATCCGTTTAGCGCCGCTTGCATTTTTCAGGATTATTCATATCTCGTGGGATTATGAAAAAATATTATGAGAAATGATATAATATGCACATTCATATGAAAAACCCATCGACGTCACAACACAGCTGAAAAACCAGAAAAAAGGTAGCAAAAGGAGAGAAATAACTATAAAGCAAATTGCCATTTTAATTCGACCTATAAATAGGCAGTGTTGACGCTTGATATAAACAAAAAAAATACACCACCAAAGTCCGTCCAAAATTAAAGCCCCCAAAACTAAGCACCGACGTACTGATCGTAGCGGGGGAGGGTTGAGGGAGGGTTCCCTTGCATTTCTATTAATATTTTATGCAAGCTACGTGTACTGTTTTAGCTCAGACACTACCCACTGCGAGGTACAACAACTTTAACGGTGTTTATTATGTTTGTGGAAATTCTTTATTATCTACCGTTGAGAATGTTTTAAACGGTACTTGAATAGTCTGAAAGTTTTCTAAGTTATGTGGAGTTGCATTTGATTTAGTGTTATATTCAATCTCGTAAACATTATTTGTTGAAAACTTGAATTGTAGTAAACGAAACATGAGAAACAGTCCGTTATTTTTATGTTAGGAAGGTGGCAAACAAACTTGCAGCTCACATTGATGTTAAGTGATGACTGCAGTCTATAAGCATCTACAAAATAAGCAAAGGTCAAAATGCGTTGCCATCCCTGAGACCTAAGTTGTTACGTCTGTGTGAAAGTTATTACGGGGCCATACATTACCATCTAACCGGAACACGATAGCGCTAAACACTACAATTAATAAAACGTATTTCGCTTTTTTTATGTAATGGAAGTGGCAAACAAGCATTCAGTTCACATTGATGTTAAATGATGACTGCAGCCTATAGACACCCACACAAATACCAAGGTCAAAATGCAGATGCTTTACCACTCCTGAGGACTAAGGTGTTATGCCTCTGTGCCTGAATTACAGGGCCGTACATTGCCACCTGACCGGAACACGATAGTGCTGAACACTACCATTTAGCGGCAAGTATATTAGGTAATGCGGTGGTGCCTACGCCCGCGAGCTCCGTCACTGGAGCTCTACCACCAGTAAAACCGTGTGGCTTACACGCTCTATGTCTACCACCTAATATTCTGAACAGAGGTCGAATTAGTAGGTACAATATTTTATTTTCGATACCACCAAATAGTCACCAAAACATAACCAACATAAATGTTACATTCACACAAGATAACCAACTTGTCCCCAGACGTAAAGATCATTAAACGATTAAAATTACGGCATAAATCATAGCGGGCTCCCATCCCGACGCCTGCCCTCAACACTGGGGACCCAGACCCTCCCTCACCCGTCCCCTCAGGCAGCGGGATGCGAACATCTGAAAATGTAATATCGATATATCAATAAAAATATAACATAAAAGATATCGATTTCGTAAACATCGATGTTTTTAGAATAAGGTTAAAATTACGTTAAGATTAAGATATCGTCATCATCAAGATATATGTTTTAGACTAGCTGTGCCTGGGACTTCGTTCGCGTAGAATTTATGATTGTTCACTCTCTACCCGGACAAAGTTGTGGGCACAGCTAGTATAACATAATTCATAAATAAAAGTAAACAGACACTTACCGCTAAATGGTAGTGTACGGCCCTGTAATTTCCGGCACAGAGGCATAACACCTTAGGCCTCAGGAGTGGTAACGCATCTGCACTTTGACCTTGGTCTTTGTGTTGGTGTCTATAGGCTGCAGTCATCACTTAACATCAATGTGAACTGCACTTGTTTGCCACTTCCATTACATAAAAAGTAGCGTATGTTACTCCTTGTTACATAAGTCGTTCCCGAGATTAGCCGGGACAAACAGACAGACAGACAAAAATTGTAAAAAAGGTTGTTTTCGTAAGTTCAGCGGTAGACATCTTTCGGCTAATATGATATCCCGATATATAAGTACATAACTTCACGCTTGTAATCCCCGAAGGGGTAGGCATAGGTAAATGCATGCATTCAATTATACATGCAAACACCCATGATTCGCCAATTACGGATTGGCCCATTATCAGGTGGTGAGCCTATTGACAACTCCGGGCACATTACCAAACTTCGAGGTACTGGGAAACTTCCAGAAAATGCAAAAATCTCAATAGAACCAGCGATAAAGAACTTTACACCGTTATCCCCGACCCGGGAATCGAACCCCGGACCCCAGCGTAGTAGTAGCGGCCTGCTACCACTAGGCTACTGAGGCACCTGATATATAAGTACCCCCAGTACCACGATAGTAACCTGCTACCACTACTAATGTATCTTCACGCCAGGTCCCTAACGGGGTAGGCAGAGAGTGTAGAGCGCCAGACATCCCGGTTCTGACAAACCTCTCGTGCCTCGTCTACCTTCATCATTCTCTTCATACATGCACGCCGATTGACTACCACTACTGGGTTCTTAAATCGTAGTAAGCTCCATTAGGGGCTAGCAGCAACAGTCAGCGTAACAGTAGCGGTCTTGAGTTTGAACTCTGAGCTGGAACACAAAAAGTTCCAATAGATTTTTTCTATTTTTTCGGTGTTTCTTGATACCTTTGGAGTACCTATACCCGGAGATGTGAATGTGACGTTTGTCAATTTTCCACATGGGACGAAATGGAACTGGCGAATCGTGAAGCATATATACTTGTATGCATGCTTTTACTATAGCTTACGCCATCGAGGAAGTAACATTCATTTATTTTTATTTTAAACCGTGATTTTGTATACCTATTAATGCCGAGTTTGCTGAAAGGCTAATCTGCGGTAATTTATATATTAATACGTTATGGGTCATAGTTTTCGTATATGTTTTATTAAATTGTTCTCTTCAATTATTTTTGCGGTGATACACATAGGTATATAGTTGTTTTCGTATATGTAGGTATGTTTTATCGCGATAAGTGTTTCTTACAGTCAATGTCATTCTACAATGTCATTGCTTACAATAAAAGTTCCCCATATATTGACGCATCATATGCGAATAGGGACTAACTACAAATTTTTCTTCTCATGTCAGCCCTCAACCGTGTTCGTTTTTTTTTTTTTTATGTAACTGAGGTGACAAACAAGCATGCTGTTCACATTAACGTTAAGTGATGACTGCAGCCTATAGACACACACATAAATACGGAGGTCAAAATGCAGATGCGTTACCACTCCTGAGGCCTAAGGTGTTATGACTCTGTGCCGGAATTTACAGGGCCGTACATTACCACCTGACCGGAACACGATAGTGCTGAACACTACCATTTAGCGGCAAGTATATTAGGTAAAGCGGTGGTGCCTACGCCCGCGAGCTCCGTCACTAGAGCTCTACCACCGGTAAAACCATTTATATTGTGGTCGAAGAAATCGACCACCGAGAGATCGTAGTTAGATAATATAGCTGTTTTTTTTTTCAAAATTACAGTTGGTATATTATGAACATCGTATGAATATCAATGTTTATAACATGTGGACTATCCATGGTTTTGCAATAGTTAAAATCGATATTTTTCTATCAAGACATTGTATCGTCCCTATTCCGTCGTATCACAGCTCCCAGCCTGCATGAAATTATGTAAGCACCTACAATTTTTCAATCGCACACCGCTCCAGGCAAAAACCCGCTAAATTGGGGATGTTTAGTAATAATTTACGCGATGCCGGCATCGCTTTCCGTCGGTATGAGGATCGAAATAAATATATCATAACGCCTGTCAGGATCCAGGAATGGGTTTCAGATTTTTTGATGTGACGTTGTGACCTTTCGGATTAAGGTCAAATAAAAATCTTACGTTGCAAATAAATGTGTACTATGTATGTACTGACCCGGCGAGGCGAAATTCGTTACTGACTGAACACTTTTTGCCACTTGCAAACAAGCACGCAGTTCACAATTGTAACTGAATACAGCATAAAATTTGTAGCCTATAAATAGCCATATTAACAGAAACTACCATTCATGATGCAGATACGTCCCTCCTTCTCAGGCCTAAGCCATTTGCCTCTGTATGTTGAAGAAGAATCATTATACTCGTAGGACCGAGCGTTACCTACCTCAAAACACAATACTGCGCTGACAACGTCCATTTAAAACCAGGAACATCCTGCGCCCTACAGTTCCATCGCAAGAACTCTACCAGCAGTTACAATATAAATAAGTGCAACTATATAATCCTATTTTATATTAATTCTTTCAAAGGTGTCTATAGAACAAATTGACTTGAGTATATACTTCAATGGGTACAAACTAAAATTCTAATAGTAAGGAAATTCTTCCGTCACTGACTAAATGACTGCCAGACACATTACCAGACTACGCTAAGCTGAAACTGAAAATACAGATGGCAGTTCATTGGAAAGTGTGGTGGAACACCAAGAGCCAATTACACCGTCCTAAAAAAACGCGAACAAATCTTGTAAAACGGGTTTTACGTTCTTAAACGTGTTTGATAACACTATTTGGATTCCACCGTAGAAAATTGATGGTGATAAACCTGAAATTGGATATAAATTTTAAACTAAGGTAAGCTAAAACGCGCCTTTATTAATCTTCTGGCCGAATACTCAAACGTCACTCGATTTTGAGCAACCCTCAAAAGTGCGCTATTTCTTTCGTTTGAACGTGTTTTATAAAGACAGAAGACTTTTAAGTCCCACTTAGATTTTAGTGACATTTGAGTATTTGGCCGTCAGTTCTCAGAGCAAACTTTGAAATCTACCTTAAGAGATTTTCCGACATTCTTATAAAAGCGGGATATGCACGTACGAACTAAAGCTAGATAGTAGATATTACAGAATACTTTTTTCATGTGGTGAGTCATATTTAATTAAGGTGTGTGCTTTTCATACTGTCATAAATAGTCTATTATAATACACCGTCAAGGTTATCCGTAATATTGCGTCAAGGGCGAATATTTTTATAATGTTAACAGGTATTTAGTCGTTTTCCTAATTAAGGAGAGGCAGTGTTAGACTTAGTACGGTATATCTGGAAATTATTTCTACACATCACACTCATTTTAAGCCGGGTCGTTACGCGATAATATTTTCGAACTAAAAAGTACAAAAAAAGTACTTTTTTACTTAAAAGTAGAAGAAAGTCACACTTCGAACATTTTTCGGACTTTTCATTTTTTACTGGTGGTAGAACTCCAGTGACGGAGCTCGCGGGCGTAGCCAACACCGCATTACCTAATATACTTGCCGCTAAATGGTAGTGTTCAGCACTATCGTGTTCCGGTCAGGTGGTAATGTACTGCACAGAGGCATAACACCTTAGGCCTCAGGAGTGGTAACGCATCTGCATTTTGACCTCGGTCTTTGTTTGTTCCGTATCATAAAAGAAATAACCCTACTCTTGCTAAATCTTCGCTTTACAGTAAAAACTTAAAATTTGTCATTGTTCTTGTGTTTACAGGAACACAAACAATACAAATATACCTGTTTTATACATCCTCAGTGCCTAATGCAAGTTTAATGAACTATTTCGAATGCGCTAAAGTTAAATACAATTTGGAATTTAAACAGCACAGTGTAGTGACAATAATTAATAAGCGAGGTAATTTGGGAGTTTAAATTACTACTGGAAATAGGAGCTAGTAGAAGCGATTGAATTTCAAATTGTAGTTTACTTTAACACATTCAAAATAGTTCATTAAACTTGGAAGGCTCACTGAAGGTGTGTAAAACAGGTAAACTTGTAAACAGGTAGTTTCAAACACGATGATTTGTAATGAAGATGATAAACTGAAAAACATTATAAAGCAGTTTTATGTAACTCCTACTTATCACTTAAGTAAATAGATGCAAGTAGCCAATATTTAATCGTACATCGAATTAAATACGTAAATACGAAACGATAATAACTCAAGACTATAAATAAATCTGTTAATTTTTATTATCATAACAAAGATTAAGTAGTTGTTAGATATTAATTACGTAACAACAAGACGCGCTAATCACTCGCTATTTTTCAAACAAAATTACATTATTACGTTGTTTTTATTTTAACAAATAGTCATTTGCATAATGGCCACCCTATTTTTCAGACTTAATTTCTTGGCCCCTGACAGCCTCACGCCTAGAGACAAAAGATTGATACATTCATTCTTTTCATTAGGCTTTAATTGATTAATAAATCTCACAAGGACCCCTTTATGTAGGTTAGCAATGCCTGTCTTTAAATGACAGAGTTCACGTTACAAAATGTATTTTTACTAAATACAGTTCACACACATGCGTAATTTAGTTTTATTTGAAGCTTGTAAATTTAGGTCTCTAAACCTATTGAAGTTTTATGTCACTTCAGTGAAAATTTAAATGCAAAATTTATTTTATGAGAACGTGTATTCATCATGTAACTCTTTTAAGTAACATAAAATAGAAAGGAAATTTCAGAAAAATCAAAAATGAGCGGGAACATTAAAATGTAACTAATCCGGTATTGGGTAGTGCATTTAATAAACTTTAGAATTCAGAAAATGGTTGGCATTTGTTGGTGTTCTACTTAGGCGATTTCCACACGGGACCGCGCGGAAGCATTGTTGTCCTCTCTATTAAATAAATACGTGGATGGTTCCACACACTACACTACACGGCTCGACCGTGCAGACTAGTTTACTCACCACCACCGCAATCCACGGCGGCGCCCGGTCCCTTGTGTGAATGGCCTTACACGACTTATATTTTGATCACTATGATCATCTTGAATAGTCATCACATGATTACTATTACTGTCATTATAATATGTGGCACGAAACGACAAAATAAAATCATCACTGTAGCCAGGACCAGACATACAAAGGTGGACGAGCTGATCAACACATAGATAATGAACTCATCCAACAGGTAAATATGGTAACATGTATATAATCATTATAACCTTAATTAAAACCTTAAAAATATAAATAAATCATTTATACCATTTTACAACTAGTAGCTGCTAGTATCTACTTTACAACTGGAAGATATACCTACTGCTACTGCAATGATAATCTAACAAGGCCTGGGTAGCCTGGGAAACAAATCTTTGGGAAAACAGAACTTTGGGTTTAGCGGAAATTGGCCGCTTCGCTTCTTATAAAATTATGCAAATTCAGTTCATAACAAGTGGTTAAATTCTATTAAATGTAGTATGATTGTGTATTCGAAAATATAACTTGTATTGGGAACAGTAAAGTACGATATCAAAAAATACCCTTTATCTTCAGGGAATCTAATTTAAAAACGAACAGATTTATTGGTATCGAAACAAAAACATGGGGAATTATATATGCAAGGAGGTTAGTTGTTAAAATTTGATCATTTTTAGGACTGTCAATATACAATATAATAATTTATGGCTAAAGTTGTAAACATTAAACTAAACGTACATGAATTAAAATTATATTGCATATTTATTACCTATTTATTGGGGTATTTTTCGTTATTTATGTTCTGTCATAAATAATTCTGAGATCATCCAATGAAAAAAGTATTCTTAATTGTTATTAGGCTAAAAAACTGTATTAATTAATAACACTACTTTTCAGATCCGGTATCAACGATTGTAAATTTAATTTAATTCCTAAACACTTGAATTCTTCAACGACTTATTCCTTTTTTAATAATAAAAAAAAAACTTTTACATAAAGATTGAAAGAGAACCGCATCGAACAACAGTTAAACCTCATATATTTTATAATATAATTTGTTGTTATAAACTGTCTTTATTAGTTTTTAGTAAAATCTTTCTATTTTTCATAAATCAACATTTTGTACCAATACCTATGACTATAACAATAAGAGATACTCAAAAGTAATAATGATTAATATAAACATTGTGTACAAACGAGGAAAGTGGTTTCTCATGTAACTCTTAAAAGGGGAAACATTAGCGCAATCAATGATGGTTACTTCAGTGCCCTAATCTACTCTAATTAATTGGTATTAACAGCTCATCTGCTGTAAAAGATACCATAAAGTATGTATCTTTGTTGATTGTTAATTTTTATTGTTAAATGCAACATTCAAAAACTAAATATTTTCTATGCACAATAATATATGGAGTATTATCTTATAAGTGTATTGTTCTATTTTTTTGAAGATCATATTATTACAGATACGAATTTTATAAGATAAGATTTTTATATTTGTTTTTTTTTTTTATCGGAAGAAGCGATTCTGATACAAAATAGTGAAAATGAGCAAAATACACTTGATACAAGTATTTTACTTCCCTTAACCGAAAGGAACAAGAAATGTCTAAGGTGGGCTACATGTCGATAATACAAAACTATACAGAAGGTTATGTAGCAATGACTGCATTAAATTCCTGGAACAATGCCTACCATACTGAATCCACATTGATTTGATGGTAAGTTAATAAAGGTATCAATGGAGATGCCACTGCGGATATCTTACATATTTTGTATATGTATGTATCTTCACGCCTGGTCCCTAACGGGGTAGGCAGAGAGTGTAGAGCGCCAGATATCCCGGTCCTGACAAACCTATCGTGCCTCGTCTCCTTTCATCACTCTCTTCATAAATGTAATATTTTGATTCTGTCCATATTGAAATTACGTGCTACTAGGTAGATACATTATTGAAATTATGAACATTTAGTGGAATATGGATTAGGTGATAGGTATGTCGATAAAGCAAAACTATGCAGATGTTAGCAATGCCTGGATTCAACCAGCTTGGGATGGATGGGTTTATTTTCAAGTTTTGATAACAAAACCAAACCTCGCATCAAATTTAATTGAGCCGCCCAATGACCTCACAGATATCTAATTAGAAACAGTTAAGAAACGCCTAATTTTTATGTTGTCAAAGTGGCATATAATCACACAGTTCACATTAATGGTAAGTGATAATGTAGCCTATAAATTAAATCTTCTTATTCGATGGAATATCTCTCGCCGTTGTCCGCTGTATATACTTTAATCGTAGGATTTGAATATGCATATTCCGTAAACATAAATACGGAAGACAAATATTTTTCCGGCCGTTAGGTTTCATGTCAGTAAAAACCAACGACAACCTTCGAGGAAAGATCTATTTTCAGTAAAACGATAAGAAACGCGGACCAACTTACGACAATAACCGACGACGAAAAATTATCTAATATTGAAATCTTTGACTCCACACATAACGTACACCATACAATAGCTAAGACCGTTACGAGCCATTTTTAATCCAACGGAATCTGAGCGGCGAATCTAAAAACCATTTCACGACAAAGAGAAAGGGTACAAAGGCGATGAGCATTAAAGGATTACTAATTACAGAGCCGCAAAAGGACGGCGGAGAACCAATATAGTAATTACTTCCCAATAAAAGAATAGCAAGTTAGAAAAGTAATAGAGTTTTCACGTTGCGACCAGCTGCTCGGGTGCCAATCAAATTAAGGCCGATTATCGTAGTACGTCGATCAGCCAAATTCGTCCAACGATCGTGCATGTAGCCAATTTACGGATTAAATTCTTTTTTCGCCGATCACTCTCAGGGATTACATGAAATCCACGCTTAAATATCTTCAATACTACAGTTTGGTTAACATTTTTTATGTCGTCGAAGTGGCAACCTAATAATGCCATACCATACTCCACATTGATTTTATGGTGAGTTAAGAAATGAATCAATTTTGCTTTGCCACTCCAGCTATCTAAGGTAATTTGTTTCTCTCTTTAGTAAAATAACGTGTTACTAGATTTGGAATATGGATTAGGTGATATGGCGGTACTTGACTACAATTTCTACAGCAGACCTACCACCAATAATTATACGTTCATGTACGTTAAGTAGAAATATACGCATTGAATTTTGAAGTTCATTAGTCCACTTCAATGAACAAAACGAAATATTACCGTCCCTATATTTGCGTTTCAAGGGCGTGGGGTGAAATTTGCTTTGTATACATAACATCAGGATAAATAGCATGTTGCTTGAAGGAACACGTTCTCAAATAAAGCTTGAAGTCTCACAAAAAGAAAATTATTCCAACCCTCTAGTCAAATACGTGTTGTTTCACAAAATATTCTGCAGGAAATCTTTACCTTTTTTATAGTTACGTAATAATATAAAATTTTGTGTAGACTATTCGGCGACGGCTGCGTTTTGCTGAGGGCTCGTTTTATTCCTTGATTAGTCTCAATTATTGGCATTCTACGGTGCACATGTGTTCATTTCAGTAATTGCCTTCTTTTCTTCGGCTCGAAGTGATATATTGCTTCTTATTTTACTGTTGGTCACCGATTTTCTTTCCTTTCTTTTCACACGTATGCTTTTCTCGCGTAAGTATTTTTGCAGAAACTAGATATAGGTTTTATACATCAGACTTATATAGTTTGTTGCTTTATATAGTAAGTTCACAATGATTACAAATATGCGCGTATAAAATATCATATAGGTATCTTCATACGTTTGCCGGCAAACTAGTCATTTAAATTCAATTCAAATTAGACTAGTGCTTAATGAATCACACGTTGAAATGTAGACATCAGACACTAATGTAACGATTAATGGTAAAAATATCCAATTTTTCAACTTGAAGTAACTTTTATAGTTTATATTATCAGCCTACTCACATATTGAATTTGCATAAGCCTAAGCAAACAATAGAATTACCGCTATTATTCTGTCTAACTTAAAACTATTAGGTTTTATTTATAAGGCGTATGCTAATATTAGCCTAAAACACGTAAATAATTAATAATGTGAAGCCGACAAAACAAACATTGCTATTAAACTTGATATTAAGTCTAAATTAAATAAAGTAGAAAGATGAAGTAAAGTAGAAGAATGATATTAATCATTCACTTACTATGTTATTTAGGTTGACCCTAAGCACTCATTCTCTATTCCGTGCTGCAGCATCAAAAATTAGGACTGCCATGATGGTCGCCAACCTCTGTAGAGAAGTGGCACTTTAAGAAGAAGATTATGTTATTTCGCTGTCGCTAATGAAGATATAGATGATTAAGTAAGGTCAAGGTCGAATTAAATGGAGACCTTCGTTAATACAAGAGAAATTCTATTGTTACGATTATTCCTTTGATTTAAGTTTTAAAATATTTCTCAACAAGGACGTGGGTGAGTCAAAGGTCAGATAAAGGACGTTTCGGGCAATACCTGCGTTAAATTTTATCGAAATAAAACAGTTATTTCACAAAATTATAAGATTATGTTTCGTTGTGCTTCATATATTGGTTTATTTGTTTTGAGTACATAGGCAATATTGAATTCAATAAATGAGCTTCGGAATATTTAGTAAAAAGTAATATCACATCAATTAATGAAATCTTTAGGTAAGTTTTATAATAATTTTTAATGACGCACAAAACCAAGTGACTATAAATGATGTAATAAACTTGACTAAAAAGTTTTGGCTTAAATTGTTTCAGAAACAATAATTTCCTTCAGACAAATTCCACAAAATAAACCTTTTGAAATTATAAAACCTAAATTCGAAAGATATTACACCGACGACGTGTAGGTGTACCACGGAACAACAAAAAAACCAAGGTACCTACCTAAAAAACATGTCTTATTATTTAGAACACCGTATAGTAGCCGTATTATAATTCAGTGAGTATTGAATTTCATCTTAAAGCCCTCGAGGTTGTTGAGAAAAACGGAGGCAAACAACCGACGATCACTAGGTACTAAATAAACAATGTAAAATTGAAAGGGTCTTTCATATCCCAACCGTATTATTAGTTTTAACATGCCAATAATATATCTTGCACAGTGAGTCTAAAGTTACAATTTCAGTCAGCAAAGCGTTTGTGGAAGTTTCAAGTTAATGACTGGAAACTAAAACAATCTTGAACACATCTTAGTGTGTATTGTACTGGGAGTACATGGAGCTCGTCTCAAAAATGTTTCAGTACATTACAGCTGTTTTTAATTCATGTGCTTCAGGAAATCGTCCTTAAGACTTACGTTTGTTTGTCTAACTCCCAACAGTAAACAACATAACGTTACCTTATTTCAGCGCTGTCTCAACAATACAGGCTATGCAGGCACTGTTATCAATCACAATGTATTGTTACACTCAGCAACATACGGTATTTATCGCGGTCAGTCTGTTATTATAGACCGTTTGTTTGTGTAGGGGCAACGGGAGACGCGAGATAACCCTGCCGCCGATGCGGGGTGACTGTTAGTGACACTCTGGCCCACGGTTTCACCCCGATGACGTCATCATAGACCAATAGGGAGAGATCTGGAGCGCAGGCGCGCCGTGCCAGCCGCGGCGGCGCCTCCGACCAAAACTCGGCGATACACAACGTCATACAGATTTTCACTGTATACATTGCAGCTTTACTACACAGATATTCTAGAGTTTACGCTACCGGGATGTCGGTGTACGCGGAATCCGCCAACAACTCGAATCCCGATGTTTACGCTTTTGAAGTGTCCTCTGCCAGTGACAGCTTTGAGAGCACCCCCGATGGGCTTTTCAAAGGACCAGCGCCACCATTCTTTTTGCGTCTGTGGATATGCCGCGCTTTTCAAATAATTGAGACGCTTGGTATATGATTTAATTTGCCCTTTCGCTAGGCCGAATGTTTTCACCGCGCTGGGGGGTTACGGTGCGTGCATAAAAAATCTCGCATTGCATAGCAGTAATTAACTTTGGTGGAATGGCAGAAAAAATAGACGCGGGTGCGCTTCAGTTTCGAATTTTTAGTGTTTTTTCATGTGCGCATTTTTGCTAATTACACCAAGAATTCAAAAGAAACTTTATTGTAGTATGATGTCATCTATATATCATTTACAAAATTTTACTATGAAAATGTTTGTTTGTTGATCGATCACGCTAAAGCGGCTGGATGGATTTCGATGAAATTTTGTAAAGGCTACTTTTTATCCCTTTTAGGGGTTCCTTAGGATTTTTTAAAATAAATATTCACATTGACGAAAATGGTTGCCTATTACAATTGCATGTATCCGAACGTAGACTCGTAGACAGATAACAGCTGACGTCATGACTGATAATTAACAATTTGACAACAGAAAACTTACCTGGCTTATTAATTAATATCAAAAAAAAAAGTATCGGTACTTCCTGAAGTCCACGTGCACGATGTCACGGGTAAAAGTATAAAATAAAACAAACAGAAATGTTCCTTGTGAGAAGGTGCCACACAAACTGCAGAATGATTCGCCGATACATCACAAATAGGTACAACATGTTCTCTAATCACAACACGTCTAATACATTGATGGATCACCGAACACCTCAAATCTGATTGTAATCTCATTCCACTTTCTCATACTCAATCACCCTGAGCCGGGCTTTTTAATTTACCATCCGTCTTTCCACAATAGATTTCCTTCGGAACGGGTACGGCTAAGTCACTCCAAATTATTCGCGCCTAAAATAAAGTTTAAGCTCCGTCGAAGCGATTTCTTCGCTTGTGAATTTAATGGTGTCCATGACAACTGAAAAACCATTATTGTAGTATTCCGATAACTTTTTTTCTTATTGTTCTGAGTTTATTTTTGTACTGAGCAACGTCATTACTATGTTTATTCTACGTATATTTTGCGAAACTGCAAACATTTCAACATCCAAATTAGAAGAATATATATTGATAGATAGAAGAAAATAAATGTCATTTTTAAACATTCTGAGGAACCTCAGGCTTTCTAGATCTAACTGGACATAGTTTTACAAGTTAACAATAGACGTTAGGTTCCACGAAATTGTCCGAGTGCTAATTTACTGTCCAGCTAACTGACAGGGATCTCTAAGATATGTGAGACGTTATAGTTTCATGCTTTTGATATTTGGTGAGCTCTATAGACAAATTGGAACCTAACATAAATCGTTAAGAAAGCTCTTTAAACGAACGGATCACTTAAGGCTTACCATAAAATAATCTAATCGTTTATTGAGCCCAGATACTGAATAGTTAAACAAAGACACGTTAAATACGGTAAACATCTAGTTTCACATCGATAGCCAAGTTGTCGATAGACGTTAGGTTATATAGAGTTGGCTGAGCGGTGATTTATATCCCTGATAGTTGACGGGGACCTCATAACTCATCACAAAAACCCGACGAAACTACGACCATAAGTGAGACGTTATTGTTGCAAGCTTTTCTCTGATTTTGGTGAGCTGTTTCGACACATTAATGCCAAATGTGAGAAGATGTACGAATTTGCTAAATATTATTTTTACCTACCAGGCAGAAAGGAAATCGGGATCGTGGTCTAGTAACCAAAAAAAACATTTGCCAAAAACATTCAGAACAACAGGAGGTACCTTCATATTGATCTTTCATACATTTCCAGATATAATGACGATACTCAAGCTTTCTAGGTCTAACATAAGTTTCCAAGTTACCGATAGGCGTTAGGTTATACGAAAATGTCCGAGCGGTGATTTATCGTCCTAGTAGATAGGTGAAGGGGACCTCATAACTCATCACAAAAACCCGATGAAACTGAGACGATAAGTAAGACGTTATTGTTGCAAGCTTTTCTCTGATGTCGGTGAGCTGTTTAGACAAATTGCTGAGTAATATAGACAAGATATTACGAATGATTTGGCGAATCTTATGATGGTCCATTCTTTTGTTTATCTCACCTAGAGTAATGGTGGTATTGATTTGATTATCTTGCTCATCCAATAGAAATGGTTACCTGGAAAAAAGAAAGGAAGAAATTAGAAAAATGTTTATTAATAAAGTGTTCAATAACGCAACAACATTTTGCGAAACAAATTAACGCGACTGTTCAGTAATAGGAATCATATATCCAAAATAATACCAAGATAAATACTTTTATTACTAGGTTATAAAAATAAATGTATCTCTTTGTGCCTTAAGAACTTAACAGATGAGCAAGGCTTAAGTCTGTTTATCACCGAAGACTGTTTATCACCGAAGAAATGAGTAAGGTAAAGCCAGTTTCGTCCATATGCTAAAGAGGATGAATGAAGCCAAGGACCGAACACATTTTCAAAGTTTTTTTTTTTTTTTTAGGTCGGGCTTTATGTAGTCGGCCTGTCTCGAGACGGCACTAGTCTACTTCACCGGGCAATCGGCGAGCGCAGAAGGCGCTCCAGCCTAGCAAAAAAGTTAGCGCAACTGCCTAAGGGTGACCCATGCGGGTCCGTGCCTCGGCTTAGGGCGTTGCGGAGGGACATATGAGACATGTGCGATTATGGGCGGTGCGGTGCAACTTTCGCTCTACTCCATTCGGTTGGTGATAACCGGAATGTCATCGGCCTCGCGGGGCCGGGGATAAGGTCGGGATCAGGGGCGGGCGCGGCGCGAAACGCGTCGGCGCGTTGTATTGTTGGCGGTTTGTGGAGTGTGATTCTGTAGGTGATTTTGCATAGCGGCGATGGCCAACGTGGTCTCATCGTCCGGATCTTTTAAGACGTGCCTTGGACGTCTCCTTTTGGCGCGATCAAAAGGAGTGTAAATCGCGGCCGCTCTGACCAGCGGATTCGGGTCGTGACTCGCCCGATCGAAATAACGAGCTGAAGCTCGCTTCATAAACTGCCGGATGGTGGGCAGGTTTGCGTCAATGTGCAAGTTTTTATTACGTACGTACCAAGGCGCGCCTACGGCTCTACGTAAGAATTACTACGATTTTGCAAAGTTTGAAGCTTGCGTAATGTTGTGTTTTTCGCGTGGGCGAATACCGGAGACGCGTAACATAGTATGGGCCTTATGCAGGACGTATAGGCGCGGATTTTGTTCCGGGCCGATAGCTTGCTCTTTTTGTTTAATAAACAATGTAATTGGGATAACACGAATGCAGCCTTTGCGCGCGCTGCTTTTACATGTGCATATTTTTTCAAAGTGGCTAACCAAAGATATTTCTAGCAGAGTTATTGTGTGGCGTGCACTCTCGTATAACCCAATTTACCTGTCCCAAAAGCCCTAAATGATAGTGTACAGCACTATCGTTACACAAAGCCTAAAATGTTTTATGATAGTGCCTGTAGAAACAAAAGTTGCTTTGATTTTAGATTATCTGTTTACATATTATGCTCCAAAACTGAATTAGATAACAGAAAAGATAATTTGGATGCATAATCTATGGATATACCGAAACACATTAGCAAACAAATTAGATAATGACACAGCCACGTTGTTCAGAATATCCTGAACAAAATGTTTTAAATATTGGTAGGCTCCAGTTACCGAGAACTTAGGCAACTTTGCATTACCTTGTCAATCTGTTCAACTAAACCAATTCCGACTACATATACCATGTTTTTAAATAGTCCCTAAAGTGCCTAAACTATGATCCTATAATTTCAGCCACAGGTTTCTATAGACAAAATGTCTTAAAATCAATGTAAGAAATTGTACTCCCATTGAGACTAGTTTTTAAGTACATTTCTATAGACTACTTAATCATATTTTTGTTGTTGTTAAGTTGACATGAATGGTAACTTGCAATTGCAGCCTATAGATATCCACAAAAAAACGGAGACTAAAATGGAGATGCATTGCCACCCTTGAGGTCTCAAGGGTGGCAATGCATCATAAGTTGGTTAGCCTGTTGGATACGTGTATTACGGTCTAACCAGAACACTATAGTGATGAACACTACCATTTGGCGGCAGATAGATAAGGTAATATAGTAATCGATACCCTCGTGCTCTGGCTCTCTCGTAATCAATCTGAACTGCATGTTACTTTGCCATTTTCTTTTAATTTTTCTTTAATCCTAATTATCGCTTGAATCCTTCCAGAATTATCGCATTCGAAAAAAAGATAACCCACCCAAACCGGGTTGTTATCTAAACTTTCAATATATATACAGAGAATGGTTTATAAAATTTGACTCGTGATATAAATAAGGATTAGATACCCTGAACCTCCCAAACGGAGGAGGCGTCGATACCATATGCCGCTCATTTGCATATTGATGGACCAATATTCTGATATGAATACAATAACCATATTAAACCACGTATTCAATAACCGTGGATTTGTATTCTTTAACAGTTTTAAATAGGTGACGATATGATTCGATCATTGTTATAGTGCAAATACAGATGAGGATGTGGTTGGTACTAATATTTACGCCTCTCCAGAATTGTAATTTTATGATAATTATAGTAATTACAATGCTTTTATTCTACTGAAGATGTCCAACATTTGATCTTGGAGTGTGTTCGGTATAAATCGGAAAGAACTAATTTATTTAATATGTTACATATAAATATGTTTGATTTAGGAGTAATTCATAGCATAGTAAGTTTTCCTTGTAGTAATAGTGCTAAATGCTTAGTTAAATTTGTTAATTGTTGTCTCAAGCTTAGAACTGTACCATAATACTTATATGTATAAAATGTTTTAACTTAAGGTACGATGGGGCTGGCGTGGTTTTAACCAAAAGTCCCTTAAAAAATAAAGAGAAAAAAAAATGCTTGTATTCAATTTTTTTACATAATAAATTGACGACCCGGTTAGTCCAGCGGTGTGAATTGACTGTTTGATTCGAAGGGTTGCGGGTTCGATCCCCGCACCGGGACAAATATTTGTATGGCCGACAGATATGTGATTCGGGTCTGGGTGTTTGTGTATGTGTTGTTTGTATTTAACGACATCCACGACACAGGTTTATACCTACCGTGGGCTGTGAGTGTAAGCGCATTTTATTTATTTATTTAAATTTATACTCTAGTACAGGTTATATATTTACGTATATACCTTCACTTTATAATGCACCTAGACCAATTCAAAAACGACAGTAGAGGTCAAACAATACCAGCCAATACTACAATATAATACCAATAGACAGTAATAATTGCAGAAATATTATTATATCACTTACCTAATACACAATGATGGAATATTAATTGAGATTATCTTCAAGAAAGTTATAAATAAAAGATTATAGAAGAAAAAACGCAAAATGGACGAATATTTTAATTAACATTACTGTAAGTTTAACAAGATAGATAATCTTACGAAAAGTGAAGAGGGAGATCTAAATTGGAAAGTAATTAATAATTTCTTACTCGGATTTTAAAGTCTGGATTGAATGAGTGAATCTCCCAAAAAGGGGAGAACATTTCACAGTCAAATTGGTAGATATAGGTATATCTAAATATTTATATTCCCATTAACGGAAATCATTTTGCTGTACATCGTTCGCCTCAGAACGTATAGCACAAAACCAACATTTCTAACGTCCGTTAAAATATCATAAAGGCTCAACTGCTATTATGTCTAGCTTTACATAATAAGTAGATAATCTAAAAACGTTTCACCGCTAGCCCAGCGAATCAATTCTGATGAAATTTGATTTCAGGCTATACGCAACTGCCCGTCAACGGCTTCCAAATTACGATCCATGATAAGTCACGGATATGAGCTTATTATTAAAACGTATGTCGTATATAATCTATTTCTTATTTGAAACATGAAATTTTTTTTTTTGTCATAAAGGAGCAAACAGGCGTACAGTTTACATTGATGGTAAATAACATATAAACATCAACATCAAACCAATGAATGGCCTAAGGTGTTTAAAAGAAAGAAAGAAGTTTTATATGAGTAGCTATGCGAACTTATTGATAATAATAGTCGGGCACGATACCAAACGCCAACGAAGCCACTTTAAATCGTCTAATGCAAAATCCCAATACACCCCTTTCTCTACCACTTGGAGATCAAACATTGGTCCCCAAGCAAAAATGCCTACAATCTACCGAGGCGAGTGGTGAATTATATACCTAAATATTTTATGTTTATTTACAAATGAACTCTGGATGGTCAAGAGATACGTTTAAGTTATTCATACCAAAAGACTCTTTAGTACCATCCTGCACATGGATCTGTAATCTTGTCAATCTCCGAGCAAGCTGGACAACATGCAGTTATGTTCAATGTGCATGGGATTGGTCTCACAGAGCGCGTCTTTGTGCTTCTGAGAAATACAATTATATCTCAAACATCTTACCAAAGACCTATTTGGTCTATTTTGTCCGGGTGCAGAGCTTTGTACACATATTCTATACCTATAATAATTTAATATAGAGTTCATTTAATTTAGTATAGAGATAAATAAAAATAAAGACAAAAAAATATTAAATATATACCTACACGATATTTCCAATAAATGGTACACAACATTGAATCGAATCGTAGTTTTATTTATTCTTCACTTTCAGTAGTTATTTCATAATTTATTGACTCTTAAAGCAGGTATATAGTCAACACTAGTCCAATAATTTTGCTACATTTAAATTCTTATGATTTTATTTGAGATATTTTACTGAATGAATTTCAGTCGAAGAAAAAAATAGTACAGTGAGTTGAGTTCTAGTTGGCGAACCTATCGACAAATAGAATTGGTCGCTGGAACGACAATCTGCCATAATGAGCCAATTTCACTATGATTTTGTCACCTGTAAATAGGCAGGTACTGTGATAATCCTGCAAGAAAAGCAATAAACGTAACAAATTAGTATTGCTAACGTGTGACTCGAGAAATTTTCTTACATAAACAACAACTAGAGCGTCTGAATAATTTACAATACACAATCAATACTCTCTTAACGTTTCTGTAACCTTGGAACCTAATTGGACCTCGTTAAATATCTTGATTGATTGCGGCTTACAGCTAAGCTAGAGGGCACAATATTAAAACAATTCCCACAATCCCCTAAACATACCGAATAACTGGTTAATTCTTTTAAGTAAAGATTTTCTCGTTCTCACTTTGCTGGTTGATTTTACCCAGACTCAGATGTTTATTAATCTATGAGAATTTCTTACTAAATATCTCACGACAGAAAAACACTATGGGTACTTCTGCTCGAACGCTGCCGTGTACAGCCGCGTACTGTGAGTGATAGTTTTAATATGCATTAATACAACATCGTATTTAACTATCTACTTAATCTTAGCCCTAAAAGGTTTATGAAGACCTTTTTTAGACATCACATGCGCCGCCACATGTGGAGTAAGAATGCCAATTGTTGTTATTAAGAATTATTCGCAATATCATGACAGGTGACAGATGAGCTCGGGTCTCCTTTTGAACTAGTGTACCTTTTGAAACCTACATTACCTACAACAGCTATCGTAAGTATTTTTCTCCCAACAAATTTATTTATTTATTCTTTATTGCACAAAATAAGCACAAAAGGCAGACTTAATGCCTCTAGGCATTATCTCCCAGTCAACCATTGGGTAGTAGTGATAGGCAACGAAAGGGTGCAGAAATATGATTAAATGATCAATATAAATTGAAAAGCGGGAAGAAACATTAATAAATTACTTATAAAAGTAGCAAAACCTACTAAAAATATACATAAATGCTAATATAAAGTATATATATAAATACGATACATATTGAATATGGTAGCTAAATAATATATATATATATATATATTATAATTCAAACGTACAAATATATATTAAAATAAAAAATATATAAATAGGAATATCAGATATGTGCAGATAAAAAATAGTTAGCATTACTGGCCATGATCTACGAAGACGATTTAAGCAAATGAAGACGAATCTTGGTCTTGAAAGCAACTTTACTCTGAGTTTGCCTTATGTCAGCGGAAAGCGTGTTCCAGATCATCATGTAAGTATTTTATACGTGATTGCGTGCGAACGGCATGCTGGTTGAGACCACATCATATAGGTATAAAATAAGGTCCATGAAGTTTCTGATTATGATATATCTACATAAACTTTATGGAATGTTCCAGAAAGACTGTCATTCAATACCCACTGAAGAAAACTATAACTCCGAGTATTTGTAACTCATACCCGTTAGGTGACTTTGATTACTTCGTACTTTTTACTGGTGGTAGAGCTCCAGTGATGGAACTCGCGGTCGTAGGCACCACCGCATTACCTAATATACTTGCCGCTAAATGGTAGTGTTCAGCACTATCGTGTTTCGGTCAGGTGGTAATCTACGGCCCTGTATTTTCCGGCACAGAGGCATAACACCTTAGGCCTCAGGAGTGGTAACGCATCTGCATTTTGACTTTGGTGGTGGGTGTCTATAGGCTGCTGTCATCACTTAACTTCAATGTGAACTACATGCTTGTTTGCCTCTTTCATTACATTAAAATGTATAGAACTGTAATAGAACAGTAGCGGATCCAAAATCATACTGAAAAGTGAGCAAACGAAACGCAACTTCACGCCAGTAATCCCCGAAGGGGTAGGCAGAGGTAAATGCATGCATTCAAGCATAGATGCAAACACCCACGACTCGCCGGTTACCTTTTGGCCCAAGTAACACTTAGCGAACCTGTTGCCATCTCCGGGCACATTACCAAACTCCGAGGTACTGGGAAACTTCCAGAAAATGGAAAAATCCCAATAGAACCAGAGATTAAGGATTTTAAACCGTTATCTCTGATAGTCCCCGACCCGGGAATCGAACCCAGGACTCCCAGCGTAGCAGAAGTGGGCTGCTACCACTACGCTACTGAGTTGGCAAGTGGCAAGTGGCAGTGAGCAAACGACATCGATATAAATGCTAACAACATTAATAGTACCACCGCGATGTATCATTAATCAAATCGTCCAAATAAAAAATACAAAGGACAAAGGGTGACGATAGTCTGTATGGGGACCTAATCCTAGCGCGACAGGTAAGCTGCACTAATTTATCATCCCGAAACAATAGGAGGGTGAGCAGGCTTTACATAAGGCTATGTTTGAAACTAGAGGGCTTCATAAATGACTAAATCATTATCAAACGCGGGTCCTTTGTTTCTGTTTCAATCGATGCGTTACTTCATTTGGATGAATGAGCGGGATCCACCCACTCAGGAGTGGCAACGCATCTTTTTTATGTCATTAAGCTGACAGGCAAGCAGACGGGCTACCTGATGGAAAGTGGTCACCGTAGCCTATGATTTGCAACACCAGGGGAGTTGCCAACGCGCTGCTAGCCCTAAAGGACTCATTTGACGCCATTTTTGAAGAATTCCATATTGAAGTACCGAGGGAACACCTCAGAGGGAAGCTCGTTCCACAATTTACATGTTCTGGGCAGAAACGAACGAGAATACTGCACCGTTGAGCACTGCCAGGTGAGTGTGAAACTCGAGTCGGTGAGGGTGAAACTTCTCTCTTCGGCGGGTAGTACGGTTACTGCACCTACATTGAAACCTCCAGTCTTATGCGGATGTTTATAAGCTACAGTATTACTTACCATCATAGTAAACTATATGCTTGTTTGCCACTTCATAACATAAAAAAAAGTGCCTGAAACACTTGCGTTTCCGAAACTCATGTCTATGTTTTTTTTCTTTTTTAGATATGACTTATGTAGGCGGCCTGTCTCGAGACGGCACTAGTCTACTTCACCGGGTAATCTTATCGGCGAGCGCAGAAGGCGCTCCAGCCTAAACAACAAAAGTTAGCGCAACTGCCTAAGGGTGACCCATGCGGGTCCGATATCCATGAGCTCGCCATTCAAAATTTATTGAATTTTCCAACGGAAAGGAAGGTGTCATCAATATATCGCTTGACCCGAACCCACATAGTTTGTTAAAAAGCTTAAATCTATCCTAAAGTACGATTAACGCAGAAGGTATATTCCATACGTTATAAATACCCTTAAAACTGAATAAACTTGACCATTAAAACCACAACACCGCGAATGTACCTCGAAATAATTCGTGAAATCCGAAAAGTTTGTAACCAGAGTTAACCTTTCTCACATAGTATTCATGAACATTCGGTTATTGCCTGACCGTTACACATTTTTAAAAGTTTTCATGTATACTGCGTGTTGCTTGCCTATCTACCTAAAGTGTATTTTTTTACCCAAAAGGGCAGTTGGCATAATCCAAACTGTTTCCATTATAATCAATAATTCTATCAAAATAACATTTGCAAAGATTTTTTTTATAATTTCGTTTATATCTATACGGATATTTAACATTTACCTCTGCCTGTCCCTTTGAGGAATATAGGCGGAATGTTTTTATTTTGCAAACCCAAAAATTATCAGTGTCCCTGACGGACTTCAGGAATGCCAAAAAATATACAATAAGGTTTTATTTTGAAACCTAATGTGTACTAATAACTGCTTCTTTCATTTGCACTTTCATAACGAAAAAAAACCCTACATCATTAAAGTAAAACAATTCAATTAAAAGAGTATTCATTAAATTTTACTAAATACGGTCAAAAAACTTTTTACATTAACATTAAAAGGCAACGCTTATATTTTTGTTATTTTGTTTGGTCAGGTTAACCTTTTACCTGGATCGTGAAACCCTTCTAAAAATATCCCCACGCCAACATTCTCACATTGCATTGAACCATTTGATTTCGTATATAAAATGAGACCAAAAAGAGTGTTTTTCTGGTGACAGACCTCTAATAACGGAACTCAAAATGTCTGCTTCGTAATTTCTGTCACGCAAGCAAAACAGCGAAGACCTCGGGGTTGGCAACGCATCTGCATTTTTACGCAAGGTATTTGTAGATGTAGATGGGCTGCAGTACTTACTATCCAGGTGCACTGCATATTTGTTTGCCACCTTTATAAATTAAAAAAACTAAAACCTCTTATCTGAATCGGCCAGTGTGATAGTACTCAGCGTGGTTAGAAAATAACATTGTGTTATATACAAAAAAAGGTCTAAAATGTAAAGCAAGTAGGTATCTAGTTATTTAAGTATTTACTCCCTTATTCAGAAACGTACATTAGATACGTTTTAGCTATATAATGCTTTGTCTTTGTCAGTTGCATTGTCAAATGTGCAGGATAGAAAAAGACAAAGGATAGATTAGCAACACTTTAGCTAAAATACGTTTACGAATAAAGGGGTTAGTTTTTAATTTATTTATAAAAATGTTCAAAAAGTGACCATTCCTCCTCCCAACTTATTTCTGAAAATATTGGGCCCAGTTTTTGAAAAAAAACTGTGTGTGTGTGCCAGCTCCGACGCACGACGGTAGTTTACCTTATAACTCAAATTGTTCCTTCAAGGAGTATACTCCAAAAACACATTCTTCATGCATAGATTACTTAAGGCAAAGTAGAAAAATAAATAACTACGGCACCCTGTGAACTTGGCCGGTTTTGCCGACTTTGATTGTAAATTATTAGGCCATAGATATCTAAAAAAAAAACAAATATATGAATATAAAAGTTATGCTACTACGAGCAGAGGTAATTTCAGACAAATATTGCAGCCGATTGAGGCCGGTCTTATGCGTACGTGCACACGTGTGTGCCCGACATATATACCTATTTTCCTTGGAAAACATAACAATACATCAGCGACAAATTATTTTATCAATAAGTGACGGCATTATTGCTTTCATTATCACATACATAAATTAAAAAAAACACCTACGCCCTATACCTAATCTTCTGAAGTCATAACAATATATTATTATAGTTGATTATAAAAATACAATCTTTGCATTATTTATGGTATGTATATTTTTATTAATCGTCATTATTTATACGTTCTAAGAGTTTCCAATCCATCCAATACATAAATGTATACATATTCTTAGCAAAATTAAAGGAATATCTATATTAATGTATATTTTAATGTACGGCCCTGTAATTTCCGGCACAGAGGCATAACACCTTAGGCCTCAGGAGTGGTAACGCATTTGCATTTTGACCTTGGTCTTTGTGTGGGTGTCTATAGGCTGCAGTCATCACTTAACATCAATGTGAACTGCATGCTTGTTTGTCACTTCAAATACATAAAAAAAAAAAAAAAAAAAAATTAATTCACAGACCTCTCTAGCATCAGCATTTCAAGAAGAATCATCCGAACTTGCAACGCCTTATTATAAAGGGTGAAGTACAAAGTTTTAGGTTTTTTATTGTTGTTTGTGTACCAATACTAGCCTACATAACAAATTTCAGCTTTCTAGGACTTCAGGAAGTTCCTTCTCTAAGAATTTTGGTGATCATCGGTGAGTCAGTGAGTGAATGACGAAATTGCAGATTTTTAGATATCAATAAAATCTAAAGTATGAGAGCCATGCCATTGGAAATCTGCATATTTAATAATCGTATCATTGACATCGTACCTAGATAATTTTGCTTGTCTGATGTAATCCGTGCTCAAGTTACGTAGGTCCATAAAAAATGACAAACGTTTCGAGAAAAGGTACTAGTCAAGACGATCTCAGCGAAGTGCAAGGGGCACTTGCACTTCGCACTGCTGGGTCCCCAGATGCCCCCGGACATAATCCACATTGATGGTAAGTAGTAAATACAGCCTACAGACATCTACACAAAAACATTACAATCTAACCGGAACACGATAGGGCTTGACGCAACCATTTAGGGGCAGATAAATTAGGAAAAGCGTTGGTGCCTACGGTGTGAGGTCGTCAAAATGTGAAACACCTACATATTTTTAAAGAAATCACCTCGTATATAAGAATTTGGAGTTCCTGAAGCGAAAAACTACTCAATCAAAATCACGAATGACGTCACAAAGTTGGATGCGATGGAAAAATGGAACGCGACAGCTGCCCCCGGGGTGTGCTAAGCTTTTAACGCTGGCGCTATTTGTACTGAGGTAAAACAGAAAACGGCTCACACTTCAATCCCTATAACATGTTTCGAGACTAGGTAAAAAGTAAATACCAACCATCAATATTTCGATTCAATCCTTAGAACTGATCAGAGTAAAGGAATACTAGTAGAATCATTGCCAGAAGTCATAATATATTTGTTATTTTTTATCACAATAGATTTCTCAACTCTGAAGTATTTATGTATTTATCTTCACACTAAGTCCCTAACGGGGAAGGTAGAGAGTGTGGACTTTTTCTAAAATTCATCATTCTCTTCATACAATCACGCCGATTCCTAAGACTTTTGAGCCCACCCTCAGAAAGAACTCTGAAGTTAATAAACATGTAGAATACCATAAATCTATCATTTACTGGTGGTAGAGTTCCAGTGACGGACCTCGTGGGCGTAGGCGCCACCGCATTACCTAATATACTTGCCGCTAAATGGTAGTGTTCAGCACTATCGTGTTTCGATCAGGTGGTAATGTATGACCTTGTAATTTCCGCCACAAAGGCATAACACCTTAGGCCTCAGGAGTGGTAACGCATCTGCATTTTGACCTTGGTCTTTGTGTGGGTGTCTATAGGCTGCAGTTATCACTTAACATCAATGTGAACTGCATGCTAGTTTGCCACTTCCTTTACATAAAAAAATACTGTAACTAATGTGAAGGTGTACTTTTTCATTATGACAATAAAATTTAACGCGGCAAGCTTTTAATTGTGCTACTATTTGTACCCATAGACAATGAAATTTGGCCAATCTTAATTAAAATTTCTTCGTGTTCTTAAAGTGATGTGGAGAACACCCACTACCTAGCCCTCGATATTAATCTGTACAATGAATTGATAGCATGATTGTACTTGTTGTTTTCTACATTCAGATGTCCCGTTATAATGTTCTAACCTGCTGCACACAACGATGAAACACCAAAAAACTTTTATGGCCATCAAAAATCTGTAAATAATCATGACAGTCGTGGATATTTTATGGTTTTATTATGCACATTTATCGATATACAGAGGTATAAACATGACTCATGGCATTCCGATTTGGACAGGGCATGTGTATGACAGACCACTAGTGTGGATAAAAAAAATCGATGACCAATTAGTCGAATGCATTGCGCTTATTCGTTTGATCGTTCAATTCATTTGTGAAGGGTTCCTTTGTGGTCCAAACATGAATAAGGCACATTATTAATTTCAGACGCGATATACGTAAGTTTAATGATTTGTGTAGATTTAAACTGATTTACCGAAGCGCGCATGGCCCAGCGGCTGGTGTAGATCGTAAGCGATCTGCTCGGTTAAGCACTACGGGCGCGGTCGGGTAGTGTGATGGGTGCAAGTGGCAAATTAAATGCGCGTTTCCGTGCTTCGGAGGGCACGTTAAGCCGTCGGTCCCGGTTGCTATCGATGGATAGCAGTCGTTAAACCTTGTCGGAGGCCGTATGGGCGGTTTGAAAACATCCGACAGTGGGTTGGCCACTAACCCACCCACCTCCACCAATCCGCATTGGAGCAGCGTGGTGGAGTAAGCTCCAGGCCTCCCCCCAAAAAGGGGAGAGACTCGTGCCCAGCAGTGGGACGTATAATGGGTTGCCATTATTATAAACTGATTTATTTTTGTTCTTTCACGAATACGAAACCAAGATTGGGAGAAGCTTCTTCATCTGGGTTCATTCGGAACGAGAATAATTAATAAACCACGCTTAGTGACATAAGTAATATGAAATTCATCTAGTGGTAACACTTAAGTTAGTAAAAATAAAGGTGTAGATAAGTACCAAAACATCAGCATTATATTGCCACTAAATAGGAGACATTGTTAATCATAGCCGCTGGAGCTGTTTTTTTATGTTATGAAGGTGGAAGACAAGCATCATTAATGTGAACTGTATGCTTGTTTACCAACTACAACACATAAAAAAAAATGCGTGGACTGTTGATTCATCTGTTCGGTTGACTACCTACACTAGCGAAAGAATTCTCCTCCTCGAGTAGACGGTGGGGTCATCACCTTCCGATATTATTATACGAGCCGCCTACATAAGCCCAATTAAAAAAGACATTTAAATGATGGAGATAGTAAGAAGGCGGATGAATGGATGACCTAAGGTTGTATCACCTTAGGTCATCCATTCATCCGCCTGAAGTACGTGACGTAGAAGTGATAGTCTGTCTCTGTGTATAAAAAAAAAACTTTGTGTATATGTATAAAAATGTAATTTTACGACAAAAACTTTTAGTCATTTTGTTTCAAATCTTTCAATCAAACACAATCAACCAAAACCCTGGTCATCGCCATAAATAATTATTTGTGAAAAAAGATTTATATGCTCATAAAAATTTAGATCCAATTACGGATTATTGAAACATTTGATGACATAAAAGTATGATGCATTACAAAAACTTACAAACGAGTTACCAAAACTACAACGGACTACCAAATTACGATCCAACATTGGAACCATTGATCGATAGAGGAACAATACATTACTGATGTGAACACACAATAAATTATACAAATCGATGACACGTGTATACTGAGCATTTCTAATGTAACTTATATTTCATCTAACTTCACCTAAGAAACATATTGTTCAAGTTGTATATTATCATATTGTATTAAATCAATATAGAAAGATATGCGACATTTGATTCTACTCAAAAATGCTCGTAAATCTTTGTTGATGTTTTAAAATGTCATAAACAGCTTGTCCCGTAAATAACAGATAGGTAATCGTTTATGTCTTGTATACATTTTTTTTTATTTATTTAAAAACATACAATAATTGGGTGAATACAATAACAGTAAGACGCAACATAAACTCGTTCGAGTTTTACCGCGCGTCAGTGTCATCAACATATTATTTATTACATTAATTACCTACCTACAAAATCAAATTAATTTATTTTACATACTTATACTATAATTCTAAACACTTTTGTTAAGCGTAGAACCGTTATTGTATAACTATAGGCATGTTAAGTTATATAATTATGATAAACAAACAGGAAGTTCACGTTATTGGTAATTGAATACTACAGCCTACAAACATCTACACATAAACCAATTTACAAAATGCAGATGCATTGTCACCCCGAGGCCTAAGTTTTTTTGACTCTGGAATACCGGGTCCATACCTAAATAGTAAATAGCCATCTTACCGCAACACGGTAGTGTTGAACACAATCAATTGGCGGCAGAGAAATTATGTAATGCGGTAGCAGCCGCGAGTCGCGACACTGGAACTCTATCACCACTGAATAGATTTTTTTGATTTGATTTGTTTGAGTTACACGTATTAATAGGAATTCTCATCTTGTAATTTTAATTCTTTATATGTTTTCTTGAAAGTTAAAAAAAAATATATTTTTAACAATTTGCACGTCAAATTAATTTTTTTTTGACAAAGTATGTGGAGCTCAATTGTTTAATAATTATAATATCGAACATGTACAAACCATACTTTGAGCAAATAAATCTTTGAATCTATCAAAGATGTATTATTTTTAAAAATAATAAATAAAGAATTAAACAGTTTACATTCCTTTAGAAATTAAGATCTTATAAGTCGCTTCGCAATCATTGAATGAAATTAGTAATATAGTGTCTTTAAAGTTTGAGATGGTAATTAAGTAGGTATGTAAATGTAGGAGTAGAATTGCGGTAATGTAGAACTTAAGACAAAATATAAAAAAATATATATTCCTGTTTAAAAACACACAAACATGTAAAATGCAACATGATATGTACAGAGAAAGATCACTGATTTAATGTAAAGAAAATAAGTTATTTTTCGTCTCATATTTTATCGGCGTTTGACCTGTGACTTTCCACGATTTATGAGAATCAATTTGTAGAATATTCATTATAATTTGATTTAGAGATTTCTCAAATATCATCATTCCTTGAAACAGTGATTGTCATCTACTTGTTGTTACTTTATTAAAAAAAACCATTAACGTTAATCACAGGAATCAGATTACAAAGGCGTACCGTAATTAAATTAGGAATAGAGTTGCAACGGTACATTGAATATATTTCCAACTGTCTACTAAAATTTGAATATCGTTTTAGGAACAGAAATCTAAATTATGAGCACGTACAACTATACTGATATTATAAAGCTGAAGAGTTTGTTTGTTTCCATGAACGCGCTAATCTCAGGAACTACTAGGTACTATAACATCACGCTAAGATGAATAGGGTAGGGTAGGTAACATTGCACCCGCACGAAGCCGGGGCGGGTTGTTAGTTAATTATATTCTTAGGTGATGGTCGAAGTCAGATCGAAAATGCTCGTTAGATTTTTTTCTGCTGAGTATTTTACCTTTTTTTATTTATCGATATAACCCTTAATCTTAGGTGCTTTACAATAAAAAATATCACACCTATGATCAACATACATATAGATATGCCCTGACGGGGTGTCACAATATTTTATTTAAGATCTCAATATACTCTTATGAATGTACTGTACTATTGTGAAAACGCTAATAAATAAATAAATAAAGATATCTGCAATATATTAATGTGTTAATGTTATTAATCATCAACATTTTATAAGTAACATAAATATATGAAGGTATCTTCACGCCAGGTCCCTAACGGGGTAGGTACGGTGTAGAACGTGTATAAGTAACATAAATATACGTTTTAATCAAAGCTAGAATTTGGTTAAGTAATCCAAACGTTAAATGTATTTCTTCTGCAAAATCGAAGAATTTTCATAACGAATTCTGAATGTTTAGTTAACTCTGGTTCGAACCCAGTCGAAGCGAAAATCATAAAACAATAACAGGCTAACGGGAAAGTATTAAAATAGCTTCCAAGACCTGATTGTTATTGAAGCCGCGGAACTAAATAAAATCTCTTAAAAGTAGAATACAGAACCAACGTAAATTTTATAACATTCCATATCAAAAGTTCAACAAAACTTACCAATTTAAGGCATGAATAGATATAACAATCATACCGACAAACATTCCAAAGGCGAGTCAATAAATGCAAATGGCAGTGGAAATAACTGTTCTTAATGGCTTCGCTATCTCCAAATAAGGAAGGTATATTGAGCTCAGGATGATTAAAAAATAAATCTGACGAGAAATAGGTTTGGGAATGTATTTCTGTCTGCCTCTGTGGTTGAGGCGTAGCAGGTTACACGGCTAACGGGTTTGATCCCCAGGTTGGCGAATAAGTCATATTGAGCTTTTCAATTTTTTTGTGTAATGAAGGTGCATTTCACCTTGATTTTCAGTGATGACTGCAGCCTATGGACATCCACACAAAGGCAAGAGGTCAAAATGCAGATGCGTTGCCACCCCTGAGTTCTTAGTTGTGTATCTAATGTCTAGCTAATATCTTTGTGATAGTTATTACGTGGCCATACATTAGGTATCATTTAACCGTAACATGATAGGGCTGAACACTATCTACCATTAGGCGGCAGATACATAAGTTAATGCGGTGATGCCTACCCCCTCAAGCTCCTGCGCTCGAACGCTACCACCAGTAAAAAATGGCTCAATCCCAGTGGCACTCTCGAAGTTTGGGAATGTGCCTGATGAATATCAAAAGGTTCGCCACCTCCACACATAAGCAACAAAAAAATGCACCGGGTGAGTCGTGTGTTATGCGCACATTACAATCTCTGCCTGTTCTTTTGGACGAAAACAGGCATAATATAAAAGAAAAGCTAAAAATAAATAGGCGTAGGAATGTATTTCACTATACAAATACGCCGTATCTGACGTATGGATCGATGGAAGAATATTCTGGAGTCTTATTGCGATACAGTTTACGAACCTAAACTAAATCTCTAGATTGTGTTACATGAATAAAGAAACGAGACAAAACTTTGCGAATCCAGGGGTATATTCATACTCTCGACATCATTGCCAAGCCAAATCTTTGGGATCGAACGTCACTTATCAACTACTGATCTATTTTTGCTCAAATTTCCTTACAGGATTACATTCATTTATGTATAAAAAGGAGTAATAATGACATTAATGTTTCATTAGCATTTCCATAATATTTACAAATAAATTACCTAAGAAACTTATTTAAATTCACATAATTTTGAAATAATTCACGTTCCAGTCGACCGAAATCGACGACGATCGACTCCAGCTTAGGTTCGCAATTAAATAGCCTATATAGAACAGAATATACCTGCAGGAGGAACTCGCACCGACTGACCCATCGTGTTGTCGATGGGCTGACCCATGAGGATGATAAAGACCAAGGAAACTGCATCATCATGCGTAATCAATGTGTATAATAAGTGCTATTTGTAAGTAGACAGAGTGAAGAAACATCTACATATTTCGTATTTACAGTGTCATGAAAACGTCATACATGGTGCTAGTAGTGCAAAGTAAACGCATACAGCATGCATAAAACTTAGAATTCTTGTTTTATTTTTTGCTTTACTTTTTTTATAAAATGTTAATGAATAAAAAAACCGCAACGCGCTGGTGATGTGATGGTGCCTACGTCCTCAAGAACCGCCGCACGATCTTTACCACCAAGAATTAAAAAAAAGTAGTGTCAAAATAACGTAACTTATTATTGGTAGATGCAGCTTAACATTTTATTAACCTTGTAAAAAGATGTAAGAAGGTATGGCCCGCTAATAACTATCACACATGCAAAACATCTTAGGCCTCAGGGGTCGCATCTGCATTTTTAGCGCCAGTTTTGGTACTTATAGCAGAGAATATGTAATAATACTACGTGTAGAATGGACACTTCGACGTCCCGCTCGATTTCCCCGCATCACCCAACCTCCTCCCCTCTTATGGGCGACGGTTGGTATTTTGTACGTGCTACGCACACAGGTGCACGAGTAAATACACGTCACTGATTGATATCTGTGTACTCGTAATAGAGACCAAACTAAGCGTTTGTATGGAATTCTGGCGGAGTGTCCGCGGTGTGCTTATAGTATAAGCTGCAGGTATTCCATTATCAACAATATGAACTGATACTTACCATCATAACATGAAAAAAATAGCCTATTTTAACGATTTACCTTTATGCAGATAATTAGAGACATAAATTAACAGGGACTCTACAAAATAGTCTTTGCTCGCGTCAAACGAAAGACCTCATTTATCTTTACCAATTCAATCTAAAATAAATGTTTATTTGCACGTCGTATATCAGCAATCTCTCAACGTTTGTATTATACATGTTTTGAGTTGATAATAATTCTTTTTAATAGACTATTAATCACGAACTATTAACCACAGCTTGACTTAACACTGAAATAGTTTTAGCAGAGGAGATATTCATCACTATCTTACAACTCCTTTAGCCGCCCACTTCTTACCGTTTTGAACGTTGAAAAAAGTGTTGTATAAACTCTTTAACAACGTGTTAACTATATTCAATGGGGTGATTGAGTTAAAATAAGGGCAGTATAACTCAATCACCCCATTGAATATAGTTATAAAGAAGAGATAAGATAATACGACATTGAATTAAATTTTAAATTATAGAAGATAGAAATCCTTACTACATAATATTATAATTAAAAATTTTAAAAAATAATAAAAATTAAAAAATGTTTATTTGTCACCAATACATATTGTAGGTACTCACAGTTTAGTAAGTTTTAAGCAGTATGATGTATAAAAAACAGTTCACTGTGGTGATCACTAGCATCTAAACTAGGCCGAGCCTGTATCTTAGATGCTAGTTCCTTCCTGTGATACACAATCTTTGATACACAATATAGAAATACAAGCGAAAGTAACTCTGTCTGTCTGTTACCTTTTCAAGTCCAAACGACTGAACCGATTTTAATGAAATTTGGTACAGAGATAGAATTGATTTTAAGAAAGAACATAGGCTACTTTTTAAACGACATCCACGCGGGCGAAGCTGCGGGCAACAGCTAGTAAACAATAAAAACAAAAATTGTCTAAGGTGCACATTCTCAACTCTGAGATTAATCACACATTGGTCTGTTCAGGTTCACTGACTACAACATCGCTATCGTTACACGGTATTCAATAAAAGCAAGCTCATCGTGAACTGTGTGCTCATTTGTATAAGACAACATTGGCTTTTGTTCATTTATTGCACAGATTTCATCAACAACAATGTGTAATAGTGAAAAAGAAATGAACTTCGCAAATTGTATAATTGTATAATTACAAGAAGCGCACAAGACCCTGCGGCTGGTGTAAAGCGCAAGCGATCTACTCGGTTGCGCGAAATGGTTGCGGGATGGATGACCGCTAGTGGCAAATTAAATGCACGTTTCCTTGCTTCGAAGGGCATCTTAGGCCGTCGGTCCCGGTTGCTATCGATAGATAGCAGCCGGAAAACTTTGTAGAAGGCCTTATAGGCGGTTTGAAAACATCCGACAGCGGGTTGGCCACGTAACAAGGGTTATTTCTTTAACAGGCAACAGAAAACGAAAACCATAGAAGCAATGAATACAAATAATATATGTATTTGTGAGATATTCTTAACTCTGGAATAATCTCACATTGGTCTTGTCAGGTTCACTGACTATAAAATCGCCATTTTTATACGGTATTCAATAAACGCAAGCTCATCGTGAACCGTGTGCTTTATAGTATAAGTCAACATTGACTTTTGCTGATTTATTGCACAGATTTCAATAACAACGTGGCAGAATATTTTTGTTTCTCAATTCATGATTTTTTACCGTTTATCCCTACTTAGTAGCGATAGGTGGAAAAATAGCCACTCTTCCCTACCAGGGAGGGTACGGTGCACCTAGTTTTGTGATTTGAGTTATTATTTTAAGTTCTCAAAGATAAGTAGGTCTATATTAGAAAAAAAACAACGGGTTGCACTCCTGCACTACCGGCAGACGAGAAACTGCATTTTTGATATTTTGGAATGGTAAGGGCAAGGGTTCTTCGGTAGCTTAGTGGTAGAGCAACTGGGCTAATGATCTAGAGCAGTGATTCCCAAAGTGGTCCACGTGGACCCCCGCGGGTTCATGGGAGACACAATCAGGGTCTACGTATGCGTGAATGAAAATTGGAAATATGGGAATGTGATATAAATGTAGTAAGAAAAAAAATTGTAAGGGGTCTACAAGAAAAAATAGTTTGGGAACCCCTGATCTAGAGTTACGGTTTCTAGTCCCACTGTAAGCCAAACTGTTCTTCTTATTATTTCTTTGAAAATCTTTGTACTATAAGAAAACAATTCATCAAATCATTAGGCACAAAAACATTCCATTGACATCTTAAAAGGCAATAAAAATGCAAGGGTACCGTCGAGTCCTCCTACGCACATCGGTACAAAAACTGCAAGACAAGTGTCACGCAGCGCACGACCACACCTACATACAATGTGTACTGTTTTGGATATGATAATCCACTAGGTAGCCTGGTTCCAGTGAAAATTCTTGATCAGACAGTAGTGATTTTGACTGAAAATCACTACTTAGTTGAATCACTACAAGCTTTGTTTCTTATTTTTCATACGCGCTATCATTCTCAACAAATGCTATTTCAGAATGCTCGAACAAGTTCAGATCCCGAAATTCAGAGAATGGCTTCAAAAGTAGTTCTAACCGATATTACTAGTCAAAAATTGTTTTGACGGATAAAGAATTTTGACTGCAACGGCATTCACGGCAAAAACAGTTTTGACAAAAAATCTGTTAGATGGAGATCAATATCATTTGATTTGGGTTTGTTAACTTAGTGTTCAAGTGATAGGCACTTCAAAACACAAGTGCTACTGTTTAACTTATAGATAGAACTTGTTTTCACTGGTGGCTATATACTCAAAATTTGTAGCCTATGTGTAGCCCTCAGCACAGGGGTCAAACTATTTCCATTCATATTTATAGTGAAAACAGCAAATCGAATAAGGCGTTTCTGAAATTAGGGTGCACAAACACACAGACAAACAGACATTTTTTCGGGATAAAAAGTACCCAGTAAAGTAAAGTACCCAGTGTTGTGCGCCAAAGGTTAAAGTATAATCATACCAAGTTTCATTGTAATTGGACCTTTAGATTTTGTGTGATGCTTGAACAAACAGACAGACAGACAGAAAGACAGACAAAAAAAATCTAATCACATATTTGTGTTCGGTATCGATCTAGTAACATCCCCTGGTATTTATTTTTTCAATATTTTCAATGTACAGAATTTACACTTCTACAGTTTTATTATAAGTATAGATAATATATATAGGTTCCAAAATCTGTTTGTCTGTCCGTCTGTGATGTATTCATAGCTAAACTACAGTATTGATTTGGATTAAATTTCACGAAAATAGTTGAAGACTCAGTTTCAAACGTAAGCTTCTTTTTGTTTCAAAAATCAACTTTGAAAGGGGAGAAACTTTGAAACGTGTGGAATGATTATTACGTAATTATTTATTTTATTTTTATTTTAAAAATCATTTTATTTTAATTTACTAACAATTGTTTTATTTGAATTATGTATCTTACTTGAACCTGAACATATTACAAAAATACAAAAAATCTTTTTTACGAAGATTTATGTTTCCAGTGAACAGATGAATTGCAACCGACGACCTTTAGTAAGTTAACACACCATTGAGACGTCCTAAAATCAGTGTCATATTTCAATGACATCATTTTGACCCTTACACATTGACCAAGTGCGTATGGAACCACACAAGTTCAGAGTTCCTTAAACGATGATAATATAAATAATCCTGTAATACTCTTATACTTTATACTGATGTAATGTTTAAATCACTTGCTCACTTCCCTCTAAATTGGTCGAGGAGAGCAATAGCTGCCACATGCGTCGTACTCACGAACGGCTGATGGTGGAGACTTGTCTGTTCTGGTCGGCTGGTGCATTTTTATGTTATGGAAGTGCCAAACAAGCATGCAATTCACATTGATGTTGAGTGATGACTCCAGCCTATAGACACCCACACAAAGACCAAGGTCAAAATACAGATGCGATATCACTACTCCTGAGGCGTAAGGTGTTATGCCTCTGAGCCGGAAATTACACACATACATTTAATCACTATATTCTATTTGTTTAATTATAAATATTTTTTGGTTCTATAACAACAATTGAGGAGACAATATTATAGGTAAGGATTTTGTATAAAGCAACAAATAATCTATTTTTGTAATTATGCCAAGGAACTCCGAAAATATCAAATACAAATTTCCTTTAAATTTGCAACACGTTTTAAAATAGAATTTATTGTGTGTGATTCAACCGCCAAGGGTATCACTTATCTCACAATAAACTTAAGCCATAAAAGTAGCATCTGTCATCACTCATAAACTCTTTAAGAAGACCGATCGCAATCTTGAGCCAAAAACGTGTCTAGAAAATATTGCATGTAGTTTGTATGGCGAACACAACACGTCACCCACAACCTTTGATCTTGTAACATAATCCAAAACGAAAATAATAGCCGTCAATTACATTGTTGATTGAGAGACGAATAGTTCTATCGGGTAAATAACTTAAAGGCTGTAGTCGTTTAGAATGCTCTTAAAATTAACATTTTTTTTAAGATATTCAAACACGTGGGTTATCTTTGCGAATTTCTACCTCAATTTACAGTTTTTTGAGAAATACATATTTCCAAAGGTACAATAATCTCTCCCGATCTTTGAAAATATATATTACTTTGTACGTTGAATATGGCAAAAAGCATTAAGTTAATAAGATGATAACTGAATTATTTTTTACTTCTGTGCCAAAAATACTATAGATTACAAAAGACTATTTGTTATTTTGAAACATGAAGAATAACCATGAAAATTGTTATGTTTATACATTTAAAAAGATGTGTAATAATTGTCAAATCATATCCAAACGAGCTTCGTAAGCTTGCACTTACTGCGTAGTGAGTAACAAACTGTCAAAAAAACAAAAAGCAGCGTAACCTGGTTTAAATCTCCAGTACATAAATGAACAAGATATTATGTGAGGGGAATATCATCAAAATAACTGTAGTATCACAACAACTACTCGACAGTTATCTACTTCGTAGTCCAATATCATACGTCGTTATGTGTTATTTTATCTCGAACACGGATTTCATCTAGGTAAGTATTTTTGTTTAGTTTGACACATATGACAAGTTTGCCGTCACAGAGGGAAGTTGATTTGCCATCCAACAGTCTATAGACTGAGAGATACTGAACCCTCCTCGATGCTCGGAGGGTTCAGTATCTCTTGGACCACTAGGGTGGGAAGAAGGTTGGTAAAAATATAGCACATGTCAAAAGAGAATGATACTGTTCCATACATTACTGGGCCCAGGTGTTAACAACTGTATAAATTATGTCATATTGAAATGACTATAAAATAAATAATTTGAAATTCGGGCATTTTTTGAATGGCCATTAATTGAAGTAACCTATGATAAAGTAAAAGTAGGGTTAAATTGCTAATTGTTAAATGTACCTACTGTCATATGGGTTAACTAGTAACTATTTTGCGGGCCCAAAATTACTTGTCTCCTTTGCTACAAATTATAGTATTTTGTTAACCGCCCTAACTTGCCTCCACCTGGCGACGCCTGTGTAAAAAGGGGTATTAAGGTGACTCTATACCTACCTACCTACCTAACGAATACACGCACACTGGATTACACGATATATATTTCATATTAATTACAAAGAAGTACATATGTAATATCACTGTTTAAAGAATAGCAGAGGGAAACCGCTGTCCGAATTGAAACCAGGGATTTCAAAATAGACACATTGCTAATCCTCCAAAATTTTTTATACCTTTGCGCCTAAGCTTACAAGCACGTACATTACCATTTAACATGCACATTTATTGGTGGTAGAGTTCCAGTGACCGAGCTTGCGGGCGTAGGCACCACCGCATTACCTGATATACTTGCCGCTAAATGGTAGTGTTCAGGCTACAGTCATCACTTAACACCAATGTGAAGCATGCTTGTTTGCCACTTCCATTACATAAAAAAAACACAATAGGGCTGAACCATACTGCATACTACCATTTAGTGGCCAGTAGATTAGGTAATGCGGTGATGCCTACGCCCGCGAACTTCGTCTCTGTAACTCTATCACCAGAGATTGCCTCTAGTTTTCATGTGACTAACGATTTAATATATATTTTTGCCTACTTCTTCGGGAAAACAAGCGTTAAGTTAAGTTAGCTTTTATGTAGGTAAATGTCTATATATTATAAACATAGGTAAGTTATCATTTAAATGAACTTACATGAAGTTATTAAACAAACATTATTAAAATTCTCCTGATGAGTATTTCAAGTCCAAATTTGGATGCTTTCTACAGTGTTTTTACCTAAAACCTTATCCATCAGATCTACAAAACATGCTTTGTCACTTACTTATTGTGCGTTTCCAATGTAACAAACATTTCAAACAAATTAAGTAACGAAAATACGTAACAGTCAGGCCTATGGGCACCTTGGCTTACATTCCATTACTGTATTATGATTCACCCATGCTGGTACTACATGCTATTCAGCTGCAATAATGCATATTTAAGTACCTAATAAGAGGACGATTAATACAATCACATAATTAAAAATTATAATAAGCAGATATTTTGAATTGGATTAATGATAGGACCTACAACAGGTTGTTCACCACTATCAAATATATTGCAACTCGGTTAAGAAGAAACTTTGTAAATTGAACTGACAGTAATGTTAATTAAATTTTTCCAGTTTTTTAGCGAATAATAAAATAAAAACATTCTTGCCATTCTTTCAATCTTAAACCTAGGCTGGCTAATGGGTGCAATAAAACAAACTACAAAAGGAGATGTTGCAAAAATGTATGGACCTCCGGCCATGTATTGTACACAATATCATTAACAGGCAAAATCAATTTAAAAACTTTTTTACTGCATATTTTCACTTATTTAGCTTTGTTTGCAGTTACAAAACATTATTTGCAGTTAGAATTGCAACTCAAAACCAACATGGCGGATATGGCGGGCGATGTCATTTTAACATTTTCATTTTTTAAATTGTTTTTTTGATTATGTAGTACTTTGGTTGAAAATGATAAAATCGTTTGAATTAAATGTGGTTGTAACTCTAAAATACATTCTTGAATAAATTAATTGTATTTTTTTCGGATTCTTCTTTAATTTACCCATTTTTTGAGGACATGTACGAACTAGAGCCGAGCTCGCAACATCTCCTTTGCCTATTAGAACAAAAATGTAAAACCAAGAGCGTGTTTTGCTAATGATTTATTATCGCGTATCAGGGACTCTACATCATTTCATTTTGGTACTGGTAACATTTTAAAATTATAACCATTCGAGAATTACAAATTAATATCAATTTAAATCTTATCTCAATTTTACACTAAATGCTAACGATAGTGCTTTACAAATATATGCACACAAATTAAAAAAAAATCGATTTTAGTGCAGTAAAATTTGTAATTTTGTTACAATAAAAAATACAGACCATATCTACATTCCTAACTCTTAAAAATCTTGTTTTATGTTGATAAACTTTCTTATTTTTCTTATGTTAATTGTATTTTATTAAAGTTTTCCTGTTATTCTATGTTAGGTCAGTAAAACTGGAGTTGTATATTTATAGAAGTAGGATATACATATTTCATTTCTAATGTTAATGCATAATAATATTTATAATATTAAATATTAATTGGGTAACGTTTGTGTTGGGTTCATTCGCCTCGAACGTGACCTTGGCTGGCGGATCTTTGGAGAGTCGGGGTCACAAATATTTGACATTTTTATAACTGTACTCTTTCTTTTTGTTGCCCCCTAGGGATACGAAAAGTTTACCAAATATTGGAGCTATGCATTTCCTTTTCAATCCCATGTAGGTAGATATACTTATGAATAAAACTGATATTTTTTTTAAAATACCTGAATTTTGTTAAATAATGGAGAATACCCATTTGAGTATTTTTGGAACCCAAAAACGTGTAATTCAATTACTGGAATTATGTATTGAAATGAAAGTAAATAAACTCTTGAACATTGATTTATTTAAAACGTACCGTTCACTCAATAATAAGGTTCAACAATATAAATGAATACAATTTTAAGGTCGGTTGTCGTTTTTAATCATTACATACCACAAAACAGTGTCACGAATAACGGTCCCGGTTTTAATAAATAAAAAAACATAAATTGATTGCTTACTTAGCTCTTCTTAACAACGACAAAAGAATTGTTTTACATCTGCTTAAAAAAATGTTCTTAGTAAGTAATTGACTTATTCGATTTAGAAATAACAGTAGGTTTGTCTTTTATAAACTTGGCCGAAAGATAGGCATGCTGTATTTGACTATAATGGCGTCACTAGGAAAGGTACGCTAATAAATTTTTTATAAGTTAATTAAGAAACCATAAAGATTCCAATTTTGGACCCATTTAATCTGTAATTTTCTAAGATGCCAGAATCCGCAGCTACGCGTAAGCAGATAGAGTACGTTGTTTTAGGGCTGTGTTCTGTTCTCATATAAGTGTGCTCATAAAAGTGCATTTAAAAAGTAGATAATAATAATAATATAATAATGGCAACCCATTATACGTCCCACTGCTGGGCACGAGTCTCTCCCCTTTTTGGGGGGAGGCCTGGAGCTTACTCCACCACGCTGCTCCAATGCGGATTGGTGGAGGTGGGTGGGTTAGTGGCCAACCCACTGTCGGGTGTTTTCAAACCGCCCATAAGGCCTCCGACAAGGTTTAACGACTGCTATCCATCGATAGCAACCGGGACCGACGGCTTAACGTGCCCTCCGAAGCACGGAAACGCGCATTTAATTTGCCACTTGCGGTCACCCATCACACTACCCGACCGCGCCCGTAGTGCTTAACCGAGCAGATCGCTTACGATCTACACCAGCCGCTGGGCCATGCGCGCTTCAATGAATGCAAAATGAAGCGCAAAAAGTAGATAATCGTAGCATTAAGCTTTATTAAATATCCAAACCCATAATTCCCATTACGGGTGCCTTCATTGGTTTATTGTAATAGTTTTGTCAACGAGCATAGCTTGTTAAATGTTATTTATTATTTACAAACCTTACACGTAAAATCAACAAGGTCAAACTTTAAATAAGTACAAATTACATCATTCATCTATAAGTACAAAATACTCTTGCACATATGTTTTTGATTTTTTCAACTTATTTTTTACTTAAACAACTTTTAAAATTTGTAAAAAAAGTATCTAAGCCCAAAATTTATTAAATGCACAAAAATTTACTAAAGGCACGTTACTATCCTTGCCGGATTAGCACATGATAAAAAAGGTAAGCCATTTGCATAAAATTAGACTTTCCAATTTAGGTAAACTTATATTGTCGGTAGACTATATCAAAAGATATTTTGACCGATCAAAGAGTTGATCGAACTCGGAACAAAAGTCAGCAGCTAATTTTTCACATAACAATCAACATCAACTCGCCATATTGAAGGATTTATCGAAGACATAATTAATCAGCATTATATATTTTGCAGCACCAACAGTTAACACGCTTAGGAATTATGAAGATAGTGTAAACAAGTGGCTGATTCATCGGTCACTCAACCTATACAAAACCAGTTACAAAACTGCTATATTTTTTAACATAAAGGATTTCGTGGTCGTCAGTCAAAAATATGACCCTGTTCCCAGAATCCTTTGGTTTGACGCTAATAATAATTTTACAAACGTTATGTATCTTCATTAGGATTTGACACCATACAAAACGCCGACTTCAGCAGATTTCAATCTACATTGTTTTAATAGTCTCTTGGTCTGCTTTTTTAACAATCCAAGCATTTCTATCTTGATTTTAACATTTGATATCCACTATAAAAAAAGATTCCGACGAATTGATAAACTCCCTCTTTTTTAGAAGTCGGTTAAAAAAATTACGCCTACACTCACAGCCCCACAGTAGGTATAAAACCTGTGTCGTGGGTGCCGTTGTACACATACAACACATACACAAACACCCAGACCCGAAACAAATATATGTAGGCCATACAAATATTGTGCCGGTGCGGGGATCGAACCCGCGACTCTTCGAATCAAACGGTCATCTCACACCGCTGAACTAACCGTCGTCGCTATGTACATATTATTTAATTTTACCTCCTTGTCTTTTTTATATACCTACGCTTGGGTAACTTACTAGGTACTTACTAATGGACTCACAGAGAGCATTGGGGTTAGGCAGGTAACTAATCGTTTATTAATTAAAATAAACATTTCAAAACCTTGAAAAGCATTTAAGGTATTAATTAATTTATGTGAGATTTTGTTCAAAAAAATGCGGTTTTAACAAAATATCAATTTTAGTTTTGATTTTTTCAGGAATTTCAAGTTTGCTAATCGGCCACATACATTCGACCTACAAATAATTTATTTAAACGAAAATATTTCTTAGCAATATTAAAGAATCTGTTCTATCAACTATGAAGACTCAAAACTTTTGTACTCGTTTGCAATCTTATTTTAATCTTTGAATAATATGAATTCCTATACAGATGTAATCTTTGTCCATTAATCTCAACTAGAAGTGACAAATTAACCTTCCCACCCAGCGCCGCTTTGTAGTTAAAGATCAGATAAAATTAACACATAGCGGTAGTACGGCACCGGTCACCATTACATGAAATAAAATTAATCAAAATAAAGATAATTTCTTTCTTCATAATTATATGATAAAAAAATAAATATTTAGATTAAAAGATTAAATATTTAGTTATTTTATTAAAAAACGTGACATTGCCCGAATACCATCGAATCCCACAAAGTTAGTAGACAATGGAATATAATTTGGAGTCGACTGTCTATTGCCAGCAGGGCGGCTGTGTTGGGTTGGTCATGTTTAGTTTAGCGATAATTTGGCAACTAAATTTTAAATATAATATCGGTATCTCGTTAACGAGACCCTTGGGGGTAAATTGGAGTCTGTTTTAAAGCAGTTTCTTATTTTTTACCCTATTCTCATACAAAATCTTGGCATCAACTGCTCAATTGACATTTTAATGAGGATTTCAAAACAGTGATTAAAAATAAATATTTGCAAAGATTTTGCTCAAAATCAGCGAAATATCGATGTAGATTTGTTTATACTTAATTATTTTTGAACAAAAATAATTTAAAAATACATCAAAGCTTCCTTAGAAGGAAGACGAAACGTTACTATAGATAAATATGAATAAATAAATTTAAATATGGTCAACGGCCACATTATATTAAATGCTGAGCTATTTCCAATTTCCACGGTACCTAACAAAGCAAATCACAATTATTATTATAATTCTTTTACATAAGTTAGAATTGAGGGCGTAGGCATTCTATTGTATCTACCGCTAAGGTAATGTTTCCTAATTGATGACTTATTTATGACACAAAGTATCATTTACTTTGCTTCTGGTATTATGAACCACAACTTAGATTCGTCCTGCCCTCTTGTGAGTCTACGGCCTGAAGCTTACAGAAACTCTTCTCTTTAATTCTTGGAACATATACCCGGTCGTCTCTTATAGAATTTCATAGTAAATAAATTAATATTGATACATAGATAATAATTGTGTTATACTCAGGTCTTACTAGTCTTGTCGTCATAAATATGTAGTTTCTTGAAAATTATCAATTTCTTTATAGTCATTATTTAGGTATAACCATTAACCTTGAGTTGAGCTAACTTTTTGCCACACAAAACTGGATAAACGTATACAGTAAAAACGAAATACTAAGGTTCAGTAACGCTGTCGACGAATTTTTAGGGTGCTTTTCCACCTGAGATGTGCTATGCTTCGTTACTATGGATGCGTTTAATATCCATCAACCATATTCATTGATGCACATATCTTAGCACTGGTGGAAACGGATTCAACTAAGACATGTTTTTTATATGGAAGGATGTGTGCTATGGATGCGAGCTATGGATGCGAGCAACATTATAATCACAAGGAGGTGGTGAAGCTAGTGTAGAGCGAGTTCCGCGACAACCTACAGTATGCCGCGCACTTTGCGTCGGCGCATCTTCCTCGTACAGCTAAATAAATAGCTTAGAATTGGTGGAAAAGTCACATATTTTCGTAGCTTAGATTTCGCATCTTCCCATAACACTGCTCTGGTGGAGAAGCACCCTTAAAGTATAGTTTTAACAACTTTGAGGTGATATACGAGTATACTGTTATATATACCTATTTAAATTACAAAATTATTTTTACTATTATTTCTTAGATTTTCGGAATTCAAAATATAAATGAATACAACAGAAAAAATCTTAACGTTCTCACGGTAGACACGTCAACATAACAAGTTGCTGAAGTTATCATAATTATTTTTGCCAGTGATTATATCCATATCGCAGTTAATCTCTTTTAACACGTTTTATTATTTTTTATAATGATTTGGATGTGGTCGTTTTCAAAAGGACATTTAATTTTCTTCACAAGAATGCTAAACCGGTTCCAGGGCGCAACTTTTAGAGTACATTTTATCTCACTTCATAAATCATTCGGTTGACAGAGATAGTAACGAAACAATAAATATCGCCATATTCATATTGAAATTGATAAATTACAAAATTCCTTTATAAATCGTCAGAAATAAAAGCACAAAATTAGTTTTATCTTAGAATCTCCTATAATAAATCTCAATTGGAAAATATAGTTCTATTAGATTAAAAGACAGGAAATCTAAAATAATCTATATCTAATTTAAAACGATCAGTGTTAATATCCTGTTCTAACTGTTCTGTTTTCGTTGTACTTAATTTAACGTATTAAAAAAGTTACATGCTAAATAAATTTTGTATTTTACAAGACGAATGAAAACCGTAAAGAATTATTATCTTCACATTTCCACAAAGATATATTAGGGTAATTATAAGTCCGATATAAACTAAAGAACTCTTAAATCTTTTGAGGGAAAAATTATGTGGCGAATATTCTGGGCAAAGTTATTTGGGTGACGCAGTCCAAATACATAAATATACAGATAACCGTAAAGCAAAAAAATGTCTGAGTGTGTAACCCTTAAAATATAATATGTACTTAATCTATACCTGAAGCCTGTCCCTTTAAATAACGAGGTTTAAAATTTAAAAATAAACATTTAAAAATTGTCACCGATAGGTACTTAACATTCACATTGAATTTGATTACTGGCGTTTTTTATTGTCATTGCACAATAAAATACGATATCATTAGCCTTATTTTTTTCGGTACGGATATCAGGAATTTTAAACATTATACATATGTATCGAAGTAGAAGACGAGTATTACAAAAGAGAAAAAAAATCTGTTCTAAGAAATTTTAAAATACTGCATCTCCACTCAGTTAAATCGTGACCGTTTCTGTCTCACACAAAAAACTCAAAAATAATATTTATTTATATCACTAAATTTGGATGAATAAATGTATGTTCAAGACATTGTGCCCATCGATCATTGATAAAACTATCCCTTATATACATAGGTTATGTGTAAGCACATTATTTTCTATACTGTCAGAGATAAACTTAGTTTCATCACCCTTATTTATATCATCATGTAATCATTCTCTACATCATCACGTAACTTGGATCTCTATCATGTTACTTACCTTCTACATTTTCCAATGCTTAATTGCTAAAAAAATATCGACGATCGTTTCGGTGATCGATTGGGTGATTTTGCAACAATCCCATTAAAATGTAGCCACAAAAAATTACAACTGTTCCTTCCACATTAATCGCTCCCGTAACCTACATATTTCTCGTACTTTTGCGAAGGAACCTAAAAAAAATTAAAAAAGTCAATATGTTTGACAACGTAACACATCGAGATAATAACATTTACTGTTATACATTTAACAAGACGACAGAACAAGCAAACGTCTTAACGATGCATAAATCTGCATAAGCAAACAAGATTGCGTATGTAACCCTAAAAACGATTATTTGCCAAAAACGGTGGCCCTTACCGTTCGTCGTGCAAGTTCCACATCAACAAGTAAACTTAACACACTAACTTTGAATGCAATGCACCGTTATAGCTGTGTGCAATTAGGGATGCAAACGATACATCATTTTTGATGCAACATCGATTTTTTTATCATCCAAGTTTATGACGTATATATTTTTTTCATCAATATGAGTCGCAGCTTAAATATTCAAAGCAAACATCTTATGTTTTTAGCAAACAAACCTCATACACAGTAAATATTGTATCTATTTACTGTGCCTCATATTCGAGATTTTTATGCATATGTGACCTGCCAGCTTATTAATTATTATGAACACCGTCGACATCAATGTTATGAGCACTATGCAGTACATGACTGTTTAGTCATCTATAATATAAAAATAAGTCGGGTTTTCCTTCCTGACGCTATAACTCTAGAACGCACGAACCGATTGCTACGGTTTTGCATTCGTTGGAAAGGTCTCGGGCTCCGTGAGGTTTATAGCAAAGAAAATTCAGAATTATAAAACGACATCCACGCGGGCGAAGCCGCGGGCAACAGCTAGTAACGTTATAATTACCAACATAGCTGTTCAGTACGAGTACATAGCTGTTGGGATGGGCATCATGCAGTCATAATGCACATAAAATGACCTCTGTGCTGAGTTTTTCGGGCCAGTAATCAGGAGTAAGTCCCTTACAATCACCTCACAATATGATGATGTTTTTCTTTGTACTAGAAGTTAAGAGTTGGTAAGAAACCTATATTTCTGAAAAAATGTGTTTCGATACTGATGCTTTATAAGCGATATTTTTACCCATCGATATATCGATGTTTATCTTCACGATGTTTGCATCCCTATCCGCAATTACTCGTGCCGAATTACTTTTATCGTAAACAAATTACCCCTTAAGGCATAATTTTTAACAGTTTTGAAAACCAATCCAGTTATATCTTGGAATCGATGAATTCGTATTAAGTCTTAATTGATGTGTTCATTTCAGATGTGGCTATAATGATTACACGCATTACTGCAATGAAGGGTTCAATTTATTTTTATTCGCATTTAGGACTGTTATAAAAAAAAAAAAGTTTATTTCTTTAACATGTATACAGCATGACCAATACAGTGGCCAGAACCAACCCAGTAAGCATGTATAATAGCTTGTGGTGGGTAGCTCTGCTCTTCCCGTTACATTATATAATTTAAATTTTAAAAAGTTATACGCTTCAGATGTAAATAAACTATTTATCTGCTAAGATATATTACAATAGAAAAAACAAAAAACAAAATGAGTTATAGAGAAATAAATAACGAAAGAGACATTTTAAGTGTTTTTTTATAAAGATGGTGGCAAACACGCATTTAGTTCACATCTATGTGAATGTGAATGTGAATCCAAGTGATGATCGCAGCCTATAGATATCTACACAAAAACCAAAAGTCAAATTGTGATGCGTCATCACCACCATTACTGGTGTAGCAATACGTTAAATAAAAGGATTTTTTAAATTAACGTAAATGGATACACATTATGTATGTATGTGTTATATATACAAAAGTACAATAACACAAGTGTTAACCTATAGGTGTCATGTGAAATGGGTCAAACAATCAAATTAGAATAACATGTATGCAATATAACGTGTCCCATTGCAGAAAATAAGACTTAGGTGAGAAAATGACTTAACAGGGTGCTGAATTTTCAAGTTTATCAAGGAACCTTTTTACTGTTTCTGGGGCATCCTGTGAGCTCTAGGACTAACCGGTACACGTTTCTTGTTTGGCTTCTTACAAGACATAAGCAAAAAAAAAGATAATAATTTACTACCTCTACGCATACCTACTTACCTATCTCTTTATGTGCCTATCTACCTCTCTATCCTATTTTTTTTTTTGAATAAATGAGAATTCCAAACACCACATCTTGTCCCGTTACACGTATCACACAAACAACCATACACAAATTTTAAACAGGAATTCCGTAATTAAATTAATTTAAAACGAATGTTAATCGCTTTGTGTAACGAATGTACAACATTCGTATGTACCCATACTAGGTATACATAAAAGTTATGTGGGTAATGAAATATTCTTTACGGGATCAATTAAATTCCATCCATACCACCAATCAGACACAGGCGCGAGCTTTTAGGTGTAAACGTACAGTTAACGACAAATAAATCTGTATAACATTGCAATATTGTCCCTATTACATTCCCATAAAGCTTACATTATAAAATGACTCTACTTGTACCGTACGCGTACCATAAATCACTGAACAGACAAATTAAAAACAAAAAAAACACTCAATAAATAATGCCATCATTTTGTATAGCGGAGATTAATATAATTCAATAACGTATATTATGGACCCCACGCAATAACATATCTACTTTTTTATATGATATAAAGGGATACGAACCGCAAAGGCATCTGAGATAAACCGAGTAACTCAATAACGTTATATGATTCAGAACGATGTATTAAGGGATGTATATTGAAGGATATTAGATACAATACCTTCAAAGTATCTGTACAAGGAAACACAATTCAATAAAAATATTTCTGTTGTCTGCGATTATAATCCATGTTGAATATTGCGTGGAGGAGGTAACTTAAATAAACATTTGGTATATATATTATACAAGCGGCCCGCCCCGGCTTCGCGCGGTTCTAATGTTACCTACCCCCTCCTATTCATCGTAGCGTATTATATATTATATAGCCCTTCCTCAATAAATGGGCTATCTAACACTGAAAGAATTTTTCAAATCGGACCAGTAGTTTCTCAGATTAGCGCGTTCAAGCAAACAAACAAACAACTCTTCAGCTTTATAATATTAAGTATAGTTGTTGTTATAGTTGGGACGTGACGACCCCAACGCCCACTAGCGTAAAAAAAAATTTCTACTGCAAGATAATTCTTCAGCTAGTGTAGTCAGTCAACCGAACAATGGCGGTCAAACCATTCCACTAGGACGGTAGTAAACATAACAACGCGGGATGGGCAGCAGCGTCCCGCGATAAAACTACCGTCACTGCGATCGCCAATCCGCCTGCCAAGCGTGGCGATTATGGCATACTCTCCGCTAACCACACCGCCGTCTCACCACATGTTGTGGGTGTCTTTGGGCAAGGCTTTGTCCATCAGTGGACGTCATTTGGCTAAAGTGATGATGATGATGATAACATAAAAAACTGAATATACTTTCCTTTTCGTTAGAGCTTTCTAAGCAACTATGAAAACCTAAGATGAGTTCTTATTCAGAATTCGATGGTTAATTAATTAAGCACAGAGCCAACTAATTTCAATAATGGTATTCGGTATTGGTTTCAATGAGAAAACTTCTCACCCGCGACCCGGAGATCAGAAATGGACTTTGTGAACCATGTCAAAATGTCAATAATAATAAATAGTCACCGCCCCACAATATGTTACTTTCAACGTCGGAATGACCATATAGTCGAAGTTGTATGTCAGCCGGGCCCCAGCAAAGTCAGGTCTCCCACGAGTATAACAGGGCTTGACTCAAGCACATAGACACCCACACAAAGACCAGCCGTTAAAATGCAGATGCGTTGCCACTCCTGAGGCTTGGGCATAGGCACCACCGCATTACCAAATATACTTGCCGCTAAATGGTAGTGTTCAGCAGTATCGTGTTCCGATCAGATGGTAATGTATGGCCTCGTAATTGCCGGCACAGAGGCATAACACCTAAGGTATCAGGAGTGGTAAAGCCTCTGCATTTTGACCTTGGTCTTTGTGTGGATGTCGATAGGCTGCAGTGATCACTTAACATCAATGTGAACTGCATCCTTGTTTGCCACTTTCATTACATAAAAAAATACTTTTCGCGGGGCTATACATTACCATCTAACCGGAACACAATAGTGCTGAACATTACCAGGCAACACTATTTTTCGCCAGATAATGAGATAATGCGGTGGTGCCTACGATCTTGAATCCCTACACTCTACCACCAGTAAACTATATATAAAAATATATTGTCTAACAACGCTATAAAAATATAGTAATCAAAAATCAAACTATTCGAAGTCATCAGGCAAAATCGCAACTAATCCACCCCTTGTAAAACCGTACATAAATCCGACACGCCAGTAGCTATTAAATTCCAAATATGAATTGACACCAAAGCTTTCCGCTTATTAGTCAGATCAGGGTCGGACTCCAATCGTGTATTAAAAGCTAAAATAAAATGGTCACGACATCGCAATGTACCTCTGCCCCATAGGATTAAATCCGCAAACGAATTCGGATGGGTCCCACAGTCCAACGTTATTAATGGACCCATGATGCATCCTTGATATGAAACCCTTGTTTTATTATGCTGATATAAATCCACTTAAGGTGGAGATAAACATAAATCGAATTATGTGCTTCATTACTGCATTGCATGCCTTCGGCCTCTAATTTATGGCAGGGTTTTGTAATCAGAAATATTTCGGGAGCTTGACCTAGGCACTGATACATATATTCAGGACTCTAATTCTCCGAACAGAGAGGCAAGGATTCATAAATGAATTCACATTGTATTGCATGTAGCCGCGATTCGCCAGTTATGTATTTGTAACAGATGAAGAAGCATTTGATATTCATGGGGCACATTATCAAACTAAGAGTGTGCTACATGGACTCTTGAACGAAACTAAACATAACGTACTTGTTTCCTGATCCAGGTATCGAACTTGACACTTGAGATCTAGATATAATAGTTGCTACCACTAAGCTATCTCTCAGTACTACCACAAATAAACAATATGGAGGATTATTGTAAAACTGTAGTACTATATATATGGAATATATAGTACTACAGTTTAGTACTATACTATAATAAATATGGAAAACCAAACCGCATACGATCTTAATAAATATTTCAGACTGACTAACCAGATATTTTATTAGTTCATCAAGTAACAAAATATAAAATAGATAAGTATTTACGTACATAACTCCACGCCCCGAAGGAGTAGGCATAAGTAAATGCATGCATTCAACAAACACCTTCGATATGCTGATTACGTTTTGGCCCAGGTGGCGAGCTTGTTGACATCTCCGGGCACATTACCAAACTCCGAGGGAGAAGTACTGGGAAACTTCCATAAAATTGAAAAATTCCATTAGAACCAGAAATAAAGGATTTTGCAACATTATCTCTAATAGCCCCCGACCCGGGAATCAAACCGAAAGCTTTATAGTAGTGGCCTGCTACCACTGGCCTACTGAGGCCGTCTTATTGTTTTTTTTTCAAACTTTGTAAAAAGAATAACTTGTTACATAATATTCGATTTTCAAAACGTGTTGTCCACGATATTCCCTTAGTTATTTGCTCCTATACATGAAAATACTGAAGTTAGAAAAATATATTTATACCTAACACAAGCTTGAACTAGGCTTCATTATTCAGCACTGTATAGCTTTCAAGTTCCGCTCTATTTAATCCCTTTGGATTTAAATTTAATACTTTTTCCTTTGCCAACATTGATTTCAATGAGAAAGACGTGTTTATAAATCATTTTATTACATTGAAGCGTTTATTTGACTTTTACCATTATCCGTCTCACATAATACAAAACAGGACCGAAATAATTGTAAGATAACACAAATTCTATACATAGTCGATCGTGTGTTTACCACAGTCTAAAGAAAACGAACGAGTTAATTACCTAATCTATCTGCCACAAATGTTAACAGCCTTTACAGGTGGTAATGTAAAGCCCGATGATTGTAGTGGTGGATACAAAAGATTTTCGGCATCAAGAGCCATAACATATCTACATCGAATCATTTTTTTATATCTTTAAGTTTCAGTATCCACTTATCATCAATGTGATTTTACCACTTACACAGATGTTCATTTGCTACTTTCATAAAAATAATGCAATTCTCAAACAAATACGAAGCCCATTTCCAAAAACCTTAAAAGGCTTTTGAAAGAAATAGCAATATCAAGCCCCGTTCCTTAATTGATCGATCCTGTAAGGCAGTTCAGATAAAATGTTGTGTATTAGGGTCACATCAGATGCAAAGCCATCTTTCTTTCCAGTTTTGGAGACACTTACTTGAGAAACACGCTACATACACTCGAACTTCGTTGTTTTAAGATCGTACGAGCCCACACCTAAGCCTTCGACCGAACTGACAGTTTTTTAGACCGGTAACATAACTTAAAATGGTGAGTCATATGAGGTTTGATATCTGTGAGAAATCACAATGAAATTGCCTTATCCTGTTCATGCGATAGGGGAAAAATTCACAAAACTGGTATACCTCTGAATCACGGTTGGTCAAGTAACTGGACATTGGATGTTTGATCTGTATACTTGCTATGTCATAATGATACGCAATTTAAGGGTGATTCGAATAAGGAACATTGAGAATCGTGTCAATATATCGGGATTCTAAAATCTCATCTTACTTACATTGTAAATGTGAAAGCTTTTCTATGTGGAGGTATATTTTCATTTTCGCTTAGTTGTCTTCGCAATGTCTAAGCACTTCAATGGATTAGGATGATGCTTAGTAGTGAAGTAGCTTATATAAAATAAACGTTTACTGGTGGTAGAATCCCAGTGTGTGGACCCAAGGGCACCACCACATTACCTAATCTATCTTTTTTATGTTACTAAGGTGTCAAACAAGCATGCAGTTCACATTGATGTTAAGTGATGACCGCAGCCTATAGACATCTACACAAAAACCAGGGGTCAAAATACAATTGCGTTGCCACCCTTGAGACCTTAGGTGTTCTGTCTCTGAGATAGTTATTACGAGGCTATACATCACCATCTAACCGGAACATTATAGTGCTGAACACTACCATTTAGCGGCAGATAAATTAGGTTCAAGAAAAATTTTATGCGGTGGTGGCTACGCCCTCGAGCTCCTATCTGCCGGCTAATGCTATAGTAATGTAATTCAACACTACCATTCTGGTTAGATGGTAATACATGGCCCCGTAATTACTATCACAGAGACATAAAAACTAAGTTCTCATGGGTGACAACGCATCTGCATTTTGACCACTGGTTTTATAGACTTTAGTCATCATCTAACATTGATGTGAACTGCATACTTGTTTACCACTTTCGTTACGTTAAATAAAAACTACAAACAGACAACTTTTTCCCGGCTATAGTTTTTTAGTTTACTACTTACTAATACTTTTATATCGCGCATGGAACATCACATACGGCAAACTTCGCATTCAATGTTATAATACATCTCATTTTTGAAGTCGGTTAACATGTGAAACAGTACGATATATAGGTTTTTTTTATGTAATGGAAGTGGCAAACAATCTTGCACTTCAGATTGATGTTAAGTAATGACTGCAGCTTATATACACCCACACAAAGACCAAGGTCAAAATGCAGATGCGTTACCACTCCTGAGGCCTAAGGTGTTATGCCTCTGTGCCGGATATTACAGGGCCGTACATTACCACCTGACCGGAACACGGTAGTGCTAAACACTACCATTTAGCGGCAAGTATATTAGGTAATGCGGTGGTGTCTACGCCCGCCAGTTCCGTCACTGGAGCTCCACCACCAATAAAAAAAATAAATTAGAAGTCTGGTAAATTAAATTAGAGTTATGAAATATTTTTGTATTGTTCTTGTGTTTCACATATTGTGAAATATTCCGACTCTGCGCCAAACAAAAATTATTTCTAGTCTGATAGTTGAAGGCAGTTGATTTGAATACGGCATTTACGGTTATGCCTTGATAGCTTTTAAAAGACACATAAAGCTTTCTATTTGTGTCATCATGTACCTAAATAAGTTTTAATTAACTTTGTACATTTCTATTTTTTTTACAAAATCTATACCTACTCACCAAAATTACCATGTTTCTTTTTAAAACAAAAAATTAAAAGTGTTACAAAATCGAATCCCATTACCCCTTTAATATTTACGATACGGTACCAATATTTTCATAAATATTATAAGGATCTAATTTACATATAAAATCGAGGGAAATTTAATCAGAATAAAAAAGAAGTCTGCACGATGTCATGTGTATTCAAAACTCATCATTTTTGCCTCGATGCGTGCAAACCTAATCATATAATATTTAAGTTAAGCCTTCAATATTAAGTCCATAGAACCCGCATACTTGGGCAAGTATTTTTTGTCAAGAACCTTAAACCCATTCTTTGAAGCTTGAACAGAATTCTGTTTCGTGTCAGATAAAATCCAGTCCAAGCGTTTTTATATTAAAATTTGATGAAAAAGTTCACATTGATCGTAAGTTAAATTGCCGGGGGTACACACATATATACTACCTGAAAGTTGGGTCAAGAATCTTTGGTATCGGCGGACATGCATGAAGACAGGAATAATTGAAGAAGAGGCGAAGTTGTGTATGAAACGGCATATTTAGCACTCTGTGCTATCTGCCTATCCCGTAAAGGACTTGGTGTGAAAATACAAACATACAGTTGAAACTACAGAAGACCGCGGTTTGAGATATATGATTTGGATACTGATGCCTTACAGACTGGTTTAACACATGAGCGAACGAAGTCACGAGCAAAAGCAAGTAATGTAGAAAGGAAGATGCAACACTTTGATCTTGTATGTAAAATGGTACCAATGAGTCATTTAATTCACATCAAAAGTCCCCAAGTTCAATTAGAACAATTAGCACCTCATGCATTACCTACATTGATAACAATGCACACCTACGAAATTTTGTGAATGAGAATTGTCAACCAATCGCTTTGTAGTCGGTTTTTTTATGTAATGGAAGTGGCAAACAAGCATGCAGTTCACATTGATGACTGCAGCCTATAGACACCCACACAAAGGCCAAGGTCAAAATGCAGATGCGTTACCACTCCTGAGGCCTAAGGTGTTATGCCTCTGTGCCGAAAATTACAGGGCCATACATTACCACCTGGCCGGAACACGATAGTGCTGAACACTACCATTTAACGGCAAGTATATTAGGTAATGCGGTGGTGCCTACGCCCGCGAGCTCCGTCACTGGAGCTCCACCACCAGTAACCACCGGTTGTTTAACATCTGTTGTTGGTTGTTTAAAATATTTTTACTGGTGGTAGAGTTCCAGTGCAGGAGCTCGAGGGCGTAGGTACCACCGCATTACCTATTCTATCTGCCGCCAAATGTATTCAGCACTATCGTGACGGTGAGATGGTAATGTATGGTGCCATAATAACTATCACCGAGACTTGAGGCGGATTTGAGTTTGCTCTGAGAACTGAGTTTAATAAAAAGCGTTTTAACTTAAAATTTGCATCCGATTTCAACATTATTGTGAACAATTTTCGGTGAAATCCAAATAGTGTTATTGAATTCGTTCCTAATTTCACCCCAGTGGATATATATTCTCTAGATTAAAAATATGCGAAAAATTAGGTTTGCAGAATATTTGGATGAATGAAATGATTCAGTGGGATCCTAACCTATAAGTAAGTGCATTTGTAAATAATACAAGTACCCAATTCTACGGCGAAATACTAAGGTAGGCTTTGCCCGTTCTGCCTATATGCAATGCACGCCACTGAGTCACGAGTATTTTTCTATTTTTTGGAAGATTGTCAATGACAGTCTTGAAGTTTGGTAATATGCCCGAAGTTGTCAATAATCGTAGGTGTTTGCAAGTATGCTTGAAGCAATGCAATTTATGTTGCTTACCTCTGTGGGTAATACTGCGCAAAGTTACATAAAATTCCTCGCCGCAAATAAAATTCTATAAGGCTGCTACAAATTATGCAAGTTTACGTGTTTACCTTTTTGAAGAAATATAAGCGTGAAGTTATACATAAATAGGTATATTTGTAGTTAAAGTGGTATTTCAAAAATGATTTTATGGTTTTCCCAGTTTGTACAAATACCGAAACTATATAGATATTCGATTTTATTACATTAATTGGTATTTTGTTGATATAATAATAATATCAAAAACTTAATTTACTACAATCTATTTAGTGACATTGATTTCCAACGCGTCGAATGCCTGCTGCAAAAACTTTTTTTTATTGAGACACAAATATCTTTCAGATTTTAAATACAATTAATAATCCTTTAGAAGGATACTAAGAATTCTACAATAAATACCACAATCAATAAACTCAAAATCACGAGTGCTGCATTTTTCCTAATTTCACGTTATTAATCGGTCCCAGCATCATGAGGTCATTGTGACCAAGCGTTGTGCGTCTGCGCACGGACGAGGACGTAGGATATTCCTATAAAAATGTAAGGCGACCCCTTCCGATCACAGTACCGAAGAGATCGCGGACTCGGAAGGACAACAAGATGAAGCCGGTGAGTCCTTGGACGGTTTTTGTGGCAGTGATGAAATGTGAAGTGTTAGTGTCAAGTTTAAATTTAGAACGTGCGGATCAAAAAAGTTTGGACCTAACCGCCAAATCGGATTAATTAACGGTTGACTTGTAGAACCCTAATCTGCGGTAGCTTTGCCTTATTTTGAAATGTGTTCCCTGTTTAGTTAACCAACATGGATTTTGAACACCGCAAATCGTATTTATCAGATTCGATTAATGTTAAATTTAAGAATATGAGAAAATTATATTTTTGTGCAATTTTAACATAAAATTTGTTAATCCTATAAACCTTACTAAGAATCAATAAGAATAAACTGTCCTTATTTATTTGTCAACAGTTATTCGTACTTGCTGCTGTGCTAGCCATATCAGTGGCAGCCAAAACCAGAAGAGTGCCAATCGAAGATTTAGAAGCAGAAGAATCTGAAGATTTGGTTAAATTAGAAGAAAGCCTAGAACCCGCTGCCAGCAACTACAGATACGCGCCCGCCCAAAGTCCACCCAGGCCGATTCAACCGACACAAAGCTACAACCCACCCCAAAACACATACAACCCTCCTCAAAACACCTACAATCCACCCCAGAACACATACAACCCACCCCAGAACACATACAACCCACCCCAGAACACCTATAACCCTCCTCAAAACACCTATAACCCTCCTCAAAACACCTATAACCCTCCTCAAAACAACTACAACCCCCCTCAGAACACGTACAACCCACCTCAAAATAACTACAACCCCCCACAGAACAACTACAATCCTCCCCAGAACAATTACAAACCTCCCCAGAACCAGAATTGGAACAACTGGCAATATCAAACAACAGCCGTTCCTGTGACATCCCCGTCAACGACTTCGGTGCCTGTTATCAAGAATGAGCAGTACTACGGTGAAAACGGCAGCTACAGATACGAGTAAGTCGCGATTTTGCAATATTACTTTAATTATCTGCATCTTTGGACTAGTGGTTGGATATGGAACGTAAACGCGAGATAATAATTCAATTGTAGATCACCAAATAGTTGCGTTTTTATGACAACATAATAGCGTGAACAGTCTAGATCTCTTAAATAAAAAAATTACAAATTCAATAGGTTCTCGCTCCATTTAAATAAACGATCAACAGTATCGTTCTGATCCCAAGAATCCTAAACTCTAAATCTATGAAGGAGTTATACGATTTTTTATTATTTTAATGGAAAATGAGTAAATTCGGTGCAAATGTTTAATAAATTGTATTTTGTTTGGACTGATCTAATCTACTATTTGGAGATTGGTAAGTTTTGATTTTAAAAAAAAATATTTCTTTTACATTTTGTAAATGATTACTATTTTTCATGAGAACGATTTCTAATAAAATATTGATAGATTGTTCCAATAATTTGCTTGATTGAAAACCTGTTCATAATTTTCGATTCCAGAACAATATTAATTTCTGAGTATACTCTTCGTAACCCACCGTAGATCCTTGTAATTACGTACACGTATTTTGAAAAATCTACTTATAAAAATATTTCCATATCTTTATTTCGTCTCTTTAGTCGCTATTCTGAAAAAACTACAAATGTATTCTCTTCCAGTCCATCACCCAACGAAAGTAGAATAAAAATAAAAAATGTGCTCATTCAATTTGTATTCCTTTATACAAAAACAGTGTCGGCAAGATCATTTGCCATTCAATACTGACTTCGTTTTATTCTATTCTGTTTATCAGGTTTTCTTATTCATCGATGGTATAAGTTTTTTCACATTTAACGTTCAAGATCACCGACGTATCTTCTCTAAGACCTTAAGGGATATTAAAATTACTCATAATTCGTTTGAAAGTATAGTGACATACGAAAACACCACTCAGATTAGATTTCACGAAAATTCTCAAAATAATTAATCTATTCATTATTCTAATGCTGCGCGTTAATGAACTTTAGTATTAGTCTGTACATATTTAACGGCACCCGATTGGCATTCTAAATAAACATTTTTTACATCAACATATCATTTGTAGAATTAATGAAAAATATAAGACTGAGTTTAAAAATTGTTTTATAGAGAAATGACAATGAATGATAATATTAAAAAAGGGAAGGGAAAAAAACCTACACACTACTCCAAAATGTCTTCTGCTTAAATCATGTCAGGAATGTTCAACTACCAGTGACTAAAGTATTTAGGCCAAAAAGAAGCTACAAATCGGTCTTTAGCTACATAAAATACATTTATCTCGATTAAAAATGGAGTCTATGTCACTCACTATACCTAGCATTCTATTGGCAAAAGAATTATTGGGTATTTAAAATCGCTCTTGCAGTTTCTGAGCAGGTTAGCAAAAATAAGTCCAATTTTTTCTCTTCTTATAATATTAATGAAGGCTAAAAAATGTTCTAGAAAAATCCGTCCTTTTTTCATAAAAATAACATATTTTAACTATTTTATAACATGTTTTTGTTTCACCGAAGAGGATGGCAGAGGGATGTATGTTTTGTTTTGTCAAGTCCATTATCATAGGAGAGGCAAGTCTACTTGTCATTTATTAAGTACATTTGAAACCTCAAGGCTATCATATCAGTGAGAATATTACCAATAATTGCTAAGCATCCAATATCGTTGTAATGGTACTGCTACCACAAAATAAATGATACCTATTACATACTTATTCGAGCCTGCATCGAAGTTGGACCCGTTAGCACCCTTCGGGTAAACCCTAACAAAAGGATATGAAGGAAATCAAATCAGATTACCACATTAAACGTATGTTGAACTTTAATTACATTGCAAGTTAAACTGGTTTTACTGAAACTGTCGCTTGGCGCTGAATTCCAACATTTGTTCAACTGTCACACTGAAGTTTACCATTCAGTTTTCAACTGAGTAAACGCACTTGACCGGAAATTGATCACGACTCGAGTATAGACGTTGACTTAGTTTGATTTGATTTAGGACAAACTTAGGTATCACTGAGCTCTACGACAATGGTAATACATGACTCTGTGTCTATCTATCTATTACGAATATAATATTATTCGAGAAGATTCTCGAAAGGGGGGGTACAGGGGATTCTCCAGCAACAATACAACTACCTACTACGCACGCTCGTGTAAGTATGCAATAGAAATTATTTATTTTGTGGTGAAAATACCATTACATACAAATTAGATGCTTAACAATTGGTAATGTTCTTACTGTTAGACATTGCAAGTTATTTTTTAGTATCATGTAATATAAGTAATATTCATTGAATGCCTTACTAAACTCTAGAGGTGCCTCTGAGGATATTTTTATTACGAAAAATTCTCGTAACTGTTATGACCAGAACAAAGATCGAACTTGGCATCTTAGGCCGAGATAGACCGCACTACGACTTTACTTTCGAGCAAAGTACGCTTCGAACTGTCAAAACCCATACATTTCTGACAGTTCTAGGCATACTTTGCTCAAAGTAAAGTCGTAGTGCGGTCTGTGAATCTCGCAATTAAACTCAGCAATAGTAAACTTCAAGCTAAAGGCAATTGAAAAAAAAATAACAATAAGAAAATAATTCAACAAATACATATTTTCTAATACATGCTATAAAATTAACACCAACACAAACTTGGTTATATAGGGGAGGGGGTGGTAAGATGGGGTACTTAAGCTTTAAAGGTCTATAATATAAAAAATTACGTAGTGAAATAATCATATTTATTTTTTAAATAACAACTTATTATTACTATTCTAATATTTGGTGTCATTGGGAACTTTTAGTCACACATTTAGGAGACAAAAAAAAAACAAAAAAAAAGGTGTTTTGCCCCGTCTTGCCCCATGGTGCTGGTAAGATGGGGTACCCCCCTGAGGTAAGATGGGGTGATGAGAATGATCACAGAAAGATGATTATTTGCACTGGCAAAACTCGCAGACGTGGACGGCCTCGTCATCATCATCATCTATTCCTGCACAGCTATTATGAGACCATCTTTCACATACTGAGCATGATATCCACCCCTCAATGGAAACAGAATATACTTCCGAACAATACATGCATGGTGTGTCCCCCTCTTCTTCACTTTCATCTCCAGATGATGAGACTTTTCGTCGTTTAGCTGTTCGGCTATTTTTCTTTGATTTTTTATTTTGAGCTTTTGTAGTAGTTTTTTTCTGTTTTTTTAATTCATCTTTTCTTTTCTTTATTTCTATTTTCTCTAGTTTTTTCTGTTCAGCATCTTTTTTCTTCTGAGCGATAACTTCTAATTCTTGTTTATAGGGAGACGACGTGATAATTACTGTTTTCCCACGCTTTTTAGTAATACGAGTGGATTTTTTAGTAAGCGGAAATGGAAGGAGTTGTTTTGGAGCAGCCAAAGTAAAGCTACTGTCGCTTTTATCACATGTGGGCACTTTAGCTGGTTGTGATGTCTCTGGTTCTTGACGAACAGGGTTTTTAGCTGGTTTTAATGAGTGTGTCCGCTGGTCGGATTGATTTTGTTCTGCTTGTAATGTCTCTGGGTGGTCCTTAGTTTGATATGGTGCTGATGGTGGTTCCTGATTACCTAGCCTGGGACTCCAGTGGGAACACCCTGGCAAAGCGTCATCAACAACGTCTCTGGTTAAAATCGCAGCATTATCAGTTATTTGTGCAGCTACTGTGTCTACAGTTCGGGCAGTAGTGACATTGCTTATATCTTGAAATACTTCTCGGTTTGTGGAAGTTTGACTGTCATTTAACTGGATCTCGGTTGTCAAAGAAGGGGCAAAATCTGTTTCAGAAAACACGTTTGGATTATAGGGCCAAATTCCACATTTACGAAATCCATTAACTGCTGTAGACATAGTGGCTGCTTGAACAAAAGCATTTCCAAATACTTCAGCGACTTGGCGGATAGTAACAACTAGTCCAGGGTTAGACCGCAGCCAGGCTGTAACGGCTTGTTCATAATAAACACTCAATGGTCGCATGAACGCAACATCTGCAACTTGTAAACGGTGAGTAGTGTGTGGAGGAAAACACAAGATTATAACACCATGAGCTCTGGCTTCATTGATCAGGTCAATATTTTGAGTGTGGGTGCTGTGCCCATCTAGTAAAAGAAGCACGGGTCTCTCTTTAGATGCTCCACTGAAAATCACAAATCTCTTAAACCATTGGAGGAACAGCTCGGAAGTAATCCAGCCCGAATCACTACATGTGCCCCAAGCACCAGCTTGTGAATTCACCATCAGCTCTGGAGTCATCCTTTTTCTTGGAAAAATAAGCATAGGTGGCATGTAGTTTCCAGCTGCACTGAAGCATATCTCGACCGTTACCGTCTGTCCTCGTTCTGCTGAAACTAAAGCTCCAACCTGTTTCCGTCCTCTTCTAGCGATTATCTTTGATTTTGTCTTTGGCACAACTGAAACCCCTGTTTCGTCACAGTTATATATACGGTCAGGAGTAAGTTGGTGCTCATCGTACACGTTGCTGAGGAAATTGAAGAATTTTTCTACTGCAACTTTGTTAAAACCAGATGCTCAGGCAGCAGAAGTATTTTCAGGCTTTCTAATTGAAAGCTCTGGGTGTCGTTTTAGGAAGCCATTCATCCACTCTCTACCAGCTTCTTCTTTCTCAGCGTTAAATGGATTAGATTTATTATTTTTTATTGCTAACTTGTATACTAATTCCTTTAGATCTTTAACCGTAAGCCCATATAACCTTTCTTCCATTTCTAATAAGTAGGCACACAGTTCATCTTCTTCAAGCACAGAAAAAACAGGCAGCCTAGGACCCAATGGTACTTTAATTGGTATAGGTATGTTTTTATCGGATGTTTCCTTCAATACTGAGCGGGCAGCCTTAACTTTTCTCTCCAATGTCGTCTGTGGCACATCAAATTGTTTAGCTGCTTTATAATAACCCATCTTTCCATCCAAAACAGCTTTAACTGCTTCTCGCATGGATTCTTCGGACCACGACCCTCTGTTAGTCGTGCGTTTGTAGTCACGAACCATTCTAAAAACCAAAACTATAATAAGCACACAAAAAATAAACTCATTTTTACAAAAAAACAAGCAAGAACACTATTTTTTCATTGGGGGGCAAGATGGGGCACCCCGTTACCCCATCTTGCCTGTAGAACCATTTTCTAGCAATAAAATAATACAAAAAAAACAGTCAACAATCTTAAAGTAACATAATGCCTACCTTATTATAGGTTAGTTTAAGCGTCAATCACACTAACACCTCACCTAGCTAGCGTTATTTAACAAATCACAGTCACGTGTCAAACCTGAAGAAAATATGATAAACAATTTGCAGTAAGACACTTTTTTTTAATTTTTTCGACGTGTCTGCACTTGCGAACCGTTTGTTGCCGGGCGAATGACAAGTATCATGGCGGCGCATCGAACGATGAATGAACGTGCGTGATTGGTCAGTTTGAACTGTGAATTTCGCTGGTACCCCGTCTTACCCGCTACCCCATCTTACCTCCTTTTCCCCTATATATTATATCACATAATAACATTGTAAACAGACGCTGTTTTTTTTACAACACGACACTTTGGCTACAAAACGTCAATCATAAAAACGTCCTCCTACTTTTATGTTTCTATGTTTTCGGCTCTCCATGAATCGCATATGCAAATCATCCGACTCAAGGAAATTGTATACTAATCTGTCCCCATTGAGCGCGTCAAATATACGAAACCCTAACGGTCGGCGGCCATTGTATGAATTTGACATGAAATTGACAACGGATCCGGTTATTTTATTGCCAAATTAACGGTTTATAAAATATTATACCCTAATCTGTATTTTTGCATAATTAACTAAAATGCCCGTATAAATAACGCATCATTGGTAGCTAAATGTTTCTGTTGTGTTTTTTATCGTCTAAAACCACCTAACGGTATCATACATCTTCCAACATATTTTTTGCTCTATTACCAATTGATAGAGATATAAGGCGTTTATTGCCGCATTGTTAATGTGGTTAGCTCGGTATTGAGAGCACTAACCAGTTAAACGGATAAGGAAATAGTACTTAGTTTCGTATTTACTAGTCTTGCCTGGTTTAAAAGTGGTGATAGAATTATTATGAAGATCACAAGCACGGAATAGATAAATAAATCTATTGTGTGATCACAAGTGGTTTAGCACAACCTCTATCAAATGATAATGCCGAAATTCTTGCCATAAATCGAAGACTATTATCCTCGCTTAAAAAATATATTATAACACAAATTCTTTTACAACAGACCTTTGAAAACATTTTAGACCACAAATATCAAAAGTTTTAATGTGTTTCTAATTAGAGACAGCGAGATCAACTTTAATATTCCAGCTCCAAAAAGCAAATGTACGAGTATGTCAAGTTATCAACAAATAAAGTAAACAATAGAACTACACACACCCACACACCATTTAGACACATTCTGTTACAAAGCGTACATGGCAAAATAAATGTGATTCATTTCTAGGCTGCTTTTGCAATTTTGCAGAATTTAGGTATACACCTACCTTCTACTGTTGATCCTCGGTTGCATTTCTAAGGACTATGCATCTGTGCCGGAAATTACCAAATGATTACAAAATGCGGCAAGTGGGTAATGCGATGACGCACCCTAAACCACCGTCAGTGAAGCTCTACCAGCAGTTATTTTCGGAGACATAATAGTTTCTTTTTCCTTCTAGATACGAGATCGGCGATGGTACCCACGTAGGCGAGGAAGGTTACTTCACGAACCCGAACACGAGTGATGAGAGTTTAGTGAAGAAGGGCTGGTACTCCTTCACGGGTGCTGACGGCAAGGTCTACACTGTCACGTACTGGGCCGATGACACTGGCTTCCATGCGACCGGTGACCATCTCCCCAAACCACCTCCAGTTCCACCCGCGATTCAGGCGTAAGTTTTAGACTTTTATGTAAACCTAAGTTTGTTTTAGAGCCTTATCATACTAGTGACTTCCTAGCGAGTTGAAAGCGAAGCATGCGTATGAGTAGTTCATCGCAACTAATACGTGTGAAATAATGTGAGATGGGTGACGTATTTCAGTATACATTCGCGGCGTGATCGCTGAGTACTACATCCAACTCGTTGTAGGTTCGCTGCGACCTCGCTATGCGCTCTAGTAAAGAATTCACATAGCGCTCGCCTCGCTTTGATCTCTCTGTTGTGATAGAGCCCGTATGGTCTTCGGAAGCAGCGTGTAAGTATGAAGAGTGTGATGAATATATAAGGATGGCAAGATGTTCACAAGGTCGAGAAAATTACCGCTCCCTGCTTAACGTGTAACTCGACGAAAAGACATGCTCTAACATTTCTACTTCCTCAAGGCATCTATGAAAAATAAATAACGCCATGAGATTTCGTTACCTACAACAAATATTTAATATTTATCCATCTTATTTTTTTGCATAAATAAGTTGTTTACGCCCTGAAGTGTCGAATAGAACTGAACATCCTCTCATAGATCCCCATGAGTGTTGTATAAGACGACTATGTCCCAAAGGGACGATCAACGTCTTTCTCAGTATGTCTGCCGAGCATAGCGATTATGCCATATCTTCCTAGGGAATTTAGAATCTCCGGCAATAATGGACATAAATTAAAACAGAAAAATCTCAGTAAAAAAATGCAAAACTGCAGGAATACCAACATGGAAGAAATCTATATAACCGAGCCGGATGCCAAACGAAATGCAGCGGAAATATTATTTCATGGTACAAAACTGGATTCACCCGAACTGGGATGTATTGATAAAGTTGCATTGAAAGAATTGATTGCAACGAAAAAAAAAACCTGTTCTTTTACCTTTAAAAACGTGAGCATTCAATGGAATGCAATACTTATGTTGCACCTTATCGATTAGGGCCATAATATTATAAAAATAATATTCATATTCTGATCAGTAGGATTCATAAGCAAAACATTTTTGTTATTTTGACCATATAGCAAGGTATTTATTTAGTACCGAAATAATACGTAGTAGTTTATCCAAATGTACTTACATAACAATTTTTTTTAATAGATAACCATGATGTCTCCTTTAATACTGGTAGTTATTTTATCCAAATCAAGTGACCTTTGCTAAGAATACATCGCTGTAATTGCGTGATGTATAGTATTTGGCTGCGTAAACATAAATCATTTCTTTAACCGAATTTTTTTCAATTGATATTTCTTAAAATCTTTGCTAAATTTCATAATATATTGTACTATCATAACCAAAGCTAGGTAATTTGAAAATGTAATAAAATCACCATACAAATGCCCATACGCATTTTCGAACCGAGACAGAATCGATTAGCTCAAAGCACTTCACATAAATTAAATCCTACAAGAATTCTAGAATAATCGATGGCAGCAATTAGTATATCTGGAGAAAGAATCTCTCTTTTCGGACATCACAATTTCGGTTGCAAGTTTAAACCAAGAATAAATTGGACATATTTATTAACAAGCTATAATTTGAATAGCCAAAATTATTATACTTACCTTAATAGCTTCTATAACTAATAAATTACATTTCGCTAAGAAGTAGTTATTTATGTTAATGCCGTCCAAGGAGACACCTACGGTTTATAATTAATCTTAAAAGGAACGGTCCTAAATATAAAAGTTTAATTTGTAAAAAAAACTGATTTTTTTTTATTACCTCGCCTGTAAATTTTATTAATTTTATTTCAGTTGTTAGTTTTCATATAAATCAATTTAATCATTTGCAATATTTGAATAAACTTATAAGCAAAATAAACTGACAATTAAAGATTTCCACGATCACTTTTTTTAATTGCCATAAAGCCAAGTACTGTGAGAATGTTGCATTCCAAATATATAGCATTGTCCCTATATATCAGTTTATGTTTATAGAATAGAACATAAATAAATTTGAATATACACGTAGTAACTCTTGTGTAGTCCTTAATTTATAACCAGTTCCCACATCACGAACGAATACTTGTGGGTATTATGGTAATCATGTATTTTAATTATACAGAGCCATCGACCAGAATGCCAAGGAGGAGGCAGCTAAAGCTGAAGCGGAAAAGAACAAGCCTCAAACCGGCTACCCTGCACCGCAGCCTACCCAACCAACTTACAACCCTGTGCAACCGCAACCGACATACCCACAACCAAGTTACCCGCAACAAACATACCCACAACAACAGCAAACCTACCCACAGCAGCAACAGACTTACCCACAGCAGCAGACGTACCCACAACAACAGCAGAACTACCCACAGCAACAGCAGACGTATCCGCAGCAACAACAACAAACTTATTACCCTCAGAACAACTACCCTTCATCGTCGTCCTACGGAAAATAAATAGTCTAATAAGCAAACGAGCACGTATCAATATCGACAACTATATTAAATAAATTATAATTGTCGATTTTGTTAGAAAAACAAATGAAATGTCTACTAAGATTATAAGTATACGCATTGAATTACCTCCGTGTATGTGTAAGTCAGTGATCTCGGTCACGATACAGATTGTGAACTAGATTACTGTTATGAGCGAAAGATTGTGATATAAAGAGATTCTTTGAAGCCAGTGATACATGTGATGTATTCTTAATGAATTATAATAAATAAGAGAATCTTTAATGATGTGTTTCATTTTATAACGTAACAATCATAATTGTGCAAACATGAAACTATGAAAATTGGTACCTACTGTGCCGTAAGGAATTTCGTGCAAACTTGATACCATTAAAAATATTTCTACCTTGTTATGTTCAACAACATACGCTTCCAATACGTCTTTATTACCTGAAACAAGCAAAAGAGACATAATTATTTATCATTAGTTACATTAACAACAAATCTTCAATAGATATTTCATTAATTAAGCAGACATAGCTAAGAAAATAAAAACCTATGACATACTCGTATTTTCGTGAAATTTTGATAAGAGAATAATAAGATGTCATACACATAATATAACCCTTCCAAGCAAAATAAAATAAAAGTGAGGCGATGCAAAATTCTAACACGCCCTCGCGTTGTTAAAAATTTGTATAAACAGGTTTATTAGGACATTGACCATCACAAAAGTTGCATCATTATGGCTTTGTAAAAGGCCCTTGGATATTCAAAGGCAGTTTATCGAGCCATTTATCGAAAGCTGCTCCGTAAAATAAGAAGGCATTTTACATGTCACAAAATTAATTAAGGGATCGAGATTTTAAAATAAAATTAATCATATTGTCAAATTGTTTTATTTAATATCCTTTTTAAAGATCCGATTTTACGGTTTTTTTTTTACTTTTAGGAAATTTAGATTTTCTGAATGAATAATATACTTCGAGCGAGATTAGAATATGCGATCTATTGATAACTAGCTTAGTGGTTAGTTAGCATTTTCGTTTTTAAGGGTTCCGTAGCCTTTAACCCTTATAGCTTCACCATGCTTTTCGTCCGTCCATCGGTCTGTCCGCAACTTAACGCAATTTTATACTAGGCTTTTATATTAGGCTGTCATTTGGCATGGAAAATAATACTCTACCTATGGAAAATAAAGTACTTGGAGAGAGAAACATTGTTTGACCGACACACTCTTGGTATTATTTCTTTTTTTCATTAAATCTACTTGCATGTATTAATGCAAAATACAAATGTGATAATTATGAATGAGTAGTTACGTTATTGAAAAAGTTGGTCATGAGATTAATTGACTAATCTGCAATGTTCTTTACCAACTCTAGTATTAGCAAGTAATCAAGAAAATACGCACAAACAAAAAGTATCTTAGGCGTCCATTAGACGATAGATTTTGCTGTCAGTTTTACTGCAGTCGCGGCTACGATTGGCGGATAACATGCCGTGTAATGTCAAGTAAAACAGTGACTGATGGTTGCATAAAGTATTTTAATACGTAATTTTTTATATATTTTTTTTATTTAAAGTAACGAAGGTGGCAAATAAACATGTAGTTCACATAGATATTAACTGATGACTGCACCCTAAAGATATCTACACAAAACCCAGAGGTCAAAATGCAGACGCGTTGCCACCCCTGAAACTTTAGTTGGTCCCATAATAATTATCACAGAGACTTATGTGTCTGTAATAATTATCACTTATTACGGGGCCATACATTACCATCTAACCGGAACACGATAGTGCTGAACACTACCATTGGCGGCAAATAGATTAGGTAATTCTGTGGTGCCTGCTCCCTCGAGCTCCTATACAGGATCTCTACCAGCAGTCTATTTAGCAACCATCAGTCAACCATCATTCATGACTGACGGAATTGAATGACGCTGGCATGAGTGTGTAATGGACGCCTTAGAGAAGAGAATATAAGATTAAAACCCCAGCGATATTTTCACGAATGCCTGGCCACGAGCATCTCGCGTGTGTATAAATATATGCGGAATTCATTTTCATTATCAGTCTATTTTCTTTTAGTATTAAAGAGTGACGTGTTAGATTTAGTTGTTGTTGGAAAAACACAGCTTCTGCAAATATGAAGCTGGTAAGTGAAGTGTTTAGAGCTTTCAAGCTAAAATCGGATTTTAACTATGACAAAAAGTAAGTTCATTAGACTAATCTCAATATTTCACCTGTTTCAGATAATCTTAGTGACAACTTTTGTCGTAATAGTAAAGTCTCAAAAATTTCAACAAGAATTTCCTTTTCCTCCTAAATTCCAGACACCTACTCCGAGTTTTTCTTCCGACAGTTCTGTATATTTGCCACCAGAATCACAAACGCCTATGCCGTATTTTCCTATGAAAAATATAAACAAATTACCCTTTCAATTCCTGCCACCTACATATTCAAAAATGCCAACCGCATTTCCCACATCTTTCCCCTTAATCGTATCGTCAACATTTGCTCCAAATTTTGATGAAGATAATGACGATGACCAAGATGAAGAGATTGAAAAACAACGTTTTGCGTCACCAAAACCACCCCCAAATAAACAAGTCAATAATCCGACACCGCAAAACGTTGAAAAAAAAGACGCAATGCCAAAAATGATTAGTAATCATTATCAACATCCAATTGACAGAGTAGATGTTAAATACCCGTCCCACTTTTCGTTTCTTAACGGCCCCCCAGCAACGCCTCTACTAAATCAAAGTGCTGCATCACGAAGGATGATAATATCCAGTGAAATCCGTAAAAATGATGGTTCTGATCAAATTAAGGCTGCGTCGTTTCAAGGACAGCAATATCTTCCCGCTCCAGGAGTATTTATATCCTCAACAACAGAACCTGCTATACCAATCCTTCGTTTGTCAAACGAAATGGATTTAGACGGAAGCTTCAGTTATGAGTAAGTACCAACCATAGATTATACAGTATATAGGGTATAGATTGGCAACTGAACGTAAAGTTTGGGAAAAGTGAGGGGCATTCACCACTAGATAGCGCTTTCATGTGATTTTACGCAGGTACCAATAGATGGCGCTTGTATTTATTTGTATAAAGGGTACCTATATTATTAAGAACTCTGAATATATTTTTTTTAATTCTAAACAAGTGGTTTATTACCTCTTGTTTAGAATTAACAATTAAAAAACATTGATAAACAATATTTAAAGGCAGCCGATACGCCGTTTAATTTTCTGTTTAATGTAAATAACAACACTGCTTATCAAGTCAAAAATAAAATAAGGTATATACTTTTGAAGTGTTTTATTTCAAATTTAGTTTAACATAAGAACATATGTAGATATATAATAACTGAGAATATTTTAATTGCTTGTGATACGAATGAAAAAAAAGTTAAGGGGAAATACAATTGATACATCGACAGTCAATTTTATTTTATTTTTTCAATTAAATAAATAATCGTTCAAAAATTACTACAACTTAAAATAGTTCAATACATCACCAGAATGTTACATTTTCTCTTTTACGAACTGACAAAACATAAGTTTGGCAAAATAAAACTAGACATTCTCTTTCCATACGTTCACTTACAAATAATTTAACAGTAATGATAATAATACATCACAAAATCATTATTTCAACAGTTTTGTACAGCTAAATCAGCATTGAGCCAAGCAACAAAGCATCTTATAAATAATAAACGTACAGTGAAGATTTTCAGATTTAAAAAATTGAATTACTTAAAAAGTAACAATACATCACTTTTATGTGCCATTTGGTAAACAAGAATTTCAAATTCAAAATAGGTATAAAACTTCGGAAATTGATATTTAGAATATTTCCCATCATCACTCCAGCTGAAAGACATCTACTGCTGGACAAAGTCTTCCCCAAAGATGCCCACAACAGAGTTGTGCGGTATTTGAGGAAAAGATTCTTGCATAAGAAAGAACGAAACATTTATTTGACACACAGCGAGACACATAAAACAGACATAAAACGTTGCTAACAATAAACAAAGAAAAGACAACACAATTTCTAAAATTATTAGGTACATACCTTCACGTAATATGTGCCTCACGGCTGCGTCAAAAATGTGTCCTGTTCAGTAAATGTCAGGTAACTTCGTATATGAGGTACCTGACGCTGGTTTTCAACAGGAACCTTAGCGAGAATGAACCACAGATGTGAAATGATTTATAATGGCACTAATACTTATACATGGTACATACAGATATAATACATATAATAAAACCATTAAAATAAAATACTTAATAAAACGATAAATGTAATAAATACTACCAATAAACAAATAGATAAATACCAGAGTAAATAAAATTACGAGCCATAGACAATACAGGTCAATTCATCATATTTTTCAAAACATTATTAAATGCATTTTTATTTTCTTAAAAAAAAATACTGAGCAATATTATAGTGAATATATAATTACTATAATTATTTAAACATGAAATATTAATTAACAAAATATACAGAGTTACTAGTGACATCTCCTGCCATATTGTAACATTAATTAGCAAAAGTTTATTTTCTGGCGGGGCATTCGTCGCTAGTTGGCGCTAGTGTATATGGAAAAAAGTGTTGAATTATTTTGTACTAAGTTTCATGGCCCTGGTACCAACAGTCTTTCAAATAAAATAACACGCTAATTTATTTATTAATGCTAATTATTGATTTGTCATAGGGCCTTAGGAGCGGACCAGACCCATTACGTGCAACACAGTCGCATGGAAAATATGGGAACCGATAAAGAGGAACAAGTTGTTGAAGGTTCATATTCTTACGTTGGCGATAATGGCCAAACATACACTGTTCATTATATCGCCGATTCTAATGGATATCGTGCCAGTGGTGACCACTTGCCTGTACCACCACCCATTCCAGAAATTATTCAAAGGTATGACAAAATATTATTGACTTATTATTATCAAGAATTTAATTTAAGCGCTATAGCTTTATTTACTTAATTCATTATTTCAATTTCTAGGGCAATACAGTATAATTTAGCGGAAGAAGCTAGAAAGCCACCAAATCTTAAGTCATGGAATGAAGACAGCTATGATAATAACGAAAGTGAGAAAAACCTCCGTCTCATATTTTCGCAACCCCCACGAAACTTATTCACGGGAAGAACGCCAGAAGCATTTTCGTTTGGTTTTTTACAAGGCGCTAATGCTCAAAATAACTTGGCATTAGCAGCGAGCTCCCAACAACCGATGAAAGTGAATTCGGATCAACCAAAATCAAATAATCAAGCCATCTCTCAACCACAACCTCAGGTAACATTTTTAGCTTCACAAGGAGCACAAAATCCTTCAGCTATGCATTCACCACAACCCACATCAAGGACGCAATCTACTGAAAAGACTACAATGCCTCAGTTAATGAATTATGAAGCCGAACTTAGAGAACCCGATCAAGAACATAACAAAGGTTTATGGAGATGGCAATATGGTATAAATGCCGCAAATCAAGCTAATCAGGAGTCTCAAAAGAACTCTATTTCTCGATCCTTTGGGGAAGGGGATGATGTCATAATTAATTTCAGTGATATGACTCCAGAACAATATACGACTATGATAAAGACACAGGTTTTAGATCATAATACTGACGGACAAAGAGCACCGACAAGAAAAGATTTGCATTCAACACAATTTGTCAGTAATCAGGAAATTAAAAATGAAAATAATTTTGTACCAAAAATCATTGAAAATGATTCGAATCGACCAAATATAAATTCATTGTATTTTGGAACAACGCCTAAATCAAGTATAGAAACTTTCATCACAAACCAGCCAACAATTTCAACTGAAAACATAATATCAGACATTGACAATCGATACAAAATCAATAATCCGAGTGATAACACACAGGCTAAAACAAATGAAAAAAATATCCGAGAGAGAAAAGTAAATAGTCAATATCATGGAACTCAGTCTAAAATAATAAGTCGCAATAATTTTATGCCTCCAAGTCAAACCGTCACTCAATCTTACAACTATGAAGAAGGAGTATCATATGAACCGATACGAATTAAGCCTTTGCATAGTGAAACAAGTACACAACCAAATGTTGATTATTCTAATGATTATTATCGTTCTTCAAATAAAGACAGTACCAATTCAAATGAATATAACATAAATATGAAAGAAGAAAAAGAATCGTACTCTACGGTTAGAAACATTAAATTCACCGATTTTATTCAACCCAACATTATGTCCGAATCTACAGAAAACCTGAAAATTATTCAAGACTCCACTACAACAGAAACAAGTTTTGAAGAATCTTTGAAAGATAACATTTTCTTAAAAAACTTATTAAGACCGCGAAATAACGAACCTAAATCAGAAAAAAAAATAACTTCAGAGCACGAAGAACAATATTCAAATATTAATATTGAACCTAAAGCCGATAAAACTTCCAAGATAGTTCAATATCAGCCAAAAATATCAAACGAAATCAAGACTCAAAAGAAAAAACCTTTAGATATAGCAGATATTCTCAATTTCGTAACAATGAAAAATCATTTTGAATCAGGTAAAGTAAGAGCTAAAAGTAAACCCACGAATCACGATTTTAATCAAAAAATTGAACGACAGATTCCACAGGACTACCTCTCAATTGAAAATGAATACGTAGGAGACGAAAATCGGGATGAAGTGAATAGCAATTATCGAACTTTAAATCAGAGGCAAAACGATGAATTACGTGGTTTGATCAAAAACTACAAGGTACTACATCGAAATCATAATATAAGAAACACGGGACTGAATAATAATCGGTACTTAACAGATTTGTTACATCCGGGTAAGATGTCACAATCTAGTTTACCTCCCTTGGGAAGAGCTGGACCTTCCACGAAAAGCTATCTTCCCCCAACGTATTCATAGACAACTGTGATTAGTTTCTAACAATTTAGAGGTTATGGTGTAAATAATTCCACAAATGCATTTAATAGAGTAAGCATTAAAATAATTTAGATTAAAACAGTATTTTTCTTGGTTCTCCTATAAAAATTATATTTTAAAATATCAAGTAAACTTGCCAAACAGATTAAGTTATTATTGTTGATAAAGAGAGAGAAAATTAAATATGAAATATAACGTCGTAAATCATAATTAGAAAAGCAAGATCTACCTAGTAATGGCGGTTGCGTGTCGGATCTCGCTTTCTGTACTGAAAGCGTGACAGGAGAGTTTCTAAGAATGCTTTCAGTTCATTTATTGACTTTAAACAATACATCGGCATCCAATGGTACTACGGTAATCTACCTTGCGGAGGATGGTCATTTATTTTAATTCATAAAATTGATTACACAATAAAAATATTTACTGTCATACAAACCCAACTAGGCAGGTAATTCATTCATAACTACATACATCCCACGTTCAATTATATTTCTTTACTACATTTACATCATTGTCCACGATTTGTTCTTTTTTTTTCAAACCAATAGTTTATTGACATTTATTGGACACATTCCCTAACCTTGAGGGTGTATCTCCAGAATATTATTTTGACAAAAATAGTTCAAATCAAAATTCAAAATTCAAATCATTTATTTCAAATTGGTCTACAAGGACACTTTTGCATTGTCGGGTTATAAGCTACCTAGAGAGAATGACTTATAATAATAATCCAATAGGTATTAATAAATACCAATTTAATAATAATATTTAACCGATACGTGAATCATCAAATTTTTCAATTCCTTCATAGAAGAAAAAGAAAAATCTGTTCGTCATAATCATAGTCATTCACTTAGCAGAGTTCCAAGTGCAGGCACTACTGAGAAGAACTCCGCTACCCAACAAACTCAGCATGATGCTCTTTTGTCAAAACCTTAGATTTAATACAAATATTATTACAAAGAATAAAGATAATGTGAACGTCCATGGCATATAAATATTTGCATATAAACACATAGTATGCTCCAACCAACGAATATATATCAAGCAGAACTGTACATAATCGAAGTCGCAAAAACAACTACATAAGAATTTGTGTACCTTGTAATCAGTTTCCTTAATCAATCTGCCTTTTTTATAGATAGCGCTAATATAAATTAAAATTGACCAAGGTGTCATATTTTAGATAATCTTAAAAGCAAAGTAATATTTTCTCACTTATTATCTCGTGTTTTTGCAACAATCCCTTCATGTTATTATTAAAATTGTAATACTACTCGCACCCAAAAAAGTTTTATTAAAAAGATATTGAAAAATATGGTTACTTTGCCAAAATGACAAACAAAAAGCACGTCTAATCAGTAACTGTAGACGAGACCTCCACAAACGACGGGAAGCCTTATTGTTATTCAAATAAGTTGTTTTTATTTTAAACTTAATTAAACAAAAATCTACCTCCTCATTAAGCATTCGACGTTGTCTGAAACCGCTCTGGAACTGTTTACGTAAATTTATTCCGGGTACCACTTTGAACTGATTTCGGAATATAAACTCTAATACAGCAATCTTACTTCCCATTTCACATAGCCAAGGACCGAACCATTATTGGCAACTTTGCTTCATAAAGAACAACGTTTTTTATCTGATTCTAAATTTTCGCGTCACGTATCGTTTTATTGGCATATCTTTTTACCCTTTACTGTAATGAAAGCTAGACATTTGAGATATGCGGCAGGATATTTTCTGAAAGATAGGTCTTTGTCTACAAGCCAGTTACGGCTACTGCTAACTTTCAATGTTCACGTCAAGTGTGTATACGGGATATTAAAAGAGTGAAGAGCGTATTTAAATACATGAAACAAATAACCGATAATTGTGGAGAGCAATTTATTTTCCTTTCAATGGTAACTTTATTGCGAATGAAATAAAATATTCAAAATAATGATAAACAAAGAGAAAAGGTTGCCAGTCCATTGTTGTGTACGAATAGGCTAACACCCACAGGATAACAAGGCCTCCTGAAAGCTTACGATGTTTTTTATCTTCCCAGACCAAAATATATACAAATATATGGCTTGGCTCATATAAGTATAGTCTTGCAGACTTTGCTAACAATACACTCGTCTGATTGCGTCGCGACGCTAGACGAAAATTACTTCGTATATTTGAACAAATCTCGTTTGTATGACGTATAATCACACACAGCAAAGAGAGGGAATAATATGTATTCCTAATGTTAACGCTTTTAATGTTAACGCTTTTAAAAAACAGTGTATGCTCTGAACTACCAATCAACAACTACCAAACATTCTTGTTCCTAAGGATTAGTTGTGGTAGTGCACTACCTGCCGTTGAATTACAGTGATCAGCGCAATCGTTTTCCGGTTAGGTGGTAATTATAATAATAAATGATGGCAACCCTTGATACGTACCACTGCTGGGCACGAGTCTCTCCCCTTTTTGGGAGGAGGCCTGGAACTCACTCCATCACGCTGCTGCAATGCGGGTTGGTAGATATGGGTTAGTGGCCAACCCGTTGTCGGATGTTTTCAAACCCGTAACCCTTAAAAAATAAGGCCTCCGACAAGCTTTAACGACTGCTATCTATATCGATAGCAACCGGGACCGACGGCTTAACGTGTCCTCCGAAGCACGGAAACGCGCATTTTAATTATGTACATAGCATATGTGCAATATTTATTGTTGAGCACTGTAAGTAATATGATGATGCCTACGTCCTTATGCTTTTTATGTCATGAAGTGGCAAACCAGCGTACAGTTCACATTAACGTGAATGGATACTGTAACCTTTTACATAAAAATCTAGATTTTAGTGTGTCAGGAGTGGCAACTCACCTGATACTAATGTTATGCCTGGCAACTACAGGGCCGTACAAAATGGCTTTGGCCGTACCACCGGTAAAATAAAAAATGCCTTTAAATACTCGTAGTAGAGCGATAGTGATTCTGTTAATATAGGCTCATTTTGTTATGATAAGACCATACATTGCCATTACAACTTTAGTATATTTTCCGCACATACATACATATTTATGTGTCAGCTCAATGGAACAAAAAAAATATAACAAAGTAACGCCTGCAACTTCCGCATATTTGAACTAGGTCAAGTAGGTCATGTGACGTTTGGTATTCGTCCCATCATCCACTAAATGTGCATCCTTATTACCAACATGAATATATTATTTTACTGTTTTGTTATACTAGTGACATAAATATCATTATAATAATACGTGAAGAAGAACTTTGTAGCCCCTTTTTAAGGCAATAGCGCGGATGGAGGAATATGAAATTTGGCACACTTATAGTTTATTATAGAGACGGAGTGCAGAATGCTATTTTTTTGATAATGCACTGCCTCGGTGGTAACAGTCTACTACTACTACGCTGAAGTCCTGGGTTCGATTCCCGGGTTGAGGGTTATCAAAGATAATGGTGTAAAGTCCTTTATCTTTAGCTCTGTTGGGATTTTTCCATTTTCTGGAAATTTCCTAGTACCTCGAATTTTGGTAATGTGCCCGGAGATATCAACAAGTTCGCCACCTGTTACATGGGTCAAAACGTAACCGGCGAATCGTGGGTTTTTTTTTATGTTATAAAAGTGGCAAACAAGCGTGCAGTTCACATTGATGTTAAGTGATGACTGCAGCCTATAGACACCCACACAATGACCAGAGGTCAAAATGCAGATGCGCTGCCACTCCTGAGGCATTAGGTATTATACCTCTGTGCCGGAAATTACAGAGCCGTACATTACCACCTGACCGGAACACGATAGTGCTGAACACTACCATTTAGCGGCAAGTATATTAGGTAATGCGGTGGTGCCTACGCCCGCGAGCTCCGTCACTGAAGCTCTACCACCAGTAAAATTGCATGTATGCTTGAATGCATGCATTTACCTCTGCCTACCCCTTCGGGATTACAGGCGTGAAGTTACGTTTTGATAATGCACACTTCCGCAGCTTAACTGTTTCTGAGAATTAGCTATTTGGAAAAAAAACAAAAATGTTTTCCCAATCTCAAAATCGAATGAGATTATATAAAATCTAATAACATTTCTGAAAACCAATATTGAAAGTAAACTGAGACAGAGTGACGTCCGGGTAAACAAGTTATTTCACCAACACAAGATCGATTGCCGTTGAATACAAACCACATTGAAAAGGACATCAAAGTGAGAACGCAAATACAAACGGAAAATATGTAAATTTTAATGCAACTGAAGGTAGATCAAAGTATGTACGGATGCCATCTGATTTTCGCTTTTATTTTCTTTACAATTGTGGCCGCAGCACCCGATCGAGACGATGTTTGTAGTAACAGATGCGCCTTAAGAATCCCCCGACGATTTAATATATGTGCATAATATTGAACATGTGTTGAAAGCTTTTTAGCTCTTTAATTCGCTGTAGTCTTTAATCCGTAAGTCAAAATGTCAAAGGTTTTTTTTTTCATAGGAAAAGTAATGAAGTCATACATCTATATTTTGCAAAATGAATAGGCAAAAGGCTATCGCTATTAAATTATTTGACTGAATTCGTCTTAGATGAATTATAGATATTCTTCAGGAATCATAAAAATAAGTAAATTTTAATGAAAGTGTTATATACTAATGCCATCTGATTTTCGCTGTTTAAATTGAACAAATGCTTCTCATGAATACCCTGATGATTTTAACATCATATGTGTTGAAAGCTTTTTAGCTCCATTATTCGCTGTATAGTTTATTCGGTAGTGTAGTCAAATATTTAAAGATGTGTTAATAAGAAAAAGAAGAAATACGTCCATATTCTGCCGAGAAGACAGACATAGATCTACTACATCTAATACTCATTGCAATGTCAATTTACCTACATTATAGTTTCTGTGTAGGAGCCTGAGAGCTTTATGCTTGCTAGCCACTTTCATTAGGCATATAAAATATATGGGCAAACTATAAGTACTCGTAATTGAAGATATTAACATTAAATCATTACATTGTGCCCAAAATTGATTGTGGGATATCCAAACATTTATAACTTAACTAACTATGGTGATTAACAGACTATTGTGATAAAAGAAAAGCCGCAACATCTATTAACAAGTTATGCCTGGAACTATAACAAAACAACTGTAAATAAAACAAAACTAATTTAACTTAACCTTGTTATCCAACGTTGCTAAATTGTTTTTCGACGACCCGGTTGGTCCAGCTGTGTGAGATGACCGTTTGATTCGAAGGGTTGCGGGTTCGATCCACGCACCGGGACAAACATTTGTATGGCCCACAGATATTTGTTTCGGGTCTGGGTGTTTGTGTCCGTGTTGTATGTGTACAACGGCATCCATGATCCAGGTTTTATACGATAATACCTAATGCAGAGCTGTGATTGTAGCCGTATTTTTTTGTTTTGCTCAAAAATGAACATAATGGTAACGATTCGTATATCGTTACCCTAGCGACGAATAAAAATCTGCTGTGACAAAGCACCATGGCAAGTCACTGGAGCTCTAACACCATAAAAATTTCATTGATATAACCTGTATCAAAATATCGTCACCTTAAATTTTAAGATGATTTAAATATAGATAAAGTGAAGAGCACATGCGGTTACGTGGAAATAGACGATAATTTTCAAAGACTTCTATTCTTACAAAAATATATCCAAGAAGGTTAGAAAGTTGGATATATATATATTTTTAAGACGCCGTCTTTAAGTGACACAAAATAAAAGCTTTAATAGATTAAACCGATTTGATTTTAAGACATTAACGATACTATGCATTTACCAATTAGCCGTACAAAAAGTTGCACCACAAATTAAACTATGTAGACTATATAAAACAAATCTTATTACGTTCTCAATAAGAAAACTACAAGTTTACACTGTAAGCGCAAAATAGGGAGTATCGTGACTATTCCCCTGTCCCCCATCGGGATTTACCATTTGTTAAGTTAGTCACTATTTGTTCCCAACTTTGCCAATTTCGCCACACCAATTGACACGCACTGTTTTGACGTTCGCAAACAAATAGTTACTGTTTATTAATTTACTGAATTGTTTTTCAGCTTTTTAAAATTGTTATTAATCGGGTAGGATCCTAATTTATTGCTTTGTAATTTTGAAAAATTATCAGCCAATAATAGTTTCAAGTTTATTTCGTAAATGTTTCAGTTAAAAGATTTTCAGAGACACTCCGTAGTACGAGTAGTGTTCCCGATGGCTGTCAATAGGTTTGCCTGCTGTTGCAGTGAATTTTTTGTTTGTTATAAAGTAGCAAACCGGAATACAGTTGTTATCGATGGTACATATTTAGTTTCTCAATCTTCTTACACCGTTTCAATGAAAATGTACCAAAGTAAAAAAAAACATATAAATAATAAATATTATTCAATTTCGATCAGTGGTTTCTGAAATATACATGCATTGGGTGAATTACATGAGACAAAAAAAGTATTAAATGTACAAATCGCCTCTTTACAAGAATAATGTGACATTTCATCTAAATCGTTCTTTATGAAATGCAACATTATTCTTACAAGAATAACGTGAAATTTCATCTAAATCGTTCTATATGAAATGTCACATTATTCTTGTAAAGAAGCGAAATGTAAATACGTAATATGTATACAACGTGTAACAGGATTAAATGTACAACCCGAGACTAGTTTGTTCAGAATCGATAACCGAATCGATTTCAAGCATTTTTAATATGGGTAAGATTTTGTCCCAAAATTAATGACAATTCGGGAAATTATGGTCACCCATTTGGGGAACAGTCAATACAAACGAAAAAGAGACTAATGTCTATCCAGGAGTTTTGGCGGGAACCTTGAAAGATACGTGTGGTGCTCTTATTTTATTTTCTTGGTGTATTTTTGAGTTATATTAAATAAAGTTGGTGGCATTTTATTTGATATAAGCTTATTACAGTGCTCGGGTATAGTGAACAAGTATAACAGTGCGAAAACACGTTTTTTCGGGTTGCCTCCAAAACTTCATTGTAAATGTTCTGGTAAAGTAGCCATCGCTACTAGAATTACTGACTGTGACTGACTGACGGACTGATAAATTGACTGACAACTCTTGACTTTTACGTTGCATAATACAGCATAATACGAATACGAAATATCGTTTTACTTGACACTGGCAATATGCAGAACAAGCGATGCCATAAAATTATTTTAAAAAAAAAGTCTATCCAAATTAGAATACTATTCTCAGCAAGCTTATTAGAACTCGTTGAGGCGTGCTTTTTATTATAAATAATAATTTAATAAAATAAAATAGTGGAAAAGAAAAATTAATCTTATTACTAGCGAGTGTTAAATAAGGGTACGCAAGTTACGCTACATCATACATTACTTACTTTTTTCGGTTCGTGTTTTATGTGTAACCGTAGGTAGAGTTAGGGTAAGTATGCATAGGGTGTGCATACTGTTCGTACAAATTGAGGACAACTTATTTCTTAAATAAAAAATATTAAATACATAAACATGTAATTTCAGTCCATGTATTATGTTTATAACTGGATTTTCTAATCGAGGTGATAGATAGTGTGCATTATTTCCGTTACATGTTGTATACACAAATCCGAAAGCAACTTAATTTCATTCTAAACTTCTGTTATTATTAATTTTTTGGTCTATCAACAACGCCTAACGTAATAATGCATACCTATTTTTTATTTTTCACTAGTTAACCTTCAGATAATTTTTAATAAAACTTGTAACTGGAAGATGTGCTTAGAATAAATATCATGTGTGGTTTACGCCGGCATTTACACCGTTGTATTTAGAGGTCAATTAGAGTAACTGTTATGATTACTACGATCATTAATGGTGTCACATACTACCATTAGTTTCTGTCATTCAAAGAGAATATAGGTACAGTACTCAAGAAATAATATTGCACATCGAACCTGCGAAAGAGACGATCGGCTCGTTTCGACTTCGTAGAGCGTTATCTCTGTTGCATACTACCTACGTAAGCACTGACAGTCCGGTATTGGTCAAAACTTGATGAAAATGGTCGACAAACGTCAAATAAGTACGGTGCGATAGAGATCGTCTACAGACCCGAAATAAGCCGAAGTCTCCTTCCTAGGCTCGATGTGCAATTATCGTTAATCGCTTATATTTACGTGCAAGTATTTAAAATAAAAAAGTAGTTACATACCTTAGTTACAGCATCATAATTTACTCTTTCTTTCGCAAAGAAAAATCTCACTTAGGAATAAATTATGCACGCATCATAAAACGAGAAAACGTGCGTATGGAAACAAAGTCTTAACAACATGCAAGAGTTAAATCATTAAGAATACAACGTTTGCTTTTTAAAAGTTTGTTACTGTTAGCATTCTGTTCGGGATTTGATTTTCAACTTAGAAAGATTTGATTTTAGCTGTCCTGTATCATCTCCAACTATTTAAGATTAACACCAGCGTCATTTGTTTAGGACAAAAGTAATAAACAATTATCACATTAATTTTACTGGTGGTAGAGTTCCAGTGACGGAGCTCGCGGGCGTAGGCACCACCGCATTACCTAATATACTTGCCGCTAAATGGTAGTGTTCAGCACTATCGTGTTCCGGTCAGGTGGTAATGTACGGCCCTGTAATTTCAGGCACAGAGGCATATCACCTAATGCCTCAGGAGTGGCAGCGCATCTGCATTTTGACCTCTGGTCATTGTGTGGGTGTCTATAGGCTACAGTCATCACTTAACATCAATGTGAACTGCATGCTTGTTTGCCACTTTTATTACATAAAAAAAAAAAAAATCCACAAGATGGCGCGGAATACATTTAGCGGGAGATAAAGTCTAACGAGCATATTCAAAGGGAAACAAACACCGGCCGACAGAAGCATTGAATTAGTGACCACTCTATGTCCACAATATACATCATCAAATGAACGGCGTGAATTTTTCCATATCATGCTGTGAATTTTACATGATGCTTGTTTGTATAATTCATATAGTCGCTTGTCAGGGATATGCAAATGCATTTTTTAATTAAATAGAGGTGATAGACCTTTTATTCAACGAAGTGATAATTTAAGATATCTTTTATGAACCCGTGTGAAATACATATATAATTTATTGACTAAACAAAACTACTTCAATTGATGATTTTCAAGAGCCATATTTTTTTTCTACGAACCGCTATGCAGTTACCTTTTTTACAATCTATCTGCCGCTAAATGGTAGTGCTCAGCACTATCGTGGTCCGGTAAGATGGTAATATATGACCCCAAATAACTATCATAGATACATAACAACTTACCCCCTTATTCATAAACGTATTTTAGCTAAAGTGTTGCCAATCTCTCCTTTATCTTTTTCTTTCCTGCACATTTGACAATGCAACTGTCAAAGACAAAGCTAGAACGTATCTCATGTAGGTTTATGAATTAGGGGGTCAGTTTTCAGGGGTGACAACGCATCTGCAGTTTGACCTCTGATTTTGTCTACAGATATCTATAGATTGCACTTCTCATTTGTTTGTTAGTTACATAAAAAATCACTTAACTAATTTTCAATTAATACGTTTAGGGTAAATATTGATATAATATCATAGCTTTCATCCTGAGGAACTTTATTATAAAAATTCCACAAACATGACTCATTAAACACACACATCAGTAGTTAACAAAGAGAGCTTATGCAATTTTTTTTACTATGAAAGTGACACCTTTTTTGTTACTCTTCAGTTGATTTGTCTCTGTGATAAAAAATATGGCACTAATTTCTATTGTAACTGTTTCATATACTTACTACGAGAGTGATGTGCGGAGGAATAAACAGGTAAACAATATGATTTACCTACAACAATAACTTGGACGTGATAAAAATATAGATTACTCTTACAAAGTATATCATAAACAATAAGATACGATCTTTTGCGAGGACAAAATACCGCACACAAAACATGCTTCTAAAAATAACATTTTGATTTACAATTTAGAAGTTCTAAACTCATAAACATAACTCAGATTTAATTGCCAATTTATAGGTTGTAATATTAACTAATAACATTGGCAATAATCATTTCAATAATTAACCCTTGGGATAGCCTTTTTAGGATTCCGTACAGCAAAAAAGAGGAATTCACCATTTTGCTCTATCTCCGAAACTATGAAGCATCAAATTTTGATTAAAATGTTCTGTAGCTATGGATTACTGGAAATAATTTTATGGTATTTAAGCTGACAAAGGAAATTTCTCAATTGTATGAATCCCTGTGCACACGAGTCCAACTCGCACTTGGCCGGTTTTTATAATGAATTATTTATGCACTATTGAAATTTGCAAAGCCTAACTGAATAGTGTTTCAGCAGATAGAATGTGAACTTGTCAAACTATCTTTATGTTATTCCTATACATTTTCGGTTTTAACCATCGGCGTTGTCTACTAAAAGGATAATGGATAAGGTATGCTATCCATCAAGCTCAAAGAGAATATATTTTTTTTATTTGGAAATTGGGGGAAACCTCATACATCTTTAGTAAGTGTAATTGGCAGCCGGACTTTTAAATATCCCAAAAATATAAAGTGGACTTTAGGATTAATTCTGTATTCTGTTTTATTCACTTTTTAGTTTAAATATTAACAATTTTAAAAACCGAACATTTCAGTCAGTTCAGTTTTTATAGTTGTTTTTTCTTTTCCAATGGTGAAATGCGTACAGGTAGCTGACGTCTGAGCAGATCGACGACACCGCGCAGAGAATGAAATGGAATCAGTAAATAAAATCTATGATTTATAAGAGGGAGCTTTGCTTTTGTTTTGTTACTTATTGTACAATGAACAAGTTATGGCTGCACTGCTGCGGTTTCGTAGCGCAGGTCTGCTATCGCCCTGACTTTAGTGGTAAATAAATAGGTATACTGCTGAATTGCATTATTTACTTACGATCCACGTGATGTGCGCGTCTATCTGCAAATGTCATGCAAAAGCTTCAAGCGGATAATGCAAACAAAACGAACGTGATGCATCTACACATCAGCCTCCTATCCTTTACAGGAAATATAGTTGTAAAGATAAAGATGTTAATGGTTTCTCCTCACATACTTTCAATATATAATTAATTTTAATTCGTATACCGCAGAAAATAGTTACACTATAAAAAGAACAAACATATCTATCTTGTCGCTTTCTCAGTGGCTAACAAGTCTTACATATAAAGGCAAAGAGGTAAGAGGGGTTGTCACTATGCGTGCCTGGGGAACAGGGGATGCAATGTCATCACAGCGATTAATTAGTGGAAAATGAACATCGCACCGTTCGACATTTTCAATTACAGCTATCCGAAACAGAACTTGATTACAGAATGGCCGATGGGAATATTCGAACCGTTTAATACGGCCGTAATGAACTTAAAACTACGCTCGCGAATTATTTCAGGTGGGATTATTAATAAAACTGGTATGTGCGCAACTAATAAATAAATAAGCATTTAATTATTATTTTATGGGTTTGGTAAACAAGCAAACAGTTCACATTGATGTTAAGTGATGACTGCAGCCTATAGACACTCACACAAAGACCAAGGTCAAAATGCAAATGCGTTACTATTCCTAAGGCCTAAGGTGTTATGCCTCTGTGCCGGAAATTACAGGTACATTACCACCTGACCGGAACACGATAGTGCTGAACACTACCATTTAGCGGCAAGTATATTAGGTTATGCGGTGGTGCCAACGCCAGCCAGCTCCGTCACTGGAACTCTACCACCAGTAAAAGGATGTTGTCAATATCATCGATTTAAAAAAAATTATGTGATGATCGAAAGAAAATTTGTATACACAGGCTTCACAACTAAATAAACTACTTATTGCTCTTCTACCATTAGTCACCAGGGCTGATATTCCTTTTTGCTATTATTATATTTATTTCTTTTTTAAAAAACAAACAAGGACAATACTTGTCCGCTCGTTATATTAATATAGATACCGTTCAGCTGTTTTCGTCGCGAATATTCAAATTTTGCAGCATGGATGAGTCTAAGGATTTTATATTACGATCCCTCATAAGTTGTAAAGCGAAGAGAATAATACAGCGTAAAGATATTATTTGGTGTGTAGGATACTTTGGCAATTGAGTTGTACCTTAAACAATCAGATTTTTATCACTTTTCAATATTAAAATGCATATCAACATATGGCACCCGGTCCCTAAGAACAGCATTGTATAAAAAATCAACACAAAGTAATACCAAACACTCATAATTTGAAAGAATGCACGAACGGAAAAGTTTGTACTGAAAAAACTGAGCGTCTCGTAGGCGCAAGTTGGAAGTTTTCTCATAACGAAAATGGTGACTTGTTAACTCGTAGTTTGCAGACTGATCGGAATATTCGTGTTAGGGAGTGCTGTAAAAAACTTGTGTTTAGTTTAAACTTGATACTGGTTGTAGAGCTTTAGTGGAGAAGATATACGGCGTAGGCACCACTGATATTGCCACCTTCACGCAAACAAAAGAGGTTAGGACCATAAAATCTGGAGAATAGCTCTGTGGTTCGGCGAAATCCTCGATAGCATTATTGGTAAATAGGTCGCTGTACTTGGTGGTTACATAGTAAAGAAAAAAAAATCATTCAATTATTCTTTCAATCACGGAAAAAATCGAAGTACGTATCTGCGTGATTTTTAATTATTGTTTAACTTCGAGTTGCTGATTCAATCAGAGAGTAACATTTATTTCTGCGCTCAATGATGTACCAAACGTACAAGAATATTCTCATACGTTCGTAGTTTCAATCGACATTATACATAACCAACCAACTGGAACACTATAACGGATAAACGGCAGATAGATGAGATAATGCTGACTTGTCTACGCTTATGAGTTCTCCCACAAATGCAAAGAAATAGAAATAGAAAATATTTTTATTTCGAATAGATCTTTAAAGATACTTTCAAAACGTCAATAAATCATAAACTACCTAGAGTGAATAACCATTACATATAGTAAAAGCAAAATCATATATTAATAGTAAATTAAAAATTAGAATTTAAACTACTTGGTTAAAACATAATAATTATAAAATTTTTCAATTCCTTCAATTATAATAAATGAAGAAAAAGAAAAACTTATTCGTCAAGATCAATGTTATTGTTATTATCAAAGACATTTAATGTAATTAAAAGGTAAGTACCTACCAAGCTAATAAATTCTGAACAAAGAATCTGTATAATTTTATCTCATACAAACTTTGTTCTGACAATTAGGAAACACAACAAAAACAGAAGACAAATAGACGTAGCAAATGCGATGAAACAGTGATGTGCTTATAAAAATAGAGGTTCTACATTTCGCAATTCAAAGTTATATAAATATGTATCATATATTTGTAACTTGTTCTATTGTTTATATTTAAGCTTTCCGACGTCTTTTTCCGTATAACATATGAAGAAGGAGTGTAGAATGTTCAGAATAATTACAACTTTATTTATATGAATGATATCGACAGTCCACGCAGTGGCGATCCGTCTTTAAAGTCAAATACGACGATACGAAATTCATACAAAAATGTATCAAAATCAAAATGTAAATGATAAAAATAATAATTTAATTTTCTCGTACAAATAGTTCACACCAATGAAACCCTTGACTAATTACATTCTGAGGCGGTATGAAGTTCACCGCGTCAGCTAGTAAGAAATATTCATACTTTCACGGACCTCTGAATAAGGTATAGCTGCAGACTAGACGTAAAATGTGAAACATTCATCCGTTTAAAATACAATAGCCATCGGATCCGACGTGTCTGGCAGACTTTCATAAGACTGGGAGCATCTGGCGTTCACCGCATTAGTATGTTGATGAGGCAATTGTGATCACTGTGGGGATAACGTGATTTATATATGTGCTAGGGTTGTCGCTCTGTTTTCACTATCTATGTACCTTTTTGTATAATGGTGGTGGGTCTGTAACGCAGTCACTCACTATGGGCATCATTAGAATACTCGAAGTCTTCAGATTTTATTTATTTAACGATGGTGGCGAACAAGCATGCAGTTCACATGGATGGTAAGTGAATAATGTCCACCAAACCGAATATCAGCTTTCGGGACTGGTGGTAGAGCTCCGTCACTGGAGCTCTACCACCAGTAACAATCTTTAAAAATCTACCTATTATTGTCAATGGTACAAATCTCCGAGCACATCACCAAACACCAAGAGTGGTACTGGAAAACTTCTAAAAAATGGTACATTCCCAATCGCACCATCTGATACCCCTGACCCAGGAATCGAACCCAAGACCGCAGCGTAGCAGTAGTAGCCTCCTGGCACTAGACTTCTGAGGCAGTTAAAAACAAAAAAAATATTGTACTTTTTTGTTTTTAACTGCCTCAGAAGTCTAGTGCCTGGAGGAGATATTTACTTTCTCTGAAATTTTTGACAGCCCTACCTTAGCAAAAGCAGGCGGGGGTGTGTCAAATTTTTCACGTATTTTCCTTCGATAGGTTGTCGACGCAGCGGTGACCATGCCGATATAATTGATAGGACACATGATATTAATGTCACCCCCTCGCCTCCCTCGCCCCGGGGTTGCTTGCAACGTGTGACCATAATTTATGTTTCAATACCGCAGAGACTATAGAACACGCATAATAGGTTGATTTCGCTGAGATTATATCAGACTTGACACTTTAATGATGTCAGCTCTTATTATTAATATTTTTTATTTCACTGCACCTTATTTAAATACGCATCACTACCTAAAGCAGAGAATATGTAATAATACTACGTAGAGAATGGACACTTCAACGTTCCGCACGATTTCCCCGCCTCACCCAACCTCTTTCCCTCTTATGGGCGACGTTTGGTATTCTCTACGTGCTAGGCACACAGATGCACGTGTAAATACACGTCACTGATTGATGTCTGTGTAATAGACACCAAATTAAGCGCTTTTATAAAATTTTGGCGGAATGTCCGTGGTGTGTCTAAAGGCTGACTGGCAGAGAATGCTTTTTAGCATTAAGTCCGCTACATGTACAATTTTGTGCAAGAGAGTTTAAATAAATAAAAAAATAAGCTCTTGCTTCAATGAAATTTCATAATGAGCTTGACAAATTAATTGAAAAGTATAGCTTATTTTTAACCGAGTTCAAAAAACGAGAATGTTCTCAATTCGGCCGGTATCTTTTTTTAATGTTTGTACGCGAATTTTGGCGAGATTTCTGGACCGATTTACGTAATTCTTCTTTTGTTTGATGCGGAATAGTTTCGAATTGGTCCCATAAAAATTTGATTCAGATAGGCAAATTAGTTTTTATTTTATGAACATTTTTTTACTTACTTTCACCTCAGACTAAAGGAATAAGAATAGACGGCGAGTTGTCATACAGTGCGTTGAATCCACTGACGTCCTAGATAGTCCTAATGCGCATGACAACAAGATGACAACAAGTGACAATGACACATTTACTCATCGACGACACAACACAGCCTATTTACTCCTTCGTGGATATTTTTTTTTCATTGATTTCGTATAGGCGTATTATAATTTTGTATCGACACACCTAAATAATTTAAATTAGGTATCTTATTGTCACGAAGCTAAAAGAGTCAGATTTTACAAATTTAACAGATGTGAACATTAATCTAATTCACAATGCAGCAATAAACTAAAAAGTATTAAATAAATATAACTACGTTAAGAAAAACTGACTTCAAAACTGAAAAGTAAAAATAACAAAGATTTAATTGTAATTATACTTACTACCTATTATTTATATGTGCTATTTACTAATAGGTTTGAAGTCGGTGTCAAGCCTAAAACAAATATTTATATTTTAATATTAAATATGAATACGAGCAAATTAATACACTGAACAAAACGTGTAGAGTGTAGAGCGCCAGATATCCCGGTTCTGACAAACCTCTCGTGCCTCGTCTACCTTCATCATTCTCTTCATACATGCACGCCGATTCCTAAGACTTTTCAGACAGAACTCGACCTTTTTGGTCATAAAGGTCATGGTAGGTCAGTCTTGGTCTTCCTGGGCCTCTGCAACCATCCACATTCGCATTGTATATCTGTTTAGTCATTCGCTCATTCGACATTCTTTCTATATGCCCGAACTAGTTAACCACATGTATTTAAAGGAAACACCAGAACTCTCGTTAGTAATATTCCAACTTTAATTGTTCTCAAGCTTTGTTAAGCTTTCAACGTTTTGTATACACTACGAATAAGTAATTCTATAGTAGAGTTACTCTCATACAAAGCACTTTAAAAAAGTGACACCACGGCTCTCATGAAAGTGGCAAACAAGCATGCAGTTCACATTGATGTAAAGTGATAACTACAGCCTATGCGTGGGTGTGCACAAAGACCAGAGGTCAAAATGCAGATGCATTACCACTTCTGAGGCCTAAAGTGTTATGCCTCTGTGCCGAATATTACAAGGCCGTAAATTTAAACAACTTTTGACAAACAATTGTCAAACTTGTGTTGCCACTTTTTGTGTTTGAATACACTTCTACAGAATTATTTATTCTACAATACATCATATAAGCAAAATTTTATTCTACGAATTTTCCGAAAACCTTGAACATTTTTAGAAAAGTTAGCTCTTTACGATCCTTCTAAACTTGTATGTCGTAGACTTCGAAAAACATAAGGGCGCTACTCCGTAGCATAGAGCTGCGTAGCACGTAACGCGTAGTTATAGTCAGTAGTCTTAGAATATTATTGGTAGAATATAAAATACGAGTACATATTTTTAATTTAAATTAAAGTAAATGTTCACGAATGTTCTGAATGTATTACTTGTAAAAATCACTAGCTGAAACAACATGTTTCAGAACACGACGAAGCAGTTTATCAAAGAAAGGATTTCAATGTTATGATATTTTTGTTCTTGCTTAATTTTTTATTCTTACACATTCGTTATAAAAATACTACCATTATTTTCAAGTCATTCAGTATTAAATAAATACAAAAACGCTTACACACAGAGCGGCTTCTCCTTCTTCTTCTCTTATATATGAAAATGAATGTTTGTCTGTATGTCCTTTATAGAATCGTAAACTACGCATTTGATCATGTCATGACCTTCAACAAAGTTGTTGTGCATGAGCCCACGAAGGTTTCTGAGTTGGAAAATTCGACAGATGGCGCCACTGTCATTTTTTAGTTGGTGGCGTAGCAACGCGCGCAGGGTACAGCTAGTTAGGTATAAACCTGTGTCATGGGTGCCGTTGCTGACACACAATACATACACCATACACACAAACACCCAAACCCGAAACAAATATCTGTATATCATACAAATATTTGTCCGGGTACACCCAAACCCGAAACAAATATCTGTAGACCATAGAAATATTTGTCCGGGTACGGGGATCAAACCCTCGATTCTAAACCCCAGAGCTTCGGTTCAAACGAGACGAGTCACTGTTTTGTTCACTTAAATAATAGTAAGTAATTATGGCTCCAGATAGTGCCGATTTCACCGTCGTAATAAAACGCGTTTTACGTTTGTATACAAGTTCAACAACTATTTGGATGTCATCGACGAAAATTGTTCGTGATAAGGTTTTTTTTAATGTAATAAAAGTGGCAAACAAGCGTGCAGTTTACATTGATGTTAAGTGATGACTGCAGCCTATGCAGACACCCACACAATGACCAGAGGTCAAAATGCAGATTCGCTGCCACTCTTGAGGCATTATGTGTTATACCTCTGTGCCGAAAATTACAGAGCCGTACATTACCACCTGACCGGAACACGATAGTGCTGAACACTACCATTTAGCAGCAAGTATGTTAGGTAATGCGGTGATGCCAACGCCCGCGAGCTCCGTCACTGGAGCTCTACCACCAGTAAATTGAATATTGATGAAATGGTTGAAACTGGATGCAAATTTTTAGCAAAACCTCATTTTATTAAACTCAGTTCTCAGAATAACGGTGAAAACCGCCCTTAGTTGATTTTTCCTCCGTTTTTCAGGACTGGATCAATAGTATACCTACGATCTACGTTATCATAACCTATATCTACGAATCCGCAATGGATTAGCACTGTAGAGCATGACCTAAATTGCATTCAAAATCATTAGCGAGTGGACGCAGTTCACGTAGGTAATAGAGCTCATGGAAAGAAAGCTTCTTACAACGTGTCGACCAATATCTATAAGAAAGATATCGGAACGCTACCATACAGGACTCACAGCATGAAATCTGCGTTCCAAAATTTCCGCTTTTTGTTAGCGTACTTAGGAAATATGACTGCTAAAAAAATTTACTGGTGGTGGAGCTCCAGTGACGGAGTTCTACCACCGCGGGCGTAGGCACCACTGCATTACCTAATATACTTGCCGCTCAATGGTAGAGTGTTCAGCACTATCGTGTTCCGGTCAGCTGGTAATGTACGGCGCTGTAATTTCCGGCACAGAGGCATAACACCTTAGGCCTCAGGAGTGGTAACGCATCTGCATTTTGACCTTGGTCTTTGTGTAAGTGTCTATAGGTTGCAGTCATCACTTAACATCAATTTGAACTGCATGCTTGTTTATCAATTCCACTGCAATAAAAAAAATTACGTCTATTAATGAGAGGTTTGTCAGAACCGGGATGTCTGGCGCTCTACACTCTCTGCCTACCCCGTTAGGGACCTGGCGTGAAGATACATACATACATACATACGTCTATTAATTATACAGTATCCAACAAGAAATAATACACATCGACCTCACGAAGAGACGTTGGCTTATTTTGGATCTGTAGAGCGTTATCTCTTTCGCACCTTACCTATTTGACGTTTGTCGACCATTTTGATCAAGTTTTGACCGATCGTAGTCCGGTCTACGGATGCTTACGTAGGCAGTGTGCAGGATAACGCTCTATAAAGCCGAAACTAGCCGTTTGTCACTTTCATAGGCTCGATGTGCATTATTTCTTGATGAGCACTGTAATTCTCGTGTCAAAAGGTTTGTAAAAATACTCCTCCGAAACGGCTAGAGGCGTTTTGCATGTATATGTGGTAGGTATGAGAATCGGTTCAAATCGGTTGAAGTCTATTTTTATATCCCTTAATTTTAAGGGGGATTCTCCTCAAACATTTGTGTTCAATTATTTGGACATTTTTTTTTTATACCTGTAAGGTGATACGAAATTCGTCGGGGCAGCTAGTAATAATATGTAAACGAACCTCATCCTACATATACCTATAAATTAATGGTTTTTAAAACTAGCGAAACAGACGAGTATATATACCTACACTACTGCTGAAACCTTTATAATTTTATAACTATAGGTAGGTAGGTAACATTACCACATACAATTGCGTATACTATGTACTATCATTTATGTTTAAATAATAATAATAGATTATTAAAACCATGAGTACCTACCTTCAAGCTCCATCAAAATGGAATTTCTACCATACTTATTATAATATATATAAGATGTATAATATATTAATATCTATATCTATTTATAACACTTTTATGAATATTGCGCGAATGGAGGAGTATGATATTTGGCACAGGTATAATAGCTTATATAAAGAAAGAGTACAAAAGGTAAAAATACAACAAATCAATTTTAAAAAATCATAACGCACAATACCGTGCATTTGACACACAATAAATTAAGTTCACATTGTTAATGGTGTCGATACCACAGTCTAAAGAACATATTTTTCCTACACCTACTGTGTCGATAGTGTGTGCTGTATTGTGTAGGTACCATCCTGGTATCACACACCAGCCAGTGGACGATGCGACCATTGGGAAATCACTAGTATTCAATAAATAAACTCTAAGCACATAGTTTATTTTTAAAAGTGTTACTTACAAATTCAATACACAAATACATAGTTACAATCGCAGGATTTTATGCTTATAGTAAACTAGCGACACCTATTTTCCATGTAGTAGAAAGATGCAGTTACGGAAACACAACTTTTACGCCACCTAGTGCAAAAGCAGGGCATCAAAACGAGAGCTTAGCTTGCCAAACATGCATTATATAGTCGTTTTAAAATAACGCACTAGATGGCGCTATTTTGGCACAAATAAGAATAAAATGTAGAGTCAAACACAAAAATTAAGTACACATTTAAACACATGCTTTATATTTAAAAGTTTCAACTTTAATTCAATATAAATTTTGTTATTTAAATCATTTTACCATAATAAACTATTTAAGAAGTGGTAGAATTCCAAAAATGTAGCTTGTAGGCCTAGGCACCACATTATCTAAGCTTTTGTAGTCACGTGAAAGTGTTCAGCGCTATGTAGCATATTCCAGTACTGGTAATTTACAATACTGCAATTTCCTACACAGAATTCGAACCAGCTTAGATTTCTAAGTTACAGTGCTTCTACATTGACATCTGTTTTTGTTAAGGTACTGCAGTCTATAGAAATTGCTACAGCAGTACTCATTAATCTTTTTTTTTATGTAATGGAAGTGGCAAACAAGCATGCAGTTAAAATTGATGTTAAGTGATGACTGCAGCCCTATGCCTAGCCTAGTGGTAATATGATGCGTTACCACTACTGAGGCCTCAGGTGTTATACCTCTGTGCCGGAAATTACATTACCACCTGACCGGAACACGATAGTGCTGAACACTACCATTTAGCGGCAAGTATATTAGGCAATGCGGTGGTGCCTACGCCCGCGAGCTCCGTCAATGGAGCTGTACCATCAGTACAATCATCAATGTGAAATGTACCTAGGGTAATTTGTCACCTTTCAAAATCTAAAAAAGTATGAGCGCCTTGACATAGTGCGAGATTCACAGTTTACAGACCGCACTACGACTTTACTTTGAGTTGGAGTCGAACTTTCAATGCTTATTTTTTGTTTCACAGACGTATAAGTGGAGTAAAGCAAAAAGAGCTTAACTCTACCTATTCTTTACTTATTAAGCTCAAAGCTCTATCACCAATCAAAAGTCTACCTTTGTCTATCCATGTCAAGTTCGTTTCAGAGAAAGTCGATTTTCAAGACTCTTGACACAACTTATTGAAGTTAATATTATTTTGTTATTAAATTATATTATTATGAATTAATGCATTGAATGATAAGTTATAGAAAATATTCCCGCTCTATAAATATGTGAACGCTTGCAAAGTCAACAAGAAATTTTATGCTGGAATCAAACAAATAAACATAAGATTTGAATTTGATCAGATTTTGTAGAACTTTTCATGGTGGTAGAGTTAGAGTTCCAGTGGGCCTAATCTATCTGCGACCAAATGATAGTGGTTAACACAATACTATCGTGTTCCAGTTTGATGGTCATATATGGCTCCGGAATGCGGTGGTGCTTACGCCCTCGAACTCCTACATATGCAACTCTACCACCTGTAAAAAATCAAACTCAAGTACGATTGTGCTGAACACTACCATTTGGCGGTAGATAGTTAGGTAATGCGGTGGTAGCTGACACTGAAACTCTACCAACTTGTGCAGGTGGACGACTCCACCGCCCACTAGCCACTGGCAGAGAATTCTTCCACTAGTGCAGTCAGTCCACCGAATAAAGTTCGAACCATTCTAATGGGGCTGTAGTAAGTGCAATAACGCTAGATGGGCAGCGTCCTGCGATAAATCTACCGTCACTGCGATCGCCATTCCGCATGCCGAGCGTGGCGATTATGTGGCATATCCTCCTAATGGAGAGGCTTTGGTCCAGCAGTGGACATATTTTGGGTGCTATGATGATGATGAGATACATTATTTTATGATTTTGTTAGTAGATATAGCGCTTGGTTATGAACGTATACGATATCTTTTTCCATATTTATCCTTATTTTAGGCACTTAACTATCCTATCCTTATTATTTATTTATATTTATTCACAATCAATAATAAACTCCTAACCTGTATATGACATAAAAGGAGAGTAATAGGCAAGTGTTCCTAAACGCCATTTCCAGCGTTCAATAAAGTGTTTACAGCCTTCGACTTTGAGGCGAGTAGAGTTTATAAAGAGCCGCTTTGTGGGAGAGATACCTCATCAAGATAAGTGGGGGCCGCTTTCACGACCTCGTCCTCACAGCCTCTGAGCCTCGGCAACTGCAGACTTCCTTTTATAGCCGGGGTTTCATAAAAACGGGACGACGTTCGAAGAAAATTAATTTTTACGCCCTTTTTCACCTTGAACTCCACGTTGTACCTTTCCTCTCGGTGCGAATTAATTTTGGATTGAATTTCAGCCACTTCAACGTAAATACGTCCGAAGTTAATACGCCCTAAATTTGAAAAAGATGTCCATAATTATATTGTTTTAGGTTTTAATTAAGTATCCATTATCTGGATTATTTAATACAGTAAAATAAAACTATTTTTACGGATTTATCTCGCGTATATTAAACACACACGAGACCAAGGAAACTGAAAAGCGACTGAAACGGGTTGATTTCAAAATCGCTTGAGAGTTATAGGCAAGTATTTATATTCGCATTTTTGCTTCGTGTCGCAATGAAATAGATAAAAGTTATAGTTATTAGCTATTGGTGTTATTGTTATTGACTGAACATCTTCTTAGGCTGTGGTACAATTAACAAATCACTATACACAGGACCATAGAAACTAAAAAAAAACATTTTTTAAACCTACCTGAATAAATTCCATTCATATCATATACATATGAAAAACTTTCATTGCAGGAACCTGAAGAAACTGATAAATGAATCATCTTCCACTAAATGTTTCCTGACGTGACGAACCTCACCTGATTTAGGACTTAGATTATTAACTAATTGCCCTTCGGCTTTGCTATAGCCCTACCTATAGCGCAGATCAATTATTTAAAAAAAAACATTAAGTTTAGTAACCTACTCCAAAAAAAATACTTTTGGGTTGCAAATGTACATTTGAAACAATTCAATTTCGAGTTCGCACAAAATTACAGTAAATTATAATTTCCGCATACGTATTATACTTTCCTTATGCCATATTTAATCAGGCTACCAATAAGTACCTACATAAATCTATGGTGTTTGGCTTGTACAATTAGATCATGTAGAGCTAAGTTCTATATAAGATCTAATAACGTATTACAGTGCGTGACATGTACGTAACTTTTCAGTCACTATTTTTCGTCATTTTAGAAATATTTTTTCTCATAAACTTAGAATAGAAAATTTTCATTAATTTTGTACTTTTACATTCCATTAAATTTCTTATGATACGATAAAAAAATAATGATTTTGTACCTAAGACACAACCCTATTATTACATACCTGAGATCCAGTAGTGAACTCGTCAGCCGGCGGCTCCCTGGTAAACCTCTCGAACTTGAAGCTGTTGGAACGGTAGAGCTCGTTGTCTTCGCGAGACCTGCGTCCGCGACAGAAGCGGCGGGTGATCGATGTGTGTCTGTAACATGTCATCGAATAGGTCAGTAGATATATCCAATCTTTTTCAACCACCTTAAGAAATCCTACACAATTAATGCCTAGTGTGGGGCTGTGAGTGTAAGCGTATTTTTTAAGCGGTTTCGATTTTTTTTTACTTTTGGTTTAAATCACGGATGGAGTTCGGTTTTTCGTGGTGCAGTGCATATCATAATATAACAACGAGTTAAGTGATTCGTTTTTCCGAAGTCCGGTATTACACCCAGTTCAAGTGGAGTTCGAGTGCTCTATGTCCACCAGTGCCCACCACATTACCAAGTTTCCGCTAAACGCTATCGAATTCCGGTCACTACAGTGGCACAGTAAAGAGGGAGAAGGCAGCAGGGGCGGTCTGCCATGGGCCTCCGGTTTTGGGGATCTCCATAGGTCGACTGATGCCATAAAGGCCCGGGTTTTGAATCATGAAACTTTTACACCAAAAAGAGATTTTGAGAGCCCACGGAGGGAAATGACGTTTTTTTTTGCTCGCGCGTTCTTGTTGCTAAGTTTTTTAAATCTCTAACCAAAAATAAGAGATTATAGGGCCCACGCAGAGACAGGGTAAAAACATTTTTTTGCTTCCGCGATCTTCTTGATAAGTATTTTAAATCTCTACTCGATACTGGGCTTCCAAATGCCGCCCCGGGCCTCTGATGATAGTCCGACACTGAGTCCCTATGTGCCAATTTATGGCACAGAGGCATAACTGGAATTGCGCTGGGCCATGCGTGCTTCATTTTTAGGGAACACTTTATTCACCTACTGTTATTATAATGTGCACTGTATGCTTTTTTGTCATTCGTGATATAAAAAAATACTGGCATTACCACTAGGTATTTATTGTTATTGTAAGTCAAGTGCTGGGACCGTGGATTTCAATTAAATATTATTGTAAATAGCCTAGGCGTTCATGGTAGTAAAAGAAGACAGTAAAAAAGAAATAAACCGGCCAAGTGCGAGTCGGACTAGCGCGCGAAGTGTTTCGTATTATTTACAAAAAAAAGCGGTTTATTGTATGAGATTTTAATTATTAATTTTTTAAAGTGAAAATAAATAATAATATTCGGTTAATATTTTAAGCGTCTACCAGTTACCGTTATCAATATTGAGGCAAAATAACGCGTTTGTTGGCGGAGAGCCCCGCTTACCTAAATATTAATTATATTCAGTCGTAGTGCGGTCCTAATGGTATATCTCGCCCTTAGGGTAAGATTCACGGACCGCTCTACTACTTTACTTTCAGTCAAGTACGCTTAGAACTGTCAAAACTCATACTTTGCTGAAAGTTCGAAGCATACTTTGCTCAAAGTAAAGTCGTAGTGCGGTCGGTGAATTTCGCCCTTAGGGTAAGATTCACGGACCGCTCTACTACTTTACTTTCAGTCAATTACGCTTAGAACTGTCAAAACTCATACTTTACTGATAGTTCGAAGCATACTTTGCTGAAAGTGAAGACTACGCACTACGACGTTCGTAGTGCGGTCTGTGAATCTCACCCTTAGTAATAGGGTCGCTTTTTAAGCCTTACGTACGGAACCCTTAAATATGTGTACCTATAGTAGCTAAGGCGGCATATTCCAACTGATCACAGAAGGCTGAAATCGTGACCGAATTTGCTACTCTTTTTTTGATCTTCCAAATATGAATCGCACACAAAGATTTTGAGGGCGCTCAAGTTTATTCAGTAGGTACCTCATGCGTAAGATCAAAGTAATGTAATATAATAAGTCCGCGTTATATCGAAACCTGCTCCCATAAATACGAAAAAGATTCAAAGGATTTTTTTTATGTAATGGAAGTAGCAAACAAGCATGCAGTTCATATTTATGTTAAGTGATGACTGCAGCCTATAGGTAGACACCCACACCAAGACCAAGGTCAAAATGCAGATGCGTTACCACTCCTGAGGCCTAAGGTGTTATGCCTCTGTGCCGGAAATTACAGGGCCGTACATTACCACCTGACCGGAACACGAAAGTGCTGAACACTACCATTTACCACCTCTACCACCAGTATCAATTATTAAACTGTAGTAATCTAGTGTATAGGTACTAAAAGTAACAGGCTACTACTGCTATGTTGAGATCTCGGTTACGACTCCAGCGTCAGGGCAATTTTTCAGATGTTTACCAGTGTCTCCTCGGAGTTTAGTAATGTGCGCGATGATGTCAATAGGCTCACCGCATATTACTGCAAAAAACTTAGTTATCGTTTTTTTTTACATAATTTTAATTTTACTTATAGGTATCACCTATCCATTTTACTAAGATTATCAAAACTGATGGTAAGTTAATTCAACATTCATGGTAAGAAAACACTGCAGCATAGGTATCTGCCTGCATAATGCAGATGCCATAATAAACCTCGAATATTTTTATGCAAAGCGCTACCATCTCGTGCTCCGTCAGTGGATAATATGGCAGTGATAACTTACCATCAGTGAGAACTAAGTATGTTTGTTTGCCACTTTCGTGATATAAAACAAGTAATTAAATAGAGAACTATTCCGCTTTTGTTAAAATCTCTATCTTTATTCAGGTACTAACTGTGCCCGCGACTTCGCTTGCATGAGAATGTATGATTGTTCAGTATCTACCCGGTATACTACCGCTATCTGCCAGTGAAAGTCCCGTCAAAATCGGTCCAGCCGTTGCCAAGTTTAGCCCCGCCAAACAAACAGACAGACAAAAATTGTAAAAAAAAATGTTTTGGTATATGTACCGTGTATGCATTTGGTAAAAAGCGGTTATTTTTATATTACAAACAGACACTCCAATTTTATTTATTTGTTTAGATATCAAGTAGAGTGCCAAAGCTACAGAGCGCACAAACTGAAAAATGAAAAACAGCGATGAACAAGTTTCTTAGCAATATCAATCTACCGCAATATCACATTAGGAATAAATAGGTACTTTTATAACAACCAGGCTCAACCAGCCAACCACATCGTGACCCTGAAGAACAATACTCAATGATCACGGCTGCCTTTGAGACACAACTAGGACATGTTCTTCCCTGTTTGCTATAGTTGTTTTGACAAATGGAGACAGATAACATTGCTCCTGAATTTAGTTGTCTGTTTTCATTTTGTTATTTCTTTATCTATCCTTTATAGTTTTCAATTAAGCGTTATTTTCGGGTCTACGATTTTTTTCTTTACTAAGGTTTTTTTGTGAGAAACGTGATATTTTGTTCAAACATAGGCGTAAAATTAATAGGCATTAGAAGCAGATGAGACAAAGCTTATAATAATATGTCCATGCTTGCTTCTTACAGTCGACGATTCAGGTGTAGGTATTGTCGAAATTTTTATTTTGAAGGTGCCGAAAAGGTTCCTGTGCACATGAAGTATAACAGTCAATATAGAGCGCTACTAAGTGCTAAAATCCCAAAGCACAGGCCACAGTCTAATCTAAAAGGATGTATATTTTTTTTAATTTAATTTAATTTTAATTTTATTTTTTTCACTTTTATGCGACTTTGAGCTGTCTAAATAAATATTTTCTTTCTATCTTTCACTGCAACACTACCTACTCATTCTAGCTGCTACTGCATAGAACATTTACGTAGATAAGTACTCTATGTAGGGGGCACTGAGAACCCTGGATTCGCATGGATGACTTTCGCATTCTACCGGCTCTTTGGGGTGCGAAAACAAGAGGCCAGGGATGTTCAATATTCCACTCGCTCTGCCTACCCCTACCCTTGGCATGAGGATTATGTTGACCTTGCTACACGTGACATGAACTTGAGGTGTCATGATACAATGCATACCTTATTCTAAAGTACCTGCCTATTTATTCATAAAACCTGCTCAAATGACTTAGTTTGCCTAACTAGGTACCTTATAAGCTATAACTGGAGCGTATTTAAATTTAATTATATAATATTAAGATTTATAAGATCAAATTTCTATTTTTTCAAACAGCTCTTTATTTTCAATGTTTAATCATCTAATCAATAAGAAATCAGTTTGACAGCCGCGAATGCAAGAAAATTACAAGTTTACATAAGGCTGACAGGTAATCATGTAGTGCAGCGTACCGTACTGCACTAAATGCTCATCGCTTGATGTAAGTAATTGATCAGTGCACGCCGATTGTTTTTATGTTACGGAAGTGGCAAACAAGCATGCTGTTCACATTGATGTTAAGTGATGACTGCAGCCTATAGACACCCACACAGAGACCGAGGTCAAAATGCAAATGCGTTACCACTCCCGAGGCCTAAGGTGTTATGCCTCTGTGCCGGAAATTACAGGGCCGTACATTAAAAATATTATCCATAGTAAATTATTGCTCACCTCGAATCACCAGAATGTAACGGCCACTGTATGCCGAATATCTTCAATTTAGCTGGAGGACGGCGTTTCTGCTCAGTCCGCGTGTTTTCTTCAACAGGCGGAGTGTGATGCCTGCTGCCTGAAGACGCCCTGGTGCCGCTCCGACGGCGGCGACGACGTCTCCTTTCTACCAATATAAAGTTGTCCCCGTTCTTAATGATGTAAGACGAACGCAACGTCGACTTCTCCTCGCCCTGTCTCTGTCTTATCAAGTCAGCTGTTCGAAGCGTATGGATATTCTGGTACTCAGCCTCCGGTGGAACAGATGACGTCACTTCCCTGCTTGTCCCGCTCCCATCCCGTTTCTTTCGGGAGGAATGGAGACCGACTCGACGCCAAACCTTTTCCATGAATCTGTATTTGCTGTCATCCCATTATATTTCGGCCACAACAGCAATTTCGCTTCCGTGAGTCACGAGCAATACACCGCACTTAGTTTTCAAAACACATCGGTTTTCAATTAAATTGTTGACGGAATGATAAGAAACTGTCACAAGAGATGCATGTATCACTGGTAAATCCAAGTTTATAATGAGCACTGATGAAAATAAAGTAATGCATTGAGTAGATGATCAGCCACACACTGTCATTGTTCGCGAGATAAACGTCTCGTCAAAACCGCACTCAACAGTCGGATCTGCGGTCAAATAAAAGACGTAGCTCATCACTGGGGATGCTAATATTTCAGGGCGATTGTCGTTAATATCATTTGCAAAGACGTACTAGGTTAGTGGAATGAAGGGAAAGAATAACTTGTTTTTTTGACATCACATTTGCTAAGGTCCCGGCCCTACAGACAGGGTGCGGGCGAGCCGCGACACGCATGCGCGGTCCCCCTTGCCTGTAGCCCTCGCCCGAACAAACTTCCAAAATGGCGGACCTCCGACCCCCCTTCCCGTTATTGAATATCTAATTTTATCCGTGCACTCGTTGTTGTACCTCACTTGCATTCATGTTCCACTTTATAATAATAACATTCAGTCGGTCCTTTGCACCCCTCGGATGGATTGGAGACTTATTGAGATTCTACTGAATAGGTACAATCACCATCGCATACTTTTTAGGTGCCTAAAACTTTTAAGAGCATATCTCCCTTGACGTTAATAATTAATTAGGTATGTCTGGTTGTTCAGGGCTTGGTTATGATACGAGAGACGTCTAGGCGTATATTTATTTGGCTTAAAGCCAGAATTTTACATAACTATAATATTATAGCCGGCAGGGTTTCGAAGTTAAATACATGTTCTCCTTTGACCTTGCTAAACGTGACATGAAATTGGGGTGTCGTCGATGAAGATCCGATTCATATTTGATTCTAAAGTATCTATCTGTTCATTCATTAAAATTGCGCAAGTCACTTGCCTGTAATAACTATCTCAGAAACATAACAACTCAGGTCTCCGGGGTTTTGACCGTTTTGGCTCATTTTGACCTCTGTGTGAACTGTCGCTTGTTTGCCACCTCCGTTACATAAACAAACTTATGAGTAGCTTATCCGCTTGGGTGCCTCTTTCTAAATAGCGGTGGTGCCTATTACTGCCTATGCCCTCAAGCTCCAACACTAGAGCTCTAACCTCTCTCACCGTTATAATGTTGCTTATATTCGCCCTAACGCACTAGCGGTTAGCCGCGGGAGCGGCTAGCCGCTTTTACAGTTTAAAATGCAACCGCCTGTTATTGTAGATCAGAGGTTCCCAGACTATTTTTCGTTGTAGACCCTTTACAATTTTTTCTGGTTTCTGTAGACCCCCGTCCTTGCTACATTTATATCACATTCCCATATTTCCATTATTTATTCACGCCTACGTAGACCCCCATTGAGTCCCCCATGGACCACTTTAGGAATCACTGGTATGATGTAAGTAAATTGGTACTATCAGTGTATGTGTTCAGATCCATTATCGTGGACCCCCATTTTCATTTCATGGACCCCCAATTTTTTTTTCGCTGACGCAGACTCCTTTTAGTTTGTCATAGACCCTCAGGGGTCGATATAGACCACTTTGGGAATCACTGTTGTAGATAAAATGTAATTTATGGTAAAATTTCCAGACCGCACTATAACTTGAAGGCGTCGCGACGTGTCGACCTAATCGCCCTCTAGTGGAGGAAAATTCCTCGGCTAATACAGTCAGTCAACCGAAGAATGGCGGTCAAACCATTCCATTGGAATGGTTTGACCGCCATTTTGGGCGATAGCCACATTGGGCGATAGTAAAAATCAGTAAAAATAACAACACGGGTTCGGCCGCAGCGTCCCGCGCTAAAACTACCGGCCGGCACTGCTATCGCCAATCCGCCTGCCAACGTGGCGATTATGGTCCAGCAGTAAACGTCTTTCAGCTGATGATGATTTCGAGTGATGATGATGATGACTACGACTTTACTTTGACGTAGGCTGGGTTGCACCATCATATTTGTTAATCGACAACAAAAAGGAGGAATCAGAATTAGAAACTCATGTATTCATTTAGGGTGACAGGCACCTCTTATGACACGTCAAAAACAAACAAAATAAATTATAGTGAATAACAATTGATATACATGTCAAACAAGATAAACATGTATTCTTCGTCTCAGCTTAATACTAGTAACACACCGCCGCGAGCGGACCGCATCGCACTTGATTAATAATTATTATGTCCGCCGGACTCCTCTACACAAGGCCAGATTTGGTTCGGAGCGTACAGAATTCGCTGTCCGCGCCGTACCATAAGGTACAGTCACTAAATTTCGTCCCCGAGCCTAATTCCGTCCCCGTGTTATATCTTTATTCCCCATCAACGCCACCTCGTTTTGATGTTCCGAATGTAATGTTAGTTACATCAGTCGGTCATTGTAAAGAATAGGCGGTAAGACGTCGCTCCTACATAAAGATATTTAAAAAAGAAAAAAACTGTCCAATGTGAGTTATTATTTGAAATATTTTCGGATATTATTAAATATGGATAACATGGATGGAAACGATAATTGTTTTATTGTATAGAAAGTTTCGCTGAAATGTAACTGATGCTAACATTTGATGTAATTTAAACGGATTGGAAACATTTTAGGTTATGACATGTTGGTTTTGGTGAACGTATTTTTATTTAGATAAACCGAATTTTCCTAATACCGTCCTCCTACGTGGACCTAATATCGTCCCCGAGGCGTTATTTAGGTAACTTTTTTTATGTAATGAAATTGGCGAACAAGCATGCAGTTCACATTGATGTTAAGTGATGACTGCAGCCTATAGGCACCCACTCAAATATCATGGTCGAAATGCAGATGCGTTACCACTCCTGAGGCCTAAGGTGTTATGATTCTGTGCCGGAAATTACAGGGCAGTACATTACCACCTGACCGGAACACGATAGTGCTGCTTAATAGTGGTAACTATTAAGCGGCGGTAAGGCGGTGGTGCCTACGCCCGCGAGCTCCGTCACTGGAGGTCTACCACCAGTAAAGCAGTTTTCTGATGAGGAAACATTTGGAGATGATCCAATTTTGGTCTCTACTGACGACGAAGACAGCGATGATGACGCTGAACGCAGAGTTTGTCAACAAAGCTTTTCTTCCCAAGACAAAAAGAGGGAGAAATGGATAAGATGCATAAAATGTTTCCAATTCATGAGGATTGCGTTGATAATCCAGCCCCTTAATTTATTTGTACAACTTGTTTGGAAAATGAAAATTATTCACTTAAACGATACTAATTATTGCACAAATATTTTTGTCATTTTTTTACAAAAAGGGGACGATATTTGGCGACTGTACCTTATCCTGAAGTGTGTTACGACTAATAGACTCGCAAAACGGACAAAACATCAAGCTCACGTCAGGTGGACAACATTAAGTGGTTGTCCTCCCTCAACCTCACTATTCAACAGATCATTCTCCGTGCATTTTTTCTTCTTTCCCAAATCAGTGCTGAAAAGAGGCCGATTCATAAAAAAACCGGGCAAGTGCGTGTCGGGCCATAAGGGTCTTTAACCCGCGTCCCATAGAACACTAGCCCAGCTACTCTACCACTATATATAAGCTGTCGCAGCTACTATATTCATCATAAAAAATATAGTGTTTTTTTTTTATTTTAAAAAATTTAATTTTAATACCTCATCGTATCGTAATAATAATAATAATAATGGCAACCCATTATACGTCCCACTGCTGGGCACGAGTCTCTCCCCTTTTTTTTTTGGGGGGAGGCCTGGAGCTAACTCCACCACGCTGCTCCAATGCGGATTGGTGGAGGTGGGTGGGTTAGTGGCCAACCTACTGTCGGATGTTTTCAAACCGCCCATAAGGCCTCCGACAAGGTTTAACGACTGCTATCCATCGATAGCAACCGGGACCGACGACTTAACGTGCCCTCCGAAGCACGGAAACGCGCATTTAATTTGCCACTAGCGGTCACCCATCACACTACCCGACCGCGCCCGTAGTGCTTAACCGAGCAGATCGCTTACGATCTACACCAGCCGCTGGGCCAAGCGCGCTTCGGTTCGGTTCGCTTTTCGTCTTAGCGTGATGATTATCACTACATAGTATAAAACAAAGTCGCTTTTTCTGTCATGTGTCATGTTGTATGTCCCTATGAACGCTCAAATCTTCAAAACTACGCAACGGATTTTGATGCGGTTTTTTTTAATAGATAGAGTAACTCATGAGGAAGGTTTTTATGTATAATATTATCCATTAAATAGTGGACAAATACTGTTATTTTTGAGGTTTCTAATGTGATGTCGCAAATAATTACATTTTTTCCGCTTACATTGCAAACGCAGGCTGAATCCTACGAGATTTATCAAAATAATGTACTAAGTATTGTACACAATGAAAAGGTCTACAGAAAACTCCGCGATGGTATATGTCTATCTCTTATGGATATCCCACAATAACATTTTTTTGTCATTTACTTTTTACGACAAATAATGACTAATATTCGAAGCGATTTTAACCAATACAGCATTAATCCTTATCCAATTAAATACCTTAAATACATTGTTGATTTAATATAGATCTATTTGGCCTTTTACAGCATCTGATTTAAATCAATATTTTTGAAGATGTACAGATTTAAAAATTGCGGAACGTAGCGTTTACGGCGACGCGGCGCGGCGGCAGCGTGCCTATAAATAGCGCGTCGGAGGCCGCGGATTTCCTTATAGCACATTGAATTTAGCAGCAAAATTGTAAAAATGTAAAAAAAAAGTAAAAATGTAAAAAAAAGTGAAAATATTGTGTATAAAAGATATTCCAAAGATAAGGAAAGGGGAATTGTTTTAAGTACTCCAAAAACGCGTGCGGGCTACGGGCAGTAAATGAATAAATCAAATCTACTGGATTGATTTTATCATTTTTTCAGTGAGTTACATATTTTAAACCCGTGCAAAGCCGGAGCGGGCCGCTATGTTTTTTTATAAACAACGTTCACAGTTTTTCTGTAGCGTATTTAGTATATCAGCATTGCACCCGTGCGAAGCCGGGGCGGGTCGCTAGTACATAGATATAGCCTAAAGTCTTCCTCGATATATTTTATAGTTTAGGCAGCGTACACAAAATAAGTAACTTTTCTGGTTGACTTTTTACACCTTGTGTCTGAAAAACCCAAATATCTTACGGAACCCTATTTTTTTCCAAAATAAAATATAGCCTATGTTACCAGTAGTGGATAATATAGCTTTCGAATAGTGAAATAAACTATAAAAGATATGCCTCGATATCTTTTATAGTTTAGGCAGCGTACGCAAAATCAATAACTTTTCTGGTTGATTTTTTACACCTTGTGTCTGAAAAACCCAAATATCTTACGGAACTCTATTTTTCGAAACGCCGAAGAAAAACGAATGTGTGACTTCGTCTAGTGACTCCCCAGCGCTGGAAAAATTATATTAAACATGTACCTAATAATTGAAGTTGAGAAAAAAAATGTGTACTCTAGGCCATATTGTCGACAACATTACCGATTGATTTATTATTGAAGTAGGTGATAACTCTGACGATTCGGCACATTGAGGTACGGAGTCATTACCTGATTCTGATGATTAATTTGCATGTCATTATTAAGATTTATAGACACTTAAAAAATAAGTGTGTTGCATTTGTTTTTATCATATCTATACATTAACCACACAGGTACATTATAAAGGCATGCCTATTGGTACATTACGGGTGTCGCCACATTCTAAAATTTTAAAGACACTTTTTTGTAATTACCTAATTTTTATCTAAACCTCAAAATGTTAGAGGGTTCTCTTTAGGCACTGGTTTGACATGCAATAAGTCGTCTTTACCATTTCTTCTTTACTAGCGCAGTGTAAAATATTAATAAGATATAATATAAATTAAAAGGCTAGGGGCAGTAAACGTATTAATCCTTCAAGGATCGTACGGCCACCGGCGGCGAGACACAATTGAATTTCAATAGTCATATTTTTCTTGTGTCTGAAGAGATTTAAGTTGCACTAAATTTCCTATTATTATTGATTTGTTGTTGTTGATATTGTATTTTTGTTTTCTGTTTTGGTTACTGTTATGAAACAATATGCAATTCCTTAGATGTCTAAATACGGAAACTTATAAATGGTCTGATGTAATTTTATTAAGATTGTTTGTAAGCAATAAGACTGTTTGTTCTCTTGAATAAAATAAAAATTATTACTGAAAAACGATACTAGATTGTAAATTACGTAAAGTTACGGTAGTGGCACATCACTATTAATGATCCCCAAAAACCTAGCCTAGCTTATGGCAATTTAGTCCGTACCGAAAAAAACAGACTTTAGAGATGACACAAGGTTAGCCTCACTCTGAAGATACATAAAACTTGATAAAATCAAATTATAATTAATATTATGACTGTAAATATTCAAAAGATCAATTAACAAATGCAATTTTCAACAAAAGAGGAATATAAGTATATTTGAATTAACCAGAACCAGTAAGTTAGAGAAAACAAGTTTTTAGAAATGGTATCATTTTATTGCATACATATTATACTTATTTAGTGTTGGTTTCATTATCAAAGAGAAAACAATTCGCCTTTCATCCTTTCAGAGAGCAGACAACATAATTAATCAATGCTTGAGACCAACAAAAAAGAAGATTCTATTGATTATAAATTGTAAATGTATTTAATTTTATTTTTCATAATTATAAGAGAGCTCACTAATAATCATCATTGGGAGTGTTCAAGTATGTATTACTTAAATAACACAATTCATGAAGATTTTTTTTTGTTGGTCTGCGTTTTTGAATTCGTATTTTTATAAATATTAACTTAATGGTCATGTCAAACTATAGTGTTTTATAGAAAAAATATGAATTAACATCACATTCATAATAATTATTATGAAAATATACATAGTATGAGCATATTAAAATCTAAACATAATGTACAAATATATTATTATATTCTGAAGTCCTATAAAAAATCTAGAAACAAATAAATAACCGTTTTTTAACTTACAAAAATAAACTGTTAGGGCTTTTTCCTGACAAGTGAGTTTGCGTCCGCTGGCGGGTGTAGCCCGCATGCATAAACATGTCTGCGCGACACGCAGATCAAAAAATCTGCACCATAGCAATTGGATGCATCCACTAACAGATAAAGTCGTATACAGTATAGATATAGAAAAGCTATGATCCGCACCCTACACACGGATGCCACGCGTCAAAGCAAAAGATTGTATGAAACAATGGGATCCATGTGACCTGCATGCTGGTCATACCCGGGTGTGGACGCAAACCCGCTTGACAGGAAAAAGTCCCTAAGATAAGTAATACTTTACACAGATTATGTAGAAAAATAAACAATATACAAGTGTATCAGCAGTGTACATTGTCTACAGGCAGAACAGGCAGAGCCTACCTCAATATCTCATGGTAGAATTGAGTTGGGGTATTTTTCTTTAGAAATACATTTACTCAGATTAATTTAATCTATAATTTTGAATATTTAACATTTTTGGAAAAGTAAGTATTTCAGTTTATTTGCTTGATTAGGTGGTGAGGAGACCTGAAGCCTAATTTATATTTGCCTATATGCAATGCATGCCTCAGATGTTTATACAATGACTGAAATGCAAGAGAAATAATAGTAATAACAATATCAGAAACCTAAATGAAATGGACAAATATATTATGTAAAATATTACACACTCTACTTGATAGGTGCATTTTTCATTGTAGCTATAGTAACAGGATTGCCATTAACTTTACTTATGAGTTTATTTCCTTGCCATACAGCAAAAAGGTCATTGTTTGTTTTCAAATCAGTTTGCAGTTTCTCCCACACTTTTTTCTTAGGATTTAAGACATCATCAGGTTCACCAGTCTCAAAGCCTTCAACAACTATTCTATCACCAGGCTGGCTATCTTTAGGAGGTGTCAAAGGTTCAACTTGCTTAGGTTCATCTACTGAAGCACACAAAACCATCCCTTTAGATTCTATGCCACGCATCTTAGCTGGTTTTAAGTTACATAATACAACTACATCTCTATTTTGCATATCTTCAATAGGCACGAAATTCACTAAACCTGATACAACAGTTCTTGTTTCTTCACCTAGATCAATTTTTTCCACATAAAGTGCATCAGCATCGGGATGTCTAGAAACTTCAACTATGCGTCCAACCCTAATATCTAATTTAACTGGTGATACTTCATCAGATGCAGCATTGGCATTACCTTTTACTTTAGCTGGTGATGGATAAGCTTTTTTACATAACTCTTGCAGTTTAGGCTCTTTAAATGTTTCTTGAATGGGTGCTAAAAGTTTATTAATAACCTGTTCTACAGAAGCTTTCAAATCACCAGGATGAATATCCTGTTTAGCAAAAGCCGCTTCTAAGTCTTCAAATTTTGTAAAATCAGCATTACCACCATGTTCTTCTGATCTAACAATTTTGAAAGTTTCATCAGGTTTCATTAGGGGAAAAATCACATATTTGGTAAAAGATAAAACTCCATTATCAGCAATGTTACCAGGCTCACAGAAAGCTTTCTTTAGTTTTTTCTTAACATTGGCAGGGTTGTCTAATAGATCAATTTTGCTGTCTTCCTCAGAAGCAGACATCTTGCCACCTGTCAATCCTGGTACCATAGGGTTCATGAGATGTATCCGCTTAGCATACCCAAGTTGAGGTAGATATTTCTCAGACATCACAAATATTTTTCTTTGATCGACCCCACCAAACTGGGCATCAACTTTCAAGTATTCTTCATCAAGCGCCTGTAGTCCTGGGTATAGAAGACCACTCAATAAAGGATGTTCCACTTGTTTCACAACCTCAGCTCCAGCTTTTCTAGCATCATGATCAGTGATTACTGAAGACATACGATAAACATCTAAAGTGTATTCTTTGCTAAGCTGATATTCAGTCCCACGAACAAATTTCAATTTATCTAGAGGCACTCCTATGGATGTCAGCATGGCTTTAATTGCAGCCTCATAGTACTGAGTGCGTAAGGCGAGGAGTTCCCACGGCGCTTTCATATTGTCGAGATAAGCATGTAAATCAGCAAATAAAATTGTTACCTCACAACCGGCTTTTAAGAAGTCCGCTATTTTAGACATCGGCACGAAATAGGCTACGTGCGGGCGTCCCGTTGTCGCCGTTCCCCAGTATATTTTAAGGTCTCGTTGCTTTAATATTTCGTTAAGTTTATCATCTCCTAAAACCTCCTGCAAATTCCGTGTTATTAAATGTTTCTTTTCCTCTACATTTGCCATCTCTATGCCTGTTAAAGACCTGTAATTCATAGAAATGTTAAGTTAAACAGATTGCACATTATCTTACAAACTTACAACATGTAGTGTAGTAATCTATAAATAACTGAAATGTACCTCAAAAAACTCCTAATGTTATAAACTTTAACACAACGTCTATCAGATGACCTAATCTAAAGAAAATTTACTACGTTGGACGTAAGCAAAGTATAAATTCACTGTGAAAGTGGGAACATAACCTCAACACACCATCCATTGATGACGATTTGACTTTGACAGTTTTTTTTTTATTCTAATGGCATCGCTATTACGCATATTGCCAGTGTCAAGTAAAATTATATTTCGTATTCGCAAGCAGCGTAAAAGTAAGAGTCAGTCGGTCAATTATAAGTCAGAGTCAGTCAGTCAGAGTCACAGTCAGTAATTCGAGTAAAGCGATGTCTACTTTACCAGAACATTTCAAATGAAGTTTTGGAGGCAAACTGAAAAGCCGTGTTTTCGAACTGTTATTCTATTTCACTATACACGGGCACTGTAATAAGCCTATATCAAACAAAATACCACCAACTTTATTTAATATAACTCAAGAATACACTAAGAAAATGAAATAAAATAAGAGCACAACACGCCTCTTTCAAGGTTCCCGCCAAAAACCCCACTTTGACGGTTACAGTTTGACGTTAGGTAGTGACAAGATTTTCTTTGCACATTCTGCTAAAATGTTTAATCAAATTATGCTTTTCTACTGGACGATTACAAAACAAAGGAAATGTCTAAACTGAGAATTCCCTTTCAAAAACACAGCAGAAACTTTAACTTCATTTTAACTTATGAGCAAAATATACATGTTCTCCACTACTGGTAGCTGTTACAAATTCTTTCCAATTGTTCAACAAACCCTCAGTTGAAGCAATTCTGTTACAGTAGCAGAATTTTGCTAGTTCTGGTCACCCTCGTAACAGAATCAGTGATTCTTGGTCCGAGGAATCAAATGTCAGTGGCATTGACAAAATCTGCCAATAAATTACAGTGACTGTAATAAAAAAAAAATAACACAGATATAATAAAATATGGATTAAAAAGTACAGATTAAATATTTCCTGTGTTTTAATTACCTAGAATATAAAAGATAATTTATTATGTCTGTATTAAGCTACAATATCATAACTACCTAACAGATAATACAAAATTACGAGCTCAACTTGCCACAAGAAAAGGATTATAGTAGGAGTATACATAAAATATCACTCGATAAAGACATTTAATAAGTTCAATTTAATTCAGATCTATACTATCTAAGTCTAAGGGTGAGATTCACAGACTGCACTACTACTTTACTTTGAGCAAAGTATGCTTAGAACTGTCAGAAATGTATGGGGTTTGACAGTTCGAAGCGTACTTTGCTCGAAAGTAAAGTCGTAGTGCGGTCTGTGAATCTCGCCCTTAGATCTAAGTACTTACTTAATGCCCGATTTACACTATCTTAAGTGAAGGTGCAAGTACTATATATGTGATTACTTATCATGTTTTTAATGTCAAGTATTCAATGTATTTACAGCATTAACACAGCTGTTATGTCGTTTTTAAAGAAAGTACTTACTCAATAGCCTGTTCCTCGATCCACTTCATATTTTATAGTAATTTAAAAACTTGCCATCGCAAACAAATTACAGTGTTTATCGATTACGCGGATATGCAGGACTTACTACTTGAGTAAAAATGGACATGGTCACTTGAACTTATCAATAGTTAACACAACAGCGCCTGCGTAATTTTACTTTATACTATGAATCTGAAGGTAAACAACCGTGGTCGGACTGGGACCTACTATCTGTGGTAGGTGGTAGGTATCCAATATCCATAGGTTTCTAAGTTTCTAATATTGGAAAATAAAGATAGCGAACACTATAATCTGTTTTTTTTTTTCGCTACGGACTAAATTGACACATGCAAATGTCAATTTCCAAAATAATGATACCAGCTTTCTAGTATTAGTGTTGTCGATACCGGTTTTATAAATTGGAGCTTTTTACTTTTACCACATCATTTTATTATTATTTAACAATAGACAAATCTTTTAAAAATTATGGTAACTATGGAGTATCACAGATTTAATTTAAATTACTTATTACACTAAGTAAAAACGACAATTATACGCATACAAGTACATTACGGCAGCGGCAGTAGTTATATCGCAAGATGTTGCTGCCCATCTTGCGTAATTGCACTTACTACTGCCCCATACGAATGGTTTGAGCGCCATTGTGCGGTTGATTGCCTGCACTAGTGGAAGGATTCACTTCCAGTAGAAGAAAATTCTTCCACTAGTCGTCACGTCCCGACGCCAGAATTATAAATATATAAGTACATTACGGGTCTAAACAAAAAATTGGTAATTACAAAAATGTGTCTTCAAAATTTAAGAATGTGGCGAGACATTCTTAAATTTTGAAGACACATTTTTGTAATTACCAATTTTTTGTTTAGACCTCAAAATGTTAAGAGGGTTCCCTTTAGGCACTGGTTTGACATGCAATAAGTGAATAAGTCTTTGTTATTTTGTGTTATAAGAAAATTCTCTACCATTTCTTCTTCTAGCGCGGTGTCAAATCGTAATAAAATATAAAATAAAAATTATTACTGAAAAACGAGACTAGATTGTAAATTACGTAAAGTTACGGTAGTGGCACATCACTATTAATGATTCGCAAAAACTGACAGACTTTATCTCTGTACCTATTTTAAGAGTCAATGAAAACATGACAAATACCTGCCTAGGCCTAGCGGCCTAGAGGTGTCGCTACGATATCATAGGATAAATTTCTATAATACTTAGGTAATATTATTCAGAGCTCAATAGTTTACCACTCTATACGTTTTTTCGCGGTAGTTTTTTGGCTAGATTTTTTAAATTATTAATTATTGTTTGGGGATCCGCAAATATTTAAAAAATTTCAATGAAAACATACATAAGCACAGTTTAATCTTGAAAAGACTTTATATTTGGAAGATCAGCACCCTTCAGCCTTCACTCACTATAAAAGTTATTAATTAAACAACAGCTATATACCTACCTATTTTTAAACGCTAGCGCTATTGTGGCAGATACTACACGGTACAATACGGCATCAGAATGAGACAGTAGGACCACATTGACAGGGATAGCGATAGTTTAATTATTTTTTTTATTTATTTATGACCATAGATACAAAGTCTTTCAGTCGTATACATATTGAATTTCACATTTCTTTAAATTAATGAATATCCTTATGGAAGATGACGATGAATAAATGCTTCCATGAGGAATATGATGAGATGATGGGATGGCTCCAGTAAAGCGATGGGGACTTTACTGAAGTTTTTACGAAGTTTTGGAGGCAATACGAAAAATTACTTTTCACTTCATAATATCACTTTCTTACACTCGTGAACATTATCGAATGCTTTATGATAAAAATCCCACCATTTTTACACATAAAAACGCGACTATACACAAATTTCGAAAATAATATCACGCAGCGACACAGCTCTTTTCCGCGTTCCCGCCAAAACTCCTCAGCGATAGTTTAATGCTTAATGGTGTTATAATACCAGGTTTTATCCCGCTTCAAATCAAATATTATATAGGTATATAGATAGGGTAGGTATTCAGAATCAAAGGGTTGTCTACAGCAGTCTCCATCCTATAGCTTCATGGTTTACACTAGTTTAATTTACACACTTACACTTTTACTAATCACTTAGCCTGCGTTTCACCAAGATATTTGTTAAAGTTATTGTAACATTTCACATCTTTCTCTAACTTTTTTAAGATAAAGAAGGATGTGATAATTCTTTAACCTTAACAAATATCGTGGTGCAACCCAGGCTAACTTTAGCAATTATCTTGGTGCAACTCAGGTTTATTTCTCCCACCTGCACTTAAAAGTGTAACTTGAATTCGATACGTCGTTATTTAAGAAATATGTATGTATGAAGGTATGTATCTTCATACCAAGTCCTTCATGGGATAGGCAGAGGGAAAATAGAAATCTAATAATAACATCTTAGAAATATTACTAAATCTGGGTTGCACCACGAAATTTGTTAAAGTTAAGGTTATTGTAATATTTCACATCCTATAACAGATTTTCTCTTTTATCAAATATCGTGGTGCAACCCAGGCTTAAAGTTATTGTAACATTTAACGTCCTTTTCTAACTTCAAGAAATCTTTTAAAGTTAGAGCAGGATGTAAAATGTTACAATAACTTTAACAAAAATCGTGATGAAAAAAGCTGATGCAACCAAAAAGGGTGACCAAAAAGGGTGATGCCTTTTTGGTTGCTCTTCACTTTTCAGCTTCCCACTTTTAAATTGATTCCGGTTCGGTCGGTTGAAACGTCACTCGGGTTAATTTCAAAATAAGCTTTATTAAGCCTGTGTTGCACCACGATTTTTGTTAAAGTTAGAAAAGGACGTGAAATGTTACAGTCCTTTTCTAACTTAAAAGAATCTGTTAAAGTTAGAGCAGGGTGTGAAATGTTACAATAACTTTAAGCCTGAGTTGCACCACGGTATTTGATAAAGTTAAAGTTATTGTAACATTTCACATCTTCAATCACATTACAAATGCAGCGGTTGTTTTTTCTAAATAGTGAACAACTGTCGTAGATTTAATATTCAATTCAATTCAATAATTTATTTGCATTCTGCAATGGTAGTGCGTTGGACAATAATAATATAAATATCTCATTACAGACCCATTTGGGCACAGCAAAATTATATAATAGATATAATAGGAGAGGAGAGGTTGTTCAAAGATATAGCAAATATTTTACAATTTATCGTCAAAATATTATTTTATAATATAATAACATTTTTTAACAAGCATGTTTTTTAAATTCTTAAGAAATATTTTATTTTTAGTTTCGCATTTTAACGATTCCGGTAACTTATTAAATGTTTTAATGGCCATAACATAGGGACTGGATGTATGTAAAGTGAGCCTGGAATTTGGTAACATTAGTCTGCTTTTATTACGTATTGAATAATTGCTTTGAAATTCTTGTCGGTTTAAAAAAATGGTTGGATTTTTTTGAACAAATTTACAAATTTCGAAAATATATATAGAAGGTAAAGTCAGTATTTACAAACACATAAGTGTATTAAAGGACGAAATAGTATTTGATTGATTTTGAATTTGATGAAATTAGCAGAGGATTGATAGTAGATTACCTCAATCTTGAAAAATATTTTTATAACAACGTAATATTTTATTAAATCTCTATGTAAGTTGTAAATTAGCTATAAACTACCGTTTTAATATTACATATTCTTTGCTACCGTAGTGAACAATAGTGAGTAGAATGTAGGTAATGATAGAAATTCAGCTATAAAAACACAGTTCTTACTTTTCCTATTACTTTGGTACCAGTTGTAAGAAATTAAATGAAAATCGGTTGTTTTACGATCTATTTTACTTATTTTTAAATAAAACAATTGAAAATTAATATATTATTGTAATTTAATCAAACATACATAGATATAAACGTGTAAAGAGATATATTTCTCCTTTTTTGAATCTGCTATTTGTTTATAAAAATATTGAGAATTCTGAACCTAAATTAAGCAAATATATGACGGATATAGACTAATTGGTTATAATTTTATTCCTGATTAGTTTTTATTGTTCAAAATAGTAAATAAAACCATTATTATTTAATTATTTTGCCATTGAAACAAATCACTAAAAAATTAAATCAGTACAGAATTTGAATTTGGCGCTACTATCGCAGTGAATGCTCGCGTTTCCTGTCAAAAGCGCCATTGCGCATGACAGTCGGTGCGGCCTTGCAGACTGAAGAGCGCTGCCAACAAAGGCCGAGTCGATGGGGTTACAAAAAATTGTTAATTTGGACATCTAAAACCCTTTTGTTATTGTAATTATAATTTTAAATAGGTTGTGAATCTGTGATTACGTTAAGAAATGTGTGAATGATATGAATCGTGACGACTAGCAAAGGAGTCAGCTGGTCCACAGTGCGAATAGTGAATAAGAAATGGCGGCCTTGCCAGCAGGTGTTCAGTATGCGTTATCATCAGAGTCTAGTTATAAAGAAAACAAGGAACTAGTGTTTGTGAAATTAACGGATTCAGCACTAAAAGCTATAGAAGACTTCATTAGGAATAATAGGGTAAGTTCATACGCCATATTGTTAACACCAAAACAGGCCAACAATGTCAGGCGCCATACTTATATTTCAAGTAATCAAAATGAAACTGCGAATTTGTAGTGTTTTTGCAAATGCAGAACATTTTAGCGTGGATTTGATGGACTCGGGGTATAGTTTGTGTAGATAGCCTCGCGACAAATATGTTCAGGACAATGTCACGCCACGTCAACATGTAGAAATTTTGCTCTGTTATTTTCACAGATTTACATTTGGTATGGCTATATTTAGAGAATTCTGGTCTTATTGTCGTGGAATTTGACGTTTATCGAGGAGTTGTGTTACGTTTCCAAGTTATAATACTATCTATTTCCGTGGAGTAAAAGTATTTAGTTGGTGTGAAGATAAAAACAAATCGTTTATATTTAGATAGGTAATGTTCAGTGATACTCCCAGAAAAAGTTACGTTGGTGTCCCTCACACATAACATGTTACATTCTGCTTATTTAAGCTTATCTCCCTTTAATTTATTGACCAATATCAATTGGGTTTATGAAACAAATGATATTGGCAACAAGAAAAACAACTGGAGATAATAAAATTCACCTACATTCTTGTTTTGGTAGCTTTATCATAATCATAAAGTCAACTTGAGACGACACATACAGAAAATAATTAAATATTCTTACTGTCACATAAACTTAACTGTTTCCTTATCACTTTTAAGTTATTTTATTTGTTCAACATTTTAATTACAGTGAGTTTTACTATACCTGCCTAAATTCACAGTTAGTGGGCTTTACAGCATATAAACAAGTTTTATTATATAATATAATTATATTCTTTATAGGCGTTGGTTTATTTTATAAACCAAATGTAAAAAAAATATAAAATTAATGCAATTAATATTTGGTTAATAAATTCAATGTTCTAATTAATTCAGTTTTCCTTGTGGATAAATATCACAGCAGTCAATGTTCAATTTATTTATTCATTTTATCTTATTCTTTTATCTGGGATCTGGGTTACACCTAGAGCTTAAAATACAGGTGTATAGTTAATACCAGTATTGGAAGCCCTAGTTACAACTTAGTTGTCATAGCAAAATATTAATATATAATAGAAAAAAGTTGCCATCAGAATACTATCAACTTGTTTACTTAAATTGAAACTCTTAACTGTTTCAGCAAACAAATATAAAATATTGGTTACATAGGTGGGAGTTAAAATTCTAATAAAAATATTACAAATCCAATATTTTTACTAAGAGAATAAATAAGATTTTTAACATAAATAATACAAAAAAGCACAAGGACAAACGACTATGGAATATCACAATGATTGAAGTTTTTTCTATTCAGGTACATAATTAATAAGAGGCAAAAATACTAAATGGTTTCAAGAATATTTCATTCCTCTTTCAATTTATAAAAACATTAATTATTGTTTATTATTTCATGATAATATTTTGATGAAAAATTACTTTTGCAAAAATTCTTAGTTCATTACATTCAATTATTATTGCAATATATAATAGTTTATTAGTTCATCTACTGGTAAATGTGATACTGTTATAACAATAAATACCAGACAATATGTCTTCTCCGCAGAAAACTGGATATAATGTTTCTCCCTCGAGACACCTAACACATTTGTCCTAAAACAACAACGGTTATCCTAAAATCACCATCCGGTGCTAGATATTTTTGGTGACAAAATCATCTATTCTGTGATAGGGAAACCATGATTAGGGCATATTAGAGTTAGGACACATAATCGTTGTGACATTGTATTAGGGAATGCAAAAATATGTTAACCCGTCAGACAGCAAAAAAAATATGACAATTTGTTTCTTATTGTTTGTGGACGATACCATCTCCGCAAAGCTCAACCTATTAAAAAACTAGGGATCCCAATAAAGAACAAGGTATAATCATATAGAGCTCTCAAACTAGATTGATTGGTATCATTAATTTACCCTATTTGCTAAAATGGAAGAACATGTTTTAGGTTTATTGTTAGATATTTTAAAAGAATAGAATAGAAACTTATTTATTTTTTACAACTGAATAAACATAAAACTAAGATCGTAAATAGTACAATAAATTTGTTAGGAATCAGTCCCCAACTCAGCATTATGACCTCTATATCAGAACTCATCTTCCATTGGAGCCGATTCCGCCACAACACATAATGCAACTTCTTTTTTCATTAACTGATTTTGACGAAACAAGAGTTTTGCAAACTTTAATCACCCCTATCAGTTTTTTGGAAAAATGTTTAATGTACAGACACTCAACATTTACTGTCTCATTATACTAGGTTGGGGAAAAAGTTTCTTCGCATTTTTTAAGGTAATTCAAAACATTTTTAATATAGTTTATTTAAATTTTACTAAAGTATGTATGTACCATTTTGTTCGATAACCTTTTGCCATCTTGTAGGTAGGGAATCCCATCCAATCCATCCATGATCCCATAGCTATAAAAATTTTCTTCTCATCAAAATACCGCGACAAGTGGATTTGGCAGTCCTCTCGTGATGTTAACCTAACATTGCATTAAGAATTCTGAAGAGACTGAAACACGTGGAAATCTGAAGGTGCAAGGTCAGGACTATACGGCGGATGCATTAACACCTCCCAGCCAAACTCTCTTTATTTTTGCTGAGTGACTATAGATGTGTGAGGTTAAAAAATATTACACTATCGATTCGGCAGGACTATCGATTCTGAACTGTACTGCGAACAACTGATGAGATTAAAGCAAGAAGTTGGAAGAATGCGGACGGAATTGATCAACAGAGGGGGTGTGGTGTTTCATCATGATAACGCTAGACCTCACACATCTATAGCCACTCAGCAAAAATTAAGAGAGTTTGGCTGGGAGGTGTTAATGCATCCGCCGTATAGTCCTGACCTTACACCTTCAGATTTCCACCTGTTTAGGTCTCTTCAGAATTCTTTATGCAATGTTAGGTTAACATCACGAGAGGACTGCCAAATCCACTTGTCGCGGTATTTTGATGAGAAGTCCCAAAATGTTTATAGCAATGGGATCATGTCTCTACCTACAAGATGGCAAAAGGTTATCGAACAAAATGGTACATACATACTTTAGTTAAATTTAAATAAACTATATTAAAAAATGTTTTGAATTATCTTAAAAAATGCGAAGAAACTTTTTCCCCAACCTAATATTCAGAATAATGATTTATGGCAAGTTTATTTTTAAGAATATAGGTATTATGTTGAATATTCAGAATTTGTAATATAAATATAATTAAACTGAATAGGTATAACAGCCAAAATCACAGTGAAGAAAGTTTTTCCACCAACTATGCTGAGCATTCATACTTTTACAAAAAATATTGAAGAATTAAACAGCATGCAATTTTTTATACAGAGTAGCTAAGTCAATACAACATTAAATGAAAATAAAGCTCATAATAAAATACCGTCATAATATTTCTGCAAAATATGTTTACCTAAAAAAAAAAAAGGACTTTTTAGACTAACTATCTGTTGGCTTAGCGACAGAACATTTATTGTTATGTATGTATCTTCACATCAAGTCTAGTGATTACAGCTACATAAGAGATACAGAGTGTTGTGTAAGTTAAAAAGTAGGTTATTAAATCACTTATTTACATATTGCATTACTTAACCTATCTTTTGCCAAATTACCAGATCATGGTCATAGGGTGCTGGTGCACCCTACTGCTTGATCTGGTAATTTATGGCCCTTTTATAACTATCACAAAGGCAAAACAACTAAGGCCTCATGGGTGGTCATGCAGCTACAATTTAACTTCTGGTTTAATTAAAGTTTTTGTATTATGTTTGCTAACTAGTTTTAGTTAGTTAGTTTCTAGTTAGTTATTAAGGTTATTGTGGTGATAAATAAATAAATAAATGAAAAATAAATAAATAAATAAAAACTTTAATATGGTTGACTGAAATGTTTGCATCCTCGTATAATGTTTTATTGTGTGACATGAATATGCTAATATTATGCCCTTCTATTCTATTCTATTTTTCCCGTGTGGCAACTATCACACATATTATGCCCTTAGGAATATGGGGAAATTGACAACTTATCAATGGATAGCAATGACAGCAATATTTTTTATTTTTGGATAGCATCATTGTTTACATTTGACATCTATTTTTTTTTTTTTAAACATACAATTATTTTAGTATTATAGTTACTTTGTGCACAAATTAATATCTTTAATAATGTTATGGGGTTTTAAATAAAAACAACATTTATAGAAATATTATTATTATATATTTGATTAGTCATTTGGTACAGCAGTGTGTGATGACTGTTTGAACCGAGGCTCACAGGTTTGATTCCCATACTGGGACAAATATTTATATGTGGCCTACAGATATTTGTTTCAGGTCTGAGTGTTTGTGTAAATGTTCTGTGTGTACTATGGCACCCACAACACAGGTTTATAAGTATCTAATATGGGGCTATGAGTGTAAATATTTTTAAAAGAAATTCTAGATTTTGCTATTTACATAATTTAAAACTATACCATCTGCATAATTACCTACATCTTTATAATGTTAAATCCAACACTGCTGTTCTTGAAGTTTGTTTAGTTGTTGTTGAATAGAATTTAATTGAGATAGGTAGGTACCTACTTACTTTTTATCTTTGACACTTTACATTAAACATTATGCCTCTTTGCAAGTACATTTATTACACCTGTGATAATTTTCTTACTCAAATCATCATGGAAAAGTTATGAATTTATCCTCACAATGTTTGTCATTGAATGAATATAAATATTAAACTTGATTTTAGTATTTACTACAAAGCTGTTACAACATAATTATAAAAAGCTTGATATTTCTAATGACCATAATAAATTATAAAAAAGTTAATTTCAAAATGTATTGACATAATACTATATTATATCATGAAAGGGACTATCGGTATAGTACAAGCCAGTTGATCCAGCGGTGTGACAATAATTTTAACCAAGGCTCACGGGTTCAACCCCTGTACTGGCACAAGTATTTCGATAGCCTAAAGATATTTGTTTTGGGTCTGGTTGTTTGTGTGTGTTGTGTATTCAACAGCACCCACGACTCAGGTTATACATAGTGTTCAATGGTGGAGTGAACAAAAATAAAAACATTTTTTTTTTGGCATAATGGACCTTTGAATGAAGTGTATGAAACAATTACTTCTTTTGTCAATCCTTAGAAATTTCTTATTATGAATTGATGTATTGGATTCAGTATGTATTGGAGAAACAACTCCATTTAAATTATTGGCTTGATAGGTAGATTTAGATTAATCAATCAATATTTTTAAAGATATTGATAACAAGAATTATTGCTGTATAGAATAGCATTTAAAACTAAGTTCCCTTATATAGATATACCTTTTCTTTTTCTTCATATTTTAATCTTCTGTACTTAAAAATAATTCTATGACACTAAGATATTACAAACAAAATTAAATAATGATTTCCCTGTACTTGATATAAATTTTTCACTACTTAAGTATTAACTGACATTCATCAATTGTAAATTGAAATGGATTATAGTAATAAAAACTATTGAATAGCATAAATCTATAGGGCCCAATATGCCAATCTATTATTATATATGTTGATAAATACCCATAAAATACTGTGTAACACATGTATATTTTGTGATAAAAATCTTTATAGGTATTAAGTATTTGTTTATATTTAGCTAGATTATCTGAATGGTGTAATATGTGAGGACAAAGTTTAATCTTAAATTACTTAAAGTAAGTAGGTACCTACTTGTGTAAAAAATAGAAAATAATAATTACGAGTAACTATACATTTAAGAATGTATTTTATGTACTTAATAATTTTAATTAAAGTAACATTTTATCACATTCTTTATTTTTTTTTCTCAGATAGTAAAAGTAAAATTTGTAGACCTCTAGTAGTACCTCTTAATGGAAACATTGAGACCTTTGCTTGTTTTGTAAACACTAAAGTCAACTGTATACTTATCTCTTTCATTACAAAGAAAACTAAGTCAACACCTTGTTGTTAGGTATAATGCTAGTACATCTAGTAGTAACAGTCCCATATTGATTAAATAATAAAAAAAATATCTATTGTAGTGTCTGAACTTTGAAAACTTAACTTACCAAGTTTACCAACCATTTTATACCTCTAGATTCATGAGGATTTATGTTATGGTGCTTACTGTCTTTTGTTTACATCTGTGTTCGTAGGTGCTTAGTACATCTATGGATCTACAAAATTGTTAAACAGCTACTGTTGAGAAAAATGATATTGATGAATTTGTTATCTTTTCTTGGACTTATTTGACAATGTTTTTTCAAAGGCAATCAAATGTTGATAAAATCTGTGCAACTGCAACAATGTACAGTCAGTGACAGATCAATGTATACAAAGTATTCTCTATCACAATCACTTAAGTCCCTATGTGACATATTGTTGACTGTACTAATATAAACAACATTAATAATTTACTCTTATCTATTTATTTTTACTTTCTGGAGGTTTGTATCACACATTTTTACTTAATGTCATATAGGTAACACTACTGATAATATTTTCAACAAAACATTTAAATGTCACAGTTGCAGACACTACACCAACAACATGTTTTTTTTTTAATTATAATTATGTATGATTAATGTGACTGGCAGTAGTTATGATGGAAACGGTCCCGACAACTAGGTACCTACGCAAAGTTGGCGACTTCAATAGGGAAAATAATTTGAAGTCGCCAACTTTAAAAAAAAAAAATAGGCCATGTGTTTTGAGCAATCATCAATTTTTGCCTATTTGCAAATAATGTCCAAACTAATTCGCTCTAAAATGATAAAAACAAATAAGTAGGTATGTTAGAAATATAAACAAAAAAGTTTTTTTTTTTTTGATAACCTAAGCAAAGATATTTATATGCCAAACTTTTTTTAATTTTTTCTAATTTATCCCTTAAAAGTGGCCTTAAAGTTAGATTCACAATTGGACTCGAATGGTGGCACTGTGATTGGGTAGAGCAACATTTGTTGCGTTCATTAGTTTATTTATTATCTTAAATTTGAATTAGCAGATTAGATTATTTACCCGACGAATATTTAATTATCTATGATGTTATACCTGAAGTCTAATTCTGTAACTGAAATCAATTGTCATTGTATCGCGATTGAATCACTCAGTTGTCTTACTTTACATAATGCGCGTTCTATGTTATAGCAAGAAATTGAAGCGATTTAATTCCGAATTAGGCGCGTGGAAGAAGCCGGAGCCATTCGTTAGTGGCCTAATATCTCTGAATGGTTTGATTCTTGTGACAGCCTAATGATTTCAAAATTCTCAATGGCTCAAACAAATATGTTAATATAATAAATAAATAATAGACGCAAACTCAAGTCTATCTATTGGTAAATATTCTGTGATGTAGTTGTTCTGTTTACTATTCATAAAAGTCACGTTTTCTCTTCTGTAATGTGAAAGCGTTATTCCCGATTTATCTTGAGCGAGTCAAATATGACAAACAGTTACTTTAAAAAAGAAATGTTATGATGGTAACAAACAACAACAAATTCACATTGATGGTAAGTGAATACTGCAGCCTAGACATCTACACAAAAATAAGAGGTCAAAATGCAGATACGCTGCCTGCCCTGAGGCCTGAGTTGTTTTGCATCTGTGAAATAAGTCACGGGGCTACACATTACCATCTAATCTGTATACTTCTATTTGGCGACAGATAGATTGGGTAATTTGGTGGTGCCTACCCCCTCGAGCTCCGACACCGGAACTCGATCACCAGATTCACCAGTCAGAACTGAACTGAAGACCCGTTCCTTTGTAGGCGCTATATTGTTAATAAAATGTTTCTAATTCCTAACCCGTAGACATTCGGCGCGTGTCGAGTGGCTAGTTTCGCAAACTTTAGTACATTAGGTAAGCGAATCGGGCGCACAGCCGCAATGACAATGTTGAGGCGATACGGTGAAAGTATATATTGGGGCATTACCAAAAAAAAACATCCATGCCTTCTCTTGTTTTATCCTTGTATAAATATCCGCTTGTTTCTCAAACTTGGCCCATGTTGCCTTGAAAATATCGACACTTGCCACAGAGTTTTTACTGGTGGTAGAGACCTAGTGTAGGAGCTCGAGGGCGTCACAACCGTTTTATCTAATCTATCTGCCGCCAAATGGGTGTTCAGGACTTTCGTGTTCCGGTTAGATGGTAATATATGCCCCGTAATATCTATCACAGGAACATAACAACTAAGGTCTCAGGAGTGCAACGCATATGCAATTTGACCTCATGTGTTCGTGTAAGTGTCTATAGGCTGCAGTCATCACTTAACATCAATGTGAACTGAATGCTTGTTTGTAACCTACATTACATGAAAAAAGATGGATGCATACAGCATGACAATTTACTGTGATAAGGAGCAACTCTACTTGTGACTTTACACATAATAATATTGGACACTTATTCCATCTTCTGAACTAAAAAGTCTGAAAATTGAAATTTCCATTTGCAAAAACTCAAAATGATGCTTATCTCTCACGTACAAAGTAAAAAGTGCATACGTTTATAGCACACCTGAAGTTGGATTCGAATTTTAAAATTTTGTAGGTAGTTTCACACACAATACCAGTCGTTGAGCAGTTGCCTTTCATAGTATAGCCGACTTTAGCTACTTATTTAAATTCTGTTGACAAATCTTTCTGTCTTCTGTTCATAATCTTGTTTTGTCAATTCTTGTAAAAACGATAAAATATATTTAGAGGTATAACTTTATCGGAATAATTTTGTCGTATCAACCATACTCTTCGAGTTTAATTTCATATCGATATGTATAATTAGAAGAGAAGTGTAGTATACAGCAGTGTTTAGTCACGAAAAATACGAAAAACGACGGAAGACTTCCGTGTTCCCTTGACATTTATACTTTTATTAGTTTTATAGAAAAAGCTAGTTTTCTTCTTTGTCGTTTCACTCTTGGCAGAGTGGTCGTGGTCGTCAGTCAGGAACAGGCTGTGTGACAAGTTTTGTTAAACGGCGCCATTCTTGTCGGACCGCAGCCTTTCTGGTACACTCATGAACTAGGTAGTTTGTTGCCGCCTTAATTTGATCTGTCCATCTCAACGGGGATCTGCCTCGCGGTCTGGTACCTTCCACTTTTCCCTGCACTACTAGAAGTTCTATGGAGTCATTGTTGCGCCGCGATACATGTTAAATGTATTTAAATACCTACTTAAATTGGCATTAACTTCAAGTAGATAATGTTAAATGTTTTAACCAAAAATCTGAATGAATACTTATAGGTATTCAAATCATTTTGTTTTTTTTTTATTCAAATTCTTAACAGTTTAGGTACCTATTTGTTTGTTTTGATATTTTATTTGTTAATGAACTCTTGGGATCTTCTTGTGTTAAATGAATACTTTAAATTAAACGACATATCTAAAGCCATGGCCAAAAAAGTTGTTGATTTCTTCGCATGGTAGATACCTACCTAGGTGGAGTACCTAGTTACATTTTTAAATTGGGCTACATAATTTGGCAGATTACTTCGCCTAGAAAAGATACTTTATTTGTAGTAAATTAAGCATTACTTGAAAGATAGTAGAAAAAAAAGGTTAACCACAAGAAGTGGAGTTGCTAATTAATTTCGTAACACCACTTAGTTCCACTGCGATTATATTTTTTCTCATAAAATATTGAATTATACCTAATTATGATTAGTAAATGAATTCATAAATTTGTTGAAAAGTATACTTATATAAAAGTATATGTAGGTTTAAATGGAATAAAAAAATCACAGCTATTTTTTTTCATTTACGTTTCAAAGTTAGGGATCTTAATCCACTTTATACTCGTATAATATTATTACTATGAATAAAATACCTATAACATAACATTTCTCCTATTTCTTGAATTGAGCGAAATCCTAGAGCGTTGGTGAATTGTACACGCTGAATGAATTCGGTAATATGTACCTATATTATTATTATTATCCACGAATCTTAAATTTATTTTAGGATTTTGTCTAAATATTATCGAATTTGCTTAACTACTCACATCTGCTTGTATGAAATAACTAACTTTTGTAATTAAAACATTCCTATTGTTATTCAAAACGAGTAGGAAAATTACAAATCAAATAATGTTGTATCCTAGAAAAACATATATCAATCATACATCAATCAACCCACCCACCTGTATTGAAACAAAAGTCGGCTACTGCCTTCTCATTAAGCACGCGCTAATAGTCTTTGTAACAGTAACAATTGCTGTTTTATTATTATATTATAAAAATAATCATTCTCATATGTATACAAACATACGTTTAAGATGTAAATGTACAATTCAAATGTTAATAAGTGTTCCTATTGAACCTTATTCGGTATTTAAAGGAAACTTATTTATTTATTCTTACGTTTAACATATTAAAACGGAAAATGAGGTTAAGTAATTTTTATTAATAAATAAGTTGATAAAACATCAAACTAGGTGTTATTTGTCGCATCCCATTTCAATATTTTACTACTTTTTTCCCGCAACTTCGTACGCGCATAAACAAGCTGCAACCCTCTATCTTCCGTAGTAAAACGAGAAATTCATTTTTGCCCCGTACCCGTGTTAATTTGCAGCAATGCTTTCGAAGTTTCCATAACGCCTTCAAGAAACCTACCTTTTCAATGTAAAGCCTGGCACCACGACTTTTGTTAAAGTTAAAGTTATTGTAACATTTCACATCCATTTCTAACTTAAAGAAAGAAATCTGTTAAAGTTAGAGCAATGAAATTTCTTTAACCTATTTTTGCTATATCTTTCATCGATTCTCCAATTTTATTGATCGTTGCGTAATTTTAAACGTAAATTGACACAAAAAAAATCTAACAGATTTTTTTCAATTTGATTCTATAATTTCCAGTGCCTTCTTTTCGCACCAGAGACAGCATGTTTCAGGGAGCCCATATTCTTTTTTATTATTATTTAAAAGTGGTTGTTAAGTTTATGGACAAGGTACATAGGCATAGACTGTCGTAAAGTCATAAAGTCGTAGTGCGGTCTGTGTATCTCACCCTTAATCCGGCACTGATATTCACTGAGATTAGCGCGTTCAACCAAACAAACAAACTCTTCAACTTAATGTAAGTACCTACCTATAGTATTAGTATTAATTACTATTAATATTATTAAACCTTATAGTATTGATAAGTAATGTACTCAATTGAATAGAAAAGATTTATCTGCGACGTCAAGTTTTGTGTAGACAGAAGTATGAGACTCGCGACCGCAAAATTTACAGGTTTGTGATTTTTGTGGTTACGGGTTACGGGTACTTGGAACACGTGACACGACCAGCCCGTTCTAACAAGGCCCCGTAGAAAAACACGGCGGTGACAGTGACACGCGACATTATTACATCTATGTTTACGACTTTGGTTTCCGTTCGGTAATATCATCTCCTTACTGAGCCGTATTTGGTACTTTCACATCGAATGTTTTATGTACGGATCGTAGCGAAAACTGATGCATACACGTGTCCTGTACAACAAAGTTTTACTGTCAAATTATAATCTCTACTCTAATCAGGCAGCCTAGCTTACACCGGCTGCCTGATTAGAGTGGACTTTTCTCGGGATAAAAGTATCTGCATATCACGTACCTACGTTCTGTAAAAAAGGTTTTATAAGTACATACACAAACTTTAAGTAACCATGTACTTAGTTATTTAAAAAAAAACAAAAAAACAGAATTTTTACGTTAAAATGATATTCTTTTGATTAGGAATCTGTTTAACTAAGTGACATTTTTATGCAACATTTTTTTTTTTTTTATTTAAAGGAAGTGGCAAACAAGCATGCAGTTCACATTGATGTTAAGTGATGACTGCAGCCTATAGACACCCACACTACCATTTAGCGACAAGTATATTAGGTAATGCGGTGGTGCCTACGCCCGCGAGCTCTACCACCAGTAAAAAACACATTATAACATTATAAATGTTATAATGTGTTTTTTACAATGTTAGCTAGAGATAACCCAAGTAGCAAAAAGATTTGAACATCCGGATGTTAACGAGATTTCGTCGCGAAAACCTGACTACATTGCCAATTCCCATAAAAAAAGAATAATGCTTCTGGTTCAACCGGGGCAGATGCTGAAAGCGTAATCAAAAAATCAAACCGCCTAACTCACGAGACGGTAAACAATTTGTATTGTAACATACGCGTATAGACATAAAGCCACGGCCACCTGACAGCACCCCTCTATTCACCAGTGTTCACGTGTTGGATGCTACTCGGTGCATCGGCAACAACGGCCGAGCGAATTTGAACACTTTCATTCTGATTTTAGAATTCAAAATACTATAACTCGCTTTTGTGAGTCCGATAGCCGTTTTTTTTTTTGCGAGCGGCACGTGAACGTGCCACCTGGTCTTTTTTCCTGGCCATAACGTCCATTGAAAGAAATGAATCACTTATAATGGTCGGCGAATTATATTACAGGCGGTGCGTCAATTTACATTTACTAAGTAGGTATGGCACTGTGAAACTACTGCGATTCTGGTCACACGCTCAAGTTTTTACAAACAACATTTTCAGGTTTCATTTCAGTGGCTACTGAAATATTTCTTATTATAGGTAGAGCAATGATCATAATCTATCTTTTATATATATATATATATATATATATATATTTAAAAATCAATTGCTGTTCGTTATACTGAAGGAATAGTGAACCTATGTATAATATATGTATAGACAGTATAGTATCTCTAGTTAGTATATATTGGTGGTAGAGTTGCAGTGTTGGATTCATGTGTGGAAAATGGTAGTGTTCAGGTAAGATGGTTATGTACGGGTCCGCAATAACTATCACAGAGGCAAAACAGCCTCTAGGCTGGCAACACATCTACATTGTGATCATCGGTTTCATGTAGGTAGATATGTCTATAAGCTGTAGTCGTCACTTACCATCCATATGTACTATTATGTACCTACATGTTTGCCACTATCATTAAATAAAAATAAACTATTTCACACAATGTACATATGGTTGTTACCGAGAAATCGCACATTGGAAAAAACCCAATAACACTATTGGATCCGGTAATCGGAACAAGAGCCTCGTGAGTTAATATCAGTAGCTCACTCTTCCACTAATCCCAACCGGAAGTTAAATTTACTACAGAATTTTTGATACAATAATGAGTGCATTGAATTTTCAAGAGAACAGCTGTACACCGCGGTAGTCATGCAATAAAATTCTCACGTATGTAGGTATTTAAACTAGCATGACTCTTATTTTAATATCACTAGAAAAGTGATATCGTTTTACGTGTCATGTCATGTCTTCAATTTTTTTTTTACTTTGTTTTTTTTTCAAATTGACATGTCACTTATACTAATTTATGGCGATTTCGTTTAATGGGCCATAAAAGTATTGATAAAGTTCACTTCGTTAAATAAAAATCTCATAAAATTATACAGTAAATTATCTAAATAACGAAACCGGACTAATTTCATAAACAGCTTAAAGTCATTATGAGAAGTAAGGGATTCAGCGCCGCAATCGACTATCGTCAATATCCTGTTTAGGGATGCAATCGATATATCGATGAGTTCGATAATAAACTGATTTGGGAATGAACTTCTGTTTTTGTAATGATTACTAGTGGTTGAGCTCCAGTGAACGATATCGAGGGCGGAGGCACTAAAGCCTTACTTAACCTAATCTACTTGCCGCTATACCAACATTATAATAAAATATAAAAAAAAAAATGAACATACAATATTTGATTGCATATAATGTTAAGAGTATTTGAAAAATGTGTTTTTGTCTTAAATTACAAGTTCCACGTTAGGCCCCACACCTTGTAAACTATATAAAAAATAGAGAAAAACATAGAATCATGGAAAAATTATTTGGATCGTTGTTTTTTTGTCGGAACTATTTATTTCATGTATTTTTTTTTGTATGACAACAATATGTGACCATATTGCTACTGTGACATTCTTGTCTTTGAAATATACTTTAATTACCAACGAATTAAGTGTACACTATCGATTTTTCTCTATCATAATAGTACATCGATGTCATCTAAGCGACGTTTTTATCCATCGATGCTTTTTTAATCATCGATGTTTGCATCTCTGCTTGTTACTTTTACGTATTTAATTTGATCCTTGGTTCAACTGCAGGAAAGTCAAGGTTCGCTTGGGGTTGACTACGATCACGCACGTGATAGGGTCGGGGTCGTCGCACCCTCCAAACCTTAGCACCTGGTTGTCCCCAGGCGTTTGCTCGCAAACAGATGTGTCTCAAGTAATTCCACCGTCACTTGTTCTATTTTCGGTTTAGTAGAGTTTACTTTCAACGCCCAATAATTGTTCGATCTAATGGAATACTTATTTAATGTTCCATTTTTACATCTTTCGCAAAATAGTAGCTATGTGATTGTTAGTCTTATCAAATGTCCCATGAAGTTATGCATGGAATGTTTATTAATCGAAATACATAGGTACTATCCCTTCGGAGAAATACAGGAGTGCACGTTTTTTGTTTTTAATTTTGTATGGCCTACCTAACCATCATTTTGACAACCCGGTTGGTCCAGTGGTGTGAGATGACCGTTTGATTCGAAGGGTCGCGGGTTCGATCCCCGTACCGGAACAAATATTTGTATGGCCTACAGATATTTGTTTCGGGTCTGGATGTTTGTGCATGTGTTGTTTGTATACTCGTACAACGGCACCCACGATACAGGTTTATACCTACTGTGGAGCTGTGAGTGTAAGCGTATTTTTTTTCTTAACTGTACCAGCATTCGGCGCGACCAATAGTTCAAATTTTCAAATTCCGCAAACAAATAGGTACTAACCGGTCTTTTTTAAAAAACAATTCTTAACAACTTTTGTCGTTCATTGTACACATTGCTTTTGGCTGCTACGATTTTATCAACGTGGGCTGTCTTGTCTAGTTTATTGTTACTTGAATCACATTATCAAATGTTAAATAATTTGTCATAATTTCGTTGGTAGAAAACATAAGATGCATCACCCATGTTGATTATATGCCGACGAGATCCCTAGCAACTCAACAAATATAAAAGTTGTGCGATTTTTATTCGTAAAACCTTCAATATATACCTTTTAGTAACACACCTGTTCTATCTCAAGTCTGAAATAGTTAACCGAAACCAGTTTGCAAAATGTCAGACAATCTGTGCTGCGTATATTTACGTAATGCCAACGTATAAAAGGGACTGCATAGCAATTGTTTCTAGGGGACGTAAAACCCTTTTATAAGCGGTATCCCTTAAGAGCGTAAATTGTAATAAAAGGGAAGAATAGATCCAGGAGAAATGTGGTGATTTAATGAAGGTCACTATCTATCACTATCTTTTACGATCAAGAATCACAATTCGGTGGATAAAATGTTTGCCGACCCTAGAAAGGGATAGATGTTTAGGAGCAGGATGGCTTTATGGAGCAGTTCGTTGGAAAGATACTCAACCTTTTTTTTTTTGTTGGGACCACGTCCTACACCTGATAGATTGATATTTCACACGGCGCTACATTATCTTTTTTGTTTCCAAGGCTAGTGACAAATATTCTGTTCAAAGTCGAGGAGTTTAATATCGGAAGATAGACCTAAGCGGCGATATCACATTAGTAGGTACTTAATTAGGTAAAATTGGATTTCGTTTGATGTAATTATCGGTTATTTTTACGAAACAGTAAAGTAATAATAAAATAATTAAAAATGAAATATTTTCATGTTTTAATAAGGTTATGGCAATTTCAGTCAAAGAAAATAAATATTTTGGACTGTCAGAAGAGGTCGTCCTCTTATAACAGATTACTAATATAACCATAGAAATATATTTTTTTTTGTTCAAGAAAGCACACGCGGTATTAATTACGAATTGAACTTAAATTGGTTGTAATGTTTACCTCGTTAAAATACTTATATGAATAATAAAATAAGCAAAATAAAATACGTACTATAACTTAGTATCTAACTATAAATACTTATGTATGTACGTATGACACATGTAAAACTTCTTACAAAAGTAATCCAAATTTTCAAATTGGGATGATCGATTACAGTAGTAATAGGGATTGATACAATATTATTAGGGATTTATTGGGATTCCCAATCAATCCCTACTATAGTATTATAAATGCGAAAGTAACTCTACCTTTTCACGTCCAAACGTCTGAACCGATGTTAATGAAATTTGGTACAGAGATAGAGTTGACTTTGAGAAAGAACATAGGCTATATTTTTGTCTCCTTATATTCCCCCACCCACCTAAAATAGGGGTCGGAAATTTGTATGGAGCATTCCATAGTTATTTATAAAACGACATCCACGCGGGCGAAGCCGTTGGCAACAGCTAGTTAAATATAAAGCAAGCAAGTTTAGGCACAGCTGATTATTGTATTTACTTATAACATTACAAGAACATTGATACAATGTTACAATACCTACATCCTACGTCTACAAAAATCATAATTCAATATTAAGTAGGTATAACCTACTGTTTTTTCTACACAGCCACCACATCAGCGGTTCTATATGTTAATTATTACTGCCTTAAATTATATAATGTACTGTTTTACTGAGCGCTGTATTGACTTCTCGTCAATAATAATATTAACGTAATAAACGTTCATATTGTATCAGATCATATTGTAGTGCCACGCTGATCTAACACGCTAATTAAAAGATTGCAAGTAGGTTTCACCGTAGATGAATAATAATTGGATTAATTGGCATTGAAATCGATTGACAATATTCAATGGAACACGTAGAGAACTAGACGCGAGGACGACAGCTTTCAGTTTTTCTTCAATACCGTATCGCAGGTAGAGGCGGGCGCTTTTGACATTTCACATTCTTCCTCGTATCTATCCCGTAATTTTCTAAAGTAATAAATAACTTTGAGTAGCCCCATTGTATCTAGAGGCATTGTCAAAAAGCGACAAGGAAATAATCTTTGATTTTTATTCATGCTGTATTTTAAAATTAATGTTAAACGACTGCCGTGCCAACTAAGTATTTTTATCGGATATCCATTGCTTCATTGAGAAAACATGATTACAAAATGGTCGCTTTCACAGATGAGCAAAAATAACAGATTTACTGGTTATGTCCCACCGTGTATGTGTGCCACGTGCTGTCAGACAAAAGTTTTGGGCCCCGCCTCGCGATTTTACACTTTCTTATCTCCGCCATACTTTATCTGATTTGGACAGACAATTGTTGTCCCACAGTTTTATTGGCTTTTGGTGATTTCGCGGCATACATTTACATTACTGAAGTAAATTTAAATAAATAAAACTCTTACTTCAAATACACTGTCGATGAACAAATCAATACTTATGTACCTTTTAAAAAATCAATTAAGTTATAACTCTCATAAAACTTTATTCAGTATGTTAAGTGTTGTAATTAGCTTTTAGTTAGAACAATACAATTACCTTTTCGTAAAAAGTAAATGGTCTTGAAATAATTTAAGTAAATACAAAATTTGAAAAAATATATAAGTGCAATACAATACTCAAAATTATTTGATTAATTTAAATTTTCCATTTAATTTATAATTTTTTGTTGTAAGTAAATATTATTAATTTCATAATTACTGAAATATTATTAATTAACTCAATTGAGGCTGTAAATAAGGAAAATATGTAATTTAAGATACCTATTATGAATTGTGCAAACTTCATCAATTGTAACAATGTATCATACACGCAAGCTTAAGTAAACCCTCCGCATTGCTTTAAACTCATGTTTATAAGGTTATTCTTAAGGATTAGGTAGGTTTACCTCTTTAATAATATAATCCAAGAGTGAGATCTCAATAATCGTTAATTGTGTAGCCTAAGCTATAATATAATATAAGCGTACCGACTAACTAAAGAATAGATATGCATGTTAAAAATGCCTATCTATTCTTTCTATTCTTTAGTTAGTCGGTACGGTATCAGACCTTCTACTAATTCTAGTAGGTGCATCATTACTTACTTCAAGTAAGTTCACAAAGTAGTACGAAAAGTAATTGTTTAAAAACAAACAAACAAACGTACCTACCAAAGTTATTAATTCGCTAACAAACAGTCGAAGTTCAACATCAAATGGGACACCACGCAGTACTATCAATAAACTTATATAAGCTTTACCTCATAGGCACCTTAGGCGATTGTAATAAAATCTATATTTGATTGTATTTGGATAATCGAAGAGTTCCCTGACTGTACATATTGTATTTTGCTCATTTAATACCTTGCTGTAAGTATCTTTGACTGTAATTTATACTACTAGGTATATTTTTAAATACTCAATTATCGACTAAGGACCTAATTAAAATAATGTGGTAATAGTAACTTGTTGGAAAAGATACTTATGTTCGAAGTTAATCACGTACTTTAACTCCGTCAAACTTACATTATGTATTAATTGACTGCCATCTGGTAACTGCCAACTGCCTCAGTAGCGTAGGGGTAGCAGGCCACTACTATTACGCTGGAGGTCCTGGGTTCGATTCCCGGGTCGGGGGATATTAGAGATAACGGTTTAAAAACCTTTATCTCTGCTTCTATTGCGATTTTTCAATTTTCTGGAAGTTTCCCAGTACTCAGTTTGGTAATGTGCCCGGAGATGGCAACAGGTTCGCCACCTGTTACATGGGCCAGAACGTAACCGGCGAGTCGTGGGTGTTTGCATGTATGATTGAATGCATGCATTTACCTCTGCCTACCCCTTCGGGGATTACAGGCGTGAAGTTACGTTGACTGCCATCTACAATGATGGACCACAACGACAAGGAAATACAGTACCTACCCGGCAATAAATATTGCATATCGAGCCAACGAAAGAGACAATCGACTAATTTCGACTTCGTAGTGCATTGTCTCTGTTGTACACTGCCTACGTATGTATCTTTACGCCAGGTCCCTAACGGGGTAGGCAGAGAGTGTAGAGCGCCAGATATCCCGGTCCTGACATACCTCTCGTATCTCGTCTACCTTTATCATTCTTTTCAGACATGCACGCCGATTCCTAAGACTTTTGATCCCACCATCAGACAGAACTCGACCTATTTGGCTATTGTAGGTCAGCCTTGGTCTTCTTGGACCTCTGCAACCATCCACTTTCGTATTGTATATCTGTTTAGTCATTCGCTCATTCGACATTATTTCTATATGCCTGAACCATCGAAGCATTCCTTTTTTCATTTTTACGCCGATACTATCATTCACACAAAGCCTCTTTCTTACATCTTCATTACGAACGCGATCGGTGAGTGATACACCGCAGATCTTGCGCAAAGATCTCATCTCGACCGCATTTAACTTACTTTCATGCTCTTTCCTTGATACCCAGCTCTCGCTTCCATATAAAAGCGTTGGAGTAAGTACAGCATTATGTACGGCTAGTCGAGCCCGCTGGCTGAGATGTTTTGATTCTAGCAGCTTACCCAACACTCCATTCACGCAATTCCCAGCAAGCACTCTTCTTTCTATCTCAGCGGTGTACCTACCATCCTTGCTAAAAGCACATGCCTACTTAAGCACAGATAGTCCGATATTGGTCAACTTTTTTTATCAAAATGGACACTTAAGTAAGGCACCGAAGAAATAACGCTCTACAGACCCGAAGTAAGCCGAAGTATTTTTACAATATATTTCTTTTTGGATACTGTACCTCATGAACCAACGTAATAATTTTTAAAAACTAAAGAACGTTATGCATGATGTTATCAAGAAATTCTCTCTTACTTTCAGAGTTAGCCTTTGGATAGTTAAGAAAAAAGTCAGAGATTCAAATAGATAATTATATTAATTACGTTGATAATCAAAGTTTCTTACATTCATATTTATATTTAACTAGCTGTGCCCACGACTTCGTTCCCGTAGATACTGAACAATACTTTTGTTAAATTCTACGCGAATAAAGCAGCTAGTCTAAATTAAATATGTTTACGTAAACTGCATTCAACTCTGTTTAAAATTTTGCCGGAGTGCTTGAAGTAAATTTTCAATTAAATTTTTTACTGGTGGTAGAGCTCCAGTGACGGAACTCACGGGCGTAGGCACCACCGCATTACCTAATTTTCTTGTTGCTACATGGTAGTGTTCAGCACTATCGTGTTCCGGTCAGGTGGTAATGTACGGCCCTGTAATTTCCGGCACAGAGGCATAACACTTTAGACCTCAGGAGTGGTAACGCATCTGCATTTTGAACTTGGTCTTCATGTGGGTGTCTATAGGCTGCAGTCATCACTTAACATCAATGTGAACTGCATGCTTGTTTCCCACTTCCATTACATAAAAAAAAGAAAAAAATGGATTATAACTACTTTTTTCGTTTACCGATTTTGACGAAACAAAGTTTTGACAACGCTCTTAATTATAATGTAATCCACCTGTGAAAGTCGCGTTCGTCGTCAAAACAGTTCAGTATTTTCGAAGTTATAACGTATCAGACAAAAAATCCAAAAATGCCTTTTTTTTGTTTCTGTTACTCTTCTTTGATCACCCTCTATCAGTTTTTTGGAAAAATGTTTAATGTCACTCCATTTTTACTGTCTTATTATATACTATTGATAATTATTATTCTTAGCCAAGCCAAGATAAAAACAAAAAATAGAACGTTTTTTGTTTCCATCTTGGCTTGCGAAAGCGTATAAAAAAATTATAAAATAACCTTCATACAACCATATTGGGTTATTAGTAAGTGGTAAGTAGTCATTTACCTGATGATATAAACAAAATACGCTTACACTCACAGCCGCACACTAGGTATAAACCTGTGTCGTGGGTGCCGTTGTTCACACACAACACGTACACAAACACCCAGACCCGGAACTAATATATACCTAAATCTAGGCCATACAAATATTTATCACGGTTCGGGAATTGAACCCGTGCGCCTCTGTTCAAACGTTGATCACACATCGCTGGACCAAATGGTTCATTTCATTTATTGTTTATCTTAATTGCGGGCATTAGCCCTCTGAATTCCAAACTATAAAACATTTTAATTTCGTCATATATAATTTCAACTTACCATAAATTATGTATCGGTAGGTTTATTACCTAATTGTCGCGTAATTTAGCTATTGCTTTAAAATGGATTCATGAACTGATATCGCAATCACTGAAGCAGTTGCTAATTTAGTTTTTTATTACTTATTTTACGTATTTATCAATGTGATATAACTAACAATACCAAATAGGTGTTGTTTGTGACAGCGAAATACTTTGTGAAACGCATATTATGCCTAATTGTAATGAAATATAACACAGCCTCTCACCTACAAACTATAAACGTATCCGATAGTGTTGAATAAATTGAATTGTTTTAAAATTCAATTTCGTGTTGTTGAGAAAAAAAAACACGAGGTTATTCGCCTGACTTAATCGACTATCATCGTTTATAAATGTAGCTAACTCTAAATCGGAATAAAATATTAAATCGTTACATGCAGATTAATAAAAATACAATAACATGAAGTGATTTATTAGAAAAAAACCATTGTGTATTGTAAATTATGTCGTTTCGTCAACCATGTCTTTATTAATATAAATAAATGCTTGTAGAGCTGGTATACTGTTAAGATTCAAGTTGTTTTGAATGTTATTTGAAAAATAGGGTTATAATTAAACAACACATAAAAATAAGTCCTTATGGAATTAAAAAAAGTATTACAATAATTACGGATTTTATTTTACTGTTGATAGTGATAGAGCTCGAGGGTGTAGGTTCCTGATAAAAATATGTTGTAATAAGAGGATTTAGGCGTTTGTATAGGTATTAGGTACTTTTGTAGAGGCCATAGTAGAGGGCATATTTGGTTCTAGGGCCCATCTTAATAGACAGTTCCCGGTTCTCGAGACGATTTTAAGATCCCGTTACTATGGAAAAATATGTATGAATGTATGTATCTTCACGCCAGGTCCCTAACGGGGTAGGCAGAGAGTGTAGAGCGCCAGATATTCCGGTCCTGACATACCTCTCGTGCCTCATCTACCTTCATCATTCTCTTCATACATGCACGCCGATTCCTAAGACTTGACCCCACCATCAGACAGAACTCTACCTATTTGGTCATGGTAGCCTTGGTCTTCCTGGGCCTCTGCAACCATGGAAAAACGTGGAAATCATATCGTTTCAAGGACTGAAATCTGTCTTTTAATACGTAGCTATATAGGGCTTACGAGTGGCACATTTCAATTGAAGCTTCTAGTTTTTATAAAGAAAGAAAATGTCCTGCAGTATTAACCAAATGTGAACATGTCTGCTTACCGTGTTCGAGTTATAAAAAGAAATAAAAATGACCAAAAATTACCTAAATACCTAATTTGGTATTTATTCATAACAAAAAAATGAGACAATACCATATCGCATGGTATTCCTGGTAGGATTACCGGGACTCGTCCAATCGGAACGTAATTATGTATTAACTAAAATGTATATGCTGCATACATCTGAATGGTAAACCGTTGCGTGTGTGACAACTACTAAACTGTCACTAATTTAATAATCTCATCGATCAATGAGCGGAACGGGGAACGGTTAAAGGCTATGTAGAAGGTGGTTTTCTCTTGCATCTAAAGCAAGCTTTGTAAAAGCTTTTATTTTTGCCGCACAAAAGGTCACCGGCATATTCCGCTAAGGTCGTGCTGTGAGTACTTTATTGCCTCACTTTACACAACGTAGCAATCCGACCCAAGGCCGAAATTACTTTTTTTTACAAATAAGCAACGAAGTTTTGTTCTTATTGCGTGCTATTATGGAATTTGTTTATTTAATGACAGCAGATTATAAATAAATAAACATTCCAATGGGTGGTAATAAGGCTAAGTGCAGTTAATAAGTTAATAATGCGACGACTATTATATTTAATTCTGTGGTATTACATCAAAATTTTGAAAGCGCTTATTTTATGAAATGTAAGAGTTAGCTCTATAGGTATGCGATTCGCACTGATTAAGTTAATTTCACTTATTCATTTTCTCTCAGATAGTAGGTACATCTAGGTCATATGAGGACTCTTTCTAATGCGATTCTACATTCTTATGAAGATTCAACAAATCGTCTCTACAAAACGAAGTAGATATCGTCAGTTCTTTCCTCTGAGTCATAGCCTAGGTATTTCATCTATCTTTATAGTATAGCCACATTCGGACACTCCGCTAAAATTCCATGCAAACGCTTAATTTGGTCTCTATTACACAGACATAAATCAGTGACGCGTATTGACACGTGCACCTGTGTGCGTATCACGTAGAGAATACCAAACGTCGCCCATAAGAGGGGAGGAGATTGGGTGAGGCGGGAATCTCAGGCGCGATGTCGAAGTGTCCATTCTATACGTAGTATTATTATATATTCTCTGGTATAGGTACCTACATAAAATATAATATGTATGTATTTTCGTGCAAGTCTCTTTCGGCCCTTACGGGGCTAGGCCGATAACGTAGAGCGTTTAAATATCTCGATCCTTACGAATCTCCCGTGCTCTTTGGTACATTCAACACTCTTCATAGTTCACACATGCACATCGATTCATAAGACTCGTAACCCCATCTTCGCTTTGGATAGTCGGAACTGTGTACAGTACCTACTCGCTTATTTGGGGAAACCCTTTGTGCGCAAGTCCGAATCGCACTTGGCTGGTTTTTTTAATAGACGTATATTACATATATGTATGTCAGAGAAGTAGCACTAAACACCAACTATGTGATTTGCTCCACCTACCTTGATAATGTAACGCTACGAATTCTCATAGGCCATGGTAGTTTCAATCAAGTTTTACTGGACCTATGACGGCGCTCGCGAGCTTAGGCACCACATTACCTAATATACTTGCCGCTAACAGGTAGTGTTCAGCACTATCGTGTTCCGGTCAGGTGGTAATGTACAGCCCTGTAATTTCCGGCACAGAGGCATAACACCTTAGGCCTCAGAAGTGGTAACACATCTGCATTTTGACCTCTGGTCTTTGTGTAGGTTTCTATAGGCTGCAGTCATAACTTAAAACTTAACATCAATGTGAACTCTAGGCTTATTTTCCACTATCATTAATATAAAAAAATCGTCAAAATAAACAACATTAAAAATTATGTTTAAAAAAAAACGTCGTTGTAGATTTGTATTACAAGGATTATTTTGTTATTCATCTTTTTGTCGGATTCCTTTTTTTTGGTATGAAATAATGAATCAAGTTATCACTTTGATAACTGGCTGGTTACAGACATTTAGTAGTTGACCTTTATTACATGTGACCAGTGCGCTGATATTTAACCGATAAGGTTATGTGAATGAAAAGAAGAGATTAGATCGACTGGAATGCTTTGGATAGTCAAAAGTGTCGCTACTTAGTCTGAACAGCGGATGAATAAGCATTATAATGAAAGTTAATATTTCTCTTTGTTGTTTATAATCTTATATCACACCACGAAGCAAGAAGAATGATATGTTAGAACACTTATAAATTATATCATGATGTATGCACACATTGCGGATTTGAAAAGAGAAAACATACCTAGTTAACACGAAAAGAAAATGCACTGTAATAACAAAAACTGTCACTCTCACTGTAAGATAAACATAACTTTCATGTGTATTTCACTGTAGGATTTGGCAAAGATACATATGTATATGTATAAAAATATAATGACATTACGTGTGTATGATATGATATTCGTGATACGCCAGTTACACATTTTTAACCCCATTAGTAGTGGACGAACTCTGATGGTGAGATTCACAGACCGCACTACGACTTTACTTTGAGCAAAGTATACTTAGAACTGTCAGAAATGTATGGGTTTTGACAGTTCGAAGCGTACTTTAAACTTACTTTTTTAAAGTACCCTTCTTTTACTTAAAGTCGTAGTGCGGTCTGTGAATCTCGCCCTGAGTCTGACTCTGACATTCTTTAGACATACCTATTTCCGAATACCGCGGGTGTTCCTGAGATTCTTCTCGATTCAAAAAACCTATTGGTTGTTCCTTGACTGTAACATTGAACCCAGGATATTTAGTCTATCGGTGGCTTAGTAGTAACCTATTACTAATAAGCCACCGGAACCATAATAATATAAGGAACAGTGGTATGTGATCATATCGAGTAATTTATAGTACTGTACAATAGTAACTACATAACTTACTAGATACCTTACAAATTGAGTTTTTTGAAATACAATTGGAATAAAATTAATACAACTATGACCTTGCTTGTTGAAACTGGTTTGGCATTCGCAACTCGTTTCAATACGAATAAATTGTTTTTAAGTTCACGATTTGATACAGGCAAATCAAAATCATCGTTCAATCTGAAAAAAATAATATTTAGTTTACGAAACAATGGCAGGACTTGGTGTCGTTCAAGTTAATATTGATTTAAACTTGACGTGTAGAGACCCGTGAAAGAGTCACGGCCATGGTTTTTCCTAGTTCCGGGTCGTCCCCTCTTGGCGTCTAGCGCGCGATGCAACTCTGTGAATTTCACATCGAGCTCGGTTAAGTAAGTAACTAAAGCAATTTTTAAGTTTACATCATCCGCGCTGCCGCCCAGCCTAGTTATGTTTCTCGCGTTCAACGATCGTCCGTTGTGCAACTCGACTTGCCGACACTTGCTTATTGTGGCTAGCTCGACTCGTTGCCCAACTAGTTTGACTTGTTGTCGTCTAATTACAATGTTTCATTAGGTTTGTGCCTGTAATTATTAGGAAACGACCCTCTGGATATTCGGCCATCAATATACACGAGCGCATCACTTTAGCCAATCACTCTCCGACGTGCCTTAATGACTTTTATCATTTGTCATGCTTTGCTAATGCTTGACTTGCACTGATGACTTGTTAAGATATATCTTAGAGTTCGTTGTTTGAAAACATTGCGTGTGGCTTGTAACTTATGATAATTGTGTATTATAACAATCGTTTTGGATTTACCAGCATTATTTTTTTAGATAACAATCATACCGATAAATCTATCTATATGTTTCAAAAATAATATCGACCTTTTAAACAAGTTTATAGGTAAGTATTTGTTTTTTATTCGACTATAACAAGATGTCTTAATGGAACTTTAAATCGCGTTATGAAATAATGGTCAAGTAAAAAAGCTATTTACCTTTTTTATATTGGCCATACCTTCAGTTGAAGGTGTTTCAGTATTCAGTGTTTTCAACAATGATAATTTTCCTCTCAAAACAATGTCGAACCAGTCAATAGGTTCGATGATTCATAGTTCGTCGTACTTGTTATTGTTATGCATAACATCGATTTGAATATGAATTTGAACTGTAAGATAATGTGTGACGTTATTTAATAAAATCTGCCTTACATATTACGAAATAGCTGGTCGCGGGTCTATAGGTAGGTATTGCACGAAATTATTTACTGTATCATTTTGGATACTTGTATCGTTAAAGCATTCCATAATTTTGATACTTATTATTTATAGTATCAGGTTGGTGAATTACAAAATCAGCATTATCATTATTTCAGCCGAAAGACGTCCACTGTTGGACAAAAGCCCCAAAGATTACTACTGAACGATTCCGGCCCGCGATTGGTCGTGACCTTCAGGTTTTGATTGCAAAATAGTGTTAAATAAAATGTTCCTAACAAAATATAGATGAAGGTACCATTAAATGATGATGTAATTTGCATTGTGTATTTGACCATGTGCGACGGTTTGTCAAGTTCACTCGGGGATTTTCTTAGCGTAGGTACAAAGGAAATCCCCAAAGTCTTGCTGGAATATAATATAATTTTATCATTTGTCTTACTACAGATTGCGTGATTTGTACGAAAATATTTAAATAATGGTTCAAGGTGGAACAACTTTGTAACTTATTATCTTGAGAACTTTTTCGATATTTAAAATATTTTTAAATGACTGAATTAAAAAGTTCTGTTGGTAGAATAGACATTAGATAGATAGATTCTAATTCCGGTAAGGTTAAAATATTTTAGATAACGCAAATAATTCTCATAAAAAAATTCTCAAAATGTTATTCAACAGATCTTGGGCCTTTTTTGTATAGATAGGCACTTAAATCTATGTATGGCGTAGAGCAGCACGGACCACCGGCCACCGCGGCGGACCGGAGCCATAGCGTTTATTACCGATGCAAAACAGTCTGTCAATTTTTGCGAAGGAACTACGTGTGATGCACACACACAGAACAAAAATCGTCTATTACTACGAAACTCACACCTTGACTTTAACAAAATACATAAACAATTTAACGCACACATTTAAACATCTAGGCGATAAGCATAGACCCACTTGGGCTTGTACTTTAACAGAGGGGAAAGCCTTCATATGGCTACTCCCCTCCGGTCCGCGGCGGCCGGTGGGCCGTGTTGCTCTATGATGTATTTATGGTGACAATATCTTCTATCTTAAACCTATTTCCTACTACACCATGACTACGCTGAGCTTTGAATTAAGCTGCGGATAGGGACTTATGTAGAGGTGCGCGTGATCACTAGAGCTCTACCTCCAATAATTAAAATTGACAGGTACCCACTACAAATACAAAGAATTTGTAGTGGATACCTATCTAGTAGTAAAAAAAACAAATAGCAACAGATAACTTAACAGATAATAAACCGCCCGAGCGACCCAGATACCAGACACATTAGGTATGCATTAATTTAAAAAAGATATATATTTTTTTTAATATTCGAAATAAGTATCATTGTAAGTACTATTTAGCAAACGTTTGTTTTATAGGAAGTTTTGGTAACGGTTATCCCATTGCAGTACTACATGTCAGTAGATAGAGAGAATGAGACTGGAGCTTTAAGCTATAAAATAAAAAAAAATACGCCACCCAGAAAATAATATTGTTTACCACATTTATGGCGAAAACATCGGGAAAAAACAGCCGGTTCAGTTTTTAAATTGATTTGACAGATATATAAAATGTGAAATATCCACGTACCTAATCTGTTAAGTTACTATGTGAAAGTGTGGTAAAATTGTCTTGTAGAAACTGAAACATATTGTTGATTGTTTTATTGATTTTGAGAGCTCTACTTCTACTTACTATCGTTGGCTGATGATGTCTCCCTATAACTCCATTGTGAACTTCTGTCTCTACTCGGTCTTTCGTAGTTTGTTTTACTGCATTGAAATAATGGATGATTTCATACATACATTTCTGTAGTTATTATTAAAAATATATATATTCTTTCAGTATCTATACGTTCCACGCTAAAAAGTTTTGTGAATTTTAGTAATCTTAAATTAAGACATTATTATCTTAAACCGTATTTAAGGAAATAACTTTCACTACAATCTTCAAAAATCGAATAGGTGGACTTGATGAAATAAAAACAATAAATGATACCTACTTAATTTTCTGTTTCAGGACAAATTGGCAAAACCTAAAATACAGTTCCTACCCGGAAATGAAGGGGTAAGTCATTATAATTATAACTTTTTATGTTAATATAAAGTTTATGTACCGTAGAAAACAGAACAAAGAGTTAAAATGTGATGTTCTTTTTTCTGGTGTATTCTGTGAAAAAATCGAATTGATTTACTTAATGCCGCAAAGCATTATGATTCGCATCTAGATTTCTCACGACGACCGTATGATATAATAATGGCACGTACTTATCCATAGTTTACATAATTCAATGACCTTATCTCTTAGACGTTATTAAGAAATTATTATTGTGAAATATATGACCAACTCTTGCACTAACTAAAGAGATCGTCAGTGCTTCATGTATTTTGACGTGGTTGCATGATGAATTTGACAATTTAATAGTTTACTCATCGCATGTGGCACTGCAGGTGTGTGATGTATTACGAAACGCACAACATAAACACAATGACGAAATGTGTAGAAAGCATTATCTGTAATTCCATTCCAATGGCTCACTAATATATCTGATGTAAATACTTTTTAATCTCCGAGCGAGACCGTCTTAATCCATTGTTATTCCATCGACGGATAATGAATCGCAATCAATCACAATTAAAAGCCCACTTAAAAGCATCGCGAAATCAATTCAGCAGTAGCTCTCCTATAATGCCTACATAAATGTTTTTTTATGGTTCATGTTTCTGGTTATAAACTTTGCCTAGCATAAAGTGTAAATTCTTGGTTTGTTTGCCTCATAGCGATTGAATAATCGTTTTACGAAATGCAGCTCTATAGTATACATCTATTTTACTATCCACTAATTTATATCTTGAACACTATTTTCTTTTCAAACCATACTTATTTTTCTTGCATGTATCACGTGGAAATAAATAGGTAGCCAAAAAAACACATCCGCGTTCCAACTTCGTAGCAAATACATTGTACCATTTTTTTATTTGGGTCAAAAATGAGAGCAAATACTTGATCTGTATCACGTATAAATGTGAGATGTGAAACCTGGACAATAAAAATGGATGTTCATGAAGTGGTGGCAGTCTGGAGTTCTATGAGCCGTCAGGAGCGGGCGTCGCCGGCGTCGGCACGCAGGCCTTGACTCGCCTCGAGCGTACCAGTTAACGCTTGCGGCACTCGATACGCTTGCGAAATTATATGATGACCCACTTAACCGATTTCGTTTTGCTGCTTGTCATTGCGGTTGCTGGTCTATAAACTTTTTACTTACCTTAAAAATTATTTCGAAAAGCGAATTAGTAGCGCAGGAACTCTGTAAATATCACGCCACCGGCCTTGAGAACCTCCAATACCGGCTCCGAGACTATTTTTATTGATTGACACTCCGTATTATTGGTTCAATTGTTGCACTTCGAGCGTGCGCGTTTTGTGCTGAAGTCGCAATTTCTGGTAATTGCAAGATGGCAGTATTGTTGCTTACTTGCAGTGCAATGGCACCGGGTCGCTTTACGTTCGCTGCGATGACGAGTCGAAGCTTTAGATTGGAGTTGATTTAACTCGCTATAAAAAACGTAACTAATGCAATTTTGTTTACAAGGTGATAATCTCAGGTGATCCCCACGCCCGACGCGACGTCCGGCGCCGTCGACCGGTTTGATCGTGGCCACCGCTTCTCTCGGTTGCCGGTTTGACGTGATCTCTTCTCTTGTTGCTCGTCGCGACTCACTTGCCCATATCGTATGTAAATGACCCCGACAATCCTTATTCTAATTTTAAAATTATGCGACATAGTAAATGTAATTCGCGCAATCGATCGAACAGTACAACGGAAATATTGTTCGTAACGCGGGCGCGGTCGTGATAATGCTCCATTTGTTACGTAAAACTAGCGGTACACGATACATCCTTGACTTTGCGAAGCATATTAAAAGGTGTACTAACAAGATCATATTCCTCGAAGCGCTTAGCCCACCATATCATTCTTCGAATATCTCGCTATCGGTGTATCGCTTAGTTGGAGACTAGCTGGCACATATCCAACTTGCACATAATAACCACAATTCAATGAGTCGCAGACCAGAATAGTAAATAAGATAGAGTGGACGGTGTAAAAATAGCAACCGTTCCAGTGGCTAGCGAGCGTGCGATTGCACCTCCCAGGTGCGACGGCCGTTGTCCCCTTGCTACCTACTATCGACTCCCGACTACATTTCCCTGTCTCTTTACTACTACTGCCATACTATCCGGATATCTATATCTAAAATCTGGAAGATTATCTTAATATATATAAATCTCGTGTCACAATGTTTGTCCTCAATGGACTCCTAAACCACTTAACCGATTATAATAAAATTCGCACACCATGTGCAGTTCGATCCAACTTGAGAGATAGGATAGTTTAAATCTCAATTCATAGTCGTAATATTATGTAAGTACCTAAATTGGAACCGAGCGAAGCCGGTACGGGCCGCTAGTTTCCTATATATATCTCTATTTTCGATCTATTTTAATTTCTCTTCGTTTCTTATTTTAATATTCACCTTTATTTGGACCACTCTTATTCCAGTTAGTCTCGGAGTGTTGAACTGGTTACATTACCTTAATAAACATGAGCGCTATTGTCCATTTAACTATAGACGGTTTACTTGTGCATGATATCGGGTTACCGACTCGCGGACCGTTTCATGAATGTAAAAATATAATAGGTACTTTATGGATTACTATTTCATTTGTTTTGTCAGCTTCTATTTATACAAAAACGCGATTTTTTGTTACCAATTATAATTGAATAATTGGGAAAATAGGCGATCATAGCCATCGATTTTTTCTAAAGATTTTAATGGAAATAGACATAAAAGTTCACCTGTTCATACAAATATTGCAATCTTACAAGTCTTCGTTCATGTAAAATTTTGACTAAGTAAAAACAATCAAATCAAAATCAATAAAAAAATATTTATTTCTTTCACAAAAAATCTAAAAACAAGTGCTAGGACCAACCCAGTAGGCTATATATTAGACCTGTGACGGGTGGCCCCGCTCTTCCATAGCTTAGGTAACTAAGTAAGTATAACTGAAATAACTTAAGTATCAAAACCAGGCAAAACACACACACACACACAGCCGTAACGTGTTGATAAATACAAAAAACATTATACATAATTCTCTAGAAAAGGTAACATAATGCATGTAACTTCACAATTTAATTTTACTTATTTTATCTAAATTTGTTTTAATTTAAGTCTAACAATATTATTAACCATTACAATTTTTAACACGCTAAAGATTAATTTTAAATAAATTTTCTATTTCTAAAAACGTTTTCGGTTTTAACCACTCTATCAATTTTTGCCTGCACTCTCGAGTTGTAAGTTGGTATATATGCAGAATTCTATTTATTATATTATACAATAAATAGGGTTGATCTGTATAAAAGCTGTCTCTGAGCAAAATCTGTTCTTTTCAAATTCTTAGTAGTAACTGTGCCCCCTCTCCTACGCGCAATTCGACTAATCAGTGGCTTAGTCGAACTAACTGACCGACAGACTTATTTATGCATTTTTTGTGTTTGTGTACCAAGGATGCACTAAGATCAGAAGCGAGATACATCAGCTCTTGGATTACCAAGATAAGTTGTATAACCATTATCGAATAGTCTATTTATCTGCCATCTGTAAATATTGATAAGATACAGTCGTTTAATTTCATATATTTTGTATAGAATCTATATAAAGCTCATCTTGTCTTTTTACTGGCGGTAGAGCTCCAGTGACGGAGCTCGCGGGCGTAGGCACCACCGCATTACCTAATATACTTGCCGTTAAATGGTAGTGTTCAGCACTATCGTGTTCCGGTCAGGTGGTAATGTACGGCTCTGTAATTTCCGGCACAGAGGCATAACACCTAATGCCTCAGGAGTGGCAGCGCATTTGCATTTTGACCTCTGGTCATTGTGTGGGTGTCTATAGGCTGCAGTCATCACTTAACATCAATGTGAACTGCACGCTTGTTTGCCACTTTTATAACATAAAAAAAAAGCAAGAGCTCCAGTGACGGAACTCCAGGGCGTGGGCACCACCGGATTACCTAATCTACTTACCACTAAATGGTAGTGCTCAGCGCAACCAAATTCCGATCCTGTAATCTTCGGCACAGAGGCATAACAACTTACACCTGAGGAGTGGCAGCAACATTGAAATGTCTGATTTTATGTAGATGTTTATAGGCTACAGTATTACTTACCATCAATGTCAACTGTATGTTTGTTTGCCACTTCGTGACATAAAAAATAAATTTGAATTGGAAATTGATGGTGAATACTGATGTAGGTAAATACTCCTAACACAACCTGAAACTTTGAATTTCATTCATAATTTGGATTGAGGCATTGGTCGACTCCTATATAATCCTACTAATATTATAAATGCGAAAGTTTGTGAGTATGGATAATTGTCATGAAAACTCTCTCACGAAAAAACTGCTATACGAATTTGGACGAAACTTCACAGTAATGTAGGTAATACATTGGAATATCATATAGGCTACATTTTGTAATGATTAAAGGTATACGCGGACAAAACCTCGTCGCGGGCAAAACCTAGTGAAACAATAAAGCATCGCCACCGAGCATAGAGCAATGCAGGGCACCGGCCGCCGCGGCGGACCGGGGGGGGGAGAAGCCATAGCTTTTATTACCGATGCAAAACAATCTGTCATTTTTGCGGGAGGAAATGCGTGTGACACACACACACACACAGTACAAAAATCGTCTATTAGTACGAAACTCACACCTTGACTTTAACAAAATACATAAACAATTTCACACGCACATTTAAACTTCTAGGCGACAGGCATAGGCCCACTTGGGCTTTTACTTTGACAGAAGGGAAACCCTGCATATGGCTACTCCCCTCCGGTTTGCCGAGGCCGGTGATCCGTGTTGCTCTATGCCACCGACTGCAAACCAAAGGATAACAACGGTCACAGTTCATTAGTGGATTTGCAACACACGTCGCAAATCGGTCTATCACAACACACCCGTATCAACTGTTATCTATCCACCATCTAATGAATCACCTATCCATGTACGTTGAACTCGTACTGTATTGTAAAATTGAATGTACATTATTAATGTTACTCGAATACGATTTGATCCACCCAGGTCGATGTCCTCCAGAGGCGTTTTATTTACACCATCGCTTTGCGAACCCGTTATAGTGAACCTTGAAAACAGGATTCGTTTTATTATGCACATGAAAACTTATACGTATCTGAAACTGTTACGTGTATTGTTTTGTTCTTTCATATCAATTTTGTGCTAAACGTTTTAGATGCTAATACAAATTAACACACGTTTAAGTTTTGTCTGTTGTATTTTGTATACATTTCTTTTTATGTAATGGAATTGGCAAGCAAGCATTCAGTTCACATTGTTGTTTAGTGATGACTGCAGCCTATAGACACCCACACAAAGACCACTCCTGAGGCCTAAGGTGTTATGCCTCTGTGCCGGAAATTACAGGCCATTATGGTTCTTTATTTATTTGAATGTAATCACACTCATTGCGTCTTAATTTTCGTAATTTAAATTTTGTCGATTAGAATCTTGTTTGAGCTATACAGTTCTCTCCGCACGAATTGGCTCTACTTCTACACATATTATTGCAATAAGCGGCTTTTTCCCTTCGATGTACACAGTGCGCTTAAAACTAAGTAACCTATTTATTTCGTTAGAACATCACAGCGGCGCCACCGGTCGCACCACTCACAAAATCTATACAGATGTATGAAAGGATTTCACGTGGTATCAACTTGGTGGCGCAACCAAGTTGATGCCGGTGACCGAATCACTCGCTGGTGTTGCGCCACCATCAATAAGTATCTGTAATACATGTTTATGATTATTAGCTTATGAGCTATTTGCCATCTCACTGCCACCAGTTGCCCTACCAGGGATGGGGCATCCTTAGAATCTCACCCCACACAAATCATACGTATCGGAAAAGAACTGTCAACTCTTTAAGGTCCATTTTGAAACTAACAACCCTAGTGTTTGTTTCGGTATTTCTCACTTGGTAATTCAAGGCACCACGGTGATATGGCAGATCGTGCCACCATGGTGTTCTAATGAAATAGAACCCTTACCCTATTCTTTCGTAATATATTATATCTGTTACACTTTTCATAAACTGTTCTAATCTACCTAGCCCTTATCAGTATATTTAATTTTTGTGAACCAACAGGACATATCTACCCCTTTACTACTTATGAAATCACTAATTCTGATTCTTTATGAATTTTTCTTGTTGTTATTGTCGGCGGCGCAGGCGTATAACAAAGGTACGCTGGTGTTACTACTTTATCAGATCATAATGGGTTCAACCACGTGATCAAACAATAGTGTTTACATTCGCCGCAAGGACGAACTGTTGTACCTTTGTCCAGTTCGTATAAACCTCGTACCTACTTTTTCATTATTATTATTGGATCACTCAAGTTCTATTATACTAGCATACACATATTACACATAAAGGCTTAATTTAATAGTGGCCCAAATGCGTACAGATTAATGTGAAAGCCGTACGCAGGTTTATCAATTGCAATACAACACAACGTGTGCACTTAAGCAAATAGCTAGCTTTAAGTAATTAGCATTTGCTTAAAGATTTCTTCATGCTTTTCACATCTTTATAATGTCATGTAACTAAGAATTAATCTCCTTACTAATAAAAGGTTTGTAACAACCGAGCTGTTAATTGTTTTGTATTTGTCACTTGATTTTTACATTGAGTAAGAGTTTGTAACTTACTTGTAAAACGATAGATTAAATGTAGGAGTCGACTAACAATGTTGGTGATTAATAGTTGCCAAAGTTGAGTAAAACCAAGATTTGGTAAAAGGTTCCTCCCTTTTTTTAGAGTTTTACCAAATCTTGACCAAATACTGTCTCTTTTAGTTGAGTACTTTGAAGTACAATGCTTATTAGTCCCGTGTAGTAAGAGATGAGCCTATTAACATTCATCAAGCATGTACAATTTTCACGATTGGATAAAACCTAATATCACTTTCTTTCTCAACCCGGGGATCACATATTTATCTGGACTTAGCCAGCTTGTAATAGGCTAGCTACTCCCTGATAGATATGCAGTAGCTAAGCATGGCCCAATGTAGACCATATGTCTAGTTAGCTTATTATTCCTATGAAGATTGATAACGTATGATGAATATTGGATGTACGTATAGTGGATGTCCATGTACGTTTGTATACACGCATTTACTCTGCCTACCCCTTTAGACGAATATAAGCGTGAAGTTACGTTTATTCAACAAATTACACGGCGTTCTCGTTGCGGTTTGGTGACAATACCGTGACACATGATACACACATGTGAGCAAGGCCACGAGCGATCGCTAATTGCACACTGTTTATTTGCTATAATAATATGCAAACGCCATGTTGCTTTATTTGATGCATTATTTTTATATTTCACACATATTTTTATATTTGATACTTTAATGAAAGAAAGCAATGTCATAATGTCTTTTGAAAAATAGGCAATTTGGTTAACTCTATGGAGTTAACTAAAATTATATTTGACGCGTTAAAGAACGCAATAGCTGGTTAAGCTCACATTGAAACCAATGAAGGAAATTAAAGAGAAAAATATGATTTATGATTTACGTTTCATACAACAATGATAATATAGGTTGGGGGAAAAGTCTTTTCGCATTATAGTATGTATGAACTTGTAATAAAATCTCTTTGGCTGTAGTATTTGTATCTGGCTGGTTTTGGTATCATTGAAAGTTAACATTTTAAAGAACATAATTCCAAATTCAAATTAGGCAAATGTGTGATTTTCATTAAGGTAAAAATGCAACGCAAGCCGCAAAAAAATTTGCGATGTTTATGGACCTAGTGCAGTGTCTGTGAGAGTAGCACAAATTTGGTTTTAGCGTTTTCAAATTTTGATGTCAAAGATGCACCTCGCTCTGGTCGCCCTATTACGCATAAAATGAATGCCATTTTTGAAAAAGTGGAGCAAGATCGACATATCAGTAGTTACGACGTAGCTGAAGAACTGAGAATTGATCACAAAACAGTTTTGGCGCATTTGAAAAAAGCTGGGTACAAAAAAAAGCTCGATATTTGGGTACCTCACGAGCTCACTGAAAGAAACCTAATGAACCGTGTACTCATTTGTGATTCTTTATTACGACGTAATGAAACCGAATCATTTTTGAAGAAGCTGATAACTGGTGATGAAAAGTGGATCACGTACGACAAGAACGTGCGAATAAGGTCGTGGTCAAAGAACGGTCAGGCTTCACAGACTGTGGCGAAACCCGGGTTAACTCGCAATAAGGTGATGTTGTGTGTGTGGTGGGATTGGAAGGGCATTATTCATTATGAGCTATTACCACCAGGCAGGACTATCGATTCTGAACTCTACTGCGAACAACTGATGAGATTAAAGCAAGAAGTTGAGAGAAAGCGGCCGGAATTGATCAACAGAAGGGGTGTGGTGTTTCATCATGATAACGCTAGACCTCACACATCTATAGCCACTCAGCAAAAATTAAGAGAGTTTGGCTGGGAGGTGTTAATGCATCCGCCGTATAGTCCTGACCTTGCACCTTCAGATTTCCACCTGTTTCGGTCTCTTCAGAATTCTTTATGCAATGTTAGGTTAACATCACGAGAGGACTGCCAAATCCACTTGTCGCGGTATTTTGATGAGAAGTCCCAAAATGTTTATAGCAATGGGATCATGTCCCTACCTACAAGATGGCAAAAGGTTATCGAACAAAATGGTACATACATACTTTAGTTAAATTTAAATAAACTATATTAAAAAATGTTTTGAATTATCTTAAAAAATGCGAAGAAACTTTTTCCCCAACCTAATATATTATTATGATGATGACGAGTTTCTTTTTTTTTAAACTCGTCCCGAATTTAAAAAATAAATCATTTTATCAATAAAGATGAAGTTTTCAATTTAGTTGTATTTTTTTTGTTTGTTATTTATTATTTATATTTTACTTCAGTAACGGGTTCTATCGATACGTTAAAGGCAAGCAATTGATGACTCAGCATGTATTATCTGAAATCTATCCGATTATTATCAAACTATTATTGATAATTTCAAACTATCTAAACTTTGTACTAGGAAACTTCGACATCGAACGTAGTTTTCAATTTTCTTAACCTTTTTGTGAATCATTGAAATAAAACTAGTTTTCGGATTTATCTCGCGTATATTAAACTGCAATGAGTATTTAAAATCGAACCCGACGCGAGATAAATCCGAAAGCTAGTTTTATTTCAATGAATGCAGCTCGCGAAAACCTAAGAACATACTATCTTTTGGTAAATTTTGACGAACGATAATTTGCATGTTAGTTCAAACTCGAAGATTCAGACGATAAATTTGAGAGAAGGTTTGTCTCAAGATCCTCCCCGATTCATTTTAATAAAAACTGCAGAAAAAAGAAATAAAGTAAGCATAAATCTATATACTGTATACTAATGTTATAAAGCTGAAGAGTTTGTTTGTTTGTTTGAACGCGCTAGACTCAGAAACTAATGGTCCGATTTGAAAAATTCTTTCAGCGTTAGATAGCCCATTTAACGAGGAAGGCTTTATGCTATCTATATAACATCACGCTAAGACGAATAGGAGAGGGTAGGTAACATTGCACCCGCGCGAAGCCGGATCGGGCCGCTAGTAGGTATGTAATAAAGTATCAAGTATTACTTACCTACAGGAGAATTAGTACACAAAAGTCCAAAAAAACAACAGATACAGATAGTCATTGCCCGTCACGTCAAATAGAATCTTGAATCTATGCATAAATAAAGTTATCAGTTGTTGCCATGGATTACTAGATATATTTAGAGATAAGTTAAATTCCTCTCGTCCTTACTTCAATGACATTAATACTAAACCTCGAAAACAGTATCTTTTGTATAAGTACCCCTACGTCAATAGTGACCTTTATCACAGAATTTGTGCTTTTTTTTCTTAATCAGCTATCTATTTTACGTGTCTATTTCTATCATCGTTTTGTTCAAATTACATTCTAGTGACATTCTTTTTGCAATTGTAGTAATTTGTCATTGTCGGTTTGCGTCACAACTGCTGGTATTGTGAGTAAAATTGTTTTTTTATTTTTATTTATATATTGTTTGAGATCAATTCAAGCCTATTGAAAGTAAAAACTCTCAGTTCGATTACCTTGACCGATAAGAAATGGCAAGAATAAGGCTGTAAGATGGCTGTTAGTAGCGGCGTTGATACTAAAGCGGACATTTTTATTAATTTTCAGTTAATTTCAGGTATTTTAAATTTCCTATAATACTATTACTGTATGTATGTATCTTCACGCAAAGTCCCTTACGGGGTAGGCAGAGAGTGTGGGGCGCCAGATACTGTTGTTCCTTATTATAATTAAATGAAGATATATTTAGGTCTATATTTAGGCTACTCTTTAGTTAACAAAATCCGACGAGATACTTTTTTACGTACCTCGGAAGTTTAATAGGGAAATGCTATTTTTTTTTAAGTAATGGAAGTGGTAAACAAGCATGCAGTTCACATTGATGTTAGGTGATGACTGCAGCCTATAGACACCCACACAAAGACCAAGGTCAAAGAGCAGATGCGTTACGACCCCTGAGGCCTAAGGTGTTATGCCTCTGTGCCGGAAATTAAGGAGCCGTACATTACCACCTGATCGGAACACGATAGTGCTGAACACTACCATTTAGCGGCAAGTATTATTATTAATCCTAAGACAGAAGCCCGAATTTGGGGAAAAACAACTTTTTCTCTAGTCAAGATTTGAAAATATTTCCTACTGCTATCGATGCTCCTGCATATCGCACATATAAAACGTGAAAGATGTTTCTTCTTCTTCTTCGTTGTTATTACACGTGAAGATAAAATTAAATTGCGCTAAAATATATCTTCTGTCCACGGTTGCGTAAACTTGCGTATGCTGGTTTTGATACGATTTATGATATAATTTACATTTATATTGCCGAATAATGTCGCACATACTGAATTAAATATAAATTAGGTATGCAAATATATAACTAATATCTAAAATTTAAAAAGTTTCAAAGTTTTGATTTTTTTTTTAAATAAAACAAATATATCTAATCTTGTTTGGACTAATCTATAGTGTTGCCACGGAGTCATCCCGAAATAATTGAGATAGGTACAAATTTTTATTTGTTATTCGAACTAAATTGCTGAGATTGTCCAAAAAAGGCCTATTAATTTCGCGTGGTTAGTTAAATTTTAGTGATAAAATCAGTCCTGATTATAATTTAACATTTGTAGTAGTTTATCATTAAATGGTTGTAGAAAGTTGTTTCATTTTAACGCAACATAATTTATGGTGAAATACCTTGAAAACTACAAAAAATACCAGTAACTAAAATGCCAGTCCGAAGTCCTTTGTCCGTAAGGACTTCGGCAGCTTAGTGGTAAAGCCGCTGGACTAGTTATCCTGAGGTCGCAGGTTCGATTCCTGCCTGAAGTCAAATTTTTCTTTCCGTTTTTTCTTTAATTTATGCATTCATGTGCTATTGCGAAAATAAAAAATATTACAATTAACCTGCCGTCAGTAATAATAATATGAACAATTAAGACTAGGTACTTTAGAGTAAGAATTAGTCACGAGGAAGGAAGAACACAGTATCACCTTATCAATTCGATCGTCATTAAAAGTCTTATATTATTAAGTAGCCTCTCATGATGGTGAATTAATTTAATATATGACAAGGACATCCTGATAATTAAGCTAATGCCTTAATTTTGTATCGATCGATTTATTAGGAGCCTTGAATGTTGCTAATATTCAAAGAGGCCTACGAGCCGTTGTGATACCTAACTAATATGGCGAAATAGACATTTCTCGTCAATGATACAACGGAAATTGATTTTGAGCTGTACCGTAACCGGTTACAATTATTTATCTATGGCAACTAATGTAGCAATGCGTTATTTTTTAAATGTTTTATTTGCCTATTTGGTAAACATGTGTGTATTTAGACTCAGTTTTAATAACTTTGAGATTTTGAATTGAAGTGGTATGAGATACCTATAAACTTACAATATTATATAATATAAACTTACAACCTTATATGGTTGATAAAAAGACGCTTACAAAATTTTGAAATATAAAATCCTCACCTTTAAAAAGTTTATTTAAATTTAATTACACTAATTACCTGCTTAATTACATTTATCCGATTATAAAATAGTACCCATTCATAGCCGTGTTAATATCTATGCGAGAGAGCAAATCAAAAACCCAAAAGATGGTGGTTGCTCCTTATTTGAAATTCCACTGTGATTTATAAAATGATTTATTTATTATTTAAGATGCACTTCGCCACTTTTCACTATACCTATAAGGGTGAAAGACGTGTTCGAATGTTCGTTTCGAACGTGTGAATTAGATTGATGAGTTGCATAATTGTTTTGGCTTTATCAAGAAGATTCAGGAAGGTTATTCACTGCCAAATGTATTTACGGCCTTTAGATATAAAAATGGATATCTCTTATACAATGTATGAGTCATCGGCTATATCGAACCGACTGAACCGTAAATCCGTTCAATAAGTTTATACATAGATCTTTGACACATTCGCACATGTTCACTGTTTACTATCGTAGGGTATTTGAGGCTCCGCGGAACCGTTCTGATTTCCTTGTGGTAATTGCCGAGGTATGCGGACGGCGGTGTCGTCTTATTGGGACTGCGGTTCGTACGTGAGCGTTATTTCACTTTCACTTCGCACCGCGCAATGCACAGTAGCGAGCACTTCACTGTTGGATTCGGCCGGACATCATATTGTGGGCTGACCATTATGTCAAAAACTAACAGGTGTCTGTAGAAGACCAATAAAGATATGCCTGAAACTGATATATTGGGCTGTTTCCATTACAGAAGATTACAATTAATTTTCCACTAGATGCAGACTCGTGAGACCCTCGGAATTTGATAAAAAAACCAAGTGTCCTATGTGTGGGCATGTATCCGTGAATGGATGTAGGTATTTTCCTCTCTTTTATATGTCTTATTGTGTAGCAAACACACTTACAGCCCCACGATAGGCATGAGCCTGTGTCATGCGTTCCGTTGTTTACACATATAGATTAAGCAATATATGCCCTCGAGCTCTGTCACTTGAGCTCTACTATTAGTAAATCTCTGACTACCTCTTGGAGTAAAGTTACTTTTTTTCTCTCACGCATTGTTGGAAAGATACAGGTCATGCTCTACCGCGTTGACCCGATGCGAATAGTTGAAGGTAATTTAATTGCTAACCTACTATCAGAATTTTCTAAACCGCCGTAAGGCTTGACTTAGCGATTACCGCAATTAAGAAATATGAGAACACGTCGTAGTATGATAGTAGTTCCAGTGGCGAAAGTCGAGGGCGTAGGTACCAATGCATTTACTAATCTATCTATCGATGAATGGTGTTCAGCTATACCGTATTCCAGTTAAATAGTATTTTTAACATAAAGGTAAAATTTGTTCCATTGAAATGGCAACGTGTCTACATACAACCAGGTTTAGACCTGAAATTATAATATAGGCTGCAGTGCACTCAACATCAACGAACGCTTGTTCGCCATGTTCATCAGTTCATTGCATAAAAAAATCGTTACTCAGGCTTAACAGTTATACCAAACATGAGAAGCTCTGCTACAGAATATAATAATCTTATCTAGGGTTGACGATTAATTAAAATATTATCAGCTTTAAATTAATGTCATCTCAATTCACGGTTGGAATCAAAAATGTCTTTATTACAGTATCCATTTGTTATTATCGCATTTGAGTTTACTACTGCAAATAAGGAAGTCGTTTTTGCCATTTGATTTCTTATTGACTGGGCTATTGTAAAGTTTATAGGTATGTCATAAACTATAAAATAGGTATGTGATAAACTACTATGACATACAGAATATAATAAATACTATTTATTGTATTCTGTGGTTATAATAGCTCTCATACTACTCTATTTATTAAATACGAGTAGTACAGGCTCAGAAAGTTCTGTATCATTTTGTTTGCCTAGATACAATTGTTTTCTGACGCGGTTACAATTGCACTTTTGTGAAGAGCGTTTCGCCAAGGTGGACGTATCAATCCATACCTACTACTAATATTTATTAATGGGAAAATCTATCTGCCTGATTGTGTCGCATTCACGACTAAACCACAGCACCGATTTCCATGAAATTTAAAACGATAATAGTTGAAGACCCAGAGACAAATTTCGGTTTTTTTTTTTCCAAAAATCAACTACATGGTTTTAAATAGGTGATGAAACTTTATACGGAAGTCCGTCATTTTTGTTACGAATACTACGCGCACGATGTGAAGGCCAAAAGCAAGTGTACTTATAAGATTGTACCTAAAATCGAGAGTGCGGCAAATCTGGCTCTACTAGGCTGTGAGTGCTCCAAACATCAAACTTACATTGCAAACGCAGAATCTTTAAAAGGTCTCCGTGATCACTTACTTAAACGTCACGGCCACATCTATCCGGCCGATCGCTGGATTGCTCACTCGTTGACCTAGAATGTCTATAATAATATGTTTTTGGGGACCGATAGCTCCTTAATTTGTGAGACCAGTCATATAACCCATACTTTCACTTTTAAGTTGCTTTACACCAGTTCATTTCGCAAATAGCTTGTAAATGCAATGCCTATTTATTTGTTTTTAATATGTTTTACCTTTTATTAGACACAATTCAGACAAATGACCTTAACGCCAACACCATTCGACCTTTAAGGACACGGTTATGATGGCCACTGCGCTTAAATCTTTGTTAGTTTTGTCTACTGCCTAGATGGTTTTAGATTACAATAATGTATTTACTTTTGTTTTCCTTTTATTTGAAATGAATGTATACGAATAGCAAAAATGGATAGGTAGTCTGTTTACGAAGGTTTTTAATCAATCGACCTTTACAGTGGTTTATGGGGTAGACCTGTATAGGTCCCTATATCACTATTTATATGAAATATTTTGTATTTTCCAACCTTATGACATGTTACCTTTGCTTTCTCCTACTTCCGTCTTCTTACGAAGGTTTTTAAGACCTTCGCAGTTAACAATTTACAATAATAATTGGTGCCAATGGTGTAAGGTGTTTAATTTTTCAAAAAACACGGTAGCAGCTAAAATTGTTGTTATTAAATGCGAGACCATTTAGTGCCAATTTTCTTACATAAGAGTGTATTTACTGTGCTTACGTACGTAATTTCGTAATAATTTAATCGTGAGGAACAGTATCGTCCACAGCCTACCGCTGCTTCAGATTTAGATACATATTTCTAAATTTGAAGAAAAAATCACAAATGTCGACGTTTGCAAAGGTTTTTTTTAGTTCAATATGCCAGTACTCTAAAGTGATAAAGTTTTGATTAGTGTATAATCTGGAGCATAAGTTCAATTTAAAACTTATAATTTACACAGTAGCCTTACCCGTAAATAGAATTTAGTTAGACTTCGCCACCTTGGGCCGGTTGCGGTGAGGTCTTATCTAGGGTTGACGATTAATTAAAATATTATCAGCTTTAAATTGTAATACCTATAAATTTTACAATAGCCCAGCCAATAAGAAATCAAATGGCAAAAACGACTTCCTACGTGTATGATATGATTAAAGCCCGTTATATGTTTGAAAACATGTAAGATCATATGCGAATTACACAATTAGGTCTAATATTTTAACTGACTTACATATAAATGTATACTTTAAAAAAACGAAGTTAACTTGTACAATTTACAAGTTTTATGGAAATACTATGTGCAAAGTACATGGAATTTAATTTAAAAGTACCTACCTATTTACTAACAGTTCGACATAATACAAGTTGAATTAAAAATATGCCAAATTTTAAATGGCCAACCCTGTATGTTTCCATATCACATGTTTTTACAAGTTTAACCGTAAGGCGGTCGACTTAATGCTGTTTTTCCATTAAAGTAGGGAAAGTTGTCGTGTATGCCGCCGCCTCGGGTCCATCATACACTGCTAATACCGCTTTCGATGTCCAACGAGGAAGTGTAATTATTATTTATAGTTGTCTGATTGTCATTATACTCTCGTTAATTTATGAGCTGTCCTTTAATTTTTTCACGATCACGTGACGTCTAGAGTTGCAATTGTTTGTCACGTTAACTTGAACATGTCGATCTAAGCATGACTTGCAGCAAGGCTGGATGAGTGATGAGTTGATGAGTTGATGAATGACAGTCGTACAATTAATTTGTATTAGAACCACTGGCACGTGGATTATTGGGTACTACGTCTGAACGGACCAAAAAGAATGGACCGTAGTCCATTCGGCCGTAATCAAAAAACGTCTACGTCCCAACAGCCCGGTCATAAAATAATTTAAAAGTACAGTCGCATTCAAGCGTAACAATCGTATGGTTTATAAATTTTCTCTTCAAAATATTTACATATTTAAAGTAGTATTTAATCTAATAGTTATAATCTAAGTACACAAAATCGTTAACATCTTCGTTTCTAGTTGGCACGACTTCATTTAAGAAAGCAGCAAGAAAAAAAATTAAGACTTAAGTATTTCAATTTATAACTTTTGCACTCGAATGTACTCCATGTATACATTTGTTAACAATATTTTTGATTACGGCCGAATGGACTACGGTCCATTCTTTTTGGTCCGTTCAGACGTAGTACCCGATTATTAACCCGGCCCCGTTCGAATGGGGGTTGTTGTATAATAAATACCTGCACAGCGTGTGGTAATTTACAACGTTTTTGAAAGCATATTATTATGTTTGTATTTTTGCACTTGTGTGCACCTAACTTAGCGATGATTGATTGGATGACCGTGGCTTGAAGGATTTAATTCCTGCCTGGATTAAGTATGGGTAACAGTTTTTGTACTCCCATATACCTATTATCTAGTAGTTTTTTAAGTATATTAATTTTTTTTTTAATTGCGTAAGTCATTTTTATCTTCTAATTGGGAGACGGAGATCTTCTAATTGGATAATAGTCGAGACCGTCAATATTGTCCAATGTACTTCCAGTACAGTACCTACTATTAGTGTTTATGGATATTAACAATGGTATTCACTTTATGCAGATTTTTTTAAAAGTATAGTTAGTACCGTCAGCAGTTGCTCATTTGTAAATGTGCTTATACCACATCCATAGGTACCACGCCAGTTCCAAATAACTTATTGATATAATCACCAATATCTGCCGAGCCTTTTTTGCATGGAACAACATTATTTTACCGTTTTTTCTTGACTCGTGTCAAATGACCGTATGCCTCATGCATAGTAACCTCGCTGACACCACTTCAATAATAAAATGCTAAGATAATGAGCACTTTCGATTAAGGCAATAATAACTGCATACAATCAATGCAATGTGACATTGATTCGTTGCTAAATGAAGTGTTTACAATGTAGTTTTATTGTGGATACAAAAGTAATGGTTTGATAAATCTTTCGCCAATGACGTAACAACTGATACTGCATTACATTTGGTGACTTTCGAATAATTACATTCACTATCTCAAAATATTGGAAGATTATAATTTCCAAAATTACGAAGTGAAACTTAAAGCCTTTTTGGTCAGAAAATACTAATTGTAAATTAATAAAATGTTTAACTATCGCTCAAACATTTTACCTTACACAGTGTCTTGGAGCTGGTTTCTAGATTTCTAACAAAATTAGAGAAAACTGCGCGTCGGCTCCGTCTGTTACGTGATACGAACAACAAGGAGATAAACCGGAAGTTGTATTTTTTAACTACCGTTTTTGTATTGCAAACCACTTACGTACATCTCGGATCCAATGATTCGATGTAGAAACAAAAAGAGTTCGTTCCTAATTGTAACACCTCGGCTGACTTTTACGTTGAAACATTACGATCTAAACTTAAGCCGAAATCACGATTAGAAAGTTTGTATTTTCTATTTTTATTGCTTGTTAATATAATTGTACTCTAAATAGGTCGCGATATATTGAGTAACACACCTCCGAACTGTTCCACAGTTACAAAGTTAAAAAGCAAAAGTAGAATTACATAATAATCATACGCCGTGTCAATCTAGCATCTAAAAAATATTCCGGTGTGTCTATCAAAGATTGATGACATAAAAAACAAGTAAGAATAGTTCTCTAGTTCGTTACGCTTGGAGCTTTCACTTCAATAGTTTATGAAAAACGTTTATATCACATATTATAATAAAAATATAAATTGCCAATTACAAGATAAATTGAATACCGGCGGGGCGACTCGATTGAGCTAAAGTTAACTTTCCACAATAAAATTTGTACTTTTGTTCTAAACTAGAGCTCGACCTTTACGTGACGTAGGCAAATTACATTAAACGATCATAAGTATCGGTACTGGTAGACAAAGTGCAATGCATAGAGTTAGCTTAGTTACATTGCGAAAGCTCGCTATGGAGCCGATAATAAATTACCTACACCTAGCAGCCTTACGTAAGTCAGGTAAAAGTTACCGTTCGCCCGCCACCATTCTGAACTTCAGCACCAGTCTCAATTATGATCCTTTGTTTTTCTTGTTCGTTTACCTTCACTGATAGGTAAGTTACTGACACACCGATATTTTAATCGAGGTGTCTATCTCAATTAAAACGTGCAGTGGTCATTGAAGATTTACACAAAACTTGATGCACGTATGCACCTCGAATGTGACCTTCACCCCGAAACCCGATTTAGTTGGTAATACGACCATGGAATGTGACTAAATTTAAACAAAGAATATTTATGACTATTAATTTGATTAAAACACCTATTTAATGGATGATGTTGAAATGGTTTTCGGAATATTTGCTTATTTTTCATCAACTTGCCTGTCACTCCGCTCTTCAAGCTTCAAGTTCTTTTTATTGTGACCCAAATGTTTCTAAAATATTATTTGCTTTTTTTTATACACTCGAGATGTAAATATTTATACCAATTTCAGACAATACCAATTTTTTATAGAGTTTAGTTTTACTTTTCAGGAACACATCTTAAACTTCACCGAAATAGTGTTTCGGACACGGTGTTACAGACTAAATGTAGAACCGGTCTTATTCATTGTTTTCGCCCTGTTGGTTGTCCGCATCGTAATACCCGTTATACAACAAATCTTATTAGCTGAACTAGAGACTTAACAGTTACGTGGCATCTGTACCACACCCGTCGTGGTCAATTTCCTATAGCGCATATCTAATTGCTGTAAATAATTTTTCTTTGTCCGTCTAACAGACCGTAATAGATTGGAACGCAAGACATCTCATTGCTCGACGCTGTTTATAATACATCTTCATGATAAATTTGCACATGTATAATAATATTTGTCTTATCAAAATCACAATTTGTTATGCATCAGAATGTAAGTCGTGTTTCGCATCTCCCACTAATCCACCTACTTATTTTTTTCCGTAAACATTCTTCAAAATTAAATACGGACGATAGATAGGTCCCTACACTGTACGTGTTTGCAGAGAGTGAAATTTTTACAGCTTGACGTAAATTGGACATGCGGTGATACTCGGTGATATTTATCTTCATTGACAAATGTTCAATGACCAAAGAAAACGTTCTACCGGTAAACCTAAAATAACTGGGTCAATTTATTTGTAACTTTAGCTGTCGTTCATGTGTTGTCATGTCAATTATTTTTAATCGGACAACAAGAAAATAAATATATATATTTTTGTAAATAGTGTTCATTTTTCGACTCTACATTTTTTAGGACGTTAGAGCCGCTTGTATGGTACGTTGACGACATTTAATAGCAAGTTATGAGCAATAATATCTATGTTCCGTTCGGTTTACCTTCAGTCTCTGAAGTCTATAATAAATGATTCGTTGAGATAATATATCCGCTTGCAGACAATACAAAGGCACACCTATAGTTTGGGAGATGATATTGAATTCAGTTGCGCGGTTTCGTAGTCAATTTGTCTGCTTTATTGTGTGTTCGCCGTTGTTTGCCTTTGAAAGTCAAACAGTTCCAGCTATCATTGTCGGTAAGATTATTTACCAACTTCCTACATGCGGTTGAATCGACACCGCTTATTTTGATAGTGGAGTTGCGAGTTACGAATAGCGAATTGATATAATAAGACGAGCAAATACTGCACCATATTATTCAATTGGGCGCTTGACGTTCCAAACACCTATTGTATCGGATATTGTAAAATTGTATTCAAATCTAGCATGAGGCTCTTTTGTTCTGTCTATTTATTTTTCCTATTCTCACGCAATTGTGTTTTCTCTTATAAATTCGTTAAAACTTGAAATTTACCCTATTCAACTACTCGTTTGGTGCCTACTAATGATAATTACGTGACCTATCGGGCTTCATTTGTTTTCGTTTTACACGGAAAATTCTCGTATACGGTTGAGTTATAGTGACGATCCCAGTTATTCCATAGGTTTCATGTTAACGAGATGTAATATAGGGTGATAGAGACGGGGGCGTGGCGTGGCCGGCGTCACGCCGCGTCGGCGCCTCGTCTACACGCTACTCGATTGTTCTAGATCCAAAATTTGCAATCGTCTCTTGATTGAACTATCAGTTGGTGACGAATTAATAATCAAACATTTTCATTCATGTTATCTTTACAAATGGCACGCGATGTAAATGTAGGTACATGGTGTTTAAAAAGACATAAATGTAGAGCAATATTTTGATGTTATTGTCTCTGTTAACATCTTCATCTTAATATTGTACTTCATTTTTGTGGTACGTTTGTAGTAGGTACGTTTTTTTTTGTTCAAGAATTGACAAATCTCTAAAATGAATGTCCTCTGTTAGTCTCTATTTAAATTGGTTTCATAATTAATTTATGCGATTCTTTAGCATGAGCGAGCGTGATCTTAGACAAAAATTCCACGGATCCGATCTCGACTCTCGAACGCGTGTTTCGCACCTTGATCTAAATACTTGCGACATTGTCTAGTGACGATGTCGTATTGTGCATTTTGTATTACACTATAGTAACCGTTCCGATCTGCTGCATTTGCACCTAAAAACCCATGGACACGACGGTTTTGTCATTTGTCCAACAGTGGTCCCAATTTTCAACGAAAAAGCAGGTTCAACTTAATAACTTTTGTTCGCTTTCTCTTCACACTGCCGTAACGGACACTGTTTTGGCATGTAATTCTTGATACGTTTGGTGTAATGTTAGCTACAGCTGTTTTTAGTAAACAACTTGTATTCGTTTTTGTTAGCGTGTTCAAGGAACCTAACGAAAACCGATGTAGACTTGTACGAAAATGTAGAGTTTTACTCTACGTCGTTTTAAACAAATGCGCACTGGAGGCTTTGTAAATATTGCATAAGAATTTGAAGATTATATACCTAAATAATCCTTTATTATGCATTTAATACATTACCTGCTGCTGAGTGTGCCTTGAAATAACTGGCGTGATGGCATATCATAACCTTTTGACTTCCCTCGAATAAAGCTTTCTATAAGCAGATTTTTCAGCGAATGAGTTGTTATTTTTATGAACATCATTATTCTGTTTATTGTAATTTACGTTCTTATAGGTCTATACTGATAAACTTCTGTTTATTAACGTTTATTACGAATAAACAGAATTAACACTTGAGGCCAATCGGCGAGGTCTAATTTAAGTATGTATTCGAAATGTGTCATGTTCGAGTCTGTGCATAGTATAGACTATACAATACTGATTATTAAAGCAAGCTTTACATTTATATGTAAAGTCATTTATATTATAAGGCATGTAAATTTGCCAGTTAATTCAACAAATCCGAAAAGTTATCTTTTTAGGTTACCGTGTGTTATTGAACAATAAGGTAGTTATTCTGTCGGTGGTTTAGTAAAAGTAACTGCCATGATTGAATAAACAATGGAAGCGCCCACCTTCCACTAAGATAACTCATTCGCCTTTTACTTACCATTGTTTTCGAAATTACTGCAAAAAGAGAATTCAGCATTCTTACAAACATCATTTTGTGTATTACATTTTCATCACTTTACAATACCTACCCACTTCGTAATTCTATGCATTATTTTCCTCGATGCATTTCTCAATATACGTGATTGTGTATAGGTACATGTCTCAATATATTTTTCTGCTGTGACGTCATATCAAAAGGCTTACGGACAATTTATTGCGCAAAGCCTTCACGTGATCAGTTAGTGGTAATATTGAGGCAAGTTTATGTATAGGTATATCGATGGAGCTCCTATCGGGTGTTGGGTAATCGGTGGAAAGAGCTTCGTTACGTAGAGGTTTCGATAGAGGCTCGCGACGTAAGGCCGTGGTTGCAGTCACGTCGCTGCCGGTGAGAGGCGCCCCTCCTATGGCGGAAGGTCGCCAGTAAATATCGCTAAGGAGAACGGCACTACAATGAATCCTTGCCGAGACCCGCCCGACCGCCCGAACGCCCGGCCACTGCTCGCCTTGCGAACAATGCACACACCAATTTCATCACGCTTTTTATTAAGTAGACCACCTTTATATAACTGACCGTTTCGTTTGCCCCCGCGCGCGTGCTACATTAGAAACATAATCTTGAAGATTGACGTATTCATCCGTTATCATAGGAAGTCGCGATAACGAATTGCACGTTCGAGTGGCCTGAGTGCCACTAATCTAATCAATAACCGCGCGCAAAAAAATTAACATAGGAATAGTTCATTCACCGTTATGGAAAATCATTGTTATTAACTGCATGATGACGACAATGATACTTGCTGATCACGCTGTTTCAGCCGTCTACAATGTACTGCTGATAATATTCTAACAAAATCCATCAAACAATATAATTTGCATTTTTAGGGATCCTTTGTCATGTAATAGTATGTCATTTGAATACGTTGATTCAATTGAACATTTTAAAATTACAGACAGTGTAATTACAGTTTCGTTAATTAAATATTTGTGTCACTCAGTATGCGAACCTCTCGTGCTCTCGAGTGTAAAACTGTAGAACTGGATTGTTCACTGACAAAACAATGCGCGCGACTCGAATACATGCAGTATTTTCCACGTTTATACGTACATATAATTAAATGAATCGGTGTTACCTCACCACTGCAAACGATTGCGACAAGACGGTCGTATCGTCCATTAGAAAGTCGGCGAATATGCAAATAGTATCGTAGAAACCTCACGAATAACTGGCCACTCACTTCGCCTTTAAATGTGTCTGCGATGAAAGTGACGACTACCGTTAGTAATTGTGTTAGAGTAATTTCTTTTGGATGTATCGCCGAATCCGCCAAGTCTTTAATCCAGTTTACGAAGATCATCTCCGCGCGCATTAATTGAAATAGAAACGCCGCGTTTAAACAGAACACGGTGTTTATCAATGTGTCGGCTACTTGAACGTTAACATTCATTTATTTATTTATAAGTACCACCGTTTCTCACGATTGTTCACGCTGAACTCGACTTATTTTAGTGCCGCATATTTTTACATTTCGACGCGAGTTTTATTTTCATATTACTTTCATTGGTCATACTAATTTTGAACGTTTGAATAAGACTGTTCTCTTAGTTCAGATTATGTAATCTGTTTCTTTATTTCATAACATTAAATTTAATTGATAAATTACGTGTACCGCAAGCTGTTATGGAATTGCTGATGAGTAATCATCAATTATTATTTCAATAATCAATCAAAGTTATAATTTTGGGGTAAACCTAATAACTGTGAACTCCCTAAGCCTGATTAAAGTACAAATTCGACAATTGCAATCGCATTGGAATATTTAATAAGGAACTTACCTGTTCTGAATTTTATGTTCTGTGGCTAGTACCTATCAGTGCAATAAGACTGTAAGATGGTTGTTTAATAAAACGTTAACATAACAGCTGATACCGAATCAAGGGAAAATTGATAAGCATGACATCAAAATAATAGCAAGGAGCGTAAGTAATCTTCCATTCCATTTCCCCTTTCGCGTTTCCACGGTGACGTTAATCATACACGCCTTTTTGCTACGTAAGAGTCTTTGTTTCGATTTTATACATTGGGTTCAATACGCTCTTTTCTCGTATCCAAGGTTGAAAGTGGAGCTGTAAACAACTTTATATTAAACATTGTCAACAGATGTCTCTTAAGTATAAAAAATTATAAAATAAGATAATAAGTAAGCAATTAACATAGTGCCGATCACAAGCCGGCTGCGTGGATTTCCCGCTACGGACCGTGTTGAAGAGAACTATTTATTATCGTTGACTGCTGACGTGCGCCAGTATTGAAACTTCGTATAATGTATTCAATCTTCATACATTTAAAGTCGAATTCGTGTTGTATGACACGAGCCACCTCCACGGCGTTACGTCAATAAGATACAACACGTTAACTGGCCGGGCCGGGGCGCTCGACTGCCTGCTTCGCGTCCGGGTTTGTCGCTTTGAATCTATAATATATCTTTCCACGGAACTTATTATTTGTGCTTATTTATCAGGTGCGAGCTCGTTGAATTAGCCTCGACTGGCAACGCGAACCTAGGACGCAGACATTTAGTACTTATATCTCTCGGTCGAGTGAACCGAACCGGTTGTGAGACGGCCTCTCACTTCGCAACTCCACCGCTAGCTGCTCGCTTCGAAATTAGGTAACCAACAAAAGCTACGCTTGCTGCGCACGACGGGTGAAATACAATAAAAATATTAGTGCGAGCTGAAATTATACTGAAACCGTATTTGCTAGAAAGAAGCCTTTGACGTAATAGTGAATAAACAACGCGGCCGTCACGTGTCCGGCCATATAAGGCGTCAGTATTCATCGCAAGAGCGGCAATCGCGTGGTGCCTTGAAAAACGGATGATGAATTTCCTCGTATTTTCCGGTCCAATCGAGGCGCGCAGTCAAACGACCTTCGCTAAAAGACAAACAATGAAACTAACGACCTTGACATGATATGATCTGCAGCTGATGTATCGTACTCGTTACCTACAAATAGTTATTTGGTCATATGTGTTACTGTATCAATGAAGTTTACCTAAAAATGAGTGCAACAAAGCAATTAATGGAACAAAGAGAAGGCCATGAGCGAACGAATGTAGCGGGCGAGACGGCTGTTCACCGAATGCCGAAGTATTTCATCGCTGCGCGCTCTTTATATCAGCGCTGTCAGGCACCGCAGAGAAAGCCGCGCCCCGCGCTCCGCTCGGTGTCTTTGCGTTCAGTTCATAGCGGGTTTTTTCCTCATCACCTCTATAATTGCCTATAGTATAGCTCACCTTGAGTTCATCAGTCGCGACTGATGCCCGGACGAGCGTCAAAACGCTTAACAACTTGGAATTATTCAGTTTATCGAAATGTTACAATACATTAAAATTTAGAAGATCCATTATGGAAAATGCCAGTTCAAAATCAGCATTTCGGCGATAATGGACGTCTATCAAAACATCTTATCATAATCTGATAGCAACGTCCGACAACATCGCCAACAACTGATACAGTTTTGTATTTTTGCATGGTTTTTATCTATTGTTACAAATACGAATGCTAAATTGATTTTGTTTCACTTCACAGAAAGTATTATCATGATTCTCGGATCCGTGATTCATCCAGATTGGCCGCATGATCCTAGTATTGGTTAATACGTTAGCGAGGGGACTAGTCGGGTTATTGCTCCATCAGTGTCCGCATCGCGGCGCACTTTTTAATAGGTTAATTGCCTGGCATTGTGGTGCTGGCACACATCGCCAGCCGCGACCTTAGTGCGGCTCGGGGCCACGCATTTAGGTGCGCGTCACCAAATGACACAGAGATACTTCAGCTCCGACGCTGACACGACACGAGGAAATTCGATATAGAGACTTAAGGAAGTCTCTTCCCATAAGACCTTCATAATTATCCTTTCCAAAGATCTACTTCCTACCGAGAATTGAACGTCAAATGTCCTTACAAGATCCTGTAAACCTGCCGCCGACTAATGTTTCCACCTGACACATATAGTTGCTATCCTATAACGCTTGTCGTTTAGAAAATAATCTATTAACGAGTCTCATTTTCATTGCAAATTGTTTGCGAAGTGAAAAATGTAGAGTACGACCTCGATAGAGGTGACGACAACCAAAAACAAAAGTCTGAAATAGCGAACGCGCCCGGTATTCAGTGTAAGCAGTTACATAGAGCTTCTAGTAGATTTCATTAAAAATCGCGTGTTTGCTACTAGTCGATGGTGAAACGGTACGATGCGCTCGGCGGTTACTTGTAGAGCCGCGACGTTGCCATTCCAGGCGATGAAAGTCGTCGTTTGGTCGTTAGACTCTTTACTGTGCTGTACACTGTACTCATACGCGCAAAACACTTGCGATCACATTTATACCCATTAATCAGTTTTTATGTTTTATCAGTACCTCATGAACCCTTATTTGGATTTGTGACTCCGCTTGTCTTTCCCATAGAAACCTATGTATGGTTTTTTATTGGCAATGTTGAGGCGCGTACATCGAAAAATTATTTTGTAAGTGAAGTGGACTGCGTTCACGAACGTTCGTGTCGACATTCAATCGCTGTCGTTTCGCACACGCGACATCCACTATAAACATTATTTTTGGACTCATAATTTAATGGAAGTATCTCGAACTAGTAGTAGCCCGAAGGATCCGAATCGAAAATAATTAAATTGTCAATTTTTAAGGTTACTTTGCGAACATCTCAACTCTGCGATAGCCTAACTACTTACTAAAATGATCTTCAATAAAAATGTAAACATTGTACAACTCAGTTTTTTATTAAAAGTATTTTTGACTATATTTAAGGTTTTTTTTATAAATTATCTTAAACTATACCAATTTTACCATTTGTCCGTGCACGCAATATGTTAAAAAATCGACCAACTCACGCAAAGTGCATAGTTTCGTAAATCTCTAAAACGGCTTTGCTATCTTCGAACATTTCTCTTCATAGTACGCTTAAACGCAATATTTGTAGCTCTATCAAGCTAACAGGTGTGTCTTTATAATTCTTTGTCATATTTGCTTATTTTCCTCTGTTACCTTGATAGAGCTCCTATTTCCTTAGATCCAGTGTTGCAAAGCTTAAAAAGTGGACAGAGGGGCAGCCAGATCTTGTTTCAATAACATAGTGGTTTTTAATCTTTGAATAAAGCCTGTAACATCAAGGCAATTTGAAAATTGTATTTCCATTATTGCCATAGAAACCTTAAAAGGAACACAAAGCTTTTTCTTTACGTATTGAATTTAATATACTGAATCCGTTATTTTAGTCATACCTAGTCCCAGTCACCTAAGTATAAATTGTCTATATTATGAACCGACAGGCTTTTTTCGTTTCACGTTCGTAAATATACGCTTGCTGCAACAATCCTAAGATAACGTTTGAGGGCATAATTAACTTTTTAACTGCATTTTGTCTAAAATGTAATTAACACGTTTGTTTGTTCTCAAAACCCATTTAGATATTCAAATATAGTTTTTATTGGTAACACAATACTTCCATGACATTGTTCATTTTGTCCATGACCATATTTCCGCGTTTTACAATAATAGAACTTATTTAGCAAAGACTGTTCCAAGTTGTTTTAAGTACATGATTTTCTTTTACTTTATCAAACAACATGTTACCTATTTCTTCTTCTGCTGATTGTCCAAATTACTATCTAGAAAGACATTTTCAACAAGTATCGAACTCAAACATAAAAAAAATTAGGTAATTTGGTAACGTGCGAAAATGTCTGTCTAATAATAAAACCTGATTTAATTTAAAATTATGCACAAACACTTTAAGAAAAAGGAGCCTGCGTATTGCCCCTTTAATATGATCTTAGAGTACAAAACTAAGCATCCCTATCCTTCAGGCAGCACGTAAAACGTATGACAATTGATTTCTTATTGTTCTCGGACCTGATAAGGTCCATCTGTCTGATTCAGGGATTAATCCCTGAAGCAGCAGCAACATCGGTTCTGCATTAAGGCAGTTCTTTCAGCAGAGTAGTTCAGTTTGTTTTGACGATTAATAAAATGATTTATTATATATTTATTAGTAATTATTTATAATAATATATTTTAAATCATCACTAGACACTTTGAACTGCTACACAATTTAACTCTCTCTTTTGTAGGACCGACATTGTTAATAGGGACCATCGACCAAAAGAAAACATTTACATTGAAACATTAACTCCTCTAAGTATATTTAGAAATAAAGTACTATCCAGATGCTAATATTGTCCAGATTGGGTCTACAAGATGCTGAAGTATTAGGAAATACAAATTTGGATGTACCTATATGTATAATTAATGCTGAATATCCCTTGTAAAAGAGTAAATATTTTTTAAATAACTTGTGACTTTCGTTACAGTTATCACGTTAATTATGGTACTGATATAAATAAAATGATCGACTTCATCATTTATAAAATCGATTAGGCACATATTTATTCTCGCCGTCTGTCTTTCTTGTCGACTAGCACAAAACAAAATACAGTGAATCCGGAAAGACTCACAATTTTATTATTGGTGAAACAATTGTGTAGTCAAACGTCAGCGTTTCTAGTTTGTTCAATCCAGAAGTTAACAATTGAAATGTTTTAATGTAGTGACACACATATGACAACATAACATACAGTGGAGTCATGTTAATATTCGATTGTTTAATAATGTATGAATATTTCTTTGATAAGAAAACCATTAAACTATGTTACGTAAAGATAAAAGAAACGTGTTCTATAGCTATAATTAGGATAATCCTTTATATCATACTTAACTGGTTGTTTAATATTAACAGTCGATTTGATCAGCAACTAAGTCGGTACACTGCCATAAATCTTGTAATCATAATGATTACAATTCACAAAATTGCGTCCAGAACCTTTATCTTTTCCTTATTAAATTTGTCCTTCGGCTATCGTTCATTGTTCAAAAGGCAGCAATTCTGGGTATTCTAGTTGGATTATAAATTACAATATGTCTTTCATTTGATTACAGAAAATCTCCATTCCGGCTCCATCCAGTGGAAATGGCACATTGGGCGAATCCACATTTCACTTCAGTATCAATAGCAATGCAGAAATGGAGGGTCCACAGGTAAACAAACAAAACTTTTAATTTTATAAATGTCTCATTATTTTTCTTCTCAATTATCTTGAAGAATCAGATCAGAGAAAATATTATTAAAGTAAACCATCATCCAAAACAACCAAATGTAGCTTACTTTCTGAGCGGACTAGTTTTAGAAAAACATATCGGGAAGAGATTTTTTCTTTTTAACCGGCTTCGAAAGAAGGAGGAGGTTATTTAAAATAAATTACAACGCATTGTCACTATGTACACACAATAAAAAAAGGGAGATTGGAGGATTGGATGGGGGGTTGAGCCCAAATTTTGCGAAATCTCACCAGGGGACGGGGGACAGGGTTTGAAAAATGGCTAAAAATGCTTCGCGTAATTAATGGACGCTCCCTAAGTACCTACCTAGCAAACGATCAAGCAGCACATTGGTGGTAATAAAAATCATAAAAAAGTCATGACATTTTTAAATTTTATTTCCGAACTCATTAAGTCAATATATTATTATCCTTCTGTGTGTATTTTTTTCTATGGAAGAAGGCTATATTATTCGATTTACGTAATTTAATATATTCAAATACTTGACCGAAGACTCGACTGGGTGATTCAAATATAGTTAATGATGAATTTTATTACGTAATTGAATGCAATTTGAGCGCAAAATCTGAATTTAATGTGTATCTTATGATCGATGAAAATTTTATTGCTTTGAATGTTCGCTACGTGAATTTCTGTTTCGCGCCTGCTTTATCGATAAATTATTACAAGATCACCAGTATTACAAGGCTTACTTAAATAATGCATATAAACAATAATGTTAGGTATATACGAAAGAAAACATACATGACATATAACTATGTATACAAAAATTAAGATATCCTTATTGATGTAAGTACCAATAATGTGAAGAAATTACTCTGGGATATCGATTCTCGACAAACAACCCTCAAATATCATATTATTGTTTCATTATCTGAGGGCAAATTAGAGTGCAGGTAACATTTTTGGTAAGATAATCTTAGACAACCAGGTACGTCAAACATCTACGATGAGAATATCTAGAGTGTACCTACTATGATGGTATTCTGCGTAGTTCTACTGCAGTTCTACTCCGATATATTTTGCATTGACATACTTGAAGTTAGCTTCTGGTGAATTTTATACGTTATGAATTATTTATTTATTTAAATTTAATGCACACAAAAGGTACATAAAGTGAACTTAATGCTACTACGAGGCATTATCAACCAGCCAACCTTTGGGTTGTGTTGAAAACGTAAGATAGGTGCTGATAAAAAGAAATGTAATAATACGAAACTACGTTTGATATATTTATACATACAGCGTGCTATAAATATAAGAATATAGCAATCATACAAAACACACATACATACATACAAAATAAAAATATTCTTACATATATGATGATAAATATATAAAATATTAAAATATATGTAATATATAAATATAATGTACAAGTCTTAAGAATGAAACGAGAATAAACAATACATACATTATTAAGAGGATTTTAAGAAAAGGCTGCGAAGCTTATTTTTGAATGATGATTTACTCGGAGCTTTTTTAATGTCAATAGGCAGCGTGTTCCAGAGCCTGATTGCAGTAACAACGAAGGAGTTAGACATAAACCCAGTACGATGGGGAGGAACTTGAAGTATAAGATTGAGTGATGAACGAAGATGAATTAGGTGAGTATAACCGAGAAGTTTAAAATGACATTTGAGATAAGGAGGAGATAAAGGATCGTTAAGAATGGAAAATAATAAACAAAGAATTCTAATGTTTCTTCAGTGACGGATGGGAAGGCATTTAAGCCTAGAGCGGTGAGCGGAAATATGATCAAATTTACGGAGACCGAAGATGAATCTAATGCAGTTATTGAGAATACGATCCAGTTTCAATAGAAGTTCTTGAGAAAGGTCGGAATAACAAACATCCGCGTAATCAAGAGCTGGAAAAATAAGTAATTGTACCAGAAGCAGTTTGGTCTTCGAAGGTAGAAAGTTCTTGAACCTATAAAGGGAGCGAAGCGTAGCTGTGGTATTTTTGCAAATATTAGTAATTTGAGTATTCCAGCTCAGAGTTGCGTCCAGGTGTAAACCCAAGTGTTTGACGTCGCGAGTGGATACTGGAATTGGAATATTAAACAATATGGGAGGTAAGCTATTTAAATCTAATTTATTTAGGTAATATGGACTACCTAAAATACAAGCCTGACATTTATTGATGTTAACAGATATGCCAAAGTTTTGAGACCATACGGATAATGAATATCAACTTTAAATAATGTTAGTCATGTAAGAATTTATTATAAGAAGTCATTTTATATAATTAAACCTCGATAATGTAAAGGATATAGGCAGGAAACTTAATTTTCTTATTATTTTTATGTTTTATCACTTTCTTATTTTACGCATGTTTTAGGTTCCCTTTTTAGATGTCACGTTTATTTGTGTATTGTTTTTTGATATAGTAATGTTTGTTCTTTGTTTTTATGTACATTTTATAATAATGAGTCGTAGCATATAAAAGTTATTAAGAAATGTTTAGAGAAATATGTGGAAAATTGTTACATTTTCTATATTTACTTATGAATAACTTTTTAGTCTTTTTATGAATGTTAATAAAACTTATGTATAATAATAGAGAAAACTGTAACAATTGTAAATATGTATAACACATGTATGTAACTATGAGAATTTTAAAAATAAAGAAAGAAAACCAGGTCAGCCATAACAAAAATTAAGTGCAAATTCGGGCAAAATACGACCGAAAAATGAGGCTCTCTTGACGGTATTGTTCGAGGGATAGGACTCAAGACAGATTCGAAAGTATGACATGGTCTCCAGCAAGTGAAAACAAGTGAAGAAACAAGAAGAAATAGGAAGAAAAGTGAACCTGGAAGACTGGAAGACTAGAAGACCCCAGTGATTCTACTATAGGACTAGGTCGTCGGGGTAGGGTTATCACCAAGGCTTGGCTGGCCTGCTTTTCGGTCATATTATATGTAACCGATTGTTTCTTTGCTGAAACACCCCTTCCCCGCACCTCTGCCCCTCACACTGGCGGCGCGGATCCAGACAGGCGTATACTGCCATCGGTGTCAACACTACGAGCGGGCATCCGGCGCCGGACGGACAATAGGTCCGCCCGTACATTCTAAACGCCCGCACATTACGGTCGTGGTGGTTCGCAGGTGGCACCACGTATGCCACTGCATCATAGCTCAACCAGAAGAGCGCCCCACGACATCTGCTGGTCCTTCGAGCCGGATCTTCGTGTTGAACATCAGACCTGCGGACTACTGCCGTCGCCATGCCAGTCACCAGGAGTCACCGAGGAAATTCACCAGCGGACCGGCCGGCTGCACCCCGCACCACAGAAGAGACTCCAGAGACTACGGAATCTTCAGGAACAACGGGATCTTCGAGCACCAACACAGAAGGCACACTCACCACATCATACGAATCAAGAGTGACGTCGGGAACAGAGACCAAAGAAGACTCTGTGGTGGCTGCTCCTGCCGCTTCTGCTGCTCCTGCTGCCGCTATTGCACCGACTACGACGGCAACGGGAAATAAGACGCGCTCTACGAAGACAACAAGGCGTCGAGAATTGGAAGCCAAAATGGAATTGGCACGTCGTCAATTAGAAGAAGCAAAGGTAGCTGCAGCACTAGCCCAGAGTCAATGGGAACTGGTCCAGCTTGAGAACGAAGATTCCGAAATCGAACAAGAAAAAGATTGGGAATCGAACGTCCAGACGTGGGTGCAGTCGACGGTGGACAGGGTGTCCGGGAAGGGGCATCAAGGAGATGTGCCCGGGGAGGGGCACCGGCCGGGACCGTCCGGGAAGGGGCGGGCCAGCCAACCTCCGACGACCACCGCCGCCGCAGCCGTCGTCAAGCCAGAAGACCAAGCGGAATCATTAAGAAATGGAAATAAGGAACTTGCGGAGGCCATCGTTAAAGCAATAAGTGTTGCGCCACGACATGTATCAGCATCGCAACCTAACTACGTACATGAATTACCCGGCTTCAGGACGGTTTATGAAGACACCGCACCGCTATTTACGGAAGCACAGAATATGGCGCGGCTGCGGCGGTCTATTAAGGGCACAGCAAGAGAGGCAATCAAGAGCCTGTTATATTCGGAGTGCCCACCTGAAGAAGTACTAGAAGCCCTTCGTCGAAGATTCGGAAGACCAGAAGCCCTGATCCTGATGGAATTAGAAAAAGTCAAGAGTCTATCCAGGATCCATGAAAACGCACGTGACATTTGCGTGTTCGCCAGCCAAGTGAACAACACCGTCGCGACTATACGGGGGCTAACAAAACCTCAGTACCTGCCCTCACCGGAAATGGTACGAATCATCGTGAGCAAGATGCCAGCGGTACTGCAATATCGGTGGTACGACTTCGCCGCCGATGCTACGGATCAAGATCCAGACCTGGTGCAATTGATGAAGTTCCTCAACAGGGAAGCAGACCGATGTGGACCGTACGCGACACAAGAAATTATGCATCAATCGCGTCAGCCTCCACGACGTCAATTTGCACACGCCGCTTCGGAACAAACCGAAGAAAAGAAGACCTGTCCACATTGCCAGAACGATCATCACCTACTTGAATGTCGCAAGTTTCTACAGCTACCAATGAAGGAACGATGGGACGCCGCTGTCAAGTCAAGATTGTGTTTCAAATGTCTCCAAGGACGACATCGTAAAGAAACATGCCGACGTCCTCCATGCAAAGTGTGCAAGCGATGGCATCACCGTGCTTCATGAAGACCGCGGGGATATCCCGAAGCCCGAAGAGAAAAAAGAAATTGCGAACAACGTCATGTTATCAGTGAACACAGCAAGGACAGCCAAGGCGTACTTGAAGATGGCTCCCGTTGAACTGTATGGACCAAGAGGAACTACCCAAGTCTTGGCGTTGCTGGATGAGGGATCAACCGTCACGCTGCTCGATGCCACGGTTGCAAGGCAGATTGGCCTCAAGGGACCCGTGGAAGCACTCACTCTGGAAACGGTGGGAGGAAAGACCATCACCAAAGGAGACTCCATGAGAGTTAGCGTGAAGATAAAAGGATTGCATCAGACAAAGAAAAGAAGTATTTCTGGGGCACGAACCATAGACAACATTAACCTGACGCCTCAGAAACTAGACAAGAAAAGAATAGAAGAATGCGCTCATCTCAAGTCAATGACGGACCAGTTATATTATGAAGGAGAGTCACCCAAGCTATTGATCGGACAAGACAATTGGGAGCTCATCGTGTCCAGAGCCACACGCAAAGGGAAAAGAGGTCAACCCGTAGCATCATTGACCTACCTCGGGTGGGTGCTACACGGGTCCGATGGAACGAGACCGGTGAACTTCGTAACCTGCGCGCACGGATCTTCAAAGGAAGAAGAATTAGAGAAGAGCGTCAAAGAACACTTCGCCGTGGAATCATTAGGAATCCAGCCACGCCGACCGACGACATATATGTATCTTCACGCCAGGTCCCTAACGGGGTAGGCAGAGAGTGTAGAGCGCCAGACATCCCGGTTCTGACAAACCTCTCGTGCCTCGTCTACCTTCATCATTCTCTTCATACATGCACGCCGATTCCTAAGACTTTTGACCCCACCATCAGACAGAACTCGACCTATTTGGTCATGGTAGGTCAGCCTTGGTCTTCCTGGGCCTCTGCAACCATCCACATTCGCATTGTATATCTGTTTAGTCATTCGCTCATTCGACATTCTTTCTATATGCCCGAACCATCGGAGCATGCCTTTTTTCATTTTTACACCGATACTATCATTCACACAAAGTCTCTTTCTTACATCTTCATTACGAACGCGATCGGTGAGTGATACACCGCAGATATGGAAGAAAAGGCTCTGGCAATTTTAGAAGAAACCACAAGAAAACTGGACGATGGGCGCTTCGAGACCGGCTTTCTCTGGAAGAACAAAGAAGGAACCATGCCAGATAACTACAGACAAGCCGAGAACAGATTGAAGAACATCGAAAGGAAATTGGACGGGAACGCGGCATTGAAGCAGGAATACGAAGCACAAGTGAAGAATCTTCTCGACAGCGGCTATGCCGAAGAAATACAACATGAATCCGCATCGAAGAAGAAATGGTACCTGCCCCATTTCGCCGTGACACACCCCACCAAGAAGAAGATAAGGCTGGTCTTTGATGCTGCTGCCAAGTGCCAAGGGAAAAGCCTCAACGACGAGTTGCTGCCGGGACCAGATCTGTTGCAGTCACTATTTGGAGTACTTCTGCGGTTCCGCCAGAAACCAATCGCTGTGGTAGCAGATATCAAGGAGATGTTTCTGCAGGTGAAAATGCGGGAAGAAGATCGAGACAGCCTTCGATTTCTATGGAGGGGAGACCAGCGAAGTTTAACGCCGAAGGAGTATAGAATGACATCGGTCATCTTCGGCGCCGCCTGTTCCCCGAGTGCTGGTATCTTCGTGAAGAACAAGAATGCGACCGAACATCAAGAAGAATATCCCGAAGCAGCACGAGCCATCGAACGTAATCATTACATGGATGATTACCTACACAGCTTCGGGACAAGTCAAGAAGCAGTCGAGATAGCCAGCCAAGTGAGCCTGATCCACAAGAAGGCCGGGTTCGAGCTGAGGGGCTGGGCTTCTAACAATGAAGAAGTTTTGAAGACTCTCACCCCAGAAGAAAACAGCGAGGAAATAGAGTTGGGAACTAAAGAAGAAAAGACATTGGGATTAAGATGGTTCACCGGGGGCGACGAGATCGGGTTCAGAACGTGTCTTCGCAATATAAATGAAGAGGTGGTCAAACAGAAAAGAGTGCCAACCAAACGAGAAGTCACCAGCGCCATAATGTCAACATTCGATCCATTGGGGCTAGCTTCGCCGGTGCTCATCCAAGGCAAGAAACTCATTCAGAGTATATGGAGGAGCGGAGTCGGATGGGACGACAACATCACGTAAGAAGACAACAAGATTTGGTCAGACTACCTAGACAGCCTGCAGCTACTTAAAGATCTTCGGGTACCAAGGTGCGTCACGCAGTCCAACACCGAGGGGGAGCTTCACGTTTTCGTCGACGCAAGTGAAGAAGCCTACGCCTGCGCGATCTACCTGAGGCAACGCGACGAAGACGGCGGACATCGAGTGACACTTTTAGCGGGCAAAGCTAGAGTCACTCCCCTGAAACCGGTGTCCATTCCAAGACTGGAGCTGCAAGCTGCGCTACTGGGATCCAGAATGGCGCGGTCAATTGAAGAGGAGCTGGACATCATGGTCGCCAAGAAGATCTATTGGAGCGACTCCAGCACAGTCCTAGCATGGATCAAATCAGACCCTAGGACCTTCAAGCCGTTCGTAGCACATCGTTTGGCGGAGATCGAAGACACGACGAAACCTCAAGAATGGCGCTGGGTACCTACGGCTCAGAACCCAGCTGACGACGCAACGAGAAACGTACCCAGAGACTTCGGGAGCGACCATAGATGGTTCCACGGACCTGCGTTCCTGGCACTAGAAGAAGAGGATTGGCCGAAGCCGCGCACCATCAAGACAGAACCCACCGGCGAAGAAAAGGAGAAGCCGATTGTGGGAACTACGAAGACCGTCGACAAACACCCGACACCGGACCCAGTCAGGTTCTCCTCCTGGACCCGGTTGGTGAGGACAACTGCAAGAGTGCTTCAGTTCGTGGACCTGTGCCGAAAGAAGAAGCTGCCAGTGAACGTGTCCCGCAAGTTTGAGCGTCAAGATCCTACCTGGAAAAGTAACAAGAAAAAAGCCAAGGTAGCCATGAAGCCCGTGAACAAGAAGACCCAAGAAAGAAGATTGATTCCCCTTGAACCCGACCAAATGAAGACTGCTGAGAAGATTTTATTACGAAGAAGCCAAGAAGAGAGCTTCCATGAAGAAGTACGCTGCGTCGAGAAGATGAAACCATTCGAGAGGAACAGCAAACTTAAGAAACTAGATGTCGTCATGTATGTATGTATCTTCACGCCAGGTCCCTAACGGGGTAGGCAGAGGGTGTAGAGCGCCAGACATCCCGGTTCTGACAAACCTCTCGTGCCTTGTCTACCTTCATCATTATCTTCATACATGCACGCCGATTCCTAAGACTTTTGACCCCACCATCAGACAGAACTCGACCTATTTGGTCATGGTAGGTCAGCCTTGGTCTTCCTGGGCCTCTGCAACCATCCACATTCGCATTGTATATCTGTTTAGTCATTCGCTCATTCGACATTCTTTCTATATGCCCGAACCATCGGAGCATGCCTTTTTTCATTTTTACACCGATACTATCATTCACACAAAGTCTCTTTCTTACATCTTCATTACGAACGCGATCGGTGAGTGATACACCGCAGATCTTGCGCAAAGATCTCATCTCGACCGCGTTCAATTTACTTTCATGCTCTTTCCTGCATACCCAGCTCTCGCTTCCATATAAAAGCGTTGGAGTAAGTACAGCATTATGTACGGCTAGTCGAGCCCGCTGGCTGAGATGTTTAGATTCTAGCAGCTTACCCAACGCTCCATTCACGCAATTCCCAGCCAAATGTCGTCATAGAAGATGGATTACTACGACTCCGAGGAAGAATCGACGTAGCGAGACATGTCCGGCAAGACAAGAGACCTGTGGTACTAGACAGCAAGCACTACATCACCAGATTGCTCATCGCACACTTCCACGAAGAGTTCAACCATGGCAACCACGCGACGGTGATCAATGAGTTGAGGCAGCGCTACTGGATCCTGGGGCTACGACACGAGTGAGATCGACGGTTCATCGTTGTCAGTGGTGCAAAGTATACCGCGGCACGCCACAGCTTCAGCCGATGGGGAATCTCCCGCTGGAGCGACTACGACATGGAGAACCACCATTCACATGCACCGCCGTAGACTACTTCGGGCCCATGATCGTCACGGTAGGCCGACGTCATGAGAAGAGATGGGGCGCCCTGTTCACGTGCCTCACAACTAGAGCCGTTCACGTCGAGCTAGCAGCGTCTCTGTCAACGGACTCCATGATTCTGGCGCTGCGACGGATGACTGCGAGACGGGGAATGCCAAGGACGATCTTCAGCGACAACGGTACGAACTTCGTGGGGGCCAACAAAGAACTTCAAGAAGCCTTCGCCAGCCTCAACAAAGATGACCTCATCACCGCTGCAGAACGTATGAGCATCAAGTGGAAGTTCATACCACCTGGAGCTCCGAACATGGGGGGAGCATGGGAACGCCTGGTCCGGTCCATCAAAACAGCCCTGGCGATGACCCTCAAGGAAAGACACCCCAGAGAAGAGGTCCTACATACACTGCTGCTAGAGGCGGAGCATCTGGTGAACTCGAGACCGCTTATAGAAGCCGATGAAGACACTGAAGAAGGTGCCCTCACTCCCAATCACTTCCTAATTGGGAGATCCTGCGGCACCCGACTGGGAGCTTTCACCGACGACGACCTCACCGACCGGCGTGCATGGAGAGTAGCTCAGCGACTGACCGACCACTTCTGGAGCAGATGGGTGAAAGAGTACCTTCCAACTCTGATCCCGAGAAGAATCGACGCGAGGGCTGCTACGAGAGACCTGCAGTGTGGAGACACAGTCCTCATAGTGGACTCCACGCTGCCACGAGGAACCTGGCCGAGAGGCGAGGTGGTCCGAACCAACCCAGGACCCGACGGGCGCACTCGAGTACTGGAAGTGCGCACTGCCGGGGGCGTGCTGAAGCGCCCCAGCTCCAAGCTGGTGCTACTGGTGCCGGCGCAGCGCGACGAGGAGCGGACAACCGTCGAGATCGACGGCAGAGCATCGACCAGCGAGCCAGACTGCGGGGAGGCAGCCATCGCACCGAGTCGAGAGCACCGAGTCGCCGGGCCAGGAGTCGGTGCTTCGCACGAGGGGGAGGATGTCGGCGACGACCACGGACAAAGGTGATCAATGAATGTGTTTGTGTGACAAAGACCAAAAGTGCAAGTGTACGTCAAAGTAGTCTTCGCGTAACGTTTGTAGAAAGTAAATAACGTGTATAGATGTATAGCTATGTATAGACATTCTCCTCGTACGATAGTTTTGGATACAATTTTAATTCTATGCCTTATATCAACTTTAAATAATGTTAGTCATGTAAGAATTTATTATAAGAAGTCATTTTATATAATTAAACCTCGATAATGTAAAGGATATAGGCAGGAAACTTAATTTTCTTATTATTTTTATGTTTTATCATTTTCTTATTTTACGCATGTTTTAGGTTCCCTTTTTAGATGTCACGTTTATTTGTGTATTGTTTTTTGATATAGTAATGTTTGTTCTTTGTTTTTATGTACATTTTATAATAATGAGTCGTAGCGTATAAAAGTTATTAAGAAATGTTTAAAGAAATATGTGGAAAATTGTTACATTTTCTATATTTACTTATGAATAATTTTTTAGTCTTTTTATGAATGTTAATAAAACTTATGTATAATAATAGAGAAAACTGTAACGATTGTAAATATGTATAACACATGTATGTAACTATGAGAATTTTAAAAATAAAGAAAGAAAACCAGGTCAGCCATAACAAAAATTAAGTGCAAATTCGGGCAAAATACGACCGAAAAATGAGGCTCTCTTGACGGTATTGTTCGAGGGATAGGACTCAAGACAGATTCGAAAGTATGACATGGTCTCCAGCAAGTGAAAACAAGTGAAGAAACAAGAAGAAATAGGAAGAAAAGTGAACCTGGAAGACTGGAAGACTAGAAGACCCCAGTGATTCTACTATAGGACTAGGTCGTCGGGGTAGGGTTATCACCAAGGCTTGGCTGGCCTGCTTTTCGGTCATATTATATGTAACCGATTGTTTCTTTGCTGAAACACCCCTTCCCCGCACCTCTGCCCCTCACACTGGCGGCGCGGATCCAGACAGGCGTATACTGCCATCGGTGTCAACACTACGAGCGGGCATCCGGCGCCGGACGGACAATAGGTCCGCCCGTACATTCTAAACGCCCGCACATTACGGTCGTGGTGGTTCGCAGGTACAGCATATACAGCACCACGTATGCCACTGCATCATAGCTCAACCAGAAGAGCGCCCCACGACACATACCCAATCTGACATCTTCAATAACTTTAAGCAGGGCAGTGGCTGTGCTATGACCGACTCTAAAGCCAGATTGTAGTGGGGAAAGAAGCTCATACCTGTGAACGTGAGTGCTTAATTGTGAGTGAACTACTATTTCTAAAATCTTCGAAAGGAAAGGTAAAACAGAAATTGGTCTAAAATAGTTGACTAGACTGGGACTTGAAATTGTCGGGAGAGGGATAACAAAAGCTTTACGCCAAATAGCAGGATAGGTATTCCAGTATCCAACGAAAAGTTAATAATATGGGTTAAAATAGGGAGTAGAATATCAATTATGGCCAAAAGCATATTTCTATTCACTTCATCGCAACCAACTGCTTTCGATTTTAGAGATTTGAAAATTTTGTTAACCTCGTCATCAGTAACAGAAGCGAAGGAGAAAACGTTGTATTATTTAGATCCTCATCGTGAGAATAATATTTTTTTTTTGTTTTCTTACCACGTGCGCAATTAAAATAAATTACAACGGAAACATACCTTGAACGCACTTAGTATGCAAAACTGCTAATTACCTGAAAATTCGAGATGTATATCATATTGAAGTAATTTAAAGTCGTTCCGTAAACAAACACAAGCTATTTTAATTCTTAATTTTTTGTGTGTTAAAGTGCTATCTATTCAAATTCGACTAAATAATTGCTATCGACTGTAGTCGATGCGACACGATTCAGCATCTAAAAAGGTTTCATGTTATCTACAGCGAATACATCATGCACGCAGTGTGGTATACAGCCTATACCTAGTAGTCCCCCCATAATGATAACGTTCGTTTTGGTTTGTGGGTCGCGGAGCGGTGCAACCATAAGTTGTGACCGACGAATTCGTCAGAGTAACTTATGTATGGATGCCTCAACAAATCGTGCCCTGAATATTTTGATTATAAATGAATCGAGTTCATATCGAGATAGGCGTTGCGGTTTTAACTTTCCAGTATCATATTGGTTTTTGTTTTATTCATTTGTTGTCACTAGGCATACAGAGTTTGATTAATGAATACAATACACAAAAGTCCTTTAGGTCAAACTGTACAGACTAGCTTATTTGCATAATATATACTATGATTCCACTTAACCTATTATTTAAGTTCATTAGCCGTCAATAAAGAAATACGTATTGTGTTATTCATAGACAGGTTTGTTAAGGGTTTACAAATAAACGTTTTAATTATTTTTACTATAGCGCGGTTACTATGCAAATATTATTCATACCTGCCTTTGATTTTGCTCTGGAGCGTTAATACGAGGTGGATCCAAAAGTTCTTGGCCCAAACTACAAGGAGACATGACATCTTTTTAAATTTACCGTCATTTGTTAGTATGTCTTCTATTGATTTATTGTGCGCAGTTTCATTCCGATACTGCACAATATAAATTTTCTGTGATTATTTGTTTGAAGCATTCTGGCGCGATTTTCAATAATGGAGAAAATTTAACATCGTGCAGTCATTAAATACCTCAATAAAAAAGGCCTGTCACCAAAAGACATCCATCAAGATATTGTGGGCACTTTGGGGGAGTCTGCTCCATCGTATTCCAGTGTCAAGAAGTGGGTAGCTTAAGCGCGGTCGTGAGAGCATTGAAGATGATCCTATGAGTGGACGGCCTACAACCTCTACCACGAAAGAAAACATCGATAAAATTTGTGATCTCGTACTGGGTGATCGACGTTTGACCATCGATAAGATAGCTGAGACAACAGACATTAGTTATAATAACGAAAGAATTGGGATTCCATAAGGTTTCTGCTCGCTGGGTCCCGAGGTTGCTTTCAGCTGAACAAAAGCGAGTTCGATTCACAATTTCGCGAGACTGTTTGGAACTTTTTGAGACTGATCCCGAGAACTTTTTGTCTTGATTTGTTACCATGGATGAAAGCTGGGTTCACCACCATATTCCTGAATCAAAGCAACAATCCAAACAGTGGAAAAGATCTGACTCACCTACACCGAAAAAGGCTAAAGTCGTTTTGTCGACTAACAAAGTCATGGCTTCTGTTTTTTGGGATGCGAAGTGCATTATTTTTGTAGATTATTTACCGAAAGGTCAAACTATTAATTCTAGTTATTATTGTAACCTTTTACGAAGACTACGAGAAGAAATAAAAGAAAAAAGGCCGGGAATGTTGCGTAAGAAAGTTTTGTTCCATCAAGACAATGCACGTGTTCACACTTCGGTTGAAACAATGTCTGTAATCCATGATTGTGGCTACGAATTGCTGCCCCACCCACCTTATTCGCCGGATTTAGCCCCCTCAGATTATCATTTATTTCCAAATTTAAAAAAACATTTGGGTGGCTCGAAATTTTCGACCAAAGATGAGGTGATAGTCGCAGTAAACGAGTATTTCGCCGACCTTCCGGAATCTTTTTTTTTCGAGGGGATTAACAAGTTGCAGTTCAGGTGGAAGAAGTGTGTTGAGATAGATGGAGCCTATGTCGAAAAATAAAAATAAAATTAGACTCACTTTTCTTTCATTTTCTTGGTCGGGCTTCGAACTTTTGGATCCACCCTCGTATATTAAACATCTACATATCTATTATGCATTACTAAGTGTGATCTACTAGTTCAACCGTCAATATTATACTTATGTACAGAGTATAAAGCCTTTAGATGGAACATATTATTATCTTATCAATCTATAGGATATATAATTTGCTTTATAAACTTTGAAAACATTTTTGCATAGATTTATGGGACGGTAATTTAGTTAAATCCTCTTTAATTTTATATTATAAGGTATAACACAAACGGTTAAAACTGAACCGTGAACTGAACTTTCTTGAATCGTTCAATGCCGTTGAACGATGAAAAATTAAACAGAAGCATTTGCATTTGTTCGTCTACTTATTGATTTCCAAAAGAACTTAGATTTATACGGTATGTAACTGGCATGGTCACGACACGTTCCTGTTTGCCTTAGTCTGCTTCCGGAAAGAGGCGCGGCTTACGATTTGACCCTATGTTTACCCATGCGCATCCAACCGATAAGTACCCTTCGTAACTAATTTCTTCTCTAATACCAACGAATTAGTACTTTATCTTACCCAGTTATGGTTTGTAACGGTTTAGTCACTACATAACTGCATGTTACTTTTTGTCCCAACAGCTGGTTAGAATTGCTCACCAGGAAAAGGTCACCACCTTAGTCCTTAAATAATATATAGTAGAACTATACTAATTATTATCATCCTTCTTCACCTTCACCCAGAGTAGTCACGCTTTTGTTCCAAAGAGTTCCTATACGTACCTAACATAACGTGTTCTAGCGCTTACCACGTGTCTGATCTGAGCATTATTATCTTCTTTCAATACTCGAGGAATTACGCTTAGTATTATATGTGGAAAGAGGATCCTTCCAAAGATAATTTTCTGGAAAATTACCCCTTTAGACAGAGCAACTTGGGTACGTTCCAGTCTATTTAAGCGCACAGATGATTATTATATTTAATACTTTATAAAAAAAAAGATGATAAACCAGGTTATGGGCATTTTTTTTTCTACTTGTAAGCACTGCACAACTCTTCGAGTCACGCTTAGGTATATGATTTCACCTATTTGTTTGACATTTGTTTTAACAGTTGCCTGGAACAAATGAGAGACGTCTGAGCACCTTAGTTCAGAAAACTCTCATTGGTGGTACTACGTTCACTAAAAGACTACATTGTGGGTTGCAGGGTTCGTTCGAGTGCGTCCGTGGCGGGGGTGCGAGACGGTTGGAGTCGTGCGGGCCGCTGCCGCGGCGGATGCGCGTGCAGGCGAACGACGACTCGTACGAGGCCACCAAGGATCGGATGGCGCGGACCGTGGCCGCGGAACAGAGCAAATGGTCAGTGCATCGACTAGATAGACAGCAATTCTCTTTATATTTTTATTTAATTTCGGAAGTCGCAAACTTTTAAAACAATGCAATGCATGTTTAACTATCGGTAACATAAGTCACTCATGTCACACCGCGGACACTCCGCCAAAATTCCATACAAACGGTTAATTTGGTCTCTATTACACAGACATCAATCACTGACCTGTATTTACACGTGCATCTGTGTGCGTAGCACGTACAAAATATCAACCGTCGCCCATAAGAGGGGAGGAGGTTGGGTGATGTGGGGAAAACGGGGGGGGACGTCGTGTTATTAAATATTCTCTGACCATGTGCCCCTATTATCGGTTTACAGTTTTTGTAAGGGCCCGTAACGGCTGTCACAGAGACATAACAACTTAGGTCTCAGAGGCTGCCACGCATTTGCATTTCGACCTTTGGCTTTTTGTAGATGCCTATAGGTTGCAGTCATCACTTAATATCAATGTGAGCTATCCATGTTTGCCATCTTCCTTACATAAAAAAAGAGTAAGTACGCCCAAAACTAATATGTCACCTAGTTTGCACCAATCACTTCTTTACCATCAAATCGTCTTCTTGACAGCGATTTGAGCACAGTTTGATTTGTAGAGTTCCAGTGTGTTGGTGGTAGGTAGAGTTTCAGTTTAGGGCCTCGAGGGCGTAGGCACCACTGCATTACCTAATGCCGCCAAATGGTAGTGTTCAGCACTATCGTGTAACGGTGACATGGTAATGTAATAAAGAGAGACATAACAAGTTAGGTCTCAGATGGCACGGTGGCAACGCTTCTCTGCATTTTCAACTTCTACCCCATATAATAGGGGGTCTACCGTACTACAGTGCTCATCAAGAAATAGTGCACATCGAGCCTATGAAAGTGACAATCGGCTAATTTTGGCTTTTTAGAGCGTTATCTCTGCTGCACACTGCCTACGTAAGCATCCGTAGTCCGATATTGGTCAAAACTTTATCAAAATGGTCGACAACAATCAAATAGGTAATGTGCGTAATGGATAACGCTTTACAGATCCAAAATAAGCCGACGTCTCTTCCTGAGGTCGATGTGCATTATTTCTTGTTGGATACTGTACATTGCTTTGACATTGGCGTTTCAGAGTTATCGAAGCGTTTTTCGCGCATTCGAAGGCATATTATTTAGCCGAAGTTTAATTTTATTGATTCAATTGTTGATGAAAGTTTAGAAGAAAAATTCAGAAACCTGGCATCAGACGCTATTCTCCGTGTCCTCAACTTATAATAGCAATAACACTATCATGCATGGAGTACTACTGTTACGTTTCACTGTTGTTGAAATTTGTCATCGCGATAAATTGCGCCATGCGGAACGTGCCGACTTTGAACATCCTTACATGATATATACTTCTTTTGGCGCGATAGGAAAAAAATAAAAATGATAAGAATGCATTTTTATGCACCGATAGATCTGTCGCTTTTATCTGTTTAGCAACAGTCTGAAGTTAGTTGCTAAAGTTATTAATTCCATGTATAGGTATATAGGATGGTCATAGATATTTATTGATAATTTATCAGTATAAATATTTATTTATTTATTTATTTTGGACAAAAATACTTATCTGCAAGTGTTTGTCATACGTTTTCGAGGGTGTTGAAATACTTAGTGTTGTCAAAAAGAAAGTTCAAGATGTCGACTGCAAATAATTATAATCTTTTGAAGTTTTGAAGAAAAATTATGAGAGTGATTTTTTACGATGCGCGCGCACAGATAAAAGCGACAGTCTGAAATAAGTTGCTAACCAGATCGAAGCAACAGTCTATATTGGATTGTTACGCTAAGCTAAAGTATAACTTCTTACCGTGCTTCGTGCGTACTTAAGTCGGTGTACATACTGTTTTTTTATGTCAAAAGATTGACGACAAGCAGACGGGCCATTTGATGGATTTGATTTGTTTGGTCACCGCGGCTTATGAACATTTGCAAGTCCTGAACGATTCATTTGACGCCAGTTTTTATCCTGTTTGGCGATTGTAGCATACAACATTTAAGTTGCGGTCTTTTTTCTCTACCAATAAATTATAGTATGACGTTGTTATAAATTTCAACTTATTCAATAATGAATCATACGGAGATTTGCTTCACATTACGAAACTTGACAAAGATTTTCATAATTTCATACGTATTTTCTTGTACCACCTTTTTAGTTAATTGTGTAACACATAATGGCTGAAATTTCTCGGTGCTTATATGTGAGCAATATGCCTCATGCAAGCGTGACTTACTGCCTAAGCTCACCTTATTGAAAAGACGTCCCACAACGACACAACCTTAAACAGGGAAGTGTCACCTTTTAGATGCTTTGACCTGATCACTGTACACAACACACACTGAAAAAAAAGACTGGGGAAAACCGCCCGGTTTACAATGTTAATAATTCATAATTATGCGGTATAGTGTAATTTTTTTTTTTCAATACGCGTCTCTGTATATTTTTTTACGAAATAATAAACACGTCTCTGTACATTTTTTTTTACAAAATAATAATGCTTAGATTTTTTTCGTTCCAGCACCCGTGTGATAAAACCTAACCAGACAGATATTGGGCGACGCGTCAAAGTGCGCTCATCTCATCCCATGTACTCAAGTGCCACGGCGGCACTGTTAGCCGAGAGGGCAGAGAGGGTCGAGCGAGCCGAGAGGGCCGAACGGCCAGACAGGCCCGAACGGCCAGACCGGCCCGACCGGCCCGACCGAGCCGACCGACCTGACCGGCCAGAACGGCCTGAACGGGCCGACCGACCAGACCGGCCCGACCGACCCGACCGACCCGATCGGGTGGACCGGCCGGCTATTCCGCCCGCGCCTCGGCCGCAACCCTCCCAACCGCACCAGCACCAACCGCATCTGCAACAGAATCAGCAACCGCATCAGCAGCGGCCACCTTCCAATCCGGACCTTTCTAGAAGGCCCTTAAAGTGAGTTATTATTTGTCTTTCTAAAAACTAAAGATTGTTGTTTAACGTGTAGATTTGGTAAGGCAGTCCAGGGAAATAAGTTGTAGTTGTGAAATGTTCATAACTAAATGAACATTTCCAACATTCCCAAGCGAGTTCAATCGCCGACACTGAAAGAGTCTTTTTACGCTAACGGCACACAAATAATCTTGCACTGAGGCAAAACCTTAGTGGGAAGTTTTTTCCACATTTTCACGAGGTAGACAACTGGAATTTGTTTAACCTAACATATTAAGTATTCTACTAACTCGTTTATTAATATCCCTGAGATAAAACTCTCTTATACAATATTGTGCAACATAGTTACTTTGAAATGTTGTATGAATTCCCAGCTGTGATCAGATTAACATACTAATTCCTAACCATGAGCTACAAACAACATTACAGTTTGTTCTTTAATTACTTGTCTACTACGTAAAACAATACATGCGGCTTGTTTGTGTAAACATCAGTCAAGTATATAATTAAAGAACCTTCGGCTTATCTGCTCGGTGTCCGCGAAATGAAAGCGTCTTATCAAATGATAATTACACTATCGCGAATGACACCTGATCACCTGATGATATCGGACGCGAGTGTTTCACGTGTGGCTGTTGTATGTTACCCACGATCGCCCACGACTTACCATCAAACAACCAATCCGCTTAACTTATCTGCACCTTATTCCAGTTATTTCAAAATCGACCTATTTAGTGATAGCATCATCAATGTTCCTAATGTGTGGTTTATGCAATAATGGGGGCAAACAAGCACGGAATTCACATAGATGGTAAACGAGCGTTGCAGCCTATAGACATACATAGCTAGTCTACAAATGTAGATGCTTTATGTATTTTGTACAAAATACTAAAATCGAACAATTTAATGTTTAACTGCCTCAGTTGCGTAGTGGTAGCAGCCCAATACTATTACGCTGGAGGTCCTGGGTTCGATTCCCGGGTCGGAGACTATCAGAGATAACGGATTAAAATCCTTTATCTCTGCTTCTATTGGGATTTTTCCATTTTCTGGAAGTTTCCCAGTACCCCGGAGTTTGGTTATGTGCACGGAGATGGCAACAGGTTCGCCACCTGTTACATGGGCCAAAACGTAACCGGCGAGTCGTGGGTGTTAGCATGTATGATTGAATGCATGCATTTACCTCTGCCTTCCCCTTCGGGGATTACAGGCGTGGAGTTACGTTTACGTTTTAATGTATGACGTCGTAATAACTCATAGTTACTAGTATCACCTTTTTTCATACCATGTGTAGAGAGTTAAATATTATGGTCGACGTAGTATATCATACATCATATCAGGTCCAAGAGAGGGCAAGGAACTCAAGCCTGTCCCCAAAAATCAGTTTCAAAAGTTTAGTATGACAAATCTCCATTACCACCCAAGTAAAGACATAAATAAAAGTGCCCCAACTCTCTCCCTGAGCAAATGGAAATTCGAACAACAGTTATTTTAGTGTTAATGCTTAATACCTATGTTAAACCCTTATAACAATACACTAACATTTGATGTAAATTCAATACCCGGGATGATGAGTACTCAATATAAATGTGAACTGTTTCCCTTTATTACTCTAATCGCGACAAACAAAAAATTGTTAAATAATAATATGAATTTGAAACAAAACATGTTTCAATTATATTGGATAGTATTATTTTTATTATGCAGTTCCACGTTCTTCCATCCGTGACGTATATTTTTATTTTCCGTCTATTTATAGTTATTTTACCAGAAATTATATTTAAAGATTCTATTAACATATTCACATCAAATGTATTTTGAAAAAGACTTATTGCCATTATGTCTGTACGAAATGTTTAGGTAAAGTTTGTCTAGTGATAATTTCATCATATCATTATCACTATCACAGTATGATAATGTGCGGCCAGTTTGTTCAGGAAATGTGTGGTGATTTTATTACATGTGAAAAAATAAGTTTCAATGGCAACAGAATATATTATATGTTGAGAAATAAAGACCCACCTCATTATCACGTCACTCCAAATCTTGATCTGTGACTGCAATTTCTGGCAAAACAACTAGGCCTCGGGGGTGGCAACGTAACTGTATATTGACAAGCTACAATATTAACTTACCATCAATGTGAACTACTTTTTTATCACATAAAATTCTATCTATGATAATAATATGGCAACCCATTATACGTCCCACTGCTGGGCACGAGTCTCACCCCTTTTTGGGAGGAGTAAGCTCTAGCTTACTCTACCACGTTGCTCCAATGCGGGTTGGCGGAGAAAATGAAATTCTATCTGCCTGCCACTAAATGTCAATTATGTTTTGATTAGATGACAGAACTCTCCAGAACTGCTCCTTGATGCTTCTGATATTCACGAAGATATGTATAGGTTTCATTCTGCTGTATTCAATGCCATAAATATGAGTTTGGTGTTTTTCTTCCACTATCGTGTTATAAAAAAGATGTATTTTGTATTACCATGTGAACACCACATTTACAAGCGTTAAATTATTACGACGGACGTCAAACGGTTCACTTTCCATTATTGATTTTGTAATACAAACCTTAACATGGTGATTAGTCCATGACGACTGACTCAGACTAGCCAAGGTTATGCAGAAATTATTGTTCAACGAAAACGACTCTCGTCAAGGCGACTTAGCGAATTGACGATCGCGAACGCCTTTAAAACTTGCATTCACGATGTAACTAATTAATTATATTCGTATGCGGTCTAAAATTATTAAAATACACGATTGCGCAACACGTTTTAAATCACATACATTTTTGCAATGCCCATTAATAAATGCCTTTACGTAACGTCGCGGATTTCTTTCACGTAATTACACACATTCGCTATTATAATCTGCCGTTCTTATTAACTAATGCTTACATGTTTTTTTCAATACGCAGACTATAATGGAAATTTTCTGTTTATTTCAGAGAAAGACTTATACAATTATTAGCACTGAAACCTTTCAAGAAGCCTGAAGTGTACGCGAGACTTAATAGTGGTAAGGCATAGCTTCAATTGATATGTTTTATGTCGTTTTTGAACTCAACTTGATTAACTCTCGGTTTGAACTCGCAGAGGGCATCAAAGAGAAGGAGCGCAGTTTGGTGAACAAGATTCTGCCTGATATAGGCACGCTCAAGGACAATTGTTACCACTTACGTAGGCATATATGGAATGACGTCAACGAAGATTGGCCTTTCTATTCTGAGGAGGAGAAACGGATGCTCAAGAGGTCTGTATTAACTTTGCCATCAATTACATTTTACAAACAGATGATCTATCCGTGCTTGCATGATGTACGGTAGTTAGAGGCAAGTAAACTTCAGGTAATGATCAGTCAAGTACCGTTTCAAAAAGTAGATCCATATCTTTTTATCAGATTTGGTTTATAACATCCCTTTTATCGGCGGAATACATGACATAAATTTTACGCCGTTTTGACTGGCATGATATTTGCGCATGACACGTCTCTTTGTAAAACGTCCTTGATTATATTTTTTTCTCATATTTCTCTAGCTGTTTTTATTGCATATTTTAAATTGATTAATTCAATTTAAACAAACATCATATCTGACGCAGACAGAACACTCCTGGAAGCAGAAATATTGTTATGTGAATTACATAAACACATTTAAAGTTGGTTTGTAAATGTTTATCTTTGTTATGTATTCAAATGGTGAGAATGATCACGAATAATGTATCTTGTAGACGTAATCTTCAAGACAGTTCCTAAATAATTTTCTATGTTTAATCACAAGCTATAGGCATAGCTATGACAATAACTACATGATGTCATGTTGTATTGCGCTGATAGGCGTGGTAGATGCTCAAACCCGCGAGTCGACGGTCTTGATCGCTTTTGTTCTGACTATATCTATGAGTTAAACAAACCCGTAGATATAGCCAGATATCTATGAGTTTATGTTGGTCTTTCGTATATCATTTAGGAAGGCAATAAGCGATAATACGTCTTAATTGCTTTCGTGGCCGGTATGAACGCAATGTCTGATTATTATCATAGGCGATAGATGTATCATGACTAAACAAAATCGAAACCTAGCCAAGTCAAAGTGATCCAAGATACCCGTGGTCGAGTCGCTTAACTTATGTTGCATAAAATAATTGTATGAACACATGTTTCACAGGCGGAAACCTCAAAACCTTACGCCACCGCTAAGCAGCGATTCGGCGAATTCCCTGTCACCGCGAGCGTCGCCCGGCACCAAGAGGGCGGTGGCGAACGGCGTCAATCCGGACGAGGTGCCGGCGAAGAAGCAACGCATATCCCACTACCGCCGGCCGTCGCCGCCGTCGTCCGGGTACGCGACCACGTCGTCCGGCGAGCGGCATGCGTCCGATAACGAGGACGATCGGACAACCGGTACGTAAAAATAATATACAAAATCAGATTAGCTAGATCTTAAGGAGGTGGTGGCGAAAAAGGAAGGCTTATCCTATTATCGCCGCCCGTGACCGACGTCTTCCGGCTAACAGCATACGTCCGACATAGAGGCTGATAGGAAAATCACTATGTCGTTTATTACAAACGTCATGAGATTAGGTACCTAGGTCTTGATCAACTGCCTCCATAGAAGCAATGCATATCCCACTATCGCGCCACGCGTCCGGTAATGAGGACCGTTAAATAATTTTGCGGGATTGATAGACGCGCCGGCGAAGAAGAGAAGCGCCGCATATCGGACTATCACTATGTCCGGCGAGTGGCATGCGATAATGAGGACGATCGGATAGCAGATATAATATAGTCTTCATACATTAGCTAGTGTCTATTGATAAATTATTGACGAGATGTGGTGGGAAGAAGCAACACATATAGCCGCCCGTTGCTGTCTTCATCCGGATACGCCACCACGTCGTTCAGCAACATTCAAAACACAGGCATAAAGAACACCGTATTCTTAACACAAAAATATTCAACAAATTCGGACAACAAAAGTCATAAAAAGTGCACCGATAAAACGGATTATTTCCCTTTGTCGTTTGTATTACAGGCTAACAATAAAACGACAGTCTGAAACAAACAAAAACAAAGAAATTTATATATATTCAAAGCTGTTAAAAGTGGGTCAAAGCCGTTTAAAATGTTTCCATTACATTCAATTGTTAAATTTTGTGTAGATACACTTGAAAGCTACTAATTGTAACTTTGCAGAATGCAATTGAAAGTTTTATTAAATAGAAATCATATTTGTAATTGAACATCGGTCGACTACCTTACGTATTTGTTCAATCATAGTTTTTAGAATACGTAATGCGAATTAAACCCACGCGAAGACTCATCGCAGTGCGCGCGCCAGCATACACCGTTTACCTCATATTCTAAGAACAAAATTATAATTATAACCCATCTGTTGTTACAATGATATTTAACAACAAATTTATTTTTATCAGATTCATATCCGTAGGTTGCAACGGTATACGGTAGCGATTCTTAATTAACGTTGCCTCTAAACAATGACCTCGCCTGATATCCGCGTACGTCACTGAATGCCACTCGTGACGACGGCGATAACTTGCTTTTGATCAGCGGGGGTCACTGTGCCCTGCTGTTTTTGTTGCCAATCCGGTGATATTCTACAAAAAATAACAAATGTAGTTATATAAAAATTCTACTACTACTACGACAAGTACAACGTTTACTGGTGGTAGAGCTCCAGTGACGGAGCTCGCGGGCGTAGGCACCACCACATTACCTAATATACTTTCCGCTAAATGGTAGTGTTCAGCACTATCGTGTTCCGGTCAGGTGGTAATGTACGGCCCTGTAATTTCCGGCTCAGGTGCGTAACACCTTAGGCCTCAAGAGTGGTTACGCATCTGCATTTTGACCTTGGTCTTTGTGTGGATGTCTATAGGCTGCAGTCATCACTTAACATCAATGTGAACTGTATGCTTGATTACCACATCCATAACATGTAGAACTTTTGTATTCTATACAAAGTATGCGAGTTTGTCACTAGATCAAAGTAAATTCAAACAAAATTTGTGTCACGTATTTTTTCGTTTCTATTTCCGTTGGCGGTACATTTATAAGAAACCATTATGATATTTGTAAACGTATCTTCACAGTATCCCCAAAGGATAGGGGTAGGTAGGTAGGTAAATGCATGCATTCAAACATAAATACATGCAAACATCAACGATTCGACTGACTGCCTCAGTAGCGTAGTGGTAGCAGGCCACTACTATTACGCTGGAGGTCCTGGGTTCGATTCCCGGGTCGGGGGATATTAGAGATAACGGTTTAAAATCCTTTATCTCTGCTTCTATTGGGATTTTTCCATTTTCTGGAAGTTTCCCAGTACCCCGGAGTTTGGTAATGTGCCCGGAGATGGCAACAGGTTCGCCACCTGTTACATGGGCCAAAACGTAACCGGCGAGTCGTGGGTGTTTGCATGTATGATTGAATGCATGCATTTGCCTCTGCCTACCCCTTCGGGGATTACAGGCGTGAAGTTACATCTCTGATAGTCCCCCGCCTCGGGAATCGAACCCGGCATCTCAGCATTGTAGTAGTAGCCTGTTACCACTAAGCTACTGAGGGAGTTTAGTTTTTTCATGACGTTTCAATTCCTATTGTTGGTAATTTTCTAAGAAACCATTATGAGATTTCTAAGAAACCTGAAGTCATACCTGAAATGTAGGTTTTCCAATTCAACATTATTATAAACTAGCTGTTGCCCGCGGCTTCGCCCGCGTGGATGTCGTTTTATAAATAACTAAGTAGCCTATGTTCTTTCTCAAAGTCATTTCTATCTCTGTACCAAATTTCATTAAAATCGGTTCAGTTGGACGTGAAAAGGTAAACAGACAGACAGACAGACAGACAGAGTTACTTTCGCGTTTATAATAATAGTAGGGTTTTTATAGGTCACGGTAATCTTTCAAGAATTTGTGTAAACAATATATTTTTTCTAGTAAAAACATGATTTTTTCAATTGTAAGATTTTCCAAAATACCTTGACCATAAATAAAGTTATATCAATGTTACGAATGATTGAACATGTTTATTCCCTTTTTATCGATCGTTTGCAGTAACTTTATATTATATAACACGCTTTGTTTCGTCTTTCTCCTCATCGATACACTATCAATTGCCAGGTTATGTTGACACTCCGCGAGTGAACCGTAAAACAGATAATATGTTTGCATAGGTCTCGTTAAACTGAACGATAAATAATTCGATCTTGTTGATAAAGTCATTTATAAGTAAATAGCAATGTTTACGCCGCCACAACTACAAAATGAGGTCTCGACAGACTGTTTGCATTTTAAATCGTCGCCGTTGACTCAATTCCATAAATTAAAACTAGGTCTGTTATGAGTTCAACATTACAAATTCCATTTTATAGTGATATTACCTGTAATAGCAAGCTTTGCAGTATTTTATTTACCTTCTGCTCTTTTTATTTGTCGTTCTATGTTTTATCTGATCTAGTTTATATCATACTTTGATATTTAATTTATCCTTATTATGGAGCGCTTTATTAAATGCCGTGGGATAGATGTAAGAGAGCAATTGATCAATATTGAATTCATCTACATTATTCATGGTCAATTACTGCTTATTGTGACTGACTATTTTTTATGGTCGCAAACACGGCATGTTCAAGTGAATAGCAAGTGCAGAATACGGCAGCAGGTCAAAATGCAGATGTGATAACGCAACTGAGGCTTAAGTTGTTTCGTCTCTATGATGGCAATAAATAACAAAGTACCCAGCACACTGTAGTCCTGAACACTACCATTTAATAGATTATGTGAAGCGGTGGTGATTACGCTCGCGAACTCCGACACTGGACCTCTACCACCAGTCTAATCAAAATTCATCTACTTTTTGTTTTTTTATATGTATACTGCAGGTTGCTGTTATTATAAGCACGAATTATTGTTAACCAACGATTTATATATATATATATATTTTTTTGTAACGGAAGTGGTAAACAACCATGCAGTTCACATTGATGTTAAGTGATGACTGCAGCCTATAGACACCTACACAAAGACCAAGGTCAAAATGCAGATGCGTTACCACTCCTGAGGCCTAAGGTCTTATGCCTCTGTGCCGGAAATTACAGGGCCGTACATTACCACCTGACCGGAAAACGATAGTGTTGAACACTACCATTTAGCGGCAAGTATATTAGGTAATGCGGTGGTGCCTACGCCCGCGAGCTCCGTCACTGGAGCTCTACCACCAATGCATGCATTGTTTATAATGCATTATTTTGATGTTTGCAGTTAAAAAGGACAACGGCTACACCCTCAACTTTACAACTGTCAAGCATCTCTGTCCCAGTCCTGTGAAAGCGAACGGTTTTAGAAGTAGTCCTCCCGTAGAGCAAACTAGTATCACAGGTAATAACATTCCACTTATCACATGATAATTCTTTTAAATTGAGGTCTAACATTGAAGTTTGCTTGACTTTGTACGTAAATGCGATTGCCATACTTGTTTTATATTATTTCGCATTAACACATGCTTGTGAAATATATTTTATTTTAAAGTAAAATGGGAAGAAAAATTTGACTTCAGGCGAGATCCGAACTCGCGGCCTACTGGGAATCTAGTCCAGCCGCTCTTCTAATTGAGCTACTGAAGTCCTGCCCGATTTGTCAAATCTTTCCTTCACATTTGTTGCATTGCTTTAAGGTAGCAGCAGCGCCAGCGCCAGCAACAGCGCGTAAAATATATTTCACAAGCATGTGTTAATGCGAAATAATATAAAACAATTATTAAAGGTAAAAGCGACTTCTTTACGATATTCAATAAACTGCAAAGTCTATTATATCGGTTGCCTAACTAGCATAGTTGGCAATAGATGGCGCTGCTGCTACCTTAAAGCAATGCAACAAATGTGAAGGAAAGATTTGACAAATCGGGCAGGACTTCAGTAGCTCAATTAGAAGAGCGGCTGGACTAGATTCCCAGTAGGCCGCGAGTTCGGGTCTCGCCTGAAGTCAAATTTTTCTTTCCATTTTACTTTAAAATAAAATAGATTGCCATACTTTTTTTTGTTTGAATTTCAACTTTTTGTGATTAAGGGAACATTACTTCTATAATTTATATTATAATATTCTGTGCAGTATGAACTACTGCACTGCAGGCTACAGATATGTCCAGTTTCATTTGAGATAATAATAAAAATGGCATTCCATTATACGCCCCACTGCTGGGCACGAGTCTCTCTCCTTTTTGGGGGGAGGCATGGAGCTTACTTATTATATTGGTTAATCATATTCTCAATTGATTTTTTACCGTTGAATTGCCGAGATAGAGCCTCTTCCTGATGAATTGTTTTATGTTTCAGAAAAAGACATCACAAATACAGAAGCATTAGAAAGTACAGCTTTAACGTCTGTGCCTGACGAAAACATGACTGATTTGGTAGAAATTGAACGGTGAGTTTTTATTTTTAAAGCAGCAAAATTACTATTTCTTTACATCAGAATTGCGTTACTTGAGATTTGTTGGCTGGATCAGACTTGAGAGTGTTTTTAAAAGATAGTGTACTATTCATTTAAGTTCTTATAACTTTACATCTATAGCATACCAACCAGAAGATGATTAGAATCTTTTGATACTATAATTGGTTATCGATTTTTCTTTCTGTAATAAATTCAATTAGATATAAATAAATAATTGTGTATTTTAGCAACTATGCTGGGTGATATAGGTACTTTATAACAATGTAGGTATCGCTCATTTACATTTGCCTTTTGGATGACATAATTGAATCACACTGAGGCAAACATAACAAATGTTACATATCGCCTCTTTACAAGAATAATGTGACATTTCATCTAAATCGTTCTTTATGAAATGCAACATTATTCTTACAAGAATAACGTGAAATTTCATCTAAATCGTTCTATATGAAATGTCACATTATTCTTGTAAAGAAGCGATATTATACCTACAATATTATTAACATCATCGTCATCCTGTCGAGACAATTTTCCTAAAACATAATGTTGTATTGGGTGAAAACAATTGCAACGGTGATTGTCTGATCTCCTATTGAGATTTTAGGCTGAAACCCATCTGTGCTCTCGGTTTGACCGGTGAAGTGGGCTACAAGACATACGTCCAATTACATAAAACACTAAGGCTGGGTTGCACCACGACTTTTGTTAAAGTTATTTTAACATTTCACACCCTGCTCGAATTTCAACAAAAAAAATTGTTAAATTACGTCATAAGTTCAACTTTAACCGTAACTGGCCGAGCTGCGCTGGTGAATATTAAAGTTAACCTCAATTTTCTGACAGATAGTAAGGGAATCTGTCAACCCTGATAACTTTAACTATGCCAAAAAATACGCTGGTGCAACGCATTTCGCAGTCACTGCTTAAGTAAATGTTGTTGTTAAATATGACGAAAACCATGACTAACAAGTATTTTGGTGCAACCGTACCTTAATGAGATTTCTCTTTCTGAAACGTCACATTGAATATTTCAGGCAATACCCGCCCATAACGAGTTCGAGCACGCGGCGCGCTTACAAGAACGAGTTCGCCGAACTTTATACGGAATACCGGGCGCTTTACACGAAGGTGGCGCAGGTGGCGGCTCTGTTCACGCAGCTGGAGCACCAGCTCAAGCGAGCCGAGCCCAAGTCGCCGCACCACAGGGTATGTACTTGTGTATAGAATGTATACTACACTATTCATAAAAAATCAAAATACGTTTACACTCACAGCCCCACAGTAGGTATAGACCTGTGTCGTAGGTGCCGTTGTACACATACAACACTTACACAAACACCCAGAGCCGAAGCAAATATCTGTAGGCCATACAAATATTTGTCCCGGTGCGGGGATCGAACCCGCGACCCTTCGAATCAAACGGTCATCTCACACCGCTGAACTGACCGGGTCGTCTATTGTTTTTATTATTTAATGAAAGTGGCAAACAAACATGCAGTTCACATTGATGTTAAAATAAATGATGACTGCAGCCTATAGACACCTACACAAAGAATTGAGGTCAAATTGCAGATGCATTACCGCTCCTGAGGCCTAAGGTGAAGGTGAAGATTTTTTTAATGCGGTCGTGAACGCCATAAGTTTATGGCGCCCACGACCTCTTTAATAAAATCTTGATACGGTAGATCCGTAATAAAAGATCCCGATGTTTAGAAATGCTGCACTTGAGCATTCTAGAATAAAAAGCCAGAACTCGCCGCTTTTCCAAATTTATTTATTCAATCTTTATTGCCGCAACATATAAAACATAATAATATGAGAAAATGGTGGGCTTAACGCTATTAGCGAATTCAATCAAATACAGCTTCTATTTTCATCGCATGAGGTGCCCATGGCCATGTGATCGAGCGTCCAGTTCCCTGATACTATATACGACATTAAAAACTGTCTCAACACTTTCCTCTATGCCCGAATTAGGCACGTAAAATGTTTAGTCCCGCGCCATAACTAGGTTCCAAACCTAGTGACACTCATTGGGCAACATTATTAGTGCCACTGAGGACCTCTGCAACAAAGACTATCTGAAGCCAGGCAAAATAACGTTTATTTTTTGGAGTCGTGTTCGTATTTTCACCCATTAATGTGAATTTACCCTTTTGACATTGGGAGTACTATTATTGTAAACAAAAAACAATACGATTTTCCTTGTGATTAAAATTATTCCATACAACAATGATAGTGATAACGAAGTTATCGTATGACAAACGTGCGCGTCATATCGCGGTTTGCTTTGCGATTATTGACACCCGTTTTTACGTAATCATCGTTGACGTAAATAAAGGTGTTTGAATAATTGACTATAGTTAATTCTGGCTTCTAAACAAATATATTTGAATATTTCTATCGATACTAACTGCGCGACTTCGTCCGCTTAGCTTTCTTGGCCGTGTTTATATTTACCTTTAAATTTGAAGAATGGACAATCAACAAATGGACTATCAAACAAAGTCAGATCCCGGGCGACGTCAAATTTTTCTTATCATTTCTTTAAATCTGTAAATTCACTGCGAAGAAGTCAGGAACATAAAAAACCTTCTATTTATACAAAGCTTATCAATATGTAATTACATAAAAATGCGCATAAAATCGCAATGTTGTCAATTGACAACATTGCAATTTAAATTCATTACCCGCATAGTTGAAATGCGTTGCAAATACTGAGCCGCTCATGGCTTAAGTCGGATTATGAGGCCGATTGATAGGGTAAGCCAATAAAGATAAGCGCACGTTACGTAATCATTCGCTCTGGGACTCGGGAGTTTTTATTTGGTTAGCTCCGATTGGAATTGGAACAATTATTATTATTGTTTTAAAAATAAAGCAAACTTTTTACTGATGGTAGAGCTCCAGTGACGGAGTTCGCGGGCGTAGACACCACCACACTACCTAATATATTTGCCGCTAAATGGTAGTGTTCAGCACAATCGTGTTCCGGTCAGGTGGTAATGTACGGCCCTGTAATTTCCGGCACAGAGACATAACACCTAATGCCTCAGGAGCGCATCTGCATTTTGACCTCTGGTCATTGTGTTGGTGTCTATAGGCTGCAGTCATCACTTAACATCAATGTGAACTGCATGCTTGTTTGCCACTTTTATTACATAAAAAAAATATGAAACTTTGCTTGGACATATTCTTATTTCACCATTAGAAACATAATATCCATATCGGTTTTTCCGTCGCACTTTCTCTTTCCTAGTGCCAGCCCTAAAGGAACTTTTTTTATAGAACTTGTTACATAGACAACATTATAAGTCTAATATTTGCCCACAGAACATAGAGCAGCGTATAGTAGAGGAGTACCAGCGCGTGCGCAACGACACAGAATACCAACGGCAGAGGCGGCGCGTCAATTACTTGCACCGCAAGCTCAACCACATCAAGAGGATGGTGCAACAATACGACCAGTTGGTGAGTATTGATTTTTTAATTATTGTTTTAGCTCCTTTTTCTATTTCGAATAAGACATTTTGTAAAGTTTGTTGTTTAGCAAATTACAATAAGCAGGTAGTATTGCTAATGAAATGAGTTTGATGAAACCGATATATGATGTTATGGAAAAATAATTATTTTTTTCTCTTTAAATATAGAATGATGTATATAATAATTAAAACTAGAAGACTTAAGGTATGAGAAAGAAATTATAGGCAATGAAAGGTAGTAGTATCAAGTCGTACTATTACATTTTCAGCACATCGAAAGTTATTCTTTTAGATATGTGGCGACTAACCGGGACTAGCCGACTATCCGGCCACAATCGCAGTCGGCATGTAATCGGCAAAGATCTGCTTTCCGGTTTCCTACTTAGTATCTACCTATTTCTGAATAAAATGTATATCGCACTTGACTTTACGGAATAATTGTCTAATTATTCAAAAACATAAACATAGTGAAAGGACCCTACTAAGTCGGCTAGTCGGCAAAAGTCATAATCGCTACATTTTTTTTCATCAGTCTTCGTATTCTAATTTTCAATTCATCAAAATTTCATTTTCACCTTATTTGTTAATAATATCTTTTTGTCAATGCTTTTTCAAGTCTGTAACACGATTAAAGGACTATGGCGACTTACCGGTAAGTTAAATTAGTAAATAACCGAAAATAAATGCTTCGTATTTAAACAAAAGTGTGGTTTGGTAACATAACATATTCATCAATCTGTGCTCGTATTGTTATGTGTAAGTAACTAGTGTCTGTCCGTCTGTTGCGGTTTCATGGTCAAACTGCTAAATCGATTGCCAGATATCACTTTTTGTACTCAGATAAAGGCGTGGGTAACAAATTGTAACTTGTTGCGTTGGCCACATCAGGATCCCAGTAGACTAATTTTCCATTTGGGCGTTAATTTAAACAGCTGGAGAAAGCACTTGTATAAATTCACCGGGCAGCATAAAATCATACATTCTAGAATTGTGGAAATAAAAAAGCGATCGCGATCTCCTATAAATTCGTAAAACGGTTTGTGTACACAGCTGTTTGCAATGAGTATTCGGTATTTGTATATCAGGTTTTTGGTATAGATCTGTTTATTGATCACTCGATTTTGAGGTGAGAACGTAAGGATCATAAATTGACCTCGACGGTATTAAACGACTTGTATCGGTTGTACAGCATGTATTTGAATGAGACTGCGTCATAAATGTACGGCCCTGTAATTTCCGACACAGAGGCATAACACCTTAGGCCTCAGGAGTGGTAACGCATCTGCATTTTGACCTTGGTCTTAGTGTGGGTGACTATAGGCTGTAGTCATCACTTAACATCAACGTGAACTGCATTCTTGTTTGCCACTTTGATTACATAAAAAAACTTTTTTTTTTAATGTAAATGGCAAACAAGAATGCAGTTCACGTTGATGTTAAGTGATGACTACAGCCTATAGTCACCCACACTAAGACCAGAGGACAAAATGCATATACGTTACCACACCTGAGACCTAAGGTGTTATGCATCTGTACCTGAAATTACAGAGCCGTACATTACCTGACCGAAACACGATAGTGCTGAACACTACCATTTAGCGGAAAGTATAATAGGTAATGCGGTGGTGCCTACGCCCGCGAGCTCCGTCACTGCAGCTCTACCACCAGTGAAAAGTTATTATCATTGGAATAATCATAAGTGTATCAAATGGACTATAATCTTTAGATGATTACGTATTTTGAAAGAAACGTTTGTTCACCTAGATGTGATGTGAATACCAACGGTAGCTTTCACTTTTTATGTATGCGTAGCCTACCGGAGCTAAGGCCACAGTATAAACAACATTGAGATATTCGATTTTAAGGTTAAGCGCAATATGTAGTGGTCAGCGCAAACTATTAAGAAGATTTTGTGGCATTTTATTCAGCAGTCAAATCATTTGTTTCGTTTCTTCTGAATCCGGATGCCTTCAATAATTCTCCTGAATGCCTTCAATATTTGTCGTTATATTCCAACCAATTTACACTATGGTAATGTACGGCCCTGTAATTTCCGGCACAGAGGCATAATACCTTAGGCCTCAGCAGTAGTAACGCATCTGCATTTTGACCTTGGTCTTAGTATGGGTGTCTATAGGCTGCAGTCATAACTTAACATCAATGTGAACTGTATGCTTGTTTGCCAATTTCATAACATTAAAAAAATTTTTTTTGTTGCAGCGCAACCTGAAGCCGGAGCGAGTGTCGGCCGCGAGTACGACTCAAGCGTACTGACACTCGACTGATCCGCCGCCCGCCCGCTGCCTCTAGTACTGATACACGCCTTCTGAATCAAACCATCGCAGCACTCATATTGGACTATATTTGTATATCTAGGACTTTTCTACGACCGCACGGTCTCCCTATAGTGACAGTCGACGACGACTATGTACGCGACCGCGCGGACGCCGCCGTCGCTGTTTGTGAACGTGAATTGTTACAAGGATTAGATTTAACGCCCGCGACGCTGGGAACTACGCGTCGCGGCTCTATTATAAGTGCAAGCCAAATTGCAGTATTGTAAATGTGTGTATATTATTCGTTGATCGTGTTTATTAAGGTTTTATTGAACGGACGTTTACGCTGCCTTAACCATCAGATGCCACAGTACAGACCGGGCGATGTCGAATCTCGCCCGATACACACATAGGCTTTCTGCCAATTTGGCATTGAGCACGGCTTAAACTGAACACGTAAGGTAAGAATTGTTCTATAGTCAAAACAGATATTAAAAAAGTTACAAATTGTTATATTGCAGCATAAAAGTATTTTAAGTTCTAACGGTTCTTCCATTAATTTTATTGAACAAAAACGTTATTCATCCGTTTAAATTAAATGAGACACACGACGCGACGAACGTACGATCGAGTACGTTGTCTCACCGAATACCGGATATGAGGGCCCATATATGAAGTATAAGAGAATCATTTATAACTAGCTAATTATAATATACATATTTTCCGATATAATTGTATTTAACTTTTTATCAAAACTTTGTTTTGCGGCTCCTGTGGTTTCTTCTTTCCGTTTTAGTCGGTTAGTGTCAATTGTGAAATTATTGAAACGGAAAGATCGGTCCGGAGTCGCGATCATTATAATACAATGTTATTTGCTCTTGTTATTTGTAGAACTTCGACAATTGCAAGCAACATTACATCATTAAATAGGATCCTTATGAATAAAATTTGTTTTTATTTGATTCGTTTCAAAGTGTAAATACTGATTACTTATATATTTGAAATAAGTACATGATAGTCCAATAGTAGATATTTGTTCGTCCACATTTTATTCCACTCGAAAAATATTGCCGTCTATTATTGTTGTCCAAATAAATTCTGCTTACGCCGATTGGTTTGACACTTCATCGAAACGAGATCGTGTGAAACTATGTCCTTCCATCGAATCGATTAGATTCCAATTTTCTGCAATTCTAAAAGTCAATTTGAAGGACTTAAGCCCTTTATGTAAATTAGAGACGCCCTGTTATTTATACTGTTTTAGCGCGATATCGTCCCTTTGCTTCTAAACAATCCATCCATATTTTAATGTTGGACGTTCATTTTATACGCGTCTTGCCCAGCTTGCATGTTGTATATAGTAATATATTAAAAAAAAAAAAAGATTTATCACGTTCTTGTTAAATTTTACTATGGGTAGTGTAATATTTTCATTTTTTATTTTAAAAGTATAATTACAGTGATAATATATTTGTTTCATTAGTTTCACGTCGACGTGTTATGCCTGTAAGATCTCGTATAAATTGGCTAACGGCTTTAACCTGGTAACTAACTCATCGATGTCACAAAGGGACCATCCACAAAAGATAATCGACGGTGGACTTGGTAGGGTAAGAACGGGCGCTGGGATGACACGTCGACGCGGAATAACTTGAAGTGGTCATAGTCTTTGCCAAAATTATAGAAATATATTAAATTAGTTCTTAATTGCTAAATAAAACGTCTTTGAGTGTTAGCAACAACCGGCCAGTGTTGAACATCCACTAGAAGTAAGAAATAATTCTGGTCCTCTTCGGATGAACCCTCCAGATCACAATAAAAATGTAGTTATTTTTAGTCTGCATTCGGGCCGTTGGAGTAGCTGATCGCGAGACGTTCCCTCTTCACTCAGCACATGAATTTTCAGTTTTCTGAAATTATATAGAATTTTCTGTTTTGATTTCACTCTTACTCTTATTATCATCCTAGATCAAATTACCATGTTGTGACATTTCTTTCTCTTCATAATTCATGTTTCAAATAAGTGGGCCCTAATTCTCATAGTGTAATAGTAGGTGAATCGCAATTGAATAGGGTTCACTGTCTTGCTCTAACTTAGGCCGCGCGCATTGGTTAAAGGAAGACAGCGAAGCTTTTTAATGCTATTCAATTATTATATTACGAGTATTAGGCCCCTGGCGATTGCAGAAAATTGAAAATGCACATTCAAATATGGGGATTTTTTTTAAATACTCGTCCGATCACCGGCCCAAGTGTGTGGAAAGCCGTCTTGCGTATTTTGTCCTGAAACTAACGTCCATATTTGAAAATGATTTAGCGTTAAGTAATTCTGTTCTTTTTATCACTGTTTAACGAAAATTATTTTGTCTATGTCCAATTTTTCCGAACACAAATTGTAAACAATGTATATAACAAAATGCAAAGCACTTGATGATGAGAGGCGACGTGTTTTTAGTGGATCATCAACTAACCAAATTCTCAATTCCTAGATCAAATTTAACTAATGATAATTTGATTTGTTTTTCAGTTATTATGAAATGAAAAATAAATCAATTTACTGTCATGAAATTGATTTATTTTTCAGTGAAGGGTATAATTGAGAAAGTGAGTTATTTAATACTTAACGAAGTCTATTTTATTGCATAAGGAGGAATTAGTTGCCTTGAAGTATTTTATTTTTTATTTTTGATGAACACGTTTCCGTCGCATCATGACGAGCCTGTTTTGTGCCCTTTTGAAAAATTCTAAAACCTAAGTCGTGTCGACATAGTAATAATATTGTTTCCATCTGTTGTTTTACCTGCTTATTTGTTATAAAATGCATATGAAATATATATATGTATACTTAAATAGTGTTTTGGGAACATTTTAGTAGGTTTACGAAACCTTGTTGATGGATAAATGTTGTTTCAGTTAGTTTTTGTCAATTAATGTGTAAAAACGGCGTTGCTATTTCATTTTCTTGAAACTGTCAATTGTTTTGGAACTCTGGCACGAAGTGTGTCAAGGTGTTCGGTCAATTCATACGCAAGTGCCCTTTGTTTGCTCATAGATGTTTAAGGGTGCGTCCAAACCAAGTGATATATTACACAGCTTTATAATCGTACCATCGTCGTGGCAATTTGAATGTATATTCTTAGCTGTATGAAGATAATTATTTAGTTTGGACGAACCTTTATAATCTTGTCATTACTCATTAAAATGCTCAATATTATGATCATGATATTAGATGATTAAATTTGCTTTGAATTAAATTTATTCTTCTATTTATTTTATCATCTCTTAAAATGGTACTCAAAATTAATTCATAATACGTCAATTATTTTATTTGCCTCTTCAATGGTGTGCGAGTTAATCATTTTGCTTGCAACTTTGCAACCAATGCGAGCATCAGTGTGCCAATTTTGTTCTATCATCACAAATATTCTCCTTAAATAGTAAGAAACTCAATTCGATTAAATAGACCGTTGAAAATATTATTGTTACCAGTAGTTTAAGCACTATCGATTGTTTATTAATATGTAATACCTATTGATTGTAACGAATTTTGAATCATATGTTGGTCGCGAGGAGGTATATATACATTTTTATGTTAATATTTCCTGAATAACTTGTTAATGATTGAAGTGGATATTGTAAAAAAATATGCATTCCATTTGTCAGACCTTTGTTTAGCACTGTTCATTGACGCACCCACTGCACGAGTTTTAACATGTAAACTTTTTGTACAGACAAAATGTTACAGGGTGATAATTGTTGGAATTATCTCAACTTTAATATGAGAATAGCGCTATTTAGTTAAAAAAGATATAAGCACTCATGTTGTGATGTTTCGTCTGTGCGATAATTCCCTAACACACATTTCAAGACCACTTTAACAGTAAACAAACACAAATTATATACAAAGTTAAGATTGATATCCCTTTCTAAAGTAATTAGTTCGATAAATATATACTGTCACAAAGGGAGTAAATAAAATGTCAAACGTTGCTTGATTGTTACCGATATGTTATTAAGAGATTGGACAGAAATATTTGTATTTTGTCATGTTTATACGAATGATAATATCTCAATAAAATATCATAGTCCCTTGTACAGTGTAGACGATATTTAGAATCTAGTACCATCATCTTTTTCTTAAATCCTAGTTAGTGATAAATTAGGAGTACTAATTCCCGAATGTATATCGTTTTTGCAGCATGACAAACGCGCCACGGTGTTATTCTCACGTTACTTTCGCCAAGTTTTCGATTGGACAGGTCAACGTCAGTCAGGTTGTGTTAACCCCACGTATGATCATTACAATGAATTTTGGCCTATTTTTTATTTAAATATATATATGTGTTTACGTATCTGTCGGTACATAGTCTGGTGGCATATTTGTCATGTGCAAACTTAACATGTTATACTTAACATAGCTGATATTATAGCGGCTTAAGGCGGGCGATACGTGAAGATCCTTACCTTACATTTATTTTTAGGTGTAGATGTTTGAGTTTGCGTATTCTGATCAAACGTTATTGTAAATTTGCTGTACAGTAAAGAGATGGCCGCCGTCGTGCGTCCGGATGCGACGGATATCGCGCAAGACTGTCGATTACCGAACAATTTAAATACTATGTATTATGTCAATGTAAATAGAGTACGAATTAGACATTTAGACGCGTTAAGGGATGTAATCGTAGTGTTTTATTTTTTATTAATTGCTATGAAAATGTATAGGAGAGAGGAAAGTTAACTGTGAAAGTGTTTTGTGCCTGTGCGGGCCGTAGGCTCGGCGGCGGCCATAGCGCTCTAGCGCGATGAAACATTGCTGCGATATTCCTTGTGCCCCTCGAAATATCAGTGCATTATATATGAGTCAAGATGTATAGACGATGCGGTAGTGTTATTGTGTATAGATGTGTTTATACAAGCTCGAGTCAGGCGGAAGAGAGACCGATACTTGCCAGCCGGTTCGAGCGAACGACGACTAGCTATGAATCCTGACATCGGCTCACGTTAATTAGCTTTTAAATATTTCATCAAAATATAAAATACACAAAAAAAAAATGGATATAAATTTCTCGACCAAGTGCTGGTTGTTTTTAAATTATTAAAATGTAAAAAAAATTAGAATATAAACAAAGTATAGGTACAATTTATGAATATACTTTTCTTTTTCGGCATTTCATGTAACAGTGGAAGGGACTTGGCTGTTTTGCTACTCAAAATCATTTGTATGTACTCAGTTCTTTGTGTTTTAGGACATTCATTGAGAGCAGACTTGTGTAAGCGACCTCAGTTTCGAATGTTCGTTATATATATATATTTTGTGATTTCTTTTGCTCACGTCCTCTTCCATTGCTTTTATTTTTTTTGTTTCGCCAACTGTCTATTTGTATGATATGATTTTGTTAAGGCAGGGTAATGCAGAAATGAGAAGAGGTACTTTTTTATTTTTGATTAGATTGATGATTTGTTTGAATGTTTAAATTGAGTTGATTTAATCCATTCAATGGAATTTGTATTGTTATGAAAGGAGCAAGAGTTTGTTGTTTTTTTTTAAATAAGTCATTATGAATTTCGATGAGGCAGCGATTAGTTATTTATGATTGTCAAGTTACCACACCAACAATAGTCAAAGTTAGGCTCTCTTTGGCATTGCCCTATTAGGTTGTGGCTTTGCAGTGCGTGAGGTGCAAGTCGCCGATGACACGGAAGCATAAAGTCAGTATTACACCGCTAAATTTACATGAGCTGAAGAGAGGTTGTGAAGAGTATTGTTATAAAAGGTACCTATTCAAAATCTGGACAAACAGACTAACTTATCCTAATGTCTGATAGTTTTGCTGCAATGTGCATTTATGCCATCTTCATTATGATTTGAATTATGGGATCAGTGCCAAACTTTCTCCTTGTTTAGCTCAAAACGATGCAATTGTTAGCATGCTTGACGAAACAGCTGAGTTAATTGTTTAGTTAGTCTGCCATTTTGTGAATATTTTGTTTTGATAGTAATATGTAAATCTTTTATAATATATTTGTTTACAATAAATAAATGACAACATTATAAATAAATGAAATTGTATTTTCCATTTAAACTGATGAAAAAAATATAAAAAGAATAATATGCAATGATATTTGTTGTTTCATTTGAAATTCTAGTCGTAAGAGTACACATAGTAAGCAATGTCTGTATACATATTAAACAGATCACTGTCTGAAAACCAGACAGACCATATGGTTTGTAGGACTTAAATTCTCATACAACTACTCAAATTCTATAACGAATAAAAATCTCACAATTCACTGATATGGACAAATAGAACACACAGATTAGTTATTTTTATATGAATTAATTGCACCTGAACCCGGCCAACTCTAGGTATACTCCGTATACTTACTCGTATTCATGTCTAGAGTTTTAGTTAGAGAATGTAAGCACATAAAAACAAATTGCTTATTTAGATCAGGGAATACTTCCCTTACCCAAAATCAATCAAATATAGCTTTTATTTTATTACTGCGTAAGGTTGTTACTCGTCTGGTTGTGGTTAAGCGGCGGGTCTCTGATAGCCATAGATAAGTAGTACATATTATTATAATAAATCATAGAAGTAGATAATAAATCTATGGTCATAATAACATTTCGCAAGTTATCTAGCTACTGGCAATAGGCAGCAGTCGGTAGTCTGTTGGTCTGTGTAAAACACTGCTTGGTAGTACTTGTGTAAGGTAGGCACAAGAACCTTGAAGGTAAAAATGGAGTCCGAACTCCAAACAAAAGTTTGAGTCAAATACCTACATATCTCTATCCTCCTCTTGGGGGGCCGACCTCTCTTTTTAGTGTGATCTGTGGTATTGCTATCTTTTTATTTATATCTCCTACGAAACTGTGAAAGAAACACCACAGTTACAGAATTACATGATAAACATTACTGCATATTTTTTTTTTTTTTATGTACTGGAAGTGGTAAACAAGCATGCAGTTCACGTTGATGTTAAGTGATGACTGCAGCCTATAGACACCCACACAAAGACTAAGGTCAAAATGCAGATGCGTTACCACTCCTGAGGCCTAAGGTGTTACGCCTCTGTGCCGGAAATTACAGGGCCGTACATTACCACCTGACCGGAACACGATAGTGCTGAACACTACCATTTAGCGGCAAGTATATTAGGTAATGCGGTGGTGCCTACGCCCGCGAGCTCCGTCACTGGAGCTCTACCACCAGTAAAATAAATTTATTTACAACTTATTAAATGTATTCAATTAAGTGTTTTAAGAATTATTAATAATATATCTCACATTGACTATTTTGAGTTAGTGTATCAGTTGAAATTATACACCGACCTTTATGGACTGTACGGAAATACATAGCACGGCAACATTGAATCTGCTTAACAGTAATGTCAAAACCAGATCGGTCTGATATGGCGGATGTTCATTATTTAGTTATTATGTTTTCGTTGTGTTTTCGATTGTAATTCGTTAAAGTTTGTAGCAATGGTAAATAATTGCATAGTTGGAGGTTGTGCTAGCTTATGGCATCCTGGAAGTGACCAAAGATTTCACGTGAACAAGTGTTTGAATCGTAATTTTTGTGTCGAATCACTGTAGACATATTCTTGTTGTATTTTCACTTAATATCTTGCTAAAATTGTAAGTCAGTGTTTTAAACAAATTAATGAATGTTAACTTTAGTAATTTCTAATAGTCTTACATTGATTTATGCAATTTAAAATAGGTTTGTTTCTATCATATCGTTATCAGTAGTGTGACAATAAAATTTTATTAATTGAGAATGTCATAGAATCGACTTTTTTTGAAAATACTAACTAACATATATTATTTTCAATCAAACTAAACTAACTGCCCGGGTAGGTACATAGTTTCTAAGGGTGTAAAATTTTCTAGTTGCTTGAGAGGCTAAACCGAGCGTGAAGTTACAAGTTGTATTTCATCCATTGATTTCAGTAGATAATAAATCTATAATTTCATCCACGAAATTTTATAATTTTAAGTAGTATGTATTAATAATTCAATAGTGCAAGAGGTTTGCAGACAAAAAATAATGATTATGTTTTACTAATGTACATTAAAATCTAAACTTACATTGTAAACTACTATAAACTTTGTTAATAAATTGATTGTAATGGCTGTAGTCCATTAATTAGTTCACTGGACATCCCATCAACTTCCATATGGAACCATCTCATCATAGTCATTATCCATAAATATATTCATTCACTATGTTAGAGATTTATGAAATGAGCAGTTGTAATTATAATATTACTTGATCAATGGCGTTATAGTCTATAACTGACTCTTTGCCAAACGCAAAAAAAAAATAAAAATTTTGTCATCTTAACAAAAAAAAATCACAGTCATGTCCCAGGAAAATTGTAACTTTACGGTCACCCTACTTAGAAAGAGACGGCCTGCCCCCGGAGCGAGAGATAGCTATATTTAGGTTTGCTTCAAATAGGTATGCCGAGCGTGGTCTCCATTGAGGAAATTATGGCCGACCTCAAACAGGTCAAAGCCCTCCCAGTTTTGCAGGTGCACAGGATGCACCGAGGGCATAAGGGTCAAAACGGCCACCTAAACATGGTGTTAGTCGTGCTCGAGCACACCAAAGAGGCCAACGGCGTCTTTAACATTAAAGAAGTCGCGGGCCTCAGCGGCATACGTGTCGAGCCTCCCAACAAGAAGGGATACATAGGGCAGTGCCATAACTGTCAGAGATATGGCCATGCCTCTGGTCGGTGCAGGATGCGCCCCAGGTGCGTCAAGTGCCTGGAAGACCATGCAACGGCCGAATGCTCGCGCCCAAAAGACAGGGCTGCATGCACGGAACCCCCGAGCTGCATTCTCTGTGGGCAGGCAGGTCACCCCGCAAACTACAGGGGATGCAAAGAAGCACCCAAAGCGGCACGAATCCCATCCAGGGGTCGTCGCCCAATCCCACCCAGAGCGGCCCCTCAATTCGAGAGGACCCCCAACTCCATCCTGGCCCCGCATGGGGGACCGGTCCTCCGCCCTCTCTAATGAGTACCACTCATTACCCCCCTCTTAAGGGAGCAATCCCGCTGCCCACGACCTTCCCGGTCGCCCAGGCACCCGCGGTGGCCCCTCAGGCCACCCCTACACCGGCTCCAGCTCCGGCCCCGGCTCGCGCCCCGGCCCCGGCTCCGGCCCCCGCCCCGACCCCTGCGCCAACACCCATTAAGCCCCCGCTGGCCGCCACTTTCCCTCTTTGCTCATTGCCCTTTTGGCTGCGATACTCAACGCAGCGTTTAAAAATAGTATGTTTCCACCCGCGTGGAAAGAGGCCACAGTTATCGGGTTTAAAAAGCCCGGTAAGCCGAGCAACCAGGCCTCGTCATACAGGCCGATAAGTCTGCTCAGTTCTCTAAGTAAACTTTACGAGCGCGTCGTGTACGCTCGACTCTTAGATTTCACCCGAGTGCGGCACTTGATCCCGGACGAACAGTTCGGGTTCCGTGCTCGCCACTCCTGTGTCCATCAAATTCGATAGAAAGATTATGACGGGACTGACTCTTCTTCGATATCGCTAAAGCGTTCAACCGCGTGTGGCACAACGGCTTATTATATAAGCTGTACACTCTCGGAGTGCCCACCCAAATCGTGCACATCATTCGCGATTTTCTGTCGGACAGAGGCTTTCGATATCGAGTCGAGAGTACCCTTTCGAACCGTCACACCTTAACAGCCGGTGTTCCCCAAGGATCCGTACTCTCCCCCCTCCTGTTCACGCTATACACTAGCGATATCCCTGTCCGCCACGGCGTTCAGGTGGCAATGTACGCTGACGACGCTGCTATTTACGTCTCTGGCAGAAAGCCAGAGATCATAAGGAAAGCCCTGCAAGCGGCGGCCAAAGACCTTGAGTCTTGGTTCCGCCGCTGGCGTATAGAGGTAAATCCTAGCAAGAGCGCTGCCATTCTCTTTGTACGGGACCGTGCTCCCAGACCTAACGTAGCCCCAGTCCAAATGTTTGACGAGCCCATCCCCTGGATGGACAAAATCAAATACTTAGGAGTGACGCTTGATAGGCATCTGACCTTCGCTGCACATGTAAAAGCAGCGCGCGCAAAGGCTGCATTCGTGTTATCCCAATTACATTGTTTATTAAACAAAAAGAGCAAGCTATCGGCCCGGAACAAAATCCGCGCGTCGTCGCCGTCGCAACGTCCTGCATAAGGCCCATACTATGTTACGCGTCTCCGGTATTCGCCCACGCGAAAAACACAACATTACGCAAGCTTCAAACTTTGCAGAATCGATTCTTACGTAGAGCCGTAGGCGCGCCTTGGTACGTACGTAATAAAAACTTGCAGTTTATGAAGCGAGCTTCAGCTCGTTATTTCGATCGGCGGATTCGGCGAGTCACCACCCGAATCCGCTGGTCAGAGCGGCCGCAATTTACACTCCTTTTGATCGCGTCAAAAGGAGACGTCCAAGCAAGTGCCGTCTCGAGACAGGCCGCCTAAACAAAGCCCGACCTAAAAAAAAAAAAGTTGCTGTCAAATAATCATGTCGATTTATGCAGTAGTTTTTCTTGCTTTCGTATTTGAGCAACAAGCGATAATGGTAGATTATTTCGATTATTGTTATTTATATAATTAAAGTAAAAATCGACATTACACTATATATGATGTATCATAATACACACATTCAAAGTACAAACCATACAAACATAATAAATCTATGATACAAACACACTCGGTTCGTTAGTTATGTTATATGTTTATCTATGCAAGGAGTTTTTAGAAGTATTGGTCTGTGATTTGTGGTAGTAGTGAGTCATTAGCTCTCGGACCAAGAATCACAACTTGGGCCGAGCATTGGCTATAGTCATTAGACTGTGGTAGTGAATTAAATTCTGTGGTTTGGTAGTAAAGTCCTGTGGTAAAGTCTGGTAAAGTCCACAGACCGTAAAGTCTGAGTAATATTATCAATAGGGGTGTTCGTTACTATCCTATCGTTATGTTACTCGTTATTTACTACATAGCATAGAGTCATAGAGCTAATGCTCTAGACATATTCTCGTATTGCATTTGCGCATGACATGATATCGCACCATCGCATTGTTCGTATTATAGCGTCATTGTGATTTGAAAGTTGATGAAACGAAAAAGCGACGGTAAAAATAGACAGACACATAAATTAATAAGATTTAACGTGAGAGAAAATGAGATAGAAAGTGTTATGCAGAGTCTCTGATGAACATTTTTGAAGGTTTCACTTCTATCACGTATGAATTCCAGACATGTTTTGTTGTGTTGACAAACTGAAACAGCTGGTACAGGTTATAAAAACGTACGTAACTTCACGCCTGTAATCCCCGAAGGGGTAGGCAGAGGTAAATGCATGCATTCAAGCATACATGCAAACACCCACGATTCGCCGGTTACGTTTTGGCCCATGTAACAGGTGGCGAGCCTGTTGACATCTCCGGGCACATTACCAAACTTTGAGAAAATCCCAATAGAACCAGAGATAAAGGCTTTTTCACCATTATCTCTGATAACCCCCTACCCGGGAATCAAACCCAGGACCTCAGCGTAATAGTAGTGGCCTGCTACCACTAGGCTACCGAGGCAGTTATACCCAAACCAGTATTATATACTCAAACTACAGAAAAGAAAATACGAGTAATTAGAATAACGAAATGCATTCAAGGCTAACGTTTCGTTACACGGTACTTGATAGCGCACCCTTTACTCAGTACCGAATACGGTTTGGTTTGCTACAGCTCTTACCTACTTTTATTATCTTTAATCTATCTATAGTCACTGTATCTATATCTATTATGTTATAGACGTGGGTCGTCGACGGTGTTCACGACAACGCAACGAGACCGCTTACCGTCAACTATAAACTAGTCGAAAAAACTTTTTTTTTTCGACTAGTTTATTTCGTGAACTAGTTTTGAAAAGTAGTCGATTATGTTGTTTGACCGTTTACCGTCAACGATACATGAGTTTATGAAGCAGTCTATTTTTCGACTAGTTTATTTCGTGGATTAATTTTGAAATTTAGTCGATTATTTTGATTACGTTGACCGTTTACCGTCAACGATGCATGAATTAATTAAATATTTTTCAACAAGTTTATTTCATACATATTATGCGCGTACAGTTAAAGTGAACGACATTTGATGGAAATGTTTAGGTATTATATTATTGAGTCATAAGTTTATATACATTAATAATTTAATATAATCATGCAGTCTCGCACGGTTCGCGCGCCGCGTCGAACGTCGACACGACACGACAACGTTTCATAGTTGAGTAGTTGACGACGTTGGCGTTGATCGACTTCATTGATTCAGTAAACGGCCAACATACACATGTCGCGCGCGTCGCGCCGTTTATTATAGACCTGAGTCGATCACTCCTTCGTCGGGATTCGGGTCGATCGCGACCCATTGACAAGGTGATCGAGTCTAAATGACTCGATCGTTTGGGTCATTTGGGTCGCGACTCGATTTCGCTCAAACGTATACTGTAGCTCATGATTCTCGTGATTCGAGACCCATCTGATAAGGATGCGAGACTTGAGATCGCGATCCACACATTATGTCGCTGGCTATTTTTCATTTTAATACATTTCAATTAATTATCACTATAATTTCATTCTTAAACTTTATAGGTATATAGCATAAATTTTACAATTAGATGACATAGTGCAGGGGAGCTTGATCGATAAAACTGTAGACAAACTGAAGTGTACCTTATGCTTAATGTAATAAGAGTTCACGAGAAACAAAGTACCCAATGACCCAAAGGACCCAAATGATCGACTTTTTTTGTACGTCACGACCCGATCACTTGTGTTTGGATCGTAATTCAATCAAAGTGATTCTATCGCTCGCGATCGACTCAGGTCTAGTTTATTAGTAAACTAGTTTATCGTTGAACAGTAAACTAGTTTATTAGTCGACGACCAAGAAACAGTCTAAAAAAACTGTTCGTTCATTCAACGCCCACTACTATTATGTTATCTATGGTCTATCACTTATGGCAGGCGGAGAAGTGAATATTTTTTTTTGTACTAATGATTTCCTATATTTCTAAAATTTATTGAAAGTTTTAATTGGATCAACCATGATTCATTTTAAGGAAAATAAAAACAAATCGGCTCTCAGCACACGATGGGCTCAAATGTCGAAACAGGAGCAGATAATCGAGAAAAAGAAGATGGAAATCCAAGCGAAGTTGGAGGCTCAGAAGCAAGCTGCCGCCCTTGCGGCACAGGCTAAGCTAACCAAGTAAGCAGATCATAAATTAAAGTTCCTGTTCAAATAATTTACTAATACACCATAAGACTAGCTACATACTTACGGTTACCTGATCAGCTTTTCTGACATGGAATTCCATGGACTGGCGCATACGTTCGATCTCGAACGCACAGCTTTTTTCGTTACGAACATCAAATATTCGCCAAACTGCAGGAAGATGTGCCCTTATTTGAACAATTTGAATGGAATCTGAATTTCGTATCAATATACCGTATGTTTGCGGCCAGCCTTGTTTATAAACCAACAACACGAAACAATTATTGGCACCTCCGACCCAACCTTCTTTTACAGTGCCCAACTCTCAGAAACTATTTCAATGTGGCGCATTACCTAGGAATGTCAGCTGGTTAGCCCCCTTACCTTTGTACAATGATCTTTGTAGTATGCAAAAATGTAGTTGTTGCATTCCTTTTTTGTGAATTCATTATATATTATATAAAATTATTCTGCTAAAATTTTATAGATGTGTGAGAAATGATGGTTCTTGTTTCCATTATCTATACTATCACTGCATTATATAATCTCCCCTTATTTTCTCTGTCTGTATGTATGCGCTTATCTGGGAAAGTTGTGAACATATTTTGTTCCTGTTTAAAATGTTGGAAAGAGGGTTTTCTGATGGTTTTTGTCACAGAAGTCGGGTGTGTCCTTACAATATAATAATGCTACCCATGCGAAGCTGGGGCGGATCGCTAGTCTTATATAAAGGACACATTTGCATTTTTGTATGTATGTTTGTAACGTTTTCACCCAAAAGCTACTGGACCGATTTAAAAAAGACTAACTGGACAGGCTAATGTTACACCTTACAATAAATGATTACTTATAATGTTTCCAAATAGTTCAATATCAATTCCTGAAATGTATTAGAAAAGTTTTTAGTTTGTGGATATGTTTATGATTTATGTTTACACTAGCAACCGGCTAATGCTTGGCTTCTCACAGATACAGTGTGTAGTTTATTTATCAGGTTCTATGTAGAAAATTGAGAGATGAAACGTGCACTGTTTTTTTTAGCTAGGCCTAAGCTATATAACTGTGAAAACCACTTCTAATTTCACTCATAAGTTTTTCTGATAATAATAACAAACATACAGACAGATCATTATGGCATCTACTGGCCTTATAAAGACCCCCTATGTTTTTTTTCTTTAACTGTAACTGGACTATGTGAACATAGGAGATATTATAGGGAGATATATGTACACATAGTTCAGTTACAGTATATATCAATTTTTAGCCCCACTGGTAATGACGATAAGAACACATCAAACATCTTTTCAAATGATGGCAGTTTTATGAGCCAATTCAAGGCTCTTTTAGACAAACAAAAAAAAGAAAAACAAGAAAAAGATGCAAAGGAAGCAAAAGAAAAGCAGCAAGCTATTGATGAAGATAAAAAAAGACAAAAGGCTGAAGCAAAATTAAAAGCTCAGGCACAGGCCGAGGCTCATGGCCAAAATGAGGAAATTGGATATCATAATGAATCATACCACCATCCCAATGAACATAAAAGGGGCGGAGATAGAGCACCAAGGTAAGTGTCATAAATTCACTTTTGTCTTCATTAAGAAGCTAATTGGACAATAATTTACATTCACACATACATTTTTCAGAGAAAGGCACCGCAGGTGGAATGATAGAGGAAGAAATCGCCAACACAGTCCCATGACCCCTGTTATTGAAGAAAGAAAGAAACACCCTGACCATATTCCATCTTTGATGCAAATTCCTATTATGCCCCCTGATGATGCAACTCCTCATCCGTGGAATATGCCGGATGAAGAGGAGGACGAAGATCAAAATTCAAATTTGAATGATGATTTAGAAAGAGAAGAGTCTATAGATTCTGGGCCCTCTATGGGTCCGATGGGACCGGGTTCCATGGGACCAATGGGTCCTAGTATGATGGGACCTGGTCCAATGGGCCCAGGAATGATGGGACCTGGTCCCATGGGTCCCGGCATGATGGGTCCAGGTCCTATGGGTCCCGGTCCAATGGGCCCGATGGGCCCTGGACCAATGGGTTCCATGCCGATGGGACCTGGTCCGATGGGTCCTGGTCCAATGGGTCCTGGCCCTATGGGACCAGGTTCTAGCATGGGCCCGAACATGGGACCAGGTCCTAACATGGGTCCCGGACCGAATATGGGTTCTAATTCAAATATGGGGCCCGGTCCTAACATGCCTGCTGGCCCTTCTAACATGGGCTCTGGACCAAATAATATTTCTATGCCACCTGGACCCAATAATGGACCTAGTTCAATGATGGGGCCGGGACCGAACATGCCTCCATTTATGGGCGGTCCTCCCAACTTCCCAATGCCCCCCAATTTTATGGGACCTAATGGACCCAACGGACCCTGTCCTCCAATGCCTCCCAACATGTGCGGCCCTAACATGCGTGGTCCGGGACCGAACGGGCCAATGCCACCATTCTTTGGTCCTCCTTTCCCAAATCCGATGATGCCATCAAATTCAATTAATAGTAACATGCCATTCATGTCCCGACCGCCGTTTCCGCCCAATTTTGGTAATAATGGGCCCCCGAACATGCCACCCTTTATGCCTCCCAATTCTATGCCACCAAATCCAATGTTAAATATACCTGAACCACCCAATTCTACCGACCAACCGCAGACAGAAGCAATGAAAATGCAAAATATACAACCCCCATTGCCCCCAAAAAAAGAAATGGATTCTGGATCGTTCTCATCTAAAGGTAAACAATTTTCGATGTCATAATTCCTTAACTCCTTTGTATAGTAAAATACAAAGACAATTCAGTTTGAATGAGACAAATTTTAACCTTGATTTTTTAGTTCTTGACTATGAGAAAATTAAAAATAGCTTCAAATGATAAGTAAAATAAATTTAGTGGAGGTCATAATGCAATACGTATATTGATGTATTTTATGTCTTTCTTAATTATACAGCATAATAATTTACATAATGATTTGTGTTATAAAGCATTCTTTATTACAAACAGATTGTATATGCCGGTAAAAATATTGTCATTGCGAAACAATTGTTCTTTTACAAGACATAATATGTCTGTTTCCCCCAGATAACAGGATATAAGATTTTGCGATTTTAAGTTGCAAATATTGATCTACAATTACTTATCGTTTGAAGCTTGAAAATAATAATTACAATCATTTTATTTGCAATAAACTGTAAAATAGAGCGGTGTTTGGCAAGAAGTGGCCGTAAGACACAATGTTGACTCGTCGTGTGCAGTTCTCTCTTCAGATATGTTCCCGCCATCAGTCGAGCGTGCAGCCGCCGAAGTCGCCTACAACGGTGACCACTGGGAAAATGTGCTGAAAGCAATTCACTCACAAGACCAAAACATGTGGTAATGCCACTGTAGCCAGTTTTGATCCTCAGGAGGATACGTGCTGTATTCATTTTTATATTATCAAATTACATATCAGTCAAAACGTCTAGTTCTGGGGAAGAGCGTTGCATTGATAATATATTTATTGTTACTAGTATCGTTGAATCCAAAAAATAAGGCAAGCTTTTAAGTAAAAGGGAGGGTCAGATAAAAAAAAAATAATTACCAAAATTATTCTATAAATGAACTGTTCTTAAAAATGAATCAATGCATTTCATCTGAGAAAATCACCTCATTTTAACAATAACTCTCAGCTGAGTTACCACATATAGCAATGAAATATATTTTATATTCGAATATATAATCTATATATATATAAAAGAAAAAAATATATATATAATCTGCATTGTAGTGTGAAAACAATGATAATGATGTTTCATCGTAATATATGAGAGGGAAGACGCTAAAATTCGCACAAGAACGACCCCACTGCATATTAATATACTGAATTCGTGCAGCGCTTTTCCAATAGAATGTTTCCAGGTTAAATAATCCTAAAAGCATCCTTTGTTGCTATTTACGGTTTGCTTTCGTCTCACTAATCTATGCTTCGCAGGTTCCTTCATAATACGAACTCTAATGAGTATAAGGCGTTTCGCGAGTTGGTGTTAAAGATCCGCAAAGAGGGCGAGAAGAAAATGGAAGTTAAACCGGAGGACAAATATGAGCCAGAGTTCTGTCTGGAAGATGATGATAGCTTTGACGAGGGGAAGTTTAAAATTAAAAATGAATTCAAGGATTGGTATGTTACCATATAAATGATAATATGTATAAAACTCTTCCGTTACTGAATGCTTGATTGAGTGACTTGAGTGACTGAAAGACGACACAGCCGAAATAACAGCTGTTTGAAACATTCAGATTATCGCTATTGCTCTCATGGGCGGTGGGCTCAAGAAAAATCGAAAACTCTTTTAAGAGCACAATAATAGGCTATTTGACATAGTCATAATCCGAATCATAATTGAAGCGCGCATGGCCCCGCGGCTGGTGTAGATCATAAGCTATCTATTCGGTTAAGCACTACGGGCGCGGTCGGGTGTGATGGGTGACCGCTAGTGGCAAATTACATACATATTCATATTTTGTATACAAGCATGTGAAGTCACAAGTCTGTACAATTTTGTATGAGCCTTTTGAGATCTTTTCATAACTTGCAACTTTTGAGTGGTGATATCTCAAAAACTTAGTTAAAGACTAGCCCCCTTATTCGTAAACGTATTTTAGCTAAAGTGTTGCTATTCTCTGTTTTGTCTTTTCTATCCTGCACATTTGACAATGCAACTGATAAAGACAAAGCATATTCGATACCTTAAACGCATCTAATATACTTTTATGAATAAGGGGGTAAGAGTTCCAATGACGATATTTACTAACATTTTCAAGGTTTCACTTCTTCCATGTTTAAATTACATGATTTTTTTTTACTATGTTCTGTAATACTATTTTTTTTGTATTTCAGCAACACAAGCTCTGATTACAATGTGAGCTACAAACGTGAACAGGCGAGCTCGCAGAGTGACGACGATGAAAGTCAGAGGGACAGGCGGGAGAGACGCAAACGCAAGAAGTCCCGGTGGGGAGATGACCCCCCGGCCGATGTCAAACCTATTGCACCTCCTTTGCCACCAGGTAATGCTATATTTTAGTATCAAATTTAGGAATAAATTTTTATGATCACCTACTAAACATCAGACCAGACCAACACGATTTTATTTAATCCTTCAAGGATCGTACGGCCACCGGCGGCGAGACACAATTGAATTTCAATTGAATTTCAATTTCAATTGTCATATTTTTCTCGTGTCTGGAGAGATTTAAGCATGGATTTGTTATTTCAATCAACAATCAAATGTATATTTTACCGCAGGTGCAAAGTTGTCCAAAATTAACGAAGATGGCTTGAAATTAAGCGGAATAAATCGTAACAATCACGCACTGATGCAGTATGCTATGACGAACTATGGCACTACTAATTTAAGCGCTGAGGATTGGAAGAAATGCGAGGATAATTTTAAACTAAACCTTCTTTATCAGGTTTGTATTTCTTTTCTTTATTAAAAAAATCAAATGTCCATCATATATTCATTTCATTAATTATTAAATCATAAATTCAATTTCAATATTTTTTTACAACTCCATATTTGGCAATGATTTTATTTTGCGCAATAATGTAGGTGAGTGAATTTAGAAATAAAAAGAAAAAATGTATGTGTAGGTATTTTCACATCAAATCCCTTAAAAAAGAAAAATGGAAAGAAAATATTCAGGCAGGGTTCAAACCTACGACTTCATTATAACCAGTCCAAACACTACCACTAAGCAAGCTAACTAGCCTTTCGGAGCTACGGTAGCTTATTGTCTTATTCTGTCTGACATAAGTATAAGGTTCGGCTGCACCAACATATTTCTTAAAGTTGAAGTTTTTCATCCTCTAACTTTAACAAATTCGTTCCAGTTAGAGAAGTTTTACATCCTTCTCGAACTGTAAATTTAATGTAAAATTTACAGTTCGAGAAGGATACGAAATTTAACTTTGACAAATATTTTGGTGCAACTAAGCCTGGGTTGCACCAAGATATTTGCAAAAGTTAAAGTTATTGTACCATTTCTTCACATTCTGCTCTAATTTTAACAGATTTCTTTAAGTTAGAGAAGGATATGAAATGTCACAATAACTTTGACTTTAACAAATATCTTGGTGCAGCCTGGGTTGCACAAGTAAACCTTAATATTTAGCTGTAAAAAAGAATGGAAATACCAAATGTATTATTTGAATTACCAGGACATGTTGAAGAAAAGGCAAGAGGTGGAGCGATTAGCGGCCGCTGGAAGACATAAATATGAGTATGACAGCGATGAGGATACCGCAGAAGGAACTTGGGAACATAAGTATGATGTGGCATTCATGTTTTGCTTGACTTCTGTAGTTACTATATAATAACGTCCAATAATGTGTTCAAAACATAGAGAAACGCGGCCCACCGGACGCGGCGGACCGGAGGGGAGTAGCCATAGCGTGTATTACTGATGCAAAACAATCTGTCATTTTTTGAGGTGGGAAATGCATGCGACACACACGCACACTACAAAAATCGTCTATTACTTACTACGAAACTCACACCTTGACTTTAACAAAATACAGAAACAATTTAACGCACACATTTAAATATCTAGGCGACAGGTATAGGCCCATTTGGGCTTGTACTTTGACAGAGGGGAAAGCCTGCATATGGCTACTCCCCCTCCCGTGTTGCTCTATGGTTCAAAATAATAAATGTATATTTTTTGTACAGTCATGTGATTGGTCTTCGCTTCGCTTCGTACTAGACAATGCTATGAAGAGTAGTGTCTAGTACGACTAACTACTACTTACATGAAAGTTGATTGAATGTGTAGTTATTGACTTACAATGTGTGTAAATAAAACCTACTGTCAGGTTTTGACGGTTTATCATGAAGTTTTACCCATAAATTGGTTGCTACGTAAAATGTAACCCATTTTTGCGTGGTATTGGTTGCCGAATTACTTTTAATGCGAAAACCAATACATCATTTCTTATACACTTAAGTGAAGACCAATCTGTTTTCATTGTGTTGTGTGTGTTATATTTATATTGAGAAGAATAATTAATATTGTATTGTTAATTTAACATACAGCAGGTTTACTATAATTTTGCTCCTTTCTTCAAATTCTTTTTTCAAATAAAAGATTACGCGCCCGAGAGATGAATGCAACAGAAAAATGGGCGGACGAGCTCACAAAACAGGCTGCCGGCAAACACCATATCGGCGACTTTCTACCTCCAGAGGAACTGAAAAAGTAAGTAATTATTTAATTATTAATATTGTAGTTAGTTAAAAAATATTTATATAGAAATAGAAATTGAAAATATTTTTATTTCGAATAGATCTTTACAGATACTTTCAAAACGTCAAGAAATATATTAAATACCTAGAGTGAATAACCATTACATATAGTAAAAGCAAAATCATATAATAATAGTAAATTAAAAATTAGAATTTAAACTACTTAGTTAAAACATAATAATCACATTTTTTTTCTATTCCTTGAATGATGATAAATGAAGAAAAAGAAAAACTTATTCGTCAAGATCAAAGTTATATATGACTGCCTCGGTAGTCTAGTGGTAGCAGGCCACTACTACTATGCTGAGGTCCTGGGTTCGATTCCTAGATAAAAAAGCAAATTAATACATTTTCAGTAACTGTTTAATATACAAAAATAGCCATTACCTATAAGGTATAGGTATTTAAACGTTGACATCACTATTTGTGTTGCAGATTCATGGAAAAGTATTCAGCAATGAAAAGTGGCAAGGAGCCAGATCTTAGCGATTACAAGGAGTTCAAACTGAAAGAGGATAATCTCGGTGTGTTATTGGTTTATTATATAGGAATATCAAAAAAATTGTTTAATAATGCTTTTAATAAAATTTATCACATAAGAACGTAGAGTATTTAACGAATATATTTTAATATACATATATCTCGCTTGAAATAATGTTTAAAGCCGCTTACACAAGTTTATTTCTGCTTTGACATAATGTGATCAAAACCATAATTTTAAGAAAATCGCAATGTACTACGTAGTGCCTTTCTATTTGCTGGCAACCGAACACGGCTGCCAAGAAAATCATACTTTTCATTTTTTATCGTACTTTAGTCCTCTTATTCTTTACTTAAGTAAAGATATGCGTCTCAAATTTATGTAATAGTTTTGACACGTCTGTGAAACAAGTAAGTGTCAAAAGAATTACTTCAAGTCAAAGTAAAGTGTTAGCCTGGGTTGCACCAAGATAATTATTAAGGTTAAAGTTATTGTAACATTTCACATCCTTCTCTAACTTAAAGAAATCTGTTAAAGTTAGAGAAGGATATGAAATGTTACAGTAACTTTAACTTAAACAAATATGATTGTGCAACCCAGCATTAATGTGATCTGTAAATCTGTTTCTTATTTAACATGCTATGAGTATTATCTATTCTATCAAAATAATATTTCATGAAAATTGTATTATTTTTCTAGGTTTCAAAATGCTGCAGAAACTTGGATGGAATGAAGGTCAAGGTTTGGGAGCTGAGGGAACTGGCATAGTGGATCCTATTAACAAGTTAGTTTATTGTCTTAATTCAGATTTTTTTAGCGAGTAGGTATAGTTTTAAATGGGTTAAAAGGATACCACTCGGAATGTTTTCAAATAGACCTATATTTGAAAACGTTCCGAGTGGTATCCTCGAAATGTAATGTGGTAATGCACCCGATGAAAAACCTCGTTACTAGTTGTTACATTTTACAAGGGACTCAAAAAGCATCTTGAATGCTGGTATTCATGGCGTATACATCGATTAGAAATACAGATTTAATGCTTGAAGTTACGTTTTGCTATCCCATTTTATATTCCCATTTTTTAATATACTTGCCGCCAAATGGTAGTGTTCAGCACTATCGTGTTTCGGTCAGGTGGCAAAGGGAGCATACTTCTTTACGGCTCTATAATTCCCGGCACAGAGGCATAACACCTTAGGCCTCAGGCGTGGTAACGCATCTGCATTTTGACCTCCGGTCTTTCTGTAAGAGTCAATAGGCTGCAGTCATCACTTAACATCAATGTGAGCTGCATGCTTGTTTGCCACTTTCATAACATAAAAAAAGGAAGGGCTTTGTCCAGTAGTGGACGTCTTTCGGCTGAAGTGATGAGTCTATTAGAAACCATACTTAATATTGTAAATGCATGACCCAATCACAGGGGTGCTTTTGATGAAATTTTACACGGAGTTTGAATCCCGAGAAAGGAAAAATGCGATATTTGTGCCAAAATTAAAGGGCACACAAACGAAATCACCGGTCACAAGTTGGTTTTTAGTAATAGGGTTGTGTCCTAGGTACAAAATTTCTTTTTTATCATATCATATGAAAATTTAGATAGTGCAAATAGGATGTAACAGTACAAAATTTACGAAAATTGGAGTATTATAGTATGAGAACGCAGATTTCTAAAATGACGAAAAATAGACGACATAAGAGTTAACTGGAAAATTGAAATAATATCACTTAATCTTTGTAAATTTTCCAACAACTTTTATATATGTATGTATCTTCACGCCAGGTCCCTAACGAGGTAGGCAGAGAGTGTAGAGCGCGCAGATATCCCGGTCCTGACAAACCTCTCGTGCCTCGTCTACCTTCATCATTCTCTTCATACATGCACGCCGATTCCTAAGACTTTTATATATGTATGTCAACGTTACATAAAAACGCAGTATTGACGAAGATATTCTAACATTTCTATATTTCACCATTCAATTCACCGGTGTCATACACTCTGTGACATCATAAAGTGCTGCAATTTTATATGGACCGTTTTGAATCATTTCATTACTCGCCACGTTTTGAAACGTTATATCTTAACAACTATTACTTGTTTCTAAGACAAATAGTATTTATTTCTCGAATGTTTTTTAGAAAATCAATAAAAATAAAATAGTCAACAACCCTGTTCAACGCGATTTTGTTGCACAGGGCGAATCAGCCGGTGGCTAACCTTGGTCTGGGCGCATCTACGTCGGACGTTGTGTCGGCCGAGGACGACGAGTTCGACGCCTACAGGAAACGTATGATGCTCGCCTACAGATTCCGACCCAACCCATTGGTGAGATTTTTGCTATCATGATTATTATCCCCCACTTACATGCGCAGCACGGGCCACCGGCCGCGGCGGACTGGAGGGGAGTAGCCATGCAGGCTTCTCCCTCTGTCAAAGTACAAGCCCAAGTGGGCCTATGCCTGTCGCTTAGATGTTTAAATGTGTGCGTGAAATTATTTATGTGTTTTGTGAAAGTCAAGGTGTGAGTTTCGTTGTAATAGACGATTTTTGTAGTGTGTGTGTGTGTCACATGCATTTCCCCCCGCAACAAATGACTGACTGTTTTGCATCGGTAATAGACGCTATGGCTATATTTTACTAGCATGTGTTATTGCGAAATAATATAAAAACATTATTTTTTTCTTTGTTACAGAATAATCCACGAAGACCTTACTACTAAAACTATAGTAATCGAGTTATTAATCGATTAAAATAAAACTGTTTTAAAGAACATTTTATCTTAAAAATATAATAAGGCCATGTACCTACAGCATGCTTTGTATTGCACATATATATTCTTAGGTAATAATTAACTCCTCGGCCACGTTTTGTGTGAATACCAAATTAATCGTATGGATTTATTTATATATCGTTTTATTTTATAATTTTAGGGAAGGTGAGGTGATTTGAATTGTTTTCCATACATAAGTCACTTAATATTAAGTTCCTTATTTGTTACAAAATATGCCCACGTTTTAAATTTGTCGTTTTTTTTCATATAACAATTATTATAGAATAACTAGATATTGCCCGCGGCTTCGCCCGCGTTGAAATTTTTCTTGAATTTTCTTTGCTATTAACCCCACGGAGCCCGCGACCTTTCCAACGAATGCAAAACTGTGGAAATCGGTTCGTGCGTTCTGGAGTTATAGCGTCAGGAAGGAAAACCCGATTTATTTTTATATTATAGATATATTAAGACAGCGATTCCCAAACATTAAAGAACATGGAACACAAAAGTATTTTTTTTATACAGCGTAGGTTGTTTTTTAAATACGTAACATGTATAACGTACCAGCACATAGTATCGAATTTATAACTTATTCGCAGAACTAGATATTTTTTACCGAACTTGGAACGCTGATTCGGTACATGAACTTTGGGAATCCTTGAACTAAGATGTTTGTATAAAAGAACGTTAAATTTTTGTGAGTGGATTGTACCGACTTACATAAATGAACTCAACATCTTAAATAACATAAACTTGTCGGCACAAATCAGTTTTAAGATTTATCAGAACCCTCCGATTGCTTCAAGATGTGTATTTTAATATCAAGAGTCCGTCTTGTATTTAAAAAGGATTATTCTCGATCATTATAGTACAACATCTTAATCATATGATACATGATCGTATTATGACTATCAATAGACATTATATTAGTTTAATAATTTGTCAATGTTATGTCTTACCTAAAACAACGTATGACTTACTTTGTTTTGACCTTTTCTTTGCTAGACTAATGGCCGACTTCTCAAACTTCACTTAACTTTAAGCAACTCTCAAGTATAGGCTATCTCTGTCGTTTGCTCGTGTTTTTTTTAAGACAAAAGACTTAAGTGATACTTATATTTAAGTGATGTTTCACTATTTGGCCGTAAAGTCGGCTACACTTGCTGTGCGAATAGCCGCGAAAGCCCGCGACACGAGTGTAGATGTTGTTCACGCCTCGCGCCGTTCACTTCGAAAACTCACGGTGCGACATCACACGTGAGTGTAGAGCCGGCATGGTAAGCTATACCTTTATACCATAAAAATTGTCATAGAGTTTTGGCGGGAACCTTGAAAAGGCGTGTGGTGCTCTTGTTTTATTTCATTTTCTTGGTGTATTTTTGACTTATATTAAATTAAGTTGGTGGCATTTTGTTTGATATAGGCTTATTACAGTGCCCGTGTATAGTGAAATAGATTAATAGTGCGAAAAAACGTCCTTTCGGGTGGCCTCCAAAACTTCACTGTAAATGTATTGGTAAAGTAGCCATCGCTTTACTCGAATAACTGACTGTGACTGACTGACGGACTGATAAATTGTCTGACTGACTCTGACTTTTACGCTGCTTATGCAATACGCGTAAAAGCGATGCCATAATATTAAAAAAAAAATGTTATATGAAATTTAATTAATACGATTTCATCATAACATTTTGGTTTTGTTTTTGTGGTCAGAAGCGATGATATTTCACTCAAAGAATTGTGATGATGTGCTATCGTGAGAGAGAATAATATTTTCACATATTGTCACTGTAGTTAGTTAAATTAGGTATATAAATTTGTTGTTTCAATAGGCTTTACTAGGTAGGTGTAGGTAAACGCTGAATTTAATTCCTTGCGGTCGCAAATTGTAAGAAGCTTCGAGATTAGCTAAGTTCCCTTCCATTTTGTATTATCGACTTAAGGTTTAAGTACAATTCCACATGTTATACATGTTATATTTCAATAAACAGATATACTTGTCTATTTTGTGTATTTATTTTTTGTAAAAATTCTAGCTTATTACTACTTTAACCTAAATGAAAATGAATCATGGTGCTTCTAAGGACCAGTGGCTGTACCATGACTTCTTGTTGCTGACGGCTTTGTTCTCGTTTTGCCGTACCCGTTGTCATATAAATAAATTAATAAAAAAAATGCATGTATGTGTCTTCACGCCAGGTCCCTAACGGGGTAGGCAGAGAGTGTAAAGTAAAATGTAAGTTTTTAAATTGAATCGTCGTGGTATGAGGCCAGTAACTTAGTTCTTCATTCAAATCTTGGATAAGGATCATGGCTGAGGCGGAGACCTTTTACTGGTGGTAGAGGTCCAGTGACACTGCTCGTGGGTGTAGACACCGTATGACGTAATCTACTTGCCGTTAAATGGTAGTGTTCAGCGCTATCGTGTGCCGATCGGGATGTTATGAATTGCTATGTGATTCCCAGCACAGTACACCTTAGGCCTCGGGCACGAGTGGTGGGAGTAATATTAGGTTGGGGAAAAAGTTTCTTCGCGTTTTTTAAGATAATTCAAAACATTTTTTAAAATTGTTTATTTAAATTTAACTAAAGTATGTATGTACCATTTTGTTCGATAACCTTTTGCCATCTTGTAGGTAGGGACATGATCCCATTGCTATAAAAATTTTGGGACTTCTCATCCAAATACCACGACAAGTGGATTCGGCAGTCCTCTCGTGATGTTAACCTAACATTGCATAAAGAATTGATGTGATGTTGTGTGTGTGGTGGGATTGGAAGGGCATTATTCATTATGAGCTATTACCACCAGGCAGGACTATCGATTCTGAACTCTACTGCGAACAACTGATGACATTAAAGCAAGAAGTTGAGAGAAAGCGGCCGGAATTGATCAACAGAAGGGGTGTGGTGTTTCATCATGATAACGCTAGACCTCACACATCTATAGCCACTCAGCAAAAATTAAGAGAGTTTGGCTGGGAGGTGTTAATGCATCCGCCGTATAGTCCTGACCTTGCACCTTCAGATTTCCACCTGTTTCGGTCTCTTCAGAATTCTTTATGCAATGTTAGGTTAACATCACGAGATGACTGCCAAATCCACTTGTCGCGGTATTTTGATGAGAAGTCCCAAAATTTTTATAGCAATTGGATCATGTCCCTACCTACAAGATGGCAAAAGGTTATCGAACAAAATGGTACATACATACTTTAGTTAAATTTAAATAAACTATATTAAAAAATGTTTTGAATTATCTTTAAAAATGCGAAGAATCTTTTTCCCCAACCTTATATGTTCTTTAAAATTTTAACTTTCAATGATACCAAAACCAGCCAGATACAAATACTACAGCCAAAGAGATTTTATTACAAGTTCATACATACTATAATGCGAAAAGACTTTTTCCCCAACCTATTACATTGAAACAGTGGTGGATTTACCAGCAGGCTGAGTAGGCTGGAGCCTAGGGCGGCAAGTTTTAAGGGGCGGCAGATTTATTCATAATTTTATTTCCTTTGAGCAATGCTAAATATTTCAATATCTTTACATAAATAATTGCTAAAGTTTAATCGCTGTATCCTTCAACGAACATCGTGAATTAAAAAAAATCGCAATAGCACTTCTTTATTGTTGTCGAAAGTTAGTTATATATACATATTTTCTCTCTTAATTGTTCTGTAATTGATATGATTGTGGACTACGATATCAAAATTTAGGGGCTACAAAAAATGAGTGTAGCCTAGCCTACAGGCAGCAAATTTGTAAATCCGCCACTGCATTGAAATCTTTGTGTTTTGTACGTTTCGTAGAAAAGAGCGATATGTATGAGGGAGGAGTAGTTTTGATGTTATGAAAGTGGCAAATATCCAGCGTGCTGATTGAATGTGCAGTTCACTTTGATGGTAGAAAAAACACATCCTGTTTGATGTCTGTGTAGTAGGTAACCAGAAAAGCGTTTGTATGGAATTTTCACAGAACAGATAATTTTTTCTGTTCTGTGGGAATTTTGGCCGAGTGTCCGCCGTGTGTCCTGGCCTATGAATTACGGGGCCGAACATTTACTTTAATCAGAACACGATAGCAATGAGTACGTACCTACGTTATCATTTAGCAGTAGAAAGAGTAGGTAGGTAATATGGTGGTGCTTCATCCCTCGAGACGTCCTTCCCATCTCTCTTTTAGGCAACCAACAAGTATTCGATTCAAATTTCGTTTTTGTTACCGATGCATCTATCAACTTAATGGATGAAAAGCACTGTCTTGAACTACTTTGGTAAGTGATTACTTTTTAATCTACACAGTTAATAGATACATCTATCAACTTCGTCCCTTGTTTGTACCTATCATATCAGGTATTTAAAAGTAAATATACAGAAAGGTCACGACGTTAATATGTGATAAATGATGGGTAGAATAGGTCACAATCACTTCACAACTCACCGATTGAAACAATTAATATTTTTGTTACCTTTAATCATTTGCGGCTATCCAAAAATTCAATAATAATCCGGGTCTCATGATACCCAGCTAAGACTGTAAAATATTGTCAAATCACGCTTATTTTAAACGTTACTTGAAGTAACACTTAATAGATTGGTCTTCCAAGAATAATAAGCGCCTATTTTTCAAACTGATCTAATTGATAATGAGTCAAGCGCGCATGAAAAGTCGAACGGTCGGCGGCGCGTACGCGGCGAACTTCCACACGTTTTAATTTTAGAAATCGGTGACAAATTATTTTCAACTAGTGTGTGTACATACGTTTTAATAGTCAATTCTTAGTTTCAGTTTGAATTGCGGACTGTAAACTGCGTCTGAGATATAAAGATAGCCGGACAACAAGATTTTAATTGCGTTAAAGTGTAACTAGTAGTGGAGTGGTGTGTGTTAACTACGATGACTCTACGCAAGAGCGCTAGCGTTCAAGTTTACAGTGAAAGGAACTTAAGGAACTATACTAGCAGTGATGCATCCACTTCATCAAGTTCATCAGAAAATTGTGATACAACATTGAAAAAGTAAACAATATTTTGTTACTCTTATAGTACCTATCAGTTCTACTATACTATACATCTTCAAACGATTTACCTATACATGATTAATCATACCTACATGCTTATCTATTCTTAACTATGTTTACATCAGCTGGCTTTACCAACTTCACTCGTTCAAACTGATTGAAATCGAACATCGTAATTTTCAAACGTATTGAGGCTAGTTGTCTAGTCTAACGTGTACAGATCTAAATATGGTATGTCGATATGTTAATATTTGTTGCTTGAATTTAATTGAACGTTAAATATTTCAACGACTTCAAACACTTGCAGGAGTGGCCTTAATCGCCTATTATGGAAGTTGAACTACTACTGCACTAGTCGACATTACAATTTGATCACTAATTTTTGTTCAGAATTTTATGCACAAAGTGCATGAGACAGACCTACTGCTCTGAAGCATTCTTCACTAGACAATTTTCAGGGACTGGTTGACTCTGACTCTGTAAGTAGAAAAAGTGACGGAGCTCGCGGGCGTAGGCACCACCGCATTACCTAATATATATTTGCCGCTAAATGGTGTTCAGCACTATCGTGTCCCGGCCAGGTGGTAATGTACGGCCCTGTAATTTCCGGCACAGACGCATAACACCTTAGGCCTCAGGAGTGGTAACACATCTGCATTTTGACCTTGGTCTTTGCGTGGGCGTCTATAGGCTGAAGTCATCACTTAACATCAATGTGAATTGCATGCTTGTTTACCACTACCATAACATAAAAAAAAGTAAAGATCTCTATTGAATTTCGCTCGTAATAAAGATTCCTCTTTAATCTGTTTTGTTTAGACAGTTCAGTACCACAACACAAGTTTATTCGAACCATAACATAAAAACCTGCATAAGTTATTTTCAGAAGAAAATAAATATTGAGGGTACTTTTCATCGATTACGAATAAATAGGTTTATGTACCTATTAACCTCCTAATGGGAGGTTCTGAATTCTGAAAGTCTTTATCAACTCGATTGTGGTTCACATAACCACTTCACTTTTGATTGAAGAATTATTGTTTTAATTGAAGTCGATGAATGCTTGAATGCAAAAGAATAAACATGCTTAATAACTGTCGAATTATAAATATGGGGTCACTAGGTAAATAGTTACTAAACTTGTCGGTTCACGACGACGGTAGTCATTATTTCTATAAATGTACCTACATCATTGACGAACGACGCCCGGAATGTGGGTCAAGTAAAGATAAGAAGCGACATTATTTTTTGAAGCCACAAAACAGACCTTAGACATAAGTTCTGTATTGTATACAGACCTATCTCTTCAATATTCTTAAATAGAAATCTTTACATGAATTGGTTACTATCACCCCTAGTTTGCACTAAAACATTAAACATGACGATGTTTGACAACTCGTCGCATTGCGATAAATGTCTTGTTGGTGCTAGCGTTCGCACTGCTGTCAAACCTATCATTTTAACATGTTTTTATGTCATGTTTCATCAATGCAAACTCACGGTTACGTTAATGCAGAGTTGCAGAGAGGGAGGGACACTATTATAAGAGAAGACTGACAGATTAATAGCAGTCTAAAGAATTTACAGTGCTCAACAATAAATATTGCACATCGAGCCTAGGAAAGAGACTTCGGCTAATTTCGGGTCTGTAGAGTCATTATCTCTTTCGCACCGTACATATTTGACGTTTGTCGACCATTTTGATCAAGTTTTGACCAATACCGGACTGTCAGTGCTTACGTAGGCAGAGTGCAACAGAGATACGAAACGAGCCGATAGTCTCTTTCGCAGGCTCGATGTGCAATATTAATTGTTAAGAACTGTATCTATTATTTTTTCTTATAGTGTGTTAATAGACTTACCCCCTTATTCATAAACGTATTTTAGCTAAAGTGTTGCTAATCTCTCCTTTGTCTTTTTCTATCTTGCACATTTGACAATGCAACTGACAAGGACAAAGCATTCTATAGCTAAAACGTATCTAATGTACGTTTATGAATAAGGGGGAAGACCTCTAGAAGGAGCTCGAGTGCACAAGGGTCGCCGCACACGAGCCACCAGCCACATCCACAAAACGCCGCCACTGGCATATTTTCTATAGTTTTCATACATGTTAGGTAGGTATATGGACTCGCTGCACACGGTTGCTGCTGGTGGCCGCCTCACGCTAAAAATCGTTGTTGCTCGCTTCTTGTAGCCCGCACCGGTCACTATAAAAGCCACCATACGCCACTCGCGCAATGCCCCACCCCTCTCTACCTTACCTCAGTTAACCTGTTCAAGTCGAAAACAACGCACGTACCTACGTAGTTTGTTGTTGATTGAAATAAATATGGATATGGTCAGAGGTTCAATCCCAAAATAAACAGCAGCCACCGGCCACAAGTGGCTGTCGCGCGCTTCAGCTACCTTTGTAGCCGCTTCGAGCATCTCGTGTGTCTGTCGCGTGTAGCCCGTGTGCGACGACACTCTAAGCATCACAGCATTCCCTAATTCAAATCAGCCCACAAATCATAGTCTTCTAAAGTTTATATATCTACTACTGTGGACTATGCTCGTGATAACTACCATAGAGGCAAAACAACTTGGGCGATTAGCAATGTATACCTACTTTTTTTGACCTGGTTTTTGTATTGATGTCTATAAGTAAGTATATATTATGTTTACCACAAAGACACAAACAAAAAGACAGTTGTTTTATAATTTGTTGCTGAGCTATAAAATTGCAACTGACAGAGTAATAAAAATGCTTAATAAGTGGCTAGACCTAATGAGAACGAAGGTGTTAATTTACAGGCAATAATAGTATATATTTTTATTACCTACAGGAAATTCAATAAGTAGGTACATGAGATATATTATGAAAGAATTTTAATCTGCATAACATGTTCGTTTTCTTTACACTGTGATAGAACTATGACTGAAGTAGGTAATGAGGTAAATAAATAAATTACAACATTGATTCTAGGAACACAGTCAATTATCTAAACTAAATCTAAACTAAAGAGGTAATATTTTTTTGTTTGTTTGTTTGTAATGAATAGGCTCAATAACTACTGGACCGATTTTCAAAATTCTTTCACTATTCGAAAGCTACATTATCCACGGGCAACATAGGCTATATTTTATTTTGGAAAAAATAGGGTTCCTTAAGATATTTGGATTTTTCAGACACAAGGTGTAAAAAATCAACCCGAAAAGTTACTTATTTTGAGTACGCTGCCTAAACTATAAAAGATATCGAGGAATATCTTTTATAGCTTATTTCACTATTCGAAAGCTACATTATCCACGGGTAACATAGGCTATATTTTATTTTGGAAAAAATAGGGTTCCGTAAAATATTTGGGTTTTTCAGACACAAGGTGTAAAAAATCAACCAGGCAACATTGCACCGCGCGAAGCCGGGGCGGGCCGTTATCTTATATATAAAATTTCCATGTCACAATGTTAGTTACCGTATTCCTCTGAAACGGCTGAACCGATTCTCATGAAATTTTGTGAGCATATTGGATAGGTTTGAGAATCGGCCATCATCTATTTTTCATAACATTTTTAAACATTTTTTTTGGATTTTCTAGAGCGATACGAAGTTTGCCAGGACAGCTAGTTCTTTATATTTGTAAACTAGCTGTGCCCTCGTAAATTTATGATTGATCAGTTTCTACCCGGACGAAGTCGTGGGCGCAGCTAATATAAAAGTAGCCTAAGTTACTCCTTATTACATAAGCTGTCTGCCAGTGAACGTCCCGTCAAAATCGGTTGAGCCGTTCCCAAGATTAGCCCCGCCAAACAGACAGACAGACAGACGAAAATTGTAAAAAAAATGTTTTGGTATATGTATCGTGTATACATACATGTATATGCATTTAGTAAAAAGCGATAATTTTTATATTACAAACAGACATTCCAATTTTATTTATTTGTATAGATGTATAGATAACTGTATTGATTGTAAAATCGCCTCGTAAAAACCAAAAAAAATTGAGCCCCCCAAACGTCTAAAATTTTCATATGAATAGGTAGGTACTTAATCATCCCTTATCTCTGACTTATTTAATATAGTTTAGAACAGGGATATTCAATCAATGGCACGTGACAATATTTTGGCCATTTTGGGCACGCAACTGATTAAAATTCACTACGAAACTAGAAAAGAATTGAAATTTATTGAAACAAAAACAAAGTCAGTAATTGACATAAAAAGCAAATAACAATAATTATTATTTATATGAATCAGTATCGTAATTATAAATTAAGCCCCATATTCATAAACGTAGGTACATTCGATACGTTTGAGCTATAAAATGCTTTGTCTTTGTCAGTTGCGTTGTCAAATGTGGAGGACAGAAAAAGACAAAGGAGAGATTAGCAACACTTTAGCTAAAATACGTTTATGAATAAGGGGGTAAGTATAACAATTTCTAGTCTATACCACCCGGCCTTTGCAAGGTTTGCGCGGGGACATGGTTCTAACACGTAGAGAGCCTCTTGCGGTCGACTCAGTTATATTTTTCTAATAAAAAGAAAATACGAGTACCTATAAAATTTTAGCACCTTCATGGCCTCATCAAAAATTTCTTTAGAAAAAATTACTCGTTGATACATAAACGTTTGCCACATCTGGCTTAGAATAATCCCCATCATGTCAGCACTGAAATATTTTTTACTAATACCAAATAGACACAAGAACGTACCTAGTTACGTTAAGAATTACGTTTTTGCGAAACATTCCAAGTGTATGTTATACCTACTTGTACCATACCTAATACTTAAGCGCGGTAAATCCGAAAACTAGTTTTATTTCAATACTAACCTAAGTACCTACATAAGCATGTAGACTAGGCGCCATACTTTGTTATAGGTAGGTATACGACAACAAATTAAAAGGAATGTACATTATGTTATGTACTTATTTGGATAAATAATGTTGTTATGTGGAAGTAAGTTGATGGAATACTACAAATTATGTCATAACATGTAGGAAATATATCAGAAATACCTACATTTCCATCAAACTACATAGTAACCTTCAATAAATTACGTTTGAACAAACCTTTATAATATGTATTATACTCAAATTATTTAAATCAAGGTTCAGAGAGGTAGGTATAATAATAATAAAAATATAATATTAAATAATAATCTTTGACTATCAATTAAACTGAACATGGGATATTATTTGCATATCTGTTTACCGTAACGTTCAAATTCCAACAGTCTTTAAATTACCTTTGAATAAACATTAGATTTATTTCCTTTAAAGCGAATTTGATTGGTTTGTTCCAGCAACCTTTATTATTGTCATTGAGAATCATCATTTTCACTGTTGGTAGAGTTCCAGTGTAGGAGCTCGAGGGCGTAGGCACCACCGCATTACCTAATCTATCTGCCGCCAAATGATAGTGTTCAGCACTATCGTGTTCCGTTTAGATGGTTATGTATGGCTCCGTAATAACTATCACAGAGACGTTATGAAGTGGCAACGCATCTGCATTTCTGCATTGACCTCTTGTCTATATGTTAGTGTCTATAGGCGGCAGGCCTATATATCACATCATCATCATCTATATCACAATACAAGCACATACCTAATTTAATTGTAGAATGGAAGTTGTTGTATTTAAACAATAATATATTTAATTTAATTATGTGTTTTATCATGTAATGAAGGTGTCAAACAAGCATGCAGTTCACATTGATGTTAAGTGATGACACTTAACATCAATGTGAACTGCATACTTGTTATACAACAACTTCCATTCTACAATTAAATTAGGTATGTGCTTGTATTGTGAGTCCCACGTTTAGTAATGTACTGTACACCTATGAATCAAAAACATTTTCTAACGCTGCGGAAGTAGATCAAGCAACATGTATTATTTTGCCATGAATGCATAATCAAGAGGCTTTTTACTGGTGGTATAGGTCAAAACGCAGATGCGTTGCCACTCCTGGGGCCTAAGGTGTTATGCCTCTGTGCCGGAAAAAACAAGGCCGTGAAAACGGTACAGTAGTAGGTACATGCATGCAGATGCCGAAAACTCAGTCATTTGCTTTATAATTTATAAAAAAGAAAAAACCTATAAGGAAGAGGTTATATGGAGCAGTTTATACGGAATATCGGCGTGTGTCGCCGATGTGCCAAGCTGTATGCGCAGCTTGTTTTTAAGCATTTGTCCCAGAATTTCAGGTATTCAATGCTTAAGGCCAGAACGCTACTGCCACGATTTATGTCTATATCTAAAGCCAAACAAAGAATACTTCGAGGCTTCGAGGAAACCTACTTGCCTTTAGTTAATCTATCCGATGGCGCCTATGTGTCGAAAATAAATGTGGGTGTGTCTTCGAGAGTGTCGTCATTGTCACAAGATTCCCGCCATGCTATATTTATACTGCATTGAAGCATGAATGAAATGTACAGACATTGGATGTACTCAATGCCAAAATCCGTTGTCCTGACCGTTGTTTGTGTCTGGCCAAACACTGTATTGAACTTGGCATTAAAACAAAAGTAATTATCTATACAAATATAAACAAAACAATTGTCAGTCAGATAAGTGATGCCCAAATGAAAGACACGCTGTTTTAATGATGTGTTTAGGGTTCCATAGCCTACAAGGAACATTTAGCTATGCGGAAAAAGTAGTGCAATAAAAAAAGCCGGGTACTTTCCCTACAAGTATAGTCGAGAAAGAGAAAGGGATGTAAGAGAATGGGTTGATAATGAGTGCTTAAACGTATGTTAAGAACGCGACAAAGCTGTATTCACTACTACTACTTACCTCTGGAGATGTTGCGAGCTCGGCTCTGGTTCGTACACGTCCTCAAAAAATGGGTAAATTGAAGAAGAAGTCGAAAAAAATACAATTAATTTATTCAAGAATATATTTTAGAGTTACAACTACATTTATTTCAAACGATTTTATCATTTTCATCTACGTTCAACATGGCGGCGATACAGCCGACGCTTGGGATCAATCGATTTCGATAGTATTCAGAAAATATTACTTTTCTCTAAGTACTATATAATCAAAAACAATTTTTAAAAAAATGACAAAATGACATTTCCCTCCATATTCGCCATGGTTTTGAGTTGTAATTCTAACTGCAAATAATGTTTTGTAACTGCAAACAAAGCTAAATAAGTGAAAATATGCAGTAAAAATCGTTATTATGTTGATTTTGCCTGTTTAATGATATTGTGTACAATACATGGCCGGAGGTCCATACATTTTTGCAACATCTCCTGTGCAAGAGTGCTTGGAGAAAAAATGTAGAGTACCATCATATAAAATACAGTTAGCAACTCTACAGTCGGGAGTGGACTATAGAGTTGCTAACTGTATTTTATATGATGGTACCCTAATTTTTTTCTGATGAGTAACGTGTGAGGTGCGAAGACACGGTGGCGGGTTGGGTGAGCTGAACCCTTGTCATGTCAAATAACAATAGGTAAGTAACTGCGACTCTCCACTCGGGCGATTCAGGTCCGAATACCCGGTGGGGGTTAAGGAACGGAGCTGCCCATCATATCAAGGTTAGCAAGAGCTACTCTCCAGCCGTCAGAGGGGATTCGATGAGGATTTGTCAAGTCCTAGCGATAAATTAGTTGGGTGTAGTCTCCACTCTCATGTAAAGGAATTCGGTGGGTACTACATGTTTTTATTTATTTATTCTTATAGCACATAAGAAATGTATATAAGGCGGACTTAATACCAAGTGGTATTCTCTACCAGCCAACCTTAGGGCCAAATAGAGCTGTCGAAGGTGCATTATATAAAGAAATTTTGAATATGGTGAAAACAATTGTTACTTAAGGTAAAACGTTCGCATCGGCTAAGCAACTTATTCCAAAAGGCGCAGTTTCTCGGAAAGCGTGTTTTTAATTCATTTCAACAAAATTAAAGCGAAAGGGAGTAATGAATGTGAGTTTAGCGAACATGAAAATCATTTTTGTATACATTTCTGATTTAGTTGAGACTACTGATAGCTACAATTTTGAAATATTGGTTATTGTACTGCGACTAGAATACGTGAACTAGCAATTCGCACACATACAAACAAAAGAAATGTTATAATTTATATACCCCGTATTCGTCGCATCAAAAAACAGACATATGGCGTAATGGAGAATGCTACAGTCTAACCGGCGGCGTACCCCACAGAGTTAATCCACATCCATCCACATCCACGCTAATACACATGGTATTAGCGTGGATGTGGATGGATGTGGAGAAGGCACATTCTACTATAGAAACTGTAGTTATACAATAATGGGTAAAATCGACACATGTCTAACAAAAGCAGTTTTGACTCTTTCTAACTAACCAGTACCCTTTGTAAAAAGAGACACAAGATGTATGCAGAGTATCAATTTTGGAAATGATTTGATTTGACGTCATACTTATGCCTTCGCGTGCCCGTCGGCGCCATTGTATGCGCCCGATTTGTGGTACATCTGTTGTCAAACAAACAGGTGCTCGTAATATTTTTGCTGTTTTCTTGAAAACTAAATCTTTTAACTAGATAATGTGGTATTCTAGGTTTTGCTTTATGTTGACTGATTATGCTCTCGTACTGTTTAAGACAGAGTGGTGCAAGGAAAAACGAAAATAATCTTGGATTGAACTTTGTGAGGTTATTTACAAATTTTCACGGATTGTGTCGTATTCGGTGGGATTTTGAAATGCAGTGATATATAGTGATATGTTTTATTAAGAGTTTTGAAGACCTGTGTAAGTTTCGTATGACTTATACGACTTTTAATGCTATTAATTCTTTTCTAAAAATAGCATTTTTATATAGTGATGTACGAATACTAACCTGATATATCAAAGTATCGATATAAAATTATTTTCATATCAATTTAAATTATGTAATTTTATACTGGACTAGCATTATACTCGATAGAATTTCTTGTTTCTTAATAAAATATCGAAGAAGAAATTGATGTAAATTAAATCATTTTTGTTTTCTCCTTTTTTGCACCCGATATAGCATGGATTTTTTTCAGAGATTGTTAGAGTGTTATATAAGTATAAGCACAACATAACACAGTTATTTTTTCAATTTATGAAGTGGCAAACAGGTATCAGTTTACATTGGTAAGTAATATCCTATCAGTCTACACGAAACCAGAGATTTCAATCTAAATGCGTTGCCACTCCTAAGACCTAAGATATTACGCATCTGTGCTGGAAATCACAGGGCCGTACAGATCTGTGTCACTAACTTCTACATGCGTATCATCTGATAATTGAAGCAGGTTCCATTTCTTTTCAATTACTCATATCATTAATATACCTAGAGCCGTTCCTGCTACTTTTATAATATTGTTTAAGGTATAGTAATAATGAAAAAAATAAAAAAGATCCTGTTGCACTCACGTCCAACACGTAAGTAGAAGATCTTTCGAGAATGCACAAAAATCAAATGTGTTTATTCGCCTTTAACTTGACCGAAGCGTCATCGTGCTACTCAAATTAACTAAACATAATAATTAAAATTTGGAATACATAGCAACAATATTTACAGAGATGCATTCCAAGGAGCTGGTCAGCATAAGACTCACATTTGAAGGCTGCTATAGAAAATCCTACTGAAATTCAACATTACCACAATTTGCAATTTTTAGCTCGAGTTTTGGTTGAGAACCTTTCGCAAGCTGCTGGTAATCAATAAGATCATTTGAATGAATTAATTTATTTATTTGCTAAAAGTATATTAGGTACATAAGATCTTCAGTATATAATATAGCTTTCTTTTCTATTTCACCATTCAATTTGCATGCAAATTACAGGATACATTTTATTACTACAATTATACTCAACTCTAATTTAGTGAGTGTATTTTACTTAGACTAAGCATACATACTAGCATAGCTATAAGCATACATAAGAATAAGAATTCGTGTCGATAAAATATCTATAATAACCGCTCATGTATTAGAAGATGATATCGATATTTATCGAAAACAACCCTATGAAAGGCGGCCATTGTAATCGCCCAAATTTTTGTAGGCAATCACGCCAATTGACAACATTTCAAAATTGACACGACCCTAAAAGAAAAATACTGTTTCTTTATTTTTATTTTTTGAGTTCAAATACATATTTTTTGAATTTGTTTTTTCTTATTTTCTGTGAAAAAAAAAAAATAAAACGGAAAAACATGTGATGACGTCACATATATGGTGGAATGAATTAGTTACCATTGCCTATCTTTAGATGAAAACATTATTGTTACATACTCTGTGACAAGATGTGTCAAATTCATACGGATACGTCAATGTCAAAGTATAAAACTAGGAAGAAGGGTTGGTGATCCGAGACCTTAGATCGATTAATCGGAAAAGCGATCTTTAGGACCCCAAAAATCGATTCTTGTTTAAATAATTATAATAATTTATGTAACTCGATCCACAGTACTGGATTGATCTAGTGAATCGATACTATACCCTGGAAAATCAACGATTGATCTTTTTGTTTAATTCACATAGGGACATAGGAAACATACAGGTCATAAGATTTAACGTTTAAACGTGAGTATAGGAAGCATGCTGGTAGCATTGAACACTGTTGAGTTGGTTTTTTTTCCGGTCGTCTATTTTCCTAGAAATTTAGTATTACGTATGGCTACATAATATTATCTCTTTATTTCTATTTTTGATTATGGAATCAAAAATATATCGATAATCTAAGAACGATTTTTTCAATGTCGATTTTGGAGTTTTGGCGGGAACCTTGAAAGAGGCGTATGGTGCTCTTATTTTATTTCATTTTCTTGGTGTATTTTTAAGTAATATTGAATAAAGTTGGTGGCATTTTGTTTGATATAGGTTTATTACAGTGCCCGTGTATAGTGAAATAGAATAACAGTGCGAAAACACGACTTTTCAGGTTGCCTCCAAAACTTCATTGTAAATGTTCTGGTAAAGTAGCCATCGCTTTACGCGAATAACTTGACTGTATCTCACTTGACTGACATATTATACTTCATAACTTATTTATTTGATACTTACATATTATACTTGATGACTATAATAAACTAACTTTTACACTGCTTAAATAAATACGAAATATCGTTTTACTTGACACTGGCAATATGCGTAATAGCGATGCCATAAAACCAAAAAAAAAAAAATGTCGATTTAATGGTGGATGGATTTTAGACACTTCGAAACCGGAAATGGAATCGCCATCCCTACTACGAAGTATTTAAAAAGCTGCTACGAACTTATATATTAAAAAATAAACAAGTTTTAATGTTTTAAAGAACGACTTAACCCTCAGGCTATTGATATAATATTGATATTTTTTCGATATGTCGATATTAAAAACTAATAAAAACTAAACTGGCCAATTTTTAGGTCAAAGAATCAGCATTGCCATCCAACGAGGCAATGCTGCCAGCCTTCTGGGTACCATAACACAGGAAGGCAGTGATGCGGAATATTTAGACGCGTTGTTTTTAGTTGAGCTATAACTTTATTTAATGTAAATATTTTTTAGCTTTCAAATATATTTTGATGTTTTTTTTTATTATGTAGATTAATTAAGGTTTTTTGATGATTACATCTGAAATAATTTGAAATATTTATTGTTTAGTTGGCAACAAAAACAAAAAAAAATATCAAAACGAATTGAAATGTACAGTGCCACCAACTTATCTCTGAAATGAAGGATGTCGTCACCGTCGTATTGGTGTTGCTAGTTAATTTTGTTTTGTTTAAAATTGGGATGAAAGGAATGTTGGGTAAGTTTTAAATGAGTTAAAAAAATCTGTGTTTCTTTAAGTTATTATGCTAAAGCCTGTCTAGATTATAGCGATAGTGGCTACAACATGGTAAATGTACGTTAAAAAAAACAAATTGATTGTTTTTAAAATTTATTGGAAACCAGGTTTACAATAATTGTGATCAGTCATTTTTGATGGCTAAACGTTCCGACGCTTGACAGCGATTAGGAAGTTCATATTTTTTTTGAAGATAGTACTCGTAAATATAAAGCGTTTTGTGAAGTTTTACTTTTCGAAAATGCACAGTTCTTAAGATATATTTTTTCAAAATTTCCATACAAATCGACTAAATCGCCATTTTAAGTTTGTTTATATGTCATGTCTGGTGGCAGCATTGACATAAAACGTTTCATTACTCATCAACGGCATTTAGTTCTATTTCATACCATGTTACTTATTTACGTATTTTTCGATTTCGATAATTAATATTGTTCTATTATAAGTATTCATTATGTTTTGTGTAAATAATAACTTCTGTAGAACATATTATCGGTATATTTTTACTTTTTTTACACATAAAATATACAAATTCGTTTTTACTTTGTTTGGAACGGAACGCAACGGACGCCATTTTGTTTGTTTTACATGCAGTGACAGCTGTGTCAAGCAGTCAGCGTTTGTTGCCCTAGCAGTTGAGATCGTTTTCACGTACTCCTGTAAGATTTCCAACGAGTGACTACCATGGCGTCTCCTACCCATATTTCCCATGAAGAGTTGGTTAGGTTAGGTTGTATATGTAAAAACAGCGCGCGAGCCGAGCGAGCGAAGCGAGCGTGCCGCGGCAGCGGCCGGCGAAGCGCCAGAACCAAACTGTTGTTTAGGAAATACAAGCGACAATTTTTTTTTTTCTTTTAAAACTACGCGTTTTTTGTAGATTGAGGAGTGTAGTATTGGGGAGGGAAGGGTACACCCTCCTTCACACCATTTATCATGCCCTAAAGCCCCCCTCTTACTTCAAAATGGAGTATTTTTAATGGAATCAGTGCTATAGCATATCTCCTAAAATTTGGGGTTTCGACCTGAGGGGGGAGGTATAAGGGGGTTGGTTGCTTCCCTCCCCTCCCCCCCTCCCCCCTTACCCTCACAAACCATCGGTAATTGTTGGAAAGTTTTACCAAAGAGCATTTTCAACAACGCCAGTATTCCCACGAGCATGGACGATTATATATCTTTGCCCTTTTGATACAGGCTCTAGTACGCCTTCAACGCCTTCTCCTTGCCAACATGAGCTAGATGTATAAGACGAGTGAATATAAATTTCATTTAAATAAATTTAAGGCTTAGGATTAGACGACTTACTATTTTTGTCTATTTCATGCAAGTATCGAGCTCTCCAAGCTGATATGTCATTGCGCTCCATCAATACTTTATGATTAGACAGCGTTTTTTTGAAACGAAATCCCAATTTATGGAGCAGTTTTCGTAGAGTTTCTCTCTGTCCTGTATAATTTATTTCAGTCCTTAAGACATCTAGAAGCTTATTAACCGTAGGCACTTCCTTCCTGGCAGAATAAAATTCATGAACTTTCCGTCTAATAACTCCGTGGTCAAAATCATCAACAAAAACAAATCCACTTTTACGTTTTCGCTTCTTGCCTGGTGTGCGAATTTTAGTATCGGATTTTTCTGCTTCTTGCCCCTCTTTAAAATTTTATAGAAGGTAAGTATTGAACATGTTTTAACGTAATAAAATATTGCATTATGCAAGATGCATATCTGTAAATATTTAAAGTATGTGATTAATGTATACATATAGGAAGTTTATATGATACATTAAGATACAGTCTGATCTGAATAAAAACAACGTCGGAATTCGTTAGTTAATCCTTAAAGAAAGCTGGTGAGTTGATACAGTCTGTGCAGGGTACTCGTGCAATATGGCATACGACCAACAATTTATTATAACTTCGATAACAACTCCTGGATGCAAGCCAACTAGACAGCTGGATAAGAATTTCTTGTAAGCACTGCTCAAAAATCCATCCATGTTTTTCGGTATAGTCTGTAATGATAAACTTATATGAGAGTTAAAGAGTTATTTCCTTTAAATTTTTGTTTTCACACTGTTCAACTGTTTCAATAGGCAGGTTCATTAAAAGTAGAGATGCGCCGAATATTCGGTTGGTATTCGGCGTATTCGGCATCTTTTCCACTATTCGTATTCGGCCAAATTATTCGGTTTTGGTGCCGAATATATTCGGTTCGAATATTTCTATTATATTGGCTACACGACACGTTATATAACTACAAGATAAAAATTCGTATGTTAAAAGAAAAAAAAAACCTACAAAGAATGTATTGAATAAAGCTAATAAAATAAAACCATTAAAATACAAATCAACATATTCTTAACCCGTAGCCCTATAGTTAGGTGAATGCAGTCAACATTTATTTTAAACCTTAAATCAGCATTTATTTCAATCAAATTTTATATTTAAACATAAATTAAAATCAAGCTATCCCGAATCCCGAGCCATCTCAGTCTACTCTCAGTACTACCATAAAATAAACAATGGTAAACAAATACTACTTAACTACACTAATGAATTTTAATAATTTAATTGCACTATCATCATTGTTTTTTTTGCTACTGCTAGTAAATCCAAAATATCAAAATTTTCAGAATGCGAAAAAGTCATCCATCGTAAAATTATTTAACTTACTAGCTGTGCCCGCGACTTCGTTCGCGTGGAATAGTGGCTTTAGCGGTTGACGCCGGGACGCTGGGCGACGGGACGCTGGGCGTCGGGACGCTGGGTGTCGGGACGCTGGGCGTCGAGACGCTCGACGACGGGACGCTGGGCGTCGGGACGCTGGGCGTCGTGACGCTGGGCGTCGGGACGCTGGGCGTCGGGACGCTGGGCGTCGGGACGCTGGGCGTCGGGACGCTGGGCGTCGGGACGCTTGGCGTCGGGACGCTTGGCGTCGGGACTCTGGGCGTCGGGACGCTGGGCGTCGGGACGCTGGGCGTCGAGACGCTCGATGTCGGTACGCCGGGCGTCGGGACGCTGGGCGTCGGGACGCTGGGCGTCGAGACGCTCGATGTCGGGACGCCGGGCGTCTGGTAGCTAAAAAAATCTACTTTGCAGTAATGCTTCTCTGTACACGATATTAGAAGTATGGCCATCGGGGATATACACAGGCTGCTAGGATTATGAAAAATGTCTTATACCCATCCTATGCTGAACCGCATTTTCGAAAAAGGCCACTTTGAACTTCGATGCATACCTAATATTTTTTTATAGAAAATTATTATGAAGTTTTGTATAATAATAATTAGTATAAAGTTTCAGTCAATTAGTGCTTATAATAGAGAATGAAAGATAAAAGATAGATCTATGCATAATATAGGCACTCCGTAAGAGCCGGCAAAAGAGAAAAATTGAATATTATCGTTGTGAATTTTTACCCACTAATGCCACCTACACCACCACCACCATCACCATCATCATAATTACATCCGAAAGACGTCCATCCCTCTCCGCTGGACAAAGCCTTTCCCGAAGATGCTCCTAAAAGTGTTGTGCGTCATAAGGAAAGAATATGCCATAATTGCCACGCTTGGCATGTTGAATGGTGATCATAGCGGCGATTGTTTTATGCCGGGACGCTGCTATGCGGTATGCTTAACGTTACTAACAGAGAAAAAACCGACCAAGTGCGAGTCGAGCTCGTGCAAAATGCGTTTACTGTATGCCCCCTTGGACTCCTTAACATTTTCATTTTCTTATTTTAAGTAATTAATTGTGTCTTTATAGTGGTAACAGAAATATATAATTTGTGAAAATGTTAGCTTTCTAGCTATCACTATTTATGAGAAAGGTACAGCCTGGTGACAGACAGACGGATGGACGGACAGACAGACAGACAGACAGCGGAGAATTAGTAATCCGTAGGGTCCGTTTTTACCTTTTAGGTACGAAACCCCCTAAAAGATAGAAGATAGATACAGAATAGTTAAAAATATTCGATATGATTCTTTAAATTGTCATAACTTTTTTATTTCTGAACCGAAACAAACACTAAATGTTTAGTAAAACTTACTGCGAATCGGATAAGCCATTTCTGAAATTAGCGTGCACAAACACACAGACAAACAGACATTTTTCCGGGATAAAAAGTACCCAGTGTTGTACGCCAAAGGTTTAAATAAAATTATATCAAGTTTCATCGTAATCGGACCTCTAGATTTTGTGTGATGCTTGAACAAACAGACAGACATACAGACAAAAAAAAATCTAATCACATATTTGTGCTCGGTACCGATCTAGTAACATCCCATGGTATTTTTTAAAAAAAAATTTTATGTAGAATTCACACTTCTACAGTTTTATTATAAGTATAGATAAGTATGTATTAAATTTGTGTTCTTTATGTTTATACTCCTGAACGGATTTAAAAACTTTACCATGATACCTATCTCAATATTCACAATGATCTCGCGCCGACCCAGAGATCGAACCCGAGTCCTCAAATATTGCATCAGAACATCTGGAGCATTAAAAGCAGTACCTAGCTAATATTATTTTATCATGATACAGGTTCAACCGTCTACTCCGGTTGTCGGTGGCCAGGCACTGGTCGTATTTCCGAAGAGACCGACCCACGTTACGAACTCGGGGCAGGTCGGTCTCCGACGCCGGCCTCTGCTCCATCGTTGATAATGGTGAGTGATCTTCTATATAACCATTCCGTGGATCGGTAATTTACTTTGGGCACAAAATGAGCTTATTCAAGGAGAAACCACAAACGTAGCAAATACAGCACAGGTACTCGTATACAGGTACGCACAGCACAGGTACAGGTATTCCCCAAAGCCTGGGGTGACTTATGGGGAGTACCTTTTATTTTTAGCTTCTTCCGATCCTCAAATGGAAAAAACGGAACCCTTATGAGGTCACTCGTGTATTTGTCTGTCTGTCCGTCTGTCACAGCCATTTGCACCGAAAGTAGTGGGAAGAATGACTTGAAAATTTGGTATACGTAGGTATATCAGTAACCCAAACATGCGTGTGTAACGATTTTTAGAGGATTAAAAACCCTCACGCCGAGAATTTTTTTTGCGTACCTTCATGCGTCCGCCGGCGGACCTTCTGCCGCTTGACTAAAGCATCAGATTAAACTAATTTAAAAAAGTTACTATTCAAGTTTTTATTTGAATTGAAAAATAATACAAAATAGTTTTATGTTAGGAATACCCTACAAGATAAAGGTTCCCTAGTTTAGGGATCATCGAGAAATGTCTTTGGTTTGGGGCTTTGTAGGAGCGGCCCTTAAGTAGAGCAAATACAAAATACAGCAATATTTGAGAAGACCACTCTAGCGATTTCACAGCGAGGCGGTTTCGGAGCTCGCAGCTAAGTCGCCTCGCCATGTACTTAATCGCCCAAAATCGCTAGTGTGTTCTGTGTAGTGTGCTCTAACTGCCTCCGGTGCATGAATGCTTTTACCTCGGTCTACTCCTTCTGGTACTACAGGGGTGAAGTTACTGAACGTTTCTTTTCTTCTAGATTTATCCTATTTGGACATCCCGGTGGTGGCCCCACGAAGGTCGCTGCAGGTATTCTCCAAGAGTCACCATCCAACCGATATCCCAGCACTTTCTGTTACGTAAGTACCTAGTTCTGCTAAGCATTAAGCTTTTAGGTATAATTTCATTTATGGTGTAGTTCTAATGCAAAAATCTGCTTTGCCTAATTATAATCGCCACTCTAATTTCCATTTGCAAAAGTCAGCAAAAGTTAACATAACGGTTCTTTCAGATGGCAGATTTTCTAGAAAATTAGAAATCTAATGTGTTACATATTTAATTGTAACCATTAAAGGACTCCAAATTAGGAGGTTCTCAAAACAATTGCATTTTTTTATGTGTGTACACCGATTACGATGCGATTTGATGGGATTTATGATCCGATTTTCGCTATGAGTATTAGTTTCAATACTCACAAATTCATAGAGCAGCGTTATACCTCTAAGCACAGAGCTATTTGTTAGAGCAATGCCGAGTATCATTGGTATATGAACTAAGTGCATTTTAAGGTCGTGCCGTACCTCAAAAGATATAACGGAACCCCTAAGGGACCCTTACTCAGTCATGCGTCTGTCACATCCGATTTTTAAAGTCAAAACTCATACTTTACTGTCAGTTATACGAGTAGGCATACTTTGCTGAAAATAAAGTCGTAGTGCGACCTGTGAATCTCACCCTGTAAGTTCTATCAAAACTAACAAATCAAAATTTTCATTTTATTTAAATAACCTAACCGCGCGTTTGTTGGGCAGGTGTTTTATAATGCTCAGTTGTTTTATGACATTATTATAGCTGATAAGATCTTATTAATGCATAAAATAAAAGATAGTCTAATATCTTTGCATAAAACAATGCCAAAAGATTGTAAGATTAATTAAAACACCGTTTTATGACCATAAAATATCTTATATCAGAAGTAATACCTACGAGTATTAGGTTAAAGATAAGTTTATTTACTTTCCTTATGAATTTCATGTAAAGTCGTTTGCGCAGGAGCGTACGGTCCATTATTACTATTTGGAGGTAAAGGTGTGACTGTGATCTTTGTACCCTATGTAGGGTTGCCAAATCGCTAAAACTAATAGCCGGACTAACCATCAAGTTTAGACGGACATTTGGATAAAAAGGCCGGACACCCGCGATAGATGTGTTTGGGGCTCACTATTTTAAGAAGTGTAAAAAGCCGGACACCGTATATTTTGATCGGACCTGCAATCAAAAGGCCTAACTATGTCCGGCTTTATCCAGATGCCTGGCAACCCTAAGCCCGTGGTACATGTTATCGTCGAAGTTATTTAGGGAAAAGCAGAAGTAGGAGGTATTTATCATGGGTATTTAAATATAAATTAATTCATATTATAACACATAGTTTTTGTGACCAACAAATATGTTGGTGTTTCATCGGTCATATATTTTTTTACCATATTCGGATGTTGTTGCTTGGTATATTTCAGGATCATTGGCTAATCATTGTATCCTCCATTCGCGGTTTTAATTGTACCTATTGTACATTGTGTAGCAACAATTATAAGCACTATTTAAGGTCCCTGTACCTCCACATCCATGTATATAGCTGGCTCAACGCGATAAGCTAATGTTGCATTGCAGCATCATTGTGAAAAATGGGGTGAACTTAAATGTAAGTGCCATTTGATCGTAATTATTGGTGTTGCTTATGAATTCCTGAATATTAAACGTAGATTGGATTCCGTATGCTATTCAGTCGTAAAAAATATTTTATTGACGTTTCCAAGGGTGAGTTTTGTACGACAAACAGGCACATATTTGCTTAGGCTGGCACATATGGCCGTCCCATGTTTGTCTTCAGACGTATTTACATAATTTGCCGGAAATTTGTGTGTTTTGCGGCGTATAATATCTAGATCTCAGACACGTGTTTACGCACATTGTTTAAGAGCCCGCCGGCGGGCTCCTGTTGGGTTTTTTTCTATGTACTTAAATAAAAAGAAATCCCGGAAGGGACAGAAGTAAATAAATAGATACATTCGTGCAGAAACGCTTACTGCTAACACAAATTCCCAAAATTTGTCTGCTTTATTTTTAGAAGATACCTTATAGTTTCGGGATGTCTGTCCGTCTGTCCTCAGTTTAGCGCAGAGATTATTAGTACTCCAAAGCAATAATTTGGCAAAAATGTTTATACGCGAGAAAATCCGCAAGTTTAATTTCTAGAATGCTTAAGCACTTTAAGAACATTTCTCGATTAAGAAAATCGTTTGTGTTTTATTTCGTTTCATCTGCTGATACTTCTGACATTATGTATAAAAAAACTACGAAGATGTGAATTTCCCTGTAGTTTGTAATAACATACCTACTTATTAGGCATATTCGATATATTAGGTAGACAAAGCTGTGTTGTGTGATCTATGGGTAGATATGTTAAATATTCGATATTTGAAAATAACAAATTACCTCTCATTTAGGTAAGTATCGAAATTGAAATATTAAAAAAAAGGTTGTGTTATTATCGTTACTTATGTAAAATTGTTACCATGGTTAATTACTTACCTTATACGGTGTGCGTGTGACATGCGACCATAATATGAAGTTACCACGATATGGCGTAAAGATTTTATTTCCACTTTTGACTCCAGATTAGTCGGCATGTCCTGGGTCTTGGTCACATCATCATCATCATCATCATATCAGCCATAAGACGTCCACTGCTGAACATAGGCCTCCCCCAAGGACCTCCATGCCGACCGATCGGAAGCGACGTGCATCCAGCGGGTACCTGCAGCCTTGATCAGGTCGTCGGTCCATCTTGCAGGTGGACGTCCTACGCTGCGTTTGCCGATACGTGGTCTCCACTCGAGAACCTTTCTGCCCCAGTGGCTATCGGTTCTCCGAGCTTGGTCACAGATTTACCCCAATTCCATTAACCCCAAAATCTGCAAAAAATTGTTTGAAAATATCTGTTGAATACACAGAGCAACATCGGAGGGGAGTAGCCATATGCAGGCTTTCCCCTCTGTTAAAGTACAAGCCCAAATGGGCCTATACCTGTCACCTAGATGTTTAAATGTGTGCGTGAAATTGTTTCTGTATTTTGTTAAAGTCCAGGTGTAAGTTTCGTAGTAATAGACCATTTTTGTAGTGTGCGTGTGGGTCGCACGCATTTCCCCCCGCAAAAAATTACAGACTGTTTTGCATCGGTAATACACGATATGGCTACTCCACTCCGGTCCGCCGCGACCGGTGGACCGCGTTGCTCTATTGTGCACAATTTGTTACTTAAATGGGACTCAGGCCACCAAAGCACTGAAGTTATTCCACAGTGCTACCAGGTGCATCGATAGAACTAACAGAATGACCCAGTTCGTCCAGCGGTGTGCGACGACTGTTTGATTCGAAGGATTGCGAGTTCGATCCCCACACTTGGTATAAACCTTTGTCGTGGATGCTGTTGTACACACACAACACATACACAAACACCCAGACCCGAAACAAATATCTGTAGGTTATACAAATGTTTGTCCCGGTGCGGGTATGCACCCCGCGACCCTTCGAATCGAGCGGCTGTCACACACCACTGCACTAAAGGGTCAATCTGATAACAATACAAAAGCGCATTCTCTGCATAATGATCAACTCGAGAGATACGCTGAGATGTATCGATCGGAGCTCGACCTTGACCGAATGCTCACATTAAGAAGCTGTGTAGTCAATATTTATCCCACAACGGTAGAGAAAAGGTTATATGAATTACACTTTTTTATGTATGAGGGTGGCAAACAAGCATGCAGTTCACATTGATGTTAAGTGATGACTGTAGCCTATAGACACCCACACAAAGACCAAGGTCAAAGTGCAGATGCGTTACCACTCCTGAGGCATAAGGTGTTTGTCACTTTGACCTTGGTCTTTGTGTGGGTGTCTATAGGCTGCAGTCATCACTTAACATCAATGTGAACTGCATGCTTGTTTGACACTTTCATTACATAAAAAAAATAGGCTCATTTAAGGCAACCCTTTATATCGGAAAAGCTTGGTAAGCCTAATAAATAAAGTATGTATGTATGTATCTTCACGCCAGGTCCCTAACGGGGTAGGCAGAGAGTGTAGAGCGCCAGATATCCCGGTTCTGACAAACCTCTCGTGCCTCGTCTACCTTCATCATTCTCTTCATACATGCACGCCGATTCCTAAGACTTTTGACACCACCATCAGACAGAACTCGACCTATTTGGTCATGGTAGGTCAGCCTTGGTCTTCCTGGGCCTCTGCAACCATCCACATTCGCATAAATAAAGTCATTTCCCTAATACATAGTATTTGGAGCTAGGCGATCGTCGTCTATCATGCGTGTCTGTCTAGTACGTACAACCGCGGACCGTGATTGTATCACTTCAAGTCTGTGGAAAAAACCAACCATCCGTGTGCAGTACAACAACAACGATCCGACGCCGCAGCCGTCCGACGCAAAACGCTCTATACGAAAGAGCCTTAAAAACTTGTGTGTATTACACAAGATTTTTTTTCTTTATAATAAATTGTTAAGTTTTGATCCTCTAAGATCATTATCGCTTAAGTTTCGTAGACTCCTCGTCACGCGTAGGACTGCGTAGGCTCGTAGCACACAGCTACGCTACATAGCGAAGTACACCCCCAAAAGTTTTACAAGTACCCTGTTTTATAACAACTCGGGATGCCTATTCATACTTAATTGATATTGTTTTATCCCAAAATAGGAATTCGACTTCCAAAGGGTTCTTCAAAACTAAAGTTATTCGAGAAAATGTGTGTAACATTTAATGTTATTTTATTGCAATTTGACAATTTTTGTCATATTCAATAGATACCCTAAAATTTCATTCATAAGCGAAACGAAAGTGATTGTAGTTCTGAGTTTTGATGTTATCTATGATGGGTAGTCGCAATTCATCCATTCATTGTGGTTACAGCTTTTTTTATTAATATTGAACATGTCATATTGAACACGTCAGATGACTTCTATTTTTTTAATCTCATCAGCATAGAGAGCCTAAACAAAACATTACAAAATCGAATTCCCGCACTTTTTCCACCATACATATGATTGTAATCAATAATATGCGCAATGCACCACTGCGCATGTTTTGCTAGGACCAACGATAGTGTTTTCGCTAACATACGTTTAATTACACTCAGTTAAGGTTTAAAATTCTTTGTACGAAACCAGAGGCCCAGATGACAGCTCTAGCGAGTGTTACGAACAGGGAACAGAGTCGTAGTGTAATGTAATGTGGAGGAAATTCCACTGTTTAGGATCATATTGTTCAATATTGAAATCATTTGCTCAGTTTTTTTGTTTACACGTTTATTGTTTAATATTAAATATACAAAAGTGCATTCGGTAGAGTATTTGTGCGTCTATTTATCGGAGTTTCTGTATTACGCCGTTTTAATTAGACTATACAATATTTTGACCGGAGCTTAATATTTTATTATTCTTAAAATACACTGTGGAGAAGATAGGATTTGATATTCATCGGGCCGGTACTAGTGAGGTTGGTGATAACAATATAAATATTAAATATGCCTGAAATATACACTTCAAGGATTTCACGCTTGCATTTAAGGTCAAAACAATGATAATACAAATAGATTAATTTAAATAAGATTTTCTAATTACGTTCCATATGAATAAATATCAGATCGTGTGAATGAGATAAGATAATTTGAATATTTAATAACAATTTCGATACGACAGTTATGTTATAAATTAATTATAATAATAATAACAATATTGGATTTAAGAATCCGTCGTTTGCAATTCATTCATTCGTAATAATTTTGAATGAACATACTATAATCTTGTTGAATATACTCGTAATATAGATAAAAACGTAACAGATACATTTACAATGTATATCATACGATAATCCAATCAACTTGTAAGTCATCGTCAGTTAAGCGTCATAACTAAACAGTTCACCTTGACATGTCCATTTCCCGACAAATTTAATAAAAAATAAATGTATCGCAGGTTAACTTCGGTTTGAAGTCGCGTGAAATTACTTTGATAATTAGCGTTTGCATGACGAGTAAAGACGAGTTTATTTATTTATATTTTCCCATTTAGCATACGCGATGGGGAGAGACCGCCACCCCTATTGTGATTTCCTATTGATATGAACTGAGTGTCAATGTGGTGCGTTCAGAGCCAAATATTGTGTACTAAACGTGTACATAAAATACCAAGTCATTAGTCGCCTGAAGAGAATATTTCGGTAAGTTACGTATTAGTTTTGAATATGTCACGAATGCATTATGTTTTTATCTTTCTATTTCATTTATTGTGGAATTTTGCGACAAATTATTGTTTACATTACTTATCGTATCTCATGAAATATGTTTACGAAGTAGGTATGCCTACTTGCTTTCATGTACGTTTTGGGTTTTTACAACTTATTGAGATAAAATTCTATATTATTTACTTGATTTATATATGTTTCTTGATTTCTTAAAGCCCTAATATTTAATACATTCATATTAGTATGTCCTTTATTGATAGTGGTTCTGGTATTGTTATTGTTTATTTTTTATGTATCCACCATGTTTAAGTAATTTATAATAAGGACCGATTTTTTAATTTATATGTATGACAAAGAAAGTGCTGCAATTGAAACGATATTTATCTATCAATGCAAATTATCGGAGTTATAAAACTTAACGAAGTAAAATGTGGAGACAATTTATTATTGCGGCCCTGTAATTGCCAGCACAGAGGCATAACATCCTCAGGAGTGTTAACGCATCTACATTTTGACCTTGGTCTTTGTGTAGGTGTCTATAGGCTGCAGTCATCAGCAATGTGAATTGCGTGCTTGTTTATCACTTCCATTATATAAAAAAAAAAACTCCAAAACGATGAGCTGAAATCAGCGTAAATTACGTAGAATTATTTCTGTAAGCTTTAGTATTGCAAATAGTATACTGTAAAATAAGCCTTTTGGATCTTGTATTGGAGCTTGTAGTTAATTTTTCCACCTGAGAGCCTTTTGTGCTCGGTATTTGACCCGGTGGAGCAGTAAAAGCCATAATTGACATCATATCCCAGCCTTTATACAGATATAGACCAGTGTAGACTTTTTTCATTTGAACGAACTCAGTATGTGGATCTAGGGCAATATGGCAGTGTCCATATCTCTCTCACACTTTGCTTAAAGAGGTACATTGGTTGTACGTTTGCCGTCTAGCATCTTTTCTCAAAGCGGTGGGACGAACATATTCTTTACTTTGACTTCGTACGACCCGGTTAGTCCAGCGGTGCGAAACCACCGTTTGATTCGAAGGGTCGCGGGTTCGATCCCCGCACCGGGACAAATATTTGTATGACCTACAGATATTTGTTTCGGGTCTGGGTGTTTGTGTATGTGTTGTGTGTGTACAACGGCACCCACGATACAGGTTTATACCTAGTGTGGGGCTGTGAGTGTAAGCGTATTTATTTATTATTATTTATCTAAAAGTATTTTTTTTTGTGAAATGGAAAACAAGCATATACTTACTTAGATAACGCAGTTTTTGGTGATGGAAACATCAATCGGAGATTTCAATAAAAGTGGATGCGTCACCAATCGTTAAATTACGTACATTGCCACGATCACTGATCGGAACACGATAGTGCTGAACACTACCATTTAGCGGCAAATAGATTAGGTAATGCGGTAATGCACACGCCTTCGAGCTCAGTCACTGGAGCTCTACCACCAGTATTGCAAAAGTTATCATCAGATTCCTTTAATACTTTGTTAGAGATTTCAAGTGTTACGGTACCTTAAGATTGTGCTGGTAGTATTCCTATAGTTGAGGACAGAGTTCACTTTCGCTCTATCACTAAAATCCATTAGCCGTTAAGAAAGGTACTCTATAAATGATTTACTGTAATGACTTTTGATATTTTATGACTAATAATTAATCAAATCAAGTTAAATAGCCTAAACTATATCTAAGTGTAGTCATAAGTTGTGCTATAACTAACTAAATGTTATTTATTTTGTCTTATGATCCGCAAACCACACGACTTTTTCATTTTACAAATAAATACTTGGAATCAGACACTACAATGTCTTTGTCTATAAGCCATTAGTCATTACACATAGTGGCATACTCTTTGCGATGATACAGGCGTGTGTATCAAACACACACAAGAAAAGTGTAATAGACAAACCGTTACATTTAAAATGTAGCACAGTATGCGAAAAATTAAACTCTTTTGCAATAATCCATGAGGACTATGAGGTTTTATGTAGGATTGGTTCACTGACAATCATTGATAAAGTACGTAAAGTCATACATTATTTAAAAAATCGGTTCTCGTAAATACCGAGAGCTTAATAGAAGCTTTAAACCTTATTTCTAGGTAACGGCATGGCGTCAAGTACATAACTCATCTAGGTATCGACGCTTAGTTCCTGCTTGCAGTTGTTTGAGAGCTTATAATGCCCAGGTATTGAACGCATGCGCATGTTTTGTTTTTAATTATTTAGTAGTTATCTTATCTATTTCTTAATTAACATGTAGCGGAACAGCATTTGTTTAATCACAGATTCAGGTCAGCAAATAATAACCAAGACGTTCCTATACAAGATAAAAGAGGACGAACTACGATAGACCTGAGAATATGTTGTAGAAGTATGCTGATTCCATGATAAAAAGTGATGAGAATCTTCGATACCTTAATTAGGTAGTTGCTATTTGGAGGTTTTGGCTGATACAAATCTGTTAGTCATTTAATTGTTAATTTGCTTGGGTCCTCGTTAAGTGAAGACACCTTACCCAATTTCTTAAGAAACCGGCCTTTACAGGTTACTCATTCAAATTTGTTCTCCATCGTAAGTTACTTGCCTTTAGGCCCTGGTCAAATGTCACGGGAGACCTTAACCAATTTCTTGAAACGTTAATGGTAACATCCTATAGGTAAAAATCGGCCATAAGCTAGTCTTCCTAGAATTCCTAGTCTTAGCAGCCACTCAGCCTGATGGACGGGTAGTGAGTTATACTGGTGTGTTGCGGGTAGGTCGGCGGGCGGGTCGGGCAGCGCGGGGCTCGAGGAGGCCAGCGACGGCAGCGACGCGGAGCGCCCTCGCCGACACCATCTGCGTGTGCCTACGCCTGTCTACCCGGGATCGTGAGTACTCAAATATACTTAAATTTTCAGAGAGATAGAAATATGTAGTAACCTACTTATTCCGTTTCAGCCTCTCTGCAATATACACCTGCAGTAGAGCAGCAATCTTAGATAAGAGGAGGGAGTCATAGGTTTTAAGGGGTCATGCCTTCCTTATGTGTGATTTTGATACTTTTTTGTATCCCTTAATTTCAAGTTGCCGTGTCTCATTTGGGTGGTCATGATTCCAAGGGTGGTCAGCAAAGCGTGCATTAATGTGTAATATCAAATTAGTAGTACCAAAATGGAAATCAAGCAGTAATCTACATTTACCGCGACTCTATTAATGTCTGGTCTGCTGTTACCATTTTTTAAGGTACCTTTTTCTTATTTTCGCTGATGTAACAGATACATACCTATCAAGCGTTAAGTTAGCGTAATCGGTTTCCGGGACATTTGTGACAACGAGTCGTACCCCTCCTTAAATCACGTGTAAAATAATGTGTTTCATACGCCTAACATTCGCTTATGAAATACATGGTGTCGGCAATATTTTTTTAGTCACAGCTTTGAGGAAAGGTATTCTTTCCTCTACATAAAGGTATTCTTTCATACACTAAGTGATTTCAAACAGTTGCTGATGCAAAACATTGGGGACTAGTATATTGGTGTGACTTATCATTGTTAAGATTATACTTATATACAAGTCCGTATATGGCTTTGCCAAGATCCTACCTATCTTTAAAATACTTTTTAGTAAAAAACCTGTATTTTTTTCTTAAATCAAACAAAACAAAGTCCGAAAATAATGCGGCAAATCCAAACTTACCATAAAGTTTACTATACTTCCCGACATTTCGTATCCAAGCCACAATGCATAATTATTTTGGTTTTAACATTTCCTCATAAAAATAAATAGTCTTCTAATTCTTGGTTTGATAGTAAAGAACAGTTTCGAATGGGCCATAAATTTACCTCTGAAATAAACATTCTATTTATGGTTTCTCTTCTATTTACGTTTAAAGTAGACGTGTCGGACTGAGGCCAGTGGCAAACGAATTTGAGCTTAGTTTGGCGAAAACGACGCGTGGCATATACTATATACTATTTAAATACGTATGTTTTTAATGCACATTTACACGAGCATAGTATTACAGTATCGCGCGCAAATATCTTGACCGGCAGAACCTCGTCCTTGGATAGGAAACTTAAGAGGCTTAAAAATTTACAGAGCGATTTAGGAAAGCTTAGCTGTGAGTTCTAAAAATTGCTCTATAACTATGATCAGATACCTTATACCTTATTTGTGAGGCAAATTTAAAATGTAACTGAAGTAGGTATGTAGGTTAGTTATTATATTTATTTACCAAACTAAAATTAAAATATCTATGACAATAGAAACTAGTGAATCGTTGATACAGGAACATTCATACTTCTGATTACGTAAGATTTTATAATAAAGGTGTGAAGTTAGGAATTAAAAAAAAAAGAAAAGCAATGAACAAACTAAGACCGGTAGCGTGTTTGGTTATACGAACGTCCAAGTAACTGTCAGGTACGGTACACCCCAATTTTTGTAATAAGCCAGATTGTTATCGGTCGACTATTTTTGACTGTGATCAATAAAGGATGAGTCGACAAAAGTTCGCTACACCACTTCGGTGTTTTTGGGTTATCCGAATTTTATATCAGTTTAGTAAAACTTAGATACTCCTTTTTAGGTGATCTCACAAACATCTAATGACATCTATTGAATGTACAATTTCGTTTACGGTTTAATTATTAAAATATTTAGATAGATAAGATAAATTTCTTGATGCCATGAAGTGGCAAAGAAGCAAACCTACAGATCACATTGATGGTAAGTGAATACTGTAGCATATATAGGTATATTATATTTTATTTATAATATAACTGCCTCGGTAGCCTAGTGGTAGCAGGCCACTACGCTGAGCTCCTGTGTTCGATTCCCGGGTAGGGGGTTATAAGAGATAATGGTGTAAAGTCCTTTATCTCTGGTTCTATTGGGATATTTAGATTTTCTGGAAATTTCCTAGTACCTCGAAGTTTGGTAATATGCCCGGAGATGTCAACAGGCTGGCCACCTGTTACATGGGCCAAAAACGTAACCGGGTAGGGGGTTATAAGAGATAATGGTGTAAAGTCCTTTATCTCTGGTTCTATTGGGATATTTAGATTTTCTGGAAATTTCCTAGTACCTCGAAGTTTGGTAATGTGCCCGGAGATGTCAACAGGCTGACCACCTGTTACATGGGCCAAAAACGTAACCGGCGCATCGTGGATGTTTGCATGTATGCTTGAATGTATGCATTTACCTCTGCCTGTAATTTTTTGATAGGCAACCTAGTGGATATATAGTCTCTAGATTATAAATATGCATAAAAATTAGGTTTGCAGTATATCTGGATGAACGAAATGATTCTGCAGTGGGGACCTAACAAATTGGCTTGCGAATCAGATGTATGAGAGAGCTATGTCAATGACTTTTGTTGAGTTCGAGAGCTACGTGACTTTTGTCCGCTGTGCCGTCTCTGCGTTTACAGATCTTATCTTTCAAAGAAGTCCCAAGTACTTCTTCGATCTGTGCAAGACGTACCTAAGTATTAACTCTCAACTCAACATGGCTGCTCGACTACGGATCATTTTGTCTCTTTGTTGCAGCGGGGGTCTATAGGATATTTCAGGCAAGTCTGAAGAATGTGATAGTTACATTTTATTTAATAATTAAATTACATACCTATATAATTTACTTAAAAGTATCTACTTACAATGCTTATTTTACGTTTCTTATTTTTTTAACAAATCGATTGGACACCTCAATAGTTTAGGCGTTAGGATGGAGTATACATAGAAAGATAAAAAACTAATATTGTTTTGACGACCCGGTTAGTCCAGCGCTGTGAGATGACCGTTTGATTCGAAGGGTCGCGGGTTGGATCCCGCAAAATATTTGTATGGCCTACAGATATTTGTTTCGGATCTGGGTGTTTGTGTATGTGTTGTATGTGTACAACGGCACCCACGACACAGGTTTATACCTAGTGTGGGGCTGTGAGTGTAAGCGTTTTTTTTTATTGTCCCTGCAGCAGTAGGCACTTATATAGTCAAAAGTCAGTAAAAAAGAGAAGCAAAGATCAACATACAGCGACGTAAATAGGTATTTACACTATTCTCTGTATCTCTCTATGTAAATAAGAGACGGAACGATAAGGCATGGAATACTAGTGTTCATGTTTAGTATACTTCAGATATTTTGACGGATAATATCCAATGAAGTTTTCTGTTGTTCCTCTCTTACCAATGTTCTGTAATCCATGATGAAATGGAAAAAGATGGACATATGGACAAAAAGTACTTTTTGTCAGCGGGCGTGCGATGGGCTCTCAGGCGTGATAGTCTACCGTTGACGAGCATAAGGCAGGCATGGCTGAAGGGAAGACGAAGTATTTCACCTGACTTATGGCGACGCCGGTAAGCAGTTTACAAATATGTTTTGGGAGTTTTTGGTTATCGTTTATAAATTCTCTCGAAAGTTTAGGATGAGTTGGGACTTACCAAGAATGCCTTTATTTTAATTGAGAGGATACTTTTGACAAATTTAAAGGAATACATTAAGCGCTTACGCTAACTTCAAAGATAATATCTTTGGCTAACTTCTTTGATTTAGATACAGATGGGCAAATGAGCAAAACATTTTTTCTTCTCAGCGGGCGTGCGGTTTGCTTATATGCATAGAGCAACACCGGAGGGGAGTAGCCATATGCAGGCTTTTCCTCTGTCAAAGTACAAGCCCAAATGGGCATATACCTGTCGCCTAGATGTTTACATGTGTGCGTGAAATTGTCTCTGCATTTTGTTAAAGTCAAGGTGTGAGTTTCGTAGTAATAGATGATTTTTGTAGTGTGCGTGTGTGTCGCACGCATTTCCCCCTGCAAAAAATTGCAGACTGTTTTTGTTTTTTCTGTTCTGTGGTTTTGCATCGGTAATTAATGCTATGGCTACTCCCCTCCAGTCCGCCGCGACCGGTGGCCCGTGTTGCTCTATGCAGGTATATGTATTGTGTCGTTGACGATGGCTGAAGGGAAGATTTCACCATGGCGAACATTACGGAGACTTATTTTTACATCGATATTACTTAATACTACATATATTATATAAATAATTTCAATCTACCATTCGGAGTCATTGACATCATAATATAGCCACATTGTATTACTAAAATAAGACAACGAAGTGATAATATTCTTTTAAAAATAGTTTCTAAACTAGACGACTACTTAAGTAGATAATTTAGTCTTCCGGTGACACTAGTGACCAAAAATATTTAGGTATTCAGACTTATTCCCCAATTTACGGATGAATATTATTAAAACATTGTTTATGCAATATGCAACCATTATTAAATAATTATTAAGTAAAATATAATTATATAACCTCTAATTGTGTGTTAAATACATAATTATTACATTAAACTAACCTATTTCATCATTGTTATACCAATATGCAGTTTAAGTTTCGACATTGAATTTAGTTTAGTCGAGGCTACGACATTAATATTCACTTTGACTTAAATATTAGTTGCTAATTTTCGATGCTCCTTCCACTTTCAATCATATTATGTTATTAGGTGTACACAAGCTACACTTACTTGGTGCTATATTACAATAAAAATATAGCAGCCGTATTGAGAACCTTATCGTTTTTGAACTCGGTTAAAAACTATTACGGATTTGCCCAAGACCACGGCAGCTGAAAGTCCAGTAAATACCTACCTACGTGGTATTATTACAGACATATTCTCTGACGAATAGTTTCAACTTCAATAGGTATAGGTACGCGACATAAACTGGTAAAAATAGTTTTTTAATTTGTTTTCAATCAAACTATTAGGTAAACATAAACTACTCTAAAGTTAATTGCTATGTTTTAATAATAAAAAACACGTTTATATGGCCTTGAAGTCAGAGTCGTAGAGCATTTATTTACTAAGAAAAACTGACAAGATAACAACAAATCAGCTCTTATAAGAGCTAGTATATGTACTTACTCTAAGTATACTTTGAGCAGGTACATTTTATCATCTGTGTTGCATATTCTCTGTGTCAGTCTATATCAGGTCAGTCTGTGTCAGGTATATGATAATATCACGAACAGGGTCGGAGACTAGGCTACTGAAAATAATGAAAAGGAGACGTTCCAAAATGTATGCAGCTTGGGCCCGCACCTTGTACACTATATTGAGAGAAGAAGCATAAAATACAAAACTTCAATTAACTGTCGTAAGTATATGTATTTCAAAACAAGTAAAATGAAATATCCGAAGCAAATATTTGTAGGCCATACAAATATTTGTCCCGTTGCGGGGATCGAACCCGCGACCCTACGAATCAAACGGTCATCTCACACCGCTGGACTAACCGGGTCGTAACACATACAAAAATTACATAAAATTAGAGTATTTTTCCATGATTCTACCTATTTTTCTCTATCTTTTGAAAAAAAAACACTTTCTTAAAACAATACTTATTTATAAATATTAAGCATATATGTAGGTAATTAGTACAGTAAAACTTGTAATTCATTGAAATAAAACCATTTTTATTTTTACAAAATTATCTTTTTTACAATTATTTTACAAGATACAGAAATATACAAATTTAATCCGTTAAATCATACCTTGTCGTGGCTATATTTAATGATATAATATTTCCACTAGTGGTAGAGCTCCAGCTTCAGGTCCAGGCGTAGGCACCACTGCATTACCTAATTACTTAGCGCTAAACGGTAGTGTTCAGCACTATTGTGTTCCGGTCAGGTGCTAATAAACGGCACTGTGCTTCACGGCACACAGGCATAACACCTTCGGCCTCAGCTGCATTTTGACCTCTGGTCTATATGTGGGTGTCTATAGGCTGCAGTCATCACTTAACATTAATGTGAACTGCATGCACGTTTGCCACTTTCTTTACATTAAAAAAAAAATATGTCATAATCATAGTAACGTTTTTGCTGGTGGTAGAGTTCCAATGTAGCGTAGGTACCACCGCATTACCTCATCTATCTGTCGCCAAATGGTTGTGTTCAGCACTATCCCGTTCCATTTACATAACAATGTATAGGCCCGTAATAATTATCACAGAGAAAATAACATAGGTCTCAGATATTGCAAGACGTTTGCATTTTATCCTCTAGTTTTTGTGTAAATGTCTATAGGCACTTAACATCCACGTGAGGTGCATGCCTGTTTGCTACTTTCATCACATTAAAGGGTATTTAAAAACGTAACTTCACGCTTGTAATCCCCGATGGGGTAGATAGAGATAAATGCATGCATTCAAGCATACAACACCCACGATTCGCCGGTTACGTTTTGGCCCATGTACAGGTGGCGAGCCTGTTGACATCTCCGGGCACATTACCAAACTTCGAGGTACTGAAAAATTACCAGAACATGGAAAAATCCCAATAGAACCAGACATAAAAAACTTTACACCATTATCTCTGACAACCCTCTACCAGGGAATCGAACCCAGGACCTCAGCGTAGTAGTAATGGCCTGCTAACACTAGGCTACCGAGGCAGGTATTTATTAATGCCAAGCATTTAGTTTTCTGAAACGTCTTAAGAAATAACTAGCTAAGGACGTAGTACGTGTATCATCGCCACAGTTTTACAACGGTCTGGATATCACTTGGACCATGAAGTTGCGCAACTCATCAGCAATGTTGGGCTCTAATGTATCGCGAATATGTACGTGTTGTGTTTTTTAACCGTTAACGTGCGGTCTTTTTGACCTTGACCATATTCCCGTTGCTTTTGATGCTCTGAATTTGTTTCTCGCGTAGTTTTTATTCATTAACTTAACTAACATTAACGAGACAATTATAACCTCCGGATTTAAAGTATGGTAAAGAAAAAGTCTTCGGAAATAAAAGCTTGTTTGCAGGTTAAGATGACAGACATAATATGGTCTCCGCCGCAGGTAACCGGATTTTAAACAATTACCCCCTTATTCGTTAACGTATATTAGATAAGATAAGATACGATAATTTCTTTATTTCTCCTTAAAATGCTTAAATCTATTATAATATATTATTTTTATACAATACAAGATTATACATTAAAAAGTTTTAAAATTATACCATCCTGACCGTCCTCCTAGATAGATCACTAGTGCGACCTGTGTTAAGGAGATAACATCCCCTAACCCCCAGCTTTACTATGATTATGATAAGTTTTAGCTATAGAATGACATTAGATAAGTTTTAGCTATAGAATGCTTTGTCTTTGTCAGTTGCATTGTCAAATGTGCAGGATAGAAAAAGACAAAAAAGAGATTAGCAACACTTTAGCTAAAATACGTTTATGAATAAAGGGGTTAGTCTTAGTAATTAAGAGTCATATTAATACATAGATATCAGCCCTTAAGACGATCCTAAGATAAGGTTTTTCGTTACTTTATGGGATCTTCAAGTCGTATTCTGGCGGAGAGAGATATCTAGCAATGTCTAATAAAATATAGGTACCTAATTTAATACCCAAATAAATTATGTTAAATAAACAATTTCAATGCACGTGCGAAGTAAGGCGGACTTAATATCTCAATGTATCAAGGTTGGTCACATATTCGCACGGAGGCCTTTACATTTTACGAAGGTACTATTGGCAGAGTATAAAAAAGATGAACGAATATGTCTAATCAGTAATTACGGAGCTAATCGGAGCTATACATTACCAATTCGAACCGAAACGCATAGCCGTTGAGGCTTTGATTATATACAAGCGTCGAGCTCTATTAGGCAATTGGCAGCATTATAGATTAGGCAATTCGGCCTGTAACCTCGAAGCCGTCTAATGAGTAACCAAATGAAATTCTTTCAAATTAATTAATTTCACGCTGATATTAGCCAAAAGTCAGCAAAGACGTCTTCGATAATCACAATCATAATAAGAGAAAATAACAAAAAACTTTTTTTATGCAACACAGAACAAGTTATAACATAATGTCAGAAAATCTAGTAAGACTTTAGGAAAAAATATCAGGAAATATTATATCATTTGGTCGCATAATCTTACTTGAGGGTACCTATCTCATTAGCTTTGTTTCGTTTTTTCACACGCACTGTCATAAGTATAAAACTTTATGTTACAAAATTTTGGCAGCGCCTAAGTTGAATCGCAATAAGACATCATGATACGGGCCCCTTTTACTATCTCATTAGGAACAAACAAAAAATTGTATTGAGCCTGCCCTAAGCAAAAAATTGTGGCTCCGCATCTAATAGGCATAAAACATTTAGATGCGGATCCTTTGCGTGTCTATTTCACTGCAGAACCATTAATTAAACCAGTGATTCCCAAAGTGGTCTATATCGACCCCTGGGGGTCTATGACAAACTAAAGGGGTCGGCGTCAGCGAAAAAAAAATTTGGGGGTCCATGAAATGAAAATGGGGTCCACGATAATGGATGTCAACACATACACTGATAGTACCAATTTACTTACATCATACCAGTGATTCCCAAAGTGGTCCATGGGAGACTCGATGGTGGTCTACGTAGACTTGAATAATAATTGTAAATATGGGAATGTGATATAAATGTAGCAAGGACGGGGGTCCACAGAAACCAGAAAAAATTGTAAAGGGTCTACTAGAAAAAATAGTTTGGGAACCTCTGAATTAAACAATCTAACCAGAATGTACGTTAACGTTATGTGTCTCACTTTCAGAGAAAACGAGAAAGTTGTCTTTGTCGCAGTCGGATTTATCACATGGCGGTGACACTGGTTTGCATTGCACTAACTTCGTATTTTGATAGGAACGTCTAGATGTCTTTTAATGTAACCGATATAGAAAAGCTGCAGATTTGAATGTAGATTCATTACTTGTATATTATAGGAAAAAGGTCAATTTGGTTACCTATATTGCTATTATTGTCGAACAATGTTTTAATCACGAATAAACTGCAAGAAAAATTCGACGGTCCCTACGTATATAAGGACATGTCAAAAACCGAGGTTTTCAGGAGAGCGTATAATTTGTGTTCAAACCGCTCTAGAAATAATTCTATGTACGAGTACAACATTTTTTTTTCGGTAATGTTTTATTAGATTTAGAGACTTTAAAATGATATTTATACATAATTATTTTTCTTACATTTTTCTGGAAAAACTGACAGATAACTGTTTCTACGCTAATCTTTAAATAAATACGTGTCAGACAAGTCTTAGATAACTTTTAATACTCAGTTAAGAAGAAAACAGTGTCTACAATAGATTTTAAATAAAATAATTTATGAAAACGTAGGATTGTGTTATTATTTTCAAACGGATATATTATACGTTCTAAGTTCGCCACCCATGGGTATAAAAAATACATCAATAAAGCCATATCGCTTTAAACGCGGTTTTATTCATTAGGGTAGGACCATATTTCTTGTAATGTAAACAAAGACATGTCTTTAAATAAAATTTATCAGGATTGTGTTTTATGAATTACACTAGGTTTAATATTGAAAATAATTTATTGTTAAGTTATATTCTTCTTAAAATCTGAACAATTGGTACTTGTCTCATTGAAATAAATACTAAATATAAAATATCACAGTTAAGATTTATAATTAAATTTCTTTAAGACTATTCGAGCGAGGAAAGATATAAAAGTTTCTTCGCATTTTTTAAGATAATTCAAAACATTTTTTAATATAGTTTATTTAAATTTAACTAAATGTATGTATGTATGTATGTACCATTTTGTTCGATAACCTTTTGCCATCTTACAAGATGGCAAAAGGTAATCGAACTTCGTAAATAAATCGTAATTTTTTATAGCAATTGGATCATGTCCCTACCTACAGGTAGGGACATGATCGAATTGCTATAAAAAATTTGGGACTTCTCATCAAAAAACCGCGACAAGTGGATTTGGCAGTCCTCTCGAGATGTTAACCTAACATTGCATAAAGATTTCTGAAGAGACCGAAACAGGTGGAAATCTGAAGGTGCAAGGTCAGGACTATACGGCGGATGCATTAACACCTCGAAGCCATACTCTCTTAATTTTTGCTGAGTGGCTATAGATGTGTGAGGTCTAGCGTTATCATGATGAAACACCACACCCCTTCTGTCGATCAATTCCGGCCGCTTTCTCGCAACTTCTTGCTTTAATCTCATCAGTTGTTCGCAGTAGAGTTCAGAATCGATAGTCCTGCCTGGTGGTAATAGCTCATAATGAATAATGCCCTTTCAATTCCACCACACACACAACATCACCTTTTTGTTAACCCGGGTTTCGCCACAGTCTGTGAAGCCTGACCGGCCTTTGACCTCGACCTTTTTCGCACGTTCTTGTCGTACGTGATCCACTTTTCATCACCAGTTATCAACTTCTTCAAAAATGATTCGGTTTCATTACGTCGTAATAAAGAATCACAAATGAGTACACGGTTCACTGCACTAAGTCCATAAACATCGCAAATTTTTTTCGCGGCTTGCGTTGCATTTTTACCTTTTTTGTAGTAAAATTTTAAAATGTATCGAATTTCTTCATTAGATTTACTCATCTTGTCAGTACAAAAAACAAATGAAAATCACACATTTGCCTAATTTGAATGTGGAATTATGTTCTTTAAAATTTTAACTTTCAATGATACCAAAAGCAGCCAGATACAAATACTACAGCCAAAGAGATTTTATTACAAGTTCATACATACTATAATGCGAAAAGACTTTTTCCCCAACCTATTAGTATTCATATAGATATTTTTAAAATGTTGTAAGGGTCCGAATATTAACGGGTAATCCATTCCATAAACGAACAGCTGCATTAGAAAAAGAGTTAGAATAGAAGGAGTAGTATGGGATGGAATTTAGAGTCGAAGATTATTCGCGTAGGAAGAGAGACTTACAGAGGCTAAGGAAACATTCCTTGAGATATAGAGAATAGTGAGGATAAAACAGTACACAGTAGAGAAGGGAAAGAAAGTGAGTATTCCTGCGAAGGCGAATTGGCAACCACTTGAGTTGAAGTCGAAATTCGGAAAAATGGTCATATTTACGTAAACCAAATATGAACCTTATACATACATTTTGGAGATTTATTTGAGTCTTTGCAATGGGTGCATCTTGTGAATGATTTTGATAAAATCCTTTCATGTCTTTAGTACTAATACCCGTATTTTTAGCATGCAGGTTGTATAAAAAAAATACTTTTTATGTCATTCAGTTGACAGACAAGCAGACGGGCCACCTGATGGAAAGTGGTCACCGTCGCCTATGAACATTTGCAACACCAGGGGAATTGCCAACGCGTTGCTAGACCTGAAGTCCTTTAGGTCAGGTCCTATTAACTCCATTTTTGAAGAAGCCCATATTGTAGCACCGAGAGAACACCTCAGAGGGAAGTTAGTTCCACAATTTACTCGTTCTGGGCAGAAACGAACGAGAAAACCGCACCTTTGACCACTGGCAGGTGTCCAGTCGGTGAGGGTGAAACTTCTCGCTTCGGCGGAAAGTACGGTGTAGGAAAAGAGACTTAGGCACCATGTCGAACAATTCGACAGAGCACTCACCATTGTAGAGACGGTATAACACGCACAGACTCCCAATGTCTCTGCGCAGGCTCAGATGTTCGAGCCTATCTGTAAGTCCTGGATCGTTAACAATACGAAAAACGCGTCTTTGTAGGGAGTCAAGTGTACCAAGCTGGCATTCGGGGGCTCCCGCCCACAAATGAGAGCAGTATTCCAGATGGGGACGCACTTGGGCCTTATAAAGCTGTAGTAGCTGCCCCGATGTGAAATACTGCCTCGCTTTTTAAGCACCCCCAACTTTTTGGATGCCAACTTGGTCTTATATTCAATGTGACTCCCAAACTGCACTTCGTTCGATATGTCAACGCCCAGGATACCGATACTCTTACCAATGGCAAGAGGAGTGCCTTGGAACTGTGGTGCTACAACTAATGGTTTTTTTTTGTCTCTGTGTCTTCGAGGGGTTGAACCGCACTAAGTTGAGTGGACCCCAATCCTCGGATTCCGTTCCAGAGAGTGCTCGACTTCAGACACAAGTCTAGTCCTGCTTTCTTCGATAAGTGTCCGAGAGGCATTTGCACGGCTTGTATAGTGTGCATCTCCCGTACTGTCATCCGCGTAGCAATGAAAATTGGAGTGTTGCTCCGAAATTTCATTGCTATGCAGAAGAAAAAGCGTGGGAGATAGCACTGAGCCTTGCGGCTACTTATATTCAAACGTATTTCTTAGCATGGTTTTTCATTCATACTATTATCTCCTATTCAGACAAAAGCCGCATAAAACTTATTAATGAATATTATATACTTGATCTTCTTTAAAATATGATTGCTGCCTCGGTAGCCTAGTGGTAGCAGGCCACTACTACTACGCTGAGGTCCTGGGTTCGATTCCCGGGTAGGGGGTTATCAGAGATAATTGTGAAAAAGCCTTTGTCTCTGGTTCTATTGGGATTTTTCCATTTTCTGGAAATTCCCCAGTACCTCAAAGTTTGGTTATGTGCCCGGAGATGTCAACAGGCTCGCCACCTGTTACATGGGCCAAAACGTAACCGGCGAATCGTGGGTGTTTGCATGTATGCTTGAATGCATGCATTTACCTCTGCCGACCCCTTCGGGGATTACAGGCGTGAAGTTACGTTACGTTTTATATACTTGATTTAAATCAGTTTATGATAGTATATTAGCTGATTTGTAATATTGTTCTACATTGGAGATGTAGAACAATATTACAAGTGCTTCGGCAGCTTGTGTTTAGTCATTTCGTCGTTAAAAACTTCCAATGGGCGATCCTCAAGGTCCATTGAAATGTATTTTTTTTCACCACATAAATTTGCCTCTAAAAAAAGAGGTAAATTTAATGGTGTTTATTGAACTGTAGTAAAAGTAAATAAAGACAAATCCATAAATAAATTTATAGTGGCACGTATAAACAAACATGTAGGACATGACTTCATATACTTCAATATTATGTAAAGCTTTTTTTATCTATAAAAAATGATCGAGTAAATCATATTTTAAAGAAGTTTGCAACTCATTATAATGATTTTCTTTTTTTTATTGGAGAACCTCCGTAAATGACGTCAAGTCAGATAAAACCGCGTTCGCACCGAGCGGCGCGCATTTTAAAATACTGTACAAAACGATAAGTATACATATCCGCATCTACGGCACTTATTCGTCGTACTTATATAACTTGTACTCTTATACGATTTGTATATTGAGTAAAATACATAATATTTCAGCAAAAATCTTATATAGGTATGAGCACATGGACAATCCAAGACCGCATATGCAATAAAAAAAAATTGCCATTTTTGACATGTCTTTATGTACGTACGTAGGGACCGTCGAATGTTCGTATCATGTAACAAATTTTGATAATTATGCGATATTTCTGCTTTCGAGCTGTTTGTTACTGAAGTTCTACCAGCATTTAAGAAAAATAAAGGAATTATAATAAAATTTACGATTTATAATCCGCACTAGCGTTTTATGTACCTAAGCAGATTTTTCTATTGTTCAGACAAGAATTAAGTAGGTAGGTATACTTAGTATACATTTTAATAATGTAAATAAAATGCATGTTCAAACGCGTAATATGTGGTGTTTCAGGGTTGCCATACGTTACTTTTTTCGTACAGATTTATTAGAAATGCGTGAAACACAAATACCGTGTATAAAATTATGGAGTGCCCCACAGCGAAATAGGACTAGGGCAGAGAATATGTAATATGTAATACTTACTCGAGTCTTCTGCATTTATGAAAACGACTCTACCATTCTAGACCACTATTATTGAACTTTGAACTTCTTCATGTAACTTGTCCGCGAACGTAATAAAATAAGAAAAAGTATACATAAAAGTAATTTAGATGAGTTATAAAGAAAGATGTCCATTACTGAATCAAAGCCTCCCTATAAGCCATTAGGGGGATATGTATGCCATAATTGCCACGCTTGGCATGCAGATTGGCGATCGCAGTGGCAGTAGTTTTATCGCAGGATGCTGCTTCCCATCTTGCCTTAGGTCCATATCTCGTACATTATTGTGCGAACCACGTCTCCTCGTACTTCGACCACAAATCTAATATTTGTACGAGAAATCTCGTACGTGTGGCAACCCTGTGGTATTTGAATGTTAACTTCCACATGAGATCCGATTAGTATGAGGTCAAAATACAAGGTTGTTACCTGAATCGAATTTCTTTGGCAACTTCCAGGCTCTAGAACGGAAGTAACCTGAATATTCTGATATGTTGCCATAACGGGCCTTTTGCCAAACACCATAAACTACGTCATCGTTAGAAATCTTACGTAGTATGACGTATTTTTTACCGAGGCGAGGGAACGACCTCTACCTAGTCTGGCTTGAATAAAACATTTTACACCTCGTGTAAAAGTACTAATGACACCCAAAATAGGCGGGCTAGAGTTCTATTTTAAGCTCTATTGTAGAACAAGAAATAGGAAAAAATATAAATTATATGCCTTCACACTTACTAGGTACCTACTTAATGATTTCAAACAATATAAGCACGGTAATTTTTAGTGGTGGTAGAGCTCCAGTGACGGAGCTCGCGGAAAATTACTTGTATCCTTTTTACATGTCATCTTTATTTTGATTATGAAAGAGCCGGAATTGTTTGAAAATCTTTTTTTATATGTGGTCCGTTTTGTTCGCTTGCACCTCAATTACAAACAGATTTCGATGCTTCAGGGTAAGTCGGTGGGTATTTTTCAATATCGGGGTCGCCCGGTAGTGGTATTATTAAATTATTCTGTATTATTACGTGTTAAACCTTGACAAATAAACATGCTTTTATTTTCATAATCTTGTAATGCCTAACAATAAACAAAATCATAATAGCGGGGAAGCCCGCTCCGAGCTCGAGATTACTCGCTCGTGATGGTGAAACCGGGGCCACACCTCTCGACACCCCCAGCCTCTCTCAACAGTGTTGCCCCCTGTCGACCATCGGGTTGGCTGTTTGGGGGGCCCACCAAGGAGAGGCGAGTCACCATCTGCCTAAAGTAGGATTCGATAATGTGAGATGTTGAATATAGGCAGGTGCCGGATCTCACTCCATAGGCCCAGCCAGCTAGTCCCCCCAGTTCACCCACATAGCCCAAAGTTTGGCAAATCACTTTTCATTACAATAGTCTCATTATATTCTGCGGGGTCTGTCTGTGTCTGTATTAACTATTGATGCAGTCAGAGAGAGGTCCCGCCGAATATAACCCATTACAAAGTAGATCAAAATTCTCGAAAGGGCCTCTACGTGTTGGACCCCCCATGTCCCCGCGCAAGCCTGACAAAGGTCCGGGGTTCAAATTGGACCCCGTGCTGACGAGAAACAAAATCACTCTTTTATATTACAAGCCCCATAGTTAGAACCAATATCGCGTGAGGCAGTTATTAGGTACCTACCTACATTGATATGCTTTTTTATGCCTCAATCAACCTTTAACTGTATGTCTTCATAAGTAATACATTATTCTACGATGTTTTATCGAATTTCGAGACTCGGCTTGGCCGTTCGTTATTCTTGCTAGTTAAATGCCTGTTCTTCCTTGTTAGATCTCTGAATTCTTTAAAAATCCGAGTAACCTACTCGACTTAAAGAAAATTAAGATATGACCATTGATAACAATATCACGGTCTAAGGAACCTATTATACGTACATTATATACTTACCTAATAGGTTCGTTTTAATAGGTAGTAGATACAATAAAATATACTCATGGAAGTACCTAATAGTAAATAAATAAATAAAATACGCTTACACTCACAGCCCCACAGTAGGTATAAACCTGTGTCGTGGGTGCCGTTGTACACATACAACACATACACAAACACCCAGACCCGAAACAAATATCTGTAGGCCATACAAATATTTGTCCCGGTGCGGGGATCGAACCCGCGACCCTTCGAATCAAACGGTCATCTCACACCGCTAGACTAACCGGGTCGTCAAAATAATAGTTATACTTATAAGTTTATTACTTCCATTTATATCCATCTAACCTGTGCTCTAGGATGTCCTGGCACCGGCCAGGGCACTAAAGGGTAGTTATTACCGTTCGTTAAGTATCTATTTGGTATGGTAAAGTTCAGAATGTCTAATTACAGAAGAGAAGGCCTGTTTTCAAACCCGAACGCTGATAGTGTATTGCAAATATTGCAATCCACGTAATTTACTTCCAAAAATATTTACCCGAGGTATCTGAATCCGATTTTAAGGTTAATCAAGTCTCATTAGATCTGGTTGAGTTTAATTATATCTACGTTTATACTTAGATACACTTTTTAACCGACTTCGAAAAAGGAGGAGGTTCTCAATTCGTCCGGATCTTTTTTATGTAATTATTCCTCGAAGGCTTGTACCATGACATCTTATTGCGATTCAATTTAGATAGGTAGGTACTATCAAAATTTTCTTTAATTTGTCTTATTGTATACCGTGTGTTTGAAGAAATTTTGCATAAAAATAATAGCCATTCAGTTTAGGTTGATAATAAAAGGTTGTAAACGGTCGCAGGTTTTCATCGAAAGTTACAAAACTTCTTGAAGCTTAAAGCATCAGTATTCTCGGCTGAAATTTATTAACAGTTACGAGAATACTGATTCAGTACACACCAAAATTTATTTCTGATCACGGATCTTGCTCGAAGCTATAAAAATGTATTAAGGTTGACAGATTCTTTATTTTCCTGGAAAATATTTGGTACGCTTTGATGTATGAACTCTTACAAGGAAGTGTTACGATATTTCAGTGTAAACAAATAATCTCATGGATCGATACATCAAATTTTGTAAACATTTCGGCAGATTGGATGTACCTTTATTTTTCGCACTACAACGCGTGTATTTGAATCAGAATATTCCTAGGTATACATACCTACTTTATTATTTTGAACTCACACAGAAATTAAAACCACTTTTACAATTCACTGTTTTAATTTTTTTTATTTCAATTTTGTTATGACTATATACATAAAACAATATTTGATTTTTTCTGACTGATAGTCTTAATGCTTCAGTTTTCGTGTGTGCTTTAGGTATGCACACTATACATAGGTAATTACCAAAGAACTCTCAAAAGATCAGGTAAAAATAAGAAAATAATAACATATAGGTATAATCGTTTTATTGTCATGTTTATGATCTTCAACGATGTCTGGGAAAGTTTTAAAAGCGGGAGTGTGAGTTTGGTTCCCGGTAGCCTTGGCAATCCCCTTATTCCTTTTTTACTCACTTGGTATTGATCGCATGTCGACGGCATTGAAAAAGTTTATTTATATTTACAGTTAAGGTAGATTGTTAGCATATACAACATATTTATACCTATTTAGGTGATTGTTAGCGTATAAAAAATACCTATTTACTGTTATGTACCTACTATGTAATTTTTTTTATATTTAATGACTGTTTATCTTTATACAGATTTATTTAGAGGAGGTTGGGTAGGGTTGAAGCATTTTTAGGGTTCTATAAGCGCTATAGTCTCGGCATGTCAGTTTCTTTTTAAATTTGTATAGACAAAAGTTTGACCACCAACTTACCTGAAGGAAAGTGAAGATCTAGCCGAAGATTTAGCATGTTAGCCTAGAAGGCACCTATTCACCCTAGATTTGAAGATGCCCTGATGTAGCTTTTTGGATATAAAGAAGCTGGCAAAGTATTCCATAGCTGTACCTACGTTTAATAAATGTACCTAGAGCCGAAACAGTTCGTTCGCATTTTTGGGATGTTCCCTGTGTAAAGATTATATTTCGCCGTTCTCAGTTGTCCTATTGTAAAAAGGTGAAGTGGGAATTAGATTGCGTAGATCGTTCGCATATTCGCCGAAATGGATGCTACAGATAATTGAAAAAAAGCTGTCAGTCCGTCTGACCGCAGATATGCTCGAAGACTCGTAGTATCTATTAGAAAGCTGTAATTAAGTACCTATAGTATGAATATATCTACATACTAGTACATACCTACCTATTAGCTATACGGAAAAAGTCGTGCAATAAAATCTTTAATTTTTTTTTATTACGAAGAAAAAGCCAAATAACAGGAACATTATTTTGTAATCCGTACAGTCCTTCTCTAATTCTGTGATATCACTATCTATAATTTTACCACTAAGAAAAGTTGACTACAATGAAAGAGATAGCAATCGATTCATTTAGATTTAAATAGGTATTCAGAGTTTTGTCTACATATTAATCCACAGCTTCATGATTGCCAAGCAAACTCCAAGCATGGCGCCGGTTATCTTCTATAAGTAGGTACTTACACTTACGACATCGGTGTGTGAAGAATGAAAGTGTGTCGAATGAAAGGAAGAAAGGAAGCACATTAGGACGGGATATGCAATGGTTATCCGGTAACCGGTTGTATATTCCCCTTGTCTGTAGATATCTTTCAGATACCATAGCAGTCCTAAGGGGGAGTCGTATAGGTCATACCTAACTCTCTTTTTTTCCTATAATAAATTAATACAAAAAAGAAATACTACCACATCTGACCAACTTCTTGGACTTGGACATCTTGGACTGCGCCAATTTTTTGATGAATTAAGAGTTATCTTTGTAAAAGCAGCTAATTTATGGTTATGTGTCATGTTGAACTCGATATCTTCTGGATACTATGGGAGGTAACACGTTTGCGGGTTCATTTGTTTGTAATTTGTCTATCGCGGGCATAGAGCAACACGGCCAACCGGCCGCGGCGGACTGGATGTTGCTCTATGATCGCGGGTAAGGTAAATCAAAAATTAGGTACTTAAGGCTTCACATGTTTTCTTACATATACTTATTGTTAAATTCTCAGCTTTGATTATATATCTCACTAAGCTCAAGCTCAACTACCTATATGATTTCTTGTTGTGTCCGTTACCGGTTAGTGTTAGCGCTGAATCGCTGAATCCGCTATACCGTCCCGCTCTCGGCTTTAGGCAATTAAATGAATTGATGGGTGGTGTACCTAACATATCTTATAGCTATAGCTTTAGTCCAGCTGTGGACAGTCGACATTTTGCGGCGGATATGGTGATGTACCTACCTCCGTAGGTAGAATCTTTAGGTGTAACATACAATCTGGTGTGTGAAATACGATCTGGTTAGTTAAATGCTTAATTTTGCGTTAATTTACACTACACATGGTATTTCCTTTCACTACATTGCGCCGTAGGTTGGTCTGCGCATACAAGAGCAGGGCGGCGGGGGCACACCGCCGTTTGCCGGTCGCGGTCGCTTATTCAGTTCGTCAACAGCTGTTGAAATCCGTGCTAGTGTTTCTAAACTTCACTCCCAGTGCGATTTCTGAACGGGAAATAAATGTCACTTGTCACTTAACCTACGGTTTTGCTTGACTGGGTGAAACGTATTTATTTATGTTGATATTTTCGATAAAAACTCGATGTTGTTGATATCTCTAACGTTATCAGGAGTGTTTGAATAAAATAAACATTTCCTTCGAATCTCGGCCGCCGCCGTCAATGTGTAATTGTGCAAGGAAGTCTGGATACGTTTCGTGTATGAAACTGTATGATGACTTTTGCTAAACGAGGAAACTAGTGAAATAGTGTATCGAAAGATAAATCGAAGTGTGTGATGACCTTCTAAATGAAGGAGTCGTATCCTGATGACATTATGCTCTGTTTCGTCCAGGGTTTCGGGAACGGTGGTGAACGGGGTTTTAATAAGAGTCGCGAGTTCGAATGTGATGTGTCGGAACCAAACTTGAAGGCTTCTAAAAAGAAGCAGCGAGGCAAACGTGTATCTGTGAACATAGAAACTAGTGTGGAGGATGGACAGGATGGTCAGCCGAGTCAGTTCCCGGAGAGATCTTCTCTTGTTGGGAAATCTTTGAGGTTATCACCTGGAGAGAAACTTTTCAATCGTTTCCCGGAGGTGAAAAGAAGCCTGAGTGACCGTTTCTCTGTCATCACTGATGTGAGCGGAAAGAAAGCTCCGAGAGGCCTCTTGACCATTAGAAAAACATGGTAAAATATTTTCTTTGTTATTTTATGCTTTAATTGACTGAGTTTTTGTTATTAATTTTTTGTAAATAAATTTACCTACAATAAGATCATATACAATAGTTCTTAAATAGCACTTTATTATTTACACAATTATAATGACAATATATTTGGCATCTCATTGTGATAATCCCACTGCCCAGAAGTAGAATTTTCTTCTTGTGTAAGAGAATTATTTTAGCGTAGTCAGACAACTGAACATTGTCGGACAAACCAATTTAATGGGGTAATAGTTAATGCAATAAAGTAAGATAGGCAGCAGCATCTCTACATCAGAGCTAGAGATCCATAGGCCGGACAAAAAAAAGATAGGCTGATGACATTGTCAAAGTAAGTGTGGTAAACTGAATGAATGTGGCTTAAGACAGGAGACGTTGGAATAAGATGGAGGAGGCTTTTACCCTTCAGGGACATACTGTTGCTGAGCAGCAATAATAACAATAAATTAAACAACTATAATATACAAATCTTTAAAGTATAGAAATAAAGCTTTATAGAAAAAATAAATATACAACATGTAACAGGATTAAATGTACAACCAAAACTAGTACGTTCAGAATCGATAACCGAATCAATTTCAGGCATTTTTGATATAGGTAATATTTTGTCCTCAAATTAATTACAATTAAGGAAATTTATTTATTTATCAAACTAATCTACCATTACGGGTTTTGCCCAATGTGATAGACAAGCAAAAAAATAAAGATTAATAACATTCAACAATTATTAAAGTCATATAAAAAATAACAAATTAAGATCATCCATTTGGTGAACAGTCAATACCAACGAAAATGAGACTAAACTTCCATCCAAAATAAAATGCTAGTTTCAACAAGTTTATTAGAACTGCTGAGACATGCTTTTTATTATAAATGATAATTGAAGAAACAAAATAGTGGAAATTAATCTTATTACTAGCTAGTGTTAAATAAGGGTATGCAGGTTATGCTACATCACATTGCAACAGTGTAATGTGATGTAGCGAAGAAAGAGGGGACAAGGATACTTCATGGCTGATGGTACCTTGTATAAATGAATACTTCATCCAAATCTTACAATTTTAGACACTAAAGGAAGTTTTCTGTTTGCTTTAAAAAAGTTATTCATAATTTCAAGATGAGATTACCTATCGCTATTATTTACATTATATGTGTTAGGTATGAAATGATACAATAAAAATTGTATCTAGTTAATTTTGAAGCTGAAGCAATCGCAATCGCCATTCTGTATGCCAAGAGTGGCGATTATGGCAAATCCCATTTTTGGGATATAACTATCTATTCTACTTATAATCTAAGTTAGCTAATACCCTGTATCATCTGTATAACAAATTTCATCAAAATCCGTTCAGTACCTAGTTTCGGCGTGATTGACGCACAAACATCCAAACAAAGAAACTTTCCCATTTATAATATAAGTGTGATTCGAAAATCGTATTAGTACGATTTCGGAGCTGTTGATTAAAAATGTGGCAAGATTGGGAAGAAAACAACTTTCGGTTCTAACGAAATCCTGTAAACTAATCAAAGTTGCCAGTTTCTAGAATCATACCTCTCTTCTGTAATTATTAAGGAATACCTAGATGAAATCATGGTAGGGTATACACATATGTGTCACATTACCGTCTAATTGAAACACAGTAGCGATGACACAACAATAATAGCGGTAGATAATTTAGGCTGAATTTAGATAATTCTATCACAACACAACCTACCTACGTTGCATTGGTACCTATATTCGCGATTTTTTTATGTAATGGAATTGGCAAACAAGCTTGCAGTTCGCATTGATGTTAAGTGATGAATGCAGCCTATAGACACCCTCAGAAAGACCAAGGTCAAAATACAGATGCGTTACCACTCCTGAGGCCTAAGGTGTTATGCCTCTGTGCTGGAAATTACAGGGCCATACATTACCACCTGACCGGAACATGATAGTGCTGAACGCAACCATTTAGCGGCAAGTACATTAGGTAATGCGGTGGTGCCTACGCCCGCGAGCTCCGCCACTGGAGCTCTACCACCAGTAAATAATATTATTTTTAATATAATTACCTATATTTATAATATTCTTATATATTACTATCATAACCATTCTAATAACATGTAGGTACCTAGATTGTTTGCACATCTGCAATATTTGAGATGATAAGTCATGTAGGCACTTAGATTAGATAATACCTTTGGAAAAGTGAATTTATCGAACATCTGGATATTAGCTATATCTGATAAGAATATCATTGTTTCAATCATATCAAATTTCTGTAGCTATTTAAAAACTTTTTATTGTCATAGGTAGGTACAAGGACGCGTATAATTTTAGGCGAAAACGTCACATATTATGATTTATCTGTGTAATACAGATCAATTGCAAATTAGTACACATACATACACATTATATCTATATATTCTTATACAATGTGGTTTTGCAATAACAGGTAAATTGAATCCCATCGTGTTTTGAGTAACCCGTTCGCGTTTAATTCACTCAATTTTGTGTTCTTGTCTGTTCTGTGTGGAATCATTCCTTCATGTCCAATATGTTCTTGCTTAATAGGCCTTAAAACAACGAGTGAGTAGTATTAAAAAATTGCGTGAAATGCTAGTTATACTATTTTTTTAATACGAATCACTAATTGTTTTATAAGGCTATCCTATAAAGCTAGGAACGTGGACATATTGGACATAGGTATTGGACATTTAAAATTAATTGGCAATATATATTTTTTTAAATTTTATCACAATAAAATTATCTGTGCCTACAGACAGAAGGCTCATAAGTCATGCGGTGGGTATTAGGTATGAATTTGCGCGATAAAAATCCAAATAGGTATCCAATATACAAATGTGATGTGTGTGACTCATAACACATTTGATGGTTGGAAATAGTTGGAATTACCCGTTGTTCATTTCAGTGCTATAAAATTACAAGACATTTGTTAGGCTGTTTGGTTCAAAGAAGTACGCGTGATTAGAGAAAATGAAAGAAAGATGTTCCAGTTTCCACATTGAACGATGAAAGTTTTGAGTAATTCGCAACTCAGCTTGTCACCAACTTTTTCATAGTAATTAAATAAAGAAAAGAATGTATGAATGAATAACTATGTGACTGAGATAACGCTAGGTAAATACCCCGTGAGACTTCAGGAAATTCAAGTTTCCGCTTTAAAGAAGTCAGTTATGTTTGGCTTTTCTATATATTTCTTCCTTTGCTTAAAATAATATATTTTATGTTCCCTTTTCGCGATATTTTAGCAAACAATCATTGTTGGTGCCGTTACTACCTGATATTATTTTTAATACAAAAATTTGGCGTTTCAAGTTTTTTTGTTAATTTATGTAAGTACTTAGGTACATAAAAACCAAATTGCTGTTCGTTAAAACTCGAGAACGGCGGGACAGATTTGGCTCATTTTAGTTTTGAATTATTTTTGGAAGTCTAAGACATATTCTCTGGTCTAAGTTTAAAAGGTGAGAAACTGAAAAAATATGTGGAAATTGTAAGGGAAACAGTAAAAACAACAATTTAATTTTCCCATACAAATAGTCCGCACCTATCAACCCTTTATTAGCCCCAGAATTAGTTACGTGTCAAAACATTACTGATTCTGAGGCAATACGAAGTTTGCCGGGTCAGCTAGCCTCTGAATAGATTACTAGATGCAAAATGCTCTTACCTATTAGTTAATTAGGTTTTGCCCGCGACTTCGTCCGCCTATACGTGTACTTTTAATCATTATAAATTGTAGCCTATACCTATGTTTTTCTAATGTATAACCTAAATTAATGTAAAATTTCATCTGACGATTTGACTACCCGGTTAGTCCAGCGGTGTGAGATGACCGTTTGATTCGATGTCCCAGTGCAACTTGTTCAATTCTTCTTCCAGCTCAGCAATTTTCTCGTCTGTCCTTAACGTGCGTGTATTGTTTGTTACCAGTGATAACCTACGTCGGTTTTCCGTTGTGCATGCCGAAGTCGTTTGACGGAAGCGACTCACCCGGAGATTCTTAGCACCCCTGGCTCCAGAGCTCGACCAGCGCCCGTCTACGCCGGTTTTGCTCCTGGAGCCGCCGGGCACTTGGGGCCTTTTCCTCGTCTGCATTTCCATCTTGGGGGGGTTTAGACCATAACCCGCCACGCTGGTCCAGTGCGTGTTGGCAGGTCGCCAGAGCCTCGTTTGTTGTGTAGCAGGGTGCACCACGTGCAGGTGAGGTTGGCTTGAGTCTCGATGGTGTTGGTTGAGACCCCTTACACCCCATTAACATAATCGTAACTTAAAAATCTATGTATCTACTTACTATTATCTTACGATAATTAGGCCTTACGACAAAAGCGATGCTCGACCCGCAGGTCGGCTCCACTACTGAGTCAAGGCTAAGCGATATTTAGTTTGATGCTTCTTTGTGTTTATCTATGTATAAAAGTTTCACAAAATGCTTGCTCTGCCGATGTCGCAACTGCAGTTATGATAGATACTCACCACATGCCGCTGACCTAGATTACGTTGAACTGTGATACCGAAATAACTTGTACACTGTTAAGGCCAAGTTATTTTTGTTATGGGAGATTTTTTACAAAAATGTTTTAATTTTTAGTTCTTGGTCATCGTGAACGAAAACGACCGGCTTGCATAGTCCGTCTTTCTTTAAAAATTCAGTGAACTCAGCTGTATTTTTGTATGAATAAATATTTTATATGTCCTCATACAAGAAACTGGTTTTCGGCAGCTTCTTTCGCAGGGGCTGATATTATACAATATAACAGTATACTAGACACTTGAAAAGAAAAATATCTGCTAACAAAACAAATAATAATAGTTAGTTTAGTGCATAAGGACTTTGTGCGGAGTAGACTCCATGACCTCATGTAAACCGTTATTCAAAAAATTAAATCTATTGACATTGCCATCCTTCAAATCAGCTGTTTTGTACTCGAGCATTTATATCTGTATAAAAGGAAGTCTCATACTAACACGTTTGTTCTCAGCAAAAGAGATCCCACTAAACTAGCCATACCAAAAAGAAATACAGCTTTGTGTCACAAAAATAGTTACATGATGTCGATCAAAATATATAACAAGATTCCGAAGAACATTAGAGAGTTACCTAAAAAACAAATTAAAAAGCATCTTTATACCTGGCTAGTTAGTAAATGTTATTATTGTGTTAAAGAATTTTTAGACGACACTTAATTTTTATTATCAACGAGCTGTGCCCGCGACTTCGTCCACGTGAGAAAAAATATGATTGTTCAGTATCTACCCGGACGAAGTCGTGGGCGCAGCTAGTATAAAAGTAGCATAAGTTACTCCTTATCACATCACCTATCTGCCAGTGAAAGTCCCGTCAAAATCGGTCCAGCCATTCCCAAGATTAGCCCCGCCAAACAAACAGACAGACAGACAGACAGACAAAAATTGTAAAAAATGTGGTTTTGGTATATGTACCGTGTATAATAGGTTGGGGAAAAAGTCTTTTCGCATTATAGTATGTATGAACTTGTAATAAAATCTCTATGGCTGTAGTATTTGTATCTGGCTGGTTTTGCTATCATTGAAAGTTAAAATTTTACAGAACATAATTCCAAATTCAAATTAGGCAAATGTCATGTGTATGTATTATTTACGCTGGTATGAAAAGTATGGAAAACTTTTGCGTGAGTCCACTTTGTAGTTTTTCCCCGAAAACCCGATTTTTGTATCGGTATGAACAGAAAACAAATTAATATTGAGTCTAGCCCTTAAATCTTATTAGAGAACCATTTCAGCAGCAGTTTAACCATGTTAAAGTTGCTAATTGGCGATATATCAAACTGGATTTTATTTGCTCATGGCTTTGCTAGTTACGGTACGGCAGCTGTAGTCGTCATAGTTTTATTAAGTGTTTGCACAAACATTATCCGATTCCAACGCATGTCTAATGTTAGCAGTGATTAGATACAACTTCTGATGTAGGTAAGTATTTGGTGTGATATTTTTTAATCTGCGAAATAATATGGTTTCTAACAACGGCCTCGATGGCGTGTGGTTATTGTAGTGGCTACTAATACACCTGTGGTTCCTGGTTCAATCTCCAGATCGGTGTTGGTTTTTAAGAGTTTCGTTCAAACCTGAAACAAGCGGTAATTTTCAAAAATAGCTAAGTGTAAGGCAGCGGTTTAATTGTATGTAAGATATGTGTCGCTATAAAAATGTGTCGTGAACTCTGATTTATACTTGGATAAGTAAGTAGTACATACATACTTACTATGATTCTTTTGTTTAGTTTGTAGACTCTGGTCACAGCATTTTTGTGTAGGAGACATCATTATTTGTCAAAGATAAGTCTTTTTCTTTAAAAGATAAGTCTTCAGAGTCATAATTGAAATTGAGGAAAGAAAATTTAAGAAAATTCCTTGATCTATAATCTATACCATATACCTACACATACATAATAATTAAAAATTAACAGTGAGTGTCTATACACAGAAGATATTTAAAAATAAAACTAAGTGGAAACAGATATTTGGATCATAAAAATGCAAATGCCAAAATGATTTATTTGTTTAATTTTTGTCTGTATCTATGTTTGAAAAACTACTGAGTGATATTAGTTAAGGTAGATCAGACCTTAAGCAACCTGGTTTAGTTAAAAAATGGTGCATGTTTCATCTTCGCCGCATAGAACCTGAGAAATAACAATAGGTACATTGTATCCGTGAAAAGCCTGGGCGGGTCGCTAGTATACATTAAAATAAACTCCAGGATCGCAGGACGCCTACATTAATCACTCAAGCTGCAGATATTTGACGTCAATGTTACTGTTCTCACAAATACTTTTGTGGGAGGTTGAATGTAAGGTCGTGTGCTTATGAATAAATCTACGTCAATTGAAATGGAGATTAGTTTGGTGTTTTCTTCAAAAGGCCACACGCGTCAGATACCTAGTTGTTTGCTTCAAGTTGAAATTGTAGGAACTGTTTTACGAATTGTCTAATTATATCTCACTTTGGATCTTTCAGCCTTACCAGGTCTAGATTTGGTGGTAATAATAATGGCAACCCATTATACGTCCCACTGCTGGGCACGAGTCTCTCCCCTTTTTGGGGGGAGGCCTGAAGCTTACTCCACCACGCTGCTCCAATGCGGATTGGTGGAAGTGGGTGCGTTAGCGGCCAACCCGCTGTCGGATGTTTTCAAACCGCCCATAAGACCTCCAACAAGGTTTAACGACTGCTATCTATCGATAGCAACCGGGACCGACGGCTTAACGTGCCCTCCGAAGCACGGAAACGCGCATTTAATTTGCCACTAGCGGTCACCCATCACACTACCCGACTGCGCCCGTAGTGCTTAACCGAGTAGATCGCTTATGATCTACAAGTGGCAATAATAATGCAGTTTTATTAGGTACGTACTAGACTAACTGAACCGTTACAATATAGGGTTGAATCCATGACCTCAACATAACTATTTAAAAATAGGTCAGGGAGTGTAGGTAATGTTCAATACTCAATACTCAATACTCAATATTTATTGCTTTCATTTGTTACAGTAGGTAATTACAATAATTATAATGGTAATGTTCAACGCTATATATAGTTTAGGTTTCCGTCTCAGTCTACGAATAATAATGTTTAGAAGTATAACTGAGCCAAAGAAATCGTTCCACGTTGAGACACACTGTGGGCGGTCGTAAACGGACACACCGTAGCGCGTCAGGCTATTAAACGTTTCTTAGGCGCTCATCGAAATGACATTGCCGCGGCCAATCGAATGCAAGCATTGTCTTTGTTAAAAGTGTGAGTGTTTGTTATGATTCCAGTTAGTTTGTTTGCCGAAATGGGATCACAATCAAAGCGATGCTCGTATGATAGTAACATTTCTATACATTACTAGCTGACCCGGTAAACTTCGTATTGCCTCCGAATGAAATAATGTGTCAAAGGTTTAATATAATGATACGGACTATTTGTATGGGAAAACGAAATTGTGTTTTTTACTATTCCCATACAATTTCTTCATATTTTTTACCTTTTAAACCTACCCTGGACTTCCAAAATTCTCGAGTTTTAGCGAGACTAAAGAACAGCAATAGATTTTTATATATTTACCCCCTTATTCATAAACGTACATTAGATACGTTTTAGCTATAGAATGCTTTGTCTTTATCAGTTGCATTGTCAAATGTGCAGGATAGAAAAAGACAAAGGAGAGATTAGCAACACTTTAGCTAAAACACGTTTATGAATAAGGGGGTTATATTATTCGTAAGACTCAGTAATACTCGTAATAATATCAAAGGTTTGAAATCTGAAATATCCACCTTACTACGTGAAGCATGCAGCTTTTGTATTATTATTTGTGATTAAATAAACAGGTTACATTTTCCGCTCAAAATTTTCAAGGCAGTGTTAATTATATGTTGGCCATTAGATTATTATTCAACTTATCAGTGATGTAATCGTTAAGTCCTTGTCTTTGAATCTAAGAAGCACATGGTGTGGTGACATCATATTGTATCTGAATTACCGGAAGACCTTATACGAAGACAGTCGTTGGTCGTTCGATGGTGGTCAAACGCCTTGAAAAAGTTTGGTCTTGTAATTAGCTTATTACTAAGTAGTTACTGTTTATGAGAAAGTGAGTTTGTACTTTGCTTTTTAACATTAAAATGTATAATATAATGAGGTATTCCATTGTTTTAGTAAGTATATAGGTCTGTATTCCTTTTATATACATGTACTTATACCTGCCGATGAACCAAATTAGATAGGTATGTATACCTACTTAATACGCTCAGCCGGCAAAGTTAATTACTTATCTTTAAAAATAATTAATATACATTTTAATCTACAGAACCATTTGTTTATTTTTATAATAGACTAGCGGCTAGCCCTGGCTTCACATGGGTACTTTGAATGAAATATAACCTATGTCACTTAGTGAAAAAGCAGCTTTCTTATGCAATGGAGAAAGAATTTTTTAAAACCGGTTTAGTTGTTTTTGTGTGAAAACGTTACATACAAAAACACAAATTTTAATGAAACATGGAAAGAAAAATTTGTATTCAGGCGAGACTTGAACTCGCGGCCACTGGAAATCTAGCATGTGTTATTGCGAAATAATATAAAAACAATTATTAAAGGTAAAAGCGACTTCTTTACGATATTTAATAAACTGCAAAGTTTATTATATCGGTTGCCTACTTAGCAAACTAGTATTGTTGGCAATAGATGTCGCTACTGCCACCATAACACATGCACTAAATGTGAAGGAGAAATTTGAAAAATCGGGCAGGGCTTCGGTAGCTCAGTTGGAAGAGCGGCTGGACTAGATTCCTAGTGGCCGCGAGTTCGAGTCTCCCCTGAAATAATTTTTTTTCCATTTATCTTTTTAAAAAAGATATACCTATATGTTTTACTAGCATGTGTTATTGCGAAATATTATAAAAACACAAATTTTAATGTTTCCTCTGTATGATATTATTATAGAAGTAGGTATGTACAGATAATAACAATATTTATAAGTCACCATTATATCAGAGCCGATAGCCAAGCCAAATGTAGATAGTGCACCTGTGTTTTTATGATACCGAATTGAGTTAGGAAAGAAAGAAAGAAAATACATTTATTGGTGCAGCCAATATCAGGTACTGCATTAAAAATCAATAGAAAAAATAAAAATTATACTAAAAAACAAGATCCCACGGCTGCACCAAATAGTTCCCAGTTCAGCATTATGTCAAGCCAAAGCCCGACGCTGGTTTTCAACTGGAAACTACTCGGTAGGACACGGATATCAGTCCTAAATAACTATTACTCTACGAACTAAGTAGGTACTCTACCAAAAAACAGCACAATATTTTCTTATACTACCTATAGGTGAGTACCTACGATCACACTTGATCACTATCATAGGATAATCCTCATAGGTTGTTAGTAGCAACGCATATCTGCATTTTGACCTATGGTTTGTGTACTAGATGTCTATTTCTAATAGTCTATATAGTGGTCACTGAATACATAAACACATCTAAGTGAACTTCATGCTCATTTGTCATCTTCCTGATATTGAAAAAAGTACTCCAGAAACGTCCTCGCGAAGTCGGCAGCGAAAACTAGTTAGGTTTTCTTTTTACGCGACAAGGCGAATATATTTATCTAAATTTTATGAAAACCAATCAATCAATATGGTCGGCAATCGATTTTACTTGACTCCTAAAGAAATAAAAGCCGTCGTAAATAATCTATCTATAGAATCTTGGAAATCCAATTATGAAGACAGGAAATACGAATTTAATTGGATTGGACAATGTGGATAAGAAGCCCTAGTGGGTTGGTCTTTGACCTCATTTTCGTTGATAATTTGACGCTCTATTATTGGGTATTTGAAGTAAGATTTTTGAGTAGTTACCTACGCATTTGATGAGATGGAATTAACAGGTTAGATGTTAGTCCATATTGATGAAGGTACCTACATAATAGTAGTGAGTCTTAAAGTTATACCTAAAGTAAAAAAGGCAATGTACCCTATATATGTATATGTATGTATATGTGTAATGTATGTTTAATGTATTTTAATAGTTACTTTTCATACAGTATAAGTATGTTTCTTCACGCCAAGTCATTTACGGGGTTGGCAGAGAAGGTAAAGCGCCAGATATCCTGATTATATAGGTACCTATGTACAATACATACCTATAATCTTCTTTAGGAGTCAGCGGCTCGATACGTTTTAATTTTGTAAATTTCTGGCCCTCAATACCTATAATATCACTGCCTAAAATATCACACGCATGTCGTTAAAGCATTAAATTATGCATTATGCATAATATATTGCACTGCACTAGGTAAGTACTTACTTATAACATCAATACTTAAATACCTATCTGTTGAAACTAATTTTACCACTTATATTGAAAATTATTATTTTACTGATAAATTATCAATAAATATCTGTCATCGTCGTATGTAGGTTACTGTACCTTTGAACTAATAAAAACTCAAATAAATGGTACAATGGTTACTATGGTTACATAACAGTAACCATAGTAACCAAAAACAACTTCAGAAAGAAACTTAGCAACTTGAGACTGTTTGTTGCTGTTATAATAATGTGTTTAGAAACTATCGCGCATCGTTATAATTTCATTCTGTTCAGTTTTTCCAATCACGTCAAAAGAAGTACGTATAAATTCAAGATCATAACCTTAATGTTTTCTCTTTTGAATGAAATACTAGTAAAAGTATAGATGAGTCAATGTTTGAAGTGCACTTTTGGTGGACGTTAGAATAACAAGCGACGTAAGTATTTTTATACGCAGCCGCGTCTTCAACTCTTCACCATGAGTTCAGCAGACCTTATTGATTTAGCATAAGCAATGACCAATTATATTTGACCCTGTTCGCATTGACATTTAATGGTCGCAATGCCGGCAAGGCCATTTACACTATACGGTGGCGGCTAGCCTCTTGGACGCGCTGTTTCTCTAGATAGGACGCCGCTTATTACAATGCCCTAGACTAGAATTTTTTGTGTCTTTGCCTGTGTGGCGTTTGGGATTAATTGGATAGGAGGAACTGATGATTGACTGTTGATAAACTTGATTGTTCATTATTTCGTAAACTAGGCGTGTTAAGATGTGGACGCATGGTCAAAAATAGCACCTTGAAAAAATCCTGTCTCTCGCTTGTTCCGAGTTGTTCCGCGCTCTCGCTTGCACGCTGTACTCAGGCGGAACGTGACACTTTTTCCTGCGTGTAGCCGGCGTTCATCGATTTATAAGACACGATCACATCAAAAAACTCCATCCAAATCAATGCACATGGAAACCGTCAATTATTTTTACGATAAATGGTACACTCACGTTTATACCTAAGTAACTTACTTTCATAGTCTATTGTATTTACTTACGTAATTAACTCATTTGCAAAAAATGCAAAAACGGTTAACGTACGCAGATCGGAACTCAGAGCGGATGGCCAACGAATGGTTGACTCTATCAACATAACTTGGCCATCCGCTCTGAGTTTGAGCCGAGAAATCGTATAGTGTAAATATGCATTTTACTTGTCATCTCGACACTCGCCCACACAGTGACCCGACTATAAAATTATACATATTCATAACTTGTCATTCAGCTGTGAATTCTTTAATGCAGTTTAAACTTTTAAAGTACTCCTAAATAATATTTTTACTCAGGTACTTTTGTTTCTTGGCTGCGCTTACCTTGAATTATAATTTATCGGGGCAAATAACACTTTACCAAGTTTACAACACAGAATATTTATTGCCGTTTTTATTAACATTTTGCAGAACTATTGTGTTAACTGTATTAACTAGATGTTTGTTATGTTATCACAGTCAGAGTGGGATTATGGGATTAATGATAGATTTTTACGGAAAATATACAGTGGTTATTACATTGCTGACTATCAGGAATGAGAAAGTAATAGACACCTAATTAAATCCTTGAAGAAGCAGCTGGACCCTATAGGGTCCAAGGGTCCAAGACAATAAGAAATCTGTTGTCATATTTTTTTGGAGGCCTGAAGGATTAATAAAATTGGTCTCATGAAGGCATCAGATAACTTTGACGAAGCGTATTTCTTACATAAAATATAATGACGATAATTATTCAAAATTACCATCCCACTCTGACTGGTCACTTAAACAAGTCAAAGGTGAGACTTTCTGCCGAAACTTTTAGGCTTAAAATTTATAAATAAATAAAGGTATAGACAATAGTTTATAGAACTATTGTCGGATATAGACAATAGTTTATAGAACTATTGTCTATTACTTACCTACAAATTACAGGAAACCTGTAAGAAGTTTATGGTATTGAAAGTAAACATAGAAAATGTCTTTATTGCACGGAACCCTGAAAATGCGAGCGTTACTCGCACTTGGCCGATGCCTTATGTAGGTACTAGATTAAAAATAAGTGTAGGTTAATTTTACGTAAAAAAACGTAACTTCACGCCTGTAATCCCCGATAAGGGTGGCCAGAGGTATTTGCATGTATTCAAGCATACACGCAATCACCCACGATTCGCTGGTTACGTTTTAGCCCATGTAACAGATGGCGAACATACTGACGTCTCCGGGCACCAAACTCCGAGGTACTGGGATACTTCCAGAAAATGGAAAAATCCCAATAGACCCAGAGATAAAGGATTTTACACCCTTATCTCTAATAGGCCCAGACCTGGGAATCGAACCCAGGACCTTAGCGTATTAGTAGTGGCCTGCTAGCACTAGGCTACTGAGGCAGTTTAATTAATTTATCGCATCAAAAACCCAGTGTATCGTATGAATTACTTCCTTCTATTTACACATATATACTTACATGTAACTGCGTATTAATTAAATAACAATATAGGTATTTCTGAGTTTGTTGTAGGTGGTATAATTCGTTTAAACGTAGCAATATCATTGTAATATGAACATTTTAGTATTAAGTAGATGTCAGGCAATAACAATTAATTCTAATTTATGACATGTGGTTTTATATCTTCAACCAATACGTACTGAGGTAATCATTTTACAAGTAGGTCATTAAAATTATTTTGTACTAGTTCCCTTTCCTTCCTTCCTGTTCACAGTTGTTGGAATTCCTAATTGTAATAATAAATTGTTTTAATGTCCCCTCTGTATTATCACTATCACTACATATTACATAAGTAAAGTCCCCCTATTTTCTCTGTCTGTATGTAATATGTATGGGCTAATCTTGGAAAGTTGTGAACGGATTCTGTTCCTTTTTGAAATGTTGGAAAGAGGGTTTCTGATTCAGGTTTATATCTATAATAAATGCTACCCGTGCGAAGCCGGGGCGGGTCGCTAGTTAATTATATTATAATTATCTTTTTTGATGGGGAGAAATTGAACTCAAACAGTAACAGTCACATACAGATGCTTGCTCTACGACTCAATAATGTCTACTTTTTATGTAACGAACGTGGCAAACAAGCATGCTGCTCACATTGATGTTAAGTGATGACCGAAGCCTATAGACATCTACACAAAAACCAGAAGTCAACATGCAGATGCGTTGCCACCCCTGTCCATCCCAAGTCCTCTAGTGCAGATTGTTTACCGAACAATGGCGGTCAAATCATTCCAATTAGGGCGGTAGTAAGATTAACGCAGGATGGGTAGCAGCGTCCTGCGAACTACCGGCACTGCGATCACCTATCCGCATGCCAAGCCTGGCGATTATGGTATATTTTACTCTGACGCACAATATTGTTGTAAGCATCTATGACGAAGCCTTTTGTCTAGCAGTGCTGCTGAAGTGTTGATACTGAGATATTATTTGCACTTTTTATATCCTCCGAAAACTTTTAGTGTGAGATTCACAAACCGCATTACGACTTTATTTTGAGCAAAGTATGCTTAGAACTGTCTGTAGGTACACTACCGGTGATATTCACAGACCGCACAACGACTTTACTTAGAGCAAAGTATGCTTAGAACTGTCTGTAGGTACACTATCGGTGAGATTCACAGACCGCACAACGATTTTACTTTGAGCAAAGTATGCTTCGAACTGTCAGTAAATGAGTTTTGACAGTTCTAAGCGTAGGTACTTTGCTCAAAGTGCGATTTGTGAATCACACCCTTAGATGAAAGCATTGAATACACACAAACATCCATCCGTTCAACAGTAAAGAAGTAGTGCTTCTGATCGCATTCGTCGATTCAAATTCCTTGTCGATTTTTATATATACGTGACTATATTCATCAAACTATCAACCGCTCACACCATTCAAGGCCATAGAAGGCGTTACTAAAGTGCTTGCTGAATTAAACATTAGCAAAGAAACCGGCGGTCCTTTGACCGTCTCTCTGAATATGAACAATATTCTTCCGTTGGAGTGTGCAAACGAAGTCGCAGGAGAAACTTATTTAATGATGTGAAAGTAATTTCTGAAACTAGCTACATCTGTTGCCGATATAACAGAATGATTCAGTTTCTAAATAAAAGTGTAAAGTACCTTATGTATTAATTACCTAAATCTTGCAACTCATAACTCACTGTAATCATCCTCTTCCCCGACATCAATTTTACGAAAGGCTAAATACTTTTTTTTTTTTTTTTTTATGTAATTGAAGTGGCAAACAAGCATGCAGTTCACATTGATGTTAAGTGATGACTGCAGCCTATAGACACCCACACAAAGACCAAGGTCAAAATGCAGATGCGTTACCACTCCTGAGGCCTAAGGGTGGGCTCTAAAGTAAGGCCTCTGTGCCGGAAATTACAGGGCCGTACAAAAACTTATTGTAACTGCTATGACACAATACAATCAGGACAGATCTGAGGATCAAATTTTGTTGGTGGTCTTCAGTAATCCTTATCCATTTACTTAAATCATAGTAGAGGCGAATCGTTTTGTCTCAAACGTGAACTCTCAATGCTATATTATCGTACTTGTTTTAAACAAAAGGTTAAGGTTATTTTTTTTAAGTTAACATGGACGGAATCTTGGACAGAAGCTAAGTTTGTGAATTCCCATAATAGAGTGAAACAGATGTTGTTCATGGCAGTTGGCACATGGCCAACTTTTTAGTGCAAGCCACCTAACCACATATGGCTTATTCGCGTACTGTTTAACACTTTTTTCATTCTACAAATCTTAGGTCATCACTTAATGCGAGCGTTTTCGAATATAGAACAAATTGACTGATTTACTATGTTGGAACGGATTAAAGCTGTCTCCACATATCGGAGGCAACGCTCCCAAGTAACGTTGATGTTGCTACAACGTGTGAACGGACGGCAAAATGTGGCGCAGATTCCTTTGAAAATCTCGACACAGAATGGCAAACTTATAGCATTTTCATTGTATGTACAGTCAGGTTCATATCTCCGCTTATCCAAAATCAAATATTGCTCTTATTACCACTAGGATTGCTGGTGGCCATGTTGTCCAAGTTGTCAGTTGACTGATAGTAAGTATATAGCCGATGATTTCGAGACCTAAGCGTCTACTTGACTGGGTGAGCGGCAGGCGCAAGTGGCGCTTAGGTTGACCCACAGACAATGATTTGTGGGCTAACCAAATCCCAGGTTCACACTAGTCTAGGCGACCATTGTTGCGGCTAGCGTTGAATTTTTGGAGGCAACGTGTGGAGCCGGTGTTTGTTATACTTTTTCTGTTCTACAAAATATCTTACGTCATCACTTAATGCGTGCGTATTCTAATATAGAACAGATTGACAGATTTACTATGTTGGAATGGAATAAAATAGGTACCTACGCGTGAAGTTTTATCGTCTGTTGCCACCTCGCACTAGAAAGTCTGTTCAGTGTTTCACATGTTGGATTACTTTGACATTAACTGTGTAATTTTATGTTGACATGCGTTAAATGATTATTGCTTTATTTCATGTTTGTTCAGTTCGTTAACCGGTTAACCGCGATTGCGTAAAAGGTTGAGGTTTATCATATGAGACAAAGGAGTTTTAAATTTTAAAATTCAATTACGTCAAAAGTGCTAATTTAATTAAATTAATTAGTATACCTACTAGCGAATCCAGTAGTCATTGTTCTTGTCTGTGAGTAGGTAGGTACGCTGAGCTCATGTTTATTTTGACAATAATAAAACGTAAACGATATATGACAATACATATAAATATAAGGTATCCAACAAGAAATATTGCACTAGCTGTTGCCCGCGGCTTAGCCCGCGTGGATGTCGTTTTATAAATAACTAAGTAGCCTATGTTATTTCTCAAAGTCATTAAAATCAGTTCGGTTCAGTCGTTTGGACGTGAAAAGGTAACAGACATACAGACAGAGTTACTTTCGCATTTATAATATTAAGTAGGGATTGGTACTCGTATTTCATTTATTCGGTTATGAATTTTGTAGAAAGTGAAGTAAAAATTTCTTTTGAGGTATTTTTTTTGTCATGACTGGCAAACATCTGTTCACATTGATGGTAATTGAATACTGGAGCTTTAATGCGGCCTAAGCTGATACGCCTCTGTCGAAAATTATGGGACCGTACATTGCTTACCGCCTGACCGGAAAAGGATAGTACTGAACACTACTTACTTGCAGCAAGAAGATATCTACACTATGTAAAGCGATGGTGCCGCTCTCGAGCTCTGTCACCTGAGCTCTGTCACTAGTAAGATTAGTAGTGATTCGACAAGTTCGGTACAAAAGTTAAATGAAACGAGGAAATAAAATTGAAACCGCTTAAACTATGATAAAAATCAAAGATCAAAACTAAATGATGCTTTTCACCTTGAATTTATTAAAGGTGTCCGGCAGAGTTATTATCTTATATTGAATTACAAATAACTTGGATGTAATATTCAGATTCAAGGTTACGTTCTCGCTATGGAAACGAAACACGTAAAGGTTTTTATTACGTTTATTTGTTATAATTCTTATCAAACTGTTTACGTAAAAACCGACCAAGTTCGGGTAGAGCCACTCTTAGAGTGCCGTTTTCCAAGTAGATCTTGTAAGTTTTTTGACGATTATCCAAAAATTTGTAGATCCTGCTTAACTGTGATAGCTTTCCTTTTTAATTCCGTAATATTACCGTGACATTTTTCACATGACACATACCTACATAGAGCAACGCGGGCCACCGGTAGCGGCGGACTCCGGTCCGCCGTCCGCCGTAGCGTTTATTACAGCAGCCTTCAAATGTGAGTCTTATGCTGCTATGTATTCCAAATTTTAATCATTATGTTTAGTTAATTTGAGTAGCACGATGACGCTTCTTAAAGGCCAATAAAGGCCAATAAACACATTTGATTTTTGTGCATTCTCGAAAGATCTTCTACTTACGTGTTGGACGTGAGTGCAACAGGGTCTTTTTTTATTTTTTCATTATTACTATATCTTAAACAATATTATAAAAGTAGCAGGAACGGCTCTAGGTATGTTAATGATATGAGTAATTGTAAAAGAAATGGAACCTGCTTCAATTTTCAGATGATACGCATGTAGAAGTTAGTGACACAGATCTGTACGGCCCTGTGATTTCCAGCACAGATGCGTAATATCTGAGGTCTTAGGAGAGGCAACGCATTTAGATTGAAAGCACTGGTTTCGTGTAGACTGATAGGCTATTACTTACCAATGTAAACTGATACCTGTTTGCCAAGTTTCTGCGATGCGGTGTCGCATCGCATCGTATTGCAGTTTTGTGTAAGCGCCCTTAAAGTGTCTTCGTGGCACATCTTCATAATTATTACAGTTCCATTGCATCAGCATCCATTGTATTGCGATGCAGTGAATCTTTCAATCTAATTTAAAACAGGTTATCATGTTGTGATTTTTTATTTTTTTTACTGGTGGTAGAGCTCCAGTGACGGAGCTCGCGGGCCTAGGCACCACCGCATTACCTAATATACTTGCCGCTAAATGGTAGTGTTCAGCACTAGGTATCGTGTTCCGGCGGACCGGTGGCCCGCGTTGCTCTATGCATACCTATAACCAGCATTCGGTCTCACGCTGAGATTTACAGACCGCACTACGACTTTACTTTGAAAAAAGTAGGTACACGCTTAGAACTGTCAAAACTCATACTTCTCTGACAGTTCTAAGTATACTTTGCTCAAAGTAAAGTCGTAATGCGGTCTGTGAATTTCGCCCTCAGAGGTTAACTTCACACTAAAGCTCAATATTTCTTAAATATTGTCAAGTTGAGAAATGATTTTCTCAACGTCATCATATTTTTAAAGACCTACCCAACGATAACGTAACCGACGAATCGTGGATATTTGCATGTATGCTTGAATGCATGCATTTACCTCTGCCTACCCCTTCGGCACAGTATAGATACAAATGTACTGTGCCTTCGGGGAGTGCAGGCGTGTGAACTTATGTTCTTACTCAGAATAGTATTTTTAGTAGCTACTTATTCATGATGTTCGTCTCCAAAATCTAATGTCTGATTTATGATGTACTGTACGTGTACTTATATTTATGAACTAGCTTCCGTTACTCTCTTTTCTAATACATAAATTGAACTTTGATAACATCGAATGTATGCTTATAGTGAGAATTTATAAAGAAAAATAACTTATTTGCATTCTAATTGTTCCGATAAAACCGCCATGTGTTTCTATAACATGAAATTCTCATGGAATTATTATAGCTATTTGCCTGTCTAACTGCTGTGAATTAACATGTGTCTTTGTAACAGTCACAACGCTTTCATGGTCAACCGCTTTATAAAATGATAAGACTAGTGGTAGAGTTCCAGGGTCAGAGTTCAGAGGGGCGTAGCTGTAGGCGCCATCGTACATAGAGCAACACGGGCCACCGGCCGACCGGGGGGGAGTAGCCGTAGCGTTTATTACCGATGCAAAAATTTCTGTCTTTTTTGCGGGAGGAAATTTGTATGATACACACACACACACACACAACAAAAATCGTCTATTACTACGAAACTAACACCTTGACTTTAACAAAATATTCAATTTCATCTTCAATAACATCTCGGGTCCACTTGGGCTTGTATTTTGACGGAGGGGAAAGCCTGCATAATGACTACTCCCCTACAGTCCGCCGCGTCCACAAGCCAGTTTATTAATTTTAATTTTTTGTATTCTCGGAAGAAATATTAAGGTAAAGTTTTTTTTGCTGTGTTCACGTATATTAATATACGAGGTACATTGTAAAATAAATTACAGTCAAAACTAAAATTATGAATAAATGAGTTAGGTATTTATTTACTTCACTGAATATTCTATTTTGGCTAATCGTTAAAACTTAAGAAGTAAGTAAAACATAAAACAAAACAGGTTTGTCATATTTTATTTATAACATAGCTTACATGGTCATGCGGTATAATATGAAATGGCGCACAACACGAAAGCAGAAACGTACAAATAAATTATGTTACCAAGCTTGTGGTATCGGTGGCACTTCTTTGTAATATCTGAAAAAAAAAGAACGTCTTAGGGCAGTGATTCCCAAAGTGGTCTATATCGACCCCTGGGGGTCTATGACAAACTGAAAGGGGTCTGCATCAGCGACAAAAATTTTGGGGGTCCATGAAATGAAAATGGAGGTCCACGATAATGGATCTCAACACATACACTGATAGTACCAATTTACTTACATCATACCAGTGTTTCTCAAAGTGGTCTATGGGAGACTCAATGTGGGTCTACGTAGGCGTGAATAAAAATTAAATATGGGAATGTGATATTAATGTAGCAAGAATGGGGGTCCACAGAAACCAGAAAAAATTGTAAAGGGTCTACAAGAAAAACTAGTTTGGGAACCTCTGTCTTAGGGCGTCCACACAAAACTGCGATTCGATGTGACGCCGAATCGCAGGCACTGGCGATGCGAATTTCTGCGATGTGATTACGTCTGACATATTGAAAGTATGGTCAACTGAATCGCATCGCAGCAATATGCATCGCAAGTTTCTGCGATGCGGTGTCGCATCGCATCGTATTGCAGTTTTGTGTAAGCGCCCTTATAGTGTCTTCGTGGCACATCTTCATAATTATTACAGTTCCATTGCATCAGCATCCATTGTATTGCGATGCAGTGAATCTTTCAATCTAATTTAAATCAGATTATCATGGTGGTAGAGCTCCAGTGACGGAGCTCGCAGGTCTAGGCACCACCGCATTACCTAATATACTTGCCGCTAAATGATAGTGTTCAGCACTAGGTATCGTGTTCCGGTCAGGTGGTAATGTATGGCCCTGTAATTTCCGGCACAAAGACATAACACCGTAGGCCTCAGGAGTGGTAACGCATCTGCATTTTGACCTTGGTCTTTCTGTGGGTGTCTATAGGCTGCAGTCATCACATAACAACAAAGTGAACTGCATGCTTGTTCATATCATAGACGGCTTCTTCGGCTTATTTATATCATAGAGCAACACGGCCCCGGTGGCCCGTGTTGCTTTATGGCGAGCGTAGATTGAAGGAGTATCCGTATTGTATTTTTTTTGTAATATCCATGTGCATGAGTCAACTTCAATGTGGACGTTTGCTCGATCCACACAAAAACAAAGAGGTAAAGTCACAGTAATGCAGGAAGTACCTATATTATGTGAAATTGCAGATTTGATATCTAATCTATGGAATGGTGGGCGTATTACCAGAAACGGCTACGAATTGATTTTGCAGTTGTATTGTACAAAGAAACATGACACCAGTGGTGTGACTGGTGCCTCTGATAATATTGTAATGTGTGCACTTAAAATATTTTAGTTTCGTTGTTTGTGACTGTCCGTGAATTATTTTAATAGGATTGCAGTGGGGATGTTGAATAGGTATGAAGTCACTACTTTTATCATTTCATAAGAAAGCGACTTGCAAATGGGATGTAAAGGTACAAACTGTGTTTCTTCAGGCGTGACGTCGTTACCTAATATACTTGCCGGTAAATGGTAGTGTTCAGCACTATCGTGCTCCGGTCAGGTGGTAATGTACGGACCTGTAATTTCCAGCACAGAGGCATAATCTTTTAGGCCTCAGTAGTGGCAACGCATCTGCATTTTGACCTCTGGTCATTGTGCGGGTCTCTATAGGCTGCAGTCATAATAACATCGATGTGAACTGCATGCTTGTTTGCCACTTAAAGAAAATTGGATTTGAATCGTATAGAAGACGAAAAACTGAAAAATAGTTAACTTAGAAGTAAAGATAATTTCACTTTGAGTTTCTTTATAAGATTTGCAACATCTTTTTATACTGTTTGTACAAAAACGATATTTTAAAATGTTTTTTAATTTGTTTTTTCAAGCGTGTCGTCATCAATCAATCATCAATGTTTAGTTAATTTTATATGAGCCGTTTTGAGTCACATTTCCAACTCCGAACGTTTCGAATCGTCATATCTTAAAAACGATTAGTTATTGTGTAGATGTTTCGAAGACAATAATTACCTATGTATTTTTCCTATATTTTTTTAAATTACAGTAATATAAAACTATTCAACATCCCCATTATGATAAAATTACTAAGATATCATGAATAATAATATATCTGATATTTTAAAAGTTTGTTAATCGTTAAAAAGTTGTACCTTACAAACCCTCCCAAAGGTGAAAATGCTTTATCATTTAATGGAACCAAAATGGGAGCTGATCGGAGACCCTGGGGCATTTTGATAAAATATTTGACGCTACTGGGAATCAGAATACCTGTAAATACAATAAGAATTAACACACTAAAAACATTAAAACTGACTTCAATAATACGTGAAAATAATGTTATCTGAGGTCGATGCAGTATTGTCAGTTGATTAAGTGTTTAAAAAAAAAACACCTTTTTTATTCGCTTTTATAGCGTCATTAACTGTTTCTGAAGCGCGCATGGCCCAGCGGCCGGTGTAGATCGTAAGCGATCTGCTCGGTTAAGCACTAGGGCGCGGTCGGGTAGTGTGATGGGTCACCGCTAGTGGCAAATTAAAATGCGCGTTTCCGTGCTTCGGAGGGCACGTTAAGCCGTCGGTCCCGGTTGCTATCGATGGATAGCAGTCGTTAAACCTTGTCGGAGGCCTAATGGGCGGTTTGAAAACATCCGACATCGGGTTGGCCACTAACCCACCCACCTCCACCAATCCGCATTGGAGCAGCGTGGTGGAGTAAGCTCCAGGCCTCCCCCCAAAAAAGGGGAGAGACTCGTGCCCAGCAGTGGGACGTATAATGGGTTGCCATTATTATGATTATTATAACTGTTTCTTCTTAATTTATGTTACTAAATAGACTTAAAAATACAAGTGAGCCAAGATCCAACAAGAGCCAACTATTGTTAGTGATACAAGAGCCAACTATGGCTTTAAATTTTATAAGGTCAGAAATAGTTGTGTCGGATCGTTAAAAATGTAGATCCGCGGATACGGATCTTAACATTCTTTCTCAAACGGACTTATTCTGTCAATTTTTTCAACTATTACCCCCTTATTCATAAACGTACATTAGATACGTTTTAGCAATAGAATGCTTTGTCTTTGTCAGTTGCATTGTCAAATGTGCAGGATAGAAAAAGACAAAGGAGAGATTAGCAACACTTTAGCTAAAATACGTTTATGAATAAGGGGGTTAATGTTTATTTGTATCACAAAGATTTGTGATTGGTCTCGTTCGCATGATCGTTGATTTGGTAGGTTTCCTTGAGTTACGTATTTACTTTTGATAAGGTCACTCGCTACGATAAATGTCTGTAATATGAAGATGCTAATTACGTATTATTTACTTTGAGAAATCACAAGTAGTCTGAACTGTAATTAATAGTTTTTCATTACCACCTAATCACCTATTTAAAGACATCAATGTATTGAAATTTAGAAAGGTAAAAGATCCGCAATAAAAGTGACGGATACATCCGGATATATCTGGATACAGATATCCAGTATATCACTACAGACAAATATCAATCATGTAGATAACATGTTTGATATTTGTCAACTAAGAATGACTCAAACACCTTTAGTAAATTGTCCAAAATTATCGTCTGAATTGGGATTTTTTAGACCTTTTTATATTTATGGAAATACAAAAAGGTCTAAAAATCCCGATGTAAATTATGCATACTTATTACCATTTAAGCTAAAAGTTATTAATGTGCTTAATTTATAATTTTTTAAATTGTTTACCTACTGGATGAAATATTATTCTCGAATCAATGCTAAACTGGTTTAAATTTTTCATCACTTTTATTAAATATAATTTATTTGTCATAATGGCATGGATTAAAGCTTAAATTATTGATAAGTTTTGTGATTTGTGCATTGAACATTTATATAGTAAACTAGTTGACCCGGCTTCGTATTGCCTCACAATGAAATAATGTGTCAAAGGTTTGATATAATAGGTTGGGGAAAAAGTCTTTTCGCATTATAGTATGTATGAACTTGTAATAAAATCTCTTTGGCTGTAGTATTTGTATCTGGCTGGTTTTGGTATCATTGAAAGTTAAAATTTTAAAGAACATAATACCAAATTCAAATTAGGCAAATGTGTGATTTTCATTTGTTTTTCGTACTGTCAAGATGAGTGAATCTAATGAAGAAATTCGATACATTTTAAAATTTTACTACAAAAAAGGTAAAAATGCAACGCAAGCCGCAAAAAAATTTGCGATGTTTATGGACCTAGTGCAGTGTCTGTGAGAGTAGCACAAATTTGGTTTCAGCGTTTTCAATCCGGAAATTTTGATGTCAAAGATGCACCTCGCTCTGGTCGCCCTATTACGGATAAAATGGATGCCATTTTTGAAAAAGTGGAGCAAGATCGACATATCAGTAGTTATGACGTAGCTGAAGAACTAAGAATTGATCACAAAACAGTTTTGGCGCATTTGAAAAAAGCTGGGTACAAAAAGAAGCTCGATATTTGGGTACCTCACGAGCTCACTGAAAGAAACCTAATGAACCGTGTACTCATTTGTGATTCTTTATTACGACGTAATGAAACCGAATCATTTTTGAAGAAGCTGATAACTGGTGATGAAATGTGGATCACGTACGACAAGAACGTGCGAAAAAGGTCGTGGTCAAAGGCCGGTCAGGCTTCACAGACTGTGGCGAAACCCGGGTTAACTCGCAATAAGGTGATGTTATGTGTGTGGTGAGATTGGAAGGGCATTATTCATTATGAGCTATTACCACCAGGCAGGACTATCGATTCTGAACTCTACTGCGAACAACTGATGAGATTAAAGCAAGAAGTTGAGAGAAAGCGGCCGGAATTGATCAACAGAAGGGGTGTGGTGTTTCATCATGATAACGCTAGACCTCACACATCTATAGCCACTCAGCAAAAATTGAGAGAGTTTGGCTGGGAGGTGTTAATGCATCCGCCGTATAGTCCTGACCTTGCACCTTCAGATTTCCACCTGTTTCGGTCTCTTCAGAATTCTTTATGCAATGTTAGGTTAACATCACGAGAGGACTGCCAAATCCACTTGTCGCGGTATTTTGATGAGAAGTCCCAAAATGTTTATAGCAATGGGATCATGTCCCTACCTACAAGATGGCAAAAGGTTATCGAACAAAATGGTACATACATACTTTAGTTAAATTTAAATAAACTATATTAAAAAATGTTTTGATTTATCTTAAAAAACGCGAAAAAACTTTTTCCCCAACCTTATATATACGGACTATTTGTATGGAAAAATTAATTGTGGTTTTTACTATTTCCCTTCAATTTCTTCATATTTTCTTACCTTTTAAACCTTCCCTGGACTGCCAAAAATCATTCAAAAACAAAATTAGCCAAATCTGATCAGCCGTTCTCGGGTTTTAGCGAGACTAATGAACAGCAATTGATTTATATATATATATATATATATATATATATATATATATATATATATATATATATATAGATAGATAGATAGATAATAGAAAAGAGTACGATTGCTATATTTATAATATTAGGTACGTCACCATTTGCGTCATATCTGTATTTTCGTAGCAAGGACTGCACACCTGGATTTTGAATATTCGATAGCACTACGATAGCACATGGCTGAAACATAAATTTATACAATCGATAGAGGTTCTGTATGATAAAATCACTTAATACCTACGTTCCTTATACACTGATAAAATTATGATTCATACAGACCGGATCCGCCTTTTGATACCTAACTCTTATCCGGTGGAGATAATTTATGGAGAAATTATTATTGTTTTGACCTTTAAAATGTCTTATATTGTGCAACGGATGTACGAGTATATTAGGATTAAACGTTTCGCAAAAAAAAAAAAACGATTTTGTCAAGAAAGGTATAATTTCAGATTTCGTCTTTATAGTTTAAGATTAGACATTTGTTAGAAACCAAAAGGCATTGAAAAGGCTCTTTTGTGTTCGTTTTTAGAACGTGAAGTGCTGATTGAATATTTCCTACACCCATTCCTTAAATATTTTTGGCTTACATGCAGTTCGTCGCCCTTAAACTAAAACTGCGCTATTTGCTAGTTGAATTGTTTTGTTATTTTAGAAGCCACAGTTTACATTAGTTCAGCGTACAAACATCAGTAATATTGCTAATAAAAACAGCTTGCAATTCTTGGAATGAAACGAAAATCATTAATAAATTTATTGATATGCAAAACAAATAAATGTCGGTGTTCAGATTTATGGTTCGGCTGCGCTGTTTTTACAAGTAAAACGATATTTGTGGCATTTAGAGTCACGAGCAAACGCAAATAGTTGGTTTATAAGAGTCCAATGAATCCAAAGGTGTCGGGATGTGCAACCCCCCTACCCTCTAATGGAGGAGAAGTCCTCCGCTAATGCAGTCAGGCTAATGCAGTCAGTCAAGCTAACAATGGCTGTCAGACCATTCCAATAGGGCGGAAGTAAATGTAACAACGCAGGATACCGCCACTGCGATTCCTAGTCCTGCCAAGCGTGGCGATTATGGCGTATTCTTCCCTAATGACGCACAACACTGCTGAGGGTCTTTGGGAAAGGCTTTGGATCAGCCGTAGAAGCTTTTGGCTAGAGTAATGAATGAATCCAAGCCGTTTCGTTCTAAAATTCTTTGGTCATACCTTTTTAGGTTTGGTCTTCAGACGTTTGGTTTCTAATTCAAAACCTAATTCTTCGTGATCTCTTTCCTCGAAGGTTTTCAGTGCCATAACTTTGTCATCAATATTTTCAGCGCTCGTCATATCAAAAAGTAAGGATTCTTCCAGTGGAGGCGATTTTGTTTCGTATGGCAGCATTATCTGAAAACATAATTTTTAAAGATCTATTTTCGAATGGAATTATTTTTGCAAATGGGTAAGTAGTTCATGTATAGTAATTAATTACTACATGCTTGTAAATATTTACGAAAAGTCTAAATCTTCAAAGTCTGAATTGTGTGCATTTTCATTTGATGTCGGATCAAAGTCTAATGTTTCTATCTCATACCCTATCGCATCTGACGATAAGTACTAACCTATAGGGTGGGAAACTTCATTTTTTTAAAACTTTGCATAAATTTTGAGATTTTGTGAAGTAAATGCAAATACAAAAGTAGTAGATCTTTTTATTACGGACAACTTTGCGATTTAACTCTTTTCGATACAACTCTTAGTTTTGCCTGAAATCGTGATAATCCGTTTTTTATGAAATCTGTTCCAGTCCCTTTTTGCGACCTCAGATCGCCGGTAAATTAATTTTCCTTTTGATTTAATTACATTATTTTACTTTCTCAAGGGGGTTGTCAACTTATCTCACTTGGGTTTCATCCTGTTAAAATTTTTTGAGGCTCAAAAATTATCGGCTTATCAAAAATCTGTAATATCTACTCGTAATAACCAAACGTACCTACATTTTCCACATGAAGAATATTCCACGTGACTCCAAATACAATCGCCTTAAACCACATGGTTGACCTATTCGAGTTGCTTTCAGAAGCGAAATAATAGCAGCGCTCGTTGTTTCCTACGTAAACACAGATTCACATTACTTTAAATTTGAGGTTTTCACTGTAAACAAAACAGGTCATGTTTTGAAACCGTTTTATGGGTAAGTTTATGTTTGATGCGTAGTTGAACCGATTTCAGTCAACGGACCGTTTGTTTGATCTAATTAGTTCTCATTCGTTGGTCGCTGTGCCTGTCTGAATAGTAAGTACAATATTTATTTCATTTATAGTTGAAATTGTATGATTGGGTATTGAATATTACTTTAGCAAAGATTTACTTTATTTTAGGCTTCCCCTTTCATATTTTGTGCTGTAATAACCCTGATTGGATGTTGCTCGTCTTTTGAGAAATCTATAACTTGTGTTCAATAAACACGGACATCATTTGGACACACAACTCAAATAGTTTCTATGATATTTTGTCTTTGTATCAACTTTGTATCAACAAAGGAGTAAGAAAACACATTAGATTTAATTATTTGCTTATTTTTTAATCCTATTTTATTGGCGGCGAACCTATATGGGTGGTATTGAGAATATTGTCAATTAAAAAAATGAAGCACATAATGTAGATGGGTCCTTGCGAAGATTAATGTCAATCAATTAGCATCACAAATTACATCTGAATTTATTGTATTACTTTTTCAATGTTGTCCAACAATGTAAGATATATTTTAACGCTAGTAGAGACATTTGTAGATACCTTTGTCTTGCATATTGAATTAATAACATCCGTTATTGAAACTGTCTCGACACGTGTTTAGGTCCCATGAGAATTCCACGTTGCTGAACCAGACTAGACCGTGAGTCGTGACTCCATGTCAAACAGAAGTTAATATAGCTTTGTCTTATATTTTACTAGAAATAGAATGTTATTGATTAGAGAAACAACGCCGGTGTTAGATACGTGACAGTGTAATTTTGTTCAATTTGTTGTAATAACGATAAACGTTTTAACAACTATGATAGTAATAATTTAATAAAGGTAGGTATGTTAAATATAACTAGACTCTATTTTATACAAAGAAAGAAAAAAAAATCATACATATGAAAGCTAGCTTCGATACTTAATATAGGATTGATCATCGCTGCGCTAAGTCGCTAACTTCACGCCGTGCAATAATAGGCTTCTTAGGTCACACGTATCATAATGTACTCTACATATATTAGAATTTTGATTTTATTTTTAATAATGCGTGACGTGCAAGAATTTCATTTGCAGGTACTTACTATCTTAAGGCCAAATACTGAAACGTCACTTAAATCTAAGAGATATTATTTTTTTTACAGACGGGTAGCTTTTATTTCATAGTTTATTAAAATTAAACTTCTTTTCAAATGTGTGTGGCCGATAGCGGCCAACTGCGGTCCATTAATACGTGGTGTTTGAGTATTCGGACATAAGGAACTTTATAAACTGGATAAACAATATATATATTTATTTCATAAATGGTGCATTACTTTTATTGCTACTGACTCATTTGTTTACTTTCATATCAATAGGTATTATTCCAAGTGCTATTGTTACAATTTTATTAATCCGTTATATTTTTACGATTGCCATTATCTCAAATTGAGTTTGCTGTTTTATAGTCGAGAGGGTATTGTTGCGGTCGATTATAGTACCGTTATTATTATTTAACGCTTGAAAAGAGTCGTTTTATGTCATATTTTTTGCCTTTGATCTAGATACAAAAGTATTGTTTTACAGTATCTTGTGTTTTCTTTGAATTAGTTTTCTGGGACGCCTGTTTTATCATCATCTTCATGTTTGCAATTGAGGTCAAATGTCAGTCTTCGTTAATAGTCGGATCGAAAACGTTTACTGCCGGCCAATAGGCCTACTACTACGTTGCGGTCCTGGGTTCGATGTTTCGAAGTTTCCCAGTATCTCAAAAAAGTTAAAAGGCTCGCCACCGCATGGGCCCGTACCGTAACCGGCGAATCGAGGGTTTATGCATGTATGCTTGAATGGATGCATTAACCTCTGCTTACCCTTTCGGGGATAACAGATCTGGAGTTACTTTTTTTTTTTTAAGAAAAAGTTCTGAGCAAATTTTGGTCTGTGCGGTAAAATGAGTTTTTTACCCAATAAAATTTTCAACTGGCGGAGTAAACAAGATTAGTTCTGAGTAAGAATAACGTCAGACAGACGGACGCCAGTCCGCTTGTTAAAAAATAAAGCAACTCGTGTATGCATTACCTCGATAGTTGTTTTCGGATCTATTTTTAAAAGCTTTTAAGTTAAAATGTTTCAGTATGTTACGATTCGTGACGTTTTGGAATCCACGTAGGTATCATGATCGGCTTTCGATTGCGATCATAATGGAAACTTATTGTTTTTATCTCGTTTCTTTACACGCTCCATCGTATAAACAAATGAAATGAAATTCAGTTTTTTAAAAAAAGTCCAGGAAATGATCAGCCTGGATTTGCATATCTCGTTCTTTTTCTAGAAATTTATATGAAGTTAAAAAAATGTCTCGCAATAAAATTTAAGTATCGTGTATTTTGCGTATTGGCTGCTATTGGTTAACCAATATCATATTATAATTATTAGCTGCGATTAACTTAATCTATGTAAATGCGAATGTTGATTCTATTGACTGAAATTGTGAAATGAATTTCCTTTTTACACATCTTTTCATTAGTTACACGAATAACAAAACAATGTTTTTTGTTGACACGCGAAAATAATTGAAATCGACTATCACAATGCTATCGAAAGTTTTTTCATGAGTCACGAACAATTCAATATTCAGTTTCATGAACTGTTTTAATTATACGAAAGTAATTGCGCGATGGGAAAGACATTTTGTCCTTGGAACATTCAAGGATCCGCATTGTTTACCCGTCCTAGACCCCCGTCTCTGCCGAGGTCGGCCGTTGGACAAGGTCGACAAAATTGTAGCGCAGAATAAAGGAGAAGAGCAATAGGGCGAGGCTAGTAAGTAGGTAGTTTTAACGCGGGATTCTACTGGTGGTAGAGCTCCAGTGACGGAGCTCGCGGGCGTAGGCACCACCGCGTTACCTAATTTACTTGCCGCTTAATGGTAGTGTTCAGCACTATCGTGTTCCGGTCAGGTGGTAATGTACGGCCCTGTAATTTCCGGCACAGAGGCATGACACCTTAGGCCTCAGGAGTGGTAACGCATCTGCATTTTGATCTTGGTCTTCGTGTGGGTGTCTAGAGGCTGCAGTCATCACTTAACATCAATGTGAACTGCATGCTTGTTTGCCACTTCCATTACATAAAAAAAGCTCAGAATAAAGGAGAAGAGCAAAAGGGCGAGGCTAGTAGGTAGGTAGTTTAAACGCGGGATGCTCCTGCCCATTTCTGTCGAGGTTGTCCGTTGGACAAGGCCGAGCAAATTGTAGCTCAGATAAAGGAGAAGAGCAATAGGGCGAGGCTAGTAGGTAGGTAGTCTTAACGCGGGATTCTGCTGCCCATCTCTGCCGAAGTCGTGCGTTGGACAAGGTCGAGAAAATTGTAGCTCAGTTAGCATAAGGGAGATTTTTTTAAATGTAATGGAAGTGGCAAACAAGCATGTAGTTCACATTGATGTTAAGTGATGACTGCAGTCTATAGACACTTACACAAAGACTAAGGTCAAAATGCAGATGCGTTACCACTCCTGAGGCCTAAGGTGTTATTCCTCTGTGCCGGAAATTACATTACCACCTGACCGGAACACGATAGTGCTGAACACTACCATTAAGCGGCAAGTAAATTAGGTAACGCGGTGGTGCCTACGCCCGCGAGCTCCGTCACTGGAGCTCTACCACCAGTAAAAAAGGATTAAAAATAACTATGTTATTTATTAAGTATTTAAGTGATATATATAACTTTTTTATACTTGAAGTATGATCCTGAACGATTATGTTCTTGAATACGACCCAGGAGTCACCAGTCACCCAATATAAAAAACAAATGTGAATTTGTCAATTCCTGCATCATGATTGGAGTCACAATAAGTAGCGTCACATTCAGCCACTGTAAGTCAGCAAGTAGGTCTTATCAAAAATCAATCTCAGTTCAATCAGTCAATTAGGACATAAACCCACTTCCCATTTTCTTTATAAAATTGCCATTTTTCTCAATTGAGACGGTCATTTTATATTTTCCCTTTGGGAATATTGATCTCGTTCGTAATGAAATGTCAAGGATGATTGAGTAACGTCGGGTTCAATTTGTAAGGCGTAGATCATCATTTTGATTGCATTACACGAAACAGATGGTAATATTTTTATTGGAGACTAATCTTGCTATGTTAAATTGTTATCTTTACAAGTTCACACCCAATTAAGAGTAAGCGCTATATATCATTGGATAGTAGGGAATTCATATAGCGTCGCTGAATTTATTTAACGTTACCTCGAATTCCGTGATTATCCAAAAATGTTATAGATATCTAATTCAAACCTCCGGGAAAAATACTGAAAAAATGGGTACCTAAACGTAGAGATACACACAGAGATGAATTAAGAGTAAAATTCAACAAATACCTGTAACAGAGATATTAAACTTTTCTTATATATTAGACCTGCAACTTCTGTTTTGGTATTTACTTATCGTGATAGCGGCAACAGAAATACATCGTCTATGAAAATGTCAACGCTATCATGGTTCATGAGATACAGTCTGTTAACAGACAGATATACAGACGGACAGCGGAGTCTTAATAATAAATAGGGTCGCGTTTTTACCCTTTGGATATGGAACTTTGAAAAACGAATTGATCGACAAGGCATATGTTATGCGCTTAAGATACATTCTGCTTGTCAAGTTTTGGGTACCTTCTACTTAGCAACTGATTTGATATTGCGATTAAATCACGTTGCCTTCAAGTAATAGTCAATTCACCGATTAGTGACCGTCGGATATCCGGTATCCGGCCAAAACAGCTATCCGTTTACCTACTCTAATATCTAATCATGTATTCCTCGACCTGGATGGACGTATTGGTTGGAATTTTCAACTTAGTAATGCGAGCAAAAATATCAATTATACAAATCGACTAAACGGTATTTACTTGGCTCGTTTATTATGCTAAACAGAGCGATATTATCATCCTGATGAATTGTCACGGCCGTGGATTTACGTGACACCTCATTGGTATTACGTGGCCAATTGACATAAAATGCTTTAATTAGACTGTCCAGCTGAATTCCGTACTTGTGTTGTAGTAATGTCTACTTGTTTGTGATATTTTCTTCGTTTTACCAACCTCCTTATAAGAATTTTTAGGTTAGGGCCCCGTTGCAGATTTATTTCGTTCATCGAGATATGCTGTAAACCTATCCACTGAAACAAGAATTATGGAAATCGGATGACTCAATAAAAAGTATTAGGAGGACAAAATTAAATGTAGTAAATTGATTAAAAAATCGCACGTGAATCTGCAATTATCTTTGATTTCCGTACCCTTCCAGGTGGTTTTCAATGATTTTAAAATTACATACCTTCATTCAGACTACCCGGTTAGTCCAGCGCTGTGAGACGACCGTTTGGTTTGAAGGGTCGCGGGTTCGATCTGGGACAAGTATTTGTATGGCTTACAGATATTTGTTTCGGGTCTGGGTGTTCGTGTATGTGTTGTGTGTGTACAACGGCACCCACAGCAGATTGTAGTGTGAGACTGTAAAAATCAAGTTGACAAAATTTCGGGATAAGAAATGCTGTTTATGATACGATTATTTATATAAAATAAAATGTGTCATGTCCATACTAAACAAATTTCAAAGTACTTACTAGCAGTGTATTTTCATAGATATTTTTATGTTTACGTACCTATTATAACAATACAATATTTACCTGTACCAGTGATCAGCTTGTGATCAGGCTTCAAATATGAACAATGTATGTATAAAGTATTTAAGTGTTACAATAATAGTGTTTTAGTCCATATGAATTCTTAAGGTCCCAATTTCTCTACGGAGTCTACAGACAAAGCATGCCTACTAAGAAAAAATATATAAATAATCGATGATTGAATATTAAACAAAGCTTAATAACCATGATTATAGATGATGATGATGATGATAAATGATAAATTGTTTTTTTGGGACAAGAAAATTTTATGCTATTACATTTATGGTTAAATTCTATAGCAACTTAGTTTTTGTTTAAAAAATAACTGTGAACTAAAAATTTAAGATACTACACTAAATATAATTGTTTTTTTGATTAGTAAAAAAGACTTAAATAGCTCGCCTGAAAGAATTATTTTTTGCAGAACCGATATTGTTTATTCGGCGCGGCGGTCAAAGGAGGCACATATAATAATTTTACCTTGATATGAAACGTATGATATGAATAGCAAATATAATAATGTCTGTATTTGTTCACGTGGCTCATTTTTTATTGTTATGCGTTATTCATGTTCGAATATCTTGACTCTAAATGTATGATGAGGTTAAACATATTGTAAGAGAGTTGGTATTGAGTGCGTTTCAAAGCAATACATTTTCGTTAAGTGAATATAGTGTACCTACATAATAACATACCATATTATTTTTTATCTCAATAATGTGGAGCGAGATACGAAAGTTACTTTGGATTGTTGTGAATCTAGTGAAGAGTGCTTAATTTTTTGTTATCTTATTATGAAGTGCAATGTTTCCTTTTTCGTAATAAAAAAAGACTCAGTCTTTTCCGCTGCTGTAACTTACTCCAGATCTATTTTGCCGTGCTCACAATTGATATGATATTTAAATTGTGAATTAAGAGAGATAGCGAATATTTTATAACATTTCTAACAGTTTTTAACCGATTTCAAAAGATAAGGTTCTATGTTTGGCTATATATATTTTTGATGTACTTTTACAGACATAAATTGTAAACCAATTTTAAAAAAACTTTCGTTTTAACGAATACATAAAATCATAATTATACTATCTATCTACGTTAGGTATTATCTTAACGTCGTATATTGCCTTACATCGGATTCTTTTCCAAATTCCGGGGGAGTCACGGGAGAAGGTACAATCAAATTAAAAAAAAAACACTGAAGAGTGACTTCTCAACTCGAATATCGAGTTAACAATATTAAAAAAAAAAATGAAAATGCTAATGTAACATTATACTCCCCTACTCGCGCAAGATATTCAAAACGAATTAGGCGGTGGTGTAGGAATGACAAAATATTTGGTCCAAATGAATCCAAGTACCAATCAAAAATTATCATCTTACGTTGTTGGTGTACGGTGGTCCAAGAGGAAAAGTTATCGATTTAGAAGGTAAATAAATTTACATAATTACAGTAACATTATCAATGGCTGTCCAAATTGTGATTAAAGATGTTATTATTAAAAAAACGATTCATATTTTAGGTTTTGATGATGTATAGAGCTTTACGTTGTATGAGTTTTTGGCTTAGTAATGATTCGAATAGAATTTTACAGTTTTTGTAAAGTTATACACAGAAAACGAGGTGCCATAAGTTTGCAATTGTTCTTCTGGGAACAGTAACGACTGATTCTCTTTAATTTTACGGTTGCCAACACCAATAGAGTATACCAATTTGTTGTATTTCATACACACATACATCATCAATGATATTCTAGAAAATAAAAATGTAACGGTGCTGAGATCATAAATAACGCAGAACGGTGAAATAAGAACCTATATTTGTCATATGCGATAACCATAGCTGCGTTGTGTCGTCGATGGCGATAACAATGCTAGATGTTGCTAAGATTGATATCAGTACAACACGAAGCACGACTTTATTGGCAAACACGATTTGATGCCGCGGGGCGAACTCTGTGGAGATTTTGATATCTTGAAATTATCTGTATTATATCTAAAAAGAAAAATGCCGTTAACATTGTTAAGCATAAGTTAATAGGTACTGTTGCCTTTAGTCATCTCTAGCCACGATGCAACGGGTTCAATATGAATATTCCTGAGATCTAAGTAGTTTCATGCTTGATTGTTAGAATTTATGAAGCCATGCATTCATTACTATCTGCGTATTAGGAAAACGGTAGCTCATATCTGAACACTACGTTTAAGCGCCTGCTAATTAAGCTAATTAAATTAAGTTTTCGTGCCAATGCCCTGCAAGTTGCAACTCCTTTACTGGAAGAGTTCTACCCTCAGTGAATCAGGTTTTCCTGTCCCAAATCGTAATAGCGTAACGCAATGAACATTTACTACGGCTCTGAAGGATCAGCACGAGTAGGAGAGGGTTATTTTGTTAATCAGGTTACCGATATGACCATCTGACTGAATTGTATACCTACTTCAAGCGAGCGTCCTTATGGATCTTCTAACTACTGACTCACCAAATACGGAATGATATGATCCACCCACGAATATACTGAATGAGACTAAAGAATAAGGATGATAGGCCCGTTATCCAACAAAGCGGAGAGGAGAGGAGACGAGAGGAGATTTGTTTGAATAAACCGATCCGATTTCGTTACTTCCACATCTTTTCTCTGCTTAGCTCGAGTGGAAATGGATCAAGCGGAGCGGAGAGGAGATGTCTCATTTTTCTATAGAAGTTTGTGGGGAAAGCGAGCAAGCGGCGCGCCAGAGCGCAGAAGTGTTTAGTCGGGCGGTCGGGCGGCGCGGCGGCTTCCGCCCAGCCGGCCGAACTTGACTGGTTTTGATCTTTCACAGCTCGCATCACATCTCTGCTACACAAAGTTCACATCTCTCCGCTACACTTCTCTTCTCCGTTTTGGTTTAAATAACCTGCCAGCATATCTACTCTCGTCTCGTCTTCTCTCCGCTTACCCATTGCACTAGATATTACTAGTGTCTGATAGATATTCCAAAAGATGCTAACTTATCTCTTAGCCTTACACTCTCTTGGTTATATTAGGAGACATGTGTCCTAGGAGAGATTTAATAATATCTCCTTGATCTGATTACCACGATGAGAGTATGCACTATAAGCAAAGAAGTTTGCTCGGCGGTTACTCCAGAGTATCTTATAGCCTTCTTTATGCAATGATGGCGGCAAACAAGCTTGCTGTCGACTTGGATGATGTGCAGCATATAGATATCTATATACAAAAACCAGTAGTCGAAATACTGAGTTCCAACCATTGAGTAATTACTTGCCCAAAAATTACTGTTCACTTGTGATGAAATCTACCGTTTGGCGGCAGACAGATAAGGTACCTAATGCGGTAGTGCCTCGAGTCTCAACAGATCTCTGCTTACCTAATTATCACCAATAATGCACATATATCTCACGGCGAAGCAAGTTACACAATACCAGATGAATAATTTAATATAATTGTTGCAGGTCAACCGGCAATTTCGCGTCGGGCGCGGCGGGTGGCGGGTGTGGGGCGCCGCGCTCTGCACCCGCCACCCCGCTGCAACTCGAGCCCCATGGGAGGACCAAGCACGATAAGTAATTACCTTTCCTTTGGCTTTATTGTTGTGTAGAACTTGTTGAGATGATTGAGTTTGAAGCTACGAATAAGTAATTAGAAAAAAGAAAGACTCATGCAAGATACAAGTTAAGGATTTCTAGCCATTGGTCACACTTGATTAAGGCTTGTTTTATGTAAACGAATTCTTTAGCAATAATGTACGAGAAATTGAATAAAATTCAATCATAATTTCTGCTTGTGCTGTGGCATTAATGACCCGTCTCGAAATGCGTAGTTCCTTCTGCATCGCATCCTTGACCCAAGCGTATTGAGCGCTTGTTAGTATTTGTGACAAGAGTTGGATTGTGAAACGAATGCTTTGATTAAATTTATTTTTGTTAGATATCTATTCACAAATGTTTCCAGTGTTAGACGAGAAACAAAAACATAATTCAAATTCAGGTGTATCATTCGAGCTGTGAACTATGTGCAGTTTGGGAAATTCTGACGCCATATTTTAATGTGTCAGTTGGTCCAAGAGATACTGAACCCTCCGAGCACCGTTGGACCTGTAAGACTGGAAATTTTTGTAGGGATAAATCGTAACACGCTAAGTACAAAAACCATCGCCTGGCAAGGATCAAGCAGTCACGTCCCCAACCCCATATTTTTGAAAATGTAAAAAAAAAATGAATTTGTCGCTGTTAGCTTGAAATTTTTATATGATTTAGTTTATATATAGTGAAGTTTAAAAAAAATTGACAGGCGATTTCGATGAGCACAAGTGCCTGCCAGGCGAACCGAAAGGTGTGCTATATGTATGTATCTTCACGCCAGGTCCCTAACGGGGTAGGCAGAGAGTGTAGAGAGCCAGATATCCGGGTTCTGACAAACCTCTCGTGCCTCGTCTACTTTCATCATTCTCTTCATACATGCACGCCGATTCCTAAGACGTTTGATCCCACCATCAGACAGAACTCGACCTATTTGGTCATGGTAGGTCAGTCTTGGTCTTCCTGGGCCTCTGCAACCATCCACGTTCGCATTGTGTATCTGTTTAGTCATTCGCTCATTCGACATTCTTTCTATATGCCCGAACCATCGGAGTATGCCTTTTTTCATTTTTACACCGATAATATCATTCACACAAAGCCTCTTTCTTACATCTTCATTACGAACGCGATCGGTGAGTGATACACCGCAGATCTTGCGCAATGATCTCATCTCCACCGCGTTCAACTTACTTTCATGCTCTTTCCTGCATACCCAGCTCTCGCTTCCATATAAAAGCGTTGGAGAAAGTACAGCATTATGTACGGCTAGTCGTGCCCGCTGGCTGAGATGTTTAGATTCTAGCAGCTTACCCAACGCTCCATTCACGGAATTCCCAGCAAGCACTCTTCTTTCTATGTCAGTGGTGTACCTACCATCCTTGCTAAAAGCACATCCAAGATATACAATTTCATCTACCTGTTCTAACACTGCATCATCTACTACTACCCTTGCATTTGTTCTCTGCTCATCTCTTTCAAATACTAATACTTTATTTTATTTAAAGAAAAATGAAAAGAAAAATTTTACTTCAGGCGAGACTCGAACTCGCGGCCTACTGGGAATCTAGTCCAGCCGCTCTTCCAATTGAGCTACTGAAGTCCTGCCCGATTTGTCAAATCTTTCCTTCACATTTATTGCATTGCTTTATGGTAGCAGCAGCGCCATCTATTGCCAACTATCCTAGTTAGGCAACCGATATAATAGACTTTGCAGTTTATTGAATATCGTAAAGAAGTCGCTTTTACCCTTAATAATTGGCCGCGAGTTCGAGTCTCGCCTGAAGTCAAATTTTTCTTTCCATTTTTCTTTAAATAAAATATATTTCACAAGCATGTGTTAATGCGAAATAATATAAAACGACTAATACTTTAGTTTTATCCATATTCAATTGTAAGCCTTTCTTCATACAATCCTGTTTCATGACTGTGACTAGTGCTTGTAGCCCAGATGGTGTAGAGCTAACAATTACCGCATCATCTGCGTAAAGCAGACAGTTCACCACTAAGTCACCCATACGCACTCCCACATCCATCAACTTCACCCTCTGGAGGCATTTGTCCAGATATATGATAAACAGCCTAGACGAATGCACGCAACCCTGTCTGACACCGATATTAACATCAAACCAGGGTGACATGTTACCATATACCCGCACACATGCTTGACAGCCCACATACGTGGACTGTATTGCACGGAGCGGCTATATGTATGAATTAATATAAAATTTCTTCTGTTAAGTTGAAATTTATATAGGTGTTTGACTAAGATATTTGAAGTAAGTAGGTACAATGACAGGCGGATCTAGATAGCTTTAAAAAATCGGCCGAGTGCGAGTAGGACTCGCGCACAAAGTGTTCCGTACAAAAAAAATGCTTAAAAATTACGTTTATTGTATGGGAACCCCCCTTTGATGTTTACTTTATTTTTATTTAGTTATTTATTATAAAAGGTAATATACAAATCAATATTCTGTGAAAATTTTAAGAGTCTACCTGCTACCGTTTTTAATATTGAGCAAAAATACGAAATAAAAACAACATGTTCGAAAAACTTAAAAACTCTAAATTATACAAATTGTGTGATTTGTGTAGCGACAATGCAAACGTCAACTTAAACAAATCTCCAGATAAACATGAATAAAAGACAATGTTTTATGTCAATGCAAGCACAGATAACAACAGATCTTGAGAATAGATGTTTCACTAAAATTATAGGTTTGACAGCAGTGAGAACGCCAGCACCAACAAGACAATTCGTAATACCTACATATTTTATGCGACGAGTTGCGAAACATCATCATGTTTAATGTTTTTAGTGCAACCTAGAGGTTAGGCAGTGCTTCCAAGGTACTTACCATTATTAGATTTAGAGTGATATTAAAGAAACAACAATAGTTTCAGAATCCTAGTGAAATAATAGCATTAATTGTTCACGCGTCATTTGTTTATTATGCAACGCAATAATTGCGTATAATTATTTCATAATTTAAGTGTATGTCGTTTCTTATTAATCCATGGTTGAAGAATGGTAATTGTGTGAAATTCACCGTAGTCGTACGTTAGTAGACATACCTACTGATATAATATTCCGTGGTGGAAAATTTTCTTGCGTGTCACGTATTCTAGTAACTTTTTTACATATTTGTCCTTAAATAATCTGGCGTTGTTTATTTATTAACGTATTTTACAGTGTAATCTTGTCATCAGTTCTGCTCCTGATATAGGAATCAAAACAGCTTCGGTCCTTAATTGAGCTAACATTGACGGTACCTACTAAGAGACAAAGGGTAATTAAATAGATACTAAGAAGTTCTTGATGCATTGTTTAGAACCGCTATTACAAACCTACTCGTGCAAACTCCTGGCAATAAATAAATTGATTTTCTTTAAGTTAACCTATTCAATGAAAATGAATTAAAATATGACATGTATGTATAATCTACCCACGCATTGAACAACTTTAAAAAAAAAATGCGCTTACACTCACAGCCCCACAGTAAGTATAAACCTGAGTCATGGGTTCCGTTGTACACATGCAACACATAAACACAAACACTCAGACCCGAAACAAATATCTGTAGGCCATACAAATATTTGTCCCGGTGCGGGGATCGAACCCGCGAGACCCTTCGAATCAAACGGTCATCTCACACCGCTGGACTAACCGGGTCGTCAAACTAAAATAACATATTTATGTCGAAAAAACAACTTTAACTTTATGCATTTAAATTCAAATACTTTATGATCTTTAATATTAAAAGAGCACGGTGTAGATTTAAGGAATCTAGGTGAAATCCAAAGCATCTTAACTCATCCTTTGAGTGATGTTGGTAAAATACTTTGCAATGGTATATGTAACATTATAAATTCTTAATTCGACGACATTAATTAAAGTCCCTAAAAGTCCTCAAAGTCCCTAAAAATTATACACAAAAAAAGTCAAAAATATTTTTTTTTTTATGTTAGCTGATACACTAATTTTTGAGTCACTAAACTTCTGTTCACTGTATTTTGTTTTAGCTAAATCTGTAAGGCTATTATTAAACTCTGAACATATCAGTTTTATGAACAGTTTTGCAGAACTGCTGTTTGGACGTGTATCGTGTTATTTATCATCATTTTAGGAAAAAATGGCTGACAGACGGACAGAGAGACAGACGCACGTCTTACAAAGGTTCCGCTTTATCTTTGAACAGCTACGGAACAGGTACGGTACAGTCAGGTACGGAAGGAAACCAAAAGTAATGTAATCTTTGTGCTTTTCAAATTGATGTCTCACTTCTAAGGACTTCCAACAAGTTGAGAATGCGGCTTCTGCTTCCTAGTATGTAAATTCGTAAAAAAGCAACGCACATCACTATCATGGAAAATGGTATAAAAAAAAGAAACGCTGGTGCATGAGGTTTTTGTTTTGAATTAGTGCTTTGAAAAAAACAGCGTCAGCCTTTAAAATGAAAAAACTATCTTCATTAAGTAATCTACAAAGAGAACATTCAATAGCCAATCATTTGTAGATTATCAAGCGTTAAATTTTATGCTGAGAACTGGCCGGCTTATAATCAGTCGTGCTTATACCGCGATCTGAGGGAAACGTGTTTTTAATCCAATTCGACATACATATAAAAAACCACTGTTTTTGCATTGACGTAATGTAATGTCTATAATGGCCTCGCGTAATAACATTGGGTCGCGTCAAATGTTATGTGAGAATATCTAGATGATTCATTACGTGAAGTGGTATGGCGGTTTTCAAACAGGATGAAGAAGAATCAGCCTGGAGGGTGATAAAGCTCATAAATTACGCGTATGACGGATTGAGGTAATTAATTTCCTACAACAACAATGTTGAACCTAATATAAACATTCGCAACAATTTGCGTCATAGATATCTACCACAGATTATAATACACCTTGTCCAAGCTAACGGCCTCTTGAAACGATGTATTTTGGTGTTTTATCTATTGATATACAAAAAACCCTTTGTGTAAAACCGGAAATGTAAATATAAAACCATTGATATCAATGGTTTTATGCTGATTTATAGATCTAGTGTTGCCATTTATCGCAGGAAAATCTACTGTCCGACAGTTATCTTATCTGTTGCTATTTTTTATTTTAACCTTCTATAATGATCGATGCCTTCTACAGATAAAATGATTGGAGGTTTCAAACCCTACAGTAAAAGGGGTTTGAGCATTGAATTAACGCTTTCTTTGAATTTCTTCAAGCATCTATGCGTTTATATGTGAAATAATGGAAAGCGAAGACTTATTTTCTTTAGTAATTCATGATCCAATTAAATATTTCTCACGATCATACTGTCAATACAGTGTCGAAACAGTAAATTAAGAAAGTACATTCCCATTGAGGTAGACGTTTGAGAAGTGGTTCAAAGGAGTAGATTTAATCTATTGAAACAATAAATTGCGGATGAATTTCGACAACTGAAGAATAACCAGTGTTGTTAACTTTTGTCATCGACCACTCTTTTGTGCTGTTCATTTCATCAAAGTCGTATGTATGTTTGCTTAGATTTTATTTGTAATTGAAATATAATTGTTGGAAACATAGTCTACTACGTTGGTTGTCACGCTGGTGTTAGTCAAAGGTTGATTCTTAATTAAAACCGGTTCTTGCGTTCTAATAATTAAGATTATCTACTTCATAGATATGATGCGAATGCGAATTCATTAGCAATGTACATTTAAATAACATCCTTTAATGTAAGGTTGTAAAATATTTAACTTCCCTCTAAAACAATTTAAAAATCGTAAATAATATATGTATGTATTTTTTGTTAAATTTGGTTATGTAGATCAGGAATTATAATGTCAAATCAAACGGAGGAGTATAATTGTATTGTTATATTATCCAGTTTCAAATATACACTATGAATGTCCATTAATCAAATAAGTATTATGAATCGACCAAAATTTGAATATAAAATTTTGTAGAGTTATTATGTTTACTGAGTTTCCATTGTTAGTAACATACAGAACTCCAAGGCTATTTAGTCCGCAATCGATATGTTATATCTTATCTCTGTTTTAATCACAATATCAGTGATATTTTGGCAACATCCTTCAAAACAGCATTGAAATGACCTAATTCGTATCCGCCGTACCTGGTCTGGCCTAGAGCACATTGAATATTTACTTTACCCCAGATACGTAGGGAAGTGGGTGGCCGTAACTCTGTAAATCTTGTTCGTAATGATATTGGCTAGTCTCAAGCATTGATACATGAACTCTCCACTATCGATTCTTATGTTTACTCGACACTTACTGCAGTCTAAAATAGTAACAAATGTAACTCCTCGAAGTAGGTTCCTGTTTACATTCCGTATTGAGTTGTTCTCAAAAGATTACCAAGTAGCGCATTTGTTTACGCGATGTAAATAAGCGCGTCGCATTTGGTGGTATACTCTATTGTAAAAACGATATGTTTTGTTCTTAATGATTGGATGAGGCTGCGCACTAGCGTGACCCTGTATAACCAATGAGGCTAATCTTAATAGCCTACCCTTATTGTAGGTTACACAGGGTCACGGCCGTCTCTTAACTTTTCTGGGGCTTGACACATTTGATGAATGAATTTCCGGAGTTGCGTTGCGACTGCAGACTTCGGCATGCACCATCGGCAACAAAAATTAGTTTTACATTTAACAGACCTTGGGCTGCACTGAAGCCCAAATACAAGCGGTCCAGGCTTTATTACAACGGCAGAGCTGCCAGTGAACAAAGAGATGCCTCTAGAGGTATCTCCTCGTTCATTGGCAGCGGATAGTGTCTAGAGTTCTAGAGTCTAGACACTATCCGCGTTACGCCCTATACGCTCATAATGGGTCAAATACCTAATATAAGACAATCATAAATGGGTGATCCCCAGACAACTACAATTTCAAGCATGAAACGTTTTTATAAGAAGAGACCACAGTAATGGTAAAAAATATTCTAGTACCACTACACCTTGATGGGCTGATGATGAAACTTATGGAATCGTAAATAATCGTTTTATATTTTATTTTAATCAATATTATTTATCAATAGCTTAGTCAAAAGCACTGTAATTAAAGGGTAGTCTACAAGTAACATTTATTGTTACAATAAACGGATCCTCGAATTCAATCATAGGTGGCCCAATTTTTGTACAGCCAGTGTATCATTTTCGGCTTTTTATTTGGAAAATGATTTGCGCTAATTATTAACGTTTGTATAAAAATATGAACAAAATTCGTGATTTTTGTCGTTCAATTAAATCATTAACCTGATTTATTATTTTATTATTATCGGCACCTAATCGATTTAGTAGAAGTATAGTTTTACGTCTCTATTTTCAGCAAGGAATAGGTGCAATTCAGTCCCATATTTAGGTCCCACCCTAATGACATTTATCGGTCTCATCCCTGAAAGTGCCACTAGGAGTTTTATCTGATACTAGCGGCGCGCCCCGGCTTCGCGCGGGTGCAATGTTACCTACCCTCGCCTATCCACCTTTAACCTTCCTCAATAAGTAAGGTATCTAACACTGAAAGAATTTTTCAAATCGGATCAATAGTTCCTAAGACTACGGCGTTCAAGCAAACAAACTCTTCAGCTTTATAATATTAGTATAGATGAAGATCCCAATGTCACTTACTCCCCCACTATGGGATTGGTACCATATAGTATGTCGCTGCCACTAATGGCCGAATACTCAAACGCCACTTAATTTTGAGTTACCCTCAAATATCTCTGTCGTTTGCACGTGTTATATAGAAACAAAAGACTTTTAAGTCGCACTTAGATTTGAGTGACGTTTCAGTATTTGGCCGTAAGCCACCGAGGCAGTAATTTATTTTCTTTTTGCTCGTGGTAGGCACCACCAAATTATCTTATCTACTTACCGCTTCAGCTATCGTGTTCCGGTCAGGTGGTAATGTACGGCACAGTGGCGTAAGAACTTAAGCCTGAGGAGTGGCAATGCAACTACATTGAAATCGCTTTTTATACAGATGTTAATAAGCTATAGTATTTACTTAACATCAATGTGAACGGTGCCTTTAAACTATGACGTCAAATTGGGATGAGAATTGTTGATAATGTCATAAAATGTTTCGCACGGTCAGTTTATTAAAATACGCTTACTCGTATAATTAAAAAATATAAATTAGGTACGTAAGATTTTGAATGTGTTTGAAATTAATTAACCTTAAATCATTATGAAAACGTATCTATCGTTTTCACGGGTATCAAAGGATTTACAGTCCTTTATACGGGTATTCAGAGGCCGTTTCGGGGATTAATTTAAACCTGCTTTTGAATGCTGTCCCAGTTTATGGTAAATATCATAAAACACAGACTACAGACAGACTCGAACATCTGAGCCTGCGCAGAGACATTGTGCCACCGTCTCTTTTCCTACACCGTACTACCCGCCGAAGAGAGAAGTTTCACCCTCACCGACTGAACACCTGGCAGTGCTCAACGGTGGGGTTTTCTCGTTCGTTTCTGCCCAGAACGTGTAAATTATGACGAACTTCCCTCTGAGGTGTTCCCTCGGTGCTACAATATGGGGTTCTTCAAAAATGGCGTCAAAAGAGTCCGTCAGGGCTGGCAGCGCGTTGGCAACTCCCCTGGTGTTGCAAATGTTCATAGGCGACGGTGACCACTTACCATCAGGTGGCCCGTCTGCTTGTCTGTCAACTTAATGACATAAAAAAAAACAGATTTGAATTTTGTCCTTTTTATGTGGTACCATCCGTACCACTCTAGCAATCAGTTTTTATGCTTACTTGCACTACTTCTTGAACTTGTTCATAATTGTACACAAACTGCAGCCAACACATATACAGTTCACATTGATGGTAAGTGTGAAAGCGATCTAATAGTCCAAATTTAATGCAGATGCGTAGCCACCTTTGAGGCCTAAGTTGTTGTTGCCTCCTTGTGTCATAGTTTTTACGATCCATTCTTACATTAATATCTAACCGGAACACGATAGTGCTAAAAATTACCATTTGGCGTCAGTCAGATTTTTTTTATGTAAAGGAAGTGGCAAACAAGCATGTAGTTCACATTGAAGTTAAGTGATGACTGCAGTCTATACACATCCACACAAAGACCGAGGTCACAATGCAGATACGTTATCACTCCTGAGGCCTAAGGTGTTATGCCTCTGTGCCGGATAATGCGGTGATGCCTACGTCCTCATGCCCCGAAACTAGAACTCTACCATCACCATTAATTTGCTAGGGACTCAATCGACAACTTACTTTGCATCAACATCTGAAACTTAAGATTAAGCAAGGTCGTTCAATGATTAAGACCCGTTACTCCCCAAACGTGCATCACGTGGCGCATGCGGTGCGTGAGTTGTGCCCATTTGACCAATCAACGCATATAATGTTGATGTTCCCGGCTCGCCCTCAATTCATACTGGTGTATGGATCGCGTTATGCGTCGTGATAATTGTTTTTAAATCAGTGTTTTGCTGGTGTTTAGAGTTCTTGGCGACCCCATTATCCCTTATGTAGAAGGTTTTTCACCCGTCCTTAAGATTAAATTAATAAAGTCGCATAATTGTACTCGTATAAGCTGACGTATTGATAAAGGAATAAAATGACTACCCTCAATGTGTGAGCTTTATGCCTGCTCATTAGCGTTAGACAATTAAAATCTGACCCATTTATTCTTCCCTTTTGCAAGATACAAAAGTAGGGCTAATAACAAACCTTGAATATAAACATTAAGGAGGTTGTTACAAAAGAGTTATGACCTTCGTTACCTTTGTTATCACCTATAAATATAGTTCCTATGATTGCGCCTACATGTTAACGTCCAACAAAGAACAACGAACACATTTAACGAATAATTTCATATTCATACTGTGCGCGTCATCAGATTATGTTTCACGATAACATAGAAGCAGCCATCTGTGTAATTGCAAGATTTTATCCCGTTCTAACTTTACGTTATTCTGTGTAGAGTATTCAAATTTTATATTTTGGTCATACTCGGCAATTTTCAGCTATCTCTTGGACCTTTCTCTCACATAATATTTGACGTACCGATACATAACAAATGGAAAATGTGTTACCAATGTAGGAACTCGTACATCCGCAATTCTATACACACATTGTTAAAATACTAATGATTGATTGTTCATTGTTACATTTGAGCGTACTTCGTGTTTATAAACGGTCACTCTTTACTGGTCGCAAACATTACAAGTGCAGTGCTTGGCAGTCTATGTTGCCTCGCCTAGCGACTACAGTGTACCGTTCACAAGCGGTACCGTATAGGTGAATGGTGGCGCAGTGATTTGCGTCTCTCTCCAATTCCAACCGTACGATCCATCCCACTCCTTTTTTTTTGATATCGATGTCAATGAGACTCAAGACAGCGAATACTCGCAATATCTCAATCGGATGCTCCGAGAGCCGCTCTCAGTTCGATGAACCTGTTTCCGGGCAGGTCAGCACGCTGCCAACTAGTAATTGAAGATATGATTTTATTCTCCGCGAAATATTATACTTGTGGCGTGTAATTTCGCTACAGCTTTGTTCGCTCGATTCCACTATCTTATCGTTTATGGCGATAAATTACTGGTGATTCGATACACAATCGATATGTGTGCAGCACTATGCTATCAACAGTCGTGCTCTCGTTCACGGACCGAACGCTACCGCCGATTTGAGTTGCATTCGTAGTTTTTTTATCGGCTCGTCTTGTGTTAATGTTCGTGTGATTGTCGCGATGGAAATGTGTGAAAACAGTCACGATTTCTGGTGCCCGTGATTCCGGTCCGCTTGTGTCTATAGCACCAATTGTGCCATTGCTTTTATTGGCTGCATGACTGTAAACACTATTACTGTTCTATTAATATGTTGCAGTTACTTCAATTCTTATTGTCCATGTGCATTCACTGCATTTGATTTACATTTAGCGTTCAAACAACCAGTAGATAGGTGCTCGATATATAATATTGGTCGTTCTTATCTAATCTGGTGAACGAGAGGTCATAGTTTAAGACAACTTAGTTGCTTTTGTAGAGCGTATAATATTAACATACTTTTGCAGTACCTATCAATTTATTTTGATATAAAATCAGGGCAAAGATAATTTATCAGATTCCACTATGGTTTCCTCAGTTGTTTACAATCTTCGTGGTGTCGTGTCGTGTTTTTAAATGAAAGATGTGAAATGAGAGCTAGTGAAGTGTAAACAAATAGTTGACTATGGTGGATAACGCTTCTTTCGAATTATCGGATGCGTCTAGTGGTGATGGTGAGGGATTGTATAAAGAAAGGTAAGCTAACGTGTAATATAGTGTCTTTATACCTTAAATTGTAACTGATAGTAGGAATAAAATATTGCCACTGGAAAACTTCCAATTTCATAAGAAGAATATCTTTTACAGAAATAAGCGGTTTTGATAATAAATCTAATATTTCGTGCAGACGAACGGATTTCATATCAGTTTTACTACAATCATCGCTGATCTACCGACGATAAATGTTGTATATATTTGTTTTTTTTTTTGGTGATAGAGCATGACAGAGCCCCTAAAAAATTATGTTTTTCTAATAAGTAAAAACTTTGAAAGTGTATCGAATTAGAATAAAAATCTAATAAGATTGTATAAGAAAATTTGATAAAATAAAGAGATATTGCGTGTGAATTGTATCAAGGCGGGGGCGGGTCGGCAGAGATGTATGACGGTAGTGGGAAATTAGACCGTATATGTAATGTTTTAGAGTCCTATCTCTGTTGACCCGGACCTTCGTGACGTTCGATTTTTGGGCGTGTCACGGAATTTTGACATGGAAGGAGACGGTTTGGAAGCGTATATAACTCGGTACATTTCGTTGCTAGTTTGTCCTCGTTCGATTCTCCGCAAGAAAAGTGCTTCCAGACCGTGAAGGTATTGCCAGTGAAAGTTTAGAATAGTACCAGACCCCCTGGTTCGCTAGTTAGTTATAGTATAGTGAAATAAGCTAGTGAATAAGTTAGATTAGTAAGAACCATTGAAGAAACGGAAAATAAAAGCAAGATACAGTCCACTCTGACACGTCGATGCAGATTTGTGTTTCACTTTGGTGTAAAAACCAATTTGTCCCCCACACTACACATACTTTTACACAAGTTAATCTGCGATTCGAAGCATTACATTGAAAAAGGACTAGTTGGGCTCCTGAACCCACCTACTTAGTAGAATTACCTACCCCTTTGCCTCAAAAGGAGTTTGGCGAGGGTTGCATAAAGACGGATGTTTAAAAAACCTATGATTGTTATTTACTTTTGTTATAATTAAACTTTAAAAAATATGAACAAAAAGCTGTAAATGTAAAATAATAAAAATGGTAATGGAAAGTATTTCAATTTTAGGTACCTATTGAATACCAAAATTCGTACAATGTTTAGATTTTTATCATTCTTAATCAGAAACATATTTCGTAATATTTTTAACATGACCTTGATGTGGTTAAATACAATCTTGGCGTTTGTGTCAGCTAAAAATAAAGTAATTATGGCAAAAGAAAGTTTACTGAACAAAATCTGAGTCCATATCTAATGAAACAGTGAGGCAAATTATGCTTATTTCGTTCACAAGATCTAAAATTGAAAGTGGCAGACCGGTGTAAAAGTCCGCATTTCAATTGAAAGCTGGGTCAAATGTATATATTTTGATTTGGTGTTATAATTCCACGAGTTAATTATTTTGGAATTTTGGACTTAATTTGTGAGATCCTGGAAATATGTTATGATTCTCGGTTCTTTATTTAGTTAAGAAGAGTCGGAAAGTCCTGTGATTTTCAGAATTCGGTTTCATACCTTAATCGGTCCCGGTTGGTGGCTATGGATCTTGGCGTTATCCGCCGCCAAGGGTTTACAAACACCCTCGCAAAAGAATCATTGTCGATTTCCTTGTTAAGAATTATTGGGCCTGATTCAGATACATATGTACTTTAAGTAGGCTAATGGGCAAATCACAATGATCATTAAAACTTTTAATTGATTCGCCTTTATTATTAGCTTAGTCTTAGAAATCAATTATGAGATGGTATTTAGTGGATAATGACAATGATTAAACGGGACGGAAATTGAAGGGATTGATGATTTATAAAAAAGCATATACCTACGTATTCTAAAATAAATATTTTTAGTGTTTATAAGTAGTTATCTCTTATATATATTTTTATCTCTGTTATTAACTGCCTCGGTAGCCTAGTGGTAGCAGGCCACTACTACTACGCTGAGGTCCTGGGTTCGACTCCCGGGTCGGCGGTTATCAGAGATAATGGTGTAAAGTCCTTTATGGATGATCCTCTGGTTACATTGGGATTTTTCCATTTTCCTGCAATTTCCCAGTACCTTGAAGAATGCTAATGTGCCCGGAAATGTCAATAGGCTCGCCACCTGTCACATGAGCCAAAACGTAATCGGCGAATCGTGGGTGTTTGCATGAATGCATGCATGCAATTACCTCTGCCTACCCCTTCGGGGATTACAGGCGTGAAGTCACGTTATTATTTATTAAATTCCACCTCATAATTGCTTTCTTAGACTAACGCAATAATAAAGTAACTTTGAAATTGCGATATTTGCTAAGTTTTTTCTCAAGGTCTATTCAAGTGCGTCAGTTGTCGAGGCATTTCAAACGTTCAGAAGTAGATATTATGATAATTTTGCCGGTCCCGTAATGGCGTTATGCATGTGGTATTTTTTTGGAGGATCCCATAGAAAAATAAGCAGTGTTCCAAATGGCCTTACTCACTTGAGCTTTATAGAGCAGTAGTAGTTGTTAAATACTTCCTTGCCTTGTTAAGTATCCCAAACTTTTTGGATGCCCAGTTGGTCTTGCACTCTATTTCAATATATCAACGCTAAAATCAATGTCGCTTCCCCTATGTTGTCACCCCCAAAGCAATGAAAGATTGAAATTTTGCTCCAATATTTCGTTGATAAACAGAAGGAAAATGTCATGGTAATTTCACGAGAAGAGCTTAGTGCCCGATCCAGTGGGTCGCCCGCAAATCTTGAACGGTTTTGTCCTGGCTAGGTTTATGATAATACTTAAATTGCTTACTGGCGGTAGAGCTCCAGTGACGGAGCTCGCGGGCGTAGGTACCACCGCATTACCTAATATACTTGCCGCCATAGAATTATAACGCTTATACCTCTATGCTTGCCGCTAAATGGTAGTATTCAGCACTATCGTGTTCCGGTCAGGTGGTAATGTATGGTCCTGTAATTTCCGGCACGGAGGCATAACACCTTAGGCATCAGGAGTGGTAACGCATTTGCATTTAGACCTTGGTCTTTGTGTGGGTGTCTATAGGCTGCAGTATACCAATCATTTCAATATACCAATAATAATAATTTTGGTATCCAATACTTACTTCATTTATGGTACATTAAAATGGTGGAGATCTCAGAAGAAGTCATTTATCTCCATTGGGACTTTAAATTTTATTTAGATAGTTATAGTCAATTTAAACTGTAGGTACCTATGTATTATTGTAAAGTTTACCAAATCCATGAAACAAAAACAGTTAAGTTTAGTTAATAAATTATGATTCAGATTACATAAAAATTTTCGACGAAGTCCTTTAAAAATTGATCATTATTCACCATCACGTTGTCCCAAATGGTAAACAGTATAACAGTTCTTATCCGTGTCATTTTAAAATTCAGTAGCTTACGTCGACACTGGACGTCATACGACATTTTATGTATTGGGAACATTATCCGTGCCCCCTTATCTCGTTTGGAATAAGGTGTAAAATCTCGAATTTCCCCATGGCTGATCCCAGCTTATCATAATTCAGTATATAACCTGGTGCAAATGTGGCTTTCGAGCAGTCGTTATTGAGGTCTCGGACTCTGTGTGTGATCTTGGTCGAAATGGGCGTCTTCTTTCTCAAAAAGTATGTATAAGACTGTCACTTTCATACATGTTGGGCTGATTGTGTTCTTACATTAATGGTATTTTGCATGTCTATTATGTATGTATCTAGAAAAATAGCTTGACGGAACCTGTGTTCGATTTGCGGATGTTGCTCGTATGTACAATAGGTACCGCTTGGTTAATTTGTCGAAGCTTGATTCACACAGCGGACAGCGGTAGTAATTTTGTATTAACGTCACTTAAATCTGACCTATTAAATCAAGGTAGATCGGTTTTGGTCTCCCTCTCCTTCCTTTTATTTTATATTAGGCTTGTTTTTCTTATTAAATCGTTTAAACAGAATATTGTATCTGGTAGGTACTTCAGGTACATGTCTAGCAGCCTCCGTGTCTAGATTAATCCAGACTAGAAGTCGCTATAAGTAGTGGTAATGGGGTAGAGTCTGTCAGTCGGTAGATAAAATAAGAAAGTCAGGACTTTGATTAAAAAAAAACAACAACAAAATAATGAATGCTTTCTAGTAGTTAAGAACACAACCTTATCCTACGCGAGAATATGAATTGAGGTCTAATTAAATTAATATAATGAATTATATTTAGCTTATATTTATATATATATATATATATATATATATATATATATATATATATAAATATAAATATGTATTATTTCGGTTTAAGTAATATATTCCATATAACAACAGGTATTCTTGTGTTTGTTTCTTTTAAAAATATTATTTATACTTATCTTTAGTCGTTATAACTAGATTAGCAATGTTCTGCACCATTTTTATGTTTTCTATACAACTCCAAGGTTGACTGGCAGAGAATGCTACTTAGCATTAAGTCCGCCTCATGTTACATTTTTGTGCTTGAAAGTATAAATAAATAAATAAATTTGATTAAGACGTGGTATCGCGGTACTGAAAATTTTTTGCTTATAGTAATATAATAACACACGACCGGATTCGGGGTCTGGTCGGCCAGACCCCCCGCGAGCGGACCGCATCGGACTTGATTAATAATAAATTTGTCCGCCGGACACGGCTAGATTTGGTTCGGACCGTACCGAATCCGCTGTCCGCTCCGTTCTAAATTCGGACGTGTAATTCTAATAGTCTTAACGACTATTATTCAACCGCACGATTGTACGAATTGTAATGATTATGCGATCTTTTATCATATTAATTAGCCTGTAGTTGCACCTCCATAAAAGTCAAAAGCACTTTACGTTCATAAGAACGTTTTACGTATATAAGAATCCGCACGCATCCATTTATAACTCATATCAGGAGGAAGGTTATTTGCTTGTCGGCGAACCATAGGGGCACAGTAATAACGACTTATTACGATACCTACATGAAGCTCCAGTGTTTAAACAACATTTTCCTTCCAGTAACTTTAACTTAACTTAACTTGGCAAACAAGCATGCAGTTCACATTGATGTTATGTGAACTTATGTGACGACTGCAGCCTATAGACACGCACAAAAATACCAAGGTCAAAATGCAGATGCGTTACCACTCTTGAGGCCTAAGGTGTTATGCCTCTGGGTCGGAAATTACAGGGCCGTACATTACCAGCTGACCGGAACACGATAGTGCTGAACACTACCAATTAGCGGCAAGTATATTAATTAGGTAATGCGGTGGTGCCTTCGCCCGCGAGCTCCGTCACTGGAGCTCTACCACCAATAAAATATATTGTGTATATATGTGGATATTCCCTAATGACTTACAATATGGTTGAAGGGGCATCTTTGGTTTTGTCCAACAGTGGACGTCTCTCGGCTGTAGTGATGAGATCAGGTAATACGGTTGTATGGTTGACCTCGAACCTCGAGTTAGGTACATGACTTCTACAAGTAGAAAAGCAATGTTTTCTCATTTGTTTGAACAAAAAAAATGTTATTATCGTGTAAGTATATATGTATGTATCTTACGCCAGGTCCCTAACGGGGTAGGCAGAGAGTGTCGACGCCAGATATCCTGGTCCTGACATACCTCTCGTGGCTCGTCTACCTTCATCATTCTCTTCATACATACACGCCGATTCCTAACGCTCCTTTTATTCTGCAGCGTGTCGCCGGTCGCGTACGCGCGCGACCGGTGCAATTTGTATGAAGCTCCATAGTGGCTTTCATTGCGCCGCGTGTTTGCCGGTAGCGTTTTTGTACAGCGTGTCGCCAAACGCGACCGGCGACACGTTGCAGAATGAAAGAAGCCTAAGAGTGTCCCGTTTATTTTATCTCCTGTCGTTATTGCGAAGGTGATTCATGTTATCAACATTTGTACACAGATCTTATTTGTTTGCAAATCAGTTTTATTTCATTGTGCCAATAGGGCATTAACTTGAAATCTTTCGCAGTTCCTAGAATTCTAGATGCAATCGATGTTCTGGAGATTTTCCGTTCAACGAACAACCGAAAAATATGATCAGATTTATCATTTTTATGTAAATTTTTGTAGGTTGTAGAGGTGACTCGTGTTCCTAGTTTTTATATGAATATATAAACAAGCAATTTATATAAATCAGTATGTTGCATTTAACATGTGAACTCCAATAATAATGAAGTTTTTGTAATGTTTTTATAGCTAAGTAAATGAAATAGAGAAACCGCGACATTTTTCTAAGGTGTTCCTTTAGAGAAAACTCTTAAGGTAATGAACTCTAAAAAAAGGATAAATACTAAGATAAAATTTTGAATTGCTAAATGTATCTAAAATACAGAGTACTTTCGTAGTATTTACTGGTTTTGCGAAGCCGAGAAGAAGTTCCTGTTATGGTTAGGTATGCAATTAGATGTAATTGTAATAACTGGCAAAGACACCAACCGCCTTTAGATATAGATCAGACCTTTGACATCCGTGACCATGCATCCAATGGTTCCAGTCGAAAACTAGCGTCAGGTACCTATATACCTTATAAGTACCTGACATCATTCTGAACTAGATACCTTTTTGGCGCAGCCGTGCCACACATATACCTTATTATTATTATAATTATAATATAGGTCGTTAATTTAGATAATAATAATTATTAATTATTATTTTAGTTAATTATTTACTTTGCTATTTTTTATTTAATCTTGTTTTTTTTTGTTTCATTGTAGGTAGGTATTTCTTTGTGTATACATACTGTACATATGTGTCCTGGCAAAGCGCTAAATAAAATTTTCATTTCATTTCATGTAGTGGATTCTCGGTACCTATTATTTTGCCAAATGGATTGGATTATTTGAAAGATACAAGATTTCCCTTATTCCTTTCTCTTCCACTAATATTTTATCAACCTAAATGGTAACTATTCAATGAGTCTCCTTACCTTCATTTATTATTTAAATTATAGGACAGCAGAACTGTTTTTCACTTGATTGATTTTTTTATCGAAAATTTTCCATGTTGATCTTATGACGCGTGTCACGAATAAGATTAATCTCACTTATCACTTAGTTGTGATAATCTTCAAGTCCATTCAAATGTCGTTAGTCGAATGGCTTCGGGCAGTTAAAGAAAATCAGATAGTAGGTCAGTAACCTAGTTCCAACAGGCCGCATTAGGTCAGTGTGGTGTGGTGAATGACCTATATACATTACCTTTCATATGCGTCTTGTAATAAAAGTCAGCCAGTCCTGTCTGCACTGGGATATCCTTTTGTTAAATCATTATTATTATGAAGAATAAGCTTTTATTGTGTCATATAATTAAATACTTTTGGTAGAGCTCCAGTGACGGAGCTTGCGGGCGTAGGCACCACCGCATTACTTAATATACTTGCCGCTAAATGGTAGTGTTCAGCACTATCGTGTTCCGGTCTAGTGGTAATGTACGCCCCTGTAATTTCCGGCACAGAGGCGTAACACCTTAGGCCTCAGGAGTGGTAACGCATCTGCACTTTGGCCTTGGTCTTTGTGTGGGTGTCTGCCTATAGGCTGCAGTCGTCACTTAACATCAATGTGAACTGCATGCTTGTTTGCCACTTTCATACCATAAAAAAAATACATTATGAGAAATGTTTATGAAACTCTGTATTGGTATATTAATATTAATAGCTATATTAATATTTAGCTCGCCACTTAATACATTGAACTTAATAAAGTTCATATTTTGTTTGAATGCATAAACGCATGTATTTATTTCTGCCTTTCCCTGCGAGGTATACATATAGGCTTGACGTTACGTTATCTTATCTTAACTTACCATCTAGCACTAAACTACTGGTGGATTGATATATGGATGTTTCTGGAATACAAATGAACTGACATCTCCAGTTTGGATAATAATAATAATGGCAACCCATTATACGTCCCACTACTGGGCACGAGTCTCTCCCCTTTTTGGGGGGGGCCTGGAGCTTACTCCACCACGCTGCTCCAATGCGGATTAGTGGAGGTGGGTGGGTTAGTGGCCAATCCGCTGACGGATGTTTTCAAACCGCCCATAAGGCCTCCGACAAGGTTTAATGACTGCTATCCATCGATAGCAACCGGGACCGACGGCTTAACGTGCCCTCCGAAGCACGGAAACGTGCATTTAATTTGCCACTAGCGGTCACCCATCACACGACCCGACCGCGCCCGTAGTGCTTAACCGAGAAAATCGCTTACCATCTACAACCGCCGGTGGGCCATGCGCGCTTCAGTTCGGATAACCTGTACCAAAATAAAGACTATCTTGTTCAAAATTTAAGCGAGAGCTTATTCGTTACTGATAAACTTGGTGGCAAGTTTGAATGAATGAAAATAATTCTCGATTTTAAATCCCCTCGCTAGCTACTTCTACTACTACTACTACGTTAAAATAATGCATGATATTTTTATTGACAGGCATGTAACGAAGCCATTGTCGGGTTCAGTACCGTCGGTGCGGGTGGCGGCATTGAACACCGGGCCCGATGAAGCGGCGGACGGAAAGCAGTCGAGCAAGTCGCGCCAAAAGAAGTTCCAGCGCCACTTTCCACAGGTCGGCCCCGAAGAACGAGTGCTCAATTGTAAGTATTATATTTGGGTAAAAAATCTAATATGTCATTGAACCATTCTCTCTGTCTAACCCGTAAGGGATTTGGCGTGTATCTTACATACGTATAATTCTGGGTTCAATTCCAACCACCTAACCAAAATTATGTCGGGTTCAGTGCAGTCAGTGCGGGTGGTGGCATCGAGCCCTGGGCCCAAGGAAGTGACACTTGTCTCAGATCGGTCTCGAAGAAAGTGGTCAATTGCTTTTTTTGTTTAATCTGTAGCCATGTAACGATGCCTTTGGAGGGTTCGGTACCGACCATTGTCAGATTGCTGAGTACCAGACCCGAGTGGCTCCTCGTGCGACTTCTCGCAGTTCAAACCTTAATTGAGCGCTCTCAGAAATTAGTGTTCAAATTCGAGTTTTTATGCGGATAATTCGCAGGCACTTTGACAGAACCTTGTTCGGTATCAATGATATCCTAGTATCCAACAAGAAAAATTACAGATCGACCTAAGGAAGGAGACTTCGCACACAACCTACGTGACGTTTGTCGACAATTTTGATCAAATTTTGAAAAATATTGGACAGTCTTTACTGGTGGTAGAGCTGCAGTGACGGAGCTGGCGGGCGTAGGCACCACCGCATTACCTAATATACTTGCCGCTAAATGGTAGTGTTCAGCACTATAGTGTTCCGGTCAGGTGGTAATGTACGGCCCTGTAATTTCCGGCACAGAGGCATAACACCTTAGGCCTCAGGAGTGGTAACGCATCTGCATTTTGACCATTCTGAATATTGTGAGATCCGCGATAAAAAACCACTCTTCAATGAATGAAGAGTGGTTTTTTATCGCGGATCTCACAAAACGGAATCTTGGCCAGAAGATTCGAATAAATTTTACACAATCTTGACATTTTTGTTCAATATGTTTGGGTGTGGCGGCCTCGATGACAAAGGTTAAGGTTAAGGACGTAGGTTAACTCAATGGGATTATGTAACTGTTAGTAACCAAATTCTGTAGTTCATCGTAACATATGTAATTTTTTACGCTATATTTAAATAAAATATCAGTCTTCTTATCACATATTATTACGTAGGCGGATTTATAAATATAAAGGATTATTTTTATTGTGTTGTGAAAATGGCAATGAAACATACAGTTTATATTTACTGCATGTGAATACCAGCTCTCCTAAAATCGGGGTCATCGGTTGCGAACAAAGATATTAGAGGTGTTTATGAGTAGAGAGAGAACTAATTATTATCTTTGGTTGCGAACATGGACTTGGGTGGAAGAAACCCCTCTACCTTGCTTCTTCCTCTCCTCTCCAATGTGATTTTGATACTTTTGTGGTTACGATTTTCAACAGGTCAACTTGTAGTGTCGTAATCGTCTGATTTTGGGGGGTTTCGACTCCAACCACTTTATGGGCCGTTCCCGTCTATAAGCCTCTGTATAAATAAAAACGCCTGAGGTTTAATATGTGTGCTTCTGTGCTGGTATCTTACTATTTACCGGCAGATTTAATGGGTACCTAATGCGATGCACAAGGTTGTATATCCGCTGCTCACACTTTACTGATGATAGCGTTTTTACATAGAGATTTTTTTTTAATTTATGGAAGTGGTAAACAAGCGTGCAGTTCACATTGCACTGACTGATTGACATTGAGACTGCAGCCTATAGACACTTACACAAAGACCAAGGTCAAAATGCAGATGCGTTACCACTCCTGAGGCCTAAGGTGTTATGCCTCTGTGCCGGAAATAACAGGGCCGTAGATTACCACCTGACCGGAACACGGTAGTGCTGAACACTACCATTTAGCGGCAAGTATATTAGGTAATGCGGTGGTGCCTACGTCCGCGAGCTCCGTCACCAGAGCTCTAGCACCAGAAATTGTAAATGTATTTGATTCTACAGTACCCAGCAAGAAATATTGTACGTCGAGCCTACGAAAGAGACAATCGGCTACTTTCGACTTCGTACCGCGTTATCTCTGCTGCACACTGCCTATGCAAGCACTGTCCGGTATTGTTCGAAATTTGATCAAAATGGTCGACAAACATCATGTAGGTGCGAAAGAGATAACGCTCTACAGGTCCGAAATAAGCCATAGTCTCCTTCCTAAGGTCGACTTGCAATATTTCTTTTTGGATACTGTAGTTGTTAACACGAAGGTTGAGATTAAGGCTGAATCCGGGTTGTGTAACCATTATATTGTTCATTGTAGTGTGTAATGCCTTTCAGCCATATTTACATGCCACTACGTGTAAGGATTTGCTAGAAGTCTTACGACAGCTGCGCGTTGTGCCTCTTATGTATTATTATTCATTTTCCTTACATAAGATTTCCACAGTACAGTCGGCTTTAGTGCGGATTTATTAAAAAAAAACGTCTCGCTAAATTCGCTTGGCCTGAGTGAGGTAAATCTTAGGAACAGCACTTGCAATAGATCTGCATTGAGACTGTTGAGTGTTGAATGTAGTAGTAATAATGCAATTATTACCAATGTGCATTGCACGCCTATCTACGACTTTCATTGTGTAAAAATATCGCATCGCTGTAATATAATATGGCAGTATGACAAACACCTCTGCCCGCCAGTTTGAAAAATTGTCGAAAAGTTAATGCTGATTAATTTTTCACTTACACAAATATTATATGAGGTAGATTAACGCATAATCACGTCGCTTATCTTGAGTGATAGCTTATTGTGATAGGGTTTCCTGATTATAAATATATTATGGCGCGTAATTACTGGTACTGTGGAATAACACACAGCGAGCCGACACGTATTGTGGAAAGGAGAGGTTGTGAACTAGGCTCTGGTTCGAACACGTTATCAAAAAATGGGTAAATTAAAGAAGAATCCAAAAAAAAATACAATTTATTTATTCAGGGATATATTTTAGAGTTACAACCACATTTAATTCAAACGATTTTAACATTTTCAACTATGTTCAACATGGCGGCGATACAGCCGACGCTTGGGATCAATCGATTTCGATAGTATTTAGAAAATATTACTTTTTCTCCAAGTACTATATAATCAAAAAACAATAAAAAAATGGAAATGTCAAAATGACATTACCCGCCATATTATGACTCACCGGTGATAAGTAATGCTACTGAGTGGTTTAGTTTGCTTTACTATTCGGTTTTATACCAAAACACTGAATAATTTGGCATTTCGGGGCGAATGCATAATGGATGGATGATTCTTGACGCGTGGACGGTCACCTGACCGTCCGTGAGTCTAAACGAACGCTCAGCGGCCGGTGCGTATTGGCAATCTAATTCCTCTAATATCTTTGCTGTTTTCATTTCAGACTACTCCTGCGCCCTGGTCGGCGACCTCCTCTTGCAAGGTCACCTGTACATCACCAAGAACTATTTCGCTTTCTACTCCAACGTGTTTGGTTACGTCACCAAGGTGAGCCACATGTTCAAATGCTGTAGGCCAATTCGCCTGTTAGATATAAAAAGATTTCGTCTTAAATGACTTAAAAATGATGTTGCTAATAAACTTAAGTTGAAAATAAATTTAAGTTGACCGTCAGTTCGCATTGATGAAATATTCATGCGAATATAATCTGTAAGGCTGCTTTTACATCGGCGGAACGGGGTGAGGGAAAAAGATTAAGTCGAATTGAGAAAGATACCTACTGTTTCATACATTCCTGGGCCCAGTCTAGGTCCAGTGTTAACCATAAGAAAATAATGCCTCTGTCAAACTATAAAATAAGCAGTTTTTTCTAAAATTGTGGCGCGCTTCGCCTTTTCAGTAATTGAAATATACGATGTTGTGTAAAAGTAAGGTTAGGTAAGAAACGTAATGAAATAGTATCGGGTAATTTGTATTACAGCACTACCTTTGAGTGTGTGCAGTAATTAAATCAATTAATGTTCATTATGATTAGAGAACGTATAAAAAAGGTTTTTGATACTTACATACATGTTTTTAGTAATATAAGACGGCCAGGGGCCCGACCGCCTAACTCTCATGCTTTCGTCCACAGAATAGATAAATAACTATTCCGTGCTTTCGTCTAATCGCTAACATTCAATTAGTTGATTTAATGCTTAGCAATTTTAGTTAGGGGCCAAAATATAATACCCGTCTCCTTTTGTTTAGCAGCGCCGATTACAATTTTTTTGTTATGCAGTTTAGAAAGTTTGTAAATTTTGTGATAAAAGAAATATGTGATATTTCTTGGTAAGTATAGTATACATTTCATCCAAATGTTGTAGATAGTAAGTATGATAAGCTTTTTTGCAAGCTGTAAAGTTACCTATGTTGAATATTAATTCATGTTAATCGCATCGTATTACGATCACGTACCTATTTGGGGACCCCTTGCTTTGGGGTGCTTAGGGCATTGTAAGGGGACAAATAGGATATCTATACATATAATAAAATAGTAAAACCCGCGTGTCTGTACATTGTATATATTTACGAAAAACTAATTGGGGGCGATGTTAAAATAGTATTAGAACACTTTTCAATTATTTTTAATTTTATTGTCTGTCTGTTTGTCTGTTTGTCCCTTTGTCCAGGCTAATCTCCGAAGATACTTGACGGATTCGAATGAAACTTTTTGTGGTGTATAGATACTAAGCCTGGCCAACATTTAGGCTACTTTTTACTGTGGGAAAATCCCTCATTCCCACGGGAATCTCTACATTTAATAAAATCGTAGGAAAGTCAAAACTGTACATTGAATATTTTTTAAAAGAATACTTGGGACGTGATTTACAATAGAAATTGAAGCCAAAAATATAGTTTTCAGATCTTTTGTCTGTTTGTCTCTATGTCTGTCCGGGCTAAACTAAAAAAGTACCTACTAAATGGCGCCTGTTAATAATATTTATGGAAAATTGGAAGAAATATTTTGGTAATTAATACTAACAGGTCCGGTCAACATATAGGCTACATATTATCACGCTATCTCCTACGGGGGAAGAGCTGTAAATCTTTAAAATCGTAGGGAAGTCAAAACTGTACACTGATTTTTTTGTTTTAAAGAATATTTGGGGTGTGATTTACTATCGATATCGAAGCCAAATATAGTGTTTGTTTTGTCTGTTGTTGTTTATCTGTATGTATGTGCGAGCTAAACTCAAAAAGTAATGGATCTTAATGGATTTACTTCTAATTTTGCATGAATATCCGAGTATTTTCGTCGAACGTATTTCACTTTTCTGAGGATATTTGATGGCGTGGAGTATCCCACTTACCGCGCAGCTTGCGTAGCACGTCACCTCCTCGACAGTTACCAAAACTGGGATTACACCTCGCGGAGGCAAGCGTCAGTGACGGAGAAATATCGCCATCATCTGTCTGAAGATTTTCTACGAGCTTTGAGACACATGCTACTGGAGACGAAGTCGAAGTTACTAATGAAGCATACCATCAAGCTGAAGGTAGGTGTCCCGATTATGCTTCTTCGGAACGTATCTCCTCCGAAGTTGTATAACGGGACCCGGCATTGGCGAGGCAGTATTTATACCACGCATTCCCCTCATACCGCACACATTCCAGTTCAAGCGCGTACAGTTGAATGTTTGCTTCGCGATGACAATCCATAAGTCCCAGGGGTAGACACTGAGGTCAGCGGGTGTTAACCTCAGGAAAAGTTGCTTCTCACACGGGCAACTGTACGTCGCTTGCTACCGCGTTACCAGTCCTGTCTCTTTTTACATTTTGGTTCCTGGCAGAATAACTACCAACGTAGTTTATAGGAAATTGTTGTAAGGTTTGATACCTTTGTACGTAATTTTACTCTTTTGTGTCCGGGAATGTATTCCTGAATTATTTTGTCTATTTCCTTCAGTCACATCTTATGACTGAACCAGAGAATATGTAATAATACTACTGAACTCAGCAGGATTCCCATATGACTCCCTTCGCTTGCTTCGCTTGCAAAAAAACCTATACTTTTAATTTAATACTATTTTAAAAGTTGTTTGCTTATAATGCTAAAGCGACATTGGCATCTTAGGTATGTTTGGTGCTGTAGAGCCTTCACGCAGACGACGTTGCGGGCAGCTGCTAGTACCTAATAAATGCGATCTAGGGGCATCTTTCGCTCTAGACATAAGTTGGTGGTAACCGGAATAACGACCACGCCGGTCGTGCTGGGGTCGGGCCTGGGGCCGGTCGTGCTGGGGTCGGGGCTGGGGCCCGGTCGTGCTGGGGTCGGGGCTGCGGCCGGCCGGCCGGCGCGGCACTTGTCGCGGCGCGACGTTCGTTGGGTGTTAAGAATGTTCTGAATATTATTACCTATGTTTTTGTTTGTTAGTTTTATCATCGAGGCAGTACAGACGTCCTGTCTTGTCTATTGTTTTTATTTGGTTGCCTAATCTTTTTCTAATTTTTTGATAATTATTATTTTCTGTAGCATTTTCTATCATAGAACTATGTGAGCGCGACTTAATGTAGCACTTTACTAGCTAAAACAAGAAATAATAACGTACCTACCATAAATTAAACATGGCCGGCGCTTATTTTGCAACTACATGCGAAATATTTCGATCTTTTGCCTAGTTGCATGTAAATAGCTGATTTAGCTGGTACTAAGAAAATCGCGACGTAGGTATATGCAAGTTCGTGGGGTAAAACCTGTATTTATTGCCAGCTAAATTACATTGATTGGTCAACGTAACATTAGGTGGACACCTAATACAGTTCGAAATAAGTTTGTTCAAATATGATGACTGTTACTTAACACACAAATTATAGGTAAGTAAATAGGTTATTCTATAATATTATTAAAGATCAAATTTAAAGAGACCTTGCTTCTCCCGCCTAATAAAATACGACGTTTTTTGTTGCTATTGATATGTAGGCGGCTTATGATACTTGAAATATTTGTATAATTCTCGAGTAATTTTTATGTTTTAAATGGCGATTATTGTAGGCCATTTATTTATTACATGTAAATATCTATCCCCACAAATATACCTATTGAAAACACTAGTTTTCATCGAAAATAGTAGGTATCGCGTAACGGACCGGTTCAAAATGTGTGTAATCTATTTAAATATATTATCAATCTTCTGACACCTGCACGTCGATTGACCCGTTCCCTTTTATAATTAATTAATATCCTTATATACTTAATATAGCGGCCCGCCCCTGCTTCGCGCGGGTGCAATGTTATCTACCCTCTCCTATTCGTCTTAGCGTGGTGTTTATAGATATAGCCTAAAGCCTTACGCGATATCTTATATAGTTTAGGCAGCGTACGCAAAATAAGTAACTTTTCTGGTTGATTTTTTACACCTTGTGTCTGAAAAACCCAAATATCTTACGAAACCCTATTTTTTCCAAAATAAAATGTAGCCTATGTTACTCGTGAATAATGTAGCTTTCGAATTGTGAAATAATTTTTATAATCGGTCCTGTAGTTTTTGAGCCTATTCAATACAGCCAAACAAACAAAGTTTTCCTCTTTATAATATTAGTATAGAAGTATAGGCATAGCAACAATAACCTATCTGGATAAAGAAATATATTGAAATTCACCTTAACCTTAAATCCATATTAGGCAGTCCATCTTAACGCGATATCGCTCTACTCGGCTGTTTGCAATGTCAACAGCTTTTGGAACCAGCCCCTGCATTATGGAGGTCAAATACACGATTTGCTTGTCGATATCGTACGATTGTTTTTAATTTGTAAAGTTTATTGATCGTAATCACGTAGTAAACATTTTCTGTGTTGTTGCAATATTTTTCATGTGGCAAATAAGCATGCAGTTCACAAAAACCAGATTCGTTGCCACCCCTGAGACCTAAGTTGTTATGTCTCTATGATTGTTATTTCGACGCTATACCATCTAACTGGAACACATACTTTTTGCAAATGGGCGTCACATAAATATAAATTACACCGTCTACTATTGTTACTCATAAAAAATCTTTCAAATCTAAGTCTTTAAATTTGATTGAACGTCATACAAGTTTCAGATCTAAACAATAAGAGATGTCCGAAATAAATGAAAAAAAAAAATCACTTGCATAACGTATGCAAATCTTTTCCAGTTGCTGATACCAACAACATCAGTCCTTCGCATAACAAAAGAGAAGGTCGCCCGAATAATCCCGAATGCAGTGGGCGTGTGTACGCGGGACGAGAGACATGTGTTCGGCTCCCTCCTGTCCCGGGACTCTACGTACAAGCTGATGACACATGTCTGGAAAGCGGCCAGAGCTCCAGAACTGTCCATTCCCAAACCTCAGGTACGACTCTATTGTATCTTGATTGTGACACCATGATAAAAAACTTATAATAATAATGGCAACCCTTGATACGTCCCACTGCTGAGTACGAGTCTCTCATCTTCTTGGGGGGAGGCCTGGAGCTTACTCCACCACGCTACCCCCAATAGAATAGAATTATTTATTGCACGCAACTAGGGCCACAATCATACTATAACTTATATTATATTAATGCTATACATCTATACAGATAAATAAAATTGGAGTGTCTGTTTGTAATTAAAAAATAACCGCTTTTTACTAAATGCATATGCATGTATACACGGTACATAATAGTACATATACCAAAACAACATGTTTTACCTTTTTTGACTGTCTATCTGTCTGTCTGTTTGTTGGGACTAATCTCGGGAACGGCTTTACCGAATTCGACGGGACTTTCAATGGCAGATAGCTTATGTAATAAGGAGTAACTTAGGCTACTTTTTTACTAGCTGCTAGATACTGAACAATCACAAATTCGGACGCGGGCGAAGTCGCGGGCACAGCTAGTTATAAATAAATCTTAAACACTAACACCGAATCACTGGTTGGTGATGGATTTTTTTTTAAATGCTAAATAATTTGAACAGGGTACGTCAGTGGTGGAATGCGACGGGTCAGAATACTCGCCTGAAGACGACAGCAGTTCTGCGGGCCCAGACCACGTGGACGCACCCGCCACGCCCGTCGCTGTACGGAGGGAGTCCGAGTCTATCATCAATTCTGGTAAGTTCCTTTTGTTACAAGTTGTACACGCCAAGCTGCATGTGCTCATAAAATTTACACAGGCGCGTCAAAGTGACATTTGTGACAGTGACGCGCGTCCCATTCTTTTTTACACCGATCGACCGACAGCGCGCTGTACGCGAACCTATTTTATATTTAAACAAGTTTACAAGAATATACAAGATTTATTTATATAAAAGAGTTTTAATAATATCAAGTATATCAAAATCCCATTGTGTTCACACGAGACACAAACATGGGCGACCGTGACAGGACCCTATACGCGAACCTTTTTTATATTTTTTAAACAAGTTTACAAGAATATACAAGATTTATTTATACAAAAGAGTTTTAATAATATCAAGTATATTAAAATTCCATTGTGTTCACACGAGACACAAACACAAGTTGACAGACAAGCAGGCAGGATGAGACGTCGTCAATGAATTTATTTTGTCATAAAATTGACTGTAAGCGTCCAGTTCATAAGTGATTACTGCAGCTATAGATATCTACACAAAAATCAGAGATCAAAATGCAGATGCATTGCCACTCCTGAGGCCAAAGATCTAAGATTTCTATTGTTAGGAGATCTTTGTCTTATATTTCTCTAACACCAACACCCTTAGGAGACCTTTGTGAGATGGATTCTCGCCTTAGGGCGTTGTGGGAAGGGGGGAGAGACACATACTTTCGATTAGGGGCGTTGCAATTTTTTTTTTGTACGTAGTTATCGAAGATTCGAAGATATTTTAAGTTTTTTTGAACATGGATTTCGTAGGCATATACTACTATGTAATATCACGATGGAGTACTATTTAGTATGAGCGGTTTGAGTAATTTTGTAACAACTTGCAACTTATTGAACGGTTTTTACTGGTGGTAGAGCTCCAGTGACGGAGCTCGCAGGCGTAGGCACCACCGCATTACCTCATATACTTGCCGCTAAATGGTAGTGTTCAGCACTATCGTGTTCCGGTCAGGTGGTAATGTACGGCCCTGTAATTTCCGGCACAGAGGCATAACAACTTAGGGCTCAGAAGTGGGTGAGTGGGTGTCTATAGGCTGCAGTCATCACTTAACATCAATGTGAACTGCATGCTTGTTTGCCACTTTTATTACATAAAAAAAACATGGTGATATCTCAAAAACTATTAGTTATAGACGATTGGTTTCAACGACCGAAAAAATAATAGTCAATTAATTATTATTACAGCCGGTGCAGCGGTGATACAACCTGCGTTGCTGACGGGTGGCAGCGGGCCGCCGAGACCATCGCGCAATTACTGGCACGTCATCCTCGTCATTCTGACGATGTTACTTACCTGTTCAGCCATCGCGTTCACGTATCAGTTATGGCACACACCTGCAGATGTAAGTATATATTATTATAGACTAAAATTGTGTGAAGAAATGTCTTTATGTAAGGTCTAAAGGTCTATGCTTAAGACCAGAGATACTTACTTTTAATGAAAGGAGATGTTGCAAAAATGTATGGACCTCCGGCCATGTATTGTACACAATATGATTAACAGGCAAAATCAATATAAAAACGTTTTTTACTGCATATTTTAACTTACTTAGCTTAGTTTCCAGTTACAAAACATTATTTTCAGAATGGCAACTCAAAACCAACATGGCGAATATGGCGGGCGATGTCATTTTGACATTTTCATTTTTTAAATTGTTTTTTCACGTTAAAGTACTTGGAGAAAAAGTAATATTTTCTGAATACTATCGAAAATGTGTCAATACTATACTAATCGATTTTCAATTAAAAAAGAATCTTCGGAAATTCTTTAAATTGATCGATTCGATACATCGTTTTTTTAATATATGATGCACTAGTAAGATACAGATAGCATTAGTTTTGTTTTATCTACATAGGTACTGTCAATCCCAAGCGTCGGCTGTATCGCCGCCATGTTGAATATGGTTGAAAATGATAAAATCGTTTGAATAAAATGTGGTGGTAACTCTAAAATATATTCTTGAATAAATTAATTGTATTTTTTCGGCTTCTTCTATAATTTACCCAATTTTTGAGGACATGTACGAATCAGGGCCGAGCTCGCAACATCTCCTTTTATTACAAAATTGTAATATAATGTCATCTGGAGAAGCCAGTGATTCTCGAAACAGTGAACTCTAGTTCAGGAATCTATGGAGTCAATATTTAAAACGATGTAAATGTTTTTTTTTGTCACTAAATATTTTTATTATCATATGTATATGTATATATAGCTGACCCCGAAAACGTCTTACTGCCATACAATAAGCCTGGGTTCCACCACGACTTTTGTTAAAGTTAATGTAACATTTCACATTCTGCTCTAACTTTAACAGATTTGTTTTATATTATTTCGCATTAACACATGCTTGTGAAATATATTTTATTTTTAAAGAAAAATGGAAAGAAAAATTTTGACTTCAGGCGAGACTCGAACTGATTTGAAAGATTTGACAAATCGGGCAGGACTTCAGTAGCTCAATTGGAAGAGCGGCTGGACTAAATTCCCAGTAGGTCGCGAGTTCGAGTCTCGCCTGAAGTCAAATTTAACAGATTTCCTTATGTTAAAGTAGGATGTGCAATGTAACAGTTACTTTAACAAATGATGTGGTGAAACCCAGGCTAAATGTTAAAGCCATGTTATTGCCTTCAAGCGAATCCCATTATCGGTGTGAGCAAGCTTACCCGGCAAGCGTCGTTCTGCAGTTCTGCCATAGGCATTATAAATGTTGAAGCCAGTGCTGCATGAAATTAAAAAAAAAACAGACGGATGCTTTCGCTGGAGCGACCAACGCGTTTGAATTAAATTTCTTTTCATGCGCGCTTTTTACTAGAAATGGAAGAATTCCAATAGACCAGACACAAAGAATTTTACCCCGTTATCTCTGATAGCTCCCGACTCGGACATCGAACCCAAGTCCCCAATGCAGTAGTAGTGGCCCGCTACCACTAGGCTACTAAGGTAGTTATGCCTGTATACTTTTTTTACAGACTTTAGACGATTTATCGGGCGAGGAGCTGTACGCGGAGTTAGTGCGGTGGCGAGCGCGTTTGCACGGCCGAGCGGCGAACGAGTTGCACGCATTCCTCACCACAAACCTATTGCTGCTCACTAAGGTATCGTCTTTGCTTAAATTAACATTTTTAAGGTTCCGTAACTCGAAATGAAAAAGCGGAGCCCTTATTCCTAGATAAAGAATCTACTTTGTCCTATGAGGGATCCACTTTGTCCTATAAGGGATCCACTTTGTTGCCTGTCCGTCCGTCTGTCAAGACCCTTTTTCTGTGGAACGTGTGGAGGTATTATAATTACTCAGGTCTACTGGAGTTGTGATAAAATCAAACTTTTAAGCTAACTCAATCGAAAGATTCTCTTTCGGTCATTACCTATATGACGTTTGTCGACCATTTTGATCAAATTATGACCAAAATTTTATGTGCAACAGAGATAACGCTCTACGTAGTAGAAACTAGCCGGTCTCTTTCCTAAACTCGTTGTGCATTATTTCCTGGTGAATACTTTACATCGCTACTATGTCACATTTTTTTTTGTTCCAGGTGCGGCAATCATTAGAAGCGCTATCGGGTGTAATATTAACTGATATGGAGCAGAGCTTCAATGTGGATGTACCTAACGAGACCCTCTTCAGTTAGCGCCCTTGGTTTCTAACCACGCTACACACATAAATAAATAGCTCATCTGCGGAAAAATGCGAACAGTAGTTGTATAACCATAGACACCAGATTTCTTTTCCGCAGACAACCAGGAAAAGATCATGTTTCATATAATGCCAGGTCTGAGCAAAGGTGGGTTCTAACTCAAAGGATAAAAAGTAAAAGAAAAAGCGATTGCGATCCAATAGAAATTAGCAATCGGTATTGGAGAGTAAGGTCGCTGGCATTTAAAGTGAAACTTCTCCTTTTCAAGGTTCAAAAACCTACTAACGGCTAATTAATTGGGGTTTTAATTTTATTATGATGAGGTGATTAATGACCAAATTTTCTTTTGACCCGTTTTGAAGATCATTTCCAATTTGATTTGTACACATGCGTTATTGTGTGTATTGTAATATAACTTTTTAATGGGTTATGATTTACTTCCTTTTTTTGGAAGAATCAGTTTTTTTAATAAATAAATATCATTTAGTTACCAAAAAGTGAAATTAAAATCCTTCATCAAAATGTTACGGTGAGTTGAATTTTAATAGTCTATTCTCAATTATTGTTTTTAATAATTTTATGATATGACTTTAAAAAATCGTATTCAATTTGTTTATAAGACAAAAAAGATAATCATGAACGGTTATATAGTAAAAAGATGTTGGTAAATAGAAGACGTTTTGAAATATTTATAATAACTATGCTTTTATGATCAAAATTTCGGGTTCGTATCACCTCATTTGTAGACATGTGATTAATTTATTCGCTTTGAAACCAGTTCAAGGGATGTCTATGAGGCATCATGGCTTTACATGTAGTGTGCGATATTTAATAACTTTACTATCAGTATGATGTATCGTCATAACGATAATTGTATCGCTCGCTGTATATAGAGGTTGATATAGTTGTTTTAATGTGTCAAACACGATTTACGTTAAGTTGGGGTGGCGAGGGCGATATCTTCTCATAACTGTTGTTAAGCTCATGTTAGATTATATTGCGTATTGGATAAGTTATGCGCTTAACCACGACTGAATTGAAGTAACCTATACAGGAATACTTCGATCGCTATGAATGTTTCGCGGGTATTAGTTGTATAGTTTGATAAGTAATATTGATGATTAGTTTGTTGTGCTCTATAGAAATGTCGTACCGCCATGTTTTTCGTAACAATTTTTAATATCTGATCTTTAGATTTTCTCGCAGTTTATTCGACAGTACTTTAAAAGTAAAATATACGTAATTTTCTACCTAATTTGTATTAGCTTTCTGAATATCGTATTAAATGATATTTGGCATAGGTCGAAGTATCCCTGTAATACCATTTTTAGGACGATCATACTCACAATTTCGTGTGAATGGATGTTGATGTTACTCACATGATTCTCGATTGGAGTTCAATGGAAACCGTTGTTATGTTTACGAATGTGAAAATGTATACATTAGTTTGCCGATTCGTTTAAACATTGTGATTTGAGTGACGTTACTGAGATGGTACCAGCGAAGCATTTAATACATATGATTGTGAATGTGATAGTGTCAAAAAGCGGTGGTGCTAGTATAAGATAAGAGTAGCGATAAATCCAACATTCCTTGATTATCAGCGAATATGTATCGAGTATGTCCTGTGACACAGGTCACGTTAGCTTGAATTCTATATAATATTTTGCCAAATACAACATACGTTTATAATATATTTCTTGCCAATACGTAATGACATCATAAACTTTGTTAGCGCGGTAATTAGTACATTGACCTTTAAGATTTAATACAAGGTTGATGGCATTTCTATTAGGGAATCACTTAGGTACTTCATTTGTATCAAACTGTCCTACGTATTGTTAACTTTGGGTAATTGTATACCTTGTAATAATTTATTATTCTAGTCTTTAGTAACGCTCAACTTATATGTTTTTGGGTACTACATAATAATTTATGTACTTATGGTATAATTTCGAAATTTGTATGTGGAAATTATTGTGAGATTGTTGAAATGATTTAAGTTGAACAAAACTGAACAATCGGTCTTTAAGAAATGGATAGATCGAGTGCTATGGAGATATAAACTAAAGAGAGATGTGCGAATGTCGTAGTATCTAAAAATACAAAGATGACTATCATATTAATTCTATATTATTTTAAGTAGTAAGTATTCGGTTGCAAGTTTATAAGACATTTTAGAGTATACTTATTATGCAATATTTTTTTTAAAATGAATATCAACTTCGGGCAGTTCTTGAGTCTAAAATATGTAGGTAGGACAGGGTTTGTTGGTTTCAATAAAAGTTGGAGGGAGTCAAATTCATTTGACTGGAGTTTGGTTGGTGGAGTTGAAGTTCGGGACCTGTCTGAAACATTTTTTCTTTAAATCATTAGTTAACTCGCATTTGTTAAAGGGCGAAAACTAAGTTATAAATGTTATATAAATTCTTTTTGTATCATTTTACACTATAGAAAAATATTGCTATTGTGTCATACTTTATAAACACATTTCTCTTTAGATTATATGTCTGGGTCCGAATCAATTTTTTTTACAGCGATGTGATATTTCAGTTAGCGCTAATTTAGTTTTTTACGCCTAAAAAGTTTATATATGTGATTATATTTTTGTTTGCGATTAAAATAGGGCTATTTACCATCGGTGCCAAAGTGTTTTTCACTTTATTTTATGACGATTTTGGCCTTGCATCCATATGGCTTGTGTTATGGCTGTGTGAACGCAAATTCTAGAGCAGGGGTTCGTGACTGCATCACGGTTCGGTGAAACGTGAATAGTATTTGTAAGAAAACTAAATTAGGAAATATTATGTGCAATAGACATTGCTATTATATGAAAGATACGTTATAATCTTATTATTACGCGCAGAAAATTGTTTCTGTAACGATATGAGACGGTAAAATACACGCGAGAATGATAGGGATAGTTATCCGTAATCGGTATACCCCGAGGTTGCATTTGTAGCTCTTTGTTCATTCATTTTCGCGTTAGTTAACGTAGTCAAACGTTTATAACATTATTGAGAGGATTAATAATTTCATTTTTACTTTAAAAATAACAAGTATGTCAACTTGCTTCAGAGCTGTATATGGATCAAAATTCATAAAAGCGCATTATCTAACTTGATGGTAAATTGTAGTGTTCAGCGCTATCTTGTCCCGGTCGGTTTTTGTAATTGCCGGCACAGAGGCATTACAGCTTAGGCTTCAGGAGTGACAATGTATCTACATTGAAATATCGGGTTTTATACGTTCGTATTTCAGTATTTACTTACCATCAATGTGAAGTGTATGCTTCTTTGCCTCTTCATTACATAAAAAAAATACAATATTTAATACTTTAATAGCATCTCAATCTTGAGAACAATGGCTAAATATTAGTCGAACTGTGTTCCAGTTTCATGAACCCCGGACGTAAGACATCCGTATATTATACATTAATTATATTTGCCAAAGACAGCACTAGGTTAGTGGTTTGTATGATAGCTAGATGGTAGGTAGGATCATGCGTTTTTGTTTGATTACCCTCAAAATATTCTGTTTCTTGTTACGTTGATCAACATTTTATATTTTCTTTGTTGCGTGGTGTTAAAGTTTATTATGGTGGAAAAAGATTTGAGGCGAGAAATACAGCTTTCTACTGCTTTTATTTTATACATGAAAAGGAAATCGTTCTTTAAAAAAAACCAGCGAATTGCTCCGGCTTCGCACGGGTAGCATTTATTATATTGTAAGGACGCGCCCTAATTCTTTGACAAAAACCTTGATATCTCGGTAAATATAAGTACGTTATAGATAAATTATACATATAAACCTTCCGCATAAAAACCTGTTTCCAACGTTTTAAAATCCGTTCCCAACTTTCCGAGATTAGGGCATACATGCAGACAGAGAAAATAGGGTGACTTAACTTTATAATATGTAGTGATGTACATATATATATTTTTAAATTCCATTTTCATAATGAAATATTTAAAGAACATTGCAAATTAAACTTTATCTTTATACACAAATAAGGCACTGCACGTCAGTGCCCTATTTGTGTATAAAGATAAAGATCTACCCGTGTATTTCTTAGATGGTACATTAAAATGTATTTTTGACGATATTGTTTGTTTTAAAAGCACATATATTTTTTATATTAGTGTTTTCCTAGTTGATGTTATTTTTCTAAAAACGTGTACGTGCTGTAGATATTGTCAGTCTCAAATCTTTTTGTCGACTATAAGTGGGTAAATATAATTTTCCTCTTTCGTCTAGGACAGGAAAAATAGTGCAATGTATAATTTTATAGTAATGGTGATTGTATTGTTTACGAGATTGTGAAGGAGTTTTTGTTATGTATTATGATCATTTTTGTATATATGATTCGAATGATTTGTTGTTATTTAATGTAAATAATAGATAGTGCATATTAATGAATGTTCTTCGTTTTATTTTTCCCCACATCCTTTAGTTATAATCCATTTTCTGTAATTTTTGGAAAAAACACATTCACCGCATTTACTTAATCAACTTACCGCTATTTTTTTTAATGTTATGGAAGTGGTAAACAATCATGCAGTTCACATTGATGTTAAGTGATGACTGCAGCCTTTAGATACTTACACAAAGACCAAGGTCGAAATGCAGATGCGTTACCACTCCCGTGACAGGGTGCTATGCCTCTGTGCCGGAAATTACAGGGCCGTACATAACCACCTGACCGGAACACGATAGTGCTGAACACTACCATTTAGCTGCAAGTATATTAGGGTATTGCGGTGGTGCTTATGCCCGCGAGCTCCGTCACTGCAGCTCTACCACCAGTAAGAAGCGAAGCTAAATTCTACGTTAGTGCTATTTAATTGTGTTCCGGTCAATGGTACGGCTTTTCGTAACAGCTTAGGGCTGTGGCAAGGCATCGAATTTTTTCTAGTTTCTACGTAGGTTTCACTTACCATCAATGTGAACTGAACGCTTGTTTGCCGTTTTTGATATATGTATATTTAAATAAAAAACAAAGTATAAAACAATAATTTATTAAAATATTTCAGTATAATAAAATGTATGATTAACTTTCATGAATTTGGGGCACATGAACAGGGTTCGTATTTATATTTTAAAGTCTTACAAGTTTACAAAATATAATTTAAATGCGAAATAAACGTTTTAGCAATTTGACGATTAATTACGATGATTAACAATTTTTACAGTAATAATTTTAATGCGGATATATCATAAACGCATAACACATTAGGTATTTAATTTAAATATAAGTACCTACATATTTCTTAAAAGTTTGTCTCAAACATTTTGTTTGTGTAACTTAAGAAATAGTGGCGTAGCTGTCGCGGATGCAACGGAGGCGCAGGCGGTCCGCTCCGGGTGCCATGGTACCCGTTTGGGGGTGACATTCAGCTCTGAATTATTATACTACGTATGTGTGGGATAGGCAGTACATTGGACGAAAAAATATCTAAATCAGTTTAGCGGTTTAATCATGACACAATGTAACAAATTCATTTTGTAATTTTTGGGTTGACAACAATATTCGCCTAACTACGTCAATGCTCACAAGCGAAATTGTAATGTTCAACAAATTACTGATGAATCGAATATTTTCAGCTACTTTATATCATACATCTACTCACTAATGAATTGACTAATTTGCCATTATATTAAAACATGGTTTTGTTTATTTTTACACACGGTATGGGCAAAAACTACGTTCGAGAAATTGCTAGGACAAAATCTTCAGTATGATCTGAAATATATTTTCATATTTAATTTTAATAGTTATTTAAATTAACTCACAAAGCAAAACGATACTTTCACAAAGTCTTCACAAGTTTCCGGGACAGCTATCAGTATGTAGTTATATCTACTTTTGAAAATTTTACAACATATTCTATAAATTAAAGATAAAATAATTATAATCTTTCAAATATCTGCATATAAGTGTATAATTAATTTAATCTAGTTTCATAACTAGCATTATTGAAAAAAATATAAACAATGAAGCTGCAGATACAAGGCCTCATTTGTAATAACTAATAGAGTTTTACATTTTATTTTAAATAAATATATTAAATATGACGTTGCAGCTAGAGAATAATACGAGTTTAAACATTATCCCCCTTATTCATAAACGTATTTTAGCTAAAGTGTTGCTAATCTCACCTTTGTCTTTTTCTATCCTGCACATTTGACAATGCAACTGACAAAGACAAAGCATTCTATAGCTAAAACGTATCTAATGTACGTTTATGAATAAGGGGGTAAGTATACAGAAAACGTACTTTCTAAGTACCTAAATTCACGATAAAATACAAGCAATAACGTATTGGATACATTTAAGTTGATATAGGTTGGCGAAGTTATGACGGTCCAGCAATTCAATCTTAATATTTATTCATTAGGCCCCATCCCAAAAGGCACCCCTTTTGGGATGGGGCCTAATGAACCCACCCATCATTTCCCGACACCTTTATTTTGTAATACATTTAAATAAATTAATCTTGAATGAAATTTAATGTAGGACGTAAGGTAGCAACAGAAATAGCTTTTTTAAAACAAATACAAAGATTAGTTAATAAACAATGTTCGTTAGCTGATAATAAGTTTTATTTCTTTTTCGAAAGCGTTCTCTGTTTCTCTGCGTGTTGCACCAACTGCTTGTCGGTGGCCAGTCCCTTTCGAGCCCTGACTGAGTCCATGTACGCCTTGGCTCTGTTCACACCGTCCCACTTCTCGCCCCAATGCAGGTACTCCTCCTCTGTACGTGGCTGCCAGAATGGATCGATGTCTATTACCTGCAGGTGTAATAAAATGATTTATTTTACCGGTGGTAGAGGTCTAGTGGCAGAGCTCGCTTATCTAATCTACTTAAAGCTTTTGGTATTGGCAGTGTTCAGCGCTACCGTGTTTTGGTCAGGCTCAGTGATTTCATCATGTCCTCTACATTGAAATAAATGGTTTTAATGTAGATGTTAGGCTACAGTATTTATCAACCATAAGGTCTGCCCCACATTAGGCGTGCGCGTTCTATTACTACTGTCGTCACACGTTTTCCTTATTTTTATTGTTATGGAAGAAGCAAACAAGCATACAGTTCACATTAAAGGCCTCCCCCACATTAGGCGTGCGCGTTCTTCGGGCGTGTGAGCGACGCAGGGCAACATGAGGCGACGCTCACGAAGCGCGCTCGCGCTTCCCGCACGCTCAAAGAACACGCACGCCTAATGTGGGGGAGGCCTTTAATGGGAACTGTATGCTTGTTTTCTTCTTCCATGACAATAAAAATAAGGAAAACGTGTGACGAAAGTAGTAGATGTAAATAATAATATAGAACCCTAGTCCCAGCGAGAGAGAGTAGTTTAATTATCAGTTTTTATATTATTAATTTTTAACTACATACCGCGGTATTGATTTTTTTCAATATTCAAGAGACTTAGACTGGCATGGCAAATGGTAAATTAACGTTTCTGCTATTATTATTTTCTCAGGCATTTTTGAAATATTAACTTCCTTGCGCAGGTACCTACCGACCGGATATATAAATTATCATGTCGGTGACCAGTTCTAGAGGCATTTTAGTGAATACCTTTACCATCCACTAACATTCTTACCTCCCAGTGGCTGAACATGAGTTGTGGCGCGGCCAAGCCGGAGGTGTGCGTGCGCAGCTCGATGGCGAACTTGAAGCTCTCCGCGACCGGCATGAGCGCGCGCACGCGGAATGACGCGGAGCCGCTCTGCAGGTCACTCGCGACTATTCGACCACCACGTCGCCCCAGTGCCGCGTATAGTTTGCCTGAAAAAAAAAGTAGGTGTTAATAGGACCGTCTTGGCTGTCTTGGTACCTTAGTGGTCGAGGATAGAAGCATCGTAAAGATGTCGTTCACAGATCTTGAATCCGTTAAAACAAAAAGGGAAAGAGAAATCGACGCTCTTATGTTTGCTTCGGTAGCTTAGTGGTAAAGCAGCTCGACTGGTTATCCTGAGGTCGCAGGTTCAATCCCTGGCGGAAGTCAAATTTTTCTTTCCATTTTTCTTTAAATTTAGCTATAATGTGTTATTCCGAAAAATAGAAACTTGACAAAGATAGACTCCGCTTGACTTGGTCGATTTCTCTTTGTTATCAGTTTGTAAAAGGGGAAATGAGACGTTCTACTGATATACCTACTTAGTAAATTATATTTAGTTTTATCCTAGTGATATTTTTACAATATTTTTTTTAGTGTTTATTTTGGTAATTTGGTATAATATAATTGTTATTCACTTTAATTTATTTTGTTTGTTTTTGACGTGTCATAAGAGGTGCCTGTAACCCTAAATGAATTTCTGATTGTGATTCTGATCCATTTCCACTCCAGCGAAGCGAAAAAGAGATATGGAAATAACGAAATCGGAATGGTTTAAACAAACACATCTCTCGTCTCCTCTCCTCTCTGCTTTGGTGGATACCGGGCCTAAATATGAAATAAAATATAAAAATCAACGTTTTCTATTCAGCTTGCTATTTATTTATTCAACCACATTAAGACAGCAAATAAATCGGCCAATTGCTAAACAGTATTCACAAATTATAGTGGCAGTTCCATTAAGTCACAAAACAAACCATAGAATTAAATTAAAACGATTTTATAATGAAGCAATGAATAAATTTGAAAGACAAACCGGTGAATGCACAGACTACGTTTAATTATAAAAAACTATTACCATTAGAACACGGAACCACTTTTTGCGTATAAATCAATGGTGTTTACGGAAATATAAAACATTAAAAATCGTATAATCCAACAAAAAAAGTTTCACTATTAGCAAAAACGAGCACAGAAAACGACAGCGTGCGGTATCCGCGTATCGTGACAGTTTTTCTCACACCAAAAAAGTGGTCGTCCGTTCAAAAAAGTTTGCTTCGTGATGTCATAGGTAAGTACTTGACAAAATATTTAGTGGCCAGCGGCGTAGAAAAATTCCTCGAGTTTAAACAGATCCGTCGCGGCCATTTTGAGATGAAAGGGGGCCTTCCGGTCACGGCCGGGCGTCCGGTTCAACTCACCACGTCCGGCGCGACGAAGCAATCTTGTTTTGTTTGTCAAACAAATCGGGCGGCTTACGAATGACCCTAGACGGTACAATAGACGAGCTGGGAATGTGGGATGCGGAGACGGGTCAAGGGTGAATTATTATAAGAAATGAGAGCTTTCTTTACACCGGTCAAGAGCATTTTTTTACAAATTAATTGTTTAATTAGGTACTTTGTATGGAATAGACTGATTATTTATCTATACTTCTATACTAATATTACTTAGGTGTAAAGAGAAAATATTTGTGTTTTTGTATAAAAATAAATAAATAAATATATGTTTGTAATGCTTTCACACAAAAACTACTGCACCGATTTCAAAAATTCTTTTATCATTAGAAAGCTACTTCTTCACTTTGAGACATAGGCTATATTACATTCATTTCACCCGCGTGAAGCCGGGGCGAGCCGCTAGTGAACTAATAAACCCAGCAAGATATGTTTTTTCAAGTAAAGACCCCTTCACTTACGACACTACCTAAACACAATTTTGGACTTGTTGATTAACCATCGAAAAACATGGCAAAATGCTATGGAAGTTATTAGCGTAGACACTTGTCTACGCTAATAATTTATTTGGCTTTTTTACATATGCATTTTTTTGACGAAAACAAAAACAAACAATTCAATACACAAATTTAGGCCCACTAGAGCTTCCACGGTCCTTATAAGTTTCCAAGCTGATAGGTATGGGATTATTTCAATAGTACACAATGGTTTTGATATAGGTTTAGATATCAGCGAAATATAAAAAATCACAAAGTAATGAATACTAGAGAATGTCGAATCCAGGACCTTAACATAGGAGTACTTAACAGCCTACTAAAACACCAGACTACTGGAGTAGTTACCTATGCTAATTAATTACTTATTATTTTACGATTTTCCAACACAGATATGTAATTCTATAAACGATACCGAGGTCAGGATTTTCGGGTACAAAACTACAAAATCGGGTACCAAATCTTAATATTTAATTGTCGAAAGATTAGATTGTCGTATTTATTAACACATTTATCGGTCAATAACATTTTACTAGTTAATTACTTTCCAAAACGAAAGTAGATACCTATTAAAGTAAATCCTTCAATTGGATTTATAATATATATTTTTAAACATTTATCACAAAATACACGCTAGGTATAGCGTGTATCGATGATTGATGATTGTGTGATCAGTTTGGCAGCTAAAGTGTATGGGAAAGTCTTAGAAAGAAGAATGAAAGAGAAGTCCGACGGGTTGTAGTGGGATGCACAGGGTGGTTTCAGAACTGGAAGAGGATGTATGGATCAAGTTTTCTCCCTCCGCAACATCGTAGAGAAGCATCTGGCTGTGAGCCAGAAGGTTTTCTGCGGTTTTGTGGATTTGGAGAAAGCGTTTGATAGGGTATTACGAAAGGAGCTGTGGGACATTTTGCCAGAGTATGGTATTGATGGCAGTCTGCTCCGTGCAATACAGTCCACGTATGTGGGCTGTCAAGCATGTGTGCGGGTAGATGGTAACATGTCACCCTGGTTTGATGTTAACATCGGTGTCAGACAGGGTTGCGTGCTTTCGTCTAGGCTGTTTATCATATATCTGGACAAATGCCTCCAGAGGGTGAAGTTGATGGATGTGGGAGTGCGTATGGGTGACTTAACGGTGAACTGTCTGCTTTACGCAGATGATGCGGTAATTGTTAGCTCTACACCATCTGGGCTACAAGCACTAGTCACAGTCATGAAAGAGGATTGTATCGAGAAAGGCTTACAATTGAATGTGGATAAAACTAAAGTATTAGTATTTGAAAGAGATGAGCAGAGAACAAATGCAAGGGTAGTAGTAAATGATGCAGTGTTAGAACAGGTGGATGAAATTGTATATCTTGGATGTGCTTTTAGCAAGGATGGTAGGTACCACTGACATAGAAAGAAGAGTGCTTGCTGGGAATTCCGTGAATGGAGCGTTGGGTAAGCTGCTAGAATCTAAACATCTCAGCTAGCGGGCGCGACTAGCCGTACATAATGCTGTACTTACTCCAACGCTTTTATATGGAAGCGAGAGCTGGGTATGCAGGAAAGAGCATGAAAGTAAGTTGAACGCGGTCGAGATGAGATCATTGCGCAAGATCTGCGGTGTATCACTCACCGATCGCGTTCGTAATGAAGATGTAAGAAAGAGGCTTTGTGTGAATGATAATATCGGTGTAAAAATGAAAAAAGGCATACTCCGATGGTTCGGGCATATAGAAAGAATGTCGAATGAGCGAATGACTAAACAGATATACAATGCGAATGTGGATGGTTGCAGAGGCCCAGGAAGACCAAGACTGACCTACCATGACCAAATAGGTCGAGTTCTGTCTGATGGTGGGATCAAAGTCTTAGGAATCGGCGTGCATGTATGAAGAGAATGATGAAAGTAGACGAGGCACGAGAGGTTTGTCAGAACCGGGATATCTGACGCTCTACACTCTCTGCCTACCCCGTTAGGGACCTGTCGTGAAGATACATACATACATATAGGTATAGCGTAGAAGTAAAGAGTTACGCTGGATCCACATGTTGGCCACAACGTTGGCTGCTGACACGCACCAGAGAATCACCAACGCACATCGCTCATCCCAACGTTGGGCCCAATGCTATTTTCTAGATCTACACCACAGTACAAATATGAACAGTATGGTAACTACGTACAAAACGTTCGAAATGACTCAGTACTGCAGCACCGCGAAAACCGCTTACAGGCCTAGTGCATGTTTGTGTGAGTGTGACGTTTCAAGGTTTTGTACGTAGTTTCCACACTGTTCATATTTGCATTGTGTCTACACGTTGGACGTAGCGTTGGCGCTTACGCTACATCCAACGTGTGGAGCCGGCCTTATGGGAGAAAAAAAATTAATTTGTTACGTTATACCGATTACCAAAAGTCCGTTTGTTAGACACGCATATTTGAGGTTAGTATAAAAACAAATGAATTTCGGCTATCGTGGGTACCTACTTACAAGAAACAATGGAATAATGTTAGGTCATGAACACAATAAGTACACTTGATCAACATTTTTGAATTCTATTTGATATCTATATAGCTATATAGGTATAATGCAACTGTTACGCACAAACACTTCATAGGTAGGAACAGTTTTGCTGGAGCTAGAGCTACAGTGACGAAGATATATTAAAAAAAAAACTGCACCGCATTACTTAATCTACTTACCGCTTAATGATAGTGTTCAGCGTTAACCTGTTGTGTCAGGTGGTAATGTAGATACGGCCCTGTAATTTCCGGCACATAGGCATAAGACCTCAGAAGTGGTTACATATTTGTAGTAAAAAATTGTCAGGATAATGATTCATGTCTAATGGATATTCAAAAAATAAGTAGGTATTTTATATAAAAATTAATTTAAATTCAGTGATCATTCATAATTCATATCGTGTCAAAATATTTGTTAAATAGACTTAATGGTCACAAGATAATACAATTGAATTTCAAGATTGTTAACCGACTTCCAAAAAAAGGAGGAGGTTCTCAATTCGTCCGGATCTTTTTTTTTATAATAAACAAACTAACCAACATGCAGAATGTATAATTTAATTTAATACACTCAGTGTAACCTGCGCGTTAGCATTTCTCCAAACACGTGCACCGAACTTACGTCGAAGGCTGCGTGCAATTCGAATCGGTCGAGAGAAGCCCATTTCCTGTGGTTTGGTTCGGTAAATAATAATTATAATACAACAGTGTGAATGGTAAGCCAACCGACAGTTTTTACTCGAGAAATTATGCTCTTATACTCCTCACTGTTAAAAGTCGTTGTACTGCTATAGGTTGCTTTATCTAAACATGATGCTGACATTTACAAGATGTATAGCATTAGAATGCTATACATCTTGATCTTGATTTAAATTAATAATAGGCGTTGGCATATTATTAGTTTAAATTTAGTTGGCATATTATTATTTCCTTTATCTCTGGTTCTATTGGGATTTTTCCATTTTCTGGAAATACCGGAGTTGTTTTTATGAGTAAAATCTTTGAACGTAGGACGGAAGTCAATTTAATTTTGTAATAGTAACATGATTGATCTGATTTTATTCTTCAAAGTAGCAATCAAGCATTTGTAAAAATTATAGATACTCCATTTTTTGACATCTACATTAAAAATAAGCTGATCATCATAATTTCAGCCAAAAGACCTTTTTACCTACTGCTGAACAAAGACCTCCTCCAAAGAATGCCACAACGAACGGTCCGGGGCCGCCCTCATCCAGCGATTTCCCGCGACCTTCACCAGGTCATCGGTCCATCTTTTGGGATGACTTGAATAAGCTGATGTGTTGCCACATTTGTCACCCCTGAGATCTGAAATAGTACTTTGCCTCATGCTTGCGATTATACATATGCTACACGACCTCAGCGTAGTAGTAGTGGCCTGCTACCACTAGGCTACCGAGGCAGTTAACGAACGATTCGTCAGTTTTTATCCCGGTGGTGGTGAGCCTATTAACATTTCTGGGCAAATTGCCAAACTCCGAGGGTGGCAATTTGCCCAGAAATGTTAAACTGGGAAACTACCGAAAATGGAAAAAATAGCACTTAACCCCGACACGAAACTAACCCAAGAACCCAGCTTAGCAATAGTGGTGTCAAAAGAAAAAGTCCAGAAAGTAGGTACCTATGAGTATATTATTGTACCTACTTTTAAGTTTGAACATTTCAGTAGATAATAAATAGCAAATTAAAAATATTTTTCTCATCGATAAGATGTAGATTGCAGATCTGATTAAATATACAAATTAATTTTAATGTCATGCTGTTATGATAATCACGTATGATTATATGCGTTTACACGAATTATAATAATATCATCCTGATATAAATCCCGATTGCATTTTTTATTTTTGTATTGTTATTCAGTTTCCGCCCGACTAAATTAGATTCTTAAAACAATCACGTTTAGCATGACAGGATTAAATCCAGTATTTTTTAAAGGATTCTTGCTTTTAAGACCTATAAAATATATGACATGATTTTGATATGGTCTCTATCTTTTTACCTACTTACCTACATGAATAGAGGTACCTGTTGAGATTCGAGGTACCTAACCTTATATAACAGTACCTACCATAAGCGGAATATTAGACTTTTTAAAAATAAATTACGATAAATTTGATGTATGTATGTATCTTCACGCCAGGTCTCTAACGGGGTAGGCAGAGAGTGTAGAGCGCCAGATAAAGTTGATGTTTTTGTAAATGTACAAACCATCAGGTAGCGCTCGCGCTGTCTACTTTTCAATCGACGAGCAGAAAGGGTTTTCAGTCTAAACGTACAAGTAAAATTCTGTAAGATTCAGGTTAATTACTTACCTAATCTATGTGATGCCAAACGGTAGGTACCTAGTGTTCAACACTAGCATGTTCCGGTGAGATGGTACTGTATGGCCCCGTAATAACTGTCACAGAGTCATAACAACTAAGATGTCAGGAGTGGCAACGCATTTGCATTTAGACCTCTGGCTTTTGTGTAGTCTATAGGCTGTATGTAGGCTGCTGTCATCAATTAACATCCAGGTGGACTGAATTCATTACATAAAAAAAAATAGAACAAACTGAATATATTTGGATCATTTTCGGAAATTAATAAAAAAAGCTCAACGATAGGTACCAAATGTCTTATGCCATCAGCTTTTTGGAAAGATGTACTTAATTTAAAGTTAAATTTTCTTTTCTTTTCAAGTGACCTCAATCAGTCAATTAATTCGATATCTTTCGACGTAATAATCAATAGTGACTTGAAGATTCCGATAATTGTTGAAAAATGATGCAATGATTGGAACCTACGGCGCTGATTTGCAACATTGTATCAAGCCATTACTCTCACATAGGGATGTCACAACACTAACATCGATACATCGATGTTTTCTTAGGAAATGCTTGTAATACTAATGTTTTAGGGTTCCGTAAACAAGGAACCCTTAAAGTTTCGCCATGTCCGTCTGTCTGTCTGTCTGTCCTAAGTATACGCCTTAATCACGCGGATAAAATGGTAGAATAAAAACATGAAAAATACAATTAATAAGGGTACCTCTCCTACATGTAACACACGGATTTTTTTTTTATTTTTGCTTTTCTATATAGTGTGGGATATTATTGGATAGATCTTTCAAAAATTTTAGAGGTGTGCTAACATCATTTTTGGATTGAGTTAACTGTTCGTGTATAATATCCACAAGTGTATATATATAAAAAATAATATATATACAATTGTGGATCAAACAAGAGTAGGTATACTATCGAGAACATCAACTTAGATTAAACGTAACGTAAGTATCTTCACGCCAAGTCCCTTACCGTCACTGCGATTGCCAATCCGCATGTCATGCGTGGCGATTGTGGCATATCCCCTTCGTATGGGGAAGCTTTGGTCCGGCAGTGGACTTTACTCATCGATACTCCGATGGTAAACATCAATAGTTCAATTAACACATCGATGTTTCACAAACGTCGTTTGTATCCTCACATTCACACACTATTATAATTCTTAAAAGTTCATGTCGATGAAAAGGGAGTTCGTGTTTCGCTGACCTATCGATCATTTGCAAATTTATCGGAATGTTGAATTTTATGTAGCTTTAATGCTTCATTAAAGATAAAATTAAGGTAAATGTACTTTGCATTCACGTGTGACTGTCATATTTATCAGACAAATAACTTAATTCATCAACGTCAATTCGTATTTTCACGAAGGGATTCGCATCAGTTCTGTTCTGGCATCTGGAGGTCTGTCTTTGTATTATATTAATATTGAGAACTTGATTCAGTATTAAACACTTGCGAGCTTTAAACTGGAATATCATAAACTGGGGTAACAATATATAATAAAACATGATTGAACAACCCCCGTCTATATGATTCCAGTTTAAAGCTCGCGAGTGTATTTATATGTAACGTAATTGATCCATATTGTGTAATAATAACCTTTTCACATTAAATACCTTTATTTGATTGCAATATCAGCATAAAGATTCCGACGATTTGAGAACCTCCTTCTTTTTTGAACTCGGTTTAATAGACATCTATATCAAAAGACGTTCAAAATTTATATCCATCTGAATAAACAATAAATATTTTCTCGATATTGCAATAAAATGAACGAATTCCACCTGACCGGAACACGATAGTGCTGAACACTACCATTTAGCGGCAATAAGGTAATGCGGTGGTGTCTACGCCCGCGAGCTCCATCACTTGAGCTCTACCACCAGTAAAGTAAATATATCGTTTTTGTTTTGCAAGTAAACCCCCGGTTTCTGAGAGGACCGGTTTAACAACGGGCAGATGTAATGCTGTGTCATAAGACAAGCCCGAACGCGTGTCTGTCTGTTATGGGCCGCTGTAGACGGATGTCCTCGGAAACTGAGTCCATAACTCCGTTATTAACGGATAGGCATATAGGACACAACGGTGTATTTGCGCCTTCGACATTTTTTACTAGAAACGACTAGGAAATACATTATAAGTGTAAAAGCATATCCGTACGTCTTCTTATTTTATTGCTTTTGTAGATGCTGCTGGATTGGATATAAGATTTGATTATAATAGGTTGGGGAAAAAGTCTTTTCGCATTATAGTATGTATGAACTTGTAATAAAATTTCTTTGGCTGTAGTATTTGTATCTGGCTGGTTTTGGTATCATTGAAAGTTAAAATTTTAAAGAACATAATTCCAAATTCAAATTAGGCAAATGTGTGATTTTTATTTGTTTTTCGTACTATCAAGATGAATGAATCTAATGAAGAAATTCGATACAATTTAAAATTTTACTACAAAAAAGGTAAAAATGCAACACAAGCCGCGAAAAAAATTTGCGATGTTTATGGACCTAGTGCAGTGTCTGTGAGAGAGCACAAATTTGGCTTAAGCGTTTTCAATCCGGAAATTTTATGTCAAAGATGCACCTCGCTCTGGTCGCCCTATTACGGATAAAATCGACATATCAGTAGTTACGACGTAGCTGAAGAACTGAGAATTGATCACAAAACAGTTTTGGCGCATTTGAAAAAAGCTGGGTACAAAAAAAAAGCTCGATATTTGGGTACCTCACGAGCTCACTGAAAGAAACCTAATGAACCGTGTACTTATTTGTGATTCTTTATTACGACGTAATGAAACCGAATAATTTTTAAAGAAGAAAATAACTGGTGATGAGAAGTGGATCACGTACGACAAGAACGTGCGAAAAAGGTCGTGGTCAAAGGCCGGTCAGGCTTCACAGACTGTGGCAAAACCCGGGTTAACTCGCAATAAGGTGATGTTGTGTGTGTGGTGGGATTGGAAGGGCATTTTTCATTATGAGCTATTACCACCAGGCAGGACTATCGATTCTGAACTCTACTGCGAACAACTGATGAGATTAAAGTAAGAAGTTGAGAGAAAGCGGCCGGAATTGATCAACAAAAGGTGTGCGGTGTTTCATCATCATAACTCTAGACCTCACACATCTATAGCCACTCAGCAAAAATTAAGAGAGTTTGGCTGGGAGGTGTTAATGCATCCGCCGTATAGTTCTGACCTTGCACCTTCAGATTTCCACCTGTTTCGGTCTCTTCAGAATTCTTTATCCAATGTTAGGTTAACATCACGAGAAGACTGCCAAATCCACTTGTCGCGGTATTTTGATGAGAAGTCCCAAAATTTTTATAGCAATGGGATCATGTCCCTACCTACAAGATGGCAAAAGGTTATCGAACAAAATGGTACATACATACTCTAGTTAAATTTAAATAAACTATATTAAAAAATGTTTTGAATTATCTTAAAAATGCGAAGAAACTTTTTCCCCAACCTAATACATTATTGTGATAACATTTTTGAGAAGATAGTTTTGAAGACATTATCAAGGGATTAATATGACTACGTGGCGTTGGTACCTGGGGTGCTACCGCCTATCTGTATTGCTGCTGACATTGTCATTGCTGTCAAATTTTAATGTCGATTTGTAGCTCCTTTAAAAGTAGTATTGATAATATGATTGATGTTCTCGTTTTCGTAGGAGATAAACAAGCGATAATGGTAGATTATTTCGATTATTGTTATTTAGTTAAAGTAAAAATCGACTTTAAAATTTGACAGCAATGACTATGACGACAGCAATGTCGATAGGCGGCCTCACCCCAGACCAAAACGGTCAAACCATTCCAATCGGGCGGTAGTAAGTGCAATAACGCAAGATGGGCAGCGGCGTCTTGCGATAAAACTACCGCCGCTACGATCGCCCATTCGCAAGCCAAGCGTGGCGAATGAAAATTATGGCATATCCTCTCTTATGGCTTTGGTCCAGTTGTGGACATCATTCGTGGAAAGAGTAAAACTTCGTTATAGTATTCTGGTTAAATAGTATTATTAGGTACTTGTATGGTAAGGTGGTCATATTTGTTAGTGACATAATATCTGCATCATATACCTACCTAGTTTAACCTCGGGAATAGCAACGCATATCCATTGAAATCTTTGGTTTTTATGTTAAATGTTTATAGACTACAGTAATCACTTACCATCTATGTGTGTGTACTGCACGCAAGTTTGCCATTTCATGGCACATAAAAAATTGAATTTTGAGGCACTTACATATTAAAAGAAAATTATATATATTATTTATGTAATGAAAGTGGCAAACAAGCATGCAGTTCACATTGATGTTAAGTGATGACTGCAGCCTATAGACACCCACACAATGACCAGAGGTGAAAATGCAGATGCGCTGCCACTCCTGAGGCATTAGGTGTTATGCCTCTGTGCCGGAAATTACAGGGCCGTACATTACCACCTGACCGGAACACGGTAGTGCTGATCACTACCATTTAGCGGCAAGTATATTAGGTAATGCGGTATGCGGTGGTGCCTACGCCCGCGAGCTCCGTCACTGGAGCTCTACCACCAGTAAGACATACATATTTAAGAAACAAAATCGTTTGTCAAAAACAAGACATTTGAACATTTCAATATTCACAATCAATATGTACGTGATAACAATAGCAATACTATATAAAAGATAGGCTACATCGCATTCATGGCGACTATGTAGATCTGTTGATTTACAATTTTCCCACGATGTTAAACCAATCTGCTCACGTAATTCCTGTCGTTGTGTTTTCCGGCTTTAATGAAACTTATGGGCGGCGCGGGCGCAGAAAATGTTATTACACACGCTTCTTCGGTTGGTGATCCATTGGCGAGTGTAGTCAGTTACACCGTTTAGAAAAATACACAAGACTTTTACGTTCTATTTTTCTTCATAAATCATTCCGATGTATGTCTTTGTATGTAGATTTATTTACAAAAGGCACTTTTGTGAAAATACCTCATAATTACGTTTAGTAATAGCCAGGGATACTTATAGATATGACATTTCTGATCTGGCGTATACATGTATACCTACTAATAATAACATACCAGTTATGTTAATAGGTATCTCTTATCTACGGTTACGGATATGAAATGATCTCAGATTATTGTCTATAGCTTTTTAAGTCGAAAAAGTTACAAAATAGTTACAATTAGATTTTAAAAAAGTAAAATGCAACAACATTAATTTTAGAGATTTCTTTTTTATCGGAATTCACTTTATTCATAAAATCTTAATACAAAATCTCTAAATTAATTAAATATTTTTTTACTGGTGGTAGAGCTGCAGTGACGGTGCTCGCGGGCGTAGGCACCACCGCATTACCTAATATACTTGCCGCTGAATGGTAGTGTTCAGCACTATCGTGTACCGGTCAGGTGGTAATGTACGGCCCTGTAATTTCCGGCACAGAGGCATAACACCTTAGGCTTCAGGAGTGGTAACGCATCTGCATTTTGACCTTGGTCTTTGTGTAAGTGTCTAAAGGCTGCAGTTATCACTTAACATCAATGTGAACTGCATGCTTGTTTGCCACTTTCATAAAAAAAAATTGTGTGTTTTTTGCATTTTAACCAATTTCAACCAAAAAAATATTTTTCAAAACTTAATTAAGTATCCATTACTTATTATCGGTTTCTCGATTTCGTACTTGGTTTTAATCGCCAACGGATCTTAGCCGCAATAATAGGTGATGTACGTGACAGCATGGTCCTCATTAAATTCTAGATACAATAAGAATACTAATTGACATTTTGTATTATTGCGAATTGCAATTATAATTAACTGCTCTGTAACTGTCTCAATAATTTATAAAAATATTAATTTATACGGATATGTTATTATTATAGGTAGGTACTTATTGTGTGTGTTAAAATGTGATTTTATTTTATCAACATTAGTATTTCATGTTGCAACAGTAATTTTCAAAGTCAACATCATTGTAAAGATTGCACAATGCCGAGTGAATTCTTATTTATTTTATTTCAAAGTTTTACAAAATGATTAAACATAATTAATTTTTTTATTCAGGATTTAATGTAACATGTAGCTCAATGATTGTGATACAAACTTTCTTATTTCATATTATTCAGTAGGTACTAAGTATATCTAAAGTGGCGTGCATTGCAAACTCGCAGGCAGAACGAGCAGAGCCGATCTCAGTACCTCGCGGTTGGGGTATTTTGATTTATTTAGAAATACATTACTAAGAAAGAAGTCTACAATGTTGAATATTTAACATTTATTTAAAAAAGGAATTATTTCAATTTATTCTTTTGATGAGGTGGTGAGGTGAGCTCAATCTATTTGCCTATATGCAATGTACACTACAGGTCCAAACATAAATCCAGCGCAATCAGCCAAGAAGCCAAGAATCAAACGTTTAAACCGATATAAATTCCACAAGTATATCCAGCTGTAACAACATATGAAAATCCAGAGCGAGCCATTAAAAATTCTGGTCTCGATTGAAGGACAGGAGACAGTGCGACAATAATTGCCGGTCCATTTTCCGCGAGCGAGGTGATAACACCCGCCCGCCGCATCCGCTAGCCGCGCCATTCCCACTGCCTCTCAAACTTTACTCTCTATAATTAAAAGCATTCTTGCTCAACATTTTATTAGATAGATATATTTATTAAGCAATTCGAGTTTATAAATTTTCCTCTTACAATACATACAAAAAAAAAACTTATACTTTTGCATTGATAATCCAGGTGGTGAATAAGCATGCAGTTCCCATACCAACCGATAAGTAGAGCGACAATCGCACCCATTAACCGCATATGTATATCTCCACAACGCCCTAAGCCACATTTCGGATATAGCGGTCTTCTTTAGGCGGTCGTTTAAATGGCTGAGGCATTTGCGCTCACCGCTTGTAGATTATGAGAGGCTGCTTTAATCGTCTACATACATCGGAAAGTTTACATTAATGGTAATTTATACCATAGACTAATAATACTGTCTAATGAAGTAAAAAAAAAGAGCTTTAGCCCTGCTAGACAGACCCGTAGAGGCCCGAGTAGGCAAAGGCCCGGCTGGCGAACGGCATCTCGACTATCGAAAGGTTCCATCACTAGAGCTCTGTCGGTAGTAAAGTTACCTAGGGTATTGTATTTATGACATATAATATATATGATGCAATGCATTTATGAAACGCCTTCCTTCTTTGAGTTTGAGTTTTCACAAATTCATCTAAGCCGATATTCTTTCGTACTTTATAATTTTAATTATTTCAAATCAGGCCACTGGCACGTGTAACTTGAGAACCGCTGTCGTAGAAAAACGAAATAATACCCACACTACGTCTCGCCGCCTCTCCGGTTGTTAGTAACGGAACGATAAATAGACTGTAAGTGCTGCTCGTTGCCAGTGGAAATGGCAAAAAAATGCTATTCGATTTCCATTCTTGGTAGGCTCGAGACGAATATATGGTGTTAATATGATAGGTAGCAATTCAAATTTTAATTGAACATTTCCATTCTCAAAGACAGCAATTATTTTTACTGGTGGTAGTGTCTCTGTGGGGTTTGGGGGAATAGGCATTTTTGTGTGGTTTAAGCTATGACCCTCCAAATAATAACTTTGAACTGATCCAGCTATTGTTATTATAATTAGTGGATGTATGTAACTCCACGCCAAGTCCCTTACTAGGTATGTAGAGAGTGTGGAGCGCCAAATATCCCGATCCTTACAAACCTCCTGGGCTTCTTCTACGTGTATCATTCTCTTCTTACATGTAGGCGTATGTTAGAAATCCTCCTAAGACTCTTGACCACAATCTTTAACCTATTTGGTCAAGGGTAATAAAAGACTAACATCATGATATTTAGTGCCAAGAATAGCAACGTAATGTGAAAACTTTTGCGTTTTTGTAGATATTTTAATGGAGTCAGGCAAATACCAGTAGAAGATCTTGAGGACTATGCAGCATTGTCTTTGAGTATGTTGAGTAGCTTACTTACTTTTTTATCTTATGCGGTGATAATACGAGATCCCAAGGTCTACCTACCGCTTCCTGTGTTCAATAATATTAGTCAATCAGAGACCACCCGTGCCTCAATATCGGGGCGACGTGATTGTGCTGATGGGTTGATGGTCTGTAAACACTGACAGGTGTCAGTCAAGATTTCTGTGAAAGGAAGTGGGTTCTTAGCGCGCCTCCGTTCCACCGGGAGACTATTTCGCTCTATACGCCATTGCATTTGGCGGTGATTTACCGAGCCAGCGTCATGTAGTTATAACCTTAAGGATACGTTTTATATTTTTTCTAGTTACTCTGGAATAACCGAATATCATTTAGTGTAAATATATTTCGATAGATAGATACAATATGTGTTTGTCGTAAATAGTCGTAATGAATATCTAGGTAATTATTAATCTAATTCTTAATTAATAAATCTTTATTTTATGTCCCTAGGACTTTACTCGGGCCTACCTTACATTTGATTACATTGGAAGTCATATTTTCAATTTCATTCAATCCTTTGTTTATTTTATCTCTACCTTACATATATAGGACGCCTGTTTACGTTGAAACTACCATAATTATAGTATTGATAGTAGGAAAACAGGACAATGCAACGTCCTGTGCTTATTTTTTCCCATCGAGATAACTCCATAATGCAAATTCCGAAAGTAGATTCTTTTCCACTATTTACTCCCAAATTGTCCTCTGATGTGATTAAAATAGGACTTTTTGTATTAGCTACACGAATTTAGTAAAATATACTATCGATAAAACATAATCGTAGCGATTATACCCTCCGGTCCGGGTTTGCGAACGGGAGTCAGCACCTATAGCGATCGCTAACGGATACCGGCGTACGTCAATAAGTAAGCATTTTAAATATCTTTGAACCAATAGCCAACTATCAAATCCCTATAGAAGATACTAGACGGGAAAATAACGTTGATTGGGCCAGTCTATTTAGGAGATCTCGAGTGCGACCGCCTATTTAAAATGTTGTCAACATTGTTACTGATATCAATTTTTCATGTCAATTTCAACATTCTTTTGAAGCAATGGTGGTAGGTAATTTGACTGGCGTTCTCGCTATCGTAGGTTATAAAAAAGCGATAATGATACAGTTCGATTATCTTTTAAAGGAGGCTTTTGTGAAAAACTTCTTCGAAGTGTGTCCTTCATTTATGTGTAGCTCCATGGCAGTGAGCAAAAAGTCGAGCGCCGTCCCGTGCCGGATCATCCGACATTACATTTTTCCTTCATCCTGCCCCCGGCTTCCCGTCACGGTAGCGCAAGAACGACGAATTCGAACGATATTCGATAATCGCGCGATATGCACGCTGAAGAGCCTCAGTATTCGGTGGTCCAGCGTTTTTTTCCTTCTTTAGGGTTCCGTAAAGAAAACTGGAACACTGAAAGCATTTTCACACTAGTGATTACTTTGAGTGATTTCGGCGATTTTCGATCAAATTGGAATCTCGATTTAGCAGAATAAAACTAGCAGGCAATGTGGGCGCATTCATAACCGCCGCTATATCGCCGCCCGTCCGAGGTGATATCGCGGTCGTTATGAATGGTATTTTATCGCGGTGAAATCAATCGCCTCGACTTGTAATCGCCCAAAATAAATCATGAGTGTGAAAAGACTCTTAGACCCTCGAATCCCTCGTGTATCTGTCTATCAGGGGTTTTAATCCTGCTAGCATAATTAGTCATTGTTATTGGATAGCGATTGAATGGCGTTGGATAGCGTTCCACTGTCTTGCTTTAATCAATACGAAGAGTAAGACACCGAAGCGATTCAAACGATCCTAATAAAGAATTAAGTTCCTGTTCATTTTTCACAGTCAATTTGATTGAAAATTACTAAATTACCAATTGTGTTGAAAGTGTACGAAATTCGAATTCTCCAAGTACGGCCCTGCAATTTCCGGCACCGAGGCATAACACCTTAAGCCTAAGAAGTGGTAACGCATCTGCATTTTGACCCCTGGTCTTTGTTGTTAGGCTGCAGTCATCACTTAACATCAATGTGAACTGCATGCTTGTTTGCCCCTTTAATAACATTAAAAAAGATGTTGATTTCGAAACCATTGGTAAATAAAGATTAATAGAGATACGGGCTTTCATATAAAACTCCTTTTTCAACGGACTTAAATTCCACGTATCAGATAATGACTGAACCCAATAATTGTGAACGTGTAACGGTTACCGGGTTATGTATAGATGTGTTATTGCGTTCGTTGGATTATTTTTAGGCGCTGCTATCAATGGCGGGCGATATTGAAGTTGAGAGGTCGCCCGTGGGCGATCGGAGGGCTTGCACGTGTGGTCCGACCACCGAAACTACGAAATACATCCCCTTTAAAATTAAAAAAACTCTAGAAAGATAGAAAACAGTTTTGAATTTTAAATAGCCTCGGTAGTCTAGTTATCTACATTTTAAAGAAAAAGGCTTTGAAATTCCTTGCCTGTTGAAATCCATCGAGCTCAATCATGAGAGTCTTACAAAAAGCGGCTCTACACGCACTGTTTGCTTACTCTTTTTCACGATCGTCAGTATAGATATATTTAATTTTTTTATTGCAATTCCTATTACTAATCTATTATATTAAATATATTATTCTTTACTCTCTCTCTATGTGATATACAATGTGCCTTCTTTATACTTGTAAATGATATAGAATGTTTAAAGAAAAACGATTATTTAATACATAAACCATTAGAGATTGTAACAGAAATGAATAAGTACTTTGATAATTTGGCTGCTGATACTTTAAATAAGCCCATCAGTTACAAACCGAGTCAATCTAGAAATCTCAAAAGCATATTTATGTGGCCTGTTGACTCAAATGAGATTTAAACCATTACATAAGGGGGCTCTAGATTGGAAGTCACTAATTACCGTCCAATAGCGTTATTGCCTGGTTTTTCTAAAGTTTTGGAGAAAGTAATCTATGTTAGACTCTCTTCGTTTCTGGAAAATTGTAACGTTTTAAACTGCAATCAATATGGGTTTCAAAAAAAAAAACACAATACTAGCAGTCTTTATATCTTTACAATTGGTTTGGAATACTATTAATACTAAGAAAAATTGTGTAGGACTGTATTTAGATCTAAGTAAGGCTTTTGATTCTGTATTGCATAATATTCTTTTAACACAATTAGAAAATTTAGGAGTAAGAGGAATTTCAATAGACCTGATAAAATCATATCTCGAAGACAGACAACAAGCTAGATGTATAAATGTTTATAACCAAGAGACGAAAGAGATAGAAAAGGTCATGTCAAATATGGAACCAATCTTGCTTGGAATTCCTCAAGGAAGCATATTGGGACCTTTTTTCTCACTGTATATATATATAAATGAATTACCAAGGAACGTAAGGCATCTTTGTACAATGTTTGCTGACGATGCTACAGTTCTCATATCGCAAGGGAATTTAAATGAGTTGGAATTCGAAAAAGAAGTAATGGTAACTTTAAGTGACATTAAGATATGGTTAACTACAATAAATTTATCTATAAACTTAAATAAAACTACAATTCTACAATTTAGAAATTATAAAAGAGTGCCTGTACAAATAAACATATCAAATTCGGGCGAGCAAATAAAAGAAGTCTCAGAGACCAATTTACTTGGTATCATAGTGGACTCTCATTTAAATTGGAAATCTATAATATAAAAATAAGTCGGGTTTTCCTTCCTGACGCTATAACTCCAGAACGCATGAACCGATTTTCACGGTTTTGCATTCCTTGGAAAGGTCTCGGGCTCCGTGAGGTTTATAGCAAAGAAAAATTTTATCAGGATTATAAAACGATATCCACGCGGGCGAAGCCGCGGGCAACAGCTAGTCTCATATAAATAAGATTAATAAAAAGATCTCCTCTTACACCTATCTATTGTCAATGTTGTAATGTTGTAATGTTGTAATGTACACAGTTACTGTTCAATAAATATTTTCCTAAATATTTATTTTTTGTAGTATCTAGTAGTTGTTTTGTCGAAATTTCTTTAAGTTACTGGCTATGTATCCCTTGTTTCTCATTATTTGTATTTTTGGTCAACAATAAAGAGATACTTACGGCCAAATACTCAAACGTCACTTAAATCTAAGTGGGACTTAAAAGTCTTCTGTCTTTATAAAACACGTTCAAACGATAGAGATACCGCACCGCATATTTGAGGGACGCTTAAAATTGAGTGACGTTTGAGTACTCGGCCATTAGGTACTTATTTGTTAGCCGCATTAGCAGTTTGGGTATGTCCGCTAAATAGCCTACCTCTACTACCAGGGACTGAAAAAAAGTATAAAAACGATATATTATGCATGCTTACTCTTCAATAATACAAAGGCGTGAAGTTATGAGAGACTATTACCTAACCCTCAGTCAGTTATGAATGCAAAACAATCAACATACACACACGCTTAATCAAATCAAAAAGAATTCCACCAGTTGTCGTGTTTGTACCGTAAAATCTATTAAATTCGAATCGATCATGGTAAAAAAAATATATTTGCGATAACCAAATACGTTAAGTTTATAATTTACCCGTCATACCTAACCATGACCGTGGGAAATGACATGAATAGCACCAAATTACTACCCGACACTAATTTTTACACGTGTCTCCGATTTGAGAGACTGTTCAGTAGGTATTTTTATTAACTTTCTTCGTTGTCATTTTGTTTAGAACGCTATTATGTGGTTGATTTGGAGATAATAATCTTGCGTGTTTGTAGAGGATGGGTATATTATTATTGCCGCTTGTAGTATGTTTTTATTTGACGTAACTTCACCCTGTAATCGCCGAAGGGGAAGGCAGAGGTAAATGCAATGATTAATTCAAGCATACATGCAAACACCCACAATTCGCCGATTCCAATAATTTCTACTCTTTTACTTATTATCACCTGACTGGAACAAGATAGTGCTGAACAGTGAATACCATTTGGCGGAAAGTAGTCGATTAGGTAATATAGTGGTACCTACACTCGGGACTAGAGCTCTACCACCAGTGAAAAATCTGGAGCTCTACCTCCAATATGTATGAATATCTAGAGCCAAATAAAAATAGCATTAAACTGCCTCAGAAGCCTAGTGGTAACAGGCCATTACTACTAGGATGGGGTCCTGGGTTCGATGCCCGGGTAGGGGTCTATAAGAAATAATGGTGTAAAGTCTTATCTCTGGATCTATTAGCATTTTACCATTTTCTGGAAATTTCCCAGTACCTCGAAGTTTGGTAATGTGCCCGGAGACGTTAACAGGCTCGCCACTTGTTACATGGGCCAAAACTTAACCGGCGAATCGTGCTTGATTGCATGCATTTACCTCTGCCTACCCCTTCGGGGATTAAAGACGTGAAGTTACGTTGATTTTTGTTGAACCTTGCTGCCCTGCTTTTTCCACAATCCATCAAGGTGAACCGCATGCTTGTTTGTAACTTTTACTAAATAAAAATAAAATGTTAAGAATGTGTAATAATTACACCGTTTTTGAAGTAATATTCCTTTTAGCGCGATTGGAAAAAAAATCAGACTTGACAGACAACTGATTTCAGACTGTACAGTCTGAAGTCAGTTGCTAAACAGACCAAAGCAATAGTCTGAAGTTAGTTTTTTAGTTAATTTATTTTGTTTGTGGTATATTTTTTTATTTATTTAAAAACATACAATAATTAGGTGAATACAATAACAGTAAGACGCAACATAAACTCGTTCGAGTTTTACCGCGCGTCAGCGTCATCAACATATTATTTATAACATTAATTACCTACCTACAAAATCAAATTAATATAGACTTTATTGGATTGTTACTTTATATAAATATAACTTCTTGCGTGCGTACATAAGTGGACATCCTGTTTTTTTATGGTAGATTTTAAGTGACGGATCTGGCGAGCGTAAGATCTGTCTTTTGTCAGTTCACATGGATGTTAACTTACACAAAAACCAGTGGTCAAAATGCAAAATTGTTATGTCTCTATGATAGTTATTACGAGGCCATACATAAAATAGCCCAATTGGGCTACTCTATCTCATACCTGAGAGAAGGTGGTTACCGTCACCTATGGAAACTTACACCAGGGGAGTTGACAGTGCTGCTAGCCATGAAGAATCTATTGACGCCAGTTTTGAGGACTCCCATATTTTAACGCTGAGGGAATACCTTTTAGGGAAGTTCGTGCCACAGTTCACACGTTCGGGAATAATAATACCTATGAAGAAGAAGGGAGACTTGGGGGTCTTGGGGCGTTTCGGTCCGCTCGTGATTCGTCCCGCGGACCGAAACGCCTATAAGCATTTTGTTCATGGGGATATTCGGCCCACAAATGGAAAGTGGAACGAATCGCCCAAGAGTTCTTCTTAATGTGTGTATGTAATACATTTAATTTGGTTTATGTGTTTTCTTTGTTTAAGTTTATTTTTGTGTAGGTTATCTATACTTATAATAAAACTGTAGAAGTTCAAATTCTGTACATTAAAAATATTGAAAAAATAAATACCAGGGCATGTTACTAGATCGATACCGAACCCAAATATGTGATTAGAAAATTTTTTGTCTCTCTGTCTGTTTGTTCACATAAAATCACATAAAAACTACCGGTCCGATTACAATGAAACTTTGTATGATTTTATTTTTTATTTAACTGATTTGGCAAACAAGAATGCAGTTCACATTGATGTTAAGTGATGACTGCAGCCTATAGACACCCACATGAAGACCAAGGCCAAAATGCAGATGCGTTACCACCCCTGAGGCCTAAGGTGTTATGCCTCTGTGCCGGAAATTACAGGGCCGGCAGGATTATACTTTAACCTTTGGCGCACAACACTGGGTACTTTTTATCCCGAAAAAATGTCTGTTTGTCTGTGTGTTTGTGCACGCTGATTTCTGAAACGGCTTATTCGATCTGCTGATTTAACTAATATATTGTGGTAAGTTTTACTTAATGTTCAGTGTTTTTTTCATGTGATACGGTTCAGAAATAAAAAAGTTATGTCAATTTATCGAATCGTTTCGAATATTTTAAAGATATTTTGTGTCATAGTTCTATCTTTCAGGGGGTTTCGTACTAAAAGGTAAAAGCGGACCCTACGGATTACTAATCCATCGCTGTCTGTCTGTCTGTCCGTCCGTCCGTCTGTCTGTCACCAGGCCGTATCTCATAAATAGTGATAGCTAGAAAGCTAACATTTTCACAAATGATGTATTTCTGTTACCGCTTTAAAGACAAAATTAATAACTAAAAATAAGAAAATGAAAATGGGGGGCATACAACAAAGGTGTTTTTTTTGTATATTTTTTGCACGACAATAACGGCAGCAAGTAGACGCTTAAAATTTTCACAGAATTTTTAGGTCTTATGTTGTATATTACCTTCCATAATAAATCTATACAAATAAATAAAATAGGAGTGTCTGTTTGTTATATAAAAAAACCGCTTTTTACTAAATGCATATGTATGTATAAACGGTACATATACCAAAACAACATTTTTTATAATTTTTGTCGGTCTGTCTAATCTCGGAAACGCGTGGACCGATTTTGATGGGACTTTCACTGGCAGATAGCTTATGTAACAAGGAGTAACTTAGGCTACTTTTATCTCCATTCATCCATACATACATACCTACATACAGATAAGTAGAATTGGAGTGTATCCGACTTTGACGGAACTTCCACGGGTAGGTAGCTGATGTAATAAGGAATAACTTAGGCTACTTTTATCTCCATACATCCATACCTACATACAGATAAGTAGAATTGGAGTGTATCCGACTTTGACGGGACTTCCACGGGTAGGTAGCTGATGTAATAAGGAATAACTTAGGCTACTTTTATCTCCATACAACCATACATACCTACATACAAATAAGTAGAATTGGATTGTATCCGACTTTGACGGGACTTCCACGGGTAGGTATCAGATGTAATAAGGAGTAACTTAGGCTACTTTTATCTCCATACAACCATACATACCTACATACAAATAAGTAGAATTGGAGTGTATCCGACTTTGACGGGACTTCCACGGGTAAGTAGCTGATGTAATAAGGAGTAACTTAGGCTACTTTTATCTCCATACAACCATACATACATTCATACCTACATACAAATAAGTAGAATTGGAGTGTATCCGACTTTGACGGGACTTCCACGGGTAGGTATCTGATGTAATAAGGGGTAACTTAGGCTACTTTTATCTCCATACAACCATACATACATACAAATAAATAGAATTTGAGTGTCTCCGATTTTGACGGAACTTTCACTGGTAGATAGCTGATGTAATAAGGAGTAACTTAGGCTACTTTTATACTAGCTGCGCCCACGACATCGTCCGGGTAGATACTGAACAATCATATTTTTTCTCACGTGGACGAATTCGCGGACCCAGCTTGTTATAAATAAATATAAATTTTATCATAATACTTGCATTGCTTTTATTTCTTTCTCAATTTTTTGTAACCAACTGTACTTAAATCTTTCAAATCAGGTATTTATATCGGGACGAATCGCCCTATAATAATAAAAATATGGGATGATTCGTTCCGCGGACCGAATCGACCCATTCAGAAGGCATTGTTTGTTAGGCGTTTCGGTCCGCGGGCCGAAACACGAGCGGACCGAAACGCCCCAAGACCCAGGCTTGGAGCTTACTCCACCACGCTGCTCCAATGCGGGTTGGTGGAGATAAGGGTTAGTGGCCAACCCATTGTCGGATGTTTTCAAACCGCCTATAAGATTTTAACAACCGACAAGGTTTTAACGACTGCTATCTATCGATACCAACCGGGACCGACGGCTCAACGTGGACTCCGAAGCACGGAAACGCGCATTTTTTAAATTTTGCCACTACAGGTCACTCATCACACACCCAACCGCGCCCGTATCGCTTAACCAAGTAGATCGCTTACGACACACCAGCCGTGGGGCCATGCGCGCTTCATGAAGAAGTTAAGTACTTCTTCGGGTATAATTCTACACAAAGTTATTGTTTTTTGAATCACAAAGATCCCTTACAGCATTAATAAATAATTAATGATTATTTTAATACAACGACCGCGTATTTACATAATACTTACAGCACACAACTAAATTATAAAGTTACTGTGCCGTCGGTGGATGACAAGGATTGTTTAGTCAGTTAAGTCTTTAGAGCCTCGCGTGTACACGGCTATTATAATTTTCGTTGAAGTTCCAACAACCTATTTGAGAGTTTTGCTAACAAATAGAGTTGGCACAAATGAGTCGAGTTTGTCGGTCATTATGCGCCCGCGATATCATTCGCGTGCGTTCAATAAAATTTCAACGCCGGGCCACAAACCTGCACTGATGGAATACACCAAGATTTTTGTTGTCGTTTCTACAAATCATTTTGTTTTTTTAATGATGGCAATCAATCGTGAAGTTCACATAGATGGTAAGTATTGGTCAGTTAATATTGCAACCTATAGACAATAGACAATCAACTGTATAACTCTGTGCCTCTTCAAACACAAAGACTGGCAGAATTACCCATTTATCAGGATAAAGGCTATATAACTGAAAGAAGAGGACTACTAATTGGGCCTAGTAGGGTTGCCGCCCCATATGTAGCTCATGTAGCTTCCAGCTTGAGTAAATAAAAAAAAGAAAGGAGAAATTATTTTTTACCTTTATGAAAAAAAGTACAGGGGAAAGGTGTTAATGGCCAAGCATCATCAAGCGGCGACAGTTCGCTCCTAATGTAACAAAGCACGCACAGTAATTTAAAATAGTGTTGCTGATTACACGCTAAAAATAGTAATAACTACAAATGTCATAGTTTTAAACAATCACGCATCGACGCGATATAAATAAAAAAAATAAGGTAGGGCTTTTTCCCGTCACGAAATATAAACAATTGATATTCAGAAATTCAAGAAAAACGGAAAGAAAAATTTGACTTCGGGCAGGAGTCGAACCTGCGACCTCAGGATAACCAGTCCCGCTGGAATCAGGATAACCAGTCCAGCTGAACTCAGGATAACCAGTCCAGTTGGACTGGTTATAAAGTTCACTCGCATATGTGTTATTGCAAAAACTATATATTACAATTGATATTCAGTAAAAGTGTCTAGCCGCCGGCGGCTTTACGTTCCTTGAAGGGTCAAAGAAGGTCGCAAATAATCTTGCAACGCACATTGATGTTAAGTGATGACTGCAGCCTATAGACATCTACACAAAAACCAGAGGTTAAAATGCGTTGCCACCCTTAAGGCCTAAGTTGGTTTGTCTCTGTGATTGTTAATACGGGGCCACCATATTACCGGAACACGATAGTGCTGAACACTACCATTTGGCGGCAGATAGATTAGCACTGGAAGTATACGCTACAACCAGTAACAGTTTTATTTATTTTTTAGGGCATTGTTGGCAAGTTTCTTCCTTTCTTTCTTTCTTTACACATAGGTAGGTATGACATATCTATTCGATAAGGGGTGGTGCAACTTCGCTCTAGTCATTGGACGGTGGTCATTTAGATAGGCGTGGATTGGAATCTAATAGATTATTATCATATATTGTCGTAGGTCTGTGATCATACACAAAGGTAGGTCAAAACAGAAACTACCTTCAGGCTAAGAGACCTTTACCGGCGAAGTGATCTACGCCCGTATCGACACGAGCCGTCTATACTCATTTATGTCACAGTAAAAAAAATATTTGCTGTTGTCATAAAAATTTTTTGGCCTAGGAGCACTATTACGAAGCCTGTAATTAACTAATTGGTGGGAGTGGCTTAAGTGGCTTAAAAAGGCACAACGACTTTATTAATTTGATTTGAACTAAAATTATGATCACCGCATTAAAACATAGAAAAACGCGGCAAAATCCACATCAAATAAAAAATAGCCGATAACAAAGACGTAATTCCGTATAGGCTGAACGTAGTAAACAAAAAAGACGGAGTCATATTATCAGTTAATGACGACTTGTGACCAACAAAGGAACGTAAACGCGTCGAAAAACCTTTTTATTATCTGCTAAGCACGTTAAGTACAGACGTGTAGAATTAAAAAAAAATGCAACACTAACCGGATATTTCACTTCCAAGTAAAGAACAAAACGTCTTACGGGGAAACGGGAGATATGATAAAGGGAATGCGCGTGCCGAGGCCCTTTCACACTGTCACAAAAAACGCTGACCACTCAAAGTTGAAGTACAACCATTGTTTGGGAGTATGGACACAATGCAGGACTTTACGTCGAGTGGTCTTTCCTTATCTTCCCTTGTTTGGACCTTCACACTCTGATTTCCTTTGGAATACGGTGAAGTACGATAAATAGATTTACCAGAAGGGTTCTCTATCATAATTTCTTAGGCTATTGAAATTTAAATTATAGATTTTTAGAAATACACATCATTTTTTATACCATTAAGTGGCAAACTACCATACAGTTCACATTGATGGCAAGTGAATGCCCGTAGAGATCTAAATAGAAAGCAAGGATTTCGTAGACGCGTTGCACTACACTTGAGTTATTGAGTTTTATGCCTGTGTCGGAAATCACAAGGCCGTACATTAGTGATTTTTTTTATGTTACAAATAAAAGGTGGCAAACAAGGATGCAGTTCACATTGATGTTAAGTGATAACTGCAGGCTATAGACACCCACAAAAAGACCAGAGGTTTAAATGCAGATTTGTTGCTACCCCCGAGACCTTAGATGTTGTATCTCTATGATAGTTAATACGGGGCCATACATTACAACTAACCGGGACACGATAGTGCTGAACACTACCATTTAGCGGCAGATTATTTCGTTAATGTAATGTGGGTAAGTGACATTATATAATATGTAAATACCTCGTTTTAGAATCCCCTATAATCTTTTACACTTTTTCAGACCAGGTGTTTTCTTTTTCAGGTTTGCCTAGGGGAGCCCCACTATTTCTTGACACAGTATAAGCTTATTAAAATTTGTAATTTGAACTGTTTTACGTGGGACAAACAAATGATTTAATTTCAGAAATGTTTTTATTATCACAGACAGCGGAACCCTAAAAATAACTTTAAAATCACTTCGCGCACTCATAAAGATCACGATTCCAACATTAGGTTTTATTGCCGTTTAATATGCACGTTAGAATACATTTACGTTAATAGTAAAGTGTCGATGGTTGTAAAGTAGGTGGCGAATTGGCTCGTTAAATTGAACTGGGTAAAGATTTTCGGTGTGATTTACATATTTATCGATTTTTAGTGTCGATAACGCGGACCCTTGCTCCTTTTAGTGGCGAGTATATTTTTTATGGCCGTCTAGGGTTGACTCGTCACTCAGTTGTTTAGATTTTTCATATTTTGACAAAAGAAAACGGTTTTTGACAACTTGACAACACTACAAACATTTTTTGATTCGATTTCCCTCGAGCATTTTTATTTTCTTGAAGAGTGCACAAGCACAAATGCTACACATAGTACCTACAAGTGATGAGTTGATGTACCTAAAAATATCTAGATTAAAGACTCTAGCGATGGTAAAATGTATGTTGGACTAAAATAACATTTTCATACTCAGTGTACTTACCACATACTTAACTAGTGTCTCTTAATTGTTTTTCTTCTTGTATTTAATGGAAGTGGCAAACAAACATGCAGTTCACATTGATCTTAAGTGATGACTGCAGCCTATAGACACCCACACAAAGACCAAGGTCAAAATGCAGATGCGTTGCCACTCCTGAGGCCTAAGGTATTATGCCTCTGTGCCGGAAATTACAGAGCCGTACATTACCACCTGACCGGAACACGATAGTGCTGAACACTACCATTAAGCGGCAAGTATATTAGGTAATGCGGTGGCGCCTACGCCCGGGAGCTCCGTCACTGGAGCTCTACCACCAGTTTCCTAGATACAGCATATCGAGCTTACGAAAGACACAATCGGCTAGTTTCGACTTCGTAGAATGTTATATAGGTAATGCGGTGGCGCCTACGCCCGGGAGCTCCGTCACTGGAGCTCTACCACCAGTTTCCTAGATACAGCATATCGAGCTTACGAAAGACACAATCGGCTAGTTTCGACTTCGTAGAATGTTATATAGGTAATGCGGTGGCGCCTACGCCCGGGAGCTCCGTCACTGGAGCTCTACCACCAGTTTCCTAGATACAGCATATCGAGCTTACGAAAGACACAATCGGCTAGTTTCGACTTCGTAGAATGTTATATAGGTAATGCGGTGGCGCCTACGCCCGGGAGCTCCGTCACTGGAGCTCTACCACCAGTTTCCTAGATACAGCATATCGAGCTTACGAAAGACACAATCGGCTAGTTTCGACTTCGTAGAATGTTATATAGGTAATGCGGTGGCGCCTACGCCCGGGAGCTCCGTCACTGGAGCTCTACCACCAGTTTCCTAGATACAGCATATCGAGCTTACGAAAGACACAATCGGCTAGTTTCGACTTCGTAGAATGTTATATAGGTAATGCGGTGGCGCCTACGCCCGGGAGCTCCGTCACTGGAGCTCTACCACCAGTTTCCTAGATACAGCATATCGAGCTTACGAAAGACACAATCGGCTAGTTTCGACTTCGTAGAATGTTATATCACACTGCATACTTAAGCATTGATAGTGCGGCATTGGTCAAAATTTGATGAAAATGGTTGACAAACGTCACATAAGCAGTGTGCGAAAGAGATAACGCTCTACAGAGCCGAAAATAGTCAAAGTCTCTTTCCTAAGTCCCATAGGTAATATTTCTTGCTGGAGACTGTGCTTATTTCTTTTATGTTTTTCTATTCAAAGTTTTGTGGTGTAAACCAACACTCTAAGCATTTCTTATCGTACAAAATAATAAGCAACATAATTGATACAAATAAGTACCATTATATTATACTTATATATTGTACTGGCTGACCCGGTAAACTTCGTATTGCCTCAGAAAGAAATAATGTGTCAAAGGTTAGATAGATACGGAATATTTGTATGGAAAAATGAAATTGTGGTTTTTGCTATTTCCCTTTAAATTCTTCATAATTTCTTACCTACCTATTAAACCTTCCCTGGACTTCCAAAAATCATTCAAAACCAAAACTGGCCAAATCAGTCGAGCCGTTCTCGAGTTTTAGCGAGACTAACGAACAGCTATAGATTTTTATATATAGATATAGATAATACCATTGTAGAGGTAAATAAAATATACTGTTTTATAATCTACAACGGTGCTCCATTAGCTTCCGTATATATTTTTCTTCTACGTTATAAGGGTAATTAATGTTTCAATAACTATAAAAAACGTGAACGCGTTTATATAGAAACACACGTACCTACTTGTTTTGTAGTGGAAAAATTCGTCATATTGTTATTTTTTTATAGAATCAAATCAAGGCAGGAACGAAAATAGTATAGGTAATCTACATCTTCTTATAACAAATTGAAATTTGACAATAAATACAAGGATCTGCATGTGAATACCATTTTTTACATCCTGATCCGTACGTAATTATATAGGCACACGTCTATAAAATTTTTAGGTATTTGTTACGTGAATAAAAAAAACAACTTATTAGGATACATAAATTTGAATAAAGGGACTAAAAATACCGAATCACATTTATATGTCTAGGAAGAAATTAACCAACACGTTTTAAAAGACCGGTTTCCTTCCGCTATGATAAACGTTATCTGAGAAGCGAATGGCGGTTAGAACCAATCATAGTAACTATAGAGTGGAATACCCATCGCAAGTATCATTTGATTCCGTGACCACTGGCTAGGTTATCTTATTATCGTGTAGGTTATTTACTGGTGGTAGAGCTCCAGTGACGGAGCTCGCGGACGTAGGCACCACCGCATTACATAATATACTTGCCGCTAAATGTTAGTGTTCAGCACTATCGTGTTCCGGTCAGGTGGTAATGTACGGCTCTGAAATTTCCGGCACAGAGGCATAACACCTTAGGCCTCAGGAGTGGTAACACATATGCATTTTGACTTCGGTCTTTGTGTGGGTGTCTATAGGCTGCAGTCATCACTTATCATCAATGTGAACTGCATGCTTGTTTGCCACCATTAAAAAAAGTTCTATAGTCTGGTACCAGACTATATACAACGTTACCACTCCTGAGGCCTTAGGCGTTATGCCTCTTTGCCGGAATTTACAGGGTCGTACAACACGATAGTAGGTACTGAAAAATACCATTTGGCGGCAGATAGATTGAGTAAAGCTCTACCACCAGTCAAATTTACCATCAATGTGCGTATTTATCACTTCCATGGCATAAAAATTACGCCTATATTTTTATTATGTCCTTGACTCACGAACAAACAACAATCAATTGATCCAATGACAATAAGTTTTTTTATGTACTCGTAGCTACACACCCATTTTTTTTCTGGTCGGACGTGTTCCTTTTACGTTCTTTCTAACCTTAACACTAATATTGTGCGTTTATCTGGTTTTAAAGTCTATCATAAATTAATTGAACGACCGGATATTGCGTATTTATTATTTATCGAGTGGAATAGAACAGTCGGGTCCATCTGCTCTATCAATATGTATATAATGTAATATATTATATTTAGATACCATGGGAATGATTATATATTGGCAATTAAGACCAAAAATGTCAATAGATTAGCCGGAGATGTTCGCAATCTAACGAGGACTTCACTTCCTGAATACACAGCACAATAGTGACCGGAATATCAATATTTTATTTTAATGTAAACGAATTGGTAAAAAATCTCACAGTACGGCTTCATCATTAAAAGGTTAGTTGGTATTTTTTTTATTATGGTATCGCTATTACACATATTGCCAGTGTCAAGTAAAACGATATTTCGTATTCGTATTTATTTAAGCAGCGTAAAAGTTAGTATAATGTTACATACAGTCAGTCAATTATTTATTAAGTATGTCAGTCAAGTGAGTTACAGACAATTAGTTATTCAAGTAAAGCGATGGCCACTTAACCAGAACATTTACAATGAAGTGTTGGAGGCAACCTGAAAGGTCGTGTTTTCGCACTGTTATTCTATTTCACTATACACGGGCACTGTAATAAAACTATATCAAACAAAATGCCACCAACTTTATCAAATATAATTTAAAAATACACCAAGAAAAAAAAATACACAGCATAAATAAACAGCACCAAATGCCTCTTTCAAGGTTCCCGCCAAAACACTAAACTTTGTAGTTGTATATTGCTGAATGCGACATGAGAATACTCATGGTATTCTGTCAAAACATTTTCTTGTCTTATGGCCGAATACTCAAACGTCACTCAATTTTAAGCAACCCTCAAATGTGCGCTATCTCAATCTTTTGAACGTGTTTTATAAAGACAGAAGACTTTTAAGTCCCACTAAGATTTAAGTGACGTTTGAGTATTTGGCCGTTAAGCTTTTATATTTTCCCTACAGTCTTCGCTTCTGGAAAGAATATATAATGTTTCCACGTCCAGGTTAGCTTTGGAGAGGATCTTTAAGTTAACATCTACGCATGCTTTTTATTTAATTTGGTTCAGATTGTTTCGGTAGACAGGTTCTTGGTCTTTTGGTAGAGCATGCTCTATCCAATTCTATTACCGATATTTGATTTGCTGGTCAGATGATGAAGACAACAGTAAACTTTGGATGTGTGATGTATCATGTTTCATATCTAGATACTCTAAGGCTGTGATCGCCCAGCTTGGCAGGGTAGTTGGTGACCGCAGTAGACACCTGAATACGTTCTAGCTTGTATTAATGTATCTACTCTAGTCAACAGCTTTATACCATACCTACTTAAGATACCTACCGCAGACCGCACTTCCACTTTACTTCCAGAAAAGTACGCTTAGAACTGTCTAAAATGATACTTTACTGACAGTAACTAAGCATACTTTGCTCAATGTAAAGTCGTAGTGCGGTCTGTGAATCTCACACTTAAATAGGCCCTTTTTGCACGCAACAGCCTTTCCCTTACTTCACGGACGCCAGTATCTAGATTAAAAGCCCACCGAATCTACTATGTACGCAATCCTGGCGCGACCACTATCGGTTATAGTTCGGTAATAGCGCGAACATGGTAGGTACCACGCCACTTAATAGGTAAGTAGGTAAATCTTACAAAACATTAATCCAATCTAACTCACCGCTGGTTTTAATATTTCTTTCACAATATACGGTGTGATTAGATACTTACTAGGCTTTTGAGCAAAGCAAATCAATATAGGTACATGAAACTCTTCCGTTATTGAGTTACTGACCTGTTATAAGCGTATTTACTTCCAAAAGAACCTATAATTAGATGCCACATGACAGCGTTTTAGTTTAGGCTATGCGTTAAGCACTAGTCACAAAAGGCTGTTATGTGGCATATAGGTTACTAGGGAAGTAAAGACGCCTAAAAAAGGATAGTTTGTAATTAAGTAATTCCTATAGAAATAATGAGAGTACTAAATTGCGGGCATAAGCAGGTTTTGTATACATATATATATCTATTTAAATTTCCAGAACTAAACATGAAGTGTCTCAAACAATTACCTTTGAGTCGTGTCTTTTAGAGGATTAAAAGACAAAGCGAATGGCATAGCGGCCACGTGCCACCGTGGCCATCAACATAAGTATACATTCCCCGATGTCCATATAACTCGATACGATATACAGGTACGTATGTATAGTACTATGGCGACTGTCCATTCATTCATAACCAGCAGTTCATTCATGCGGCCGCGACGGCGGTGAATGGGAGCGAGCGAGACGGGTAATGTAAGGTCGCGTTACATTCACAATACATTATTTTTCTTCAATGAACTCGAATCCTGTTCTACGAATTATTGTATTGTTTTAAAACAATCGGATAGAAGTGAACGGTGGCCGCGTTTATTGTTTGTTGAAGTGGATGTCCATTGGTTTAGTTCTTGTTATCGGATGGTGGTTTCCGTAATCGGGAATTACGATGGTTTCTCATGTTTTTTTTTTAATGGAAGTATACGCTGTTGGAATTTGTAATACTATTCTTGAAAGAAGTGTCATTTCCATTCATAGGAATTATTTGTTGTTTACAAGCGTTCTTTTATTCGAATTTGTAGAACAAGTAATGCTTTAAGTAAAAAGGTATATATGTATGTATAGGTTTTTATTATTATTTCCTTTGAAATAATAATGTTTAAAGGATTATCAAAAGTTTATAATAGTAAGCCAAACTTGTAATCAAATGAACACCGTTTTATTATTTGTGGTACAAACAAAGTGCATGTTCATCTATTCTAAACTTTAATGATAAGTAACTTTAAGGAATAAGACCTATATATCTAATGTATTAGAAAAAATCGGTCAAATCTAACTGTGTTACTAACATAAAGTACCGAATTGAAACCAACGTGTTATTATTCATTATTAATCAGTGAAAACTTTGCTAGAACAGAGCTAAAGAATTCCCACAACAAATATCTATAGCATTATTCAATATTTAAAATTGATCTGAAGTAGTTACATTTTCAAATACAAAGTTAAATATGTATACTAACATAGTATTTCTTTTCTAGTCACCGTATTAAACTACTCCAACGGATTTATGAAAATATCTATTGAACCAGTCAAGCAATAAAAAAATATACAGCGACTATCAAAAAGTTAAGGGTAGATTACATAACAATACATACCTATATAGATTTAATTGTTAAAAATTGCTATTTTCTCAAACTACCATTTTTGTCGTCATTTACCATTTTTTAAAAAAGAAAACCTACTTATATTTTAATTTATATTTCAAAGTCAATGTAGACGTGGCCTTATACCCGAGCAACAAGATTGTGTAAAAAAACATCGTCGGTAGGAAGTCAACCCGAGCGCAACCCAACATTCTTGGTCCGCGGCCTCGAGGTACAGAAAAAAGACCTCGAGCGAATTAATGTTTCCATTTTTAGATACTTTGATTTCGTCGATTAAAAATATATGGTAATTATAAATATTTATAAGGAAAGGATATTTAGAAATTCATGGGTGTTCTAGTTTGGGGAATACCTACTGCTACTTGTCGACTTTATATATAATGTTTTATGTTGTGAAAGCGGCAAACAAACATACAGTTCACGTTGATCGTAACTAAATAAAAGTGTATTTCATTAATATCTTCAGAAAAAAAGTAAAAAAGTTTAGTGTTTTGGCACTTTTGAGACACAAGATATAATAAAAATCACGGGATTTTACATAACCCAACTGAATTATGGTAGCACTAAGCACCCTAATGCACTAGCGGTAAGCCGCGGGAGCGGGTAGCCGCGCGGCTTACCGATTTTACAATTGAATATGCAACCGCCTGTTATGTATAGTGCGTACAATAACAGGCGGTTGCGTATTAAACTGTAAAAGCGACTGTGTTAGTGTGTTAGGGGGTGCTACCGCTATTTATTAGCGGTAGCCAGATAAATAGCGTTAGCACCCTAACCCCAGATTTGATAATACCTACCCTCACGCAAATGTTGACCTGATAAATGGTAGGTATGTAGGATAATGAAATCTACTTCTAGTATTAGTTTATAGAAAAAAATAGTACAAGAATATAAACATAAACACTGATTCAAAATATCTCAACATCATAAGTAATTTTCACATAGTAGGTACCTTAATACCGAGCTTATTAACTTTAAAACATTATCGAGTAGGTATTAAAGTTATAAAACTGGGTCCGTTTAATCTCGAACGACCGTTTCTTTAGAGTCGATACGCGGGTCAATAGAGCCTTCGGAGTACCAAGTAGCGTGTGTCGCGCTACAAGGTGGTTATACCGGGCGCGTAGGCTAAGTCGTACCTGCTTCGCCGCGCTTGCCGCCAGTCTCAGCGCGACCCGTCCACAGTACAACACTTCGCACGCGCTAACACCGAATTTCGATCAGAAATCACCCGTCGGTCTTCAATCGATTCGGTCAACTCGATCTATCAGTGTACACAGTGCACGATGCAAGTGTTAACCGCTTTACTACTGGCCTACCTCTTCAACACCGCCCGCGGCGTGATCAGGACGCCGCTGGAAGCATTCAGGCCCTCCGGCGAGATCCACATCAGGAGACCGGAGAAACTCCCCCTCCTGCCCCACAGAAGGACCATCCAGTCCAAGAGCGGACTAAAAGTCCTCTATCAAACCGGAGTAAGTTCAATTTATGTACCAACCATCGCGGCAACCCAATTAAGTACTGCAATTAACTCGATATGCATATTTAACTAAAATGACTCGTACGCAATGAACACTAGTGACCACTTCCCTTGGACGGATGTTTCGCAGGCCGGCTCTCTCAGGTCACGGCGTGATGGTCCGTGGCCAATTTAATTTCTCTTAAAACATCATACCTCATTTCCTGCTCTTTAATATTGAATGACACATCCAAATCTATTCGCTGTTCGAATTTCAAACGTGTGTGGAATTGGCGCGAAAACGCGTTATAGGACGCTTACGTTAATCAAATCTTAGTAAAGATTATGTGATATGTAAAGCAAAGCGAATGCAATATACCTACCTGCTTAGGCTAAAGTAAGTATCCGCTTATAAGTGTTATCTGTTGGAATCGTGACAATCGACTCCAAAGGAATTCAATGCGAATGATCAGGATAATCGTGCTTCGATGCAACTTAAACCATTCTGAACTTAATAATACCAGTTCAGACGTGCATCGTGAAATTATACATGAATTCAATATCTTATTGAAATATGATTATTATGTGAATGTAGTCTTATAAGTAGATAATACTAGACATGAGGTAAAATCATATGAATAGAATAATTAATCCATAGTGGTTTCTTCTTGAGAAAGTTAAGTGAGAAAGAAAGAAAATGTGAGGGTGAAAATAATCTATACTTAATATTATAAAGCTGAAGAGTTTGTTTGTTTGTTTGCTTGAACGCGCTAATCTCAGGAACTACTAGTCCGATTTGAAAAGTTCTTTCAGTGTTAGATAGCCCATTTATCGAGGAAGGCTATAGGGATCACGCTATGACTAAAAAGAGCGTAGCAGCGCGGGCGAAGCCGGGGCGGGCCGCTAGTCGTTAAATAATTATGATAGGTAGGTACCTATAGAGAGCATTTAAATAATTATGTAACATGGAGATGCCGTATCTGTGCTAAATATTAATGCTGGTTGTAGGTAACTAAATGCATATAACTATAGAGTTCATATATTTCACTGGTGGTAAAGCTCCAGTGACGGAGCTCGCGGGCGTAGGCACCATCGCATTACCTAATATACTTGCCGCTAAATGGTAATATAATAAAATGATAATAAAAGCAAACAAGCATTCAGTTCACATTGATGTTAAGTGATGACTGCAGCCTATAGACACCCACACAAAGACTAAGGTCAAAATGCAAATGCGTTACCACTTCTGAGGCCTAAGGTGTTATGCCAATGCCTCTGTGCCGGAAATTACAGGGCCGTAAATTACCACCTGAGCGGAACACGATAGTGCTGAACACTACCATTTAGCGGCAAGTATATTAGGTAATGCGGTGGTGCCTACACCCGCGAGCTCCGTCAATGGAGCTCTACCACCAGTCATCACGTGTACCTATATTCCTTTCCCACGAGGAAACATGTGGTTCTCTGACTAATCAAACCAATCCGATGATACACGGCAGCCCCAAGACTTCCACGAAGGGATCCACCCAACAATTAGACCAATTAAAACACAACTAGAACACACCACATGCTCATAAATACGATGACTAATCAGCAATCCCTAAGGAGTTACTAAATATGTTGTTTATTTCCGTTTCTTTATTTTTTTCGTTTGAATCAAACAGCGACTAGGCTTCCACATTGCTGTTATGACTAACACTTTAATTCACTACAGGTTACTACACTATAGGTTACAGGTATTGCTTTAGTAGAACGGATAACGATTCTTAATTGTACCTACTATTTATTTTTCGCAATAACACATCCGAGTGAACTTTAGAAATTAAAAGGAAAACGGAAAGAAAAATTTAACTTCGGGCAGGAATCGAACCTGGACTGGTTATCCTGAGGTCGCTTCCTGTTCTTCCGCTAGCGGTTCGATTCCTGCCCGAAGTCATTTTTTTCTTTCCGTTTTTTATATAATTTCTAAAGATTCTGAATTATTTTTTTTGGTAAACAAGCAATTCGTAAGGATGGTATGCTACCACTGTAGTTATAGACATCTACATAAAACCCAAAGGTCAAAATGCAGATGCGTTGCTACTCCTGAGGTTTCAGTTGTTACCTCTGTGACATTTATTACGGGGCCTTACATTAATTTATCATCCAGATCATCTATCCAGAACACCATAGTATTGAACAGAACGTACCAATTTGCTGCAGATAAATGAGAGCCTTCGCTCTTAGGGCCAGATACACAGACTTCACAGACCGCACTACGACTTTACTTTCAAGCAAAGTAGGTACGCTTCGAACTGTCAAATCCCATACTGTGTATCTGGCCCTTACTGTACCCATGTACTGACAGTTCTAAGCATACTTTGCTCAAAGTAAAGTCGTAGTGCGGTCTGTGAATCTCACCATTGGACACTGGAACTCTACCACCAGTAAAAAATACAGTCGACATTAATGAAGAGTTATAGTTAAGAATTAGATCTGAAGTTTGGTTGTTTTTTTACCAGTTGACTATTACATTTTACCAATATACATAGGACCAGACGGTTTAAGCAAGCAAAACCTATAGTATTATACCCGTAGAATCTAAATTTTTGTTATTCTGATAAGATGGTTTTAAGGAAATTAAGCAATGATACGGCAGTAAGACTATATATATATATTTAAGTGTTTTTCGGGAAGCAGGAAACGTTAACAAAATTACCTTGTAATCACAATCAGACTTTACGCATGCCATAGTAAGCATATTGGTAGATATAGACCAAGGTACCTAAGCATCGAATCGCAAAAAAAAAACTTTAATGCGGATAATAATATGTTGCTAGTAGCTTCGGAGCCTTGATACTAAATACAGGTACATAATGTAGGTATCTACCTACACTTGACTAAGGTTACAAATACGTATATAGGTACATGTGGGTGCTTAACCCACAGGCGTAGTTTCAGATATCCTTCCACGGACAACAGTAGGTCCCTAATCAATTTTCTATAAGTATTGCATTTTAACAGTCCTGTAACTCATCTATAAATTTTTCAATATTTGTACAATTCATTAAATAAGTAGCTTAATAATATAAGTAATAGGTAAGCTATGTTTTATTCTGAGACAGCAAACATTTTAAGCCTAATAACCTGGATTGGTTATTCATGATTCCAATTTTAATAAAACTCTACAATTCATCTCCGAGACAGAATAAATAAATGAAAAAAAAAACAAAAACTATGAATATTATCTGTACAATTTAATGTAGCGATGATAGCGCATTACAATAATTACGTTTGCCCAATAAAAAAAAAAGAAAAAAAGTCACGGATGTCAAGTTCAGTTGGTCGTATTTTAAAATACAACGTTAATCATATTATTATGCCTAATTTCAAAGTCGATTCGAGAAGATAATCGTCCTAAGCTAGATTTGTAATGGATGATAGATCTAATGAAATGTGGGTGATCGTTGAAAATTGGACTGTGGGTGAGAAGTATAGAGGTCAAATTGGTTATGAATGTTGTGTGTTTAAGGTTGCTATTGGAATATCGTGGCGAGCGTGGTTGTGTAGGTGCATGCGTAACACCGGTGGCGGGCAGGTGTTCATTCAGTCATTCTTATCTTGACAGCTTCGATGACTTACGGGGCCCCAGTCCCGGACTGTGTGTGCTGTTTGCTTTAAGAAAAAAAAAAACCTTTTTTATGTCACCCGCTTTAAGCCTAATCGTAACGGTAACCGTCTTTTCGGTCGGACGTCAAAAGGAATGGAATTTTTAAGTTGTCTTGTCGTTTGTTCGTTCTTTTTGTGCGAGCGCTTGTTGGATTTTGACAGATATAATTTGCCTTTGTGGGTTAGGAGTTGTTTTACAGGGAAAAAGCTTTTACTGATGGTAGAGCTTTAGTGACGGAGCTCGCGGGCGTAGGCACCACCGCATTACCTTATACTTGCCGCTAAATGGTAGTGTTCAGCACTATCGTGTGTCGGTCAGGTGGTAATCTGATTTCCGGCACAGTGGCATAACACCTTAGGCCTCAGGAGTGGTAACGCATCTGCATTTTGACCTTGGTCTTTGTGTGGGTGTCTATAGGCTGCATTCATCAGTCAACATCAATGTGAACTGCATGCTTGTTTGCCTCTTTCATGACATAAAAAATGACAATTTGCAGATATTATGTATCACCCACTAGTGGAGGAGAACTCCTCCGAAGTGGAGTTGAATTCCTCTGCTAGTGCACTCATTTAACCAAATCGCCAACCCACATGCCAAGCATGGCGATTACCATAATCGTCATGCAATAGAGCATTTTCGGTGCAGGTGTTTGTCAAGCAGTGGCTAAAATGCTGACACAATTCAAAATTGAACTTAGGTATATAAACTTTATTGCTATAGGTATAACATACCTATGTATCTAGTAGAAAAATATGACATCTAGGAAACTAGATATCTAACAGAAATGAATGTCGTATAGAATCAAAATAAAAGAAACACCCAGAAGAATCCAATTAAATATTACCCAACAAAAACTAAACATATAAAACGAAACTTAACAACTCTATCTTTGTACAACGACGTCTCTTTTATTTCCATTCGTTTGCGTATCATTCCAATATGTATCACTGTGTCTAACAATAAATTTGAGATGAGTACACACAAACAATTTATGACATCAATCAAATGAAATCACATGATTGTCGACACTTCTCTTCATTGTGAAGTTGCAAGAAGCCGACGAGACATTTAAATAAAGGCGACAGCGCAGATTTCAATGAGTTAGCACAGAGGGGTGCCTGCAACTGATGTGGCCGACTTCAATAAATCCAATGAAAGACAAAGAGTGACTATATAAAGCATTGACATTGTTAGGCTGCCTCTTTGCGCTCGCCGATTTCTTCGGTGAAGTGGGCTACAGCCGTATCGAGACAAGCCACCCTAGATACGGAGAGCATCATGGCAAAATTTGTACAAAAAGAAAAGCAAAATAATAATTTATTTATTTTATTAATATTTTTATTATTTATTAAATGCAAACATTTCATTTAAAAATATTAACTTTGAAATATTTTTATGAGAACGTAAACAAAATTTTAAAATTTTAAAAAAGTTTTAAATATTTTTACGTCTCCGGAATAAGTTTTAAAGTAAACTTTAGAGAAGAGGGCTTCTGCTGTTGATAGGAAACCAAGTTTATTCCGAAGAGGTTAAAAACAGTTAAAACACCAAGAATTCAAATTTACTTTGAATTGTATTAGAAAAAACGAATTCAAATTTACTTTGAATTGTATTAGAAAAAACGAATTCAAATTTACTTTGAATTGTTTTAGATAATATTTCAAAGATTTTTGCCTAGTACCTTTTTTTAATTTTGTCTGTACAAATCAATATAGGTGTGAATCTTGTTCGATTCTTTGGCAAGACTAAGGTAAGAAGGTAGAATGTTCTATGTAGTGTAGTCGATTACCTGAATTTTTCACGGAAGTGTTTTAGCTGGCACCGTTAAATCAATACGAAGTTCACCGGGACCGCTAGTATTTGTATATTATGACCCGGTCCGTAGGTATTGTAACGTTTAATGCGACTCAATTAAGGATTTTACAAAATTTTGTTTCATTTGTTTATATGACAGCGCGTATGTAGAAACGAGACAGATAATAGCAATTTATATAATGTTCGCAATAAAGGGTTATGTTCATTGTATTTTCATTTACCGTCGCACAGTCTTGTCCACCCTGTATAACGTTATGTCTCTCCACATAAAACTGGTTTAACGTTTATTTGGCGCCACTTTATCGTGCAAAAAAGATCACATAATCATTAACAACGCGTTTTAATAATCATAAATCACCGATGAAATATTTTCGTACCTAACAAAAAATGCATAAGCAAATCTATTCTAAGATTATGCTAATCGACGTAATAATATCGACATGTATGTATACTCGGTAACATAGGAGTTAAGTAGTTGCAATGTAGACTATAAATAGTACGAGACACTGACAGACCTTCCATCGTAATTTGGTGAGCACTCAGATTATATAACAGATTACGTGTAAATGCTGTGTTTGTCATACCAAGTAATGTTATTGACATATTTCGGAATATTTCGCTTAATGCTCGACTTCCATCAATATTTAAAAAATGGAGAAGAGATTAGTAAGAATTATAACAACTTAGCCGTATTGGCCCGTGGAGTATAACAATAATAGTGAATTTGACTACGGACGTCTCCAGAAGAGTACAAACAAAATACGTAAACAAATGTTCAATCCCACCAAAAACCATTTTGATGAAAAATTTTGCCAAGACTAGACTGACTTCACAAAATCTACACCTTAGTATTGTCCTGGTTGTAATCTAACGAACAGCGGATTCGTTTATCACCTCTTGATATGGTAGAAGTAAAACGGCCAAGCCATGCATTTTGACTATGGTGTAGTCTGCGAAGGCAGACTTGTAGAATTCAAAACTTGGCTTTATATGAGATCTCAGAAATTTTAGACAGTGCGAGCCATGTGGTCTCATTTTTGCTTAACTGGCGTAATCCAAATTAGATTTTTGCTTGTCTTCTATACTCCAAACTATTGAAATTTGGGTTAAAAAGACGTCAACAGTTTCGAGAAAAAGGTACGCAGCCTAGCGCTTCGTTTAACTTGTCTAAGCGGGGGCAATTTTGTGCCCTAAGATATAAAAAAAAATTTACATACATTATGAGGGCATTTCTAACACTGTATCTTAGACTATACAAGCATATATCCAATGACAATGAGTATTAAATTTCACACGTCAATGTCGCATCCGGCTTTAGTGTCAGGCTCAATAGTATAATGGCGATGCAATTTACTTGTTAAGATTTATTGTCTTGGAGTGCCCAAAATACTGGTGGCAAGGTCAATGGTCACCTATGATGGATTGGCCTGTTACGATAACGATTCGTAAAAATATTTCACGAATAGATACAATAGATACAGACGAACGCCGCCAAATTGTAGTGTTCAACGATATCGTGTTTCGGTCAGGTGCTAATGTCCCCGTAATTTTCGGCACAGAGGTGTAACAGATAAGATCTCAGGAATAACGCATTCACATCGAAATCTCTGTTGTTATGTAGATATTTAAAAGCGTGTTCACGTAATATTAATGTGGACTGTATATGCATGCTTGTGTGCCACTTATTGAAGTATCATTTAGCGGCAAGGAGATAAGAAGATTAGGAATGTGGTGGTGCCTACGTCGCTGGAGCTCTCCTACTACTAATAAAAAATTGTGAGTCTATGCGTTGTATACCGTCTCTACAATGGCGAGTGCTCTGTTGAACTGTTCGACATGGTGCCACCGTCTCTTTTCCTACACCGTACTACCCGTCGAAGAGAGAAGTTCCACCCTCACCGACTGGACACCTGGCAATGTTCAACGGTGCGGTTCTCACGTTCATTTTTGCCCAGAACGTGTTAATTGAGGAATGAACTTCCCCATGAGGTGTTCCCTCGGTGGTACAATATGGGGTTCTTCAAAAATGGCGTCAAAAGAGTCCTTCAGGGCTGGCAGCGCGTTGGCGACTCCCCTGGTGTTGCAAATGTCCATAAGCGACGGTGACTTCTTTCCATCAGGTGGCCCGTCTGCTTGTCTGTCAATCCTTTGACATAAAAAAGAAACAACTGATGGTAGAGTGCCAGTACAGGAGCTCGAGGGCGTAGGCACCACCGCATTACCTAATCTATCTGCCGCTAAATCGTAGTGTGCAGCACTATCGTGTTCCGGTCAGTCACAGAGACATAACAACTAAGTTCTCAGGGATGGCTACGCATCTGCATTTTGACCTCTGGTCCTTGTGTGAGTGTCTATATACAGTCATCACTTAACATCAACGAGAACTGCATGCTTGTTTGCCACCTTAAAAAAAAGAAAAAAAAAGAATTAAATACCTAAGTAGGTAGGTGTTCATTAAACTAGATTTCTCGATATAGATGTAGATACCTATGTGTTTTAAGGGCTATATTAACAGACAGATCACATGAGACGATCTTTAGATCACGTTTTTCCATACTGAAGGAGGTTGTAATGCCGTGTACCGAAATTAAATACACAACATTATTATTTATTGACAGATAGATTAGGTTACATAGCATTACCACATAATATTAGGTACATTTATATTTAAAAATGATATGACGTTTGTTAGTCTCACTAAAATTCGAGAACTGCTGGATCTCAGTAATTTTCAAATATTCGTTGAATATTCCCCCAGAGAAGGTTTAAAAGGTGAGGTATCATGAATAAATAGTAAGAAAAATAGTTAAAACAATAATTTATTTTTTACACACCATAAGTTAGCCGGGTCAGCTAGTATTCATATAATTATCACAGAATTTAAATCAGTGATTCCCAAAGTGGTCTATATCCCTGGGGGTCTATGACAAATAGAAAGGGGTAGGCATCAGCGAAAAAAAAATTTGGGAGTCCATGAAATGAAAATGGGGGTCCTCGATAATGGATCTCAACACATACACTGATAGTACCAATTACTTACATCATACCAGTGATTCCCAAAGTGGTCTATGGGAGACGCGATGGGGGTCTACGTAGGCGTGAAGAAAAATTGGAAATATGGGAATGTGATATAAATCACACAAACCAGAAAAAATTGTAAAGGGTCTACAAGAAAAAATAGTTTGGGAACCACTGATTTAAATCACTAGCATAGACGTAAAAAACTACGTTTATTTAAAAATTCTAACACCTACAATCTAGGGCGGATATTACAATATATCATAATAAGGCTCGATATTCGCGAAGTCATCAATCACTGTTATTAGTGGTTTATTCAATGTCGACCTCGAACGTTAAGTCTATTCGATGAAGGCAAATTTCCGATCAAATACGATTAGAAAACTGGGGTGTGACTACTGTGTAGCATTCCAATTAATTATTTTGATAAAAGTGTATATACTAACCCCCTTATTCATAAACGTATTTTATCTAAAGTATTGCTAATCTCTCCTTTGTCTTTTTCTATCCTGCACATTTGACAATGCAACTGACAAAGACAAAGCATTCTATAGCTAAAACGTATTTAATGTACGTTTATGAATAAGGTATATATTTAAAAAACGAAGACTGAAAATCAAACGAACGTTCATACACTATCGGTTCAACTGGAAATATCTATTTTTTTATGGAGTTCTTACCCCATAGATATAAAAAAACAGTGTGTGTAGGTACTTATGTACGCACGTAAGAAGTTTTACTTCTTTACATAATCCAAAATGACAAAAAAAAGGTTAAGTATGTAACTAACTTCAGACTGTTGCTTTAATCAGTCGGTGTGCGCGCGCAACGTAAAAATTCGGGTGTTGTCACTCTCATCATTTAATTCAATCGCGCCAACAGAAGTAAAACTTCAAAAAAACAATGCAATCCGCGATCATTGATCGGATTCGAAATTCCTAGCCGTAATCCATCTAAATCAGTAATAATATTTTGCTAAAAAATAAAACCTCGACATTGCCGGCTGGATCAAATTAAATTGACGTACTTTCTACGCTTCAAATAACACATAACTACGCGTACGGATACGTGAGTCACAGGCAAACGAAATTGTCGGCGAGTGTAAATATCCGATAGGAAACCAAGAAGGACGGACAAGAGTGGCGGACGTAACGGGAGTAGCCGACGGACGTCGGCCGCTCGCCAAGGGGATTACATACTACCTACAACCTGTTTCCACTTAATCTTTATTAAAATATTGCCGTAAATGTACTGGCACATACGTACCGAGGTTTGAAAAGAGATACGCAAGTCGATTGTAACTTTTCATCGATTGAAATAGTTAATGATGCACATGACAATACTTTCTTTGCTGCCGGTAGAGTTCAAGTGTCGGAGCTTGAGGGCGTAGACATTACCTAGTGTATCTGTTGCCAAATTGTGGTGTTTAGCACTATCCGTGTTCCAGTTAGACGGTAATGTAAGGCCTTGTAACAACTATTGTAACAGAGACAAAACAAGGCTTTAAGAGTGTTTTTGTGTACATGTCCAGAAGATGATGTAACGGAAGAGTTTTATATAATAACTAGTTGACCCTGCAAACTTCGTATTGCCTCAGAATGAAATAATGTGTCAAAGGTTTGATGTATACGGACTATTTGTATGGGAAAATGAAATTGTGTTTCTTACTATTCCTCTTCAATTTCTTCATATTTTCTTACCTTTTAAACCTTCCCTGGACTTACAAAAATCATTCAAAATCAAAATTAGCCAAATCGGTCCAGCCGTTCTCGAGTTTTAGCGACACTAACGAACAGCAATTGATTTTTATATACATATATACTAGCTGACCCGGCAAACTTCGTATTGCGTCACAATGAAATAATGTGTCAAAGGTTTGATAGATACGGACTATTTGTATGGAAAAACGAACATCATATTTTCTTACCTTTTAAACCTTCCCTGGACTTCCAAAAATCATTCAAAACCAAAATTAACTTCAGATTCAAGTACCTACTTAAATACATATTCATATCATAGTCACAATGTAATTTGTGTCTATACTGTGTCATAGTATTCTAATATCCATAACTATTTTCCGAAGCCAAGATTGTAAACAATTTAAAATTAAAATATTCTATGACTTGCACCCGCGGCAGTTGTAATTTATACTTTACCCAGTTTATAACTTTATAATTTATATAGTAGTTCAACTCAATTCTGCAAAAATATCCTACTTGCATGATTTTTTTTTTGTAATATTTGTTACTAAACAACGCAAACAGTTAGTATTAGTAGGTGTATTTAAAGGAAATTTAGTGAAATTTATGGTTTTATCTAAACTTTATTTTTATCAACATGCAAATCATTACTGACCTGGTGATCATGAACATTTTATTTTCTTTGTTTATATTATTTCGCATTAACACATGCTTGTGAAATATATTTTATTTTTAAAGATAAATGGAAAGAAAAATTTGACTTCAGGCGAGGCTCGAACTCGCGACCTACTGGGAATCTAGTCCAGCCGCTCTTCCAATTGAGCTACTGAAGCCCTGCCCGATTTGTCAAATCTTTATAGTTGGTAATGGATGGCGCTACTGCTACCATAAAGCAATGCAATAGATGTGAAGGAAAGATTTGACAAATCGGGCAGGGCTTCAGTAGCTCAATTGGAAGAGCGGCTGGACTAGATTCCCAGTAGGTCGCGAGTTCGAGCCTCGCCTGAAGTCAAATTTTTCTTTCCATTTATCTTTAAAAATAAAATATTTTATTTTCTGTTTTTTCATTTACAAATGCTTCCTAGTAAAAAATCTAAGCCGGTTATGAAGTAGGATTTATAAAAGAAAAAGCTGATTTTTCGATGTTAATATTTAGAAAACGTAACGAAAACTTATAGGAATTTGCATGTTGAACCTTGGGACCTTGTTGCAACAAGGATGAACCTTGTTTTCTGCCTTTGTCACCGGTTCTTAAATTAAAAAGCAAAAAAAGATAATCCGTTCACAAAACAGGGGAGAAATAGTTTTCTTCATTATTTCGTCTTCATAATCATAATAATTATAGTATCCTACACGATACGTATAAAACATAATATATTTATAGTGGCGGGCGTAGGCACCACCGCATTACCTAAGCTACTTGCCTCCTAATGGTAGTGTTCAGCAATATCGTGTTCCGGTAAGGTGGTAATGTACGGCCCTGTATTTTCCGGCACAGAGGCATAGCACCTTAGGCCTCAGGAATGGTAATGCATTTGCATTTTGACCTTGGTCTTTGTCTGGGTGTCTATAGGCTGCAGTCATCACTTAACATCAATGTGAACTGCAGGACTGTTTTCCATGACTTAAAAAAAATATAGTCCACGCAGACGAAATCGCGGGCCGAATCTAGTAATAACATAAGTTAGATCTCGTATGTTTTGGATGGAAGTAGATAAATTGTAGGAAAGTTGTCTTGTTGTATTAGCAGCTCATTTGACGGAAGCCGTTGTATTACATCAATTACCACAAACGATTAACTTTTATAGACCAACTAATGTTAGACGAAAAAAAAAAACAGATTTGAACATCACATTCAATGTAAGGCAAAATTAACATTTTGTTTGTAACAGTTAAAGGTGTTTTAAGCTTTATTTATCAGCTCGAAAAGCAATTAATCAATATTGTATCTTAAGAATGGCGCAAACATAAAATATTTACCCCTACAGATCAAATTGATAGTAACTGAATTCTATATAAAAGTAACGGTCTAAATACTATTTGCGTTTTTTCTGGAAATTATGGATCATATACTTAATCAGAGATTAAGAGATTGTTAGAATCAATTACCTACTACGATTTAACGAGAGATAGATTGTACATTGCACTTGTGTTAAATTTAAGTGTTTAAAAATAAAGGTTTTTTCTCAATTCTTTTCTAATGTAGTAAGCCTGACGAAAGATTTATAAAATTTTTGCCTTTGCATTTATTAGTCTGTTGTTTTTAGTATGTACGTATCACCTGCCTCAATGTAGGCGCTAGAAGAACTATAACTGAGTCAAATATTTCGTTAGCATTTGAAAACTTGAAACTTGATTACAGAAACAGGGGGAAAATTTAACGAAGATGACTACAAAATACACTTATAATCGAAATGAACTGTGTTCTTGTTCGCCACTTAATGACATTATAAAAATGATAAAAATCAAAATCACGGTTGTTTGCTAATAAAACATGTTTGTTTCATTACCGTCAATAACATTTCACACAAATTATAACATGACTTCATACACGGATGCTATCAAAATTAAAAACTAATAGAATAGAGGAAGGAGTTTATTTTGAAGGTATATAGGTAATGAGATAATTAACGTTTCTCCACGGATGAGGCAGTCAAATAGCGTGACTCTAAGACACGAGTCAACAAAGAAAAGTGAAGGTAAAAAGTGACCTCGAGAGGCATTCTTGAGTCAACATCGTCTCTGGTAAAGGCGGGCACACAATGTTTCAAATGACAAGTTTGTCACATTTTGGTTCATTTGTTTAGTTTGAAAAAAAATTTTTTATGATGATAACGTAAGTGTTAGTTGGCACTATTTTTTATGTAGGTACGATTTTTTTATATATCGGACGAAAAAGGTAGGTACGTAAATGCAAAGTCTATTTTGTTATGTCATAAAAGTAGTAAACAAGAGTTTAAATTATAAGTAGTAAGTAACGCTTGGATAAATAAATAACTAATAATCGTATAAAATTTCATTATAAGCTTCATACTTTTGAATTTCATGACCAAATTGTAATCAAAAAACCCTTAAATCTCATTGAGCGTACAAAAGGGGTCAACATTTAAATAAAACTGGATTCCAATAAAAAAAATACATCAGAATTATGACGTAACCTTCAGCATTGTGTCCTCGGTGTAAGATAATTGAGTAAAAAAAAACAAAAGCACCCGCACCGAAGGCTACACCTGCGTTACGCGACAAAAAATACTAAACACACTCCTCTTTTTTCAACCGACAACCACAAAAAAAAATAAACACTAATTCTTGGTGCCCCGAAAGAGTTGCTTTTATTTTGAATGGAGCGCTGCAGCAATTGAATGAATTAAACTTTGCTTTTTATAAGTTAACTAGCGGCCCGCGCCGGCTTCGCTCGGGTGCAATTTAGATTCCGACTATAAATTGAGATGTAACTAATCCTATCTTTGAAGTTGGATCAAACTGCATACGATGAGGAAAGTTTTATTAAAATCGGTTGCGTAGCTTAGAAGTCCACCGCGGACAAACAACATGACGCGTAATTTATTTATTAAGAAGATGATTGAGATTTACAACTTTAAGTTTAGTACAAGAACTTACATATAAAAAAAAACGTAACTTACATATACATTTTGATATTATAGGATACCTCCGGAAAAGCAACTGTTTGTTAAATATTAATGATGAAACAGCGGACACTAGTCTCTAGAGACTACTAGAGACTAGTGTCCGCTGTGACTAGACTTAATCACCGTCAATGTACCATTAAATTATGAGGCGGCTTAGATTTCGCTATGGTGGATTTATACGACTGATGACCACCTAATGAAAATGAACGTAGGTAAAGTAAGTTGAAGCACTACGTAGGTATTCACCATTATAGATGCGTTGTAAGTCTTGTGACTTTGTTCAGAGCATTACCATATAAGCACAAATACACCGAACATGATTAAGTATATATAGCAAAGTATACTACAATTTGACACATGGATTAGGCAGTATAGTCAGTATACTGAAGGCGAGAGTAGAACAGTCTCAGGCATTCTAGGTCTTAAAGTTCATCGTTTGCGTATTTTGCGTAAAAAAGGGTACAACGTTTTTGCTTCACATATAATATATAGATAACTCTATATGCACCCTTTTACATGTAAAACAGAACCAAATACAATTTCAAACAATCCAACCTAACAGTTGAACGCAAGTGGGTTCGCATCTTAACTGACGAATTGTGAACGAGTATCCGTCTCAAAGGGGCAGACACGTGCGTGTTGAATGGGACACTCCGGATGCCCCGGGCACAATACACACTGGGAGATGTACACAAGAATAATGTGCCCACACGGCTGGCACATTGTCGATTGGTGCGGAGGGGCTCGTGATTGACGGGCTTTGATCGAAATTAGGGTACGAGTGTTGCTGATATACGAGTACCTACGTATGAACTGATTTATGAGATACCTACATCTTCTTGATAGTAAATACAGAATAGTATACATACCTAAAGGCTTTAAAAATAATGTTGCTTTAACTGCCTCAGTAGTCTAGTGGTAGCAGGCCACTACTAATACACTGGAATCCTGGGTTCGATTCCCGGGGCTATCGGAGATAACGATGTGAATTCTTATATTTCTGGTTCTATTGGGACTTTTCAATTTTCTGGAAGTTTCCCAGTACCTCAGAGTTCAGTAATGTGCCCGGAGGATGTCAATAGGCTTGCCACTAGTAACATGGACCAAAATGTAACCGGCAAACCGAGGGTGTTTGCATGTGGATACATTTACCTCTGCCTACCCCTTCGGAAATAACAGGCGTGTTGTGTTTTATTTGTATTATATTGATATTTTTTTTTAAAGTTTTTCTTTTAATTATATATGTACATAATAGGTTGGGGAAAAAGTCTTTTCGCATTATAGTATGTATGAACTTGTAATAAAATCTCTTTGGCTGTAGTATTTGTATCTGGCTGGTTTTGGTATCATTGAAAGTTAAAATTTTAAAGAACATAATTCCAAATTCAAATTAGGCAAATGTGTGATTTTCATTTGTTTTTCGTACTGTCGAGATGAGTGAATCTAATGAAGAAATTCGATACATTTTAAAATTTTACTACAAAAAAAGATAAAAATGAAACGCAAGCCGCGAAAAAAATTTGCGATGTTTATGGACCTAGTGCAGTGTCTGTGAGAGTAGCACAAATTTGGTTTAAGCGATTTCAATCCGGAAATTTTGATGTCAAAGATGCACCTCGCTCTGGTCGCCCTATTACGGATAAAATGGATGCCATTTTTGAAAAAGTGGAGCAAGATCGACATATCAGTAGTTACGACGTAGCTGAAGAACTGAAAATTGATCACAAAACAGTTTTGGCCCATTTGAAAAAAGCTGGGTACAAAAAAAAGCTCGATATTTGGGTACCTCACGAGCTCACTGAAAGAAACCTAATTAACCGTGTACTCATTTGTGATTCCTTATTACGACGTAATGAAAGCGAATCATTTTTGAAGAAGCTGATAACTGGTGATGAAAAGTGGATCACGTACGACAAGAACGTGCGAAAAAGGTCGTGGTCAAGGGCCGGTCAGGCTTCACAGACTGTGGCGAAACCCGGGTTAACTCGCAATAAGGTGATGTTGTGTGTGTAGTGGGATTGGAAGGGCATTATTAATTATGAGCTATTACCACCAGGCAGGATTATCGATTCTGAACTCTACTGCGAACAACTGATGAGATTAAAGCAAGAAGTTGAGAGAAAGCGGCCGGAATTGATCAACAGAAGGGGTGTGGTGTTTCATCATGATAACGCTAGACCTCACACATCTATAGCCACTCAGCAAAAATTAAGAGAGTTTGGCTGGGAGGTGTTAATGCATCCGCCGTATAGTCCTGACCTTGCACCTTCAGATTTCCACCTGTTTCGGTCTCTTCAGAATTCTTTATGCAATGTTAGGTTAACATCACGAGAGGACTGCCAAATCCACTTGTCGCGGTATTTTGATGAGAAGTCCCAAAATTTTTATAGCAATGGGATCATGTCCCTACCTACAAGATGGCAAAAGGTTATCGAACAAAATGGTACATACATACTTTAGTTAAATTTAAATAAACTATATTAAAAAATGTCTTGAATTATCTTAAAAAATGCGAAGAAACTTTTTCCCCAACCTAATATTAAAATGCTTCAAAAGATGTAACAAAATAAATGTTAAATTTAAAGTTGTACTGTAGTACGAATGCAGCGCTCCGTAGATAAACCGGCGCGTGCGCAGTCTCATGCGCCGATACACAAGAGCGTTGATGTCTTTTAAACGAAACCTAGTAGCTCAGGGCTAGTGCTGAAACACGTCGTTTTTTCGAACTGTTTTTTTTTAAATTAAAACATTATATTGTAATGTATTGTTTGATCGTTACATATAATAACATTTGGAATCATTCGTATTATTAATTTTGAAAGACTATGGTTAATTGACGAGGTAAGTTTATAATTCACTTGTATACGCTTTAAGATAAAAAATCCAGATTGCAGTTCAAGTTACGCCCCGTCACGTCAATATCAGGCGTATTGCATTTTTTCGGCATATAAAGCCCGTCAATGTGTCAAATTTTTCGTTCAATTTTTCTTTTAAATATATTTTTTTTATGTAAAGGCAAACAAGCATGCATTTCACATTGATGTTTTTTTTTTTTTTTTTATGTAATGGAAGTGATAAACAAGCATGCAGTTCACATTGATGTTAAGTGATGACTGCAGCCTATAGACACCCACACAAAGACCAAGTTCAAAATGCAGATGCGTTACCACTTCTGAGGCCTAAGGTGTTATGCCTCTGTGCCGGAAATAACAGGGCCGCACATTACCACCTGACCGGAACACGATAGTGCTGAACACTACCATTTAGCGGCAAGTGTATTAGGTAATGCGGTGGTGCCTACGCCCGCGAACTCCGTCACTGGAGCTCTACTACCAGTAAAAAGTTAAGTGATGACTGCAGCCTATAGACAACCACACAAAGACCAAAGGTCAAAATACACATGCGTTACCACTTCTGAGGCCTAAGGTGTTGGCCTCTGTGGCGGAAAATTACAGGACCATTAAAATATCTCTGAATTTTTGCAAATTTTCTCTTGTAGTTCGAAGAGATTCGTACCATTCGCAGGTGTGGAGCTCAGTTAGGAGAGCGGCTGGACTATCCACTGGGATAGTCCAGCCAGCCAGTCGCGGGTTCCCGCCTGAAGTCAAATTTTTCTTTCCATTTTTATTTCATTTGCATGCGTTAGCCGAAATATCCAGTTAAATATAACAATCAAATCCAGTTAAATATTGTTCAAAACATAGAACACATAACTATTACTTTTATTATCCGGTAACCCTATTTGAGAGCCATCAACACATATGGCAGACCTTAAAAATACTACGTAGGTATGCTTGGGCGTATTTGAGTGACATGCCCATTTACGTGATAAAAGATTGGGACATTCAGGAAATGGCGTTCATAAATAATTGTTTCTCTTTGTATGGACATGAACGAGTTGTATGACGTTCATATAAATACAATCTGTCGACTGTTTATTCGGTTAAACAAAATGAGCCAAGTGCGAGTCGGCCTTGTTTACAGTAGTAGCAAGTAACATTGACTGAATGTTCAACGGTTTAGAAAATATATCAAATCTCAAAAACTTGAGAATATCACGTTAAAACGAAATTTCGTTGATATTTTTCATCAAGGGTTTTAAGTATATATATTTATCTTGAGTTTGCTTGCTTATTTCTAAAGGAAAAGGAAGTAAGAGGTGGAAGAACTACCTCTACTACCAGTAAAACTCATGGCCTCGTTGTTTCTATCATACCTAGGTAAAAAAATTAAGCCTCAGGAGTGGCAACGCTTCCGTATTTTAACTTCAGAATTTTGTTTAGCTCTTTATAAACTACAGTATTGAATAACTATCCACGAAGATTACATAGCATTAAAAAGACATGAACATCTTATTTTAAATTTATTTTTGAAAGCTAAGCATTCTTCAATATTTTTGTATTAAAAATAAGCTTGCCAGAAACCATTGCAGCTCCAAAAAAATATAGTAAATTAAACAGGAAACATGTCAAAATAATCATAAACATCAACGGACGCGCATGCGCCGAAATCGCCTGCACTAATTGCGACCATAATAAATTATATAATTTGCAACCTCTGGCGATACGTGATTGGGCATATTAGTAATTTGTTCGCTACCTGTGTTCCCGGTACGATCCGGGCAAACACGTCCGCTGCCCCGGGCAAACCCAAATCTGGATTGTAATCATAATCCCTTGTAATTATAGGTAACCCCCGTGTATTGTAATTACTTGCGCAGTGTTATTATAAAGATACACAACGATTGGAACATAGTAATTTGTTCGTCAATTATACGCCCGGTTGAAAGACTATTTTTTGTATAAATACATAACTTTTATTATATCCTCGGATAATAGTTTGGCTTCTTATGTTGGTGATTTTGCCTACGCCAGAGTCGATAACATAGTAGGCAGCAATGTTTATGAATAAATATAAATATGTCTTCATAATATTGCATGGTACACGATACGCGGTACAGAACAGACATACTATTTTATTAGGTATATATAATGGCTGACTGCTGGCGCAATCGCGATACTAAAGAGGTTCCGGATTCGACCCCAGGTTAAGAAAAGCTGTTATTGTTTTTTTTTCTGTTAGAAAATTCCCAGTAGTTACCCGGAGTCTAGTACTCGTGCCTTGGAGAGAAAAATCCCTCCTAAGCTCCATCTCTCTCCGATCGTGTCGGATTGCCGTCCCATCAGGATATGAGAGTGAGGGAATAAAGGGTGCACCTGTGTTTGTGCATATACTTGGACACTTCAATATCTTTTGCGCAGTTGGTTAGTGTCCGTTGAAAAAGCCAGCCGTGACCAAAATTCGGTCTGGAGGACATTACTCGTATTCTTACAGTTAAATTTCGACTAAGCTGTGGTTTATCTAGTTAAAGTAATGTTTATCTATTAGGTATGAATAAGTGCAACCTAACAAAAAGGCAAGAAAACGCACTGCATCCTTCAACCTAATCCGGTTGTTTCGGGGTGCTCAATGTTTGTATCGCATGGTATACGGGATACCAAAACTAAAAATCCTCGAAGTCTTGCTGGCTTAGTTAATTAAGGCGGATAACCTTTAGTTTATATTCACAACACATATAAATACATATCAGAAATCATGATATGGACTAGGTCACTTATATACAAAAAATATAATATTTATTATAAACTACAGCACGTACAAAATGATTATGCAACAATAAAACATAAGTCGCGACGAAGCGTAAACAGCAATGCAACGAAAATGACCACAGAACAACTAAGGAATTGTCTCATTTATAAAATGCTGTTCTCACTTAAAATAAGAAAAACCTTGTGCATTATGAGTCATAAAAATCACGCGTATTCAGTAATCGTGTACATATGGGGAGTAATTTTGCAATCACATCGTTCCTTGCCGCCCACAAATTCGACAATCGGCAGGCGCGAGCTGTTGAAATCAATTACGTTAAAAAATACAGAAGGCGATAACGCAGAGGCGGGTGTAGGGATGCAAACGAAAATAAACATATATCGATAAAAAGACATCGATGAATTGAAGTATCGATTGTTTTCATAATTTTACTGGTGGTAGAGCTCCCGTGTCGTAGCGGCGTAGGTACCACGGCATTACCTAATTTATCTGCCGCCAGATGGTAATCGGCACTATTGTGTTCCGGACACGATAGTGCTGACGCTGATAGTGCTAGTTGGCCCGCAAATTTCGAACACAGAGGCGAAACATTTTGGATTCCAGGCAGCATTTTGACTTCTAGTTTTTATGTAGTTGTTTATATGCTGCTGTCATTACTTAACATTCATGTGTACTGCATGCTTGTTTTCCATCGTTATTACATAAAAGAATGTATGTATTGCTGTGAAATAGTATTAATATTCGGTTCTATTGGTTGGCCTTATGAGATTGAATGAAATATAGGTATATTATGGTCCCGTAATTTCTATCATAGAGCGAACAACTTCCGCATGAGGTGTGGCAATCAATCTACAGACATCTAAATGTAACTGAAGACTTTCCCCTTATTCATAAACGTATTTTAGCTAAAATGTTGCTAATCTCTCTTTTGTCTTTTTCTATCCTACACATTTGACAATACAACTGACAAAAATAAAGCATTCTATAGCTAAAACGTATCTAATGTACGTTTATGAATAAGGGGGTCAGCATTCACTTGGCAAACACGTCAACTGTATGCTTGTTTAAGTACTATTTTTTATGATTATTTGTATCTATGTAGATATATTCATGCTAAGTCCAGTTACCTAACATAAGTTCTATTTTTAATAATTTGAGCACATCTTCGAAAATATAATATTATCGACATTTCGATGACTTTAAAAAATAAACATTGCTTTCAATCAAAACATCGATACATTTGCATCCCTAGGGTACCCACGTCTAGGGCTAGGCGTACTTGGAAGGTTGTGGAAGGTCGGTCGCGGGCAAATATTATTTTATCGGAGTGGGCGCGGCGTACACCACCTGTCTGCCGCACCGGATGCCGCGCCCCGCGCGCCCTCGCACGCATTCAGAAAAACAAGTATCATCCACTGCATTCCCAAACAAATGATAACGTACGCAAAGTCCTATTTCGAGAAAACCTTATTTACGGCGCTTAGGGTCTTTCATCGATAACACTAAATGAAGTATCTTCCATTCTAAACCTAACGCCTATTCAATACAGTTGATATTTGAAGATGATTTCGAACAGAAAAGGAAGAAAATGATGTATCCCTTAAATCTGTCGCCCTCGGCCGAGTCCCGGGCTCTAAAAAAGGTACAACCAGCGAAAGGTTCTGGTAATCTGTGATCGTATGCAAAGGAGTGTGATGCACGCGATAACTGTTTTGTTGTCGTGTCGTTTATTTTTGACACGATTTTATTAGTTGAAAGGATTTAGCGTTCTATAAGTTTTGCCGTTCGTCTGTAGATTCGAATTATAAATTCAAGAAGAAGACGTATCGGGAATTCATTCAGAAGAGCAATACGTCAAATCCTTCCAAGTAATATGTGTGCTTTTCTTCAAATTTTAATGCTCACAACCCTAAAATCCTTAATTTGTATTAAATTTGACACCCACATAGTTTGCAACGTATATTGTTTATTCCGCTATGAGACTTGCATAAGTACTTACACATAGTTTTCGACGTATCTTATTTATCCGACAAAAAGACTTGCACAAATACCTACTAAACGTTCTAAAACAAAACCAAAACCACAATAATTGTGTTTTTTTCTATTATTATCTCATGTCACGTTATTGTGATCCCAAAATGTTATATTATAATAATATCTATTAATGAGATGACAAAACACGAAATTGCAAATTCATAAGTACAGTTTTTTTTAACAATCTTATCAATATGATATGTTCTTAGGTTTTCGCGAGCTACACTCATTGAAATAAAACTATTTTTACGGATTTATCTCGCGTATATTAAACTAAAATGATTTTTAAAATCAACCCGACGTTTCGGTCGCTTTTCAGCTTCCGTGGTCCCGGGCAGACTGAGGTGACATTTGACTGAACGCTACGCAAGGCGTTTACGAAATCGATGGAGGTAGCTACATATAATTTTTCAAACTTCTGTCAGACAAATGTCACCTCAGTCTGCCCGGGACCACGGAAGCTGAAAAGCGACCGAAACGTCGGGTTGATTTTAAAAATCATTTTAGTTTAATATACGCGAGATAAATCCGTAAAAATAGTTTTATTTCAATGAATCTTATCAATAATTCTATATACGCAGCGTCTTCGAAGTGTATTTCTTACAACCAACATCAGTATTCTGGTCGACTACAAAACGCCGTTAAAATCGCTATTCGGGTGTAAGTCAACAACCTATATTGTTGTGAACTTTGTATTTGTGCTTTTTTTTTGTTGTTTTGCTACACAAAAGGGCTATTTCCGCTTGTCGAGAGATCCGAGGTTTCCGCGAAATCTATCGCAATACAACAACAACAGAGGAAGTGTATCCGGAAGATTGAAAAAACGTAGTTTTTCGTCCCCATTTGAATAGGGCTGGCAACGCTTTGAACTGATTTTATTTATAACTACCAATGCCTCGCGGTTCCGTTTGTTGATTATTTTATGCAAATCTTTCATCATATACAGGATTGTATATCCTAAGTATTAACTTAAAATATATTAGAGTAAGGTAATACTTCCTCATAAACGCATTTTAGCTAGTTTTTCTACTAACTTTTAACAAATCCTTACTATGAAACTGTTTCGTTAATTACTGATCGAGTGACTGACAAACAAGGCACAGACGAAACTATTAATAAATAATAATAATTGTAAAAAACAACGTTAAAGCAAAACTATTTAAACACCTACCCCTTTTTGAAAAACATACATTAGATACGTTTTAGCTATAGAATGCTTTGTCTTTGTCAGTTGCATTGTCAAATGTGCAGGATAGAAAAGGACAAAAGAAACATTAGCAACACTTTAGCTAAAATACGTTTATCAATAGGTAAGGGGGTCTAATAAATACTTACTTATTAAATTGTACACGATGCAAATATATTACAAAAAAGTAGTAGATATCGTGGTACAAGAAACTCGTCTGACTCGTTACAGAACCCTGCGTAATGGGTTTGCAGAAAAAAATGTTCCCACAGCGTACCAGCAGGTTGCCGAAAGGCACGTCTTCCGGTCGGAAGTAAGACCGATGGTCCTTTAAAAGAAAAAAAAACCAAAGGATTTTTTTCAATTAATGAATGGATCCGAGGCACACATGTCTCTGTTATTATGCTACAACTTTGAATCATTGTAATTAACATCTTTCGGACGTTCGTTATTATTTATGATCAATTCCTGTAGCAGGTGCGATCTAATTTTTTCCCACGCGCTCAACACATGTTTCCTTTTGTCATTGCGTATTTTTTTTTATCGACACCATATTTTGAATTCACGCCGTGCAAAATTTAACTGCTGCACGGATTTGCGTAACTTTCAATGCTAAACACTTGATTGATGCGCGTTGAATTGTAAAACGGGACAAATCAATTTTGTATGCAGACTAATATAGGGAGGTTCCATGTACAAAAAACGTTGATGTGTCTTGCTATTGTTAACCGACCGATTTAGAGCTCGCCCTTTATATAGGCAAAAAAATTGGACAAGTGCGAGTCGCGCAGATCGCGCACTTACGGTTCTGTATAAAATAAAAGCTCTGAACGTTGTTCTAACGCAAAGGTAAAGTTGATTCAATAATTCTGACGCAGGATTTTTTTTTCCCAAAGTTACTATTATTTTGTTGCGCTTTTCGTTGATTTTTGATATTTTTTAGAACTCTTAGGACTGCCCCAGGCATACTATGTTCTACTGAATTGCTATTAGCTTTGTATCGTTTAATTATACGCACTGTCTTATAAACAAATGAAAATCTTGGCAGTTCTTAAATTTAATAGCAATAAAAACGTCATGGCTCTGAAAAGTTGCTAACGTCTACCATCTTAAGTACTTACTAATTAGGGCCCTTACTCATTAGAACGCCATGGCGTCGTCGCCGGCTACGTATCCTAGCTACTGGTATGGAAATATATGTGACCTTACTCACCTGGCTACTATACTATATACTACAATTAGTATGGTGTGTTTTGATACGTAGCCGGCGATGGCATCCTATGGCCATGGCGTCCTAGTGAGTTCGGGCCCCACGGGTCCTTTTTTGTGTAAGAAAAGGTGTGAAGGTGGGAAACAAGCATGCAGTTCACATGGATGATAAGTGATGACTGCAAAATAGACATCTACACAAAAATCAAAATGCAAATGCGTTGCCACCCCTAAGGCCTTAGTTGTTGTCTCTGTGATAGTTATTACGGGGCCACACTTATTTCCTTTTGAGGTTCGGAACCCCAAAAAACCAAGACAGATGGCTTGATTTGAATTAATTTGCGTACGATTCCGGTCGATTCCCCAAAGCGTTGCGTGATCAATTAGGCTGCGGTCACAATATGGGATAATTGTCTTGCGAATTTGCATGTAAGGTTTAAATCACATGTGCTCAAGAATTACGGAATCGCTGAAGGCGATTTGTGAATAGATTAGAACAACTACTTAAGAGGATATTCTATAAATAGGGTTAATTTAATTGGAGCGTCACCTAAAATGTCGAAGAACAAATGTTGTTGGGGTTCATGTAGAGAGGCTACCTGCAAGAGGTGATGCGTTAATTTTAATTAAACCTGTATACCAATTATTCTGTTGTTTTTATAAGTTACATTATTTTACGGATAACCGCTGGATCAACCGGACGACGCGGTTGGTCCAGCGGTGTGACATGACCGTTTGATTCGATGGGTCGCGGGTTCGATCCCTGCACCGGGACAAACAATTGTATGGCCTACAGATATTTGTTTCGGGTCTGGGTGTTTGTGCATAAGTTGTTTGTATACAACGGCACCCACGACACAGGTTTATATCTATCGTGGAGCTGTGAATGTAAGCGATAAAAATAACGTTTTTTGTGTGTGAACTTTGTCAATTTAAATATTTTTTTTTGAAATAATTATTTTACGTGAATGCGAAGGGGGTCCAATTGAATCTCACCCAAATAGACACTTAATTTTACAGCTCATATAATCAATGGCTTGGCGGTTGCAAGCCAATACTGTTATTCTTGAGATTAAGCGATTAGGTACTGAATTTGGGCTTTGAACTTGGTGAACATATGCTTGTGTATACAACTCTGCCTATCCCTTCCGGAAAATACAGACTTGCAGTTTTGTGATTTTCAAATAGCAAAACGAATCGAAAATTTAAAAAAATCTATTCGAGCCTTTGAATTGTTTCCAGGTATCGGAGGAGGATCTACCAGTTTGCAGGCCGCGGCAGGTCTGCAGCAAGGTGGACCTGTACGACTCCACACAACCCTGGATTGAGAGGAAGTGCCGGTGTTTGGGACACCGGCCATGTTCAAAGTAAATAAAACTTTATTCGCAGTAATATTTAGGCTCGGTTTAGATAGTAGTTTAACTATGATTCGTGGGGTACATTCCAGACAATCACCTAATTTATCATAAAGCTTTTACATCACCTTTGCGTCAAGTTTATCATATTTTTACTGATGGTAGAGCTCCAATGACGAAGCTCGCAGGCGTAGGCACCACCGCGACCGCATTACCTAATATACCTACTTGCCGCTAAATGGTAGTGTTCAGCACTATCGTGTTCCGGTTAGGTGGTAATGTGCGGCTCTGGAATTACCGGCACAGAAGGCACAACACCTTAGGTCTCAGGAGTGGTAACGCATCTGCCTTTTGACCTCTGGTCTTTGTGTGGGTGTCTATAAGCTGCAGTTATCACTTAACATCAATGTGAACTGAATTCTTGTTTGCCACTTTCATAACATAAAAAAAACCATTATTTCAGTATATTGTCTGTTTGATATACTCAGTAACTTATTTAATAGTTTATGTTGTGGACATCTTTCTGATGGTTTCAGTCCATCAGTGAACGTGTTTCGATTGGCAAATAAGCATAGCCGGCGACATCGCCATGGCGTCCTAGTGTGCGTCCTAGTGAGTTAGGCCCCTAAATATCTTTAATTAGTAGTACGGAAATGTTGATTCCGAATATCTTTATCTATACAAATAAATAAAATTGGAGTGTCTGTTTGTAATCTAAAAATAACCGCTTTTTACTAAATGCAAATGTATGTATACACGGTACATATACCAAAACAATTTTTTTTACAATTTTTGTCAGTCGGTCTGTCTGTTTGTTAAGGCTAATCTCGGGAACGGCTGGACTGATTTTGACGGGACTTTCACTGGCAGATAGCTTATGTAATAAGGCGTAACTTAGGCTACTTTTATACTAGCTGCGCCCACGACTTCGTCCGGGTAGGTACTGAACAATTATAAATTCTCACGGGGACGAGGTCGCGGGTACAGCTAGTTGTTAATAGATTCGTATCTATTTTATTTTTAAAGAAAAATGGAAAGAAAAAATTGACTTCAGGCGAGACTCGAACTCGCGACCTACTGGGAATCTAGTCCAGATTCGTATCTACCTAGAGCCCTAGAGCAATTAAAGCAATTTATTTATTTTGGGTGATTTTTCACGTCCAAAATACATTAGTATAGTCAAGAAAGACAACGCAAATAAAACTTATTTATACAAAACTAGCTGTTGCCCGCAGCTTCGCCCGCGAGGATATCGTTTTATAATCCTGAATTTTCTTTACTATAAACCTCACGGAGCCCGAGACCTTTCCAACGAATGCAAAACCGTGGAAATCGGTTCGTGCGTTCTGGAGTTATAGCGTCAGGAAGGAAAACTTGACTTATTTTTATATAATAGATTAAAAGATATTTCATCAAATTCCAGCGACCTATCAGCGGACGACAACCACACCTTGGCCGACAAGACGACTCTATACAAGACATGCGAACCAGTGAAGCGTCTCCCCAAATGCCGGTACTTCAAGGACGCCGCGTGGACCATATTCTCCTTTCCTGACTCCAACGCCACGCAACAGATTGTCAATTGCCACTGCCCCAAGATGTCCGTTACGTATCTCCTCAAGAAACTGCCGTACACGACACCTAGCGGCGAACAGGGGAACCAGTATCAGTTCGCGTGCTCTCCGCAGAGCGTAAGTTTGATTTAGTTCTTTGATAAGCCGCTGAGCGGCGTTGTTCCTAGTTTCTGATATTTACACGTTTCAATGGGATGTAGAGTTCGTATACATGGACGAATAATTAACGAAATATACAAGATAAATTCAAAATTATTTGATTTAGTATTAAATTTGCAACGCAATGTATGATTACCTACTAGTAATTTGTTTATTCGCGCTAAGCTCCTGTGTGGAACTTATTCGGTCAAGTTGATCAGTTTTTAACCGAGTTCAAAAAACGAGAAGGTTCTCAATTCGGCCGGTATATATATTTTTTTATGTATGTACTCGAATTTCGCGGAGATTTCTGGACCGATTTACGTAATTCTTTTTTTGTTTGATGCGGAATAGTTTCGAATTGGTCCCATAAAAATTTGATTCAGATAGGCCTATCAGTTTTTTATTTTATGAGCATTTTTTTACTTACTTTCACCTCTCAGACTAAAGGAATAAGAATAGACGGCGAGTTGTCATACCAATGTCATACAGTGCGTTGAATCCACTGACGTCCTAGATAGTCCTAATGCGCATGACAACAAGATGACAACAAGTGACAATGACACATTTACTCATCGACGACACAACACAGCTTATTTACTCCTTCGTGGATAAAGTTTTTTTATTGATTACGTATAGTCGTGTAGGTGATAATTTTGTATCAACACACGCAGACCAATCAGCCTTCCTTCTCTAGACAATTTAAATTAGGTATCTAATTCTCACGAAGCTAAAAGAGTCAGATTTTACAAATTTAACAAATGTGAACACTAATTGGCAATGCAGCAATAAACTAAAAAGTATTAAATAAATATAACTACGTTAAAAAAACCGACTTCAAAACTGAAAAGTAAGAGAGTTCATTGTATTAAAACGTAACTTCACGCCTGTAATCCCCGAAGGGATAGGCAGCAATTCAAGCATACATGCAAACACCCACGATTCGCCGGTTACTTTTTGTTCAGTGTATTAATTTGCTCGTATTCATATTTAAGTGATTAAAATATAATTATTTGTTTAAGGCTTGGCACCGACTTCAAACCTATTAGTAAATAGCACATATAAATAATAGGTAGCATAATAATATAATTACAAATAAATCTTTATTATTTCTTACTTTTCAGTTTTGAAGTCAGTTTTTCTTAACGTAGTTATATTTATGGTATATGTATTTGCATTCCTTGTACACTTTGCCGTATCATTTGTTGTCTAAATTAATACTATTCAGTCAAAAATGCATGCTCTCATTGTTCATTTTAAAAAAAGGGAACGTAAAACCTATTAAAAACGCAACTACACCAAAAATGTAGAGCATAACCTATTCAATACAAAGAAGGCCTTTTTGTTTTAAAAAACATTTCAATCATTTGCTACTGTCGGTACATAAATTGTATTGGAATAGGTCAATGATGTGCGTGCAACCGGCGAGTTGCAAATGTGAGTTCACCGCTGCCAAAACGAAATGTAAAAACAATTTCACGAGAACCGATGCGGTTGATTCGATCAAGAACGCAAATCGTGACGTTACACTGAAAACCGCTGTGGTTTAATTTGTTACAAAGGCATTTTAGAAATACTAGCTCCACTGAACCATGCTAGAGGGATAGATATTCGTTTATGAGGGTATCACTTGTCATCCGAGGGAATTTGCCTACAGATATAAAAGCCAGTATCAAATGATCTTACCTTAAAGTTATAAAAAATGTTGTAAATATTAACTATTTGTATTTTTTTAAAAAGAAACGATAGGACCAATCTCTTTGTTTTAATAAAAAGTGTATCTTTAGATACGTAATTCGGGTTATTTATGGAAAAGAATAGTGAGTTTAGATTGATGCATGAGACTAGACTGACTTTTTAACCTCAAAGTAGATAGGTACTCGCGCTATGAGTAATTTGCCACCAAACACTTTCTTCTTACAGTTATCGGTACACAAAATTGTTATTAATCAAGAAGATCAAATATAGAAGGCCAGCTACTGGGACGCAGGAAACCTATACTTTTTTACCAAAATGCTCATAGCGCGAGAACTCTAGGGTCAACAACAACCTAAAATGCATTACTTATCAAGTACCCAGAAAAATTATACAGCCTCTAGAGCGGATACAGATATAATTTTGCGTTACATCAATTAATATTTTCAATTCTTTTTCAGAGGCTAAGGTGTTCCCGGAAGGAGCCTTGCAAGCTGTTCAGCGCGAGACGCCGCCACGAGCAGATCGACGAGGTCAACGCCAACACGATATGCCAGTGTCCCAGGGAGCACACCTGTCCCAGGCACCACACGGAGCCCGGTGTCCTCGCCGGAGTCACATACATCGCAGAAGACATCCGCACCTACCACGGCTACTGCATGCCCGAACCCCCACCCGACTCCTATAGGTTTGTCGGCGACAAGGATTGAGTTCACAACACCGATGTGATCCGCGGGCTGATTACTGTCATCTCTGTTAGCGCAATCGGTATCAAATTGACAACACTTTAAAATTCAGATTCGTGCAATTCAAAAGTAACTCTACTGCAGATTGGAGAATTTTTATTCAGATGTTCCGTGTTAGTGATTGGACGAAATACAATAGTAAGTTGTTGATATGAAACCGATTGCAATTCCGAGGGACATAAGCAATTAGCTAGCTGTACTTAAATTGTACATCGACCGCTTTCCTCTGCTAGGCTTCGCTAATTGCTCATTACCTGTTTAGTACAAAAGTTATATTATAACCTGTAACTCATTCGGTATTAAAATGTTTAGTTTAAAGGACAATTAATGTTTAGATGCGAGAACAAAATGGCGTAATAACAGCATGGCAATTAGGTTTTGGAAATGAAAATGGTGATTAGTGCCTCATTTGTAAGTTGTTTTTGAAAGCTTATTTTCAGTGCAATTACGTATTTAATGTCAACTTAACTGTGTTGCACGGTCAACAGAGCTTACATTTTGGACACTATCATCAACGGAAGGGTATTTTAACTTGATAACAAGTGATATTGATACAGATTGTAAATACCTTATAGCGTAGTTGGTATTACGTATTGTTTCTGTTATGTTATATTTTGTAAATAATAATGTTTAGATTAAGTAATCATTCCAAACGGTTAGTTTAAATTATTTTATTTTTCATATTTTACATTTTTACTTGCCATACTTGCGTAGTTTGTTGCGTTAGTGCCGAGTCTTCCTGTGCAGTCGAGTTATGTTCTTTGTTTTTGTTTGTGTTTACGATTGTATGTTTATTATACGAGAACAAATTAAATGAGAGCCATATTTTGAAGTTTTACTAAATATATTTAGATACGACGTGATTAATGTGATCGATCGATGATCGAAAAACAACTGGATGTTGTGAATCTTTTCATATTGTAGTTTACGTTTATTTTTTAGATCTTCCAATAATCTGACATTTGCCTGTGAGAATATTTTAATAAATAAGTATAATAACCGGATAACGTATAATATTATAAGGAGGTAAATTCAATTAATCATAATGATTTTAACTTGAAACCAGCTACAAAAGCGGAACAAAATATAACCATTCAAATAAAATGGTTATATTTTGTAAAATGAAAACAAGTGATTGTAAACGAAATAAATATGTTGTTTCACATGTTCATAAATTATTCGCATTCGCATAATACGGATCTACATATTCAAGTATTTTAACACAAAACATTAACCATTGGCAAGTGTTATTATGTTATTGAATTAATTGTAAAGCTGATAATGTACAATGAAGCTTTTAAAATCGTAAGATTTTAAATGGATATTTAACTACGACACGTTAGCTACCGTGTAACAATTTCACTAATTTTGTTATCAATATTTGAAACTGTGTGCTTTGTGCAAATCATTATTTATTACTTGGATTTATTTTAATTCATATATGGAGAAAAACTTTTCAATTTAACTCTGTAACTTCTGCAATGTTAACGAAATCGCTCGAATGCGATTAAAATTAAAACAAGTAAAAAGCTGTTTTCAGATTTTTATATTATTTTATCTGTATCAAAATGAACAAAATGTTAATGGAGAACTCAAACGACTCATTTTACTCGTGTATCTATTGTAAATATATAGAAATGTTGATGTTTGTAAATTGCTGCCGATAGTGGTATGTCTTCCTGATTTGTTTTATGTATAGCTTATACATTAAGTTAAATTATTGACGGAGAATGAATAAATGTTTTGCTATCATATGATCGATTCTTTTAATTTTCAATTCCTGCTGTTTACCAGGGACTAAAACAGACGACTTCTATAGTTTTTAATGCGGCATGATTGAACTGTCATAACTATGAATGAGCAGTGCATTTGAGAATTCGTATTTTCGCAGAGTAAATGCGTCAATTTGGTACCGGCACGCATTTTGGTCATTACATATTTCCTGTTCCATGGCCTGGCCTGTGTTATGTTTTGTTATAAAGTGCCAACAGTTAACACCTTATCTTACACTATAAAACTGAACATTACACAAACGTCTTTACAGCAAAAAGTGTTTCCGTCTACAACTTAATTTACTTTATTATTTTCATTAATGAATTCAGAGAAAGAAGCACAATATCACGTTTTCTTACTTTACTGAGTATATGTTATTGATAGCGGCACCTTGTATTTATATCCATTATTTTGTTAATTAAAGTCTGATAAAAAATGGACCCGAACCCTGAAATTTGGATAACATTGGCCAGCTAGATCATCACATTAGACAAGTTTTCTATGTAGCATCAAGAATATCACTGGTTTTTTGGCGGGAACCTTGAAAGAGGCGTATACTATGATGGTCTTATTTTATTTCCTTTTTTTTGGTGTATTTTTGAGTTATATTAAATAAAGTTGATGGCATTTTGATTGATACAGGTTTATTACAGTGCTCGTGTATAGTGAAATAGAATAACAGTGCGAAAACACGGCCTTTCAGGTTGCCTCCAAAACTTAATTGTAAATGTTCTGCTAAAGTACCCATGGTTTTACTCGAATTACTGACTGTAACTATCTTGACTGACATAATAATTGACTGACAGACTATAATACCAAAGTCTAAAAATACTATATCTTACGGTACAATACGAATACGAAATATCGTTTTACTTGACACTGGCAATATGCGTCACAGCAATGCCATAACAAATTAAAAAAAAAATGTCACTGATTTCTGTTCTTTTGATTGACTGTTCCTTTTGTTTATAATGTTTAGTACCCTGTAGATCCTTAAGTTAAGCGCAATAAAGGTAGTAATAATACAAACAGTAATGGTAAAGGTAGATGCCACTTTACCACGCTTACTGGAATGACACCTAAATGTAATGATGGACGGTATTCAAAAATTAAGGGTTCGAATCGGTGATTAACTCGCATCATGAAATGTGAGGGATACAACATAGAACGCAACTTAAAAATTAATTGACTATTCCGCGGACTAACTAGTTAAAAATAGTTTCATCATTCACATCATTCAATTCCACGACCGGCTTTGAATATGCACCCAAGTTATAGGAGTTGGCAACTTGCAGAGGAAACAAAAGCTTGTTTGCATAATTGAAATGGAAACTAAATCGAGGTAATTGCTTGATTTAAATATTCGAATGATAGAGATGATTCTTATCTTTCTATTAAAAAGTTTTAGTAAGGAAATTCTACTTAAAAAAGGCAACGCATCTGCATTTGGATCTCTGGATATTTGTGTTGATGTCTATAGTTTGTAGTGATTCTGATATATATATTTTTAGCTTGTTTGACATGTATGTCAATTGTTATTCACTTTAATTTATTTTGTTTTTGACGTATCATAGGAGGTGCCTGTCACCCTAAATGAATAAATGAGTTTCTGATTCAGATCTTCATGAACTGCATGCTTGTTTACCACCTTCATCACAAAAAAATTAACAAAATCCTACTTGAAAAACTCAAATACGGACTTGGCCACTTTTTATGCATTATTAATCTCATTTCCGCATTCACTTTTCGCTTCGCGTTAATGAAACCAATAACTCTTTACCGCTATCAATTTTCCGACGCACAACTAATAAGATTTAAACAACGTCAATCCATATCATTTAATTCAACACGCGAAACGCCTACGTTACGTTTTTCATTAATCAAGCTTATCCACTGAGTCACGGAGCGATTTAAATCTTCAACTGGTTCGTTATCAGATTACACTAAGGGTTATAACATACTACCGCTACTTCTATGAAGATTTTATACTCGTAGGGATTCGAGTGGGAAAAATCTATATGATTATTATTATGCGAAACAAATACGATACAATTGAAATCCTTAATACGAAGTAAATGATAAACATCTTCGTTGTTGATATTTCCAATAGCTTTCACTAGTTTTCTAATACGAGAGAGATTTTAATCTCCGTGTTAATTTTTAAATATATGGTTAATAAAGTAATTATACCTCAGATGGTTTACATATTTTTTAATCATTATTTGACAAATAATAAGAAAATTTCTTCTTATATTACAAAGAAGTCATTCGAAAACATGTTCTCTGGGTAAATATTTATAATATTACATGTTGTAAATTTAAGTACTATTGCAAGAAGCCCACCTACTGGGTGTGCCGACTTTCTCTGAAATTAGGTGAGTGCAAGCCTAGAGTACCTACGATCTGTGGTTGATATATCTCAAGATCCATTACCCTTAAGAAGTACAGTTTCCGCAGAATCTGATGGTAAATAAGGATATGATACGTCATTTTTCAAACACTTGTTTGGAATTTTATAGGAAAATAGACTTATTTTCGTATAACATTTCAATATTTTAATACGATAAGATAGAAGACTTTCTATCTAATAACATAAAAATGATGAGCAAGTTTGCCATACGGTGGTTTTTTGATACTCATTTGCATAGATAAGCCCAGCGTGATTTTGTTAACAAAAATGTGGTTGCTATTGACGATGCAATCACTTAAGCATCTTGAATGATATGTGAAACTTTGACAAATTATCGAAAATGTGTATATCTGTGTCATTTAACGGCATCTTAGAAGATGATTTGATGGATGAAAAGAGCTGCTACCACGCCCTGTGAACTATTCTATCACACGTTACTTCATCATTTTACTGTATTTCAAAAAACGTTTATGATTAAAATCAGGGATCAAGAAGCGACGTTCGTTAGGCCTACATCCAAAAACGATGATACGAACGACTGACGGAAGAGTAAAAGTGGAGCGTTTAAATAGAATTTCTCTTATTTCAGAATCAGTATAATATTATGGGTTTTGAGCCTAGGCAAATATCTATGATGTATTAATAAGATGCAGACTTCATATTAAGATCAGTTGCACGTTTGTTTAGGAGTACTACATAACATACAAAAAAGTCTGGTCTAACAATTGTTCGCTATGTCCGAATGTAAATTGCATCGAAACATTCCAACTCGTGGGCAAAGGAACGTTTAATTCATAAGTTGACATGACGTAAGACTCTCGATCGGTTTGTGCCGATAGTAATATTCGTAGCTAATTGACCACGCAGCAATGTCTCGTAACTTGGCATTCACACTCTCGCGAGCACGTCTACAAGAGGTACAATCGATATACGAGCAAATTCCCATTTATACTCTTTGTCATTGTTAGGTCCACTATTACTTTTTCTATTAAAATACAATGATCAGCTAAAAATAAAACATTGCTTTATAAAACATTTGGTATACATATATTTATAACGGAACATTAAAAAAAAACACGCTTAGGTACACTCACAGCCCCACAGTAGGTTACCTGTGTCGTGGGTGCCGTTGTACACATAGGTACAACACATACACAAACACCCAGACCCGAAACAAATATCTGTAGGCCATACAAATATTTGTCCCGGTGCGGGGATCGAACCCGCGACCCTTCGAATCAAACGGTCATCTCATACCACTGGACTAACCGGGTCGTCAATTATATAAATGTTTGCAATTTTTTGGTACCCTTAAAACGATAAATTACATCTAGCGTATATTTAAGTTATAATGATTTTGAAAACCAACCCTTCATTTCAGTCGGATTAAGCGGTTTCTTTAATCTTGATAAAACGATAAAATAGAGACGAGGTAAATCTGATAACGAAGATTTTAGATTTTAGAAGATTTTTATCGCACGATACGAATAATAACACACACAAATTTGTTTACATCCACTGTACTGTACCGCACTCCAAGTGAAATAAGCAAGAAGAGACGAGCAGAAGCGAGGAAACTATCCACATAAGCAAGAAGAGACGAGCAGAAGCGAGGAAACTATCCACATAAGCAAGAAGAGACGAGCAGAAGCGTCCACATTGTTATTGTTCCGATCGCCTTGTGTAGCCTTCTCGAGAGTGTAGATCGGAGGTTATAAAAGGGTTAGCCCTCATGCGTGCAAGTGGCCATAAGAAATCAGATTAAAATCTTAGCAATTCCGGAAAATCGGGAATTCCGTTATTACACGAGTTTTGTAATGGTTTGTAACTGTACATGGAGTAGGTATTCCCCATTCTTTATTATACAACTGATCAACAGATAAAATTATTTTTGGTACGTACTAAGTAAATAGCAACCATCCTAACGAACGAAGATTAAGTTATGATAAAAAAAATTTTCGGTTTCCAATCGAATTCTCTGTATCAGTTCCTTTTGCTTTTTTAATTCAATAGGGAATTGATGAATATGAAATTTATGTTTTATTTACAAAACAATTTTTGTACGTAATATTTGGTAGTAGTATTAGGCATCTATTAGTAATTATTCACTGTTGGCTGTTTTAAAACAACGTAACTTCACGCCTGTAATCCCCGAAGGGGTAGGCAGAGGTAAATGCATGCATTCAAGCATACATGCAAACACCCACGATTCGCCGGTTACGTTTTGGCTCATGTAACAGGTGGCGAGCCTGTTGACATCTCCGGGCACATTACCAAACTTCAAGGTACTGGGAAATTTCCAGAAAATGGAAAAATCCCAATAGAACCAGTGATAATGGACTTTACACCATCATCTCTGATAACCCCCTACCCGGGAATCGAACCCAGGACCTCAGCGTAGTAGTAGTGGCCTGCTACCACTAGGCTACCGAGGCAGTTTTAAAACAATTTCTTAATAATTTGAAATTTAAAAATGTATGGCCCTGTAATTTCCGGCACAAAGGCATAACACCTTAGGCCTCAGGAGTGGTAACGCATCTGCATGTTGACGTTGGTCTTTGTGTAAGTGTCTATAGGCTGCAGTCATCACTTAACATCAATGTGAACTGCAAGCTTGCTTGTCACTTCCATTACATAAAAAAAATAACGTGACAAACGTGTTTACTTGTATTAAATATGTCTATGTATTATGAAAAGTGAATAAATTTGTATTTACTCATAGCTATAAAGCGCTCTGTCACTCGCGTACCAGCAACAAACGTTTTAAAACGATATTCCATTCGTTCCTACTGAAATATTGAAACGGCATTACTTTGTAGTATACCTTACTAAACAGACTGTTAAGGTGCATTTACGTAATAGTCTACTATAACACTAGTGCACTATAATCAGCAATTTGCCGAAAGGTACCAGAATCGAAAATAGCCACTCCATAAACTGTTCGAGGCAGATGGAAATCTGGAATATGAGCTTACAATGCGCATACAATGTACTCGTATCTTTTACAAAGGTTACATGAATAATGGTGAAAGCCGGTTTGCTTGGTGATTGTTACTTAATTTTGCCATACTATATAATGATTGACGGCCTCAGTAGTCTTGAGGTGGTAGGCTAATACTGCTACGCTGGGTCCTCGGATCGAGCTTCTGGTTGGGCTATCAGAGATAAAGGTGTATTATCCCTTATCTCTGGTGTTTTTGGGATTTTTCCACTTTCTGGAAGTAACCCATTGTCACCTTCGGAATAAGCATGGACCAAAGTGTATTTAGCGAATCGTGCGTGTTTGCATGTATGCTTGTAAATCATGTGAATATACATGGATAGTATGGATACATCAAATTTTACGAAAATGAATATCTATGGCATTGAGTCTTGTATCAAATACTTAATAAATATACAATCATTCAGGAGCGCGCATGGCACGGCTGGTGTAGATCATAAGCGATCTACTCGGTTAAGCACTACGGACGCGGTCGGTTGTGTGATGGGTGACCGCTATTGGCAAATTAAAATGCGCGTTTCCGTGCTTTGGAGGACACGTAAAACGTTGGTCCCGGTTGCTATCGATAAATAGCAGTCGTTGAACCTCGTCGGAGGCCTTATGGACGGTTTGAAAACATCCGACAGCGGGTTGGCCGCTAACCCGTATCTCCACCAATCCGCATTGGAGCCGCGTGGTGGAGTAAGCTCCAGGACTCCCCCCAAAAAGGGGATACTCGTGCCCAGCAGTGGGACGTATAATGGGTTGCCATTATTATTATTATTATATAATCATTACATGCCGTGATGATATTCATGTCTACACAATCAATATTTGCATATAGACACGTATTATAATGATTAAGTGGGAGATGAAGAGGAAATTGGAATTTCATGACAGCACTGCCGAGAGGTAAGGATTAAATTAGCGCGAATACTGAATACGGCACATTCTGAAGTCGACATTAGAAAGCATTTTCGTGTTAGATAAGGATGATTCCATGTAGTCCTATTATTAGAATAGGTAATTATATTAATTGTACGATATATTAGACAAGCAAGATGAGATCAAAGTGTAGTGATGTTCATTCAATCCGTACAATACTCGATTATTGATTGATTTCATATTGTGCATTACTTTTAAGAGCATCGTGTCTAAAGATTTAACAAGAAAAGAATAAAGTGTGCAAATAGAATTTCTTGTTCAATATCAAAGTATTTACTTTATTTATGTCACGACTTTGAACTCCTTTCGTTATAAGTAAAATGTAGGTGGCATTTCTCTGAATGTCTTTGTTAACTTAATATAACAAAACAAGCCTTTATTTTACACTAGTGTTCTAGCTACAATACGAAATACTTCATCGAGTTGAAAGAGCCAATTTATACATTTTGTAAAAAGGTCCTTATTGCAGCAACAGACATAATGAAATATAGGACGAATTAGAGTTTACTTTTGTGTGCATGTTTTGTACATTTGTGTATGTTCTATGTATTTATCTACATACATACCCAAACATTAATATACCCATGCGCTGCGGAACAGTAATCGAAAAGATTTCAATTATTTTAATGGCTACTATAGGATATTTATCCCACTCTCAATTCAAAATATCGCAGTGTGAATAATTATTATTGTGGTTGTCATATGATTCTAGTAGAGCGCCAAATGGCAGATTGAATCGTAATAGCCATCTTGGAACCAACAGCAATTTTCCAACGACAAAAGTCTACGCAACTGAGAAATCAAAATCATACAAGGGGCTCAAACATTCAAAATATGCCATCTAAATTAATTCAGCAATTTTCAACTTTTTGCGGGAAAATAGAACATTGTTATTATTTTTAACCGAATTTCCAGAAAGGAAGTGGTACTCAATGCAGTTTTAATATATATCAACTGGCGCAGGAGTGTATCTATACACGAGTACGTTCCGTCGTGAAACCCACGGATAGGGCAAGCCAAATTAGATCACACTTTAATTTTTTTGTTGAATAAACACACAACTCAAACAGAATGCCTCTTTCGTTTTATTTCAAACACTTCTCATCTCCATAAATCTAAACGAACAGCAAACGCAACACGTCGATTGAACTGTGTGTCATAAAATTTTCTTTAAGGTTTCTCACACCACAATAGAGCTAATCGCATACTGTAGAAATCCACAATGCTGTCAGATTTCAAATCAACCTTCCGCTTTTGTCTAAAGTGGCACTCGCAAGAATCTAGGCTCCAATCGGCTACCTTAACAATCTGTACAGTTAGGACTCCACGACTTTACTGAATTAAACTGTAATTGCACCGACGTTATTTCAATAATTCGTGATTTTTAAGTCATATTGACACAGTTTCAAAGTCGGGCGTTTGAATTTTGTGCCGAAAATGGAATTATGCATTGGAATCATTAAGAATTTTGTCACGTTCACATTTTATGTTTACAGTTATGATTTGCCCGATATTTGTTGAGGGTTATAAAATTGAAGAATTTTACATTTATAGGTAAGTACCTAATAAGTTTATTACGTGACTTCACGCCTATATTCCCCGATGGTGGGCAGAGATAAACGCATGCATTCAAGTTTAACCTGCAAATACCGCTGATTCGCCAGTTATGTTGTCTGACGTTAGTGGCGAACCTATTCACATCTGCAGGTGCAATGACAAATATCGAGATGGCACTGAGAAATTTATGAAAAATAGAAAATTATAAATAATAAAAGAACGAGATCATTTGTAACGTCACATACCTACTTATAAGTGACTTTGGTTTTCATAATATCGATTAATATAAGTAGCTCACTCACAAGGAAGTAACTGACATTGGTTTTTTATTCAAAATAGGAAGATTCTTAGTGGCATGGCTTGAGTTTGAAAATGTTGAGTCATAAAATATGCTAGCTAAATTAAACTTGCATTAATGCTGATGTTTTAAAAGTTAACATAGTAAAAATACTGTTTTAAATAGACAGAAATAGCGAATAACATATTAATAATATGTAATGACTAGCAAAACTCATTAGACAGAACGTACACGGAAGAAAAGTGACGTCAAGCAGCGTGTTGTTTGCGTCTAATGCGGAAGACCACCCGTATATCGAATTGTCCTATACATTTACGGGAGTGCCCGGGAAGGAGGCGAGTTTTATTTATAGTCCTCCCAGCACTCATTATGTGCCGTGACTTGAGTAACGTCCACAGAACTCAAGTGCTCAAAGTCCGCCGCTGCGCCGTTCAAATTGCTCCAAGTAAAGGATTTCAGACAGTTTTATTGCGAACTAGCTGCTGCCCGCAACGTCGTCTGCGTGAAGGCAGTACAGCACCAAACATACCTAAGATGCTTTAGCATTATAAGCTAACAACTTTTAAAATAGCATTTAATTTAAACTATAAGTTTTTTTGCAAGAGAAGCTAGTGAAGGGAGTCATATGGGAATCCTGCTGAGTTTAGTCATAAGATGTGACTGAAGGAAATAGAGAAAATAATGCAGGAATATATTACCGGACATAAAAGAGTAAAAATACGTACAAAGGTATCAAACCTTACGACACTTTCCTATAAAATACATTGGTAGTTATTCTGCCGGTAGCTAAAATGTAAAGAGGGTCAGGACTGGTGACGCGGTAGCAAGCGACGTACAGTTGCCCGTGTGAGAAGCAACTCGTCCTGAGGTTAACATCCGCTGCCCTGTGTCTGCCCCTGCGACTTATTGATGGTCATCGCGAAGCAAACATTCAACTGTACGCGCTTGAACTGTAAGGCGGCAACTCAATGGTGTGTCTGTGGAGCGAGATGGCTGTAAGGCGGGTCCCGTTATACAACTTCGGAGGAGATAAGTTCCGAAGAAGCATAATCGGGACACCTACCTTCAGCTTGATGGTATGCGATGGAAGTCCGCTTGCTGACAGGAAGTTCAGAAATGTAAAAGCGAAGCAAAGCGGGAACTTCTCAATGGTCTAAAGTAGTTTTAGTTAGACTGTATATAAGCATATATGACTGTTTGTTCTCCTCAAGAAAAAAAAAATGCCATGGAATAACGTGTGGCGTCATCTTGCTCGACTACAGTATTTATGGAGGTGTAGACTCTCATTAGACTCATTTTCTATTAATTGCTGCAGCCTGATCATTTTAGGGCGTCAAAATGGCTTACACACCCAAAACGTTGTATTCTGCTGGTGCGGTATAAGACTGATGTCCCTGTAGACACCGAGAATGAGTTCTTCTAAGCTGGATACTTCTCTGCCGGAAAACTCTGGAAGCGCCATCTGTCCACCTCTCTCTTCTGATAGAGTGCTTTCGCGAAGACTTAGAAGGACATCAGAAAATTTTTGAGCACGTGCATTGTCGCTGAGCCGAGCTCTCATATTAATGGTCAAGGGCAGCGTACGAACTCGTTAAGATCGTGACAACAAAGCATTCACGTCGTCAGCCCTCGATCTTCGCGTCACCACGGAAAGCGTTTGCCGGAAATCGCCAGTGAACAGTAATGTGACACCACCCACTCAAATGTTCGTTCCTGCAGATGTCCTGCTGGGATCTGTCCATGGCCTCAACTGCCTTTCTATTGGCCTTTGTACACTCATCCCATACAACCAGGGAGCAATCCTTGAGCACGTGTCCCTTATCGCTGTTACATGACACACCAAAAACAGTCATTTCGGCGCTCTCTAAATATAAGGAAATTTTAAACATGGCATGTGCTGTCTTGCTTTCCGAAAGCAGTGTGGCAGCAATTCCCGACGCTACAGCAATAGCAATTTTGCCTTGCCTCCTGACCTCTGCAAGTATGTCAGTGGTAACAAATGTTTTTCCTGTTCCACCAGGAGCATCCAAGAAAAACATTTTACCCTGGTTTTGCCCAACGCTTTCAAGGACGGTATCATAAATTTGTTTTTGCTCTGAAGACAACAAAGTGACATGGTCATTTCGCCCGGGTCGTAATTTGTCTCAGCGTTATACTCCCAATTTCTACGGTCTTAATGGGGTGATGATTGGGAAGCTGGTAAGCCATATTTGATAGTTCAATCGGCGGTGGAAATTACCACATCTTGAAATGAACTAAGACAGGTGTTCAGCATGCGTTCATTAGTTACTTCGACTTCGTCTCCAGTAGTATGTACAGTTTTGACTTTTCTACGATTTTAAAGATTGACAGCTCTTCCCCCGTAGGAGATACTTTTAGGCAGTACTTTTTTAGTTTAGCCCGGACATACATACAGACAAACAGACAAAAAATCTGAAAACTATATTTTTGGCTTCGATTACTATTGCATATCACGTCCCAAGTATTCTACAGTCTACAGTCTTTATTTCTTACGATTTCATTAAATGTAGAGATTCCCGCGGGAATGAGTGATTTTCCCGCAGTAAAAAGTAGCCTAAATGTTGGCCAGGCTTAGTATCTATACACCACAAAAAGTTTCATTCGAATCCATCCAGTATCTTCGGAGATTAGCCTGGACAAATGGACAAATGGACAAACAGACAAACAGACAAACAGACAAACAGACAAACCGACAAACAGACAAACAGTAAAAATAAAAATGATTGAAAAGTGTTCTAATACTATTTTAACATCGCCCCCAATTAGTTTTTCGTAAATATATACAATGTACAGACACGCGGATTTTACTGTTTTATTATAAGTAGTATAGATAAGTGTTATCAGGATGCTGTAGTAAATATTAGTGGTAGTTGTTTGATTTGAGATCACTACTGAAGTCACTTTGGGTTCCGTATTCAAATGATACTGGTGGAGTTCTTCGGAGATGTAAGTTTTTTCTGTGCTCAACATACACATTAAAGCAGCTTTTTGTAGGCATCTAGTGTGGAAGACCACCTGTACCTATATCGAATCCTCCTTTAGGTACATTAACGGGAGTGCCCGGGAAAGAGGCGAGTTTTATTTATAGTCCTTCCAGCACTTGTTACGTGCCGTGACTTTGAGTAACGTCTACAGAACTCGAGTGCTTGAAATCTGCTGCTGCGCCGTTAAAATTGCTCCAAGTAAAGGCTTTTATTGCGAAAATGTGATATCAGGATGCTGTAGAAAATATTAGTGGTAGTTGTTTGATTTGAGAACACTACTGGAGTCACTTCGGGATCCACATTCAAAGGACGTCGATAGAGCCCTTTCAATTTCCAAGTATTGTCTGTGGTCGACTTTTTCTGTCATGAACAACAAAATCGACTAAATAAAGTACACGGAAGAAGGGCAGCCAGCAAGTCCAGCATATCTTGTTGGGGTCTAATGCGGAAGACCACCCCTATATCGAATCGTCCTAAACATTTACAGGAGTGCTCGGCAAGGAGCCGAGTTTTATTTATGGACCCAGCACTTATCATGTGCCGTGACTTAAGTAACGTTTACAGAACTCGAGTTTGCTCAAAGTCTACCGTACTCACCGTTGAAATCTGCTCCGAGTGAAGGATTTCAGACAGGATTCTTGCGAGTAAGTCTTATCAGGATGCTACTGTTGTTTACTGGTGGTAGAGTTCCAGTGTACTAGAGGGCGTAGGCACCACTGCATTACCTGATCTATCTTCCGTCAAATGGTAGTGTTCAACACTATCGCGTACCGGTTATATATTACGTAATATATGGCCCTGTAATAACTATCTCAAAGTCATAACAACTGAAGTCTCAGCGGTGGTAATGCATCTGAATTTTGACCTCGAGTTTTTGTGTAGATGTTTATAGGTTGCACACACACACAACCATGCGAACTGTATGCTTGTTTGCTCCCTTTCGTTACATAAAATAGTGCTGTGGAAAACATAAGCGCAGATTGTTTGATTTGAGATCACTAGGTATTAGAGTCACTTAAGGTTCAGTATTTACAAGACCCTATTGTAAGTCCCGAAGCCGTATTATGTATCGGATGAGATCATCGGCACTACATTGATGTTTTGACGTAACGTGGCGATTACGATAATTTTAGAAAAACTGCAATGTACTGCAAAGTGACTTTCAATTTGACCCATCGAGATACAGAATACGTGTGCCGGTATTTGTGTTATTGTTACAGAAAGGTAGGCATTATACGATTTGTAACAGGTTGTTACTGGTGGTAGAGCTCTAGTGACGGAGCTCACGGGCGTAGGCACCACCGCATTACCTAATTTACTTGCCGCTTAATGGTAGTGTTCAGCACTATCGTGTTCCGGTCAGGTGGTAATGTACGGCCCTGTAATTTACGGCACAGAGGCACACCTTAGACCTCAGGAGTGGTAACGCATCTGCATTTTGACCTTGGTCTTCATGTGGGTGTCTATAGGTTGCAGTCATCACTTAATATCAATGTGAACTGCATGCTTGTTTGCCACTTCTAATACATAAAAAAAGGTAGTAAGCACACAAACAGTAGGTATGTAGGTATAAGAAAAGCAATTTTAATTTATATCAAAACGTTTTTTTCCGAGAGAGGAGTGGTGAGAGTGGACGTCGCAACAGAAGAGCAGTAAGCCACTAGTAATATTCATTAATTGTAGTTATAAACTGACAGTGTACAGGACTCAGCATAAAATGAAGGTAAATGAACTACATCGAATAGTATTTTTGCATTGCACCACCTAACAAAGAAATTCAAAGTCACAAATCCTCTGGTTTTCCGTTATTTTGCATTAAATGGACTTCTTCAATTTGTCTGTCTCATTTTCGGTATCGTCAGCCTAACGTTAGCATCCACACATTTCACAGATGTTTGGCACTACGAGTACGATATTCTTCTCGTCAAAAAATCTGAACGATATAAACAAACGAATATTAAACATAACATATTAGAAAGGTGGCAATCTATTTCATTCTCAAATATCCCATTCAAAACGAAATTTATCATTCAACGGAATATAACATGTTATAATCATCGTTAATTAAATGAATATAAATCGATGCCGAATTGAAAGGCATAAATATTACACACGTAAAACCAATTCTCACATATGCCGAACATCGTGATACATTAAAACATAGATAACACTAGATACTCAATATTAATCCCATCAGCTTCCGCCTCCATCTAGTATTATAGAATCGTAGCGCGGAATAATTATAGGGAGAGCTCGATCAATTTTCATTCGCACCTCCGCCGAGTCCGCACTCCGTCCCCGATGCAATGCAAATAAGATATAAGGTGGCAGTGTGTGCATAAGCGGAGCGATCAGCGATATTTTTATTTATGGCCTCGATAGCGATAATCTATGAACCTTTGTATTCGTGTTAACACGTGAAATCACATAAAATTGATAGTTACGTATTATTACTATTTATTATTTAATATAAGTAATACTGCAGCCTAACATCTACATACTAGTGTTGCCACCTCTGAGGCCTAATAAGTTTTGCATCTCTGATATTAGTCACAGCCATTTTCATTTCATTTATCTTAAAATTACCCTTGTTGAATCTTACATAAAAAACTAAGTAAGTATTTAATGTCTACAAGCGAACAAAATAAATGATTCCAATGTCTAAGAATCTTTGATGTTTGTGTGATGAAACAAAATCTAATATTTAATCAACATTTCTTTTGACAGTTAAGATCCTTGATATATATGACCCTTGATTCTATTTCCTTTGATATACATTTAGGAATGTTACTCCTTTAATATTCAATCCTCCTTTATAAGTCAATTTACTTACGCGTGTACAATGTGCCAAGATATTTTAATTTAGGGGCCGCTCATAAAATACGTCTCGCTAAGCTTTTTCTCACCCCCTCCTCCTCTATTTTTACGCTGTGATCTATCTGTGAACCCCCCTAAAAATATTACATCACAAAAACTAAGACCTCTTCTGAATATTATAAATATTTGAATTTAAAAATAGTCGAACGAAATAATAATTCTAAATATTTTAATGAATTGCGAACGTCACCTTGCCGTGGACCTCCCGTCCCTCCCTGTCACATTTTGTGAACGGCCTCTTATGTAAAACTTAAATTTTACTTCAATATCAATTACTTCGTTTATACACTCAAGTGGACTTCGACGATTTCGCTTCTTTTTGAAATGTTATTGTGTTTTGTTAATTTAATTATATTTTGACTATCACGTAAGCGCTTGCGCTTGTGTTGAATTAAAAATAGAGATACAGTACGTGCTCTTTTAACAATCACAATGAAATAACAAGCGAATTGTTGTTTGGTTGTTATATTTAATCAGATTTTTTGCATACTTCTTTTAGTTTTGTTGAGAAAATATTTTGCAGTAAGCCGACTAACAAGGTGGTGGTGACCACACTACCACCACAAAAAATGCATTAAGTTTTCCCGAAGTGCAACCCGTTGTTTTTTTTTCTTTTTTTGTGTAGTTAGCATCCTTAAAGTTGGGGTGTTTAATGAACCGATTTGATTTTTTCCTACATCGCATTAGCCGCCGAAGAGAAAAAATCCACCTAGACAGATAGGATGCGTGGCAGTGCTCAACGATTCGGTTTCATTCGCGTTCGTTTCTGCACGTGCAAATTGTGGAACAAACCTTTGCCTCTGAGATATTCCTACGGTGCTAAAATATGAAATTCTTCAAAAGTATCGTCAAAAGAATCTTTCAGGGCTAGCAACATCTTAGGAATTGCCCTGGTGTTGCAAATGGTCTTAGGCGACAGTGACTACGTCCATAAGGTGGGCCGACTGCTTGTCACATCGGAATTACATCGGGATAAAATAATTTTCCCATCATTTCCGCGTATCACAAAAACAGTTGCCACCGTTGCATTTCCTCGTCCATCAAGAACAGAATGTGTCGCCGATACAAAACCGATTATTGCGATTTGAAGGGGTAATAAGTATAATGACTGCGAAGAATAATAGTAAAAGTGTTTGCAGCGTGTTCGCACCATTATTCCCGAGGCGGGTGGTCATTATGTTCAGTTATTTTACTTCACGATCACATTGATTATGAGAATGGACCCATGTATGGTTTAAAACTGCAAGTAACTAAGGACCCAGTTTCCATAGAGCGATTGTTGAGATAAGAGCGTATCGAAAACATCAAGTACATGATCTTAAAATGTTGCTAGCTATCGCGTTTATTACAATCTCTTTTTAGGTTGGCATGTAAACGACTATTGGCTATTTAATGGAACCAGAGGTAGCTCAGTGGTCGAAATTTTACTGCAATTAATTGAACCAATTTTCTAGACTATATGTAGAGTGGTATACATACTCTATTATTAATATTTGTGTGCCAAGTACTTATTAATAATCTGTTGCTGCGATCTCTATATGCAAATGCTGTTGACACCGAAGCAGATGGTATATCTTTCTTATGTCATGATGGTGGCAACAAGTATGCAGTTGATTGATAGTATATAGAGAGCCTATAGAGATCTACACAAAAACTGGAGGTAAAATGCATATGCGTTGCTTAAGTTGTTAGGGATGCTGTTCGTATAAATTAAGGACTTTTTCTTCAATAAACAATATTTAACACATAAACATGATATTTCAGCTCACGTATTATGATTATAACTCGATTCTCTAACTCGTGTTTGAGGATGTGCGTTATTTCCGTTACACTGTATGTGCATTAGCAAGAAGGTAGTAGCGCCACAGGATCTTAAGCAGTGTTTATATTGTACATGAATATCACCCTATGCATAGATGTCGGCGTCGAGGTGATTTTAGAGGGATGATTTTCTAACATCCATATTCTAAATCGTAATCTCGACCTTAACTTAACCTTACTCAATGGAATTGGTATCCTTAGTTGTACCTAATTACGTCAACTCAATATTCTGCCTCCGTTTGAGGTAAGAATGCAACTGTCAAACTCCAAGGTACCTCACGACCTATCTTAAAGTTTCGAGGAGTATTTACATTTACACCATATTCTTGGGCTCAATAAGTTTTTCGTGTCGAAACTGTCTGGAAATATAATTAAATACCATATTTTTCTATAAAAATGGATCTTCAGAATGATCTATTTGATAATCCTTACAATTACCTCACAGGAGTTACTGCCAAAATACAACTAAGAATATGGATTTCGAGGCGTCCTCATAAAGTATCCTCAGCTTAGTATGAATCAAGGAATGTTTCGAGTAACGTCTTAGAATATGGGTGTTAAGTCCTTCATATTCCTTATCTCTTTCTCCCAGAGAGCCTTTTGAATGGAAAGAAATTTTCATCTACAATAATTCATAAGAGTAGCTTAAAAGATATTTTTAAAAAAAGGTGAACCACATTTGCTGTAACTGTTAGCAAGCTGCAAGTGTATAATAAATGGGAGTAGGGACAAGCAGTTGGCTTGTAAGCAGGATTAGCAAGATCACTTTTATTCACTTACACTCTCAGTTTAAATTATCTTATTTATATTATAAGTAAGTAAGTCTACTTCGTCATTTACTAGCAATATTTGTGCTTTTCCTTCAGAAGAGAAATTTGATTCGTTCGCTTCAATTCATTTGTGTCTAATGTAATGGTTCTTAAGCGTGCTGTAATACTGCGGTAATATATCAACAGTCAAATAGACCCTTATATTAGGGTCATTAAGATAAGGTCGGCAGTTGGATTGCAATGGGAAGACAGAAGACCGAGTGAACTATTATTAGAAACCGTCTTAAAAAATGTCACCCGTCAGTATGTATGTATTATACTGTATAGTGCAATGACTACTTACGTTTTATATCTACTCAGGGTGTGATTTAACAAATACGTACGTACTGAGTCCAGTAATGTTGAGAAATTTGTTACTGAAAAAGAAATATCATGCATTTTCATACAATTACTGAAGAACAGGATCTCAATATGCTTCTAGGAATAGATTGCAGTTACAAAACTAGTCTTCCTACGCCGTGTCGTAATGAGGATTAAATATATTTACTTCAAAAACGTACATTATAATCTCATATTCAATTGCTGATCACAAATTGATAGATAGTTCATACTACTACATACATCCAGCTAATAGGCATAAAAGGATCTATTAAGTTTTAAAAAGGATGCCGCCAAGCTACAGTTCTATGAAACAATTATAAAGAAATTATATGCATTGCGTAATATAATAAGCACATCCCGTCTTTTATGGAGAACGCGCGATCAATCCTTTTTAAACTATTTTAAAGTGTTGGGAAGTCAGCGATTGAATATTGAAAAGAAGTTCTAAGTGTATTTCGATTATTTTCGATTTGTGCCGATATTGCACTTAAAATTCGTATCCAGCACTTTTAACTGTAAAAAGTACGGCCCACATCTTTCGGTCTGAACTTAATATCAGGGTGCTTAGAGTTCCGATTCGTACTGAAGTACAGCTGTAAACAATCATTCTGATCTAATTGGGTTCAATACATATTATTTTGTTGGCGAACAAGTGACATAGTTCTTTTCCGGTTGAGAAGATTCTTGACTTCCAGTTTCATCTTCGAGTTTCGTTTATCGGATTAATCAAGTCAAAGCTCGCTCCCCATCTTATCTTTTCAGTTATAATAAAAGCGTGATGTATATACTGGTGACAATGGTATATATTTTATTATTTCTGAATAAAAAAAACGATGTTAAAAGCAAACTGTGCAAATTATTTATTAAAAAAAATACGAAGGACTTACGAATTCAATTCTCGAATATTGCTTTCTACAATCCCTTCAATTCAATCCCCGAAGGTTGATTATTTTTCAAGTACCTAGCTACAAACTTTTTGCGCGTAACTCTTTCCCTTTTCGATTGAGGTCCTGATAAAAAGTTTATTGGTATAATTTTGTGAAATTACATTCATACCACATTTGTTATCCCGGATTTGTATTTCGCCGGCATATTTTTATCAACGTATAAAAATAAGATATTGTAATGAAAGAAAAGCTATGGAATAAGAAATATTAGATGGTTTTGGCACAGTAAATAGAACAAACAGTATGGAAACTTAGCCCATTTTGTAAAATATTTACCTACACTCCATTGAAGCAATAGGGACGTCACTATATTTTTTAAATAATGGTGTTATTATTTTAGCATTTACTGACCTTGACAATTTTTTTCATTGGTGACCCTGTAATAGTATTGGATAAATAAATACTATTTGTCTTTGAAACATATAGTCAATAAGTACTTAAAAGTTGTTAAGATATAACGATTCAAAATGTTGCGAATACTGAAATTACTCAAAACGGCCTATATAAAATTGCAGCACGTTATGACGTCACACCGCGGTACAACAGTTTACAAATAATAATATGAGTAGTCTATGTAAATAATCTTATGGTGTTGGTTAATCCCAGTTGGTAAATCCCAGCAAAAGACGATTATTATTACTATTCACTCATTAATTCTTGTTCTTATTTAATATTTTTACATACCTAGTTATAAAAAAAACAAATATATATAAGAAATTAAAAAATAGTGCGCCGCCGGCAGCGGGAACAGGGTCCAAGCTGTCGGTGGTTAGGGTCACAGAGACAGGAACCTCTTCACTATACGTGCCGTGCCGAGGAGTACCGCCTTCTGTATCAGACCCATGATCCAACCTTGATCTTATTATTATTATAGTTTTAAGTACGGAAAACAGTTTAATATTAATAAAACTTGTATTATCTATTGATATAATCAGTGCAATACTGCAACGAGTTGTCGAGACCGGACGAGTTTGTCTTCCCCTCACCCACTCAGATAAGCAGGATAATAAATAGCTGCCCCGAAGAACTTCGTATCGCCTTAGTTAGTATAAACAAATAAACTGTCCAAAAAATCGAAAAAAAAATTGGTGAGAATCATCCTTACCATTTAGGGATATAAAAAAGACTACAACCGATTCTCATACCTACCAACTGCACACACAAAATTTCATAATGATCGGTCTAGCCGCTGCGAAGGAGTATTGTTACAATCACTGTCACAGGAGAATTTTTTAAATATGTTAGATATTATAACTATATATCATTCTTGCCTTTCAAAATCACCAAGAAGTTTAAAAAACGATAGCTCCAGTTTTGTTGATGCAATACGCTCGTGGCATCTTTAAAACACTCGTGGAAACAAAAATAAATCGCAACGTGACCGCTCGTCTCGACGCGACACTCGCTACAGTAGCACTGCGAAAAACGCTTAGAGGCCTCGTTTGTGTGAGTGTGCCGTTTCGAACGTTTTGTACGTTCGAAACGGCATTACTGTTTATAACTATACTGTGGTTTTGGTTTGTATTATTTGATCTTAACTTCTTATATGCGCCGACTTGTACTGAGCCTTGAGTCACTACTAAATCATTTAAATTATGATTTGGTATGCTTGGGTAGCAGTATGCGTTCAATGATATTTTATAAAGCAACGAAGAAGCATTTCTCTATGTGAAATATTACGCAGCCTGTAGATATATAGATATCCACAGCCTACATCCATAGTATACCTAAACTAGATGTCTAAATGAGGCATGTAAGTATGAGCCTACGAGATGCATTGCCGATTCGGGCTCTGGACATTACGTAACGTCACGCCTGTAATCCCCGAAGGGGTAGGCAGATGTAAATGCATGCATTCAATCATATTATACATGCAAAAACGATTCGCCGGTTAACTGACACTGACATCACTAGGCCTACCGACATCTCCGAGCACCAAACTTCGAGGTACTGTGAAACTTCCAGAAAATGGAAAAATCCCAAATAGAACCACAGATACAGGATTTTACACCGTTATCTCCTTAAAACAGTCATGACAGCTTTGCTATCTGCTCTGATGCAAGTGCAAACTGTCAAATCCACAGACAGTATCCAGCAAGTAATACGAAAGAGACAATAGGCTAGTTTCGAATTCATAGAGCGTTATCTCTGTTGCATGTTTCCTACGTAAGCACTGGTAGTGTGGTATTGACCAAAACTAGATTAAAATTAAAATTAAATTAAAATACGCTTACACTCACAGCCCTCACATTAGGTATAATAAACCTGTATCGTGGGTGCCGTTGTACACATACAACACATACACAAACACCCAGACCCGAAACAAATATCTGTAGGCCATACAAATATTTCTCCCGGTGCGGGGATCGAACCCGCGACCCTTCGAATCAAACGGTCATCTCACACCGCTGGACTAACCGGGTCGTCAAAAGATCAAAATGGTTGACAAACGTCACATAGGTAAGGTGCGAAAAAGATATCGCTCTACAGATCAGAAATAAGCCGAAGTATCCTTCCTTTCTTTTATGTAATGGAAGTTGCAAACAAGCATGCAGTTCACATTGATGTTAAGTGATGACTGCAGCCTATAGACACCCACACAAAGACCAAGGTCAAAATGCAGACGCGTTACCACTCCTGATGCTTAAGGTGTTATGCCTGTTCCGTAAATTACAGGGGCCGTACATCACCACTTGACCGGAACACGATAGTGTTGAACACTATGCGCCTACGCCCGCGAGCTCAGTCACTGGAGCTCTACCACCAAGGTCGATGTGCAATATTTCTTGTTGAGACTGTAATAATCTCATATCATGTCAGCAGCAACATCTACAGTTAAAACTGTTAGGCGTGACCTGAATTTGAACTTCAACGCTATAAAGACGATCTAATCGAGCCGAAGGAAAAACGATCAGCCCCATTTGTGAAACACAACAAGGTAACAACACAAAAAATAATTCACATGATGATAATTTTCAAGCTCAATACAATGTTCTCGTGGCAAATGGATGAAATCAATGGTGGCGTAGCGTGCTAAGCCGCAGAATGAACAAGCATCAATGTAGCTCATTCATTAAGGTTATTGAATGACGATCACTTTTTAGGGTTCCATACCTCAAAAAGAGAAAAATGTTTGTAAGATGCGAACTGTTCGACATGGTGCCACCGTCTCTTTTCCTACACCGCACTACCCGCCGAAGAGAGAAGTTCCACCCTCACCGATTGGACACTTGGCAATGTTCAACGGTGCGGTTCTCACGTTCGTTTTTGCCCAGAACGTGTAAATTGTGGAATGAACTTCCCTCTGAGGTGTTCCCTCGGTGCTACAATATGGGGTTCTTCAAAAATGGCGTCAAAAGAGTCCTTCAGGGCTGGCAGCGCGTTGGCGACTCCCCTGGTGTTGCAAATGTTCATAGGCGACGGTGACTACTTTCCATCAGGTGGCCCGTCTGCTTGTCTGTAATTACATTGACATATAAAAAAAAAAAAAGATGCGTGCGTCTTTCTCTCGGTATGGGACAGTCTCCTTTCCGTCTTGCTACATTTATATCACATTGCCATATTTCCATTTCTATTCACGCATACGTAGACCTCCTGAGGTCCATGGGAGACCTGGAACACTTTGGAAATCACTGTTATAGACTATCTACACAAAATTAGGACAAAACTCGACCTATTTGGTCATGGTAGGTCAGCCTTGGTCGTCCTGGGCCTCTGCAACCATCCATATTCGCATTGTTTATCTGTTTAGTCATTCGCTCATTCGACATTCTTTCTATATGTCCGAACCATCGGAACATGCCTTTTTTAATTTCTACACCGATACTATCATTCACACAAAGCCTCTTTCTACGTTCTGTCTGATGGGGCGGTCAAAAGTCTTAGGAATCGGCGTGCATGTATGAAGAGAATGATGAAGGTAGATGAGGCACGAGATGTATGTCAGGACCGGGATATCTGGCGCTTTACACTCTCTGCCTGTCCCGTTGGGGACCTGGCGTGAAGATACACAAAATCAGAGATCAAAATACAGATGCGTTGCCACCCCTGAGACCTTAGTTGTAATATCTCTGTGATAGTTATTACGGGGCCATACATTACCATCTAAGCGGAAGACGATAGTGTTGAATACTACTGCGCCCTCAGGTTTCTACACTCAAATTCTACCACTAGTAACTCTTACCAGGGAATCTTATGACAACGCAATTATATTTCATAGAAAATCTACGGAATATGCTACGAAACATTGTGTACGCAAGTCCGACTCGCACTTGGCTGGTTTATGATTATAGACACAGTCATACCTAGTGGATAAGCTCAATGGACTACGGTTTAGTGAATACCTATTAATTTACTCAGCCTGTCGCTAAATAATTATCGTGCCTATGACGACGGCTGGTAATTTCTACAGTCAGAGACTAGAACATCAATTTAGATAGATAGAGGTTTGGATATGACATCAGCGATGGCATATAATACCTGTACTTATTTAAAAAACTCAATGCTAGTATTCCCAAAGAGGTAGGTAGAGGTACCTAAATTCGTGCATTCAAACATAGGTAGTACGTGCAAACACCGACAATTCGCCGATTACCTACGGTTTGTTCCATGAAACCGGTGGCGAGCCTATTGCCATCTTCGGGCACAATAGGTACCATACTCCGAGCCACCCTCTGATCGATAAACTTCTAGAAAATGGAAAAACTCCAATAGCATCGTCTTTTCACCGTCACAGCGTCTGACATCAATTGGAAAAAACTATCACCTGAATCTTTTTCGCAAATGACGTCGAGATCCGAAAAAAATAACTTGGTTAAATTGGGATTTTGAAAAAAAAAAATTTTGGCGATAAATAGAAAGATTATATGAATATACCTAAGTTTTATGACAAAACTATTTTTTTTGCAATAATTCATAAGTTATATCAAAATAAAAATAAGTTTTTGAATCCAGTACTGAAGACACGCCGACAGCTCCCGAACAAACCCGAGTGCATGTGACGTCATAATGTTAGTTTCCACTCATAGCAATTGATACAGAGACAATACGTACAGTGATTTGATCTAATTAATTCTGTTGACATTGATATAAAAACACAAATTTATATTGAAAATGTCGAATCTTAAAAGTTATCGTTCTTGTTTTGTACCATTATGTAACAAATGTTTTTAAATGTCCCCCAAGATGAAAAACGTCGAAATAAATGGTTTCAAGCAGTGCACCGTGATAATCCAAAAACAAAATCGATTTTTTTTTGTTGTGAAGATCATTTCGATGTAAGTACGAGTATTTCATAACATTATTTTTATTACTTACTAGCTGTGCCCGCGACTTCGTCCACGTGAGAAAAAATATGATTGTTCAGTATTTACACGGATGAAGTCGTGGCCGCTATGCTAGTATAAAAGTAGCCTAAGTTACTCCTTATTACATCAGCTATCTGCCAGTGAAAGTCCCGTCAAAATCGGAGACACTCAAATTCTACTTATTTGTATGTAGGTATTTATGTATGTATGGATGTACGGAGATAAAAGTAGCCTAAATTACTCCTTATTACATCAGCTATCTGCCAGTGAAAGTCTGGTCAAAATCGGTCCAGCCGTTCCATAGATTAGCCTCGCCAAACAGGCAGACAGACAGACAAAAATTGTAAAAAAAATGTTGTTTTGGAATATGTACCGTGTATCACATTAACTGCCTCGGTAGCCTAGTGGTAGCAGGCCACTACTACTACGCTGAGGTCCTGGGTTCGATTCCCGGGTAGGGGGTTATCAGAGATAATGGTGAAAAAGCCTTTATCTCTGGTTCTATTGGGATTTTTCCATTTTCTGGAAATTTCCCAGTCCCCTCAAAGTTTGGTAATGTGCCCGGAGATGTCAACGGGCTCGCCACCTGTTACATGGGCCAAAACGTAACCGGCGAATCGTGGGTGTTTGCATGTATGCTTGAATGCATGCATTTACCTCTGCCTACCCCTTTGGGGATTACAGGCGTGAAGTTACGTTACGTGAAGAAGTTACGTATACATACATATGCGTTTAGTAAAAAGCGGTTATTTTATTATTACAAACAGACACTCCATTTTTATTTATTTGTATAGATGTATAGATTAAACTTACTTGCTTACGAACTTAAGCAGAATTGAACCGAACATCATTTGTCAAAAAATTGGTTGTCATAAAAGGCTGATTGGTCTGTGTTATAAATATATCAACATCAGGAATATTATCAGACCTTGCCTTTATAAATCCTTTGTCACACATACCTACACGGAATCAACTAACAATTTTTTTAGCAATTTCGATATTATTGTCAAGTCACATGTAGGTTATTACCGTAAACGCTGTACTATTCTTGAACAGCTATAATATTTGACGTCACAATTAGGGGTAACCAATCGTGGCGCGTTCATAGTCACGTGATTTTTATTTAAATTTTATCAACTTTTAATTGCTGATAATTAAATGAAAAATATTTTTGTAAAGTCTGTTAAGTGTCTCTCACAATATATCACTAATTTCTCCCCAAAATTGCATTTCACATATTGTTCGGTGTGCACTGTCATATACTGTTTTACATATGTATACCAAGTTTCAAATCAATCGATCAAAATACTTTCAGAGAAAATCAGATGCGAGACAGTCGCACGAGCGATCTTATAAGGGATCTTCCTTTGAGGCACGGAATTCCAAAAATAGTCCACAATTACACATCCATCAAAATCCAGACCACACCTTTCAGTGCTTAACCTCATCGTACGTAATTACGCCAAATAAACCTAACTAAGCGCAACTGTCAGAAAAAACGTGCTCCCATTTTGTCACCTCTAATTTCTCAGCTAAATATCGTCACGTCAACATTTCGACATCGTGTCAAATATAACGAAGCTCGTTGACGATTTAGGATAATGATGTTGAGTTTAGCTAATGTACTAAAGAACTGTCCGCCTGTACAAAACCATCAAAATTAGCTTTTATCACAACCGCATAAAGTGCTCATGTGTACAACCGGGCCTTTCCCTAATCGTACACCAGACCCATTGTGGGTCACTCGAAATTCGAATTAACACTGCCAATGAACCCTATCATCAAGAGCCGCAATGCTTATTAGTGTGACATAAAAGCGATAAAACACAATATAGATGATATAGGTACTTAAAACTGAGTTTTATGAATGTATCGCCAATTATTCTAAATCACGTGATAAATGATATGTTTTTATATTTTTAGTCTACTGACCCAATTGGAGACATTTGCAAACCCAGGCTTCTAAAATTAGGAATTGAATAAAAACTATAATTATCTCTACACCACTCTATACACATATATATACGTCACTAATAATGAGAGGAAATTTAAAAAATCTTACACACGTACACGCGCAAAAAAATCTTCCACTTCCTACCCTTCCGGGGGGAACAATGCGTGAAATTACCTACATTTTTATTACCATCTAACTAGAATACCATAACATCTAGCCATTATCATAGACCGATTAAGTAATGCAATGAAGCCTTCTTTATCCTCCACTAAAGAGATGCCGTCAGTGTGACAATCTAAACAAAAACTTTCAACACCAGTTCAGTGCCATCAGCGTTCGAAATTAAAACACTGCAAATACATCGTGGGATTCAGCTTTTGTCTATAAGGCAATCAGAAATGGAGCGTATAAAAGTGATCCGATGCCGAACATTACACGGTTTGCGGTGGCGCATAACACTGATTCTTTATCAATTTAGGCGACAGACGTGCATCGCTGACACTAAGCGAATTGTAACGCCCATGATTGAATAGCGGTAAAGTGTATAACCACAGGGCAAATAGGAAACCGACGGAGGCAAACCGTTCGTAAATTACATGCAAATATTGAAAATTTTACGATACACTTTCATACAACGCGTTCTAACTGTTCTTTACAAACAACATTATCCTACAATTATCACCCACATTTCGCACGTCCGAATTATCCGGAACAAATACCAATATAAATGCATCCGCACCGGAGAACGCACCGAATATCTCTTATCAGGCATTTGTCACACGTATTTCGTTTATAAGGTGTGATTCACGCAACTTTCTTTTTCCTAAATGATCCCTGCAAGCGGAGCTGCATCTGCATAGCGAACTGTAGGGCGAAATGAAGTGGGTGAGCGGTGGTTGCTAGTGCGCCGGCGCAGTTCCGCACTGATCGCCGCCGCGGACGCACGCGCACGCCGCGGTACCATGACTCGCCTACTTTTCGCTCTGCTCGCGCTCGTCGCACTCATCGCTACCGCCACCGACGCCGTTGACCCGCCGCGACCTCGACTCCTAGATTTCAACCCCTGGTCCTGGTTACCCAACAACCGGAACCGATCCCCGTCCATCATGGACTACTTTTTCCCACCATCCAGAACACCCAAACAGTCGAATTTGGACCCACCAGCCGACCGAACACCCCCCAAAACGACCCTCCCCCATACCACCCTGGATGACACCCCCACAATGACCACTTTCCAGGAACGTCCTACCACTCTAGCACGAAAATCGAACACTAAAACAAAATCCACCGTACCCGCCACCAACCCGACCGCGACTACATCCCCTAAAACGAAAAAAAATACGCACAAGGTCGTAGCGACGGATACAACGGTAGAGTTTAAAACGCAAACGTCTAAAATCGAAACGCCGCCAGCGACGACGAAAGCCCCAGCATCGTCTTCGGTGAAACCGACAAAGCATTATACTATCCGACCACTGATCCGGACAACCGAGACGCCGACTGTTCAAGAGGTGGACACCACTATTAATGGGGACAGCGACAGTACGGAAGCGATTTCGGAAGTCGACACTTCGGGCACGACGGCGGAGGATGTTAAGGAGACCGCGCCCACATTGAGCACCACTTCGGACGGCCGGGCGACGGATCCTGGGACCGCGAGTACCGCCACCATAGAATCTACAACGCAAACCGATAGCACCGTCGCAGAGCCAGCCGACAGTCGTGAAGGATATCTGCCGTTACGGGATAAGCCGCAGCAAACGCACGTCAAGATCAACGAGCAAACCAAAAAAGAGGTCAGTGAACTATTTTTAAAGCATCCACTTAAAGCAACTAGCACTTCCTTCAACAGCCCCATATTTATGTGGAAAGATGCTGAACGTAGCACTTGCCAATACATCAGTCAGTGAAGGAAACTAGACGCACATAAATTTAATTTAATGAACCCTTACACAAAGGTTACCGTGCATAGTAACGTGTTCCCACGTTAATACTGCAAATTGATATGAATTATTTATTTACAAACAGTTCTATCAGAAGCTTTGCAAGTGAAAAAAAGTCAGAAAAACACTTTATGTTACGGCTTGTAACCTGTAAACTGAATTATTCGAGCGATATCATGAGTTGTAAAATAATTTCCTAGGGGATTTAATGCGTAATGATTATTGAACTTAATAATAGTCTATTGCGTAAATGTCAGTTTTTCTTCTTTAGGGAGGTATCTTAATTAATGTTTATCCAATCAGATGTGTTTTTTGTCATAAATATAAAGCAGATGCTAAAATTTAAATAGGACGATGTTTTTAGAAATACAACGCGAAAAGTACTTTCAAAGCTTCCAACTAAGCTGCTAACGACAACTGCATTCAGAATAGAAATCATATTTTCCATACATTCTATTATTTGAAATTACACAAAAGCTTCAGTAACAAAAGGATCCATTAGGATGAATAGTAAAACAAGAAACAAAGCAATTATCGGTAAAAATCTCTTATATTCATTCGACAGTGTCATCATCAACAAAAACCAAAAACCGCACAAGAAAAATTAATATCCTATAGGGATGATAGATTACTTACACTTTTTGTGTTCATGTTACTTGCGCACTCAATATCATTATAGAAAATTATATGATTAGACAGATTAAATTGTTGCATGTAGGAATAGTCTGATGGCATTTTGCGATTCCTCGTGCCACAGTTAATATAATTTATTTCATCGCTGACGATTCTTTTCGAATCATTATCTCTATTGATCTTTCTATTGCAACGTATAATTTTAATTTTAATGGATAGTTTCCTATGGGTATATAGGATAAAGAATACTTTTGTGCCAGTAATTACGCGACTTACAAATTGGGATTCCATTGTACCAGAGAAAATGTTTACGAACCTGCGTGCCTTTTCCAATAACACAACTACTAAGTTTATGTTTTGGAATATTGTGTAGAAACATTTGATAAAGTTATACTTATTATATGTATAATATTCTTCATAATCTTTGATAATTTATGAATCAGAATCTTACATATGTTTTGAGGTAACCTACTTTAGAAAACGTAGATGCATTGTCAGTTTTTAAATATCATACTACAATTATTAAACTTTTGTGTTGATTCATAGAGGTTTTATTTTAAAACTAGCTGTGCCCGCGACTTCGCCCGCGTGTTGTTTTATCATTGTTCAGTATCTACCGGACGAAGTCGTGGGCGCAGTTAGTATAAAAGTTGCCTAAGTTACTCCTTATTACATCAGCTATCTGTCAGTGAAAGTCCCGTTAAAATCGGTCCAGCCGTTCCCTAGATTAGCACCGCCAAACAGACAGACAGACAGACAAAAATTGAAAATAATGTTTTTTTTTTTGGTATATTATGTACCGTGTATACATAAATATGCATTTAGTAAAAAGCGGTTATTTTTTAATTACAAACAGACACTCCAATTTTATTTATTTGTATTGATTTATCTTAAAAAAAACAATTAATATCAAAAACAAAATTTGAGAAATAAAATAGCAGCTTCATTTTTTTATATATTTACATCAAACTCGTGTAATGCCATAACTGGTAAGTAAGGCTTTTAGATGACATTTTCTTACAGATGATAGATCTCTAGAATTTTTCAAAGAGAGTACGAGAATATCATTATCGTCTGATTAATATGCAGCCGAATAGTAGTATATATCAGTTCTGAGATAAATCAGTAAACCATAAGGAAGTTCTTATAAATATAATTTGCATTTGCATCACCTTTATGTTAGTCGTATACTCATAATACCGGTCGAAGACCCGCACTAGAAGAGCTTTGTTTGAAAATAGGCTATTACAATCTTTGCCTGGCAGGCAGGTTGCTAATCACAGATGTTGGTTAGTTTCTCAGAAGTATGCTGTCGCTCTTTCTTTGGCATACTGGTATTATAGGAATACACTTTTTTCAGTCAAGTCCGTATCATACCAGATCCACACACAGATATGAATTATTCATGTTTAACAAATATTAACCAACATTATTACCAAACATGTCATAAGACATCTATATAAACATCAATTGCTGTTCGTTAGTTTCGCTAAAACTCGAGAACGGCTAAACCGATTTGGCTAATTTTGGTTTTGAATGATTTTTGGAAGCCCAGGGAAGGTTTAAAAGGTAAGAAAATATGAGAAATCTAGGAGCTCGCGGGCGTAGGCACCACCGCATTACCTAATATACTTGCCGCTAAATGGTAGTGTTCAACACTATCGTGTTCCGGTCAGGTGGTAATGTACGGCCCTGTAATTTCCGGCACAGAGGCATAAGACCTTAGGCCTCAGGAGTGGTAACGCATCTGCATTTTGACCTTGGTCTTTGTGTGGGTGTCTATAGGCTGCAGTCATCACTTAACATCAATGTGAACTGCATGCTTGTTTACCACTTCCATAACATAAAAAAAAAAAAAAAAAAAAAATGAAGAAATTGAAGGGAAATACTAAAAACCACAATTTTATTTGCCCATACAAACGGTCCGTATCTATGAAACAGCAGTCAAATTATTAAGTAATTCAGAATCGTAAATTTATTTGATGACAAGACCCTCATATGAAGTGTCCAAAACAGATAAAACAGATTAAAGCGAATAACAATTGACATACCTACATGTCAATTTACAAACTAAAAAAAATAATGAAGAATATCACTAAGAAAACTAAATATACCATAATACTAATTTAAAAATAGAGAAAAGTAAAAGGGTCATTATTTGTCATTCACTAGCAATTGAAACTCAAGTCGCTCTACTATCTCTAAAGCAGAGGGAGAATGAGAGAGTTTAGAATTTACATTCCAGTGTTCAAGTTCAAGTTTTTATAAACAATAACGTTGCAGTCATGATAGTGAAGAATTCTTATATAAATCACTTGGTACATACAACATCCAAGAGAATAATGAACTGGGAACCAATTTCAACGTGTTCAATATTCACAAATATGTCTCTTCCGAGAGTTTGATATAATATTTTAAAGCAATACGCAGACACTATCCGCAGTACATAAATCACCTGAAGGCATCCACAGTAAGTACATTCCCCTGGCTCGATAGTTGCGTGGGCATAGAATCCGGGATCCAAATAAGGAATATAAACCTCTCTGCTAAGGATGTCTTATAATTATACGAGACTATTTCACCTAGTGACGTGCAGTTAAAATATCTGTTAGTACACTGTGAATTCTTTAAAGAAAAAGTACGCAAAGACATTTAACACACACGGCATCTGGGGTTCACAATGTTAAATACCTATTTATGGGGTTATGGAGTTAATAAATCCGTATTTTTTATATCTGAAAGGTGTTAAGTAAGCTTGAAATAACTTTTTGAATAAATAATACTAATTGATCATGCTAGTTTAGCAGTTAAATAAATAAATATAAATTGTAATAATTAAATTGATTAAAACTCTTTTTCTAGTCAATTGTTCTGTTTAGTATCACCGTTTAGACGGCCGTCTACTTCATGGGACCATAAAATCGATTAAAGCTTCTTTTGAGGCGCGGATTAAGCTAAGAACAGCATAACGTAATATTCTCATCAACTTCAATTATTGATAGCAAAGTATTCAAAAAGTTATGCAACGAGAAATGAAGTCAAGATTTAAATGGAGTTATAAACACTGGTCACGAATAAGAAATTCTGTACAGCTATTTCTTTATACAGTGAGGGCTTTTTAAACTGAACTCCGGTCTGTATTGTTAAACTTCACTGCCTCTGATATTAAAATCGAGAACAATGCTATGAAAATACAGAGTTAAGAGATAATGTGAAAATGATTTCAAATCACGTAGACGACGGCACTTTCCTCTCATTAGCCTCTTGTGGTCACCTCAACTGTGGCGGTACTTTTGGCCTGTTACAAATTTACTTTGGTTTAAAAGAAACAATATTCCCAAGTTAACTTTCACTTATGAAGTACTCAATCTATCATACATTGAATGGGCATTTTCTAAACGTGGATGATCTTTTGTGAAATGCAAAGTCGCTAATAGCTTTTCAAAATTTATACATGTAAGTATAATAGCCAAGTTTCTATTGTACAGACGGTATAGAAAATGTAATGTTCAAATGAATTCAGTTCCGCTCGTACAATTTTATTGATGGTTTAAAGCGAAGTTGCAAATAGTGAGCGATAACTATAAAAGGGGAAGATAAACATTTCTACGTGATTAAAATAAAGATTTTTGAATCGTTTGCAATGGCTCTAAGTTACATGATACGATCATTCGACACGGGAAACATCGACAACATACTAAAAAGGAATTCATTAAAAATAAGCACTGAAAAACTTATAGATGATTGATATAAACAAGTTAGTAACTGGTTTTAAATATAAAATATAACATCACAACATATCACATAACAATATTATAAACTTAACTAAATTCTAAGGCATTAACCAACTCAGAATGTTGAATTGGAAGAGCAGATTCCAACGTTACGAAAAAGGCAGTTTAACTAATTAAAGAAATCAAACGTAACCAAACAAATCTCGCTTTCGCGAATATTTCAAGGGTCGATTTGAAAGTAATCGTATCTAATTAATCAGTACGCATTATGGGTAGAAAGTCGATATCTATCCTGTGGATTGGTAGAGAAAGGTACAGTACCTTAGGCACATAACCAAAGAACTGGGTTAGGTTAGTCAGTAAACAGAAACTGCACTCGAGTGGAAAGTGTTTCTCGTGGTAAATAATATTATTGTGGACTGTAACGTAATACAACAGTACTAATTACTAAGCCATACGACCTGGTTCCGTTTGCTGAGGAGTTGGCGGCTGCTGGCAAAGGTTTCTAAATTCCCATAACTCCCTTTATATACTGTTTGATTTAAATATTTTGATAATTTGTGGTTGGAGTTCAGTTGGCTGATTAGAACCTCGAGGACACTTAGTGATCGTGTGATTATGTCTCCACACTCAAATGCATGATCTTCTTTATTTTATGTTATAAATAAAAATCATGTGTTGTTGGGAAATAAATTCTTCTAAAATGTTAACATAAATTGTCACAAATAGCACCCTATTGTAGAACCCCTTGGCTAGTAGATTCAGTTTTGCGATGGCTTATGCTCTATTTATAATCAATCGTAAGTTTAGATTTATGACTATCTCATCGCTTTTAATACAAGCCTAGGGCTAAAATCTGGACGCTATCAGATACATCGCGGAAGCAACTCGGCTCTAAGAGGCTGGTTTTCTATTAGCAAAATTCCCATCATATTACGCGCATCCTTTTTAGATATATATCCATTCCAATGCACATGCGATGGTTAATAATTGTTTTAACACGAATTTGAATACATAATTGCGTTTTGTTTTTAAGATACATTGGGAGAGTAATTAAAATTAAATGTATAATCGGCAAAAGCAGTTTCAATTTAATGTTATCGAGAAAGTACTTCTTGTGGTTGTGCAATTCAATGCGTATCGGATTATGTCCATTCTTCGCGACATTTCCAAAATCAATTATATCAGAAGGTTGCGCGTTACTTTCCTTTACGCTTTGTGTTAAAAGTTAAATAATGTGATTGTGCAACTCGGTATTTAACAGTATCTTCACGACTGTGGGACATTCAATCACTTTTGTAATGATAATATTTTAAATAAGATAATAACCTTTTATTGATTTGATAAAGAAATTATAAGTTGGTAAATGGTGAGTGATGATATTCGCCGATGACAGACTTTACGTTCATAATATAAATTGAGAAGGTATGTTAAACGCTGGCGTCGGAACGTGACGACCCACCGCCGCCCACTAGCGGAAAGTTTTTAATACTTTTTGGAAAAACCTTTTTTTTTAATTAAATACGCTTACACTCACAGCCCCACAGATGAACCTGTCATGGGCGCCGTTATATACAAACAGCATATACACAAACACCCAGACCCGAAACATATATCTGCAGGCCATACAAACATTTGTCCCGGTGCGGGGATCGAACCAGCGACCCTTCGAATCAAACGGTCATCCCACACCGCTGGACCAACCGGGTCGTCAAATCAACCTTTGGAACAATTCTCTTCCACTAATGCACTCAGTCAACCGAACAATGGCAATCAAACCATTTCTATGGTGAGGTTGTAAAGTAAGTGCTACTCGTATAATGCAAGATTGGCGGCAGCTTCTGATTAAACTACCGCCATTGCGATCACCAATCCGCATGAAAAGCAAAACCATCGCATTTGTGATGCGAAAAAAATAACAACAATGTCATAGCTTCCTCTTTTCGTTAGTAAGTTAAGTAGTAAGTCGGTTAAAAATTCAGAGCACGTGAACCGTTTACTTGGCAATTTTAGCATGTAAGTATGTGTCAAATTCTAATGTAATTGAAAATTATAACATTTAACTTGCAAGCGCATGTTAATATTACGGTACCGAGTCCGACCGCAATGTTTTACGCGAAATTGTGTCCACAGTTATAATATTATATGAAGCATTCATAATATCCGGGTCGATAAATGTTGGAAGCAAGTTAAAACAAAAGGCGAGCGCTTAATTACGGTGGTTATTTTCGATCGTAAAGCGGATGCAGATTAAAAACCTGTCAATAAATTATATTTAGGATTAAACGTTTTAACCTGCCAGCGGTAGTGTCAGGGAAAGAGCGTATTACCTAATCAATTTGCCATTTAATAGTCTAGCTCGACATTATAGTGCTTGGGTTAGATAATGTACGGTGGTTGAGATTACTACTGAGACATAAAACGTTAGCCTTAGGAATAACATTTGTGTTAATATCTCTAGTTTTTAGGGTTATGTAATTCCGTACCAAAAAAAGAAAACTAAACAACTTGTAAGATAACTTGTCTTAAAAAACGAAGATTGACCATACCAGCTTTTAATTCTGAAAAAACGCAAAATTTTGAAAAAAAATCTAAATTTTGGTTCTTCACCCATAGAGTACAAAAAAACTTATAAGAAGTCTATGATACCATACGAATTCAATAATTAAGTGCACGGAACCCTGTAAACGCATAGACCAGGCGAGGCGCAGACCAAGTGCGAGTCCGACTCGCACTTGGTCGCTTAATGTGAAAGATAGCGTGAAGATTGCGTCCACATTTATTCACTTACCACTAAAGTGAATTGCACATCTACTATTATTTTACTCACAAAAAATATAACGTCTAATTATTTGCATGGAGGTAGTTTTGAAAATGAATCTTATAAGTTGTTTATAATAGTGTATACTATTGCGTGAGATGTAAAGGATGTACTGGTTCTATTGATGTCGTAATGTGTGGTATCAGCCGGGTGGCTGACATTGACTCGGATCATTCGTACAAGGTCATACAATTGCACAAATTGCATAATGTCATTCACTGTCGTTCAATGAATATATTTTGCAGTCATTGATTTTGTCCGCGATTATTCTACGAAAAAAGTAATTGCATAAACAAGAGAATCGCATGTCTATCACCCGGAAAGGTAAAAATAGGATATTTCCCACGATCGTGTTTAGATAAACAATAATTATCATGATATCGTGATTATGATTATAATAAAGACTTTTTGGTAGCAACTCATTTATAACATAATGATAGCAACCGGGTTAATTAAAAACTTGTACATGGAAATTAGAATCACATTAAACTACATTCAGATCTTGGTCATCAATCTAACGGAAAATTAAATAAAATAATACACTTTACTTTCGCAGCCGCAGTCTCGTAAAATAAACATATACTACTGTTAGGGAACTAGTACATGTTTCAAGTAAAACTAGTGTAGTTATATTTTAATTAGTTTTCTGAACTGGCAAACTGTTTTTTTTTGGTTTGTTTTTATCCTGTTTCGGTATGGTATCTAGTGTTTATTTTTATCTTTGTCTAACTGGTATTCTTGCACCAGTCCGGCTAGTTTATTATGTAATATGTCCGGTAGATGCAATGTAAGATACTTCAAAATTAACATAATCAATGTTGTTACTTGTGGTAATAATTAGTTGGTGTTTAACGCTTCATTAACTTTATCACGGCACGGATCATTGTGTCCATTAAGTACCTCTACTACCTTTTATTCTGGTTAGTTAACAAAATATTATGTTAACGTGTAAGAGAAAGTAGCAGCGTCGAAGATAACGATACATCGTTAAAATATAGTAAAAAAAATCGCGAATAAGCGGAACGCACATATTTATTCAATGAATCCCATAATGCGCTTACGGAACAGTAAACTGGGATCAGTTACCGTTTTTGATGCCGATACCGTATCAAAGCGCCACGTGACCACTGAATTAACTGTACCCGTTTAATCAGATGTGAGTGAAGTGGCGTCGCTGCGTTCATAAATCTTGCGGGACGACATGAAGGGATGACGGAAAAGGCGAGACAAGTTCGCGTCACCTCAAAAGTTCACGTTACGGGAGGACGTCGGGGATAAACAGTTATACATTTATTTACACATCATTACCGGAGCAAACTGCGTATAAATCATTGTCGGATTCGATATAGAGTATGACAGACACGTTCGGTTGTATCGGTTAGAATAAGCTGACGTTATAGACCTTTGAAATGCATTCGGATGAAATAGGCCCGCTAAAAACAAATTCATCTTTATATATAGGTATATATTATTTTCTAAGGATGCGTAATAATAATCCTACGATATAATAAATTGTAGGATTGTTTTTTTCGTGGCACAACTGCAACTGCTAATTTGTGTTTCGTTCGGATTCATAGAAGTATAACCAGCATTTGTTAGGATACGTCTGACCGATCTGGCAATAGATTATTTCATTCATAAATTCACTGCTACATAGTAGGTATGATACATTTTTCATTTGATGATTTTATTATCAGGTTTGTTCTTCAATTTCCTAAAATCGAATATAATATAAAGTATACAATTATGTATCAGACTAATAACCAACGATGTTCTTTTGATTCGTTATAGTGAGTAGCTTCTTTGCCTTCAGTTTCTATTAAAGCTATCGGTTACCCGAATTCTGACGATCATGCTGAATCATCAAAACATATAAATAAATAATGCATAACAAAAGCGAAACCAACTGCTTGATTATTATAGAAAGTGTTTGTAATCAATTTCTCGTATCGGTATGTGAATAAACTAAATATTTGACGGTACTTACTATCGTATTGCCCTCAAGAAACTATTTCGTTTTAGTGCATATTGTACAAAGAAAACGCTCTCTCTCGTTACTTCTGTTGAACAAAATAGTTTTATAATGGTAGTATTGTCGGTTTTCTCAATTTACTACCGCATAAAATTCGTATTATGACCCTTAAACACACACTTTAAATTTTGAAAGTGTGTGTTTAAGGGTTAGCAATGGAATTGAACTTACTTTATAGCGATGTTGTAGCTAAGAATGGTTAACATATGCAACGTACATTGAATTAATATTATTACAAGAATATTCCGAATTTCAAACAAAGAATAAGTATATCTTTTGTATTCACAGAGACGTTTACCAAGAATTATGTCTATAACGTATGAGAATAAGATAAAATACGTTGGCTTTTAATTCTGATGTAGCAAAAATATATTCAATAAAAATATAGAAACACCCTTAAGCTCATTGTGTAAGGTAACATACACGCCTATGTAAGAAACGCGTTTGTTCAGACCGTCTGAACTTCGAAGCGCCGATCTATTATACAAACGTTGCCTCATCAAATGAGATGGCTTGCGAAAACCGTTTCATGTCGCTGTCACTTCTAGATAGAGATGAAAAGATCGATGTTTAACCCGGCTTAGAAAACATCGATGTTGTGTTTAGGAATACGTCTTAAATGCGCTTAAAATAAGGTTAATTAATATTATCTTATAATTTATTTTGTTTCATATTTTTTTGTTTATGTTTGTTTCTTATAAAAAATATACACCTCGTAAAATAGGCGACGATAATAATATAAATGAATATTATATAATATTTGTTTATTTATCCAATACATCCTCGGAAATATATCATCGGAGGTGTAAGTAGAGCCGCTGCGGGCTGGATTGTTATGTTTAGCGCTATCGTGGGTCACATGATAACATACGGCTCTGTTATTTGCGGTGCAGAGCCGTAACAGCTCAAGTCTCAAAACATTAAATAGATGTTTATAGGGTACATTATGAACTAATGTGAACTGCATATTTGCCTACATGGCTACCACCTTTATTAAAAAAAATAGAGATACCTAAAAAAATAAAATTTAATGCTTTAAACGTCGTCATGAATACCATCGATACATACAACAATGATACATCGTAAAAATACAGTGTAACAAACGTTGGTGAGCCAGATAAAATTAAATATATCGAGTGATTGCAATAGCTAACATTGATGGTAAACATAAACATCGATATATCGTTTGTATCCCTACTCCGGGATGATCCGATTGCGTAGATATGTGAGATCCATTATAAAAACAAATAGCAGCACTTTTTTGCGAAGAGATATCTTCGTCGCCGCTTCACTGCTCAGATGTTTATGACTCTGTTAGTGGCGATCAAATCGATGTATCCAATAATTACGTACCCTGCAGCCATTATGAACGTAACGTGTTTGATTGAACGATATTTAATAATTGCCTTTGATGTCATGATTTGTGATGGACAAGGAAACTCTTGAACTGCATTGGAGCAAAAACCAATTGGAGTTTTTTTTGTTGTCATCACGTTTATATTACACATACATTTTAAGACATGAAAAATGTTGAATGTTTAATGAATGATTTTGAATGTGTTTGATGATGAATTTAAATGTTTTAAATGCAGTTCCTGAGATTTTTACTTACATAGTCAAGTCTTCAACTTGACTTGAACAGTTAACAAAAATATACCGATGATATAGACAACAAAATACACACGTTGTCTGAATGAGAATAATTTAGAGAATTTAAGAACGAAAAAATATAACGTTTACATTTTAGAACAGTGACAACCTGAATTCTTCTTACAATTACAATATTACTTGATACATTATTTAGTTGGTCACTAAACCCGCTTATATAACTAAGATAGAGGAATCTTCAACATTACTGAATCATGTCAATATCACTATAAATAGGAACAAGAGAATCAAAATAATAATTAATCAAATTATATTCGATGCTTAGTGAAACTAAAATAAGTATACTCGTTAGAAGATGAATGAAAAGAAGATCATAATTGTGTTACAAAACAATTTTATTAACAGAGGAAAAGAAAGAAGAACATGACATGTAGAGACAGGAATTTTAATTGCAATGAGATTAGGTAATGTATTTCATCAGAACGTGACAATCTCCCGCAGGTCCAACGCTAGGACAGTAAACCGTATCACACCAGGCATCTGTCAGTTTCACCATGATAATAACATTCTTGATAGCATTAGAAAGCCTACAGAAGTATGTTAATTGAGTGGTCAGTGTCTTTACAATTTCACTCTCGGTAAATCGCGAATGTTACCATTACTTATGTATGTGGAACATTGTCAAATGTCTCGGTACTAAACAGGACGCGTGCAGTGCAGGCGGTAAACATAGCTATTTAAATATTTTCTCTGGAAAAAGTTTCTTGTGAGCATCCGCATGCAAAGTCGCGTTGCGACATAATATTGAAAAATGAATTTAACATTAATGAAGTTAGAATGGCTATTATGAATGGCTGAAGCACAAAGGACGTATTTTAAGCATTAAAAATTAGTAGTTATCAATAATTCGCATAAAAACTCGTGCATGTCAAAACCAACGGTAATTGATCAGATTGACTGCTAATGGTGAAGGTGATACTAGTGAAAGTAAGCAATTACAATTATTGTATTAAAATGTCGATTTACAATGCTCCGCGTTTGATTTTGCTGTCGATTTGAATTTGCTATTCATCGGAAATGTATGGCTTATGCCCATTTCATAAAAAATGCATTTCTAAGAAAGATGAGTTGCATAAAAACATTTCGGTAAATATTGTGATTTAGCGATTTCATTATATTGAATGCACTTAGATCACGTTTTTAACCGAGTTCAAAAAAACGAGAAGGTTCTCAATTCGGCCGGTATATATATATTTTTTTATGTATGTACGCCAAATTCGCCGAAATTTCTGGACCGATTTACGTAAATCTTATTGTGTTTGATGCGGAATAGTTTCGAATTGGTCCCATAAAAATTTTATTCAGGTTTTTATTTTATGAGCTTTTTTTACTTACTTTCACCTCAAACTAAAGGAATAAGATTAGACAGCGTGTTGTCATAACAATGCGTTGAATCCACTGACGTCCTAGATCGTCCTAATGCGCATGACAACAAGTGACAATGACAAATTTACTCATCGACGACACAACACAGCTTATTTACTCCTTCGTGGATAAATGGATAGAGTTAATAGTCGATGATTACTTTCCCCAAAAATCAATATTTTTTTTCATTGATTTCGTATAGTCGTGTAATAATTTTGTATCGACACATCTAAACAGTTTAAATTATGTACCTATCTTATTGTCACGAAGTTAAAAGAGTCAGATTTTACAAATTTAACAGATGTGAACATTAATCTTATTGACAATGCAGCAATAAACTAAAAAGTATTGAATAAAAATAACTACGTTAAGAAAAACCGACTTCAAATCTAAAAAGTAAAAAATAATACAGATTTAGTATTAATTATATACTACCTATTACTTATATGTGTTATTTACTAATAGAATTGAAGTCGGTGCCAAGCCAAAATCATTAAAGTAGGCATTTCATTGTATTAAAACGTAACCTGTTCATGCCTGTAATCCCCGAAAGAGGTACCCCGGCAGAGGTAAATGCAAGCATTCAAGCATACATGCAAACACCCACGATTCGCCGGTTACGTTTTGTTCATTGTATTAATTTGCCATATTTAAGTGATTAAAATTTAATTATACGTTTAAGGCTTGGAAACGAATTCAATCCTATTAGTAAATAACACATATAAGTAATAGGTAGTATATAATTAATATTAATTCTGTATTATTTTTTACTTTTTAGATTTGAAGTCGGTTTTTCTTAACGTAGTTATTTTTTATTTATCAATATTAATTTAATATTACGTTTGCTAAAGAAATGCATCAAATATAATTTTAGATCATGTAATTACAAAAGATTTGATGAGATTAAAAACAATCATTTGATCCAAAACATATTGAAATACAAGCCATTGCGATGCAAAGCAACATAATGAACCTTAATACAACGAACGGTAACTCACCTGCAACAAAAAAGAACGGTAAATAAGTCATTGCAATAAAATAAACATCAAAGTCACAAGAAATCATGCCATAACACGAATAAATAGCAATATACAGCATAATAGTCGATAATATTACCATTAGTGGCCTCGGGCGAAAGTTTACTGGTTCAACTGACCTCCGTATTCATTAAATGATAATCGAAAGTGAAATTAATTCGACGTCAAGATCATTCTGATAGCGGCTAGTATACGTTTTGGCACTAGTGGTCGAATTGACGCAGAGCTTTAAGAACTAGTAGAAAAAACCTTATTACTATTTCACAGCAAAGGTGTTTGGCGCCCAATTATATGCCTTTATAATTTAACTTGCTTTGTGTCATTCGTGATACGATAAATGGATCGATTGTTAATTTGAAAAGAGTGACAGGAATTTCGTAACCGCTAATTGTATCGGATCAATGTATTGATTGAGAGAAAACCAAATTGAATTTCTGCAGGCTTTTATTGTTTTATTTTAAAAATGCTTTAGCCAGTATCCAGCTTTTACTCAATAGATCAATATTTCAATGTCCTATCCGAGTGAAGAATAGAAAGAGATTGGTCCATGGAGGGTTCGGTTTATTGCAGCTCAAATAGAATTGTAGACGCTCACGAAATTTTGCGACCCTTCTACAAATTGTGTTGGTGAGTCTTCATCCAATTATGTGGTGTCTGTGATACTAAAAATAATCAGATTGTTTGCGACAAATAAAAAGAAAATCCGGTATAGTTTTTATAAATAACATCTTAATATTTAAATGATTATTTAGAAAGTTGACTTTAAATTTGCATAAAGTTCGCATTTTCTACACTATTCTATTTGTGAAATAAGTTCAATACAGAAAATAAATATTCTTTTACTGAAAATTCATCGATGACACAATTTTAACGACAGATCTCGTGGTAGGTACCTAGTTCATAAAATGTGTATTACTAATTATTAAAATTACCTAATTTATCTGCCGCTAAATAACTCTACGCTACCGTGTTCGATTACGTGGTAAAACTCTCTAAATAGAAGACTTAGTAGTTACAGATACGGAGGCAAATATCTAAGGCCTTTTGACTGAAACTAAATAGAACATTTATAATCGACGATACACAAAACGTATTCATAGTAAAAAGATGAATTATCTTCATAACTATAGTCTTGCCACCTCTCACCGAGTTCTATTTGAAATATTTGCGCGTCAACGCCTTAAAAGAAAGAATGATGGTTATTTAATTACTCCGCCATTACATCCGGCAGTAAAAATAGTTGTGTAATGTATTGTTATGACGTCAAATTAGACTCGCATATTATTTGTAACACGTACATTGAAGATAGTAGCAAACGGCACGAAAGCTAGCATTAAAGATACCGGCACTGATACATCAGTTCGCAACATTATTTTGATATTACGTGCAGTAACGGCCTATTCCATATCTAGATGAACAGCATAGCGCAAATCTTGATCTACATTAGGGGATATTCTACCGTTCCGTACTAATGCTAGACATTAGGCAGTAACTTTGTTCTCCAGATTTCTATGGCCTTTTATTCAAGTTACATGCAAAACTTGACTGTTTGCTGCATATTTTTTAGTATTGAGGTGCGTAGAGTATTTCAGAGCTTAAAAGGTATGTATATTTTTAACCGAGTTCAAAAAACGAGAAGGTTCTCAATTCGGCCGGTATATATATATTTTTTATGTATGTACGCGAATTTCGCCGAGATTTCTAAACCTATTTATGTAATTCTTTTTTTGTTTGATGCGGTATAGTTCCGAATTGGTCCCATAAAAATTTAATTCAGATAGGCCCATCAGTTTTTATTTTATGAGCATTTTTTTACTTAATTTCACCTCAGACTAAAGGAATAAGAATAGACGGCGAGTTGTCATACAGTGCGTTGAATCCACTGACGTTCTAGATAGTCCTAATGCGCATGACAACAAGATGACAACAAGTGACAATGACACATTTACTCATCGACGACACAACCCAGCTTATTTACTCCTTCGTGGATATTTTTTTTTTCATTGATTTCGTATAGTCTTGTAATAATTTTGTAACGACACGCCTAAAATATTTAAATTAGGTATTTAATTGTCACGAAGCTAAAAGAGTCAGATTTTACAAATTTAACAGATGTGAACATTTATCTAATGGACAATGCAGCAATAAACTAAAAAGTATTAAATAAATATAACTGCGTTAAGAAAAACCGACTTCAAAACTGAAAAGTAAAAAATTATAAAGATTTGATTGTAATTATATACTACCTATTATTTATATGTGCTATTTACTAATAGGTTTGAAGTCGGTGCGAAGCCAAAATCACTAAAGTAGGCATTTCATTGTATTAAAGCGTAACTTCACACCTGTAATCCCCGAAGGGGTAGGAAGAGGTAAATGCATGAATTCAAGCATACATGCAAACACCCACGATTCGCCGGTTACGTTTTGTTCGTATTCATATATAAGTGATTAAAATATAACTATTTGTTTAAGGCTTGGCACCGACTTCAAACCTATTAGTAAATAGCACATATAAATAATAGGTAGTATATAATTACAATCAAATCTTTATTATTTTTTACTTTTCAGTTTTGAAGTCGGTTTTTCTTAACGCAGTCATATTTATAATTTGTTCACACAACATCTGTGATTCCTTTTTTGTAAAAAGTGTGGAACTATATGAACGTTGTTAATTTTTAAACTTGCATACTACATGCTGACAGCTTTCAACAAAAAATTAATATCTTTTTAACCCTATCGCATTGAATTTAATTATTTAACAGTTCATAAGATCATTGCGTTTTTTAAATATTTCTGATACGATAAGCAACAAGATATTAGAAGATATCCCATGCGAACGTGGAAGGCTGCAGAGGCCCAGGAAGACCAAGACCAAATAGGTCGAGTGTTGCTGGAGGTGGGGTCCAAAGTCTTAGGAATGATGAATGTAGAAGAAGCACGGGAGGTATGTCAGGACCTGGATATCGGGCGCTCCATACTCTCTGCCTACTCCGTAAGGGACGTGGCGTGAAGGTACATATACATAATGATAAACAAGTAACGAGTACTCATAAAGAGGTCATCCTGGTGGCGATGTATATTGAGCTACCATATAAGTGAGAATTTATAACCGAAACAGTTGCAGCCGAAGGTACTTTCCAAAACGTTATAGTGCGCCGTAAAGTACTGTTAATTAAATCTCAGCTTCTATGTAAGCAATTTGTAATACAGTAGAGTTGTAAAACAAGATGTGATGGGATAATTGAAATAAACTTCAATTGCTGAGATTACGTTAACACTGTTAATTGCAACGTATTTAATGAATTGCAACTTTTCATAGATTAACTTTATAGAATGCGGAAATTATAGATGAAATTGTACAGATCATTTTAAGAGGTGTGAAATTTAAAAAGAACGGTTTTAGCAGTAACGGTTTTATGGTTACATCGTAACGTTCAAGAGTAGCCGTGTAAAACAAAACTTGTCTTTTATAGAATGTTATGAGAAATGTGAACAAGGCGGCAAGCCAGATCCAGATCTGGATATTTATTGAAAAAAGAAAACGGAACCTGACGTTGATTAAAGTAGATAATCGTTTTATCTCTGTAATATTTGCACGTTCGGGTATGAATTATTTTTTACACGTCGAGACTGCAATGTTTACAGTTTTTATTTACCGTAAGAAATTTTTATCATGAATCAGTGTAGTCGTACAGTGAAAATGTATATTCTAATGTTTAATTTATATATTATATACTCCATAAAACTTCATTTTTATCAAACAAAGCCAACACAATTTAATTAATAAGATTTTGGGTTAGGGTCTTAGAATTTTTTACTGGTGGTAGTTTCAGTCTCAGCCCCCATCCCCCAATCTCACGTATTTATTTTACAAAATGTGTGTATGTTAATGTATGATCCCCTAATAGCCATCACAAAGACATAACAATTATTGTCTCAGGTTTGGAACGCATCTGCATTTTTCCCTGCAGTTTTGGTGTGGGTATTTGTAGGCTGCAGTCATCACTCAACATCCTCATGAACTGTAAATGTTAGCTGAAATACATGTTTTAACCATAACAAGAAAATGTTATATGCACGTCTAAAATAAATGCATGGTTGTTTGCAACCTTTATTACACAAAAAAAAGTAGTTTATACGCGTTGAATTTATTCCAAACGTAAGAAATCGTTAGCACAATAAGTTGATCTAAGACTAGTATTTGATACTGTTGAGAGAGTGGATCTGAGTAGGTTTTGGGTAGTGTTCTGTTTGTTCTTCTTGAGGAAAAAAGGGCGTGATATTATCCGAGAATCCCTCCTTTCCTCAAAGTGAGACTATACGGGATTCGGCTCCACTCCCGCTCTCCCCTAAATATTTCATGTAATTAACGCCCTTCCGGTTTCTATGTAGGTTTCTATAGGTTACAGATTCCACTTACCATCCATGTCAATGGCATGCTTGTTTGCCATCTTTATTACATAAAAAATGTCTAAAATGTAGCCACTTCTTAAATTTCATAACTCGATAATTTTACTAACGACTTCTGGTATAGACATATGCATATTGATGCAAAAGAATTTGATATTTTTTACGGAGAAACTTGAAATTCCCATACTTATCTCTTATGTATATCCTAAAGCTAACAATCAATATAAACACAGATACAGACTGATGTTGCATAATCAAAGTTGTAATCACAGCTGTAGGCATAATTGATGAAATATGCAAATTTCGGTATACGGCATCGGTGGCTGTCTATTAACTAATCTATCACGCTTGTGGATTTGCTTGTATCGATTAAATAATACTGAATATGAATGTGGAAATACTATTGTACTATTTATTAGTTATGGAATACTTTAATACACGAAAATGTTAGCTGAAATACATGTTTTAACCATAACAAGAAAATGTTATATGCACGTCTAAAATAAATGTTAAATTACCTTTTGTAAGTATAATTTGTTTGTCTTTATATACGTAAAGGAGAGAATATTGCGAGTAATTTAGAAAACAGACATGATTTCATATTCTAAGCTCTTTATGATAAAAGTAGCAAACAAGCATACTTCACATTAAAGGTAAGCGATTACCACAACTAACAGTTATCTAGGTAAAAGCCAATCATTGCCGAAAATTACGGTGGCTCACATAACACAGATAACAATAGTGAAACGATCAAACAAACAAGATACATGACGTAATTCCAGTCACAATAGTAATTAAGTAGGAACTCGAGGGCGTAGGCACCACCGCATCACCTAATCAATATGCCGCCAAATGGAAGTTCAGCACTATCGTGTACCGGTTAGATGGTAATGTACGACCCCGTAATAACTGTAATAGAGACAACAACTTAGGTCTCATGGGTGGCAACAAATCTGCATTTTGTCCTTTGGTTTTTGTGTAGATGTCTATAGGCTGCAGTCATCACTTAACATCCATGTGAGCTGCATGTTTGTTAGCCACCTTTTTTATGTAATGGAAGCAGCAAACAAGCATGCAGTTCACATTGATGTTAAGTGATTACTGCAGCCCATAGACATAAAAACCAAACGACAAATGCAGATGCGTTGCCACCTTACTGTTGAACTTAATTAAGTGATGACTGCAGCCTATAGACACCCACACAAAGACTAAGGTCAAAATACAGACGCGTTACCACTCCTGAGGCCTAAGGTGTTATGCCTCTGTGCTGGAAATTACAGGGCCATACATTACCACCTGACCGGAACACGATAGTGCTGAACATTTAGCGGCAAATATATTAGGTAATGCGGTGGTGTCTACGCCCGCGAGCTCCGTCACTGCAGCTCTACCACAAGTAGAACCCTTGCTTACATAAAAAAAATAAACAAAAATGTCCACCATACGATCCTATGAACGCCACCAACACCGATCAAGCCTACCGTTGCGCATTATTCAACGGAATTGTGTTCAATAAAGCACTGTGTCAGCTAGCGGTATGCACTTTTTTCCCTTTCCTTGTCCAATCCATCGTGCCTTGTCGAGCGGGCGATTCGATAAGCTAAACTTAATCGCGATTAATAGACACGAACTTCTTTTTATGTACTTTTGTTATTAATTTTTATACGCAGCACCACGGTTTAGAGAAAATACCGTGGTGGTGTGTATAAAAACTGTTGTACATTAACAACGAGCACGTTGGCAAGATTTGGAGGAAAAAAATTGTGAGCGTCGAGCGTCTAAACTCCAAATTGTAACTGATTAGTTCCAAATTTTGTAAGTCAATAATTTACATCCCTTCTTTAATATTATAAATGCGAAAATAACTCTGTCTGTCTGCCTGTCTGTTACCTTTTCACGTCCAAAAGACTGAACCGATTTTAATGAAATTTGGTACAGATATAGAGCTGACTTTGAGAAAGAACATAGGCTACTTAGTTATTTATAAAACGATATCCACGCGGGAAAAGCCGCGAGCAACAGCTAGTATCTAATAAGGTTGCTTATATATAGAATCACAAGGATCAGGATATTTGCATATTGTATACACAACCAATTGAAAAATGTATTTAAAAATCATTCATTGAGGAATCATCACGAAATGAAATAACATACTGAGAAATTACTTGTTAGTGAATAAAAGGGTGTGCTAATTCTGATCAGTTTCTGTATTAGTTTAACAAGTCTAAAAAGTTAAGTTGTAGTTCAATTTATAAGTTTTTGTAACTAAACTTAAATAATGATTGCAATATTCCGATTATTCTATTATTAATTTTATGTTTTTTTTAATTCGAAATAGTATTCCTCAAACACCTAAATATTTCTTCAAAGCAAAACACCAACGACATTTTATATTTAGTTTGATAATGTATTAGTATTTAATAACAGTTATAATGATGTACATAGTGCAACGCATCGTACAAGTTTTGTGAACTAAAACAAACTAGACACATTTAGAAAGCAAGAGTTCGAAACTAGGATTACATACAAATAGAAAAATCGAGTTCACTTTTCGTTTCGTAGCTGTAATAGTAGCATCGTTGATAAATAGTGATCTCCGCCACTATAAAAAGCGGAAGGTAGGTATGTACTTAAATGGATGGATCGCCTCTCACTAACGATTAACTGTAGACGACCAGTAAGGTGATATTACTCGAGAGAATGACGTCGTACTGTTAATGCGACTCGCAGATTTATCACCATGGAACGATACCATATTGAAACGTTCAATATCGCGAGAACGGTAAAGATTTAATAAAAATCAGCGATCCAGTGGTTTGTGGGAAACGTCATTAGCAGTATTTGGAGCATGCGAACGTGGGAAGGTGGCGTTCGAAAGTCATCTGCAATTAAAAGCCGAAGCGATCGCGAACTCGAAATGGGTCGATTAGGCGTCATCTCTTTGGTTTGTTTTCGCCGCAAATCAACGGCGGTATCAATGAACCATTCTGGTCACAATCTCGGAAACGTGACCGACGTTCTTGTTTGCACTGCGGTCGAAATGGCTATGAACGGACGAAAGTATTTCAACCTACATTGGGGATCGCGCACGTATGTATCTGACTGGCAATTTCCCTGGCGCGGGTCAAACTTTATTCATGCCACTGTGCTACCGCCCGGAATGAATGCCAATCTTGTCCGCGTATGTTTATCACGCGTCGAATTCCGCCATTGACTCGTGCCGTCGGGTCGGTTGGACTATTAATGATTTGTTTACTTCACTACGAAGTGCAAACAATACTGTCGGTGTCTGATGAGAGCCGATATCGCGTTCCGAGAGGCACATTCACAACCGTACAAAAAACGTTAGTTCACAGCACTGTGTGGATGTGGACAGTGTATCTCAGGAACAATCAGTCGAACGTGAGGCACTCACGGCCGCTTTATTTATATCGTGACGGTACCATCTCGGATAACTATGAACATATCGCAGAATTCATGGAAAATCTTTCCAAGCGCGCCGCTCATCTATTGAAGAATTCATAGCCTTCAATTAGCGCTATCCAAAGTTCTTTATATCTGATGTAAAGTTAATAGGAATCCGGAAGATTTGCAATATTGAGATGTTCGCGTAGATATTGCTTTAGTTTATAGAACTATTTCTAACTTGCCTAATACTCATTTATATTATTGTTAACTAAAAAACAAATCAGCATTTATTGGCTAAATTCTGTTTAGATTCATAAGTCAAATTATGCTAAGTGAAATATTTGTGATAAAAATCAACAAATCCTGCTACAACTTGTAGCAAATTAAATTCAAACATCGTATTTTTACTACATTTTTCACAAAAGTTACAAACTGAAAGTCGTTAACAATAATGAGAGAATTAAATTAGTCGATAGATAGATTTATATCGCGTTTGCAGTATTGAACTATTATTTATGCACGAAAAATGAGATCGTGAGGAGAATATACTCTAGGTATTCTAATATTGATGCGAAGAAGTATAAGTGGGTCAGCAATTTAATGATGCTGACATAAAATCCGTGCTGCGATGTACGAGTAAATTTAAGTATTTCTTGGTAGAAGTTTCTTGTAATAAGCAAATGAAGGTATAAATGTGCGCATGTGACATGAAATTGCTATTTGAATATAGTTATCAATATTTTATAATAATAGTTCATGTTGATGGTTAGATGAACATAACTGTAAATAAGAAAGTTGTAATTAAACGTTGAAATGAGTTAAGCACTTAATATTGCAATTATTTAAATGTTATGAGTTAATATATGTGTCGTGAACGCGCATAAAGTGATTCCGTTGATGAAATTTACTGTTCTCTTAAACATTTCGTAGTATTGAACAATATATAAATCAGGGTAAAGTCAGTAATGGATAGAGTAATGATCGTGACAATATCGAAAATTTTGTATTGTAAATCATGGATATTGAAAATGAATTTGTTAAATTTTAATTGGCTTTGCACCGGTTGGCATTTGGCTGCAATAAAACAGCAAAATATTCAGGCGAACATTTGTTTTTACATGTAATTGGGTTAATAGAGGCTTCACTCGGTTCCGTAGTGCGGACAACGTGAAATTTGTGAATCCAAATAATAAAATTAACATTTCCCTTTGGAATCCACCTCACAGAACCCTTATAAGGCCATGCTGTGCCACGAAATGAGGCCAGACGCCCACACACACAACAATAATTGTCGTGGGATTTCAAAAGATTCACATTACACTATGTTTACAATACATCACGAACTACATCTGTAGATATCTGTGGTAATACAACTCACGGTATACGCTTTCCAAATGAAGAGAAAAAATATTACAGCACGATGGAGAAAATAATGCTTGGATATACATATAACGCATCCACATGTATCGAATCAAAGTGAAAAGTTAAACGATAATTATTTAAAATTAAACAATAAAAGTACTTTTATAACATATTTTTTAAGATTTCTTTATGTCTTAAAGTGGTAAATACACCCAGTTCACTTTTATGGCATCTAAGTGAATATTGTGGCCTATAAAAATCTACATTAAAACCAAATATTCAAGTAGATGCGTATCCACTACTGAAGTCTAAGTAAGTTATATATGCCAAAAATTACAAGGCCATACAAAAAATATTTTTAAAACATGCCTTGCTTTTAATTTAGATGAATAAAATTAACACATCGATTCGAAGGATTTTAATCTCATAAGTTTATTTATTGTTCCTACGACAGTGGAAACTCGATTGAAAGTTGAAAGGATGTGTTGATAGGTAAGTCAGACATTCCGATTGCCCATTTTGTGGTCTTGTATTGACGTGACAAAGGCGTTCCGGGCGTTTATGAATGCTACATTTGATTTTACAGGTGGTAGAGCTTTAGTAGAGTTTGAATGCACCACCGCCTTACCTAATCAACTTGCCGTTGTATGGTAGTATTAAGTGCTTTCGTGTCATATGACTTCCGATATAGAGGCATAACTCTGGTCTCCGGAGAAGTAAAGCACATACATTGGAATTTCTGGTTTTATATAAATGTTTACAGCCTGAAGTATTGACTGTTTAAAAAATACCTACAATACGATAGTGAAATATAAGTGTGCTATACACTAAGGAAATCAGTAATTTCAGCATAATGCCAAAAGATCTTAGGCTTCAGGAGGACTGACGCAATGACCTCCAGTTTTTATGCAGATACCTATTGGTTGTGGAATTCACTAAGACACATTTCTATCAATATGAATTGAAAGCTTATTTTCCACCTTCATAACATAGGTAAATAAAGTGATAATTTTCGACGATTTTTTTTTGATAATGTATGTTATACACCTACCCACAAACGTAGGGAAATAGAGACATTTTCATTCCCATCTCCTATTCGTTCATTTTATGCCTTGTTCACTTGACCCTATGACATACCGTTAGAAGTTCGAGTGTGAGTTTGAGCGAATACAACAAGTGCCAATCAGTACGGTGAGTTATTAACTGGCCTGGATTTAGATAAAAGGGTCTACGGGTTGCACCTACACACCAATTTATGTGAAAATAAATACCAAATAGTCTGTATGCGACTGAGTAGGTGGTACGTGTTTTATGTAGATATTTTATTAATGCTAATGCTTGAAGGGTTAGGAATCGCCCGATATAATGATGTACTGGTAAACAGAGCCCGAACTACGATGTCTTATTGCGAATCGATTTAGGTCGCTACAAATATTTTGTTCTATTTGTCTCATGTAACTTCGTACCGCCATTGGAGATTTTTGCTGTATAAAAGCCTCCTCCAAAGATTTTTTTTTAAATGTAATCGAAGTGGCAAACATATTAGCAGTTCACATTGATGTTAAGTGATTACTGCAGCCTAAAGACACTAACATAAAGACCAAGGTCAAAATATAGATGCGTAACCACTCCTGAGGCCTGAGGTGTTATGCCTCTGTGTCGGAAATTACAGGGCCGTGGATTACCACCTGACCGGAACACGATAGTGCTGAACATTACCATTTAGCGGCAAGCATATTAGGTAATGCGGTGGTGCCTACGCCCGCGAGCTCCATCACTGGAGCTCTATCACCAGCAAGATGCTCTAATATCTCTGGCTTTTTGAGTAGATGTTTATAGGCTGCCGTCGTCACTTAACATCCTTGTGAAATACACGTTTGTTTGCCACCTTTGTTTCATAAAAAAAATACAAAACATTCTTCACAACGGATAGACAGCGGTATATATTATTATCTACAAATGTACCTACATCTTTGCAAAAAAATCATAATACGCCAGTCAAGTAGGTGTCTACGTGTTTATTAGGTTCGAAGTAAGAAGTGAATAGGCATCGTGCCTATTGGAGTTCAACTCTTTTCAACGGATTAAGGGACCGGATCCGTGACCTGATGTTTAAAAATTGTGGCTTGCTACCACTAAACAATGGTAGTTAAAACAAATATACTTAGCCACATTCAAAGAAAGGTCGGTCAGGTCAACTTGGTTGCTTTCATCACATAGCTTATCTGAGATCTCATTTTAATAGAGAGTTGTAATATTGTCCCCGAACTTAGAAAAAAATACGTCTTTTTTAATATTCACTGGTGGTAGAGTTCCGAGTGTAGGAGCTCTAGGGCGTAGGCACCACCGCATTACTTAACCTATCTGCCGCTAAATGATAGTGTTCGGCACTATCGTGTTCCGGTTAGATGGTAACGTATGGCCCCGTAATAACTATCACAGAGACATAACACCTTAGTTCTCAGGGGTAGCAACGCATCTACATTTTGACCTCTGGTTTTTATGTAGATGTCTATAGGCTGCAGTCATCACTTAACATCAATGGAGCTTCATGTCTGCCAACTTCCTTATATATAAAAAAAACAAAAAAGAACATTGATTGGCGCAAACCGTCCGTCAATATTTTTTTTAATAATGAGGTCGTGAAATAATGTTGATTCCTGCAATACCCTTTATTATGCCGAGCTTGTTCAGTGTGAGCTTGTTCAGTGTACTCGTAACACTGAGTGCGCAAGATGAGCAATAACATCAGATCGAATCAATGGGATAATAAGACCTTATCTTGCAGCGTATATCATGTATTAAATCGTAATATTAAAGAGAACAAAAGATTCGCTGCAGACCGATCTACAGTTGTAGTGACTCAAAAAATGGTGCTGATTTCGTGAAGCCAAGCATGTAGCTCCATATGTATTGCCTATTAAAATATGTTCATAGCTATTACTTTTATTAGAAAAAAAACAACTATAAGTCTTAAACATAAAACAGGTCTATGATGCATTGGCGTATTGTGATGTGTTTACGTTCATGGCTACCTGGCAAGCGAGTGTAAACAGGTAGGTAAGTAAACATAGGTGACTGCACCGACCTGTTCATCAATAATTGGTATGAACTAATCTAGTAACACCTTAAACATATTAAATTAATTTTAACACGTTTTGCTAAAACATTTAATCAAATGCAAATCATTCACAATATGCTTAATTATTTTAAAACCGACCCCAATGTTCACGATATATAACTAAACCAGATACAAAAATACAGAACAATATTAAATACAGTGACGAACACATTCGGGTTCATAGAGAAAGTGTTGTTAGTTCAGTAAGTCAATAAGTTACTGAAACAAATTATTCCAATTACAATCATTACATAATACATCTGGTATTGACTTGGGATGGCCCCAATATCTATAGAATAGGCGAGGTAATAGGTGAAAGCAATAGAATTGAATCTGAAGGCCTCATCATTCGGTCTGATAACCTTAGGCGCTATTGTAAGCCTACCACTGAACCACAATAAAGGCGGCATACACGTTGAAACGGTCTTTTCATTTTCATGTTGAGTTGCTAGTTGGATTACTGATTCGAATGATGGTTATTAGGCGTCGTCGGTAGCATCGTATTGTGTGTCATAGGCGTCTTCAACAATGCTCGCTTTCACGTTCTTTGTATCATCCATTGAACTGTCAATAAACATAATCTTCATATGATAATGACGACTAAGCTATCATCAAATGTCGCTTCCATCTTGATGGTATTCAATTATATTTATTAAGGAGAATATGCTTTTTTTTACCTCCATCATGTATGTAAGACGTTGGATGACTAAGCGATGTTTTGATGTTTGAAGTCATTATATTCATCATTAATTATGCTTATCAAACAGTTTATTACACTAATTTATTTAATATCAGAACTAGTAACAAGTACTCAATAAGATGTTTTATTTAATTGTACATGAAATAATGATGTTTGACTTGTTTAATACCCAAGCGCAAAATGCTCGATTTAAAAAGCACAAAGTATACCGCCAACCACACCGACCACAATGAGATGTGTGATGATTATTATCACACCATATCGAATTTAACATCGATTGAGCTGTTGTAGGTATATGGAGGCACGGTGTGAAGTCACGCTGCGCTCTTACAATTTATGTCTAACACGCCCCACAAACCCTTCACCTTACAATACTACCGTACGCGGTAAAGTATCGGACACACCAGTGCAATAGCTACGATATAGTGTTACGATATATATCATAGCTCAATAGATCTGTTCTCTGGTGCTAGGTTATACTAAATTCGTAATGTTTCAGGGATTGGAACCCAATAGTTCAAATGTTTGATTAAGGTTTAATTAAGTACTTATGAAGTAATTACAATGAAACCATCAATGAAGGGTTTGAAAGCGTAAACTTAGTTGAATTTTAAAAATGGTCATGGCAAATGTTTTTACGATATAGGATTACTTAGTTCCTCAATGGTCTATACGAGACACCTATAGGTAAACTGGCGATAGCGCATATATACGGAAATATCTATGCATATGCGTGCATAGATATTTCCACCCATTTTGAACAAATTTAGACGGGATAAGAATTAAAATGGCTTAATCTTTTAATCTCTACGTTAACCTATGACGTAGACGAAACATAGACGACCATAGTTGCTCTAATCACTACCGTCTACGCATACCACGGGACACTACCGGGGTCATATGTGAACCACATATAACTTGCTATCTGAATACAAATGTCATGTGGGAGTAAAAAGCCTGACAGTGATACATTACGCGAAATATTCCATAATAATATAAGGAATAGTTTAATAGCTTTTTGGGTTTTGAAATATGCTGTGTCAAGAGATTTTGCCTCTGTAAACCAATTACTAAGCCGGTGATTGTTTGATTTTGCACAATTGTTAGGGTTAATATCACGACCGCCAAAATGAAATTATTTTATCTAACTTACACTAAATTAGGTATTTATCACAATGACATAATAAAAATTGGTTAAGAGTGAGTCGTATTTGCTCACAATTTTTTACATTATTTATATATTAAAATTTGTCTCCATATTTTTGCACGGAATCCTTCGTATACAAAATAAACTAGCACTTATCTGGTTTTTTATAACTAGCGGTGCAACGGAATTTTATGGTCCAAAGACTACTATTAAAATATAGATACGGTTTGGCAAATAAAACGGCATATGCAATAGAAATGATAGCCCATTATTTTTATCCGCCTCATTTAAGTTTATTCAGAAAGTTTTATAACGTTTTTGAAGCTGTAAAATGTGAAAACAACAATTTGGAACAGTAAATCTTTACAAACAATACAAGAAATAAATAAAACATCACAAACTGTATAAAAAGAAGCTGCTACAGATTATATCATTCATCATAATGCAATAACAAAAGATCGTAAACTATTAAAACACATCGAACTTCAATTAAATACCGCTGCTGACGACACACATATCCAACGAGTTCTCATAACCTATAAGCCAATAATAAGTATGAAACAGCACAACAGCGCAACCGCAATACAGTAAAGCCGAGGCGATCGTGAGGTGTCGGTGAAGCGAAATGCATCTTACGCATTTATTCTATAATCAAGTTCGGAGTCATCTCCCGTTACAAATTCCATGGCACAATGAGCTGTAGAAGACGCTGCACAATTTTATTTGGCTTGACATTGTTGTGCGAAGGGCCCCGAGGCTGTGAAAGAGTACACAGGAACCGACGAAGCGGAAAGTTGGCGGTGTAATTGAAACTAGAATAAAAAAAACAATTAACAGCTAATCGGTCATTCCGTTCAGAAAATCGATGAAAATATGCCAACGTATATCGTAACTGTGAACTGAGATTACGTTTCAGATGACATATATTAAGAAACGGTTAATGAAATATTGCGATTTTGATTTGGTCTGTGTTTATCTAAATACTGAGGACATTCATAAATATTTTATAGGGGAAATAAATAAGATTCTACGAGTATACACGATCTGGTAAGGGTCCCATATACCATATTAGGTAATTCGTAATAATAACACGTGCGAATGAATGTACTTATTCATTTTTTTTTAATTTAATGGAAGTGGCAAACAAGCATGCAGTTTAACATTGATGTTAAGTGATGACTGCAGTCTATAGACACCCACACAAAAACCAAGGTCAAAATGCAGATGCGTTACCACTCCTGAGGCCTAAGGTGTTATGCCTTCGTGCCGGAAATTACAGGGCCGTACATAACCACTTGACCGGAACACGATAGTGCTGAACACTACCATTTAGCGGCAAGTATATTAGGTAATGCGGTGGTGCCTACGCCCGCGAGCTCCGTCACTGGAGCTCTACCATCAGTAATGAAGCGGGATTCAAAATTGCACGCGTATGTGCCGTGACCTTTTATTGGGAACCTCTTCTGAAACTTAATTAGCTTTATCTCGTTTATTCAAACACACTGTGACATGAAACAAATGAAACAAAATGTTGGCAGATCATTAATTATAAAATTGATAAAACTTAATAGAATGGGCTCAAATCTCTTTCATTTGATGATGTTTAACCACGTAAGGTAGGTAAATAAAAAAAAAGATAAAATATACCTAATTTATTTTCCAAAGTCGCAAATTATTAATCGCTATGTGAAAAGTAGTAATAATGTTTGTAGTTCACATTCACATAATACTGAAACTTATTGATGTCCACCTGCGCAAAGTCGGTACAAAGCAGATGAGTTGCTATCCACACATAATCTAGATAAGCGGAACACAGTAGCGCTGAACAATATCAGTTAGCGGTACATAGATTACTTATTCGTAATGCGAAGTTTGCACATAAGACGTATCACTACTACAAGAAACCTTTATAAAATCTAGATAGTATAAAAGAAAGTAAGCCTCATTGGTCTGAGTATCTGTTAGCTATTATATATATTGATTTACTATCAATGGCAATTATCTCATTTTAGTTTGTTACTCTAAGGCAGAGATTTCTTAATTTTTAACTTCACTGAACACCCACCTTTTGTTTTATGCAACGAAATTATCATCACATTAATGATTTTTACGCACACTGTAGTTAATATTAGAACATAAGCTTTTATTAGACACCAGCTGTTACCCGCGGCTCCGCCCGTGTGTATGTCGCTTTTCGCGTAACCTGTGGAAACTCATCAAATCATACCATGGCATCCCAAAGGAACATTTTTTCGGTTGCACATCCTATGCGTTATTCCAAGTTACATTCTATCTCTGTCATGTGTGCCAAATTTCATGAAAATCGTTTCAGCAGTTTTTGCGTGAAGGAGTAACAAACAAACAAACAAACATACAAACTTTCGTATTTATAATATTAGTCGGATAAAATTGAATTCCCTGCCACCTATCTCGTTTATTGTCTCTCTACTGTGTTGTGTTATAGTCCCGCCTGAATCGACGCGAACTCTTCATATAGCTATGAACCTACTTAACAATAATGAAGTACAAGAATAAACATTTTTTCGAAACCCTGATGACCTTTCTATGTAACTTACACTTTAGGAATCGATGCGTTAACTAGGCGAACGTTCTTCATATTAACTTGAGGAGATCATTTACTTCATCAAGTCCATCCACGTTTAATAATCTTCAGATAGATTATTTTTTCAATGGTTGATTACGTCGCAAAACTTCGACGTATTGTGACAAAATCATCCAAATCCTTGATCCGATGTTATTACTGTTAAAGGTATTTTGGAATGCAAGCCATACGCAACACAAATCCTCACAGCATGAGGAAAGCTTAGTTAAGGAATCGTGGAATGCACACGTGCTGGTACAGGATAGTACAAGACTCAGCTGCTAGATCACTACGTTCATGGTGAATTACTCAAAATCAGTTTTTATGCATAATTATAATTTGAGTAGGTGCGGCTAGGTCGCCATTCAAAATTTATCCGCTTGTATTTATAATATAAATTCAATTTTATTAAATCATGACTGCCAGTTCCAGTTAGACAAATTAAAAAAACTTTGAATGCCGTCATTTCTATTAGGAAAATATGGCAATATTTTCTTTTTAGAGACACGTGTCCGTAAAAAATGAATGTTCATTTTACTAGTTTTGCATATTAAAAGGTCTATATTATTATGTATTTACTCTGTTTCAATACATCTAGACAACTAGAAAAGTGATGGTTGCAGTTGCACATTTGGCAGCTTAAACATATATTATCTTGATTATTTTTTTAAATAAAAATAATTACATTCCAAGATTTTTAAAAGCTTTTAACTGGAGCCGGGAAATAAATAAAAAATAATATTCTATAAAATAAAAACATCTGTGGCCAAATTTTTATAGCAACTAAGCCAAACGATATTCGCCAACTTAAGTAAGCATACTTAAAAAAATGATTTTTTTTATTAATAATACGCGATGAACGTATTACGATTTTGCAGCAGGATCTTAGACCAGGAGGCCCGTTATCCCTGTTGATTCATCCACATAAGGCACGGGGCACTTATAACAGAGATTTCTGGAATCTATCCGTTTCGAATTCAAATCCCAATGGATCGTGCAAATGTCGACCGGCGTCTGAACCGTCTAGTATGTTTAAATCAGCAGCTGAAATTTACATAGTGCTGACTTAACAGCACTCATGAGAATTGTTAATGTATCGGTTCGGACGCTAAGACACGGGACGTTAGCGGTATTGATAATTTAATTTATATATATAGAATATCTCTGCCTAATTTACAAAACCGATGAAAATAGTTAAGGAAAAGATAAACGTTCTTTGTGATTCACTGAAAGTCTATTAAACTGAGCCAAACTCAATAAACTCCTACCCCCTTATTCAAAAACGTATTTTAGCTAAAGTGTTGCTAATCTCTCCTTTGTCTTTTTCTATCCTACACATTTGGCAATGCAACTGACAAAGACAAAGCATTCTATAGCTAAAACGTATCTAATGTACGTTTATGAATAAGGGGGTTAAAATATATCTTACAATAACTCAATAACAAATTGGTAGTGATATTATGCAATATGTTAAGTATGTTAACACTCCACAACATCCTTTTGTTTTGACATTTTAACAGAATTAGATCAGCATATCTTATTGATATATATAGCTCGCGAAAACCTAAGAGTTTTCGCGAGCTACACTCATTGAAATAAAACTATTTTTACGGATTTATCTCGCGTATCCCATACTTAGCAAGATTAAATCCCAGCCGCAGCAGTCTGCAAGACCTCAAGATACCATAAGTAATTATTGTGTTAATTCTGAACGCTACGCAAGGCGTTTACGAAATCGATGGAGGTAGCTACATATAATTTTTTCAAACTTCTGTCAGACAAATGTCACCTCAGTCTGTCCGGAACCACGGAAGCTGAAAAGCGACCGAAACGTCGGGTTGATTTTAAAAATCATTTAATTTAATATACGCGAGATAAATCCGTAAAAATAGCATATCTTATTATTTCTTTAGAAAATCCAGGATTGGATTGGAAAATGGATTACATTCAAAGTCGTGTACACATCCTACAACATGATCAGGAAGTATTCAAAATGACGTACGTCTTTTCAACAGTACGAATCTTTGCATCAGAATTGCCTCGGCGATAACACGGCGGTCACGAATGGACTATCACCAGAATACGACACTGAACAGACGATATTATTGCATTATAATAGGTAATTGACTCAAATGCATGTCAAATGGATTTCGATTCAATAAATATTCACTGAAAAAATATCATTGTGGCGAACATAATAAACATTAACTCTATTGTCGAAACGAATACCTAGTTTTAGTTAGTGCCGGTAAGTAAAAAATAGATACTATGATTAACTATTTTTGAGAGCGGTATGTAGTATGTTTTTTTTTCACTTACTCATTAGAATATTAATACATTTAATTTTTATTTCCACAATAATTGATGGTGATGACTGATTGGTGCGTAAGTTAAATAAAAAATTTAATCAACTGCATTTAACAGTGTAGCATCAGGTAACTTCCGAGTACCTAATAGTAACCGAAGTGAAATTACTTACGCATATTTTCACGATCTGTATACTTTTTATTACTCTAAAGAAAAAGTATTTGAAAACGGGAAAAACTAATTAGGTAAATGTAACATATCTCATTTATTGAAATTACTTTTCATATCTTGAAATAATTCAACATGTCAGGCAAAAAATACTCTAAATGAAAGTTGGCGCTTCAGTTCTTTCCCATGATTTTATATCATGACATCCAAGGCCAGGCCAGGCCAGGCCGGGTGAGGCCCGAATCAATTTCGCGTAGAATCTAACTATGTCAGCGGGTTATAGTAATGTAAGGGGGCCGACGACGTGCCGTTATGCTCGGTTCACGCGGTACCGTGAGATTATACAAACCAATCACCGAGAACAGATTTTCTTGACCTTCTATACTTGCAGATGAAATGTTGGATTTTCTGCTTCATACTGGAGCAAATAAACTGCATGAGCAAAATGATTTGAAACAAAAATATGACTGTCTGATCTGTCAATTTTATTGTACTAATTGAATCAATAGAATGACGGATACGGATTCTGAAAGCAGCTCTTTGTTTTTTTTTGTTAGTAAAAAAGACCTTTTAAAGAAGAGGTTAAAATATGTGAATTTCAAACAACGCCTTCAGTTCGACATGCTGTCGTCAGTCATCGTTGTTTAATTTCCATTACTTCAAACGACATGACGAGTTTTGGCGGAAACCTTGCAAGAGGGTGCACCTTGTAGTGCTCTTAACTTATTTCTTTTTCTTGGTGCATGTTTGAGTTATATTAGGTTTATTTCAGTGCCTATGTATAGTGAAATAGAATAATAGTGCGAAAACACGACCTCTTAGGTTACCTCCAAAACTTCATTGTAAATGTTCTGATACCTAAAGTAGCCATCGCTTTACTTGAATTACTGACTGACTGATTGATAATTGACTAATTTGACTGCCTGATTCTGGCTTTTACGCTGCATATAATAAATACGAAATATCGTTTTACTTGACACGGGCAATATGCGTAATAGTGATGGCATAATATAATTTAAAAAAAGCAACATGACGCTTACATTTGATGGTAATTAAAAGGTTTATAAACAGTGGCACACAGAACACCATATCTAATGGGTACAGATTAGAAAAGACAAGTTCATGTCGATTACACAACAGTATCCTTATAAATATTTGCCCATCTGTGTGCATGCGAGAAGCAATTTGTTTCTATATCGCGATCCCAAAGCCTTTGGACTAAGTCAAAGGTTGTTTCCGCATTTGACGTGTATCTCGCATAAGATATAAGGATACCAACTCAACGGTATTCACAGCACAGATTGTCGCCGACAGCGTGATTTAAAGCACATTTCAAAGACACCACTGACTATGAGCGCTTCAATCTGTAACAACTTGGAAATACGTTTGAGTAAGGTCTAAGTAAATAAGACGAATTGATCTTGTTAGTGTATAGATTCACGTTTAATAAACGTGAATGGTAATACATTTATGGTCTTGAGATTTTCGGTAAGTATCCAAATTTTAGGTGGTAGCCAAATTCAATGGTTGTCAAACCATATGAGTAAAAAATATAACATTTTCATACAAGACTGGGAGCCGGAATTCGGAAATGAATTTAAAAAAGCACATTTTCGGAAACACGTAAAGGAATAGGTGAATAACAAAAGCAAGCTTCACTTTAAACTCCAGTTCAAGGGTAAACTTGGTTAACAATATTGGTGTACTCCAACCTAAGTCAAAGATAGTAACTGCATGTGACGTATATCTCGTATGAAATACTGGCATACCAGTCCAAGGTTATTCACAGCATAGATTGTCGCGGACAGCACAATTTATGGCAGTACATTTTGTTACTATACAATATATCATCGACGAACAGCGGGAATGCTTCAAGTGCTTTCAGTTTTGAATGAAATGTGATATCAGGACTTGAAATTGAATTGTTACGTTTTAATCTTTAAAAAAATATGTTATATTAAAAATCGTTCATCACTATTGCACCGTATAGATGTTGACACGAAAGTGGGGTTAAGAGGTTTTAGGATCGACATGCAAGCATGATAAATGTAACAGCCGATATATTTGGTGCTCTACGGGTTCTGCCTACCTTGATAGGGTTAACGGTTACTTAGCGACAAGATAACAATATACATAAACATTGCATGATATAGATTTTCATCAGGAAATAAAGTGAAAAAAAAATGTCTGTCGGATTATATGTGACATCAGTTAAAGAATTTGCCACTGGAATTGGAACGTTTAAATCTCTCTCTCTCAACCAGGTATACCCAAAATGTGCTCCACGGAGCCGTGGGGCTCCACGATGCATCTGTTGGGGCTCCATAACTGTATCGGTCATAGTGAATTAAAATTAATATATTAAACTAAAATCAAAGCAAACTTTAAATTACCTACTTAAGAATCTGAAATAATTATCTAAAGCCGTGTGGGTCAATTATTTTCATAAGTGTTCCAACTTCAAGAAAAGTTTGAGAACCACTGCTCCAAACAAATAAGGTGCCTTATTTATACTATTGGACTCAATGTTTACATTGACAAATAAATACAGTTTAAGACAAGAATAAAATGACTGTTGGATTGTTTTTTTTTTCGTGTTCGTTTTACTTTTACGGGCAGACTGAATATTCAGTTTTTATATGAAACAGTGAGTGTAAATCGTTCAATGAATTTGTTTATTTCTCTCAGTAGTCAATCGTAACACCAGTAGGCAACGCTACATCCGTTGTCAGCTAAGGTTAAAATTTAATGTCCGTCATTACGAGGTTTAACTGAAACAATAAACCATTTAGAGGATTTGCCTCTGACAGACTGTTCCTTCTTTTTCAAACTCATTCATCTACTTTCAGGTTTATTTGCTTATCAACATTTATCTTACGCGTATATTAAAAAGAAAACAGAGTGTGAATAGAGACATCAAGGGTCAGTAAGAGAAATTTTCAATCATTCGAACCATACATCTCTGTCAATAACTTTGTGATGGAACTCTGTCAAGAGTAGGGTTGTCACACATTCGAAGGATACAATAAAAAAAAAGCTTTATAATTCTTGTACGGGAAATTGCCTTTGTGTTTTTATTTTTTTATAATTGAGAATATAAAACTACACATTCTTTGAACATTTGATCTGGCTTTCCTAGAAAAGCTGAAAAGTTTGCATGCTAGCAATGGAGTTCATTCATTAGCATAATCTAAGGTTAGTCAGCCTAAAAAGCATTTTAGCCTACAGTAAGGGATATGTCTGAGTTTAAGGATGACTAGTTTTACGAAGCGGCTTTTGTATTTAAGCTTGATAGCGCGAGGATGTCAACCCTAGTGAGGAGTGAGCGTGGGCTAATCTGCGTCAATCCTATGTGGTCATTACTGTAAAAGCCGGAACAGGGAATACGTCGGGATCTCAGCATGTCTAGCGCATACGACTATGGCATTAAGTGCGGCGTCGAGTATGTTTTGTTAAGTACAGTTCTATGGGCCCTTATATTACTAATTGGATGCGCGCCGTTATTTCTTGCATGCAATTTTCTTAGGGTCAAGGTGCTAACCGTCATATTATACTGCATATTAAATTGTATTTATAAGTTCCGCTTAAGTGTAACCCTCTTATTTATGAACGTATTTCTGCAACATAGTTGCTTATCGCTCTTTTGTCTCTTTTCATCTTAGCCAGTCAACAATTCAACAGACAAAGAAAAAATATGAAAGAACTACGCAGCAAAAATATTGCACATCGGTCTTAGGAGAGAGACTTTCGATAATTTTGGCTCTGTAGAGAGAGGGTTATCTCTTTCGCACTCAACCTATTTGACTTTTGTCGACCATTATGATCATGTTTTGACCCATACCGGACTATTAATGCTTACGTAGACAGTGTGCCACAGAGATAACGCTCCACAAACTTGTAACTAGCCGATTGTCTCTTTCCTAAGCTCGATATGCAATGTTTCTTGAAGGATACTGTACAAGTGTTTGTGTCATCAACGTTTATAAAAAAGGAAGTACATACCTAATTGTAAAAAAATGTCGCTTTAAAATATTTTTTGATTCAAAATGTATTTCTTTTCTCATACTGTTATAAGAAAGATCGAACAGACTAGGTAAACAGCTAAAACAAGTAGACTATCGTGTCATCAATGGAATTAACACTTCAATTTCTTTGGAGATTTGTGAAAAAAACTGTACAATTCGAAATAAAAATGTATGACGTTCGAAAAGTAGCGTCAGCAATATAAAAATATTTTTTATTTAATTGTAACAATAAAAATTGTGTACGCACATATTTGAGTAAAACAATGACACATTGTAAGTTTTGTTGTCACGTGGGGGAGGGTACGCGCATTCCACAGACCGTCAAACTTAGAGCGAACGGGTTGTACAAGTATAAAATTGTTGATACCAAACTTATGAGATATTGTTCCAGCTATTGTAACACATGTTTCTACAAATACAAATAAATAAATAAATAACGTTCATAGCGTTTTGTGCGGCCGCGGAGCGACCAGAGAGAGATGTTTTGATTTTTTTTTCTAAATTCTTGCGGAACCCCGACAGAGGTATCACGGAACCCTAGGGTTCCGCGGAACACACTTAAAGTATAGCTGGTCTAAAGAATTAAGACCAGATTTAGGAAAAACAAACTATATTCATTGTAAACCTAAGAACATACCTTTAGGTGGATACAAATTTGGATACAGATATGTATGTAGCTACGGTACAAAATCCTATAATTCACGATGTCGCTTTTTATGGCAAGTGCTTTCTCTTTAAGTCTTTTTCCGGTCCGTATTATCATGAGAACGACACGAAAAGGCTATCAAAGATATCTCGTGCAATTTAAACGTAAGGTGAAATATGTCTTTTTTCTTCGTAAAGTTACGCAAAAGTGGTCCGGCAACTTAAACGTTATTATGCAGCAAGAGCGAGAGTATAAATTTACTATCTACAGCTATTTATAAATTAATTTTATAAATAGGTACGGCAAACAAATTACATCCGCGAAGACCCGCCGAGCAACCGACGCTTACGCGTAATCATCAGGGAGACTCTTTCCTGCACGAACCATATCCCGTCAGGCGACATGATGGTGGCAAACAAGCATGTAGTAGTTTACATCGATGGTAAGTGAATACTGCAGCCTACAATAGGCACCTACACAAACACCGGTCACAGTCACGTTGACACTTCTGAGGCTGAAGTTGTTTTGCCTCTGTGATAGAATGGGTGACTCCGTAATAATACGAGGCTACACATTATGATTTAAACGAAAACACGATAGTGTTGACCATCACCATTTGGCGGCAGACAGATTAGTTAATGTGATGGTGCGCCCTCGGTTTCCGACACTGGAACTCTACTACCTCTAGAAAATGTAAAACGGGAAGTGCTTATATCTGGCGATAAAGATATTTGCGATGTAACGGGTAGTCGTGCAACTGTCGGCGAGTTGACGAGTCGACAATAAAGAGTGTTCACCCGGACGATTTGCGGTTACAGTTAAGAGAAGAATATACGCTAACTGCGAGCTCATTTCCACTTCGAATTTAAAGCGAACCGCAGCCACTTCGCGCTCAGCCACCACCGCATGCACTGTCGTGAGCTTTATAGGCCATTAAGTCATGAAAATCAGATTCCGTAACTCTTCTGCGTTTACGACAGCCATTTTATGTTATGCTAGCATAGCGCAGGTTAGAGCGCAAGATACTAGAATTAGAATAATGTTCCAAAGAAAATTTATGTATGTTTAATGAGCTAACGAATCTGACTGTAACTTGACAAACATTAAGTCGAGAGACGTTACTTCCACGGCATTAACTTTAGACAAGAGTCACTCGAGTGCAATTTTATCCTAAGAGTGTAATTTTCCAACCTTATATGGTGGACCTAGTATTTCAAGTGTAATAAAATATTCAAATAAGACAAGTTATACTTTCGATGCTTAGGTACTGCAGGAATACATCAGTACAAGTTAATTGTACAATTAGCCTGGAGTCAATTACGAGTATATCGGAACTACAAATAATCAATTGCTCGAATTCAGTACATGACATAAGAGCTTTACAGACCGGCAAGACAATCAAATTTCATAATTTTACTACATTTACGACAGTTATTCATGTTATATAGAAAATGTGCATTATAGTTCGTAGAAGAGAACACTTATTAGTGTGGAAGCTAAAATTACAGTAGAATAGCGTAAGAATATGATAATTGGACTATTCATCGTGTACGAGGACTAATTTAAGCATGCAATATGCCGCATAGTATTATGCGGAGACATGTGGGCAATTGACGCAAAATAATCGCGCATTGCGAACAAAGTGGAAGACACAGATCCGAAGCGTATGATTTAAAATTTTCACGGTTCAGTTTTTGAATACGCCATATTGATCAATTGTGGAGAATTATACAGAATTATGACGATTGGTTAGATGTGATTCGTGGAAGAGTGAACAAACGATTTGGTGATTAGACTGAATGAAAGGAAGGTATTGCGTTGCATCTTTAATTGATTTATTATACTCATTGAATGCTATTTTATGGAGAGCAAGCAAGCAGCCAAGCATTTGACAGTTTACTTGAGAGGGTTATTGTTTTTTCAAATCAATTCATATGAGATAAAAAAATGTGCAAAAATGCAATTGATACACAATTGCCAGTAAGTCGCCAAAAAGGGGAAATGAGACATTCTACTGATATACCTACTTACATTAGAATAATAATATATTTAGTTTTATCTTAGTGATATTCTCCATTACTTATATTTTTTTTATTTTGTAATTTGACATGTATATCAATTGTTGTTCACTTTCATTTATTTTGTTTGACGTTTGAGTTCGACGTTATAAGCGGTGTTTGTCACCTTAAATGAATAAATGAATTTCTGATTTTGATTCTGAAGTAGTACAGGTAGATTATCAATAAGTGCACGACTGTAGTAAGAATTATTTGTAATAGCCTAATATGCCCCAATACACTGGTGGTAGCTATAGCTATACAAGTAGGTGCTAACAGTATCATATTCGCCATTTATAGCCATATTCACAATAAAATATAAAATGTATCGATATTCCATTGAATAAATGAATGATAAACATAACAGAGTAATTATCAAAAACGAAGCCACGTGGCATTCTACTATCATCCCATCGCAGGAGATAAACAGACGCCACAGACGGGTATCGCACAGTTTCTCAATGGAGCAGGTCAGTGACAATGGCGCAATGAGACGCATGACAATAACTTTATGAAATACAATAAAGACCGTTTCCGACCTAACATTTCACATTGAAAATGGGCTTTGATCGTGCTAGAAAAAACCCACTTTGCGGATTGCTTGAATTACATCGTCATCTGTTATACCGTTCCAAGTACCGCTCAATCCTATATAATTTTCACAAAAGAAAAACATAATGGTTTCGGATTGAAAATACATTATCCTTTGTAAACATGGAATCAGTTTTTCGACGTTAAGAACAAAGTCATAATTGTGAACGAGTAAAAAACGTTATCGTTTTGTAATTAATATGAACTTCCTAGGTACAAAGTGTGAATAAACGAATATACCCATGTGTATGGAAAGAAAGATAATTAGCATATTCGCGGGAAAACGACTGTATAATGAAGTAGCGTAGATAGTATTTCCATTGTAATTATAGTTCGTTATATCTCAAGAAAAAAAAGAAACGTAACAAAGGCTAAATTAGCAGGCTTGTTTGCTTTATTAAAAATAAATGAAGTAAGATTGTTAACGGAATAAGCATGTAAAAAAAATAGTTTTGTATTAGGTATAACAACTGCGCAACAATTACATGTTCTTTTTTATAAGAAAGTGGAAAATTAATGGCGAAACCATCAATTTTCTAAATAATATAATCTATTCCCTTTAACCTAATCCTGTTCTGGATTTAAGAATGTAGTAGTTTCAAGATTCTTACATTTTTTAACGCTGATACGCGAAATTTAACCTACTATAGGTGTGTATGATAAGACCAAGTGGTCGCGAAATATTTTTAGATTCGGTACATTTACCGAATCATTTTTACATCTCCTCAGAAATATTATCAACATTCATAAAATCTATAGGCTATATTTTTTCCTGGAATTCACTAGTATTATGAACCTGCTTTCGTTGTTGTTTCAACATTGTGTTCTAATCGGACACCTACGCGGATTTGTATTCTCATTTTAGTTTGTGTGGTGTTTGCTTCTCCTAAGAGTCATATCGTGATTTCACAACACTCCATAACCTTTTACTGGTGGTAGAGCTCCAGTGACGGAGCTCGTGGGCGTAGGCACCAACGCATTACCAAATATACTTGCCGCTAAATGATAGTTTTCAGCACTATCGTGTTCCGGTCAGGTGGTAATGTACGGCCCTGTAATTTCCGACAAAGAGGCATAACACCTTAGGCCTCAGAAATGGTTAAGAATCTGCATTTTGACCTCTGGTCTTTGTGTGAGTGTCTATAGGCTGCAGTCATCACTTAACATCAATGAGAACTGCATGCTTGTTTGCAACCTTCATTATTTTTTTTTTAATCCTATCTCGTGGCTATATAGTGAAAAACAAATGAAATATAGCCTAAAAGTCCCAGAGATCAATTAAAAGAATGAATATTTTCAGATAATAATATTGTCTTTACATATAAGAAGACTATCTTGTGCATAAAACGAAGTGTGTATCAAGAAAATGACATAGTTTTCGCAGGTTTTCACTAATTTCACATAATATGAAAGCTATATTTGCGGATTCGTATCGCATAAATTGCAAAACCACCAACTCTTCTTCACTTTCCAGAGGTTTCAGTCGCTTTCCAGTTTCCGTAGACTACGGTAGACTTATCCTAGATTCTGCGATAAACGTAAGACGAATACGGTAATATAGCTTTCATTTCATAATTGAATTTGCATTTACTTAATGGAAATAAAAATAATAAAAATCTGGCACATGTGCATATGAGTGGAATCATTTGCATCATTGTGAAATTTTAATTTTTTATACCTCTAGACCAGAGGTTCCCAAACTATTTTTCTTGTAGACCCCTTTCAATTTGTTTCTGGTTTCGGTGGACTCCCTTGCTAACATTTATATCACTACCCTATATATCCCATTTTTATTTATGCATATACGTAGACCCCATCGAGTCTCCCATAAACCCCAGGGGGTCTATATGGACCACTTTGGGAATCACTGCTCTAGACAATGATTTAGATAATTTGCGAAAAGTACATAATAATTATACGATGATTACAAAAGTAATGATTGTTATGAAGGCAATATCGGCAGTGCTTATTGCATATTCAATAATGCCTGGGAACACAATAGGCAAATAACAGGATTTTAAATGTTAACGAAGAACGTTTCCAAACAATGGATTATGCTGTAACGTTTTATGTAATTACAATTTTACATACTGTTATTAGGGCGTAAAATCCATTAGGTATTATGAGTATTTGCGATTTAGATAACTTACAATTTTATATGTTATGGATATTTTAATTTGTTTAATAACCTAACTTTGCTTGGTATTTTTCATAAACTAGGACTTAGTAATAAATTGTCATTTCCTCAATTCCTACTCCACCGGGAAGCACAGGTTTATCAACCTTAAAATAAAATTTGAATGGATGCGTTAAATTAGCAAACGCGTATATTTTTTTGTAAACAATTTCGAAAGCAGAGACATAACAAATTAAATCAACGCAAACAAAAATGATGTAACTTATACTTCTGCATAAATAGAGATCAAATACTTTCCCTGAGAAGAAAACACGAGGCCGAAACTAGGGGTTAGTCGGATGCTACGGCGCATGTAGACCGTATCGTCAAGAACAGCCGACAAAACGACGCGTCACGCCCAACTACACCACGCAACATTGAAAATATAAGAAATAATAATATTCAGACGATAATTTCGCGAAATTAGATAGCGATAAACAAGCTGCAGATCTCAAGAATGGTAAGTGAATACTAGATATAGACATATAGACTATATAGACACAAAAAACATATGTCAAAGGCAGATGCGTTATCATTTGGGCCTGTACCATGACGTCATATTACGATTCAATTCAGGCATTGCCAAAATTTTGTTTCATTTTTCTTACAGGACAGCGCGATTGAAGAAACAGGACAAAAATATTATCGATTCAGTTTAGGTTGATAATGAAAGGTCATGGTACGGCCACTGGGCCTAAATTGTGCTACTTTTATAAAAGCAATTACATTGCCATCTAACCGGAACACCGACAGTGCGGTACACTAACATTTGGTGGTAGATAGCTTAGGTAGTGCGATGGTGCATACGCGCTCGACACTCAAGTACTGACATTGGAGTTATACCTACCACCAGAAAAAACATGTCTCGCTGTTACAAATATAAAGTGTTAATTAATCAAGTTTAAAATCATCTAAGATGATTTCAGTTCACGATTCTGAACAACTTTATATTGACAAAACCCGTTTAGTTTCACACATCCATATGCAGCGTATACATAAAAAATGAAGAAGTAAGCATATTTGCGTTGCGTCTTCTATTCGTCTACATTTTTTGAATTCGTGGGGCTATTCTAGAAGCCTTACTTACTACGTGACCAAATATAATCAGAAATTCAGAACATACGTCATACTTATTCAGCTGATATTTGGTATACTCCCGAGTGCTATACCCTCGAGTTTTCTTGATGTCAACATTGTAATTCTGATCTCAGAAAATAACTGCAAACGTCGGTGGATATAGCTTATTACTAATCAATAAAAATTTATCAGAAAGCAACTAAAATTAAACACAAGATGCATTAAATTAAAACAGAAATTGAGTAACAATTATTCCGAGGAAATCAGTCCATTAGAATATTGTAATCAATGATTTACGGGCATCTGATTAACCATTTGTAATTAATCGATAAATCTAACGTTCATATTATTGTGTTCAATGACTATTGAGCAAACGCTTTAATGGTGTTTCATGCAGAGTAAGTTTATCTATTTTATGCAAAGTTAAAATGTAATGGCAATTTATCGCTTGAGAAAGATTTTGTTTGAACAGTAAAAAGTAACAAAAAAAACCTGACCCAGATGCGTTAACAGGTGCGTCCGATTTGCCGGCTATATGACGCGAACCGTGAAACTGCCTAACTCGATATTGATTCTTAAACTTTAGAATAAAAATGTAATGGCAACAACTGTTTTATGTCTATGTTAAAATAAATACTTTCAATAATAAAGTCAAATAAAAAGTAAGCACCAAATGAAAGGCGATAAAAAGCATTACGTAAGTAAATACCTAACAATATCACGCAGATTAAATGAGCTTGAAAATCTTAAATGTTCAACGCCGATACAAACCGATAAATAAAATAAAAACGAAGCGAGAAGAAAGTATATCGGTTATCGCTGATCACCAATTAGATTTAGAGAGCAATAAATCAGAGAGTCGTTGTAAATGATGAGGAAACAATGCCCAAAGATATTTATCGTGCGCTTGCAAATGTACCTAAACTACATTCACAAGCTGACAAGCGATCCCCTATTCGATGAATCTACGTCGGCCTAACGGATAGGTGAATCACATCTGATATACGATACGATTCCATCGAGCAGGAATTTCATCGAAATAACTCCCGTAAAATACCTACGGCAAAATGGCCAATAAAATTGACCATTACGCGCTTTTCTTTTGTTTCAGATGATCTAGAATTGTCTGCGAAAGGAAATTGTTGGATCGTATTTGATTTACAGTTCAGACCAATCCACCGTTTCTCGCAACTTTTATTGTTTACACGATGTTTATAAGCATCTAGATTTAGACTAAGTTCAATTGCAACATTTTATTGAATGTTCAGAACGAACCGGGTAGTGGCCTTAAATTATCTTCCATCTATATGGCATCTGACGTTAATGGTTTCGACGCGGAAAATCTTTCATGCTAAGGAATCTTTGTTCTCACAGCCGAGTTCTTAGTTTATAATTACTAGGTTATTTACACCAAGAAACTTGCGAGACGATAGCACAATGTATGTATCTGATCTGAGTAATAATACACCCCTTTGCAATCAACTTCTTTCAAGTCATTACAAGTAACAGATAGACCATTGATTTCATTCGTATCGTGTTGTCGATTCAAGACACATCACTATGGCAATTTCACTTTGCATAGTATTGTATTTACGGAAACAAACACAAATTGAGTCTGTTGCCAATGCGCCGACGGTTACCGGCTGAAATAATAACATTAATGCAGGAGACACAGCGCGAGTTTAATCAACTTCGCTGGAAAGCAATCACGATACTGCATATTTTACTATTTAGTGAGTCGTAAGTCACTATGTAACAAGCAACGTAGATTTACGCCGACTACGGCTAATAAGTAGTTGGTTTTCATCTGCATAAGACAACTGCAGAAAGCGCGCGTGCGAAACGTTCTGTTGACCCACTCTGGGTTGCAACTTGCAACCTACATTATGGAGTTAGAAACAGGCGGTGAAGCATTCAACCCAAAGTTATGACCTGTGGCGAATTTTCCCCCGATGACATTTCAATACTACTGCAATTTCCATAATTTGAACTTTGCATAACTGCTTGTGAACGGTTTTCCAAATGTTGAAACATTTTCCGTAGTAGTACAGGTATTCAATATAGAATAAGTATCTAATACACAGAAATAATCAAAACATATAATAATTTGATGTTATGAGTTTTTCTGTGTTCTAAATATTTTAAGGTATCGGTAGAGCATTTATGCGAGAATATGCATATAGCATAAATTATTATATGGTCTAAAGATATTTGTTTCGAGTTTGGGTGTATTTTTTTTTTACTCCGGGAAACCTTCATGGGCACCCGCCGTCTAGGGGAAAAGATGGCGGGTAGTGTGAGACTCGTACTCACTAAAACCTCGCGGTGTTCCAACTCTTCCGCCAACAGTGGCGGGGTCACGGAAACGCTTACGCACACATCCGCGACCCCGCCGGCGGCTGCTCTTCTCCGAGCCCTCCGCAGGTTGAGCTCTTTGGCTCCAACCAACATTAGTGGAGTGCGGAACACGTGCACGCCACCCAGCTTGGGACCTATTTCCATTTGGGCGACGGACATCCCCTAGTCCGACACCCAAAGGTCCCTGCCCCGACAACTCACAACTCCAGGCGTCCCAAGACGCCCGGGTGGAGGAGTCCGTGACCTTCAACCGCCCCCCCCGCGGCCCCACCACGTCTCTATCAAGCGGCGGGACCGCCGCTAGGCGGCTGGGGATAGGGTGCAGGGCCAACGACATACCCATACACCTCTTCCCCAGCCGCCTTCCCACCACGTTCCCATCTGACGGCGGGACCACCGTTAGGCGGCTGGGGATAGGGTGCAGGGCCGACGAAATACCCGTACACCTCCTCCCCAGCCGTCTCCTCTCCACAGCAGCGAGTGGCGGGCAAAGCCACGCCAAACGCCGCCCCCTCTCTGGGTTCCTCTTGGCTTCGCCGGTGTGGGGACAACCACCGGGTACTGAGCCCCCCCGCCAGGACAAGGCGGAAACCCTCGGGGGGGACACAAGTTTATACCTAGTGTAAGGCTGTGAGTGTAAGCGTATTTTATTTTTTAAAACGTATTTTATAGATCCCTGATTAGCCAGTTGTTTTATTAAGTCTTATAATACTGAATTGCAAGATATTTACCTAAATTTCATACACAATAACTTATACTTATAACACGGGACAAGTCCTCTGCCACCGAGTCACAGAGGTATATGAAATGCATTCAGTAACAGACTAAAAGAAGATAGATACATAAAAAAGACTTGCAAAACTGAAGTGCACGTGAATTGTGGTAATATTTGATGCAATCAAAAAGGCGCCGCGGCGTCGGATGTTTTTTCGAATTTACCATAACGTGTAAAAATAACAGCACTTTTGCGATTATTAAAATAAAACAAGTCGATCGTTTAGTTTTAGTATGACTTTACTTTTTATAAAGTCACAACACACATGATCATGTTTCTTTATCGGCATATAGTTTTAAAACCCTTTTACTCACCTAGTTTAGTAAACATTTATGAGTCAGATTTCGCAATAGAATTTCAATCTTATTTTATTCAACGGATTGTTATGGATATTGAATTCCGAATAATGTGTTTGTTGATAGGTAATCTACAAAAAAATAATAATGAACAATACATTTGTGTTAGGAATCGTCTCCTATGTATATTAATAAGTCATGAGAGTGGCAAACAAGTACATATTTCACAACGATGGTAAGTGAATACCACAGGTATTTTATAGACATCTACATATTCTACATCATTACCATTTATTGTCTTGTGTCCGTAATTACGGAGCTGTTCATTATCAGCTAACCGAAATACGCGTACTGCTAGATAATAACATTCAACGGCAATAGATTAAGTACTTAGTATGGTAGAGTCAATGACTTTCAGCTCTACCACTGAAATTCTACCTTTGTGTAAATGTAAGTCCGATAACAATCTACAAGTTAATTTGTGAGACAGTTTCAACATTTTAAAGGATAATTTTACTACTAATTATAAATTTTACTAGAATAGAAGTATGGATACGACATTTTTTATGGAGCATTTATTTTTAGAATTTCAGAGTAAAGTTAAATGTATTAAGTAGGTAAGTTAGTATTAAAAGTTGTGTGTCATGAGTAAAATGACCTTAAATGAAATAAAATGAAAAAAAAAAACTAACCCCCTTATAAATATATTAAATAAAAAAATAAATATTAACCCCCTTATTCATAAACGTACATTAGATACGTTTTAGCTATAGAATGCTTTGTCTTTGTCAGTTGCATTGTCAAATGTGCAAAATAGAAAAAGACAAACGAGAGATTAGCAACACTTAAGCTAAAATACATTTATGAATAAGGGGGTTAAAATGTCTCATAGGTCACCTTATAAAAATATCGTTTACATAAGTCCTATTTTTCAAACATTCTGAATAAGAGATAATATAATAGTTCTTCAAGATTCAGTCAATAAACCACCGAGACGATTATCTGAGAATAGACAGATTTCTTATTTGACTCTATCAACAAAGCGACAATCCCCGCGAGATATCTTCTAGATATTATATGTAACCGTAGCTAATTCGAGTTCGGCATGGTCAATGATTTTACACGCCTGACTAGCCGGATACATTACAGAAGTTAGTTGAAGTTACCCTACATTTGTTAACATGCAGGTAATGGGACAATTTTATAATATAATTTGTCAATGAGATTGCTTAACTTTCTATTTCAAACAGTATTTAAAATGCGGATCTGGCTAGGTTTAAATAATGATCCTATCTGATTACAATGAGAATTTAATTTTACACAAAATTACATTTCAATTGAAATCCTATTTTGGTTTCATGTTATAATTTAACAGCGGACATTTGTTTGTTATGTTTTATTTAAGAATTATTTGTAGAAAGTTGTGTTAAGTCTGTAGTTTAATCTTTTAGCCAAGATTAAACTACAAGATCGTTTAAAATTACTTCAAGATATTGGAGTTAGTTGTATGGTGTCTAGAGATAAAACATGACGTATAATAGAGTACTTTTATCTTTGATAGCGTAAACCAAATGATCATGGAAAGATTAGTATAAAAAAATAAAAAAGGAAACCAGAATATATAGAACTAAGAATAGTTTCGAATTATTATTTTGGATACCTAAAATACATACATATTCCGATGTTTTAAATATTTACCCCACCGGAATAATAAGTTTAAAACAGGAATTGTAGCCACTCAAACTAGACTTAGAGATAATTTTTCCTAATTAAAACTTGTATGTATGGGTACTTGAATTTTTTATGGATTCATATGGTAGTGTTCAGCACTTTTGCGTCCCGGTTAGATGGTAATGTATGGTCTCTTAACAGTAACTATCAGGGAGGGCTGGCAATGCATTTGCACTTTGACAATCAGTTTTAGAGCAGGAGTTAGCTTCAGGATTTACTTACCATCAATGTGAACTGCTTGTCTGTCACCATCTTCACATAAAATAATCTTCGGGGAATACAGACATATTCGTGCAAAACTTAGTCTATATACTTAAGTTATGGTAATCTAATATTAACACTGTCGTTTTTTTATGTAATGGAAGTGGCAAACAAGCATGCAGTTCACATTCATGTTAAGTGATGACTGCAGCCTTGAGACACTTACACAAACACAAAGGTCAAAATGCAAATGCGTTACCACTCCTGAGGCCTAAGGTGTTATGCCTCTGTGCCGGAAATTACAGGGCCGTACATTACCACCTGACCGGAACACGACAGTGCTGAACACTACCATTTAGCGGCAAGTATATTAGGTAATGCGGTGGTGCTTTCGCTCGCGAGCTCCGTAACTTGAGTTCTACCACCAATAAAACTGTCGTAACTTAAATGTAGTGAATTGTAGTGACCTAATAATATAAAGAAGCGCACGACTAATGTCCATGGTGCATAGTTAATATTGTTTTGCTTCTGTTATCCGGGGTCAACTATCATCCGATTGTACTTGTAACTGATCGGCAATCAAATCAAGATAAGGCTGTAGGTCAATCGGTGAAGGTATTTAGTAACATGGAACATAGTAGAGATCTGGAACGCAGTTTAGATTAAATAAACTTTGTTATGTTGCCATACTTACATTATATTTATTGTTGCAAATTAGACACAAGTATGTTGATAAAAGCTTAAAAGTTGTTTAGATTAGAACAATGATTGGACTCCATTTGCGGCGCGAGAATTTTTGTAGATGATAAGATTACGCATTCTCACATTTATTTAGGTATAGATAACACACCGGCTTCCGTTGTGTGTGTGTACTCGTATGTTTTTTTGATGAACTGTCTACAATATTTACACATTAATAGATTCTTATACTGTAGGTACTGCTACTGCGAAATCTGTGATTCACCATATGATATAGCATTGATCAGCTTTCGATATTTACTAGTTAGACACCAATACCCAGACCGAGATATATGGCGCTACAGGAGCGGAAACGCTTCTATGGAGAGCTCAATAACCTAGAAATATCCTGTAATTAGTAAATTAAAAATTGCAAGGACTAAATTATCAATAAGCGTATTAATTTAATCGCAATTATCTGTTGGTAGAGCTCCAGTGACGGAGCTCGCGGGCGTAGGCACCACCGCATTATCTAATATACTTGCCGCTAAATGGTAGTGTTCGACACTATCGTGTTCCGGTCAGGTGTACAGCCCTGTAATTTCCGGCACAGAGGCGTAACACCTTAGGCCTCAGGAGTGGCAACGCATCTGCATTTTGACCTCGGTCTTTGTGTGGGTGTCTATAGGCTGCAGTCATCACTTAACACCAACGTGAACTGCATGCTTGTTTGACACTTCCATTACATAAAAAAATATATACATAATATATAAGTAACCTGCAAAAACATTAACATTAACTCAAAAAATACAAAAGTTTTATTAAAAAAAATCAAAAAATACGGTCACAATCAACTCGAACAAATATACATTACGATAAAGAATAGAGAGGTCTTAATAGAGGTCGGTTAAAAAGAAAACATGTACTTACATTAGCCATAATTACACAGTATTCGCTTAGGAAAGCCGAGTGCGGAGATTATTCCAAACCCTAATGTTGCCTAAAAGGTTTAAAATCGTAGGCGTAAGAGATTAACATACACTTCGAGGCTGTTTTAGGTTGAGCTGAAATTAACTAATTTTAACTTGGCTATAAAATAATATGACCGTACCGTAATAGTCGGCTTGGAGTGTTGTAATAATTGAATTAATAGAGTTAGGTACAGTTCATAACTACACTATCTGAGTATGTTCGAGTGTTCATCAACATTATGAACAGAGTTTAAAGGCGCGGGCCTACCGCGGCGCATGGAGAGGCTGCGCACGTGTTCGCTTCGCTTTATATGAAATTGTATGTGGTAGTGTCCACTGCAACCCACGAAGAGGCTACACATGATTTGACGTCATTGATATATGCGTGGCTGGCTCGAATAGGCGGTTACATAGCTCATCACCACGCTATCAACGTGGGTCTATGTTTCCACTGGGAGTACTCGAATATGGCCCACGACTATGTACAGCTCGCTTATCTATCCTTGGATTGCACGATTGGCGTGGCACGTGCGTAGCCTCCGCGTCGTGCCACGCCACGCTATACATTATTCGTGGGTCTTCATGTACTCCAGTGATCCACGTTGTCAAACTTTAATACACGCAGCTAAAATGCGCCGCGTGATCGTGCACAGCATGCGTCGCGGTGGGCCCGCGCCTTACTTCTGAGCTTGAGCCTAAAATGAAGGTAAAACAGCATTTTTTGTACATTGACATTTTAATTCAAATATGAATGTTAGATATGTTAGTTTAAACTGGGTTTGGTCATTCCGGAGACAGTTATGTTAATTTGGCTTATGAATTGGGCATAAAAAAGTCTTTGTCGAGGTGTAAATGCATGTGTATTCACTGATAGACACTACGTAGACATAAAGTTACCTGATAGCTTTCTCAAGGCGTCAATTCATACTCGTAGTATTTCCAGTGAATATTGTACGGTATTGTCTCTGGAGAACCTCCCGAGCATACTCTGAACCGTCTTATTGTTCAGTTTCAACCCGTCATTATACACAATGCGTACCCCATAGGCAAATAAACGGTCACATGTATTAACATGTCTTGAGTTATTATAAAATGTTTTATCTTATAGACACGTTCATTGCATGTCATAAACACGTATTTTATACGTAATTTAGGTAGGAAGGTAGTAAATATTACGCAATTTTCGATTAATCAAAAGCTTTAGGTCTCCGTGGTACAACACCGTACTAACATATCTGCTTTGGAATTTCCAACCGCACTATTGACTTATCACCATCTTTAGCTATACGCGTGCTTACCATTTGCATGATTGAGATAAACAAAACGTTCAGTTGTCATGTAAAAGTAACCATACCTCCTCCTCCACGCATGTATCAAGGAGTATGCTCCTTGCGGATAGTGTTAGGGAATGGCCATGATGTTTTAATTATGGTCGACCAAATATTCCAAATATTTGGTCCCAAACAATAACTTCTTAATAACATCACACACACTGGGCAAATACCTTCGTCTTGAGACACAAATGGGCCATTAAAGACTAGATGATGCTTAAAACAAAATCTGAACACCTAATCATTTACAATGTAAGGCTAAAAGTTTATAGGTATACTACTAGATATATACACATCCTTTTGTTATAATCCACAAGACTTACAATGTACAAAGAAATTACATTGTGTCCAAGCTCATAAAACGCGCTTCTATTCGATTACTCGTTCGTACCTGCACATTAAAAGGTTTTTTATCATAGGCACTTAACTTTCCATTATTATTTTACAACCATACATTTCAAAGTTCATTTTTTATTATGAAGTAAGAAACAGTGTGACAAATGGAGATCAATTTAAATATACCTTTTTTACGTATACCTAATACTTAGTGGGATAATTATGAGTTGCGGATTGTTCGTATGCAATTATTTTGCAAAAAAAAACTCACCATGACAATTTATGTAACGATTCTTTTAAAATAATGGCATTTACTGTAAACTAAGGTGCATAAATTATGATTGCTGTCAAGGTAATAATATAAGAGAAGTTAATTTTGTAGACACATGGTAAACACGGTGCAACGGGGCTGCCAGGCATCGCCTCTAATGTCCCGCAATATATTTTTTTAAATGGACGTTTGCAAACAATTCGATGTGTAGTTCACCGGGTAATCGTCGATGCCAGAACGTTCTCAGCCTAAGGATTTGAGCAAATTCCAAAGGGAGACTACTTTGGGGTTGAGTCACGGGCGTTGCTGGGGAGGGTTAGACATGATAAGGGGGATGCAACTGTCGCTCTAGACTCTAGTCGTCAGTTGAAGATAACCGAAATAACGACTCGCGGGTCGTACTAGGTTCGGAGTGAGGAACAGCTTGAAAGAAGTGCACTGATCTTCAAGACAACTATGAAATAATTAACACGACATACTATATGAGTTTAATATTCGAAGTTACCAAGAGAACTTTTTTTTTTCAGCCACTGATTTATGTATAAACCTTATAATAATAATAATGGCAACCCTTGAAACGTCCCACAGCTGGGCACGAGACTCTCCCCTTTTCGGAGGGAGGCCTGGAGCTTACCTACTCCACTACGCTGCTCCAATGCGGTTTGGTGGAAAATTACTAACACTTAGTTACTAACCTATTTTCACCAAAATTGCAATAAATTGGGTACCCAGTGCGAATAACCTATATCTTTTTTTACAGTAACTTGTGAGATCTCATCAAGTTCCTTGAGCTTTCTGAAAGCAATGGTACATAAGGTACTGGTAATTAAAACGTTCTCAGTGTTCTTTTTTATACGTTGTTGAACTTAAAAACTGTTATAATCCTCGTTACAGTTATTTCGTGATATATTTACACGAAAGATAAAGTCATTATCATATTTTTATTTTTTGCAATAACACAATGACATGAGAGAAATAAAATATTTAACTAAGATTTGTATTGTTCTAAGATAAGTTAATTGTATTATTCTCATTTATATAACTGTATATACATACGAAGCGTGGCCCGGCGGCTGGTGTAGATCTACTCGGTTAAGCATTCCGGGCGTGGTCGGGTGTGTGATGGGTGACCGCTAGTGGCAAATTAAAATGCGCGTTTCCGTGCTTCGGAGGGCACGTCAAGCCGTCAGTCCCGGTTGCTATCGATAGGTACCTTGAGGTTTGAAAACATCCGAGTAAACTGCGGGCCTCTCCTCAAAAAAAGGGGAGAGACTCGTGCCCAGCAGTGGGACGTATAATGGGTTGCCATTATTATTATTATATACATATTTCATATTTATTTAATACTTTCATGCGCAAGATTTACATTATTAAATACTAAATTTATAAATAAGCCAAAAAAAAATAATTGTTGGTTCTTTTTTACATTTGTTCTTCATGGTAGACATTTTCTAATTTGATCTGAATTTGAATTAAAGTTTTGATGCTGTACCTACTTGTTTGAACTAGTTTCCACCCAATATCTAGACTACTACCGTACCGTCTAAGGACTATCTAGTCGAGTAACGTTTATTGTAGACATATTATTTAGTTTTAATTTTTATTCCACTAATTATCTGAAAAATTCACGTAACTTACACGTTACTTTACACGTTAAATTGGCCTAAAGACACACCGCGGACACTCCGCCAAAATTCCATACAAACGCTTAATTTGGTATTTGTTACACAGACATCAATCAGTGACGTGTATTTATATAATACGTAGAGAATACCAAACGTCGCCCATAAGAGGGGAGGATATTGGGTGAGGCGGGGAAATAGAGCGGGACGTCGAAGTGTCCATTCTATACGTAGTATTATTACATATTCTCTACTAATGAACCGTAGAAAAAATATTCACAAAATTATCCGTCGCCCACTTATTTTATAAGAGACCTTGTCACTCTAACCACTCTTTACTACGTTCCACTGCATGCATCACGGTGTAACATATCAATTCTCATTATAATAAGCAAACAATAATATACGTATCATCGTGATATGTGGAGGTAATACTATAAAATACGCAGTCATGGGAGTATTCAGAATTATCGTATTCTGGTCAAGTGGTACTGTTCTCTAATTACCGGCACAGAGGCATCACAGCTTGGGCCTAAATAATGTAAATGCGTTTACATTAATGCAGAATACTCCAAAATACATCCGAGGACCAGAACCGCGTACTTATGTCAGGACGAAATGCCCAGTATATTACGGTTCCCATGGTCCTGTGACAGTAATGGCGGGTGGCGGTTACAATGACTGATCTGTTCTATTAGGCGCTGTCACGACGCAAAATGTCTTCCATTCCAATGTAGGTACGTTATAAAATTGCAATTCATTTCTATGAACATTTTGTTATGGTGGCACTCAAATGTTTGAGTGATCTTGATAGTCTATGGCAGTGTTGTCCAAACATAGTTCTGTCATGGCCCGGTAATTTTCACACTGCCCCTTCGATACCCACTTTATATTTTTAAACCTCAGCTGATTCAATAAGGTAAAATTATAATACACATTTATCAAGAACATATGTGCGATATGCTCTCAGTCTGTCAGTCTTTTTTTTTTTAATACAATACGCTTACACAGTAGGTATAAACCTGTGTGGTGGGTGCCGTTGTACACATACAACACATACACAAACACCCAGACCCGAAACAAATATCTGTCATACAAATATTTGTCCCGGTGCGGGGATCGAACCCGCTGGACTAACCGGGTCGTCGTTTATCTGTTACCAGGCTATATCTCATTAACCATGACAGTAATACACAATTGAAATTTTCACAGATTATAGGTATAGGTACAACAAATACTTAAAACAGAATAAAATACATACCTACTTAGTTGTAATATTTTTAAGTTTCGCAATAATACAGCTGAGTGAATTTAAAAATTAAAGAAAAAACTGGAAAGAAAAATTTAACTTCGGGCAGGACTCGAACCTGCGTCATCAGGATAACCAGTTCAGAGGCTTTATCACTGAGCTACTGAAGTCCCTAACCCGAGCGTCGAATTTTTCTTTCCCTTTTTGATTTTCACCGACTTAGGATCGGTGAACGGCATCCACTCATAACTTCTAATCAATAGCTATAGAACCGATATGATAGACTTTGCAGTTTATGCAGTATCGTTACGATATCGCTGTACCCTTGTATCAATTGCTGTTCGTTAGTCTCGCTAAAACTCGAGAACGGCTTTACCAATTTCACTAATTTTGGTTTTGAATGATTTTTGGAAATCCAGGAAAGGTTTAAAAGTTAAGAAAATATGAAGAAATTGAAGGAAAATTGTAAAAACCACAATTTTATTTTTCCATACTAATTGTCCGTATCTATCAAACCTTTAACACATTATTTCATTCTGAGGCAATACGAAGTTTGGGGTCAGATAGTAATTGTAATATTTTTCTTTTTTGCTAGCATTATTTTGTTCCAGTCAGGTGGCAATTCTTTTAAAATTTTGGGCGTAGATGCATAACAAGTTTAAATGTTACTTGAATACATGTAAAAACCTTTGATGTGTAGGGAATCGTCCGCCTACACGCGAAATTGTGTTTTTCAAATTCCCTATACATTTCACCCTGACAGGAATATGATAGGTAATTTATTCGGATGTCGAAGTAACTGACAGCGCTCTAGGCTCTAATTCAAGTAGTTATGCAGTACCGATATTTCGTCGTCGTTTAATATCGTTTAATGGATATAATGTTATAAATCATTATTTTTATAATATTTATTTTTATTGCTGGTAGAGTGCCAGTGGCTAGCTCGCGGGCGTAGGCACCACCGCATTACCTAGTCTACTTACCGCTAAATGATTGTGTACAGTATTATCGTGTTCCGGTCAGGTGGTAATGTACGGTCCTGTAATTTCCGGCACAGAGGCATAACACCTAAGGCCTCAGGAGTGGCAGTGCATCTGCATTTTGACCTCTGGTCATTGTGTAAGTGTTTATAAGCTGCAGTCATCACTTAACGTCAATGTGAACAGCACGCTTGTTTGCCACTTTTAATACATAAAAAAAGCTCTAGCGCGGCCGCGGTCGATCGCGATGCACGGAATTACAGCTTAAGTCTAACAAAAAACTGTGACATATTGTATAGCAAAAGTGATGACCCTATATCGCTCGGTTAAATTTTTTGTTAATTTTGACATTTCTATGTGCGGACGGGTCAATCGTGAGGCTGCAAGCAATATAGGCATTAGATAAAAAACTGAAATGTTTGAGGTCACGTTATAAACCTGAAATTGTTTTCGTGATAGCATTTGACCTATATAATTGTTCTGTATGTATGTATGTATCTTCACACCAGGTCCCTAATGGGGTAGCGCCAGATATCCCGGTCCTGATACACCTCCCGTGCCTCATCTACCTTCATCATTCTCTTCATGCATGCACGCCGATTCCTAAGACTCTTGACCCCACCATCAATTTTTCTGTCTCTCTGCTTAACATTTAGTTCGTAACGTCACTGTTCGTAGACATAATAGCTGAGATCCTTATATTATACGATTCATGATATTAAGGAGTCCATAGCATTCGTTATGAATCTAAAAATATAGGTATGTTTGTACTCGTATGTAGGTAAGTATTTTTTTATGAAAAGAAAGCGAATGATCAGAAAAGAATGTTGTTAAGGAAAAAATATGAGGAAAGCAATTTTAAAATTAATATATCTTACATGTAGGTATAAAGTATATAGTAGTATATATGTAATAAAAATCTCGTGTCGCAGTGTATGTTCGGGATAAACTCCGAAACTACTGATCCGATCTTTATCAAATTTCGTAACTATCTTTTATTTATTTATTTTTTATATGTAATGGAAGTGGCAAAAAAGCATGCAGTTCACAGTGATGTTAAGTGATAACTGCAGAAGGTCAAAATGCAGATTCGTTACCATTCCTGAGGCCTAATGTGTTATGCCTGTGTGCCGGAAATTACAGGACCGTACATTATCACCTGATCGGAACACGATAGTGTTGAACACTACCATTTAGAGGCAAGTATATTAGGTAATGCGGTGGTGCCTACGCCCGCGCTACTAGAGCTCTACCACCAGTGTAAGGCCCCGTTATAAATATCAGACACTGAAAGTGTCAGGGGATGCGATGGATGTGCAATATGACGGTTCGGTTTTTGTGTTGATGTCTAACGTCACATAAAAAATGTCGCGTTCTAAAATTCAATTCTTTATTTCTCACACTAAGCCGGCATGATGAGTCGGTGAGTGGTGATACGTGACCCGTTCACCTATTTCACACAAATCTGCAAATGAGAACTCATAAGCAAACTAACAAATACATTATTACTGTAATTATATAAGTAAATATCGCACGTTTCTAAGAGATTACACAAAATTACCGTACGCAGTGCATTTAAACGAACGCAAAAATCATACTTGGTTGATTTTACTGTAATCTTTATACGGAAACCAGGTCAATATTACTGTTAATAATTACCAATATTTACGAGCGTAAAATTGTAAAATCTCATGCGTGGTTCCATGAGTTATGCCTTCCGATGTAACAGATCGGTGATATATGACCGAATTTGTAATAAGCTACGGGCGGCCAAGATTTAAAGCGTCCAGGCTGTAAAGAAAAACAAAAGTTACTCTATGTCTGTTATGTTATACGGCGAAAAAAAAAACTATTATTTTGATTTAATATTCTATGATACTTGAAACAGCTCCAAGTTTATTTATTCGCATAAATCTATACTAATATCACAGTCTAAAGAAAACGAACGTGTTAATTACTAATATTATAAAGCTGAAGAGTTTGTTTGTTGGCTTGAACGCGCTAATTTTTCTTTTTTTTTTTTTATGTAATAAAAGTGGCAAACAAGCATGCAGTTCACATTGATGTTAAGTGATGACTGCAGCCTATAGACACCCACACAATGACCAGAGGTCAAAATGCAGATGCGCTGCCACTCCTGAAGCCTAAGGTGTTATGGCCTCTGTGCCTGAAATTACAGGGCCGTACATTACCACCTGACCGGAACACGATAGTGCTGAACACTACCATTTAGCGGCAAGTATATTAGGTAATGCGGTGGTGCCTACGCCCGCGAGCTCCGTCACTGGAGCTCTACCACCAGTAATTTCAGGAACTACTGGTCCGATTTGCAAAATTCTTTCAGTGTTAGATAGCCTATTTATCGAGAAAGGCTTTAGGCTGTATAACATCACGCCAAGATTAATAGGAGACATAGCAGGTAACATAGCAACCGCGCGAAGCCGGGGCGGGCCGCTAGTTGTTAATAATATGCAGAATATTTAAGTGACTTGGTGGAAACTTTGGTCAATTTCTCGTTCATCAATAAAATGCAATAGTAATATTCAACAGTCACATTACCTTTATTATACTAGCGACCCTCACTACTCGGTACTAACATAATATTGCGTCTATAAATTGAGATGTAACCTATCCTATCTTTCAAGTTGGATCAAACTGCCCATCACACTGCGGATACACCGCCAAAATTCCATACAAACGCTTAATTTGGCTTCTATTACAATCAAATATCAATTAGTGACGTGTATTTACACGCGCACCTGTGTGCGTAGCACGTATAAAATACCAACCGTCGCCCATAAGCGGGGAAGGAGGTTTGGTGATGCGGAATAACGAATAAATAAATATATTTTTTTAGTAACAATTAAGTATGTATGTATCTTCACGCCAGGTCCCTAACGGGGTAGGCAGAGAGTGTAGAGCGCCAGATATCCCGGTTCTGACAAACCTCTCGTGCCTCGTCTACTTTCATCATTCTCTTCATATATGCACGCCGATTCCTAAGACTTTTGATCCCACCATCAGACAGAACTCGACCTATTTGGTCATGGTAGGTCAGTCTTGGTCTTCCTGGGCCTCTGCAACCATCCACATTCGCATTGTATATCTGTTTAGTCATTCGCTCATTCGACATTAGGTACTTAATAGTAAATAGTAGTTTAAAAACCTTTAAGTCTGGTAAAACTATCTCAAAAAAAAAACTGTTTCTGATATTCACCCAATTCATTCTAAGCGTATTGACTAGATAAATTAATAGTAATAATGCTGAGGTTAAGGAATACAATTTACATACTGACAAACTTAAAAACACTTCTCACACGGGCAACTGTACGTCGCTTGCTACCGCGTCACCAGTCCTGACCTTCTTTACATTTTGGCTCCCGGCAGAATAATTACCAACGTAGTTTATAGGAAAATGTCGTAAGGTTTGATACCTTTGTACGTATTTTTACTCTTTTGTGTCCGGGAATATATTCCTGCATTATTTTCTCTATTTCCTTCAGTCACATCTTATGACTGAACTCAGCAGGATTCCCATATGACTCCCATCACTTGCTTCGCTTGCAAAAATACTTATAGTTTTAATTTAATGCTATTTTAAAAGTTGTTTGCTTATAATGCTAAAGCGACATTGGCATCTTAGGTATGTTTGGTGCTGTACTGCCTTCACGCAGACGACGTTGCGGGCAGCAGCTAGTACATACAATATATTAAGAAATTGTAAGGGAAATAGAAAAATAAACAATTTCATTTTAGAAAACAAATAGTCCATATCTATCAAACCTTTGACACATTACTTAATTCTGAAGCTGTGCGAATTTTGCCGGGTCAGTTAGTACAGGTTGATAAAAAAAATCGCTTTAAGTACTAAACACCATTAAGCTTAGGACACAATATCCATTTTCGAGATGACTGACGCTAGTAGGCTAATTATAACTGAAGTCTATATGAAATTGCAAAAGTCATTATGTACCTATTTGACAAATTGATGATTAGAAGTTGGGGCCGTGTTAACGTGATATCCGTTATGTTTTCACTAATCATATAGTGTGTACTTTCATTGAAGCAATAATGATATCATATTCACAGCGAAGATGCGATACGTATTATTTCAGATAAGAAACGTAAAATGTTTGTGCGTGTGCATGATTATATGAACCAAAAATCGAATGTGTGATTTAAAGTATGATGCTACGTGACTCAAAATCTGGGTTTGGAACCCCGTAATTTAAATGCGAAATTATAGGTGAAATCAGATAAATCGCTTGGCGCCGACCACGTTTTGTAACTTATTGTAACAATGTTAAAAACGTTTTAGCGATTTATATGGTCCCTTCTCTATGAGCTTTCTATTTTTACGTTTTGTCGAGTGTCCGTATTGTTTATTTAATGTACACCCACAACATCATTGTTGGTATTTGATCAGACGTTGTATTGTGTTGGACTCATAATTAACATAATCGAGAGAGCATTGCTACATATTTCAGTTGAAGTTTAGTTTCTTCTATTACTTCTTTTTTTTAATTTAATATTTATTTTAATTTTAATTTTTATTTAGTAATTTATAAATATAAAAAACTAACAAACCAAATTGAAAAATGTCGAATAACTTAAAATTGTATGGCTGCGTAATAACCATCAGGGGTGGCAACGCATCTGCATTTTGACCTCTGGTTTTAATGTAGATGTCTATAGGCTGCAGGCATCACTTAACATCAATGTGAGCTGCATGGTAAAAAAAAAAGAAATTTTATTCACATTTTTGATACCCGCAGACATAGAGCAACACGGGCCACTGGCCGCGGCGAGTAGCCTTATGCAGCCTTTCCCCTCTGTCAAAGTACAAGCACAAGTGATCCTACGCTTGTCACTTAGATGTTTAAATGTGTGCGTGAAATTGTCTATGTACCTACTTTGTTTAAATCAAGGTGTGCCTTTCGTAGTAATAGACGATTTTTGTACTATGTGTGTGTCACACGTATTTCCCCCACAAAAAATTACATACTGTTTTGCATTGGTAATAAACGCTATGGCTACTCCCCTCCGTGTTAAAAGTTCAGAATGCACTGCGCTCTATGCCCGCAGGTGATAGTTCAGCTGTAAAATCAGTTCTTGGTTTGTGTGATGATTTTTAAGTTTTTTGTTAAGTTTAAGTTTTTAGACTGCCTCAGTAGCCTAGTGGTAGCGGGCCACTATTACTATGCCGGAGGTCCTGGGTTCGATTCCCGGGTCGAGGGCTATCAGAGATAACGGTTTAAAATCCTTTATCTCTGGTTCGATTGGGATTTTTCCATTTTCTGAAAGAACCCCAGTACCTCGGAGTTTGGTAATGTGCCCGGAGATGGCAACAGGCTCGCTACCTGTTTACATGGGCCAAAAAGTAACCGGCGAATCGTGGGTATTTGCATGTATGCTTGAATGCATTCATTTACCTCTGCCTACCCCTTCGGGGATTACAGGCGTGAAATTACGTTTTTTTTTAAGTTTTTCTTTCACGTATTAATATAGTCATATAGATACCCTTTCTGCTGTTATTGTTAAAAATAACCATTGTATTGCTATATTTTATAACTGCAATCTACTGATTCGCTAGCGATAACAGCAAATGATAATTCACTTACGCTAAGGCCTAAGAGATTTCAGCGATAAGTAGTTAACTAAGTTGACATACTAGACACAGACAGTTCATTAAAAACGGTAGGTAGATAGTGAATTTGGTTTTGATTTTACGTAGACATGTTAACTTACTAAGCTTACTATTTATTTAATAAGTGTTTTTTACACCACGCAAAATGTGTGTAATACACAGAATACAAGGCTAAAAGTGCGAGTCGATTTTCTATTCTTGCAGTATTTTAAATAATTAAATTGAGTTATGAGCTTTTTTCTGTGACAGCGTTTTAAATAAATAAATCATTGTACCTATTGAAAACATATATCATGTTGTACCATCGATTCGGTGATATATATTTTTATGGTATTTTCCATCTACTAAATTCCATGATCTGTATCTGTATCTACCTAATAGGTAAGATATCGAAAGATCATGAAATTTAGTAGATGGAAAATAATTACAGTAGAAAATTTAAATGCACTTTCAGTTCACTCCACATTCCTATGATCAGTAAGATACAAAACTAGCATCTTAGTTTATGTAATTCCTGGATACTGTGGACTTAGAATTTGCACATACTCAGATGGGAGACAAAGATATTATGCACAATGAATTCCTGTTTCATTTTAACAAGAACATAAATCTAAGCAACGTCTGCGCATGGTTAATGGATCAGCCGCGTGCATGCACCAGTGGAGCTTGGTGTGCACACGGTAAAAAGACATAACATTTAATGGGCAAAGAGCTTAATAACGTGGCTATGTACATTTCATTATACGTTTTGAATGAGTGCACGCCCGTTTGTTTGTTTGTAGAAGTGTGGCTTACGCGGAATACTGATACGCGTGAAAAGTGCGAGTTGTTTCGCTCTTGTGTACCTGACCTATTTTATTACGTTGTAACTTAACTATTGATTACGGGGTACTACTAAACGTCTGAACGGACCAAAAAGAATGGAGCGTAGTCCATTCGGCCGTAATCAAAAATCGTCTACGTCTCAACGGACCGATCATAAAATATTGTTAACAAATGTATACATGGAGTACATTCGAGTGCAAAAGTTATAAATTGAAACGCTTAAAGTCTTAATTTTTTATTGTATTATTTTCTTTAAAAAACAATGCTCTACACTCTCTCCCTACCCCGTTAGGGACCTGGCGTGAAGATACATATGTAAAAATAATCAACCACTTAAACATATTGACAAAAAAAACCCGGTCAAGTGCGTGGGCCACGCGCAGTGTAGTGTTTCGTAATTTTTAGGTTTGATTAATGTAGAAATTAAAGAAAAAAATGGAACGAAAGATTTGACTTCGGGCAGGAATCGAACCCCCAAATTCTAAAATTCATAATTGATTAATGTCATGAAAGAATATATAAATATTTTCTACAAAGTTGTTCAAAAATTTCGAGTATTATATTTGGTGGACTATTACTCGCAAACTTGTAAAACCACCTTAGGTGTGATAATTTTCTTTTTAATTTCGTTATATGTAGCTACTATTGCCGCAACGTTTGAATTTCTAACAACAGCCGTTTAGTTGGTAGAGGAAAGGGGGACACATGACTCTAACGAAAATTGGCACTTTAAAGCTTGATAAGTCACGAACAGTTAACTAAATCCAAAATGATGTAAGCACACCCCTAGCATTTTTGAAAGACCTATCCAACGATATCCCACACTATATACAAAAAATAAAAAATACAATATATAATATAATATATTATACCACTGTCGGCGTGATTAAGGTGTACACTTGTGCCAAATTTCAAGTCTCTAGTACCAATAGTTTTTGCGCTAAACCGCAGACGGACAGACAGACAGACAGACGGACATGGCGAAATTATTAGGGTTTCTTGTTTAATACGGAACTTTAAAAACACTGATTGCATATTATTAAAAGAAAAAAAAAGAAAAGAAAACATTTATTACGAGTAACATTATTATGAACCTTCTTTTCGCCACTCCTCTGACGTAACAGATAAACTGCCTGCTTGTGATTGGTTGATAAGAATGGGTCATTGTTGAGTTACCTAAGTACCTGAAGTCGTGCCAACTAGAAATGAAGATGTTAACGATTTTGGGTACTTAGATTACAACTATTAGATTAAATACTACTTTAAATATGTAAATATTTTGTAGTGAAAATTTATAAACCATACGACTATTACGCTTGTATGCGACTGTACTTTTAAATTATTTTATGACCGGGCCGTTGGGACGTAGACGTTTTTTGATTACGGCCGAATGGACTACGGTCCATTCTTTTTGGTCCGTTCAGACGTAGTACCCGATTACGTACCTACTGTCATTTATTGCTTTAGTTCGGTAGTAATTTAAAGCATTTTTTTAATCAATGGCGATTTTTGGGATCCTATGTTCACGAATATCATCGTTGATACCGATAATAATTAATGCGTTAATCTCTTAGATAAACGCAATTACTAATCTACATTTTTCAACGCTACCTTTTTCATTTGGTGGGCTTAGCCCCAAACACAAGCTAAAAATCTTAGGCCTCACTATCATACATATATTTTACAATTTTTAAATTGTATTTACACATTCACTAATTAGTTTAATAAAAAAAATGTTAAAAACATAAAACTAATTTATAAAATAACCTCATATACTCGTATATCCATTACCCTTGAATTAGGAGAGAGATCTCGTTAAAGCTAATAATAATACACTGCTCATTTGGTACGTAGACTATTAGCTTTTAAACACCCACGTAATAGGTAAGTGTCTATAACCATTATACTGGATATCCAACTTTAAGGTTACCAGAGATTTCTTAAGAGAAAACCCAAATAACACTCGGTCTGTGAGAATTCGAGCTTTACGATCGGCAGACGGGTTAATTTCGTCGTTTCGGCCGTCTAGTGATCGCAAATGTCTTTAAATAAATACGAAATAAAATTTTCCTTAACCATATAAGTAGGTTATTTTACGTGAGAGTCGAGAGTAGCTCTTTTTACTACCTTTTCACAACTTTACGACAGAACTTATGAAAGGATGAAGGTCCATAAAGGGATTTTTCGTCCCTGAAAATAACTTGAATAAGACATTACGCACCTAAATATTAAAATTTATGTAATAGTTCAAAATACTAAGAATATTTGTTACTCATTTTTTTGCTGGACTAGAAACAATTTGTTTAACATAGTATTTAAATGTTAAGAACCTATGCAAATATGAGTTAGATTTTGTTGTACTTTTATTAAAACTAAAACGTTGTTTATTACTACGCTAGGGACTTCATCTTATTCGCAGACGTGATATAATATAGATTCCATTTGGTATTAGAATAAGAGAATATTGAAAACGTATCAAAACATTTCCCACCATTACCGCTACGACGGACACACGAGAAAAACATCCAAAAAATAAAATAGCAAAAAGAAAACGCCGTAGTAAACAAACAAGTTTTTTTGCTACCAACTTGTCAACGTAATTAAGTTGTTCCAGAATTTCTTGTGGAACAGCGAAGGCCGATTATTCAAATCTAGTACGAATTCCGACGCGTCACGGTGGTGTTTAGGCAACTAGGTCAAGTGTAGTCATCCGACAGTTTGCGCGGACAAATTTCGTAGACGTACGTAAATACACGTTCACTCTACGTGCTACGAGGTTGCTCTTTTAAAAGGGACAAAATAGAAAGCACACTGTCTTATTTTGGTCTTGTCAATGGACAAAATCAACGGAGTGCATCTTTCGAGCAGCAAACTTTTCGCCTTGATGCACCGTCCGATTCCTCTTTAAATATGACCCTATTAGGGCCGCGTTATCTGACGCTGCCTATATAAAGTACGTCGCGATACAATCTAGCTTCTTAATTAAAGAACTTAATTATGTAAAGAACGACCGAAATATATTCACGCCACAGAAATTGATTTCACAAGGTTATTCTAGACTTCGATGTTAGATTCGATCGCTCAATAAATTGTTTCAAGCGAAATTAGTTTTTATAGGATACAATAAAAGTAACGATAAAATTGAATATTTATTTTTTACTTTTTACATGAGTTTATGAGTCAGACTGTTTAGATAGTATGAAAATATTTTCGGAAATATAGGACGTTGCAAGAATGCGTTGAATCACATTTCTTGGGTCAATAAACTCTAGAGTTACTCAGGAACCAACTAACGAAGATCATTTTTTTTATCTTGCATTAATTTTATTATTCGTAGGCAGAAGGATAAAAAAAAATACTTAAACACGTACTCTGTCGTTAGACACATTTTTTATCATTAAAATATTATTCTAAAAAAAATACGCTTACAATCACAGCCCCACACTAACCTATGACGCTTTGTCGTGGGATCCGTTGTAGGTACACAGACACACTTAAACACCCGGAGGCGAAACAAATAATTTTTACCCCCTTATTCAGAAACGTATTTTAGCTAAAGTGTTGCTAATCTCTCCTTTGTCTTTTTCTATCCTGCGCATTTGACAATGCAACTGACAAAGACAAAACATTCTATAGCTAAAACGTATCTAATGTACGAGTCGTTAAATCTGATTACGTCGATCAACTGTACAGTGTACAGTCGTCGTATTTTGACTGGTACTTACCTTAGGTACTCTCAAAAATATTGTACCTACCATAAAATTGTTCTATAATATTATTAACTAGCTGTGCCCGCGACTTCGTCCGCGTAAGAATTATGATTTTTCAGTATCTAGCCGGACGAAGTCGTGAGCGCAGTTAGTATAGAAGTAGCCAAAATACTCCTTATTACATAAGCTTTCTGCCAGTGAAAGTCCCGTCAAAATCGGTGAAGCCGTTCCCAAGATTAGCCCCGCCAAACAGACAGACAGACAGACAAAAATTGTAATAAATGTTGTTTTGATATATGTACCGTGTATACATGCCTACATTTGCATTTAGTAAAAAACTGTTATTTTTATATTACAAACAGACACTCCGATTTTATTTACTAGTATAGATAAGTTTAAATGTCAGCAAAATGTTAGACAAGCTTACACGCAAGCTATCGTTAATGGGTCGCATCATAAAATAATACAATGTTCAACGCACAAGCCATGCCATGCCCTAAGTAAAAACTTGTTAACAATCCCATCGCGATGTTCCCAGCAAAACGTACGTAATCGGAACTACGTATGTAATGCCATCGAGAATTACATTATTTTTTATGATTCGACCAATCACAGAAAATGTAATGCATCATCCAACGTTAGATGAGTGCGGTGAACCGAATGACAATAACGATTTAAACACGGATATGAAAGACTGTAAAAAAACATTTTCATAATTTGTTAATGACACTGAGGCTGTGTACTTTGTTAAAAAAGCACGTGTATACGTTTTGCTCATACTCGTATAATCATGTGTGCGAGTACAAGTAATGATACAAACCATGCTTCCTACTTTATTATTAGTAGCCGGATCTGGCAGCACATAAGTAATATTATATCTATTTTTCTGTCAGTTCCGTCGCACAATCGTAATGTATGGCCTCGTAATAACTTTTATGTTACAAAGGTAGCAAACAAGCATGCAGTTCACGTTGATGTTAAGTGATGCCTGCAGCCTATAGACATCTTCACAAAAACCAGGGGCCAAAATGCAGATGCGTAGCCACCTTTGAGACCTTAGGTAGGTTCTGTCTCTGTGATAGTTATAACGGGGCCTTACATTACCATCTAACGGGAAAGCGATAGTGTTGAACACTACCATTTAGCGGCAGATAGATCAGGTAATGCGGTGTTGCCTACGCCCTTGAGCTCGAACTAAGACCTCAGGGGTGGCAATGCATCTAAAATTTTACCTCAGATTTTTGTGTAAGTAAGTCAGTAATGACCGTAGGCTACATTATTCAATAACCATTCACGAGAACTACATGCCTTTTGCCACCATAATAACATAAAAAAACTCGGCGTCTTGCTTATTATATGACAAAATTTCTATTTACATACTTTAAATTTATTCTTTTCTGAAACAGGAAAATGTAGGTATTGATCTGACGATGAAATTTAGCTCATCTGAATATTTTCACGCCTTCCTGAATCCTTTAGGCGAGATGAGAATACTAATTCAGAATATACTGAGACAAGAATTCAATGACAAACAATACGAGTATTTTCATTATCATCAATTACAGAAATACTCGGCATCAAAACTCATTTAAGATGAGTAACACCAACGATGAAATGACACAGAAGCAAGGCACGCCAACGTTCTCATAGTTCTTTAATGACAATGAGATTGTAGCTATCAATTTACTTAAAAATAAACATTTCTTACCACGCGGAAGCCACCGGCGTGTTATTTCAACAGACACCGCATTAGCCCGCAATCATAGACAGCGAAAGAGCAATTTCCTAGAGTCTGTTAACTTTAAGCACGAGCCGCCCAGAAATTGTGAGGAAAAGTTGCGCGGTCGTGGTCGATGGAAACGATGAACAAATTACTGTAAACGATGAATAGGAAATTTCATGCCCTTAGAGATGAGCGACATTTATTAAATATTGATATTCATATCAAAATATTAAAATCGATATTTTCGATATTATGGACTACTGATTTATTACCATTTTTAAGAATTATTACGTTTCAAGCTATACTTTAATTTACCACAATGACATATATATTACACTTTAATATATATATGTCATTGTGGTAAATTATATAATCATGATTTTAAAGGGACTTGTTTCGTAAAATACCTACTTGTAAATTTCTTGTAAAATCTGAATAATAAGGCAATAGATCTTGATATCTAGTAAATACGATAAATAGTTTTTTATTGATAGTCACGTGTAGTAATGAGTGATAATCGATATTTCAATATACATAAATAATATTCGATTTGTTTATATTTGGTTCATTATTTGTAAAACATCACAATGATTTAGTTCTCGACAAGACTAGTTGGAAAGTGAAAGTTATCGAAAATTTAAAGATTCACGTGATTATTATAAATTGTTTTGTAATTGTGTTGGGTGGTCATCTTCACAAGACAACACATATAATGGGGTTCATTAGAGAGGTTTTCGAAAACATACCAAAAGGGTTTCTCGATTAAGAAATCCGCTTGTGAAATATAGAGGTTTAAATTGTAATCTTTTCGAATAATCTAGTGTCCCCTCTCTCTGCCAGCTAAACCGTACTACGGTATAGCTGGCAGAGAGAGGGGACACTGGCTGGTATAGGTTTTACAACTTAACGAGTAATACTCGTAATAGATCAACAAATAAAATATACGTGAAAAAAACGGAACCCTTCATCCCGACTCTTGGTCGGTTTTCATTAAATAGTCATAAAAATTTCACCAATATCGATAAATATCGCTTATCCCTATCTGTCCTTTACATTGGTGCAAAGATGAATTTTCTATAGAAGTTTGTTTATTCAACTGAAGTTTTTTGTATTTATATGCGGGATACTTAATGAGCAGTATTACGAAGATGAAAAATATTTTTGTAGGATTTATTTATATTGGGATCAAAGGCACAAAACTGCTTTATTTATTTAACTTTACTCTTGCAAATTTTAAAAAAATCACTATAATTTTATCAGTTATCTTTGAATTTTCGCTGAGAGCAGTCGTTGCGCTGGCGCGAGTTAAAAAGTGCTGACTTACCATAACAACGTTGCCACTACGGCCTGCCGCGATGACCCAGTTATCATTGCGTAAGGCCTCACGTCCGACAAGAAAAGGTTCGAAAAGTACCACTTCCACCACCCATAATTGTAGATGGTGTTAAGGACTATCAGTCCTTTTATAATCTTCTTTCGGAGAACCACAAAGAAGTCTTGTTCTCCGTTAAAATGATGAATGGAGAAGCTGTAAAAATAAATGCTGCTAATGGTGAGTCATACAGAGCCATCATGCAGCTCTTAACCCATAATAAATTCCTTTGGCATTCTTACGAAAACAAGCAAGTTCGACCAATAAGAGTGATGGTAAAAAAAATGCACTTTACTTGCAGTCCAGAAAGAATTGTTGAGGAGTTGCAAGACAAAGGCTACAAAATTGAGGAAGCAGTCAACAAACTGAGATGGAGTGACAAAACACCACTCAACATGTTCATGCTCACTTTCAAAAATGAAGAGGACATTAACAAAATATATGACATAAAGTCTATCCATATAATATGACATAAGGATGCAAGGTTGAGGTGCATCCAATAAAAACGTCTAAATTAGTTCCACAGTGCAAGAGGTGTCAAGCTTTTGGACATACTCAGAGGTACTGTTCCAAGGAGCCTAGGTGTGTGAAATGTACAGGCAAACACCTAACCAGAGACTGCACTAAATCAGCAGAAGAGAAACCAAAGTGTGTGCATTGTGGCGCACCTCACCCTGCAAATTATAGAGGGTGTATGGTCGCAAAATAAAAATGCAAAGCATTAAAAATAAAACATTAAAGAAACCAAGTAGTCAACCAGTGCAAAACAAAATGTCGTCAACCATGGCCAAGAAAACCAAGGAAGTTAGCAAGGGTTTAACTTAAGCAGGAATCGTAAAAGGCACTACAAAGACCGGCCACAATAACACACAAAAAGGCAAGGCCCTAGAAGAAAAACTTGACCGGATCTTAAGCGTCATCACCGCTTTTGATGAACGACTCCAAAAACTTGAACAAACAAGTCAAGTTAAAACTTCTACGTTTCGAAAATGACTAACTCGTTAAATATTATGGAATGGAATGCCAATGGACTACTACAACATCAAAATGAGTTACAAGTAGTCCTAGATATACAAAATATTGACTTATGCTTAGTGTCTGAGACACATTTCACTAAACAGTCGTACATCAGATTTAAAGGGTAAAAAGTTTATCATGCACTACACCCAAACAACACTGCAAGAGGTGGTAGTGCTGTTATAGTTAAGGAAAATATAGAACATCATGAGGAGAGAAAATTTGAATACCCAGAATATCAGGCTGTAGTCGTAAATATAAAAACTAAGCGTTACTCTTTTTCTGTAGCATCTATATATTTCCCACCAAAACATTCCTTGAAAAAAGATGAATACATAAGTCTTCTTAAAAGCCTTGGCGAGCGATTTATCATTGGTGGCGACTTTAACGCTAAAAATACCCATTGGGGCTCTAGACTCACCAATACCAAAGGCAAAGAATTGCTTAGTGCCATAAAAGAAGCGAAGTGAAGTTTTTCATCTACGGGTAAGCCGACCTACTGGCCCACCGATCCACAAAAAATACCTGACCTAATAGACTTTTTTATTCATAAAAATATATCAGTCAACTACCTACAAGTAAACGAAATGAATGATATGAACTCCGATTACATCCATAATTCTAACACTAAGTGAAAACATTACATATAAAGATTATAACATAAGGCTCGTAAATAAGAAAACAGACTAGGCCAGTTTTAAAACCGATTTGGACGAGTCTATAAAATTGAACGTCCCATTAAAAACTCCAGAGCAATTAAATATAGAGGTGGAAATTTTTATAACTAACATCCAACAATCAGCGTGGAACAGTACACCAACAACAGAGTACAAACCAAGGGCAAGAACATATCCTAGAGACATTTTAGATCTCTTACACAAGAAAAGATTACAAAGAAGCAAATGGCAAATGACAAGGTTCCCAGGAGATAAAAGGTTGCTTAATAATCTTACCAAAAAGTTAACCAGAAAAATCAATGAATACAACAATAACAATATGAGTTATTTTATTACAAAGCTAACCAGTGACCGAAGTACCGATTACTCACTTTGGAAAGCCTCTAAAAATTTAAACAGACCAATAATGCATATTCCACCAATTAGGGGTGAAAATGGAACATGGGCTATTAACAACCAACAAAAAGCCAAAAGATTCTCAGAACATCTTGAAAATATCTTTAAGCCGAATGAGAACCTATCAAACGATCTTCTTGAGGAAAACTTTATCCAAGAAGAGCTGATTATAAAACTTGTGACACCAAACGAGATACTCAAAGCAATCAAAACAAATATCAGCCCAAAAAAATCTCCAGGATATGATTTAATTACAGGAGAAATCTTGCATAATCTACCTCGAAAAGCTATCGTGAAATTAACAACTCTAATAAATGCTGCATTCAGACTAACATAATTCCCTGATTTGTGGAAAGTGGCAGAAGTAATAATGACAGCAAAACCTGGTGAGCCACCTCATGAAGCAACGTCGTCACGACGACGCAACAGACCAATTTCTCTATTGCCGGTTCTTTCAAAACTGTTCGAGAAACTTCTTATAAGACGATTGAAACCACTTCTGGATGCTAAAAACCTTATTCCCGAGCACCAGTTTGGATTCAGAGAAAAACACTCTACTATAGACCAAGTACATAGAATAAAAAATGTCATTGAAAAAAAACTAGAAGACAAGAAAGTTTGTACAACAGTATTATTAGATGTGGCACAAGCTTTTGACAAAGTCTGGCATAAAGGTCTTATTTATAAAGTCAAAACTATGTTGCCGAAACAATTCTCTGATATATTAGAATCTTATATAACCAACAGAGCATTTAGAGTGAGACAAGAAAGTGATTATTCTGAACTCAAAGAAATAAAAGCTGGGGTACCACAAGGTAGTGTCTTAGGTCCTGTTCGGGTCCTGTACCTATTATACACATGCGATATCCCAAATTTAGAGAATAATATAATTGCTACCTTCGCTGATGACACTGCTATAATGGCTACAGGTCAAAGTCATGAAGAAGCAGGAGAAAAAGTTCAAGAGGCTCTTAATGTTTTAAATAACTGGACTACAAAATGGCGCATCAAGCTAAATGAAACGAAGTCGGTCCATATCGACTTTACTAACAAAAGACCACATTATCTCCCGTTATATATAAATGGACAACAAATACCATATGCGAACACAGCTAAATACCTAGGTATGACGCTTGACGCTAAGTTGCGCTGGAAAGCTCACGTCAAGAAGAAGCGAGAAGAGCTATGTATTCGCTATAATAAGATGTATTGGCTTCTTGGAAGATACTCTCCGCTGTCGATACACAATAAAATATTATTGTATAAGCAAGTCCTCCTGCCAGTATGGACTCATGGTATTCAGCTGTGGGGTTGTGCCAAAAAGAGCAATGTACAAATAATACAACGTTTCCAGAATAAAGTGCTCAGAGACATTGTAAATGCACCTTGGTATGACCATGAAAAAAGGCTTCATCATCATGTGAATATTGAGGCTATCCAGCTCCTCGACAATACAAACCTAGTGAGAAGACTTAAGAGAACTAAACCTTTTGAGTTAGTGTAGTGTTAAAAATAGTGTTAGTGACTTATTTTACATAATCACACGAACTAAGTGACTTCCCCTTAAGACATACTAAGAAAGTGCCAGTGGACATTTAGTTAGAAATAATTTTATTAGAAGTTTAAGTTAGCATAAAATTGCTTATTAGTCTTTTAGGCTAGATTGTAATTTTAATAAGGTTAAAAAAAAAGACCTTACGTTAATTAAAAAAAAATATATAATTTTATAGATATGGAAAAAGTTTCGCCTACAATTTATCTCCAACGATTAGTTGCACAGTTTTTCTAGGGATGGATTTCGTCGATATAATTTGTGAACTGCATACTTATTTGGCACTTTCATTACATAAAGAAAAAAACAATTAACTGATTCAGTAGACTAGTGGTCGCAGACCACTATTACTACGCTGGGCTTATGGGTCTGATTGCCAGAAGCCCCCGGGTCGGGGGCTTTAGCAGTTACCCTTTCGGAGATTACGTTTCTCAAATTTTTGTCAATCCTAATAAAATTCGAAACCGATCCAAGATCCGGCAAAAGCGGACTGAAGTCGGTTTCCATCATCATAATCATATGTATAGGTACTGCGACTTGTGAATAGTCAATAGAATAAGAATAGGTACGGTCCTATTCAGGCGGCTAACGTCTCCCGTCGTTAACGTGTCCCGAGGGATCTCAGCGAAGGCAAACTTGGCTTCGTCTCAGATGAAATGATAAGGACGTTTAAAATATTTCTACGTCGCTGTCCGCCATATGCATTTAGACAATCTAACAAAAGGACATAATAAAATTGTACGCCACGATTACATTCATACATAGAATAACTTGTATTATCTAATATATTAAATTGCCTTTCATTGTGTTACAAAGTATTGGTGACCAAACTCCTCCGAATATAATGTTTATTTTTGTGAATATTCGTTTGGTCTTCGTTTGCTGTAATGTATATTTAGTACCGCTAAACCAAAACGGAATACGGATTGCTTAGTAGATTTAAGGGACTACCTGGTTAATTATATCTTCGAATGAAGCAATTCATATGATAATGAACGAACTTCACAAGCGAAGTTCGTTTGATCATTTAATATACTTTAGTTGCCAAACCATATTACCACAGGATTAACTTCGAAACTTAAAAGGGAATTAATATTCCCGCAAGTTTTACAGTCGTTAAGCTTTTTTCAAGAGACTGTCACGCACATCTAGTATAACGAAGGACCATATATATATACACCGCAGCATATGATGAGAACGCCAGTTACTAAGAATATTAATTTGGTCTGAGAATAGGCTGTAATGTATATTTAGTACCGCTAAAGCCAAACGGAATTCGGATTGCTTAGTAGATTTAAGGGACTATCTGGTTAAATATACTTTAGTTGCTAAACCATATAACCACAGGGTTAACTTCGAAACTTAAAAGGGAAGTCAAGTAATATTCCCGCAAGTTTTAAAGTCGTTAAGCTCTTTTCAAGAGACAGTCACGCACATCTCATATAACGAAGGACCATATACACCGCAGCATATGATGAGAACGCCAGTTAATAAGAAAGTGCTCATTCCCTTATTGATAAACTTATATACGGATTAGTAAATGCTTTGTCTTCCTCCATCTCGCATAATTGCAAACTGTACAGACAAAGACAAAACACGAAATAATTTATGGCTAAGCGATACTGACGCGACGGTATTAAATTGCTAAACCGTTTCTCTTGATATCCTTACAAAGTGAACTTCAACAACCTAAACCAAGATTACGTAAACGTTAGTTAAACAAAGGTCAGTTTAAACTGATATTTGACATTGCCAAATATGGGACCTCGGTGAAACGATGTTGAAGAACAAAAATTGTGACTAAGTTAATTTCGGTTAGCAAAAACTAATTAGGTACTTCTGACTTTATTCGATCTTAATACATTTTTGAAAACCTGCGATCGATTCTTTAATCCGTTTGCACAAATACAGTAATTAATTAGCTGTCCGTTGTTATTGGGACACTCACAGCGGATCGGTCGAGAGATCGTTTGCTATCTGGATTGGTGCGACATTGGGACCGGCCGTTAGACTATCCAAGTACCTACCTAGTAGTATTGTATCATGATATTTAGAACGTAGAAAAATGTATATACGATGAACCAATACACACAAATATCTACTGCGAATTAATCTCGCAGATATCACAAACAAAAAAAAATTAAAATTACGCTACTACATTATTAAATGGTTTTCCCACTTAATAGGAGATAGGAAATCAGCTGCAATTACTATGCAAGATATCTGCATGACCTGTAATTTTTTGTAGATGCCCATGGCAATTTAATTTGCAACAAGAGCGATTGCGAGTTAAAATGCAGTACGCACCTTTATTATGCACCAGTGGACCTTTATTTCCATTTATATATAATTGCGCTAGAGTTTTGAAAAGGAAACTGAGTTGTTCAGGCTGTATTAAAAAATTAAGTGAACATTGTTAAAGTAAACTAATACTTTACCGGCGGCGAGGGCTTTAAAGGGATCTTAATGGTTAAATAATACGGGAGGTGGGAAGCGGGTCATTACTGTATTGTTTTATTCTACGAGAATCATAATTTGTAGCTATGCCTGCCTTGAAATGTTTTACAGCATACCATTTAAGTGACTTGTCTTGGTAGCTTTGTCGTAAGTAGTGAGTAGGTTTAGTGGTTGCTTGGAACTAGATTAGAATATAAGAAAGAGAAGTAAGGACTATAAAAAATAAAATAAATACATATTTTAAAAAACTGCCTCGGTAGCCTCGCGGTTGCAGGCCATTACTACTAGATTCCCAGGCAGGGGGTTATTAGAGATAATGATGTATAGTCTTTTATCTCCGGTTCGATTGGGATTTTTCCATTTTCTGGAAATTACCCAGTACCTCTAAGTTTGGTAATGTGCCCGGAGATGTCAACAGGCTCGCCACCTGTTACATGGGCCAAAACGAAACCGGTGAATCGTGGGTGTAGTATGCTTGAATGCATGCATTTACCTCTGCCTACCCCTTCGGAGATTACAGGCGTGATATTACGTTTGTAAAACTAAAACAATTATTAATATGATAGTAAAGTTACGATAATAACGATATTTTACAAACTGAAAATTTTGATGTACGAGTATCGTTTGCATTTCTAGCATTGTTATTGTCGATAATGCCACCCCATGGAATACAATAAAAATGTGAGATATTGAATATGTGAAAAATAGCTCAGTTGCTAGAGCGACTGGACTAGTGATCCCAGTGGTCACGGATTCAAGTCCCAATTGCAGTCATTTTTTTCTTTCAATTCAATTCAATTTATTTATTGCCAACATGTACATGTACATTGCATTAAAGGTCTTATACACATAACACTTACATCAACTTCAGTAGTTAAGTAGGTACATGGGCCCTTTCTATGGGGCTTCGCAATATGGAGTACAGAGTGATTCGTCTTGTAGTCATGTATATTTCTATTTATCTTTGAATATTCCACTGGCACTATCGATTCTACGCAATAACACATTGCGAAGAATCCAAACTAAAAAAGAAATCGACGTGTGGCACTCGGGGACTGCCGCGGTAAAGCTATTGCATAGCATTTTGTATCAACTTATGCAATTATAATTATTTATTTATTTTATTTAACGTTTTCGTAGGTATTCGCGAGCTTCATACATTGTTGAATTTAAAATTGCGGATTTTACACTCCCAAACTTCTTCACCGGCTTCTTCTTCTGCACTAGTGTTGTGTTCTGTCTCAGCTATATAAGACCAGGCTGAACATCGTCGAATTAGTTTGCCCGTGACCACGGTAGCTGGAAAGCGACCGAAACGTCGGGTGTATGAAGAAGTTAGGAAGTGTTGTATACGTAAGAAAATCCGCAAGTTTAAATTCAACTATGTTATTTTAATTATGCAGTATTTCTTTTTTTCTTTGATATTAATTCAAGCTACACTTTTTGAGGGTGGTGCCCGATAAGAAAAATTTTTTTTTGCTTTTATCAAATACTAGCTGTCCCGGCAAACTTCGTATTGCCTCACAAAGAAATAATGTGTCCAAAGTTTAAAATAAAACACGCTTACACTCGCAGGAGCGTAAGCGTATTTTATAATGAAATGCAGGATATATCCCTCTCCTGTCCTCTCTTCTCTACTCCTCTCCTCTCCTCTCCTCTCCTCTCTGAGTTAATTTGAAGTGTGTGTTGAAGTTATGTTAACTTCAAGTTAATCAAACCTTTATACCTACATACAATGAAACGTGTATCTTTGTCATGTATCTATTTTCTTTTATGTTACCCATCTGCATGTTACTTTTTATGCACGTCCATTATAATATTAATGTACCGTCATAAAATAAATGTTGCAAAACATGAAGGTAAAATAATTTACAACGAATAGTAAGGGTGCACGGTAATTGCAAAGCCATAAGTCGAAGTATTAGATTCTATGGATCATAAACAGTATAGCTTACAAGCCTGGAAAATAATACCTCTTAAAGAACACCTGAGGCATTAAAACATAGGTAATAGATCGGTCACACAGTAAATTTCAGCCAAAATGTCAACAATTTTTTTATGTTAGGTGCAGGTTTGATCCTTTTATTAAAGGAAATACGCCACCACAAGAACTATCTTTCTACTACAAGAAAATTTTGTGGAATTTTTTATAAGTAGTTGAGAGCAACATTTCAATACCAAGACTGACCTACCATGACCAAATAGGTCGAGTTCTGTCTGATAGTGGGGTCAAAAATCTTAGGAATCGGCGTGCATGTATGAAGAGAATGATGAAGGTAGATGAGGCACGAGAGGTATGTCAGGACCGGGATATCTGGCGCTCTACACTCTCTGCCTAACCCGTTAGGGACCTGGCGTGTAGATCCATATGTATAATAAGTAACTTACTCAAATTATTCAATCCTATCATAAAATCCACGGTAATAGTGATTTTAAAACAGAATTAAATTAACATTTAACATCTCTGTTGTAGTATTTATTACCTACCTATTTATCTTTTCTTGGGAAAAAAGTTATATGAAAATAACGAAATTATTTTATGATGCCTTTTAATGTTACCTATCTAATTTATTTCCATTTCAAACATAAAGAAAAATGGAAAGAAAAATTTGACTTCAGGCGAGACTCGAACTCGCGGCCTACTGGAAATCTAGTCCAGCCGCTCTTCCAATTGAGCTACTGAAGTCCTGCCCGATTTGTCAAATCTTTCCTTCACATTTATTGCATTGCTTTTACGGTAGCAGCAGTGCCATCTATTGCCAACTATGCTAGTTAGGCAACCGATATAATAGACTTTGCAGTTTATTGAATATCGTAAAGAAGTCGCTTTTACCCTTAATAATTGTTTTATATTATTTCGCATTAACACATGCTTGTGAAATATATTTTATTTTTAAAGAAAAATGGAAAGAAAAATTTGACTTCAGGCGAGACTCGAACTCGCGGCCTACTGGGAATCTAGTAAGCCGCCGATTCCCAGTAGGCCGCGAGTTCGAGTTTCGCCTGAAGTCAAATTTTTCTATTATATTTCACAATCATGTGTTAATGCGAAATAATATAAAACAAAATGATTCAAATAACTTCACCACTGGGCTTAAAAAATAACAGCAAACTCATCGTGTTTCACTCGAACTGTCAGACTGTCACAATTTGTAACTCGAACTCGCTAACCAACCAATCAAATGTGCGAACGCTCTCACTGCCAACTACGATAGTTGTTAATTTCACAAATTTTATCGACTATTATTGTCAATAGACAGGGCTGTTTCAATTCTATACAAATAGTAATAAACTTTAACGCGTCTGAATATGGTTGCAGAGGCCTAGGAAGACCAAGACTGACCTAGGTCAAGTTCTGTCTGATGGTGGGGTCAAGTCTTAGGAATCTGCGTGCATGTTTAAAGAGAATGAAGAAGTTATTTATATTTATTATTTATTTATTCTTTATTGTTACAAAATAATTGACAAATTATGTAACAAATGGCGGACTTAATGCTAAAAGCATTCTCTACCAGTCAACCATTGGTAGTATAGAGAAAATAGTAGGCGGTGTAACAAATAAAGATATTATATAATAGATAAATCTGATCTAATAATAGAATATTACACACAATCTAATGTTTTACTCACATACATATTATACTTTAAGATAAATACTATATACCATATTTATACAATAATATATATTATTAAACAAATATAGATATTATATATACACATACGAATCTAATGATGACTATGAGAAGCATGTGACGCATAATGAGCCTTGACCCCTTTTTTAAAGGCGATTTTTGTGGTGAGTCTTCGTATTTCCTCCGGGAGAGCATTCCACAGACGTGTAGCTTGAAGTAGAAAAGAGCTGGATACAAAGCTGGTACGGTGAAAAGGTATAGAAAGGACATTAGAATTGTTAGAACGTAATTGTAAGGAGTGAGAGTCTGAGAGATACTGAAATTTACATTTTAAATATGAAGGAGTAGTTGGGTCGGAAAGAATAATTGAGTAAGAAGTCTAGTTTGTCTGGGCAGCCAATTCAGTTTCAATCGGTAATACGATACGTGATCAAATTTGCGAAGACAAAAGATATAATGAATTGTATTATTAATAAGTCTATCCAGCTTATCAAGAAAAATTTCTTTCAAATCCACATAACACACATCAGCATAATCAATAATGGGGAGAATGAGAGCCTGAACAAGACGAATCTTGATTTCAATGGGCAGAAAGTTTCTGAGTCGGTTAAGGGAGTGTAAAGCGGCATATACAGCTCGGCTCACCTCACTGACATGCACTCTCCAACTTAGAGTGGCATCAACATGTAAACCAAGATCCTTCACGGCAGAGGAGAATGTAATCAATTGATTTTCATACTTGACAGGAGTGATGGAACTCATGTCTAATTTCTCTAACTGTCGTGAGCTACCAATGATGATTGCCTGACACTTAGTAGGATTAACCTGAATGCCATATTTATGTGACCAGGTGCTAATTCTGTCTAAATTAAAGTTAATCCTACCAATGGCATTACTGATGTTCTCGACGTTTGATTGGCTATATAATTGCAGATCATCTGCATAGAAATGGTAAGAGCAGTCCAAGAAAGCAGAAAGAATGTTTATAAAAATTGAAAAGAGGAGAGGTGAAAGTATTCCTCCTTGAGGAACACCAGCACGAAGGTGACACCAGTTAGAAAGTATTCCATTCACCCGAACCGCTTGCTGCCTATTGCTGAGGTAGGAGGATATCCATTTTACAGTCTCCGAAGAAAAATGTAGGTGATCTAGAACAGCAAGAAGGATATCATGGTCCACCATATTAAATGCGTTAGAGAAATCAATTAAAACTAAAATTGTGACCATTTTATCCTCCATGCCGCTCCTAATATCCTCCGTTACTTTTAAAAGAGCAGTGGTAGTGCTGTGGCTCGGGCGAAAGCCGGATTGATATGAAGATATAAGACTATTACAATGTACAAAAGAAGAGACCTGTTTGTGGACCACTGCTTCCAGGATTTTAGAAAGAAATGGTAGTATTGAAATTGGCCTATACTCCTTTAATTCACAGGGGTTATGAACTTTGGGAATTGGAGAAATATATGCTTTTTGCCAAATCAAAGGGAATACCCCTGTTGTTAAGGAAGAATTAATGATATGTGTTAAAGTGGGAACAATGAACTGGAGTATAGGCATGATCATCATCCGGCTTACATCAACACTCCCGACTGCATTAGATTTTATAGACTTAATTACTTTCAGCGTCTCATCACTACTAATTAATGAGAATGAAAACGTTTCAGTAGAAGGCCGAGTCATAAGAGAGATTTCTGACAAGGTTAGGGTTTTTAAAGAAGAACTCAAAGGTAAGACGTGGGAAAAATGAGAATTTAATGCATTGGGTGAGAAGGGGACAGTATCTAAAGATCTTGTTGCTTTACCAAAACCCAGGGAGTTAAGAAATTTCCAGATTTCAGAAGGGGAGGAATCAGAAATTTTATCCGAAAAGTAACTAAGTTAGCCGAGACACGAGAGGTATGTCAGGACCGGGATATCTGGCGCTCTACACTCTCTGGCTATCCCGTTAGGGACCTGGCGTGAAGATACATACATACATGCGTCTGAATATCTACGTAGAAAAACAAACACTAAGCACACTGACCATCTACACGTTTAAAATAAACGCACCGACGTATTTGAAATCGAAAGTCGTGTTGCAACAGAATCAGTCTTTTACGGTTCTCAATATATTCGGCGGATGACGTCATCGTAAGTATTTCTTAGGTGCTTAAGGGGTTAAGTAGCCTGAATGACCTTGGCAAAACGGAGCTCATCATATATTTGTCAAAATTTGAGAGATCTAGCGGGTACTTGCTGTACTTGGTCGACAAGATCAAAGATTAAGTAATTGTAGAGGAGACAAGCATTGCTGTGCTTATTAATATTGCATCACAGTGATTACACTACTAAAACGAGCGAGGTAGCGAGCGAAACTTACTTGATTTTTGCTCGTTAGTTATTTCTGCGTTGCGAACGGTCTAATCTTGGATAATTTAAAAACTTAATATTTTGTGTACATTTTTTTTTTCTTTATTATAGTATAAATTAACAATTGAACTGCCTCGGTAGCCTAGTGGTAGCAGGCCACTACTACTACGCTGAGGTCCTGGGTTCGATTCCCGGGTAGGGGGTTATCAGAGATAATGGTGAAAAAGCCTTTGTCTCTGGTTCTATTGGGATTTTTCCATTTTCTGGAAATTTCCCAGTACCTCAAAGTTTGGTAATGTGCCCGGAGATGTCAACAGGCTCGCCACCTGTTACATGGGCCAAAAACGTAACCGGCGAATCGTGGGTGTTTGCATGTATGCTTGAATTCATGCATTTACCTCTGCCTACCCCTTCGGGGATTATAGGCGTGAAGTTACGTTTTTTTTTACGTAAATTAACAAAGTTTTAACATTATCACTTAATGCTAGCATTGGAAAACCACTAAGGTTTGTAAGTATGCTAACCTAATTTACGTCGGTAGGCAGGTTAAAAAACCGTACATGCAATAAGGAAGACCTTAAACAACAATAACTAATAATACTGGAATACATTATATGTAGAAAAAATAAGTTACAAAATTTTATCATCATGTGGCGGGCGAGATATCAGGAAAATGGTGGGCTGTTGTGCTATGTATGACTGTATGGTGATAGAACTTTAATTAACGAGCTCGAAGGCGTGAACACCTCCATATCATCTACTTTACCTACCAGTAAATGATAACTCCATGTCCACCGTTATCGTGTTCTGGTAAGGTAGTAGTAAACAGTGGTAAAGCTTCAGTGGCTTCAGCGAGCACCACCGCATTTCACAATTTACATTTCACTAAATAGTACCTACTGTAAGCGATAATAGTATTTAAGCAAAGTGGGTATCAATGTCAGAGTTCCTTGAGGTGATAATTACGAAAATGGCATCCATTTGCAGATCCAAGATGGGTGACAGATTACTTTTTCATGATATGATATGGCTATCAATTTCTAGGTTTCTTGGGGTGCTGATGACGAAAATGGCACCATTTTTCAGATCCAAGATGATCTCCCCAAGGTCACCCCACTTTGAAATTGATACCCATTACAAATTATTAAAAAAAAATCTGTCAGCCATCTTGGATTTGCAAATGGATGCCATTTTCGAAATCAGCATCCCAAGCAATAATGAAATGGACACCCATATCAATTTTTGGAAAAAAAAATGTTTTCGCCATTTTGAATTTATTGCGACTACTTACTGTTCTTATTTTATTTCAACTCCTGTTTTTATTTCACTATTTTACTAGTTTTATTTCAAGTAAATCTTATTTTACTATGGTCTGGCGGAACTTGTTTCGCCGGACAGGCGGTACTTTTTTTGCCGAACAAGCGAAACAAAACCGCTTACCAATACAATACCGCTGTACCAACTATGTTCCGCTCTAGTCGCGTAACTTCATACAAAATACTTGAGCGAATACCGGTCCCAACGTCGGTAGCGTTGTAAGTACGTCCCCGTGGACTTCAGGTCTAAATACCCGTAGGTACTCTTGAAACACCTTTATTCCCATTAGTTCGACCATCGAATTGTCAATTTTTTTTCTCATCTGTTCGACCGTCGAACTGGTGAAAATATTTTTTTCTAACTCATTCTTCCGCCAATAAAATTGTCCCCTACCTGTGAACACACCTATAAACTAAATTAATACTCTACCTGTGAAGAAAATTTATCGAAATCCGTTCAGCCGCTTTAGCATGATTTGACCAACAAACAAACAAACATCCATACTCTCACATTTATAATAGTAAGATTGAAAAAAATCTGTAGATACCTAAATTATTTTTATTATATCTTACACAAAATAAAACCCTTTTATATACCTACTTACTTACTCATATAATTTTGGTAAGTAACAATGTAGGTAAATTACACGTAGGTATAACAAGTATTAAAGAGTAATCAACTAAATACTCCTTCAGTTCATTTGTGTTTCTTTTTCTACGTCAACTATCCGTGTTGCAATGTCAATATTGTCAATGTATTTATATTCTTTGACAACAACAAGACATCAATTCGCACAAAAACATAGGCGATAGCCACTATTTAGTAAAATCTTAAGTCCGTAAACACTCGTGTTGATCGTAATACATATTTTTTTACAGGTTTTACTCATAACTTCGCAGTAACATCCCAAAATATGTAAGTTTTATTTTGGCAGCGCGCTGTACATCCCCCCCTCACAAAAGGCCGCAGCCGACTAGCCAACTGACGATGATTGAGATTACAGTATGGCGTGACGAAGAGGCTCGCGCTCATGCACGGAAATTTCGACATTTTACTAATTTTCATTAATAAATAACACCAAAATAAATAAGTCTCTTAATTAAAACTGTGAGTTATTTAAAGCCTTTTCTTTTGCAATAAAAACGAAGCAAAAGCTGTGCCGTTTGGAGAACATTTGCATTTTAAGACAAAAAAGGGGGCATTTTGAAAAGGTTTTTCTAAAAGGGGGTTAGCAAATTAAACATTCTGTTCAATTAAAAGTATTTATTGAATCCTTGTCTGTCGTTGTGTATTTCTATATTGCGGATTCTATTATCAGTTTTTTCTAGAATTTGACTTAAATCATGTACGAATTTAGGCAATTTACCTTACTTAACGCCTTAAGTACATTCAAAAACGTGTGCTGCATTCGTGATAGTAATAATATACCTATAAACACATCGTTTTTATGCGCACAAACAAGCACGCGGTTTACATTTTACTGGTATTAGAGCTCCAGTGACGGAGCTCGCGGGCGTAGGCCACCACATTACCTAATATACTTGCCACTAAATGGTAGTGTTCAGCACTATCGTTTCAGATAATGTACGGCTCTTTAATTTCCGGCACAGAGGCATAATACCTTAGGCCTCAAGAGTGGTAACGCATCTGCATTTCGACCTTGGTCTTAGTCTCGATGTCTATAGGCTGCAGTCATCACTTAACATCAATGTGAAATGCGTGCTTGTTTGCCACTTCCATTAAAAAAAACATGGATATTAAGTGATGACTGCAGCCACACCGCGGACACTCCGCCAAAATGCCATACAAACTCTTAATTTGGTCTCTATTACACAGACATCAATCAATGACGTGTATTTACACATGCAGCTGTATGCGTAGCACGTAGAGAATACCAACCGTCACCCATAAGAGAGGAGGAGGTTGGGTGAGGCAAGGATACCGGGCGGGACGTCAGTGTCCATTCTATACGTAGTATTATTACATATTCTCTGCTGCAGCCTATATGTATACGTCTACAAAAAACCAGAGGTCTCAATGCAGATGTTTTGCCGCCCCTAAGTTACTTTGTCACTATGATAGTTATTACGGTGAGAACCAGAACACGATAGTGCTGAACACTACCATTTGACAGCAGATAGGTTAGGTAATGCGGTGGTGCTTACGCCCTCGAACTCCTACACTGAAGTGTACTTCCAGGTGTAGCGAACACCAGTGTTAAATGTGGTTTAAAATTTATTTATTTGAATCGTGTCAACCCAATGCCAAATCATACCTTTTGTTTGTTCATTGGCTTTTTTATTCTGTTTTTACATTGCTGTTCTCCTGTCATGATTCTTAGGCATGTTTATAAAAGAATAAAACACGCATTATACCTATCTTCCGTGAGTAGAGAGAAGTCAATTACCATCAATGTAGACTGCATGCTTTGTTACTTTACGGTGATGATACTCGTATCTTCATAATACACTAAGATAATTGACTAACCACAGCGCTGCAAGACGGGAAAGGTATATAAAGATGCCCGTTTAAATAATTCATAAGTCCCACGATGAGGTTACTGATGCCATGCAAAACATACGGAAATTTATGCAATCCTACGTTTAATATTAAGCTACTGTTTCATTATAATACAGACAAGAAAACGTTGCATAGTCGGGCAAACTTGGCGAGGTTTTATATAAAAAATAGCTGTGCCCGCGACTTCACCCGCGTGAGAATTTATGATTGTTCAGTATCTATCCGGACGAAGTCGTGAGCGCAGCTAGTGTAAAACTAGCCTTAGTACATCAGATATCTGTCAGTGAAAATCCCGTCAAAATCGGTTCAGCCGTTCCCAAGATTAGCCCCGCCAAACAGACAGACAGACAGACACGACAAAAATTGTTGTTTTGGTATATGTGCCGTGTATACATACATAGGTATGCATTTAGTGAAAAGCGGTTATTTTTTTATTACAAACAGACACTCCAATTTTATTTATTTCTATAGATGTATAGATATTGATAAAGACAAAAACGTGATGACTTATGTTTATAGATTGAATTAAATTCGATTACAGAACTATGGCAATGTATTATCACTTCGATAGAGTGAGAAAATATTTCTATGGTGGCGATGCAATCAATTAGTAACCGAGGTATAACACTAAACGTCACGAAAGAAATTAAACTTACGTTTCTTATTGCACACCGCTGTTTTGCCGGTCTTAGAATGGTTGATCGTGATTCTCGGACGCTTAGTATAATATACTTACTGGATTCCTGTTACGAAGCCATGGGAAGAAATAATATGCAACATTAAACAAAGCAATTTAAATCATTAAAGCCCAAACGTTTGAATGAATTAATCAATTGAAATAGGTATACTATTACAACTTGAAATAATATTGGGATATTTCCATAGAGCAACACCGGAGGGAAGTAGCCATATGCAGGCTTTCCCCTCTGTACAAGTCCAAATGGGCCTATACCTGTCGCCTAGATGTTTATATGTGTGCGTGAAATTGTTTCTGTAAGTCAAGGTGTGACTTTCGTAGTAATAGACGATTTTTGTAGTGTGTCGCACGCATTTCCCCCCGCAAAAAATGACAGACTGTTTTGCATCGGTAATAAACGATAACGTTTACTCCCCTCCTGTCCGCCGCGGCCGGTGGCCCGTGTTGCTCTATGGATATTTCCCATAGAAAAGATTTTCAATGTTCTCTATATCAGTTTGTCTACCAGCACCTAATAGGTACACTGTGCGATTGTAGATCTGTCCAAGCAACGGCCCTGATCCAGACCTGACTTTAATAAGGCTACAGACCATTTAGTAGCCGTTGAAAAGTTTTGGGCCAAGGTTATGTGACGTAACGCTTTGAGATCCCTGGAACGAAGAAGACATGGCACAGAAATAAAAAATAGGCGGAGAGTAAACCGAGGGTATGTCTATACGTTTGATACTTATTCCCATACCTTAAACATAACTGGCGAATTGTGGAAATCTGCATTTAAAAGTTACCCCTGTTCCTAGATCAAGAAAACAAAAGGTATAAATTTTGCAGCTTCATTAAGTTATATAAGTATCGACCAAGTGTAATCATTAACGAATTTGGATATTTATTATATGAAAACAAGACATAGAATAAACAGAGAAACACGTACACGAATGAAAATTAAAACGAAAATGACCACGTCAAAGCAGAGAAATTATGCATAACAGCTCTCATGCGAAGCGACAATATGGAATCTGTGAATCGAACGTGCAGAGCGCTGGGTAAGTGATTTACGTACCAAGTGCATGTTAATAACAACCCGTGCGTACCAATATTGATACGCACTATTGGTACGACCAGCGAAAAGTCCTCAAGTACATATGGGCTATTAATGAGGAGGTAATAGAAGCTATATTTGATTGTTTTTGTATTAGCGGACAGTTTCTTTGATTCTACGCATGGACCAGAACCAGTTCGCATGCGTCGTCATTTTGTTGCGGTGCAGGAACAAACGTTTAATGGTTGGAGATAGATGGGCGATTACTTAGACAGATATATGGTAATGAGTTGCAGCTAGTTACAAAATAGTGTTTCAATGGCAGTCTCACGTCCCAACAACAATGTTAGGTAAGAACTATGGAATGTTCTTAATGAAAGACGTGACTTAGAAATTTTCTATATAAGAAATAATTATTTAAATAGAAAACGCAGCTGAGCTGAAGGTTTTGATATAGCATAGATACAATATAATCATGGTAATTTTAGTAAGCTTAAAAAGTTAGATGTAACTACTTTTTAAAAAAAGCCCAAAGAAACCAAAGCAACATTAGCAGTGTTTGCTTGGTAATTTCTCTGTTCTTGCGCAAACTTAAATTTGTTTGCTGAAAATAGTTTCATCAATTAGTGAGTTTGTAACTATAATCGTGTGGTCTTAAACACGTAAACTCACACTATAATATTACGTACATTAAGTGTGAATTACATTTTAAGTTTCTTTTTTGATTATATTTTGTAGACAAAAGTATACAATTTTATAATCATTTTAATGCAATTTAAGCGAGATAAATCCGAAGACTAGTTTTGCTCTGTGTCTGTCTCGGAATTTGGTAATATACCCGGAGATGTTAATTGACTGGTCACCTACCTGTTACTCGTACATTACATGGACCAAAACGTAACTGGCGAAACATAGGTGTTTGTAAGTATGCCTTTCTTCAATTCACCTCTGCCTACTTTTTCGGGGAATACAGACTGAAGATACGTTTTCTTTTTAAGTATTCGTATGATCTTAATCAATGATGATCGTCCGCAACATCAAACACAATATTATAAAGATAATACGGTATAACGTAACTGTTTACGAGGAATAAAATTTTATTGGCCAAAAGCGCAACAATGGAAAGGCCCACTGTAATTTCAAATTTATGTTCGGTGTAACAAACGCCTACGTTACTTAAAAATACTTTCTAACAATAAGCTCGTACTTATACTCAACGAGATATTACTGACCATTATCGAGCTTTTAAAGAGAGAAACTGCCGAGAGAGTGGTCTGAAAATGCCCACGAGAATACAAAGCTAAATATCTCAACAGATCGTGGATACATGAGCAATTTACGGAAGCGAAGCCAGCACGAGGGAAATACAGTATGGGCTATTTTGCGATTCTATGCGCATCTTCTTTCCATTCAACGTAAGGCAAACATGCAGATTGAGTATATCCTTAATAGAATTTACAATCGTATTCTTGTGTTGCTCATATATTATTTTATGTGTTAAAATCGTTAATTTTGCAAAAAATATTACATTATTTTTATTTTATTTGTGGGTGACAAAACTTTTTTGTTCTATTTCTTAGTATACTTTTTTTTTACAAAAATCATTAAGTGGTTTGTAGAATACATTTTACCCCACCGAGCTGCTTCAAGTATGTAGTCCTAATTAATAGTTTTGGAGTGAACTGGGTGTGACATACGGACAGCCATATGTGATATAAGGCACCATTTTCCCCATTTCACTACAGAACCCTAAAAATGGTATAATGGATTAAGAAAATTACCGATTGGTAGACGGGGGTTTACCGCAAGCCTGTTAAAACGGGATCCGTTTTATGGTCTCTTCCCGGTGCTTATATAGATACGGCGAGGACAGCTAGAGGCAAAAAGTTCCTCCGATGGAACGTTTTCGTTACGTTTTTTATAAAAAGCCACTAGCCGCCTCATTCGGGTGCACTGCACGGTATTTTACTAGTCTATTACAACGGTGATTATCACAAGACATCTTCATACATTTAATATCAATCGCTACGAAATACCAGCTCGATCACGTCCATTGTTTCCCGTCCAGAGGCGAAATTTATACGATGTTAAGCGTCGAATGCACGGGAATATAGGTGCGGCAAATAGTGCCGCTTACTGCTAGTTTCCAGCGTCGCACCAGCCAATTATGTACCGTCGAAGTATTCATTACACGGGGGATGTATAGTTAAAGTGTAAAGGTGCCTGTATGCGAACGGCGTGACATACGATCACTGCCGCCTTATCGGACAATCTGTTTCGCCGCACGTGCTTTTGCATACGAAGATGAAACAGTATCGATAGTTGGTATCGGATAGAATATTACTGCCTCAACCAGGGAAGTATACAATAGAAACTACTGTCTTTCGTCGAGATTTGAATCTTTATTCGATTGTTTTCATCGCATTGTTTTATTTTTGCAAACAATCCGAACGGATCGCTGACGACTTTCAATATAATTATGTTTATTGCTCGGCGCATTGTAAGCAAAAACTACTTTTACCGATTTATTCTGTGACTTTCCAAAATATTATATAGGGTCTTTGCAACTAGCGTTTATTTTTGATGTGTAGGTAGGTATATTATGTAGTGTACAATATTTTGTCAGGATCGGGATATCTGGCGCTCTACACTCTCTGCCTACCCCGTTAGGGACCTGGCGTGAAGATACATACATACATACAATATTTTCTTGCATCAGGGTTGGGTATATCGTCCAATGATGTACATTTAAAAATTTGATACAAATCGATAAAATTAGAGCGTTACAACCATACTTACTTAATATAGTGACCATAGAAAATATTTCAAATACATTTTAATGGCATTCGTAATTGAAAACGATCGTTATAATTTGAACGGCAAAATATTTACGAAGAGCAGAAGATATCACTATATCGCAGGGAGGACCTATACGTCAAATGATCGTAACTCAACCGCATAATACGTGTGGACCACGCATAGTGCTGGAAGGTACTACCTGATTTAATAATGTAATAAAATTCAATTTATCTCATTAGAGAACGGTCATCGGTTCGCAAGGCGTGGCTCCTGTGCAAGGATGCGAGGTGGTTCTAATGTCGATAAATATATCGATAATTACTTCGGGGTTACGAAATTATCGACATTGGATTATATTTGGTAATACCGATTGCTTTGATTTTTTTTTCATATTTGATATATTTCAATAAAAAACTTTTACAATTGTTTTGTTACAAGATATGTTTTTAGTATAATGATTTTGGAAACGGTAAGCATAATGTATTACGATAAAATACCTAAGTGTCACTACAGATCACAGAGAAACCTATACGTCAAAGGATCGTAACTCATGCGCATAATACGCGTGGACCACGCACTGCGCTGGCACCACCTGATTTAATATGCGATAAGAACAATTTATCTTATAAGACAACGGTTATCGGTTCGCAAGACGAGGCTCCTCCGCGAGGATCCAAGGTGCGTCTAATGTCGATAAATATATAATTCTAATTTGTCATGTGAATGTAGTACCTACCTACCCACGCATTAGCAATTACTATAATTAAGTAAATGCCTCATCTAATTTAATTGCATGCTATACCCACCCGGGGGGCGGTACTCTTCTTCTTAACACAGACTATTGTAAGAAATAGCCTAGCAAGAAGAATTGTACAATGCCCATACTATAACTATTGTGCACCTATATGTCAATTTGTTCTGAAATATGTACCTATCCTAAAAATTGTACTACAAATGATAATGTCAAATTAAAAATTATATTATTATATTATTATCTGCCGCATTTGGCCTCTGATCTCTATGTGGGTGGCTACAGGCTGCAGTCATCACTTAACATCAATGTTAACTTATTGTTAAAATACAGTATCAATACTTATCAACTTATAAATTAAATACTTTTGTTACCTTTGTTTTTTTATATATTAGTAATTATTTCGAACTGTTTAAATTATTGATAAGTATCCAATAAGTGATTTTTTCGAATTTATTAATACATTTTGGTTGAAAAGTAAGAGTGAAATGTGAGACGACGAACTTTTTAACGCTTAACGAATTTACAATAGTAATGATATAATCAATATTTGGTATAAAATGAAGTCACTCTCCGCGTCTGTCTGTCTGTATTTCTAACTCCTACACCACGAAACGGTAACGATATTTTATGATATAGGTTTAAAGCGGTTTTCACCATCCTGTACACAAAACGTCGTAATTAAACTCCATACATTACCATCGGACCGGAAAACGATAGTGGTAAACACTACCATTTAGTGGCTAGAAGATTAGGTACCCAATGTACGCTAGTACCACCTCGCAAGTTAAGTCACTGGAGATCTACCACCAGTAAAATAAAATAAATAATAATAAAGCCAGGCACTCCATGTGCCTATAGCAATATTGTATAATTCACACTTCTACTTCTTTTTTTTTCTACATTGAATTAGCGATTCGTCTCTGCTTCGCAGGGGGAAGAGGAAACGGGTAAGGCTATACAAAATATGAAAACCATTAATTTCAAAAACAATTATTAATATCATCGATTTTCCAATTCCTCATTGTATCTCTAGGCGTTGACCCTGCATTGCCAGTCGCGTGGGTCGAAGGATTACTATAGTGAGAGACGGATCTGAAGTGTAGATACTTCGTCTGACTTATCTAGTCTCCTACGCATTGAGTTGCGAACCCATTGAATTAGAACACTTTACAATGTATGTATGTATGTATTTATCTTCACGCCAGGTCCCTAACGGGGTATGCAGAGAGTGTAGAGCGCCAGATATCTCGGTCCTGACATACCTCTCGTGCCTCATCTACCTTCATCATTATCTTCATACATGCACGCCGATTCCTAAGACTTTTGACCGCACCATCAGACAGAACTCGACCTATTTGGTCATGGTAGGTCAGCCTTGGTCTTCCTGGGCCTCTGCAACCATCCACATTCGCATTGTATATCTGTTTAGTCATTCGCTCATTCGACATTCTTTCTATATGCCCGCACCATCGGAGCATACCTTTTTTCATTTTTACATTGATACTAACATTCACACAAAGCCTCTTTCATTACGAATGCGATCGGTGAGTTATACACCGCAGATTTTGCGCTTACAATGTACTCATTAAACGTTGTCAAATATCGATATAAATTGCCAGAATACACAAACATTGATAATTTCGTCACCTCGATATAATAATCGATATTGAAGCCATCTCTAAGGGTGGCCCCTGTGTCGTCGGTCGGCGTGGGTCGAAGGATTCCTATCGCTAGAGTCAGATCTGCCGTGTAGACCTTGTCTGACTTATCTCATCTCCTACGCATTGAGTTGCGAACCTATTGAAATAGACCACTTTACAATGCACTATAATTCTTGGGGGGCGGCAATTTTTAGATGTTTTATTACGTTGGTATTGTAATCCCTACTAATATTATAAATGCGAAAGTAACTCTGTCTGTCTGTCTGTTACCTTTATATGTCCAAACGACTGAACCGATTTCAAATTTGGTACAAAGATAGAGCTGACTTTGAGAAAGAACATAGGTTTCTTAGTTATTCATAAATCGACACCCACGCGGGCGAAGCTGCGGGCAACAGCTAGTTCTTCATATTTAACAGCAAACCAGGATTTCAATAGGTATCTAATGGTAAACATATTACAAAACAAATTACATGTAGAAAAAAGTTTCAATTTGATGTAATAAATCTGGCTTAAGTGCTTCGGCATCGATTGGGTGTTTGTTGGTATGAACGATGGCAAATCATTTAAATTATGTTGAGATACTATAAAACAGTAACCCCTTTATTCATTAACGTATTTTAGCTAAAGTGTTGCTAATCTCTCCTTTGTCTTTTTCTATCCTGCACATTTGACAATGCAACTGACAAAGACAAAGCATTCTATAGCTAAAACGTATCTAATGTACGTTTATGAATAAATCTCTATCTCTATGAAATGTCCCCGTAATTTTTAACACACACGCAAATCAACATAGGTGTCAGGGTTGACAACGCATCTGCATTTGAATCTATAGATTTGTATAGATATGTATTCAGATGTCTATGTTGCAGTAGTAATTTATGATCGATGTGTATATGTACCACATGTTTATTGTTATAAAATACAAAAGGAAGCAATCCGTAGGTACGTGTAGTAAAAAAATAAATATCAGCTCAAGAAAATTCCAAGTTGAGTCCTGATTTATCGTGATCCAGGAGGCGATATTTTTAGTTAATATGGCAGCAGAATACTGAATTTGCGTCACGTCCACACCTTGTTTTATTATCCCCGACTTGTTCGTTAGAGTCCGCTCCGGCGCGGTAGCAACTAATCCCTGGGCGACGCGCGACGGCTACACGACAATCTGCAACTTGATCCTCTGCAAGTTGCGAGTGCAAACTGGTCAGCTTGTTGTCTTTTTTATGAGTATGCGATAGAAACGAGACACTGCATTGTTGATAAATGATGTAGGTAAGTCACAGAATCACAGACATTACAGGTAAATACATTTAAAATAATATAACAAACAGCCACATAATTTTTAACGTAGTCTGCCTCTTAAATAAGTATCGGAATCAAATGTTTGTTGAAAAAAATATGAGAAGTCGCTACAATAGAAAGCAATGCGTATTTATAAAATTGAAACAATAAAAAATACACAAATCACTTCAAGAACAACATTTAAAGTTGAGAAAAGTAGTCTTGATCGCGATCCAAGAGGCAATATTTTTAGTTAATATGGCAGCAGAATACTAAATTCGCGCACGTCCACACCTTGTTTTATTTTCCCCGTTTCGCTCGTTAGTCCCCGCCGGCACGGTAGCAACAAATCCCTGGGCGACGGCAACACGACAATCTGCAACTTGATCCTCTCTGCCGCGAGTGCAAACTGTCCAGCTTGTTGTTGTCCTTTTTGTTAGTATGCGATAAAAATCAGGGGCTACATTGTTGAGGTAGGTCATTTACGAAAATTACAATTCAATCGACACTTTTGTAGTATAAATGTACCTAGTCACCAATTTATTATTTTATAGTCTATTGAGAAGATTAAAGAGCTCTGAAAACCATAAACATTGTTTGACAAATTGGAATACTGTCAGAAATATGTAATAGGTGCACCTGTGTGCGTAGCACACAGGTGCACGTATTGTCGTGCACGTATTATTGTGCACGTCCCTGATTGATGTCTGTATAATAGAAACCAAATCAAGCGTTTTTATGGAATTTTGGCGTAGTGTCCGCGGTGTGCTATTGTATCTTTTTGAGGTACGGAAATCCTAAAAATTCATATTAGGCAAACAAATTTATAGAAAAGATGTAACTAATAAATCAAGATATATTAGTTACCTCTTTTCTATACCTTATCAAATAATTGTTTCCAGTTTTCTTTATTATACTCAGTTTTTTTTCATTCACATGTGTAAATATGTACTATACCTAACAATAAAAAATTCGCACTTAAATTTTTCATATGGCATTCTTTTGTCACGTCACTGCATGGCCCTTTCTCATTTTCACAGCAATAGTCACTTCACACACAACATCTGTACATTATAAGTGTGTGACATTCATGAAAGCCATGCAAAGCAAATAAAAATGAAACAAGTTAACATCTATAAACAAAACTAGTGGAAATAGTGCTTCATGATAAGCATGAAAAGTAACTTCACGCCAGTAGGTAATCCCAGAAGGGGTAGGCAGAGGTAAATGCATGCATTCAATCAAACATGCAAACACCCACGATTAGCCGGTTACGTATTGGCCCATGCAACAGGGAGCAAACATAAGGCGGCCAACTTTCTGAAAAAAAATCTGAAAATAGCATGCGGGACTTTTTGTAAATATAAATACCAAAATTACATAAAAACGCAAAACTTACATACTGCAGTCATATATTTTTAAAATAGTACCTATCACTGGACTGACACTTTTTTACAAGAATGCAAGATGCGAAATACACACACACGCAAACAGTTTTCAATTGACTTCACACAATGTGTGTCGATATATACGAAGTTTATGTATGTGCGTGTATGTTTTATGATGTGTGTGGTTATGTAGTAGCTTGAAAAAAAAAATAGGCATGATACGTCAATGCATCGAATGCGGGACATGCGGGACGCATCCAACGTTTTGCGGGACTATTTTATTAATTCTTGCGATGCGGGATTACATCCAGCATCACGGGACGGTCCCGCAGAATCCGGGACGGTTGGCCGCCTTAGGCAAGCCTATTGACATCTACGGGCACATTAATAAACTTCGAGGTATTGCGATACTTCCAGAAAATGGAAGAATCACAATAGAACCACACCAACTTTACCACACAAAAGAATTTAACACCGTTATCTCTAATATCCCCGGCCCGGGAATCGAACCCGGGAAGCGTAGCAGTAGTGGCCTGCTACCACTAGGCTACTGTGGCAGTAAATAAGCATGCATTTCAACAAACAAAATTTTCGAATAAAATATCCGTTAATAAATAACATAGAGCATACTAACGAAACTATTAAGCTTTCAAACCGTAGAGTTGGCGTCGTGACTTGATAAGCATCCATTGCAGACAGCAACGCTTTTGTCTTTCACAAACACAATAATAAAACTTAGAGGTGGTGATTGAAAATGTTGTTGAAAGTTTGGATGTCCAGTATAAACCGTAAATCACGTGGGCGTACCTCGCCCTATCCAATTATAAATACAGAACGTACAAACACTGAAGATGAATTATTGCAATTGACATTTTCCAAACTAAAATAGTAAATTTATTAAAGTCATGTGTAGTAATGTAAAGTTTTTAATACCAGTCGGCCTGGAAATATGAAGAGTTTGCAAGTTTGTCACTCAATTATGTTGTAGAGCCCGAATGGATTAGTGAATAGCGAAGTTAGTTTCTAATTTTGAATGGTCTTATTCAAGTTCCATTATAATACGCATGTTACAACAGAATGATTATCAGAGGCCGAGTTCAGTCAAAGATTTATAGTAAAACTAGCTGACCCGGCAAACTTCGTATTGCCTCAGAATGAAATAACGTGTCGTCAAAGGTTTGATATATATACGGACTATTTGTATGAGAAAATGAAATTGTGGTTTTTACTATTTCCCTGCAATTTCTTCATATTTTCTTACCTTTAAAACCTTCCCTGGGCTTCCAGAAATAATTCAAACTAAAATTAAACAAATTGGTAGAGCCGTTCTCGAGTTTTAGCGAGACTAACGAACAGCAATTGAATTTTATATATATAGAACATAAATATTATGTATTTTTATGTTTAAGATGATTTTAAATACTGAATTCAAGACTCTGGGAAAATGTTCCCGTATCGTTATGAGATGTAAATTGTTGCAAGTGTAATCATTTTAAAATATAGAATTCACAGTTTTTTCAAATGGTCAGTCATATTTATGAGAATTATTCGACTTTAGTGATAATAAATTTTACAAATTACATTTTTTGAAGTCGGATTAGCTAAACAAACATATAAATCTCAGGGGTAAATATACCTTTATTTCAAGGTAATTGTTTTGTTACCGTATAAGGTATTGTAATCAAATAAATTATAACTAGGTTACTAAACATTTCTATGTAAAGCGAAAAAACGTCTCTTAGAATGAGACTTAAATTGAAGAAAATGAAATATCTCTGAAAAGTGCAACTTTTTGTATCAAGTAATGAAATTCTTGACCTGTCACAGGCCAATCAGCAATGAGTAAAAGTGTAGGTGAGAGAGTCGACGTCTTCAATAAAATACTTATTAAGAGAAGTCCCTAGTGTCTATAAAGGAATATTTACAGTCAACCACAGCTTAGAACTCGTAGGCGGATACCTCAATGACATTACGTAGATTTTGAACATGTCCAATATACAAATGTTCTCTTATTAAATTCACAAGCAATAAGACTCCAATTAGCATATGCCCTGATTCTGAAGTAACTGTATGCTATTCTAGATCAAGAACATAAATGTATAAATGTATAATACAATAAACTTAAACTTTGTGCAAATTTGTATCACGGCATACATTCTAGTTAACAAGCTTACATTCCGTTACATAAGGGATTAACAGATGATTAATTTTCAATGAGCCAGTTCTAGCTAATGGTTATCAATGCAATTCCTAGGTGAATCGTAAATGCTTTTACTTATTAACGTTCGTGTTATGTTTTCCACCTAGGTTTGTAACATTAATGAGCTCTAATTGGTCATTTATAATCTCATGCATCCTGTATATTTTCATGATAATATCTGTAAATGAAATGGCGATTCCCTCGGTGTCTATAATTGCATTACGATTCAAAATGGAACTAGTTTTGTTGCTGAGATATTTAAGGATGCTTATTCTTAATTGATTAGATTTTATTTCAATGATGTTTCTTTTTAGGGTTCCATAGATAAACGGTAAAAACTGAACCCTTATAGATTGGTCATGTTTGTCCATCAGTCACCTGTCCGTATGTCACAGCCACATTATTCCGAAACTATTAGGAAAACACGCTTAAAACTTGATAGGTTTGATGTATTATGTGAACCACTTTATGGATTTTTATACAAAAATAAAAAAAACGGTGGTTTCCACACTTAGAACTAAAACAAGAAAAAAAAAACTTTTATCACTAACTGCATCTTACAATCCATGATTCTAAAAAGTTGACCGTCTTCTTTTTTGTAGCACATACCTACAGTAACCTTAGTTAATTAGCACAATCTGTAACAAGTAGCATTAATTAGAATATAATCAGAAATGTGTAAAGTTTTTGATTTAAATTAAAACATAGTCCCGTTTGAATATTTAGGAAGTAATAGGTATGTATTCTAAAGATGATTAAACCCGCATGAAATTTTAATGTATCGTTATATGGCGTATGGACAAGTGGTTTATTAATAAGTGAAATAATTTGAAAATATGTTTATGCCATCATAAATAAGGCACATAAATAACTGGTTCGATAAAAACAATGCATTACAAGTTTGAGAAGAGGCACAACAAAGGCCATATAAAAAAATCCACTTTATTTCAAATTAGGTTGAGAGCCCGTTGATGCTCCCGTTTCCTATGGTAAAAATAAACCGCTCCGTTAGTAACCTGTTCTCGTGGTATAATACATATCTAATCGATCCGACCTTTTATTACACACTACCTGTGCCCGCGACTTCGTCCACGTGAGAATTTATGATTGTTTAGTATCTTACCCAGACAAAGTCGTGGGCACAGCTAGTATAAAAGTAGCCTAAGTTACTCCTTATTACATAAGCTATCTGCCAGTGAAAGTCCCGTCAAAATCGGTCCAGCCGTTCCCAAGATTAGGGGAAACAAACAGACAGACAGACAAAAATTGTAAAAAATGTTGTTCTGGTACATGTACCGTGTATGCATACATATGCATTTAGTAAAAAGCGGTTATTTTTATATTACAAACAGACACTCCAATTTTATTTATTTGTATAGATATAGATGTATAGATTAGACTGTATCAAGTTATTAGCTCGCCATATGAAAACTTGCCGAGTCACAAATGTACGTGAACCGTTAAGGAATATTTTGCGTCCACATCAAACATTCAGGCAAAAGTTATGTCCTATTCAGGATTTAACTTTCTTCAGATATTTCTCCCAACTTTCTCTCTTTTTGTTTGTTAACCTTATAAAGTTATCCGTAACATTACTTTCTCTAGTTTATTATTACTTACTCACGAGCACAAGATCAATGTAATACAGATTATATGTAATTGGAAAACTTTTCGAATTATTCTAGTGCTTTAGTATTTAACATTCAAGAAATAAATCTTTCTGATATCAGATTTGTATAGGCCGACGGTGTAAGTAGTAACTAAGACTTGATACCAAAGTATTGTGTTACCGAACCGCTATCGCCGATATAAACATGTTGAATGGCTGTACCTAAGTGTTGGTTTGATAAAAAATAGAGGGCCAGTAATCCTACGATATTACCTGGTATTAAGGCATTTATCATCATCTATAAAACCTCTAAATCAGTCTTTGTTAGTGTCGCCGTCGCTTTCAGCTTTCAGCTGCAGCTTTAGAATTGTGCGTGCAATTACATTAAAAAATTTATCGCAGTCCAATATTTTATTCAGAACTTCGTTCATAAAAAGTAAAAAAGTACTAATGGCACGGCCATGGAGTCTATTTGCATCAAAGCTGTTTCCAGTACCTATCTTATGGAGATGGGTGTAAATTCGTTGATAAATCTGCTATTTTGTGCTAAATGAAAAAATAAGGTAACGATATTTTTTGCAGTTGCTTATTGATACCACAATTTGTCAATAACAATACAATTTTATAGTAAAGAAACTACTTTTGGCATACATAGTTAAATAAAGAATACAAGAGTATACCTTTGGTATTCTTAGAGTATTTTATAGTAACCTTAAAAGCCGATGTTTCCACTGACTTTCTAGGACCTAGTTCATGTTTTCGCTGGGTCCTAAAACAGAGCCTACAGGGTACACGAACCTGCCAATGTAACTGACAATTTCAAAAGGCAATTCTCCTGAATCTACTACGTACAACTACGTATAAACGCTATGGTACACGTTGAATACTGTTACCTTACAAGAAGCCATATCATAACGTGTCTAACCGCAGACTCCAGACGATGTATTTGAGTTTGATAATAAGGATATCCTCAATCCTACCTATATTTGACGTTGTACGTGAAATTCGCCATGTTTGTGTTGTATAAGTATCCGTTTTGGAGATCTTACCGTATTCAACGTGTATATACGTAATTATTATACATAATTATACGTAATTTCAAATTCAAAAATAATAATTTATTTTATGAAATTAAAGCGGTTAATATAGTAACCGTAACTGAACATTTTACTGTGAATTATTTCTCCAAATACACTTTGCGTGTATCACTCTACTTCGACACACTACTTTTCAGTTACTTCCCAGCATCCGTGTGATGATATTTTAGTTCGTACATTTTCTTTACGGATGTTAAATTGTAACAATTTCATTATGTTAGTGAGTTTGTAAGAAAATCGAATGTTAGTACGTTTTTAACAAAATCTAATTTTTCCCGCAGATCAGAATGACAGGGAATTTTGACACGTAAAACGAAGTTAACGCACTTCCGAGATTTACTAACAATATCTAATTACTTAAAGTCAAACTAATGAAAGCACGTTAAAATGAATCAAACCAACGACGTCATACGATCTCGAGCCTTGTTAGTATTCCTGTCATTAATCAATTCGTTTGAGGGATCGACGACGGTAAATAAATCAGCGCGAGTGGGTAGTAATTGCGCATTACGTAAGATCCTGAACTGTTGAGGTTGGTCGGGGACAGGCCAACGAACGTATGCGCCCGCGCATCTCATAGACTCGTTTGGACCAGTTCAATTAAACAGTTTAACAATTTTGTCTAGAATTCTAGATATAAGTATAACATTTGGACAATTATATCAACAGTCATAGAATACCTTACGACTAACGCTGAAATTTATTTCAAGATTTCCGGTCCAGACTTAAATATTATACGTAGGTATTGTACATGGGAGAGCGGCTCCTCAAATCATTTGTTTTAGATTGATATCAATAGACAATAAATTGAACACAATTTGTGGACACAGTCAACGTAAAATATGTAATCTATACTTATAATAAAACTGTAGAAGTGTAAATTCTGTACATTAAAAATTTGAAATAAATACCAGGGGATGTTACTAGATCGATACCGAACACAAATATGTGATTAGATTTTTTTTGTCTGTCTGTCTGTTTGTTCAAGCATCACAGAAAAACTACCGGTCCGATTACAATGAAACGTACGTATGTATACACGGTACATATACCAAAACAACATTTTGTACAATTTTTGTCTGTCTGTCTGTTTGGCGGGGCTAATCTTGGAAACGGCTGGATCGATTTTAACGGGACTTTCACTGGCAGATAGCTGATGTGATAAGGAGTAACTTAGGCTACTTTTATCTCCATACATCCATACATACATACATACCACAAGTACATACAATAAGTAGAATTGGAGTGTATCCGACTTTGACGGGACTTCCACGGGTAGGTAGCTGATGTAATAAGGAGTAACTTAGGCTACTTTTATACTAGCTGCGCCCACGACTTCGTCCGGGTAGATACTGAACAATCATATTTTTTCTCACGTGGCCGAAGTCGCGGGCACAGCTAGTCCATAATATAATACGAGTGCTTGAGGTTAGAACCCGATATTTATTCGTTATATATTAAACAACAAGTAAAACTAACAATGGAATCCGATATTGATATCACGAATAATTTCCCGTAACATCCCATATCAGGTTAAAATAAAACACAATATTCTACTTATACACACGGAACTGAATGCAATGTTAAAAAGGTTCCTGAAGAATACTAAATTATAGCGGTCCGTTCATGTTTACTAGCGGTTGTTAGCAATCTTGCCCGTATAGAACCTTCCGACTCATGGGAATTCCGTTAAATCCCCGTCGAAGCTCAGTGCATAATTTCAAATGCACATTCTACATGCCCCAATGGGATCAAACGTCCGATTTGCCTTTTTATATAATACTTGTAATCTTCAGATTTAAATCATTACGTGGCCGGTTGAACGACCCGCAGTTATCACGATCTTTTATTGCAGGTTGCACGAAGTTCAAATCATGTCAAGATCGCGATCTGGAGATTAGCTTTTTAGGTAAACATATCGTGCGATCTGACTTAGTCCTGACAGTGACCCTTATGTAACGGGTTCCAAGACGGTAAATAGATTTAACTTTGTTGCGATGTAAAAACAAAATTCATGGTCCCGACAGGATGAACGACGATACGGATTAGATGAAATTGAGTAAAATAATACAATCAAATTGTTCTACACAAATCACCGAAACGATCTTTTCGATCGTTCAATTCAAACGTGACGTCCGGTAGTTTTTATCTTTAGGAAAAAATACAAGAGGACTACGCCTTGATGCCCTCTCCTGACTCGACTCGTCTTTCCCGGTTATCGAAAATTCAATCAGTACAAATATCATCCAGAGTAATAAACTCTGATGAATACCATTCAAATGCCACTTCATCTTTATCAATTCGAGATTAAATAAAATGCTGATTAAATGAATTAATTAGCTCTATTGTCAATAAAGCAGATCCGATAAAACGTGAAGTGAAAGCTGAGAGGGGAGTCCTAACAGCTGAGACAATTAATTCCTCTGTAAGAGCCAGTCACATTTAAAAAGCAAGAGTTAATCAGAACGTTCAGTGATTTTACAAAACGAGTAAGATTCAACGAGGTGATTATAAGACGTGAAAAACGAAATTGAACTTGCGTTTTACTTCACCAAAAGTAAAATAAGTGAGAGACGTTGAATACGTGTAATTATAAAACGTACGCATTGCAATAGTAAGTATTTGGTGGGTGCGCATTCGACGAAAGTTTGTGTGGATAAATGGTTTTCACTAAATCATGCAGTGATAGTCGAAATTTGGCACGGATTTAGATCCAATTGTAATAGGGTGTATAGAAATTTTATCAATAGCGAGTAAGAGGCCAGGAGACAACTGCATGAGGATTTGTGTTCTCTCAAAATATTCGAATCATTAAAACATAGTTATAATGATTAAAATTTTAGTTGATAATACAACTTACTTCGGAAATATGAAGATTGAAAGAGATTAATAGCAAATTAAAATCTACCTTCGTGTATACTCAAAGTCAATATCTCATATCGGATAGCATTAACATTATTGTTAGCAGAGCGCTTAACGGCAACAAATAGCGGGTTAAGTGGGCACAAAAAGGTCTTTGTTGTTGACTAACATCAGATGACAATATACAGGTTACTGGGGCAGATGCAGAGATCGACTGGGACCGATTTTTATCAAAATTAAATCTCACAGCAGGTGAACCCTGTGATTGCTTGAGCTAATGCTTTTATAATGCGATCAAAACAAAGTTAAGGGCAGTTTTTGTCGGAATGATTTATGTTTTATATATTTTCCTTACACAATATTCTTTGAGGATTCATTTGAAGTTGTTTTTTTTACTGTGTAGTCTCAATTCGTAGAATATTAACCGTGAACGATTCTTATTAACGTCCATAATTACGGATGAAATTCGTTCATGACATGTTTGATATTCAGCATAACAATATAGATTATATCCGACAAACTAAATCTAAACACGATTTATGAACAACCGAGTCTAAGAAAAGACATTCAAAGAAATGCAACGTTTTAAAAACTTTCATTGACATTCCCTCTCATTGCCTGGTTTTGGTGGTTTTAATTAAAAAAAATGCTTTATCAATAAACTAAAATAATATCTATGATGCTGAAACTCTAATGTTAATATAATAGACTTAAAAGTTTTGTATTTGTTAGGACTTTTCTTGATAGTAAATCAAGACATGAAAGTTTATAACAATCGATTACTTTAAACTACAATTCTAAAGGTACCAAAATAAACTAAGCTTAGGCAGTTCAAAATCCACAACTATACGTTACATTAATAAACATAAGAATCTCGCTCACGAAACAAGACACGATTCAGGATTTTCAATACATTTAACAGGTTTATTAACCTGTTCCGGCTTCGACGTAAGAACTTAATGGGCATAAAATCGCAGATGCATGACCGTGAAGTATTGTAAGATCCACTGTACACGAATAACTTCATATTATGTCACGATGCCAATACGATGCCACGCAACGTACGTCGTTATAGAGTTTAAGATAATAATATTTTTAGTTGGGATAGAGTTTTATTTACGTTTGCGTTATGTAAGGAGGTCTTGTATTTACTTAACACGACTGAATGTGTTTATGCGCAATTATTTACATTTATTATATAAAGAAATATACTGACTAATACCTGAGATCGACTAAATCTAGTCGATCTCTCTCTCCTCTTCTAGATCTCGATATTTGATGGGTAACGTACCTAATTAGGACGATTGTTCTTGAAAATTCTAATCAATCATTTGATAATTACAATACCTACGACAATAATACATTTATATGTTCTTGAGTCTTTCAAGAACATATATATATAGGTATATTTCGTTAATATTTACGTAAACCAATGGGGCAATGTATTAATCTTCCAAAAGACTTCATATTTCAGCTTTTTCGATTCAAAACAGTCGAGACGTGGATTTGGAGATTTTTTTAAGTTTGGTCGATGCTTCATGTGATCAGAGGGCTGGTCTATTCTTTTCACAAATGATTAGCGTTGCCATTCACCGTCTAAATATAGGCATAGCTTTCAATGACGAATGTAAACAGATGGTTAATAGATAAACAGTACGTGTATCTAATTATTAGTAAGTAATTATTAACCAAAGGAATACTATTATGACTCTGGTCATATGATCAAAAAGAAAATAAATGTATTTTCACAAGACACCAAATTATTTATCAGATCATTTTGAACAAACTCTCACACTTAAGTCTTTTCTTCTATAATAAAATTATTCTAAGTAATTAATGAGATTTAGTTCACTGTTTAGACTGTCAAGTTCAATATGAGGCAGGCATTCCCACAGATGAAATGCTTTGTAGGCGCCGGGTTTCTCATCATTACCGCTCTAATGATATCTCGAAACGCCTTTGATGAGTGCATAAGGGACACTGCAGTAGTTACGTCAAGTTCATCCAGGATGCATCCTAGTAGTTATTGGGTATCAAAAATCTCTACGTTTCTTAATTATCAGGTTCATAGTCCTAATGGTCACATGTCATATGGTCCGTTTTATTGTTAAAAAGCAAAACATAACAAAACTTTACTACGAGTTGACGCCCAAACCTGAACAACGGAATAAAAGAATGACTTAAAGTTGCAATTTATTCCTTAATTCACTAGCCTAATTTGATAACCGGTTTGCGGATAAACTAGACGCAGTTGTTTTGTCAATAGCACCATCTGGTGCTATTGACAAAACAACTGATTATTATCTAATAACGTTCATCGCAGGCGAACCAATAAGAAATTTCCTGAAGTAGTATCATGTTCGTCAGTAAATTATGATCTCAATAAACTTTTCTGACAATTCTATATCAGAGAAAGGTTAAGTCTAGTAATAAAATGTGTAAAGATTGAATAAAAATTATATATACACAAAAGCACACTATGGCCCCGAAAGAACTATTTTCATGTGTCTCTTATTTCAACAGTAACCAACGCAGTTGCTTTAGAATAATAAATAACAATACGATGTATTCCAAGGTTTGTGCGAGCATTGAAATAAAACTATTTTACGGGTTTATCTCGAGCATATTAAACTAAAATGATTTTTACAATCAACCTGACGTTTCGAGCGCTTTCAGTTTCCGTGGTCCAAGGCAGATTTTAATAAACATATAAGTTTACATTTAATATGTATACGCGAATAAAATCCGCGATTTAAATCTGTAAACATAGTTTTGTTTCAATAATAACAATACGTTTGATTAAATTTACACATCGATTCTTTCACATAAATTTAACTTGGCTCTATTTTAACACAGTGCAAAAGCAAACCTTTTACTCTGCTAGAATCCAAAAAAGGGTTAATGAGATTTCTGTGTCTATTGTTTTAGGACCACGTCAATAATTGCAGGTTATTTCATTACAGACGGTGCCATTGCCAGCGGGTTCAACTTCAGTTCTAGCGAAGCCGACGAAATACCACTACTATCCTCACAATCAACATATTTATCTGCTACCCGAATGCGCTATTCAACAGGTAATTTCATATAATGGACCCAGAAAATAAGCCGGTAGCAATTCGCATTTACTGAACGATATTTGAGCATTCGTTTCTAATCCCGACTTGTGGTTTATGGTAACAAAGGAAAAAAAATGGAAAATTATCGTGTTAAATTGCCAAAGACGTCTGTCTGGTGAGTCTACTTTTACGGAGTATTATACAGTTTAGTTTTAACTTTCCCGTAATTTTTGAACCAGACTACAAACCAAAATTTCTAATTCATTCACGAATTCTTTGTTGAAATATATTTATGTTTCGAATTTAATTTTATTATTTACCTATGACATTAACAACTGCATAGTCTGTATATCTATAGTACTATATATAGTTATGGTTGTCTAAATATTCAATATGAAACACTGCTAAGTAGTCAGGTAGGTATAGTAACAGCGAACTGTGATTAAAGATTTTAGTAAAGAATAAAAAATGCAGGGGTCTATAAGAATTTTGGTACAGCTCTATCATGGAAAAAATTGGTAAGGAATTTCTATGCATAATTTTTAAGCCTGCCAACCTATACAAACCTTCGACAACTCACATGTATAGGTAGTATAAGGCAATGTACAGGCAGGGAACTTTCCGCTTATACAAAATAGGTGCCCATATGGTCAAGCAACCAGTTCCCTAATAGTGTGTGAGTGTGTGAGTGTGTGTGAACTATCTAAGTATGCGCAGCTGTTCTATGCTTAAATTTATTATTGCGAGTGCCAAAGGAATGAAACGAAAAGACTACAGATTCCTGGCATTACAGGCCCATATATTATAAAAAGCAAATACTGTAGCAAACTCAGCTATTTTGCGACAAACAGATGACTCAGCGCCCCCACTCTTAAAATATTGTAACTCTATCTTAATTTTCACCAAGAAATTCAGATCTCACGTACCTACATATATTTGCCGGCTTAATGAGTATGCAGAATCCATATAACTCAAAGCATTCGACAATCCAGGTATGCAACGCTGTGTACGTGCGTCTCAACTATACGCAGCCGCTGTGCGCATGCCCAGCCCGCTACCGAGACCCGTGCTCTGCGAGCTTGAACGCCGATGACCTGCATACCACGCGCCTCACCACAGATTCCAAAAAGAAGGTGAATATTTTATTGAGCCTACTTCAAATAAGGTAATCGACAATCGAATGAGTTTTCTACTAATAATGTAGCTTACTTTGATGATGCTTTAGATAGACTCCTATTTACTCAACTCGTGCGTTACTTAGGTACGAATTATATAGTATACCTATTCGTATCTTTGTTCAAATATTTAGATAGATACACACCCGAACAGTTAATTCAAAATTCCCCTTTGTGAACAGTTAATTCAAACATGCACTAATTTAATAAAGACGTAAGTGCGGTCGAAATATTATTGTATTCTAATTGTAAATATATTACCTTCATTCAACTGGGAATTTTTAAATGATTTTTTAAATCTATCTTAAACTGCAACCAATCACGGATCACATTGGTGGTAAATAGTATAACCTGTTAGTGTAGAGTACAACCCGTAAGAGTAGACAAAGGTACAAAAAAACAGACATCTAAATGCTGATGTGTTGCCATTTCTGAGGTCTAAGATCTTTTGCCTCTCTTTTGCAAAAATTACGGGCCATACATTACCTGAACACGACAGTGCTTGACACTATTAACACTACCATTTAGTGGCACATAGATTAAGTAATGCAGTGGAGCTTACGCCCTCGATATCCGTCACTGAAACTCTCACCACTTCAGCCGACAGACGTCCACAGCTGGACAAAAAAGCCTTTCCCAAAGATGTCCAACTCAGACAACAGGATTGTGCGTCATAATCGTCACGCTTGGCAAGCGGAATGGTGATCGCAGTGGCGGTAGTTTTATCGTGGGACGCTGCTGTCCAATCCGCGTAATTGCATTTACTACTAAATTCAAAAGGTTTCAAGACTGTTGACTTACTGCACTAGGGGAAGATTTCTCCTCGAGGGAATGAGGTCGACAGGTCCCGCCGCCACGCGGTCATAGTACTTGTATTGTTTCATTATTCGTATTTCTGTGGTCATATTAGATATGACAAAGGAGTGTAATAATAGGTTAGGATCCCACCGCGGAATCATTTTGTTCATCCAGATATGCTGCAAATCTTATTTTAACGCTTATTTATAATCTAGAGAATATAATAATATAACCACTAGGTTTCCAATCAAAATTTGGTTGCAAGTATATATTAAGCTATTGCATAGCATCTATCGCGGGCCTTGAGCGCGGGGCCGAATTCAGAAATTCCGTAACGCAGAAAACCGGACGCTCCGGATTACAAATTTTAAACTCATTTAAAGAAAGTCATGTATAATTTCACCGTCCGACCTCGTGGGTAGCGTGGCCGAGCGGTCTAGGCGCTGGTTTAAGGCACCAGTCTCTTCGGAGGCGTGGGTTCGAATCCCAGCGCTGCCAAGATTGTTTTTGTTCATTTTTTTTTATTTTTTGTTTTTCCATTCAATATTTAAAAAGTGGTAAATATTAATAAAAAAATATTGTTTCATTTTTTATTTTATTTGCTTTTTATTTTGTTTTTCATAATTTAAGATAATTATGTAAATGCAATAGCTTTACCGCGGCAGGTCCCGAGTGCCACACATCTTTTTATTTTTTTATTTTTTACAACCAGCAACTCTTCTTTGCGGCCGATTTGATTTGGCTCAAGTATATCATAATAATGAGAAAAAATTGCTTTAATTTGATATATAAATAATACATACATGTACGTTATGGACGTCAAAAGTTATCGGGGCGGAACGAAAATAGGTAGGGGCGGCCAAGTGCGCAACGCCAGCCGTGATTTTTCATTCTTTATACATGACATACCTACAATGGCAGATACCACGCGCTCAGGCTGGCTTTGTCAAAGGTCGGGGCAGTAGGGAACAGATAGTTAACGTAAGACAGATAATTGAGAAGAGCCGAGAGTTCAATGTTCCGGTCCTAATGTGTTTCATTGACTATTCAAAGGCATTCGATTGTGTACAATGGAGCTGCTTGTGGCGGATACTACAGGAAATGGGCGTACCCAAACACCTAACAGTACTGATAGCGAACCTCTACGCTGACGGGACCTCCAGAGTCAAGGTGAACGAGGTGGTATCAGCTCTATTCAAACCGGAAAAGGGAGTGCGCCAAGGGTGTATCCTATCGCCTATCCTCTTTAATATTTACGGCGAGTACATAATGAGGAGAGCACTAGAAGGCTGGGAAGGTGGCATCTCTTTAGGCGGCACAAAGATTAGCAACTTAAGGTATGCAGACGACACCACGCTTTTCGCTTCGTCTGAGAAAGAACTGGCTGAACCTATTCAGAAGAGTGGAGGATGAGAGTGAGCGGGTGGGCCTCTGGATCAACAAAAGGAAGACCGAAGTCATGGTTGTAGACAGAGCCGCCCTACTCTCTCGGACAGGAGAGCTCTCTGATTTACAATTTGTTAACAACTTTGTCTATCTTGGATCTCTGCTTACCGACCAAGGAGGAAGCGAGAAAGAAGTCCGTCGAAGAATCCAAATGGCCAAGTCTGCTGTGAGCAAGCTCACGCGAATCTGGAAGAACAGGCAAGTCTCCAATAACACCAAAGCGAGGATAATAAGAACCCTGGTCTTCTCGATTCTATTGTACGGATCTGAGTCATGGACAATTAGATCGGTAGAACGCAAGAAAATTGATGCTTTTGAGATGTGGTGTTGGCGAAGAATGCTGCGCATCCCTTGGACGGCCAAAAGAATAACTCTATAGACTCTCCACCATTTGCTTCCAGAGAGTCCTAAGCTACTTTGGACACATAGCACGCAGGGAGCCAAATAATCTGGAGAAACTGATAGTTGTTGGAAAGATAGAGGGCAAACGACTTCGGGGCCGATCTCCTACCAGATGGACCGACCAAGTTGCCAAACTCACTGGCCTCTCCATAACAAAAGCCATGAAGAAGGCCGTAGATAGGCTAGATTGGAAGAATCTGGTCACCGAAGCCACGAAGACACTTCAGGACGGGCACGACCTTCAGTAATGAAGAGTGCAACATTGATGATGGTATGTATCTTCACGCCAGGTCCCTAACGGGGTAGGCAGAGAGTGTAGAGCGCCGGATATCCCGGTTCTGACAAACCTCTCGTGCCTCGTCTACTTTCATCATTCTCTTCATACATGTACGCCGATTCCTAAGAAGAATACATGATGTTGCCGTGAAGTAGACTATATTTTATTGAAAAAAAAAATCTCAAAAAAAAATATATAAAAAATACTTGCGGCCTAATTTTGATTGGCAACCTGGTGGATATATATTCTCTAGATTATAAATATGCATAAAAATTAGGTTTGCAGTATATCTGGATGAACGAAATGATTCTGCAGTGGGATCCTAATCTATAAGTTCTGCGGGATTGTAATAAACCCTGTTATTCTGCGACAACCTATCCCTCTGGATAGAGGATATCGGAAGATGTAACTGTTACGTACAGATCGAGCGATATCGTTGCTATAGCTACCTAGTTCGAGTGGTCACTTGAAAACGCGTTCACTCCCACAATTCCTTACAAGTGATGTAATCGTACTCCATAAATCGGGTTATACTTACAGTTTTCCCGACTGTTCTTCAAAAATCGTAATACTTAATTATATTATTCTAGAAAAAGTACTGAAAAACTTTATATTTTATAGTTGGGATAATTCGAATGAATTTGTAATAAACATCTAACAACATCAACTGTATGGTCATTTATCATTGGCGCTCAGTTGAAGTCAGATAAAAACTCGGACGCGGAACAAATTGATAGATCCTTGTGATTTGACAGCTCAAAATAATGATTGACAATATCGATCGATTCTATAATGATGAAGACATTAAATATATTTAAAGTAAGATATGCGACGTCAAATATTTAAAGCATCGGTAATTATGATTGTTTCATTATAATTTGAATAAATTCTATAAGGTACGAGTATGTAAGTTATGTTTTTATAGGAGAAAATTGTATTCCATTATTGCAACGTTGAAGACCTGGATTAGATCCCCCGGTCTGGTAGTAAGAGCTATTTAGATTTCTTCATTTCATGGGACTTTCAGTGCCACCCACCCTCGAATTCTGACAATGCACATGATGAATGACCAAAGAATCGCTGCTACCTTTTACATGGGATTCTAAAAGCATACTGTAATAATGTAATAATGTTTACCTATATCTGTTTCTTTTACTAATACATATTCATATGATAAGAGTATTTCAAACCACTCATAATGCATAAGGGCATAAGTGATTATACATCAATCACAATAATTCATCTAGATATAGCTGGATTTCCGCTACTGATCATGAGTATTGCTTCTAACAGATATTACATACGTATGTTTTTGGAATTCCTTATTACCGAATATCAAAAAAGAACAGTATCATCCAATTGGTTCATGGACTGACGCAAGCAGATCAAAAGAGTTCCCAAAGATACACCTTTAACGAATTGCTAAAGTAAATCATGATGTTAACACAATTTCTATTTTACCACAGATCTCATTTCGTATGCGCCGTCATTGTAAACAAATGAAACAAAATCTTTACATTTCTTAAATTGAATCGCAATAAGACGTTATGGTACGAGCCTAGCGTAAGCCGCCAAAGGTGACAACCGATTGAACAGAGGGTCGCGGGTACGATCCCCGCTCCGGGGAAAATATTTGTCTGGCGTACAGACACGCAAGTTCGTGTATGTGTTGTGTGTGTCCAACGGCACCCATGACACATGTTATACCTAGTGTGGGACTGTAAGATTTATTTATCAGTTCTTAATCATTCTATTCCTAAAATTCCAGTACGCGAAGAAAGCTGTAACGTTGGTGAAGACCTGCGAAGCGGTATCCGAGATGAGGGAATGCCGAGCACCTCGCGACTGGTCGTTGCTGGCGCTACAAAACATCCGGACGGGCAAATCGCACTATCTAGTCATCTGTAGATGTCCGGAGAGTCATATATTAGGTAAGAAATATAAGAATTTAGATAAGAAAATTTATAGATAGTAGTCATACCAAGATTAGGAGTCCCAACAATGTGAGAAAGAATGTGGATGGAAAACCGTAATACTCGTAAGGCCGTAGAGTGGAGAAGAAACTAAGCAGTCCGATAATTTTGACGCAAAAATTTACAAAGACAGAATGTAAATGGAAAATTGCGCTTCTTGGTTACCTGTAGATGTTCTTAGAGTAATATATATTATGTAAGAAATTATTTTAACTGCCCAGACAAGACGGTCGTTAGCTCTATAGGACCATATCACACTAGCTTAAAGCGGAGCGGACGCGCAACGAACATGGGACGAAAACGTAGCGCAATTCTCTAGAAAACTAGCGAATTACGAGCGTTTTTAAAGCGGCGTGGGTGCGTAACGAGTTCATTGCGCACCCGCACCGCTTTAAGAACGCTCGCAATTCGCTAGTAGGTATGATAAGTCCCTTGCTGTTATCGACATACCAAGAAGCTTAGCAGTCCCAACACTTTTGACGCCTGAATACACATAGAAAGAATGTGGATGAGCCACGTTTTTCACACTCGCGATTAAAATAGCGTGCGAAGTGTCCCGCTTCAAGAATTCTTGGCATTTAGACTGTTTGAATGATATATATTGTTTACCATCGACATACGTCGGGTTCGATGTTTAGCGCAATGTAAACTAAAACCTTGCGAAAAAAAATCTTATTTATTTTACGTTTAGTGAGTGAGCAATAAGAAAACAATGTAGTACGTCAATTGTGTGACCTTTAACCAGACATTTTTCTTTTTTTATGTAATAATGGTGGCAAACAAGCATGCAGTTGTCGTGAAAGTTAAGTGAAAACTGTAGCCTATTGACGTCTACAGACAACAGAAGATTAAAATGCACACGCGTCGAGGATTAAGTTGTTATTAATACGGGCAATCAATACAATACCATTTATCCGGAACACAGTATTGAGTGTGTGCGTGTTTGTGTGGGTGTGTGCTTGTGTGCATCAAACAATTGCAAATTAGACACTGTATTCTTATAAATAGATAAGCATAACACTATGTTCTTTATTGAATTTTGGGTTTTATTGTAATTCCAGAAGGACCAATGTCCCACGACCAGCCGACGTACGCGTCCGTACCCGGAATCAGAGTGTACGGGATGATGTGTGTCCGGCCGTCCACCGTTTACCTATCCGGTTAGTATGTTACTAAAACTAGAATTTATCACATCGCTGATTTTATGATCGCCGCAATGGCTTGGCTATGCTCCTAACATAGAATTTGGCTGTATTTTATGTGTGGCTAGTTTATGAGATACACTATACGGTGTCCTGTTAGCATGCGTTTCTCATTAATTTATCTCTCCAGTAATTTTGGGTTGCAGTTAAACCTTGTATAAGCGCTCACTAAAATACTGGCTAACGCTTCCGTTGTATTAGTAGTATGTATTTCGACTAATTTCAAGTCATGGAAGTGGAAAAGGGCTTACAGTTAAGGTAAATAATAACTCCTCAATTTTGGCACAAAAAGTAGCCTATGTTATTTCTCAGTATTCAAACTAGTTACAAAATTATCACAATCGGCTTGGTCGTGAAAGCGTAACAGACAGACTTTTTTCAATTACTTTCACAGTTATGGTATGAATATAGTTGGACATAAATATTTTAAATTGAATTTACACGAATTAATTAAAAAGTGTAACTTCTGTCCAATGAGTAATGGGTACCGCCGTGTTGCCTATAAATATTCACTGCCATATAAATATTGCCTAGAAAATCTAGACTGATCTAGAATGAATTACGTCTGCACAGCTTTTTCAAATGATCGTTCCAAATTTAAAAAGAAGAATCCTTATAAATCACTGACAAATTTCCGTGACTTCTATGTGTCTCTCTTTAGATATGTGAGAAAAAAATACCTTATGTCATTTCTCAGGATTCAAACTGTTACCAAGTGCATCTTAATCGGTTCTGAAGATTGGTTCTGAAAGCGTACGGCTGTAATATTACATATTTAGTATTAGCAGTGCCCGCGACTTCGTACCCGGACGAAGTCGTAGGCGCAGCTAGTATAAGTTACTCCTAGTAGTCTAAGTCTAAGTTACTCCTAATTACATAAGCTATCTGCCAGTGAAAGTCCCGTCAAAATCGGTTCAGCCGTTCCTGAGATTAGCGGAAACAAACAGATAGACAGACAGACAAAAATTGTAAAAAATGTTGTTTTGGTATATGTACCGTGTATACATACATATACATTAAGTAAAAATCGGTTATTTTTATATTACAAACATTGAATTTACATTATTAATTAAAGTTAAACGTCTGTTCAATGCCTAATGGGTGCCACTACGTTGCTTATGAATATTCACACGTTTCACAACATTTAGATTATCTACAGACTAGAGTGATTTACGTTTGCTCAGCCCTTTAAAAATTAGATGTATGTAGAGTATATTAGGTATGATCGATAGGTAAAGTCGATTTAGTTAGTTTGTTTAGTTAAATTTGTGCAGTTGATTTTATGAGACATTTTTTGTACATGTTTTCATTTCATAGGTACATTAGATTATTTAGTATACTAGATTGCAGATGTAGCACTGCTTTTATAAGAAATATCAATTTATTGTTAAGTAGTTTTTTAAGCAGACACTATACAATATGATGCCAAGGCCATTACAGTACATATTTTTAGTTAAGGTTGCACTTAAAATTATTCATATGCATAATATTGATAAAATACAATATAAGTAAAAAAAAAAACAGTTAAAACACATGACATCTTTATAAGATACCCATTGCTTACTTTCACATCAAGAGACAAAAGTGTGTTCGATTCCGATGTTCTACAATCTTATAATAGTGAAAATGCGATAAGAGGAGTGAAAACAACGTAATAGCGTAATGGCATAAAAGTGGAGTATGTCACAATTGAATACCGCACTTCAACTGAGACGAGAGCACACTAAGGTTGAACATTATCATAGATATAGTACCTACCTACAAAAAAATGTGCAAGTATACCGTTCAAGAATGCTGTTATATGTGCAGACACTTGAACTATTATTTGGACTGTCAAAACTAAAAACTCTTAATAGAAGCCACATACTCGAGTACCGAATCAAAATAATAGAGGAAGAAAGGCCCATCAAATGTATGATCCCATGAAACGTTCATACCTAATTCAGAATGAGAATTAATATCATTTCAGAATTTAAAACCTTCAGTATATTGTCTTTTATTTATATTTGAGATGCGTATACAGGTACATACGTATCCAAATGTTGCATTATTACGACTACACAATAAACAAAAAAAAAAGGTAGACAGTAACTTTATTTTAGTTAGGAAACATGTTCAATAAAGTGCTTGTAATCGCAGAAAAAAATAACCTAAAGATATTGTTTGGAGCCACATTCGGCGTATTATATCTATTCTCTTTGACAAAATACTGAAATATCTAGACGTAAATCAATATTCGGTTACGTTTTATTTTGTTATTCTACGATCACTTTGTGTTTGTCTATATAGGTGCTCGTACGAACTTGTTAAATATTTGTGTAAATGGTATAATCTTGTCGGTTATAACATGAAACTTTATTATTATTATAGAAAAGGTATCTCTTGCTCATGTTATGCCAAAGAAAATGTTAGTGAACTGTTATTAGAGTTCGTCGTTAAGTGGCAGCACAAACTACACTGTTGGAACTCGTAAGATAATGCACAAACAAGTTAAAGACGTTTAAAACGTGATATTAAAATTAAAAGTCCCAATAAGTGCGTTGTCATTACTGAGGCCTATGATATCATGCATCTGGGCTAGGAATTACGGGCAGAAATGTATGAAACTATGTTCTAATTATGTTTTAAGTAGGCAAGAAAATACCAATAATGTGATATTTTCTTCCACAGGCTACAACGGCAACCGCTACACGGCAGTTCAAAGCACGACGAGCGCGTATAAAGTGGATTATTCTCAGCCCCATTCGTACCCCGACAAGCCAGTCTACAACCGCTACCAGACTCATAGCTATCTAGACACCAACTACTACAATAGAAGATCTCGGGCCGCGCGAGTCAGGCGAATGACACTTGAATACCCCCCGTTCCCATGGTATAAAGTAAAAGAATTGGCGCGATCGCTACATTGGATCAATTAAAATGTAACATCAATTTATCTAGTACAGAAAAAGTATGTTGGGTTCATACAGGCCTTTGTAAGCGTATAAGTGAAATCCGCCTCATTGAATTCAACGAAAACTTTAATCGTAGCTTGTATTTCTCCGAAACGCTTTTTAGCTTCCTGTACCAGAACTAGTTTAAGTCTAGTAAGTGCATTTATAAAACATTTTCTCATTCTAAACTCGTCCGTTTAGTCTGATGAAAATAATTTGCCTGTGAAATACTCAGTGTCTGCATTTATTAGAACAATAGTCTTAGCCTTTGAGAACGTTCTCTTATTTATTTATCTTTTGCTGTGTAGTACACAATTAGACACGTAGACAATCTTTTAAGTTACGTAATACCCACGACATTATCAAGGTATAATTTTAAGGATATTGATTGCCAGAGTTATTGAAATAACTGAAACTATGTTTATTGATTGGAGATACGGAATAATAAACATTTTAACATAATCCCCACCAACGCGATGGTGTTAAGACGGTGAAACTAATTGTATGTACACAAAAAAATGTGATAAGAGCTCAGTGGATTTTGTGTAACATGATGCATTTATAGCTATGTAAGAATTAGTTAATACAGTATTTATAACAAAACCATAATACTTAGACAATTGCTTTGTAAATAGTAGTGATAATTACAATATTTGTAATTACGAACAATTAAAATTTAACAGAAATTTTACATTTCGTTTGAATTTAATAATTGAGAAAGTTTGCTTTAAAAATTCTAATTGTTTTCCATGCCCATAAAGGTTTGTTTTGTTACCGTTTTTCATAAAAACGATATATTATGTTATCACGATCACCACCATCGGATATTTTAGCGCCATCTATTGGCGACTGTAAGTAGGCACCTAGTTCATAGTTTGAGAGTTAAGAAAGTCGCGAAATGTGTTTCAATCAAGGGTTAGTGACATACTCGTAAATGAAGGTACTTAAGAAAATATGAAAAAAAAATCTGTAACATGCTTCCTAAATTTGTTAAGGAAATCCAACACTGTGCACTACAGCAATACTAGCTATTGGCAGATTTTCATAATATGAACACGACAAAAGATTCGATTATTAAATAAACCAAAATATGCTTATTGCAAAATGTAGGTACGCAGTCATTTTGGATATTATTACGTTTATTAAGAGTAATTTCACTAGTTTCAGATAGTCAAATTTAATTTGGATACAGCGTTCCAATGTTCCGAAGGAAATTTAGGTACTCACTCACCTTTTCGTCCACCCGTTCCGAATAATATCACCGCATTTCATGCCATTTCCCTCATACAAGGAGTCAAAATGAATACAAGGCAGAGAAGTGAGCAGCTTCTATTTGGCGAAAGCAGGCAATCCATTATTTTTACTAAATATCCTTCTGTACAAACTTGCGCAATGTTTTGCGTTTATTCGACCAAATACGAACGGGCCATTTTAAGGCTAAAGATTTATTGCATATTAAAACAAAATAAATGAACCTCACGCCTGTGTTTTCGCGGTGGTTTTTGCAGAGGATTTGTTTGCGTTTGAAAACATCAGGGTTTTACCATACGCAACAATGAGTCATCAATTTTCATGCTCGATACTGCGCACCGCAATCGGGCGTAAAATGTTACTTTTTGTTTCATGTGCAAAATGGCAAACAAGTGTACAGCTAACGAGAATGGTAAGTGAATACCTAGCCTATAAACATCTACATATATTGATTTACATTTTACTGCTGGTAGAGCTCTAGCGACAGTGTTCGCGGGCGTAGGCACCACCGCATTACCTCTGCCGCCAAATGGTAGTGTTCAGCACTATCGTGCTCCGGTAAGATGGTAATGTATGGCCCCATAATAACTATCGCGGAGACATAACAACGCAAGTCTCAGGGGTGGAAATGTGGCTGCATTTTGACCTCTGGTTTTTGGGTAGGCGTCTATAGGCTGCAGTCATCACTTAACATCAATGTGAGCAGCATGCTTGTTTGCCACCTTATATACATATATAAATAAAATAAAAACTAGAGATCGATGAAAGTACGTTCCCATTATCGAAGCCGAAACTGTTACGTCCTCGAGTCTGCTATCTTCGTCAATGGACTCTTCCAGAAAAAGCATATTAGGCAGCCATTATAAATAATGTACCTATTGAACCTGTAAGAAATCGATTTAAGAGTGAAGGCTGTCCGTTAATTTGAAAGACTCACCTAATACTTTCTGATCGACAAGAATGTCGCACGAATACATGGCCGCCATGAGTCGTTGAGGTTGCACCTGAAAAGCTCTCCTACAACCCTCCTTCACTGCTGACATTATTTGACCTGTTACAAAAAACAATGCTCAATAAATATTGCAGTGGTGTATGCCCGGTTTCGCAGTATTTCATGAATTGCTTTATTAGTTATTGAATCAACAACGTTGTAATCTATACCAGAGAATATGAAATAATACTACGTCTAGAATGGACATTTCGACGTCCCGCCCGATTTCCCCGGCTCACCCACCTACCTCTTATGAGCGACATTTGGTATTCTCTACGTGCTACGCGCACAAGTGCACGTGTAATTGATGTCTGTGTAATAGATACCAAATTAAGCGTTTGTATGGAATTTTGACGGAGTGACCGCGGTGTGTCTATACTGTTACTGTTTGTTTGCTTGAACGCGCTAATCTCAGGAACTACTGGTCCGATTTGAAAAGTTATTTCAGTGTTAGATAGCTCATTTATCGAGGAAGGCTATGGGCTATATAACATCACGCTTAGATGAACAGGAGAGGATAAGTAACAATGTACACGCGCGAAGCCGGGGCGGGCCGCTAGTAGGTATATCAAATTCTTGTCACAGTGTTTGTAACCAAACTCTATGCTGCATGCTTGTTTGCCACATTTCTAATGTAACGATTTACAGAATATGAGAAATACAGTACCCAGCAAGAAATATTGCTCATCGAGCCTAGTCTCTACTAGACAAGAGGCTAGTTTATTATTCAAAATGGTTGACAAACGTCACATAGGTAAAGTGCGAAAGAGATAACGCTCGCGCTCTACAGTCCCTAAATACTTCTTAAGGTTAATGGGCCATATTTCTTGTTGGATACGTTCGCTCCTTATTAAATGGAACTAAAAAATATGCCAACTGCCCCAGTAGCCTAGTGGTAGCAGGCCACTACTACTACGCTGGAGGTCCTGGGTTCGATTCCCGGGTCGGGGACTATCAGAGATAACGGTATAAAATCCCTTATTTCTGGTTCTATTGGGATTTTTACATTTTCTGGAAGTTTCCCAGTACCTCGGAGTTTGGTAATGTGCCCGGAGATGGCAACAGGCTCGCCACCTGATACATGGGCCAAACGTAACCGGCGAATCGTGGGTGTTTGCATGTATGCTTGAATGCATGTATTTACCTCTGCCTACCCCTTCGGGGATTACAGGAGTGAAGTTACGTAGATATGAATGTTGTTATTTCAAACTTTCAAACCTGGTTCTTGGAGGAAGTTACAGGTATGAAATTATGTTTACAATTTGTTAACGTCAAGACTTTTATGCGACGGAAATAGGTGGTAAACGTGAACCAAACGTTGATAGACCAAAATATGATTTTCATGTTCAACATTCGAATGAAATTTGATGTTGGCTCGAATTTTAGACCCAAATTTATATAGACACTTCCTTTCATATCTGCGCTCATAACCATTATTGAAATAGAGCTTGGAAGCTCGGTAATGTTGACCCCTTTTGGTTACGACCTCCTGAAAACACTAAACATTTGGACCCTCGCATTACATTTTCCTGTATGATCTGTTATGGTACAGAGCAATGTAATTAAGTCTTTGGTTTTTTAAATATTTATCATAATGACATAAAAAAAACGCGGATACTCAAAGACCCAGACCACTTATAAACCTGTGACATTGGTGCCGTTGTACACATACAATACATACACATACACCTAGATCCAAAACAAATATCTGTAAAATGCTATATAATTACGCGGAGATCAAACCCGTAGCGCTCGGATCAAGTGGTCATAACATACCGCTGGACTAACTGCGTCATCGGTAAGTAAACACTGTAGGTAACCTACAAACTTCTACATAAAAACTCAATAAAGATATCCCAAAGCATATTGTCATGACATTCGACAGACGTAATATTCTTGCCGACGTTTCATTTTGCGGGAAAGACGGTCTTCCCCCGCTGTGTGAAAAGCTTTAGAACGACATTAGTAACTATCACATTTCTATAATTACCTGATAAAGGTCCAAAACTGTGAGTTGATTCATCTGTCTCTTTTTTATCTAACGTCCATTCTTCAACACAGAATGCAACTCCCATCATCGGTTCTTCACATATTGGCCCAGCAAGAGTGGCTAATTGGAAACCATTTACAAAACTACTTTCATATTCTGAGCGAGCATCTTCTTTCAATACTAAATCGTGGTGGAAGAATTTCGAACTGTAATCCGATGTCTGGTTCAACAGTAGGTTTTGACCACAGTTTCTAGGCCCTACTGACCATATTTGTTTTACTAGATCTTTCCACTCTGGGTCAAACTTTGAACAAATATTTTGTAATTCATTTTTAAACGCTTCAATTAGCTTCTGCATTCGATCTGACAGTTGATGTTTTGACCCGTTTATCTGTAATTCTTCTAATTCTATCTCTTGTTTGTCGGATTTTGATAAACCCTGCAACGTTTTGATATGTTGCGAAATAGCTTTTAGTAAATCTGATGATTTATCTAATAAATTCGTTATTTCCATAGGTAACGGTCTGGCTCTAATTTTTATCCTACTTTGTTTATTATTGGTGTGTATTGTTACGATTGGATCTTGTTCAGTGTCATTTCCTTTGTCTATATTTTGCGAGTCAATTTCTTCGTTCGCCATATCCACTTTGGGTGGTGTTATTATAGTTTCTCTAAACGGAACAATAGGTTCTGATACTGAGATCGGTATTTTTGCGTACAAATTCCTGTAACAAATTAACATTTTAGAAAATATATCGATGGTGACATTTTTACGATGATTTGTATTTCAAACCTCCTACCATAGGTAGGTTTGAAATACAAATCGTCTACATTGCTAAAGATCTAGTCAATATTCTAGGTAGTATTGAATTTTATCAATTCATCAACGATAATGTCGATGATCGACTATTTAACAGAAGTATACCAAGATTATTGCTAATGATACTAAAGAGATATCTTACTTTAAATCTTCAAGACATCTCTGAAGATGAACTTCACCAGCAGTCACTAACACATGCTCGCCTGTCTCCTGCAAAAGTACTTGGACGCAAGAGTCTGATTGGTTTAGAAGGCGAAGACCTAAAACAAATAAATAAGTAAATTACATTTAAAACGTGAAGTCGCGAGAAAAATATGTCAATTTATTTTCGATGTGTCTAGCCGCCGGCTGTTTTACGTTACTTGCAGTGTTAAAATAATCTGAACTTTGACTATCTAGGTAGTTTTAGTGTCAGGGCATTTCGTAAGAAAAATCATAATTACCTTTCACTAATTGTGGTAGCTGGGACGGATATGTAGGCTCTAAAGCTACTCTTAAAATTGGTACCGCTGCATACTGAATCTCACTAAAAGCAGGACAAGCTATTGTACTACTTAACGTGGCCGTTTTCAATATGTGATCTTCTAGACCTCCTATGCCTGAAAACAAGAATTTTACAGTAATATATTTTTTTTAATAACAGGACACTACAAACTAGCGATTTGGTAACTATCATGTTACGTACCGATAATGTTACCAGCAACTGCTTCATTGATTTCTTCTAGTTCTCGGCCCATGAGAATATACAAAGAATTTATTCTGAAAGAACAAAAAACTCGATTAATTTAGAGACATAATACGATATCATTAACTAGTATTAGGTAATGATTTACTTACTCTGTACATGTAACATGTTCATAACTACTTAAGTCTTTAAGTTTTTTAGTAGGATCTACTGTGAAGTCTTTGAGACTGAGTGCTTTTGATGGGTCATGTTTAGGTCCTAGAACATACACTCTATCTCCTTTTTTAATTTTTCCACTAAATATTCTAGCAAATGCTATAAACGCTGGTTGATCTTTATCTTCCTTTTCTTTTTCATCTTCAGCACATTTTTCCGTGTCATCATTTTTATTAGGCTCATCTTCTTTGATGGGTAATGGTTCTGAATTCCCAGTATTTTGCTTTTGTTCTTCACGTATTTGCCTTGCTCTTTCTCTTCTTTGAGCCATTTCTTCAGCTGTCAATGGTTTAGGTTTATTTTCTGGTAGAACATTCTTATCCACACTAAACATTTTTGATATAAAAATAATTAATGGTCTACTATCACTACTATCACAGGCTAAAAAGTCATCTTTAAGATTTTTCGTTTCAGAATGATAAGATTCAAAGTCACGAATACGAGAACACATAAGTTTCTCAACTTTGTCAGGCAGTATTTCTTTTGGTGAAGGCAGTTTAGAACATACCATGTCTAGTACTGTGTGTGACAATGGTAACCATTGCATCATTAATGATTGTAATTGAATACGGGTGTCGGTGTGGCGAAGGTCTCGCGTAGTTAGTTTAATACCTAATTTATCACATATAACTGGAACTTTTTCTTTCTCATTCCTCAAAACAATCGTTTCATAAATATTCCATAAATTATCAAATATTACTTGAACAAATAAGGGTTTCTTTGCTTTTTCTTGTGCACCTTTCATAAATCTTTTAGTTTTAGCATTCAGATAGAAATCACCCCAAAGTACCTTTCTAAGAATTTCTTCTTTAACACCTGAAAAATACAAGATTTAATATTTGTGTTTATAATATAGCAAGGAAGGATACAGTAAGTAATTTACAAATATCTGTAGATATTATGATTCTCTTGAAACAAAAGTAGATTAATATCCATATAATGGCAGTGATCATGTTAACTTACATTACCATCTCATAGTAACATATTACCATCTAATAGTAACAAAGCGAGGTCGAGCAATAATTTGTGGTAATTTGGTAGGTAATGCCTTTGTCTGAGCTTTGTGGATATTTATTCAGTTCAGTTTATTCATTTATTTCATATAATTAGGCTCCTGGAGAGCACTTTTACAAAGTCATTTTTTAACTACCTAGAGCGAATAACCACAAATAATAATCAAAAACACATAATAATTTGATAAGAATCAATTATTTACAAATTCACCATTCCGAAAGCAACTGAGAAAAAGAATGAATTTGGTCGTCATAATAAAGGTTATTCACTTGGCAGAGTTCCAAGTGCAGTCAATACTGAGAAGAATTCCGCCACTGAAGAAACTCAGTAGAGCTCTTTTGAATTTATAATTAAATGTCATACAGTCTGTAATTAAAAAGTACAGGATTTCGTACTAGAATACAATAATATTCATACTTCGAAGAATTAATTTAGGAAAGTATCAATTCTTAAATTAATTCTTCGCGTTTTTGGATACTCTCGTAAATAATAAATTTACTTTGAACATTAATCGAAAGACTTTGAACATCTTCAGGTATTTTGTTAAACAAGCGAATTCTTTTAGGGGTCAATGTATACATTGACCCCTAAAAGAATTAATCGCCTTATGCAGTCACGTTGTATGCACAGACAACTTGTGTTAGTACCTAGTATTCATATAATCATTCATAAATCAAACAATCATACATGCAGTACATTTTCGTAAATGTATTGCGAAGCTACAGTCAATATATTTATTTCCTTAAATTTATCTCTGAGACACTCACGGGCTTAGCCCGTAGATAGCACGCACAGCTCTTTTTTGCAAAATAAAAATAGTGTTGACGTCGGCGGCATGTCCCCCTAGCAAAATTCCATAGGACATAATACTGTGAAAATAGCTAAAATAAACCAATCGAGTCGTCTCAACGTCAGTTAAGGATCGTATCTTTTTAACCGCAAACACTGTGGAGCTTAGTCTATGGGCTAGATTGGAAAAATGAGGACCCCCTCTATTTATCACCAGTAATATTTAAAAAAACCATGACTACTTACCAAGCTTATCTGAAAATAATTTGGCAAATGTTTGTATAGTAAAGCCCCAACCATCAATAGCACTAGCAAATACTACATTTCCTTGTTCTGGAGAGAAATATAAGTTCGAGTCATCAGCATCTTCTAGTGCAGATGTCCAATCATAAAAATTGTTATCTTCTTTTGGTGGAGGCTTTTGTTGCTAAAAAATAAAATTTGTCATATTTATAACTTAGTCTGCGTTATGTAGTAATTTTTATTAGTAATTTACAGAAGATAGTCAATATGTAATAATAAAGTCGTCATGGTGAACGGACTGATAACGAAAACCAGAGCAAACGAAAACCAACCTTAAGAAGCTCTCGCTAGATATTTGGAATGTTTGGTTGATCCAAAGCTTCTTGGGGGTCAGCTTCTAGACCCTAGGGTCTATGTTTTTGTTTTTTTTTTTAATTTCTAGGTACCTATATAATATATGTCTATGTAGAAAAATATTAAATATGTGTTAGATTAAATGAGTGGAATAATAACAAACTGGACAGGTAATCTGAAGCTCCAAATACCTTTTAATCCAATTTTGCTCCCTTCATATAATCCGTACTCTTCTATCATTTAACAATAATATCTAGGTTATGTACAGTCAGGGAAATCGCCACATATCCTTTATAGCCTGCATAGTACATCAATTAATTGTAATTAAATAAAGTACCTGCTTGTCTATCATAGTTTCTTCAGTTTCCAATACATCAGATGCAAACAGCTCTCCCATTACAGCATTAACTTGTTCCAACACTTGTGTGATATGAATGTAAGCATCTAATGCAGTCATTTTCATTTCCAGAATCAATCTGTCAATTTTGTTGAGCACTAAAACAGCTTGAATATTTTCCGAATATGCCTGTTTCAATGCCAATCTAGTTTGCGGACATACACCTTCTACAACATCCACCTTAAAAAGAAATGATATTTTCATTTATATAAAGAGATAAATTTGAAATTGATTGATTAAAAAAATTAAAAAGACAAATAATCAGATAAAGAACTATAGATAGTTATATATTACAACTTCAAAGGAACCGTCTTAGGTAAGTGCTGAAGGCTATTTCTCATGACTAATACTAATAACAGTAATTTCCACAGTTTTTCAATAAAAATTAAGACAACTTGATGCTATTATCTCAGATAAAACATGTCTAACAAGCCTATTGAAGCTATGAAATTTAATAAAAAGTTATGACTTACAACAACAATAGCGCCATCACATAATCTCACAGCAGTGGACACCTCGCTTGAAAAATCAATGTGTCCTGGAGAATCTATGAGATTTACAAGATATTCATCCTTATTCAAGGCGTGATATAAAGATATACTACTGCTCTTCATAGTAATTCCCCTCTCTTGTTCGTCAGGCCTGCTGTCCATATATCTAAGTTTGCCGGACATCCTCTGGGATATAATACCATTGCTGGATATCAAAGAGTCTGCCAAAGTCGTTTTACCGTGGTCCACGTGCGCCACAATGCAAATATTGCGGATTTTCGTGGGGTTGTTTTGAAGTTCTAATAATTTCAGCGAATCTACCAGCCGCATCTTGATGTTTGAACCGTGACTTGTCACAGAAACTTTCAGCACAATATAACTGAGTATAATTATGAAGTAGAATTTTAAAAATCAGTGATATTTAATAAGAAAACACAAGAATTAAATTGCACAACATGAACGAAATCGTGTTTCATTGACATCAATGACAGTGACGGCTCAGCTGACGTTGACTTTTTCGTTTAGAAATTGAGTGTTTAGCTCACAGTCTAAGAAGACGAACATGTTGTTTAGCCCATGAAGTTACGTTTATTATACTATTTCGATGTGTGCTACTATAAAAATTCTTAATCGACACATGCAACATTATCACGATACTTAAGACATTTTGGTATTCCTTAATTTATAATGTGTGTTTCATGTATTTTTTAAAGTTTGTATTAGAAACATTACCACATAAACTATCTAAATATGATTTTTTTTTTTTTTTTATGTAATGGAAGTGGTAAACAAGCATGCAGTTCACATTGATGTTAAGTGATGACTGCAGCCTATAGACACCCACACAAAGACCAAGGTCAAAATGCAGATGCGTTACCACTCCTGAGGCCTAAGGTCTTATGCCTCTGTGCCGGAAATTACAGGGCCGTACATTACCACCTGACCGGAACACGATAGTGTTTAACACTACCATTTAGCGGCAAGTATATTAGGTGATGCGGTGGTGCCTACGCCCGCGAGCTCCGTCACTGGAGCTCTACCACCAAAAAATCTGAAAGTGTGGTAAATTGAATTAAGCTGATTAAGACACAGTCAGCGTAGTGTTGTCTAGTATTTTAGTAGGTAAGTAATTGTCTAGTAATCTAGTATTTTAATAATATAAACCAGGAATTCATATACCGATAATATATGAATTCCTGGTTCCCGTCCGTCCAGATGGGAACTTTTTATGTATATATGTATCTTCACGCCAGGTTCCTAACGGGGTAGGCAGAGAGTGTAACGTTTTATTGCGTAGCTAATTGGACTAACTGATGCTTTGTCTCGTGTTTTCGTACGTAGGAACCGTCATTTAAATAAATAAGACAAAATTTTGAAAACTTTTAAAAAGACGTCATTTATTTCGTAAGTTGTTTTGAAATAGCTCAGAAGTGTAGTTGAGTAGAAAGGGAAAAAGTGGACCAACGCTGCAACGCCAGCTTGAGTGGGATGCACTGAGGGTTCCATACAAAATGATAATATTGGAACATAAAGATTATTCGTAGGTATTTTGTTAGGGCAAATTTTTTTTCGGAGGTTTGAGGGCGATTACTGTTAATCGGAACGTACAATTCTAGTCATGGTAAATGTTGACCAATTTGCAGTGCAGCTAGTAGCTGATTTGACATAACGTGATAATTACCTGCATTAATTTTAAGGAAAACAGCTATGTAGGTAAGTGCTCCACAGTGTATAATAAATTGATGGCAACTGTAGGTAACCCAGTTGTCATCAATTTGATATTGTTGTTATTTTCGCTGGTGGTAAAGATCGAGTGACGGACTTAAAACTTTGACTTCAAGAGTAGTCAGGAGTGGCAACGCATTTACATTGAAATGTCTGGTTTTTAGGGTTCCGTAGTAATCAAGGATCCCTTAGTTTCACTATGTCCGTCTGTCTGTCTGTCCGTCCGTCCTCGGTTTAGCGCAAAAACTATTAGTACTAGAGACGTGAAATTTGACACAAGTATACCTACACTTTGTGCGAGGATTTTAGATAAAACGTGAAAAAAAAAATTAGGGTACCTCCCCTACATGTACCTAACGCGGGGACTTTATATTTTATTTTTCGTTTTCTATTTAATGTAAGAAATCGTTGGATAGGTCTTTCAAAAATGTTAGGGATGTGCTAATAATAATATCGTTTTGCGATTTAGTTAACCGTTCGTGACTTATTAAGCTTTAAAGTACCAATTTTCGTTTGAGTCAAGTGTCTCCCCCCTCTACCAACCAAACGGTTGTTGTTAGAAATTCAAACGTTACGGCAATAGTAGCTACTTAAAACGAAATTGAAAAGAACTTGAACAACAACACTTAACTTGAGTTTGCGAGTAATAGTCGACCAACTCGCACTTGACCTGTTTTTTAGTTAGTGCATTAGATGATGGTGTTTTTAAGCTACAAGTATTCAATTAGATACCATTAATATAAATTGTACCTACTTATGCTTGTTTGTCACTTCATTACTTTAAAATGCACTCAGACCGCCACAAAATTATAAGAATGGATTAAATAACCAGCAACAAGACTTTTTGAAGTGGCCTACCGATGGGTATTACGTTTTTCAATGAATTGTGTTTTAGGATTGCTATGTAAATTATACTACCTAAAATGCCTTGACGAATTCAACGTAGTGCGGACGTTAAGAACAAAGGAGATGTTGCAAAAATGTATGGACCTCCGGCCATGTATTGTACACAATATCATTAAACAGGCAAAATCAATATAAAACATTTTTACTGCATATTTTCACTTATTTAGCTTTGTTTGCAGTTATAAAACATTATTTGCAGTTAGAATTGCAACTTAAAACCAACATGGCGAATATGGCGGACGATGTCATTTTGACATTATCATTTTTTATATTTGACTATCTAGTACTTGGAGAAAAAAAAATATTTTTAATATACTATCGAAATTGATTGATACCAAGCGTTGGCTGTATTGCCGCCGTGTTGAACATGGTTGAAAATGATAAAATCGTTTGAATTAAATGTGGTGGTAACTCTAAAATATGTTCTTGATTAAATTAATTGTATTTTTTTCTTATTCTTCTATAATTTACCCATTTTTTGAGGACATATACGAACCAGGGCCGAGCTCGCAACATCTCCTTTAAATGAATTGCATCTCATAAAACAAAACAATAGCCTTGCACTGAGGCAAGAACAAACTCTTAGCTCCACTCAAATACTTCACTTAAAAAGACAGCTGGAGCCTCATTAACTCTACTTGCAGTACATTTGCAGTAACTTTTTTATTTGCGAGCACATACTTTTTAAAATATGAAATGCTGAGAAAGAACGCAATAGCTAATTGCAAAGTCTTCCTTTAGATAGTTGGCCAAAACACCTACTCGTCTGTATCAATATTATAAAGAAGAAACATTTTTGTAGGTAGGTTATAAGTATTTTATATTTACTTAGAGAAAGGAGAAAACTTACAAAGATATTAAAAAATACAGACCATTGTAGCACACTACCATTAATTTCACATGTTTTAAAACAGTTTTTTTTCTAGAAACATAGGTACATCTCAAAAACCAACTTAAGTTTATTCCTGACAGTTTTTTTTATGTAGTAAAAGTGCCAACAAGCGTGCAGTTCACATTGATGTTAAGTGATGACTGGAACCTATAGACACCTATACAATGACCAGAGGTCAAAATGCAGATGCGCTGCCACTCCTGAGGCATTAGGTGTTATGCCTCTGTGCCGGAAATTACAGAGCCGTACATTACCACCTGACCGGAACACGATAGTGCTGAACACTACCATTTAGCGGCAAGTATATTAGGTAATGGGGTGGTGCCTACGTCCACGAGTTCCGTCACTGGAGCTCTACCACCAGTAATAGGTACACCAATTTTATAGGTAGATGTCACTTCAACCTGACAATGGTATATTCAAGTTTCAGTACAATCCAACTTCACCTAGTAATTACATAAGTTCGTGTCGTATTTTGCAAAGAGAATCTCGCCGTGTCTGTGTCCATTTTCACTCGCAAAACTTTGCTTTCTCAAGTAGGTACTTACTTGCAAGTCCACTGTCAGAAGTGCATACTGAGGTCATGAATTTCAATTTCTCGAACATACTGCAAAACTTGAAAACAACTATTGTTCTACCTTAAGTTATTAAATTTCTGTTTTCCATCTGATAATTTATAAAAGTTTTTTTTCCCGATTCGGTTAATGTGCTAATAACAATTTTGCAATCTTTATGTTATTTGTAAGACAAAGGAAAACCATTGAAAGGAAAATCAGTTCCTTCCAAATTGTAGTCAAATGCTCATTCCTACACATTTTCTTCTATCTACGTAACAAACGTTATTCAAATGACAGTACAATCCAACTTTACCTAGAAATTACACAAGTTCAGGTCGTATTTTGCATTGAACAAATAAGCAAAGAGAACCTCGCCGTGTCTGCGTTCATTTTCATTCGCAAAACTTCGCTTTCTCTAGTACCTACTTGCATGTCCACTGTCAAAAGTGCATACTGAGGGCATGAATTTCAATTTCTCGAACATACTGCACAACTTGGAATAACTGTTGTTCTAGGGTTATTAATATTAGTTTCTGTTTGTTATTTGGTTGGTGAATGTTCACAATGATAACACCATAACCAATGTGCTAATTTCAATCTTAATTTGTTATCAATTATCAATGTTCATTTTAACACACCCACTAAGGGCGCCCACACAAAACTGCGATGCGACTCCGCATCGCAGAAATTTGCGATGCGATTTCTTCTGACACATTGAAAGTATGGTGACGTGAATCACATCGCAGCATTTCGCATCGCAAATTTCTGCGATGCGGCGTCGCATCGCAGTTTTGAGCGGGCGCCCTATTTTCACAATCATCTGCTTAGCTGTGAAGTGACATAAAACGTTTTTAATTTCGTTTACACAATAAAAAATCAAATCAAGAACAAACTTATATATTTATTTCTGATTACAAAGTTTATTCATTCTTCTGCTCATTTACACTTTCTTCTTCCTGACAAACGTATACATTCAAGTTACAGTACGATCCAACTTCACCCAGAAACTACACAAGTTTGTGTCGTATTTTGCAAAGAGAACCTCGCCGTGTCTGCATTCATTTTCACTCGCAAAAGTTTGCGTCCTGAAGTATTTGCAATTCCACTGTCAAAAGTGCATACTGAGGGCATGAATGTCAATTACGAAAGTACCTATGAGAGAAATGAAAACAACTTTTGTTTCAGCAATTATTCGCTTATTCCATCGCAAAATTGTTTGTTTCGGTTATAAGGTACTAATATTTGCACGCTTCTTGATTTGCGTACCTACAGATTTATCGTGATGAAAACTATCTGACGCTAATGTTAATTAAGTTACTTTATTCCAAAATACTTGCAGTCTAAATAGATTGTAATTGTTTGGATATGTTATCCCAACTTCTGCGCTAATATTTGCGTGATTATTTATCATTATGCATTATTATGCATAATTTGCCACGACTTAATAGTATCGGGTTTACTACCACCCACGGGCCTAGGCCAAGTGAGCGTTAGGAGAAATGTCCTTAAAAGTTGTCATGTATTTAAAAATTTTCTAACTAATCTACATGTATTTAAAATTACAGCTTTCTGTAGCTGGATATATGTGTAAGGTGGTAGATCTAATGATTTTAGTGACTGGTGTAGTTGTTTGGGTATAACAGCTGTAGTTGATAAAACTATGGGTACTTTGTCAACTTTATGCAAACGCCACATTCTAACTATTCGGTCTCTCAGATCTATATATTTAGATAGTTTTTCGGACAGTGTGCTCTGAAGATTGTGTGTATTTGGAACTGCAATATCTATAATTAGAGCTTTTCTATTAATCTTATCTATAACTGTTATATCTGGTCTATTGAAGTGAACTGTTCTATCTGTTAAAATTGCTCTATCATAGTACATCTTATATTTCGCGTTCTCTAATACAGTTTCGGGGTTATATTTGTAATATGGTATAGGGGGATTTGTTTGCGGTATGAGATTATATTTAGTAGCTAATTTTTGATGAATAATGTTGGCAACCTGGTCGTGTCTATGTTTGTAGTCAGTTTGTACTATGGTTTTACATGCTCCCGTTATATGCTGTATGGTTTCTGAAGAACTGTTGCAACGTCTACATATATCTATTTGGTTGGGTATTTTCATGATAAATTTTCGATAGTTACGAGTCTCAATTACTTGATCCTGTATAGCCAGGATAAACCCTTCAGTCTCAGGAAACAGTTCACCTCGTCTAAGCCATTCGTTCGACGCAACCATGTCGACGTTGGGTTGGCATAGGTTCTGGCGATGTCTACCGTGTAAACTCTTCCGGGTCCATGTATCTATTTTATGTTTATTACTAATTTGGGATTCATTCTTTTGGGTGTTTTTATCAGATAAATTCAGTGGTGTTAGTTTTCTATCATTAGCTATAACAGAATGGTGTATATAGGATGTATTTGATTTTTGATAAAAATATGACCTGATGTTACTAATTTGTTTGTTATGTAGGTTTGTTATGTCTATTATCTCTCTCCCACCTTCCACTCTAGGCAGTGTGAGTCTTTGTGTACATGATCTTGGATGATGTTTCCTGTGTTTTGTGAGTGTTGTATTTATAGTACGCTGTAGATTCATAAGATCCGTTTTAGACCAATTAATTATACCAAACGAATACGTGAGGATAGGAATGGCATAGGTGTTGACAGCTTTAATAATATTTTTAGAATTCAGTTGAGTTTTAAATATTGAATTAAGTCTATGTTTAAATTTTTTTGTAAGTTCTATTTTTATGTCTTTATGTTTTATTTGTTTAGATTGATTGTAGCCTAAGTATTTGTAAACCTCATCATCATTCATTGCATCTATGTATTTTCCATCTTGTGTTTCATATGTATGCTCATAATTTTGTCCTCCTCTGATTGAATTGATTTTACATTTGTTAATTCCGAATTCCATTGAAATATCATCTGAAAAATTTTCAGTTAAATTAGCTAATTTATTTAAATCTTCTTCAGTAGACGCATACAATTTAATATCGTCCATATACAATAAATGATTTAGTGAAGTATTTTGAGCTTAAGTGGAATCAGCATGATGTAATTTGTAACCCGTATTTGTGGAGTTCAAAATGTTTGACAGTGGATTCAGAGCAAGACAGAACCACAGTGGGCTAAGAGCATCTCCTTGAAAAATACCACGTTTGATGTTTATAGTCTCAGTTTTAACTATCCCTAAGGGAGTGTATAGAGTGAGGTGAGTGGACCATCTTAACATAGTGTTTTCTAAGAATTCAATTATTATTATAAGGTACTAATATTTGCACGCTTCTTGATTTGCGTACCTACAGATTTATCGTGATGAAAACTATCTGACGCTAATGTTAATTAAGTTACTTTATTCCAAAATACTTGCAGTCTAAATAGATTGTAATTGTTTGGATATGTTATCCCAACTTCTGCGCTAATATTTGCGTGATTATTTATCATACACACAAAATGTAACTCGAACGTACGAACACACTTATCTATAGTTCGAAGAGAGACAGTAAGAGAGAGAGAGAGAGAGAGAGAGAGAGTAAGTAGTTTTTCTATGTCATGGAAAAGCCTGTTAAGCCCTGTAATATCCGGCACAAAGGTATAATTTACTTTTATTTATAAATTACTAGACCTCAGGAGTGGTAACGCATCTTTATGGAAATCATTGATTTCTGTGTAGATGTTTCTTGGATACAGTTTTCACTTACCATCAATGAGAACTGCATGTTTTTTTGCAATTTTAAAAAGCCAAACAAGCATAGTTACATTTCATTTCACATGAACGTATTTATGTAGATCATAAAAATGGGCGGCGAAATTAGTTTGAATATTTCATGAGGTGGGCGCGCGTTTAACCGACGATATCGACAAACAATTTCTTATCATTTACCTGGCCACATCATAATGTGACCAATGGACAGTGAACATTTTATGAAAACACCCATTTCATTTTTTTTTACATGTCATGGCATGGAGAAGGTAATATGCTACTTGTACTATCGAGTGCCGTTATCTAATTGACCTCTGCCAGTAGGAACACATTAAAGTCAGAAGCTTACAAAGAATTCATTTGTAACTTACCGTAAAATGAAGCTACCAATTTAGTCATAATAATTCCTGAAATCCCATTCGGTTCACATAATTAGCCCGTATAAACATGAAGGATTTCAAGACGATAATGTATAATTGATTGAATTACGAAACAATAGTAGGCATAGGTCAACATGCTTAGTGCGTTGAATGGTGGCGTAGCAAATAGCATTAATATTCAATCCCACGTCAGCTAACCTTATCCCTATGCCTATCAGTTATAATTGTAAAGATAACTTTGAAGTAGTTGCTTAAACTTATTGAATATATTTGAATACCTACTTTAATCTGGGACATGGGCATCACTATCTATATGGTAATCAATTATTTTTACTGATGGTAGAGTTCCAGTGTCGGAACTTGTAGGCACCACTGCATTACCTAATCTGTCTGCCGCCAAAATAGTAATCAGCAATACCGTGTTCCGGTTAGAATGATGTATGACTATAATGGCTATCCTCAGGGTGGCATCGTATCTGAATTTCAACCTCTGGTACTTATTGAACTACATGAACTGCACGCTTGTTGCCTTTATAATAGGTACAAAAAGATAAGGTCTGTAAAATAGTTTCATTTGAAAGTTCTTACTCTATAAGAGATCAAGATAAAGCCACTCCGGCTCACAAAATTCTAAATAACCTTCTGCAGATTATACAGGTAGCAAAATATCTGAACATATTCTTCTCAAACTACTTCACAGAGTCGTGTTAGTGCAAAGAGCAGTTCACCACAAATGCTACCTAGATTTTCAGTAAGCACGTCTCTGTAGATTATTAAGTTTAGCTTTGCATTCAGTTTAAATTAAATTTCTATATCTACAACGTTTGAAAATAATTTGAATATTCTTTTGCTACAAATTGTGCTAAATAGGCGAGCTTGCTTAAAATAAACTATTTTTTTTTCATAAAGTTACATTTTGGTAAAGTTTAAAGTGTTTATTTTCTTGAGAAATGTAAATTTAAGTTTGTTTAAAATAATAGGTACCTAACCAAAAAATCTTAAAATGATTGCTTTGAAACTTTGGACCAGATATGCAGTAGACCTGTGAAGCAATAACTGAATATAATATTAAAACCGCAAGCAAAAATTTAGAACCCTTCGTGCGCGTATCGTACCACCCACGAAGTGATCCCTATAATTATTTTAAAAAATTACGTGTGTTATATAGGACCGCTCTTGAGTATTTATTTTATTTTAATTGTGAATATATAACGAAATATTCTGTGAAAAATTCAAGTACCTACTTATAACCATTTGCAATATCGAGCAAAGATGCAATCTTAATGCGTGTAAATTGTGTATGTGAGTATTTGTATAAAAAAATATGCAAGTCGACTTATCGTATTCGCGTCTGGTATGGAAATAATACCACAGGGCACTACAAAGATATAGGTGTTCAAGGCATTGGCGCTTAGTTCCGAAGACTAGTTTATGGAAATCGCGACCACGGGTTTAATATTCAACGAGGGCAACAAAGTGAAAACTTTCCAACCTTATAATTCCAATTTTTGCTGTCACTGCGCGAACCAAGGAAAATCTTTGAATAGGTACTCAAGTAATTGCGGCGGTGCTGTGTGCATTGTTTCGTCTTATTTGTTCTAGACTATTAACATCTTAACGAAATATGTTGGAATAATTTATTACAATATACGTGGTAAACTCTTTGTTTGAGGTTCCATTGTAAGTTTCAGCAAGGATTTGACTTAGTATTAGTTTTTGGAAGATTTTGTGATTTCGGTCTCTATTCACAAGTGTGCTGATAGTCGTCGTGGACGTCTATAAATCCAAAACTTCACTGCCTCGTTGGTGTAGTGGTTTCAAGCGCGAGGCTGGGCTGAAGGTCCCCAGTTTGGTTCCTGCGTCGGGTATAGTAGTATTGTGGTTTTCTTGAAGAGAAATTGCCATAGCCTACGAGGAAACCTTATAATGTCGCCATGGTGAGCTTTGTCAGAATAATACATATTTTTGCGCGTTCACTTTGCGCACTTTGATACCTGCATAGTTGACCAGTCTCCAATGAGATTATTGCCCAGTGAAGTCACAATGGATGACTCGTAACAAGCTGTCTAGGTCTAATTAAAAATCTATTGGGATTGGCAGCCGCGACCAAATTAAAATGTCCACGCAAAGCTTGGTAATAAAGCGGCCTAGTGCGAGTCGGATTCGTGTTTACAGGGTATCGTACAAGAAAAAGAATTTCCTGTGTTATCACAAATATCACAGACTTCAACTGGTGGTAGAGCTCCAGTGACAGAGCTCGCGGGCGTAGACACCATCGCATCACCTAATCTTCTTGGTGCTAAATGGTAGTGTCCAGCACTATAATGTTTCAATGAGGTGTTAATATGTAGTAGTAGATGTAGTAGTAGGTAGTAAATGTTAGGCTACTGTTACTTATCAGACCCGAAACAAATATCTGTAGGCCGTACAAATATTTGTCCGGGTGCGGGGATCGAACCCTTCGAATCAAACGGTCGTCTCATACCGCTAGACTAACCGGGTCGTCAAAAGTGTGGAGCTGTGCATGAACCTAAGCATATTAAAAAAAAGTTAAGAAACTTGCCAGATTTCATATACAATGATGTCACTTTGCGATTCGATTACAATAATGTTCACCTGATATTACCCTCCAATGGGGTTGTATTACATAAACAGGATGTTAATTACCATAAATTATTCGTCACTAATGTAAACAAGACTATAGGGACATTAGTAAGCTCATTAATTACTAGGCACCGGCGAATTATAGGTAATTATTTGCATGTAGATCACATGGATGGTAACTGAATTCTGCAGCAAATAGACATCTTCTCAAAGACCGGAGGTCAAAATGTGGTTGCGATGTCATGTCTCCGCTGAGGCCCAAGTTGTTTTGTTTCTGTGGTAGTCTACCATTTGCTGGATGATATTCCCCGACACTGGTACTCTACCATCAGTAAGAATTTGATGTCTCTGCTGCAAAATCATAGTTTTCAGTGGGAAACTCAAGGAAATGTACGATTCTATGCTTTTTCATAAATAAAAATTATAAAAAAACCATAATCAGAATAGAAGAATATGTATGTCTTCACGCCAGGTCCCTAACGGGGTAGGCAGAGAGTGTAGAGCGCCAGATATCCCGGTCCCGGTTCTGACATACCTCTCGTGCCTCATCTACTTACCTCTCCCTCTCCCTCTCTCTCTCTCTCTCTCTCTCTACGAAAAATATCTTAAACACAAATCCGTCAGACATTGAATAAGATAATATAAGAGATATAAATTAGTTTTATAATCATCAGTGTCGTTCCTTTTTCAAAAAAAAAAAAGAAGAAGAAAGTTTTGAACAGAAAAGCCGCATCGGGGACGCAGTACCGCATCATTACAAGTGGCCGCTCAACTTTTTCATGCAACCATGAATATTCAATACGGCATTGGTAATGCTGGATGCTTCAAAGTTGACTGAATTCCCCTTAACTAAGTTGAAGTAGTTTGCGGACAAAATAGCGTTGGACTAAAATAGTATTCAGATGTGCAATATTAGAAATAACTAAAAATGAATGTATGAAAAGGATAACAAAATGAATAAGTGATAGAATCATTATTTTTGAAAAAAAAAAATGGTTCCTAGCAATAATAATAGTAGGACGTAGTCAGCACATTAGGTACGTCTACTAAATAGACGGCTCCTTCAACATTGCAACATGCTTTTTACGAGAATGGTCTCCTTGAAAGATTCATTTTTATGATTTTCATTGCTCATCTTGTTTATTATTTTATTAATCATGATCATCATCAGAAATAATAGAATTATATAGGTCAAATCCCTACTTAATATTATAAATGCGAAAGTAACTCTGTCTGTCTGTCTGTTACCTTTTCACGTCCAAACGACTGAACCGATTTTAAGGCGACGCCTTGAAGATTTTGGTTGCAAGGATACCGATTTTTCTCAACAATAACCAAAGCGAACAAAATGAAATTTACTGTCAAGATTCATCATGTTTTTGACTATATTTTGTCCATAGCAAAACACGATTGGTTAATCTTTATAACACAAAATAATTAAGCGAAAATACCTCGAAAAAATCAGGGATTCCTATTTTACCAACATTGGGGACCGATTTGAGGGTCCAAAATTTGTACATATATTAATCAAAACTAACACTACAATCGGTACATAGGTTTTGTCCAATATATATGTAGTTTTAAAGTTAAATCAATAAAACCGTTTTGTCGCTTACGCCATTTCTGTTTACGCGAGTTTCTACGAGATTTCGCCCCCGCTGTGCCCGCGCAGCAGTGTTGCTAAACTATCGATAGTTGCGCTATCGATAGTTGACCTCGAAAAATAGTCGATAGCGCGATAGTACTATCGAAAATATCGCTATGCTGCAATACTATCGATACTATCGATAGTAGCGATAGTTAAAAATAAGCAATACTTTTGCCAAAGATCAATAGTATCGATAGTATTGTTATAAACAATAGTCAATAAGGTCAATAGCATCGATAGTATCGATAGTTTAGATAGTATCGATGTTTGATTGTTATTTTGTAGAAATCCGGATATGGACCCCGACTATGCCGAATTACAAAATGACGGTGTTTTTTTTTCAATCTGATCACCTTTATCATCACTCCAGCTGATCTTTTTCTATGTAATGGAAGTGGTAAACAAGCATGCAGTTCACATTGATGTTAAGTGATGACTTCAGACTATAAACACTCACACAAGACCAAGGACAACATGCAGATGCGTCACCACTCCCGAGGCCTAAGGTGTTATGCCTTGGTGTCGTATATTACAGAGCCGTACATTACCACCTGACCGGAACACGATAGTGCTAAACACTACCATTTAGCGACCAGTATATTAGGTAATGCGGTGGTGCCTACGGAATTGGTATGATATTGTGGTAAGTTTCACTTAACATTTAGTTTTTGTTTCATGTGAATCGGTTCAGAAATAAAAAAGTTATGTCAATTTAAAGAATCGTATCGAATATAAGCTATTCTGTATCTTAGTTCTATCTTTTAGGGAGTTTCGTACCTATTATTATACGGACGGACGGACAGACAGACAGGCAGCGGAGGATTAGTTAATCCTCCGTTGCCTGTCTGTTTGTCCGTCCGTCCGTCTGTCCGTCACCAGGCTGTATCTCATAAATGGTGATAGCTAGAAAGCTAACATTTTCACAAATATGTATTTCTGTTACCGCTATAATGTAGACGCTTAAAATTTTCACAGAATTTTTAGGTCTTATGTTGTATTGTAGCTTCCATAATAAATCTATATACATATACAAATAAATAAAATTGGAGTGTCTGTTAAATTAAAATAACCACTTTTTACTAAACGCATATGTATGTATAAACGGTACATATATCAAAACAACATTTTTTACAATTTTTGTCTGTGTGTCTGTCTGTCTGTTTGGCGGGGCTAATCTTGGGAACGGCTTTTATCTCCATACATACAAACATACCTACATACAAATAAGTAGAATTGGAGTGTATCCGACTTTGACGGGACTTCCACGGGTAGGTAGCTGATGTAACAAGGAGTAACTTAGGCTACTTTTATCTCCATACATCCATACAAACATACATACCTACATACAAATAAGAAGAATTGGAGTGTCTTCGACTTTGACGGGACTTTCACTGGTAGTTAGCTGATGTGATAAGGAGTAACTTAGGCTACTTTTATCTCCATACAACCAGACATACATACATACCTACATACAAATAAACAGAATTTGAGTGTCTCCGATTTTGACGGGACTTTCACTGGCAGATAGCTGATGTAATAAGGAGTAGCTTGAGCTACTTTTATCTAGATTCAACCATACATACACACATAACTATAAACAAATACATAGAATTCAAGTGTCTCCGAGTTTGACAGGACTTTCACTGGCAGATAGCTGATGTAATAAGGAGTAACTTACGCTTCTTTCATACTAGCTGCGCCCACGACTTCGTCCGGGTAGATACTGAACATCATACTTTTTGTCACGTAGACGAAGTCGCGGGCACAGCTAGTCTACACTAAAACCAGAGATCAAATTTCAGAAGCGTTGTGACCCCTGAGACCACACACACAAACACACACACACAGACACACATAGGTACACTTTAATTCTGAAAAATAAATTCTACTATAAATACACAACTCACTTTAGATTTTTACTTTGTATGGATATGAGAGCAACCGTCTAAGATTCGCTTCAGACTTAGTACCTATAAACCATTCATGAAGGAAGGTTTGCTTTAGTCGTAATATTGCTAGCATGAACTTTAAAGTTTCAAGAAATATAAAATTATGTAAGCGGAATCGTATGTTACTTAACAACTTTCAAGTTCGAAAGTAAAATTTAACTTCAATCGCAAATTCGACCAGCTACTTCGTATAGTTTTGTTATAAGTATCACAATGAGGACTTAATTAATAATATGCAAAAAAAAAAACAGTCAAGTACTTGCGTTCACAGGGTTCCGTACAGAAATAGCAATACAAAGTATTACTTCACAACTATTTGAAAAAAAAAAAATATTTATCTTCCTTAACACGTTAGCTGCCATGCATAAAATTACTTTTTCCGTTCGAGCTTTGGGGGACAATGTTGAGCGACATTGAAGTTTTCCATTCAAGCCGCGTCTGACAATGCTGACCGCGCGTCAGGTTTGTGTTCAAAACTCTCTATTGCGCCAACAGACAACAGTATCGATATAATTCACTTACACGGTGACCCGCGCGGCCCTCTAGTTCAACTTACATAGCTTGGTTTTCTTAAAAAGGGGTTTTGACTTAGAAAAAATCGCACTTGAAAAATGTGAATCACTGATTGAGTCTTTTGGGTTTTATCATAACGTAAATACACGTTTTCTAGATAAATACAACTAAATTAAATAATAAAAAAGACATAATTAAACCCGTATCAGTAGAACTTCTTAAATAAATTTAAATTAACTTCTAAAAAAAAATCAAACGTTACAGTTAATGGACTTTAGTGAAACATTCAACACATAGATAGGGTTCATCAGAACAATTAGCACAAAAAGTATTAACTTTTTAGTCCTGTTTTTAGCTATTAAACGGCCTTGGAAAGTCACCATATCCATATAGCATTTTTTTATGTTTTGGAAGTGGCAAACAAGCATGCAGTTCACATTGGTGTTAAGTGATGACTGCAGCCTATGGATACCCACACAAAGACCAAGGTCAAAATGCAGATGCGTTACCACTCCTGAGGCCTCAGATGTTATGCCTCTGTGCCGGAAATTACAGGGCCGCGGGGGTGTAATTTTGGGGTCGCGAGGGTGAGCCGCAACATGACCCCGCTGCCCTACCAAACGAATATTTTGATGTTTGGCCGCGGAGGCCATGGGGGTCAATGTTGTGCGATGAATAATAAATATTTAAAAAAGATCTATTTCAGTGTATGTTTAAATAAAACATATTATTTAAATACATAAGGTTTCTAAATATTCAATAAAAATAATATACAAAAAATTAAGATGTTGAGGGTTTTTAGGGTTTTTTTTAGGGTTTTTAGGTTCGCACAACATTGACCGCGTTGGCAGTTAACGTGTTAAGTGTCCTTCATATTTATATATGGGTTCTATTTATTCCTTTTGAGTTACGGAACCTTAAATTTTTTTACATAGCTTCATTATCAAAATTTATTGTGTGCATACGAGTACATCTCCCAAAAGACATACAACATGTGCAATTCAAATAAAACTATATAAAAAAAATCGTATGTGTTATTGCAGAAAATAAAAAATATTACAACTCGTTTTGGGTATTGTGTATACTCCTAACTACGATACTCAAGTCCCTTTTATTATGTAACGTTCATCCCACACCGATCCAAACACTTTCAGAACTCGTGCCCTGCGCGAGATTTCAGAGCCATCCTAAATAAACAAAATGCTTTCCAAATGGAGGAAATAATTTTTCTAGCGGTACACCGTTATTCTTGCCGCGTCTGGCACGTAATTAGTTCGGGCGTAGAGTTCGTTTTATTTTAACCACTGCGGCTGCGGTTTGAGTCTTTAATGCAGAAGGCGTGTCTAATCCTACATCAAGTGTTTCCTTTAACGTTCCACCAGTTTCAAGTCGGCGCTGGTTTTAATGCAAACATTTACAGAGCATCATCCTATAAAGCATTCGCGCGACTTTTCGAATAGAGAATTTCTAAAGACGAAACAGATTGAATTCGTTTTCGGGCCGAAGGACCATGACACCTCATGTCATGAAATGAAGAGATATATTAACAGACACTAGCGTGACCCGTATTTCCACTAACGATTTTATGCATGGACACTGCTCTGTTGCTACTGGTTAAAGCATGTTGTTAACTTGTTAAAGCTGACACAGTCTTTCTGATGAATGTGCCGCTGAATTTGCAGCGAAATTTGACGAAGCCGCAGCGACTGTGGTTTGAGTCTTTATTGCAGGTAGCGTGCCTAATCCTACATGAAGTGTTTCTTTTAACGTTCCACCAGTTTCAAGTCTGCGATGGATTTAGTACAAAAATTAACAGAGCATCATTCTTTTAAGAATTCCAGCGATATTATCTACTAATGAACCATTGCGCGGGTCATAGGACTAATGAGGTATCATGACATCAGTCTGGCAAAACTCTATATCTTCTTGTGAATCGCGGGACCAAGGAACCGGGATTTTACTTTTGATCCTTAAAGATAAAAAAGGCTATAAGTTTTAATTTATTCCGTGGAGCGAATTGTGAAATTGTCGAATATAGGTAGTAAGAATATATATATTTGACGCTTTAAAAATTTTTGTAACGCTATTTTAGATCTAGACCTCGATATATATCGATATATATATCGACCACGGAAGATTTAACACTTTTCAAGAACGAGTTTTCAAGAAACTGAGTGGCACAGAACAATGCCAACCTGTTAGCAGTAACGGCAAATTTATATTCTTAAAATTTATGCATTAGGTTCATATTTGGACTGCACAAATATGACCATGTTTCCAACTTTCGCAAACAGCTCAAATGGCTCCCAATCCATCTTCGCCGGAATACTCATGTTTTGTTTCTGCTGTACAAGATATTATTTAATCCAGAAACACCCATTTATTTAAAAGAACGCTTTGATTACTTGTACCTCTCTAAATCTAAGTTCCTTCGCTCTTCTGTCAATTTAAAACTTAAAATCCCTGCACATTCTTCCAACTTCCTAGCGAACTCCTTTACTGTCACAGCTGTTCGTTTATGGAATGCTCTCCCCTTAACTGTGAGGCAGGCTCAAACTATCAATTCATTTTTCGGGTTGCTCACTTCCCTCTAAAATGGTCGAGGAGGGCAATGGCTGTCACATGCGTCATACTCGTGAACGGGTGCTGTTGGTGGGGACTGGTCTGTTCTGGTTTGCAGGGGCTACATCACATTTAGTAGATAGCAGTTTATTTGCATCTATGCTATGGACGTTGACATTATTTGATTTTTCACGATAATCTGTACTAGATTTAAGCTTTCATTTAAAAGAGCTCTTACTGAGTTTGTTGGGTAGCGGAGTTCTTCTCAGTAGTGACTGCACTTGGAACTCTGCTAAGTGAATAACATTGATCTTGACGAATAAGTTTTTCTTTTTCTTCATTTATTATCATTGAAGGAATTGAAAAATTTTATGATTATTATGTTTTAACCAAATAGTTTAAATTTTAATTTTTAATTTACTATTAATATATGATTTTTCTTTACTATATGTAATGGTTATTCGCTCTAGGTAGTTTATGATTTATTGAGGTTTTGAAAGTATCTGTAAAGATCTATTCGAAATAAAAATATTTTCTATTCTATTTCTATTTCTATTTCTATTTAAAAAGCAAGTAATAAATCATTATCTGTCCGTGTAATTATACTTCCAATTCCTCCGATATTATTCTTTTATTCTGTCCATAAAGTTATTATTGTTCCTGTAAAGTAAGTGCTATTATTTAATTCTTTGTAATTTGTACGCCCCTTTTGTTATTAATGTTGTATGTTCTTTCTGATCTGGTTGCCTGGAAGAAATTGTTGTGTAGCAATAAGGCCGCCATTTGTGCTTGTCCTTAAATTGTATCTTGTCTATTCCTGTGTGTACAATAAAGAATATTGTTGTTGTTCCTCCCAACCTGGGAGTATGAATTATTTTTCATGATAGGGATATTTGTAGGGAACTCCATCTATTACCCGTAGTCGTCAAAGAGAACTATGCATGACATGAAGAGAGATATTATGAAAACGGTACCTACAAGTGTGCCTCAATTACTTCTTAATGTTTTCCTATAGCCTTTGCTATGAATATTACTTTTGATACATCTTAGTTTTCAAATCCTTCCGACTATTCTAAAGATAAGTACGTTTAAACGAACTAACAAAAAACTCCTCTGATTCACATAATTAGTTCGGGCGTCGAGATCGTTCGTAGCCGCTGCGGCTGCGGTTAGTCTTTAATGAAGAAGGCGTGTCTAATACAAGTGTTTCTTTTAACGCTTCAACGTCGGCGCTATGTTTATTTACAGAACATTTTTTACAACTTTGTGTGACTTTCCATATGGAAAATCACGACAAAAGACAGTTTCTATTAGCTATTCCACGCGAACGAAGTTGCGGGCACAGCTATAAACTAGCTGTGCCCGCAACTTTTTTCGCGTGGAATAGCTGACGTCGGGACGCTGGGCGTCGGGTCGCTGGGCGTCGGGATGCTCGACGTGGAGACGCTGGGGGTCGAGACGCTCGTCGTCGGGACGCTGGGCGTCGGGACGCTGGGCGTCGGGACGCTGGGCGTCGGGACGCTGGGCGTCGGGACGCTGGGCGTCGGGACGTTGGGCGTCGGGACGCTGGGCGTCGGGACGCTGGGCGTCGGGACGCTGGGCGTCGGGACGCTGGGCGTCTGGACGCTAGACGTCGGGACGCTGGGCGTCAGGATGCTCGACGTGGAGACGCTGGGGGTTGAGACGCTCGTCGTCGGGACGCTGGGCGTCGGAACGCTGGGCGTCGGGACGCTGGGCGTCGGGACGCTGGGCGTCGGGACGCTGGGCGTCGGGACGCTGGGCGTCGAGACGCTCGATGTCGGGACGCTGGGCGTCGGGACGCCGGTCGTCGGGACGCCGGGCGTCGGGACGCCGGGCGTCGGGACGCCGGGCGCCGGGACGCCGGGCGCCGGGACGCCGGGCGCCGGGACCCCGGGCGCCGGGACGCTGGGGATCGGGACGTTGGGCGTCAGGACGCTGGGCGTCGGTTCACTGGGCGTCGAGACCCTCGACGTCGGGACGCTGGGCGTCGAGACGCTCGACGTCGGGACGCTCGACGTCGGGACACTGGGTGTCGGGATGCCGGGCGCCGGGACGCGGGGCGCCGGGACGCCGGGACGCCGGGCGCCGGGACGCCGGGCGTCGGGACGCTGGGCGTCGGGACGCTGGGCGTCGGGACGCTGGGCATCGGGTCACTGGGCGTCGGGACGCTGGGCGTCGGGACGCTGGGCGTCGGGACGCTGGGCGTCGGGACGCTGGGCGACGGGACGCTGGGCGTCGGGACGCTGGGCGTCGGGTCACTGGGCGTCGGGACGCTGGGCGTCGGGACGCTGGGCGTCGGGACGCTGGGCGTCGGGACGCTGGGCGTCGCGTCGCTGGGCGTCGGGACGCTGAGCGTCGGGACGCTGAGCGTCGGGACGCTGGGCGTCGGGACGCTGGGCGTCGGTATGCTGGGCGTCGGGACGCTGGGCGTCGGGTCACTGGGCGTCGGGACGCTGGGCGTCGGGACGCTGGGCGACGGGACGCTGGCGTTGGGACGCTGGGCGTCGGGACGCCGGGCGTCAGGACGCCGGGCGTCGTGTCGCTGGGCGTCAGGACGCTGGGCGTCGGGACGCCGGGCGCCGGGACGCTGGGCGTCGGGACGCTGGGCGTCGGGACGTTGGGCGTCGAGACGCTGGGCGTCGGGACGCTGGGGATCGGGACGCTGGGCGTCGGGACGTTGGGCGTCAGGACGCTGGGCGTCGGTTCACTGGGCGTCGAGACGCTCGACGTCGGGACGCTGGGCGTCGAGACGCTCGACGTCGGGTCGCTGGGCGTCGAGACGCTGGGCGTCGAGACGCTCGACGTCGGGACGTTGGGCGTCGAGACGCTCGACGTCGGGACACTGGGCGTCGGGTCGCTGGGCGTCGAGACGCTCGACGTCGGGACACTGGGCGTCGGGTCGCTGGGCGTCGAGACCGGCGACGTTGGGACGCTGGGGATCGGTACGCTGGGATCGGGATACGTTAAAAATATTCTATATGATTTTTTAAGGAACATACTGGGGGGCTGGGAATCGTATTCTCTTAAATTTATTTATTGATGATAAGAATCAATAGATATCTATATAAAAGTAAAGGTCTTAATTAATCTGTATATAGTCTTCCTAGACCTTTCGTATTTATCAGCCATCTGCCTTGTAAATCCTGAGAGTTTGTCGTTATTTAGGTCTCCCACACATAACTGCGAATTTGCATCGCATCGCAAATATCTTGTAGCTCGCACGAATGCATCGCTTGCGATGCGGCATCGCATCGCATCGATCGCAGTTTTGTATGGCCGCCCTTAGCTGCGTTGCCTGTATCCAATAATAATTGTCTCCATAATTACTAGACAAAGGTTGACATTTAAAAAATGCTTCATCTGCTTAGATCAATAATTATGAATGTAATTAATATAGTAAACAAAAGTCGAGAATAGAAATAAGCAAATAATAATCTGCCACGAATTAATGATTAAATTAATACGACATGGATTCGTAAGAAATAAAATTCATTTATGTTCACAATTGCAGTGTCACTGCAATTGTTTTGTATTCCGAATCGAATTACTGACCGTAGTTATGTAACTTTCCTTATTTTATGAGGTGTTTACACTTAGTTATTTAAATATATTTCTTAACTTCAGACATACACTGCACCTGTGCTGCATAAAATACTCGAATAAGTCACAAGAAAAGCCTGCATGGTTGTGACTTACTAAATGTGTTATTTAATATTCAGATATTCGCAATTTATATTGCGAGAATTTCTCTTTTAAATCAATTAAGAGAAAAAATAATTTCAACTAAAATCAAAAATAAAATACGCTTACACTCACTGCCCCACATTAGCTATAAACCTGTGTCGTCGGCGCCGTTGTACACACAACACCCAGACCCGAAACAAATATCTGTAGGCCATACGAATTATTGTCCCGGTGCGGGCATCGAATCCGCTACCCTTCGAATCAAACCGTCATCTCAGACCGCTGGACTAACCGGGTCGTCAATTAAAAACAAACATTTTTTTAAAATATTTTCATGTTTCAATTTTTGGTATATGTGACCTGCTCGTGAACCCGTAGCAAGATTGAATCTTGCGTAGATATCACAACCGTCCAAATGCCGGCTTAGTTGATCCACTGAAGGGTCAGAACCGCAAAAACTCCCTCGTAATAAATTTCAAACACATTTCACTCACACGACAACTACCGACTACACTTTAATTAAGAGGGTTAAAGAAATTACACCTCGTTTTTGCCTTCGAGTTCCGCTCGGTCATTCATTATTCACGATAACGTTACATGGGAACCAGGGAAGTAAACATTTCGCATTTTCCAGTTACCGTTTTGATCATGACCGCAAAGGTGAAATTCAAATTTCAGTTGATTTGATTCGAAATAAAAGAAATCAGTTTTGGATTTGAAAAGAAGAATTTTAAATTGAGTTTTTTTATGTAATCTATATATATAAAAATCAATTGCTGTTCGTTAGTCTCGCTAAAACTCGAGAACGGCTAAACCGATTTGGCTAATTTTGGTTTTGAATGATTTTTGGAAGACCAGGAAAGGTTAGCCTCATGGACTGGATGATGCACGTGTTGCAACGGCTACCTGAATGGGAACAGAAGAAGCGGAGGCAGAAGGGCAAGTGTCCCAGTGGATAACTAATCAACAATGGATCAGTCACAAAGTCGGTATTGCTTTTATAGGCGGTACGGAAGGACAAAAAAAGACATAGAACTAGGACAAAAGCGATTTAATCAAGCGGTCGCCACTGGGATAGTTCATAGAATTCTTTTTATTATCGTATAAGCCTATGGAGGAAGCTGTGAGAGGCAAATTACAAAGACTTATTGAATGAAGAATCACCGTTAAATATGATGTTATATAAAAAGTGTACAAGTTACTGAATTTCAACTTAAAAAAATTTAATATCACAGAGTTTTAATACCTACATATCAAGGAAAAAATATTAATATTTTGATTGCTATTTGTGTCAAAGCCATTTCGAGTGATTGATTGTATATTTTTGAACGTTTATGTAATAAAAGTCAAAATGCAGATGTTCTGCCGACCCTGTAGTTGAATTTGTTTTGCCCCTGTGATAGTTATTGCGAGGCCATACTTCACCATCTAATCGGAACAAAATAGTGCTGTAAAGTACTATTTGGTGATACGTAGACTGTTTACTTCAAATATTAATACATACACTTAGCTACCTAGGTCTCACAACAATCAATTCTTCTTCCGTTTTCATACAACCAAATTACATACATAATAAAACATAGGGACTGGCTTCGCTTATTGTAATAAATATAAACCCCCGTATTCATAAACGTACATTAGATACGTTTTAGCTATTTAATGCTTTGTCTTTGTAAGTTGCATTGTCAAATGTGCAGGATAGAAAAAGACAAAGGAGAGATTAGCAACATTTTAGCTGAAGTACGTTTATGAATAAGGGGGATAAAATACAAGATTCTCGACGGGCAAACAGGACTAAAGTCAATGTAGTGCTTTTAGTTTCACTTTTATATTACTGTCGATTATTTCCTTAAATTACCTGATGGACTGATCAGTACATTACTATCTATACACAATCATCTGAGTCAAAAAGCAAGAGTTATTGCGCCTGTCAAATACTTTCAAGATTTACGGCTCCAAGGTATGCAACTTATCACCCTCTGAAGAAACTTGATATTGTGCAAAGGTATGTCCTCATTTTCAAGCCTTAAGTTATGTGCCAATAAAGTTTGTCGCTTCACTAAGCCTTACAGCATCTTATCTATACTGTACGGAGAAATGATTATTTTAATGGTCAAGTTCGTTTTCTTTTTCATAACTTCCACATTGTTTTGTCCCTTCTTTGAAATGCATTATCCATCTCACGATGAAGTGTTTATTTTTAAAGTGAATTTACTATAATTGTTGTTGACATTAATGTTAGGTACATAAAGTACATAAATAACGTATAAATTTAAAGATGCCTATAGATTTAAAACCTTTGCGTGCGCTGGGTCTAGAATTTAGTTGTGGCAGAGTAGAACATTATCATCATCATATCAGCCGAAAAATGTCCACTGCTACACCAAAGCCTACCCATAAGGGCGTGCCATGGTCGCCACGCTTGGCATGTGGATCGGCGACCTATCCATCTACGAATTCCGATACATTGCAATGGCATATTTTTTGCAAAACCGCAATGACAACTTTCTAAAAAGCTCTTTAGAAAAGAGTAAACTGTCAATTAATGATTAATACTTAAAAAGTCTAATTAATGGCCCTACTCAAATTGTGTAAAAGGGTCGACCAGGTCAAAGACTGGTAAGAGGATTTGCCATTTAAAGTAACTAACTAGGTATACCTTTAGATTACATCAACCACGTAAAGATAGGTACTTAATCCTTACTTTACGTATTTGGAAAATGTTGACGCCCGTCGTTAGTAGGTATGTTTTGATTTGTTTTTATATTAACACATTTTTGGTTTAATTACAGGATTATTTGTAATCATCAATTCCACATCATCGTTTGGCCTGGTAATTTTTCTTACTGTGGTAAAACTTCTTCCGCTATAATATATAACAAAAAAAAAACAGGCTACTGAGGCAGTCAACGTTATTATTCAGGCTGGCAGGTTATCGCGCTCGCCATTTGTCCGATGAAGTAGACGGGATTTCGGGACAGCCTTTGTAAACTCACAAAATGTTTTGAGGCGTCCAATTGAAACCACTTTTTTAAATATGTTTTTAGATATATGCAAGTTATAAATATGCACTTACAATTATATATGTTTGCTTAAATTTATTATTATATTAATTAATATTATATTATTTATTATTAATATTAAATTAGTTATCTCACTGCCATTTTCTTAATACAAAAACTAATAACACTCAATTGTATAGTATTTATTATTTTTAGACGTTTTTGATGACCTGGAAAAAACCGTTCTCTACGCGAACAGAACAATACTAATACTGATTTCTTAATAGGTATTCTTATTCTATACTGGCTGTACCTAAACGCGACTTTGTTCGCGTAGAAAAGTCACTTTGGGACTTTAGGCAACGCTTTTAGATATACATTTTACAAAACACACCTTAATGAAAAAAAAACTTAATAAAAAATGACTAAAACCTTCATAATGTTTTCATAATGTGGCCACAGTGTGTGGAAAGTAAAGAAGGCAAGTTCGTTAGGTGAGTCTATATTTACGCCTGGAAAGTTTTTGACTAACATGTGGTTGCTTACTTTATACAAACGAGGTTTCTAGAGTTTTATGAAAACAATTTAGGTACAAGGCAATTTTTGATGTATCATTATGTAGGTGTGTAATATTCCATTCCTCCACAAATCCATTTAATTTTATCCTCCACAATTATATTTATCTCTCAATTGTGGGTTTCATGTTCGAAATTATTTATGTACGTTAAAGGATGATAATATATAAATTAATGACCAAAACTGTCCTTCACTAATGGGCGGTGCGGTCTTTACATCTCGACGAGATCACTATTTGTGACCAAATTCCAATTTAACCGTGTAACGAATAGACAGACTAACGAGTGATCCTTTAAGGAACCCGTTCTTTTTCTTTTGAGCCATACGGAACCTAACAAGTGCTAACTGGTCACTGGAGAGCAATGGCTGATTGCTGACTAGATATCCAACGAAGTATTGACTAGTCAGCATTCATAGGTCGCAGTTTGGCAAGTCGACTGTACCAACTAAATTTTATCTATCACTACTTTAACGAACAAAAACGGCCGCAAACCAATTTATCATTGAAAGGCTATATTTCCGATTCACGGAGTGCGCTCAAAGCTTTTCACTTACCAATTAGACTCTAATACATGGGTAATTGATTTCAAATGAGCGCTGATTCTATTAAATGGAGTATAATCACGTGAAAAAGTAACAGCAAAAATTGTTTATAGTCATAAATCGTTTAGGTTAACTTGTAATAAAATTATGTCTACTGCTTTACATGATTTTGCAAGAAATTGCTAATATAAGTTGAAATCAATTCCGCATTGCCTCGTTGGATGGCAATGCTGATTCTTTGACCTAATTTTTTTTTAAAATTGAAATAAAACAACAGTGGGTTGGCCACTAACCCACCCACCTCCACCAATCCGCATTGGAGCAGCGTGGTGGAGTAAGCTCCAGGCCTCCCCCCAAAAAGGGGAGAGACTCGTGCCCAGCAGTGGGACGTATAATGGGTTGCCATTATTATTATTATTTATGAAATAAAACAAATTTGTTGGCATATTTCACTTTCCAGCAGCTATCACCTATAGGTATATTTCTGCATTATGAACTTCGTAACTGCAGATAAATCTTGATTTTATTTGTGTTCAACGATGCAACTACCAGCTAATCGATACAAGTAGCGAGACTGATTCTGATTCTGGCTTCAGGAAGAAAAAAAACGGAATTTCTGCCACGTATCAGTATTCTGCCAGTGCCAGTACCCGTAAGTACCTAGTTACGAATGCTAGTAAGATATAGAGAACCGTGATAGAGTTTCAGCTTCCATTTGCTCCAGTAACCGACATTTCTGCGAGCTATGTGTCCTGCTTTACCAGCCTAGTTTCCAATACCATGCACTACTTTGAGTTCTCTTTTTCTGTGGTTCCGAATGTCGGCCTATCTTTTACCTTTGTCTGCAATATAAATGATCACAAATCACCCAACTTCTTCTTCACACAATTTCGAAATATTATATTGCAAATCAGCATGATTCTTTTCAATACTGACGTACATATATTAACTGGATACGGAGGCATTTTAATGTTGTTAATTCACATCTGATAATCCGACGTGATCTTAATTGAGTTGTTGTTTGTAATGGAATCAAAAACTCAAAGTTATTGTGATATCTGTAGGTATTTTACATATATGTGACTGTTAAGTTCGTAAATGTAAGTTCAAGATTAATAAAACATACCCAACAATTTTATTTACATCGCGTTGACTTTGTACTCAACTTGTTTCAAAATAAGATTAGTAGTACATTGTGGACCTGAAGCAACAAAGCGGTGTACTTAAAATGCAAAACTTGACCGGGATCAAATCCAATAATAGTATTCGCCGCAACCACAAACTTTGCGACAACTAAACCAAATAGTTAGTCGGCAAATATCTTTGCAGCACCCACTCGGAGTTCATAAGTTTCTTTGTTCTGAGAAGTTAAATAAGAATGGTAAACCAAAATCGCTTGAAAAATTAAACCGTTATTTTATTACTTATTAGGTATGCATGATATTTATTTATTTATTTATTTATAAAATATCGATCCTCATTAATAATAATAAAAGAATAAACTTCTCAGAGGAATTACTAAAAAACTAAAATCGTATTTATCGTAGGTACCTACTATGAGAAATAACAAATAGCAGACTGGTTTGGAAAGCCAAACATTTTTTGTTATTACCTAACCTTTGGGACTCCGGGGAAAACTTCCAACTACCCTCTAAATACCACTGGGTGTTCCGGTTACCTGGTGCCCAGAATACTTTGATGCACGAAATCTAGCAAAAAATCAGTTTCATCTAGCTCCGTATTTAAATATGCACACGATTCGCTCACGGATGACTTTGGCTATCGGTTAGCCTACTCAACACTATAATTGAGGGTGGTGAAATAGGCCCAAAGTGTAAAGATTTGATATTTTGGTGAGATACCTACTTTATAAAGTTTTGTTTTCAGGTACTACCTAAACTTGCTCTCAAGAAAGTTTATAAGAAGTTGTTTGAAATAACAGAAATAAATATTCTTGACGTCAATCCGCTACTCACTTTATGATTAATTGCAGTTCGATTGGGGTTGATTAATACATCAGTGAATATCTATACATTTAATAAGACTAGAAATGCGGTTTACGTTCGTTCAAATATATTTCATACTAATAACTTAAGCGATGTAAAAACGTGTCGTGCCATGGCTGGAGATTGTATGGAGATAATGGTAAATGGTGATGTCCGCCATCTTTTGGTTATCTTTGTCAATCTGTCCCTATGGGCAATATAAACACAAAATCTACAGTAAGTACCTACCCATTCAAGAACGTTAGGTTAGGTTTCCGCCTTGTCGTGGCGGGGAGGCTTAGCCGTCGATGTCCCTATACTGGCGAAGCTATGAGGAACCCAGCGAGAGAGCGGCGTTTGGCATGGCTCTGATCGCCACTTGCTGCTGTCATAAGGAGACGGCTGGGAAGAGGTGTACAGGTATGTCGTTAGTCCTGCACCCTATCCCTAGCCGCCTAACGGTGGTCCCGATGTGGGACGTGACGGGGCCACCGAGGAGCTGCGGGGGGACAGTTGAGGGTCGAAGAAGAAAGAAGTGACACTCCCGCTCCCCCGGGGCCGAAGTATATCCATGGACCCCTCCCACCCGCATGGTGTGGGATGCCTGGCATTGTGAGTGGCCGGGGCACAGTTTTTCTTGCGTCGGACTAGGCGTTGTCCGTCGCCCGAATGCAGTTCCCGGGTTGGCTGGCGTGCAGGTGGCGTGGCGTGCTGAAAGGTATGTGTAACACACTTTCCCCTGGAAAAAAAAAGTTAGGTCATAACGATGAATGTTTCGAAAATAGTTACATGAAAAAGAATAAGCTGAATTCTGAAGAAAAAGTACATAAATATTTTAATGAAGCAACAAATTAAAATCACGCTTTCCAAACAATCCACAAAAAAATATATTGGCAACTCCCATGTCCCCCTACTGCGCTCGCCGATTGCCCGGTGAAGTAGACTAGTGTCGTCTCGAGACAGGCAGCGTACGTCAGTGAGTTACTCGAAACCATAATTTTGTTTGTGAAATTGACAAAAGATACTCGTGAATTTTACGTGCCGGTTAACGCTAACTAGGAAGTAATTAATCAACGCTTTACTTGGAAATGGTGAAATAGGACCATAGCCGCCATATTGGCAGCAATCCAGCAAATTACTTTACCGTGTGTTTGCAAAGATTTCGTTACATATTGCTGGATTAGGGTCGTTTCTTATCAACAACGATAGTCGTGGTTATGTTATATTTCGTGACGGTCAAAAAATATTAAACTTTGTGTTGAAGTTTTCTTATCTACTGCGCCATCCAGTTCTGACATCTCATGACGTGCTTACACGCGGTGACACGGCCAATGTCTGTATAATATGTATACTGGTGGTAAAGTTCCAATGGCTTGAGGGCGTAGGCACCACCGCATTACCTTATCTATCTGCCACCAAATGGTAGTGTTCAGCACTATTATGTTACGGTTATGCTTATGGTAATGCATGGCCCCGTAATAACTATCACAGAGACATAACAACTATGGTCTCAGGGGTGGCAAAACATCTGCATTTTAACATCTTGTTCCTGTGTAGATGTCGATAAGCTGCAATTATCATTTAACATCCATGTTAACTGCATGCGAGTATGCCACCGCTGTAACATAAAATAAATTAAACCACCTTCATGTGGCTCTCATTTCTCATTTCAATTGGACTATTGCTAGATTGCTTTAAATGTAAATTACACTGGTTGTATATTTAACACCTATTAGGTATTCATGTCGCGTGTTTCTTAATAGCGTCGATGCTAGGGATGTGAACATACTAATCCGAGATTTCAGTATTTTTGCTCATCTCATCTACCGACGTACTCATAAGCCAGTCCTTATTTGCATATTATTACTAGAATTTCGAGCATATAACCATGTTCTTGCTTATACAGGTTGGTGAGAAAACATTCACAATGTGTTACAGAAATATATGAGCAAATACATGTTAAGTGTCAACTTTAATTACACGGTAAGGGTAGATAGACGGATTAATTTTGATTATAAAGAGTGTAGCTTACTGGCTCTAAGATTATATTTATTAGTTTTAACAACTTTTTTGGGCTTGACAATAGTCATCATATCAGCCATAAGACGTCCACTGCTGAACATAGGCCTCCCCCAAGGACCTCCATGCCGACCGATCGGAAGCGACGTGCATCCAGCGGGTACCTGCAGCCTTGATCAGGTCGTCGGTCCATCTTGCAGGTGGACGTCCTACGCTGCGTTTGCCGATACGTGGTCTCCACTCGAGAACCTTTCTGCCCCAGCGGCTATCGGTTCTCCGAGCTATGTGCCCTGCCCATTGCCACTTCAGCTTGGAAATCTGCTTGGCTATGTCAGCGACTTTCGTTCGCCTACGGATCTCCTCATTTCTGATTCGATCCAATAGGGAAACGCCGAGCATAGCCCTTTCCATTGACCGCTGAGTGACTTGGAGCTTTCGTACGAGACCCATAGTGAGAGACCACGTCTCGGCACCGTAGGTCATCACCGGTAAAACGCACTGGTTAAAGACTTTCGTCTTCAAGGACTGCGGGATGTTTGACGAGAAAACGCTCCTTAACTTCCCGAACGCTGCCCAGCCGAGTTGGATTCGGCGAATGACCTCTTTCTCGAAGTTCGATCTGCCTAGTTGTATAGTTTGTCCTAAATAGACGTAGTCGTCGACAACTTCGAGCATCGAGTTCCCAACGGACACTGGAGTGGGCGATACAAGGTTATTGAACATGACCTTGGTCTTATCCATGTTCATTTTAAGGCCCACTCTTTGGGACACTCGATTGAGGTCTTCGAGCATTGTGCTGAGATCTTCCAGCGACTCTGCCATGACTATAATATCGTCGGCAAACCGAAGGTGAGTGATGTATTCGCCGTTGATATTGATGCCTAGTCCTTGCCATTCCAGGAGCTTGAAGGCGTCTTCCATTGCATTGGTGAAGAGCAGAGGTGAGATGACATCTCCCTGTCTTACTCCCCTCTGCAAAGGAATCGCCCTCGTGCATTGGTCCTGTACTCGGACTGACATGGTGGCGTTTTTATACAGACACTTCAACACTTCGATATACCGATAGTCAATGTGGCAACGCTGTAAAGACTGCAGCACAGCCCATGTTTCAACCGAATCAAAGGCTTTCTCATAGTCCACGAACGCTAAGCATAATGGCCGGTTATACTCCTCGGACTTCTGTATAACCTGCCGCAGCGTGTGTATGTGGTCTATGGTACTATAGCCTTTTCGGAAACCGGCTTGTTCGGGAGGCTGAAAGTCATCAAACCTGCGAGCGAGACGGTTCGTGATCACCCTCGAAAACAGCTTGTAGACATGGCTCAGAAGCGAGATGGGTCTATAGTTCTTCAATAGGGCTTTATCACCTTTTTTGAAGAAAAGCACCACCACGCCTCTGTTCCATGCTTCTGGCGTAGTACCTTCGAATAGGACGGAATTAAAGAGCTTCTGAAGGACTTTCAGTAACGGTGATCCACCCGCTTGCAGAAGCTCTGTAGTGATTCCGTCCTCTCCAGGCGCCTTGTTGTTCTTAAGCTGTTTGAGGGCCATCCTAATCTCGTACAGGCTGATGTCCGGGATATCTTCGGTATAGTGTCGGGTTAATTTGGCTCTCGGGTCTCTGACCAAATCAGAGGCAGGTTGTGCGACCGAGGTATATAACTGCCCATAGAACCTCTCGATCTCCCGCAATACCTCAGGCTTAGTCGACGCTAAACTGCCGTCCTCTGTCTTCAGCTGCATCATCCGGCTCTGTCCAATAGACAGATCCCTTGCAAACACTTTGGAGCCCTTGTTTCGCTCTATCGTTTCCTCAACACATTTTATGTTGAAGGATCTGATATCGTGCCGCAAGGACTGTTGGATCTGTCTATTAAGTTGCCGGTATTTTTCAGCTTCATCAGAGGTCTGCAGTGTCATTGAGCGTCGTTCTGCCATAAGGTTGAGGGTTTGATCGGTTAGTTTTTGAGGTATATTTTGTCGGCGAGTTTTAAAGTATTTATACCCCACCGACTGGACAGTTTCTACCAACCTGTCATTCATATCGTCCACTGAGATGCAATCCTCCAGGCAAGCAAAGCGATTTTTCAATTCGAGCTGAAAGCTCTCGGGGTTTTGTATGTGAGAAATAGTAGGTCGGAGCGTAGACTTCATTAGACGAGATCTTTCGATCTTGATGTTTAAATTCAATGTGCCCCTAACCATTCGGTGATCACTTCCGGTTTTCACCCTGTGAATCACGGAGACATCATTGAATATGTGTTTCTTGTTGGTCATAATGAAGTCTATCTCATTTTTTGTGGAACCGTCTGGGCTCATCCAGGTCCATTTCCTATGAGGCGGCTTCTTGAAGAAGGAGTTCATCATAAAAAGTTCCTCCTTCTCCAGGAAATTGGCCAGCCTCTGGCCCCTAGGGTTCCGATTCCCACATCCAAATTGCCCCACTCTCAGCTCATTATCGCATCTCTTGCCCAGCTTTGCGTTGAAGTCTCCCATTACAACAGTGAAATACGTTTTGGAAGTATGTATGGCCCTACTTATGTCCTCATACATAGCTTCCACCTCGTCGTCCGGGTGTGCCGAGGTCGGTGCGTAGACCTGGATGACCTTCAAGGAATATCTCTTGGATATTCTGAGTATCAGGTACGCGACCCTACTCGACACACTCGTGATGCATTCAATGCTGTTAACGAGAGACTTGTGGACGATAAACCCGACACCACCTTGGGACTTCTGGTCGCCCTCCCGGTAGTAGAACAAGTTGCCAGACTTCAGGGTTATCGTGTCCTCTCCCTCTCTACGGACTTCAGATAGACCTAAGATGTCCCAGTGCAACTTGTTCAATTCTTCTTCCAGCTCAGCAATTTTCTCGTCTGTCCTTAACGTGCGTGTATTGTATGTTACCAGTGATAACCTACGTCGGTTTTCCGTTGTGCATGCCGAAGTCGTTTGACGGAAGCGACTCACCCGGAGATTCTTAGCACCCCTGGCTCCAGAGCTCGACCAGCGCCCGTCTACGCCGGTTTTGCTCCTGGAGCCGCCGGGCACTTGGGGCCTTTTCCTCGTCTGCATTTCCATCTTGGGGGGGTTTAGACCATAACCCGCCACGCTGGTCCAGTGCGTGTTGGCAGGTCGCCAGAGCCTCGTTTGTTATGTAGCAGGGTGCACCACGTGCAGGTGAGGTTGGCTTGGGTCTCGATGGTGTTGGTTGAGACCCCTTACACCCCAATTGACAATAGTAAATATCCGAAAACAACATTTCATATAGTGTGTTAAGTGTGGAAGTGGCAAACAAGCATGCAGTTCACATCGATGTTAAGTGATGTCTGCAGCCTATAGACACTAACACAAAGACCAAGGTCAGAATGCAGATGCGTTACCACTCCTGAGGCCTAAGGTGTTATGCTTCTGTGCCGGAAATTACAGGGCCGTTCATTACCACCTGACGGAACACGATAGTGCTGAACACTACCACTAAGCGGCAAGTATATTTAATGCGGTGGTGCCTACGCCCGCGAGCTCCGTCACTGGAATTCTTCCTGATGATGATAAAGTGCGTTATAATAAAATTAATTTAATTAACTGTTTTAACTGTTTCATAATTTTAATTGAGTAAGTCTCCAATGTATCACATCTTTTACACTTAGTACACTTACGGCCAAATACTCAAACGTCACTCAAATCTAAGTGGGACTTAAAAGTGTTCTGTTTTTATAAAACACGTTCAAACGGCAGAGATAGCGCACATTTGAGCGTTGCTTAAAATTGAGTGACGTTTGAGTATTCGGCCATTACACTAATACAGCGAGTATTGGCAAAAAACGAGCTAGTTACATTACCATGTATTTGCAAAGATTTTAAAGTGTAAATTTATCTAAGTTATTTATTTAACAGCTATTAGGTATTCAAGATGTGATGTACAAAAATCAGTCATCAATTTCAAAACAGCCAACGTAGGAAGAAAAGGAAAAAAAAACATGCAATACAAAACCATCGATACCGTACATCACTGCAGGGTCGACGCGGTTTAACCGAACAGAGGGTAGAGAGGGGACATAAAACGTGGGCATCCAGGCATGAAATTAAACAGCTTGCACTAAGTTGTTAATCGCCTGGACTCCTGCCAGTGCCCAATTTCAAGAAATTGCTGACGATTCCGCAAAGTTTTGGCAGACTCGACTAATTGAATACGGTAACTTTAGAATCGAATACACAGTGACGACTCTACGTAAGAACTTCCGTTGTCATTTCATTTTGTGTCATCGTAATTTCGTTTTGTTCTATAAATGCTATTTGTCAAGTAATTATTATTGTTTACTGGTGATAGATTTAAAGGAGATTCCTTACAACTTACTGTTGGTAGAGGTCGAGTGACGGAGCTGGCGGGCGTAGGCACCTACGCATTACCTAATATACTTGCCGCTAAATGGCAGAAGAGCACTATCGTGTTCCGGTAAAGTGGTAATGTACGGCCCTGTAATTACCGGCACAGAGGCATAACACCTTAGGCCTCAGGAGTGGCGACGCATCTGATTTTTGACCTATAGTCATTGTGTGGGTGTCCATAGGCTGCAGTCATCACTTAACTGTGAACTGCATGATTGTTTGCCACTTTTATAACATAAAAAAAACAACTCCAGGGAAGAAGATCGAAGGAGTGTCTAATATGCACAATCGTATTACCAATTATATATCCAACCTTAAATGGGACAAGCCATAACTGGTGGATTTGTATTGGTATGTATGTATGTATGCTTGAATGCATGTATTTATCTCTGCTCCAGTTATGTGGTAATGTATAGCTCTGAAATGTCTGGCACATATTTGTAATCAATTTAAATAACACTTGATTGTTGAGAGTTAATCTCTAGACAGTCTTATGGTCTACTAACTCATCTTAAATGTTTGAACTACTGCGCAAGGAAACTTCTTTGGTTCCAAACCTCGGCTTAAGGCTAGGCTGTTGTGCATAATAATTATGCGAGAGCGGGTACAACTAATGCTAGTCATTGGTTGGTATGTATGTATCTTCACGCCAGGTCCCTAACGGGGTAGGCAGAGAGTGTAGAGCGCCAGATATCCCGGTTCAGACAAACCTCTCGTGCCTCGTCTACCATTGGTTGGTGATAACTGAAATAATGATTCTGGGGTCATACCAGGGTTGGGCGGGATTATTTCTTTGTTTATACATAACTTTTATCGCACCAACGAAAGTAATGTAATTTCCGGCACAGAGGCATAACACCTTAGGCCTCAGGAGTGGTAACGCACCTGCATTTTGACCTTGGTCTTCGTGTAATTGTCTGTAGGCTGCAGTCATCACTTAACATCAATGTGAACTGCATGCTTGTTTACCACTACTATTACATTAAAAAAGTGGGTTAAACTTCTGGATTAATGTTTTGCGCAATTAGGTTACAATTAAGCTTTTATAGTTCAGTAAATGAGGTTTATGGCCAAGGGTAAGGGCCTTACACAGTGAAGATTTATTGTGGTCTATAAAACAAACTTACTATACCCCTTGAACACGATATGTTAGATTTTCAAGGAATTCACAGAATTGTACATTTGAATAGGAAATGCATTATTGCGGCGCTGTTTCGTAGATAGATAAGTAGGAAGCACATTTTTTGTTTAAAATCGCCCTTCGAAGAAGTCGTTTGTATAAGATATTTTAAAATTTATTTGTTTCTGACGTGGTTATTAATTAAAAAGTATTAAATATTTTTTATAGGCGCATAAAAAACATTGGGTGATAATGATAATATACATATTTCATGCAAACTCAAAACTCAAACTCAAAAATTCATTTAATCACTTGGAAATAATAGAATTTGCTTGTGATAGGTCAAATTACAAATATAAAATTAAAGCGAATAACAACTGATACGTTGATTAATATGTCAAAGTAAACAAAATAAAATAAATAATAGTCCAAAAATACTTAATGATAAAAATAGGTATCAACAGAATGTTCCATACTTTCTTTTACAAACGGCAAGATAAGACAAAACAAAAAAATATGGGACATTCTTTGTCATTCACTGGCAGAGTTCCAAAGCCCACATTACTGAGAAAAAACCTGCCAAAACAAAACTCAGTAGGGTCTTTTCAAAATATGTTCCTTAAAACTATTTTCACAATATGACACTTATAACTATGTTTTACAATATCAAGTACAATGCACATTAATTTCACAAAATTATTGTTTAGTCTTGTGGAGCTAGACCAGCATTTGTCCAGGCATCTCTATCCTTTAGATAGTCATCGAGTCTATAGTATGCAAAGCGAAATCGTCGTTATTATTCGGATACGCTTCGGATTTACTCAGATTACCCTCATAAAACGGCCATACAATTATGGGATTTTTTTTTGGAAAAAATAAACATATTACAATATCCATTAGCAGTGGTTGAACTCTTAGTGAGGTTCGAGAGCTCCTTTCGTGCCACGTTTATGAGGAAGGCTATAGGATAAAACATTTATAAGTAACGTAACTTCACGCCTGTAATCCCCGAAGGGGTAGGCAGAGGTAAATGCATGCATTCAAGCATACATGCAGACGCCTACGATTCGCCGGTTACGTTTTTGCCCATGTAACAGGTGGCGAGCCTGTTGACATCTCCGCGCACTTTACCAAACTTCGAGGTACTGGGAAATTTCCATAAAATGGATAAATGAACCTGAGATAAAGGACTTTACACCATTATCTCTGATAACCCCCTACCCGGGAATCGAACCCAGGACCTCAGCGTAGTAGTACTACCGAGGCTACCGAGGCAGTTATATAAGTATAGTATAAGTAGCCATGCATAAAGGGTGTGGGTGCCGGGGTAGTGTCCCTAGTCGGAAAAAACAGAACGCAGATGATACTGTGTATTGCTAGGAAAGTTATTTATGCATATGCGATTCAAATCAAACTCTGTCAATTTTATGACCACAGCTTCGGATTTGCTCAGATTATCCTCGTAAAACGGCCATACAATTTGACTGCGGTTGGTTTAGCAAATAGATTGGTCCACCGCTGAGTTGTTTTCGTTTCGACCATGCGATGGGATATCACTTTAGGTTGCTGTGACAATTAACAGTGAAATTTCAGGTTAGTTGTTTAGTGTTCTGTAAATCCAGAATTGTTATAACATTCGGCTTTATTATGTACTAAAGTAACGAATTGATGTAATTGAAATATATAATACCGTTACAGGCAGAAGATAACCTAACTGATTAGGCTAGATATATATATATATCTTCACGCCAGGTCCCTAACGGGGTAGGCAGAGAGTGTAGAGCGCCAGATATCCCGGTCCTGACATACCTCTCGTGCCTCGTCTACCTTCATCATTCTCTTCATACATGTACGCCGATTCCTAGGCTAGATAAATTGTTGAAACTCTACCACTAGTTATACGCCGGTTACATAACCATGTACCTTATTATGTAGGTAACCGGTACATTATTATGTATGGGCCTTTCATACAGACATAACTACTAAGGTTTTTTTTTAAATGCAATAAACGTGGCAAACAAGCTTGCAATTCATTGATGTTAAGTGATGTCTGCAGCCTATAGACACCCACAGAAAGACCAAGGGCAGATGCGTTACTACTCCTTAGGCCTAAGGTGTTACGCCTCTGTGCCGGAAATTACCACTTTCAAGTGGCTCTTATTTCAATTCATTACTTTACTAGATTGCTGTAAGTGTATAATTACTCTGAGTTGTATATTTAACAGCTATTAGGTATCCATGTCGCGTGCTTCTTAATAATGTCGATGCTAGTGATGTGATCATGCTAAACCGAGATTGCAGTGTTTTTGCTCATTTACCTGCTGACGTTCTCTTAAGCCAGTCCTCATTTGCATATTATTACTAGAATTTTGAACATACGAGTATAAGCATGTTCTCGCTTAAATGCAAGCTGGTGAGAAAATATTTTCGACTATAGTACACATAAACATGAGAGCAAATTATGTTAAGTGTAGGTAAACTTAAATTAACAAATGTTCTACATTTTTCACTGGATTTAATTAAAGTTGATTATACGGATCGCGGGATAGGCAGTAGCATCCCGTGATAAAACTTCCGCCACTGCGATAGCCAATCCGCATGCCAAGCATGGCGATAATGGCATACTTGGTCCAAAATGACGCACAACCGAGGACATTGTTGGGAAGACTTGTGTACAGCAGTGGGCGTCTTTCGGCTGATGTGATACCTCCAGTGCTTCAAATTTTTTACACTTATTAGCTGCTTGCTTATATTGACAGCAAGCCAGAAAGCTACATTACCATGTGTTTCATAAATATTCTCTTACAAATTGGCGGACAAAGTGAGAGCTTATATATTTTTTATTTAGAAAAAATATTCTTAAATATACCTAACATAGGTATATAATATGAGCCAACTTAAATTAAGAGAGCCTTAATCTTTCACTAGAAGGTAGCGAGTAAAAATAGATTATAAGGAGGCTAGCGGAGTGGAATCAAGAGAAGGTATATATATTAATTAGTTGAAACAAGTTTTTTGGGCGCAAGGTCATCTGAAAATAACATTTTATAAAACTCGTCTGGGTTATTTTTAACGTCTCCATCATTTTAAGTGAGCGAGTCTCCAGTGTTTCAAATCTTTTACACTTAGCCTCTGTATTGGCAGCAAGCCAGCGAGTCACATTACCATGTGTTTGCAAAGATTTTGTTACAAATTGCAGGATAAAGTGGCTCTCGTTTCAGTTAGACTATTGATTAGATAGTTAGTGGATTGCTCTAAGTGTAAATATCTTTAAGTTGTTTATTTGATAGCTAATAGGTATTCATATCTCGTATTTGAGGATAATATCGATGCAAGAGAAGTGAACATATTTACACGAGATTGCAGTGTGCTTGCTCATCACCTACGTTGCTTTTACGGCAGTCCTCATTTGCATGTTATTACCTGTTAGAATTTTGGGCATAGAAGCCTTGCTGTTCGTCTTTTTTTTTCAACTGCACACACATAAATATATAAGCAGATTCATGTTATGCTTAGGCTTTTATTTAAAATGTAACCTTTACTTTTTCGTGATAAAAGCTCATCATAAGAGAGCAATGACAGAAACCAACTTCTTCGGGAGACAGGAACTCGTTGAGTCTGCGAGATAGACGGTTCGTAATCAACAACAGCTCAAAAACAGCTTTTAGGAGGGTATTATTACCCTTTTTAAAGAACAGTACCAACACACTACGGTGCCATGCCTGTGGAGTTTTGCCCTCGGATATGACAGAGTTGAACATCGACTGAAGAGCTTCTAATACTGACGTTCCTACTGCTTTCAGGAGTTCAGCAGTGATTTCGTCATCACCCGGCGCCCTGTTGTTTTTGAGCTGTTTGAGAACCGTACTAATCTCGTCTAGACTGACGTCCGGGATATCTTTGGTGTAGTGTTGGGTCAGCCCGGTTCTAAGTTCTGCTGCCGGACTGTTAACAGGTGGTCATGCTACCGCGTTTAACTGTCCGTAAAACAGCTCGATCTCTTCTCAAACTACAGGGTGTGGTGAACTAACTCAGCTTAAATATCTAAGTAATTACCCAAGGGAACCTCTAGTTCCAAAGTTCAGCTTAGGGCGTTCCTGGGGTGGATAGGAAACATGCAACTAACGCTCTAGTGATCGAATGGTGACGCAAAAACTCGGAAGTCACACTAGGGTCGAGGCGGGAATTATTTGTTTGTTTGTAACTTTTATTGCATCAACGAACGTCTACTCTACATTGAAAGTGGGTCAAACTTTTGGATTTATGTTTTGCGTCAATTAGGTTACAATTAAGCTTTTATAGTTTAGTAAATAAGCTTTATGGGTGAGGGTAAGGGCCCCACACAAAGAAGATTTATTGTGGCATAAAACAAATTAAATATACCTACCTTTTGAACACGACCTATTCTAGGCGTTTAAAGAATTCACAGAAATGCACATTTGGCATGGAAAGTGTATCTATTATTGCGGCACTGTTACGAAGTCGGTAAATATGTAAACTATAGGTGTATTCCCTGAGAAAGTATGGGTTAATGGTGGTAAGTAATAGACGAATTTGATATAATTATCTACTATCACATAACCACCACGTTTCTTACTTTGACTTTGACTAACTTATGCCTTTTCTAAAACGTCTCCATATGACGTAAAGATGTAGTGGTCAAGAACACAAAACGAATGGAATACGATAATATAATGACAACAAATTAAAAATAATAATTTTATCACGCACGCACGATGCCCGTCATGATATTTTAATAAATTCAGATTATACACAATGACAATTTGCTGCTTTAATTAACATATACATCAAGTTTTATTTAATTTTAACCTTACATATAAAAACAGGTAAGGTAATCAATCTCATTAATAATGAGATTTAGAATGAATTTGTGCTTTCTCGCAAAACTTCACGAACGTTTCAGCAGCTAATTTAAATTTGCGGGATCCACCAGATTGATAATAGGTGCGAGATCCCGCGGGATTGCGGGATCCCACTTTGCGGGATTGCAATCCCTAATTATCACAGTATAAGTATAACGCGTTCGTTTTCTTTAGACTGTTATATTATGTAGAACAGAATTCAAAAGTACTACTTAATTAATAAAATACTAGGTGAACTTAATTAAACATGATTAGCTTATTCTAATTCCTTGAAAACTTGCCAACCATAGCGCTTGTATGAACTTTAAAAGTTAAATTAAACATTCAGGACCATAATGAGAACATTCTTTTGGATTGAATAAAATGTACGTTTCCATTCGGAGTTTGTATTAATTTTATCGTTCAACGATTTTCAATTACTTCTTTTCTGTTCCTTGGCATTAACATTGAAATCCGTGTTCCATTGTAGGTAAAAAAATAACTTTCGTCTAGACTTGAATATGATGGCGAACAAAGTCAAAGTAAGAAACGTGGTGGTTATGTGATAGTAGATAATTATATCAAATTCGTCTATTACTTACCACCATTAACCCATACTTTCTCAGGGAATACACCTATAGTTTACATATTTACCGACTTCGTAACAGTGCCGCAATAATAGATACACTTTCCATTCCAAATGTGCATTTCTGTGAATTCTTTAAACGCCTAGAATAGGTCGTGTTCAAAAGGTAGGTATATTTAATTTGTTATATGCCACAATAAATCTTCTTTGTGTGGGGCCCTTACCCTCGCCCATAAAGCTCATTTACTAAACTATAAAAGCTTAATTGTAACCTAATTGACGCAAAACATGAATCCAAAAGTTTGACCCACTTTCAATGTAGAGTAGACGTTCGTTAATGCAATAGAAGTTACAAACAAACAAATAATTCCCGCCTCGACCCTAGTGTGACTTCCGAGTTTTTGCATCACCATTCGATCACTAGAGCGTTAGTTGCATGTTTCCTATCCACCCCAGGAACGCCCTAAGCTGAACTTTGGAACTAGAGGTTCCCTTGGGTAATTGCTTAAATATTTAAGCTGAGTTAGTTCACCACACCCTGTAGTTTGAGAAGAGATCGAGCTGTTTTACGGACAGTTAAACGCGGTAGCATGACCACCTGTTAACAGTCCGGCAGCAGAACTTAGAACCGGGCTGACCCAACACTGCACCAAAGATATCCCGGACGTCAGTCTAGACGAGATTAGTACGGTTCTCAAACAGCTCAAAAACAACAGGGCGCCGGGTGATGACGAAATCACTGCTGAACTCCTGAAAGCAGTAGGAACGTCAGTATTAGAAGCTCTTCAGTCGATGTTTAGAAATAGAAATAGAAATAGAAAATATTTTTATTTCGAATAGATCTTTACAGATACTTTCAAAACGTCAATAAATCATAAACTACCTAGAGCGAATAACCATTACATATAGTAAAGAAAAATCATATATTAATAGTAAATTAAAAATTAAAATTTCAACTATTTGGTTAAAACATAATAATCATAAATTTTTTCAATTCCTTCATTGATAATAAATGAAGAAAAAGAAAAACTTATTCGTCAAGATCAATGTTATTCACTTAGCAGAGTTCCAAGTGCAGTCACTACTGAGAAGAACTCCGCTACCCAACAAACTCAGTAAGAGCTCTTTTAAATGAAAGCTTAAATCTAGTACAGATTATCGTGAAAAATCAAATAATGTCAACGTCCATAGCATAGATGCAAATAAACTGCTATCTACTAAATGTGATGTAGCCCCTGCAAACCAGAACAGACCAGTCCCCACCAACAGCACCCGTTCACAAGTATGACGCATGTGACAGCCATTGCCCTCCTCGACCATTTTAGAGGGAAGTGAGCAACCCGCCACACGACGCCGCCAAAGGCAAAGACATTTAAGCGTGCATGACTGTTCCGGATATGTATACGGCAAAATAAAAGATGGAATTCATTTTCAGCCAGGGTATTCACATTATTCAACCCTTAACAATAGTAGATACTAATTACTGAATACACGAAATCACAGGATCATGAAATAGCCTGGCAGCGATCGCTATAATCCCAAGACGTATTATCATTAAGATAATCACTGGTCTTATAGTAATTACATTTATATAAACGTTCTTTCATTACTTTTATTTTTAAAGAAAAATGGAAAGAAAAATTTGACTTCAGGCGAGACTCGAACTCGCGACCTACTGGGAATCTAGTCCAGCCGCTCTTCCAATTGAGCTACTGAAGCCCTGCCCGATTTGTCGAATTTTTCCTTCACATCTATTGCATTGCTTTATGGTAGCAGTAGCGCCATCTATTACCAACTATTCTAGTTAGGCAACCGATATAATAGACTTTTCAGTTTATTGAATATCGTAAAGAAGTCGCTTTTACCCTTAATAATTGTTTTATATTATTTCGCATTAACACATGCTTGTGAAATATATTTTATTTTTAAAGAAAAATGGAAAGAAAACCTGAAGTCAAATTTTTCTTTCCAAATTTTTCTTTCCATTTTTCTTTAAAAATAAAATATATTTCACAAGCATGTGTTAATGCAAAATAATATAAAACAGTTCTTTCATTACTTTCTTAAATTTATTGATCGATAGACTTTGAACGTTTTTGGGGATTTGATTAAAGAACCGTATACATTGACCTCTAAAAGAATTACTGACCCTATTCAGCCGCGTTGCATGCATGGACGACTTGTATTTGTTCCTAGTATTTATTCTGTGATTGTTACCTATTGTAGGAAACTCATTAATGTTTTTACGGACATATAATACATTTTCATAAATGTATTGCGAAGCTACAGTCAGAATATTTATTTCTTTAAATTTATCTCTAAGAGATACCCTCGGACTCAACCCGTAGATAGCCCGGACAGCTCTCTTTTGCAGTACAAAAATAGTGTTGACGTCGGCGGAATTTCCCCATAGCAAAATGCCATAGGACATTATACTGTGAAAATAACTAAAATAAACAAGGCGAGCTCTGTCATATCCGAGGGCAAAACTCCACAGGCATGGCACCGTAGTGTGTTGGTACTGTTCTTTAAAAAGGGTAATAATACCCTCCTAAAAGCTGTTTTTGAGAGTGATTACGAACCGTCTATCTCGCAGACTCAACGAGTTCCTGTCTCCTGAAGAAGTTGGTTTCCACATCGAAGGAGCTAAGATGAACCTAGCGAGTTAACGGCGTTTAGCGTGACTCTACCCGCCACTCGCTGCTGTGGTGAGGATACAGTTGGGGAGGTGCATGGGTCAACGGCACTGCACTCTAGCTCCTGTCGCCTAATAGTGCTCATGCTGTCCAATACAGACGTGGTGGGACCGCGGGCAGGGGGGAGGGGGGGGGAGGATCAATCTCCATTGACACTCCCGCTTCTCCGGGGCCAAACTGTGTGCCTATGGACTCCTCTACCTTGGCGGTATGGGGCGCTTGGTGTCGTGAGTGGTTGGGGCAGGGACCTTCAGGCGTCGGAATAGGGGATGTCCGCCACCCGAATGAAGAGGTTCCGGGCAGCCTGGCGTGAAGGTGTGTACCCGTACCTTATTTTTTTTCTTTTGTATATGCCCAAAAGCAAAACACTACAAGTAAGTGTATGCTAATGCATTTTCGCGAAGAAATAAAAGAATTATATTTTTTCATCCATTAATAAAATCACAGTTGGAATTGAAAAATAAAATATGTGTCATACGTAAAATAACATAATGTCCCAGTTCCTGCATTTCCGCCAATATTAATTTGCTAAATGGCAAAGCCATCAGCGTTCGTAATAGGTTTTAACGTAATTACCGTGGTTTATTCGCATGTAAATGATATTATTGAATTGATAAATAGTTAAATTTTTATGTCATATACAAGTATTTTAAACAATACTACTTACTTAGTTAGCTTTAGCCTACAAGTTTGTCTAAGAATCATGGCAAGTTTCATACATTGAATTGTACAAAAAAAGATAGAAAAAGGTACAAGGTAAAATGGATTTCAAATATTATCTAGGGAACCTAAAGAACATTTTCTGCTATGTAAATTATTTTTAAATCACCGGAATAAAAATCGTCTTTCCTAACAACAGTAGAAGCGCTCCATACTAAAATTCAATTTCAAACTTTTTATTCCGGAGAGTTAAAAATATTTTAAGTATAAAGAAATGTTGTTTAGGTTCGTACAAATCTTGCCATGATCCTTTTAGCATTCCACGACAATCAGTTTTGGCCGTAAGTTGGCTGTTTTTTTTTTTTTTTTTTTTTTTTATCATCTTCCTCTAACATAATTAGAATCTTTGTTTTCGGTTTCAGGTTTTACAATTTTTGTTACAAACAGATTCTTAATATTTAATTTACGAACGAATATTTTCATATTTTCTTTTTAAATGACAACGTCTTAAACTATCTACTTTCACTTAATCCTATTTAGTATACATCTACGTACCAATCTTTTTACTATATTATTTCTATGTTCTTAATTCAATTTGTTAGTTGTTTACCATACGCTTTTCTATGCTATTGGTATATAATCTATACTTATTTAAAATAACATATGCTTATTTATCTATTTTTATTCCTATTAACTACCTTATTACACATTTTTATGCAGAATTTAACAAATAAATTTTGAAACTTTTTGCTTGCCAGAAGTGTTGACATATTATGGTGAGTGACTTTATCCTCTATGTTAAGTTCCAGGTCGTGCCTCTCAAGGTCGTACACCGGACAGTCCAGAAGAACATGCGGGACAGTTTCGTTGACTCCCGGCTCACAGATACATGACGGGTTCTCCTTACATTTGAAGCGATGTAGGTATTCAGAACACCCGCCATGCCCCGTGAGTACCTGCGTTAATATGCCCGTTGGTTTGAGTCGTCTTATCAACCCGTAAGCTCGTCTGGCATTAGGAAGGAACAGTTTAGTTACCGAGGCTGTTTCTCCGGACCGCTATCTCTGGTTCCATTCGTCAATCGACTCTTCACGAATCAGTCGCTTGACGAATGATACCGGGCACCAGTCATAGTCTCGTCTCTTTTTTGTATTCTGAGCAGCTTCCTTTGCCAGTACATCCGCGCGCTCGTTGCCTGGGAGCCCTGCATGGGCCTTGACCCAGAACAAGGAAACAACTTTGTCTTGAGCCAAGCCCGTCCTAAGGTTGCTCCTCGCATCCACTGCAAGAGGGTGAAGCGAGCTTTGGTTGGTGACAGTCTCCAATGCGGCCCTCGAGTCACTGTAAATCCCAAAGCTCAATTGCTTGCTCTTCAAGACTTCGCTCGTCGCCCTGCATATGGCCAGCAATTCGGCCTGGTAGACCGTGCAGTACGATGAGAGGCAAAGTTTGACGGCCTTGGTCTCAGCTTCACTGTTCCATAGCGACAGTGCTGCTCCGACCCCGCCGTCAATTTTGCTCCCATCGGTGTAGATGCGTACTGCCTGTGTACTATGAAAGTCAACGAGTTCTTGGTCTACCAGTTTCACAAATTCCAGCTCCATATGCAGAGCAGGATGAGAAGCTTCAGGGAACCTGAACGCTATCTCCTAACACCGACCGGACAGAGACCGTGCGGTATGATTTGCAGAGCTTCTGAGCGAAGCCTCGCTGGACTGAATTCAAGAGCTTTCCAGTGCCGATCTTTTTAGCTGCTGGTGACCAGGCGCTGGCGGCATAGGTGATAATAGGCTCCACCGCTGCTGTGTATATGATACGTATTACATCAGGGTGGAGACCCCAACTCGCCTTGGCGGCCCTGGAAAGCTGCTTGTAAACGTCCAGTGCCCTCCTGCAGACATTTTCAACGTGGGCGTTAAACGTCAGTCTGTCATCAATAGTCAGACCCAAGACCCTAATTTTTCGTGATATGCCATTGTCTACCCCGCCCATTCTCAGCAGTGGAGTGTGGTTCTTTAATTTTCTGGTGATTACCATTGGTCTTATGCGGTGCGAATGTTAATTTATTTCTGACACCCCACTGCCGAACACGTTCGAAGGCGACATTGGCCTGCCTTTGTCTTGAAGCCTCTCTGTCTGTCCGGTGTCTGCGTCGAAAATAAGAACGACATCGTCTGCAAAGGCTTGACAATAGACTTCGTCACGTTCCAGTTCTTGAAGGAGAGGGTCAAGGAGGAGATTCCATAGGATGGGGCCCCCTATGGAACCTTGGACACATCCTTTATTGGTTTCTTTGGTGTGCTCTGCCCCGGAGTATCTGACTGTGACGGTTCTGCAGTCAAGGTAGCTGTCGAGTAGCCTCCTGATGTTAACCGGACACCTTTCCTCAGCCAGTCTGACTTTTATGGCCGGCCATCATGCGTTATCGAAGGCTCCCTCTATATTCAATGATATTAAGGTGTGTAAGAGTCTAGTTTACTGCGAATGTGTTTCATCATAGTATAGAGGGAGTCCTCGGTGCCTTTTTTGTGGCATGAAGCCAAACTGGCGAGTACTCATCTTCGGTATTAGGTGCCACTTCAACCTTGCTACTACCGTCTTCTCAAGGACTTTTTCCAGGACTGGGAGCAGGCCAATCGGTCTATAGGCCTTGGGACTCGTGTAATCGGCCTTACCTGGCTTTCTAAGCGCCACGACAATGGCCCTTTTCTACCCTCTTCGCCAGGGCAAGGAACGACTCCGGATCCTGGAAGATGGCTTGACTGCAGATGTCCGACGTGAGACCGTCTCCTCCGGGGGCTTTTTTGGGATTAAAACCATTCACCGTGGACTTGAGTTCCTGCAGGGTGAATGGTGGATCATGGTGTTCATCATGCATCCTATCATTCACCCTCAACGCAGCCTCTCTAGTCCGCTGTTGCTCTGCGTTGTCCCTGAGCACTGCGTCCTCGGGGTAGAAGGTATCCGCCAGAAGGGCTGCTGACTATCTTGGATTTTAGGCCACTCCATCTTTGACCAGTGTCAGCTCCTCCTGCCATCTGGCGGTTCTCCCAATCACCCTATAGATCCCCTCCCAGACCCCCTCCTTGTCCTGTTTCTCACAAAATCCCTTTCAGCTTTGTGTCTGGGGTCTTTTTGCACTTAATTCATACTTTCTTTTGCTTGCAGGTACTCATCGACGACTTTGGATCTACGGACTGGTGCGGCACAGCGGAAGCGGTTCTTCCTGGTGGAGACTTCACCCTTCAGAGCAGCGAGTTCTTCGGACCACCACGGCAGGGTACGTACATCTTTAATTTTTTGTTTTGGTATGTTTTCTCGTCGTGGGTGTTTGCATGTATGATTGAATGCATGCATTTACTTCTGCCTACCCCTTCAGGGACTACAGGCGTGAAGTTACGTTTTCTCGACTAGATTCTAAAATAATATTTGTGTAATTTTGAATAGTATTTTCCAAATTTGTTTTGTTTTTAATGTTTTTTATGTTTACTGAGTCAATGTTTGCTTCGGAAGTTAATTGGGCTATTTTCTCACGAAAGCTGCTCTAATTAGCCTTTTTCGAGTTAAAGATCCGTGTAGAGTCCTTTCAATTTGTAGTCCTTTACTTTTTCTTAATTTGATATTTAAAGTGATGCAGTTGTGGTCCGAACTAACCGCTCCTTCCTCTACTCTCAAGTTCTCCACCAGATCCAGCAGATCCGAAGTGCAGGCCGTGACATCGACGAAGCTGGAGTACACCGTATTACCCCGGATCGTATGGCAAGTGGGTGTTTCTCCTGTATTGAGCACCTGCAAGCTGTATTCTTCAAGAAGTCCAGACACCTCTTCTACCCTATAATCTATTTTAGCGCTACCCCACCAAGGGCTTTTGCGTTCAGGTCACCTCCTATCAGGAGTCGAACAGGGCCCTAAAACCTCCAAAACTCCTCTTAACTGCTCCAGATACAGCTCTATGGGCTGGTCTGGCTCGAAGTATAGGGAGACCACCGCGATTTCCCAGGCGCTTGTTGGTGAGCTGGGGACTACTGGATGACGTCAAAATTACTGTCAAATACTGCAATCGCAGCCTTAGTTGTCCCCCTGTTTGGGTCAGCGCTCTGGTATATCCGACAGCCGCGGTAGTCCCTCATAACCTTTGCTCCGCCCACGTACGGTTCCTGAAGCAGTGCGAAGGCGAGTCCCCTGGTTCTGGCCTCTGCCATTAGTTCCAAGGTGGCAAGTTCCATCCTTTGGAGGTTGACCTGTGCTACAGCGTATCCGTCGGTGGGGTTGCGCACTCTATTGTACCCCGGAACCACTTCAGCAGTATGCGATCTTGGCTCTCGCTAGAGCGTCCCATCTTCGCCTCACTGGGCAATCCGGACTGAAAGCATTGTGCTCTGTTTCGCCCAGTTTAGCCTGCGTACAATTACAGCAAGATGAGACGGTTTCAGCGAGCCAATCCGCACACTGAGACTTCATGTGGGGTCCCCCGCAGTGGCTGCACCTCTCCACAGTCTCTCTGCAAAACTTTCTGCCGTGTCCGTACCCCAGACAGAGAGAGCACTGTACGAGAGGTGATTGATCCGCGACCCTGATCCGCTGAATGTCGATGTGGACGGTACCCTTGTCCAACATTTTATTGTACACGGCGGGGACACCCGTACAACGACGTGATTAGCATGCGGGTTCCTCGTCTTCCGTCTGTACCTTATTTCTACCCTACCATTTTCACCGTCGAGACCACGAAACACATCCTCATTCTGGTTCCTTAAGGCTGACAAGATATCGTAATCACTGTTATATGCCAGTATGTCCTTAAGGACCAGAAGTGGGTCCTTGTTTTTCACTTCCTCCACGGTGAGATGGTCTTCCGCACTCTTTAGTCTCTCTTTAATCCTATCTCTTTCCTCAGTCGTCCTGCATCTCACTATTACCTTCCTATCTTTAACTTTTCTTTTGTTATCCACTGTTATTCCACCTTCCTTAGCCCTCACTGTCTGCCTTATCCTTTCGATTACTTCTTCTCCTGTTTTCTTCTCGTTCTTGGAAGCGATCACAACCGAGTGTAGAGCGGTCCGAGATGGAATGGGTTTCCTGTGCTGACCCGCTTAACACTCGCGTAGGACGCTTTCTCCATTCCTTCGTTGTGTTTTTCGATTGTTTCTTTCAACTTCTCAATCTTGTCATTACTTTCCTTCATAAGTCTCCCATGTTCCTCAATTATTTTTTATAAATTTATTTCCTCTGTCCCTCTTCCAATATGTGTTACCTTTTCCACTACTCCTTTTTCGTATTCCCTTTGCGTTTTCGTTCCTTGTGTGGTGTTGGCTTCTGCCTCCTTGACGAGCTGGTAGAGACGCTCAATGGCTAGGGTGACCTCATTCTTTATGTCCGTTTTTAGGTTGCGTGAGTTATTTAAATGCAATTTCGCTTTGTTCAGGCATGCCCTAGCCTCCGCGACTCTACCAACTGCTTTGGTAGTTTTTGGGGCTTGATCGGTGAGTTCCTGTGATGTTCTTCGGGCAGTTACTCTTCCGTCTGGTAACGCAGAGGTCTTTTTCGCCTTCACCGGTACAGAAGCGTCCGAATTTGGTGGCGAGGTCGATGGTACTCGGTAAGTAGTGTTAACCGTCTTCCATTCGCCAATGCTCCTCCTGACATTTGTTTTTGGAGAGGGTCCTGCCCTCTCTGTCGTTTGTTTGGGGGAGCACTGGCGATTTGCCTCTTCGGTCACTGATGGTCGCTTCGCCGGTGTCCTCATTCCCAACATTTTTATTTGGAGGTAGATGTATTTCTGTCAATCTAAATGTGGGTCAATAAACCCGTGTCTAATTCGTTTAGGGTCAATAAACCCGGTAAATCAAACTTTGGTCAAAAAACCTTAACAAAAGTCAATAAAAGTCAATATTGAAATGTTTGCGCCGTACTAAAAGTAAGTCTTTTGGAAGAGATGTCTCTTATTATTATAGGAAGCGTCAATATAATGAATACAAGGTTCCCTAAAATAAGATAGAGACGAATAGATTAAAAAATATTTCATGTTAAGTTTGGTAGAATCCCTTATTTGGACGACGTAATCGACAAGTTATTATTAGTAGTATTTTGCCAATTTTTCGCGTGAAAAGGGCGAATTTGATGTCAAAAAATTTGGAAAAATACAAGCTTTTTAATATACTAATAAAACAAGGGGTGCGCGATAGGAAAATATTGAGAAAAAAATCAAAAACAGTTTTTTACACTATGAAATCTTAAGTTATTAATAATTTCCAAAATAGGTTAAAATAAAATAATTCAAAAGTCAAAAATAACGGCTTTATATTTTATTTATATATCAGATAAATACTTTACGAGGTTTTTCTGGGTTGACTGTTAGTAATTCTATCCTAACGGAAGGAATGCCTATATTCACAGAAATCCAAATAACTATTGCTCATATTTTTAATGCTATAATGGTTTAGGTTTTTCAGAGGGAATTCTGAGTTTTGAAATGATTTTGTTGAAGATTTATCCTTTTAAATTATTATGTCGTTAATCGATATAAATACTACCTATTATAAACTAACCTATAATATATTTTCAGTTAATTTCTGTATTATAAATATAAAATTTTTAAATTAAAATTATCCACTTTATCTGGTGACGTAAATTAGAAGTTTCTTGTAATTAAGTTTATATCTTATCAATAAGTAGGTACAAAACAAAAATTTGAAAAAAATGTGCATGTATATTCTGATTACAAAATCGATACTAATAGTAAAAAATCAAAATTATGAAAGGGATGAAGTCAAATCCTGATTTAAGCGATTTCTGCAAATGTAAGTTTCCATGTAATCCTAGATGTTTTGTAAGTAGAGAGAGTCGTTAGGGGTGTTACTGTGTGCATTTAAGCGGTTTTGTATGTTTTACGTACGACTGCGGCGAGCCTGCGCTAAATGGGGTTGTACCGAGATTGTGCAGTCTGGACACACTAAATATTATTATTTTCTGAGCATTCTACGTTATGAGGCGAGTTTGGTTTTGTATTTATAATTGTGTATTTGTTCTTCTTTTTTTTTCATCTAATGAAGGTGGCAAACAGGTTTTTATTGGTGGAAGAGCTCCAGTGACGGTGCTCGCGGGCGTAGGCACCACCGCATTACCTAATATACTTGCCGCTAAATGGCTGGTGTTCAGCACTATCGTGTTCCGGTCAGGTGGTAATGTACGGCCCTATCATTTCCGGCACAGAGGCATCACACCTTAGGCCTCAGGAGTGGTAACGCATCTGCATTTTGACCTTGGTCTTTTTGTCATAAAACCAGAGGTCAAAATGCAGATGCGTTGCCAGATCTAAGATATCATGTCTCTTTGATAGTTATAACAAGGCCATACATTACCATCTAACTGGAACACGATAATGCCGAACACCACCATTTAAGGGCAGATAGGTAAGGTAATCTCCACTTACCCGCATTGGAGCAGCGTGTTGGCGTAAGCTCCAGGCTTCCTCCCAAGAAGGGGAGAGACTCGTGGCCAGCAGTGGGACGTATCAAGAGTTGCCATTATAGGTTAGGTAATGCGGTGATGCCTACGCCCTCGAGCTCCTAACTCTACCACCAGTAGAGTTCCAATTGTAGGTCTAGTTTAAAATTCTGTAAATAGCTTCAATGTCTTTGATGCGACATGGCGACATGGATCAATATCAATAAAATATGAATCCTAAAAGCCTTATAACAAATAAATTTTGCTAAATCAATTTCAGCTAAATTTTTAGCTACATTAAGCAATTAAGTTTCCTCAATACCACAATTAATATCAATTCCATTTACACAAAAAATGTATTGTAACGTAATGTTATCCATATGATAGAGTCAAAGTCAAATGGTGTGATTTTCGCTAAACCCTTTTAATCTGAAATTTGATTCAGTCTGTTCCTGCAAGTGCAAGCTTCCGTGTAATCCTAGATGTTTTGTAAGTAGAGGGTGGTCGTTACGGGGCGTGACCGTGTCCAGTTTAGCGGTGCTATGTGTTTTGCGTGCGACTGCGGTGAGAACGCTCTAAATGCAGTTGTACAGTGATTGTGTAATTTGAACACGTTAAATGTTATTATTTCTGAAGATTCTACGGAATGAGGCGACTGTTTACTTTTGCGTTTCTTATTTTCTTGTGTATTTGTTCTTCGTAAAATTAAATAAAAATAGCTTCAATGTCTTTTTGCCATAGTGTGGTGATATGAAAACGTACGTAACTTCACGCCTGTAATCCCCGAAGGGGTAGGCAGAGGTAAATGCATGCATTCAAGCATACATGCAAACACCCACGATTCGCCGGTCACGTTTTGGCCCATGTAACAGGTGGCGAGCCTGTTGACATCTCCGGGCACATTACCAAACTTTGAGGTACTGGGAATTTTCCAGAAAATGGAAAAATCCCAATAGAACCAGAGATAAAGGCTTTTTCACCATTATCTCTGATAACCCCCTACCCGGGAATCGAACCCAGGACCTCAGCGTAGTAGTAGTGGCCTGCTACCACTAGGCTACCGAGGCAGTAACTTGTCTACATTCCGAGACAGATATGAAGTATAATTTTGCTAAATCTATTTCTGTTATCCATCTTTTATAAGGGTTTCTCAAAACCACAAATCATGTAAATTCAATTGACACTTCAAATGTACCTACTTGAACGTAATATAATGCATGAAATAATGCAATTTAGTAGCTAGATGCCTATCGTACTTAGTTAACTTTTAAACATATTCATACAAAAGTTGTTATTAAGTTGGCGTAATGCTGCCTGAATTACGCCAACTTAATCCAAAAAAAAGTATCAAATGGTGAAGAACATTTTAAGCTAGTCTAGTCTTTATTCCGTCACTAATCCTTGATGTTTTGTAATGAAGTGGTCGATATGGGACGTTTTGTGTCCAGTTGGTGGCTCTATGTGTTTCACGTGCGACTGCGGTGATACCTCGCTAAATGCGGTTGCCCTGAGATTGCATACTATACGCTAAACGTAATAATTGCTGATGATTCTGGGGAATTAGATGAGTGTTTGTGGTTTATATTTATTTTTATGACGACCCGGTCAATTCAGCGGTGTGAAACCACCGTTTGATTCGTCGGGTCGTGGGTTCGATCCCCAAATATTTGTATTGCCTACAGATATTTGTTTCGGGTCTGGATGGTCGTGTATGTGTTATTTGTGTACAACGGCATCCACGACACAGGTAATAAGGTTGGGGAAAAAGTTTTTTCGCATTTTTTAAGATACTCGTAATTCAAAACATTTTTTAATATAGTTTATTTAAATTTAACTAAAGTATGTATGTACCATTTTGTTCGATAACCTTTTGCCATCTTGTAGGTAGGGACATGATCCCATTGCTATAAAAATTTTGGGACTTCTCTTAAAAATACCGCGACAAGTGGATTTGGCACTCTTCTCGTGATGTTAACCTGACATTGCATAAAGAATTCTGAAGAGACCGAAACAGGTGGAAATCTGAAGGTGCAAGGTCAGGACTATACGGCGGATGCATTAACACCTCCCAGCCAAACTCTCTTAATTTTTGCTGGGTGGCTATAGATGTGTGAGGTCTAGCGTTATCATGATGAAACACCACACCCCTTCTGTTGATCAATTCCGGCCGCTTTCTCTCAACTTCTTGCTTTAATCTCATCAGTTGTTCGCAGTAGAGTTCAGAATCGATAGTCCTGCCTGGTGGTAATAGCTCATAATGAATAATGCCCTTCCAATCCCACCACACACACAACGTCACCTTATTGCGAGTTAATCCGGATTTCGCCACAGTCTGTGAAGCCTGACCGGCCTTTGACCACGACCTTTTTCGCACGTTCTTGTCGTACGTGATCCACTTTTCATCACCAGTTATCAGCTTCTTCAAAAATGATTCGGTTTCATTTCGTCGTAATAAAGAATCGTAAATGAGTACACGGTTCATTAGGTTTCTTTCAGTGAGCTCGTGAGGTACCCAAATATCGAGCTTTTTTTTGTACCCAGCTTTTTTCAAATGCGCCAAAACTGTTTTGTGATCAATTCTCATTTCTTCAGCTACGTCGTAACTATAATATGTCGATCTTGCTCCACTTTTTCAAAAATGGCATCCATTTTATCCGTAATAGGGCGACCAGAGCGAGGTGCATCTTTGACGAAAATTTCCGGATTGAAAACGCTTAAACCAAATTTATGCTACTCTCACAGACACTGCACTAGGTCCATAAACATCGCAAATTTTTTTCGCGGCTTGCGTTGTATTTTTACCTTTTTTGTAGTAAAATTTTAAAATGTATCGAATTTCTTCCTTAGAATCACTCATCTTGACAGTACGAAAAACAAATGAAAATCACACATTTGCCTAATTTGAATTTGGAATAATGTTCTTTAAAATTTTAACTTTCAATGATACCTAAACCAGCCAGATACAAATACTACAGCCAAAGAGATTTTATTACAAGTTCCTACATACTATAATGCGAAAAGACTTTTTCCCCAACCTATTATAATACCTTATGTGGAGCTGTGAGTATTAGCGTATTTTTTTTGGTTCCGTACTTCAAAAGGTAAGAAACGGATTTTTATAAGATTACATACTCGTGTATGTGTCTGTCTGTCACAAATGATTTTCTTCGAAAATAGGTACTACGATATAAACCTATACACATGTAAGTTAGAGACAGCGGCAAACGCAATCTGGTCGTCGATCCACCACATGGAGGCCTGCCTACGCTTCGTCTTCAGGTATGCGCACAGCACTCTTCTGCCACAACTTCAGTTTTTAGACCTACGCGTTGTCCACTGTAACTTGAGTTTCAGATAGATTTCAATGTATGTCTTGCCACTCCGGAGGCAAAAGCTCATGCGCAGCATGTGGCCCGCCTGGCGCTATCACCTCGCCTGCTTAGAAGATCCTTCCTTTTCGTCGGAGGAATATTTCTACCTGTTCCTGCATATCATGACTTACCTAATACGGTCATTGCCTTTCCACTACTTACGTTGACAGATATTATAGTGATATTGACTTTTTCATAGTTTGATATCAGATATATTTGACCATATAAGTAGGACCATCAATTTAATATGGTTACCAAAGTTATCATTTGAGCATAATGTAAGTACTAGGACATTCTTAAAATGTTTGAAGTTTGTTACATATAAAATCTTAACATGTAAGTACAATAAAACATATGCATAGAGCAACACCGGAGGGGAGTAGCCATATGCAGGCTTTCTTCTCTGTTAAAGTACAAGCCCAAATGGGCCTATACCTGTCGCCTAGATGTTTAATGTGTGAAATTGCCTCTGTATTTTGTTAAAGTCAAGGTGTAAGATTTGTTCAGTGTACGTGTGTGTCGCACGCATTTCCCCCCGTAAAAATGACAGACCGTTTTGCATCGATATCTACTGCCCTCTAGTCCGCCGCTGCCGGTGGCCCGTGTTTCTCTATGAAGATATGTATCAATAATTCCGAACATCGTTTTATAAGGGTTTATATTGCTGTTTATTCTTAATTGCTTCTTGAAAAATAGGCAATTAACCAATAATTTTATCATTCATTACGTATAAAAAGGAAAAGTAAAGAAGTAGAAAAGGGAACGTTTAATGAACAATTCCTGACTCAATCATGGCTGCAAGGAAGAAAGTCAATAAGACCGCTGACCGACATGAAGGCTTTTGTACTACGCTGCAAGTTGGGAACTGACAGCGGTATAAGGTGTATTATATGACAGGTGGGTAGTCGAATCTCTAATGTATAAGTACGTTAATACTGTATGAGTTGATATATTTTTGCAAAAAAGTTATATCCAAGTAAAAAGTTGTTGGTTACTTATTTACTATAAAAAATATACTTACCACATCATAAGACATCTATTAGATATGACTGATGATACCTATAAACATATATTATTTTTAGTTAGCGGCAAGTATATTAGGTAATGCGGTGGTGCCTAAGCCCGCGAGCTCCGTTAGTGGAGCTCTACCACCAGTAAATGGTAGTGTTCAGTACTATCGTGTTCCGGTCAGGTGGTAATGTACGGCCCTGTAATATCCGGCACAGAGGCATTACACCTTAGGCCTCAGAAGTGGTAACGCATCTTTATTTGACCTTGGTTTTTGTGTGGGTGTCTATAGGCTGCAGTCATCACTTAACATCAATGTGAACTACATGCTTGTTTGTCACTTCGATTAAATAAAAAAAAAAATTGCGGCAAGTATATTAAGTAATGCTGTGGTGCCTACGCCCGCGAGCTCCGACCGTCCGTCACTAGAGCTCTACCACATAAAATTGAATCGTATTAAAATAGTTATAAAAAAATGGGGTGGGCGTCCGAAACAATTTGACCGATTTTTATGTTTTTTTTTTTGCAATCCGGAAAGTCTGAAAATATATCATAAACTGTTTTTTTTATACCGCTGAGGCGATACGAAGTTCGCTGAGACACCTGACATCGCTATCTTTTTACATTTGGACCACACCGGAGTTCTAGTTAGAGCTTACTACCTGTGTGTATGTACTATCAGGCCGCTCGACACACGGGCGCTTTATACTGTGGTAATAAAAGACACATTTCATTGATTTTAGACAAGCGTAGTGAGAGATCCCTGACTGTACGTCTGAGCCATCGATTCGCAACGCTGATCTACTAGCTGTATATGTCTTTTTTATGCAGTTAATTGCTGGTTGTTTATACCATTACTGTAAGAATAATTTCAATAAAGTTTCATGGAAGTAGGATGCTATTCTAGAAAGGTAGGTTTAATAATAAGATAAGATAAGATAAGTTATTTATTTGCAACCTACTTGATACTTGCTGACCCGAATTGGCCTATAAGCAAATTAAGCAATTGCTTGTCGTATCACGTCTTGAGATACAGAATTCGTCACATTTTCATTTGATGACCTAAAAACAAAAAACAAAACGAATATTTTTTTGCTCATCACTCATCAAACTTGGATGGGGGAGAGGGTCAGACACAGGTAGTGTAGTAGTTACTGCAATGACTAGGGATGGGCAGCAGCGTCCTGCCGCTACTGCGGTCGCCTACCTGCATGCTAAACGTGGCGATTATGAGATATTCTCCCTGAACAATACTGTTTTGACCATCTTTGGTAGAAAGCTTTCTTACAGCAGTGGATGTTTTACCACCACCGCATTACCTATATTATATTGAATTACCATGTTCCGCCAAATGGTACTGTACAGCACGTTCGTGTTGCGGTTAGATGTATGGCCCCGTAATTATCATACGAGGCAAAACAACATAAGTCTCAGGAGTAGCAACGCATCTATTCTATCGTATATTTTGACTTCTGGTATTTGCGTAAATAGAAGTCTGCGTGACACTGCTGGCTTGTTTATCGCCATCAAATGGCTTAAGGAAATTAGGCTTTATTCATTCGTACCACACTCAAAACTTAAGTTTGTGAAAATATTCTTATCACGAATTCAAATAAAATATTGATCAAGCTTTTATTAAGTTTCGAGACTTCGCGTAAGGTATGTTTGAGAGCTGTAATTCGTTGGAGCGTAGATATTTACTTAAGGAAATCGCAAAAGCAAGGTAAACTGTTTCAAGCCGATGCCTATTCAACAATTTCCTTCTTTGGAATAATTTTGATTAACAGCATAATTTAGATCAACAACATTTAAATTTCTGCTGATAAAATATTTTGTAATTTTTAATATTGTGGCTCTTGAAGTAAATTTGTGTATCTTTAAAATTTTATTAGATAGTGTTATGAATAACGAAGCTTCGACGGCAGTTTGAGGGCGAGGCCGACAGAATATCGGTACGATAGTACTGATAATACGAGTAATGATAACTACTTATTAGTATGATTGTTTATTGATTGCCAAATTTAGTTCTTTTGCCCGACTCATCTCTAATCTAACCAACTATACCGAACTCTACCCAATTTTATCTTATTCTTGCCCTAATCTACTCTATCTACTCATTATTCAACTCGTTCCTACTTTTCAGAATCCACTGCAAAGAAATCACATCATCTCGAAAAGGCTCCAAAGAAGAAGAGATGTGTCGGATGCTACGAAAAACTCCGTACATCCTTGACATGTCGTGAAGCAGACAAAAAAACAAAAAAGTACTCACAGAATGCACTGTTTGCAAAAAATCTTATTGTCTGACATGTTTCAATGAAAAACATCCATAACTTTTTTCCCTTTTCTTGTATTAATTCCGTCCATAACTTTAATAAATAAAAACAATAAAATTAAATCGACATTTACTTTCCCATCACTAAATTATATGACAATTTGCCATTTTTCAGTGCGGTACGAGGTGCATTAGACCCACATTTTATTTTACCCATAGAATCTAAACTAACTAATTTAACCACGGGCGGCGGCAGATCTAGGTCATTCAACTCATTGTTAATAATTATCAAAACAAAAGTCGTCTTTTGTCTTATTTGGCGCCAAAAAAAGGATTTTAGTCTCCTTTGGGCGGTGGGGCTTAATACGTCTCGTGCCGCTATAATGTCGGGTATAGGACGAGGTTTAAAACAACTCTTAACGCTGTAATGGAAAGTATAGATAAATTTGTGGCGCTGGGAACGTGTTAAATCTAAGTTGGACTTAAAGTCATTTGTCTCAAAATACGTGCAAATGCCAGAGATAGTTTATATTTTTTTGGATTGCTTAAAATTAAGTGACACTTAGCAAGGCAGTGGTGATACTTTTATTGGGAGATGTTGTTGAAAACCTTTTGCAATGGTATGACCGCCATTCAGTGGTGGCGCGAGACTTTTGATTTGCGGGATTATTAATTAGGTGGGAGCTTAGTACCCATCAGGTCATTTCCCCGATAGGTTCTAAGGCGCGAGGCCCTTTGCAGAGCAAGGCCGTAGGCGGTGGTTCACACCATGGAATAGATAAATAAGTATGGAATGGTAATGTGGGCGTGGAAAGCGCGCCGCAACGATGCAATAACAATCTTAGTTCGGCCAAGCCATTCGTTCGCCGTTCGTAGTTGCACGTAGACTGCTTAAAACGACACATCTCTTGGTAAAAAAGGCCGTGCTGTGGAAATTTAACCTGCAATATGAAATGTCATACCTCAAGTTTAAAGCGAGGAGGTATATCTTTTCATCGGTAAGTCACAAATAAGATTTATTGTTATAATATTTGAAAAAAATATACAAAACAATATGAATATTTGAACTAAAACGGCATTATTTAAACGTTACTGCTAGCGAATACTTTGCTCTTAAGCACTCGCTCAATTAACGCTATTACTGTCTCCGCTTGCAATGTACAGCTTGTAATGCGTCCGCTATACTTCGACTACTGACGTGCGAGCTCCTTGTGAGTATATTGTTGTGTGCATGCGAGTGCCTATTGTCACAATGCAAATATGAACAGTGTGGAAACTACGTATAGAACCTTGAAACGTCACACTCACACAAATATGCGCATCGGCGAGGCCTCTAAGCGGTTCTCGCGGTGCTGCAGTACTGAGTCACGAGCGTCGAGCGTCGATGCGCATGTTTATCTTAGTGTACCATTTCGAACGTTTTGTACGTAGTTTCCATACTGTTCATATTTGTACTGTGCTATTGTCTATGGGCGTTGTCTTAGTGTGCAAACTTACGCAAACGAATAGCTGCCCTGAGGATTTACGTGTAAGTGATTGTCGAGATGGTGTTGCATTTGTGTAAAAATTGCACGGTGACGGTGAGAAAAGCGGTGACACTGGTTCTTATACTAAATTGAAGCAAAGGCCTTTCCATCCTTATAAATTTATCTATTCCGTGGCTCACACCGCCCACGCCTTACGCCGCCTCTGCCGCCATTGTCCGGTTAATTAAATGCACTAGTAAAAGAATTTTCCTCCACTAGTGGCGTCATCACGGCCTCACACCGAAACTCTGTATAAGCCAACACGTTTACTGTACTAAGTTCTCTGTTCAGAGATCGTATTATGTATCTCGGTGGTCATCAATTCAATCCACCTAATAAAAATAAAGCCATCAAGCAGTACATTCCTGTCTTTTTTATTTGTTTAGACTTTAGACCAACAAACAATAAGACACAGAAAGACATAAGAACAATTACTAGGTATATGAAACTACAAGGAGAGTAACCAGCCCAGCTGCCGATAAATTAATTAAAAAATATATATTTTATCTAATTAAGTAAAAGCTGTTTTCTTAAAATGATGGTAATATTCGTGTTATGCCAAATTGGCTTTCAAAGTGATGATAAACGAGATATTATACATAATACACCTTTAGTTAATATGCGTAAAAATAGTTAAAACATAAACCAGTTAATGAACGTGAAATGTGAAACAATGACGTTATCCCGGAATTGAAATTGATGATTCTCAGCGATAGGCTGCAGTGTGTGCGAGCCACGGCGTGGGCAATTCGATTAAAAGGAAAAAGTGACCTGACCTTAAATGTAATGAGGGAAAACTTGTACTGATTGAGTGATCGACGCGTTTTCAGACGTTCGATCAAACCAGTTGTTACGGGAATGGCAAAACTTTTATTTTTAGATCAAACCATACAAAGTTTCTGATTAAGTACCAATTAACGGGAAACGCTTGAGTAGATGTTTATGTTGTTGCAGTCGTTCTTTGGGAATGAACTTTTTTGCAACAGCGTTTGTTATGTCATAAAAGTAACAAAGGAAATTGCTCTACATATTGATGTAAAAAAATCTACAACTTTCTATTTTCTACACTTTTTCGACGAAAAAACATGTAATAATCCAAATGTTAGTCATACGTAATTATTATCTAAATACGCGAACAAGATTGCAATAGTGATGTTACTGCAGAATTGAATTGGTGGGCAACTCCATATCCAGAGCTTGTCGAAGCAAACAGTGAGCTGACCTTTTAAATATAATGCATGATTCTACGCGATTGTGATGTGTAGAAAACTTGGAGTGATTGAGTGGTCGACGCATTGTTGGATTGCTTCGTTGCTTTAACCTTTTCATTCTTATTCATGGCATTGGCACATGACAAAAGTTTCTGAATAAGATGATATAGATGGGGATCACTTTAAGTAATATTTATGTTGTTGCGGTCGTTATTGGGAAGTAAAATCACGTAAAAACAACTGAAACAACTTCGACCACTCAATCAGTATTAGACTGATTGAGTGGTCGAAGTTGTTTCAGCGAGTGTCAATTACAATTGCCTCTTTAGTGTCAATAATAATAAATTCATTTGACATTTGAATGATGCGAATGATTGGAATGTTCATGCGAATGATCCTTGCATTCCTCAATTTACCTTGTAAGAGTATTTACGAAGAGACACATAATTAACATGTAAACACTCAACTTGTTACATAACGAAGCGTGAAATAGTGATGTTACCCCGGAATTAAATTTAGTGATTCACCGCGTCGGGCTGTGGGCGGGCATGGCAATTCGATTACAAGGGTTGTCAAAGCAAACAGTGAGCTGACCTTCTAAATTAATTGCATGATTCGACGTGCATGTGATGGAGAAAAAACTTATCTGATTTTTGACGCATTTTTGGAAGCTCAATTACACCAGTTTTTTTCCGGATTTGCAAAATATTAACATTTGAGCGCAAAACCTTGCAAAGTTTTTGACAGATAAATGGGGATCATTTAAAACTTGAATTAATGTTTATGTTGTTGCAGTCTTCATGGGGAAGGGACATTTTCAAAATATATTTTTTTATGTGATAGTCTTAACAAAGGAACCTGCTCTACTACTATGTGATGTCGCGGCGTTCACGACTTAGCCACTGTGAGCGACGGTTAGGCGCGGAGCAGCGAGTGGTAAAATCAAAAGATTGAAAATATTTGGCACACGCCATGAGAGGCTGCTTGTTTCGCCGACCACAAACGTCACCGATGCCGCCTCGTCCGCCGTGCCATTAGCCACTAACATCGTAACACACCGTTATAATATTTTTGTACTATTTATTTTTAAGAAAGATAAGAAAAATGAATAGTACAATAATAATTATTAAGGGAACAGTATAGACAGATATTGTATTAACTGCAAAGTCTATCATATCGGTTGTACAGCTATTTAAAATTAGTTATCAATGGAAGTCGTTCACCGACCCTAAGTCAATTAATTCAAAAAATGGAAAGCAAAATTTGACTCATCGGTGTGGGACTTCGGTAGCTTAGTGGTAAAGCGGCTGGACTGGTTATCCTGAGGTCGCAGGTTCGATTCCTGCCCGAAGTGAAATTTTTCTTTCCGTTTTTTCTTTAATTTCTAAAATATAACATATAGCCTAAGCCACGGTTATGCTGTAGGTAAACTAGAGAGTGGGCAAAGGCTAATCGATTATAAAAGGCGTAAATAGAGAACGAAAAGACGACGAAGGCCTCAGTAGCGTAGTGGTAGCAGGCCACTACTATTACGCTGGAGGTCCTGGGTTCGATCCCGGGTCGGAGATATTAGAGATAACGGTTTAAAATCCTTTATCTCTGCTTCTATTGGGATTTTTCCATTTTCTGGAAGTTTCCCAGTACCCCGGAGTTTGGAAATGTGCCCGGAGATGGCAACAGGTTCGCCACCTGTTACATGGGCCAAAACGTAAGCGGCGAGTCGTGGGTGTTTGCATGTATGATTGAATGCAAGTATTTACCTCTGCCTACCCCTTCGGGGATTACAGGCGTGAAGTTTTAATGGACATAAACATAAGGCTTACGTCATGTGGTAGGTATATGTTAAAAGTCAATTTATCGAAGTGAAATTATCGAAAGTAATTATTACTTTTTACGCAGCTAATTGAGAATTAGCGTGAAATAGTGATGTTATGTCGGAATGAAATTTAATGATTCACAGAGTCGCACCGAATCGTGGGCGGGCGTGTGACAACTCGATTACAGAGGTTGTCTAAACAAACAGTGAGCTGACCTTCTAAATAAATTGTACATTCGGAAGTAATGTGGGAAAAAAATGTACTGATTCGGTCGACGCGTTTTGGGACTCTTGATTACAGCAGTTGTTTCCGGAGTTGCGAACACTTTTTAACTTCAATCAATTTGAACTCAAGACCTCGCAAAGTTTTTGATTGGGTACAGATAAATGGGCAACACTTGGATTAATGTTGCTGTTGTTACAGTCGTTTTTGGGAATTTACTTTTTTTTTGCCATGTCAGTAACAAAGAATCAATCAGATGGAGGATACTACAACTCTAAAGTGTACAAAAATCAGAAGCTATCAAATTTTTTATGTCATAAAAGTGGTAAGCAAGTATTTTTGATAAAATTAACATAATGTCAATAAATTTTATAAGTGGACTGGCTCAACGCCCGCGCCATTTTTGCGATAGTGGAACGACAATTTCAGCGGTCGTGGTCGCGATCGTTGGGGTCGTTTAGTGGAACGTACCGTATGTGTTAGTACACATTCCTTGTCCTAGTCACACACGTCACACTTGACTTAAGAGTACAAAAGAGCAAAGATTACCGCGACATTTTAATTCGCGGCGGTTATTGGTCTGTGAGGAGTAGTAGCCTCATTGTCCTTACCTCAGACCAATCACGTTACACTTTTTGTCTTAGTCACACACGTGACACAGTACGTAAGAGTACAAGAGCAAAGAGTAACGCGTCTTATTATTTCAAGCAGTACAAATTATATTTTTGTCACGTCCTTACAATGACAGGTTTTTTACGGGACAAATGAGGGCCTCTTGTAAGTCCTACTCAACACTACATTCAGCAATGGGCATGAGAGATGGCATGGGGGAAATTTGATAAAAAATTGACAAAGAGACGTTTTTTGGACAGACATATGATTATTAATTTTTATATTTAACTATCACAGAGACATGACACTTTAGGTCTCAGGGTTGTCAACGCATCTGCATTTTCACCTCTGGTTTTTATGTAGATGTCTATAGGATGCAGTCATCACTTAACATCAATGTGAGCTGCATGATTGTTTGCCATCTGTAAAAAAAAAAAACACTTACTTACATGATCCTTGTTCACGATAATATAGTTAATGCAATTATTATTTACATAACTTCTTACCCAGCCAAGTTAAATAATAATATAATAATGGCAATCCTTGATACGTTCCATTTCTGGGCCTCCCTTTTTTTGGAGGAGGCCTGGAGCTTACTTCACCACGCTCCTCCATCGCCATCAGTAAATAAGTTTTAAGAATAAAGTTAAGGTGTCCTAAAATAGTAAAAAATAGACAGCGAGCCTCTTTTAAGGGTTCCGTACTAAAAAAGGAACCTTTATAGTTTTGCCATGTGCGTCTGTCTGCCTGTCTGTTTGCCTGTCTGTGTATCCGTCCGCGGTTTAGCGCAAAAGCTATTGGTAGATACTAGAGATCTGAAATTTGGCACAAGTATACACCTTAATTACACTGACAAAGTGGTAGAATAAAGACATGGCGCGTTGCCCGACATACACTTAACCGGTTTTTCATAAAAAAATTTACGTAAAAATACATTTTTGTAAACACATAGCTATGTAATTATAATTTGGAGCATAACCGAGTGAGTACGAGCGTTAAAATTAAATAGTGATGTTACATTTGAATTAAATTTAATGGCCTACAACGCATCGTTGGTTGGAGCGTAGCAACTCGATTACAAGGGTTGTCAAAGCAAACAACGAGCTACCCTAAATTAATTGCTCGATTCGACGTGGATGTGACGTGGAGAAAACTTGTGCTGATTGAGTGGTAGTCAACTCGTATTCGGACGCTCGATTACGTCGGTTATTCCCGAAGTTGCGGAAACTTTTCATTCCCACTCCGTTGAAGACCCTGCGCCAAAGTTTTTGATGGGAACAGATAAATGGAAAACATTCGAATTAATATTTGCGTTGTTGCAGATGTTGTTGGAGAAGTTTTTTAATAGCAACATTTAACCAAATTCACGATTGCTGTCATTGATTGGTACGTAAATGGTAGCAATCGTTATCGTATTAATTTAAATTATAGTTTTTTAACGAAATGTAAGATACATAATGTCTTATTTGTTCATAAGTGAAGAGTAAATATCAGATCCCTTTTTTAAGAAAATTGCGCAGGAGAACGTCTCGTTTTCACGACCCGAGGCATACCCAGAGCCCCAGTCATAGCCACATTACAAACTATCAATCAACTTTTTTGTTTTTTTTTTGTGATGTTGCTAGGAAATTACCTTTGTTGATATTTTAGTTCCTATGAATTATCAAATTGGAATATTTGATTTTATTTCCGATCTGATACTCCCCTGCACTCCTGAGACAAAGTGTTATGTCAGACACACGGACAATACACTATTCTATTAGGGTTTTTATTTTCTTTTAGTTCGGTACTCTAAACACATCTACGAACAAAATTGCGTACGCAATGTAGGTAGCTATTTATTTATGCTATAAACCATGCCCAGTTAAACGCCATTTGCAAATTAAAAAATTGATGCCGTCCCATTTAATTGAAATAAAGTGGAATTTCTTACGCACCGCATACTTATTCTTATTGAGTCTCGAATGAAATGTGGGCCCATCAATTATTCAATATGACGGGTTCGAGATATTTTAATTTCCTTCGAATATCTGCGAAAGTTTAATGCGCAAATCGAATTGACGTAATTAATTATAATTTCTTTGAATAGGTATACGTAATATTAAAGTACCTATTTGAAAAGGGAGTTTCGTTGCCTCCCCTCGAAATTGGTTCTCGGTTTGTAAGGCAACAGTCTCGTATAGCAGAGACAAGTAATTAACGTCAAAATCACTTACCTACCTAATAAGGTTCGCGATTTACTTGAAATCGTACTTTATGAGTTTCCCGTGGAATTGGGAAACGTGGCTTGACACATGACAGTAGGACTATTTTGAACGTCAACCCACTCAATGATTAAAGTATTTATACTTTAACTATAAATATAATTCATCATCATCATATCAGGCGAAAGATGTCGTAACTTACGTAACTTCACGCCTGTAATCCCGGAAAGGGTAGGCAGAGGTAAATGCATGCATTCCAGCATACATACAAACACCCACGATTTGCCGGTTACGTTTTGGCCCATGTAACAGGTGGCGAGCTTGTTGACATCACCGGGCACATTACCAAACTTCGAAGTACTGTGAAATTTCCAGGAAATGAAAAAATCCCAATTGAACCAGAGATAAAGGACTTTACATGATTATCTCTGATAATCTCCTACCCGGGAATCGAACCCAGGACCTCAGCGTAGTAGTATTGGCCCGCTACCACTAGGCTACCGAGGCAGTTGAAAAGAATGCGAAAGATGTCATAAGGGGATATGCCATAATCGCTTGGCATGCGGATTGGCGATCATAGTGGCGGTAGATTCATCACAGGACGCTGCTGCCTATCTTACGTTACTGTACTTACTATCGCCCCATTGGAATGATTTGACCGCTATTATTCGGTTGACCGACAGCACTAGTGGCAAAGTTCTCTTCCAGTAGAAGAAAATTCTTCCGCTAGTTCAAGGGGTCGTCAGGAACCCGACGTCATACGTTAGGCATTTTTGTTATCGTTGGTAATTAAGAACGCAATCTACGTTATCTGTGAATTTACTTTAAGTCATGGCAAAATATTTTGTATAGTCTGAGTCATCTGTATATGCTGTATTATTAATTGTTTTATATTATTTCGCATTAACACATGCTTGTGAAATATATTTTATTTTAAAGAAAAATGGAAAGAAAAAAATGACTTCAGGCGAGACTCTAACTCGCGGCCTACTGGGAATCTAGTCCAGCCGCTCTTATAATTGAGCTACTGAAAAAATAAAATATATTTCAAAAGCATGTGTTAATGCGAAATAATATAAAACAATTATTAAAGGTAAAAGCGACTTCTTTACGATATTCAATAAACTGCAAAGTCTATTATATCGGTTGCCTAACTAGCATAGTTGGTAATAGATGGCGCTGCTGCTACCATAAAGCAATGCAATAAATGTGAAGGAAAGATTTGACAAATCGGGCAGGACTTCAGTAGCTCAATTGGAAGAGCGGCTGGACTAGATTCCCAGTAGGCCGCGAGTTCGAGTCTCGCCTGAAGTAAAATTTTTCTTTCCATTTTTCTTTAAAATAAAATGCTGTATTATTATTATTTTTTTATTTTATGAAAGTGGCAAACAAGCATGCAGTTCACGTTGATGTTATGTGATGACTGCAGCCTATAGACACCCACACAAAAGACCATAGTCAAAATATAGATGCGTTACCACTCTGAGGCCTAAGGTGTTATGCCTCTGTGCCGCAAATGACAGGGCCGTACATTACTACCTGACCGGAACACGACATTGCTGAACACTACCATTTAGCGTCAAGTATATTAGGTAATGCGGTGGTGCCTACGCCCGCGCGCTCCTTCACTGGAGCTCTACCACCTGTTACCGAGAAACTAACTTTTTGTTCTTTTTTTTGAGTACGAATCCACGTTGTATAGTTTCTCAGTAATAACATCGCGAACAGACAGACGCGACGGATACTTTGTTTTATAAAATGTGTATAGGAAGATAGCATACACATTATTAAGTACTTAATCATCATCATTTGAATGACACGTTCATTATTACAGAAATATATTTATTATGCAATGCATAATATAATTTCATAATAGAAACACAAATTGTGATGAATTGACCTAATGAGTGTCAATAAAATATTGAAATGAACTGATTTGTACTTTTTGACGAAGATAAAGCTCAAATAATATTTGAGTTTATACTATGTTGTTTGTTGTGTTTATTTTGTTTTTTTTTTTATGTTATTAAAGTGGCAAACATGCATGCAGTTCACATTGATGTTAAGTGATGACTGCAGCTTATAGACACCCACACAATGACCAGAGGTCAAAATGTAAATGCGCTGCCACTCCTGAGGCATTAGGTGTTATGCCTCTGTGCCGGAAATTACAGAGCCGTACATTACCACCTGACCGGAACACGATAGTGCTGAACACTACCATTTAACGGCAAGTATATTAGGTAATGCGGTGGTGCCTACGCCCGCGAGCTCCGTCACTGGAGCTCTACCACCAGTAAAAGTTGTGGTTTTGTTATAACTGATGTTATAATATAATATCTATCGGTCTTCATGAGTTGCTGAATTAGAGAGCAGTATGAGTATGGAGAATGTTCTAATTATGAGGTGATTAAGACCAAAATTGTTTGGAGAAACAAACAAGAAAATTCTGAGAGAGAGGTGCACTTTTATTCAGGATTTTTTTTAACGTAATGAAAGCGGCAAACACGCATGCATTTCACATTGATGTTAAGTGATGACTGCAGCCTACACAAAACCAGTGGTCAAAATGCAGATGCGTTACCATTTCTGGTAACGCATCTGCATTTTGCAAGGTGTTATGCCTCTTTGCCGGAAATTACAGGGCCGTACATTACCACCTGACTGGAACACAATAGTGCTGAACACTACCATTTAGCGGCAAGTATATTAAGTAATGGGTTGGTGTCTACGCCCGCGAGCTCCGTCACTGGAGCTCTACCACCAGTAAGTAATGTAGGTAACATTTTACCCGCGCGAAGCCGAGGCGGACCGCTAGTAGTACGTAAATTAGTTAAGAGCACCTAATGTACAAATGATAAAATATGCCGCCAAGAAATTTCCAATTAATAATTGAAAACCGAAGATACATCGTTTCCCAACAATAATGTAATCTGCTACATAGATAAAACATACACGAGGTATACATCCGTCTATATTATATTGCCGAACCCACTTTGTTCGACGTGATGAATTATTGAATTGTATTGACACGGGCTCAGGGCACAATGGGTAGAGCATACGGTAATCCGCAATGCGGGCAGACTTAGAAAACCGTATATTTGAAGCGTAGCCCTTTGGTATCCAAGTGATGATCAAGGTTAACCGTTGAAATAAAACTAGTTTTCGGATGTATCTCGCGTATATTAAACTAAAATGATTATCTAAAATCGAACCCGACAGCTTTCGTGGTCTCGGGCGGACTAAAGTGACATTTGTCTGACAGCAGTTTGAAAAACTATAATGTGCAGCTAGCTACCTCCATCTATTTCGCAAACGTCTTGCGTAGCGTTCATGATTAACACAAAAGTTGCATTGTATCTTGAGGGCTTACAGACTGTTGCGGTTGGGCTTTAATTCTACTTAGTATTGGATCCCATGTTGGTGACAATCGCGAACCATCTTCTCTATTGAAATTTGGATGTTTTTTAATCTCAATAGCCTCGCGAACCATTCTTGGAATTGGTCTGTGTTCTGTAGCGAGTATTCGAGTTTTGTCAAACCGAATATAATGAGTTGGTTTGTCCGTTATATCATCACAGACTTACACCCGTCTCATTGGCTTGAAGCAAAACAAAATGAAAATTTCACTCTACCACGCGCGAATTGCACACAAGTTTTTTTTTATGCCTTTTTTAAAATAATATCTAAGTAAGTATACCAAATAATACTGTAAATTGCATACATGCATAGATGCCAAAATTAATTTCTTGCTAGCATTTCAGCGTGTGTCGGACAGATTTTAAAATCATATTACATTTTCACGTTGCACTAAACTAATAACTGTCGCTCTGCCACAGTGGTTCAGAAGATTGGTTTTCCTTTCACAGAATATCTGGCTTTCTACGTAAAGATGTGATGTAGATTAAGAAATGTTTCATTAATTCGTATTTGTTTCGTTCATATCTTTTAATGGGTACTTAGTCTGAACGGACCAAAAGAAATGGACCGTAGTCCATTCGGCCGTAATCAAAAATCGTCTACGTCCCAATGGACCGGTCATAAAATAATTTAAAAGGACAGTCGCATACAAACGTGATAGTCGTATTAAGCAAATAAATTAAAAAAAAAAGTTTATATGACAAATCAGATTTTTATTAAGTGTCATTGTTCGTTTTTATTTGGTTGATTTGTTATCCAAAAATATTGATTATTTTTAATAAATGTTATTATTTCATTATAATTTTTGTGGACTAGGTACCTAATTTTATTATTTCACTGTTAAAGGTATTTTATATTATGTTGATATGTTTCCTTACATTATTGTTATGACTGATTTTAACTCATAAATCTTTAAATTTAACTATATATTTTCTCTTATAAGTTTTTCATGCTTCAATCCATTGCTTGTATTTCATCACCTCTCCGCCCCCACAACGCGCACCTCGCTTTTTAGGCGCTCTTTCACGTTCCATTCGAATCCATCATATCGTGATAACTCTTAAACTATTCGGCCAAATTACTTAGTATAAAAGACAAAGTTTATCGACATAAAATACTTAAAAGGAATGTATTTATTTTGATAAGAGTTGGATAGATATACCTACACACTAAAATGTGCATTGTAAAATAATATCTAAGTGAATTAAATTTGCTTCCAAATAAAGGAAGATATATTATGGTGTCGCGGACTTTTATTTAGAATTTAGAAATTGTTCTAGGCAAACAATACTACCGTTCATCATCTTTGTGTAACTCCAATAGTTAAGACAGTGTCAAGATATCTGACAGAGGCCAGATTTTTTTGTACTTAATTGACATATATCTGTAATAACTAAGTAGCCTATGTTCTTTCTCAAAGTCAGCTCTATCTCTGTACCAAATATCATTAAAATCGGTTCAGTCTTTTGGACATGAAAAGGTAACAGACAGACAGACAGACAGAGTTACTTTCGCAATTATAATATTATACATATTAATACATAATTAATATATAATACATATATAATAAATATATATAGATATAGGTACAACTGGAGACCTCCACGCCTTGGTCCTTGATATACTCACAGAGAGATAGACAACTAGACAGACGGACGGACAACAACGTGATCCTATAAAGAGCTCTAAAGTGTTCCATTAGAGGTGCAGAACTCTTAAAAGTGACCATCATTTTATAACTGTGGTAAATACGTTCTATGAATCTAAATAGAGAAACATTATCCTAACCCAAAGGCATTAAGTGAAATGGATACAAATAGTGTTAGAAGATTTAGATCGATGAAATGCTGTAGCATGAATATCAATGATGTTATTGGGTTCAACAGATGCTGGATGGTACTTATCATGTAATAGGATATGAAGGGATTTTGTATACAAGTGCCTACTGAAACATTATTATCAAAATTATAGAAGCAAGCAGAGATTTCGGATAACATACCATTTACTGTCTAATAATAAAAACCCATAAGACATTTTTGATTTAACACACATTGTCAAAACTCTCAGCACAATTTTCAATTGCTTGATCTGAGCAGAAAGGTTGTCTGTAATGGCTAAAATTTTAGAATCAAAACGGTGAAACTAGTTTGAAACTAGAAGCCTGTTTTTTTTATGTAATGGAAGTGGCAAACTAGCATGCAGTTAACATTGATGTTAAGTGATGACTGCAGCCTATAGACTCTTACATATAGACCAAGGTCAAAATGCAGATGCGTTACCACTCTTGAGGCCTAAGGTGTTATGCCTCTGTGCCGGAAATTACAGGGCCGTACATTACCACCTGACCGGAACACGACAGTGCTGAACACTACCATTTAGCGGCAAGTATATTAGGTAATACGGTGGTGCCTACGCCCGCGAGCTCCGTCACTGGAGCTCTACCACCAGTAAAAAACTAGTTTGAATTTATTTAATTTGTCTACACAAGGACTGTAGTTCTACATGATTAGTTTTTTACTGGTGGAAGAGCTCAAGCGATGGAGCTCGCGGGCGTAAGCACCACCGCATTACCTAATATATTTGCCGCTAAATAGTAGTATTCATCGTCTTCCAGTCATATGGTTATGTTCTGCTCTGTAATTTCCGGCACAGAGGCATAACACCTTAGGCCTCAGGAGTGGTTACGCATCTGCATTTTGACCTTGGTCTTTGTGTGGGTGTCTATAGGCTGCAGTTATCATTTAACATCAATGTGAACTGCATGCTTCTTGGCCATTTCCATTACATAAAAATAAATAAAATGATACTATACCTATAATCTAGAGATGGATAAGTTGGTTGGTATAAATGGTCGTTTTCACCATTATCGTTTTCCGGATAGGTGTGTAATTTCCGGCACAGTGGCATAATTTGGCCTCAGGAGTGGCAACGCATCTGCATTGAAATCTCTGGTTTCATGTAAATGTTTATAAACTACAGTATTACTTACCATCAATGAAAACTGTATGCTTTTTTAACACTTCATGAAATAAAAAAAAAAACTATAAGCAACTCTTTATTGTATACTAGCTGTGCCCGCGACCTCATCCGCGTGAGAATTTATGATTGTTCAGTATGTACCCGGACAAAGTCGTGGGCGCAGCTAGTACAAAAGTAGCCTATGTTACTCCTTATTACATTAGCTATCTGCCAGTGAAAGTCCCGTCAAAATCGGTCCAGCCGTTTCCGAGATTAGCGGGGACAAACAGACTGACAGACCGACAGACAAAAATTGTAAAAAAAAATGTTTTGGTATATGTACCGTGTTAACATACTAGCATTTAGTAAAAAGCGGTTATTTTTATATTACAAACAGACACTCCAATTTTATTTATTATGTATAGATGTATAGATTCATTCAAACAACTCTTACTGTCAAACACAAAACGCAGAGGCGCAGGAAACGTTTGTTCAATAAATCGTTTTGCTTTTGCTTTGTTTTATCAACGTCATTCTTATTTTTTTCTTTACAACGTGCCAAGACTGCCGAGGGCTTGCACCCACTTTGTTTTTATATGCAACCTAGTTCCACGTCTGATGCTCGGATAGTATTATTAGTTTCTTTTTCGTTCTAATCACGGTTTTGTTTAGTGGAAGCATAGAGCAACACGGGCCACCGGCCGCGGCGTATATGAAATACGGTGATAGAGTCCAATTCCAAATTAATATACCTCATCATCATCTTCATCATCAGCCATCGATCGTCCACTGCTGGACATAGGCCTTTCCCAATTTTCGCCACCACACTCGATCTTCGGCTTTTCGGACCCATCCGCTTCCTGCCAACCTCTTTAGGTCGTCAGTCCATCTGGCAGGGGGCCGTCCCACTGGGCGTTTTGTACGGGGTCTCCACTCTAACACCCGTCTGCCCCAGCGGCCGTCGGCTCTACGACAAATATGCCCCGCCCACTGCCACTTCAGCCTAGCAATTCTTTGAGCTATGTCGGTCACTCTGGTTCTCCTTCGGATTTCCTCGTTTCGGATTCTATCTTTCAGAGATACACCGAGCATAGCCCGTTCCATAGCTCGCTGAGCCACTTGGAATTTGTGCACGAGGCCTTTCGTAAGAGTCCATGTCTCCGCCCCGTACGTTATTACCGGAAGGACGCACTGGTCGAATACCCGAGATTTTAGGCATTAAGGCAGTGGCGAATCGAAGATTTGACGAAGTTTTCCGTATGCTGCCCAGCCCAATCGTATTCTTCTGTCAGCCTCTTTGTCGAAGTTGTTCCTACCCAGTTGTATAGTCTGGCCTAGGTAGATGTATTCCTGAACAACTTCGATGCTAACATCTTCGACGATTATAGGCCGTGGGTCTACGAATGAATTGAGCATGACCTTAGTCTTATCCAAGTTCATTCCCAGGCCCACCCGTCTGGAAGAAACGCTTAGGCTTTGCAGCATCTCTGATAACTCATGCAGCGATTCGGCCATTATAACTATATCGTCAGCAAATCGAAGGTGTGAAATGTATTCGCCGTTGATATTGATACCCTGTCCACTCCAGTCCAGTGTTTTGAAGACATCCTCTAAAGCGTTAGTAAATAGTTTTGGAGAGATTGCATCTCCCTGTCTTACTCCTCGCTTTAGAGGGATTGGTCTTGTCTGGACGTTCTGGATTTGGACAGTCATCGAAACGGCTCTATATAAACATTTCAGCACCTCGACATACCGCCAATCGACTTGACATCGCTGCAGAGAATTGAGAACAGCCCAGGTTTCGATGGAGTCGAAGGCTTTTTTGTAGTCCACAAACGCGAGACACAGAGGACGATTATATTCTTCGGTCTTCTGTATGACCTGTCGTAGCGTGTGGATGTGATCTACGGTACTGTAGCCTTTTCGAAACCCGGCCTGTTCAGGAGGTTGAAAATCGTCAAATCTTCGGGCAAGTCGATTTGTGATGACTCTTGAGAACAGTTTATAGACATGGCTCAGAAGTGCTATCGGTCTGTAGTTCTTGAGGCGCGTTCTATCACCTTTTTTAAAGAACAAAATGACCACACTTCTAGACCATGCCTCCGGCGTTGTACCTTTGTTTAAGACGGTATTAAATAACTTTCGAAGCTGCTCCAGGACAATACGTCCCCCAGCTCTTAAGAGTCCCGTGGTAATACCGTCTTCCCCAGGTGCCTTGTTGTTTTTGAGTTGCTCAAGAGCCATCCCAATTTCGGCAATCTCGATGTCCGGTAGCTCATCCGTGAAGTGACGGGTTAATTTGGCACGTTTGTCATCCGCGTCTTCATTGGTGGGTTTGGGTGCATGAGAGGAGTATAGTCTTCCATAGAAAGTCTCGGCTTCTAAGAGTAGATCTGGTTTCGACTTAATTACTCGACCATCAGATGTCGTCAGCTTCGCCTAAATATACCTAAATATAATATATTTTATATATTAATATGGCGCTCCCGAGTTGACTCCCGTTGTGACGCGCCTGTTCTCGCTCTCCTACGATCGCGGTATAGTTCCGTCTTCGTGAAAGACAGCCCTTGTGCACCCGATCCCCAAAAAAGGGGATCGTAGTGATCCGGTAAACTACAGACCCATTGCGACTACTTCCCTTCTTTCTAAGGTCATGGAGCGTGTAATAAACACGCAGCTGCTGAAATACTTGGAGGATCATCAGCTGATCAGCGATCGCCAATATGGCTTTCGGCATGGCATATCGGCTGGTGATCTTCTAGTGTACCTCACGCACCGATGGGCTCAGACCTTAGACAACAGTGGGGAAACATTAGCTGTGAGCCTAGATCGCAAAGGCTTTTGACCGGGTCTGGCACAGGGCTCTTCTCGCGAAGTTACCATCGTACGGTTAGAACAGAACCTTAACTATCATTGTTATGCTGATGACAGTACGGGAGATGCACACTATACTAGCCGCGCAAATGCTTCTCGGGCGCTTATCGAGGAGAGTAGAACTAGACTTGTGTCTGAAGTCGAGAACTCTTTGGAGAGAGTCTCTGATTGGGGAAGACTAAATCTAGTCGAGTTTAACCCTACAAAGACGCAAGTCTGCGCGTTTACCGCTAAAAAATCCCTATTCATTGTAGCGCCACAGTTCCAGAGCACTCAACTCACCATTAGTAAAAGTGTGGGTATCCTGGGTGTTGACATATCGAATGAAGTGCAGTTTCGGGGTCATATAGAGGGTAAGACCAAGATGGCATCCAAGAAGCTTGTTTAGCACATACAAGACGAGGCAGTATTTCACACCGGGGCAACTTCTACAGCTATATAAAGCTCAAGTGAGGCCCCACCCCCCGAAGAGAGAAGTTTCACAGATTGGACACTTGGCAGTGCTCAACAGCCCGATTCGCGCGTTCATTCCTGCCCAGAACGTGCATTGTGAAACGAACTTCCCTCTGAGGTGTTCCCTCGGCGCTACAATATGGAGTTCTTCAAAACAGGCGTCGAAAGAGTCCTTCAGGGCTGGCAGCGCCTTGGCAACTCCCCTGATATTGCAAATGTTCATAGGCGACGGTAACCACTTTCCATCAGGTGGCCCGTCTGCTTGTCTGTCAATCCTTTGACATAAAAAATATATATATATATTAGTATCCAATTCACGATATTCTTAAGTTAGCTTTTATGTAAGTAAACACACTCAGTAATTGAATAAAAGCATTTTTCAAGTAGCCTTTATAAGGAAGAATTTTGATGTGATTAGGAATAGCATTAAATATGATACCGCACATTACATGACAACTATTCATGTACATTGTTACTACCCCTTGTGGGATTACAGGCGTGAAATTACGTTTCAATACGATGAAATGCCTACTTTATGATTCTGGCTTGGCACCGACTTCAAACCTATTAGTAAATAGCACACATAAATAATAGGTAGTACCTATAGAAACCTCTACACTCTCTGCCTACCCCGTTAGGTACCTGGCGTGAAGATACATACATACCTATAGAATTAAAATAAAATAATTTTTAATTTTTCCTATTCAGTTTTGAAGTCGGTTTTCCTTAACGTAGTTATTTTTATTTAATACCTTTAGTTTATTGCTGCATTGTCAATTAGATTAATGTTCACATCTGTAAATTCGTATAATCTTATTTAATTTTAAAATAATCTTTTGATGAAAACTTGTGAAATACGAGTCCTTCTTTTTACTTGACTCACAGGTACATATCCAAACAATCTGATATTTGTATTTAAATTGTAGAATGGATGTATTGCGTGTTCTTCGTACGTGTTAAATTATAAAACATATATCGAGGTTCGTGTAAACGAGATCTGAACAAATTCTGGGTATCTCAAATCGGGGGATGTTACAATTAGTCATCAAACAAACAACCAACAACCCTTGTTATGTTTGATATGTGAACTCGAACATTGAAAATGACATGGTAAGGTTAGAGCTGGGAAACAAAAACAATATACAACATATAACGGCAATAATGCACAGTCTTAAACACCTCGATTAGAAAATCGAGTTATAATCATAAATCATGAACTAAATAGCATGTTGAAGTTCTTAATATTTTTTTATTTAAGAAACAAGTTGTCCTCAATTTGTATGAACAGTATGTACACCCTATGCATACTTACCCTACCTCTACTTACGACCACACATAAAACACAAACCAACTCACACACGTACACTCTCGCAATGTGATGTAGCGTAACCTGCGTACCCCTATTTAATACTCGCTAGTAATAACACAGCTAATAACATTCATTTTCACTAATTTATTTCTAAAATTACTATTAATAATAAAATGCACGTCGCAACGAGTTCTAATAAAAATGTTTGAGACTAGCATTTTATTATGGATAGATACCCCGCTCATCCACCAGGGCAATTAAAGCTATACATATATGGTATTTATCTAAAAAGATTACAGCATTTTGATTAGCATAATAGCAAAATAACTTAAATAAGGTTTTGTGTGTGTGTGTGTGTGTGTGTGTGTGTGTGTGTGTGTGTGTGTGTGTGTGTATGTATGTGTGTGTGTGTGTGTGTGTGTGTGTGTGTGTGTGTGTGTGTGTGTGTGTGTGTGTGTGTGAGGGTGTGGGGGTGTGGGTGTGCGGGTGGGTGTGTGTGTGGGTGTGGGTGTGTTGTGGTGTTGTGAGTGCATGGGCGCGCTATTCAATCCTGTTACACTGTGTATATTATTGTTACCTTAAACAAAATCATCATCATCATTTCAGCCAGAAGACGTCCACTGCTGAACCAAAGCCTCCCCAACAAGTGCTTATTAATGCCATAATCGTCACGCTTGGCATGCGGATTGGCAATCGCAGTGGCGGTAGTTTTATCACAGGACGCAGCAGCCCATCTTGCGTCATTGCACTTACAACCGCCCCATTGGAATGTGTTGACCGCCATTGTTCGGTAGATTAACTAGTAGAAAAAAAAACCATTAGAAAAGAATTCATCGCTAGTGGGCGATGGGGTCGTCACGTCCCAACTCCGGCTATAACAAAGTACAAATACAGGTATGCATTTTATGATTGAAAATATGAAAAATATATGAAAAATGGAAGAGCGGCTGGACTAGATTCCCAGTAGGTCGCGAGTTCGAGTCTCGCCTGAAGTCAAATTTTTCTTTCCATTTTTCTTTAAAAATAAAATATATTTCACAAGCATGTGTTAATGCGAAATAATATAAAACAATTATTAAGGGTAAAAGCGACTTCTTTACGATATTCAATAAACTGCAAAGTCTATTATATCGGTTGCCTAACTAGCATAGTTGGTAATAGATGGCGCTGCTGCTACCATAAAGCAATGCAATAGATGTGAAGGAAAGATTTGACAAATCGGGCAGGGCTTCAGTAGCTCAATTGGAAGAGCGGCTGGACTAGATTCCCAGTAGGTCGCGAGTTCGAGTCTCACCTGAAGTCAAATTTTTCTTTCCATTTTTCTTTAAAAATAAAACTTATTTAAGTTATTTTGCTATTATGCTAATCAAAATGCTGTAATCTTTTTAGATAAATACCATATATGTATAGCTTTAATTGCCCTGGTGGATGAGCGGGGTACCCTGTAATACAGGTTTCTTAACCCAGTATGGGGGCCCTTGCGATGTTACTTGTAATACTGTTTAAAAATGAATAAAGCATTTTTGATTTTTGATTTTTGAAAAAAAAAATTTGAATGTACAACCCGAAATCAGTTTGTTCAGAATTGATAACCGAATCAATTTTAGGCATTTTTGATAGGTAACATCTTGTCCCAAAATTAATTACAATTAAGGGAATTGTGGTCACCCATTTGATGAACAGTTATTACAAACGAAAATGAGACTAACATCTATTCAAAATAAAATGCTAGTCTCAAACATTTTTATTAGAACTCGTTGAGACGTGCATTTTATTATTAATAGTAATTTAAGAAATAAATTAGTGAAAATGAATGTTATTCGCTACGCTACATCACATTGCGACAGTGTACGTGTGTGAGTTGGTTTGTGTGTTATGTGCGGTCGTAATTAGAGGTAGGGTAAGTATGCATAGGGTGTACATACTGTTCGTACAAATTGAGGACAACTTGTTTCTTAAATAAAAAAATATTAAAAACTTCAACATGCTATTTAGTTCATGTATTATGATTATAACTCGATTTTCTAATCGAGGTGTTTAAGACTGTGCATTATTGCCGTTATATGTTGTATATTGTTTTTGTTTCCCAGCTCTAACCTTACCATGTCATTTTCAATGTTCGAGTTCACATATCAAACATAACAAGGGTTGTTGGTTGTTTGTTTGATGATTAATTGTAACATCCCCCGATTTGAGATACCCAGAATTTGTTCAGATCTCGTTTACACGAACCTCGATATATGTTTTATAATTTAACACGTACGAAGAACACGCAATACATCCATTCTACAATTTAAATACAAATATCAGATTGTTTGGATATGTACCTGTGAGTCAAGTAAAAAGAAGGACTCGTATTTCACACGTTTTCATCAAAATATTATTTTAAAATTAGATAAGATTATACGAATTTACAGATGTGAACATTAATCTAATTGACAATGCAGCAATAAACTAAAGGTATTAAATAAAAATAACTACGTTAAGGAAATCCGACTTCAAAACTGAATAGGAAAAATTAAAAATTATTTAATATTAATTCTATAGGTACTACCTATTATTTATGTGTGCTATTTACTAATAGGTTTGAAGTCGGTGCCAAGCCAGAATCATAAAGTAGGCATTTCATTGTATTGAAACGTAATTTCACGCCTGTAATCCCCCAAGGGGTAGGCAGAGGTAAATGCATGCATTCAAGCATACATGCAAATACCCACAATTCGCCGGTTACGCTTTGTTCATTGTATAAAGACCAATGGAATTATATATCCAGAATTTTCATTTTGGTTAATTTTTTCGCTAAATTTCAATTTTTTCTATTTCTTACAAGGGATGTTTGTCCCGCTGCGCAGTAAAGTTCTACAGCGCCGTGCCGGTCACGGAGTACGAATAAAGTAACAGTCAGGGTGGCCGGCGGCGAGAAAAAGTAGTTTGAATATGACTATACGTGGAGGTCACCGGTGACCACCATGGCGCTATGGTAGAGGACGGGCGAGGTCACCGGTGACCCCCATGGTGTTTAATGTGTTAAGCATACCGCATAGCAGCGTCCCGGCATAAAACAATCGCCGCTACGTTCACCATTCAGCATGCCAAGCGTGGCAATTATGGCATATTCTTTCCTTATGACGCAGAACAATTTTAGGAGCATCTTCGGGAAAGGCTTTGTCCAGCGGAGAGGGATGGATGTCTTTCGGATGTAATTATGATGATGGTGATGGTGGTGGTGGTGTAGGTGGCATTAGTGGGTAAAAATGCACAACGTAAATTTTTCTCTTTACCGGGACGTTGGGCGTCGGGATGCTGGGCGTCTCGACGCCGAGCGTCCCGACGCCGAGCGTCCCGACGCCTAGCGTCCCGACGCCTAGCGTCCCGACGCCTAGCGTCCCGACGCCTAGCGTCCCGACGCCCAGCGTCCCGACGTCAAGCATCCCGACGCCCAGCGTTCCGTCGCCCAGCGTCCCGACGCCCAGCGTCCCGACGACGAGCGTCTCGACGCCCAGCTACCCGACGCCCAGCGTCCTGACGCCCAGCGTCCCAACGTCTAGCATCCCGACGCCCAGCGTCCCGACGCCCAGCGTCCCTACGCCCAGCGTCCCGACGCCCAGCGTCCCGACGCCCAGCGTCCCGAGGCCCAGCGTTCAGACGCCCAGTGTCCCGACGCCGTCCCAACGCCCAGCGGCCCGACGCCCAGCGTCCTGACGCCCAGCGTCCTGACGCCCAGCGTCCCGACGCCGTCCCAACGCCCAGCGGCCCGACGCCCAGAGTCCCGACGCCCAGCGTCCCGACGTCGAGCGTCCCGACGTCGAGCGTCTCGACGCCGAGCGTCCCGATGCCCAGCATCCCGACGCCTATCGTCCCGACGCCCAGCGTCCCGACGTCGAGCATCCCGACGTCGAGCGTCCCGTCGCCCAGCGTCCCAAAGCCCAGCGTCCCGAGGCCCAGCGTTCCGACGCCCGGCGTCCCGACGCCCGGCGTCCCGACGACGAGCGTCTCGACGCCCAGCGTCTCGACGCCCAGCGTCCCGACGTCGAGCGTCCCGACGTCGAGCGTCTCGACGCCGAGCGTCCCGATGCCCAGCGTCCCGACGCCTATCGTCCCGACGCTCAGCGTCCCGACGTCGAGCATCCCGACGTCGACCGTCCCGACGCCCAGCGTCCCTACGCCCATCGTCCCGACGCCCAGCGTCCCGACGCCCATAGTCCCGATGCCCAGCGTCCCGACGTCGAGCGTCCCGACGCCCAGCGTTCCGACGCCCAGGGCCCCGACGCCCAGCGTCCCGACGCCCAGCGTCCCGACGCCCAGCGTACCGACGCCCAGCGTCCCAACGCCCAGCGTCCCGACGCCCAGCGTTCCGACGCCCAGTGTCCCGACGCCGTTTCAACGCCCAGCGGCCCGACGCCCAGCGTCCCGACGCCCAGCGTCCCGACGCCGTCCCAACGCCCAACGGCCCGACGCCCAGAGTCCCGACGCCCAGCGTCCCGACGTCGAGCGTCCCGACGTCGAGCGTCTCGACGCCGAGCGTCCCGATGCCCAGCGTCCCGACGCCGTCCCAACGCCCAATGGCCCGACGCCCAGAGTCCCGACGCCCAGCGTCCCGACGTCGAGCATCCCGACGTCGAGCGTCCCGATGCCCAGCGTCCCGACGCCTATCGTCCCGACGCCCAGCATCCCGACGTCGAGCGTCCCGACACCCCGCGTCCCTACGCCCATCGTCCCGACGCCTAGCGTCCCGACGCCCAGCGTCCCGACGTCAAGCATCCCGACGCCCAGCGTCCCGTCGCCCAGCGTCCCGACGCCCAGCGTCCCGACGACGAGCGTCTCGACGCCCAGCTACCCGACGCCCAGCGTCCTGACGCCCAGCGTCCCAACGTCTAGCATCCCGACGCCCAGCGTCCCTACGCCCAGCGTCCCGACGTCCAGCGTCCCGACGCCCAGCGTCCCGACGCCCAGCGTCCCGAGGCCCAGCGTTCAGACGCCCAGTGTCCCGACGCCGTCCCAACGCCCAGCGGCCCGACGCCCAGCGTCCTGACGCCCAGCGTCCTGACGCCCAGCGTCCTGACGCCCAGCGTCCCGACGCCGTCCCAACGCCCAGCGGCCCGACGCCCAGAGTCCCGACGCCCAGCGTCCCGACGTCGAGCGTCCCGACGTCGAGCGTCTCGACGCCGAGCGTCCCGATGCCCAGCATCCCGACGCCTATCGTCCCGACGCCCAGCGTCCCGACGTCGAGCATCCCGACGTCGAGCGTCCCGTCGCCCAGCGTCCCAAAGCCCAGCGTCCCGAGGCCCAGCGTTCCGACGCCCGGCGTCCCGACGCCCGGCGTCCCGACGACGAGCGTCTCGACGCCCAGCGTCTCGACGCCCAGCGTCTCGACGCCCAGCGTCCCGACGTCGAGCGTCCCGACGTCGAGCGTCTCGACGCCGAGCGTCCCGATGCCCAGCGTCCCGACGCCTATCGTCCCGACGCTCAGCGTCCCGACGTCGAGCATCCCGACGTCGACCGTCCCGACGCCCAGCGTCCCTACGCCCATCGTCCCGACGCCCAGCGTCCCGACGCCCATAGTCCCGATGCCCAGCGTCCCGACGTCGAGCGTCCCGACGCCCAGCGTTCCGACGCCCAGGGCCCCGACGCCCAGCGTACCGACGCCCAGCGTCCCGACGCCCAGCGTCCCGACGCCCAGCGTTCCGACGCCCAGTGTCCCGACGCCGTCTCAACGCCCAGCGGCCCGACGCCCAGCGTCCCGACGCCGTCCCAACGCCCAACGGCCCGACGCCCAGAGTCCCGACGCCCAGCGTCCCGACGTCGAGCGTCCCGACGTCGAGCGTCTCGACGCCGAGCGTCCCGATGCCCAGCGTCCCGACGCCGTCCCAACGCCCAATGGCCCGACGCCCAGAGTCCCGACGCCCAGCGTCCCGACGTCGAGCATCCCGACGTCGAGCGTCCCGATGCCCAGCGTCCCGACGCCTATCGTCCCGACGCCCAGCATCCCGTCGTCGAGCGTCCCGACACCCCGCGTCCCTACGCCCATCGTCCCGACGCCTAGCGTCCCGACGCCCATCGTCCCGACGCCCAGCGTCCCGACGTCGAGCATCCCGACGCCCAGCGTCCCGTAGCCCAGCGTCCCGACGCCCAGCGTCCCAACGCCGTCCCAACACCCAACGGCCCGACGCCCAGAGTCCCGACGCCCAGCGTCCCGACGTCGAGCGTCCCGACGTCGAGCGTCTCGACGCCGAGCTTCCCGATGCCCAGCGTCCCGACGCCCAGCGTCCCGACGTGCAGCGTCCCGACGCCCAGCGTCCCTACGCCCATCGTCCCGAAGCCCAGCGTCCCGACGCCCATCGTCCCGACGCCCAGCGTCCCGACGCCCACCGTCCCAACGTCGAGCATCCCGACGCCCAGCGTCCCGACGCCCAGCGTCCCGACGCCCAACTTTCACATCCATTTCATAACTGTGATCTTTTGTTGATTTTTTTTATTTCTGATGAACTTTATTTTACTTTATTAAGACTCGCATTAACCTGATGTACCTGAAATACCACTAGCTGTCGGTTTTTCATTTTCACATGTTCATCCATTGACGACACTGACGTCGTTAATCAAAATTTTATAATACTTAACAGAAATAAAAAGTAGAACTAAAATAAACGTTCAAGGTAAAAGGATAACTAACAATTTTACAGGCATACTTACAATTGAAAATCAGTTTTAAAATTATCAACATTTCGTGCGGATAATAAAGAAATATTTCACTTTTGCAGTTTGACCTAAATGTATTTAGATCTTTAATGTCTTTGCCTTCGGCGGCGTCGTGTGGCGGGTAGCTCACTTCCCTTCAAAATGGTTGAGGAGAACAATGGCTGCCACATGTGTCATACTCGTGAACGTGTGCTGATTGTGGGGACTGGTCTGTTATGATTGGCGGGTGTTATTTTCTATCACGATATTAAGCTGTTTATGGATATTTGCGTATGTGTTTATATGCAAATATTTATATGCCATGGACGTTCACATTATCTTTATTCTATTTTAATTTTAATTCTATTTAATAATATTTGTATTAAATCTAAGGTTTTGACAAAAGAGCAACACGCTGAGTTTGTAGGGTAGTCGAGTTCTTCTCAGTAGTGCCTGCACTTGGAACTCTGCTTAGTGAATGACTATGATTCTGACGAACAGATTTTTCTTTTTCTTCTATGCAGGAATTGAAAAATTTGATGACTTACATATCGGTTAAATATTATTTTTAAATTGGCTTTGAGACAATGTCCCTGCGCCAAATCCTTTTTAAAGGCGATTTCGTTGCGTCTCTGTGAGGCATTGGGCGATCGCAGGACCGGTAGTTTCCTGTCGCAAAGGATAAGCATAGCCATCCAGAGGGATGGCTATGCATCATATGGTATCGTAGCCAGTATGCTGGGGACGTTGAACGGTGGAGACGGACTGGACGTGGCACTTTGGGCTTAATTTCTTGTTTGTGCTTTACATATAAATAATTTTTAAAAAAGGGGTCATTCATATACGATTAGAAAGATGGTGCGATATGTATTGCAATCTAGTTCTTAATAATTATTATGTTATTGTATGTGTATAAGTTCCTAATCTGTTTTGTAATGAATGTATAATAAATATAGGAATAATTGGTATTTATTAATACCTATTGGATTATTATTACGAGTATAAATCATTCTCTCTAGGTATGCTACGTAGAGAGCAATATAACCCGAAAATGCAAGAGTGTCCTTGTAGACCAATTTGAAATAAATGATTTGAATTTCGATTTTTGTAAAATTAATCTCATTATATCCTTCATAATATAAGTGTGCAGTTTATGAGTCCACGCACGCTCCGTCAGTTAGCGCTAATGACAAAGCCGGTGGCCGACGGAGGCACGCGCTCCGAGGCTTTATCTGGAAATTTCACATCCTTTTCCCTACTGTATAATAATAATATCCTACAAAATCCTTGCTGAAGAACATTTTGGCTCTAAATTTATCTATAAAATGCAAAAAGCTTATGACATAGCATTACGAACTAATCAGACATTGTTTTTTTTTCCACGGTTTTTTTTAGGTACGTAAATAATTATTTACGATATGGAGAAGTATTACTTAGTATCTGTTTTCAATTTTCACATAATATATACTCGTACATTTTCAAAAGGCTCTTAAACAAAGCAAAACGCTTTGAACGTAGAACTAATAATGAAAGCATAGAAGAACAACTACATAACAAAATTTCAGATATTAAAGTGAAAATCATTACTAACATTCCAGGTAAAATAAGAATAGAATGACTAGTACGCTTCCGCAGGTTGACTTAAATGTATTAATCTCATTATGTCCTCCATGATATAGAGCGTAGTTTGTAAGTCCACGCACGCTCCGTCAGTTAGCGCTAATGACAAAGCCGGTGGCCGACGGAGGCACGCGCGAAAGCTTTCTTTCGCTAGCTTTATCTGAAAATTTCATACCTTTTTCATTACTGTGTGATGCCATTATTATAGAAGGATTTCGTCTCGTTTACATGTGATTTTTATGTTGTACCGTCAAGACACGAGAGATCGCCGGCGGCGAAAGAACAATTGAAATCAATTGTCATATTATTCTCGCGAGCTGACAAATTAATATGTCTATAAGTTTCCCACTGTCACTTTATTAACCGAGATCAAAAAACGAGAAGGTTCTCAATTCGGCCGGTATATATATATTTTTTTTATGTATGTACGAGAATTTCGCCGAGATTTCTGGACCGATTTACGTAATTCTTCTTTTGTTCGATGCGGAATAGTTTCGAATTGGTCCCATAATAATTTGATTCAGATAGGCCCATTAGTTTTTATTTTATGAGCATTTTTCTACTTACTTTCACCTCAGACTAAAGGAATACGAATAGACGACGAGTTGTCATACGGTGCGTTGAATCCACTGACGTCCTAGATACATAGTCCTAATGCGCATGACAACAAGATGACAAGTGACAAAGACACATTTACTCATCGACGACACAACACAGCATATTTACTTTTTTGATTTTTCATTGATTTCGTATAGTCGTGTAGTAATTTTGTATCGACACACCTAAACAATTTAAATTAGGTATCTAATTGTCACGAAGCCAAAAGATTCAGATTTTACAAATTTAACAGGTGTGAACTTAAATCTAATTGACAATGCAGCAATAAACTAAAAAGTATTAAATAAATATAACTACGTTAAGAAAAACCGACTTCAAAACTGAAAAGTAAAAAATAATGATTTAATTGTAATTATATACTACCTATTATCTTTATGTGCTATTTACTAATAGGTTTGAAGACGGTGCCAAACTTCACGCCTGTAATCCCCGAAGGGGTAGGCAGAGGTAAATGCGTGAATTCAAGCATACATGCAAACACCCCCAATTCGCCGGTTACGTTTTGTTCAGTGTATTAATGCAGTGCTCGTATTCATATTTAAGTGATTAAAATATAATTATTTGTTTAAGGCTTGGCACTGACTTCAAACCTATTAGTAAATAGCACATATAGATAATAGGTACTATAAAATTACAATTAAATCATTATTTTTTACTTTTCAGTTTTGAAGTTGGTTTTTCTTAACGTAGTTATATTTATTGGGATATTTTTATGTGTTTTTTTACAAAAAATCCGGTGGTGCTTGGCGTTTAATAATGTGCCCGGTCAAATGCAAAAAGCTCGTAATTTTTGTGTATTTATTTATGTCTATCAGAAAAACACAGGCTTCATTCTTTTTCTGAGTAACTGGGCTATCTTGTCTATGACCATACCATCAGAGAACATGTCCATCGTGTCGACCATGTTCGTTTACCGTCAAAGTAAACCGTACCTTTAATTGTTTTCCACTTTTATTGGGTACATTAAACAAAGCTTTTGCTCGGTGAGAGAGGTAAGTTTTTTTAAATTGAAACAGTAGTTTATCACTTTAAACGTGATAAATAAAAATTTTTGCTCTTTATATTTGTTTAAACTAAAATATAATTATTTGTTTAAAGCTTGGCACTGACTTCAAACCTATTAGTAAATAGCACATATAGATAATAGGTACTATAAAATTACAATTAAATCATTATTTTTTACTTTTCAGTTTTGAAGTTGGTTTTTCTTTACGTAGTTATATTTATTGGGATATTTTTATGTGTTTTTTTACAAAAAATCCGGTGGTGCTTGGCGTTTAATAATGTGCCCGGTCAAATGCAAAAAGCTCGTAATTTTTGTGTATTTATTTATGTCTATCAGAAAAACACAGGCTTCATTCTTTTTCTGAGTAACTGGGCTATCTTGTCTATGACCATACCATCAGAGAACATGTCCATCGTGTCGACCATGTTCGTTTACCGTCAAAGTAAACCGTACTTTTAATTGTTTTCCACTTTTATTGGGTACATTAAACAAAGCTTTTGCTCGGTGAGAGAGGTAAGGTTTTATAAAATGATTTTTTTAATTTTTAAATTGTAGTTTATCACTTTAAACGTGATAAATAAAAATTTTTGCTCATTATATTTGTTTAAACCAAGACACCGGGTTAAACGTGTATGTTTGTGTATGTCATAAAAATAATTCATACATTGTTCATAAAGAAACATTGGGTTACTTCCATATGTTCCCATGACACAATAAATTTCTAATACCTATTCGTTGTTATGTTGTTTGACATAGATCAATTGCTGAACGGCTTATGATTAAAAGCAACATGATACTATTAATTTAGTAGATAGTAAATCATACAATATGAAATATGGTTTTCTAGACTACACATAACCTACACAAATTTAGCTTCTGTCTAGTACAATACACTTTTGTAGATGGTGTCATATTATGTACCAGACCGAAGCGAAATTTAAAACACCTATACAGCAGTTTCACTATACCTATAGGTAGGTATACAATATAATTAAAATGTAAATATGCAACGAAATGTTAAATTTAATCGTTTTATTATGGTGGTGGCAAGCATGTATACAGTTTGCATTGATGATAAGTCAATACTGCAGCTTAGGTTGGCAACGCATCTATATTTTGACGTCTGGTTTTTGTGTAAATGTCTATAGGCTGTAGTATTTACTTACCGTCCATGTAAACAACGCGCTTCAAGTATTCCACCATCATTACATAAGAAAATCATTTTATAGTATAAAAGTTCAAGTTATATGTAACCACGTTGACCTAATTTGAATGTCTAATTTGCGAAAATTATGGATACGTATTGTTGGAAATATTGACATATTTTTATGCAGAAGGTTGGCCTTTAAGAGATCGTACCTACTCGTATAACTTATTCATTCAATAAGTCTTTGGCATGGGCCGAGAAGATCGATCAACATATCGAAGGGTTTGAACCCAATATTGTTACAGTGCTTTTACACCTTTATAGTTGGATTTGTTACCTTTCTATATCCCAAATCATTAAACACATGGTTATTGTTAAGTCACTATTCAAAATCTAAGTGATCATTTTTTATTTTTATTTAATGGAAGTGGTTAACAAGCGTGCAGTTTACATTGATGTTAAGTGATGACTGCAGCCTATAGACACCCACACAAAGACCAAGGTCAAAATGCAGATGGGTTACCACTCCTGAGGCCAAAGGTGTTATGCCTCTGTGCCGTAAATTACAGGCCCGTACATTACCACCTGACCGGAACACGATAGTGCTGAACACTACCATTTAGCGGCAAGGATATTAGGTAATGCGATGGTGGCTACGCCCGCGAGCTCCGTCACTGTAGCTCTACCACCAGTAAAATTGTTCATCATTATCAACAACTTTTAGTATGGTGCCAACCCAAAAATTGCCAAATTTAATCGGCTGGTCTAAACATTTTGTCACTTTGAGCTTGTTTTTTTTTTTTCACAATTTCAGTAAGCCCAATAATAATAGTAAAGTTGTTCTTAACGGATGAATAAAAACACCTCTTAAAATTTGGATCATGAATTAAAAATTACCGTGTATAATTTTCAAGTGCAGGTGGATTAAATTATACTTTATCTTAAATCGAGGAGGGCAATGGCTGTCACATGCGTCATACTCGTGAACGGGTGCTGTTGGTGGGGACTGGTCTGTTCCGGTTTGCAGGAGCTACATCTCATTAAGTAGATAGCAGTTTATTTGCATCTATGCTATGGACGTTCACATTATTTGATTTTTTACGATAATCTGTACTAGATTTAAGCTCTCATTTAAAAGAGCTCTTACTGAGTTTGTTGGGTAGCGGAGTTCTTCTCAGTAGTGACTGCACTTGGAACTCTGCTAAGTGAATAACTTTGATCTTGACGAATAAGTTTTTCTTCTTCTTCATTTATCATCATTGAAGGAATTGAAAAGTATTGCGATTATTATGTTTTAACTAAGTAGTTCAAATTCGAATTTTTAATTTACTATTAATATATATTTTGCTTTTTATGTTATGGTTATTCACTCTAGGTATTTTATGATTTCTTGACGTTTTGAAAGTATCTGTAAAGATCTATTCGAAATAAAAACATTTTCTATTTCTAATCAGCTTTTAGCAGGAACGGTAGGTACAAGTAAGAAAAAGACCGACGTCGTCACTCAAAATGTAGGTATAAGATGACACACCTTCACAGAACACTGAGCGCGGCACCATATTAAAAACGCTATTACACGACACGGTATTCAGGGTCCGGCAGAAAGGGTGGGCGTGGCCTCGCGCGGGCTTGCCGCTTATTACACTATCCAGTCGCAGTACAAATACAAGGGCCGCTCCAGTCGCCCTAATTAGGGCCCTAACTCCCTAAATGTTATTACACTACCCTGACCCTTGCTATCGTACCCTGAATACCGTGCCGTGTATAAAGTCCTTAAGTACCATTGCTAATTTATTTGGCGCTTTGCGGTATCACTAATAGAAACCGATTCAAATCGGTGTAAATAGTGAGTCTACAAACGTCAAATCATTTTACCCATTTAGTCTTGCTGCAACTCTATGGCACAAATAAACAACTTGCTGTTCGATCCAAACAATGTTTGTTCAGCTCTAGCGATCGGCCGGCGAATAAGTGTTCACACATTATTCGGCATGTATTATGCTTGCTGACGGGTTATCCATGATGACTACTGCATACTAATTATAATTTCTAAATATCTTATAGTTTTAAAATTTTTTGATGATCTTTTGTAACCATGGGAAGATTTGAAATTTTTCTTTTGATGTGTGACCGCTAGTGGCGAATTCAAATGCGCGTTTCCGTGCTATGGAGGGCACGTTAAGCCGTCGGTCGTGGTTGATATCGATAGGAATACTTGTCGGAGGCCTTATGGGCGGTTCGAAAACATCCGACAGCGGGTTGGCCACTAACCCATACTCCACCAATCCACCATTGGAGCAGTGTGGTGGATTTAGCTACAGGCCTTCCCTCAAAATGGGGAGAGACTCGTGCCCAGCAGTGGGACGTATAATGGGTTGCCATTATTATTATATTATTATACTAGCGGTCCGCCCCGGCTTCGCGCGGCTGCATTGTTACCTACCCTCTCCTATACATCTTTGCGTGATGTTATATAGCCTAAAGCCGTCCTCGATAAATGGGCTATCCAACACTAAAATAATTTTTCAAATCGGCCCAGTAGTTATTGAGATTAGCGCGTTCAGGCAAATAAACAAACAAACTCTTCAGCTTTATAATATTAGTATAGATAAGTGTTCGTGAAAACCTAAGACAACATCATGGTACCATATCATTGCCATTTCATTAGGGGCATTGCGATATTACAAAGGGGAATCGGTGTAAACAGTCGTCGACAAACGTCAAATCATTTTCCTCATTTGCTCTTGCCCCTATGGCACTAATAAACAATTTCCTGTCTGAACCAAACAAAGTTTGTTCAGCTCCAGCAAACGGCCGTCAAGCAAATGCTCGTTCATTATTCGGTGTACATATGCTAGTTCTGCATGGTCATAAAAACGGATTGCAACTGACTGTGTAAAGCGTTAATGTCTTTAATTACGTCGGTGTGTTTTTTTGATGCGAATACGTATAATTTGTAAGAAGCAATTCAAATTGAAGCGCGCATAGCCCCGCGGCGGGTGTAGATCATAAGCAATCTACTCGGTTAAGCACTACGGGCGCGGTCGGGTGATGCGTGACCGCTAGTGGCTAATTAAATGTGCGTTTCCGTGCTTCGGAGGACACGTTAAGCCGTCGGTCCCGGTTGTTATCGATAGATAGCAGTCGTTAAGCCTTGTCGGAGGCCTTATGGGCGGTTTGGAACCATCCGACCGCGGGTTGGTCACTAACCCACCCATCTCCACCATTCCGCATTGAAGCAGCGTGGTGGAGTAAGCTCCAGGCCTTTTTCCGAAAAGGAGACTTGTGCCGAGCAGTGGGACGTATAATGGGTTGCCATTATTATTATAATTCAAATAACCCACGATATGGAAATCGGTGGATGAAATTTGATAATGAGGACACTGAGGCTCGCGCTCAACCGAAGGGGAGTAGATATAATACGCTCTAAGAAAATATTACCTGTTACGTATTCAAGTAAAACTCGTAGCCGTATCCACGACACAGCCACATCCTGAATTTTGTTTATTTAGGTGTGTAAAATATGAACAGGTGAAATTCCCTAATATTTCTTTAGGTTTTACCAATTTTTATTTTTTGCAAGAACATTAGGACATGAGAGTAATACACAAGTGGAAATGATATAGGTAGCTTCTTCACGGTGCCCGAAGACATGGAAGTAGGCAAAACTGACTTATGAAAAGGTTTCAATTTTCTGTAAGGATTTAGGCCAAACAGGAAGCATAAAAATCTAAAAAATAAATGTACAATATCCAATGAAAAATATTACACATCGACCTTAGGAAAGAGACTTCGGCTTATTTTGGGTCTGTAGAGCGTTATCTCTTTCGCAACTTACCTATGTGACGTTTGTTGACCATTTTGATCAAGGTTTGACCAATTCCGGACTATCAGTGCTTACGTAGGCAGTGTGCAGCAGAGATAACGCTCTACGAAGTCGAAACTAGCCGATTGCCTCTTTCGAAGGCTCCATGTGCAATATTTATTGATCGGTACTGTATTTTAATTGAATGCGTTTGCGTCGAAGTTTCTAGCAAGTTTTAGATACCAGTTCATTAATATAATACCTAAGCGAAGTGTGAACCACAAAAAAAACACAATTCTTCTATCAACTGTGCCAATTTTCATATTGATATTACCATAAAAGGTAAACATCGAGACGTAATAGGACTGCTCACTTATTCTGCATTATCTTTCCTTTTGTTCTCGATGTTTTGAAGTGCTCTGACGATCAGGCGATATAACGATACCTCATTTGTTTGAATCAGTGGGGCTTTTGTGAGGTTGTGTTCCAGTTTTAGTCGAATTATCGAATGTTATGATTTGTATTATGTTTTGAGTGCCTTATGGTTTAGTGATAGTTGGCCTGAGGTTTCTTGACACCAGTAGTGGATGTAATTACAGATACTTTAACCAATTGGAAAATTCCAAATGTGCGGTTTGAGAGTCATGTGTCCGTATACCTACTGTTTTTAAAAATTGTTCGTGTATTGCCTCTCAAGGCCCATAATTTTAAGCTACGGACAATATAAGGTAAGTTATCATTATAATATCCTTTTCCTTTTAGTTAAGCTAAAAATAAATACAAGCTTATCAGAACAGTTTTGTGAAAATGAGACTTAAACTAATAGATAAATTACCATGTAGGTACCTTCGAATTTAGGGCAAATTACATAATAACCTATACCAAGGTTTACGTAAGTACTGTAGTAAGTTCATAGGGCAAATTAGGCTGCATGTTCACCAGAGATGTGCTATACTGCATTGCTATAGATGAGTGTGATATCCACCAATCAGTTTCATTGCCTTGATCGGCGATTTGTGAGGACCGCTTGATCCAAAAATCATGGGTTAAATCATCTCCATATTGGAGCTAACTTTGTTAAGCCTAAGCATATTTGTTTGTGCCTGGTGTTTGGTGTATGCGTTGTGCGTGTACACCGCGAAATGTTAAACTAAGCCTGGGTTACACCAAGACATTTCTTTTTAATTCTTCATGTAGCTTATAAATTGATGGAAACGGCGCGGGCGTTAAGGATGCGATATTTTTATATGAAGGACTGCGTTTTAAGATGACAGCCACAAATTAAAATTATGGATACGCGAGTAGTGTCGTGAAGTGCTAGTCTTCTAATCTGCTCCATTTCACCTCTTACCATTAATGGAGACAATTACGTTTCGTAGGTTAGCTGGGACTACCGCACTAATAGCTGCATATTCCGTCCGTTTCTGATAGAATAGTCAAAAATTCACTCTGAATCATGAGAGTGTCTAATAAAAAAGATAGCTGCATAGTATACTTCTGGTGTGGACAACCGTCCTTAGGTTCGACCTCGAACGTTAATGTTACGAAATGAGCTTTATGGGTCGGGATATCTTACATAGTTTGATGTAATTACTACTAAAAACAAGAAGCTGAAATATATGATGTACATACACGTATAAACTATTTACGTAACTGTTAATTATGAGTGAATAATTGGATATTTTACTATTATATTTTTGTACAATTTTGTACAGATAATTATGGCCCTGTAATTTCCGGCCTGGGCCGGCCTAAGGCCTAACTAAGTTGTAACGCATCTACATTTTGACCTTAGTCTTTGTGTGAGTGTCTAATTTCCGGCACATAGGCATAACACCTTAGGCCTCAGGAGTTGTAACGCATCTGCATTTTGACCTTGGTCTTTGTGTGGGTGTCTAAAGGCTGCAGTCATCACTTAACATTAATGTGAACTGCATGCTTGTTTGCCACTTCCATTACATAAGAAAAAACAGGTTAAATAAATAAATATACATTTTTTATATAATCACCTAAGTCAACGCGCTGCCAGCCGTGAAGGACTCTTTTGACGACATTTTTGAAGAACCCCATATTTCCAACAGATCTCAGTCCTTGAGACGTTCACGTTTTTCCATACTAAACGAGATCTTAATACCGTGTTCTGGGACTGACATTACCGCCGAAAACTTTTGTAAACAACAAAGATAGCTAGTATTTGAGGCCTGCTTAAAATTAAGTGACGTTTGAGTATTCGGCCATTAGAATACTAAAATGAGAATAATACATTTTCCTCTATCCTCAAAATGAGCATTAAAACATTTCATTTGTCAAATTGTTCAAATTAGATATGACGAATACAAAAGGTACCCTACATTTTTTGTATTCAGTGGCGTAGAAACGACCCCAAACAAATCGAAATTATGCGCTTATTTTCTTCCTGTCAAGATACGCGCGTGCAGGAAAAATTACAGCAATCATCACAAAACATGACGGATATCCTACTTCCGTTAAGTTTCGACAAATTGCTTTTTTGTGTCGTAAGATTAGGTAAATCTACGATTATGAAGGAAAATCGATTTATAAGACGAAGGAATTACGCACTTAGCACTAGCACTTACGATGTTTCTTTTGTTATAGAAAGCAGACCTATGGACATAAAAATAAGCAGATTTCGAAATCGGTGTTTAGTGTGATAGATGAACTATGCTTATGAAAAATGCAATAGTAATATTTTTTGTTGAAACCTTACATATACCTTTTGTAATAATCGTGGTCAATTTTACTATACGCGATCACAATCGTGTAGAGAGCATCCTCATTTGTAGTTGAGGTCAAAATCATCATTCAGCTGAAAGACGTCCACTGCTGAACAAAAGCTCTTCCCCAAAGATCTTTACAATGAACGGTCCCGGGCCGTCCACATCCAGCGACTGTCCGTAATTTTCATCAGATCGTTGGTCCACCTTGTGCGGGGAGGGGGGGGGGAGCTACCTACGATTCGTCGGCTTTCGGTACGCGGTCACCATTCGAGAAATCTTCTGCCCCAATCGCCGTCAGTTCTCCGAGCTACTGCCCTGCCCACTGCTACTTGAGTTTCGCTATTCGGTAAGGTCGCGGTTACCTTGGTTCTTTTGCGGATCTCCGATTAAATCTTGCAGGGAAACACGGTGGAGTGACTTGTATGTGTACATCTTACGAATCAAATATTGGGACTTGTATGTGTACATCTTACGAATCGGTGATCCTGGTTTTTACCTAATTGCTCAAAAAGATATGGACATAATTAAGTTTTCCTCATTGTTATTGCACCGACAGGATTTATTCAGATCCACTTACGGCAGCCCCGCTTCTTGAAGAAAGAGTTCATCTTATAGAAGCTCTTTCTTCGTCTTATAGAAGCTCTTTCTTCATCTTATAGAAGCTCTTACTTCATGAAGTCAGCCAATGCCTCTCCCCTGATATTCCGTCGGCCATATCCAAATTGCCCCAATTTCAGTTCATAGTCGCCCGGAACGTCTAATTTCTCGTTGAAATACCTTATGACGCAGGCCAAATAATTCAGATTCAGGGCTGGCAGCGTTTTTGTGTACTTATATGACTACAATTAGGCTTAAGTCATCATTTAACATCCATGTGAACTGCATGCTTTTTTGCCATAATCATTAGACATAAAGATAACTACGTGAAGAAAAACCGACTTCAAAACTGAAAATTAAAAATTAATAAAGATTTAATTGTAATTATATACTACCTATTATTTATAAGTGCTATTTACTTAAGGTTTGAAGTCGGTGCCAAGCCTTAAGCAAATAATTATACTTTAATCCCTTAAATATGAATACGAGCAAATTAATACACTGAACAAAACGTAACCAGCGAATCGTGGGTGATTGCATGTATGCTTGAATGCATGCATTTATCTCTGCCTACCCCTTCGGGGATTACAGGCGTGAAGTAACGTTTTAATACAATGAAATGCCTTCTTTAGTGACTTTGGCTTGGCACCGACTTCAAACCTATAAGGAAATAGCACATATAAATAATAGGTAGTATATAATTACAATTAAATCTTTATTATTTTTTACTTTTCAGTTTTGAAGTCGGTTTTTCTTAACGTAGTTATATTTATTTAATACTTTTTAGTTTATTGCATCGTTGCATCGCCACTTAGATTAATGTTCGCATCTGTTAAATTTGTAAAATCTGACTCTTTTAGCTTCGTGACAATTAGATACCTAATTTAAATTGTTTAGGTGTGTCGATACAAAATTATTACACGACTATACGAAATCAATGTAAAATTTTTATCCACGAAGGAGTAAATAAGCTGTGTTGTGTCGTCGATGAGTAAATGTGTCATTGTCACTTGTTGTCATGCGCATTAGGACTATCTAGGACGTCAGTGGATTCAATGCACTGTATGACAACTCGCCGTCTATTCTTATTCCTTTAGTCTGAGGTGAAAGTAAGTAAAAAAATGCTCATAAAATAAAAACTGATGGACTTATCTGAATCAAATTTTTATGGGACCAATTCGAAACTATGCCGCATCAAACGAAAAAATAATTACGTAAATCGGTCTAGGAATCTAGGCGAAATACTCGTACATACATTAAAAAAATATATATATACCGGCCGAATTGAGAACCTTCTCGTTTTTTGAACTCGGTTAAAAAACAACTCATTTCTAAAGTACCGACAGCTTTAATACAGAAAATTTGAAGTTACATGTGGTATTATAATATCTTTGTGGTATCTACATAATTCCGGGCAGAATAGGCTAACGAAAACTGTTATCTCATGTCCTATTTACTTAAAACAAACGTAGACTTCAGAGTTAGAGACACTCCAACCAAACTTACGTACTATTTGAACTCCAAACGTGTCCCCACAGATCCTTTGATAAACTTCCGCTGGTTTACTACTAGAAACTACCATTTCATTACCTTTCATGTCGTTTCGCTATTTAGGATCGTTTTAATTTATTTTTAATATATTAGACTATGGAATTCGGTAACTAACACCGTAGTACTAAAACTATTTTATTATAAGTCATGAAGTGGCAAAGAAGCATACTGTTCACATTGATGGTAAGTGAATGCTGCAGCCTATGAATCTTACGTATGCTCGGGGGCGTAGATACCACCGCATTACCTATTCTATCTGCCGCCAAATGGTAGTGTTCAGCAGTATCGTTTTCCGGTTGGATGGTAGGTATATGGCCCCGTAACAACTATCACAAAGACATAACAACTTACGTCTCAAGAGTGGCAACGTATCTGTATTTTGACTTCTGGTTTTTAACTGCCTCGGTAGCCTAGTGGTAGCAGGCCACTACTACTACTCTGAGGTCCTGGGTTCGATTCCCGGGTAGGGGGTTATCAGAGATAATGGTGTAAAGTCCTTTATCTCTGGTTCTATTGGGATTTTTCCATTTTCTGGAAATTTCCCAGTACCTCAAAGTTTGGTAATGTGCCCGGAGATGTCAACAGGCTCGCCACCTGTTACATGGGCCAAAACGTAACTGGCGAATCGTGGGTGTTTGCATGTATGCTTGAATGCATGCATTTACCTCTGCCTACCCCTTCGGGGATTACAGGCGTGAAGTTACGTTTTTTTTTTCTGTAGATGCCTATACGTTGCGGTTGTCACTTAACATCAGTATAAGTTGCATGCTTGTTTGCCACCTTTCTTATATAAAAAAATAAAACGATGTGGTTCCACTCTCGTTTACCGTTTTCCTAGCGGAATTCTAAAAATTATATCATAAAGATTGTTTTTCAGGGGCATGATATAAAAAAGAAAGGTTCACTGACAGTAAATTATGTGAACAGTTGGTCTGAGTACGGTTACTCTGTATATTACAAGGCGAAGCGCAGTTTTTCTGTGAGTTTAGGTTCTTATAAAGTTTGTTATGAAAAAGAGGTGCAAAAGTTATTTATTAACTTTGTGGAACGTTTGCATTGTGTACACAGAATTTATGAGAATCAACCTCAATATTTCAGAAATATTTTATAGAGTTTTTTTCTATCTTAAAAGTTGTAAACAAGCCCAGCGGCCATTCCATTCGTTTTCTTTCTTTTGTCAATCAAAACTGAATCGCTATAATCCAGTGGTGCTCAAATTTTTTTGAAGACTGAAAAAAAGATTTTTTTTTACTAGAACAAAAAATAGTAGTAATAGTAATTTGAATGAAATAATAATAATTATCATCACTTATTGCCAACCGTTAGGGCCCATATCAGATACAATAAACATATACGAGTAATATAACAATACAATTATATACTAATATTATATTGTTCTATTTAACTACCGATACTGTAACTGATATGATAACCGATTAAAAATACAGTATGGTCGAGGCATTCCCCAAGGCTCAAACTCAAACTCAAAAATGTATTTAATCACTTGGAAATGATAGAATTGGTTTCAAATTACAAATATAAAATTAATTAAAGCAAATACCAACTGATACGTTGATTAAAAATTAAAAATGGTCCAAATATCTAAACTACAAATAAATAAAATTGGAGTGTCTGTTTGTAATATAAAAATAACCGCTTTTTACTAAATGCATAGGTGTGTATACACGGTACCATCAATACCAAAACATTTTTTTTTACAATTTTTGTCTGTCTGTCTATCAGCTGTCTGTCTGGCTAATCTTGGGAACGGCTGTACCGATTTTGACGGGACTTTCACTGGCAGATAGCTTATGTAATAAGGAGTAACTTAGACCAATTTTATACTAGCTGCGCCCACGACTTTGTCCGGGTAGATACTGAACAATTATAAATTCTCACGCGGCCGAAGTCGCGGGCACATGTATGCTTGAATGCATGCATTTACCTCTGTCTACTCCTTCGGGGATTACAGGCTTGAAATAACGCTTTTTAATTTCATTTTAGCATATAAATTGAATTCAATGTAAGTATTGTAGTATTTATTTATCACAATAACACATGCGAGTGAACTTTAGAAATTAAAGAAAAAACGGAAAGAAAAATTTTACTTCGGACAGGAATCGAACCTGCGACCGCAGGATAACCAGTCTAGCCGCTTTACCACTAAGCTACTAAGTGGGACTTCGATTCCTGCTCAAACTCAAATTTTCTTTCCGTTTTTACTTTAATTTCTAATGTAAGTATTGTCGATGACTACTAAACCGACTAACTTATACTTACTTAAATTGCGATACTTTACACCACACTAGTGTAAGAGGGCTCAAACATTATACTCCATCTTTGTTTTTTTTTTTTTTTTTTTTTTTTTTTATGTAATGGAAGTGGCAAACAAGCATGCAGTTCACATTGATGTTCAGTGATGACTGCAGCCTATAGACACCCACACAAAGACCAAGGTCAAAATGCAGATGCGTTACCACTCCTGAGGCCTAAGGGTGTTATGCCTCTGTGCCGGAAATTACAGGGCCGTACATTACCACCTGACCGGAACACGATAGTGCTGAACACTACCATTTAGCGGCAAGTATATTAGGTAATGCAGTGGTGCCTACGCCCGCGAGCTCCGTCACTGGAGCTCTACCACCAGTAATAAGCTCTACCACCAGTTTTAACCCTTTACTTATGTTAATGAAAATCGTAACTCATGTTGGAGTTTATGGTCATATGTATACCAAGCATAAATTTTATCTCACATACGCCGTTCAAGAGGATTATGTAATGCGGGTTTATTTTAGTTTTTTATACCCATTCGAATTGCCTCCATAATCAAGTATGAAACTAAGTCATTTGATAGGGTTCGGTACAAATAATGAATTTCATCAGTTATCGAAAATACCATAAACTTCTTATAGGTTTTCCTATAATTTATAGGTAAAGAACAACTTTAAGGATTTTTCCAAAAAAAAATTTGGCTTAGGCTTCGCTTTTTTGTCTCCGAAACTACGGAGACAAAAAAAGCGAGGGAGGGAGAGATAGAGAGAATTGTCAATTTTCGCCTATTATCATGAACAAATTCAGTAACTACTTGAAATTTTTTGAGCAAATATTATTGAAAAAAAAAAAATTTAAAATTCTTATAATAAGGCCTGTCTCATGATATAAATATCATCACCATTATTTCAGCCGCAAATCATCTACTGCTGGACAAAAGCCTCTCCCAAGAATAACCATAACGGCAGTCCTGGGCCGCCCTCATACATTTGCGGATGAATTGTCACCTAAGTCGCCCTCATCATGTGCAGCGATAGTCCGCAACCTTTAACATATCGACGGTTCATTTCGTGGGGCCTTGCCTGCGTTTTGCTTTCCGGTACCTACACTGTTGCCACTCGAGAATTCTTCTGCGGCTGGTTCTTTTGGTACAGTACTCAAAAATTAATATTGCACATCGAGCCTGCGAAAGAGACGATCGGCTCGTTTCGACTTTGTAGAGCCTTATCTCTGTTGCACACTGCCTACATAAGCACTGACATTCCGGTATTGGTCAAAACTTGTCATCAAAATGGTCGACAAACGTCAAATAGGTACGGCGCGAAAGAGATAACGCTCTACAGACCCGAAATAAGCCAAAATCTCCTACCTAGGCTCGATGTGCAATATTTATTGTTGAGCACTGTATATACATGTAACTACATGGGTGTAACATGTGTGTATCAATTTTCAACTCAAGCGGTCCAGTACTTTCGCAGAAAATAGGCTGTGACAGACGGACAGAGAAACAGACAGATTGCTCTTGAAGGGATCCGGTTATTTGAGGTATAAAACCCTAAAAGGAAACAAAACTCCGATCATTTATAAAAGCTGTCAGCAACATATACAGGAAAAGTTTACTTTTCAAAACCTGTAAGCATCGTGAATAGAAATAGAGGTAATTGTTGGATCGCACAATAGAACATTGCAATAAAATACTCTATAATATTGAATGAAACGCCCATTGTGTGAATTTATTTCACGAGATGGATTTGTCAGGCCGTACGTCATTCTGTGTTCGCGTATCTAAAATCTGTTGTGAAATAGTATATTTTAGGCTTGCGTAATAATAAATGTATATTTATAGCCGGGGATGACGGTTTTACTGGTGGTAGAGTTTCAGTGTGGAGCGCGTTCACATTGATGGTAAGTGATGACTGCCTATAGACACCCACACAAAGGCCAGAGGTCAAAATGCAGCTGCGTTGACACCTCTAAGACCTTAGTTGTTATGTCTTTGTGATAGTTATTACAGGGCCATGCTTTACCATCTACCCGGAACACGATAGTGCTGAACACTACCATTTGACTGCAGATAAGATTTTTTTTATGACATGAATTTGGCAGACAAGCATGCAGTTCACATTGATGTTAAGTGATGACTGCAGCCTGACACAAAGACCAGAGGTCAAAATGCAGATGCGTTCTGAGGCCTAAGGTGTTCTGCCTCTGTGCCGGAAATTACAGGGCCGTACATTACCACCTGATCGAAACACGATAGTACTAAACACTACCATTTAGCGGCAAGTATATTAAGTAATGCGGTGATGCCTACGCTCGCTAGCTCCTTCACTGGAGTTCTACCACCAGATGTTTGTTTGCTTTTCATAACATAAAAAGATTAGCGTTTGGGCGATAATCCTGTGATGGCGTAACCATCAGCACCTTCACTGGAGCTCAATCACTAGCAAAAGAGCTTTATGAATGTATGTATGTATATGTATTAATGTTCATAACATAACAACATTATTAACACTAAAGTATGATGGTTACTTCAATATCTACCGAATTAATCCTTTAACTTTAACAGCATCATATCAAGCGCTAAGATATTGCGCATTTCGTAGCTAGTTTCCAGCCAAATATCTGTAGTATCTGTGATCATAATATTAAACAATTGTTATGGTGCAGTTATGGCACACATGTTGCTGAAATTACCTAACTTCATGGTTATTTTTCCCCGAAAGGGGAGCAGAAGTACGTATTAAGTATCTACACTACAAAACACCTGTAATGTTAACCATGATTTAACAGTAGGTAATGTGTTTTATACCATAGATACCAATTGATATCAAAGGAGTTCTTTTACGTTTGGGGATATCACAGATTTTTTCTGAAATGAATTTCATAGTATTAGCCCAAGCTGCTGGATTAAAGTTTCTCTCATATTCATTCCTTTTCTTAGTTTCTTTTGAAATGGGGAAATGGAGGAATTTGTAAATAATTAATTCTTTCCGTATTATAATCGTTTCGTTTCTTTTTAATATATTTAGTTTTTTTATTAATAAAAAAATAATAATCTGAGGAAACTCTCGAGGATAATAATATTAAATCTGAGCCGCACCCTCATCCAACGATTGGTTGCTACCTTTACAAGAGCCAATGGCTATTGCCGCTTCACGCTATGTGCCCTGTATATTGCTGCATTGCCATACTTACCTATATATATATTTAAAAATCAATTGTTGTTCGCTTGCTAAAACTCGAGAACGGCTGGACCGATTTGGCTAATTTTGGTTTTGAATTATTTTTGTAAGTCCAGGGAAGGTTTAAAAGGTAAGAAAATATGAAAGAATTGAAGGGAAATAGAACCACAATTTCATTTTCCCATACAAATAGTCCGTATCTATCAAACTTTTGACACATTATGTCATTCTGAGGCAATACAAAGTTTGCCGGGTCAGCTAGTAGGTTATAATAATATGCTATTCCGCAGGTTTAATCGAATTCATACATTTTCTCCTATAGACTACATATAGTAATATCTGATTAGGCCTCGTAGAAAAAAAGTAAAGTATACCTATTGCCACCAAGTTCTGCGTAGCTTTAAGCCTTTTTTATCCCGTCCGACCGACCGGCCGTCCTTTTCACCTATTGCGGTGTATTGAACTAGAAGTTACGTCGTAACTTTCCGAAACTTGTCTAGCCAAGTGGGAGTCGCCAATCGACCTCTTTCTTAAAGTTTGATCTGTTTAACTGGACTGTCTCTTTTTGTTTAGTTATGTTCGTTAATAACTGGTTATGGTTACACATGTGTACATTTATTTTGTCATAATCTTCAACTAGTTCGTGTTTATTTTGAGACTGATTTATTTGGAGGCTTTATTGAGGCCATCAAGTATTACGCCGCGAGGCAGCCAAGCCACTTTTTAGGGTTTCAAGTATTAATTCCTACGATTTCGTACGCAAATTGAGGTTGAGAGATATTTATTTATTTTACTCTTTATTGTACACATTACAACAAGAAAGTACAGAAACAAGAGATATTCAAATGAATATCAGTTCGTATAGGACTTGGAAATTTAATGGAATCTGGAGTGGTATGCTACTATCACTAAGCCACCGTGGTTAGTGCTAGTTTCTTGTTAATATTACTACTAATACATTATAATACTGGTGGTAGAGCTTCAGTAACGGAGCTCGCAGCATGTATGCACCACCGCATTACCTAATATACTTGCCGCTAAATGGAAGTGTTCAGCACTATCGTGTTTCGGTCAGGTGGTAAATGGTAATGTACGGCCCTGTAATTTCCGGCACAGAGGCAAACCTTAGGCCTCAGGAGTGGTAACGCACCTGCATTTTGACCTTGGTCTTCATGTGGGTGTCTATAGGCTGCAGTCATCACTTAACATCAATGTGAACAGCAGGCTTGTTTGCCACTTCCGTAACATAAAAAACATAAAAAAGAATAATAATATGGTGTAATGGTTACATTAATAATGGATTGCTCCTTTGGTTTTAATAGCGCAATATCAAATGCTAATCACATCCCTTGTAGTCTTTTGGCAACTCAATGCTTATTGTTCTTATCTAAGCATAAATGGTCATATTAATACAGTCTTAAAATGGCTCAATTCCCTCAACTTGGCCCACAATTTCACAAGCTTCTTTGTGAAATATAAAATCTTATTGATACCATTGGCTTTGATGCTTCTTTTAAATGTTGTTGGTTTGTTTTCGACTTAATGCATACCATCTTTCTTTCTTATAAACCACTACACGGAAAATAACTAAATTAGAAATTAAAGATAAAACGGAAAGAAAAATATGACTTCGGGCAGGAATCGAACCTGCGACCTCAGGATAGCCAGTCCAGCCGCTTTACCAATAAGCTACCGAAGTAGTGTAAAAGCGGCTAGACTGGTTATCCTAAGGTTGCAAGTTCGATTCCTGCCCGAAGTCATATTTTTCTTTCCGTTTTTTCTTTAATTTCTAAAGTTCACTCACATATATAATATGTTATTGCGACAAATAAATAGTACAATAACGAAATTAACTTCATTATTAACATCTGTCTATAAATTATATTTAAGGGCGACTAAGTCGTAATTCACCACGCTCTTCTAGCATTTGGACCTTACACCTATATCAGTAGACAGAACAGAAAGTAAGTATAGCAAAACAGAAAAAGTAAAATTGAGAACTACTTCATGGACTCTATATTTTGTTCCTGTTTTGGACCATCAAAATTCCTGTGGTAATATTGTAGATGATTTGGATCACTTATGAGATTTAAATTGAAAACCTATTTCTACTGCATTGTTTATAAGCGGCATTGTTCTTGTACCGCAGCATATAATGGCGCCGGGAAATGATTAATTGGGGTTTAAGACATTTATTTTCTCAACGAGAACTTTACATAGTTCACTTATAGCGAGAAACTTAAAAACTAACTTTTACAATATTTCTCTGCCATTCGGCTTCGAAGCCGGAACCATCACAAATAGGCCAATATAAACCTTTTTAATTTCACCAAAAAAAAATATTTCATTTGAAGGAGAACCGAAGTGTGCTATTTAAGAACTACGACGGCAATGGAAACATTTAATTTGTTTTTATTATTTAAATTTCCTTAAGACCATACTCTCTATTGTCCTTGGATTACTGTTTCAATAGTTTAGTGAGAAGCCACTACTGAGAAGCTGAGGTCCCGTTTTCGATCCGTAGTCGGAAAGTAAGTTATATCGGGATTATTCTTTTAGAGAAGATGGTCAGTAGTACCCTCAGAATTTGCAAAAAATATATACATATTTTTAAACAATCTGTATATATAGTAGGTATGTTCTTAGGTTTTGCAGCACTCATTGAAATAAAACTAGTTTTCGGATTTATCTCGCGTATATTAAACTAAAATGATTATTTAAAATCGGGTTCGAAACGTCGGGTTCGATTTTAAATTATCATTTTAGTTTAATATACGCGTGTATTTAATTAGTGAAGTAGTACTTAGTGAAGCGCGCATGGTCCAGCGGCTGGTGTTGATCGTAAGCGATCTGCTCGGTTAAGCACTACGGGTGCGTTCGGGTAGTGTGATGGGTGACCGCTAGTGGCAAATTAAATGCGCGTTTCCGTGCTTCGAAGGGCACGTTAAGCCGTCGGTCCCGGTTGCTATCGATGGATAGCAGTCGTTAAACCTTGTCGGAGCCTTATTTTGAGGCGGTTTGAAAACATCCGACAGTGGGTTGGCCACTAACCCACCTACCTCCACAAATCCGCATTGGAGCAGCGTGGTGGAGTAAGCTCCAGGCCTCCCCCCAAAAAGGGGAGAGACTCGTGCCCAGCAGTGGGACGTATAATGGGTTGCCATTATTATATTATTATTATTATATATAATTAGTACCTTTTAAATATACGAGTACAATTACTACTAGAATATTACACGATTGATAAATATGTAAAACACAAACTTTTTAACGACCAATAACACAATAGAAATTACGATATTTTTGCAAAAAATATTATATCAACAACTAATGTACTTTAATCTTTTGTTTGGTACCGTCAATATTTCTTTTTATTTAATTTCGTAGCAAATTTGCAGCGTCTTAACTGAAACACTTAGGAGGTTTAAATTAAACGAAAGCAAAACGTATTTCCACTGCATTGTTTACAAGCGCCATTGTTCTCTATCCGCAGCATGTAATGTCGCCGAGAAATGATTAATTGCTCCTCGGAAGCTGGAACCATCATAAATAAGCCAAAATAAAAATATACTTTCACCCCAAATTTTCGTTTCACTTGAAGGAGAACCGAAGTGTGAAATTTAATAACGAAGATGAAAATGTTAACAATATTATTTTGTTTTCATATTTTTTATCTGTCTATAAATCATATTTAAGGGCGACTATGTCGTAATAATTCACCACGCTCTCCTAGTTCACATTGGTGAAAATATATTTCACCTATAATAATTTTTTCCTTTAAAAAGTTGAATTTTAATGACGTTCATGAAGATTGATGTATATTAAAAATCCACAATCACCTTTAATGAACAAATATTTAGTTGATGTTTTTAATACTTAGAAAATGCATACAACAAGAAGTATGTACTAACTAATCACAGAAAAATCAAAGAAAAGTGCTGTGTACTAATTTCATTCTATTACTATACCTACGTACGAATCCACCAACGTTTAAGTTTGTAGATGTCTATCGGCTGACGTATTCATTCATTTATCATTAATGTAAACTGCATGCTTATTTGCCACCTTAATTTGAAAAAAACAGTAGATTTCATATGGCAAGAAGTTGACTGACATGCAGATGGGCTACCTAATGGAAGGTGGTTACCGTCGCCTATGAATATTTGCAATACTAGGGGTGTTGCCAAAGCGCTACCAACTCTAGGACTCTTTTGCCACCACATTTGAAAAACCTCATATTGTAGCACCGAGGAATTACAACGGAGAGGAGTTCGTTCCACAATTTGAGAATACATCAATATACCTACGAGTATACCACATGTCGTGTGCGTTTTTATTTCGATCCCATAATAAAAAACCTTCACGTATTGCCGATTGGTGTCCATAACACGAACTCTATTACAACACTATGTGAACTATGTAATAACACACAAGATGGTCTTTCGGAATTCGCTGTGCAATGTTGCGTTAATAATACGGTGACCACACTGCGTGAGAAGGGTTGAACACGTACGATTTCACCATAAATTGCCAGGGTCCAGGGATATATCAGAGTATTGATACCACTTGTCATACATCACTGTAACGGTTGCCATATTTTATAGATCCCCCTAATATATTATTGAGAAACTATTCGCCACTCCGAATCCTATTCGAGAATTGTCTGCGAAGCAATTTTGTGGACGAAGATATTTGCCAACTTTCTATGTACAGAACAATTTATTATAGTAAGGAGAAATTGGAAAGCTACGATATTTTAGTTTTTATCAAATTTTGGTACATCTGTGAATATAAAAATCAATTGCTGTTCGTTAGTCTCGCTAAAACTCGAGAACGGCTGAACCGATTTGGCTAATTTTGGTTTTAAATGATTTTTGAGAGTCCAGGGAGGGTTTAAAAGGTAAGAAAATATGAAGAAATTGAAGGGAAACAGTAAAAACCACAATTTTATTTTCCCATACAAATAGTCCGTATCTATCAAACCTTTGACACATTATTGCATAGTGAGGCAATACGAAGTTTGCCGGGTCAGCTAGTGTTTTATGAAATTTATTACGTGAAGTCACTAGCGTGGAGTGTCAAATATTTTTACCCTTGAAATGCACCCAAATCACTTGCTTACTATACTTGTACACCGATTCAAAAAGGTATTTTAAGCCTTTTTCACCAAATACGGACCTATTTCACGATCCTTACAAGTGCCTACGTAACCGTGTATGTATTAAAATCAGACAGGTACATGACTCGTTGATATCATTTTAAAATATCGTCAGGTAAATAACCTAATAAACTTAAAATGGCCTTATTCTACCCTTACGGGAAATAATTTATTTATAAATGCAATTCTCATGAATAAGTGAAGCTTAATAACATCTACAGAAAAATCTTATTACTAAAATACAGACGTTGGGCTATCTCTGAGGCCTAAGTTGGTTGGCGTCTCTGTAAGTAATTATGGGGCCATACTTTACTATCTAACCGGCACGCGGTAATCCTTAACTTACTAAAAATCTATCACCAGTGAAACTAAAATATTATTATAAATTAAATTTGTTATTATATTTCAGTTATAATTTATAATGTATTACAAAATAAACAGCTAGAATAAAACGTTCAAAAGGCACAATACCCTATAAAAATTTAATATGGCATCACCCGGCGCTCCGCTCACCCATGGCGTGTTAAGAAAACGTATATAAGAAAAAAGGGGTAACTAATAAAATATAAGAAAGAGCGTGACAAATAAAGAAAGCTTTGCGATATGACGCGACAATGGGATTTACATTGCTAGCAATTTTGTTTCGCTCTCGCGAACTTTTTTTTAAGGTACCCAAGTAAAACTCTACGTGTTTTCCTTTGAAACACCTCCATTTATATTTTATGTATGTTATATATATGTAACGGTTCAAGTATTTCTTGGTGAGATATAGATTTTATATCTATACAAGCTGTCCCGGCAAACTTCGTATTGCCTCACACTAAAAATAATGTGTCAAAGGGACCATGCGAAGTACTAGGTGGGGGTAATGTTGTCGATCGCAGCGCCTATGGTGGTGAAAAGTAGCAATAATGTAGGACCTGTGATCTCAAAGTAATCTGTTTAGACTTGGGTATGTAACTTTCATAATCACATTTAACCGGCGACAAAATGCTAAACAGCAGTTTTTGTGTTGAAAACTGCAAAAATATCAGTAAGAAATAAGAGTAAAGGTAGTAAAGGGAGAAAGAAAGAACGAAAAAATGTGTGTTTCGGAACGCTTGGCATCGGGACGCTGGGCGTCGGGACGCTGGGCGTCGGGACGCTGGGCGTCGGGACGCTGGGCGTCGGGACGCTGGGCATCGGGACGCTGGGTGTCGGGACGCTGGACGTCGGGACACTTGGCGTCGGGACGTTGGGCGTCGGAACGCTTGACGTCGGGACGCTGGGCGTCGGGACGCTAGGCGTCGGGATGCTGGGCGTCGGGACGCTGGGCGTCGGGACGCTGGGCGTCGAGACGCTGGGCGTCGGGACGCTGGGCGTCGGGACTCTGGGCGTAGGGACTCTGGACGTCGGGATGCTTGGCGTCGGGACGCTTGGCGTCGGGACGCTTGGCGTCGGTACGCTTGGCGTCGGGACGCTGGGACTCGGAACGCTTGCCGTCGGGACGCTGGGCGTGGGGACGCTGGGCTTCGTAACGCTTGGCGTCAGGACGCTGGGCGTCGAGACGTTCGAGGTCGGGACGCCAAGCTTCGAGACGCGGGGCGTCGGGACGCAGGGCATCGGGACGCAGGGCGTTGAGACGCTGGACTTCGGGACGCTCGACGTCGGGACGCTGGGCGTCGAGACGCCGGACGTCGGGACGCTGGGCGTCGGGACGCTGGACGGCGGGACGCTCGACGTCGGGACGCTGGGCGTCGGGACTCTGGGCGTCGGGTCGCTGGGCGTCGGGACGCTGGGCGTCGGGACGCTGGGCGTCGGGACGCTTGGCGTCGGTACGCTTGGCGTCGGGACGCTGGGACTCGGAACGCTTGCCGTCGGGACGCTGGGCGTGGGGACGCTGGGCTTCGTAACGCTTGGCGTCAGGACGCTGGGCGTCGAGACGTTCGAGGTCGGGACGCTAAGCTTCGAGACGCGGGGCGTCGGGACGCAGGGCATCGGGACGCAGGGCGTTGGGACGCTGGACTTCGGGACGCTCGACGTCGGGACGCTGGGCGTCGAGACGCCGGACGTCGGGACGCTGGGCGTCGGGACGCTGGACGGCGGGACGCTCGACGTCGGGACGCTGGGCGTCGGGACTCTGGGCGTCGGGTCGCTGGGCGTCGGGACGCTGGGCGTCGGGACGCTGGGCGTCTGGACGCTGGGCGTCGGGACGCTGGGCGTCCGGACGCTGGGCGTCCGGACGCTGGGCGTCGGGACGCTGGGCATCGAGGCGCTGGGCGTTCCCCGATTTCTGAACCGATTGACACGAAACAAACACTAACCCTCTTATTCATAAACGTATTTTAGCTAAACTGTTGCTAATCTCTCCTTTATCTTTTTCTTTCCTGCACATTTGACAATGCAACTGACAAGGACAAAGCATTCTATAGCTTAAACGTATCAAATGTACGTTTATGAATAAGGGGGTTTATGTGTACTAAAACTTACCACAATATATTAGTAAAACTGCAAATCGGATAAGCCATTTCTAAAATTAGCGTGCACAAGACAAACAGACATTTTTCCGGGATAAAGAGTACCCAGTGTTGTGTGACAAACGTTAGAGTATAATTATACCAAGTTTCATCGTAATTGGGCCAGTAGATTTTGTGTGAAGCTTGAACAAACAGACAGACAGACAAAACTGTTTTGATCACATATTTGTGGTCGGTTTCTATCTACTTACATCCCCTCTGGTATTACTTTTTTAAAATATTTTTAATGTACAGAATTCACACTTCTACAGTTTTATTATAAGTATAGATAATAACATGTATTATTGCTTGAATTTTTACGGTAACAAGTATTATTGCTTGAATTTTTACGGTTTTTTATTTATACTTGAATAACTGCCAATGTTCTGTTGACTGACTGCACAAGGGGATGACTTCCCCTCCACTAATGAGCGGTGGGTCGTCAAGTCCCGCCACTTGATATACTGAATTACTTTGTATCAATTGTAAGCTTATTAATTTTCGTATGACATAAAAAGCAATACGACGTTCGTTGGTCAATTGAAGCCGGTTATTATTGCAGGACTTATTTTTTTTTAAATATAGTTTGATTTTCAAGTTTACATGTTTAATAAATGAATGGAAAAACTAACACGACGTTTAAATGCCACAATAACCTACAGGGAATTTACTGTTAGGTATACCATCCGACGTCCCGCTCAGCCATAGCGTGTTAAGAAAACGTGTAAAAGAAAAATGAGCTAACTAAAAAGAATATAACAAAAAACATGACAAATAAAGAAAGCTTTACGATATGACACGAGAATGGGATTTACATTGCAAGCAATTTTGTATCGCTTCCACGAACTTTCTTTTAAGGTTTCCAAGTAAAACTCAACGTGTTTTCCTTTGAAGCACCCTCATTTGTATTTTACGTATGTTATATAAGCAAGTTGGTAACGGTTCAAGCATTTCTTGTTTAGAGATGTACGTTTTTAGGGTTCCGTAGTAATTTCCAAACGTAATACTTTTCTAACTTTATGTGTTTGTCTGGTACGCTTTCACGCATTAACTACTGTACCAACTTTGATGAAATTAGATAAAGATGATAATTATGTTCTTAGAGTTTCCGAGCTTAACTCATAATTGAAATAAAATTATTTCTGTGGATTTATCTCACGTTTAGTAAATTAAAATTATTATTAATCTAACCGGAACAGGACAGTGCTGAACAGTGGTAAGCACAGAACGTTTTTTCTGTTCTGTGGTGCTAAGTACATATACACTGATCTTTCACAAGAACTCTACCGGGTGGTAGAGTTCTTGTGAGGTAGGTAAAGCAACTAACGAATGTTAACATTAAGATAAGATAATAATAAATAAGACGATAAATGAATAATACTGTGTGTAGGAAATACAGCTTTGAATTATTTCGGTCATCATGCATAAAAAAGTATATTTAATTACGTAGGTTTCTGCTGTATATTTGTTTAACTTTATTAATTGGCTTTAAATATGAATTATTACATGCATGAGTAAGTACCGAGGTTAACCCAAAATATTGTTCAAATATTAAATGCAACGTTACAACAAAAACTCATTCTATTTTGCATCTCGGTAATTACATGTACTCGTAATTAACATGTTTTAAAATGTGGGTAATAGTCATGCAATCCTCGATTATAATGACAACTGAAATAAAATATTTACATTGTAGTAAGGGCGCGGGCCAACCACGACGCATGCTGTGCACGGACACGCGGCGCATTTTAGCTGCGTGTATTAATTTGTTTAACAACGTGGGTCAATGTTTCCACTGGAGTACATGAAGACCCACGAATAATGTGTAGCGTGGCGTGGTACGGCATGGAGGCTACGCACGTTCCACAAGGTGTATGACTAAAAACTGCGCTAAGATAAGCGAGCTGTACATAGTCGTGGGCTATATTCGTATACTCCCAGTGGACACGTAGACGCACATTGATAGCGTTTAGCTATGTAACCGCCTATTCGACCTAGCCACGCATGTATCAATGTCGTCAATTAATGTGTATCCTCTTCGTGGGTTGCAGTGGACTCTACCACATACAATTTCATATAAAGCGAAGCTTAATACACGTGCGCAGCCTCGCCGTGCGCCGCGTTGGGCCCGCGCCTTTAAAGTATGTAAGCTGACGTCGGGACGTGACAACCACACCACCCAATAGCGGAAGAATTTTCTTCTTCTGGAAGAGAATTCTTCCCTTAGTGCAGTCAATAATGGCAGTCAAACCATTCCAAAGGGGCCGTAATAAGTGCAATAACACAATATGGGCAGCAGCGTCCTACAGATAAAACTACCGCCACTGCGATCGTCAATCTGCATGCCAAGCTTGGCGATTATGGCATATCCATGGGGGATTTATATAACAGACAAGGGGGATGGGGCCACACTCAATAGACTGAACACAAACATAAGAAGCTGGTCATAATGAGAATCTCATGGTGGTCGTATTTTGACCTCTGGTTTCTGAGCCTATAGACATCTGTCTATAGGCTGCAGTCATCACTTACATCCACATCAATTATTTGTTTGCCACCATCATTACAAAAAAGAAAAAAAAATACATCGACGTCAGATTCGATAGTCTGGTAGACCAGAAATAGACTTTTAGCCGAAACTCGTGGGCACGTGAGAATTTCCGCAGATGGAAACAACATCATATGAAATTGGTTCGCCTTCTTCTTCGCCGTTCCGTTCGTTCCGTTATGGAACGGCGAAGCAGAGACCAAATACCCAGGGTACAAATGTAACTTCTCTTCTGAGCCAAACCTCACGCGGGAATGCCGGCAATAAACGAGCAGACGAACCTGTTAACTAACTACGAACTGTGCCCGGTATCATTCGTCAAGCGATTCGTCAAAATTATATATTTATATTAAATAAATAACAAAAATTAAATGAAATGTAAACAGAAAGGAATAAAACAAGGCAAGTAAGCATTCCAACTAGAAAGGATTACTTGGACGATAATTAATTCTATTTTTTTAAAGAATGCATGCATCACATGCATGTGTTAATGCGAAATAATATAAAACGATAATTAATTCTACACTACCTATACCGGCACTAATCTGTCCAATAATGGATCCCGACTGTAGAAATAATTATGCTCCAGATAGTCCTAGTTGGGCTACTTTCTTGCCTTTTTTAATTATTTTAGTTTATATTCTATTTCGAATTTAAAGCAGCCCGGTTTTTATTTTTTAATTATCTTTTGATTCATGTGAAAACGATGGCACACATCTGCATATTGACATCCGATTTGTTGAGTAGACGTCTATAGATTGCACTAACCATCAATGTGAAGGTGCATACTTGTTTGCCACTATCATAAAAATCAACTCATCATCAATCATTTTACTGGTGGTAGAGCTCCAGTAACGTAGCTGTAGCTGTGGCGTAGGTACCATCGCATTTCCTTATATACTTGCCGCTAAATGGTAGTGTTCAGCACTATCGTCTTCCGGTCAGGTGGTAATGTGCCATACATTACCACTTGTTATTTCCGGCACAAAAGCATAACACCGTAAGCCTCAGGAGAAGTAACGCATCTGCATTTTGACCTTGGTCTTTGTGTGCGTGTCTATAGGCTCCAGTCATGACTTAACATCAATGTGAACTGCATGCTTGTTTTCCACTTCCATTGCATTAAAAAAAAAATCAAAGTACGTTGTGAGTAAACTTAAAGTTCTCAACTTCTAACATAAAAGGTGTTCCGTATCATTGTTATGTTTAAGCGTTATATTACCGCATTATTAAATTTAATCACTCGCAAATAGTGTCTTGTGCTCGAACTAGTAATAGCGGTGAATTTCGAATACTATACATTTTCCGTTTCAAAGAACTTGTTACTTCCTCGTAAAAGGCGAGCCTTTTGACATTTACCTGTATCTATTTGTGGGAACATAGAATATAATTTATTACTAGATCGGTCTCCTAGCTACTTTAATAAAACCACTGAGCTGTTTAACTATTTTGTGTCACCAATTCGAAAGTTTTGGTATATCTAACGTGAAATATTTAAAAATATTTTCGTTGGAATGGAATATCCATTTGTTTCGTCGCATCTGTATGTCCAACGTAATATGAAAAGTTTGTTGACATAAGAATTTACTTTGTGCAGTGTATTCGGTGAAAAATATCGATGTAGATTCAACTTTTATGGAAAACAGTTTGGTATCAGAGGGAGTGCAGTTTCAATTTTATGGCAGTTGTTTAAATGTCGTCCCAATATCGTTACGATGTTTTATGGGTGGGATGAAATTAAAAAAAAAACCTTTTAAATTGAGCAATTAGTTTTTCTTATTTTTCATCTTTCCATGTATTTGACCCTTTTGAAAAATGAATATAAGAGGAGAAGAGTAGCAAATTGAAGAATATGGATGAATTAAACTGATGATCATGAACATGAGTTTAGTTTATCTCATTTTTATTTTCTTATTATATGACTGACCAAAATAATTTACATTGGTCACAAGCCCTTTCAACGTAATCCATGAACGAACAAGAAATATTAAAGAATACATATAGTATAAACCTTCACTTCCCAAAATAACTTAAACTAGTGTGGTAATGACACATGTTAACATTTCATGTCCTAAAAAAATCGGAATGGTTTGAACAACTCTGACGGCATAATCGTTACAAGAATGAAAATCAAATCGTATGGTCTTTATTAAAATATCACAACCATACACAGCCTCATATAGCTTGTAGGTGTTGCGACAGTATTTAATTTTAAGCTCTACAATAGTTAACCTAAACGTACAAGTTTGACATACAATCATCGACCCGGAACAGTTGGAATTGAATTTAGAAGCAAAATATTACGGACCGAGCTGTCAGAACTTTACTTAAATTCACTCTCCTAGGGTTATTAAATTGGAACTAGTGTTCGAGTACGAAAAATCAGTAATATTTTTGTGTGTTACTGGTTTGATTGAATAGGAAGCTAAATTCAAAATTGGATATTGAAATTCAAATTTTCAATAATATTTCAAAATGTTTCATACAATAGTGTTTCTAATAGTAAATATTATGAGCTATTGGTAGTATTTACTTAATATTAAATAATATCCGGCGACAGAGACATGATTCTGCCTCCCGAGGTCGGGGGATGACGCACGCAGATCCTCTCGTGGCACAGATGCTTCAGGTGACCACTATATGCCACTAATATGGCTGCGCCAACGACACGGTAAAACTAAGTTGGATGAGTGCCTGACGTGAGAATAGCCTGGATCCATCTTGGTCGCCGTGGTCAGACCTGGTCTTTCGCTGCTAGGTGTGAATCAATCAATGGTCGGCAGCGAGATGTGTCTTGGGAGGTAGTATTCTTCTGCGAAATGGCTATGTTTCAGAAGGTGGCAATGGAGTAGTTGAGAGAGAACTATGCTCTCACTACCCCTGTCCACTGCAGCGGCTGCCCATGATAGATTTTCCTGTGTATAAATAGGCTGTAAAGTTACATGCTTCCCTACATTTAATTTTCATAAATGGAAATATAAAGATTTTGTAACTAAGTAATTAATGCGCAAGTCCTTACATTCTTATTCCATCCCAGAAATATTTTCTAAAGCCCTGACTATCCAACGTACAAACGAAATAATTCGTCTAAAGTTGCACCGGTCAACATATAATAGCTAATAAGTTATAGTGTAGCTGTAATCTTCAAGTACCTCACCAGCCAATGCACTCTAGCGGTTAACCAAGCACTATACCCACTTTGTCCCCCGTGACAAAGTTTGCTCGCCGCGAATGCATTAAGGCTGCAAACTGGACGCTAGCGTTCAGCGCCGCGAGCAGCGGAGAGACGCGGGCGTCGATATCCGCGATGCTTACGTTGTGCACAATAGTCATGGAATCGCAATCGAACCAATTTGCTGACTGACTATTAGCCAATGCGCGCGGCCTAACAAGTTTTATTTTAATCTTTCTTTCCCTTGAAGATGGTCATACGTCAAAATAAAAGGAAAATGAAAATAAGACTGCTATAAGTGATGGTGGTATGGCCCCAGGTTCCACTGCTCGCTTCGCTTTCCGCCCCGCTAGCCGCTGTCGTCCTGTTCGCTGCCTAATAGTTTCTTCTAATAAAAAGTTATGTCACACAATACCACGCCATAGTTTTATAGTATCGTAAAATGTTTTTATTTTGCCATAAAATGTATGCTGCGTATTCTAAAGCTGTGTTTATGGTTATTAAAAGTGTTTATTTAACGTGAAAGCGTTTGTGTAATTTTGAAATGGCGTAGACATCATAAAGTCAATATCTAATTTATTCTGTTTGGTTGAAATTGCACATGAGAAAACGATTTGAAAAATGCCATTTTAGTTTCGCTATTTATTTTGTTGGACTATGACGGTTACTTTGGTTATGCGGATGATCAATGATCAGCCGTAGCGTGCGTATGTGATCTATGGTAACGGTGCTAAAGCCTTTACGGAAAGCGGCTTGCTTGATAGGATAGAAGTAGTCGAATCTGGGAGATAGCCAGTTTGTAATCAATTTCAGAAACATCTTATAGACAATATTATAAGTGCGGTGGGCCTATTTCCGACCAGTCTGGCTTTAGGATCTGTTGCCGGACTGTTAACTGTTGTGTTAATAATATAAAATAATGTACAACTGTCCGTAAATCTGCTCGATCTCTTCTGCAAGCTCAGGGTTCGACGATACGACGTAGTCGTCCTCTGTCTTTAGCTTATTTAGATGAACGACTCTGTCCTATAGGCAGAGTTTTGGCGAACACTTTTTGTTCCGCTCTATGACCACTTTAGTACTGTCAGTAATAAATTGCCAAAGGTCGTGAGTCTTGGAGATCTTTCTGCTACCTGTAAGCTAAAGCATCTTCAGAGAACTTTAGATACCGCGCCTCTTCTCCATGAGCTCTAGAGTAGTTCAGTTCCTCATAAAGAATTTAGACCCAGCCGTACAGACAGTTTCCACAAATCTGTTATTGTATTCGTCTACATCTACGCTATGTATGAAGAGAATGATGAAAGTAGACGAGGCACGAGAGATTTGTCAGAACCGGGATATCTGGCGCTCTACACTCTCTGCCTACCCCGTTAAGGACCTGGCGTGAAGATACATACATACATCTACGCAATCACTCACGCCATCATGTTTCTGTTCAGGTGGTAATGAACGGTTCCGTTTATTCAAGCACAAAGGCATTATATCTCTGTGCTGGAATAAATAAGCTTAGGCCTCAGGATTAGCAACGCATTCACCTTAAAATCTCGCCACATACCCGACATTAAAAAAACAGTATTACATTTATAAACACAATAATAGTTTTCCAATAAGTACATGTATGTATGTGTGTGTGTATGTTTCTTCACGCCAGGTCCCTAACGGTAGGCAGAGAGTGTAGAGCGCCAGATATCCCGGTCCTGGCAAACCTCTCGTGCCTGGTCTACCTTCATCATTCTCTTCATACATGCACGCCGATTCCTAAGACTTTTGACCCCACAATCAGACCAAATAGCTCGAGTTCCGACCTGTTTGGTCATAGTAGATGGCAGTCTTGGTCTTCCTGGGCCTCTGCAACCATCCAAATTCGCATTGTATATCTATTTAGTCGGTTAATTAAATGAAATAAGTACATGCTATTTTCATTTAATTATAGGAATTGAATTAAAGAGTTAGGATTTGTATTCTCTTGGATTAAAATGGTGAACAATCTGTATTTCTATTTTAATTGGACTACAGTTGAATTACTCGCCGGGGACAGTTACGACTAGGTATTATCCGGTAGTAGCAAGTCCAATTATACAGCTTATTTCAGTTTGTTTTCATTTCGCTTACATTTTTTTATTGTGTCTTCAAATGTGTATGATGGTATGTGAATATTGTAAGCTCTACGTTAAAATTAGAACTCTATTTGCAGATCAGTTTCATTCTTGAGGTTTAAAAGTCAATAAATTTTTAACTTTAAAATGGCAATGCTTGGGTTAACATGTTTAGACTCAAATATTTAACAACTTTTAGGGAGGATCGATACAACTGTTTTCAATTTTAACTAAGACATTTTAATAAATCGTGTATTTTTCGGCATCTATAGATTTGATCTTTTAGATCTATAAATGACAATTTAGTCACCGAGGTACAATTTGTTTCAAGGGTTGAATGGAAAAATCTTCAAAGTATAATTAAATTGCTCGATCGTGCTAATTGGGGAACTCCTTGATAGTTCCTTTGAACTTTTATTTTACGTTGAGTAACCTTTTTGATCAAAACATTGACAATTACATTGACACTTAGAATATTTTAACCCGTTATAAAAATTAACGTAACTTCACGCCTGTAATCCCCGAAGGGGTAGGCAGAGGCAAATGCATGCATTCAATCATACATGCAAACACCCACGATTCGCCGGTTACGTTTTGGCCCATGTAACAGGTGGCGAGCCTGTTGACATCTCCACATTACCAAACTTCGAGATACAGGGAAATTTCCAGAAAATGGAAAAATCCCAATAGTACCGGAGATAAAGGACTTTGCCCTATTATCTCTGATAACTCCCTATCCGGAAATCGAACCTAGGACCTCAGCGTAGTGGCCTGCTACCACTAGGCTACCGAGGCAGTTAATAAAAATTAAGATAGTATGAATCGATTAAGTTGTACTATTTAGGAAAATAATCTATCGGTAATTAATATGGCCTATCGTTTTACTATTTAAGAAATTCGATGACCGTTCCGGTTTACTGAAGTCTTTACGATTGTAGCTAAATATCCAACTTGGCTAATGGTATGGTATGTTTTGTCTCATTCTTACACCCCTTTTCACATAAACAAACGAAACTAAATAATGTGATTCAGGTTAGGTATTCAATTGAAATTAAATATACAAATGCATCTTTTTTTCCTCAGTTTGTAAATATATAGGTGCCAGCTATAGGCTTTAGTGTTTTGTAGAAATCATATTTGCGGATTTTCTCGCGTATACTACTACTAACAACTTCTTTTCTTATTCAAATATCATTTCTACAATGTATGGATCTGGTGAAAACCTGTGAAAACGTTAGCTTTAGTGTTATTCTTCTACGAGTAAATAACATGAGTATAGCGTTTTTATGACATTGAACATTGTTATCCTACTAAATTTATAAATGCTAAAGTTTGTGAGTACCTATGGATAGATTGATGGATGGACGGATGGACGAATGAACGGATTTTGTTATTCTCTCACAAAAAACTGCTGTACGGATTTGGATAAAACTTCATAGTAATATAGGTTAAACATTGGAATAAAATGTAGGCTACAATTTGAAATGATTAAAAGAACACGCCAACGAAGTCGCGGGTAAAAACAAGTAGGTATTCCATAAAATAGAGATACAATAACAATATCTTGTATATTTTTTTCCATTCGTCCTTGGTCTATATAGATATTAGACATCAAATACATTGACAAAACGAGAGAGAAACCTCAAAATTGCTAAAATAAATTTAGCGTATAAATATTCTTAACATAATGTGATGTATTATTTCAAATCATGAACACCAATACCTCCATTTTATGTCTTGCGTGAGTGTCTTCTGTAGGGTTTACTTGAAAGGATTACGGATTCTGTAGGATTACGTCATATATCTATGCGTGCTCAAAGAAATATGAAAATTTTATTGTACTATGCTCGTGGTGACACGTGAAATAATAAAGTCTTCCAGTGCGAATTTCGGTCACGGCGGCCGATCTTAACGTAGACTTGACAACTGCGAGGGAGACATAACTTTTGAATATACCGAAGTACAACTAGGAACCCTGTTACTTAGAATGGGTAGGTACCTATATTAAATCTATGAATTCTTAAATATTCCAACACCGTTATTAGTGCGAATGAAAGTTTTTAGAGAGCGTAAAATGAATGAACAATGATCTTCTTATCAAAGGTGAAGTGTAAAGTTTTCATTTAGAGTTTTGGGTATTTTATCAATAGTGCATTTGATTTTCCTCATCTGTCTTAAGTTAGAATTAAACGATCAAGGAGTGATCGATAACTTTATTTTGTTGAGAGAACAAGGAAAAATAAAAATTATCGCATTACTTAGTTAGTTTTCTTTTAAATATAATATAATTCTTTCAATAGCGTTGTATGAGTTGTATGAAAATGACTAGATAGACTGAAAATATTGACTGTAGAATATTTAGAGAGAGATAGTAAATGTTTACCCCCTTATTCATAAACGTACATTAGATACGTTTTAGCTATAGAATGCTTTGTCTTTCTAAGTTGCATTGCCAATCTCTCCTTTGTCTCTTTCTATCCAGCAGATAGAAAGAGACAAAGGAGAGATTAGCAACACTTTAGCTAAAATACGTTTATGAATAAAGGGGTATGTTTCTAATTAGCTGTTTACGCTTGTTTTATAAGAATACAATAACACAACATTTTATATTATTTCCGCCGCTATACATAAGTCCGGGATATTAACTACAAAGTTTTTGAAAAGTTTTTCCCTGAGTGAGAGATATTATGAATCTATCGCTAAGACAAAAACCAATATAAGTTGGAGTCTAATTACCGAAAAATTATCTGCACGATACTAAGATGAGACATTCAAACGTTAATAATATTTAAATTGCCCACATAATATGCTATTTATGTATACATATGTATATATATATATATATATATATATATATATATATGTATATAATATGTATATATTTATATGATAGTTATTTATTTGTGTATTACGTATGTATAGAAATAATTTAAATATTTATTTTGGTTTCTATAATATATTTATTTTTGTATTTAATTGTACCATTCCAACTGAATATCTCGATTTATTAGTTTATTTTTTTTGTAAGCACCGCCAACAATTTTTTTTAACTACCAATGGTTGACTGTCAGAGAGCGCTTTAAGCGTTAAGTCCGCCATTTGTACCGATATTTTATTGATGCAATAAAAAATAAATAAATAAATAATATTAACATTAATTCAATCTACAACCTTGATTACAATTCGCAGAATCATAATCGTAATTGACAAACTCAAATGGAGTGGATATTCTCAGTATTTGAAACGATTTATTTGCACAAATAAATACGTTATTCACCTAACTTAATATGAAACCTCAATAAGTGTTCCGTATAATGTTGTAGGTGGAATTAAAGCGGCTCTTACTGCTATCTGTTCCTTCTACAATAGGAATATTTCCCATTGCGCTGATTCAATGAAGTGTGAACTGGATAACACGAATGCCTTCTCGTTCAACAATGGATGCCTAGAAACCTTAAGGCTTGTATATAAAGGTTCTATTCCATATATGGAGGTAATCGAGCACTTGAGTGATATGAGTCCCATTTTACTGTTGTAATACATTTATAATACATCTAAATTTTGTGGGTATTCGCGTATATTGTTTGTTGGAGCTAGATTTGAGTTGTTGCTAAGGTATATAAGATTGCAGAGTTCTGGTGTATCGAAGTAGGTACTTAACATATTGTTTAGTTGCATTACGTTACAAAACAATATGTTAGAAAGTAGCAAACAACCATGTAGTTCCCATTAATTTTTTACTGGTGGTAGAGCTCCAGTGACGCAGGTCGCGGGCGTAGGCACCACCGCATTACCTAATATACTTGCCGCTAAATGGTAATGTTCAGCACTATCGTGTTCCGGTCAGGTGGTAATGTACGGCTCTGTAATTACCGGCACAGAGGTAGATACATATTAACACCTTAGGCCTCAGGAGTGATAACGCATCTGCATTTCGACCTTGGTCTTAGTGTGGGTGTCTACAGGCTGCAGTCATCACTTAAAATCAATGTGAACTGCATGCTTGTTTGCCACTTCCATTACATTAAAAAAAAAATAAGTGGATAATGTAGCCCATGAACAACAACATAAAAACCAGGGATTTTAATCTAGATACATTGCTAGATGTATTCTCCTCCATAAAAGTCTCCATTACTACGATTCATTCGATGAGTCTCCAATATGGACTTTTGTCTCTTAAAAGTACTGATTATATTCTCTTTGAACAACAAAACCCTCATAAAGAGAATCATCGTCATTTTTTGTGAACTAAACTGAATCGGTATTATCTTTGTCCCCTTTCTTCATGTGGAGTATCATATAGAGATATGAAACAACATTAATAACATTTTGGCAGTTCCAATCTTGAATCGCAATTAAAACGTCATGGGTCGACCCTCGAAAGTACCCAGAATAACTTTGAAACTCAAGTGAACTGAACCAATTTTCGGACAATTTCATAACATGTTTATCAAAATAATAATACCAAGTATGCCTAAATATTAGAATTCTTGTATTTTTGGTGACCTGGATGATACACATTGTTTATTTGGGCCTTGGAAGATAACAGCAAGTATTATTTTTGCGCTTAGGTCAACTAGATTTTCTTCGAGATCCAGATTCCTTTGTGCGTTGGTATAATAATATTATGTATATACAAGTATTATGTGATTTGGTTCTGTTTAGTCTGTTCTTGGAATACCGGTTTTCTGCTTAAACGTAACATGATAACATCGGGCATTTGTTCCCCGAAAGTATTTTTAAAAACATGTCAACGTAAGTTCTCCGACAAAATAGTATTTCCCGAAGGGAGTAGGCAAATATGAATGCATGGACTCAAACTTGCATGCGAAAACACACGATATTTCGGTTACGTTTTGGCCCATATAGCAGGTGGCGAGCAAATTGTCTGGAGCAAAATCTCCGGAAAAATTATCCAAGTGAACTTAATGTTTTTGTTTGTAACATATCTACGGAAGGAACGGACAGACATACAGACATGACGAATAATAGTTCTGTTTTTGGCCATCGGCTAAGGAACCTTAAAAAGCGTGTTAAAATCTCATCATCTCGTTAAAGTGTGAACCGTTCGAATCGATTCAGAAAACTCGTGCAATGAGTTTGTATAAAATATAAAATTGTGAGGCTGCAAAGCTACATAACAAGGTACGGCTGGCTTCGTAACTTTACCTTGCCTTTTTATTTCTTGTTAGCACGTAGTAGGGGAGAGTCTGGTATATTGAACTGCCTGATAAATTGTACCACCTCAAAATTTTACACTTACTGTAACTTATTTTCTTTTCTGGCAATTCGAAACTGAGCGCTGACAGCGGCCTCAACTACTTGTCTTTTTGTAACGGCCTCCTGAAAGTACATTCGTTTTTAGAGAAAAAAATGTGTTTTGAGAGTCTTTCATACAAATTTTGGCGTGTGTAGCTAAGGAGATTACAAAGTGAAAATGTAAGTTATAATTTTGTTATATTTTTTAATGGTTAGATCTATAGTCGCCGCTTCCACCAAAGCGTTGCGAACGTATTATGTTCAGCGGTTATTGTGTGACAAATATTCATTTTTGAAATCTCTTAGTTTGGTAAATTGTACCACCACCAGCAGTTGTTTTATTTGTACTGGTACAATTTACCCAACTTGTTGCTATGTTTTATTTATTTTTTTAGATTAATGATGACCATAAATAGTATTATAAAACGGAAGAAGGAGGTTTTGAAAAGATATTGTTGGCTCTTGAAAATAAGGAGATGAGCTAGAACCATAAATCTGAAACGAATTCGCTTTCAAAACCAACAATTTAACGTCATGCCAGAATGCGAAAAAGTTGAGGGTCAAATATTGACAAGACAAAGTACGTTCATTGTTGTAAATGGGTTCACGGAATCTGTACATTGAATCGATGAGAAAAAGGAAACGAAAGATATTAACGAAATTCTTTATACTATTATAATATGATACAAGAAAATAAAGAGTTTGATCTCAGTTCATAAGTAAATAAATAAATAATTGTTGACTAACGGAAATAATATTCTTAAGTGATTTATTCTATTTTCATACAATATTTAATTTATGCAGAATAATGTATTTAAGTTTGATAATTGTTTTTTTTTTACCTATAATACATTTGTTCTGTTGTCACATTATGATAGTAAATATTGAAGAAATTTGAATTCTTTGTCAGCATATTTTCATTAATAATTAAAATATAATCAATTTATTTTTTGTCTATTTATTAAACCTCTTTGTTTTCATTTATTATCATGTTAATAAGTATCTTAAGTCTTGGTGGTACGATTTACCTAACCTGTGGTACAATTAATCCGACTAGTTGGGTAAATTGTACCGAAGGAAAGCCTTCAGGGAAACGCATATTGTGTGAGATCCGATAAGAGTATGGTGTTGAAGTTGTGGCACATGTTAAATGAGATTCTAAACTATGTGAATCAAGATAAAGAACTTATTTAAATTAATATCAAAAAAAGATATTTAGCAAAGTCTGAAAACTGGTACAATATATCCGACTCTCCCCTATTTGTTAGTTTTGTTGTATGAATAACAGTCGTTTTAGAATGTATGTTCTTTCTTTTCTGTATGCCATAAAATAAAGGAAGCTCAGTTTAAGTGTAGTTTACTAAAATTGCTTAAATCTGCTCATAAAAATGTGTGAAAGCTGTAGTTTTTTTAAAATATAATAATATTAATTTTTCCGTAGATTACCTAAGCTACTTATCTCTACTCTTAAAAATGTGTGAATAATATAGTTTTTTTTTTAAATAAAAAGAATCAAATTTTTTTCCTGTATGTAGAATATTCTAAAGGAATAAAAGTTGTCTTAATTTGATGTGGTCATTAATGCTATACTAGGTTATATTCTTCAAACTTACCCATGTTTTATAGCTAATGAAATATAGTATATTACCGAAAGATATACAGAAAATGGGGTGATGGTGGGGTCAAAAGTCTTAGGAATCGGCGTGCATGTATGAAGAGAATGATGAAGGTAGACGAGGCACGAGAGATACGTCAGGACCAGGATATCTGGCGCTCTACACTCTCTGCCTACCCCATTAGGGACCTGGCGTGAAGATACATACATATACAGAAAATGTACCTACTGCGGTGTAACGCTCTCCATGTTTTATATTATGCAGGTGGTATCATTGTTTGCGAAAGATTGTTGACTACACTTCATAAACATACTTAATAGAACAAGAATCTTCACTTTTCTAACGTTGAATCAAAATAATGTTTACTATCTTTTGCCACAAAATATAGAGTAGAAAAGAATTTACTACTTCAATTATTAGACGTTTCCATGTCCTATTACCTTGTTATAACGCAAATTGGTCATACGATCGTTTCATTACACGCAAAATACGAATCAAGGAAATGGTAATTAATTTAAACTCTGCACCAATGAAAATAAGCTTTCGAATTGAATTGCACAATTTCATTAATTATCAATGGATTTAATTGGAACATGTTTCAATTTAGACGAATTAATACAGACTAGCAGGCCGGTGGCGTTATGTGGTTGTTACTGATTTTGTTGGTTTATTTACGAGTGGCTCGCCCCGGCTTCGCACGGGTGCAATTAATGTGATATAGCCTATATCAGTCAGTGAAGATGGAGCTTACTAATGGTGAAAGACTGTTGAAATCAGTCCTGTAGTTTTTATGTGGGAACGATACAAACATACATTCAAAATTTAAAAAATCAAATTATTTATTTCAAATTGGTCTACAAGGACACTTTTGCATTGTCGGGTTACAAGCTACTTATAGTGAATGACTTATAGTGATAATCCAATAGGTATTAATGAATACTAATTTAATAATAAAATTTTACCTATATGTATATTATCAAATTTTTTCATATTTAATTTCTTATAATATTTGTTTAGAAGTCACTAAATATTGTTGTATTATATTTTTATTTGCCGAATGCATACCAATTTCTATGCTATAAGGCGGTAATAAATATAATAACGCGAGATGGGCTGCAACTTCCTGCGATTAAACTACTTTCATTGCCAATCCGGTCAATTTGGACAATTTAGACATGCAAGGATATAAATATTTGCACTCAAATCAAAGTTGGTGAAATTCTTCAAAACACTATCATAAATGAAATTAAGTAAAACCTCATCATTTCGATACCTGGAAATCAGAGTGGGATTGATCCAATTTCTTCAGGATTTTAAAAATCGTCGGCTGATAAAAAACTCACTAAGTCCAAAAATAGTAAGTTATTATTTTTCGCTAGTTTCACTAATTTGTCAATGTCTTTTCCAGAGAAGACTCTATTAGATCTAAATACGTTATTAGACCGAAGCCAAATAATTGAGTTGTAATGAAGAGACTTGGTGAGATTAGTGACCAATATATAAAAATCAATTGCTGTTCGTTAGTCTCGCTAAAACTCGAGAACGGCTGGACCGATTTGGCTAATATTGGTTTTGAATTATTTTTGGAAGTCCAGGAAAGGTTTGAAGGGTAAGAAAATATGAAGAAATTGAAGGGATATAGTAAAAACCACAATTTCATTTTCCCATACAAATAGTCCGTATATACCCCTTTGACACATTATTTCATTCTGAGGCAATACGAAGTCTGCCGGGTCAGCTAGTTGACATAATAAAAAAATTGGAGAAGTAGAGTACTTTTTTCCTATTTTTGTACTTGAAGAGTTTTTCTATTTCCGACCAAATTGTAACTCGTTGAAAGACGAAAATGGAAATGGCAAACAAATAAAGGTAAATCTAGAAAAATCGGTCGAATGCAGCAGAAATAGAATATCGCTGAAAATCACGGTCATGGCCCGTCGTGACCTTTACTGTCTGTCGACGCTTTAAATAGTCATACATTTCACTCTAAAGTTCATGCTTTAAAGAAACGGTGAAATCAAGTCGTTCTGGGTTCAGATACGATCTAATATTATTATTTTTGGAAAAAACGTTTATGACGTGAAAATGAGAGAAAAAAAAAGTTATTACGTGGATTATATGTACGTTTTTATTTACGTATTCTTCTTCATAATGTTAAATCGTTTAGAATTGTGCTACTCTATTGTCTTGGGAAAATATGTCCGATTTCCCCGCATCACCCAACCTCCTCCTCCTCTCTTATGGGCGACGGTTGGTATTTTGTACGTGCTACGCACACAAGTGCACGTGTAAATACACGTCACTGATTGATGTCTGTGTAATAGAGACCAAATTAAGCGTTTGCATAGAATTTTGGAGGAATGTCCGCGGTGTGCCTTCGTAGTGGCAACGCGACCATAAAATTTTCAATCGACTTTAAAATTTCTGGTTTTAATAATACACCTAGTCTTAGAAAATCAACGAAGGCCGAAAGGATAAAATTTTGTAGAAATATCCACTAGTGTTTAAATTTTTTGAAAACGATTTCCAAGGTTTCATTTCCTGCATCTCAAACCAAAACTATTGTTAAAATCTGGGGTTGATTTTCGCTCACGTAACTTTTCAGTTTCCGTAAAAATACTTTTATTTCAATGAGTGTAGCTCGCGAACACCTAAGGAAATCCTCAACTCGGTCTATAACAAATACGGCGTTACAAAAAATACCACTGTTATTTTATGCTTTTTTCAGAAGAACTCCTTGGAGGATATTAGAACACTTAAATATTTGTACAATGAAGTAATGGTAGTGATTATAATCTCGTAGGTGTAACACCCGACGTATGACAGTATAGCGCACCTTGCGTAGAGGTCCTACGTACTGCGTAGCAATGCTACGCAAGATGAGCGAAATTAATGAAACGTAACTTCACGCCTGTAATTCCCGAAGGGATAGGCAGAGGGTGAATGAGCATACTTTAGTTATGTACATTAACTGTTTGACAAAGTTCTAATTATTTATTATAAAAAGTAGATATATTCCGGTGGCAGAGTTCCAGTGTAGGAGCTTGAGAGTGTAGGCACCACCGCATTACCTAATTCATTTGCCGCTAAATGGTAGTGTTCAGCTCTATCGTGTTCTGGTTAGATGGTAATGTATGGCCCCGTAGTAACTATCACAGAGACAGAACATCTAAGATCTCAGGGATGGCAACGCATCTGCATTTTCTCTGGTTTTTGTGTAGATGTCTATAGGCTGCAGTCATCACTTAACAATGTAACATTTAATGTGAATTGCATGCTAGTTTGCCACGTTTCTAACATTAAAAAATAGTTTTTTAGCTACTTAAAAAAGCGTTACATCACTCCTGTAATCCTCGAAGAGGTAGGCAGAGGTAATGCATGCATTCAAGCATACATACCTACACCCACGATTCGTCGGTTACGTTTTGGCCCATGTAACAGGTGGCGAGCCTGTTGACATATCCGAGCACATTACCGAACTCCGAGGTACTGTTAAACTTCCAGAAAATGGAAAAAGCCCAATAGAACTAGAGATAAAGGATTTTACATCCTTATCGCTAATAGCCCCCGACTTGGGCATCGAAACCAGGACCTCAGCGTAATAGTAGTGGTCTGCTACCACTAGGCTACTGAGGCAAGACAACTTTTATATTTTTTATATAGCGAGAAAAGAAAATATAAATAAAGGTTTGAGAAATAGATGTTATGTTATCAACGTGTTACGTTGATAACATAACATCGATTGCTCGTTCCCATGTTTGGCGTTTGTTTTTATCGTGTACAACCCGCATACCGGGGTGTTCGGACATTAAAGGCAAGTTACAAGATTTATCGATACCTTCAATTTTTTATGGCTGCTCTTGTTTGTGATAAATTATGTTTTTACTAGCAGTATGAGTTGATGTGCCTATATTAGGGTTGCTGAGGATTCCTCTTCCTCTTCCTCATAATGAGGAAGTTCCGCAATATTTTGGGTTCCTCAACCGTTTCCGCATCCTCAAAAAATTGAAATAAAAAAATCCTCTTCCGCTATCGCTTCCTCAAAATTTAAGAGGAATTTATGAGGAATTTTGTTGCGCATGCGCATCTCGTATCGATGGCAACGCACACGCCGCAGCGCGGTGCCAGGCCGAACAGGCGAGCGAGACCTCCCCACCCGCCACCGGCGCTGTTCTTTGATTGTTTGTTTTAATTTTATTGACATACATTATTATGTTTATACGCGTACTCAACTTAAAAAATCGAGGGGCTTTATAGAACTGTATCTTTACAATACCTATCTTCTCTTCCATCTAATGTACAAGCAAACGACTTTTTAGCAATGCTGTATTGGTATATAAGGTTGGGGAAAAAGTTTCTTCGCATTTTTTAAGATAATTCAAAACATTTTTAAATATAGTTTATTTTAATTTAACTAAAGTACGTATGTACCATTTTGTTCGATAACCTTTTGCCATCTTGTAGGTAGGGACATGATCCCATTGCTATAAAAATTTTGGGACTTCTCATCAAAATACCGCGACAAGTGGATTTGGCAGTCCTCTCGTGATGTTAACCTAACATTGCATAAAGAATTCTGAAGAGACCGAAACAGGTGGAAATCTGAAGGTGCATGGACCTTTTTCGCACGTTCTTGTCGTACGTGATCCACTTTTCATCACCAGTTATCAGCTTCTTCAAAAATGATTCGGTTTCATTACGTCGTAATAAAGAATCACAAATGAGTACACGGTTCATTAGCTTTCTTTCAGTGAGCTCGTGAGGTACCCAAATATCGTTTTTTTTTTGTACCCAGCTTTTTTCAAATGCGCCAAAACTGTTTTGTGATCAATTCTCAGTTCTCAGCTACGTCGTGTCTACTGATATGTCGATCTTGCTCCAATTTTTCAAAAATGGCATCCATTTTATCCGTAATAGGGCGACCAGAGCGAGGTGCATCTTTGGCATCAAAATTTCCGGATTGAAAACGCTTAAACCAAATTTGTGCTACTCTCACAGACACTGCACTAGGTCCATAAACATCGCAATTTTTTTTCGCTGCTTGCGTTGCATTTTTACCTTTTTTGTAGTAAAATTTTAAAATGTATAGAATTTCTTCATTAGATTCACTCATCTTGACAGTACGAAAAACAAATGAAAATCACACATTTGCCTAATTTGAATTTGGAATTATATTTTTTAAAATTTTAACTTTCAATGATACCAAAACCAGCCAGATACAAATACTGCCAAAGAGATTTTATTACAAGTTCATACATACTATAATGCGAAAAGACTTTTTCCCCAACCTATTATGATGAGCTGAGAAACCGGTTGTTAGGAGAAACAGAGTCCAAATATTTTTTTATAAAAATTAATCTAAATTAATATTGATAAATAGTATTCAACTCTTTTATTTTGATTAATAATATTCGACTTAAATACCTAATTAACAAAGAAATAAAGACTGCATTCTTATTTTCATTTCAATTCCTAAATGAAATTGTGTCATTCACTCATCTTTTTTTTTTTGGTGTGCGCTGTTTTTTTTATGTCTGTAGGTTGACAGACAAGCAAACGGGCCACCTGATGGAAAGTGGTCACCGTCGCCGTGAACATTTGCAACACCAGGGGAGTCGCCAACGCGCTGCCAGCCCTGAAGGACTCTTTTGACGCCATTTTTGAAGAACCTCTTAAGTAGCACCTAGGAAACACCTCAGAAGGAAGTTCGTTAAACAATTTATATGTTCTGGGCAAGAACGAACGTGAAAACCGCACCGTTGAGCACTGCCAGGTGTCCAGTCGGTGTGGGTGGAACTTCTCTCTTCGGCGGGTAGTACGGTGTAGGAAAATAAACGGTGGCACCATGTCAAACAGTTCAGCAGAGCACTCACCATTGTAGAGACGGTACAACACGCATAGACTCCCAATGTCTCTGCGTAGGCTCAGATGTTCGAGCCTGTCAGTAAGTCCTGAATCGTTAACAATACGAACGGCGCGTTTTTGTAGGGAGTCCACACTCCCGCCCACAAATGAGAGCAGTATTCCAGATGGGGCCGCACTTGGGCCTTATAAAGTAGTAGTAGCTGCCCCGAAGTGAAAGTGAATACTGCCTGGCTTTGTTGAGCACCCCTAGCTTTTTGGATGCCAACTTGGTCTTACACTCAATGTGACTCCCGAATTGCACTTCGTTCGATATATCAACGCCCAGGATACCGATACTCTTACCAACGGCGATCGGAATGCCCTGGAACTGTGGTGCTACAGTGGGTTTTTTTTAGCGGTGAACGTGCAGACTTATGTCGTCGAGGGGTTGAACTGCATTAAATTAAGTCGACCCCAATCCGAGACCCGCTACAGAGACTGCTCGATTTCAGACACAAGTCTAGTCCTTCTTTCCTCGATAAGTGTCCGAGAGGCATTTGCACGGCTAGTGTAGTGTGCATATCCCGTACTATCATCGGTATAGCAATGAAAATTGGAGTTTTGCTCCAACATTTCATTGATGCACAAGAAAAAGCGTGGGAGAAGATAGCACAGAGCCTTGCGGCACCAGCGTTAATAGGTATAGCCTGTCTGAGCGCTGACCATCAACTAAGACTTGTATATTATATAACGCTCGGACAGAAAGCTGGCTATCCAGTTGCATAGCCGTCTTCCCGAGGAAGACCGTAGGATGGAAGTTTCGCGAGAAGTGCCCTGTGCCAGACCCGGTCAAAGGCCTTAGCAATGTCGTTGTGTAGATATGTCACTGAACTCGTCCTTAACTGCTGGACCAATTTTGATGATTCTTTATCGTATGTGTTTTGAGAACGGTTTATTAGATTCATAGTTTGGTCCACTACAAAATGCTCTTTTAATTATTTTTTTTGTATTTTTTATATATACTTAGTTAAGTAGATAGAGACAGGACAGCGGATTATAGGTTGGGTCCGCTAGTATTTATAACTTCGTATCACCCTCTTCTCATCTTTCTGTAGCGCGCAAGGCCTCCCGGCTAGTGTAGAACGCAAGCGATCTTCTCGATTAAGCGAAGCGATACGGGTGCGTTCGGGTGTGTGACGGGTGACCACTAGTGGCAAATTAAAATGCAATTTTTCGTGCTTCGGAGAGCAGGACGCCGACGGTCCCGGTTGCTATCGACAGATAGCAATCGTTAAACCTTGTCGGAGGCTTTATGGGCGGTTTGAAAACATCCCATAGCGGGTTGGCCACTAACCCTTGCAAGTAACTCCCGCATTGGAGCAGCGTGGTGGAGTGTGGGTCAGCGTGGTCCAGACCTCCCCTCAAGAAGGGGAGAGACTCGTGTCCAGCAGTGGGACGTTTCAAGGGTTGCTATTATTATTATCTGCTTCCTCTTCCGCTTCCTCATCCGCATCCTCTTCCTCATAAAATATCCTCTTCCTCATCCGCATCCTCTAAATTGGCGCTTCACAATTCCTCTTCCTCCTCCTCTTCCTCATAATCACTTCCTCAACAACCCTAGCCTATATAAACAAATAATTGTATTTACTCTCTTCATCAAGAACATACATAAGATAAAATCTTTATTTTAGATTATGTTAGATCTGAATCTTAGCTAAGATAAGTTTTTAACTATTGGTCAATAGATTAAGATAGAAATAATGGTAAGAAACTTTTTAGTAATACGTCTTGGATTAATGCATAAGGGTTAGAATTTTATTCTTTCGCTCTGTATTTAATTTTCAAATTATGAAACTGAAGAAAATGAAAATTGAAAATATTTGTTTTTTGATTTATCGGTGATTGCTCGTTCACATATTGAAGGTTTGTTTTATCGTGGGCAACCCCGTATACCGGGATTGCCCAGACGTTAAAAGCAAGTTACGAGGTTGATCAATACTTTTGAAATGGTTAATGGCCAATCCTGTTTGTGATGAATGTTCTTTACCCTTGTATTTATTGTACTCATTCCCTTTCATTTGAAAGAATTAGGTAATATCGAGAGATAGTAATTCAAAGAATGATGATGGTAAATATAAAGACACAATGAGTTACTTTTTAGGGTTCCGTACCTTAAAAGGAAAAAAGGAACCCTTATAGGATCACTCGTGCGTCTGTCTGTCTGTCTGTCCGTCTGTCACAGCCAATTTGCTCCGAAACTACTAGACCGATTGAGTTGAAATTTGATGAATATATGTAAATTGGTGACCCAAAGATGAACACGTCAAATAAAATAGTAAATTTTAAACAGGGGGAGCCACTTTCGGAGGGTAAAACAGAAAATAAAAAAATAAAAAAATCGTTAACTGTATCGTGTGACATATCAAATGAAAGAGGTTGTTATCAGCATCTCAGATATATTTTTTTTATAAATTTGCATAAACAAATTTGAAGTTATTTAAGAAAAACGATGAAAATTGACCATTCCCCCCCCCCCTATCTCCGAAACTACTGAACTTAAAATTTTGAAAAACATGTGGAAAATAGTTCTTTGCCTATAGATTACTGGAAAACCTATAAGAAGTTTGAGTATTTAAATTAAATCGAAAATTCTTAATAATATAACTCCCCCTTGCCGGCACCACCGTAACCGCTATGTCCCTGCATTTTAAATCTGTAATATTTTCGAAAATATTTATTTAAATTACGGAACCCTCACCACGCGAGTCGAACTCGCACTTGTCCGGTTTTTTTATGTCATGAAGTTGCAAGCAAGTCTGTATACTTCCTAGCAACTTCATATATCACATTGATGGTAAGTGGATACTGTAGCCTATGCACATCAACATAAAAACCAGAGATTTCAATGTACGTTCGTTGCCACTCCTGAGGTCTAAGTTGGTGTGTCTCTGTGCCGGAAATTGCGGGGCTGTGACCACCTGACCAGAACTCGATAGCGCTGAATAATATATTTTAGCGGAAAGTAGACTAACCTACCTGTTTAGTACACAGAATGTACCTACGCCCATGAGCACCGTCACTGGAGCTCTACCACCGGTTAAATATTTTGTCATTGCTGTTATTATTAATCAGTCAAAAGTTCTTATATGACTTAAATATTTTTAAATAACATAGGTGCAACATAGGAGTGCCTTTTCAGCTCCGTTTTTTATCGATAAGGAATTATGAAATCCAATAGAATTTTATTTCAATTGAAAATAAAAAGTCGATAATACATCAATATACAATCGTCGAATTCTCATTCATCATTCACATGTTATACGTTTGTTTTTATCGTGTATTTTCCCCCAAACCGGTATTGCCCGGATATTAAAGGCAAGTTACGAGGTTTATTGATAACTTTTAAATTCTTTATGGCCTTTTTTGTTTGTGATAATGTTCTTTTACACATGTAATTTCAATATTTGCTTCGTTTTATTTTGATGATATAATATATAGATATTGGGAACACTAATTTGAAGAATGCTGAAAAGAATGTAAATAAACTGTCTTGTCTATACTTATAATAAAACTGTAGAAGTGTAAATTCTGTACATTAAAAATATTGAAAACATAAATAGCAGGGGATGTTACTAGATCGATACCAAACGATCGAATCGATACAATTAGAAAATTTTTTGTCTGTCTGTCTGTTTGTTCAAGCATCACATAAAATTTACCGGTCCGATTACAATGAAACATGGTATGATTATATTTTAACTTTTGGCGCACAACACTGGGTACTTTTTATCCCGGAAAAATGTCTGTTTGTCTGTATGTTTGTGCACGCCAATTTCATAAACGGCTTATTCGATCTGCGGGTTTCACTTATGCATTGTGGTAAGTTTCACTTAATATTTAGCATTTGTTTCATGTGAATCGGTTAAGAAATAAAAAAGTAATGTTAATTTAAAAAATCGTATCGAATATCTTTAAGCTATTCTGTATGTTAGTTCTATCTTTTAGGGGGTTTCGTACCTAAAAGGAAAAAACGGACCCTACGGATTACTAATCCACCGCTGTCTGTCTGTCTGTCCGTCCGTCCGTCTGTCTGTCACCAAGCTGTATCTCATACCTAAATAGTGATAGCTAGAAAGCTAACATATTCACAAATTATGTATTTTTATTACCGCTTTATAGGCAAAATTAATAACTAAAAATAAGAAAATGAAAATTTTAAGGGGTCCAAGGGGGCATACAATAAAGGTGTATTTTTTTCGTATATTTTTTGATCGATAATAAGTGCAGCAAGTAGACGCTTGAAATTTTCACACAATTTTTAGGTCTTATGTAGTATATTACCTTCCATAATAAATCTATACATATATACTCTATACAAATAAATTAAATTGGAGTGTCTGTTTGTAATATTAAAATAACAGCTTTTTACTTAATGCATATGTGTGTAACACGGTATATATATCAAAACAACATTTTTTCAATTTTTGTCTGTTTGTCTGACGTCTGACTGTCTGTCTGTGTGTTTGGCGGGGCTAATTTTGGGAACGGCTTTACTGATTTTGGCGGGACTTTCACTGGCCGGTAGCTGATGTAATAAGGAGTAACTTAGGTCTTTTTTATCTCCATACATCTATACATGCATACATACCTACATACAAATAAGTAGAATTCGAGTGTATCCGACTTTGACGGGACTTCTACGGGTAGGTGGCTGATGTAATAAGGAGTTTGTTAGGCTACTTTTATCTCCATACATCATCCATACATATATACATACCTACATACAAATAAGTAGAATTTGAGTGTCTCCGATTTTGACAGGGCTTTCACTGGCAGATTGCTGATGTAATAAGGAGTAACTTAGGCTACTTTTATACAAGCTGCGCCCACGACTTCGTCCGGGTAGATACTGTACAATCATTTTATCTCACGTGGACGAAGTCGCGGGCACAGCTAGTTCATTATAATAAAAGTCACAAAACCTAAGGATTTACATTCATATTTATTTGTTAATATGAAACGATATCATTCTATATAAAAAAGTGATGATAATACAACAATTATTTTTTATGTCTTGAAGTATCAAACAAGTTCACATTGATGGTAAATTAATGCTATATCCTATAAACATTTACATTTAAACCTTAATGTAGTTTAAGCGTTACAACTCTATCTCTCTTTATATGCGTTACAACTCCTGAGGTCTAAGCTGTTATCAGCTTTTCGGGGAAATGGAAAGTATTTGTTAACAAACATGTGTCGTAAGTCGTGTATCCAGCAAGTGTTGTTTCCCACACAAAATACAAAAATATGTTTTTTTTTATGTTATAAAAGTGGCAAACAAGCGTGCAGTTCACATTGATGTTAAGTGATGTCTGCAGCTTATAGACACTTACACAATGACCAGAGGTTAAAATGCAATTGCGCTGCCACTCCTGAGGCATTAGGTGTTATGCCTCTGTGCCGGAAATTACAGAGCCGTACATTAAACACATTTGTACACACACATTTGTAATTAGATTTTATCAGTACATATTATTTTGAACATTGTTTTGAATGTTGAATATCTTTACGTCGTATGACTACATACGACGCTGGAAGTTCAGTAAAAAATAAACGCATAATTTCTGAATCAATAGCAACAATATAATCGATATTGTTTTAGAAATCTGTTAAAGGTTGGTGCAATATTTTGTTATTTCATTTTTGAAACGGATATTTTCAGTTACAATTTGCGGCAAGTAAATTCAACCAAAATGGCGGTCTAAGAATTATGAAGAAAAGTACTTATTAGGTGTTATTAAATGATAAATATCCAAAAGGAAAAGTTGTTTCGTTGTATTCAAATATATAAATTTCTATGAAATGTGAATGTGAATAAGAAAATATAATTAAATGAAAACAAAACATAGGTCCACTTATTTGTCGCGCATTGTACGTAGTTCACCTTATTTCAGTTCGGAAGCTGAAGTTTACCGCCAAATTTATGAAGTCAAGTTTAAATATTAAAAGGTATTGAACAAACAAACTATAACTTTGACATATTTCTTGAACAAGTGGTAAACTTGCAGTCGTAATTCATTAGTGTTCGAGTTAGGTCGTTATTAAAATTCTTTGTCGAAGAGTTAGTGTGCGGTTCGTATAGGTAATATTCGTATAAATCCTATAATTCTGCAAACTATCTCTAAGTGAATATTTTTGAAGAAAAAAATATCGTTGACACAATGAATGTTCCACAATTTTTATGTAATTTATTGTATTTGTAGCACGGACCTACTGTGCTTACGGTTCTAATAGAGTAATCTAGATACATATTTGTATTTTTTTTTTAAATAACCGTCAAATACTACCATATTCTACTGGTTGTAGAGCTCCCGTGGCCCTGTAATTTCCAGCACAGAGGCATAACCCTGGCAACAGGAGTGGTAACTCATCTGCATTTTGACCTGAGTCCTTGCGTGGGTGTCTATAGGCTGCAGACGTCACTTAACATCAATGTGAACTGCATGCTTATTTGCCACTTCCATTACAAAAAAAAATCATGATTAAAGGCCAAAAACGGCCTCTACTCGGGTGTAGCTGTAAGAGACAGCTAGTCTAAAATATATCAGTAAGAATTATTTGTGTAGTTGTTATTTTAAGAGGATATATCTACTCTCTACAAATCACCCCTTACCTCATCGAGCCTAATCCCCGAAAGGGTTGAGTTGACAACACATAAAAGAATGGTTGTCCCGCAGATATTTGTTTGGAGGCTGGGTTTGTATTTCATTTCATTGTTTGAGATTTGCTAATGTAAATATTTTCCTTCCAAATAGTTAACTGAGCTTTTAAGATGACTCATTGAAACTAATAATATTAAATCTTGTAAAAATGAAATGTTTTTAAAAGTAACATTAATACCGAACCCACCGTCCACTAACGGAAGAATTTTCTTCTACTGGAAGATATTTTTTCCACAAAGCAGCCAATCGAACAATGGCGGTCATTCCAATGTGGCGGTAGTAAGTGCAATAATGCAGAAGGGCAGCAGTATCGTGCAATACGAATATATTACTGCCACTGCGATCGCCAATCTGTATGCCAAGCGTGGCGATTATGGCATATCTCCCTTATGGGGGGCTTTGGTCCAGCAGTGGACATCTTTCGGCTAAAATGATGATAATAATGGCAACCCTTGATACGTCCCACTGCTGGGCACGAGTCTCTTCCCTTCTTGGGAGGAGGCCTGGAGCTTACTCCACCACGCTACTGCAATGCGGATTGGTGGAGATAAGGGTTAGTGGCCAACCCGTTGTCGGATGTTTTCAAACCCGGACCGACGGCTTTACGCGCACTGAAAAGAAGTTACGCGCTTATAAAAAAATATATATATTTTTTAATTTAACTGAGTTTAAAAAAGGAGGAGATTTTCAATTCGTCAGCATTTATTTATATACTTACATTAGTTTGCTTTAATACGAAAGTTTATAATAAATACTATTCTTTATCCATCCAGTTGGGAATAAAGAGGCGTCTAAGATTTAATCTCATACAGAGAGCATCACGGGCCACCGGCGGACCGGAGGGGAGTAGCCATATGCAGGCTTTCTCCTCTGTCAAAGTACAAGCGCAAGTGTGGTCCTATGCCTGTCACCGAGATGTTTAAAAGTGTGCGTGGAATTGTTTATGTATTTTGTTAAAGTCAAGGTGTGGGAGTTTTGGCGGAAACCTTGAAAGAGGCGTATGGTGCTCTTATTTTATTTCATTTTCTTGGTGTATTTTTAAGTAATATTGAATAAAGTTGGTGGCATTTTGTTTGATATAGGTTTATTACAGTGCCCGTGTATAGTGAAATAGAATAACAGTGCGAAAACACGACTTTTTAGCTTGCTCCAAAACTTCATTGTAAATGTTCTGGTAAAGTAGCCATCGCTTTACTCGAATAACTTGACTGTAACTCACTTGACTGACATATTATACTTCATAACTTATTTATTTGATACTTACATATTAAACTTGATGACTATAATAAACTAACTTTTACACTGCTTAAATAAATACGAAATATCGTTTTACTTGACACTGGCAATATGCGTAATAGCGATGCCATAAAACAAAAAAAAAAAAAAAAAGTCCAGGTGTGAGTTTCGAAGTAAAAGACGATTTTTGTTGTGTGTGTGTCACAGAAAGGAGACGGTTAATTATTTGCCCACAAAATCGTTAGGGTTAACCATAAGTTAAGTTATTGAAGTCAGTATCAAAAAATGTTACCATTACATTAATATATTTTTTTAAGGTAAAAAACAAAATACACCGTAATTTAAAGTTTACAGAAAGCGAGGAAAGTTAGATTAGCAAATAATATAAAAGAGAGAAAATAGATTTAACACCCGGGCCTAGAAATGTATGGAACGGTGTCATTCTCCTTTCTCCCCACAAAAAATGACAGACTGTTTTGCATTGGTAATAAACGCTATGGCCCGTGTTGCTCTATGATCTCAGATCATGTTAAATAGTGTGAAGATGGTGATTTTAAAATATTTTTGGGGAAATCCCCAGGGTTCTGTTCCACCCGATCTATCCATAAAAAAAGCAATGCGTGTTTTGTCAAGTTTGTTGACATTTCAACACTTCCCAAAGACAAAGATATCCATCCATTAGAAATAAGTTTTTACGAGAATCCGCAGCGGGGCAATGCGCAAACATGAATATTTTAGTGGTTACATTGAAACGATCTTGAATTATTTATTATTCAAAGAGGTTTTCGAGATATTGATGTTTATCACATATAAGCTTCTGTCTAGACAAATTTTAGAATTTTCACAACTGTTTTGTTTCTGGCATTGTTTAGTTTTCCAATTGTAGACGTATGCTAATAATATATTTAAATATTCATTCAATGATACGCCGTTTTATTAAGATCTGCCATTTTTTTAAAACTGCTTCGGTAGTCTAGAGATAGCAGGCCACTACTGCTACACTGGAGCCTTGGGTTCGATTTCCGGGCGGGAGTTATCAGAGATAAAGCTGTATTTATTGTCCGCAGTCCGCACATTCAAAAGAAAGTGATAATATTTTTTTATATCTTATGAAGGTGGCAAATAAGCGTGCAGTTCACATTGATGTCAAGTGATGACTGCAGCCTATAGACACAAAGACCAGAGGTCAAAATGCAGATGCATTGCCACCCCTGAGACCTTAGCTGTTATGTATCTGTGATAGTTACTACGAGGCCATACATTGCTATCCAACCGGAACACGATAGTTCTGAAAACTACCATTTGGCGGAAGATAGATTAGGTAATGCGGTGGTGCATGCGAGGTGGTGAGGCAGAGTTCCGGTGAAGAGAGTTTTTGAGAGTTTGAAGAGAGATTTGGCAAACAAGCAAAAAGTTCACACGGAAATTAAGACTAAGTGATGACTGCACCGTATACATATCTACGCAAAAACCAGAGGTCAAAATGCAGAAGCGTTCCACCCCTGATACCAAAGCCTAATTTGTGCTTTTTATACGTTTACCCTCACAGCCCCACATAAGCTATTTATTTCTGTGTCGTGGGTGCCGTTGTACACATACAACACATACACAAATACTCAGCCCCGAAACAAATATCTGTTGACCATACAAATATTTATCCCGGTGCGGGGATCGAACCCGAGACCCTTCGAATCAAACGGTCATCTCACACCGCTGGACTAACCGGGTCGTCGTGTTATGTCTTTGTGATAGTTATTACGGGACCATACATTCTTCTACCTCTAACCGGAACACTAGAGCTGAATACTAACATTTGGTGGCCGACAGATGCGGTGGTGCCTGGTGAGCTAGCGAGTGTTAAATAGGGGTTTACAGGATAATCTACATTACATTGCGACAGTGTTCGTGTGTGAGTCAGTTTGTGTTTATGTGCGGCCGTCGGTAGAGATAGGGTAACCCCTAGTTTGCACTAAAACATTAAACATGATGATGTTTCGCAACTCGTCGCATAAACTGTCAATAATGTATGTATTGCGATGAATGTCTTGTTGGTGCTAGCGTTCGCACTGCTGTCAAACCTATCATTTTAACATGTTTTTATGTGAATGTTTCATCAATGCAAACTCACGGTAAGTATGCGTAGGGTGTGAGTACTGTTGATATGTTCTTAGGTTTTCGCGAGCTCCACTCATTGAAATAAAACTATTATTATGGATTTATCTCGCGTATATTAAACTAAAATGATTTTAAAAATCAACCCGACGTTTCGGTCGCTTTTCAGCTTCCGTGGTCCCGGGCAGACTGAGGAGAACTCAAGATACCATAAGTAATTATTGTGTTAATCCTGAACGCTACGCAAGGCGTTTACGAAATCGATGGAGGTAGCTACATATAATTTTTTCAAACTTCTGTCAGACAAATGTCCCCTCAGTCTGCTCGGGACCACGGAAGCTGAAAAGCGACCGAAACGTCGGGTTGATTTTAAAAATCATTTTAGTTTAATATACGCGAGATAAATCCATAAAAATAGTTTTATTTCAATGTGAGTACTGTTATTACAAGCTCAGGACAACTTATTTCTTATATAAAAAATATTTAATACGTATAAACATGCAATTTCAGCTCATATAATAAGATTATAACTTGATGCTCAAATCAAAACGATTGAGAGTGTGCGTTATTCTCATTACACGTTGTTTATATATTAAGGTAAACCAATTAAGATCTATTTTATTTTTAAAGAAAAATGGAAAGAAAAATTTGACTTCAGGCGAGGCTCGAACTCGCGACCTACTGGGAATCTAGTCCAGCCGCTCTTCCAATTGAGCTACTGAAGCCCTGCCCGATTTGTATGATGACAATTATTAAGGGTAAAAGCGACTTCTTTACGATATTCAATAAACTGAAAAGTCTATTATATCGGTTGCCTAACTAGCATAGTTGGTAATAGATGGCGCTACTGCTACCATAAAGCAATGCAATAGATGTGAAGGAAAAATTCGACAAATCGGGCAGGGCTTCAGTAGCTCAATTGGAAGAGCGGCTGGACTAGATTCCCAGTAGGTCGCGAGTTCGAGCCTCGCCTGAAGTCAAATTTTTCTTTCCATTTTTCTTTAAAAATAAAATATATTTCACAAGCATGTGTTAATGCGAAATAATATAAAACAACAATTAAGATCTATCAGATAAGTCTACAATTTGATTTATATTCAAAGCAAATATTGTCTCAATAGAGAATAAATATAATTGACGCTAACGAATAATGAAAGACGGACGAAGTTCGAATATTATAATTTTACGTCTCATTCCACTTTTTGCGGAGTCCGTAACGAAGGAAACTTCTGGATTTCTTTGTTTCTGCACTTCATTGGGATTCTTTGTGCTTTTACTGAAAAGTGCATGACAAAACAGCGTTAACAATCGAAAATAAGAGCTTGGAGGAAAGTTATAGTGACATTTCTTTATTAGCGAATCTCTTTTTAATGTTTTTCGTCCATTGAGATGTTTTTGTAGCCATTCATTTTTATAAGAAAGGAAAAGAATATCTGACTTCGCCGAATCTCGAATGGACCTACATTCTTTCTCGTTACTTCACGCCTGTAATCCCTGAAGGGATAAACAGAGGTAAATGCATTGAAGCATACATGCAAACATCCACGACGCGCCGTTTATGTTTTTGGCCCATGTAACAGGTGGCAAACCTGTTGCAGTCTCTGGGCACATTACCAAACTCCGAGGTACTGAGAAACTTCCTGAAAATGGAAAAATCCCAATAGAAGCAGAGATAAAGGATTTTAAACCGTTTTCTCTGATAGTCCCCAACCCGGAAATCGAACCCAGGACCTCCAACGTAATAGTTGTGGCCTGCTACCACTACGCTACTGAGGCAGTTAGTTAGTTAGTTTTTTAATGGTTTTCGTCCATTGAGATGTAGTCATTCATTTTTTATAAGAAAGGAAAGGAATAGGTATCTGACTTCGTGGAATCTCGAATGGACCAACATTCATTCTCATCATGTTCTTTCGAAGAAATGTCCGGTAGTCACTTCGGTGCCTTAGTGGATAAGCGTATTTAAAAAAAAAGAAAATTATGGTAGTGAACTCTTGTTTGAATTGTTTTTGGATGACCTGAAACTGCTTCGATATTACCTACGTTATTTATTTTCAGAGATATTTTTGTCACGGACATATAAAAAAAGATGTGTCTTGAATTTGATTTGAATCTTTCAAAAATATATAAAGTTAAAGTATCTTTAAACCATAGAGCAACGCGGGCAACTGCCGCAATGGTGGACCAGAGGGGAGTAGCCATAGCGTTTATTACCGATGTAAAACAGTCTGTAATTTGGGGAAATGCGTGTGACGTGACACACACATACTTCAGGAATCGTCTATTGCTACGAAACTCACACCTTGACTTTAACAAAATACGTAAACAATTTCACGCACACATTTAACCTTCTAGGCGACAGGCATAGGCCCAATTGGGCTTGTACTTTGACAGAGGGGAAAGCCTGCATATGGCTACTCAGCCGCGGCCGGTGGCCCGTGTTGCTCTATGGTTTAAAATTACTTTGACTTTAAATATTTGTGAAACATTCAAATCAAATTCAAGACATCAGTTTTTTATATGTCCGTGACAAAGCCCGGAGAGATGACGATTTAAATGCCCGTAAGTTTATAACAATACAAAATTTTTGTCCTTCATATATAAGCCGCATAACAATTTTAATAGTATGCCTCTAAAAAAAATAAAACAGCACAAACAATATTTTATTATAATTTTTCGTGCTAACGGTCGTTGTCCACTGTTATTTCTTTATAACTTATTTTAATTGTATTTTAAAGTATCCAGTAGAAAGGCATTGTAATGGCTATCGGTTGAATATTCATAAACTCGCTCTTACACTACGCTTTTGAAAAATTTGCATAATACTTAGTAGATGAACTTCCTTTGGGATACATTTAACTGTCATAATTTTTATTACTGGTCGCTTTCTTAAAAATTATACTGTCTCGTTTGTATATTTATTAGAAACTAGCAGCCCGCCCCGGCTTTGCGCAGTTGCTATGTAGATTGTTAAGGGGAATTTACAGTAGAATAACATGTTCCTTTTCTTGAGACTGAGGGTAATTTGATGCCATTCTCAATCATCAATTTCTACCTATTCATCTATTTAAAACGATAATTGACAGCTGACCATTGTGTCAAGGGCTATAAGGTTTATGTTGTAAAAGTTAGTTTGGTGGTTAAAATTTCTTATAAAAAACTAATTTTCCGCGCTACTATAATTTTTTTTTTCTTTAATAAAAACCGAAAAAATGTATTAACGAAATAAGTCCTGCCGTTCTTGATATTTGCGCTAAGAAACACATTAAGCGGTTCATGTTTATTCAGATAAATAAATGTATGTATGTATCTTCACGTCAGGTCCCTAACGGGGTAGGCAGAGAGTGTGGAGCGCCAGATATCCCGATCCTGACACACTATATAAATAAATAAAGAAATGCCTCATTTAGATAAATAAATAAAGAAATAAAATAAAGAAGCAATACCAAGATCGGCAAATGTCGAGGTCCTGAAATATTTATGTGGATCAGAAAACGGTCTTATCTTGCTATCCTAACGTTGCATACGGATGATTTTTTAATACAAATAGTTTCGATACGTTCGGCTATTTTTATAGCACGGTACCCAATCTGTTTTAACGGAGCCTAACTGCTGAAACACGCCTGTTTCTCCATCTGTCATAGATTAAATAATAAAATTAAAAAGAAAAACTATTTGATACCCAGCGAGACACATAAAACAGACATAAAACGTAGATAACAATAAAGAAAGAAAAGACAACACAATTTCTAAAATTATACCTACCTACACGTATCAGAATCAGAATCAGAATCAGAACTCATTTATTCATTTAGGGTGACAGGCACCTATTACGACACGTCAAAAACAAACAAAATAAATTAAAGTGAATAACAATTGATATACATGTCAAACAAGATAAAAAATATATGTAAAGTCAAGAATATCACTAAGATAAAACTAAATATCATAAACTAATGTAACTTTTTACATATATCATTAGAATTATATCAGTAGAATGTCTCATTTCCCCTTTACAAACTGATAACAAAGAGTAAAAAGAAAAGAAAAAGAGTCATTCTTTGTCGTTCACCGGCAAAGTTCCAAAGGCCAATATGATCTGAGAAAAACTTGCCGGAAAAAACTCAGTCGGCTCTTTTAAAAATATCTCTTAGACATATTTTTACAATTTTCCATAATTAAAACAAGCTTAAAATTAACAATATAATATCAACATTACACTTTGATTATTACATTTAACACCCATTAAAATTTTGGAATATGTAGCAATATATTTATTAAGTTTTTCATTTTGCATACAATTCTTAAGGCCATATAATTCGAAAAATCTCTCCCTACTTTTACGAATACCAGTTGTAGCCCAATCACAGAAACTAAATTTATATTTGGTAGATTTAGTTTTAATTTTAAATGTTTTATTAAATTGTGTATTAAGTACCTTAAAAATTTGCTCATAACAATTATTTGCACTATTTAAATCAAACTTTTGGGAATATAACTCTTTAATTAACATGTCATTAAAATAGTTTAATTTAGCAGAAGTTATTTGCCTGTATGTTTTTTGTGTTATATTTTTACTATTAGCAGTGGCAAAAGTCATTATTTGCCCGCTATGACCCGAAGGCATGCAGTTAACAATATTTTTTATCTAAATATTTAAGATCACAAAATATAATAGGTTAGGGAAAAAGTTTCTTCGCATTTTTTAAGATAATTCAAAACATTTTTTAATATAGTTTATTTAAATATAACTAAAGTATGTATGTACCATTTTGTTCGATAACCTTTTGCCATCTTGTAGGTAGGGACATGATCCCATTGCTATAAAAATTCTGGGACTTCTCATCAAAATACCACGACAAGTGGATTTGGCAGTCCTCTCGTGATGTTAACCTAACATTGCATAAAGAATTCTGAAGAGACCGAAACAGGTGGAAATCTGAAGGTGCAAGGTCAGCACTATACGGCGGATGCATTAACACCTCCCAGCCAAACTCTCTTAATTTTTGCTGAGTGGCTATAGATGTGTGAGGTCTAGCGTTATCATGATGAAACACCACACCCCTTCTGTTGATCAATTCCGGCCGCTTTCTCTCAACTTCTTGCTTTAATCTCATCAGTTGTTCGCAGTAGAGTTCAGAATTGATAGTCCTGCCTGGTGGTAATAGCTCATAATGAATAATGCCCTTCCAATCCCACCACACACACAACATCACATCATTCTCGCACGTTCTTGTCGTACGTGATCCACTTTTCATCACCAGTTATCAGCTTCTTCAAAAATGATTCGGTTTCATTACGTCGTAATAAAGAATCACAAATGAGTACACGGTTCATTAGGTTTCTTTCAGTGAGCTCGTGAGGTACCCAAATATCGAGCTTTTTTTGTACCCAGCTTTTTTCAAATGCGCCAAAACTGTTTTGTGATCAATTCTCAGTTCTTCAGCTACGTCGTAACTACTGATATGTCGATCTTGCTCCACTTTTTCAAAAATGGCATGCATTTTATCCGTAATTGGGCGACCAGAGCGAGGTGCATCTTTGACATCAAAATTTCCGGATTGAAAACGCTTAAACCAAATTTGTGCTACTCTCACAGACACTGCACTAGGTCCACAAACAGCGCAATTTTTTTTCGCGGCTTGCGTTGCATTCTTACCTTTTTTGTAGTATAATTTTAAAATGTATCGAATTTCTTCATTAGATTCACTTATCTTGACAGTACGAAAAACAAATGAAAATCACACATTTGCCTAATTTGAATTTGGAATTATGTTCTTTAAAATGTTAACTTTCAATGATACCAAAACCAGCCAGATACAAATACTACAGCCAAAGTGATTTTATTACAAGTTCATACATACTATAATGCGAAAAGACTTTTTCCCCAACCTATTATTATCAATACAAGTTGCTGAGGTTGGACTCACTCGAGTGGGTTCCAAAAAAACATTACTTAGATTGAACGACATAAAAAGATTCAATAGTCTACAACTATTATAGCTATTTTCCAAAATATTAATGTTGAAATCTCCATATACAATAACAGATTTTTTACTAGAACAAGCTTTTTTCAATACATCCTACATAGTGGAGTCAAATACGTTAATGTTTTGGTAATTTGGTGGTCTGTAAACGCACACTATTATATGCTTCTCCAGCTCAACACAAGATATTTCCGCAACATGTTCCACTGATAAGTCAACTATGTCCCTACGTTCCCTTGAATTGAAAGAATTCTTTATTTTCGGGTAGTAATGCATGTATAAGGAGAGTGATAAAATTCTTACACACCTCACATGCGTGGTAGTAGAGTAGGTATCTAATGCTAGTGCGTTCAGGTCATGTTGTCAACTCTACCATGGATTAAAACTTATATTTAACTAGCTGACACGGCAAGCTTCGTATTGGCTCACAATGAAATAATGTGTCAAAGGTTTGATAGATACGGACTGTTTGTATGAGAAAATGAAATTGTGGTTTTTACTATTTCCTTTCAATTTCTTTATAATTTATTACCTTTCAAACTTTCCCTGGACTTCCAAAATCATTCAAAACCAAATTAGCAAAATCGGTCCAGCCGTTCTCGAGTTTTAGCGAGACAAACGAACAGCAATTGATTTTTATATATATATATATATATATATATATATATATATATATATATATATATAGATAAAATATCAGGGGGAACGTATTTACCTTAGAGGAATAACAATATATACGAGAACTTTCAAAAACTTTTGAAGAGTTTCAAGAAGTTTCGAACTACCATATAACGGTTAGCAACACCCACAGGAAACTGCCGAGTTCAATGGTCGGCCATTGTTAGAACTAAGACTATTACGTCACTAGCACTTTCTTGGTGTGCACCTAGGCAAGATATAGTTCTGTTACTTAACAACTTAGCAAACCTTACAACCCTTACTGAGGTAGGAGTCTGATTGTAAACTTACCAGTGAACTCCGTGTCGCCTTATCGGTATAAGAAATAGATTCTCGAGGTTGATTCGAGAGCTGTTCGCCCTTGTATTAACAGATGGTTGATATCAAAAGGTTTTTTGTGTATCAAATATACAATGGTATGGTATGGTGTGCAATGGTATACAAGCATGTTTTCATTAAAATTGGGAAATGATGTAAATTGAGAAATTAACTCTGAATTTTAAATTGCCCTGAGTTTTACCTATTAACAAAATTAAATGTTGATGCGGCAGGATTTACGAGTTGCCACCACAAAAAATTGGTAGGTGTATATCTCTACATTTAATTTCATTTTCCTATACAAATAGTCCGTATCTATCAAACCTTTGACACATTATTTCATTGTGAGGCAATACGAAGTTTGCCGGGTCAGCTATATATATATATATAAAAATCAATTGCTGTTCGTTAGTCTCGCTAAAACTCGAGAACGGCTACACCGATTTTGCTAATTTTGATTTTGAATGATTTTCCAAAGTCAAGAGAAGGTTTAAAAGGTAAGAAAATATGAAGGAATTGAAAAATAGTAAAAACCACAATTTCATTCTCCCCTATAAATAGTCCGTATATAACAAAAACCTTTGACACATTATTTCATTGTGAGGCAATACGAAGTTTGCCGGGACAGCTAGTTTATTATAAAAATTCTTCACAAAATCTCCATAACATTAACTCTACGCATTACCTGAAGAGGAGCGTAGGATTTAATGAAAAAGTAAGTTGCGTAAACCGTGCGTAAACTCATGTGTTAACCATGTATTTAATGTTTCAATTTCTCAACAAAATCCACTCAAGAATTAAATCTGATTCAAAGTAATATCAACATAAAATCTTTACTGAACGAATCTTAGGAAAAATAACGTATTTGTACGTGAACAGATGTCACGAGCAAAAAAATTGCGGTTCGAATAGGAAACATCAACTAGTGGGAAAAATATAACTGACTAAAGACACGGCGAGAAAAGATTGATAGTCCCTCGGGAGCAAACGAGACAGTCGGTTTTATATGTTTGTTCCTGTAGTATTTTTTTGGGAATAAACTTGTATTTTGCTTGGAAACAGGGATTTTCTATTTTCGGGAATGGAATTGGAACGCGCCGTTCCTATTACAAATTAATGGTTCGGAAAGAAACAAGTCTATGTACAGACAGCTTAACACGTAAACAAACAATACAAGTACTTTAACCTAATGGCGCGGAACATCTTCAATTTTATTTAGATACTACGACACACTCTTGCTATGCACGGTTGTAATGCTAATAGGCACGCGCCACCAGCGCGAGTCCCCCGGCCGTTGCCCTGCATTAAGTCTAATATCTTCTTAAACATTAATTTAAAAAACATGCTTTATTGATGTATGTTAAATGCGTAATGTATTTGTGGTACTTAATTAAATAAAGATTAATGCAATATTGCTTAAAATCACTACGTAAAATGAGTTATTATTTCTCGTAAAAAGTAAAGGATAAAAAACGGTTATTAAGCGCAAAAAATATGTATTTTTACGACATCACAATAGAAACTTCTAAAGTTATTAATGTGTTTCTACTATATTATTGTACATACAAACCTTCCTCTTGAATCACTCTATTTCTGAACACCTGACCGGAATACGATAATGCTAAACACTACCATTGAGCGGCAAGTATATAAGGTAATGCGAAGGTGCCTTCGCCCGCGACCACCGTCACTGGAGGTCTACCACCAGTAAAAAACTTAAGTGTTAATAGTAACATGGAATTTGAGAAAATTACCACAAAATACATATTGCAGTCGTTAGACTTGAGACTAGAGCTTAATTTTAATGATCGCATCAGACTCCACTAGGCTGTAAGAGCGTTTGAGAGCTGTACAGCATTTTGACTAGATACTAAATTTGAAATGGATATATATCGTAGTGAATCAATATTCAATAAAATAATTATCTCGCATTAAGTAGATGAAGTCCGTGTGTAAGATACATAGGGTATTATGCCTTTTTATGTAATGATGCGCGCATGGCCCGGCGGCTGGTGTAGATCGTAAGCGATCTACTCGGTTAAGCACTACGGGCGCGGTCGGGTAGTGTGATGGGTGACCGCTAGTGGCAAATTAAATGCGCGTTTACGTGCTTCGAAGGGCACGATAAGCCGTCGGTCCCGGCTGCTATCGATAGGTAGCAGTGATTAAACCTTGTCGGAGGCCTTATGGGCGGTTTGAAAAACATCCGACTGCGGGGTGGCCACTAACCCGTATCTCCACCAATCCGCATTGAAGCAGCGCGGTGGAGTAAGCTCCAGGCCTCCCCCCAAAAAGACAGACAGACTTAAAAAATATCCAAATCTGCCACAAATATCTGTAAGTCCAGATGTAAGTTGCGAAGCCATGTACTGCGTGCTTGTTTGTCACCGCAAAAACTAAAAAATAACTAAAGAAGAAGAAAATTCAAGTTTCAGAAGGATCTTTATGGGAGCCTACGGAGAATAGAAGCGGAAAAGGATTCACATGAATCCTTTAAGTCACCATAAAATCAATGAAAAATATTAGTCACACAATACATAAACGTCAAGTATTTTAAAATAAAAGTATATCTCGTGTAAGTAAGTAATTGTGAATGTAATTTCATTTGGAACAACTGAAACATAATAAAACATTTTATTCTGAAATGTCTGGCGTATTGGTATACGAGTAAAACGAGGTAATAATATATATTACAAAAATATGGATAAGCAATCAGAATTTAAATATTTTTACAGCAATATTTACCGTTCGATGATCCATTTCGTTTGTTTATAAACGTAATCTGCAAACAAGAGTTCAGCTGTTGTAAATTAAATTGGTTGTATTTGCAGTTATCTATCAAAGCTGACAATACATCATTTATTGGACATAAATCTTATGACACACCATTGCAACAGATTGTGTAGCTGGCACGAATTGTGGATCTCGTCATTATCAGTATGCAGTTAAAAAAACGGTATCTCCGCTGCAAAACCACACTTATGAAACTGCAGAAGATTGGCCGTCACTTGTACAACAAGTAGAACAAAAACAATGTATTAAAAATGTGACAAACCTTTATAACATAACTAGCTGACTCGACAAACTTCGTGTAGCCTCAGAATGAAATAATGTTTCAAAGGTTTGATAGAAGCGGACTATTTGTATGGAAAAATGAACTTGTGGTTTTTACTATTTCTCTTCAATTTCTTCATATTTGTTTTACCTTTTAAACCTTTCCTGGACTTCCAAAAATCATTCAAAACCAAAATTAGCCAAATCGGTCCAGCTGTTCTTGAGTTTTAGCGAGACTAACGAACAGCAATTGATTTTATATCTCAAGAAAGATTTACATTTTGCACAGGTACATTTCTCCGTTGCTAAGGACCTGCAATGCACAATAAAACCCATTCTTGGCTTTCTCGCTTTTTTATCTAGTTTCAATATTTCAGAGTAGGTTCTCCATACATATATCGTAAAAACTCTTTTCCTCCAAACGTTACCTCGTATAGATGTGTAATGTTCATGAAATTCGAATGATAGTGACATCATATTGCGCAGGTTTAATAGATGTACATCAATGTTGGGATTCTGTTGTGTATGTATTCAACAACGTTATACAGTATCATGCTAACTGCGGTTTGTACACTATTGACAAAGTGAAATTAGATGCTTGATGTGATTCAGTGATATTTAGATAATAAACACCTGGTGAGCTAGAATAACTTGATCTTGTTGTGTTATTGATACTAATGCCTAAATGTTGTTCAAAACTATGCTTTTATTTTTAACTAGCTGACCCGGCAAACATCGTATTTGCCTCACAATGAAATAATGTGTCCAAAGGTTTGATAGATATGGACTATTTGTATGGAAAATAAAATTGTGTTTTTTACTATTTTCCTTCAAATTCTTCATATTTTCTTACCTCTTAAACCTTCCCTGGACTTCCAACAATCATTCAAAACCAAAATTAGCCAAATCGGTGGAGCCATTCTCGAGGTTTACCGAGACTAACGAACAGCAGATGATTTTTATATATATATAGATAGATTTAGTGGTAACTAACTCTGTATTATCTTGAAACAATCTTTCCGATCAGCGGTGGGAGACCCGCCGGTGAGCTGCTAACTAAAGTCATCTGCGTAAACCCATTACTGGAGAGGGAAGATAGCGTATGATTTTAACAAACATAGATAATATCAAATTGAAATTCTTACATGTAATAAAACCTAAAAAAAAACTTTCGCGTCTGGAATTTTGTCATAAGAACATATTGGAATAGTGTACAAAAGGACGAACGAAGCGGGAGGTACACTGAATAAATTAAAGATGCTCCTTTCTTGTTTATAATGCATGATAAGAGTGAAACGGTTTATTGTATCTATAGACATAACTTTAGCGTTCAACTATTCTGAGGCGTATTCAAAAAGATACTTTATTGGTCATACAATTTTATTATTGGGGATACATTCCAGGCTGACCAAAATTATTAATTTATTTTAAATGTAATACTGAAGTGGTAAACAAGCATGCAGTTCACATTGATGTTAAGTGATGACTGCAGCCTATAGACACCCACAAGACCAAGGTCAAAATGCAGATGCGTTACCACTCCTCGTACCTAAGGTGTTATGCCTCTGTGCCGGAAATTACAGAGCCGTACATTACCGTCTGACCGGAACACGATAGTGCTGAACACTGCCATTTAGCAGCAAGTATATTAGATAATGCGGTGGTGCCTACGCTCGCGAGCACCGTCACTGGAGCTCTACCACCAGTAAAATTACGAATAAAAATATTAGTAGGTAACAAAAAAGCAGTCTCTGTTACAGTTTACATTTTTTTGTGTGAGGAAGTTAGCAAGCAACCATGCTGTTAACATTGGTGTTAAGTGTTGACTGATAGATGCAAGTAGTAGTAGATTCACACGTGTACCAAATTTTATTATTCATTGCTTCAAAAAAAGATTTGAATAGGTACCTACGACTGACATTGATGACATTCGTAAAGTAGCATCTGGCAATATGAAGAAGTGCGCAACATAATATGATAATTCCTGTATTCCTCGTTGGGAGATCTTCATAAAAGTTCTCAATGCCATATACTCGTGTATCTTTTAAGGATAGCTTGGTATTCCTAATTTTGATAACTTACAATGCAGTAATTGGATATATATTGAGATCAATACAGTAATAACCGACTGTGAACCGCGGGTCGGCCTCGGGTGTACCCGCGGTCTTCATCGTTCAAGGGGTTAATCCTTATCAAATTATATGCTTTAATTACGTTGAGCATTTCATGTTAATTATAACAATACACCTATTTACTATTTGTATATAATATAAGTGGGGTTTCTATTAATATGTATGTATGTATCTTCACCCCATATCCCTAACGGGACAGGCAGTTTTTCTATTTGTAATATAAAAATAACCGCTTTTTGTATACGGCACATATACCAAACGTCGAGACTCGAGAAGAAGAATAAGATATTCCAGAACAACATTTTTTACAATTTTAGTCTTTCTGTCTGTTTGTTTCGGCTAATCTTAGGAACGGCTGCATCGATTTTGACGGGTCTTTCATTGACAGATAGCTTATGATATAACGAGTAACTTAAGTTGCTTTTATTTATGAATTATATTATACCACGTAGCTGTGCCCACGACTTCGTCCGCGTATTAAATTCTACGCGGACAAATTCGCGTGTACAGCTATTTACACCATATAATTAAATATAATAAAAGTAGTTATGGCAAAAAATAGTGCGCGTGAAAATATATTACATTCAAACGCGTTGCTCAAATCGATTATTCAACTTGGTACGAGTATGATTTTTCAGAAAAAAAACTTTTTATGGCCATGGTTTTAACTATGTATTGAATGGTAGAACGAAATTGGCCGGGTCAACTAGTAAGTAACCGCTAACAGATAGTATTATCTCAACATCAATAGCTAAGATGAAATTTGATTCCCTCGTACATTCGTCTACTGTCTGCTCGTGACTGACGTTGGCCTAACTTGATAAAATATCATCTCTATTGTGTGCCACACAAAGCTCTCTGAATACGCTTCGACGGACGGTCATTAGCGAGTTTGTATGCAGTTGATTAATATGGATGATATACACATGATACGTATGGTCTCGTTAGAATATTTTGATTTGTTAGACATGCTTGATTGTAGAAATATTTTTGTAATGAGTTAGGTATAGAATGGGAACCATACATTTTGCTCTTTAATTAAAGTACTATATAACTTTTAGATGTGTTCCTCTTTATATAATTAAAAAAAAAATCGGTCAAGTGCGTGTCGGGCCACGCGATGTTTAGGGTTCCGTATTTAGTGTATTTACAGAGTAAGAAATGTCGCAAGTTTGCAAGGCCAACTTAAGTGTGATAGTTTTCCTTTTAATTTCATTATAATAAAAAGCTACTATTACCGTAACGTTTGAATTTCTAAGAACAACAGTTTAGTTGGTAGGACTAGAATATATATAATATATAAATATAGAATAGTTGACTCTAACGAAAATTTGCACTTTATAGCTTAATAAGTCACGAAAAGTTAATTAAATCGAAAAATGATATTCGAACATCCATTATATTTATGAAAGACCTATCCAACAATACCTTACACTATATGGAAATCAAAACAAAAAAAATATTTATGCGGTTCATATAGGAGAGGTTACCCTAAATATTTCTTTTTGCATGTTTTTATTTTACCACTTTGTCGGCGTAATTTCGGTGTATACTTGTGCTAAATTTCAAGTCTCTAGTATCAATAGTTTTTGCGCTAAACCACAGACGCACAGACAGACAGAAAGACGGACATGGCGAAACTATAAGGTTTCCTTGTTTACCCTAAAAAAGTCGCCTCCAATAAAATTCCTTCATAGTAGGTACATATTCCCAAACTAGGTAGGTGTCACCAGATATCAACTAAATTGTACAAAAAATATTTGCCAGAACGTTGTGTTGTAGACTAGTATCTAGTATACATCTAACCCCAATCACTTTTTATGTAGGTATTCTGGGTACAGAATTGAATTATATCCAATGATATCTACCTATTGTTGATTTGTACTTGAATATCACTTAGCCTTCAGATTTCGAAATCAATCTTGAATTCCAAGCATTTTCCTACTTATACGATGAAAACCGAATAAACATTTATTCAAGCTGAAATATATTTATCAAACAGTTGATTTCTTGTATTTCATGGAAATCACAAATTTCTACGAGAGTGAAATATCTGAGGAATAACAAGAAACTGATATTTGTGAGAATATCGTGGATCATTTATTTCATTATGATTGAAGTATAAGAAATCTTGTATGTAGTAATAAAATGAGTACCTACACTGATGAAAAAAATTAAAAGTTAAATGCGCTTACACTCACTGCTCTACACTAGTTCTTATATACATATACATAGGTACACAAACAACACATACACAAACACCCAGACCCGGAACAAATATTTGTAGACCTTACAAATATTTGTCCCGGTGCTAAGATCGAACCCGCGACCCTTTGAATCAATCGGTTATGTCATACCGCTGGACTTACCGGGTCGTCAAGACGTATACTAATGTAACATCGATTATAACATTTTTTAATTTTGAAATACCTGTTTTCGAGCAAGGACAAAGAAATATACATACGTTTTCATTAGTTTTGCTGATCATTGATGCCTTTATCACATTGATTCCTCATTTCAATGTTGAACACGCTGAACACGCTCAAACAGCCTGGTCACGACTTCAATCTTAGCGGCGAGCGGCGCGGCGGTTGGAGCGGTGTCGGCAAACGGAGCTTTTTGCAGGCCATGTACTTTGAGTAACAGTACGTAGTATGATTATACTATTATTACACATTCTCTAGCAGTTCACGGCAACGGCCAAGGTGGACTACTTAGATATTCGGCAATATTGACCAAAAACAAGTAATTATTTGCAGAACGTTTTAAATACTGATGTCGTTCATTGAAAAACATTCAAATGGAAAAAAAATCCAATAGAACCAGAGATAAAATATTTTTACACTGTTATCACTTATACTTATATATTTTATAATAGAAATACGTTTAATTTTACCGTTCGCCACCCCGCGCTGAGCTGCTTAGAGAAACAAGGTCGTGAACGAGCTGTCAAACTTTCGCTTATAGCGGCAAGGTCGTGAACGAGCCGTAAGTATAACATGAATTACACTGAACATAAAGGTTGTGCTACATCCAAAACATGTCCAATTTTGTACAAACACAATGTACGAAATTCATGAAATTCTCGGCTTTAGTCAGTGGTTACAATAAAAGGTCACTAGTCGTCTTATAATTTTGTAACAGAGTTTAGACAGCGACTGTAGCAAATTGTTTGAATGTTTAGTGTTTTGGAGATAAACATTTAATTTGTTACTTCAACACCTGTCCTTAGCTAAAATAAAAATTATTCCGTGGTGCCTTTCTAAATATAATTATCTAATAATGTTGGTAAACAAGCATACAGTTCATATAGATATTACCATCTATTACCATCTAATCGGCCATATATTACCATCTAATCGGAACACGGTAGAGCTGGAAACTACCATGACGTCATGTAATGTAAAATTTTGCCTACACCTTCTATCTCTACCACTTTTACTGGTGGTAGAGCTCCAGTGTTGGAGCTCGAGGGCGTAGGCACCACCGCATTACCCAATCTATCTGCCACCAAACTGTGTCCAGCATTATCGTGTTCCTGTGAGATGGTGATATATATGGTCATAACTATCACAGAGACAAAAATACTAAAGTCTCAGGGGTAGAAACGTATCTGCATTTTGACCTCTGGTTTTTGTGTGTCTATAGGCTGCAGTCATCACTTAACATCAATATGAACTGCATGCCTGTTTGCTACTTTTATTACATAAAAAAGAGAGTAGATTACAGAACAGATTATCCTACACCACAGATCATCTCGCTCACAATCAGGGACTTACCCTGTTTATACTTGAAATTGGTTTTGTCGATAATTATACTTACTATATAACGATACACGTACAACATGCGTTGATAAATTAGACGACAATATAGCCCGTGATTCGTATCTCACAAATTGTCCTTGACGTTATTGTTGATTAGGGCGAGATCAAATGCGATAACCATCTGTAATACAGGGCAAACGTTAATGGCTTCCTAAATAGTTTGCGACAGTTAAATCGGCTGTATCTCAAATCTAAGATACGATATTTCTCGAAAGGGATTTCAGTCAAGACCACATTTCATAATAACGATTCCGCCCGGACAAAGGCTGCGGTACGAGTTCATGTGGGATTGCCTTTGTAATACAATTTTAATTGTGCTACTACGACACTATTTAATGAAACGATTCAAAGGTAGCTAAGGATTATTTTATAAATATGCTTTGTTAGTCAGGTAACTAACTGGTTAAAATGGGCGTATATATTTTTGTATCAAATTATTCCTACATATTACAATCCTTTCGAATAGTCATAATTTTTAAATATATCTCATCATCATAAAGTGAGCCTTTGGAATGAATTTAAAACACATTAACATCTTGCTTTAAGATTTCAATATGGCATATTAAGTCACCGAAATTTAATGAAACTGATAAACAGCAGACTGTAGTTACGCAAAAGTTCATAGACTACTATGGGCTAAAGATCCAAAGAATCATGGCAAGTACCATACCTGGATTTGTACTAAAAAATGTAAAAAAGAGGTAGAAGTTGATAAAGCTGCGGAATGTTAACTTGAAGACCTCTAGAACATTTAGTGGTATTTAAAATATTTTTAACTCTCCGGAATAAAAATGGCTTTTGCTAAGGCGTCATTTATACAGAAACGGCGTAAGGTGAAGGCGCAGTGCAGACGTGTACCGCTTCAAAACGCTACAGGTAGCAGGCACGCCGCTTCAGTGTACTTCATGAATGTCAAAAAGTGTTTTGAAGCGTTGCACGCCTGCGCTGGGCCTGCACCGCACTTCACATTACGCCAGTTCTGTATACATGATGCCTCACAACAGCACTAGTCGCCCATAAAAAAATTTATTCCGGTGAACTAAAAATATTTAGAACATCGGAAAATATTGTGTAGTTTTTCAAAATTATATTTCGAAGTAGTGTCACTCTGTACTTTGTTTCACTTTTTTGTACAAATCTTGCCATGATTCTTCGTTGAATGGTCTTTTTTTGATGCAAAATGCTTACACGAGCTCTATTTCGTTTAAAGTAAGTACATTGAAAATATATTTCTCCGTTATTTCATGACGCAAAACATTTTCTGTATACAACATAAACGGCAGGGTTAATGAAATTTATTGCAACTCGATCTTTCACGTCGACGAGTAACGTTATTAGCACGATCTAATGTGACCTTTTATTCGTTTAATAAACGCCTTTTCACGGTCTCAAAGCTCGTGATAAAATCTCACGCGTGAAAAAAATCTCGTTTATTCAATATCGTCTTATTTCTTAGACGGAATGAATTGAAGTAGCAAAAATACATTGTGTGTTTTCCCTCTTACCTCACCATATTGTGAACTCGTATGCTCTTTAAAAAGGAATTTGCGCAAATTGTTTTATAATCGAGCGTAAATATCGCCTAATGGGTTTTGTATGGTACCAAAAACTGTTGTTTAATAAAAAATACCGTATCACATTCAACGTGGTGAAATGTGTTACGAATATGTTCGTAATTACGCTAAAAAATAGCTTACCTGCGTTTTTTAATTAATTTAAATATGTAACGTTGTTTTAATTTTTATAATCACGCCTACGGATAATTACCTGACGGCAGTGGGATAACGCATTATTGTGATAAGCTTGTGTTAAAAAAATACAACCACTTTTTTATATAATTATGTGCGTAACTTTCAATATTTTATGGTTACAGTTTACAGTAATAGTAGTAGAACTACGCCTACGCTGTACGCCTCGAACGGGCTTGTAATTTCTGGCACAGAGGCATAACACCTTAGGCCTCAGAAGTGGTTCTGCAAAATGGTCGCAGAGAGCCATGGCTGCCACATACGTCATACTCGTAAACAGGTGCTGATGGTGGGACTGTACCTACTCTTGAAAGCCGTACTGTACAGTGTTTTTTTTATCACGATGTAGTAATTAGTCAGTGTTCACGTGTAATGGGCATTTTTTTACAGTTAGTATTAGTGATAATTGATGATGAAATTTAATAGAGCACATACTGCGTTTGTTCTGTAGCGCAGTTCTTCTCATAAGTGACTTTCTTTTCTTCAACTTGTTTTTAAAATATTGTTAAAATTATTTTTAAAAATTGTAAGAACTTGTTGGTACTAATAATATCACAGAAAAATAATAAATGGGCAATAATAAGCTATCTATAGAAAATAACTTTTAATGGTTATTTCCTATAGGGAGCTTTAATATAATGTGAAGATGTAAAAGTGTAAATGTGAAGTTATTAATATTATAAATTTAGATACCTACCTAAATGAATTCGAGGGCGTAAAAACAACTATTTTTTCAAAATAATCGCTACTATTTACCTTCTAAATACAGCAATACTTTCCACAGAACGGTTAGATATTATTGGTTAAGCTTGAGTTTCACTCCTTCTCTATTAGCGTTATCATACATTAGTATGATATTCCTTAATACGTCATTAGACGTAATAAGGAATGTCGGAAAATATTGAGTCTAAAATAACTGGAAATTATGTGCTCGCATTTCTAACAAACTTACAAAAATGTTAGTCATAGTCTATTTTGCTTTAAACACACAGTATGGAAAAACTATCAACAAACATTAACATAACAAAGCAAATAAATAAAATTGCAAAACTTGGTAAAGAATTGCAAAATAAGAAGCTAAAATCTTTTGCATGTTTTCTATCAGCTTACTGGGATATGCTTAAAAGAAACATCGACTGTTTTAAAAAGACAATAGAATAACAAAATACGAGTATATATTGTAGAATCTGTGCCATTCGATAATGTCATGGGTAAAGTTAACAATGCGTTATCATGGAAATCTGTTCTTGTTAACCAAATAAAGTTGAGGATATATTTGGTTTAGTTTTATTTTTCTGATATTAAAGAGAAAACGTAAATGTTTTTACTTTTAATATATATTATGCATCTTCACGCTAAGTTTCTTACGGGGTATGCAGAGAGTTTGGAGCTCCAGGTATTCTATCCTGACATATCTCCCGTGCTTCTTCTACATTCATCATTCTCTGCATATATGCACGCCGATTCCTAAAACTTTTGACCCCACCCTCAGTTTTCTTTTATTGATGTTACTCATTTGTTACTCGTACTAAACTTTCAACACAAGTGATGGACGTTAGTCAAAAATCACGCCTGGTGTAAAAAAAAAACTATATTACAATGACTCACATTTTTAATAACTTTTATACTTCTTCACATGGGTGCTACGTAGATTATTACTGGTAATTTGATGCTTTTCTCCATGTAAATTGTTGCTGGTAATTTGATGCCATTCTCAATCATCAATTTCAACCTATTCATAAAACGACAATTGACGACTGACCATTATGTCAAGGGCCATGAGGTTAACATTATTTATTTACCTATTTTAAAATGTTCTACGGACAATAATAATTATAAATACAACAAAAAAGGAATAAACGAAATTGGACCAGCTTTCTTGAGTTTTGCGCTTAGCAATACATTCAGCGATTTATTTTTATTTCTAAGATTATAAGTAATTTAAGCCATTGAAAACAGCTGCTACATTTCGCCACGCGGCGATTAACATTTTGCTTGGAGAATTTTATTTTCACGATACCATTATTCGCTCCATAGCAAAAATTGTTCATATTGTCATCGTTAAAGACAACTTCTTTTATGGAGATAACTCATTTTACTCATGCAAAATGACTCCTGAAAGTTTTATGAAAGTATCACAAACATCGCCTAGTACTAATAACGTCACAAATAGTTGCTTGTCGCTAAGGCATATTGTTCCTGTAACCAGGTAACACAACACTTATTGAGAGAAGAGGTCTTTAATTAAAGCGAGGTTGAAAGGAATCTGGTCTGAGTTGCAGATGCTGGATGTTTTATAGGTTTCCTGAAACTAACTGGCTGTTTTATTGAATTGCGTTGTTTATTCGGGTTCGCTTCTGTTTATAATATTGTAAGTACGTGAAGTTTATTTCAATTTTTTTTTTTATTTATTTTCTTACTATTCGTTCATTTATACTTAGAAATATAAACAATGTTTGTTGTTATTGTGTAATTAATTGAAAATATATACTATATACTTAGATTTCGGGAGCGACGAAATGCTTTTTTAAAAATAAAACTAAATCTATTAGACGAAATCAGAAGCTATAATTTACGTCTAGACCTTACAGAGATTGATGCAAGAGTAACTTAAAACTACGACTCTTAAGACTAGCAGACAATAACATCCTAGCACGGGAGGTCTTGATGATCGAGAATAACGCCAACGCTGTGTCAGCTCGGCCACCGTGCGAGTGCAAGCTTATCACAACACCTTATACTATATGGGGTATGGGCAGAGCTCTAACATAACTATATGGAATAGAGCAATGTTTTAGTCTAAAATAGACTTTAAAATTGATTGAAGAAAATATTTTTAAGTACCCTCGATCGCAGTTGTTCTTATTTCGGAAACTAAAGAAATGTTTTATTTTTAAAGAAAAATGGAAAGAAAAATGTGACTTCAGGCGAGACTCGAACTCGCGACCTACTGGGAATCTAGTCCAGCCGCTCTTCCAATTGAGCTACTGAAGCCCTGCCCGATTTGTCAAATCTTTCCTTCACATCAGTTCAGTTCAGCTCAGTAGCTCAATTGGAAGAGCGGCTGGACTAGATACCCAGTAGGTCGCGAGTTCGAGTCTCGCCTGAAGTCAAATTTTTCTTTCCATTTTTCTTTAAAAATAAAATATATTTCACAAGCATGTGTTAATGCGAAATAATATAAAAACAATTAAAGAAATGTTTTCTTTTAGTAAAACTTGATTTTGATTATAACTGTTATGAACATAGCGATCTTGCAGCGGGATCTGACCATAGGTATTATTATGAGCTTTTCAATTAAAAAGTGGCTCAATTCAATTCAAGTAAAAGATAAACGAGTCAAGGCACTTGTAAAAATACTCTTAATTGAACAAGAAAATATTTTGTTTTCTGATTATTATTTCTTTACTGAAGTCATAGATGTTGACGTACCTACCTTTATATTTATAATCAAAAGTTTAATCAAGTTGTTTGTTACTACGAAATAATAATAAGGGTCATAGCTCACTATGGCCACCCGGCATCAGACCAGCTCCCGACCGCCTGAGCGGTCTGCACTCATTACATCAACTTCGGTCCGCTCCGTATCGCCTAGACTGCAAGTCGTCAACGTGCGGGTGGCGTGCGGTCTACGCATGGACAGCGGGTGGACCACTCGGTGACTACTAGCTTGTCTTGCGTTGACTATTACCAAATAAAACACGCGTCGTTCGCGGGTAGTTCGCGAGTGGTTCTTAAGTAAAATCGCGTCGTTCACCCGCGGACCACCCGTCGACAACGGGTGGATGCCATAAAATGAGGCGGTGCTGGTCGGGTGCCGGGTGGCCGTAGTGAGCTATGATCCTTATACTGTTTCTGTACCAAGTTAATATGACACGTATAGAGAGAAGAGCTATTTAATTAAGGGGACGCAGATAGGGATCGGGTCTGAGTTGCAGATTCTGGACATTTTACAGTTTTCCTTAAACTAACTAATGCTACTTCATCTAGTTGCTCTGTTTATTCCTTCATTAAACTTCATGATGCTTTGTCATAAATCTTGTACGTGATGTAAAATCCACCTGTTTTTGATTCTCACGAATGTACGAAATATTTAACTTTGTTCAAACAGATTTAAAAAGTGATATTGGAAATATTTATAGACTTTAACAATGCTATAATCTAAAAGACATCTTATAAATATTTTTGTGTAAGAAAGGCAAAATATCTGATGGAGAACAACAAGGTTAACATAAAACAGCAAGTTCCCTTTTTTTTATGTGAGACGTTTTCAAGTAAAAAATCTACAACCTGGGTTTCTTCAAATTTACAGTGAATAGGTACTTTCTGGACCAACGTGATTCATCTTCGGCTACATCTTCACTTTCCATCGTAATCCCCAAAGGGGTAGGCAGAGGTAAATGCATGCATTAAAGCATACATGCAAACACCCACGATTCGCCGGTTACGTCTTGGCCCATGTAACAGGTGGCGAGCCTGTTGACATCTTCGGGCACATTACCAAACTTCGAGGTACTGGACAATTTCCAGAAAATGGAAAAATCCCAATAGAACCAGATATAAAGGACTTTACACCATTATCTCTGATAACCCCCTACCCGGGAATCGAACCCAGGACCTCAGCGTAGTAGTAGTGACCTGCTACCACTAGGCTACCGAGGCAGTTAAATGTGAAACTACGTGAAATTGTAATAAATTCTTCTTCTCTAAAGACTTCTGAAAACTGGAACCATACTACCAAAGGGGAGTGTCTGTCTAGTACTTCAGTGAATACAGATCAATGATAGAGAACAAATATCTACGAGTAGAAACATAAGCGCAGAACTAATACCTACTAGAAAAAAAAAACAACAAACGCCTTCAGAAAAATAGAAGTCGTGGATTTCATCATCCGGACATTTTAGAATGAATCTAGTTAACTTTTAAAACACTCGCGTTTAACACTAATTTCACTCATTTTACGAACCGGGTCGTGACGCGATATAGATATTGGGTAAAAAACACTTTTTACCTTTATTCCGACGTTTCGAATCGGTTGCGATGATATAAATTGTCTCCGACCTGGACACCGGTCATAAACAATTTAGGATCGCGCGATGTAACATCGGACCTATCGTCGGATACAGTGAGCGTTGTGTGCCGGCCTCCACAATAATCACGCAACTTGTAGGTAGAAGAACATCAAGCCACCCGCAAATTGACATTTTGCTGTTACAACAGTCTGTCCGCGACCACGGCTTGTGCAACCGAGTCGAAACGTCGGAATAAAGGTAAAAAGTGTTTTTTACCCAATATCTATATCGCGTCACGACCCGGTTCGTAAAATGAGTGGAATCTAGTTAAGATTTTGCTTTGCTTGTGGGACAGTTATTCGAGAACGTAAGCACCACCGCACCATCTAATCATCTATTTGTAACCAAATGGTAGTTCTTACACTATGGAATATAATCTATTATTATAGACCTGTTACAACTATCACAACTAAGATCTCAGGGTTGACCTACGGTTTTTGTGTTGATGTCTATTAGGCTGCAGTCGTCACTTAACATCCATGTGAACTACATACGTGTTATTTAGTTAGTCCCGTAATTACTGTTATACACAAAACAAGATAGGCTTTAGGGGGGGAGGGTTAGCCCATCTGTATTTTGGTTTTTGCGCAGATGTCCATTGTCTAAGTATAGGTTGCAGTATTCACAACCATCCAAAACTGCATGCTTGTCTGCCATTATCTACACTTATAATAAATCTGTAGAAGTGTAAATTATGTACATTAACAATATTGAAAAAATAAATACCAGGGGATGTTATTAGATCGATACTGAACACAAATATGTGATTAGAACGTTTTTTGTCTGTCTGTCTGTCTGTCTGTCTGTTTGTTCAAGCATCACATAAAAACTACCAGACCGACTACAATGAAACTTGGTATGATTATATTTTAACCTTTGACGCACAACACTGGGTACTTTTTATAGCGGAAAAATGTTTGTTTGTCTGTGTGTTTGTGCACGCTAATATCAGAAACGGCTTATTCGATTTGCAGTTTCTATTAATATATTGTGGTAAGTTTTACTTAACATTTAGTGTTTGTTTCAAGTGAATCAATTCAGAAATAAAAAAGTTATGTCAATTTAAAGAATCGTATCGAATATTTTTAAGCTATTCTGTATCTTAGCTCTATCTTTTAGGGGGTTTCGTATCTTAAAGGTAAAAACGGACCCTACGGATTACTAATCCTCCGCTGTCTGTCTGTCTGTCCGTCCGTCCGTCTGTCTGTCACCAGGCTGTATCTCATAAATAGTGATAGCTAGAAAGCTAACTTTTACACAAATTATGTATTTCTGTTACCGCTATAATGTAGACGCTTTAAATTTTCACATAATTTTTAGATCTTATGTTGTATTGAAGCTTCCATAATAAATCTATATACATACAAATAAATAAAATTGGAGTGTCTTTTTGTAATATTAAAATAACCTTTTAACCTTTTTACTAACTGCATATGTATGTATACACGGTACATATACCAAAACAACATTTTTTACAATTTTTGCCTGTCTGTCTGTCTGTCTGTTTGGCGGGGCTAATCTTGGGAACGGCTTGACCGATTTTGACGGGACTTTCACTGGCAGATAGCTGATGTGATAAGGAGTAACTTAGGCTACCTTCTATCTCCATACATCCATACACACATACATACCTACATACAAATAAGTAGAATTGTAGTGTATCCGACTTTGACGGGACTTTCACGGGTAGGTAGCTGATGTAACAAGGAGTAACTTAGGCTACTTTTATCTCCATACATCCATACATACATACATACCTACATACAAATAAGCAGAATTGGCGTGTATCCGACTTTGACGGGACTTCCATGGGTAGGTAGCTGATGTAACAAGGAGTAACTTGAGCTACTTTTATCGCCATACAACCATACAACATACATACATAACTACATACAAAAACATAGAATTTGAGTGCCTCCGATTTTGACGGGACTTTCACTGGCAGATAGCTGATGTAATAAGGAGTAACTTACGCTACTTTAATACTAGCTGCACCCACGACTTCGTCCGGGTAGATACTGAACAATCATATTTTTTCTCACGTTGACGAAGTCGCGGGCACAGCTGGTTATTATTATAAAACAACAGTCTATAATCATAAAAGAAAGTTATATCCTATATTGGACAAGCAAAAAATGATAGGATAACCACCAATTACTATTGTGTATCGTGTGTATGTAATAGTGAATGACTCTCAATACGTGTAAACACAAGTACTAGTTTATTTTCTACTTATATTTAAGACTAGCTGTGCCCGCGACTTCGTCTACGTGAGAAAAAATATGATTGTTCAGTATCTACCCGGAAGAAGTCGTGGGCGCAGCTAGTATAAAAGTAGCGTAAGTTACTCCTTATTACATCAGCTATCTGCCAGTGAAAGTCCCGTCAAAATCGGAGACACTCAAATTATATGTATTTGTATATAGTTATGTATGTATGTATGGTTGTATGGAGATAAAAGTAGCTCAAGTTAATCCATATCACATCAGCTATCTGCCAGTGAAAGTCCCGTCAAAATCGGAGACACTCCAATTCTTCTTATTTGTATGTAGGTATGTATTTATGTATGGATGTATGGAGATAGAAGGTAGCCTAAGTTACTCCTTGTCACATCAGCTATCTGCCAGTGAAAGTCCCGTCAAAATCGGTCAAGCCGTTCCCAAGATTAGTCCCGCCATACAGACAAACAGACAAAAATTTTAAAAAATGTTGTTTTAGTATATGGTACATATACTAAAACAACATTTTTTAAAATTTGTGTATACCATATGCGTTTTACAAACAGACACTCCAATTTTATTTATTTAAATGTATATAGATTTATTATGGAAGCTACAATACAACATAAGACCTAAAAATTCTGTGAAAATTTTAAGCGTCTACAATATAGCGGTAACAGTAATACATAATTTGTGAAAATGTTAGCTTTCTAGCTATCACTATTTATGAGATACAGCCTGGTGACAGACAGACGGACGGACGGACAGACAGACAGACAGCGGAGGATTAGTTAACCGTAGGGTCCGTTTTTACCTTTTAGGTACGAAACCCCCTAAAAGATAGAGCTAAGATACAGAATAACTTAAAAATATTCGATACGATTCTTTAAATTGACATAATTTTTTTATGATTCACATGAAACAAACACTTAATGTTAAGTGAAACTTACCACAATATATTTGTGAAGACCGTAAATCGAATAAGCCGTTTCTGATATTAGCGTGCATAAACACACAGACAAACAGACATTTTTCCGGGATAAAAAGTACCCAGTGTTGTGCGCCAAAGGTTAAAATATAATCATACCAAGTTTCATTGTAGTCGGACTGGTAGTTTTTATGTGATACTTGAACAAACAGACAGACAGACAGACAGACAAAAAAAATTCTAATCACATATTTGTGTTCAGTATCGATCTAATAACATCCCCTGGTATTTATTTTTTCAATATTGTTAATGTACAGAATGTACACTTCTACAGATTTATTATAGGTATAGATAGGTATAATATTAAACATTTTTTATCCCAAAAACACCATCAACTTCACGAGCAGTAGCATTCTTAAATCGCGGTCGCATAAAATTGAGACGGACATTTCCCTGATTCTGAATGGACGCTACGCGGACCACAAAATTTGTGACCGTTACGTCCGGACATTGTGACATTTATCGGATTTTCCTTTGTGACTGCGCGATCTTTTTAGGTTGGCAAATGCACAGTATTGGACGTTGTTATAGCAAAAAATAAACCGTAGGACGCGTGCTGCATTCTGAATGGATTATGTTTTGAAATTCGATTCGGTGTTGCAATTCAGTGGACTGATGGACAAAGTTAGTCGCGCCCAGAGACGCACGGTTTCTGTTGGAAAAGGAAATTGTACATTGCTTGATTTTTAGGATTCCGTACCTCGAAAGGAAAAACGGAATTATTTTGTTACTCGTGTGTCTATCTGTCCAGCTTTTTGTCAATCTACCTATTCTACGGTGCCAATTGAGTTGAATTTTCACTACCCAGGTTTACGTTAGCGACCCAAACATAAAATAATAATCGTGAATTAATAAAAAAATGGCATATATTTTCTACGTAAGGTATAACTGAATATATTTGTCACAAAAACGCCATCAACTTCACGAACTGCGGCATTCTTAAATCGCGGTCGCATAAAATTGAGATTCGCATTTTCCTGATTCTGAATAGACGCTACACGGACTACAAAATTTGTGACTGTTACGTCCGAACATTGTGACATTTATCGGATTTTTATTTGTGGCTGTGGGATCTTTTTAGGTTAACAAATGCACAGTATCGGACGTTGTTATAGCAAAAAATAAACTGTACGACACGGGATGCATTCTGAATGGATTATGTTTTGAAATTCGATTCGCTGTTGCGAGTCAGTGGACTGATATATAAAATTTGTCCCGCCCGTAGACGTACGGTTTCTGTTGGATTATAAAATTATTCATAATGTGTTTTTTAGAATTCTGTGCCTCGAAAAATGGAACTCTTACTGACTTACTCGTGTGTCTATCTGTCCCTCAGTCTGTATGTCCACCTACCACATAAATTCTACTGTGACGATTGAGTTACAATTTACATGCCCATGGTCGAGTCAGTCACCTAACATAAATTGCCGACATTAAAGTTGAGGTGTCAGTGTCAACCATATTTAATTTTCATAAATAAATTGCGTAAGAACGTATTCATAATTTACTTTGTCTATTTTCATGAACGAAATTTGTTTTTTTTAATCGTGATCTTAATGTGCTCATAGCGCTCAGCAACAATGTTACAGATTAGTTTTTAACCTGCAAATACTGATGAATATAATAAATTAATTTAAATAGTGAAAATAGTTTTCACCTCGGCATTCAAAGCGAGCATAAGCTTACTTTCATTTTAAAACCTTATAAAATGTTTTATATTTAACCATTAATTACCCTCAAACGATACAGATACGTTTATTTAAATGGATAAATAAAAATGAAATCTCCTTAATTAAAAATGAAGACTAACTTCATTTGTCTCATATCAAAGTTAATTAGCAGGCTTACACAAAAGAGAAAGTAAACATACTTAACAATCATTACGAGGCTTTGTTTAGAAATTAACTTTTTTATTTGAAGCATTATGAGCCGAGCAAACAAAACAAACTGTAAATTATGTTTGTATGGTAATTTTATGAATGTAAACATGTGATTCTATTTGCAAAATCTCGTACCTTGAATAATATAATTCAAAAAGTTTAAATCGACTCCGACTTTGCGAAGTATAATGCGTATATTCTATGAAGACGGCAGATGGAGTTTTAAAGAAGAACACAAGATACATTTTTCATATAAGTATGTATGTATGCTAATATAATGTGTTTATTTTTGAACAGTTAGCAATAGAAATCAATCAATACTAACAATATTTTATCTACGAATGTCAGTTTGTTTGTTACACTTTCACACGAAACCTACTAAACCAATCATCATGAAACCTTGTAGACATATTCTTGGAGGTATAAAAAGTTACATACTGTATTTTTTGTTTAAAAAAAGTACACGCTTACAAAGTCGAGTTCAGTTCTAACGTAAGTTCAGCAAATGCTGTTCGTTTTAAAAAGTAGGTTCCATATTTACTAGGTAGAGGTGGTGAGATGGGTTCTGTAGGTATATAGATATTAGTATCTGTAATTTGAATTCTCAATGAGTAATTTTAAAGTAACATAATTTATAATACAAATAGCTGTTGCCCGCGGCTTCGCCCGCATGTATGTCGTTTTATAAATAACTAAGTAGCCTATGTTCTTTCTCAAAGTCAGCTCTATCTCTGTACCAAATTTCATTAAAATCGGTTCAGTCGTTTGGACGTAGGGTTGCCAGGCGTCCGGATAAAGCCGGACATAGTAAGGTCTTTTGATTGCGTGTGTGGTCAAAATATACGGTTTTCGGCTTTTGTTAGGCTTTTTACATGAAACACATTTTTTTTGTACCTTTGGATCTGTGATTTGAAATAAATGATTTATTATTATTATAAACGAGCGAGCGCGGAGCACAGCCGAATGCTTCTATCGCAGGTGTCCCGCCTTTTCACCCAAATGTCCGGCTAAACTTGATGGTCTGTCCGGCTATTAAGTTTAGCGATCTGGCAACCCTATTTGGATGTGAAAAGGTAACAGACAGACAGAGTTACTTTCGCATTTATAATATTATTATATATTATATAGTAGGGATGTGTTTTGTTTAAAGTGAAAGTTTTTATGGTATTTAATGCACACTGCCACTCGGAAGGTACCAATAAGTTATCTCCTAGTTAGCTCCTATAGGAAAGAAAGGAAAGAAAGAAACATTTATTTGACACAACAACAAGAAACATACTTAAAAACAGATATAAAACGTAGCTAACAAATAACACATTTTCTAAAATTATTAGGTACAAACCTTTAAGTAATATGTGCCTCATGGTTGCGTCAAAAAGGTGTCCTGTTCAGAAAATGTCTGGTAACTTCATTTAAGAGGTACCTGACCTATCTTTCAATGTTGAATATTTATCATCAATAAAGTCACTTTTTCCAAAACTTTGCGATATTCGAATCCAAATTTGCGCTGAAACAAACTAAAGTGATAACAATTCATGCAATCATTTATTATAATTATTTCTCGTTATTCGCCAGAAGCCATGTCAAACCATTCCTAAACGAGTGTTCTGGCGTTTGGCCAGTTCCAACCACAGTTTTACATTTTGCCTTGTTCGCCAACGCAAAATATTTCTTTTTTCTCCCCTACGTACATTCGTTGAATGTTTATGAGTAAATTAAAACTTCAAAACTTCAACTTTCCGATTCGTTTAGTAGGAACTTGTTCAAGACTTCCACGAATTGTAAGTTGGTAAAGTATTTCTACGTAAAATGGTTAAAAGTATTCAGTTCTTTATTTTATTTCCTGTTAATCAACATTGCTTCTTATTGCGCTACTTTGCGTTGCATTATTAAGATCGATGTTGAACTTTTACCGTCTGAAATGACTGTTTATTCGGGGTGTACTTTCGTCTTTTAAGTTTATTACAATAAAACGCATGCCAACATAAAAAAGGATTAAATAATGCGAGGGTGCCTGCCCGCAAACTTCGTCACCACTGAAACTCTACCACCATTAAAATTTATTACATTTTTATTAGATTTCATACACAAACTAAAAAGACCCTTTGAATTTTAAAGACTTTGAAGTTAATAAATCAATTAAACTGGACTTGGTAACTACAGTCATTGATTAAAGTACAAAAAAATATTGCATAATAAATCACATTCAAGAATTCTATAACTAAGAAGAGACTGCCAACACTTTGTTTGGTGGAATATTTTGTTCCTTTCTTGTAGATTGAAGATTGTTTCAGTAAACCTTATGTTGGACCACAATGTACAGATAAAGTGTATGAAATTATTTAATATTATTAAAATAACAGCTACGCTGAGCTTCACATATAAAATTCTTCAATGTTGTTTAAAATATTAGTTGAAATAGCGATATCATTCTGTAACAAATTTTATGTTCTGTAATCATTCTAACATACAAATTTTGAAATTTACCAGGCTTCAACCAACAATTAGGTATTTACATTCAATCAAACTCATAATCTAAAAAATTTAACTATAGTTTTTAACGTCGCACGTCGGTTGTTAATCCCGTTACGTGTGTAATTAATATTTTGCGGTCAAATATTTACCCGATTCGGTTATAACAGCAGACGCAATTATTTATCGATGATTTCGTGATTTTAATTAATTTCGTCCGTGTTCAATGCCTGATAGGTATCGATTGAGCTAGGTATAACGTTACTGATTGCAATATGCGTTCTGGGAATTAATGGCAAATAATAATTGTATCTGGTGTATGTTTGTATCTTGTGCTTGATTATAATCTATCAAAATTTATATTACAAGTAGTTATATAAGCGATGTTAATACCTAAACGTTTTAAAGCTTGATTAATTATCGTCATGTCAACGACATGCTGCCGAGTCTGCCGACATAGTCTTTCAACTTGATGTCATATTTGCCGCTGACTACAAAGTCAAGGACACAAGTAAGCAGGCGGCCATTGAAGAAAAAATTTAATAACAATAAATAAAATAAGTTACAGTTTAAGTAAAAATAGAAAAGGAAATAATTTATTGTTAATTCAACTGTCACAACAAAAAGGAAGTCACCCAAAGGTCGTATCGACGTTGGAATTGAAATCTTCAATGATTAACGACAGGCAGGCATTCCAAACAATGCTGAAGACTACACAAATTGTGAATTGTTAATATTAAATTGCTTGCCCTAAATAACGATAAAATTTCAGGGCACAGAAATTTAATTCAAAATTATTTTATTGTTTTAATTTTCTTAATAGTCTTGCTTTCCATAAAAAATTGGTGTGCCTATCTATTATGTAACTTTCTTTATAGTAACATAAACTTTATCTATCCAACTAATATTATAAATGGGAAAGTTTTTGAGTTGAACGCGGTCGAGATGAGATCTTTGCGCAAGATCTGCGGTGTATCACTCACCGATCGCGTTCGTAATGAAGATGTAAGAAAGAGACTTTGTGTGAATGATAGTATCGGTGTAAAAATGAAAAAAGGCATGCTCCGATGGTTCGGGCATATAGAAAGAATGTCGAATGAGCGAATGACTAAACAGATATACAATGCGAATGTGGATGGTTGCAGAGGCCCAGGAAGACCAAGGCTGACCTACCATGACCAAATAGGTCGAGTTCTGTCTGATGGTGGGGTCAAAAGTCTTAGGAATCGGCGTGCATGTATGAAGAGAATGATGAAGGTAGACGAGGCACGAGAGGTTTGTCAGAACCGGGATGTCTGGCGCTCTACACTCTCTGCCTACCCCGTTAGGGACCTGGCGTGAAGATACATACATAGTTTTTGAGTATGGATATCCATTCATACTCAAAAACTTTCCCATTCGAATCCGGATGGATGGACGTTTGTTACTCTTTCACGGAAAAACTACTGGTTTAAACTTTACAGTAATATAGGTTATGATAACACATAGGCTACAATTTGCAATGATTTTATGTCATTTTGGTTGTATTATAACGACACATGTAAATTAAGTCGGAAAAATATCTAGCCTCTGAGACCTATCTTGGCGTACGCTGCCTAAACCATTGAAGTTACACACAGAATCACAATAAAGGGCTTCGCTGATATTGTCAGTCACAATTTTTTAATTTTGGATTTTACATCACTTTTGATGTTGATTCGTAGATACTACAAAATTCTCAACTGACACTGTAGTCAATAGATTTCAATAGATGCTTATTATAGATATAGATTATATATAGATATATAGATTAAAATAAAACAGAACGTTTTAAAGGCAACAAACATGTTATCAAAGTTCAGCAAACCTTCGAACTGTCAAAACAAGCATACAAAATTTTACTACAGCATACATTCTGACTGCGTAATAGCAGCTAGTACGAGTTTTCAAATTCAGTTCAAAGTTGAAGCTTTCAGAAGGTATTTGGTATTCGAAAAATGTTATGAAACGAGAACTATGGCGAACTTTCATAGTATTTATTTACGTATATTAGTACTTTATTTGCATTAAAATATTTTACAATTTTACCTACACCCGACTGACTTTGATCTGTTATAAACTACCTAATTGTCGTCAAATTATTTGCTACGAATTATTTCAGTGAAAAATGTTTTTATTATTTTCTCCTCAACATTACCAGTTTTTCTACCTTTGGAATCCTTTTCAGAAATTTTCGAACATTTGGAAAAAAAATACCGAATTGATGCGGTTGTTCTAAATTTATGGAATCAGATGACATAGTGATTCATTTTTAGATTTTATATTATTTTTCGCAATAATACATGCTAGTGGAAATATAAGTGCCGCCATAAGGCAATGCAATAAAATTTGAAGGAAAAATTTGACAAATCAGACGTGGACTTCGGTAGCTCAGTTGAAAGAGCGGCTGGACTAGATTCAGAATAGAATAGAATATAGAATAGAATATTTTATTTATTTATAACAATGTACCTACAACATCGAACATATTTACTACAAACAATTATATTTGAGGACATTGGTATAAATTGGTCCTAGCTCAGCATTTTACTGATTGTAAAACAAGCAGCGCTTGTTTTACAATCAGTAAAATGCGGTCTAATCTCGGACGCGCCTATATGTACAAACACTCACACAGCTGCACCCAGTCAAGGGGTGCACACGACACAGAGATAATTATAGGATTATAGCGTCTATGTAATTTTGTACTAAGAAAATATGCGTACGTATACTGACGTATAGCCGTTCGTGACGTAACTCCTATTCCCCATTCTCCCATTCAGTGGTTGCGCGTTTGAGTCTCACCTGAAGTCAAATTTTTCTTTCCGTTTATCTTTAAAAAATAAGTTTCAAATGATTTTCAATTTACAATTAATTGCTTACCGTTAATGTGTCGTCCAAATGAATATCAAGATGATCTTTAGAAAATTTCATGGTAGAAAATTACAAGATGGTCTTTTAACGACCCGGTTAGTCCAGCGGTGTGAGATGACCATTTGATTTGAAGGGCCGCGGGTTCGATCCCTGCACCGGGACAAATATTTGTGTGACCTACAGATATTTTTTTCGGGTCTGGGTGTTTTTATATGTGTTGTGTGTGTACAACGGCATCCACGACACCAGTTAATAGAATACCTAATGTGGGCTATAAGTGTAAGCGTATTTTAGTTTAATGAAAATAAAATAAGGCGCTCCGTCGTGCAGTGACAGTGACCTGATCAACCTAGACAATCTGGTAGAGTCAATATTTGTTCGTAAACTCAAACTCAAAAATTCATTTAATCACTTGGAAATAAAAGAATTTGCTTGTGATAGGTCAAGTTACAAAATATAAAATTAAAGCGAATAACAACTGATACTGATTGATTAATATGTCAAAGTAAACAAAAATAAAATAAGTAATGGTCCAAAAATACTTAATAATAATAATAGGTATCAACAGAATGTTTCGTACTCTCTTTTACAAACACATATACAACGTATCTGAAGAGTTTACACATAGCTCATATTATTTTACAGGCCTTAGTAATATCACAGTATAGGTACATACAGTAGTTTATCGCCTTTGAAGTTTTGCAATATGCCGCCTTCACCCAAAAAAACCCAAATTCATTAAGGTTGTCACGTTTTTGGTTTTTATTTACGTTGTTTGTAACGCGTCAGTTTACGTTGAACATATATAAAAATCCTAAAAACATGACGCCTGTAATCCCCTAAGGGGTAGAGAGAGGTAGTAGTAGGCAGTTCGTTCTGTAGGTCACATGCAATACGTGGTGGCTCTCTTATATTGTTAAAAAAAGACATAAAACATAAAGAACGCAGAGATATAGTGAGTCTTTCCGTTGAACGAACTGCAGAAATAGCTTGTGTGGAGCTTGAGCGCTTGATTGTGTCCGTATATGTTTTGAAAAAAAATTATTTGTTGTACTAAACAATCTAACTGCTTCAAAAAAACGTGTCATTATTTGCGGCGATTTCAATATAAATTTGTTGGAGGAAACTCCAACAACTGTGATTTTTAAATCGTTACTTATGTCATTTAATCTGCATAATTTGTTCTCAGAACCTACTAGAATTACACAGAACTCAGCGACATGCATAGACAATATTTTTATCGATTTGTACGATTGCTCTGACATTACACGTTCGTTGGATGACTGTAGGTAATTAACACGTTCGTTTTCTTTAGACTGTGGTAATGTTATGTAGCGGAACTATGAAAACAGATCCCAACTACTCTACATCCCCTAATTGCAAGCATAAAGCTTACGCCATTAAGTGCCCTAAATGGGTAAATATATCCTTCACAAATTTCCTGTGAAAATGTGGTCTGCCAGACCCAATCGAACCCTCCACTTAAAGATTATACGAGCCCATTTACGTACAATACTGAAATAAACTATCTGAGTAGAACGCTCGAATGACCACGTAACTTACCACTAACAACTAACTAGATTGTAGTTATATTATTCACATCTAGTAGAGGTGCGAATAATGTTTGATGAAATTAATTTTGATTATTAATTTTGGGTAGTGTTTCACATAATTTATTTATAAGAATGTTGGCATATTTTTTTTCTAAAAAGTGAGTGTTTTTTCTCATTCATGAATAACTCAAATTATATTGAGGTTACGAAACAACATCTTTGAATATGAACGACAAATGAGAAAGATTTGTATATCTTTGACCTATAGGGGGAAGGAATCAATAAAGGCTGACCCCTTATTCATAAAGGTACATTAGCTATAGAATGCTTTGTCATTGTCAGTTGCATTGTCAAATGTGCAGGATAGAAAAAGACAAAGGAGAGATTAGCAACACTTAAGCTAAAATACGTTTATGAATAAGGGGGTAATTTATTAACTATGCTCTAAATTCCTTTCAGAAAAAGAAAAATAATAATCACCATATTGTGGTATTTTTATGTCTGTGTTTCAGTTCACATTGATGGTAAGTGAATACTAGTAGCAATAAACATTTACAAAATACCTGAGATAGGGAGGTGTGTCAGGTCCGGGATATCTGACGCTCTACACTCTTCGATTTCCTCGTAAGGTACTTGGCGTGAAGGTAGACACATACATTAATACCTGAGATTTCAATGTCAATGCCCTTCCTGTGGTCTACGTTGTTGTGCAATTGTGCCGGAAACAAGAGGGGCGTACATAACCACCTACACGATAGCGCTGAACACGACCAATTAGCGGCAAGTAAATTACATAGCTAATGCGATGGTTTCTACGGCCACGAGGTCTATCTTTGGACTTTTACAATTACTAAATTCCAATTATGCAGTTAGTAAAATAAATTAATGTTTTCTTCCGTTTACGACTCACACTCATAGAGCAGCACGGGCCACCGGCCGCCGCAGCGGACCGGAGGGGAGTAGCCATAGCGCTTATTACCGATGCAAAACAGTCTGTAATTTTTGCGGGGGGGGGGACTACGTGTGATACACACACACACACTACGAAAATCATCAATTGCTGCGAAACTCACACCTTGACTTTAACTAAATACATAAACAATTTCAGATGTTTAAATGTGTTTAAACATCTGGGCGACAGGTATATGACCATTTGGGTTTGTACTTTGACAGAGGGGAACACCGCCGCGGCCGGTAGTCCGTATTGCTCTATGCTCACACTACCAGCGAAAAGTTGTTACATTACACAATCTAAACACATTTTTTAATGCAAGCTTACCTGAATAAAAACACAACATAAACAAGAAAATATTCGGTATACTTTTCATTACACTCAACTCTGACGTTTTTAATATTTTATACTTTGTACTCTCTAAAACATAGCGCAGGTATATTTTTACAAAAGAACTCTTTGAAATAGTCGCTATATTTTATTTTCGTCAAACGAATGTGAGTTCAGATAGACGAACTAACAGGAAAACTAGTTAAGACAGAATCCGACTTTTGCAAGCGTAAATCTTATGTTCGCTCACCGTTACCTCTACATACCTAACAGACGTCTACCAGATACCTTTAATGTATTTTTTAATGTTGTTTATTGATGGTATCTTACCGTATCTTTAAAGACAAAAAAATGCATTTTGATGACTTAAATTTTTACATTGATATGAATGATGAATGAAAAATTAAGATGAAATTTAATGCTTCAGGTGGCACGTTAAGCTGTCGGTACCGGTTGTTATCGATAGATAGCAGTCGTTAAGCCTTCTTGGAGGCCGTATGGGCGGTTTGACAACATCCGACAGCGGGTTTTCCACTAACCCGTACCTCCACCAATCTGCATTGGAGCAGCATGGTGGAGTAAACTCCAGGGCTCCCCGAAAAAGGGGAGAGACTCGTGAAACGTGAAAATAAAAAGGGTTGTTGCCACAAAAGGATTATGGATGATAGTTTATTGATGGTAGAGATCCAATGACGTCCCCGCATTACCTAATCTACTTGCCGCTAAATCATAGTATTCAACGCTATTATTGTTCCGGTCAGGTAATCTGCGGCCCTCTTATTTCAGTCAAAGAGAAGGTGGTTACTTGTCGTTACCTTGGGCCTCAGGACTGGCAACGCATCTATATTAAACTAAATTCACTTAACTATTGATGATTGATGAGTGAAATGTAAGTCTTATAAGTATTTAAACCAAATAAAATCAAATAGTTTATTGTATGTCAGTAGTAACAAGAAAAAGAGGATTCAATTCATGTGTGTGGTGTAAGTTGTCAAACGTATTTTTTTACCTCTTGAATATAAAAAAATAAAAACACTTTAAAATTACAGTGAATATTTTTTACAAACGATTTACTCGTATTTATATTTTGATGCTCCAATCTAATACATCAGTTTAGAATTTGATCATTCAATCCTGCAAGCGACACGACCTAATATTTATACCATGTATCCGTGCAAAAAACTGCCCAACACTAATTGAAATGTAGGCTGAGTGGATAGACAGTGGCCGCGATTCCATGATAGATGATAAAATAGTCCTCGTTGTTGGTATCTAGTTAGTAAATACAGCTGTATAATGTGCTTAATAATATTGCTTTATCCGAGACTGTCGGAAACACACTTACGGACAGGTTCTCACACTAGTATCACTAATCAAAAGAAGATGGCTGCGATGCTTTACCTTCGTTACACATTGGTGTATTTGGACGATAACTGCATGCTCATTTATGACACATGTAAGAATAGATATGAATATTTTCTCCCGTATTTTTTATATCCCTAAATGGCAAACAAGCACATTGGTCTAAGAGCCGATTTATAAGTAACCTTCATCCATCTGATTAATGGATAAAAATATTTGATAGGTAATTTAGTATGTTAACATTTGTTTAAAACTGCGGTTGCCACTTCTAATCCTGGCCAGTCTATGATCAATTAATATTTTGTTTTTCAAATAATATCTACTATTTAGTTATAATAAAAAAATAACAGTTACAATATTTATAAAACAAATATGCAAATGTACGGAAGCCTATTTTTATCCTATCCAATCCCACAGTATATCTTCGGTCCCCTTTTTTCTTAATAATTTAATTAAAAAAAATTCGGCATCCGTCAATTGGATCAGATTTTTTACGGCCATCTCTATATCATCATGTTTGGTTGATATATTAAACAAGTATCTGAAACTAACTACGACCTAAATTCCTGAATACACCTAGCTGCTCAATAGTAGGGACCGGCTTAAAGTAGGCTCCCGTAAGTTTGCATATTCTATAGGCTTTTTTTTTATATCTTATGGAAGAGGCAAACAAGCATGCAGTTCACATTGATGTTAAGTGATGACTGCAGCCTATAGACACCCACACAAAGACCGAGGTCAAAATGCAGATGCGTTACCACTCCTGAGGCCTAAGGTGTTATGCCTCTGTGCTGGAAATTACAGGGCCGTACCGCCAGCTGACCGGAACACGATAGTGCTGAACACTACCATTTAGCGGCAAGTATATTAGGTAATGCGATGGTGCCTACGCCCGCGAGCTATGTCACTGGAGCTCTACCGCCAGTAACTGGCGAATTGTTGGTATTTGCATGAATGCGTGCATCTACCTATGCGTACCCATTCGAAAAACCTAGGCTTGAAGGCGATACTTTGGTCCTTGAAGAGCAGAAGTCGCAGGCAATAGCTAGTTCTGAATAAATGTTGTACTCAAACGAAAGACACATTTTCTAGGTGTAATTTTATTTGTTGTAACATCAAGGCACGTAGCTTAGATCAGTCAACATAATGGGACTTTTTAGTGTTGAGGTTTGAAGACAGCTGGTGTACAAACTTATGATGAATGTGAAGTTATAACGATTTAAGGAATCTTAATATATGAAAAAAAAAATTATGCTTTTTGTACAAGGAAGGTGGCAAACAAGCATGTAACTCACATCAATACAACATGTAACGGGAATAACGCACACTCTTAAGACCCTTAACCCTTGATTAGAAAATCTAGTTATAATGATAAAACAATTGCATTAGTTATTTAACATTTTTATTTAAGAAACAACTTGTCCCTATTTTGTACGAACAGTATGCACACCCTATGCATACTTACCCTACCTCTACCTACGACCACACCTAAAACACAAACCAACACGTACACTGTCGCAATGTGATGTAGCGTAACCTGCGTACTCCTACTTAACACTCGCTAATAATAAGATTCATTTTCACTATTTTATTCCTAAAATTACTTTTTATAATAAAATGCAGGTATCAACGAGTTCTAATAACCTTGTTGAGACTAGCATTTATTTTGTCTTTTTTACGTTTGTATTGACTGTTCACCAAATGGGTAACCATAAATTCCGTAACTGTAATTAATTTTGGGACAAAATATTACTTATATTAAGAATGGCTACAATCGATTCGATTATCGATTCTGAACTAACTAGTTTCGGGTTGTACATTTAACCTGTTACACGTATGTTAAGTGATGACTGCAACCTATATACATCTACCCAAAGCCAGAGGACAAAATGCATTTGTGGTGCCACCTCTAAGACCTAAGTTATTATGTATCTGTAATATAATAGCTAGGAACACGATAATGCTGATCATTACCATTTGGCGGCAGATAGATAGGTAATGGTGTGGTGCTTACGCCTTCGAATCCTTACACTAACCCCCTTATTCATAAACGTATTTTAGCAAAGTTTTGCTAATCTCTCCTTTGTCTTTTTCTGTCTTGTACATTTGACAATGCAACTGATAAAGACAAAGCATTCTACAGCTAAAACGTATCTAATATACGTTTATGAATAAGGGAGTAAGACTCTTCCACCTACTATACTAGCAACTTTAAATTCATGCATTTAACTCTACCTATCCCTACGGGGCATGCCGGCGTGAAGTTACGTTTTACATTTCCAAACATAGGCCTGTTAATGAGAATCACTATTTGGCAAACCCTAATGACACTTTGCCCGACTCGGTAATTAAAGCCCGGCCACAGATTAAAGCCCCGAATCTCGAATTCAGCATTTGCTCATCCTACTGCTAAACTGAGCAACGAACCTTTTTTATATCATGAAGTGGCAAAGCATAGAGTTAAAGGTACGATTCCGAACTCGGCAGCACTCTCCATATATTATCGAGTTTATATGAGACTAGCTGACCCGGCAAACTTCGTATTGCCTCAGAATGAAATAAGGGTTTGATGTATACGGACTATTTGTATGGGAAAATGGTTTTTACTATTTCCCTTCAATTTCTTCATATTTTCTTACCTTTTAAACCAAAATTAGCCAAATCGGTCCAGCCGTTCTCGAGTTTTAGCGAGACTAACAAACAACAATTGATTTATATATATAGATTACATTCCGAGCTACGCGACACTGTCTCGGCAGCATTGCAGTAGAAAATAGAGAAATATGGTGCTGCGGCAGCACTGCTGCTGCCGAGTTCGGAATCGCACCTTTACATTGATGGTAAATAATACTGTAGTAGCTTATCAACATCTACATGAAACCAGAGTTTTGAGTGTAGATGCTTTGCCACACTCCTGCGGCCTAAGTTGTTATGCCAGTGTGCCGCAAATTACATTACCCTGATTGGAACACGATAGTGCTGAACACTGTAATATAGGAGAAAGTTGATTAAGTAATGCGTTGGTGCCGCAAAAACTGCAAAGAAAGAAATATTCACTGTATTTTGTGAGCGAACAAAAATATATAATTTAATTGAGATCTAATCAAGAAACAAACAAACAAACAAAAGTGTTGTCTCAAATTAAAGGTCACTCGAAGAAAGTTCACGCCACGGTTCCTCAGTCACGTTTTAAAAGCGGTGCAATTTCATTTTAAATTTTCTCGATTCGCCTGTTGGGGCTTCCATGAGTTGAAGCCAGGGTTGTGACTAATTTATACGGTTATTATTATCCAGTATTTATTATCCGCAGACTCAGTATCGAGAGGTGTACCTAGATCTAAGATATATTTAGCAATTTATACATTTTGCAGCTAAAAACATAATGGGAACGTCCAACGATGTAAATCTCTGAAATGTGAAAGTATGTCTTATAAAATGTTATATTCCAGGATCCCACTGTAGAATTATTTCGTTAATCGAAATATGCTGCAAACCTAATTTTTACGTATATTTATGATCTAGGAAATACATATCCACAAGTTTTCTTCTCAAAATATGTGCGCCAGTATTTTTAATTATGTTCAAATCAAGCCTAAATTATTTTATTTCTAGTTTTAAAATGTGTGACCTCGTAATAGTTTTCACAGAGGCAAAAGAATTTACGTCTCAAGTGTGACAACTCTATTACATTATGACATCTGGTTTTAAGAGATGTAAGGATTGGAATATCTGGCGCTCCAAACTTTCTGCCTACCCTTTACCCTATGTAAAAGACTAGGCAGGCAGAAGACCTCTAGTTTTTATATGGCAGGCACAAAAAAAAAATTCTATATATACATTCCATTGAAAAAAATATAACATAGTAATTGGATTTTAACCACTCAGCGAACTTTTGTTGGCAACAATCTTGTTTCAAGGAATATTTCTATAACAAGAGTTGATTAATATGTATGACAATAAATAATAGTAGCACGATTTTAGTGCAGCAGAAATTTATAAGCGATCAGTGAAAAAAAAGGATTTCCGTTTTGAACGTCTTTGAAAGATACTTACAATTACGTTATTAAATACGCATTTGTAGAAAGATACTCTTTTGTGTATGGAAGGTGACAAACAAGCATGCAGCTCACATTGATGTTAAGTGATGACTGCAGCCTATAAACATCTACACAAAAACAAGAGGTCAAAATGCAGATGCGTTGCAACTCCTGAGACATAAGTTGTTATGTCTGTGTGATAGTTATTACGGTCCCATACATTAAGAGGTTAATGGAACACGATAGTGCTAAGTACTATTTAGCGGCTGATAGATTAGGTAATGCGGTGGTGTCTACGTCCTCGAGCTCCTACAGTGTAACTCTACTACCAGCAAAATAGTATTTAATAACTAGTATTTTATCGTCAATATTGTTATTTCAACGATCTCGAACATCCCTAATAGAAGCTAGTTCGCGTGGCATTTTCAAACCGAGAATTTTATTGCTGGCCGACTTATTTTCTTGCTTGATGCTTGGTTTTAAATTATATGCCGTGAACATACGCATAAGCATTGCGATGGCCTAGTTTAAGCCACAGCTTATTTCTGTAATAATGGAATGCATTCGAATAACACGAATTCGCATTTTTTTGGCGTGAAATGTTTTAATTCTAGGTAGAGTAGGTAGGGACCTAGTGAAGCGCGCATGGCCCGGCGGCTGACGTAGATCATAAGCGATCTACTCGGTTAAGTACTACGGGCGCGGTCGGGTAGTGTGATGGGTGACCGCTAGTGGCAAATTAAGTGCGCGTTTCCGTGCTTCGGAGGGTACGGTAAGCCCTCGGTCCCGGTTGCCATCGATAGATAGCAGTCGTTAAACCTTGTCAGAGGCCTAATGGGTGGTTTCAAAACATCCGACAGCGGGTTGGCCACTAACCCACCCACCTCCACCAATCCGCATTGGAGTAGCGTGGTGGAGTAAGCTCCAGGCCTCCCCCAAAAAGGGGAGAGACTCGTGCCCAGCTGTGGGACGTACAATGGGTTGCCATTATTATTATTATTATAGGTAAGGACAAAAACGTCATAATTTTTCTTGTGAAAATAAAACAGTTCCGATTTCTAGTATTGCTAAATAAAATACTTAAGTAAGTACTACTGGTGGTAGAGCTCCAGTGATGGAGCTCGCGGGCGTAGGCACCGCCGCATTACCTGATTTACTTGCCGCTAAATGGTAGTGTTCAGCACTATCGTGTTCCGGTCAGGTGGTAATGTACGGCCCCGTAATTTCCGGCACAGAGGCATAACACCTTAGGCCTCAGGAGTGGTAACGCATTTGCATTTTGACCTTGGTCTTTGTGTGGGTGTCTATAGGCTGCAGTCATCACTTAACATCAATGTGAACTGCATGCTTGTTTGCCACTTCAATTACATAAAAAAAAAAAAAGTAATTACATATAATTTTTAGCGCCTCAATCAAAACCAGAAAGCTTATAGTGTCTATTAATATCTCTAAAGAAAACTGCTCATTCAAGTTCCGAAGATTTAAAGTATCTTACAACTTTACTGTAATTAGGTGGCTACATAACATCGCCGGACTTTTATGCGAGCATCAACTTTTAATTGAAGGGACTTAAACCGGACTTGACCCTTAGTTTATCTCATTTTGAAACAGTTAAGAAACTTTTGATTTCGATTCAATTATTTTAGAATTAATTATAATAAATGGAAGTAGGTTTAGAGGTAAATGAGAGAGAAAGTTAGTAAGTGATAGATTTCTCTCTGTCAAGTGTTGAGGAAATCAGCCATTCTACTGATATACGAACACTGTGTAGTTTAATAAAATGTAGCTCAATATTGATTGGGTAATAACATTTCATTTTATTGCTTTGTTATTGATTATTTTTATGATAATTATGTAAGTTTCAAACAAGCATTCTGTAGGTAATAAGTCACATTGATGATAAATTAATAATGAAACCTATACTCACTAAATAAAAAAGTGAGAATAAGGTATGTCCTGGTAACACAAAAACTTAACAAATGAATAATTTACATAACATAAACTTACGAATGTGGATGGTTGTCGAGACCCAGGAAGACCAAGACTGACCTACCACGACGAAATAGGTCGAGTTCTGTCTGATGGTGCGGTCAAAAGTCTTAGGAATCGGCGTGCATGTATGAAGAGAATGATGAAGGTAGATGAGGCACGAGAGGTATGTCGGTACCGGGATATATGGCGCTCTACACTCTCTGCCTAACCCGTTAGGGACCTGGCGTGAAGATACATACATATATATATATATATATATATATATATATATATACATCGGGAATAGAGAACACAAACGTACTGAGCTGACTTAACTAACAATTATAGAAAGTCCTCATCAAAGTACTAAACATGTCCAGTGGCTTGATTGACAAGTGTCATCAATGACACTTGATGGTTGAACTTGACAATTGGGTAAAAGGCGGCGTCCGCACCGGTTCCTTGATATAATTCTGTAACTCGATAAAGCAAGCTAGATTCAAGTTGTACAGTTTCTGATAGTTGTAAATGAGATATAGTAACGATTCGCGTAGTACTGAATTGATTGGCAGAAGAGATTTACATTGTGTAATGAGCATTTGTATCCCGGTAACTGTGTGCCCGGTCGTAAGAATTTCTTGCCCGTTCTTCTCTGCCGGCGTAATCGAATGGGCCGATCTTTGGCAATAAACGACTATTGCTTCATCTTCTGCCAAACCATGTCCTTTATTTCATCACCCGCTCGAGTTCCCACGCTACAGACGCCCACAAACACGGATAACATATCGGCTTGGAAAGACACGCAGACAACACTACCTAGATGTCCTGACTGGAGAGCCCTCCTGCCGACATATATATAAACTTACGTATATTACAAACACATTGCATCAATTTTCCCTATACCTTCGAACTTATGTAACTTAAAATTTAACTATACATAGTATAAGTAGTATCTACAGTTTATCAACACTATTTCGTATTTCAGTTGTTACAGTATCCATACAAACCACGTCAGTTAAGGTTTCGCTTCAAAACAAGATACCATTTCGATGTGAAACCTGCAAATGCTAACTAGCAAATAGCTGGGAAGGCTTTGTTTATTTACAACAACGTTATGAGGAATTTCGCTCAGAACTGTGTACCGCATTTCCATATGAAAACTAACTTCGGCAGTGGTAATCTGAGTTCTGAACGAACATGTCTTAAATAGCGACTACGATACGAAAATTCATTAAATGTAAAAGGGATAATGTTAAACCACAAAAGGAGCTAAACGTAGACACTAAATAAAGGGCTTAAGCTGCAAATAGTTTTAGACAGAAATGGTTATTACCAACATTTTTTGCATAAGTGACGTAGTAGCAAAATCTCAATAAATCTACCTATAGTATGAGAGATACTGAACCCTCCAAGTAACGTTGGCCCTGTAAGGCTAGAAATTATTGTAGGGGAGAATCATAACATGCTAAATACAAAAACCATCGCCTGGTAAGGATCAACCCGTCACGTCGTCTGGATTTCTGATGAGGCCAGTCAAGTCAAGGATTTGCCTCACCTAATAATATTATATCAGATTTCTATGTCAGATAAAGCTGTGAGTAAACGGACGATCATATGGCGGTCAAACCATTCCGATAGGTAGTGCAATTTCAATTTGTGTAGTAAAAAAGTCCACCGATAAAACTAGCGCCAAAGGGGACCCGCCTGCGCATACGTACTAACTCTCCGTAAAACCGCTCGATCTCTTCTGCAAGCTCCTTTATCCAGCATATTTTATTCAATTACGCAAGATAAAGTTCAATGTGCCTTTGTTTATAAACCACGGCAGTTATTGCTCTGCTCACAATAATAATATATCAAGTTTTTTTTAATTTTATGAAAGTGGTAAACAATCATGCAGTTCACATTGATGACTGCAGCCTATATACACCCACACAATGACCAGAGGTCAAAATACATATGCGTTGTCGCTCCTGAGACCTAAGGTGATATGCCTCTGTGCCGGAAATTACAGGGCCATACATTACCACCTGACCGGAAGACGATAGTGCTGAACACTACCATTTAGCGGCAAGTATATAGTTATAAGTTAGTTATAGGCAAGTTAGTATGTGATCTGCAATTTAGCAATTTTATGTTCTTGCTAGTGCAAGAAAATAGCTGGGAAGCCATTGTTTATTTCTAGAAACCTTGTAGAAATACAGAATAGTTTGCTAACAGTTTTCACGGGAAATCTAGCTTTGGTCGAAGGAGGGTTACCTCAACAACGCAGGTGCATTATTGCTACCTAAAATTGGCAGAATAGCGCAATACCAAACTTAATTAAATTTATTTACTTCCTGGAAATAGACGTAGACAGTGACTAAATGTAGCTTCAATCCCATATTATTAAGTTGTACTATTTATTGTTCGCAATAACACATTCGAGTGAACTTTAGGAATTAAAGAAAAAAGTAAGTTTAAGTTAAGTTTTTTATTAAGTTGTTAGATCGATCGAGTTATCCTGTCCTTAGGTTTTTTTACTCTTTTTTATTAAACTCGTAAGGGATTGGATAGAAAATTATTTTTTTTTGGTGATTAATTAATGTAAAAAAAAATCCCTAGAGTAGGTACTTACATTTCTAGCGAACTCGCAGTTACTTACAGAGTCTAATTTTATTGTAAGCAAAATTTCATCTATCATAAATAAACAAACGTGTGTAATAAATAAATACACATATGTAGTTTTTATGAGGTACTTACACTCAGGACAAACCCATCGGTTTTTGGGTGTTCTATAATGTTAAGTCTTACTGTATAAAAAGAAATAAATAAAAATAATACGTATGTAAGTAACATAACAAATACACATAACAAATTCATTAATATTAGAACAAAATAAGTGATCATAAAATAAGTTTTAAAAGCAGTTTTCCTCATTAAACTTTGAAAAGTAACATTTTTAACCAAAAATAACAGCGTGAAATTGATGTTCACAGCTCAAACTCCACGTTTTGAAGTCAGATAGCGGTGAAAATTAAACTATTATGAAATTTCCAACAGAAAACACCTGGTTCCCGTTTCGTCGGGGCGTGGATAAATTGTGTGAATATCGCTGTTCGTTATTTGTTCCAGCCTGTTTGCATTTGTCAGCAAAAATAAGCGCGAATAAAGCTTTCATTTGTAACGTTCAATATGTTGAGGGTAAATTAATTGGTGTCGGTATTTACTTCAGTGTTTCGGCGAAAGTCGATGCAATTACTGTGGTGACTGACGATTCCCATTTTTAAGGATGAAGGATTCTGATGGACTTTGCTCCTATTTGTTTTTCGAATATACAATGTGTCCCAGGGATAAGTGACCGCCCGGCGTTGGTTATTTGGTCAAAATTAAGGATACTAACTCATATATATATATGGGACTCACCGGTTTTGGTTTTTTTTAACGATTTTTTATTTTTTTAGTAAATACGCGTCACGTGCTGCAGTATTTTTTACGATATATCCTAAGTTTTTATATCTTTCTTTGTAACGTTTTTTTTATTGACTAGTCGAAATCATAGTTTATCAATTAAAATTATCAAACATAACTAAAATGTAATAAAACATTTATTGAGAAAAAGAAAAATCAAATTCATAGAAAATAAAGCTTTTTTTTCACTTAAATATTTTCACTCTTAAAAATGTTTTATTACATTTTAGTTATGTTTGATAATTTTAATTGATTAACTATAATTTCGGCTAGTCAATAAATAGAAATGGATGAAGAAACATGTAAAAACTTAGGAAATGTCGTAAAGAAACTGAAGTCCGTCACGCGTATTGACTAAAAAATTTAAAAATCGTTAAAAAAAACCAAAGCCGGTAAGTCTTATATATATATGAGTAATTACCCTTAATTTTGTACAAATATTCGAAAAACGCCGGGCGGTCACTTATTTCTGGGACACATTGTATATTTTATATTTCTTTATGCCCTTTTAACCAAGTCGTTATCTCTTCGTCTTTTCAGCCGAAAGACGTCCACTACTGGAAGCCTTTTCCAAATACGCTCCCTACAAAATAGCCCTCATCCAACGATTGTCCGCGCGCGACTTTTATCACGTCATCGGTCACCCTAGAACTATTATGACAATATCCTATGTAAATATTCTTGACTTTACATAATACCAAACCATTTCGGTGTTTTGCAAAGGTTGTTATCGTGTTTCACATTAACATATAATACACCGAAAACTGCTGCAAATCTCACAAAAACTTCACCATTTTGTATTTGGTCCTATAATTTGAAACAGAAACTTTGTATAAAAATATTCAAAAGTTGTTTTATAGTGAGAACGTTATTAAGCTGTAAAGCTGCTGATTGTGTTCCTAATATATTGTAAAAAAACCGGTCAAGTGCGTGTCGGGCCACGTGCAGTGTAGGGTTCCGTAGTTACAGAGTAAGAAATGTAATGAAAAATATAAATAAATATTTTCTATGGAGTTGTTCGAAATTTTCTAGTAAAATACATTTGGTCGACTATTACTCGCAAACTTGCAAGGCCAACTTAGGTGTGATAGTTTTCCTTTTAATTTCGTTATATGTAGCTACTATCGCCGTAACGTTTGAATTTCTAACAATAACCGTTTAGTCTGTAGGACATTTGAGTCTAACGAAAATTGCACTTTAAAGCTTAATAAGTCACAGAAATTAACTAAATCGAAAAATGATGTTCGCACACTCATAATATTTTTAAAAGCTATCCAACAATACGTCACACAATATGAAAATCGAAAATAAAAAAAAAACATCCGCGCGGTCCTAGTGGGGGTGGTTACCCTAAAAATATTTTTTTTCACGTTTTTATTCTACCACTTTGTCGGCGTAATTAAGGTGTATACTTGTGCCAAATTTCAAGTCTCTAGTACTAATAGTTTTTGCGCTAAACCGCGGACGGACAGACAGACAGACAGACAGACGGACATGGCGAAACTATAAGGGTTCCTCGTTTACTACGGAACCCTAAAAAGAGAGGCTCCGTATTAATAAGATGTTTCATGTTGATGTTGATGTTTAGTACAAGCGTTTTCAAATTATCGGTGAACATACAAAAAAAAAAATTCGACGAATTGATAACCTCCTCCTTTTTTCGAAGTCGGTTAAAAATAAAAGATGTAATGGAAAATTTGCAAGAATCACCGCGATTTGTCCAGGTATTCCTGTTATTTGTGTTTTTGATGTACAATTATTATTACCTGGTTTGGAACATGTCGTAAAGGTACTCAATAGGCCCTAAGCTAACCTTAATTATCACAAAATTATCAAATCTACTCTTATTCTCCTTTAACAGCCCTTTGATTAAGCTATTGAAGCAAGAAGATTGCCAATAATAATAATAATCATAAGTGATGTACTTGTTCACTTATGAAGAGAGTAATGAAACAAGATATTATGGAAGATTTGCAAGTAGCTATCTTCCTTCATACCTCTTTCGTAACATGGCATGAAGATACTTGAATAGGTCCCTAAACTGACCGTAATTATCATAAAACTCTCAAATCTACGCTTATCTTCTTTAATGTTGCTTTGATAAAAGCTATTGTAACAAAAAGATTGCTTATTTACATTATAGACTCATCAAATCTCCATTTACATACTTACATAAAATTTCCCTCTAAGAAATGAATTCGCAATATTCAATCGGCATTTACGCTAGGCATTTCTCTGGCCTATCATTTATATTCTCGCGCATCCTTCAATCAACAAATTCCTCCAAAACCGTTCGTTTATATTCACTTCCAAGCATAGGGAATCAAGTTTTTCATTTGCGAATACGTTTTTAGCATCACCCTATAGGCTTATAAATATACAAAATCTACCGTTATTATAGCAAAACGATATAAGTGAGTTTCTCACGTCAATCCCTAAATAAGGTATTCATGACGGGGCTTGTGGACGTGGTAGCTTAGAATTAGGTATAGGTACGTATACGAAGATGGGGTTCAGACGATCCCTGGCCGAGCGTTTCTGATGCTAATACCAGACTTTTATTACATCGCATTAGAATATTGAGTGAGTATTCTTCCTTTGGTGGGCACAATACCGATGCCATTAGCATCTTATCTGTTTATTTGAAACTAGAAACTCGCGTTTATAAATTTTTACGCTACCAACACTTAAAAATTACACGTTTCGCTTGCAAAGATATTTCGGATTGAAATTGTGGGAATCGTTTGGGCGAAATGAGTTCGATTGGGGAATGGGAAATAGTATTTGGTGGATTCATTTCTCGTCGGCGTGAAGACGATGAATCAATGTTACGTAGCCAAATTTTATTGGATGGGCTGCAAAATAAAGGATGATAATTGAATAAACGGGGAACGTTTTACCACGAGTGTTAGTTTTCTTTTCTTGAAGCAATCAAAATTGGACGTTGATGGAGTAAATTGTAATTTGCAAAAGGCTGTATTCTGAGTTTTGTGATTTTTTAACTGCTAGTTTAAATCCATTAACTTGTTTTTTTTTAATTTAAGGAGAATAAATTGCTTTTACAATAAATATGACATGTGATTGAGTCACACATGTTTATTTTAGTTTGACTTCGAACTCATCTGTCTACGTCCTCCTTCTTATACGTATTAACTAGACGGTAATGTATGGCCGCGTAAATTATTGTTATTACACATTTTATCTGCGAACTAGCAGTGCCCGCACCTTCGTACGTGTAGACTTTAAATCTAAAATAAAAGTAGCCTAAGGTACTCCTTATTAATCAGCTATCTGCCAGTGTCAAGGTCACGTCAAAATCAGCCCAGCTGTTCCATGGATTGGGAACAAACAGACCGACGGACAAATATAGCAGTTGCATAACAGTTGCTACAGGTATCAGCAAATGAAATAAAAACGAATATGTCACGGATTTGAACAGGCTTTAGAGAAATTTTAATGGTTGGTAGGATAGATTTTATAGATACAAATTTACCCAATGGGCAATATCATAAATATAGTATAGTATTGGTTATACATATTTTACCTTTATTGATACGCTGAGGTATGGGGTTTGATCCCTGCTTAAGTGGATTTCTTAATGTGCTTTGGGAATGTCAATAAGCTTGCCACCCCATGCCACAATAGACTCAAAAAACGTTATGGGATTAATAAATTCGGAATGAAGTGACGTTTTGATTATATCAGCTGTAACACAAATTGAGAATTGCATTTGTGAAATGTTTTTGTGTTTATTGCACTCAAAGAGCAACGCGGGCCACCGGTCGCGGCGGACCGGAGGGGAGTAGCCATAGCGTGTTTTACCGATGCAAAACAGTCTGTCATTTTTATTGGGGGGAACACACACTTTCTTAAATTCACACACAACAAAAATCGTCTATTACTACGAAACTCACACCTTGACTTTAACAAAACACACAAAACAAAAGCGACCGTAGGCCCGCGTTGCTATATGATTGCACTATAGATACTTATATTTCTCTACCGAAAAAATACAACTGACATATAAGTCGACATCTAATTCTTTGAGATTCTGCAAACAGGAATATGATTTATTGTGAACAAGGAGCGAGGACGTCAAGAAACATTTACAAAGTGAAAAATAAGAAGCAGGTAGCACGTACTTTCAGAAGATTTCCATACGTTGAATAAATACCAAGTGGAAATATACGTGACATGACATGTGTGTTGTATATAATGGTTGCAAATGGCTCCCTTTGAGCGCGCGGTTGGTTTGTTTGGAACAAACCCTGGGGCACTAGGTACCTGCTTTAATTATAAACGTGTGCCCGAACGAATTTCGAATGAAAAAAACCATATTATTGATTTTTTCGGAATCGCGTTCGACGGTACACACTTAAATAGATGAATTGGAAGTTATTGTATAAATGGGAAGTCCAAATTGGGTAAAATTTGCGGTGGAACAAAGCGAGAGACTTGCTCTTATGGTGAGAGATATTGTACGGTACTGAGAATTTAGTAACTTCATATTGCTTCAGGTGAAGTACTAGTAGTTAGAGTACTGTAAAATTAACATTGTTTAAAGTTTGAGGTATTGTGTATGAACCTAGCAATAGAATCCTTCCAAATTTACAAAATAAAAAAAGATACCTATCATATAAATATTATAAATGCGAAAGTTTGAATGTTTGTTAGTTTGTTTTTTTATTTGTTACTCCTTCATGCAAAAACTGCTCAACTGATTTTCATGAAATTTGGCACACACATAGAGGGTAACTTGGATTAACACATAGAATAGTTTTATCCTGGAAAAATTGACCTGTGGGATACGATGGGATCATTTAATGAGTTTCCACAAGTTACGCGAAAAGCGACCTACACGCGGGCGGAGCCGCGGGCAACAGCTAGTATACAATAGAAATCAAAAAAAGCTATTCAATTGCGTTGTATATAGCTGGAATACCATAAACCTCTATCTTTGGTAATTTTAAACATTTCAAGAAATTCAAAGAACATTCAAAGAACACAATTTCTTTAGTTTTGTCGCATTAAGCGTTACTGTGACTCAATGGCAGCTGGAAGCATCTATAAATTTGGAGAATAAGGTTCCCGAAAAATGGCAACGTCATCTAAAGTCATTAGAAAACGGAAATCTTATTTTTCAAAAGTCTGTCGCGTATGTATATAATGTTGAAGCTACAGGTCAACATCAGGTAACTACCTCATTTGAATAAAATCCAAGTGACTGGAAAATATTGCGATTAAATAGACGAAAGCAGTATATATTTTCAAAATGAACACTATTATATAGCGCTCTTTATTCACGCAATAAGTACCGACATTTGAATTTAGTAATTTGCTTAGTTGACATTTTTAAATGTTTCGTCACGATCAATTTCTTTAATTATTATATTAGAATTATTTTTCAATTATCAATCAATTCATTTACATGCGAAAATGGGTAAAGCTTACATTAATTTATTATTTTAGATAATGGACAAATCCGTTAATTTAATGTTAACAAATTCAAGAAAGGATCAATGATGAGCGCGGGTTACTTCATCAAAATGAAACACCCCTTACTTATCAACGCCAGAGTAGGTCCCTGCTTGCAACAAAGCCTGTTTACAGTGTACGCCTAGAGTGTGCCGTTTGATGGAACACTACAATATGCGATCAATGTCGACGAAAGCAGACATTTTCAAAATAAACACTATAGCGCTCTTTATTCATGCATTAGGTAAGTACCGCGTACCGACCTCCTTGAATATAGGAATTTGCTATCTTTATGTAAGAACCTAATACAAATTTTTAAATGTTTAAAATCTATTCGATTGTGTGTTTTAAGCGTAACTTTACGTCTGTAATCCCCTAAGGGATAGGCACAGGTAAAGCATTCAATCATACATGCAAACACCCACGATTCGCCGGTAACGTTTTGGCCCATCTAACAGATGGCGAGCTTGTTGACATCTCCAGGCACATTACCAAACTGCAAGGTACTAGGTATGCTTGTTTGCCACATTAATTACATCAAAAAAAAATACGCTGTGTTTTAACTCTCATCTTATTCTCATGAACAATATTTATACCAACGCTAGAGTAGGTCCTCCCGTTCGCAACGTAGTTTGTTTACTGTGTGCTTCCAGTGCGCCGTTTGTTCGAACACTGAGCACAATATGCGATTAACGTCGACGTAAGCAGGCTAGGATTGACGAATTGAACACATAAAGGGTGTTTATGAATGCTAAGCTACGTTAATGTGACAATTTATTTCATTTTCATTTTTATCATATTTTATCGTATCTTCATATCCCAATCCTGACACACCTCCCGTGCTTCTTCTACATTCATTATTAAATCGTAAATGCTGGATATTACAACAAATTATCTATAATCTATAATTCTATAATCTATAATAATATTATTATAAAGCTGGAGAGTTTGTTTGTTTGCTTGAAAGCGCTAATCTCATGAACTACTGGTCCGATTTGAAAAATTATTTCAGTGTTAGATAGCCCATTTATTGAAAAAGGCTTTCATCATGCTAAGATGAATAGGAGAGGGTAGATAACATTGCAACCGAGCGAAACCGGGACGGGCCGCTAGATGAAAATAAACGCTAAAACAAAGTTACTTTACAAAAGGGAAATATAAAAAATTTGGGCAAAATGTTTTAACTCTTATCTAAAACTAAGGTGCCTCAAGCAACCAGAACAATATGACAATAGGTTTTCTAATTTTTCTTCCGTCTATCTGCTGCTGTACTTCTTTGCCATGTACTTCTTGAGTATACATTGAAAATATTCAAGATAGCTAGATTTGTTTGATATTAGTTCTGAAATATAACAGGAAAGTCACATGATACCCTGATTTACACACACCACCTACACAAGTTTACATCTCTTCATTTTCATCGGGCATCGTTTTAGTTAACTTATTTATCTCCAACGTGACCTGCAAGCTAATTACCATTCTCGTGTTCATAATCGCAATCAATTCGACAACTAATTGATTTACATTGCTAGCCAAACACGATGTTGCTCTTCGACAGTTTCAACACGCAATTGTAAACTCTAATCTAAAATCTGTTGTTCTAACTAATCGATTGCCGAATTGAAACCGATTGTAGCGATGGCAGAGAATATTTAATTTTATCAGCGTTCTATGTGACAAACATAGACAGCACTATTATCGAAATAGGTTCTGATAGTACTCTAACAAGTTTTTTTTTATGTTATGGAAGTGGCAAACAAGCATGCAGTTCACATTGATGTTAAGTGATGACTACAGCCTATTGACACCCACACAAAGACCAAGGTCAAAATGCAGATGCGTGACCACTCCTGAGGCCTAAGGTGTTATGCTATGGTGTTACATTACCACTTGACCGGAACACGATAGTGATGAACACTACTATTTAGCGACAAGTATGGTAATACGGTGGTGTCTACGCCCGCGAGCTCCGTCACTGGAGTTCTACCATCAGTAATTCTTATTATTGAAGTGACAATTAATTGGTGGTGTTATATTTTCTATCTGAGATGTAAGCGTAGTGCTATTTTTGTGAGGTGGTAAAGATTTCATGTATTATAGGTAGTTCTGTGATTATGTGAGAGTAGCGGATAACGTAACTTTCACAAACATCCAGTGGAATTTGTTATCGGAGCCAGTGCCGGCATTAGAGAAGGGTAGGAAGCGATGGGGTCAAGGAAGCCAAATTTCAGGGGCGATCGGTGGGAGCGGGATCCAAACTAGTACGCGCGGTGGATGGTGGGGATAAAAAAAACATAGAAACTACAAAACTTTTAGTGTTGACGTCTTTAGCTTCGGGTAACGCTAAAGGAAAAGGTAAAATTATTAATTCACGTTACGTTATGCAGGAAAAACGCAATTTAGGTTTTCCAAAGTGGGCGCCACAATTTCTGGGAGTGTCAACTGTCGTAACGCCGGCACTGTACGGACCACTGTAGTATCAGTTAACGTTGTGATTCTCCCTTTAAGGGCCATCCCATACGGACAACAACCACCTCACGCTAGTGTCATATCGTCGACATCGCAACCACAACACAACCACCAGCGACACCGAGACCTAGCGGCCGACCACATCGCAGACACGCACACATTGCGTCGACGCCAAGTTAGTGCGCACACTCGTAACCACATCGCAACGACAACGCTACCACATCGATGTTGTCGGGAGCTCAACGCAACTACAAAAAGCTGCAGCGACATTATTCACACGTAACCAATGCTTGACTACATTTTGACGCTGCGATGTGGTGTGATTGTGGTACGTGTGGGTTGGCCCTAATGCAAGGCCTGCAATTTCGGAAAATGATATTATTTTTTTTTATTGAAATGTGTGATAAGTTTTAATAAAATCTGTAGAACAATATTTATCATATAAAATCATCATAATAATTTATCTTATGATCTCATCATCATATGAGCTCCTTTCGACTTCGTAGAGCGTTATCTCTGTTGCACATTGCCTACGTAAACACTGATAGTCTGGTATTGGTCAAAAGTTGATCAAAACGGTCGACAAACGTCAAATAGTACCTATTTGCGAACGAGATAATGCTCTACAGACCCGAAATAAGCCGAAGTCTCCTTCCTAGGCTCGATGTGCAATATTTATTGTCGAGCACTGTACAATTATTATATCGTTGGTTTATTTATTTGCTTACAATAAAAATGACAGGCGAATCGTTCACGGTTATATGCCTAGTTTTTGACAGGCCGTGATGTACTTAGTACGGTATAATTATTTTCTGTGCAAGAATTATTAAAAATATTAACATTCTCCTCGGGTTAAGAAAGGTGGGTTTACAATTTATTTAGTTTAGTATTTTATTTTTTAACGACATCATTTTTATTCCACGAGAAATATTCTGGCTTCATATTATATTCTAAATCATTTTTCTGCCCGAGCTGCATTCCGCTTACATTTTTTGGCGGAAGCGCTGAGGTGCTTAAGTTTTATGTTAATGCCTTTCTCACTTAGCACTTGAATTATATTCTACTTTTACATAATATAAATAGGTGCTTGAGATTCTTTTTTAACAAGCATCTAGTAATCATATTTTAAAATTTTGGTAATCCTTATTATTTCAAATTAGTCATCACTCTAGCCAAAAAAAATAGTCCACTTCTGGAAAAAATCTTATTTACGTCATTAGGGGAGAATATGTCATAATCACCATACTTGGCGGGCGGTTTGTCGGTTGTAAAACTCGAGAACTGCTGGACCGATTTGGCTAATTTTAATTTTGAATGATTTTTGGAAGTCCAGGGAAGGTTTAAAATGTAAGAAAATATTAAGAAGTTGAAGGGAAATAGTAAAAACCACAATTTTATTTTCCCATACAAAGATAGATAGTCCGTATAAATCAAACCTTTGACACATTATTTCATTGTGAGGCAATACGAAATGCCGGGACAGCTAGTAATAAAATAAAAATTAAGTTTTATTCAAGTCTCGCAAGGTATACACAATCAAAGAAAGAGAGTCTTCAATTAAAAAAAAACCGCAGTAATAATTTCTATGAAAAATGTTGTCATAAGCTCCTAAATCTACAGAACCGCATTAAACGTTACAAATAATGGGCTATAAAAACCTTTATTTTGTATTATCTTCAGCACGCACCTAGTAATGTTCCAGACAGCTCTGATATATTGTCTTGACCTGACGCCGTCAACCCAAACACACAGTTGTATAGGTATTCGGATATTGGATCACTCTTAGAATATCGCACGTATGTGCTCAATTTCCCATATCCGGCCATATTTTAAGAAAAGATTTCTCCAAGAGTGGCTTTTAGTTGGGATGTATTTACGGTGGGGTAAGTCTTGCGTTTCGGGCATATCCGGCGTGTGACACGCCCTTTACATTAGCCGGCTACGTATATTCTATATTAAGTTCACCGTTTACCCTGGTTCACAAGTTCAATAGTGTGGTGACGGTAAATCATTTCCTGGCAAGCTCTTTCGACCTGACGTGTGATAAAGGCCGGTGCTGCGAATTGAATATGTTACAACCTTGCCAGGTAAACCTTTTAACGGTCTATTGTTTTAGGCTGTTTTATTATTACGTAACTTCACGCCTGTAATCCCCGAAGGGGTAGGCAGAGGCAAATGCATGCATTCAATCATACATGCAAACACCTACGATTCGCCGGTTACGTTTTGGAGTATATAACAGGTGGCGAGCCTGTTGCCATCTCCGGTCACATTACCAAACTTCGAGGTACTGGGAAACTTCCAGAAAATGGAAAAATTTCCAATAGAACCAGAGATAAAGGATTTTAAACAGTTATCTCTGATAGCCCCCGACCCGGGAATCGAACCCAGGACCTCCAGCGTAATAGTAGTGGCCTGGTACCACTAGTCTACTAAGTAAGTTTTTTTTTATTATTCTTCATTATCTGTATGTAATATTGCAGGAAATGACAGACTTAAGTCCCTATCTTACCAGGACATCATGGCGACGTCGACTCCACATTTCCAAGCTGTATGCTTTATATAGCTTTGATCCTATGGCGTGTGATGGCGTCGGAATGTTTCAATCCCTCACACGCGATTGCCCTTTAACCTTCACGAGGTCATTGGTGCATCTCGTGGGAGACCTGCCTACACTTGTTCTTCCAAAACGCGGTCGCCGTTCGAGAACTCTTCTGCGTCAACGGCTATCGGTCCTTCAAGCTATGTGCCCTGCTCACTGCTATTTGAGTTTCGCTATTTGGAAAGCTATGTCAGTTACTTTGTAGATCTCCTAATTTCTAATTCGACCTCGCAGGGAAAATTCTAGCATAGCTAGCCATTGCTCTTTGAAACTTCTACCATCTTATTTATTAAAATTACAGAATTTATTATGATCGAAATGATTGCTTTATTATCTATACATCTATAAAAATAATTAAAATTAGAGTGTCTGTTTGTAATACAAACATAACCGCTTTTTACTAAATGCATATGTATACACGGTACATATACCAAAACAACATGTTTTCCAAATTTTGTCTGCCTGTTGTTGGGCTAATATCGGAAACGGCTGGACCGATTTCGATGGGATTTTCACTGGCAGATAGCTTATGTACTAAGGAGTAACTTTTGGCTACTTTTCCGGGTAGATCAGACTGTACAATCATAAATTCGAACGCGGGCGAAGTCGCGGGCGCAGCTAGTTAGAAACATAAATGTGTACATTAAAAATGTATGCCCAGAAATAAGTAAGGATGGACGGAGCTCGATTAAGTTGTTGAAAACAAACAAATTAATAACCCGTTCCCGACTCTGCAATTTCTGTGGAACTGAAAGCAAAACACTTTATACTTAACAGGAAGTGAAGTTCTAAACCGTGTTATTTACTCATCACGATTTCAAAGCTAAGAAACTAACATGCTTTGCTGTCTGCATGTACTCAGCAAGCCGCAAAAGTTTGTGAAGTTGCCTCATTAATAATATAGCACAAAAGTGTGTTGCTTCCGTCTCACATAATGCGTGTTTACTTACCGATGTCGGGCCTAAACAGTTCAAAAGTGAAATGCGCTTTAATTAGACACGGTAACTTTTATAATGAGCGATTACAGAGTTTAAGGTGAATACCTTTTGAAGTTTTAATACCTTTTGTATCTTCTCTGCCGTACGTTCCAAATGTACAGGCGAGCATTTTTTTCACATGCCATTAGATATCCCTTATAAAATTTACAAATGTCACCTCAAGAATAATCCTCGGAACAATAACTTGAAAGAAAGAAAGAAAGAAAATATTTTTATTTCGAATAGAACCTTTACAGATACTTTCAAAACGTCAAAAAATCATATATTATCTTGAGTGAATAACCATTACATACAGTAAAAACAAAAACAAACATTAATAGTAAATTCAAATTAGAATTTAAAGTACTTAGTTAAAACATAATAAACCCAAAATTTTTAATTCCTTCCATGATGATAACTGAAGAAAAAGAAAAACTTATTCGTCAAGATCAAGGTTATTCACTTAGTAGAAAAGCTAAGAAACTAACATGCTTTGCTGTCTGCATGTACTCAGCAAGCCGCAAAAGTTTGTGAACTTGCCTCATTAATAATATAGCACAAAAATGTGTTGCTTCCGTCTCAAATAATGCGTGTTTACTTACCGATGTCGGGCCTAAACAGATCAAAGTGAAATACGCTTTAATTAGGCACGGTAACTTTTATAATGAGCGATTACAGAGTTTAAGTTGAATACCTTTTGAAGTTGAATAGCTTTTGAAGTATTCCGACTTTAAGTAGAGTAGTTGTGGCACTTTGACCCGTGCGAAATCTAGATTGAAAAGGGCTAATAAGCTTATGTGATTAAAGAAAGGAAGAAACCTGCCTGTAGACTGTTGCCTCTAGGATTTTGGAAAGAAAGGGCAGTATTGAGATGGGCTTATACTGATTTAATTCACAGGGGTTGTTAATTTTTGGAATTGGAATCACAAAAGCCTTTTGCCAGATCAAAGGAAATTCCCCAGACGTGATTGAAAAATTAAGGATATGAGGTAGAACAGGAAGTAAAGAATGGAGAATGGGCATAATCATAGCACGACTTACATCATCGCTGCCAACTGCATAAGACTTTATAGATTTTATAGTTTTTAGAATATCATCTACAGAAATATTGCAAAACGAAAAAGAGACAATAAAGGGTGAAGGCAGAAGAGATATTTCTAGCAGGGTGTTAGCTTTAACTGGAGGATTGAGAATAGGAGTGCAAGAAAAATGATAATTGAAATCAGTCGCTGTAAAGGGAGAACTAACAGGTGTTTGTACTGATTTGTCAATACCGCGTGATTTCAAAAATTTCCAAATTTCAGCTGCCGAAGAGGTTTTAACATTCTCCAGGATGTAATTGCGCTTGGCTGCTCTCACCAACTGATTACACCTGTTACGAGCAACTTTATAGAGACACCACTTTTCATCACATCTGTCACCCTTAAAGGCACGAAAAGCTCTGTCTCGACGAGACATGGCTATCCGTATGTCCCTAGTGATCCAAGGAGCTGGAGGACGCTTCAATCTGACGGCTACATAAATATTAATAGTAAATTAAAATTAGAATTTAAAGTACTTAGTTAAAACATAATAATCCCAAAATTTTTCAATTCCTTTAATGATGATAACTGAAGAAAAAGAAAAAACTTATTCGTCAAGATCAAACTTATTCACTTAGTAGAGTTCCAAGTGCAGTCACTACTGAGAAGAACTCTGCTTCCCAAAAAACCCAGTGAGCTCTTTTAAATGAGAGCTTAAATCTAGTACAGATTATCGTGAAAATCAAATAATGTGAACGTCCATAGCATAGATGCAAATAAACTGCTATCTACTAAATGAGATGTAGCTCCTGCAAACCAGAACAGACATTGGTCTGTTCTGGTTTGCAGGGAACGGGTATGACGCATGTGACAGCCATTGCCCTCCTCAACCATTTTAGAGGGAAGTGAGCACTTGCTATAGTCACAGTCTAAAGAAAACGAACGTGTTATTTAGTTATTGTTCCTAGGAATAATCGTAGAACTTTGACAATCAACGAAAATACTATATCCAACAACAAATATTGCGCTTCGACCTAAAGAAGGAGACTTCGGCTTATTTTGAATCTGTAGAGCGTTGTCTCTTTCGCACCTTAACTATGTGACGTTTCTCGACCATTTTAATCAAGTTTTGATCAATACCGGACTCCTCATCATCACTGGTCTTCGCGCGCAACATACGCGCGACGCGGATGCAACACCGGGGCATCTCCCTCTGCTGCAGCTTCTTCTGCCCTGCGGCTGCAGGACGGCGCTTGGCACCCCTTGGGGGCTGTGGTAGAGGAGGTGGGCACCGTGGACTCTTGTCACCATGGCATTGGCATCAGGACCAGCATACCGGACTATCAGTGCTTACGTAGGCAGTGTACATCAGAGATAACGCTCTACGAAGTCGAAACTAGCCGATTGTCTCTTTCGTAGGCTCGATGTGCAATATTTCTTGTAGACACTGAAAATATTAGTAACAAGCAATAATTTTTAAAGACCAAATTCAAAGGAGTTATTTAGAGATCTATTAAGTTTCATCAGTTTGTCATGACCTCTTTAATTGTTTGATATTATTTCGCATTAACACATGCTTGTGAAATATATTTTATTTTTAAAGAAAAATGGAAAGAAAAATTTGACTTCAGGCGAGGCTCGAACTCGCGACCTACTGGGAATCTAGTCCAGCCGCTCTTCCAATTGAGCTACTGAAGCCCTGCCCGATTTGTCAAATCTTTCCTTCACATCTATTGCATTGCTTTATGGTAGCAGTAGCGCCATCTATTACCAACTATGCTAGTTAGGCAACCGATTCCCAGTAGGTCGCGAGTTCGAGCCTCGCCTGAAGTCAAATTTTTCTTTCCATTTTTCTTTAAAAATAAAATATGACCTCTTTATTTTGAAAATTGAGGCTCCTACATTTCTTCGAGAAGAACTTCGCCGCAAGAGTATGACGTTGCCTTGTCAATAATATAGCACATAAGTGTTGTCTCCGTTCCTAGACGTCTATTGCTGGACTAAAGCCTTGTTCGGTTGACTGACGGCAATATTAAAAGAATTGTCCTCTACTGGTAGGAAGTGGGGTCGTCTCCACTGCCTACCAGTAGAGGAGAACGTCCCGGCACTGACATTTAGGTGAAATCAAGAGGTCTCAAATAGTCTCAATACAGATAATAAGTAATATGCTGTTGAAATAAATCATGTTTCGGATTTATCTCGCGTATATTAAACTAAAATGATTATTTGAGAATCGAACCCGACGTTTTGGTCGCTTTTCAGCTTCCGTGATCTCGGGCAGACTGCGGTGGTAATTTTCTGACAGCAGTTTGAAAATTTTTTAAATAATCATTTTAGTTTAATATACGCGAGATAAATCCGAATACTAGTTTTATTTCATTGAGTGCAGCTCTCGAAAACCTAAGAACATACTATAATATGCTGTTATTACTGCTTCCTAAGCTGTTATATCTCTATGCCAGAAATGAGAGAGGGCGTACATTTCTATTAAACTGGTTACTACAACTACAACTATACAGTAACTTCTTGCAATAATCCATAAAAATATAATATATATACAAAATACATAACTCTATCATTTTGCCTGTCCTAATAATCTTAACCTATATTGTAGCAACATTGGTTGATATAATCCAGATACAAAATGTAAGTTTATTTGGATAACTGTATACATTGAAAGATAATTATGTCCGGATGTTTGTAAAAGTAAGAGGCTAATCGCTGATTGTTTGAAAGACAATCCTTCAATTAATGATATAGTTTTACCCGCTTTCCTTATTGATATCAATTAATAATACTGTTGTGTTCACACATATATGGGAGTCGACATAATATGTCTAAGCTGCCACGAATCAGCGACAAAATTATACACATATGACATGTGGGTCATAATATATGTTCGGGCTCTTGAGGTATTTCCAACTACATACAGATAATGCGAAAGTAATGTAATAGGTTAGGTTAGGTTAGATCCCACTGCAGAATCATTTCGTTCATCCAGATATGCTGCAAATCTAATTACAATTAAGTAATACGCATATTTTTAAATATAGACAATATATAACCACTAGGTTGCCTAGCAAAAAATGGCCGCAAGTATTTTTTATATTTTTTTTATCTTTAACAGCCAGCAACTCAAGCTAAATATGCGTAAAAACTAGGTTTGCAGCATAATATTGTATGTAGATGAACGAAATGATTCTGCAGTGGGATCCTAACCTATAGTAGATACACAGCATCAAATATGTTCAATATTTAAGACAACCACATGGGTGAAGATTCAATTGCACTTAACATTAGGTATGTTATGTAACGACTGCTTATAGATATTTACACAAAAACCAGAGGCCAAAATAAATCTATTGATGTATTGCCACCCTAATTTTGCCTCTGTGATAGAATTAAGAAATTACATTTGGTACTATAAAATCGGAATACTGTAGAGATGAACACTACCATTTGGAGACACACCCTTGGGCTCCGATACTGGAATACTACCACTTGTAGCTAAATATCGTTACTGCTTATTCAACGCTGTTTAAATAACCTTGGTTGTGTTAAATATTCAGCGGTCAAAAGAGAGGGCTATGCTCGGCGTTTCCCTACTGGATCGAATATGAAATGAAGAAAACCGTAGGCGAACGAAAGTCGCTGACATAGCCAAGCAGATCTCAAAGCTGAAGTGGCAATGGGCAGGGCACATAGCTCGGAGAACCGATAGCCGCTGGGACAGAAAGGTTCTCGCGTGGAGACCACGTATCGGCAAGCGCAGCGTAGGGCGTCCACCTGCAAGAAGGCTGCAGGTATCCGCTGGATGCACGTCGCTTCCGATCGGTCGGCATGGAGGTCATTGGGGGAGGCCTATGTTCAGCAGTGGACGTCCTATGGCTGATATGATGAAATAACCTTACCATAACAACATTCCCCAACAAGAAAATTTCTAAATAGAGAAACAGAAATAACCACGAACATATTTCAAACATCCAATTTAATCTACCGCATAAGCTTGAACAATATTAACTGAACAATCCAGTAAATAGATCTTAACGGTGGAAGGAAAATGGAGTGACTTAAGATGCATTGCGCGTTACAAGGACAAAGAAAGATTTGCCGCGTGACGCCATTTTGTGCTGATTGGCGAACAGTAAACTTGGCTTAAATGTTCCTCTGTTTTCTCTTTGTATGCGTCAGTTTATCTTGAAGCTTTAGAAAATGGCGGTCTCGATATTAATGCATTGATTAATTTTATCAATGTGCCCAGTTGTATATTCAGTGTTTGCTATTATGACTAAAAGCAAACACTGAATTTAGTACTGAAACGGCTTTGACCGCGTCAGACACATTCGTATTTAAATGTTGTCAATCGTTTGAAAATAGCTATTAATTTTATTGAAGTATATATATAATAATAATGGCAACCCATTATACGTCCCACTGCTGGGCACGAGTCTCACCCCTTTTTGGGAGGCCTGGAGCTTACTCCACCACGCTGCTCCAATGCGGATTGGTGGAGGTGGGTGGGTTAGTGGCCAATCCACTGTCGGATGTTTTCAAACCGCCCATAAGGCCTCCGACAAGTTTTAACGACTGCTATCCATCGATAGCAACCGGGACCGACGGCTTAACGTGCTCTCCGAAGCACGGAAACGCGCATTTAATTTGCCACTAGCGGTCACCCATCACACTACCCGACCGCGCCCGTAGTGCTTAACCGAGCAGATCGCTTACGATCTACACCAGCCGCTGGGCCATGCGCGCTTCATCTACACCAGCCGCTGGGCCATGCGCGCTTCGAATTCTTATTGAATTATTGAATTTCTTATTGAAGTATAGGTACTTCTTAAATAACGATTTATTTCAAATCTGACCTAACCCGACCAAAACAAGGCCAACCAATCGCAGGTAATTTTGTTGGTATTTCGTTTTCCAGTCGGTGAACAAATTGGAAACTGTTAGAATATGAATGATGATGCTTAGGCGAGTATAATCTGAAACTACTCTCTTTCGCTGGTGAATAGAGTTCAAGTAATGAAACTCGAAGGTGTTGGTACCGTTTTTTACTTTTTTTCACCTATGCCTTAATTACAGTGTTCAGCGGTACCATATTCAAGTTACGTGAATTAACTACTACATATGATGAACATGATATGAGTCCTGTAGTTTCTCCCACAGAGTCAAATCAACCTACACCTTAGGAGTGTCAATTGCATCTACGTTGTAGTTCTCATATGGATGTCTAGGCCGCAGTATTCATTTACCTTCAACGTTGTTCCTTGCTTGCAGTACTGTAACTTAACAAATCAGAAGAATATTTTGCATTCGTATCTGCATATTCAATGAATCCTCAGCCTAATGCTACCTATAACTTATTATCCAATAAGAGCCAAAACGGTCACAAAATGGTTTCTTTTCCAAAGAAATTATCTTACTCTTCTTTATTTTAAAAGAATAAAATGCACTTCAATGATTCTTAAATAAGTGAATTGTAGTAACCAGGAGTAAAATATTTCAACCAACAAAATAAATCAACAGGCGGTTCCTTTTCGCCATCGCTGGCTGCTGTGATGTAAAAGTGAAGGCTTTTAAAATACATTCCTTTACAAAGGAATATTCTTTTAGTAAAAAACTGATCTACAACTCTCTATCTCTGTAATTTATTAGAAATTCTGGTGAATATTTACATTTCTTGAATAATGCTGGTTACATATACCTATATAACGTTTTACTTTCAGTTTACTTTATTACCATTATTTAGTTTTTGCTTTCAAAGTGTTATCTTGTATCGCTTGTTATATATAATAAATAATATATGTACTAACACTTATACTTCAAAACGTAGAGTCATTTCTGATACATAACTAAATCTTAAAATAATAATGTCACTTGGAGCTCTACACTCCCGTTTTTTAATGAAATGCCGTTGTTGCCAAATAGGCATGTAGTTTATAATGGATCGTAAGGATAGAGTATCTACACTACATTACATGACCTATCACGTATTAACGACCCTGTTGGTCCAGCGGTGTGAGATGACCGTTTGATTCGAAGGGTCGCGGGTTCGATTCCCGCACCGCGACAAAATATTTGTATAGTCTATAGATATTTGTTTCGGGTCTGGGTGTTCGTATATATGTTGTATGTGTACAACGACACCCACGACACAGGTTTATACCTACTGTGGGGCTGTGAGTGTAAGAGTATTTATTTATTTATCAAGCTATATAATGTAGTGTATCTTCTAGATAATTCTGTCTAGATATCTACACAAAAACCAATGTCAGGAATAGGCCTAACTTATCTTGTCTTGTCGCTGTGGCAGAATTTCCATATAACAAAAATATAATCGTGCTAAACGCTACCATTATATAGATACTCGTACAATTATGAAGAGCTCATTATTAATGACACGAGCTTACAAAACGCAACGTAGTATGTTTCAAATTATTTCAACAATCAAATGCATGTTAATAAAACTCAAATGAGCAATACGGTACATTTTCATTAGTTCGCCCGTGCTATTTAGAATGTGAATCTCAAAAGCAATTAGAACTCTGCTGTGTGTAAATGTATTAAATTGGCTTTAGTAAATTTCATTTAGCACAACGGTTTCAACAACACCACTAGATATTTGCACACACGTGTATCAGTAGGAATATGTTAACAGTTTTATACGGCACTGATTGATCAGTTTTGAGGGTTCCGTAGTAAACGAGGAACCCTTATAGTTTCACCATGTCCTCTGTCTGTCTGTCTGTCCGTCCGCGGTTTAGCGCAAAAAGTATTGATACTAGAGACTTGAAATTTGGCACAAGTTTACACGTAAATAACGCCGACAAAGTGGTAGAATAAAAACATGAGTTTTTTTTTAATTAGGGTATCACCCCTACATGTATAAATAAATATTTTTTAAATTTTCGTTTTTTTATATATTGTGGGATGTCGTTGGATAGGTGTTCCAAAAATGTTAGTGGTGTGCTAACATCATTTTTCGATTTAGTGAACTGTTAGTGACTTATTAAGCTTTAAAGTGACAATTTTCCTTAGAGTCAAGTGTCCCCCTCCCCCTCTACCAACTAAACGGCTGTTGTTAGAAACTCAAATGTTTCGGCAATAGTAGCCACATATAACGAAATTAAAAGGAAAACTATCAGACTTAAGTTGGTTCCCTAACATTAAAATTGCTAATAAATTAAACTTAAATTCACGCCTGTAATCCCCGAAGGGGTAGGCAGAAATAAATGCATGCATTCAAGCATACATGCAAACACCCACGATTCGCCCGGTTTTGTTTTGGCCCATGTAACAGGTGGCGAGCCTGTTGACATCTCCGGGCACATTACCAAACTTCGAAGTACTAAGAAATTTCCAGAAAATGGAAAAATCCTAATAGAACCAGAGATAAAGGACTTTACACCATTATCTCTGATATCCCCCTACCCGGGAATCGAACCCAGGACCTCAGCGTAGTAGTAGTGACCTGCTACCACTAGGCTACCGAGGCAGTTAAAACTAACTAACTATATTAAACACTGATTTAACTGTAAATCGATTTTTTTTTAACGAAGGTGGAAAACAAGCATGCAGGTGAGGACTGCAGCCAATAGACATCTACTTATTTTTCTGGTAGTAGAGCTCCAGTGACGGAGCTCGCGGGCGTAGGCACCACCGCATTACCTCATATACTTGCCGCTAAATCGTTCAGCACTATCGTGTTCCGGTCAGTGTGCACGCTTGTTTGCCACTTTTATTACATTAAAAAAAATCTATATAAAAACCAGAAGCCAAAATGCAGATGCGTTGCCACCCTTGAGACCTAAGTTGTTATGTCTCTGTTATAGTTATTACGGGACCATACATTACCATCTAACCGGAACACGACAGTGCCGAACACTACTATATATTTTTTTAGCCTTTATTGCTGTTTATACAATCTAGAATCTGAATACTAAAGTAAATAACATCTTAAACTTAAAGCACTAACCCTCTTATTCATAAACGTACATTAGATACGTTTTAGCTATAGAATGCTTTGTCTTTGTCAGTTGCATTGTCAAATGTGCAGGATAGAAAAAGACAAAGGAGAGATTAGCAACACTTTAGCTAAAATACGTTTATGAATAAAGGGGGGTTAATCTATAACTATAGTATAAAATTAATTACTAGTAATTTAACACTTATTATCGGTAACGGTTAACTAATGTTATTTTGTAACAGCTTGTCCTCTGACAAATGCCTCCTCCAATGACTTCCACTCCATCTTCTCCTTAGCGATACGAATCCAAAGTGGACCCGCTAATTTCTTAATATGGTCTTCACATCTCCTGAACGGTCCACCTCTGTATCTTTTTCCGTCTCGTGGATACCACTCTGGAATATTTTTAGTCTATTTCTCTTTTTTATCTCTAATCATATGACTTGTCCAGCACTATTTTAATTGTTTAGAAGCCATGTATGCATTTTTAAACTAAGTATTATGTTTAATTTCTTGTAATGATATTCTATATCTTCTTTTCACTCTAATTGTACTTCTTTCTATTCCATTCTGACACACTTTTATTTTATTTGCAAGTTGGTCTGTCAATGCTCATGTCTGGCAACACTATTATTTAGCGGCAGATAAATTAGGTAATGCGGTGGTGCCTACGCCCTTGAGCTCCTGCACTGAAAATCTACCCCCAGATTATAATAAACTGCTAACTGATAATTATGCTGACGACTGAAATCATTCAGTTCAACTGATTGACGCATTTTGTGCGAACGCGGTAATGACGTGAACTAACTTATGTGAGAATACTAGTGAAACTAAAAAAAAATAATTGACACAATTATTTTTTTTACGTAAACTGTATATGCTCCTACTGCTGAGAAGAGATGATGAGACATCTCTCATCATTTTAAAATTCACGGCTTACATGATGATGTAAGCCGTGATTACAAATTGTTTTATTGACTTAGCAATACGAAATGAATCCCTACATGTAATGAGTGAAATTAAACTATGCTACTTTCACAATTTCAACTCAAACAATTATTGAAATTAAAATATAAAACTAATTATTGTCTCTAAAATGTCTATCTCAATATTAATCTCAAATATTTCAACAATCAAATACAAACTTACACGTTAATAAAACTCAAATGAGCAATACGGTACATTTTCATTAGTTCGCCCCTACTATTTAGAATGTGAATCTCAAAAGCAATTAGACTCCGCTGTTCTGTGTAAATGTATTACATTGGCTTTAGTAAATTCCATTTAGCACTACAATGGTTTCAACAACTCCACTAGATATTTGCATACACGTGTATCAATAGAACTATGTAAACCTAATGTTAACAGTTTTCTACGGCACTAATTAATAAGTAATTGCTTCTTTAAGCTAGTAGGTATATACTAATCATATTAATTTGATTTATTTCTTAAATATAAGAGTTTCTAAGAAAAAAAATATTTTGATACTTATTGTCCTTTTAATATTTCGATAGCTTTCTGCTCTACCCTCTATACTTCATATCGATCTTATGTGAATAGACACTAAACATTATTTCGAGACCAGATACCACTACTGAGGATTTTTGTCTCGGTAATAAATACTTTAAGCACTTTCAAAAGTAATAAAAATATTTCAAAATTTTTGATGTTGAATATAATTTCTCGTCCACCTTAATACTAACCTTAGTATTTAGTATACACCGATTCAAACAACCAAACAAACGTGATCTGTAAATCATTATTTTAACAATGAAAAGGGAATTTTCATAACTGTACAATAATGCTAATTCACACAACCTCACATTTACAAACATAAGGAGATATGACGCCTAACTTTATCACGTGAGTGTAAAGTTACGTTAAATGGCTTTCCAAATACAGCTTTCACGGCACAAAGACGTTAAGCTGCGAAATGTATGCATTGAAAATGTCTCACAAAGTCGACATCCTTGTCATCCTGCTGGGATTTAAGGCTTTACCATAATATGTTCTGAATCTAGATCGGCATGACAAATATGACAGGGGTAACAAAGGAAGAAAGAAATAACCCTGTGCCCTATACAGAATATCAATTAAACCTAGAGAAGATTTATACAAATTAATAAGTATACAGATATTAAAAGACATTGCAGGCGTTTGGGCGGTAATCTTGAAAGAGGCGTATGGTGCTCTTATTTTATGTTACTTTCTTGGTGTATTTTTAAGTTATTTTGAAAAAAATTGTTGGAATTCTGTTTGATATAGGTTTATTACATTAACTGACTGGGTAATACTAACTTTTACGCTCCTTATATACGAATACGAAATATTTATTTGACACTGGCAGTATGCGTAACAGCGATGCTATAATAACTAAAAAAATAGACATAGCTCCGTAATAACTAACATAATACAAGCATAACGACTTTGGCGTAGGTCATAATCTTAACTTAGGTCTTTCCTTAGCGTTAAGGGGCTTCTCTGCATTTTTCCTACAGTTTTTGTGTAAATGTCTGTAGGCTGCAGTATGTAATTACCATGAATGTTGACTGCTTGCGGTTTGAATGCGACGATCATTACATAGAAAACTAACCAAGTGCGAATCAGACTTGCATGCTTAGGGATCGGTGCAAAAGAGTTTGTTTTATGTCAGTTTAAGTACAATAGACTTTTTATCCGTTTTACAGTATATAACTATTACTCAAGAACTATTTTTTGGATTATTTTCAAAATTTTAGGTACTGGATCTAAAATTTTCCTAAGAATTTCGGGGGGTGATTTGTATATATTTAATTTCAACTACATCGGCCAAAACTTTTCGAAAACAATAGCTGAGCGTATCTTCTACAATTTTGGAAATAAATGAGTAATAAATAACTATCTAATCATAAAATACGCTTACACTCACAGCTCCACACTAGGTAGGTATGAACCTGTGTCGTGGACGCCATTGTACATATATATAACACGTACACAAACACCCGAAACAATTATCTGTAGGCCATAGGCACAAATATCCGTCCCGATGCGGTGATCGAACCCGTGACCCTTCGAATCAAACGGTCGTTTCATACCGCTGAACTGATAGGTTATAATCCCACTGCAGAATCATTTCGTTCATTTAGATATGCTGCAAACCTAATTTTTATGCATATTTATAATCTAGAGAATATATCTATATACACTAGGTTGCCAATCAAAATTTAAATTCAATTATTTTATCTATAATCAGCAACACTTATTTGCAGCCGATATAATTTGGCTCCCGTATATCATAATAATGAGAAAAAAGTTATCGGGGCGCGACGGCAGCCGTGATTTTATTTCTACTGTTGCCGTGAGGTGAACGATATTTTATTGAAAAAAACAACTTTTTATTTTTTTTAATAAATATAAAAAAACAGAAACATTAAAAAATACTTGCGCCCTTTTTTTTGCTATATTATAAACTAGCGGCCCACCCCGGCTTCGCGCGCGTGCAATGTTACCTACCCTCTCCTATTCGTCTTAGCGTGATAATTATAGATAGCCTAAAGCCTTCCTCGATATCTTTTATAGTTTAGGCAGCGTACGCAAAATAAGTAACTTTTCTGGTTGATTTTTTACACCTTGTGTCCGAAACGTAGGTTTTCTTACGGAACCCTATTTTTTCCAAAATAAATTATAGCCTATGTTACCCGTGGAGAATTTTAAAAAACGGTCCAGTATTTTGAACCTATTCAATACAACCAAACAAACAAAGTTTTCCTTTTTATAATATTAGTGTAGCTAAATATGCGTAAAAAATAGGTTTGCAGCATATCTGGACGAATGAAATGATTCTGCAGTGGGATCCTAATCTTTAAGTGGCTCGACAAATCGTCAAGAATGAATGTATACTCTCATCAATAGGAGGAGTCTAACTTAAACATATTTATTTACTAAGTAGGAAACACAAAACGTAATTGATTACTACCTTGTCCTACGAATTCTTTCGCAGCAGTTCCATAAGACATTAAATCAATATTATACGGACAATATAAATAATTGCAAGGATTGATGTTCAGATTGTATAAATATTGAAGCGGTTAAATGAAATATTAATTAATACGTCAATATTGTCGGATATTTTCACCGTTGAATATTAAATTGAAAAGTTATAGTGGAATTAACATGTTTAAATTTAAAATTGGACGGTGATGACAAGTAAATTCGAGGCCTTGCTTGTTAAGTGCCAACAATATTTCAGTGCAGCGTATAACAGTTTATTTTTATAACATATGTGTACATATTCGCTTTCAGGTTGATTGATTCAATGGAATGAAATGAAATGAATTGGAAATCAGTAAATTAGTTCAATTTTGAATTTATTGTTTTTTATCTGTACGTCTTCATACTCATTTGTTTAAAGAAACTTACCCATGATGAAGAATAGAAACTGACCCCTAACTTATGATGGTTTATCCAAGTACCTGTTTAATCGATTTTTTACTGATAGGTTAGTATCCCACTGTAGAATGATTTCGTTCATCCAGATATGCTGCAAACCTAATTTTTACGCATGTTTATAATCTAGAGAATATATATCCTATCAATAAAATGGCCGCAAGTAATTACTTAAATATTTTTTTGCGAAACAGTTTTTTTTTAATTTGTTTTTTCAATAAAATATAATCCATTTCGCGGAAAATGTATGAATACTGAAAAATCACGGCTTCCGTTGCGAACTTGGCCGCCCTTACATATTTTCGTTCCGCCCCGATAACTTTTTACGTCCATAACGTACATGTATTATTTATATATCAAATTAAAGTTATTTTTTTTCTCATTATTATGATATGCGGGAGCCAAATTGAATCGGCCGCAAATAATAGTTGCAGGTTTAAAGATAAAATAATTAAAAAAAATACTTGCGGCCTATAAGCAACCTAGTGGATATATTTTCTCTAGATTATAAATATGCGTAAAAAATATTTCTATTCTCTACATAACAGGGCCGCGCGCGGCCGATGACGTCATCGTCCTCGCGCGTCTGTCGCAAGCCACGGCAGCGGTTTCATATATTTTCAAACTGCATCTATAGTCGGCGCGGCCGCGATTGAACGCGACCCACGAAATTGCAAATTTAAACTATGATATCACTAAACATAGACAGTATTTTTTTTATTTGACTGATGGTAGAGCTCTAGTGGCGAGGCTCGCGAGCGTAGGTAACACCGCATTTCCTAACATACTTGCCGCTAAGTGGAAGTGTTCAGTACTATCGTGTTTCGGTCAGGTGGTACCGACGGTGGTATACAATGTACGGCCCTGTAATTTCCATCACAGAGGCACAACACCTTAGGCCTCAGAAGTGGTAACGCATCTGCATTTTGACCTTGGTCTTTGTGTGGGTGTCTATAGGCTGCAGTCATCACTTAACATCAATGTGGACTGCATGCTTGTTTGCCACTTCCATTACATAAAAAAAAATATAGACAGTAGGTGTGCTTTACTGCAAAACGTATGCATTTGCACGTCGAATACATAAACGAAACTTAACGGTTTATTTTACGATGCCATACCATATAATTACTACTATTGCGCATTCAAAAATACGTTTAAAACTATAAAAATATTCTCATGTGAATATAAAACTGTTCATGCTATATTTAATTTCGTTGTTTATATCATGTTGCATGCATTTCCTATACTGAAAGCTTCCTCAGATAGAAGCAGCTTGTTGGTGGTTTAGCTTGAATTTGCATTGACTTTGAAATGATGATGACAATTCAATATCAATGTTGTAACTAATCGACACTTCATATACATGCACAATTCAGCTGAAAGAGATCCACTGCTAGACAAAGACTACCCCAGAGACGCCCAGAGCAGTGTTGTTTTTCTTTTTGTATAATTGTACCTATGTACCTAATCGTCAGGTAATTTTGTATCGTCATGTCTCTGAGCTGTCCAAATAAATGTTTTCTTTCTTTCTATTGCGTCATTAAGGGGGAAAATGCCATAATCATCAAACTTGGCTGGCGGATTGGTGATCGCAGTCGCGGTAGTCTTTATCGCGGAACGCTGCCCATCTCACATTATTATATCTACTACGGGCAGTAGTAGATATAATAATGTGAGATACTGAATGGTTTGACCGTCATTATTCGGTTGATTAACAGAACTGGAGGAAAAGTTCTCCTCTCTCTTCAAATTAAAAACCAAACGATGCAAATAAAATCCAATCTAGAAATTAAAAAAAAAACGGCAGGAAAAATCTGACTTCGGGCAGGAATTGGGGACTTCGGTAGCTTAGTGGTAAAGCGGCTGGACTGGTTATCTTGAGATCGCAGATTCGATTCCTGCCCGAAGTCAATTTTTTCTTTCCGTTTTTTCTTTAATTTCTAAAGTACTTAAGTTACTTGCATGTTTTATTGCGAAAAATGAATAGTACAAAATCCAATCCGCCGTAAACTCTTCATACGTCCGCCGAACAAAAACAGCGGGTACGACAAAGTAAAAAACATACAATAGACTAAAGACCACAGAACAAAACATACAGGTATAATTAATGGTACCGTGATATTATAAAACGTCATTGACAAAGTAGAGGGATTTGTATCACATGTGGCGTCGGCTTCGTCGGCGCGGCCGCGCGTTATTATTGATAAAATGTATTTTGTATGAAATGTGTGTTACTGTGTCTTCATTTTTTATTGAGAGTTGTTTATGGCATTACGTTTTCAATGTTTGTTTTCAGCAAAATGTATTTTTTATTTTGATTTTCAAATTTACAGTATCACAAAATCTTTTAACAGTAATAATGGCAACCTATTATACGTCCCACTGCTGAGCACGAGTCTCTCCCCTTTTTTTTGAGGCCTGGAGCTTACTTCACCCCGCTACTCCAATGCGGGTTGGTGGAGATACGGGTTAGTGGCCAACCCGTTGTCGGATGTTTTCAAACCGTCCATAAGGCCTCCGACAAGGTTTAACGACAGCTATTTATCGATAGCAACCGGGACCGAAAGCTTAACGTGCCCTACAAAGCACGGAGACGCATTTTAATTTACCACTAGCGGTTATCCATCACACACCCGACCGCGCCCTTAATGCTTAACCGAGTAGATTGCTTACGATCTACACCATCCGCAGGGCCATGCGCGCTTCGCCTTTTAACAGTACAGGAGTATAATGAAGCTTAACTAATTACTCTGTTTCTAAAAACTGTTCGAATAAATGCTATGTTTATCTGCTACTTGGTCCGCCGGACAAATTGGGAGTCCGATAAAATTCAAAACATCAAATAGAACAAAACCTACAGGTATATTTGATGAGTGATTGTTGCCGGCAGCGTGGCATTATAACATGTCATTGACAAAGTAGCGGGGATTTATTTAGGGTGTCGTATAATTTGAAGTGTGACTTTCAACTTCCGTATATTGATAAAATTTGTTTTATGTTTTGTAATATATATCTGCCGCCAAATGGTACCTATTGTTCAACACTATCGATTATGGATTCAACGGCGTATAAAAAATTATACACTTGTCTTTGTAGGCCCACTACTCAATCATCAGCATTTCAGCCGAACGTATTATTGTGTATGGTTCACTATTCGTATGCTCTGAGCCCAAAGTGTAACCAGCTATACCTGCTGTGCAACTGCTGATTTGAAAATATTAGAACTAAACTGCCTCGGTGAATTTTTGAAACTAGGTCAATACTGCTACCTGAAATCTTGGTTCGGCCCCCAAGTTAGCGTACTCTCCTCAGGTTGAGTGACATATTATATGCTTACTTCTTTAAAGATGATCCTCAGTACTCGAGTAGTTCCTTCTCGTGCCTGATTATTATTACCAGTTTCGCATCAATAAAACATCAGAAATAGTATATCGTGCCGCAAGTGACAAAAATACGACATTTCTTCTCACGTGTAAAATAAGGTGACAAACACGTGGGTGTAGGAGACAGAAATGGGGACTACTAAATAAGATGTCATCCAAAATAAATAAATTTTAATCAAAATAACTTTATAATGTCCAAAATTTATGTGTGAAACACATTCACTTAGGTGAGAAAGAACTGAAAAATGATTTCAATGTTCAATCCGTACTTGAGGAAAAATGAGCTACTTATTACCGCTTGACATGGACAAAAATACGAACTGTCTGCATTGTCAGCAGATAAAAATTTAACTACACGAAAAAAAAAATTGTTATTTGGATCATTCTTCACGTTACTGATCATATTGCCAGTTCGGGAAGTATTTTCACTTGCACGACTTGTTCAAATGACGCACGTAGGTATTCCATGTATGGTCCGAATCACTCTCAGAGGACAGCCAACAGACTTTGCAGTCTATGTGTAGTGTATACGCGCTCACCGCTAAAATCTACTCAAAATGTGCGTAATATTTTATTTCCTCACAACAACACCAAATTAAATCAAAAGTCATCGTTATAGTCATTGCTAATATTTTTTAAGGAACATCAGAAAATCTTCAAAATAGAGATTGCTGCTTTGAGCTGATAGTAGATAATTAAAATTACTTCGTTGACGTCGCTTTTGTTGGCGCATTATAATATTGAATGCGCCAAATGAAAGTTGAAAAGAATGATGACGATATAAATTTAAGAGAGTATAGACATACATACTCTTCACGTTTATGATAAAATTGCAAGTTCAAAAAGTAACTGTCTCGACTTGTTTCAATAACAAACGTAGGCCCGTGTATGGTCCGAATCACTCTCAAGGGACAGGTAGCAGACTTTGCATACACAATACATTTGGATACCGACGACGTTAACGGGAAATTAATTAACATAAGAATAGGACAACCGTGTCCGTGTCCTTGCCCAACAAATCATTCAGCATCATTAATTAATGCGAAAGATACTGTAAGACAAAGTTTTTTTTATTTATCGATGGCTAACAAGCATGCAGTTCACACTGATGTTAAGTTAGGACTTCAGCCTATAGACAGCGATATAAAGACCAGAGGTCAAAATGCAGATGTTTTGCCACCCCTGAGCACTTAGTTGTTATGTCTTTGTGATAAATTATTATGGGGCCATACATTATCATCTAACTGGAACACGATAGTGATAAACACTACTATTTGGCAGCAGATAGATTAGATATTAGATAGATTATAATGCGATGATGCCGACGCGCTGGAGCTCCTGCACGGGAACTCTACCACTAGTAAAAAGATTCCCATAACGATGTTGCCGTAGTCCAACCACTTATCTGAACATATTTCAAGTCAACTCCTTAATTATATTGTGTTAACATTCCCAAAAAGACCCTTGAAGTTTCATAGATAGTAGCGGTTATATCAACAGGCTCAACTGTATTTACATATGACAAAAAAATATATCCTCTTCATGGGCGGCTGCATGCATACATTTTTTTTTTTGAATATTGCTCTTATTTTTGGGCGGGAGCCCCCAAATACCAATCTTGGTCAATTTGACTCCCTACAAATACGCGCCGTTCCTATTGTTAACGATCCAGGACTTACTGACAGGTTCGAACATCTGAGCCTGCGCAGAGACATTAGGAGTCTGTGCGTGTTGTACTGTCTCTACAATGGTGAGTGCTCTGCTGAACTGTTTGGCATGGTGCCACCGTCTCTTTTCCTACACCGTACTACCCGCCGAAGAGAGAACTTCCACTCTCACCGACTGGACACCTGGCAGTGCTCCACGGTGCGGTTTTCACGTTCGTTCCTGAACAGAACGTGTAAATTGTGGAACGAACTTCCCTCTCAGGTGTTCCCTAGGTATTACAATATGGGGTTCTTCAAAAACGGCGTCAAAAGATTGTAACTAGGGCTTGCAGCACGTTGGCAACTCCCTTGGTGTTGCAAATGTTCATAGGCGACGGTGACCACTTTCCATCAGGTGGCCCGTTTTCTTGTCTGTCAACCTTCAGACATAATAAAAAAAAAAGTAATGAAGGAGGCAAATGAGCATCCAGTTCACATTGATGTTAAGTGATGGCTGCAGCCTATAGACACCCACACAAAGATCAGGGGTCATAATGCAGATGCGTTACCACCCCTGACACTTTAGTTATTAGGTCTCTGTGATAGGTTTTACGGAGCCATACATTTCTTTTTTTTCTGCCGCCTACGCTTATGGTTCCCTTATCCATGGTGGTCTAAATTTTAACTCTTCTGATAAATAGATCCGTAGAATTAGATAGTATCCATACCTACAAGTAATATAATTCATGTTAATTTTCCGTTTCCGCCCTTTAGGTATACGAAGCGAAATATCCTCCACTCCCGTAGTGCGAATTATTCTACCAAAAAATATGCTAACAAGTTCATAAAATAGCCAGTGTAAAGATATAAAGCCAAACATTTTCCGGGTAAAATAAAATGTTATCAGGTATTGACGTAATCCTTCAACTCGGACCGTCCACCCTAATAAGGTTGCCACCATCAACGCAACCATAAAAGGACACAGAAGCGGAGACAAAAAAGGTCAATTTAACATTATTGGTCCCAGCCCTCGCTCTAGTAGCTACTCGGAGGAGAATTCGCATAAAATTTAATATCCAACTGCTATTCGTATGCTCTGAACCCGAAGTGTATTGTCTTATATAGTTTCGATTATGGCTTCCTGTGGAATAATAAGAGCAAGCTATTAAGTTGGACCGTTGCCTGTAATAGTTGTGATAATAACGTTTCAGAACGATATCGCGTTCCCACGCGATAAGGATATGATGTAAGTTTTTCAGTGTATACAAGACTCTATGATAAGATTTCCGTTTGCGTGGATACTATTCAGCTAAATGGCGCAGGTTGTAAAGTTTTTTGCGTAATGAAGGTAGAGCCGCATTGGAATCATCGCGCTGTTTGTGTTTTGCCTAAAACACGCGGTTGAGTGTCCTGCCAAAACTCAGGGCACTACCAGGAAATTTGGTTTTACATTTTTTCTTTTTTTATGTAATGGAAGTGTCAAACAAGCATGCAGTTCACATTGGTGTTAAGTGATGACTGCAGCCTATAGACACCTACACAAAGACCAAGATCAAAATGCAGATGCGTTACCACTCCTGAGGCCTAAGGTGTTATTCTTCTGTGCCGGATATTACACAGCCGTACATTACCACCTGACCGGGACACAATAGTGCTGAACACTACCATTTAGCGGCAAGTATATTTCCGTCACTGGAGCTCTACCACCAGTACTACGTTAAGCGAATACTACGATATTGAACACTGAGACCAACTAGATGATAAAATTTAAAATTCTATGGGGAGCAGTATTCTGTTACCATGCATAAAACTAGCAAGCACCTGACATTGGATTAGGTAAAAGAAAAGAAAGAAGTAAATAGTGATGAGACTAGGGATAAGTCCAGCTAACTAATTAAACATCATCTCTCCCTCCGCGTGTGAAGCGCGACAGAGGGGGCGGATGGTTCGGGGGTCGAGGTGTACCTCGTTCCCCGGGCCTATCTGCCCCCGAAGCGTCGGGGGCGTGATCAAATGCTGGCATGCAGTGAACTCACTATGCTCGGAGACCAAATAAGACCGGTCTAGAGATTATGTAACTTGCAACATTTAGCCTAGGTTGCCCCACAATATTTGTTAAAGACATTGTAACTTTAACGTTAAAGTTATTGTAACTTAAAGAAATCTGTTAAAACTTTAACAAATATCTTGGTGCAACCCAGGCCTAGAGGTATTTCTAAACATTACCATAAATATTACGGCAATTTGTTTTGTATTTAAAACGTTTCCTTAACTATCGATTGGCGATCGCAATAGCGATAGTTTCATCGCAAGACGGTACTGCTCATCTTGCGTTATTACATTTACTAAACCCCATTGAAATGGTTTTACCGCCATTATTCGGTTGACTGACTGCACTAGTGGAAGACATCTCTTCCAGTAGAAGACAATTCTTTCACTAGTAGGCGTAGTAAATATCATAGTGGACAGTTAATGTTTATAAATATAATATCGTGTGAACGAATAAACATTTTGCGATCGTAATGGATCAATGCTCGCATCCGATGTAATATTGGGTCGCAGGTCATTAATGTCCAAACGATCGAATGACAATATTTTGGCCGTAATTAAATTTTATACCTACCAAAATTGATACTCTATTATTTAATGGATAGACGAACGTAATCGGGAAATAAAAATGTTACATTACCTTTCACATTAGGTCTATATGGACGTCCAATGATTGGTGGTCCAATAGTTAACCATATGACCAAAAAATGCATAATTTATTAAAATGTGGGCTGTACAATACACACCATTATGTTACAATATACAATTTATGTTAATTTTTTTTAGAGTTATATATAAAAAACGTAACTTCACGCCTGTAATCCCCGAAGGGGTAGGCAGAGGTAAATGCATGCATTCAAGCGTAGATGCAAACACCCACGATTCGCCGGTTACGTTTTTGGCCTATGTAACAGGTGGCGAGCTTGTTGACATCTCCGGGCACATTACCAAACTTCGAGGTACTGGGAAATTTCCAGAAAATGGAAAAATCCCAATAAAACTAGAGATAAGGGACTTTACACCATTATCTCTGATGACCCCCTACCCGTGAATCGAACCAAGGACCTCAGCGTAGTAGTAGTGGCCTGCTACCACTAAGTTAGCGGGGCAGTTTATTATTTATCGTTTTGTGTTATGTATCAAAATTAGTAATAAATCGTAGAACAAAATTAAATGTTGTTGGGATAGATGTAGAGAGGCTGCCTGTAAGAGGTGATGCGCTAATTTAAATTAACCCTGTATATTCCTATGTGTCAAGCAACATAATCGATCAATCACTTTCGAAATAAATTGGCTGTAATAGACAGACAGAGAGATACAGGCAGACACGATCGAGTGATCTTATAACCTATAAGCTAACAGGGTATAAGACCCGTTTTTTTCCTTTTAGCTAAAAAATCCTTTATGATTAAGAAATTAAAAAAGAAACCGAAAGAAAAATTTGACTTCGGGCAGGAATCGAACTTGCGACCTCAGGATAACCAGACCAGCCGCTTTACCACTAAGCTACCGAAGTATGCCTTATGGTTTTAATTTACTCAATTCAAGTTTTTTTTATGTAATGGAAGCGATAAACAAGCATGCAGTTCACATTGATGTTAAGTGATGACTGCAGCCTATAGACACCCACACAAAGACCAAGGTCAAAATGCAGATGCGTTACCACTCCTGAGGCTTAAGGTGCTATGCCTCTGTGCCGGAAATTAGAGGGCCGTACATTACCACCTGACTAGAACACGATAGTGCTGAACACTACCATTTAGCGGCAATTATATTAGGTAATGCGGTGGTGCCTACGCCCGCGAGCTCCGTCACTGGAGCTCTACCACCAGTAAAAAGAATAAAGTAGAATTAAAGCAAAAATTATTTGACTGTGTAATTGTACAAAAGTTTTTATTAGTACTAATACCCTTCATATTGAACTGTTGAACAAGGTACAATTATATTACTTATCACGTAGATTTCACAAGTATTATCAAAAATAAATTCATTATCTTTAATAACCCACGCACTTAATACGAACTAATCGCCACGCAAGTACCTTCAGCAAAGTGGCGACATAATATCGTGGCACCATTATTTCACGTCTGAAAAGGAAACTTAACTCGAAATAACACAATAAAAGTCACCCAGCACCGTGGGCGGCATAAACTAATACTATTTATAATCATTTTTACCACTTCAGTGTAGGCAGCGATATTTTTTCCGAATAAATAGCTATAATTTGTTTTGTTCCCACGAAAATTGACTAATCGCGTGCATCATTCAGCTGGCTTTTGACCTTTTGCTTTTATCAGGTTTGCCCGCTCGATTAGCCATGGGCGAAGTCCGATGAAAGACATTTTTATGGGCCAATTAAATGTCGAACGGTTACGCAATGATTCTGCTAAGCTAAGATACCGCTGATATCAGTATTGTATACCAATAATTTTTTTTTGTTATGACCTATAAAATGGATGGCAACGTATTTCACTTATTGATTAGCACCTTTCTAGTAACAATAGTAGAAGATATAAATTGAATAGGTAGTTGCGCATTCTTTTGTACGCGGGTTCGATCCCGTCATCGGGACAAATATTTGTGTGGCCTACAGATATTTGTTTCGGGTCTGGGTGTTTGTGTTTGTGTTGTATGTGTACAACGGCATCCACGACAGAGGTTTATATAATACTTAATGTGGAGCTGTGATTGTAAGCGTATTTTTTATTAGATAGGTACTGTTTAAGTGACTGAGTGATGATTAACTGATAACGCACGCTCAAACTAATAGTAGTAGAAACTTTACCGGAAGTCCTTCCATAGACTTACATTCTTTTTCCAAATTATAAAATACACATCATCAATGCCTATGGTTTTGGTGGCGTTGGTGGCGTTTGTGGTGGTAGCTGTGGAAGTGGTGGCGATGGTGGTGGTGGTGACGATGGCGGTGATGGTGGTGGTTTTTTATGTTATGGAAGTGGCAAATAAGAATGCAGTTCACATTGATGTTAAGTGATGACTGCAGCCTATAAGACACCCACACAAAGACCAAGGTCAAAATGCAGATTCGTTACCACTCCTGAGGCTTAAGGTGTTATGCCTCTGTGCCGGAAATTACAGGGCCGTACATTACCACCTGACTAGAACACGATAGTGCTGAACACTTATATTTAGCGACAAGTATATTAGGAACTGCGGTGGTGCCTATGCCCGCGAGGTCCGTCACTGGCGCTCTACCATCAGTGATGTTGGTGGTTAACTATGCACAACTTTAATTTTCAATTTTTCACTTGTTTGAAACTACGGTTCAGCATAGGATGGACTGTTGTAGGTACTTACACGACTACGCGTTTAAATACATTATTAGCAACTTTTCGCAATCCTAGCAGCCTCTGTGCTTTTATACCCGATGGCCATACGTCTGATATCGTGTACAGAGAAGCATTACTGTTAAGTACATATTTTTAGCTACCCAAAAGTTTTTCTTTAAAATACCCAAAAGTGTTTATGATCCAATATTAACCAAAATTTATATCCAAAAGCGCTGCCCAAAAGTCACTATTCCTCGCGAACAAATACAGCGAGTACAGCTAGTATAAATATATATATAAATTACTACACACTCACACTATCACTACATATTATAAAGTAAAATCCCCTTATTTTATCTGTCTGTATGTATGTAAGCGCTAATCTTGCGAAGTTGTAAACGGATGTTATTCTTGTTTGAAATATTGGAAAGAGGGTTTTCTATGGAAGGTTTATAATTGATCAATATCGTACTTACATTTACCGAGATATCACGGTTTTTGTCAAAGAAGTCCGGCGCGTCTTTACAGTATAATAAATGCACCCCGTGCGAAGCCGGGGCGGGTCGCTAGTATGATTATGACGAACAGATTTTTCTTTTTCTTCTATGAAGGAATTGAAAAATTTGATGATTTCCATATCGGTTAAATATTATTATTAAATTGGTATTTATGGATACCTATTGGATTGTTATTAAAAGTCATTCTCTCTAGGTAACTTATAACCCGACAATGCAAAAGTGTCCTTGTAGACCAATTTGAAATAAATGATTTGAATTTTGATTAGGTGATATAATAATTCTATAATATGTTAATACGTCTGTTACATAATAAACTGCTTTTTGACTTTGTAAAGTCAGAGGGCTGCATTCACAGGTTTTAAATCCTGAATTGTTATTTATTAACGAATGTTAAAAAGTTGTGTATTCGAATTGGTGACCGGGCAGACTCGATCGCAAGCCTTTTTTGTTTGCCGGGTCACTGAAGCTTGAAAAACCGATGTCAAAAATCTGCTAGTTCAATTTTATTTTTTCGACATATGTATTGTGTAATATTTTGATGCATGGATCTGCTGCATATAATTTATTAGTAGAGTAAATTCATGTTTTTACTTTATACAACAAGTAAGAGGATATTTATTCCTGTAGGTATATTTCAAAGGGGCAGTTAGAGGTAAAAGCATGCATATAACCAACGATTTTCCGGGTACTATTACAGATATAATTGGCGCGTGCATCGACATTCAAAGAGCATTTTTTTTATATCATGATCGCTTATAAATTAATAGGTACTGCAGTCTATAGATATATTCATAATAACAAGAAATCAATCTCCCCCTGATGATTTGGTTGTTTTGCCTTTGAGAAAAAAACGGGGCTCTACATTTTGTACACGAATATTACCAAAAGTTATGAAGGTTTCACTAACCAACAACATCTTGATAATATTAAGCTTCCACCAGGGCCAATGACCCTGAGCACCAAGAAGGGTTCAATTGCTCAGATTTCCTAGGACTCCAGGCCTTGCAATTAGTTTTCTGCCATCCCTACGCTATCGACGTTTTTTATGTTCCTACGTTTTGTTTCACACATTTCATTGTTATATCACAAAGAAAACGAACACGTTAAGTGGTTAAATGTTGACAATGAAAAATATTAAATCAAAACACGTAAACAGAACTCTACATTACGCGTGGCCCGGCAAGCACTTGGTCGCTTTTTTCTGTTACGAAATCATTTGTAAATCTCACTAAATGAAAATGTATAACAATTTAATTTAGGTTCTAAAATGCCTATTCACTAGATATATTAAAACAACTGAAGAAGCGATTTCCAATAACAATGATGACCTTCCAATTTGTATCGTCGTCTTGACGACCCAGTTAGTCTAGTGGTGTGAGATGACCGTTTGATTCGAAGGGTCGCGGGTTCGATCCCCGCACCGGGACAAATATATGTATGACCACAGATATTTGTTTCGGGTCTGGTTGTTTGTGTGTGTATTGTATGTGTACAACGGCACCCACGACACAGGTTTATACCTACTGTGGGGCTGTGAGTGTAAGCGTATTTTATTTATTAATTTATTATTATTTTATTTATTTATCTACTAAATAAAGTGGATCGAATACTACTTCTTAAATCCATTTCATTGCCTCCAAAATTAAAATATCTTTTTTAAAATTTTGTCCCGATTTTTAGATGAAACACCAGTAAACTGAAAATTGTACGTTCGTATTTCAGTAGAGTGTTACTAGGTAGTGACGAGAATGCCGCAAATTGAATTGTCGGTGGGTGGGTATGTGTCCGCCTCGCATGCTTTCGACAGCTACCCGTTTCTAATATCTCTCTAATTTGTAAAGTGTACACGCGGCGTATACTCCAAATTGCAACGGATCGGCCAGTCAATCAGTTATTTGTACACAAGTTGTAATGAATTGGCGAGTCAATATAGTTTGGTGATTGTTATTTTAACTCTCTAATATTAAAACGTGTAAGATAGGTAATAGTTTTGTACTCATCCATTATGATGTGTAAGTTATGGTTGGATATTTATCATTTATTTTATTTCAGAATCACTTTGAATGTTCATGGCAAAAATAGAATCATGACTGTATCTGTCGATTAAGTACGTACCACATTATTTTTGTTTCTTTCTCATTTTAGTCATTCTAATTACCTACCCTTATTCATGTGTCTTTAGTCCTCTGACTTATAAGACTGACTAGCGGCCAGCCCCGTCTTCGCCCGCGCTGCTCCGTTCCTATTAGTCATAGCGTGATGATGTAACCTATCTAACGCTAAAAAAACTTTTCCAATCGGACCAGTAGTTCCTGAGATTAGCGCGTTTAAACAAACAAACACACTCTTCAGCTTTATAATATTAAAAGTATAGGTATATGATTAAATAATTTGTCTATCTTTCTATTTCTGTCGGTTCCGTTATCGATGATGTATGTGGTGATAAGTTTTTGGAACGAAGTTCCTTTACTGGGCCTGAGTGTTTCATAAAAAGCCTCAAAATTAAGATACTCGTACCTCTCTAAATAACACGTTACGCGATCTCAAAACCTGAAGTTTATTTAAATCTTTTCTATTCTGTTCCGATTCTTGCATCTGTGTGGAACGTCGGAAATGTGAAAATAACTTGTTCATATTCCAGTACATTATTACTAGGTATTTGGGATTTTGATTCTCATCAAAATACCGCGACAAGTGGATTTGGCAGTCCTCTCGTGATGTTAACCTAACATTGCATAAAGAATTCTGAAGAGACCGAAACAGGTGGAAATCTGAAGGTGCAAGGTCAGGACTATACGGCGGATGCGTTAACATCTCCCAGCCAAACTCTCTTAATTTTTGCTGAGTGGCTATAGATGTGTGAGGTCTAGCGTTATCATGATGAAACACCACACCCCTTCTGTTGATTAATTCCGGCCGCTTTCTCTCAACTTCTTGCTTTAATCTCATCAGTTGTTCGCAGTAGAGTTCAGAATCGATAGTCCTGCCTGGTGGTAATAGCTCATAATGAATAATGCCCTTCCAATCCCACCACACACACAACATCACCTTATTGCGAGTTAACCCGGGTTTCGCCACAGTCTGTGAAGCCTGACCGGCCTTTGACCACGACCTTTTTCGCACGTTCTTGTCGTACGTGACGTGATCCACTTTTCATCACCAGTTATCAGCTTCTTCAAAAATGATTCGGTTTCATTACGTCGTAATAAAGAATCACAAATGTGTACACAGTTCATTAGGTTTCTTTCAGTGAGCTCGTGAGGTACCCAAATATCGATATTTTTTTTGTACCCAGCTTTTGTCAAATGCGCCAAAACTGTTTTGTGATCAATTCTCAGTTCTTCAGCTACATCGTAACTACTGATATGTCGATCTTGCTACACTTTTCCAAAAATGGCATCCATTTTATCCGTAATAGGGCGACCAGAGCGAGGTGCATCTTTGACATCAAAATTTCCGGATTGAAAACGCTTAAACCAAATTTGTGCTACTCTCACAGACACTGCACTAGGTCCATAAACATCGCAAATTTCTTTTGCGGCTTGCGTTGCATTTTTACCTTTTTTGTAGTAAAATTTTAAAATGTATCGAATTTCTTCATTAGATTCACTCATCTTGACAGTACGAGAAACAAATGAAAATCACACATTGGCCTAATTTGAATTTGGAATTATGTTCTTTAAAATTATAACTTTCAATGATACTAAAACCAGCCAGATACAAAAACAGCCAAAGAGATTTTATTACAAGTTCATACATACTATAATGCGAAAAGACTTTTTCCCCAACTTTATATTACAATTATGACCCTAAAGTTCCACTTTCATGTATTTAAATAATTGTAGAAATTATTCTTAAGAACAGTAATTTCTATTTCTTTTCGCAATACAGAGCCTTGAAACATTAACACTAGCACAGTGTAGAAAAGAATCCTTAATACGTTTATATACTGTGATGTCACTGTGTTTAACCGAACTAATTCCCTCGAAAGCTAAAATAAATGATATTTTTCTTATTGTATTCGATTCTTGGACATAGGTAAGTGAAACGTCCGAAAAGTGAAAAAGCTCGTTCTCATTTCAGTAGATGGTTACTAGGTATTTGTGACGGGAAAGCCACAAATTGAATTGTCGGTGGGTGGGCGTATGTCCACCTCGCATGCTTTCGACAGCTACCAGTTTCTAATGCCCCTCTAATTCGTCGAGTGTACATGCAATATACTGCAAATTGTAACGGATCGGCGGATCGCGTCAATATACACTTGCGGGCTTTAAACATGGCTGAAACAGGCTCGTATTTTGTTCATGTCATTATATTTGTCGATTGAATTTCTCATTCCTCCTGTTATGTTTTCCGTTTGTTATCAAAGTCTCTTAAGAAGTTATCTGAAATTCGGCATATAGTAAAATTATCAATTCAGTATTATGTTTGTATGTATCTTCACGCCAGGTACCTAACGGGGTAGGCAGAGAGTGTAGTAATAATTTCAGTATTATAATAATAATAATAATGGGGGGGCAGAGCAGCTTGTGGCGAGCTGTTGGTGAGTAGCGACACCACCCCCTACCATCATCTCGAATTCCTCCGAGAGAACTGGGCTCCGCCTCGTCCGCCACACAGAGGTACGGCCGGACAGAGCATCAGGTCTCTCACCTCTGGTTTGCCTTCATTGGCCGGTCCGAGTGGGGCGCTAGAGGTATGGCATTTGCAGAAATTTAGATAATAGGCTGTTGTCTAAATTTCTGCAAGAGCCATACACTCGGGGGTGGAAGTGTCTAAAAGCATAATAGCGGGGAAGCCCGCTCCGAGCTCGAGATTACTCGCTCGTGATGGTGAAACCGGGGCCACACCTCTCGACACCCCCAGCCTCTCTCAACAGTGTTACCAACAGTGTGACACCCCCGTCGACCATCGGGTTGGCTGTTTGGGGGGCCCACCAAGGAGAGGCGAGTCACCACCTGCCTAAAGTAGGATTCGATAATGTGAGATGTTGAATATAGGCAGGTGCCGGATCTCACTCCATAGGCCCAGCCAGCTAGTCCCCCCAGTTCACCCACATAGCACAAGTTTGGCAAGTCATTTTCATTACAATAGTCCCATTATATTCTGCGGGGTCTGTCTGTGTCTGTATTAACTATTGATGCAGCCAGAGAGAGGTCCCGCCGAATATAACCCATTACAAAGTAGATCAAAATTCTCGAAAGGGCCTCTACGTGTTGGACCCCCCATGTCCCCGCGCAAGCCTGACAAAGGTCCGGGGTTCAAATTGGACCCCGTGCTGACGAGAGACATAATAATGGTAACCCATTATACGTCCCATTGCTGGGCACGAGTCTCTCCCCTTTTTTGAGGGGAGGCCTGGAGCTTACTCCACCACGCTGCTCCAATGCGGATTGGTGGAGGTGGGTGGGTTAGTGGCCAACCCGCTGTCGGATGTTTTCAAACCGCTCATAAGGCCTCCGACAAGGTTTAACGACTGCTATCCATCGATAGCAACCGGGACCGACGGCTTAACCTGCCCTCCGAAGCATGGAAACGCGCATTTAATTTGCCACTAGCGGTTACCCATCACACTACACGACCGCGCCCGTAGTGCTTAACCGAGTAGATCGCTTACGATCTACACCAGCCGCTGGGCCATGCGCGCTTCAATTCAGTATTAAGTTGATTAAATTCAGTTCAGCATCAATTTGAGAATAGGTGCAGGGTATATTTAATTGATCGTATTTATTTAGTAACCTGAAACGAGGCCACGCATTATTGGCTTCTTTGCTCACAGTACTTGGATTAACTCAGAATTGTTATAAAATCCCCTTTTATTCAACGTTCTTCAAAACTATATGCATTACAATTGTTGACAAAAACAAATATAAATTCAGAATCCAAAATACATTTCGAAAACTCGCTACGAATTGTGACACAGCGTTTAATGCGAACTTAATTTAGCCGTATTGTTTCTTCTTATGCTGTACGGTAGATTAATTACGAACACCGAGCCGCAGAACGGCCATGTCTGATTGGAGTAAACATTTGTCACTAATGGATGAATCGCTTATTCCTCTCGTTCGACACTGCTATCGATATGACGTCGCGTCCATCTGTTATCTTGTTTACCGTTAGCTTATCTGAAAGGATTGCTTGTGCCTTGTGGCAATCATAATTATTTTGCTCGAATGTTGCTGTCTGTTTGTTCCAATCACGAAAGTGCTTCTTATTTCTGGTTACAAACAAAATCGTTTTTTTTTTGTTTTTGGGAAAGAAGTTTATTTTATTGATTTTATTACGGAAAAAAATTATCATCAAAGGTTGGTGTTATTAAATTATGTAAGTGCCGATGTTATTTACCACGAGACCAAAACATGCCCAAAATAGATAAGTAAATATACCTACACTACACACATTTAATACCTACACTACAGGTACTATTTTACATACGTAGAATATAAATTCATTTTTAAGTTTCGATTTATCTTCGATGACAACGCACGGCGAGTAGGTAAGTATGATTACTTTTTTATTCTTTCTTAAAAAATGCCACAGTCTAACAAACGTATCTTTACTGTGATATAGTCTTAACTGTCTAATAAAAATCCACCCTGCGGATGCAGGGTGGATTGCAGCAAAATATTAAGCCGAAGTCTCATTCCTAGGCTCGATGTGCAATATTTATTGTTGAGCACTGTAAAATCAGTATTCAAGCATTAAGGCGCGGCCTCGTGCAAGAGCTGGACACTAGTTTGCCTTTTTTTAAAAAGTCTTTGCAAATTACAACATAATCTCTATTGAGTTTCAATATAAGTAATTGTAATCTTTATCTGGCGGGAGAGCTCAATACTGCTGAATGCCGAGCGCATAGGTACACGTTTCTGTCAATTAAATTTTTACTTAAATTTATTTTGACAAACTGTTTTTTTTTCTTAATTTCCATAGTAGTTCATAATAATTTGAAGTTGAGCAATGAATAATAGCAATAACAAGAAATAATGATTTCTTTTGATTGATCAACAAACATTAAAACTTTTCAATCGCTGAAAAATTTAACGTCGAAAGGTGCAAAGTGTTATTACTGTGACCTATTTTCAATATTCGATTGGTTTTCGTTCTCTCATGAATATTGATCAATAGTTCGGCAAAGTTGAGCCGTTCATTCACGATAATTTGTTCTTCATCCAATAAAAAATGTATGGGCTTTAGATTTCCTACTAATTATAAAAATTCTAGCTACTTTACGAATAATTAATCTTTCAACTCGTATAAAATGCGAATTGGGTACTTACTGATGAAAGATTTTATTAGTATCTTGTTTTTTCAAGAAGCGTGTATTTGTGTGTCTCACATGGTGCTGTCAAATTAATGCATGCCTTTTTTATATCACGAAGTGGCAAACAAGCATACAGTTCTCATTGATGTTAAGTAGGTGATACTGTAGTCTATAAACATCTACATGAAAGCAGAGATTTCAATGTAGAGGCGTTGCGACTGCTGAGCTTAAGATATTATGCCTCTGTGCCTGAAAATACAGGGCCGTATATAACAGTAGGTACCTGTAAGCTATAGATACCTACTATAGTATAGGTAGCCTAAGATGATATCTTTTCTCTCAACTCTCCTTTCCGTTTTTTTTGGAATGTACAATATATATTTTCACAAAAATTCCAACAATTTTTAGGGAAATGTTTTATGAGTAATGATGAAATATTAAATCTGAAGTTGGCAAAATGAACAATCATGATTATATGAATCCTGAAATTCAGTAATGACTACCATCTAAACAAGTTTTGTTAGAAATTCAAACGTTATGGCAATAGAAGCTACATATAACGGAATTAAAAAGAAAACTATCACACCTACGTTGGCTCTACAAGTTTACGAGTATACCAAATGATATATAATACTCGAATTTTTTTAACAACTCCATAGAAATTTTTTTTTTTTCATTACATTAATCAAACATAAAATCTACGGAACCCTACACTGCACGTGGCCCGATAATTGAAACGTTTTGACTGAAAATGATTTTGTATTTAATGCTTACAAGGTATATATATATATAGCGTACAAGGTGCAGGCCCAAGCTCAATATATTTTGGAACGTCTCCTTTAAATACAAAGTTTATAAAATTAACAATCGTAATACTTAATATTAATCCTGAAATGTAATAATGACCTCACAAAATTAATCCGAATAAAATATGCACCAAAATGTCCCCAACTAAATTAGTAGAGCTTGTGACAGACACAGATATTACGAGAGTTTGCGAATGTACTCGTAATTACTTTGTTCATTCAGTATAGTCGTCATGAGTATTTAATTAGGTTTGCCAGACTAGAATCAGCTACGACTAGAGCTAGGTTATTTTAATTCAATTTTTGAAGTCATATTACTACTTTTTATTGAAATTGGTGATTTATTTTGTCTTTATTCTAAATTTTAATATTAATGAATGACTTAAACTTCAAGTGTTTTTTTTTGATGTGATGATGCGGCATTTTTGATTTTATATTTTTATATTTACTCCTAGCTTCAATGATACTGTTTTATTTATTAGTTCATCATTTATCATCTTAAAACCATGGTTTTACTCAGAAACAACTCCTGCGAAAGCAAGATTTATTGTTTAAATAAATATGTTGATTTTAATTATAACGGTATGTATGAATAATTTTGCTGTAGATACACGTCGGAATAGCTCAGAAATAAAAAAAAGTTATTCTGAGAAGTGGGAGAGTGGGTGCACTATTCTTTTGAAGATTTGCGCGGAACCGAGCCAGTAGCACCGCAATCTTAGTTTTATACTACGCCTAAAAAAAATATCCTGTCACATATTTTACCTAAAGAACATGCCATGCAATCTTATTATTCGTGTTTTTTCACTTCAATGAGTCTATCAGATTCACACACACGCATTTAATCATATAAGAACCATTTAATCTGCAAGTTGCACTTAGCATTATGTCTCATTCAAAAATTTATTTAGCGAATCGTAAATCAGTCATTGCTGAAATAAACTCAAAGCTAAATAAATATTTGAATTCGTTGATTTTCGCATTGGTTGTGATTTAAATCAAAACCGAATTTGATTACGTTATCAAATTATCGAGTTCAATTTTGTAACTTAACACGAAACATAGTTACATAAATAAGCTAAATAAATAAACAAATAAGTGTTATTAGAGACAGCAGCTAACAAATGGTAATCTTATCTAGCGTTGTACGATCAATATTTAATTTCAAGTTGAGGTCTTAGGCTGAAAAATCAATTACTTGGGACTTGTGAAAGTAAAACAATTTTTAAGTCTCTTTACGGTAGGTGTATAACAGCGCGTTGATGAAGGACGCATTTTTTTTAAATCTCCTTAAAAGATTCATTTTCGTCGCAGTTCGTTTTAGTTTTTGATGCTTTAACGAGCTCTTTCATATTTTCGAAGTTGTAAATTGAAACATTCAATTGACCGACGGAAATGAAATAGCCTTACGGGTTGATATTGCGTTGTAGGATAAACGATCTGTTTTCATTTTATTTGCGAACAAGGATTGGTATTTGAACAATTTAAAATATTGTATCTTTATTTAACTACAAGCTTTGTATTTACATAAAGACAACAGTTTACAGAATCAATGTCTGTAGTTTATATTGCACATAATTTTTACGTATGTGTTTTTTTTTAAATACTTTTAATTTCAACAGTGATATTTTTAATTTTTTCAAAATTATACTCGGCTTCGTCCTCTAGATTAGCATATTAAAACAACATGTAGTACCGCGTAGCGATCACCACTTTCACTATTTTGAGCGTAACACCACACAAAATTCGACTGAAAAGGCCGTACAAATATTTAAAAAGAAATGTTTGAATTTAGCATCGTTCACCCGTTTGACGTTTGGTAACACCTCATTCGCGTTTTAGTGCTCATGCCACTTTTCACGTTTTTTCTTCATCTTATATAAATGAAATAAAAGTTTTATTACAATGTCTAAAAGTAAGCTAGATATACAGAAATATATTGAAGAGCTGAGCAGTCAGTTAAGGAAAATTGAAAAGAAGTTACACGATGGAGAAATATACATTAAGAAACGACGTCGTGTTCGAGTGATATCCATTTTTTCGAACTCTTCAGGAAATTCTCCTGTGCTAGGGTCACAAACCAGCGGTTAGTGATTATCAACGAATAAACCGCGTTTATCGGTTTTTGAGGTCAGAATCTCGTCAGAAACGTCATCCCTTTTTGATATTGCGACTGGGTATTGTGGGCAGTTCGAGGGGCTGTCTCGTGCCTAAATATAGGTTGTGGGTAGCTATTAGGGCTACCTCTTCTCTATTCATGCTGAATATGACGGCTATGCAATATATTATCATATATTTTTTGAGTTATGTGGGCAGTTCGAGGGGCTGTTTCTTAACTCGTATTAATATGTGACATATTCTGAAAAATCGTTAACACGATTTCCGACCACTATCCAGAGAACCATTTAGAGAGTTCGAGAAGAGTGACACTTGAGATTCCGGCGGCGAACGCCCACATCTCCGACCTTGAGCCGTATTCTATGGTCCCTTCCATCAATGAACCACTCTATGAGCCAAGTGGCGAGACTCTGACATCTCTGCTACCTCTGGATGATGACATTCATGAGATCCTGGGCCTGGACCCTACAGAGTCGAACACCTACGGCCCAGAGATGAAGCCTATCTCTTGCCGAGCAATGGCAAACTTGTGGGTGCACAGAAACTGAATGCGGCGATTAAAGCTTTATGGTTGCGCCAGCTGATGGATACAGGACGATTACTGTGCAACGTTCAGAAAAGTGACATTCTCACAAGATGCAACAACGTCCTCAGCGCAATCAAGATGGACACGTATGTCAGAGCCATCGCCAGCAGCAATGACGAGGAAGGAGAACGTCGCGCGCGGGATTATCCAGGCCGTCACAGCCAGTGCGGTGCACGTTACCACCACTAACCGTGCCGCACGACGCCGACGATGACTCCCAAGTAAGATACGCCGGCCTCCTGGTTGATTTCACCTACCGGTGGGAGCAGATCACACAGGACCCCGTCGTCCTCTACTATCATACATAGGCAGATATAAGATCCCGTTTTTTCGAGGCCGGTGATCCGGCTATATCCTCCAGCGCCTTCGAGGGCCTCCTCTAATTTAGACGAGGCTCACTATGACGCTGCTATAGAAAATTTTCTCGTGACCGGTGCTATGTCACATTTCCAGCCTTGTAATGGAAATTTTTTTGTCTACAGTTTTTCCTTAATACCGAAGCCGAGTGATAAAAAGAGATTCATTTTAAATGTTTAAAATTTAAATAAAATATTCGTAGACACTTATTTAAAGATAGAAGGTTTTTTGAACAGTCTTAAAATAGATCACTCGTAATTGTTTCATGGCAAAAATTGATTTAAAAGACGCTTATGTTTTAATTAAAATTGATTCAACCAACAAGAAGTATTCACGGTTTTTTAATGGAATGAACGACTGTACGAGTTTAATGTTTTACCATTCGGCCTAAGGACTGCACTATATGTATTCACCAAAGTGATGAAGCCGTAAGCGAAGCTCTTGCGCTCTGCCGGTTATATCTCTACGATTTAGACGATTGGCTTTTATTTTCTAAAACTTATGACTCGTGTTTTAAAAACATATGTAGAACAGATTTAAAGTCTTCTAACTTCTCTCGGATTCATCATGAACAGAAGAGTTTATTTTTTGTACAGTAAAGGATGTTTATACCTCGGATTTGAAAATCTTCAGGTCAACTTATCTCGGGATAAAATTTTTTCGAATAAAAAGAAGAAATTAAAAAGATTCAGTCCATCAATAGGTGAAAAATAAGATAGTTTGCTCGTTTTGTTGCTGCTCATTACTGCTCATCACTGCATGCTCACATTATTAATGCATTACGAGTTCTATTCACGGGTTCCCGTCCTTCTCGATTATCCTTAAGACCTTAAAAAAAAAAAAAGATAATTACAGACAATGCCAGGGGAATTGTGGTTGTGCCTCTGTGTCCTACACAGTCATGGTATCCTCTGTATAAGAAATTAATATGTTCGAAAACCTGTTTTTTTTTTCAATCCGTACGACACACCGATTAGGTATTTGTTCCCATTTCAGTGCTCGTCGAATGCACTCTCCCTGGTTGCCGCGTTTTTATTCAGCTTTATCAGGAAGAGGGGTCCCGCCGACTGCATTAGAGGTCATGTTGGTTTTTTTCCTTTTCTCCGAATTCGGTGAAACAGTATGATGTTTACCTTAAAAATCTTAAGTTCGTATTATACATCGTATCGTATCAATTTCTATAGCGCCTCTGTAAGGGAAAGTTTTTTCTTTTCCGACAGAAATATATACAAACTAGCTGACCCGGCAAACTTCGTATTGCCTCACAATGTAATAGTGTGTCAAAGGTGTGATGGACTATTTGTATGGAAAAATGAAATAATATTTTATACTATTTCCCTTCAATTTCCTCATGTTTTCTTGCTTTTTGAACCTTTCCTGGACTTTCAGAAATCATTCAAAACCAAAATTGAACAAATCGGTCCAGCCGTTCTCGAGTTTTGGCGAGACTAGCGAACGGCAATTGATTTTTATATATATAGATGAGGGAGCGCAATATGGATAATTAAATTCTTGTCGCTCAGCATTATTTTTGAGCATAGGCAACCATAGGCCAAAATGGGGCTATAAGGCGGGTCTTTTAGGGTGTGTTCGTCTTCGTCCACCACGGCCGAGGCATGACACGACTTGGGAAATTTCGATCGTGTTAGAGTACTCAAAACGACTCAACCCTAACAAAGACCTTCCATTGAAAGAACGGTAAAAAAAAAAAAAAAAAAACTACTCGCCTTTGTGACCGCACATGGAGTGCAAACGCTCTCCATCATAAAACTAAATAACATTTCGGTAACCGACAATCGAATCATAATTAGAATAACAGATCTGATAATGACGTCATGAGTCGGGTCACTTCAGCCAACGCTGTATCTGCCCTTCTTTAAGGATAAGCAGGAGTTATGCCCGGCGAAGACCATGCAAAGCTACATCGAAAGGACTCGTTTCCTGCGAGGGTCGACTAGGGAGCTGTTAGTCCGGCTAAGGAAGACACACAAGAGTGTATCCAGTCAAACACTAAATCACTGGATTCGTGACACTCGCTGCAGAAGGCGTGGACGTGACGGCATTCTGCGCGCACAGCACCCGCCACGCAGCCACGTCACACGATCTGCGTGTTGGTTTACCTACCGCTCGAGACTATTCGCTGCGCCGCGGGTTGGTTTTTCTTGTCTCAAACTTTTTTCGGTTATACAACAGACCCCTGATCGACTCGTCTAACGAACGTTTATTTGCTCGTGCTATTATAGATAATAACGCCTCAGAATAAGTGTTGATTAAATTTAATTCAATTAATTGGTTAATTTAACGATACCATAGAGCAAGAAAATTACTGTGGCAACTGATATTAATGACTGGTAATTTGTTCTTTTCTTATTATAGGAGTGATGTACCTGATGTGATTATATTAGGTATATTCTTATTTCATGAAATCTAAAGGATTAATTTAGACGTACCTTGCCTATTATTCCTACGTATATTATTTGGTGCAATATTTCACGATGACATACTCTAAAGGTCTACATGTTGTTTTATATGCTAATCTAGAGGACGAAGCGAAGCGAATTAGTGATTAAACGAACTTACCTGTACGTGAAGTTCGATCATAATTATACGAAGGCTTCGTCCGAAAGATTAGCATCCCCCCTCCCCGTTCAATTAGAACTCTAGTTAAACCCTATATCGTGAAATATTTATTTCTTCCAGCTCTGAACTAAATGAGGTGTCACCAAATGTCAAACGGGTGAACGATGCTAAATTCAAACATTTCTTTTAAATATTTGTACGGCCTTTTCAGTCGAATTTTGTGTGGTGTTACGCTCAAAATAGTGAAAGTGGTGATCGCTACGCGGTACTACATGTTGTTTTAATATGCTAATCTTTCGGACGAAGCTTTCGTATAATTACGAGTATGATCGAACTTCACGTACAGGTAAGTTCGTTTAATCACTAATTATTAGACAAAGTCTATACTAACAAGTCTCCTTTCTAGACTGCCATATAATTCCTGGTTGTGCAAAAGTCCCCCGAGCCCCAATTGGAACTCAGCGTAGAAAATCTGGCGAAGAGTTCTTTCCTTTAATGCGTAATTCTTGTGTCTTTTATGGATTGATTTTGAACCCCTCGAGAGTTGCCTCTCACTGCAGAACGTTCAGTTTGGCTTGCGTGTCAACATGTGAGTGGCTGAGTACGCTAAGGTCGTCAGCGTAGTCTAGGTCGTCCAGGTGTTCGGTTAACCCCCACTCTAAACCACGCCGCTTACCGTCGTTAATTCTGTGCATTATGCCATCCAGAAAAATGAGAGAAACAGAGGTGCAAGGAGACATCCTTCCTTGCCTAACTCCTGTGTGTACGGTGACGTCTTTGGAGATAAGGCCGTCTGTTCTACTTTGCACGAGTATTTCCGGTAATTGCTTTGTAATATGTATCTGATCTAAGTGGAGACTCCAAGGTCATCAATATACGAAAGTAAGGTATATCTCACGTTGCTATTCTGATGATACTTCTACGATGATTCTTAGGGTTTTTATTTGCTCCGTGCAGGAGCATGTAGTCGTGAGTCCCCGTCTTCTGATATACGGTTGGTGATTCTCTTTTTTGAGTTAAAAAGTCATAAAATATAAAGCTTTTTGAAAAACTGAACATAGCCAGGCAACTATGATTAAATATATTTTACAAATTAGAGATCACGCGGATAAAGTCACAGGCTATCGCTTGTAACGTTATCAATGTTGTAGCCAGTGTAATACTTTGTTTTAAAAGATTCCAACGCCTAGGGCTGCTCAGAATCACAACGATACATAGTACTGCCAAGTTTGAACAGTTAAAAAAGTAAGATTATAGAAAAAAGAACGCAAACAACAAAGTAGGGATTTACCATCTCGATCCGAGTTTGTAATTAAAATTAATGAAATTTAAGAGCCGGCTTGGGAAAAGGTCGTGATCGTTACGTCAACGGCAAGTCTTCATTAATTTGGCATTTTCTGCAACTTTTAAGGGATTTTTTTTCGTCTAATTATCTGAAATCCGTTCAATTTGGCCACTTTCACTATTGATTGAATTGCAGACTTCGTTGCTAGGAAATTTGAAGTTTAAAATGCTTCACTAAGTTATAATTAGTCAGTTCATTAGTCTTCGTGTGAACAAACTTGTTAAAATACAGTAACAAATTTACTTTCTCAAACATACTCAAATTTTCAAAGACGTGTAGTAAAAGACTTTTCTTTCGAGATACTGCGACTAAAACGACATGAGAACTATGGTGTATAATTAAAAATGCAATAACAAAATACTACTATTTACTGGTGGTAGAGCTCCAGTGACGGAGCTCGCGGGCGTAGGCACCACCGCATTACCTAATATACTTGCCGCTAAATGGTAGTGTTCAACACGATCGTGTTCCGGTCAGGTGGTAATGTACGGCCCTGTAATTTCCGGCACAGAGGCATAAGACCTTAGGCCTCAGGAGTGGTAACGCATCTGCATTTTGACCTTGGTCTTTGTGTGGGTGTCTATAGGCTGCAGTCATCACTTAACATCAATGTGAACTGCATGCTTGTTTACCACTTTCATTACATAAAAAAAATATAAAAAATATATATTTTATTATATCATGAATTGGCAAACAAGCATACAGTACTAAACAATACAACAATCAACATTATCATGAAATAAGAGATTTCAATGTAAGTAGATGTGTTGCCACTCCTGATGTGTAAGTTGTTATGCCATTGTTAAAATTAGTATAATTGGGAACTACATTTATCTGGTAGACATAAGTTTATTTAAAATATGAGTCTTTTCATTGTTTCAAACAAATTTGATGCTGTAAGTGCTGCAACCACAACAATGTGCACTGAAAATTAAATAGCATTTTAATTATTTTCGAAATACCACTAAGTTTTTCTGTTGACGTAATCCCGCTATCTTGAGTATTCAGACTGGACCCCTAAGGTTGTCTAATGAAGGAATTTAAATGTTTGAAATCTCTTAAACTACTTTTATTACCTAAATAATGATTTCATTCTATACAATAAACAATTATTCTATTGGTTTCGTAGCTTTATTTTCTTACTTAAAATTGGTTTATGAAATTGTCTTATGATAATAAATTGCTATATTTTTGGTTTAGCTTTTATTAAATACTTCATTGTTGCAATGAAGTACTACTTCAAACTTACAGAAAATATTTTAAAAAATCTTCGTCATGTTAGCGACTTTTGGGGCTGTAATGTAAAAATTGATAGGTACTCTACAGACTAGAATAATGAAATCCATTTTAAATGGAAAAGTTTCAGAGTGAGTTGGGTAATACTGGATATTTTCAGCATTACTTAGTTAATGTTGGATTTACGGCAACACATTGCATTGCATAGTTACAGCATTAAACTGAAAATTAAATAACATTCAACGCTCTCCCATGTGGTATGTACACAAATCTATATACTAATAATACAAAATCACAAACTTGAGGCTTTTTGCTTACAAAATTATAAGAAAACGTACCTGTAATATTTAGGCTGAGACTAGACAATAGCCATATAAAAAGCCAGCGAGATAATTTTATCCCTTTCAACAGAATATCCGCACGTCGTTTGGTGAAATAGATAAAATCTTTCCCGGTGATTAAATTTGTGAGCTGTGTGAGGTAAATACTTGGTCATATACAACTCTATAACCGAAACGTGATAATGCTGAACAGTTTTTTTATGTCTTTAGGTTGACAGACAAGCAAACGGGCCACCTGATGGAAAGTGGTCATCGTCGCCTATAAACATTTGCAACACCAGGGGAGTTGCTAACGCGGTGCTAGCCCTGAAGGACTCTTTTGACGCCATTTTTGAAGAACCACATATTGTAGCACCTAGGGAATACCTCAATTTACACGTTCTGGGTAGGAACGAACGCGAAAACCGCGCCGTTGAGCACTGCCAGGTGTCCAGTCGGTGAGGGTGGAACTTCTCTCTTCGGCATTTCCACCTCGTTAAAAAGGATACCATACCATAGGTAGCCAGCGATGCGGAATTTTTAGATGCTTCTTGTAAATATAGAATTAGTTACCTAAGAATAATTAAGTATATGAAATTCCGTTCTAAATTTCGTCTCAATGTACATAGTTTATAAAAATAATTAACCTTATAGAAATATGACAAGGAATCCTAAAGGTGCGTTCAATCACTAACCTTTTACTTTTCCAAAGTATTTAAGTACTTATTATTTCCAAGCACAAAGTCATCATGCTCGTTAATTATCAACTAAATTAGAATTTATTAAGACAAGTATTACCATTTTACACTTTAATGCCGTGTTATTCTTATCTACGACCAAACCAATGTGATGGTGTTACCAAGCAATGAATCAGGGGCTTAAAGAGACATTTACCAGTCTCATCCGTTATTCAACAATGTGCCATTTGCATTAGACTGGTTGGCTTCGGCCCAAAAGTTATGGAGTTTTATAGCCTCTTTATTTCATTTACATTACATTATACAAGTATTGATATAATATATTATTATGTTCACTACGTGTGAAGAAGTGAAATCAATTTTACTATCAGTTCAAAAGTCATGTCATCATTTCTCTTTTTTGCCTAGTTATCTACCGGTGACTGAAACAACATGTTCGCTCTAATGTCTTTGTCATTGGTGGAGTTGTGTAATGGGCTCCTCACTTCTCTTCAAAATGGACGCGAAGAGTAATAGCTGCCAAATGCGTCATATAAGTGAACGAGTTACATGAAGAATACACAATCACCGAGCTCTTGATGTCTATAGTAGAGGAGCCAAATCTAGGTAGACATTCATCTATCTGTTTACCAAATGAAACATCGTTTTTGAATAGGCAATACATGCAAGACATATTTGTTTACGTATGAAATTTGAAAACAATGATTCATTCTAATACATACTATGACAGTTTTGGAAAATTAAAAAAATATATATTTCGTTTTCAAAACTAAGCTTTTTTTTTTCATGGCAATCAAAGTCTGTAAATGATGTCCACCTTTATTGTCCATGACGTACGGATTACTGCCGGATTGCCGCCGGTAATTAGTGGTTACATGGGACGTAATCAAGACGATAGTCAAACACGCTTTCACGACGGTCAAACTGGGCTGGACACAAAGAGACCATACAATTACACGGTGAATACACGATCAACATGCTCTTGACATCGATAACTAGGTATTTGACAAGTCAACTATATGTCGCACGTTTGCTTTAAGGTGCAATTACATCCTATATTTGACAACAATAATTTGTTACATTGTCTGAATTAAAAAAAAGTATTCGTAAAAAGAAATCAAATCTATTACCGAGTTAAAAATTGAAGAGCGTCGACATAAAGAGCTTTTTTTTCATAAAATACCAAATAAAATCGTATTCCAGACCTATGTATGAAGTCGTGATATAGCCTGTTAAAGATAAAAGGTGACATTAAAAATATTATCACTGAATCCTTACAACAGAATATTTGTGCAAAATCTAGCACAGAACGATAAAATAGTGTCACCTTACAAAAAAGTGAAAAAGAGAACGGAGCCGCGAAAAAGAATTATATAGCAAGTATTATTTTAATTTATTATATTATTATTATTTTTATCACTCATTTATTAATTATCCATATTCATAATTTTTTTACATATATAAGTTACTTAATTAAATATAATAAAAGATAATATTAACAAAGCACAAATATATATAAAAAAATAAAAAATAGTGTGCCACCGGCAGCGGGAACAGGGTCCAAGCCGTCGATGATTAGGGTCACAGAGACAGGAACCTCCTCACTATACGTGCCGTGCCGAGGAGTACCGCCTTCTGCATCAGACCCTTGACCCAACTTCCTAGCTTCAGCCTCTTGAGGTGTTGGTCGAGGCTCTTTGCTATATTATTTTTATTATTATTAGCAAGTTCAAGCATTTTTAGTTTCGTTTTATCAAGATTACAGTCGCTTGTTTACTGTTAAAACACATTTAAAAAAGAAGTATAATTTTATTTTCAACGCACTTTTATGATATTTTGAAAAAAAAAAAAGCATAAAACATGTGTCTAATGTGATTTTAACTTGTAGCTGCAATTACATGTAACTCTAATAAAGAACGATACCTAAACATTTCGTGTAGGTATCAGGTCAGGTGGTAATGTATAGCCCTGTAATTTCCGGCACAGAGGCATAACACTTTAGGCCCCAGGAGTGGTAACGCATCTGCATTTTGACCTTGGTCTTTTTGTAGGCTGCAGTCATCACTTAACATCAATGTGAACTGCATGCTGGTTTGCCACTTCCATTACATAGAAAAAAAACATTTTAGGTAAACATACAGATATAATGATATGTCGTCGTAGTTACGTTCGGAAGCCCGTCTCCACCACTTAGTAACTCTAACTAAAACATGACGATTACTTGATCACTGTCCTAATAACACGGTGGAATCAGCCCCAATGCAATTCATGAGAGGTCTATGATAACAGCAGCGTATACGTTAGATAGATTACCCGATATCTCGGTGATAATGTGATCACGAACAAACCCTCTTAACATTAGCCCCCCATTAATATCACTGAGGATTTATCTGCACGAGTGAAGCTTCACAAATTCCACGTCTTACATATGCGAAGGTTACTTATGTCATGGATATGGTGTGAAGATAGGTTGTGAGTTTCAAATTCTTTGTCGGAAATTTCAGTCGTTGTAGAGTTCTGGTGAAGGAGCTAAACGAAGTTAACTCCCACTTAGATTTGAGTGATTTTTCAGTATTATATTATTCTTAGCAGATAAAATCAGTATACCATCTACTCTTAGACCTACTTACACAAAAAAATGGTGCGTTTATTTTTCCGCATTAAAACTTGTAGGAATATTCTTGTATGTAAATATATGACTTTTCTAAATTTCTACCTTATTTTCTGTACCCAACTGCAAATGATTTTAAATATTAATAAAACAATAGGTTTTATGATTTTAAATATTAATAATACTCGCGATCGTGGGCACCATCGCATTACCTAATTTACTTGCCGCTAAATGGTAGTGTTCAGCACTATCGTGTTCCGGTCAGGTGGTAATGTACTACCCTGTAATTTCCGGCACAGAGGCATAACACCTTAGGCCTCAGTAGTGGTAACGCATCTGAATTTTGAACTTTGTGTTGGTGTATATATGCTGCAGTCATCACTTAACATCAATGTGAACTGCAAGCTTATTTGCCACTCCCATTACATAAAAAAGGTAGGGCTAGGTAAGGCTCCACGCTCCAGACACAGTGATGACTGCGATTTAGATTATATAAAGCTACTAGCAGCCCGCCCCGGCTTCGCCCGCGCTGCTCTGCTCCTATTAGTCATAGCGTAATGTAAGCTATCCTATCTCTCAAGTTGGATCGAACTGCACATAGTGTGCGAATTTTATTATAATCGGTTAAGTGGTTTAGGAGTCCATTGAGGACAAACATTGTGACACGAGACTTATATATATCAAGAAGATTTTATTTTTTTATGTAATTGAAGTGGCAAACAAGCATGCAGTTCACATTGATGTTAAGTGATGACTGCAGCCTATAGACACCCATACAAAGACCAAGGTCAAAATGCAAATGCGTTACCACTCCTAAGGTGTTATGCCTCTGTGCCGGAAATTACAGGGCCGTACATTACCACCTGACCGGAACACGATAGTGCTGAACACTACCATTTAGCGGCAAGTAAATCAGGTAATGCGGTGGTGCCTACGCCCGCGAGCTCCGTCACTGGAGCTCTACCACCAGTAAAAATATTATTTACTATGTTGATACATGTTGTTTGTTAAGAGCAGTTTACATACGATGTGTCCACAGCAGAGTTGTTATTATTAATACCGCTGTCGCAGTTATTGCTTTGGTATTAATTTGCTTGTTAATGAGCAAAAGCAATTAACTTGGGATTAGCGAACGTTTAATTTAATGGGTTAGCGCCGAGACAGTTTATACGTAGATGTTATCTTGAAGTAAATTTATGATAATTCGAATTTGAGGTCTACTATGAAAAGTATACTATAACTTGACTTATGGGTAAGTAGTTGTATCTCAAGGTTTGATGCTCTCGCATAAAATTCTACTCTGTAAATTGATCTTTTTATGTAATGAAGGTGGCAAACAGGCATGCAGTTCAGACGGATATTAAGTGATGACTGCAGCCTAAAGTAACCCACACAAAGACTACAGGTCAAAATGCAGATGCGTTGCCACCCGTGAAACCTTAGTTGTTATGTCTCTGTGACAAGTTATTACGGAACCGTACATTACCATCTAACTCTACATCAGAACTCTACCACCAGTAAAAAAATTGATGGGTGTTTTTTAACTTAAATATATTTAAATAACTCCAAAGGATCTCCAACGTTCCATAGTATCATCGTCATTCGAATTTGTTTTGTTAATTGTACTAATTTGAAATAATGGACTAATTATTTCAGAGTACGGTAATGATTCGGTTCCTCCTTAATAACTGAGCTAATTTATGTCAATCAAGCGAAAATTGCGTAGAAACCGATTCAAGTGCTGATTGTACACAGCGTTTTGAAATGAGCAAACATTAATTCTGACATTGTTTGCGATCACCCGCGGTTCTTTTGTGCTAGAAATTTAATCTTGTTCTGTTCCCAAACCTTTCCAAAGTTCGCTTACAACATTTGAAATAAGATTGCGAGCACAATCTTGATATGAACCTTTGCCTATGGATATCACAAAACCCTTTCGTGGGCGATTCGAAACAGAATTCAGGGTTACAATAAATCAAAGTTGCGACTATTGGACACAAAGAATATCAGCTTGTGAGGCGTGTGAATTATCATGGAAATCATGGAAGAGCATTTTCGCCTTGCCCTTGCATTTTTTAACAAACGCTCAAAATAATTAGGTAGGTATTGGTACCTATTAAGCAATTATTACCTTTCGTTTTTATTTTTAGAATACGTATAGCGAATTATTGTCATTATATCAATCTTATATACCTACACATTTAATTCATTGAAAATCGTCTCTAGTTGTGTTTTAACCGACTTCAAAAAAGGAGGAGGTCTAGGTTTGTTCACTAATTATAAAAGACATTGTTGATCGATTTCAATAATTCTGTTCGTTGAAAGGGTGTGTTTCGTCTGAAAGGGTAGGTACAATACCAAATCGGTCCCATTGCCACCAAGTTGGAATCTGATTATGGCATCAAGGGGAAATCGGGAGAAATCCTAAAAAAAGTATATGGACATTCGGAGTTCTAGTTCTATTTTCTTTATTTTTCACATACCTATTTGAATCAGAAAATAATCATTTCGCGCCATTGAGCCTACGTTAGAGGTGACAGAACTCATTTTATCCTTCGAATCAATTCGGATTTTTAATGAGGAAAGTAGCTTCTCCCAACTGTGATGATTGTGGTACGAGATGATGTCCATCATATACTCGTAGAATGTGTAAAACTTGTAAGAGAAAGAGAATATTCAAATATATAACATCAATAAGTCTGAAATAGGAGCAATAACAGCTTTATTAGGACAACCGTTTAGTGATGCAGCAACATCGATATTCTATAACAACATCGTATTATAATAATATAATTACATAAATAAGTCCTTCTCAATATAAAGGTGTATATTGTAGATTAGGATATGATGGGGCTGACATATCCTCCAGTAGACAAAAGCCTCCAAATATGGATTAAAAAGATAATACTGCTATATTATGTCGACAGATAATAATTTACAGATTTGGATAGACGTGTGCATTTATACCACAATCAAATTTACATTAAAATGAAAAATGAATCGAGGCCGTGCATTATTGGATGATTTTTGCTTGCTATAAAAAATCCTCCTTTATTCAACGCAAAACGCATAAAATATGTCGACAAAGACAAATATACTCGTACATTCAGAATTCATATATTTCGACAACCCACAACGAATTTTGGCACATCGTTTAATGCGAACTTAATTTAGCCGTATTGTTTCTGCTTATGCCGTACGGTTGATTAATTACGAACACCGAGCCGCAGAACGGCCATGTCTGATTGGAGTAAACATTTGTCACTAATGGATGAATCGCTTATGCCTCTCGTTCGACACTGCTATCGATATGACGTCCCGTCCATCTGTTATCTTGTTTACCGTTAGCTTATCTGAAAGGATTGCTTGTGCCTTGTGGCAATCATAATTATGTTTGGCAATAGATGTCGCTGTCGCTACTACTACCTTAAGGCAATGCAATAAATGTGACGGAAAGATTTGACAAATCGGGCAGGACTTCGGTAGCTCAGTTGGAAGAGCGGCTGGACTAGATTCCCAGTGGCCGCGAGTTCGAGTCTCGCCTGAAGTCAATTTTTTCTTTAAAAATATATTTCACAAGCATGTGTTATTGCAAAATAATATTAAAAAAACAAGCAATAGCGTTTTTTGTTTATTAAAGGAGTTTATTTTATCGAATCTATTAATAAAAAAATATCAATGGTTAAAGGTAATTGTAAAACTATCTTTACTATGACGCCAAAACAGGATCGTAATCGATATCCTTAGTTCCTACGATTACCTGTATTTCCTACGTAGGTATTTACGTTCATGGCTACCTGGCGAGCTGGTGTAAACAGGTGAGTAAATAATATAGGTACCTATAGGTATTTATTTTGATTGCACCGATCAGTTCACTAATAAACCTCATAGACCTATTTCAAACATTAAAAACTTTTAGTTTCAAACTCATTTTATTGGCTAAAACATGGCTGAAACTTTCTTAAACTAATTTATTAAATATCCTCTGAACATATTTTGATAAGCAATACCTACAAGCAGTTTGTGTGTGTATGAAATTTGGTGAAAACAATGTTTAATTCGGTAAATAGATAGGTGCAGGTCGACCTAGATTCTGTTGTATTATATATCTGTTTACTGTCTTGTGGTGGTATAATAATAATAATAATTGCGGTGCGGTGTTTGCCTTGCGAGCGCGTAACCAGCGTAACTCAGGTAGCTCCTCCACCATCGGACGGGAGCGGGGACGAGGAGGGCAGAGGGCCGGGGGCAGGGGGAAGGAAGGCGAGTAAGGGGACAATGCAATATGCGCGCGCGGCATATAGGTACAAAAAGTGGCGATAACACTGTCAATGTTTGAAGTTGTGTTTATTTTTCATTTACAGAGAGATGAAAATTAATGTTACTTATATGAAAATCAGCACAAGGATTGATTAAAATAAAACATTCAACATATCTACATTTAAAAAATGCAACGTATGTATAAATAAATTAAAATACAATGCAACAATAAACTCATTGTTTCTTCATTTGATTCATTACAGCGAATCCTTTATACGTCCAATTCATGACCTGGGAAAACACAAATAAAACGCAAAATTTAATAGGTAAATTAAAAACAAAATATTATATTGCCGAATTTCAGAAATTGCGAATACTCGAATTTTATTTTACATAGGATTCAGGCTTCATGTGTAGGTATACATAAACATCAATACCTACTGTTAAGGTGTACCTACTCTCTAAGGGAAAAATAAGTTAAGTTTTGACTTAAGATTACATATTCTCTGACTTAAGTCAACCGAACAATGGCGGACAAATCATTCCAATGAAGTGGATAGTAGGTAAATATTAAAAATGCAGGATGGGCAGGAGCGTCCTGCAATTACCAATCCGCCTGCCAAGCCTGGCGATTATGGCATATTCGCTAATGATGCATAACAGGTATTTGGAGACGGCTTTGTCCAGCAGTGGACATTTTTCGATTGGAGTGATGATGATGGTTGACTTCACACATTTCTGGACAGTAAATAATAATTATTATTATTTGCAACCTTTTTGTATATATGTTTTATGTTCTTTTTTTGTGAATGTATATGAAAAAAAAGTATTAACTGAGAATTTTAATAAATGAGTGGAATAATAATAATGACAACCCATTATACGTCCCACTGCTGGGCACGAGTCTCTCCCCTTTTTGGGGGAAGGCCTGGTGCTTACTCCACCACGCTGCTCCAACGCGGATGGGTGGAGGTGGGTGGGTTAGTGGCCAACCCGTTGTCGAATGGTTTCAAACCGCCCATAAGGCCTCCGACAAAATTAAACGACTGCTATCCATCGATAGCAACCGGGACCGACGGCATAACGTGCCCTCCGAAGCCCGTAAACGCGCATTTAATTTGCCACTAGCGGTCTCCCAACACACTACCCGACCGCGCCCATAGCGCTTAACCGAGTAGATCGCTTACGATCTACACCAGCCGCCGGGCCATGCGTGCTTCTGGACAGTATAAAAGTTTTATTCTAATAGCGAATGTAGCGGTCTGCTATCTGTCAAAGTTTAATGGTGTAAAAGAAGTAAAAGCAGTATTCAAGCAGAACGAAAACTTTAATTATTCGCTTAATTAACCTTTCTTGACTTCCGTATCATAAGCATCTCAATATCATTTGCACAGTGCGAACCCGAGACATCAGTAGCAGTAGTACTAAGTAGTTTGGCACAGCTCAACCACTACCTGATAAGTCACTGCCGTTACACCAACCAACTTAAATATAATGACTCGTAAAATATTATATGTACCGGCTATGTAGTAGAAACGAAACTGTTAAATGCGGAGGATATATTATTATGTACGTACGTCATGTTTTATATATTAAATTGTTACATACTTTAAATTGATCTGGCGCTCCACACTCTCTGCCTACCCCGTAAAGAACCTGGAGTGAAGATACATAAATACATACATTTAAATTTACTCTGATATCTGATATTTTTTTATGACGCAGATATTGTCTTAGTACCTCAGTTAATAATTATGGAATGAGTTATGAATTTATTATGACTAGCAGTCAGCACCGACTTCGCGCGGATGAAATGTTACCTATATTATACCTACTTACCGAATAAAAAGTTTATCGTGATTGAGCAACAAACAAGCAAATAAAATCGGAACTTTCACATTTATAATAGTAGTAGAATTTCCTTTGCTTCATCAACAAACATTGAACGCATTTTTCAGTCGCTGAAAAATTGAACGTCGGAAGGTGCAAAGTGTAATTACTGTGACCCATTTTCATTATTCGATTGGTTTTCGTTCTCTCATGAATATTGATCAATAGTTCGGCACAAAGTTGAGCCGGTCATTCTCAACTTAATCATAATTTGTTTTTAGCTAATAAATAATATATGAACTTTATATTTCCTGGTAAGTGTAGTAATTCTTGTTACTTCGAGAATAAATTAATCTTTTAACTAGTATTAAATGCATTTTGGGTATTGATGAAAGCAATTTAATTTATTCGTTTCTTTTTTTTTCAAGTAGCAAGTATTATTTTGTCTCACGTGGCGCTGGCAAATGAATACTATACCTAGTATAGTCAGCTGAAGAAGATATAGTAGATGTAGTCCAAATTCAACCACATTTGGAATGATAGTGTACTTAGATGATATGCGTTTTCACTTTATAACTGATTTTACGACGAGAAAAAATTTGATTTATAATTAAAATAGACGAATTTTAATTTCCAATTTTTATATAACTATAAAAAGTTTCTAAATAAGATTATCACCATAATTTAGCACAAGTATACACCTTAATGACGCCGAAAAATGGTAGAGTAAAAACATGAATAATAAAGTTTAGGGTACCTCCCTAACATGTAACGCGTGTATATTTATTTTTTTTCGTCTTCTATATAGTGTGGGATATCATTGGATAGGTCTTTCAAAAATTTTAGGGGTGTGGTAAAATCATTTTTCGATTTAGTTAACTGTTCGTGACTTATTAAGCTTTAAAGTTCTAATTTTCGTTGGAGTCAAGTGTCCCCACCTCCTCTACCATCTAAACAGTTTTTGTTAGAAATTCAAACGTTATGGCAATAGAAGCTACATATAACGAAATTAAAAAGAAAACTATCACACCGAAGTTGGCTCTACGAGTATACCAAATGATATATAATACTCGAAATTTTTTATCAACTCCATAGAAAATTATTTTTTTTTTCATTACATTAATCAAACATAGCGTACAAGGTGCAGGCCCAAGCTCGATATATTTTGGAACGTCTCCTTTAAATACAAAGTTTATAAAATTAACAATCATAATACTTAATATTAATCCTGAAATGTAATAATGACCTCACAAAATTAATCCGAATAAAATGTGCACCAAAATGTTCCCAACTAAACTAGTAGAGCTTGTGACAGACACAGATATTAAGAGACTTTGCGAATGTAATTATTTTGTTCATTCAGTATAGTCGTCATGAGTATTTAATTAGGTTTGCCAGACTAGAATTAGCTTTTAAAACTGATGATTCTTCTATATTGAACAGTTTTATATTTAACTTATTCATTTAAAACTTTTAATAATGAATCGCTAAAATTTCAAGATAAGGTTCAAGTTCTGTCTGATGTGATGTTTCAGGCCTGGGTATTTGTGTATGTATGTTGTTTGTGTACAACGGCACACGTACGTTATGCGTATTTTATTTCGAATCCATACCATCGTTCGAATTGATTTACCGGATTATAAAAATTGACTTTCAGTTTGTACGTTTTTAATATAAGTCGTATAGAGATACGATTTACCCATAAAATAAATAATATAAAAAAAAACTTGCTTTTAGTACAGACCAAAGTTGATTCCTCAATCTTTATTCTTACTGAAACATGTACACACATTTCTTCTTTACAGTTTTGAATTCTCATATTTCTTTTCAGTAAATTAGATAAAACCCGGCTTTTGGGTAGGTATGCATCATTTTATTCAAAGAAATTTTACCCGACGTGCTCTGGTTAAGGAAAATACTTATGACTACCTACATTTTTATACCGGTCATCTCAATTGTATTTTCCTTTTTTAATTAAACTATTTCAATAAGATAAAATACAATTTCGATAAGTAATTAATAGCTATCAATTAGTTGTATGTCTTTGGACTCAGGTTTGCCAAGTCGGGGAATAATTGCTATTGATTTTTGCAGCTACAGAATTTGGTTATGTGTAAAAACGTAACTGGTGGTAGAGCTCCAGTGACGGAGCTCGCGGGCGTAGGCACCACTGCATTACCTAATATACTTGCCGCTAAATGGGAGTGTTCAGCATTATCGTGTTCCGGTCAGGTGATAATGTACGGCCCTGTAATTTCCGGCACAGAGGCATAACACCTTAGGCCTCAGGAATGGTAACGCATCTGCATTTTAACCTTGGTCTTTGTGTGGGTGTCTATAAGCTGCAGTCATCACTTAACATCAATATGAACTGCGTCTATAGAGACCAGCGTGCGTAGGCAATTTGTTTGAATGCCCGTATTTGCCTCTACATACCTCTTGTAAGCATACCCACATTGTGTAAAATAATATTTTTGATCGCCCATTATTTTTTTTTAGAATATTTACTAGCCCAGGCTCTCTTACCACTAAACGAGGTAGGACTTCGGTTGCTTTAATTCAATGCTCATCTTTATCTACTTAGTCCCAAACCACATACTGGACGTCAACATAAATACAAACACCGTTTCGTCATACGTTACCTGCGCAAATGTTTCCAACGAAATTGGTATAAGCTCGGCAGCCTTTATCACTAAAGGTCGTTGTGTGCGAGTCATAAATATTATAAGGTTCCGCTTCGAGTCAGGCGTCAGATCTCTCCAATTGCATGAATACATTAAAGTTGATAAATGTACACTCTGGAAATGTTTATTATTGCAATAGTGTATGTTAGCAACAGTGTTAAAAATGAAAATGTTTATAAATTAAAGAAAAAAACGGAAAGAAAAATTTGACTTCGGGCAGAAATCGAACCTGCGACCTCAGGATAACCAGTACAGCCGCTTTAGCCGCCAGTAAAGTGGCTACACAAGACAAAAATTTTCAATGTATCTCGTATTTCTTTTTCGCAATAACACATGCGAGTGAGCTTTAGAAATTAAAAACAACGGAAAGAAAAATTTGACTTCGGGCAGGAATTGAACCTGCGACCTCAGGATAACCAGTCCAGCCGCTTTCTAGCGCCTAGCCTCCTTTCCGTTTTTTCTTTTCTTTTTTTTTTTAATATAAATAAATACGCTTACACTCACAGCCTCACACTAGGTATAAACCTGTATCGTGAGTGCCGTTATAAACACACAACACATACACAAACACCCAGACCCGAAACAAATATCTGTAGATCATACAAATATTTGTCCCGGTGCGGGGATCGAACCCGCGACCCTTCGAATCAAACGGTGGTTTCGCACCGCTGGACTAACCGGGTCCTCTGCACTTTACCAATTTATCGTCTGCACTTTTTGTTGGGATACAACATTCTTTCTCTAATTTCTAAAGTTCACTCGTTTGTGTTATTGCGAAAAATAAATATGTAATAGATACAATGAAAATGTTTGTCTTTTTCAACACACATCATGGTGTCCGTTATTACCCCAGGACAACATGTCGACGTCGTTGGCCACAAATTGAAGCAGTAGGTACGGTGTGACGACATTTTCATTATCATTTATCGGGATACCATGGTGGTGAAACCAGTCGCCGTTACCAACAAAATTCTATTTGTCTGTCAGTCTGTTTGGTTGCACAACCAATTTGGCGACACGACGAGCTCGGACGGCGGCTCAGAATGATACTGTTCGCGCCGCCACATTGATCGTGCCACCAGTAAATACTATAGCGCTGTATGGTGTATCCCACACTCGGGCGTCAGTCCTTCCTACCTATATACATACAGCAGTAGCGTTATCTTTCGAGGTCCATTTTGGTATGTACGATATGGCGACTCTAAAGTCTAGTTTGGTAACTTACGGACACAACGGTGATGCGACTGGTTGCGCCACCATGTCCCACTGAATAATAGCCTTTAGTGAGGTAGACACCTCATAGAAACAAATAACATATAAAATAATATTCCATCAGCTTATAGATCCTCAAGGTGGTAAACAATAATTGAATTCAAATTGTTATTATAATTAGGTCTCACCTTGACTGTTATTGTATTACCAAAATAACAATCGATAAATAAATTAAATATTAAGAGAGCTAAGTAAGCAAATATCCAAATTAGTTCCGTTATGTTCTTCACGGGTGATTTTATCTATAATAACAAAATACACTTTTAATAAAACTTGATAGTAGTAATTTAATAAGTAAATTAATACAATTATTTTTTTGGTAAACTCTTACTTACCGAAAAGAACTGCACTGCTGTCATACATACAGTAAAAGCACTGACGGCTATATTCATTGAAATTTGGTTTCCCAGAGTATTTTGGACGGTTTTTAAGAATCTGTAATGTAACTTTATTTGATTAATTATTTTCGTTGGATTTTTTACAATGACATATATTATGCAAGTGAAATGTTTTAAATAATTAAAAAAATACACAAAAGAAAGAGTTTTACCGCTTTATTTATATAATTGAAGTATTTACAGGCTGCAATAATAACCCTTTTTTTTTCTTTTTACTATATACTCGTATTATATGGAATATTGAGTTCCAGATTATTTGGTCAGTTAATTTAGTGTTTGTAAACATACAAAATGTTACTATAGAGCAGGCAGAGAGTATGGAGCGCCAGATATCCCGGCCCTGACCACACCGCGGACACTCCGCCAAAATTCCATACACTCGCTTAATTTGGTTTCTATCCATTAGTGACGTGTATTTACACGCGCACCTGTGTGCGTAGCACGCACAAAATACCAACCGTCACGCTTAAGAGAGGAAGGGGTTGTGTATGTGTGCAAATCGGGCGGGACGTCGAAGTGTCCATTATCCATAGAAAATATTTATATATTTTTTAATTACATTAATCAATTGTACTATTTATTTTTCGCAATAACACATGCGAGTGAACTTTAGAAATTAAAGAAATAAACGGAAAGAATAATTTGACTTCGAGCAGGAATCGAACCTGAAAAACACGAACCGAAGCCAATTTTTCTTTAATTTCAACATTAATTATACCTAAAAATTACGGAACACTACACTGCGCGTGGCCCAACATGCACTTGACCAGGTTTTTTTTTGTCAATATGTTTAAGTGGTTGATTATTTTTATATATGTATAAATATGTATCTTCATGCCAGGTCCCTAACGGGGTAGGCAGAGAGTGTAGAGCATTGTTTTCATAAAGAAAAAAATTAAGGCTTAAGTATTTCAATTTATAACTTTTGCACTCGAATGTACTCCATGTATACATTTGTTAATAATATTTTATGACCAGTCCGTTGAGACATAGACGATTTTTGATTACGGCCGAATGGACTACGGTCCATTCTTTTTGGTCCGTTCAGACGTAGTACCCAATATTGAATGTCATTCAGTTATCAAAATAATGACTTTAAATTGATAATTTTATAAAAACACACTTAGAAAATTTCCGAAATAATTACAAATATACATACATCTGTACATACAAATATATAAAATTAATTAATTTCTCGTGTCAATCGCCAATTTGTAAATAAAATTGAAGTGTGTGTTTGTAATATAAACATAACTGCTTTTTACTCAATGGATATTATATATGTATATATACACGCTACAGATACCAAAATAATTTAACATTTTTACAATTTTTGTCTCTCTGTTTGTTTGTTTCGGCTAATCTCTAGAACGGCTGAACCTATTTTGACGGAACTCTCACTGGCAGATAACTGGAGTAATAAGGAGTAACTTAGGCTACTTTTAGTCTAGAATTAAATGGTGCGCGGACGAAGTTGAGGGCACAGCTGGTATTATATAGGTACTTATCTATATTTTATATAAGATAGTAAATTAACGAAAATATAGTCAAGTGTTGTACGATAAATATATAATTATAAGTTCATGTCTTTGGCTTACAAGTAAATTTTGACTTGTGAAAGTAAACACAAATTTTAAGTCTTTTTACCGTATAACAGCGCGTTGATGAAGGACACATTTTTTAAAAATCTTCTTAAAAGCTTCATTTTCATCGCAGTTCGTTCTAGTTTTCGCCGCTTTAACGAGCTCTTTCATATTTTCAAAGTTGTAAATTAAAACGTTCAATTGGCTGACTGAAATGAAATAGGCTAGCGGATTGATATTGCGTTGTAGGATAAACGATCTGTTTTCATTACATTTGGGACCAAAGATTGACATCTGAACATTTTAAAACATATTTTCTCTATCAATTGCAAACTCTCTCACTTAATGGTCATTTGTAATGTATAGGTTTCCAATAAAGCTATTCATTAATAAATTTCAATATAAAAAAAAAAAGATATTTTGGATTTCAAAAAATTATACCTATCATTTTTGTCTGAGGCAGGTATATCCTTAAATGAACGATGGATAATCGCCTCCATTTCCTTAAGTAGTAGACAGAAATAAATTTCTAGAGGTAGGTACGTACCTACCTACTTATTTTTTTTGCAAAAAAATTTTATTGACCAGTACTTGAATAGCCACTAAATTTTTGTGATATTTTTTGTCCCATTAAATAGATGATTTCAAAAAAATCTAATAATGTTTTTAATTGCAATAATTTAATGCAAAGATGCAGTGATATTATTTACATTGAAATCCGATGCAATCAACTAAGAACAAAAATATGTTACAGGAATTCATGGTAGGTATATGCGTTTGTCCATAGGTAATAATATTACAATTATATATCTAATCCCTAATAGAAAAAAGCATAAATAGTAATTTTTTGGGTTGTTTCTAAACTGAAATAGAAGTATCCTTGTGCTACTCTTAGAGTCTAATAATGTGCTCAGTGTTGTCAAAACTTACTTATACATATCATACAAGCCCATGGTAAGGTCTGAAGAACCACATATGTGGTAAGCATTATAGGTTTGTAGAGAATCTGGAAAGAACAAAATAAAATTACTTCGTCGATATTTGGAAATTATTTTTAAATAAGCGTAAAAAACACTGTAAGCAGGTAAATGAAAGTGTTTGTCGATACACATGTATGTATGTATCTCCACGCCAGGTATACCTTACGGGGTAGGCAGATAGTGTAAAGCGCCAGATATCCCGGTACTGACACACCTCTCGTGCCTCATTTACATATACAAAATAACTAATACTTAATTTGTCAAATCTCTCAATAGTCGAGTGAGCGAGAATTGGGTTGCTTGATAAGTAACACGTTAATTTGATAAACCAATGAATTGACACTACTATTTAAAAAAGTCAAGTGTCTAAAATATTATACCTATTACAAATTTGCCAGACAGGAATCCAACAATTCATTTAAATTTTATGCCAACTTTAGTATGACACGCCTGCTACGTGACCAGATAATTGACAAACGTATCAGAAACCGACGGTAAGCTTATTGTAATCATTATTTTTTTTACATCTTTTGTAGCCAGTGTAATAATTTGTTTTAAAAGATTCCGACGCCCTAGGCAGAATCACAACGATACCCAGTGCTGCCAAGTTTGAACAATTAAAAAAGTAAGATTATAGAAAAAAGAACGCAAACAACGAAGTAGGGATTTACCATCTCGATCCGAGTTTGTAATTAAAATTAATGAAATTTAAGAGCCGGCTTGGGAAAAGGTCATGATCGTTACGTCAACGGCAAGTCTTCATTAATTTGGCATTTTCTGCAACTTTTAAAGGATTATTTTTCATCTAATTATCCGAAATCCGTTCAATTTGGCCACTTATATTATTGATTGAATTGCAACCCTCGTTGCTAATTAGGAACTTCGAAGTTTAAAATGCTTCAGTAAGTTGTAATTAGTCATTTAATTATGCTTCGCGTGAATGAACGTTAGGTTCATTTGTTGGTGTGAAAAAGTTTTGCAGTTGCAGTTTTAGTTTCTCAAACATGCCCAAATTTTCAGAAACGTGCTGTCAAAATCATATCATTATGACATATCTTTTAAGCTGTAACCGGTAATTTGGTGAGATATCTAAGCTCAAAAGTCTATTGTACAAATATCGGCAAAATTATAAGTTGCGGAAAAAATAGATAGTGACAAAAAGATACTGTAACTCTGTAACTAAATCGACACGAAAATTATGATATAATTAAAATAAGAAAATAAAATTTAATTTCAAAGTGTATTTACCTGGTAGATATAAATATATTTAAAATATGAAGCGTTATTAACGTCGAAAATTACAAAATCCATTTTCAATGGTAATGTTTCAAAACGATTTAAAGCTGGAACTACTGCAACGTGCACTGAAAATTAAATATATATTAATTTATATATTAGTTATTCTTATGACCACTTAGCTTTTAATCACGCTTTATTGAGCATTTAAACTGGACCCCTGAGGTTCTCTAATGAGAGAATTAAACATTTCATAACATCTTCATTTGAAATTACTTATGTTTAAATATTCTTCTTAAATATGTAATTGTTTTTTTTTTAGTACAAACAGATAATTTCCTTGGATAATCTCATTTTAGAAATTCCTTCTCACCGTACTGGCTTTTTATCCAACTCTTTCGCCGTCACAGCTATCAAGCTCTGGAACACGCTCCCCGCCTCCATCAAAAAAGCTCCGAGCAAGTTGTCATTCAAGCGTAATCTACGTAATTTTTATTTAAAAACATCATCATAGACAATCATAATATCTCTTCTTGCTATCATTATATTATTTGCCGTTTTCTTCTCAATCATATCGTTATATATTTATAATATGTATGTTTGAATATTATGTATGTATTTATGTATATTATATGTATAGATATATATTTTATATAGTGTAATATTTATTCGTAGGTTATTTCCTTGTTTTATAATTAACTATTTAATTTATAAGTTTTACGCGCCTTTCGTTGTTTTCTATTTACCCAAAGGTTGACTGGTAGATAATGCCTTTTAGTAGCATTAAGTCCGCCTTTTGTACAACATTTCTGTGTTTGCAATAAAGTTAAATAAATAAATAAATAAATAATTTCAAAGTTTTTTTCTTACTCAAGTTTATTAAATTGTCATAAGCTTAAAAGTTATAACACGACAACACTATGTGAGCGAAATAGCGCATCACCAACTCTCTCCAACACTGGAGAGAGATGGTGATCCCGGACTAGCACGTAGAGACAAGAGAATCCGAACCGACTGCGGTCAAAGTGCCTAGCCAATATCCTTATAATTGTCATCATCTATTTAATTTGTTCTGTAAGAGTAAACAGTGATAAAACTTAAGTTTTATTATCATTTTACCGTCCTCTTTTGCTGTGCGTGTGCCTTGAAACTCATGAAAGCCAGTTAGTTATAAATTGCCATATTTTAGCTTTTATTAGACACTTCATAGTAGCCATAATTGTTTGAGATAGTATTTAAAGAAATCTCCGTATAAGTTATGGTAGCTTTATAAAATACCGAAATCAATTTTTTGTGGAAACGTCAAATCAGTTTTAGGTAATATTGGATAGTTTCAGAATCATCTATCGCTAGAACTACGACTTTACATTGCCTTGCGTTGTCGTAGTTTCAGCATTAAATTTAATCATTAAATCATTTTATTTATTTTTGAAATACCACTAAAGTTTTTATGTCGACGCAATTCCGTTATTTTAATTGGATCCCCGACATTTCTCTCATGATGGCATTTGAGTTAAAAAAATAGCTCGATTTGAGACAAACTAAAACTCTGTGTTAACTTTTCCAGACCACCAAAATATTTCGTAGGTTTTATCAGCCTGAAGGCACAATAACGTCTCTTTATATTTTTTTGTAAAAAAGTTCGCATTACACTGTACGAACAACATACGAAAATTGTGAAGAAACAGATAAATTTAATACGTACCTGTAATATCAAGGGCAACACTAAACAATAGCCATATAAAAAGCCAGCGAGATAATTTTATCCCTTTCAACAGAATATACGGACGATGTTTGGTGAAATAGTGAAAATCTTTCCCGGTGATTTCATTTGTGAGCTGCGTGAGGAGGTTGCGACGTAAGCGCAAATCCAGTAGTTTAAACGAAGTCAGCAGCTCCGTTACAACTAAGTTTATTCTGAAAAAATGGATGACGCGTTGCAATCAAGTGTTTTTTTTTTAATTGATTTGAAGAGATCGGCGTTATCTGGTAATTTTTGAAATATTGTATCCGCGATATACGTTTCCGAACTCTGAAATCAGAAAACTTGTTTAGGCCGATTGTGACCATCGCGGTAAATGGTGTTTGTTGAAGCTTACACGTAATATTTTTTCATTAAAACCTGCGATAGCATAATGACGCCAGATTAAATATGGTGACCCGGCACCAAGGGTTCTTTTCCGGGCTGTACAAACGACTTTTTCTAATTTATGTGCAACTCCCACTCCGTCATCGAGCAGGGAGAGGCTGTGAGGAAATTAACGCATATAATTTATACTGAAGTGTTTGCTTGGGGTGTTCATGTTGATCGTCAGCTACTGCCAACTTCAAAGTCGGCTTTCCTCAATACATAATAATGTCTCAAGAGGTAGGTAGCGGTGTTTTAATCGCCATTACAAAAAGATTTTTCGTATTTCATATTATGAAAACGACGTGATCAAAACTGTAAGACGAATTTTTAAAATATTTGTGTAAAATCTAGCGCAGGTAACGAAAAAATAGTAAAAAAGTGAAGAATAGAAAGGAGGCGCGAACAAAAGTTATCTGTTAAAAAAATATCTTGTTTTACATAGACATTGTTGGCTTGTTTAATGTTAAAAAATATAAACCTATAATTCACTTGACATAGGTACTTAATATTTTGAAACGGACCATAAAATTCGCGTTTTATGTGGTTACATTTTTAACCGAGTTCAAAAAAAGAGAAGGTTCTCAATTCAGCCGGTATTTTTTTTTTATGTATGTACGCGAATTTTCGAGATTTCTGGACCAATATACGTAATTCTTGTTTTGTTTGATGCGGAATAGTTTTGAATTGGTCCCATAAAAATTTGATTCAGATAGGCCCACCAGTTTTTATTTTAGGAGCATTTTTTTACTTACTTTCACCTCAGACTAAAGGAATAAGAATAGACGGCGAGTTGTCATACAGTGCATTGAATACACTGACTTGCCACTGACGTCCTAGATAGTCCTAATGCGCATGACAACAAGATGACAACAAGTGACAAAGACACATTTACTCATCGACGACACAACACATAAATTAGGTATCTAATTCTCACGAAGCTAAAAGAGTCAGATTTTACAAATTTAACAGATGTGAACATTAATCTAATTGGCAATGCAGCAATAAACTAAAAAGTATAAAATAAATATAACTACGTTAAGAAAAACCGACTTCAACAAATAGGTAATTTACTAATAGGTTTGAAGTCGGTGCCAAGCCAAAATCACTAAAGTAGGCATTTCATCACGCCTGTGATCCCCGAAGGGGTAGGCATAGATAAATGCATGAATTCAAGCATACATGCAAACACCACGATTCGCCGGTTACGTTATGTTCAGTGTATTAATTTGCTCGTATTCATATTTAAGTGATTAAAACATAATTATTTGATTAAGGTTTGGCACCGACTTCCAACCTATTAGTAAATTACCTATTAGTTTATTATTTTTTACTTTTCAGTTTTGAAGTCGGTTTTTCTTAACGTAGTTATATTTATTTGTTACATTTACATAAGAACCAGTCATTAACAACAGCATTTCGGTATTGTACGAGTATAATCTACGAGGAAATGTAATATAATTTGATACCTAAATATTTTGTGTATTGTACAAATATTATGTGACGAGCGCATTGTAAACTCAAGCTTAATTTCTACATAAAGAGTCAAAACTTTGTAGAATATAAGCTGAAGATTTCAAAATTTATAAGTCCTATTGAGTTCTGTGGATGTAGGTAATATTACACTCATACACTTCCTTTACTTACGATGTGTTGCATGTGTACAACGGCACCCACGACATAGGTTTATACCTACTGTGGGGCTGTGAGTGTAAGTGTATTTTATTTATTATTATTTATGTTACTATAGGTACGGTTCCACCATAAGGGTTCCTCTTAGAACTTAACTTTTTTTTCGTCGCTCACGGTCGGTAATTCCTTTTATTAATAATTAAAATCTAAAGTTTTTATTGCTATTTGAATATATTACCACTATAACTTCGAGATAACAATAAGCCGTAAAATGAAGCAACGCGATTAAATCACAAAAGTCTTGAATTTAAAATAACAGGACGACCCAATAAAAACTTTTATATTTTAAAGGACACATTATTTTTTAAATCTAAACCTTGTTTTTTCGTGCATGCACAAAGGTATTCGTCAATACTAATTTAATACCCAAGTTCCACAAGATATTCAGTAAGCTAGTAGGAATTAATTCATAAATTGATAACAATATACAAATGATACCTACTATGCAAAGGTTTACTTTTTACGTGGAAGAGTAATAAATATATTGGAATTAATACACATCAAATATCATGAGGGATTTGTTAGGACCGGGATATCTGGCGCTCTACACTCTCTGCCTACCCCGTTCGGGACCTGAAGTGAAGATATATTCATTCAAATATCATAAACATCGTTTCAATAATATTGAATTTTGATGTACTTACATAAAATATACGATTTCATAAACCAGTAAAGTAAATAATTATTCTGCAACTGATCTATCATTTGTGTACATATTGATGCTTCTACTCTCTACTCATAGAAAATACATCTAATAGATTGTTTAATTTGTCTGGGAAATACTTTATGTACCTTAGTCCTAGATAATATATTAACACTCACATTCCAGCAGCCTTCTGAATTTCAGCTCCACCTGACGTTATATACCTTAATAAATATATAATCTGTGCTCCAGTTGGTAAAATAAAAACCAGAATACCAATGAAAACTTTACTAAGTAAGTTAATGTTAAATTTGAGGGAATTTACAGGATGAGGAATATAAAACCACACGCCACAAAACTTTAGGGCGGCTATATGTAAGGATAAGTACTGGTATAAGTCGACATTTTGTTTCGACTTCATTTTGATTTCTTCGTCTGTGATGATCATGAAACGGCTTTTATAGGTTAATGCTAATTAGTTTGAATTATTGTATATTTTTTTATTAATTAATCGTACATCTGTTTAGTAAATGTAATTGGTTCAGTAGATGCCCTAATAGAAGGTATGGGATGTGCGAGAAACGTTGAGTATTATTTAATATCCTACTATCACCTTAATTATTTGTTATCTAAACCTAAACGTGGCATATTCAATCATTATTCATATTTTAGGGAAACAAACGTTATCCTTAAATAGATATGTGGTTATTACGTTCGGAAACTGTCTTCGCCACTTAGTAACTCTTACTAAATTATGACGATAACTTGTTCACTGCCCACATAACGCGGCGGAATCAGCCCCAAAGTAATTCATGAGAGGTCTATAATAACAGCACCGTATTCGTTAGATAGATTACCCGATATCTCGGTGATAATGTAATCACGAACAAACCCTCTTAACATTAGCCCCCCATTAATATCACTAAGGATTTATCTGCACGAGTGGAGTATCACAAATTCGATGTCCTACATATGTGTGATTACTTGTAAGGATATGGCGTGAAGCAAGATTGTTCCAAGTTCCAAATTTTATGCAGGAAATTTCAGTCATTGTAAAATATTAGTGAAGAAGCTAAAGAGCTAAAAGACTTCATTGCTACCAGGTTGTAATAGAAAATGGATGATAGATTGAACTCACAACCTCTATCATGAGTTGATTAAGATTGACTCGATTGTAAAATTAGTGACTCAGTAATTACTGAAAGAAAAAGGCAGGCATAAAATCAATCGGTATCGGTAGCACGTTTTATAATGATAATTCTTTGGTTGTATTTAGATGTTTAAAGGCTGCAATATGCATATAATGATTGCTTTGAATTTTCTAACTAGAGGTGGGCAACTATCCGCTTAAACCACCCATTTTTAGGGTTCCGTAGTAAACAAGGAACCCTTATAATTTCGCCATGTCCGTCTGTCTGTCTGTCTGTCTGTCTGTCCGTCCGCGGTTTAGCGCAAAAACTATTGGTACTAGAGACTTGAAATTTGACACACCTTAATTACGCCGACAAAGTGGTAGAATAAACACATGAAAAAAAAAAAATTTTTCACCGGTTTTTCTATACATTATTCTGCATTGAAGGAGATATCATACGTATTTTATGAATATTTTCTGTATATTTTACTATTTTCAACTTGTGAATAGTTCTACTTTTACAAAAAAAAAACCCAAAAGATCTCCAACGTTCGCTAGTATCATCGCCATTCAAATTGTTTTATTAATTGTACTAATTTGACATAATAGACTAATTATTTCAGAGTACGGTAATGATTCTGTTCCACCTTAACATAATAACTAGCTAATTATGACAATCAAGCGAAAATTGCGTAGAAATGGATTCAAATACTGATTGTACACAGTGTTTTGGAATGAGCAAACATTAATCCTACATTGTTTGCGATCACCCGCGGTTCTTTTGTGCTAGAAATTTAATCTCATTTTGTTCGAACCTCTCAAAACTTCGCTCACAACGTTTGAAATAAGATAGTAGGCACAATCTTGATATGAACCTTTGACTATGGATTTCACAAAACCCTATCGTGGTTGATTCGAAACAGAATTCAGGATTACAATAAATCAAAGATGAGCGGTTGTTGGACGAAAATGATATCGTCTACATTTACTGTATGGATCGAACTAAGTATGATGGTAGACAATTTTCTTCTAATATTTTTTTTTAGGTCTTTGGTAGGTATATTACTATAGTTGCATATAGCAAATTTTTTGGGTTAAATCCTTTCTTTTAAAAAGTTAGTTGTAAAAAAGGTGGTTTTCTATATGTGTGTTATATTGGCGAATTAATATTTGAGTATGATGATCTATTTATACTTCCAAGCACGTGTACCGTTTTGTAAATGTATGCATGTTTGTAAGTTTGTGCCCGAATTTCTCGGAATAAGAGAGTTGATATTTTTGGATTTGAGTAAGGTATATTCCAACTTAACCAAACAGTTGCAAGGCCCAGGGCAGAACCAAATGAAACAAGTTGAAAGAGAGCCTACACAAAAATGATTGAAAAAGAATTAAAATCTACATCACGTTTTTTTGCTTAAACCTTTTCACCCCAAGCACAAATTCATTTAGGTCAATTTCTGTCAGTACATTTGTCAAGACAAATTTGTTTAAGCAGGTCCTGCCCAAGGCTTATTTCACGTAGTCTTCCGTTTGAGAAAAATGTAGAGCAATCCGTTATAAAATGCGTAAAGAGAAAACAAATAAATACAGTTACATTGTAATGTTCGAAATAACGAGAATGGAGAGAAAAAAATTACGCCGGACGGGATCTGAGCCTGCTAAAACTTGTTACCTCCTTCTTAGCCTTAAAAATATTTCTTTACAAAAATAAATATAATGTGTGTAATATAATGTTTCAGCTATATTTTATTTATTGTATATCTTATCATACCGGTTGCATAACTATTTTATCAATGGATGTCATTCATCGACCCAACACACTACGGTTGCAATCTGAAAAAGAAAAGGGAAATAAAATAACGCTTAGAAGTGGGACTTCTAACACGTACTTCTGCCGAAGTCGTAAATAGGCTGGACTTACCAGTTATTATGAGATCGTACAATCGCACCCCGAACCAAAAAAATATTTATCTTCTCATTCTTACCTTCAAATTCTCTAAATTTTAAAACAGTATAAGGTAAGTAAGGTGTTAAGAAGTTTTCAAGATTTAGAGAAAGTATTTTGTTCTTCACACTGAATATTTTTTGCAAGGAATATGGGTCAAAGAGCAGCATTTTTGGACGACATCAGACCTCACACATAGTAAAATTATGTGGTAAGAAGTGTTCTGAGTTATATAACCTATCTAAAAAGATCCTGATGTACTTGGACCTAATTAATTAACACCACATAATATTTTTTATGTCCCCTGAATCCCAAAAAATTAAATGTCATTGTATCGTTTCCTTCTTTATTGTGCCACTACTGTAATTTCAGTTATCGAGATGCTTATTTGTTGATAACTTGCAGCTGTGTCATTAAGGAAGTATAACCCAATTCCGACGATCCCCGAGGACAAAACCGGACTTCCAAGCGAACGTAATTACCACCGACAGCTAGTTGACCATAATTTCGCTTTCCCGGTTGAATTTTAATTATACTTGTATATTAAGTAAACATTTACACAGGGCGAAGCTAAATAAACGGAAAAAGCACATTACGTTTTTTACTGAGACCTTTTTCACCCCAACCGCAAATTTGTTTATTTCAATCTCTAAAAAATATTTTTGGTAAGATTGAATTTATTCCTAACTACCTACCATTTAAACTCATTCGGCAGATAAATGATGAGGATCTATAAGTTTAGAGCAAGCCTAGCACGACATTTAATTTAATTAGGCATTTTGGGATCGGAACGTGAGGATCCCACTGCTTATTAATGGAAAAGAAATCTTCTGCGAGCACAGTCAGTCAACCGAACAATAGTGGTCAAACCATGCCAATGTACCGCATACGGGCAACCACTGCGATTGACAATCCGCATGTCAAGCGTGGCAATTATGTCTTATTGCAATCGCTACCGCCCTAAGTAGCGTAGTGGTAGCAGGCTACTACTACGCTGGGGGTCCTGGGTTCGATTCCCGGGTCGGGGACTAATAGAGATAACGGTTTAAAATCCTTTATCTCTGGGTCTATTGGGATTTTTCCATTTTCTGGAAGTTTCCCAGTACCTCGGAGTTTGGTAATGTGCCCGGAGATGGCAACAGGTTCGCCACCTGTTACATGGGCCAAGTCGTAACTGGCGAGTCGTGGGTGTTTGCATGTATGCTGGAATGCATACATTTTCCTTTGCGTACCCCTTCGGGGATTACAGGCGTGAAGTTACGCTTAGTTACTACCGCCCTATTCGAATGGTTTGACCGCCGTTGGTCTGTTGACTGACTGTAATATCCTGGTCTCATACGAAGCTCCAAGTCACTCGGCGGTCAATGGAAAGGGCTATGCTCGATCGAATCAGAAATGAAGAAATCGCACGAAAGTCGCTGGATAGCCAAGCAGATCTGCAAGCTGAAGTGGCAATGGGCAGGGCACATAGCTCGGAGAACCGATAGCCGCTGGGGCAGAAAGGTTCTCGAGTGGACACCACGTATCGGCAAGTGCAGCGTGGTACGTCCTCCTGTAAGGTGGACCGAGAACCTAGTAAAGGCTGCAGGTACCCGCTGGATGTACGTCGCTTCCGATCGGTCGGCATGGAGGTCATTGATAAACATAAGCCTCCCGCTTATGTTCAGCAGTGGACGTCCTATGGCTGATATGATGATGATAGTGGTGGAAATAGTAACAATATTGCAACAGTCATGACATTTTTATGGTTGGTTTTTTGTGTCAACGAATATGGAAACATCCGTAGCAACACATGTATTCGGGCTGTATCTGTCTCTAACTATCCGTAAATAAATAAACATACGGGAATGTGTATGATCAGCGTTTTCCCCTGTTTTTCCCTGTATCGCTTTGTCCGTAACTGACATAAAACACAAATACCGAGAATAAGAACAAATATTTACAGACCATACAAATATCGGGACAGGTTTGTTGTTAGATTGATATTTGAATTATGTCCGATACCTAAATGTAGATAAGTTCTTATTTTATTACAAGGAATGCCCATAATATCATATATCACTCCAGTCGAGAGACGTTCACTAATCTAGACAAAAGCATGCCCCAAAGTTACTCAAAATAGCATTATTGACGTCATTAGGGGAGAAAATGCCACTATCGCCACGTTTGGTATGTGAATTGGCGATCGCAGGAACGGCAGTTTTATCGGACGGGACGCTGCTGCCCATTACACGTTATTGCATTTACTTCCATCGTAAATAGTTCGACCGTCATTTTTCGGTTGTCTGACTGGCCTATCACCCGTTTTCGGTTTAAAGTTGATTTTTGGGACACCCTGTATTTTGCTGTCGTGGAAATTTAAAACCTGGATGAGATAGTTTTTTTTGAAAAAAAAAAATTTACGTTTCGAGCTAAGTGTTTTGTAAAACACAATATTCATAATATGAACAAGTTTTTCAAACACTTGTCTCAAGATTCTCACGGAAACGGATTCTGGCTTTAATATTTAATAATCAATTCACAGTAAATCATGGCCGGATTTAGCTAGTTATTAAGGATAACGATGGAACGTCGAAATAGTTAGAGAAAGCATTAGTTGCAAATCCCGAACACCTATAATTCTATTGGAGCCAATGAACGTAGATAATTGATGACTCACAGATACGGATCTGATGCGGAAATCTTATTCCCTCGGGATATCTAAGGAAGTTACATATTTTTAGTTGTGAAAATTGTTGAATGGTTGACTTGGTTTGTTAAGTTTATTGAATTGAATATAAGTAGGTCATTGGATTCAATTTTACAAGCAGTAGTATGATAGAATCTTAAAGAAAGATTGTGAAGAATAAAGAATAAAAAAAATACCAATCAAACTACGGAATAGATTAGGTATATCTTATCAAGAAGAAGCAGATTTGAATGTGGTTTGAAATCTTAAAAAAGATTTATATAACTACAGTTTAGGTACAAACAAACTACGCCGTAATCGATAATTGTGATACACTAACAAAACCGAATGTGTGAGTGACTAAACAGATATAAAACGCGAATATGAATGGTTGCAGAGGCCCAGGAAGACCAAGTCTGGCCAAATATTTTTTATTTATATCAATATTTGCGCATGAAGGTATTCTTTGGCTTATTATTATTATTGTTTTTTTTAACCCACATTTTATTCATACATCCTTCTTCAAAATGGCTAACCATCAAGAAAACTCGATTATCGCAGAAATTGACTCTATAAATCCTACATCCACTTTTACATGCTTACCTGAAAATTGCTCAAAACGAATGTGTATTCAGATTACTCTTAATACATAATTCACGTCAACAAAAGAAGCATCAATAAAAACATAGGTAATTTTATTTCCATGTCTCGAACTACAGATATCTCCTACGATATTAAAATATTTTCAGAATGTTGGTTAAATAAGGTTCCAAATGTTCCATCTCTTGAAGGATATAATGTCTATTTTACCGATCTAAATCGTAACCAAAATGATGGAGTGGTTGCCTACATCCGTAATAAATACAATTATACTGTTTCAAAGCCAGCGTTTGCGGAAGCGAATTGCCTTCTCCTAAAAACTAACCATTTTTGTCTAATTGCAATATATCGATCTCCGTCATATAGAAATTTAAAATCTTTTTTTACTGACCTAGACCATATCTTGTATTCTTTAAAATCAATTAAAAACGTCCTACTCATAGGTGATATTAATTAAGACATTAGCCCCAATAGTCACGATCCAAACTGCGAGCACTATCTCAACCTCACATCCAGTCACGGTCTTTTGCCAATGCATCGACATTTTACGAGAAATAATAGCTGTCTGGACCATGCTCTTCTGAGAAGTGACAGTGAGGTGGCTTGCTTGGTACTGGGGACTGACATTACTGATCACATGCCAGTAGTAATATGCATGAATCTCTTCGAAGAAACTCCACAATAGGGCCCATGGAGGGCCCGGTAGAAGCGGCCATAAAGCTCCTTGCTTTGCCATACAGTCTTGCGGTCGTTACGTTGCTACCGCAGGTCTGCGCCAGTTCTCTTTAGCCAATGAAAGGGGAGTGAGTCCGCTATCAACCGCCACTACATCTTGATGCATTTTTCCCTCTGCACAAAGAAAATAGTCTCTTAGACTGCACACCTCGCGGTTATGCAGGGTCCTGGCGTTAAGAAAGCCTCGGCCCCCACATCGCTGCGGGAACATACAGTCTCATAACTGACGAGCGCGGGTGGTGCATCCGGTATGATGTCAGTAGAGAGCGGACTGCCTGTCTAGGGCATCTAAGTCAGCCTGAGTCCACCTGAGTATGCCGAAGGAGTAGAGCAGGACCGGCATGACCCAGCCGTTGAAGGCACGCACCTTATTACCTCCTGACAAAAGACTTTTGAGAACTTTTCTCAGGCGGCCAAAGAAACGCTCCACCAACGACTGTCTCATCTCGGCCCCGCAGATGCCTAAGGCCTCCGACATACCCAAGTACTTATAGGTGTCGGATGCGGAGAGTGAGCGGAACGGAATGGAACCTGGGGGTTGGAATCCCTCAGATTCCATTATCTGTCCTCGTTGTACATGCATAACTGCACACTTTTCGATTCCAAATTCCATTCTGATGGCACTACTAAAGTTTTCAGAGATCTTCAGTAGTTCCGTCAGTTGCGAATTATTAGAACCGAACAATTTCAAGTCATCCATGTATAATAAGTGAGATATCGCCTGCCCATTTCTACGTAGCCGATAGCCAAGCCCCGAAGCCTCTAGTAATGTACTTAGAGGATTCAAGGCTAGGCAAAACCGTAATGGGCTCAAGCTGTCTCCTTGGAATATACCCCTAGAGAGTTTTACAGGTTCGCCGGTCCCCAGAGCCGTTCGAGATGCTGGGCAGAGGAGAACCGTTCTCCACTGCGACATACATGTCTGCAAGAGGGTCCGTATGGAAGGATCTATTTTATATATTTCAAGGACCCTCGCGAGCCATGTATGTGGTACGGAGTCATAGGCCTTCTTGTAGTCAATCCAACATGTCGAAAGATTCTTTCGTTTACGGCGAACCTGCTGGCTAATGGTCATCAATAAGGAGCAACTCTTTAGTACCGCGGGACACACTCCTACATCCATTCTGAGAGGTTGACATAATGGAATTGTCATTTATGTGTTTAGTAATTTTATCTCTCAGGATGGATGTAATGAGCTTGTACAGTGTGGCCAGGCATGTGATGGGCCTATAGTTTTTAGGTTCCGCGGTACTACCTGATTTATAGAGTAAATGGGTGATACCAATTGTCATAAAATGGGGAAGCGATCCCGAATCAAGAGCTACCTGAAATTGAGATGCCAGACAGGCGTGCGAACTGCGCAGCCATTTTAACCAGAAATTATGCAGTCCATCCGGTCCTGGCGCTTTCCAGTTGGGGACCGAACGGACTGCATAGGCTACGTCGTCTAAAGTTATACGGATCTTGTCCATTTCTTTGATTTATTCGCACGCCCGTCTGATTTCCCCCATCCAGTCACCTTCCGAGTGACTGACAGACACTGACCAGATGCTACGCCGGAACTCATTAATAGTTGCATCATCCGATGGGCGCATGCCAGCCACGTCGGAGTCAGGTCGCTCCCATTTTCTGTATTCCCATTTTTGATCCTTTTGGAACATGCGGTTTCCGTTGGATTGCTATCAGTTCCCGAAAATGCCCGTTTCACAAAGCGCATCACCCGTGGGCGCGTGTTACCCGCCTTGAAGCTAATTAATTTGCCAATGAGTACCCTGGTCTCGTTGATACGTTGCTCTATTCTGCTCTGCCAGGCTGGTACGGCGGGTCTCGGCCGCGTATATCTGTGTCAGTGTTTAGGAATTTAACACCAGCTACGCGGCACACCGCTACAGCCGCACAGTACAGAATAGAGTGAGCAGCACCGAGATCTTCACAGCTGTCAAAATAGTTTGACAGTTGTGAATCCAGGGCACACACTATCGCGATGTTATGTTTATGCATGGGCAACATTATAAATTTATTAATATGTCTCTCGTCAGCACGGGATCCAATTTGAACCCCAGACCTTTGTCAGGCTTGCGCGGGGACATGGGAGGTCCAACACGTAGAGGCCCTTTCGAGAATTTTGATCTACTTTGTAATGGGTTATATTCGGCGGGACCTCTCTCTGGCTGCATCAATAGTTAATACAGACACAGACAGACTCCGCAGAATATAATGGGACTATTGTAATGATAAGTGATTCGCCAATTTGGGCCGCTTTGGGCTATGTGGGTGAACTGGGGGGACTAGCTGGCTGGGCCTATGGAGTGAGATCCGGCACCTGCCTATATTCAACATCTCACATTATCGAATCCTACTTTAGGCAGGTGGTGACTCGCCTCTCCTTGGTGGGCAAACAGCCAACCCGATGGTCGACGGGGGGCAACACTGTTGAGAGAGGCTGGGGGTGTCGAGAGGTGTGGCCCCGGTTTCACCATCATGAGCGAGTAATCTCGAGCTCGGAGCGGGCTTCCCCGCTATTATGCCTTTAGACACTTCCACCCCCGAGTGTATGGCTCTTCCAGAAATTTAGACAACAGCCTATTATCTAAATTTCTGCAAATGCCATACCTCTAGCGCCCCACTCTGACCGGCCAATGAAGGCAAGAGGTGAGAGACCTGATGCTCTGTCCGGCCGTACCTCTGTGTGGCGGACGAGGCGGAGCCCAGTTCTCTCGGAGGAACTCGAGATGATGGTAGGGGGTGGTGTCGCTACTCACCAACAGCTCGCCAAAAGCTGCTCTGCCCCCTTATTATTATTATTATTATAAATAGCTCGAGTACTGTCTGAGGGTGGGATCAAAAGTCTTTGGAATCGGCGTGTATGTTTGAAGAGAACGATGAATGTAGAAGAAGCACGGGAGGTGTGTTAACACAGAACCAGGAACCTCTGGTGCTTTACACTTTCTGCCTACCCCGTAAGGAACTTGGCATGAAGATACAAACACAACCAAATAAACGCGTGTCTCCGTTAACTCGCCCATGATCAAAGGAGATCAGCCAAAATAGTACATAGATTGTACATGAACAAATACTTTACATAAAATTTGTGCGCATACAGCTGTATATTATTCAGTATAACATTATACTGAAATCCACAGGAAAAATATTAAAAAAGTTTTGAAAAAATCTGTACTTTTGGTATTTATGATGGCGTAGAAAGGAACGTAACGAAATGTAATGGAGTAGGATATAATTATTGTATCAGAAAGTATCGATTAATCATATTAAAAAAAAATCGGTTACTATATATATATAAAATAAGTGAAAATATACGTTAGATTTCATTTTAAGGTGCCAATAATCAGATGAAGACATACTGAAATACATTCATTTAGGTTTTAAAATCAACACAAAAGACTAAGTGACCCATTCGATCAATGGATCGATATTCTTAACATCGATATTTTGTGACAGCCGCCTAAGTTGACACATCCCTTTTTGACGCTTTGATATGTCATGTCCGTCACCAGTCACGTCATGGATGATTGACGTCATTCACTTGCTTCTGCGCTTTTATTGTTGTTGGTGTTCTGTGACGTTTTTGGCTACTGGCTTGAGTGGCTTGTTTTTGTGCTTGTTGAAACGGATTTCGAGTGCTCTGGCGATTTGGATTACGTAGGCAGTGCTAGAGGTTTCTGTTCAAGTCAGTTGATCTTGTGTTTGTTAACAATTTATTATTATCTGCAAAAATAGACTGGAGTTTGACAAAAAAGTGCTCGGTGTACAGTGAAACGCTATTTAAAAGCATTCATAGATATTTGTGGATACAAGCGTGATTATTTATTATAAAAATCACTCTCTTAGCTATAATAACAATCTACAAACCGTCAATTTTAAATTAGCGCCTATTAGTACGAAAATACATAAAATATGGCGGGAAAACGACTTCATTCTTACATTTTTTAAATTGGTATATCTCACGAACCCCATTCGTCAACGAAGTCAAATATGTTTTAAATAGTAGTATATGAACTAATGTTTGAAGACGTAAAAGTTTTATTGTTGTACAATTATGTACCAAAGCCCCATACAAAGTGGCGGATCTCCTTTAATATACCTTTAACCATAATATCTTTGATATTGAGTGAAATGTTTTTTTTTCCACGATATCATTTGCGGGGACATTAATAACCGAGCATTTCACAGAAGTGGGGAGTACAGCTACGAGTGAGTAAACGATCGATAGGGGTATGGTGCTATGGTGACTACTCAATCGAAGCCACGACGCTAATGAATTAATTTATCGCAGCTCTTCATTCGTTTAATATGAGATTGCAAAAAAAATATTTGACTTGGTTTGCGTGAGAGAGGTACTTAATTTTAATGAATTAAATTATTAATCGGATTTTTTTATTGTGTTATTAACAATTATTAGACATGAGATAGTTTTATATAAATGTAAATAGTTATAGTAGAACTGCGAAAAAAAATCTTACATAAATTTCCACGATTTACCAATTAAACTATTGAATCGATTGAAGAGACATCTATCTAGAATAAGCAAATTTGAATATCACTTGAAAGCTTAAAATAATATTTACCAACCGAAATCGATTATTTGGAATACGCGAACAAAACAAATAAAGATGTCTACGTGTTTCCATTATCTTGCCTACGATCAAATATACTGTAACACAACATCCTTAAAAATTTAATTTACTTACAGAAATTTAAATTTAATTACAGAAGAGGCAAATACAGCTACGAATAATTAAATGTGATCGTTGGTGCTATGGTGCTATGGTGTCTAGTCAAACAGCTCCTTATTCGATCCCCCCCTATTCATAAACGTACTTTAGATACCTTTTAGCTTTTTACTGGTGGCAGAGCTCCAGTGACGGAGCTCGCGGGCGTAGGCACCACCACATTACCTAATATACTTGCCGCTAAATGGTAGTGTTCAGCACTATCGTGTTCCGGTCAGGTGGTAATGTACGGCCCTGTAATTTCCGGCACAGAGGCATAACACCTTAGGCCTCAGGAGTGGCAACGCATCTGCATTTTGACCTTGGTCTTTGTGTGGGTGTCTCTATAGGCTGCAGTCATCACTTAACATCAATGTGAACTGCATGCTTGTTTGGCACTTCCATAGAAAAAAAAAAAAAGATTATGAACACTTTAGCTAAAATACATTTATGAATAAGGGGGGATGAATCTAATATATAAAATGCTTGTGTCAAAGTGTTTGTAACAATACTTCTCCGAAAGGACTGGACCAATCATTATGGAATTTTCTGTGTATATTTGGTAAAATTCAAAATTCAAACGAAGTTCGTAATTCAGATTGCAATAAACATCTAAATCTGTTGTATAATCTGCATTATAAGACATGAAATAAAAATGAAATGCTTTGAAAATAACATTACTAAAAATATAAATAATTTATATTTATAACTTAAAGATTAAATGCATAGTAAATATAACCCTAGCTTAAGAGAAAATCTTAATGCATTAGCAAAATAACAATGACTGCCTTATATCGATCTTTGTAAATCATTAAACCCCTTACGAGGTGTAATAAACAGACGATATGAGAATTAGCTAGCAAACACGGCAGTTTACGTTTTATATTGCTATTTGCCTTACAATTACCCTTTCTGACTTAAATGTTGTTGTTAAATTCGTTGATATTAACCTAAGCAACCAGTGAAATTAGTTGCAATGAAATATTGGACGCTTAAGGACTTTTTATTAGTTTTTATACACGTAAACGCCCACTGAGAACATTATATATTTGCAAAGTAATGGTCTAAATTCACGCGTTGTTTTTGGTTGTTTCTGTTGAATTAATAATGAAAACTAGATTCTTAGAATGATAACACATAAGTAATATTACATGCAGATTGAAACAGAATTCCACAAAATAACTTAGGTATACCTACCTACCATTTGATCCCTACAGTTGAAAGTGTGCGACTGTAATGAAAAATATAACTGTTATTGATCATATAGCACAAATATTTTTTATAAAACGCTGGGCAGGCCTTTGGTGTGGGACGCAACATGCGTTGACACCCTAGCGTTGTCCCATCTTCCAGGCACGGCGTGCTCTGCCAGCACTGCTGCTGCATCAGACTAAGCGGCGCAAATACACTAGTCTTTCAGAGATCCTATTTGTGCCATTTGGGGTCCAAACGCTAGGTCCATGGAGCCCCAGTGCTCTTCTCCTATTTGGAGACATTGCGAAGCGATTGATCGACACATTTCGGTCACAGAATAAGCATTACGATTCAACGTGGCAATGCTGCCAGCCTTCTGGGAACTTTTCCGCAGTACGTGATGTGGATTTTTTGTTCCATGTACATAAATGCTTTATTTATTTATTAATTTTAAGATAGTTGTTTAAGGTGTTTTAAATTATATTTTGACTTAAAGAAAAGATGACTCTGACTTGAAGCGCAGGCATTTGACGGCCCCGACTAGAATTTTTCCTCAATAAGTTAGTTATCCGAACAATAACGTTCAACACTTTTGAGTAGAGCGGTAGTAGATAAATACAATGACCTGGAATGGGCGGTAGCGTCTCGCTATAAAACTACTGCCAATGCGATCGCCAATCCGCACGCCAAGCGTGGCGATTATGACATATCCTCTTTTTTTGGGGAGGCGCTAGGGTAGTGGTAGGTATTTACCAATTAGGAACTGTAAGTCATAGTTTCAATATTTTGTCTTAAGGAAAACTGATGATTTTAATTAGTAGTCTTCAAAGTTCGCCATTGCCATACTAAAACCGATTTTAGGAATTGTTTAGTAGGTAGAGTTAACTGCCTCAGTAGCCTAGTGGTAACAGGTCACTACTACTACGCTGGAGGTCCTGGGTTCGATTCCCGGGTCAAGGGCTATCAGAGATAACGGTTTAAAATCCTTTATCTCTGGTTCTATTGGAATTTTTAGATTTTCTGGAAGTTTCCCAGTACCTCGGAGTTTGACAATGTGCCCGGAGATGGCAATACGCTTGCCACCTGTCACATGAGCCAAAAACGTAATCGGGGGTGTTTGCATGTATGCTTGAATGCATGCATTTACCTCTGCCTACCCTTTCGGGGATTACAGGCATGAAGTTAAGAAGTCACGTTTACTAGGTACCCTTCAACATTTAATAAGTCGGTTGTGTTTCACCTGGTGTTTTCTTCTTCAATATTAATTTGTCACCGAACATTGTTACTTTGTTCAAACATAACCGCTGTATTAATAAATCAATTTACTTACTAAGCGACTGAGTGGGTAAATTGTTGCCTTTATTGGGTTTCGCATCGCTCCCTTCTTCCATCTACTAAAACAAATCCCTTTTTCAAAGATAATATCTTGGGCAAATTAATTGTGCCGATTGATTTTCTTCACTGGTGCGGTAAGTGAAAATGATGTGTAGGTTATAAATCACATCATGACAAGTACGATTACTATCTTCTGTTTTGTAACATATGCGAATAGATATTCAGGAAATAATATATGTACCCACAATATACATTCCTAAAAGCACGATTTTCGAACTATGGTTTGTGTTTTGTGGTTTTGTACCTTTATCGGTGGTGGGTGTAGGCCCCACCGCATTACCTTATCTTCTTGCCGCTAAATGTTAGTGTTCACCGTTATCGTGTTCCGATCAGATGGTAATATGAACCGCTTCTTAAATGTCGGCACACCGGTGGAACTTCACACACCTACGGAATGTCTACAAATCTCCAGTTAAATCTTAGTTTGTTTTTCTATAAATTCATGTTTTTTTGTATATTTATACAGACTACAGTATTCATTTTCCTTCAAAGTGCATAATAATAATGTTTCCCTTTTATCCTATTGAATTTACAAATAAAAGGATGCCTCTGAATATTCTTTGCCTATTTCCCAATTATTGAAATCCATTATTACCTACTTACCAATCTAGGAAATGATTTTTCAGGTACAGTAGTTTTCTACCATTTGACATCTAGATTATTTCGATAATAGGTAAGCTCCTTTTCTACAAATTTCCTTTTCAAATAAAGTAAATTCCTCGTATAATTTTTGAGCATACATGTGATACCTGTACCGATTTACAACTAATATTCTATTACTTATCAGTCATATATTAACTAGTTGGAAATAAAGCAGTGAAACGAATCGCATTTTCAGAAACAAACATGTAATGCTTCATTGTCCAGATTCTCGATAAATTTCCAAATCTCTCCACTTAAAAATATAATTAAATAGCTGAATATAAAAAAATGCTGATAGGGACTTAGAACGTGCATCACATTCCCGTAGAAATTTCTCTAAGAACTCCCCAAGGCACTTGCTTTCCAAATCTCAGCTTGCTACGACCAGCGGTTTCAAATGTGCGTTGTCTGCAAGTCACTCAATCACTCAATAAACAACAACGAATGAGATTATCATACATACATTATATTGATATCCAATCATTCCGTGTTTAGCTCCTCGGAGTACTCTTAACCCAAATATAACTTCAAGATCTTTCATACATGACACCAACCTTTAGTGGACTTACTGTTTTCTCGTAACAAATTATATCCCAGCGAAAGGCCGCTAAAGGTTTTAGTTTTTATGAACAAAGCTACATCGACTGGACCGAATTGGAATAACTAGGGAGCTGGGCACTCTGCCAAAACCGATCGCAACTTTTCGTCTCTTTATTTGCACTGGGCTTGCCGAACGACGGCCCTCTGTGTTGCGGACATAGGAACTTTCGTTTTACTCCAAAACCTACAATCGTTTAGATTAACGAAATTCCATTTAACAAAGCAAATTCGAGATATTTTCCAACTTACAACTCTATTCCCTAACGTCCTATCCAAACTCGCGAAGCAAACTTCGGAAGCATATAGAATATAAAGTCACCCATAAAGTCTGTCTTCGAATTACAAAGTTGAAATAAAGGGAATTGAAACCTACTTAACATTTGGCATGCATAACCACGGAAACTTTGGAATAACATGAAAATTTACAAAAGTGTAATTGTGAAAGCAATAATATACAGGTATGACATACCATAAAACGTTATAACGCCTAAGTAAATAAAATTGAATAATGTAAGAGTAGAATTTACCACGGAACGACACAGAGGCGGTGATGTGAGATATCAAATTATAAGAGGTTTTAAGCGCACGCGCGGTGCGTTCCGGCAGCCGCAGCGTCCAGTCTGCCCGTCGCTCGTGCTCTTAGCGAACGAACTTGGCTATGCGCCGACTCCGATATTCGAACTCGAATGCGTAATTTTAAAACTCCCGGCGGTTTTTCTGACGCGCGTCCGATTGGAATGCTTCAAAATTTTGGAAACAAAAGTGACGGTTTGTGACTGTGGACATTTAGACCGTGAATCAGTGTCGATTGAAGAATTAGGAACGTTTGAAATTGAATTCATTTTAGACGTCTCTTTGCCTGGTAAGAATATGAAGTAGCAATGTTGTCGATATTTTAAAATTAATTGTATACTTAGGTTATACATTTATTTAGTTTAAATGTTTAATAGGTTCATTAGGTACAGTTAATCGTACAGCATGTCATGTCTGGATACATTTTAAACGCAATAATGATAGTAAACGAATTAAAAATCGAAACTTCTAAAGTTTATTATGAACCGTTTTCCTTACGTCAAATAACAGTCAGAATATACGCTTATATGTATTGTTCGTCTATCAATAAATTGTTTTATATTATTTCGCATTAACTTGTGAAATACATTTTATTACTGGACTAGATTCCCAGTAGGTCGCGTGTTCGAGTCTTGCCTGAAGTCAAATTTTTCTTTCCATTTTTCTTTAAAAATAAAATATCAATAAATTATTACGATTTTATGAGCAACATCGTTAGTTGAGCACGAAATAATTACAACACCATGGCACATCGTTACCTACCCCTATAACCACCCTCTTCTATTTAGAACATGTTATTATGCCTCCTGTGATTATGTTGTACATACAAAGCCTATCATTAAATATGTAACAACCTAGTTCATAAATATTTTAACTTCAAGGTTGTCACTGTAAATTATTTTGTAAGTAGTATGTTACACTCAACTTTTTACATATGTTTTTTAACCATATACCTAGAACCTAGGTACACCTCGTTCTAGAACAAGGATGTTTTAGAACAGAGGTTCCCAAACTATTTTTCTTGTAGACCCCTTTCAATTTTTTTCTGGTTTCGGTGGACCCCCTTGCTAACATTGATATCACTTTCACGTATATCCCATTTTTATTTATATACGTAGACCCCATCGAGTCTTCCATGGACCCCAGGGAGTATATATGGACCACTTTGGGAATCACTGTTTTAGAACGAAAGTAATTTTTTTAAATTTGTTTTTCTTTTATCGATTGTAAATTTCGATCGAATACCTTACACACTTGGAACTTATCTGGATTAACTCATTACTTAGGATTAGGGTTCTGAATATACTCATTACTTGATATTATCCATTAATCGTTATGCAAATTTAATGAAATATGACTTCATTACTTTCATCAATAAATCTAATTAAATAACTATCGAGATTTTTGGTAGATATTTTTATATGTAATGGAAGTGGCAAACAAGCATGCAGTTCACATTGATGTTAAGTGATGACTGCAACCTATAGACACTCACACAAATACCAAGGTCAAAATGCACATGCGTTACCACTCCTGAGGCCTAAGGTGTTATGCCTCTGTGCCGGAAATTACAGTGCCGTACATTACTTATTATTAATAGAGACCGGAACACGATAGTGCTGAACACTACCATATAGCGGCAAGTATATTAGGTAATGCGGTAGTGCCTACGCCCGCGAGCTCCGTCACTGGAGCTCTACCACCAGTAGTAAATAATAATAAAATAAAATACGCTTACACTCCCCAGCCCCACACTAGGTATCAACCTGTGTCGTGTGTGCCGTTGTACACATATGATTGAATGAATAGAAATTAAGGAAAAAATGGAGATGAAAATTTGATTTTGGGTGGAAATCGAATCTGCGACCTTTTGGATAACTAGCCTAGTTGCTTTGACTCAATTACAACTGGATAGAAATTAAAGAAAAAACGGAAAGAAAAATTTGACTTCCGGCAGGAATCGAACCTGCGACCTCAGGATGACCAGTCCAGCCGCTTTACCATTAAGTCAAAATTTTCTTTTCATTTTTTCTTTAATTTCTAAAGTTCACTTGCATGTGTTATTGCGAAAAATAAATAGTACAATTACAACTTGATAGTTATTCTGCTCAGAAATTTTAAAGCAATTGGCTGTGATAGACAGACAGATACATCAGTGATCCTGTGGGTTCAATTTTTAAGGTTCTGTAGCCCTTGAAGTTTGGCCATGTCTGTCCGTCCCTCTGTCCGCAGCTGAGTTCAGAGATTGAGTAATAGAAAATTATATTTTGGTATGAATATAGTGAAGCCGACAAAATAGTGAAATAAAATTAAATATATATATATATATATATATATATATTTTATGAACGGGCGGAATTTTATTCTAGCATATATATACCGAAGTTAGCTTAGCTATTGTTGTACAGGTAGTTAAAATATTGTAGTCTTGCTAAAATCATCGATAAAGTGTTTGGTTTGTAAAATATTAAGCTTAAAACCACAGAATAGATTCCGTGCTAAAAACTGCCTACTTCTTATCAGACTTATGTGTCCCAGCCAACAAGCTGAACAGTGGTATTTGAACGTGTTAAAAAATGATACATTTTATGTACAAGCGGCCTGCCCCGGCTTCGCGCGGTTGCAATTTTACCTACCCTTTGCTATTCATCTTAGCGTTTTCAAATCGGACCAGTAGTTCCTGAGATTAGCGCGTTCAAGCAAACAAACAAACACACTTTTCAGCTTTATAATATTAAAAAATATTATGTTATATGTTAGTATAGATTTTTTATGAAGTTAATAGGAAAACTATACCAGCTACGTAGGTTTTTTTTTAGGTTATTTTCTTATGGTGTACGAAATCCTAAAATGGAACAGCGAGGCTAGATTTGGATAAACTACACAAACAGTCCGAGCAGTAACTTAACTATTGGAAACTTATACATGGCCTTTGTGGTCTATATTGAAAATCCACGGATTATATTTTATCAGTTCGCTCACTTTAGAACTAGAATGGGTTAGTTTGTAGTAATACAAGTAGTTTGTACTAATACCTCTTACCAAACTTACGTTCGAACTGACGGTCTATTTTAAGAATAAGGGCTCTACCGCACCGGGGTGCCATGGCGACGTCGCCGGCTACGTATCCAGCTAGTATGGAAATACATGATACCTAACTTTGTTTTTATATAATGGAAGTGGCAAACAAGCATGCAGCTCACATTGATGTTGCAAAATGCAGATGCGTTACCACTCCTGAGGCCTAAGGTGTTATGCTTCTGTGCCGGAAATTACAGGGCCGTACATTACTACCTGACCGGAATACGATAGTGCTGAACACTACCATTTAGCGGCAAGTATATTAGGTAATGCGGTGGTGCCTACGCCCCCGAGCTCCGTCACAGGAGCTCTACCACCAGTAAAAACTCACCTCATAATCATAAGGTGGCCTTATGGTGACTTCTCCACACACAGAGCAACACCGGAGGGGAGTAGCCATATGCAGGCTTTCCCCTCTGTCAAAGTACAATCCCAAATGGGCCTATGCCTGTCGACTAGATGTTTAAATGTGTGCGTGAAATTGTTTCTGTATTTTGTTAAAGTCAAGGTGTGAGTTTCGTAGTAATAGACGATTTTTGTAGTGTGCGTGTGTGTCGCACGCATCCCCCCCCCCAAAATGACAGACTGTTATTCATCGGTAATAAACGCTATGGCTACTCCACTCCAATCCGCCGCTGCTGGTGGCCCGTGTTGCTCTATGTCTCCACACCATACTAACTGCTTGGATACGTAGCCGGCGACGTCGCCATGTCATCCCGGTGCGGTAGAGCTCTTAAAGATAGGAATGATACTAAAGTCCAATTGTTATTAATGTTATACTAGCTGTGCCCGCGACTTTGTCCGCGTGAAAATTTACGATTGTTCAATATCTACTCAGATGGAGTCGTTGGCGCAGCTAGTATAAAAGTAGCCTAAGTTACTCTTTATTACATCAGCTATCTGTCAGTGAAAGTCCCATCCCAATCAGTCCAGCCGTTCCCGAGATTAGCCGGAACAAACAGACAGACAGACAAAAATTATAAAAAAATGTTGTTTTGGTATATGTACCGTGTATAGACACACATACTGCTAGTAAAAAGCGGTTATTTTAATATTACAAACAAACACTCCAATTTTATTTATTTGTATAGATACATTTAGGCGATGCTAGTCGGGACTTGACGACCCCACCGCCCATTCGAGCAGGAAAATCCCTTAGGAAAATCACTAGTGCAGTTAGTGTAGCAAGTAATATTTTGTATAATAACAAAAAATTTAGACGAAACTTAAATTCACGATGTAAAAAAGATGATCCGTAAAAAAGTTACGTCCATGCCAAGTAATCAAAAAATGACGTAACTTCACGCCTGTAATCTCCGAAGGGGTAGGCAGATGTTAATGTATGCATTCAAGCATACATGCATATACCCACGATACGCCGGTTACGTTTTGGCCCATGTAACAGGTGGCGAGCCTGACATCTTCGGGCACATTACCAAACTTCGAGGTAGTGGGAAATTTCCAGAATATGGAAAAATCTCAAAAGAACCAGGGATAAATGACTTAACACTATTATCTCTCTGATAACCCCCTACCTGGGAATCGAACCCAGGACCTCAGCGTAGCAGTAATGGCCTGCTACCACTAGGCTACCGAGGCAGTTTACCAAGTAATATAAATCGTATCCATCTAATACCATAACATAAATAACAAACCAACTACGTTAAATGAAACTTTTCATCCTTTATTTGGGTAGGTACTTCCATGTTTTGAACATTGTTTGTTCTACAAATTAACGTTCGAGATAATTTTGTTGATTTTGATATCCCTTAGTGAGGATGAAATATAAAACTCCTTTTAATTAAATTAAAATTGATTTGGAAAACAATGTAGTGGTAGAATTTTCAATTGATGAATGATTTAAATAATGAACGAACACGAACTCTTAATAAATATATCCATCTATTTGCCAATTAAGCGTTTTGTGATGTAAAACTATTAAAAAAACGTGTTCATGTTTATTCAAGATTTTAATCAACAGCAAAAAAGTGTGTACGTTAATATTTTAAAAGCGATTAAAAGATTGAATGGATGTGAAATGTTTCCCGCTGCCTAACGCTGCTTAACGCAGCTCAGCTTAGAATCCCAGCACAATCCTCTCTGATTGCACAAACGCTTTTTCCGAAACGTAAAATTTTTACTGCATCCACACCAACGATCAGCGAACAGCCATTTTTCAGAATAAAAGGATGAGCGAATGCACGAGCATTTCTTGATTTTTCACACATAATTGCTAGCGACGCCGTGCTACGTACAATCATTAAAAAGCAGCCGCTATTTTAGGGGGACTAAAGTTGTATTTCACACTATATGGATCTGTCCGGTCGGATTGTAGCTAAAAGGGAGTGAAGGTCCTACTTCATGTATTTTAATGAGATTTGTCGTGTTGTTGCAAATATAGTTTTATGTGTTCAATTTATAATTTTATTAGTGGTCGGCCGAAGCTTAGAATCAACTGTAATGCCTTTATTTGTTTAAATTGTACCATTGTTGTGATGATTAAAGATATTGAAAACCAAAAAGTGTGTAACCAAATGTTTTAAAATCACTCTAATGAATATTGACATACAAATCTGCTTGATTTTTGAAAAAAATCCGCTCTTTCTTTTTGTAACATATTTGACTAAACGATTGTATGAAGGTATACCTAGATAAATAAACGTTTTTAATGATTTGTAATATAATATATGTCCAAACTTCGTTAATGGGTATAAAGCGGTTACCAAAGATTAGATAAAAATAACAGGCTTTTAAGAAAAAGTCAATGCCACTCAATGCATTAGAACTGACAATATCAGATAGATTTAGGTGAAATAATTTCAAACCTGCAGTAAGCTACCTCTTTAACAATGTCGTAAAAATTGTCATATAAGCGTACGACAATCACAAAATTCCTTAAATGTTTTCTGAACTCTAAAAGACTTTGAATATACTGTTAAGTCAGCTGTAGATACATCTGCAGGAGTACTTAGGGGCAGGCCATATGGTGGAGTAGCTATTCTTTGGAGACGGGGAATATTTGACACAGTAACAATCTCAGATTGTACAAATTCCCGTCTCGCGGCTATTAAAGTTACTTTGGGGAGCCGTTCTTTTATTGTTGTTTCTGTGTATATGCCAGTAGACGTACCGGATAACTTGCCTGTTTTCACAGAATTCCTGGGTGAGATTAGTGCAATTGAAGCGAGCAATGATGTTGAGAGTATTTTTATATTGGGGGACTTTAATGCGCATCCCCATGAACTGTTTTACAACGAATTCATACACTTTTGCACTGATCAATCCTGGGTATGTGCAGATATTGAATTTTTAGGCGTTGATTCTGGCAAATACACATTTGTAAGTGAAGCACATGATTGTAAAAGATGGCTTGACCATTGCGTGGTCTCTCAATCTGCATACAATACTATCATTAAGGTAGACACTATGGAAGATGTGTATATGTCAGATCGCCTGCCCATATATATTGAATGTGATTTAAATATTGTTAGGCCAAAGATACAGACACATAGTGAGCAGCGTAATAGCGTAATCTGGGGGGAAAGAAATCAATTACAAATTGATCAGTATCGCGAGCTGTGTCACCATAAGCTGCGTAAAATTGATTTCCCTCAAGAATTTTCTCAGTGTAGTTATATATAGATCAATTGTATGATAATATTGTGCAGGCTCTATGTGAGGCCGCAACAGACTCAAAAGAGGTAGACAGTGTAGTTGCGAGGCGGGGTAGGAGAGTTTTTGGTTGGAACTAGCATGTGCAAGGCGCACACCGGGAGGCCAGGCTTAAATTTTATGTATGGATACTGCACAGACGACCAACCTCAGGAGTTATTTATAATGAGATGTATGAGGCGCGTAAAATTTTTAAAAGTCGACTGAGTTGGTGCCAGAACTACCAAGATCAGATAAAAATGGATCGGATTGCGGAACAAAGAGCATCTAATAACTTTGGTAAATTTTGGAAGTCAACTGGTAAGTTAAATCTTAGGCCGGGCCTTCCGCTGAGCGTGGGGGACAAAAACAATCCTTCTGAGATGGCAAATATGTTCATGGAACACTTTAAAATACAGTCGCCGCTGGGTCCCGCTCAATCAAACACCGAGACCACTTCTGGCTGTCCAGGAGATGAACCGTTATTACATTTCTCGGCAAAAGATGTGGATAACGTTATCAAGGTCATGAGCCGGGGTAAGTCTCCTGGACATGATGGGCTCAGTATAGAGCATTTTAAATTTGCCGGTGCCCACCTGCCGAGACTTTTGTCGCTACTATTCACACTGTGCGTCAGACATTCATACCTACCATCTAACTTAATGAAAACTTTAGTAGTGCCAATCGTCAAATGCAGGACTGGTGATATCTCAGACAGGGGAAATTACCGTCCTATCTCACTTGCGACTACAACTGCAAAAATCTTGGACCGTATGCTCGATACTTACTTGAGCAAACATCTTAGGTTGCACGACGCACAGTTTGGTTTCCGTTCCGGGTCGTCAACTGAAACTGCCATCTTAAGCGTCAAGCATACTGTCCAATATTATACAGACAGGAGGACGCCGGTATATGCTTGTTTCCTAGATCTCTCCAGGGCATTTGACCTTGTCTCTTATGATAGACTCTGGAAGAAAATGCGAGACACGCATGTGCCGACGGATGTTACTAATATTCTTGAGTATTGGTATTCAAATCAAGTTAATTATGTAAAATGGTCGAACGCACTCTCGGAGCCATACAGGTTGCAATGTGGTGTAAGACAAGGGGGGATAACATCTTCGAAGCTTTTTAACCTTTATGTAAATGATTTGATTGTTGAACTTAGCAGCATGCGCGTCGGATGCCAGATAAACGGAGTTAATGTAAACAATATCAGCTACGCAGATGACATAGTGCTGTTGAGTCCAACAGTTGCCGGTATCCGTGATATGTTAAAAGTATGTGAGTCTTACGCGGCCTCACATGGTCTTATCTATAATGCTCGTAAAAGTGTATACATGGTTTTTGAGGCTGCCGGAAAAAGTCCTGAAGTAGTACCCGAAATTGCTCTAAATGGCGACAAAATGAAACGAGTAAATCAATTTAAATATCTCGGACACTTCCTTACCAGTAACCTTAGGGACAATGTTGACATTGAAAGGCAGCGCAGAGCGTTGGCGGTCCGAGGAAATATGTTGACGCGTAGATTTCACCGCTGTAGCGACCAGGTTAAGATAACCCTATTTTAAGGCGTACTGTCAAAGTTTTTACACGGGGAATCTATGGGTCAACTGTACAAAAAGGCCTGTTAATGTTCTGCGTATCCAGTACAATAACATCTTTAGAATGCTACTAGGGCTACCCCGATACTGCAGTGCCTCCGATATGTTTGCACAGGCCCGTACAGATGGCTTAGCGGCCATCTTACGTAAGAAAACAACATCATTATTACGCAGAATACGGGATAGCAACAATAGCATAGTGCGCACGGTGGCAGAGAATTGGTGCTCTCCCACCCTGAAGGCACTTGTGTGGAGGGTGATCAATTAAGAACACATATTCTTTATTGATTGATTGTTGTTTTGTTGTGTTACTAACATTAGTATTAAGTTATTTTGTATGTTTACTAACACATTTGGGCCTTGTTGTTCGCAAATAAAAGAATAATAATAAAAAATAAAAGAAATCCTTATGCAAATTTCGAATTTTGAAAACGCTGGATTTAACGTGATGAGTCAGTGAGTGCGTTTTCACGTTTATTCAGACTAGATATTTTTCTTTCTCAATAGTATTGAAAAAGATCCCCGTATTTAACGATACTTTAGAACTAGATTCTATTTTCTTTTCGTCGTTGGGTTATACCTATTTAAAAGGCTTTTAAATAGGTATAACCCAACGACGTTATTTACGGGAGGCAATTTCGGTACGAATGTTATTTGTAAGACTTTGTAAGTGAACGTTTTAAAAATTGTTTTCTTTAATCTGTTTTGAATCGAATCTTTTTTTGCATTCTCAATTGTCTTTTTATCTTAGAGGGATTCGTCAATGTTCATTTTATGATTCGTATTGTTCTGTGCTTAGAAAACCACAGTAGAAAACGAACTATAATTAATGAGTCTGCTTTTATTATCGTCATCCATTATTTTAACTTAGCTAAAAAAATGGAGTTTGAAATACAATTGTCATCTGGAGCTTTGTTTATTTAAGTTACACGTGTTTATTTTGAGTAACGATGTAGTGAACAATGTAAAAAGTAATTAATACCTTTCCAGCACATGACATTAAGACGGCTTTTGAAGAAATTATAAAAGTAAAAACGTAACTTCACGCCTGTATCCCGAAGGGGAGGCAGAGGTAAATGCATGCATTCAAGCATACATGCAAACACCCACGATTCGCTGGTTACGTTTTGGCCCATGTAACAGGTGGCGAGCCTGTTGACATCTCCGGCACATTACCAAACTCCGAGGTACAGGGAAATTTCCAGAAAATTAAAAAAATCCAATAGAACCAGAAATAAAAGACTTTACACCATTATCTCTGATAGCCCCCTACCCGGGAATCGAACCCAGGACCTCAGCGTAGTAGTAGTGGCCTGCTAGGTGTGACCACTAGGCTATCGAGGCAGTTAAAATTATAAAAGTATTTTATAATTTCTTCAAAAATCTTCATCGATCGCTAAGATCAAAAAGTATTGTGTGGGTCGGAATATTTTAGACGTCTGATTCACATATTTTTTACATTAGATCTTAAATAAAACTACGAATTATAAGTACCCTAAGTTCATAAGCATTGTTTTTTAAATAAAATAAAAATATTTAAATTAAACAACAAATCAAACAAGTGCGTATCTGCAATATTTTTATGTCTCGCAATTACACATGCGAGTGTATTTAGAAGTTAAAGAAAAATGGAAAGGCAAATTTGACTTCTGGCAGGAATCGAACCTGAGGAAGGACTTTGGTAGCTTAGTGGTAAAGCGGCTGGACTGGTTATCCTGAGGTCGCAGGTTCGATTCCAGCTTGTAGTCAAATTTTTAACTGTCACGAACCATTAACTAAATCGAAAAATTATGTTTGGCTTACTTATTAAGCTTTAAAGTGCTAATTTTCGTTAGAGTCAAGTGCCCCCTCTACTCCAACTAAACGGTGTGTTGTTCGAAATTCAAACTTTACGGCAATATTAGCTATGTATAACGAAATTAAAAGGAAAACTATCATAGTTAAGTTGGCTTTACAAGTTTGCGAGTAATAGTCGTATTTTACTCGAAAATTTCGAACAACTCCATAGAAAATATTTTTTTTTTTTTCATTAGGTACATTATTCAAATCTAAAATCTACGGAACCATACATTGCGCGTGGCTTGACACGCGCTTGGCCGGATTTTTCTTTAATTTTCAGACCAGTATCGTTGGCTACTGTCATCGGAATTAAGCAGATGTTTGTATTGAAGATATCAATAAAAAGGATCAGATGTTGGTTAATTAGGTCAATTGTCAATTAAATATCCGATTTCAATTAACGTTTGTGATCTCAGGTGATTAAACTAAAATAGAAGCTCTCTAATTTAAAATGAAATGTGTACCTGCTATGTTTGGCATTCAATTTAGAAGCAATTTGATTAAATTAGGTACTTGGTTGTTCGCCACTGAATGAATGAAATATTCAGACGGGATATTTAAGTTCACGTGGTAGGTTTGCCAGAGAATCATGACAAGTTCCATACATTGCTAAGTACAAAAAAAAATGAATAAAAGGTACAAAGTCAAACAGCCTTGTAATAATATATTATATAGAGAACCTAAAGAATATTTATTAATATGTAAAATATTTCAATCCATCGGAATAAAAGTGGTCGTTCTAAACTACAGTAAAAGCCATCCATGCTAATCTTTGTGAGCTCAAAATATTTTTAACATCGGAAAATGTTGATTAGGATCTCAAAATAATGGGTTCTTCCCATAGTCCACAAATTTACTGTTGTACTATTTCCAGCGGATTTATGTAGTGAACAATTATTTCAAAGTTTCACCTTGAACCCTTTTTTATTTTTTTTTGTACATATCTTGCCATGAAACTATCAACTCAATCGCTCAAGTAGTTTTGAAACAAATTAGCAGTAACAGACGGACAGACATACGCACGAGTGATAAGGGTTTTTTAATTCTGAGGCATAGAACCCTAACAGCATGATAACTATATTATTATTCACACTTCTGAAGATATTTAGTACTGGTAGGTTTCCGGTAGCGTGATTTAAGAGTAGGCTCGCATTATCCGCATGACAAAACAAATATAGAATTGGAATGTATACGGTTGCAGAGGTTGTCTAGGACAACCAAGACTGGCTCTCCTTGAACAAATAGGTCGACTATTATCTGAAGGTGGGATCAATAGTTTTCGAAATCAGTGTGCGTTAATAATAAAAAAGTAATAAAAAAGTATATTTCTTACTTTTGCGAGTGTCATCGTTACCATTTAATTTCTGTGATTTTGTCTTAAGATACAATAAAAAATAATTTTGAATTATTTATTTTTTTAATATATGTTGGGTTATCCCATAAATAATAAATCATGCATGGGATGTGTGTAAAAACCAAGTCATCTGGCGCTTCACGCTCTCTGTCTGCCCCTTAAGGAACTTGGCGGAAAGATGCATATAGTTTAACATTGCAAAGGAAGTTAAACTAAATGTTATTTTGCAAAGAAGTAAAATCACATAAATAAAAAAAAACGAGTATTACATTTATAATTCTTTTGTTTGTACATTAATGTGTAGTCTTTTACGACTCTGTACTTTTAAATTTTAATGTGATAGCAAGAGTTAGATTAGGTTTTAAGGTGACTATTCCCGAAAGTTTCTTCAAAACAAAACTTAATTATTGTATGTATGTACTTTTACGCCAGGTCCCTAACGGGGTAGGCAGAGAGTGTAGAGCGCCAGATATCCCGGCCCTTACATACCTGTCGTGCCTCATCTACCGTCATCATTCTCTTCATACATGCACGCCGATTCCTAAGACTTTTGACCGCACCATCAGACAGAACTCGACCTATTTGATTGTACTTGCACAAAATTAATATATGTATTTATTTCATAAGGGAGTATTTAAATAATACGCCCTTCTGTATTAAATGTAGCCAAGCATACGAAAACGTTTCGTAAATTGCCTCCCAACAGATAACTAAAATCAGTCAGGATCTGTTCCCATTTACTCGAAGACGTTTTGTATTTAGGTGACCAGGGTGATAATTAGGCGGTGCCCCGATATTTGTCGTGTACACGTCACCCCGGGAACGTGTAGGGTCACTGGGACACAGCCTACGGTTACGAGCTGTCACACCGCGTCTTATTAATTTCGGCACCACAACTCTTTGGGAATGTAAAATATCTCTTCCGACGTGATGAAAATACTTAATAATCTGACTGTGATAATGTTATTTACCATCTATATAAAATACATGATTACTTGCCTCTAATATGCCGTAGTGAATTTAGCCTCTTTGTGTTAAAACGATCTTTTTTTTTTTTAATCACTTTAATTATTTATAGTAATATTCTTGGCTTCATTTGTAACAATAAATTAGATGTTTTATGAAAATTGCAGTGAACAATTTTATTACTTACTAGCTAAGTTGGGCATACAATTGTTGGTCGGTCAGCTAAATGAAAATGTCTGTTGCCGCGGCAACTTCACGACATAAAGTTATTTACAACTAGCGACCTGCCCCGGCTTCGCGCGGGGGCATGTAGATTGTTATAGGTAATTTGATTCCATTCTCAATCATCGATTCCTACGGTACTCGTCTATTTAAAACGATACTTGCCGACTAACCGTAATGTCAAGGCTATAAGGTTTACATAATGTTGCTAATCCTCAAAAAATAAATTTCAAATATTTAATTATCTTCTATATTATATATAAAAGTCAATTGCTGTTCGTTAATCTCGCTAAAACTCGAGAACGGCTGGACCGATTTGGCTAATTTTGATTTTAAATGATTTTTGAAAGTCCAGGGAAGGTTTGAAACGTAAGAAAATAAGAAGAAATTGAAGGGAAATAGTAAAAAGCATAATTTCATTTTCCCTTCAAAGACCGTATATATCAAACGTTTGACACATTATTTCATTCTGATACGAAGTTTGCCGGGTCTGCTAGTTTAAGATATTTCGCTTATTATCATTATATTTCAAAGCATCATGTTTCTAACTCAATTCCTGTAGAACAAAGACTTTCTTTGCAACAAAATGTTTAATTTTTATGCAATAACCATTTATTTCCGATTTCTTCATATTACACATTAAACTATTAGAGAATAAATATGAGACAATATGCTATATAATTTATGCTTCTGCTAAAAATTTAATTATTGAAAAGTTTTTCAATCTTTTTTCCTGGTCTTGTATGTACTTAACTAAACCTAAATTCTTCAATAAACTACTCTCTTGTTTCTATCAAGCAAATACAAATTTGCCTGGTTAGAATTTAAACTTGATATTCAACCTTAAATAATCAAGCCTCTCATCCCTCATGGCATTTGCGTGAATGTTGTGCGCTTATTATTAGTTCGTGATAATTATAATAGATAGCTTATTAGTCGGCGCTATATGATTCATCATACAGTTCACTATTATTAGGTACACATTGCCAAATGAAGAAATAATATACCAATATTGCTTTCATAGTTTAATAGAGCCTGTATGTTACATTATGATGTGGTTCTCATTAAGGTGAAATACCGACAGGGTTGATGAGAAACGTTATGAAAAAGTATCACTTAATTATTTTTATCACCTTTTTCAATCCAACTGCTATATTATTATTAACAGGTGAAAATATACAATGATGGGATATTTCATTTGCTTTTCTCACACATCATTCAAAATCTCACACATTTGCAATTTGTCTATTAAGTGAAAACTGTAATTGTAACCTACCTCTGCTTTTTTTGTGCTGTCTGAAAGCAACAGTAAAGTAACATTAAATTAATTCCCTTAAATTTACAACAGACTTAGTTCTAGTCTGAGAGTGTAGATTTACCTACAGATGATTGCGCAAACACGCAAGGAATAAGGTTTTAAAGGCTCGACACGAGATACCGTTGATCAAAAGAATTGCGAATCTTCGCGAATATTTATCGTCTTCCTTATGCCGCCCGCTCAATAGCACTATTCAAGGCTTTTATTGGCGCTTTACAATACGCCCTCGGAAATAAGTTTGCGCTTAAACCTTTTTGGGTTAGATCGGCTTGGGTGTCCTGATTTCGGCGAGGATTTCGTTTCTGATAGTGGAATAGGAAATTAGATTGAGGAGCAAAATTTTTCGACGGTCAGTCGAAGTCGTAAAGTCTTTTTACTCATTGGGTTGTGAATAGACAGTGTACTAAGGCCAATTCTACTTTTGGAGCTTCTGATTGTTTTACATTAAGTGGACACATTAACCATGGAATTATACATCTAGCTAAATTATTCAACGTTTTGTGCTTATGATTATTTTGTGATTAGTAAGATAATCGCCCCTTACCGACTCGACACCAGGCAGCGCTCCATGGTGTTGTTTTCGCGTTCGTTTTTGCCAAGAACGTATTAATTGTTGAACGAACTTCTCTCTGAGGTAGTCTTTGAGGTGCTGTAATACGGGGTTATTTAAAAAAAATTGAGCCTTAAGGGTCGTTCAGGGCTGTTAGCACATTTACAGCTCCCCTGTTGTTGGTGACACTTTCCATCAGGTGGCCCGTCTGCTTCTCTGTCAACCTTTTCACATAAAAAAGATAGATTGCACATCTAGCATAATATTTCAAAATAATATCTTTAAGTAGATTGAGATCTACTCCGAGAACCTAGATTTACCTACAGGCGATGATTGAGCAAACATGCTAGGAATAAAGTTAAAAGACCCAACATGCGACACCGGTGATCAAAAGAATTGTGAGTCTGCGCGAATATTTATCATCTTTCTGAAGCAATCCGCTCAAAAGCACTATTCAAGGCTTTTATAGCGCTTTATATAACGCCCTCAGAAATAAGTTTGCTCTTAAAACTTTTTAGATTATATTGGCGTGGGTATCCTGATTTCGTAAAGGATTTAGTTTCTAACAGTGGTATAGGAAATAAGATTGAGCAGCAAAATTTTCGAAGATCAATCAACGTGATAATGTATTTTTACTATTTGAACAGTGAACAGGCGGTCTCCTAAGGATAATTCTATTTATGGAGCCTTTGACAATTTTCTGAGTAAGTACATCACACATGACTTTTAAACATTAAAAATAATGTACTAGGATACAGATTCACCTACGTTCGACGATTGCGCAAACATGCAAGGAATAAGGTTTAAAGGCTCAACACGCGACACCGTTGATCGAAAGAATAGCGAGTCTGCGCGAATATTTATCGTCTTCTTTAAGCCGCCCGCTCAATAGCACTATTCAAGGCTTTTATTGGCACTTTACGAAACGCTTGTGGAAATAAGTTTGCGCTTAAACCTTTTTGGGTTATATCGGCTTGGGTGTCCTGATTTCGTCGAGGATTTCGTTTCTGATAGTGGAATAGGAAATTAGATTGAACGTGTAAATTTTTCTAAGGTCATTTAGGAAGTTGGAAATTCTTTTTACTGCCAACAATAATATTAAACAGCCCCAAAGCTGTAGATAGTCATCATACTGAGGATACTTCTATTATCCGGGAGACTGGTAGTGCACGGAAACTTGTTGAGAACATAATAAAATATCATTAAAACTTGTTTTCGTCACGGTTTTACTTTTTGAAATACATTAAATATTTACATATTGTTTCTCGCCAATTATTTCCCGTGCTCCTTGATTTTCGTTTAAGAAGTTATCTACGAACTTAGTATACCTATCGTTTCTCAAAATTCACACTATTTCAATACAAATTTTCAAAAAACCTCATCATTGGTTCAGCGATTTGGCCACAAAAGCGTAACAGATGCGCAGAGTTACTTTATTTTTTATAATAATAGACTCCCGTGACTTTGTAATAGTAAAATCAATTTAGTTTTCTACGCAAATACAATAATATGAACTATAGAAACCAATGCTTATTATCTTCGACCAAGACATGAGAAGCATTGTCTAAACGCCTAGCATCTCAGATGTAGGTGTACTTTTAGAATAAATACTCTGTAGTACACAGATTCTACAGATCGGATATCTAAACCGGCCTTGCGCGATCCTACTTCAAGGAATTGATCTCCGACATTGTAAACTTGGGCACATGTTCAGTAAACAATGATTGCTTGGTGCTCTCAATATGTTCCGTCCGAGAGGGCTCGCCACAGTCGTTATCCGATCAAATTGTTCTCTGTCTAAATAATACTTGTTTCGAAAGTAACGTTTTGAACAACATCCATCAAATGCTTCGCTTTTGGAAGATTAAGTTACAGTGTCTTAACTTGGTTTGTGGAAAATTCACCAAAGATATCGTTTCATTAGATATTGGAACATTGGGAGGTCCAATAACCGATTTCAATAATTAGACGTTCATTTCTTGTATTGCTATACCATTTCGGTTACATTAGGTGGGTTTTCTAGAATTTCTTTCCATTTGTGTATAAAAGTTTTTCTTCGCTTTTTCATGTTTTAAGTGACTAAAGTACGACTGGGTTCGTACCTTAATTTCTTTCACGGTTAAACTATTTAGTAATAGTTTGGATTTAAAAAAAAAATTGCTAGTTGGATTGACTTTTTATCATTTAGAATCAATATCTCTAACGCACCATTATGGATTTTTTTGGAACCTCAACGAAGTGATCCCCGATATCGTAAACTTGTATACATTTTCAATTAACATTTATCGCTCAATGCGTTCCGTTTGAGAGGACTCGCCGCAGCCTGTATCTGATCAAACTGTGCTCTGTCTAAGTAGGTAATTTCCGTTTGGACGGTAACGCTTTGAAGAACATCCATTAAATTTACTAAAGCGTTTAAGAAACCTATATATTAGAAAAATTTAACCAGTGCAGTTGTATGACCTCGCATATTTTAATTTTAATTTTTGTCAGCTTTCTTCACCACATCTTCGTCTAAGATGTCTCTTGTTTTTTAAGATTCGACATATTATCATCGTTAATCTCAATCGGTTTTATACGGCCTCGGTCTTCAAGCAATTGATCCCCGACATTGTAAACTCGGGCACATGTTCCGTAAATATTGATTACTCGATGCTCTCAATCTGTTTCGCCTGAGAGGACTCGCAGCAGCCAGTGTCTGATCAAAATGTACTCTGTCTAAATAATTCTTGTATTGATGGTAACGGTTTGGACATCCATCAAAGGCTTCATTTTTTCGTATTATAGTTTGGGAGATTAAACAACCGATTTCATTAATTGGTTCGTTTCTTTACTTGTTTTAAGTAAAATTCGTTGGGTTTTATAAGATTTATCTCCAAATTTATTCCATTTGGATTAAAAGTCTAATTTACATTTACGAGTATCTAATTGTATATTTGTGTCAGGTTACTTAATCATACTTAAAAATCCAGGATTTTTTGTTTCTAATACAGTGTCAACACTCTCGAGATTGCTGAACCGGCTTTGTACGATTTCAGTTCAAGGAATTGATGTCCGACATTGTACACTCGGCCACCTCAGAAAGCATTGATTGCTCAGTGCTCCCCAGGTATGTGGTGCAGGTGCTTACCATATATTCCGTTCGAGAAGACTTGCCGAAACCGGTATCCGATCAAACTTTACTCCGTCTAAATAATTCTTGTTTCAAAGGTAACGTTCTCGGGATCACCCATCAAAGGCTTCGCTTTTCAGTGTTTTGGAAGATTTAGTTACGACGGATATCGTAGCTTGGTTTGAGGAACATCTTTTACGACCGATATCGTAGCTCGGTTAAAGGAACATCTTCGAAAGTTGCGAAAGATATTTATTAAAATTTAATTCTTTATTTGTTAGACTATGTTGGCAACATCCGATAGGCCTTTCAAGACTGGATGACCAATCTTACTATTTGCTGTAAGGTTACTTTACCATATTATTGTCACTTTACTAATGCGCTTTTTACGTTTAACTAAAACTCTTACTGATTTGATTTCACAACCAGCTTTGTACGGCCTTACCATATGGACTCGATTTCAATGATAGAACATATTTCCTATATAATCTTTTAATTACTATATTGCCAATTATTTTATTACTAACTACGTAAGTATTATATTATATAATCGACGGAGATATTAACTATATCTTGTAATTATTTCAAATTGATATAATAGGTTGGGGAAAAAGTCTTTTCGCATTATAGTATGTATGAACTTGTAATAAAATATCTTTGGCTGTAGTATTTGTATCTGGCTGGTTTTTGTATCATTGAAAGTTAAAATTTTAAAGAATATAATTCCAAATTCAAATTGTGGCAAATGTCTGATTTTCATTTGTTTTTCGTACTGTCAAGATGAGTGAATCTAATGAAGAAATTCGATACATCTTAAAATTTTACTACAAAAAAGTTAAAAATGCAACGCAAGCCGCGAAAAAAATTTGCGATGTTTATGGACCTAGTGCAGTGTCTGTGAGAGTAGCACAAATTTGGTTTAAGCGTTTTCAATCCGGAAATTTTGATGTCAAAGATGCACCTCGCTCTAGTCGCCCTATTACGGATAAAATGAATGCCATTTTTGAAAAAGTGGAGCAAGATCGACATATCTGTAGTTACGACGTAGCTGAAGAACTGAGAATTGATCACAAAACAGTTTTGGCGCATTTGAAAAAAGCTGAGTACAAAAAAAAAACTCGATATTTGGGTACCTCACGAGCTCACTGAAAGAAACCTAATGAACCGTGTACTCATTTGTGATTCTTTATTACGACGTAATGAAATAGAATCATTTTTGAAGAAGCTGATAACTGGTGATGAAAAGTGGATCACATACGACAAGAACGTGCGAAAAAGGTCGTGGTCAAAGGCTGGTCAGGCTTCACAGACTGTGGCGAAACCCGGGTTAACTCGCAATAAGGTGATGTTGTGTGTGTGGTGGGATTGGAAGGGCATTATTCATTATGAGCTATTACTACCAGGCAGGACTATCGATTCTGAACTCTACTGCGAACAACTGATGAGATTAAAGCAAGAAGTTGAGAGAAACCGGCCGGAATGATCAACAGAAGGGGTGTGGTATTTCATCATGATATCGCTAGACCTCACACATCTATAGCCACTCAGCAAAAATTAAGAGAGTTTGGCTGGGAGGTGTTAATGCATCCGCCGTATAGTCCTGACCTTGCACCTTCAGATTTCCACCTGTTTCGGTCTCTTCAGAATTATTTATGCAATGTTAGGTTAACATCACGAGAGGACTGCCAAATCCACTTGTCGGGGTATTTTGATGAGAAGTCCCAAAATTTTTATAGCAATGGGATCATGTCCCTACCTACAAGATGGCAAAAGATTATCGAACAAAATGATACATACATACTTTAGTTATATTTAAATAAACTATATTAAAAAATGTTTTGAATTAACTTAAAAAATGCGAAGAAACTTTTTCCCCAACCTAAATAAAGAATGTTCCGAAACTATTTTCAATAAAAAATATCAAAGTACTACTACAAGTTGTCGTTGGTGGTGCTAAATAGAATGGATTAAAGTTTTTTGGCACGTCACTCGTTTTCCTCTAGTAAATAACAGTTTGTGTTATCACGTCGTATCTGTTATTATAAAAGAAAATATGTACACTCAACACCAATATTTTATTTTATTTTTCTTCTTTTATGTGTGATACTTATGATAATATAAGACACATACTCGTAATATGTCTTCATAAATGAGATATATTACTATCTTATTTGTAAAGGGGAGCGGTACCTAATATGATGTCTTGTGACATAGCATAAACAACACTAAATATTTTAGCAAGTTCATTGACTATTTCATAAAATAAAATTTTAAGGAACCGACCGAAAAGTCGGGTTGATTTTAATAATCTGTTTAGTTTAATATACGCGAGATAAATGCGTAAAAATAGTTTTATTTCAATGAGTGTAGCTCGCGAAAACCTAAGAACATATCAAATTTTGAGGATTTCATATTTGTGATTTTTTTTTTAATTAATTTATTGTAATATTTCCATTAAAACAGATAAAAAGCTAGCCAACTCCATGCTGGGCCACGCACATTTCAGGATACTGTGTAGTACTGTTTAACAAGAAGATATATTTAATCGTTATAAGTAACTTATTTATTCCTCGTAAAGTTGTAAAGCCTAAACACTTAGTAGTGATAGTTTTCTATTTAACTTCGTTATAGATATATAGTTTTACCACACTGAAACGTTATATTATAATACGTTCTTTATTATTTTCATGTTTTTTTCATACGTCCGTTTAGCTAGCAGAGGGGGGAATAATAAACATTGAAACTTTAAAGCTTTCTATTTCACAAACCAAAAATGGTTTTCTCAAAACCGCAATATTTTTAAGGACCTATTCAGCAATATTTTTTAAAGTTAGTATGTATCTTTATAACCTGTCAGTTACAATTCTGAGGCTTGAATGCACCACTTTGTAGTTTGCTCATATCTCCAGATCTCTCTCTCGCTCTTTTGCTCCCTTTCTCTATCTCTGGTCATTTACCAAACTGCTGAGGATCGTGGCGGTTCGTTTTTGCCAACCAGCAGTCTCCATAGGTTTCGTACCGTCGTTTTGTGTACTGCAGCATTAAATGGTATTTACCGTTTTTGCCATATTTCTTCTATTTACCGTTTGGAACTTCGACGTCTAGGTCTCTTTCCCTCTACATTTTCAGTAATTATCAGACGATCTAAGTTATTACATTCTTGTATATCCAAATACTACTATCTTTATAAGCACAACTTCAGTGTTAGAATCATCATGAAGCAAATAGGAAAGTTACAACTTCAGAAGTCATGTTTCGTACGCTTCGTTTCTTCACACGCTTCTCCGAACATTAAATTCCCAGCGGGCCTTTTCCCCCGATTCTCGAACGCATCTAACGTTTTCAAACTGTGGGAATAAGTGTGCAGACTTCCATTTGACTAATAAAAAGTGTTCGTAACTTATTGAATACAGACAACGGGCGGATTGCTTTCCACTTCACAATCACAGTAAAAACTCGATCGAGTAAAGCTCCACATTTACTTTTCTATACAACTCTGTATTCGTTAAGGTAGAGCTCTAGTTGCGGAACTCGGTGGCTTTTCTCGGTATTGTGTTTTTGTGAAATAGTGTTATGTGGGCCCGTTATGACTGAAATATTGGTATCATTTTTATGTATAATTAGTTTGATTACTGTTTATAAGAGACTCGTGCCCAGCAGTGGGACGTATAATGGGTTACCATTATTATGTGGTACGATAGCAAGGGCCAGGGTAGTGTAATAGCATTTAGGGAGTTAGGGCCCTAATTAGGGCGCCCGGAGAGGCCCGTGTATTTGTACTGCGACCGGATAGTGTAATAAGCGGCAACCCGGCGCGAGGCTGAGGTGAGGCCGAGCGCTATAACATATAGTTAAAAGGCTATAACACGGCACGGTATTCATACCGTGCCGTGTTATAGCCTTTTAACTGTGTAACTTAATAGTCCAGTGATAGCAAGCCACTGCTACGCTGTGATCCTGATTTCGATGCCAGGGTCGCAAACTATCTGAGATAAAGGTGTAAAATTCTTTATCTCTGGTTCTATTGGAATTTTTCCATTTTCTGTAAGTTTTTCTGTATTGTGATTTTGTGTGTTTGTTAATGTGCCCGGAAATGTCAACAAGCTCGCCATCTGTTATATGAACTAAAATGTAACGGACGAATGGTGGGTGCTTGAATGTATGCTTCAATCCGTGCATTTACCTCTGTCTACCCCTTCGGGATTATAGGCGTGAAGTTACATTACTATATTATGTAACGTACAAAATATGGCAGTCTACTAATCCATAGTTATACTTATTAATACGCACTGGATGGTCGTTCTAGTACGTTTCTTAATTATAAATACTTAACTTTGTATTACAGTGCAAATGTATGAAGAATTTGTTATTTTGATACGTGATTACGAAGGTAAAAAGAGTGAGAAAATGGTTATTCCATTTATTTTCAATTAATGTGCAACGGAAATATTTTGTAAACAGTATTATATTTCCAAAAATGCTGCTAAGTAACGTTGTTTTGAGCACTCATTCGATATGTAACTTCTGTTTTTGATTTGGTCCTATTTTACCGACTCCTCGCTTATCCTCCAAATTCCTGCCTCAAAATTTTGTTAACAGTATGATTTGCTCTTGTTTGCCACTGATTATTGTAGTCAAAGAATTTCGTCCACAGAACGCACCTAACAGTACAAACAATGATAGGCTATTACAGTTACATTTGCAGAGTCGTTTCGGCTAATACCAGTAGCTAAGGGCAGTTTCTGGGCTATACCTGACCTTTGGCATTTACAACTATGAGTGACGCAATCAAAATATTATCTCACAACTTTTCCAGAATAGTAAGAAGAAAAACTTTCGAGGAAAATTCATCTGCTTGTATGTAATATAATTGATTCTCGCTTGTTATTGGTAAGATTATTTCTTGTGTTTGGTGTATAAAGATCTGGAGACAGTCAATTTCAATGATGCTAAGCTAAGAACACTTTCTGTAGATTATAATTTATAACTTATTAAGTTACTCCTACTTATGTAGATACCTTTGCCTAGTATTTGTCAAATGGATTGAAAGATTTGACACATAATTTCTAACTCCAATGGCAATATACTATATCTACTCGTATATTTACTGGTGATAAAGTCTCAGTGGCGATTCGAGAGCGAAGCTACAATCGCATTATCTATCTACCGATAAATGATCATGCCATAGTATGGTCCCGTAATAACTATCACAGAGACAAAATCTGAGAAACTGAGGTTTTTGTTTTGATATCAATAGGCTACAGTCATCACTTCAGAATCTATGTCAACTGCATGGTAACCGTTCATTTTACCGACAATCATTTCAAAACTCTTCATTACAAATCCAACGTTTCGCAACGATATCGTTTCACATCTCAACTTACCACAACTACATAACTACATAAATAAATTACTTGGCAAACAGATTATTACAAAACTATTCATTTCATAACTCATCTCTTCATAAATAATTTATTTGAAAAATATATTCTCCAATTTTACGACATAGTAAGGTTAGGTCGAAGGGTGCACCGTTCGGTGTTAGGTTTTTTGTTTGCTGACAGTATTAATTATTATTTTAATACATTTACGTAATAAATGTTTGCGAAATAATTAATTCATTTTCGGAATTTTAAATTTGTGAACTCAATAGTATACAAAACGTTGGTTCTAAAATGAAGATTTGCGTAACGTTTGTCGGTAAAACATTAGTGAACTGAACTGCATTAACCACTTTTTGTTTGAGAGTAGAATTTCCGCAGCAGGAAACTTTATGAAACGCCATGTTCACTTCTGCATGTTCTGAAAGCTGTTTTAAAATGGTGATTGTATGTATGTATCTTCACACCAAGCCCATACGGGGTAGACAGAGAGTGTAAAGCGCCAAATAACCTGGTTCTGACACGTCTCCCGTGCTTCTTCGTAACTCATGCACTTACCTACAAGATTCATTCTTAATTTTTTTAGAAATCACTCCTCTTGCAATTTCTTGGAAACAAAAAGCCAAATTATGTGAGTTCAAGCAACCGAATAATACTCACTTTAATATTTATTTGACTGAATTCATATTTGTGTAGCGCTGTGAACGGACGGACGGTCACGCATAACATACCTACTTTACATATAAACATGACGTATTTTTTATTTGAACGGGAGACCTCCTTAAATGTGGGGTCACCACGTTTTTTGTCTTTTCATGTTAAGAACACAACCTTTTACATTTACAAGATATGGCCTTTGAATAAAATATTCAGTGGTATTTGAAATGTCTCAGCAGTAGTTAGGATACTGAGAAAATGTAATTTTGTGATTTAAATGTAGACAGCTTGTATTATATTTTCATCTCATATTAAACTTCAAAACATTAGTTATGCTTACATAAATGTATTTCTTTCATAAGTACCTTTAGTTAATTATAAAAATCCCTGACACACACTGCTTATCCCAAGTATAAACCTGTATTGTGGGTGCCGTGATATATGTATATTAGTGCTTAAGCTATGGCGAATTTCAGATTTCTAGGGCCAGTAATTTTGGTTATGCGTTGTTAGTCAGTAACGGAAGACATAAAATATAGGTTTTAATACAAAGAAAAACCTTTTTAAGAGTACCACTTGCATCTACATGAACTGACCAGTGAAAATAAAAATATACTTTTAGGTAGAACTAGAACTTTAAGTTATGGCCACTTAACTAACTGAAGTCGATCAGAGCAAGATATTATGTAAACAGAATTTTCGATATGGAGTTAGATGTACGTTATCACTAAAATTTCACCGTGTCGGGGAGACCGAGGATAGTTGTGACAATTTTAACTTTAATGGCCATATCTCGCTCAAGAAACATTTTACAGTTATGATCTATGTTAATTAATGTAGCACCATTCTTTCTCGTTGCAAAATAATCAAAAATAAATATTGAAATATCATAGTTTCTGAGAAAATAAACAAAAATAAAGACAACTCCCTCTGTCACAACTCTTGTATCACCGAGGTAAGTTGTGACAGGGACCGAGATAAGTTGTGACAGCTTTTTATTTAGACGGTGATTATATAAAATAGGTTAAGATCCCATAAGACAAACATTTCGTTCATTGAGTTTATGCTGCAAACCCATATTTTACGCATATTTATGATCCAGAGAATATTAATCCACTAGGTTGCCTATCAAAATGTGGCCGCAAGTATTTTTAATCTTTAAAAAATTTTCAAAATTTCGTTGACTTCTTTTTCAATAAAATATCGTCCACTTCACGGCAATATATGTAAAGACTCTGAAAAATCACGGCAGCCGTTGCGCACTTGGCAGCACCTCTCCGCAGCCAGGTGTAAACAGGTATGATCAAGGAAACGTTTTTACGTTGATGACGTACATAATTAGAAGGTAGACGAGGCACGAGAGGTTTGTCAGAACCGGGATGTCTGGCGCTCTACACTCTCTGCCTACCCCGTTAGGGACCTGGCGTGAAAATACATACATACATACGTACATAATTAGTTATATATCAAATTAAAGTTACTTTAAGAAATAATATTTTTTTTTTATGTCATTAAGTTGACAGACAAGCAGACGGGCCACCTGATGGTAAGTGGTCACCGTCGCCTATGGACATTTGCAACACCAGGGGAGTTGCCAACGCGCTGCCAGCCCTGAAGGACTCTTTTGACGCCATTTTTGAAGAACCCCATATTGTAGCACCGAGGGAACACCTCAGAGGGAAGTTCGTTCCACAATTTACACGTTCTGGGCAGAAACGAACGAGAAAACCGCACCGTTGAGCACTGCCAGGTGTCCAGTCGGTGAGGGTGAAACTTTTCTCTTCGGCGGGTAGTACGGTGTAGAAAAAGAGACGGTGGCACCATGTCGAACAGTTCGACAGAGCACTCACCATTGTAGAATGATAAAACAACTATTGAATCTTATTTTTAGAGGAATCATTTTCATGGATATTCGCTGCGCGGCCGACCGTGTTTCCTCTTGTTTAAGCTTTAGCTTCATCTTTCCGGCTCAAGCGATTGATTTATTCAATAAGTTATGAGTGTGTCATCCATTACTTAAATCCATCAATTAATCCTTATCGGAAAAGACCTTGTTTGTATTTTATTGGTTATATTTAAGCAACGCATTATGGAACACTGAAAAGTCCGTGAAAGCATATTTATTTTACTATGATTCTTACTCATTAAAAAAATCAAAATTTCATGCCGGTATTCAATGATGAAATAAACCCATGATTCACCAGTTAACACATGTACTTAAAAGGTGGTGATTGACAAATCAGGCGTGTCACCAACCCCCCCGAGGGTTTCCGCCTTGTCGTGGCGGGGGAGCTCAGTACCCGGTGGTCATCCTCACACCGGCGAAGCCAAGAGGAACCCAGAGAGGGGGCGGCGTTTGGCGTGGCTCAGCCCGCCACTCGCTGCCGTGGAGAGAAGACGGCTGGGGAGGAGGTGTACGGGTATTTCGTTGGCCCTGCACCCTATCCCCAGCCGCCTAAAGGTGGTTCCGCCGTCGGATAGGGACGTGGTGGGGCCGCAAGGGAGCGGTTGAGGGTTGAATTCTTTCGACGCTGCCGCTCCTTTGAAGCCGAACTGTGTGCCTAAACCCCTCCACCCGGGCATCTTGGGACGCCTGGTGTTGTGAGTGGTTTGGGCAGGGACCTCCGGGCGTCGGACTAGGGGATGTCCGTCGCCCGAATTGAGAGAGGTCCCTAGGTGGGTGGCGTGCACGTGTTTCGCACGTCACTATTGTCGGTTGGAGCCAATGGGCTCAAACCTCGGAGGGCTCGGAAACGAGCAGCCGCCGGCGGGGTCGCGGATGTGTGCGTAAGCGTTCCCGTGACCCCGCCACTAACGGCGGACGACTCGGAACACCGCGGGGTCTTAGTGAGTACGAGTCTCACACTACCCGCCGTATGTTCCCCTTAGACGGCGGGTGCCCATGAAGGTTTCAACGCGTCAAAAAAAAAAAGCGTGTCACCAAATCCCGAAAGTAGCATTGGCAATCTTCCGAAACATGGAAAATGTCTAATAGCACTTAACTCTCGATCAGCGAATCAAGCCCTGCATTAGCAGACCACTAGACTGCCAGGGCATTTTTTTTACATATTATAAAAAAAACGTAAGTTCATGTCAGTAATTCCCGAAGTAGTAGGCAGAGGTAAATGCATGAGTTTAAGCAAGCACCCACGTTTCGGTGGCTACGTTTTGACCCATGTAACAGGGGGCGAGCCTGTTGGCATCTCCGGGCACATCACCAATCTCCGAAGTACTGGGAACCTTTCAAAAAATAAAAATAAATCCCAATACAACAGAGAAAAAGGATTTATCTCGAATAGTCCCTGACTCAGGAATCGAATCTAGGGCACCAACGTGGCAGTAGTGGCCAGCTACCACTAGACTACTAAAAGCGTTCAATATTACACTGCATTAAAATACTGAAAAATTCCCTCGGTAGCGTAGTAAAAGCAGAACATTGCTTTGGAAAAAATACACATTTAAGTATATTTTAATAATAATAATAGGACAGGCGAAGACTTTTTTTAAGATTCGCGCATATCGATACTGCCAGGTTTTTCATAAGTGTATGGTCCACAGTAAGCACTTTCCATCAACTAAACTGGTTATCCGCATAATACTTTGCTTCCATAAAAATTAAAACGAGTGCTTTATACGCAATTTTTTGGCAATTTACCGGAGCGTTAATGTGTTTTAAATTTAAAAGACACGTTAAACCCCGCTGTGATCCTGGTTGCGATATAAAAATACAGGCAAAAAATATGAATGTATCAGTGAGTTGAACGACTGCCAACAATCAGTCAGGCTGGTCATTTCACTTGGAGCGAGTACACAGTACGGACAAATGAGTGCCTTGCAGATGAATCGTGATAATCCAGTGAATGTAGTGAATAGAATAAACATAGATAATAATATGTCTGTTTTGTTTGATTATAAACGTCCATAATACGTGGCAACTGTAGGCTTTATTTACAGTGCCATTTTAAATATTTATCCCCTTATTCATAAACGTACATAAGATACGTCTTAGCTATAGTATGCTTTGTCTTTGTTAGTTGCATTGTGAAATGTGCAGGATAGAAAAAGACAAAGGAGAGATTAGCAACACTTTAGCTAAAATACGTTTATGAATAAGGAGGTTATTTTATAATCTCAAGCCTTAAGTGTAATTATTTTCTCGAAGCGGCGTGTAGTAACCTACCTACATTAGGTATATTCATTGATACGTAGTTTAATTTTTGAGTTCTGTGATGAAAATGAGCCTATTATATAGGATAGGTACATTTCTTTAGCTTGTGTTTTTATTTCCATTAATGTCTTCTTAGAATAAAACGTATTTCTAAAAAAACCTAACTTAAAAATGTAATAATCGCAACGCTGAGCCTGGGTTGCACCACGATATTTGTTAAAGTTCAAATATTGTGGTGTATTTTAGCCTGGGCAACTCAGGCTAAAAGTAAAAAGTAATACTAATAACTCGTTTTACTGTTGTATTAAGTTTTTGGGGGAGGCCTATGTCTAGTAGTGGACGTTTTATGGCCGAAATTATGATGAATGATGACTGTTGAAGTACCTATTATTTTTACTTCTCATATTTAGGAGTTTTCCCAAATAATCGAAACATGAAAATTGCTAGTTCATGATTAAATGATTTAAAAAAATAAGTTACTACTCTACTATCCTTTCAGTGTAATTTTTGCCAACAACGCGAATGCGAGTCATACCAATGTCTTTTTTTTTTTTCAGGTTAACGTACGGTGATGTGCTACTGTGAGATGAAGTGAAAAAATTAGAAACTACTAAAAGTAAATGTGATAGCTCCAAGTGGTACAAGTTATTCGAAGTAATGATGTGAACAAAGACAGCAGTGATGTGGCTCGTGGTACTGCTGTGTTTATCCAGTCAATTAGGTACGTATAAACTACCTACTCTAAATATTATCTTTATACAAATAGCTTATATACCTTTTTACTTTGTGACTTTTGTACTGGTCCAATTGCCTCATCAATTTTTTCGCAAGGAAAATCTTCATAGCTTAGGGAAACAGACGGCAAGTAGTAAAAGAGTACTCATCAAAATATTCCGACTGACGAGTCGAGTCGTCATGGGAACGGTTTATGCCTATTACTTTCATAATCCTACCGACCGGCGGCCATCTTATTCGAGCGACGGATATCTGCAGTCCATCCAGAGGTCTTAGATCTCCGGATGGACTATCCGTAGAATCTCGGATAGGACAGCAGACGGTGAGTATCACTGTTTCACAGAATGGCTTTCAGCGAAACACTGCTTGCCACTTGAACAAACATCTCTCGCTGTCGATAATCGACTTGAACACCTTAGTCCACAATAGTCCAAATGGAAAGCAAAGGCAAAGGAATATTTAGATTTATTTCCTTATCATTGATTCCAACCTGAAATATTAATAGATTAATATTATACCAAGTTAACCGTCTTTGAGGTTCAGCTGCATTGACAAAAGTCGCGCAAATCAAACAGCCAGCCAACTTCGAGTTTGTTCTTGAGCACAAAGGATTAGTTCGCAAACGGAGGGTAGGTGATAGAAACCAAGAATTTAATAAAGATATCGAGTAACAAACTTTCTGGGAAACTTTCACTGCCTTTTATTGGACGGAAATTGTACCTGTCACGTTCGATTCCGATAAACTATTGTTACCGGTGTAGGTACTCACAATTTTAATATTAAAGTGTGATTTTGTGGGTTCCGTACGTCAAAATCATCTTCGAAACTACTGGACCTAAAATTATTTTTAAAAATGTAGAAAATAGATCCTTACCTATAGATTACATTAAAACCTATATGGAGTCTATGGTAGTTTTGATAAGTATCATGGGGAATTCATAAACTGTACGGAACCTTGTAATTCCGAATCCGACTCGCACTCGGTCGCTTTTTTCATTACAACTTAGTAACAGACTAATTTTTGGAAAATGTCTTACTGATGGAAAAGTTAATGTAATATATTAAATCTAAATCAACGAAATTGTATCGTATATCATTTGAATGATAAATCTTACAAATAATAATCCCATTTTTCTATAAAAAAATATAAGACTACGAGTAATAACTATGAAAGATAAAATGTGCATGCTAGGTTGTTTTTTTAATCATCATATTATCAATTAAATTATATAGAAATTTTTAAGTTTCTATAATCATAACGAAAGTGTGTGATTGACTCTAAAAAATAAGTAAAGAAAAGTTGAAAATAGAAATATGAACATTCTTAAATCTTAATCCTTCTAAATATTTTAAAAAGTAACAAATACTTAGGAGAACAATTAATCACCCAGATAATAATACCACCATTCAAATATAAACGCCAACGCGATATTTGACACAACTTCAGTTAAGCAAACAAGGTCAAACCATTAATTGAAGCCTTCTGGAGTTGATAACAAAACATTGTGAACCAATTAACTTCAAACAATCGGAAGATACATAAGTATTTAAACAATGGTTGTTTTAACTTTTTGATTAACAAGTTTTATTGTTTTTTTTTTGTTATACTTCAATGAAAACGTCTTATTAATTAACATTTTAATGAAATGAACTGATATGTATTTTTTATGTAATGAAGGTGGCAAACTAGCATGCGGTTCACATTGATGGTAAGTGATTACTGCAGCCTATAGATACTTACACAAAGACCAGAGGTCAAAATGTAGATGCGTTGCCACCCTTGAGACCTTAGTTGTTTTGTCTCTGTGGTGGTTATTAGGAGCCATAAAAATGTGTGAAAATAATCTTTACCTATCATAATTAGCCACTTACTCGTACGTTTAAACTTAGAATTCAGTCGTATAACTGGTAGTAGAGCTCCAGTGAAGTAGCTCGCGGGCGTTGGCACCACCGCATTACCTAATTTATCTGCCGCTAAATGGCAGCGTTCAGAACTATCGTTTTCCGGTCAGGTAGTAATGTACGGCATTGCAATTTCCGGTACAAAGATATACGAGTAATACCATAGGCCTCAAGAGTGACAATGCATCCACGATGAAATCTCTGGTATCATGTAGATGTTTAAAGGCTACAGTATTATTTACCTTCAATGTAAACTGTATGCTTGGTTGCCACTTCGTGACATACAAAGTAAGATATATACTAATTTTCATCATCACAGGTTTTGTCGAAGGGTTTTTAACTGTTTTTGCATTATGGTTTTCGCAGGTTTTCGCGAGCTTCATACATTGTAGAAATTAAACTTGCGGATTTTCTCGCGTATACAACACTCCGTCTGCCCGTGACCACGGCAGCTGGGAAGCGACCGAAACGTAAGAAGAAGTTTGGGAGTGTTGTATACGCGATAAAATCCGTAAGTTTAATTTATACAATGTGTTTGCATTATTTACGTCTTTATACAACAGACATCTTCACAATGGTAGGAGTTCCAATGCATAGGTTTTGACATTTCTAAGCGCTTAAACCGAATGCGCCAAGTTAAATCGAAGGACTCGTCGAAGTTGGTTGAAGTGCGAAGCACATGACCACACACTCGTGTAACTTTGCAAGGCGCTTACTGGCTCGGTGACACTCGCATGCTGTATTAGTAGATAAAATATTAGAAATGATCAAATCAGTTCGGACCCATATGGGTCTGATGGTAGTTTCTAGGAACAACTGCAGTATATCTGGATGAACGAAATGATTCTACAGTGGGAACCTAAATAGCATTGTTTTCTTATGTAGCGATGATTGCGAAATAACTATCAAAACCCTTTGTGTCTGTTCTCGGCTTTTATATAAGTAGTTCGTTAAAGAAATAAAAATAATACTAGCTTCACTGTTATGTATCCCATAAATAAATAGGATAGGTGAAGAGACAGAATAATAAAAAAGCTTAAGACGCACAAATAAATAATGTATTGTAGGATGAAATGGAACCCGAAATGGAGAATGGAACTAAAAGCTTAGCGGTCTCTTTTATTTAAGCAATCATAATATATAATAATATGTCACAACGTTTATAAGCATACTATAATTATAAACGTGAAATATCCAATCATACTTACAAACAGTATGATTGGATGTTTGTTACTCTTTCACATAAAAACTACTGAGTTTTCAATAATATATTTATTTGTTCTTTTGCACATAAGAAATGTACATCACTATTGTAATACACAAGTGTAGGGTAATCAGTGTAGAGTTCTGTAGTTTTAGGTTTAATTAATGTAATGACAAAAAAAATATTTTGTATGGAGTTGTTCAAAAATTTCGAATATTCCATTTGGTCGACACACCTGACTCTAACGAAAATTGACACTTTAAAGCTTAATAAGTAACAGTTAACGAAATCAAAAAATGATTGTAGCACACCCCTTACATTTTAAAGACCTATCCAACGACATCAAACACTAGATATATAGAAAATAAAAAATAAAAAAAAATATCCGTGCGTTACATGTAGGAAAGGTACCCTAAATAATTTTATTTTTCATGTTTTTATTCTACCACGTTGTCGGCATGATAAAGGTGTATTGTACTTGTGTCAAATTTCAAGTCTCTAGTACCAATAGTTTTTGCGCTAAACCGCGGACGGACAGACAGACAGACAAACGGACATGTCGAAAGTATAAGGGTTCCTTGTTTACTACCCTAAAAATATGTATATCCTACAGAACCCTAAAAATATGCTTCTGATCTTGATCGCAGATGATCATAGTGGATTTTTTTTGTATTTTTTTTTGTGATGTTAATTATGGTGTTTCTAAGTCATTAAACATTAATAACGATATTTACAGTTGTATCTTTAACTTTGCACTTCATCAATCAGCAATTAATTAGACTGTGTCTGGGTGGTCTTTCAAAAATAATGCATACGATTTAGTGATAAATGAAAACAACAAACAACAGTATCAAACCTTAAATCACAAGTTAGTGGCATTATGTTATTTTACTCGGCAGAGTGATTTTAGTGATTGGGCTCTCATTTCGCGTTTATTTTCTATAGAATGGTGGGTCAGTTCATTTGGCAGCTATCGGTGCGCTCCTCTGGCCCGTATGATTCAGGAAACAGCGTCAGTGAGTTTCCGAACATATGAAGCCGTAATCGATAGGTGCCGGCCACTTACGAGAAATTCAGAAAATGGCTACTTGGGTCTCGTAAAATATCAAGTAAGAAGGATTTCTTGTTTATTTATACAATAACTTACCAGGAATTGATAAAGTGATCCAAAATATGAATATTAATATTTGTATGTTCATAAATATGAATATTTGTTGTCACTCTGCCTCCTTGTCCTGTTCACGAAACGAAAGAACACTGAGGGTAAGATTCATAGACCGCGCTACGACTTTACTTTGAGCATAGTATGCTTAGAACTGTCAGTACAGTATAGGTTTTGACAGTTTTTAATGTATTTTGCTCAAAGTAAAGTCGTAATGCGGACTGTGATTCTCACCCTGAGTCAAGATACTTTTTGAAGATATACTTTTTTTGGTGCGATCGTAAAAAAATATGAGAGTGATTTTTTGAGTTTAGTTGGCAAACTTTTTGTCGTTTTGTTTTATTGGATTATTACGCTAAAGAAGTATAACTTCTTACGTGCGTTCATAAGTAGGTACACATACTGGTTTATATTTCCGAAAAACTATCGAGTCTACCGAAAAATTTTAATTGAATATATTAATTGAATAATCTTCATAAGACCATGGTAATATAGATTTTGCTAATCGTCGTTAAGATATAACGTGTATTTTCTATAGAATGGTGGGCCAGTTCATTTGGCAGCCATTGACGCGCTCCTTTAGCCCGTATGATTCAGGAAACAGCGCCAGTGAGTTTCCGAACGTATGAAGTCGTAATCGATAGCTGGCGGCTTTAACTAGGAAATTCATAAAACGCTATTTGGGCTGTCACAAAATATTAATAAGGTGGATTTTTTGTTTGCTTACACAAAAACCTATCAGGGATTGATAAATTGATGAGTAGTGCTCCCAAAAATACTATTGAAACTACCGTTTTATGCTAGTCTGCTTCCTTTATATGTACACTAGCTTTTGTCCGCGACTTCGTCCGCGTGTACTTCAAATAACTACAAATTGTAATCTATATGCTATTCCGATGTATATTACTGTAAAGTTTCATCCAAATCCGTAAAAGCAGTTTTTTGGTGAAAGAGTAATAAACATCTATACTCACAAACTTTCGAAAATTATGATATTAGTAGGACGATAAACGCAAAAACTGCAAAAACTACAATGGATCCCTGAACAAACTATAGGATACTTTTTGTTTCGAAAAACTATTGACATTATGAAAAAAATTTCAAATTATATATTTATATTGCTTGCTGCTGATAAAACGTGTATTTTCTATATAATGGTTTGGCATCAGTGTGCTCCTCTGGCCCGTATGATTCAGGAAACAGCGTCAGTGAATTTTCGAACGTATGAAGCCGTAATCGATAGCTGGCGGTCACTAACTAGAAAATTCAGAAAATAGGTTTCGTAAGCTCCCGAAAAAAAATGAGTAAAGAGGGATTCTTGTACTCTTACACAAAAATCAAACAAAGATTGATAAGTTTATTGATACTAGTTCTTATAATATAAATCAAACATTTATTTTCTGCTTGCTTGTTTGTTCATACGTGCACGATATATACAAACATCTATTACTATACTAACTTCCTACCTATAACCTTCCTATAACTGTACTAACTACATATTTTCACAAAACTTGAAACATTGGAGCGCGAACTACTTTAAAGCATACTTTTCAGTCAATGAGTTTCCGAACGTATGAAAACGTAATCAATAGCTGGCGGCCACTAACTGAGAAATTCTGAAAAAGGCTACTTGGGTTCTCGTAAAATATTAAAGAACAAGGAATTCCTGTTTGTTCACTCAATTCACTTAGGAAGAAATAAAAAATGTAGCACTCGTTGTTAAATATTAATATTAGTTACGAGATTGGATAGAGATAAAATGGTAAAATTTGAGTAATTTTCAATTCAACTTATAAAAAATATGTTTGTATCTTCACACCAAGTCCCTCACGGTATAGGCAGATCATGTAGAGCGCCAGATATCCCGGTCCCGACACACCTCTCATGCTTCTACTAGATTCATCATTATCTTCATACATGCACGCCGATTCCTAAGACTTTTGACCCCACCCTCATACAGTACTAGATCTATTTGGTCATGGTAGGTCAGTCTTGGTCTTCCTGGGCCTCTGCAGACATCCACAATTGCATTGTATATCTGTTTACTCATTCGCTTATTCGACATTCTTTCTTTTTTTATGTTATGGAAGTGGCAAACAAGCATGCAGTTCGCATTGATGTTAAGTGAAGACTGCAGCCTATAGACACCCACACAAAAACCAAGGTCCAAATGCAGATGCGTTACCACTCCTGAGGCCTAAGATGTTATGCCTCTGTGCCGGAAATTACAAGGCCGCCGTTTTTATATTATGTACTTAATTATGAGGTTAAAACTATTGCAAATGTATCAGTGAGGGTAGTTCAATTTTATTACTTTCAACTATCACACAATCGGATGTAATTTTTATTACAAAATAATTCATTGCCTAGAAGCATGTAGATGAAACTATGTTAATATCAGCCATTGTGGAAATGCAGTGACCACAAAAGTGAAGTACAATACTAAAGCACGAACAATACAATGTTCTAAGCCATGCAAGTGTATGCGGTTCAATGTGGAGGAAATAGGCTATTTGTAGATTAGGGATTACAATGGATTACTTGTTTAGTTTATACTTGTTTGTTTTTGTAAAGTAAATAGTACTTGTAAATTCTGCTGCTGAAGGCGGTTTTCACAGGTGGATTACATATAATTAGGAGCGTTGTCAAAACTTTGTTTCGTCAAAATCGGTTAAGGGAAAAAGAAGATATACCTAAATCAATTGAAAATTTACTTCAAGTACTACTTCAAAACTTTTAAATAGAGTTAAATGCGTTATCTACATGCGCTTACATAAACGTTTTTAATGTAGACTAGCTGAGCCTGCGACTTTAAAGAAGAATTTAACAAAATTATTGTATTACTTACTATCGATGTAAACTGCATGCTTGTTTGCCACTTTATGACATAAAAAAATTATCTTTGAAATGCCTGAAACAATGGCTACAGAAATCTATCGATATATATTATCATACAATGTTGTCTTATACATGGCACACTAGCTATTGCTGTTGCCCGCGACTCCGGCCGAGTGTAGGCCGCTTTCCGCGTAACCTGTGGAAACTCATCAAATCATCCCATGGCACCCCACAGAAACATTTTTTAAGGATAAAAAGTATAATCTATAATCTAAGTCAGCTAATAGCCTGTCTGTAAAACAAATTTCATCAAAATCCATTCAGTAGCTTCGGCGTGATTGACGGACAAACATTAAAACATCCAAAGAAATAAACTTTCACATTTATAATGTTAGTGTGTTTTCATCTCAGAGCAGTGTTAAGTGTAATGTTAAACAAGATCCTCGACTCACTAGATATTCGCTTTGACGGCTTCGGCAATTCCATCGTCATAGGACATTGATCCGACTAGAAACGGTAATTCAAATAGAAAACGGGATCATTCATAAGTGTAAATGTATAGATATGTCTAAATTATAAAAAAAACTGTAAAGTTTATGCACATTACCTTCAATGCGAATTGTGTGATTGTTTGCCACTTCCTGACATAAGAAATGTTTTATTTCAATTTCTGAGATTCCTCAAAAAAGGGCTATAGAAATCTGTCGGCATATCCGATCATATAATGTATATGTATGACTTATATATGGCACATTTATCTGACTCCTCGACTCACTAGATATTTGCTTTGATGGGTTCGGTGATTTAATTTGACATCGATATGACTTGAAACGGAAATTCAGATAGAATGCCGGCATTACCGAGAATAAGAGTAGATATAGTAAGACATTAATTTATTGAACTGTAAATTGCAAATTTTACGAAAAGAAATATCTAAGTAATTTAATAAAAAGATAGGAAAAGCTTTAGTTTTCATAGAAGATGAAAGGAGTAGAGTTCTCAAAAGGATTCGATCAAACGTTTTGAAAGTGCGAAAATAGAGACTAATATTGAGACTTTCACTCACTTATTTACATTTATTTAAACCATCAAGACACGAGAGACCGCCGTCGGCAAATGTACAATTGAAATAAATTGTCATATTTTTCTCGTGAACTGACGGTTTAAGTAATTTTTGTCGAGGAGGTCTACAGTATGTTGCGGAATTTTAAATAAACATCAAACATCAGCATTTGAAACATTCGTCTCAGTGCACTGTTAAAAGGGATGTCAGCAAAATCCTTTGCTATTCAGTAGGTATCGCTTTGATGGCTTCGTTAATTTTGTCTTTATTCGACATTATCAAGACGTGAGACATTCATTCTACTGTTAATCTAGAATAGATACCTATATAAACACACATCGTCACGAAATTGTAAATTCGACTATACAATTTTATACCTTAGACATAGTAAATATCAATGAGTGGTCGTTCAATATGCTACTTTTGATCATATTAGATGTACATAATATCTATAGAAACAAAAAAAATACCCAAGATCCTTAAAAACTCCCAAGCTGTGTACGGTCGCCATACACTTCATGAAACATACAATTTTACGACAATAGGTAGGAAGTACTGTGTGATGTGAACTTTATGACCTCCTCCGCATTACCTTATCTGGCGCTTAATGATACTGTTCATCATTGAATGACTGTTGGCATCGTGGAAAAACATTATAAATCTCGGGAGTGGAAACTCTCACTTATATCTAAACCTGCATTATTCATAAACTACGTGAGCGGTACCTTTATATCCTGTTGTACTTTTATATGCATGCGATTGAATTAAAAGATTTTTAATTCCTTATCTTACGCGAGCTTACTTGCGGACTCAAACACAAGATCATTAACGTAAACAACTTATTCCACATTTTATACATAGAATAAATGGAGAGAATCAGCTCAGCCGCTACACGAGTAAGCTAAAGCCACACATCTGATCATCAAATTTTTAATCCATTTTGATGACAGCCATATCAGTGTCAAATGAACGATGTCCATTGATAACTTTAATACACCTAATAATATAAAAGGTCTTAGGAAGTTGCAATACCTATTTTTGAATAAACCTATTTAAAAATAATAGATTTATGAAAGACAAAAAATGGACGGCAATACGTTTGCAAATTCAAATTTTAAAAAATATATACGCGAAAATCGAAATAGGTTCACTTTTACAAGGTAGAATGTGGAGTGAAAATAGTTGCAAATGAATCCCATTACATCCTTAAAGGTTGCGGTGTAATATTATACCAATAATCCTGTATTTATTTGCAAGTTACAAATGGGACATTCTTGGATTCAATAATGGCTCGAATTTTGTTCACTTCTTAACAGTAGATGCAGATGATCTGATTTCAACCAGAGCTGAATATCTGAATATCTTGGAAACTGCTGTAGTTAACCCATCCACACAAATATGTTTAAAAATTATGCCAATTGTATAAGAAAAAAGCAAAGAAATTAATAACTCACGACTCTAAACACAAACCGTTTGCAAATATTATTATGTGGATTTACATAAATTGGCTCAGTTACATACGTCATGTTACAAAAATCACGTAAAGTTGAATACAGTAAATAAGACCGCACAATCGTAAACAAAAACAAACATCGATTTTAAGGAATGTTATTGGAACTCGGCACGAGACATTCATATTATTAGGGTTATGTTTATTCGTCGGCCATTTTCCGGGTCTCGTTACGTACCCAACCGCGACACAAAATATAAAATGTAATATACGTCATGCCTCGTGGAACCATAATGTTCAGTATGATCATAAAGGTTAAGAAGGTCAAGTATTGTCTGGCATGATCTGCTCTAATGGGTGAAATATTGCAATTATCTCGGTTTGCTTATCTTCACGTTTCTATTTTACTGAAGTGGTAACCAGACATAATTAATGATTTATATTAATACATACACTTTTGTTAAAATTGACGTGTTATACATTTTCTTCTTTACATTAAGGCAACAGTTTTCATGACTTTTTACAAACAAACCCAAGAGAAAAGAAAATTTTTGTGAGACTAAACTAGTTCGAAAAGATTCATCTTAATTCTTTTATACTACAGAATGAAAATAAGATATTTGGAAACAAATTGAATACTCTGAGCACTCATCAATCAATTTGTATTTCCACATAGAATGTTTTACTGATTCGATATTGAGACTTTGAAAAAGCGATACCGTTTGCCGCTTTAGCAATAATAAATATATTGAAAGTTACTGATTGTTTTATTTATCAAGTTTTTTTTCTTATTTTTTTATCTTGTACTTTTACTTCATTTTGTATATAGTCTGGGGTAATATACCGAAGTCCTCATAAAGGCTACGTACGTAAACAATAACATCTTTTGACTTAAAATTCATGAAATTGACCGCTTATATTATTTTATAGACTTCATCAAAGATCTCATTATGTGGTTAATTATGCTATGGGCACGTAGCGTCGCGCTACGACACATTACTAGAAATCTAAAGGTGTTAGGTTTAGTAGGGTGAAGGGTGCAGGGTATCTTGCACATCTTAATCTGACGTACTCGCGTAAATCTTAAAATAGCATCATGTAATCTCCTCCCAATAAAAGGCTTGTATGTAGAACGACTGAGCTTGCTACGAACTCGTAGGACTATGCTACGAACTCGTAGCATTGTGCTACGAATCCGTGCTCGCAACAAATGACCTTTCTCTTCATAGAGAAGTAAAGTACAATCTTGTTCGTAATTCGTAGAGTCCCGTATGGTCTCTATGGTCCCCAAAACAAGTACGCGTTATGTCGTCTCACCGTAGACTGGCATTAGCGTTCGCAGCTCACGGGTTAGCCCGCTTGAGCGAACACCACGAACTACGAAATGGTGGATTCACAAGCGTTGATCGCCGCAGTGTGTGATCAAAGATTATTTTGGCACATGAAACATTGATTTCTTTTTATGTTTTTAACGATTGTAATATTTATTTTTCGCAAAAAAACATGCGAGTTAACTTTAAAAATTAAAGAAAAAACGGAAGGAAACATTTGACTTCGGGCAGGAATCGAACCTGCGACCTCAGGATAACCAGTCCAGCCGCTTTACCACTAAGCTACCGAAGTCCCATATCGATGCGTCAAATTTTGCTTTACGTTTTTGATTTTTAACCGATTTAGGGTCGGTGAACGACATCCATTGATAACTAATTAATAGTAATAATTTGTACTGGTGGTAGAGCTCCAGTGACGGAGCTCGCGGGCGTAGGCACCACCGCATTACCTAATATACTTGCCGCTAAATGGTAGTGTTCAACACTATCGTGTTCCGGTCAGGTGGTAATGTACGGCCCTGTAATTTCCGGCACAGAGGCATAACATCTTAGGCCTCAGGAGTGGTAACGCACCTGCATTTTGACCTTGGTCTTCATGTGGGTGTCTATAGGCTGCAGTCATCACTTAACATCAATGTGAACTGCATGCTTGTTTACCACTTCCATTACATAAAAAAAAAATAATAATAATAGCTATGCAACCGATATGATAGATTTTGCAGTTTATACAATATCGTTAAGATATCGCTGCTCCCTTAATAATTGTAACGACGATATATTAACGATGTTTAAAATACTGCATTTACTTTAATTATGAACTTTCAAGCAAAATTGTACCACAGTTCTCCATTATTCAAAAAGTTATGAAGAAAATCACGCGTGGCATTTGCCTCGTGTAGTATCGCATCGCATTGCATTATGCCGTGTTGCGTCGCTCCGGGTGGTATTCGTCCCTCAAACAGGACACTGCTTAAGAAAGTTTAGAGGTTTAAGAGAGAAGTCGTATACGTGTAATACCTGATAACACGACTAAAAGGACAAAAGTAGCTAATACTTAAGAAAATTATAACCTATAATAATAATAATAATAAACCATCCCTCATGATGAGAATCTCGTGAAAGCGGAAAAAGACAAACAAATTAAGTATCTCGACTTGTCTCACGAGATTGTCGCCATGTGGGATATGGACTCGGCTGTAATTGTACCGATAGTCGTCACGGTAAACGGACTCATGGCGAAGAGCCTCGACCACCACCTTAAGAGGCTCTCGCTGGGAAGTTGGATCAAAGGCTTGGTGCAGAAAGCGGTTCTTCTCGACACGGCACGTATTGTGAGGAGGTTCCTCTCTCTGAGCCCCTAACCGCCGACAGCTTGGACCCTGCTCCCGCTACCGGCGGTAACCATTTTGTATTTTTTTATATATACGTTGTTTTTTTTTTCCTTTATATACATGTATATAAAAAAATATATAATGAGATTATGAATAAATGAGTGAAATAATAATAAATAATCTTTATTTCAATATCAAAATCTTTCATGACACAAGTAGGCTGGAGTCCCCTTTTAAGCATTGTAAAATGCCTGTGCCAAAGGGCACTATTACAGTTTTATTATATGCATTGATGTTTTTTACAATTAATTCATAAATATAGTAACCTATTTCCAACCAGTTAAAAATCGATTAACACACTGCATCGCGCCCCGTCGTGCAGCGTAGGACAGCAGATTTTAGCATTGTGTGCATCTCCGATTGTATAGAAAACATGCCTAGGCCAACACACTGTCGAAGCGGCTTCGTAGTATGAAAAAAATCGCGATGAAGTGTGTTATGCCCCCCCCCTAACACTATAAACTTTGCTTGTTATATCGATACTGTCCAAATAAAATATTAGTAGGTTAACATTTGTCCGTAATATATGTCCGACACATTCAACTCTTTAGGTTAAAACTACAGAACAGTAAAAACAGTACCTAATAAAGGATACGTGGATAAAACATTATCTGCAGGCTCAGGCGGTGATTATAAAAAAGTCCTAAAAGGCATTCGTCAGCAGGCGGGCCTGGGGTTAGTAATGGCATGCGGTGACAGTAATAGAAATAAGAGTAAATGGATGTTGCGATTTTACTGGTGGTAGAGCTCCAGTGATGGAGCTCGCGGGCGTAGGCACCACCGCATTACCTAATATACTTGCCGTTAAATAGTAGTGTTCAGCACTATCATGTTTCGGTCAGGTGGTAATGTACGGCTCTGTGATTTCCGGCACAGAGGCATAACACCTAATGCCTCAGGAGTGGCAGCGCATTTGCATTTTGACCTCTGGTCATTGTGTGGGTATCTATAGGCTGCAGTCATCACTTAACATCAATGTGAACTGCACGCTTGTTTGCCACTTTTATTACATAAAAAAAAAAAAAAAAGCGACCGCTCAGGCCTTGTACGAGGGGTCACCGATTGTCTGCGCAAACCATCCACTAAAAAGCACTAAAAACCACCGCACCATACCAAGTTATAATAGGTTTTATTCCCAAGCTCACAAGTTCGTTTTTCACGATGACACACTAAAAAGAGTTACGACTATGTGAGTAAAAAACTTACGAGTTGTGGTACCTTCTCATATATACTGATAGTTCCCAATGATAGGAGCTTGGGCCGGCTTTTTACCCTCTTAGCAACATTATGCTGATATGTTTTGGGTGTAATCTGCTTATTAACGATTATGCCGTGGGTGTACATTTACGATAAGGTATGGGACTGTTATTAATAGACTACATTTTTCCCCGCTTTTGATAACAGTATTTTTTCATTTCGTAAATTCGTGTTTTCTCTTCACCGAGGGATAAACTTAGGGCGTATGTTTTTGCTAAATTACAAAGTTGTGTATCATTGTTTTAGTATGAAAGTGTGTTGTTTTTTAGTTACCTTAATGTTAATAACTTTTTAAAATTTAGCCAAATAACTTTTGTTTATTTTTAAGACTAATGACAACGAACTTTTACACAGGCTCCAGACAATGTTAATGGTATGTACCTACACTAAAAAAGTTATTGCAAATTAATTCCATAGAAACTCTGGTATAAACTTTTACATTACTGAAACTGATTTCTTTTTAAGTAAACAGTCTTGAAATTAATGAGAGCAATATTATTCCAGTGTTTAATTATCATGATAGAATTATCTTCTAAGCCTGAAAGATTCCGATGGTTGAGTATATCTCATGATCAATAAAAGAATACAGACTAATTTGTCTATCTGTCCGGGACTACAGAAGCAAAAACCTGTAAAAAAATATGTTAAGAAAAATTACATAGTCAAAATAAATTCTTTTAAAGCGCTACCTAAAAACTGTCTGCAATAAATGAGTCTTTAGTAAAATAAAAGTTTCAAGCCAAAATGTAATTTTATGAGAAGTCATAATGTTAAAACAAGTATACAACGAGTAAAATTGTTATGTACACATTTGTTTATTTCAACACTAATGACAATGAACTTTCACACAGGCTCCAGACAAGGTTAATGGTAGGTACCTACACTAAAAACGTTAGTACAAATTCATTTGAATTCATAGAGACTTTGGTACAAGCTTGTAGTAACTGTAGTAATCATTTAAAATTTAAGTAGGAACTATATTAAAACGTAAAAAAAAAGAAAAAACGTAACTTCACGCCTGTAATCCCCGAAGGGGTAGGCAGAGGTAAATGCATGCATTCAAGCATACATGCAAACACCCACGATTCGCCGGTTACGTTTTGGCCCATGTAACAGGTGGCGAGCCTGTTGACATCTCCGGGCACATTACCAAACTTTGAGGTACTGGGAAATTTCCAGGAAATGGAAAAATCCCAATAGAACCAGAGATAAAGGCTTTTTCACCATTATCTCTGATAACCTCCTACCCGGGAATCGAACCCAGGACCTCAGCGTAGTAGTAGTGGCCTGCTACCACTAGGCTACCGAGGCAGTTGAACTATATTACCTCAATATTATTATTTTTACTATGCTTGACTTTAAGTGGCCTCTCGACCAGCAATAACATTGTACAATACGTCAAATGTAATCGTCATATCCATTCGTCCGTCCATCCGTCCATCTGTTCGTCTATCTGCAGCTGAGCTCAGCGATATTTTGTACCGGAAAGCTGTTATTTGGCACGAAAATACATATTATTAATTCCAACATAGCAATATAAAGAAATCTTGAAAAAAAAAATTGTTAGTAAATACGTACTTAATCGGAACGTGTGTTACGACCACAGATCACCTGCATCTGTGGTTATGGGTGTCTATAAGATAGTCACCCATCGGTGATCCACGCGGCCACCCATGCGGTCGCTGGCTAGTGCTTAGAAATATGAGCTTTATTGTGCTAGTAATAAGATTTTTCTTTATCATATTTTTTAAATAACAGAAATCGTTGAGACTTGCATTTTATTGTGGATAGATTTAAGTCTCATTTTCATTTGTATTGACTATTCACCTGGGTGATGTGATGGGATGGTGAATGGTGATGGTGATGGGTGTCTGTAATTTATTCAATTGAAATTGATTTTGGGATAAAATATTATGTATATTGAAAATACCTGTAATCGATTCTATAATCGATTCCGAACAAACTAGTTTCGGTTTCTACATTAAATCCACATGTTGTACAACTTTTGCTGTTGTAAGCAAAAATATAGAGCAGCTACGTAACCTTTTGTAGCTTTGCACCCATCCCTAGTTGGTTTTTTATAAATAAGTGGCCTATATAATCAGGTCCCATGTCCTAAATTTGGACGTCGAGTTATCTCTTATAGTCGGTAAATTATCCACTAATTGACAATGACGGCTTGGATTTTGTATCTTTAATTACGCCTGCTTGCGGGATTTTTTTTTAGTACCTTACCTACTTTTGTTTATGACTAGCGGACATAGGCACCACCGGATAACTTAATCTATTTGCCGCTACATTATAGTGTTCAGCACTATCATGTTCCGGTCAGGTGGTAATGTACGGCACTGTAATTTCCAGCATAATATTTTAATTTTAAAAAATTAACCAGAGGCATAATATTTTAGGCTTCAGTAGTAATAATGCAAATAAGTAGCCAAAGCATTGACACTGAAATGTCTGGTTTCATGTAGATGTACTCGTATATTTATGAACTACAGTTTAAGGTATTTACCATCAATGTGAACCTGTACCGCTTATTTGCTACTTCATGACATATCGTAGAAAAAGCCTGTACATAAAAATCAACATAAAAACTGATGATCTAAATCCATATTGCTTTACCACCCTTGAGGCATAAAGATGATTTCTGTTTTCTCTTTACTCTTTGTTGACAGATAAAAAAAAAAAGAAATAAAGCTAAATTTAATATACTTATATAAGTATATACTTACATTAGTATATTAAATTTAGCTTTATCTTAGTGATATTCTTTTTTTTATGTAATGGACGTGGCAAACAAGCATGCAGTTCACATTGATGTTAAGTGATGGCATAACACCTTAGGCCTCAGGAGTGGTTACCACTCCTGAGGCCTAAGGTGTTATGCCTTATTTTTTAATTATGCATCTGCATATTGACCTTGGTCTTTGTGAGGGTGTCTATAGGCTGCAGTCATCACTTAACATTGATGTGAACTGAAAGCTTGTTTGCCACTTCCATTAAATAAAAAAATGAATAGTACCATTTGGCGGCAGATAAACTTATCTTTCAACATCACAAAAGTATCTTTATCATCAGTCAAACATTGATGTTTCATGTTTATTGGTATTATAATAATCCATTGGTAACAGGAGGTGTGTATTTCGCACACAATTTTCTTTGAGAAGCGGGAGATGATCGATCACTTAATAGATTTATTCAAGCCGCCCTAACATACTTTCATTTATGTCAGTTGCAAATTGCTTGGGTTTACCAGACAAATCATTATCTAAACTTGCAACCTTCTCCTACTTATCATATACGATGTTTCTTGAAATATGACCCCTAAGACATTGAGATGCGTATATGATCTTGAGCTTAGGTAGGTAAATAAATATTTTGAATACACTTTAATGGTTCGCCCCGAGCGGTCTGCGCTCATTACAACAACTCCGCTATTTATCGCTTCGACCGCAAGTCGTCAACGCGCGGGCGGCGCGCAGTTAACGCGCGGACGGTGAGTGGATAACTCGGTGACCACTAGCTTGCCTCACGTTGACTTTCCATATCCAACTCGCTGTTCCCAAGTGGACCGCGGGCGGTCCGCGAGTGGCTCACAAGTAACATCGCGTCGTTCACCCGTGGACCATCCGATGGACGCCGTAAAACGAGGCGGTGCTGGTCGGGTGTCGGGTGGCTGTAGTGAGCTATGACCCTAAAGCTGTTATTAAGTGATAAAATAATTAGAGAATATTTATTGATGTACGCGAGGTATATATATAAGGATCGCGATATTTGGAGACGAAAATCATAATTTTAGGATTAACTATAATTTTCTTCCTATTCCTTCCATACAGTTTATACTCGTACATGCAGTGATTTTGAAATAAACAGAATTTGTATGATAGGCAAAAATAAAAAATGTTTATTATGTTTTCGAAAAAATATTACAAACGTAAACAGCTTGTCAATAATCAAAATAGCTATTCAACTATTGGCTTCATTATAAGCAGTAATAAATAACGATTACTTTATCATTGTTATTTGATACCTAACTTCTTGGTACTTTTACTTACACAAAGCTTTATCTGAATAGGTCTATATGCGGATATCCAAGTCATGGTTGCCTGACTGGACTTAATTCTATGTTATTATGAGTTAGCCGAAAGTTTTGAGTACTAATGTCTGTTATTTATTACCTCGATAACCTATTTCGAGCTTTGTTATTTTCAGGCTTAGCCTTTATCGCTAAGTCTAAAATCTCATCACAACGTTGTACAAATGTGTGGAATGCCCGTGATTTGGACTAGTTAACAAGAAATTTATTTTACATTTACCCAAACAACAAACAAAATCTTTTTTATAAGTTACTAGTTGTTGCTTGTGGCTTCGCCCGCGTCTATTTCTTTTTATTACTATAGTTGTTGTCAGCGTCTTTGCCCGCGTGGATGTCGTTTTATACATATACTAGCGGCCCGCACCGGCTTCGCTCGGTTGCAAAGATACTAACATAATATGGCGATTATAAATTTAAATGTAACTTATCCTATCTTCCAAGTTGGATCAAACTGCACACAGTGTGCAAAGTTTGATACGAGTCCATCGCGGACAAACAACGTGACATGTAAATTTTATATATTAACCCCCTTATTCATAAACGTATTTTAGTGTTGTGTGTACTAAAGTGTTGCTAATGTCTCCTTTGTCTTTTTCTATCCTGCACATTTGACAATGCAACTGACAAAGACAAAGCATTCTATAGCTAAAACGTATCTAATTTACATTTATGAATAAGGGGGTAACATTATTGTATATCAATTTTCAGCCATTTACCTTGAAACGTCTACCCCCTATTTCAGGGAGGTGGGGTTATATTACGGGACAAAAAGTAGTTTATGTCACTCTCCAGCCACTCAACTATCTCTGTATAAAAAAACTCACATCAATCCGTTGCTCCGTTTTGACGTGAAATACGGACAAACCAACACACAAACTAATTTTCATATTTATAATACTAGTATGGATTTTAGATATTCTATCCAAAATACTAGGTAAAGAAAGTCCATGAAATTATGTTTTTACGTTATGGAAGTGGCAAACAAGCATGCAGTTCACATTGATGTTAAGTGATGACTGCAGCTTATAGACGCCCACACAACGACCAAGGTCAAAATGGAGATGCGTAACCACTCCTGAGGCCTAAGGTGTTATGCCTCTGCACCGGAAATTACAGGGCCGTACAATATTACCACCTGTCCGGAACACGATAGTGCTGAACACTACCATTTAGCGGCAAGTATATTAGGTAATGCGGTGGTGCGTACGCCCGCGAGCTCCGTCACTGGAGCTCTATCACCAGTAAAATGTAAATATTGATAAGCACAAAATGTATCTTATGTGTCCCCCACAACGCCCTAAACCAAGTTACTGACCCCCAGGGGTCTCCCTTAGGCAGTTGTGTAAATTTATTTAGGCTGAGAGCCCTTTGCGCTCGTCAATTGCCCAGTGAAGTAGGTTAACTAATACTGTCTAGAGACGAGCCACCTGCATAAGTCCGTTCAAAACATAAAAAAAACGGTTACTTATTACATTAAGCCTGGGTTGCACCGCATCATTTGTAAAAGTTAAAGTAATTGTTACATTGCACATAAAATAATAATAATAAATAATAAAATAAAATACGCTAACACTCACAGCCCCACAGTAGGTATAAACCTGTGTCGTGGGTGCCGTTGTACACATACACAAACACCCAGACCCGAAACAAATATCTGTAGGCCATACAAATATTTGTCGATTCGGAGATCGAACCCGCGACCCTTCGAATCAAACGGTCACCTCACACCGCTGGACTAACCGGGTCGTCAACATCCTTCTCTAACCTAAAGAAATCTGATAAACTTAGAGAAGGATGTGAAATGTTACAATTACTTCAATTTTAGCAAATATCGTGGTGCAACCCAGGCTTAAAGTTAATATTCTAAGCAAAACAATTTAATGTAATATCATCACATCATCATCACTCCAGCTGAAAGACATCCACTGCTGGACAAAGCCTTCCTCAAAGATTCTACGCATTTGATCATGGGATGATCTCTAGCAAAGTTGTTGTGCATGAGCCCACGAAAGTTTCTGTGTTGGCAAATTCAATTCAATTGTAGAAATTAAAGAAAAAACTCAAAGAAAAATATGACTTCGGGCAGGAATCGAACCTGCGACCTCAGGATAACCAGTCCTGCCGCTTTACCACTAAGCTACCGAAGTCTACTTCGGTACTTTAATTTCTACTGTTCACTCGCATGTGTTATTGCGAAAAATAAATAGTTCAATTCAATTTTTTTTTTATGTAATAATGGTGGCAAACAAGCGCGTAGTTCACATTTATGTTAAGTGATGACTGCAGCCTATAGAAACCCACACAATGACCAGAGGTCATAATGCAAATGCGCTCCCACTCCTGAGGCATTAGGTGTTATGCCTCTGTGCCGGAAATTACAGAGCCGTACATTACCACCTGACCGAAACACGATAGTGCTGAACACTACCATTTAACGGCAAGTATATTAGGTAATGCGGTGGTGCCTACGCCCGCGAACTTCGTCACTGGAGCTCTACCAATTGGTCACATTTTAGTTGGTGGCGTAGCAACGCGCGCAGCGTATATCTAGTATATTATATTAAATATCTCGATCGTTAAGAGATGATAAATTCATTGCTATAAAAGTAAACACTTAATAAAATTAAGTGCTAACATGTAAAAGAACCTTTTACGAACTTAATTAACAATACGCTTCAATAGCTTTATTGTACATTTAATGAAATAAAATCTTCTGCTTTGATGTTAATTTATTGTTCTGAACAAAATATTATTATTCAAAATGTTCAGGTACAAAATATACGAGTAGAGCTTCATTTTAATCCCCTTAATTAAGAAAGATTGCAGCTAATGTTACAAATAAAGTGAATTAATGGCCTATTAATGTCACTGCGGGGTGAGAGTTTTTCATTGAACTTATAGAACGGAAATTTATTGCGACATTGTAACTTAAATCTACTACTATCTCTCCATCGATAAATTATTATCGGTGATACTTTAACATTACTGCTCCACCTAAATTGGGTTACTTCCTTATCTATGTTACATTTCCCTACTGAAATATTTTAGGCAATATCTAATATAGGTAGGTATATCCTTAAATCATAGAGCAACACGGGCCACCAGCAGGGGTGGACTGGAGGGGAATAGCCACAGCGTTTATTACCGATGCAAAACAGTCTTTGAAATAAAACTAGTTTTCGGATATATCTCGTGCATATTAAACTAAAATGATTATTTAAAATCGAACCACAGCACGAACAGTCTGTCATTTTTTTTTGCGGGGTGAAATCCGTGACACACACACACACTATAAAAATTGTATATTACTATGGAACTGGTTGACTTTAATAAAATACATAACAAAAATTACGCACATACCTATTTAAACATCTAGGCGACAGGCATAGGTCCAATTGGCCTTGTACTTTGACAGAGGCGAAAGCCAAGGCTTTCGCGAGCTTCATATATTGTAGAAATTAAATTTGCGGATTTTCCCTCGTCTGAGTCTGCGCGTGACCACGGTAGCTGGAAAGCGACCGAAACGTCGGGTATAAGAAGCAGTTTGGGAGTGTTGTATACGCGAGAAAATCCGCAAATTTAATTTCTACAATGATCTGAAATTTTGTTACGCTAAAAAAAATATCAAATTTAACATTCAAATTGACAAACAAAGGGAACGGTATTCCTTTGTTATTGTAATTTTCTAATTATAAACAGGGAAGCATGAAAAATAAAATTAGTAATACGTGGAAAGACTTCTAAATCGGCACCCATAAATGCCATGGTGTTGACGTGACCTAATTATTAGCCATAATGTCAAGCCAACCAGTCTCATTCGATGAAATTGTTCCGAGGAACATAACTTACATAATCTAATTTTATTATGAAGCTGGTTATAAGTAGGTACAATAATAATGGCAACCCATTATACGTCCCACTGCTGGGCACGAGTCTCTCCCCTTTTTAGGGGGGAGGCCTGGAGCTTACTCCACCACGCTGCTCCAATGCGGATTGGTGGAGATACGGGTTAGTGGCCAACCCGCTGTCAGATGTTTTCAAACCGCCCCTAAGGCCTCCGACAAGGTTTAACGACTGCTATCTATCGATAGCAACCGGGACCGACAGCTTAACGTGCCCTCCGAAGCACGGAAACGCGCATTTTAATTTGCCACTAGCGGTCACCCATCACACATCCGACTGCGCCCGTAATGCTTAACCGAGTAGATCGCTTACGATCTACGCCAGCCGCTTGACCATGCGCGCTTCAAGTAGGTACAATAATGGCCATAAATGATCCTTCGCTTTTTTTGTCAAATTGAAAAAATTATAAAACGTCTAATCAACGCCAAACGTATAAAGTGAAATAAATATATATACATACTAGCTGTGCCCGCGACTTCGTCCACGTGAGAAAAAATATGAATTTTTAGTATCTACCCGGACGAAGTCGTGGGCACAGCTAGTTTAAAAGTAGCCTAAGTTACTCCTTATTACATCAGCTATCTGCCAGTGAAAGCCCCTCAAAATCGGAGACACTCAAATTCTATTTATTTGTATGTAAATATGTATGTATGTGTGTATAGATGTATGCAGATAAAAGTAGCCTAAGTAACTCCTTATTACATCAGCTACCTACCCGTGGAAGTCCCGTCAAAGTCGGATACACTCCAATTCTACTTATTTATATGTAGGTATGTATGTATGGATGTCTGGAGATAAAAGTAACCTTATCACATCAGCTATCCGCCAGTGAAAGTCCCGTCAAAATCGGTCCAGCCGTTCCCAAGATTAGCCCCGCCAAAAAGACAGACAGACAGACAAAAATTGTAAAAAATGTCGTTTTGATATAATATATGTACCTTGTATGCATACATATGCATTTAGTAAAAAGCGATTATTTGAATATTACAAACAGACACTCCAATTTTATTTATTTGTATAGATGTATAGATATAGATATGATATGATTAAATAACGTAATTCACTTAAAATAGAAACGAACGTTATTAGACGTTTATATAGGTAGCGATATAAGCGATGTGTAAAACATCTATCACGATTTTCCACCACCGTTGTCTAGAGCGAAAGATGCGCAACCCCTAATCGCATAGGTCAGAATGCGATGCGCTGCCACCCCTGAGACCTAAGATGTTATGTCTCTGTTATAGTAATTACTATATGTATTAACATCTAACCGGGACACGATAGAGCTGAACACTACCATTTGGAGGCAGATAGAGGTAATGCGGTGGTGCCAACGCCCGCGAGCTCCATCACTAGAGCTCTATCACCAGTAAAATTAGTTGTGTACATTTATTGAAACTGAGCGCCCTCTGCACTCGCCAATAGCCCGGTGAAGTAAAACAGTAGTAATGATTATAATGTAGTAATTGATAAAATATGTTATGTTCTGTTATTTGCATGCCAATGAAGTGGTGAAATATGAAAGGAAGTTATTGTATTATACTGAAGATCTCATGTACTATATTTCTAGCAAATAAATTCATTCATTAATTTATTCATTCGTTCAGTGCCGCTTCGAGACGAGATGTCGTCATTATAACAACAAACCAATAAAAAAAAGATTTTCCATTTACTTGGTAGCATGAAAAATATTAACCAGTACGATTCGAGTAATGCGTGGTAGATAAGCCGGCACCCATAAATAAATGCGGTGGTGTTGACGTGACCTAATTATTAGCCGTACTTAATGTCAAGCCAAACGGCCTCATGTGATAAATATAAAATCGTTCTGAGGCATATTTTTTCCTTAAGAAGCTTTTTATAAGTACATTGTGATTACATTTGCGGTTTATCTCGCGTATACTACTACTCCCAACTTACTGTCTAACAGGACGTTTCGGTCGCTTTCCAGCTACCATGGTGACGGGCAGACTTGTTAGTATACGCGAGAAAATCCGCAAATATAATTTCTACAATGTATAAAGCTCGCGAAAACGTTACATTGTGGTTATTTTTATATTTCGCAATAAACGTATTAAACGTGAGAAATGCGCGAGTGAATCACGTAGGTAGACAAATACGTTTCTAGTCATATTGTTACTTCATACTTATTTTTCGATAAACAGATTCCAGACAGTTTTTTAAAAACAACGTTTAGCATTTTTTTAAATTTTCATTGATCTAAAACTTTAAATATCAATTATGGAAAAATATTAAAATATTATTTGATTTAATGATTAAGTGACTATGATGATTCACAGATAATCTATGGATAATCTATACTTACTAATATTATAAAGCTGAAGAGTTTGTTTGTTTGAACGCATTAATCTCAGGAACTTCGGGTCCGATTTCAAAAATTCTTTCAGTGTTAGATAGCCCATTTATGGAGGAAGGCTTTAGGTTATATAACATCACGCTAAGACGAATAGAAGAGGGTAGATTACATTGTAACCGCGCGAAGCCGGGGCGAGCTGCTAGTATTTAGATAAGAATAGAAAAAGCGAATGTGATTAAAACATTAAACAATATATTATTATTTTATTTTTAAAGAAAAATGGAGCCTAATAAGAGCTACTGAAGCCCTGCCTGGGCAGGGCTTCAGTAGCTCAATTGGAAGAGCGGCTGGACTAGATTCCCAGTAGGTCGCGAGTTCGAGCCTCGCCTGAAGTCAAATTTTTCTTTCCATTTTTCTTTAAAAATAAAATATATTTCACAAGCATGTGTTAATGCGAAATATTATTAAAACAATTATTAAGGGTAAAAGCGACTTCTTTACGATATTCAATAAACTGAAAAGTCTATTATATCGGTTGCCTAACGAGCATAGTTGGTAATAGATGGCGCTGCGGCTACCATAAAGCAATGCAATAGATGTGAAGGAAAGATTTGACAAATCGGGCAGGGCTTCAGTAGCTCAATTGGAAGAGCGGCTGGACTAGATTCCCAGTAGGTCGCGAGTTCGAGCCTCGCCTGAAGTCAAATTTTTCTTTCCATTTTTCTTTAAAAATAAAATATATTTCACAAGCATGTGTTAATGCGAAATATTATTAAAAACAAATATATTATTAATCCGAAGCAATATGGATAAGAAGGAAAACATTTGAGAAAGAGCAGCTTACATAGCGCTGTATAAATATTACTATGATGATTTTCCAATTACTTGGAAGCGTGAAAAATGAAACCAGTAATGCGTGGAACGAAGCTAAACCGGCACACATAAATGTGGTGGTGTTGACGTGACCTAATTATTAGCCGTGATGTCAAGCCAACCAGCCTCATGCGATAAAAATAAAATTGTTCTGAGGTATATTACTTCCATTCGAATCAGTTTACAAGCACTTTTTTAGACCCGAAGCCATTGGCACCACATTATTATCGTATCATGTTCAGCTGTATGGTCCCGTAATGTCTGTCGCACAGGCAAAACAGCTTAGGCTTCCGATTGCACTCAGGGTTCTACGCATAATATTACTTAAAATACGATAAGAAATGAATATATGTAGAGTACCTGATGTCGAAATGTACCTATAATTAAAAATTTTCAAGGAAATCTCGAAACGGCTGGTCGACACTTTCCGTGACCAGAAGGCTTTTTTTTACGAGGTGGAAATTCCTTTGTATTTAACCGACTCTTTGGGGGAAGAGTCGGGATATGAGGGACTTGGACCCTCTAAAACCACCTCGGTGCCGACTTCAGTGCAAAAAGGGGAGATCAACGAATTAGGATTTTGATCTTTCCAGATTTATGCAAATACCTATAGACTGCAGTTGTCCCTTACCATCTTGCTTCTTTGTCACCTACACATTATAAAAAAGGAATATCAGATTTTGTACCTATTTGAAATCGAATACAAGGCCATGACATAAAGTTTTAACTAGATTCAGCCGGCTATCGCCATAGCCTTTGTTTTTTAGGGTTCCGTAGTAAGCAAGGAGCCCTAATAGTTTCGCCATGTCGGTCTGTCTGTCTGTCTGTCTGTTTGTCTGTTTGTCTGTTCTGTTTTCCCCTACTTGTAACGCGCGGAACATTATTTTTATTTTCGATTTCCATATAGTGTGGGGTATCGTTGGATAGTTCTTTCAAAAGTATTATGTATGTGTGAACATAATTTTTCGATTAAGTTAACTGTTCGTGACTTATTAAGCTTTAAACTGCAATTTTCAATTAGAGTCAAGTGCAAGTTAGAAATTCAAACGTTACGGCAATAGTAGCTACATATAACGAAATTAAAAGGAAAACTATCACACTTAAGTTGGCCTCGCAAGTTTGCGAGTAATAGTCGACCAAATGTATTTTACTCGAAAATTTCGAACAACTCCATAGAAAAAAAATTATTTTTTTCATAACTTCTCTTACTCTGTAACTACGGTTTTTTTAATGTAATGAAAGTGGTAAACAAGCATGCAGTTCACATTGATGTTAAGTGATGACTGCAGCCTATAGACACCCACATAATGGCCAGAGGTCAAAATGCAGATGCGTTGCCACTCCTAAAGCCTAAGCTGTTATGCCTCTGTGCCGGAAATTACAGGGCCGTACATTACCACCTGACCGGAACACGATAGTGCTGAACACTACCATTTAGCAGCAAGTATATCAGGTAATGCGGTGGTGCCTACGCCCGCGACTTCTGTCCCTGGAGCTCTACCACCAGTTATCGTTTTGTATTTATTTTCTACTTTGTAACCTGTCTCTCAACTATCTACCTCCAGGGATCCCTTTTTTTTTCGGTCAGGTTTTTGATGATCAAAAGCGCGATGCTGAAAATTTGGAAAACCTAATCTATACACCTATACAAATAAATAAAACTGGAGTATCTGTTTGTAATATTAAAATAACCGCCTTTTACTAAACACATATGTATGCATACACGGTACAAAAAACAACATTTTTTACAATTTTTGTCTGTCTGTCTGTCTGTTTGGCGAGGCTAATCTTGGGAACGGCTGGACCGATTGACGGGACTTTCACTGGCAGATAGCTGATGTGATAAGGAGTAACTTAGGCTATTTTTATCTCCATACATACATCCATACATACATACTTACATACAAATAAGTAGAATGAGAGTGCATCCGACTTTGACGGGACTTCCAAGGGTAGGTAGCTGATGTGATAAATAGTAACTTAGGCTACTTTTATACTAACTGCGCCCATGACTTCGTCGGGGTAAATACTGGACAATTATATTTTTTCTCACCTGGACGAAATTGCGAGCACAGCTAGTCTTAATATAAAAAAGTTGTGTCGTATCAGGATGTCAAGAGGTTGACACAGGATAGAGAACGCTGGCGGTTATTCCACCGACAAGAGCACAGCTCTTAAATATAGAAGAAGAATCTTAATATATGTTGAGGGAAGAAGGCGTACAGGCAGGAAATCCAATCGGTGGATAGATGCCATTCTGGCGTTCATACAAGCAGCGATCCTCAAAGCCCAAAATACTTGCAGAAACTAAGCGAACACTGCCCGATAAAACAGTTTTGGTAGTCACATACCTCAGCCATGAGGTCACGGCAGAGTCCTGTAATTTGGTCTATAAAACTAATTGTACTTCAACATGTAAATAGGAAAATAAATATATTCAAATATTCACTTTCAATCTGTCAGAAAAAGTAAAAAAATAAGATACTTGATTTCAATTGTGTCTCCGCCAATATTGACCTCCTAATCCTAACAATCCTGGTAGAAACAGACAAAATCTGAATATATTTTCATTATATTACACTAACAAAGTATTTATCTCTCTCGCATACATTTGTGTGACATGTTAAATCTATTACTTAACCAGGACGCAAATAGGTACCAACTGCATTGGGGCTGTGAAAATTGAATTAAATGGGAATAGCCACGTACAGTGAAAGCACTCTATTGTCTACTTCCCAAATTGCTCGTCTAACAGCCTGGAACATAGCGTATACGCTAATATTGTTTAGCTGATAGAAAACTACAGGTCCATTACCTAGTTTAACTACATGAGTGCTTTTACCTTGAACTTCAAACGTGACTAGTTTGGATACAACGTATCGTAAACTACTAATAAAATATTGAATTATGATTTAACGACTTTCACCTTATTTTTTTATGTAATGAAAGTTGTGAGCGAAAACAAGCGTGCAGTTCACATTGGTGTGATGACTGCAGCCCAGAGACACCCACACAAAGACCAGAGGTCAAAATGCAGATACGTTACCACTCCGGAGGGCTAAGGTGCTATGCCTCTGTGCCGGGAATTACAGGGCTGTACATTATCACCTGACCGGAACACGATAGTGCTGAACACTGCCATTTATAGTTATAGTATTGTCGTTATTGTTATCTCGAAGAGGTAATATATTACCTAATATAAGTAGCAGTGGAACGGATGATCGATTTCGCATTTTTAGCTACTCATAAATTAGGAAGTGATATCAACCACAATAGCAAACTAATTTTAACATTCGACCCACACAAAAAGTGCACACTCTTTATAGCATTTAAATTAAGTATATTACTTAATTTAAGTAATATTCGAAAAAAATTTATTAAAACATGTCGAACTTACTCATTCTTAGTTACTACTTAGTACATACTAATTTTTTTTTTACTTGTAGGTGTTTTATACATATTTAAGTAGGTACTTTTGAAGTTACCGACTCGGATTTGGCCGGTTCAATTGTATTAACATCCACTTATAAAGATTTTTTTACTTTTTCAAGAGTATTAGTTGGTTGTTAACATTTTATTCAGTAGAATGCGAATGTGTGGCCCCGGCAAAAGGTTAATTATATTAGTGTCATGTTTCCTGTCCCAGTTATGAATCCTCAAATAGAGGTACGTCATGAATTGTATATCAGTCTAATTCACATACATTACACCGACTTCGCTACAAAGTAACCACTTATTTCGTGTTCATATTTCGTTATTATTATTTAAATGAGCACTGTAATGTACCCTACATTCGGAAGGTATGTTGGTTGTTTACTTTTAAGTGAACATAGAGAAAGAGATATGTAGGAGTTACACGTTAATCACAACTTTTTTCGTATTATTTTTCTAAAATAACTTCTGTTATAAATTGGTTAGTTATAAAAAAAGGATATGAACTTATAATAATATAAAATAACTTCACGGATATATAATAAATAGACTGAGAAGGACGACAATTCAATTCAGTTCAGTTCGTTTTTAAATAGGTGGCTTGTTAAAAAACAAGCCCCATGATAGCAACCCCGCTATGCTATCATGTTCCAGTCAGATGGTAATTGTATGGCCCCATATTCACTATCACGGAGACAGAACAACGAAGGTCCCAAGGGTGGCTTCATGGTGGTCCATCACTTGACCGGTTTTTTCTTTTTTTTCAATTTCAATATTCCTAGTAGCACACTTAAAAAACACATTAAGTAAATTACATTAATTTATAACATTATAGGTACCTAAAGATTATTTACGTAAAAATCAATTCCTTAATGAGCAAGGGCAAGTACCACCGTCGCCGCGTCTTTTTTTTTTGTGATACAAGTCAATACTTTGTTATCTACCAAGCTTTCGAGTGTAGGAAAATACCACGTTAAGTAAAACTCAATTATGCAATTAATCCACCAGCAAAGCGAGTATGTTAATCAAGTATATCAAATCTGCGTGGTTTAGGAATATTTGCATCAAGATCCAATACCGAATTAGGGAGGAGATATGGTCGAGCTCCCTTGGGGTGTTGATTGGCTTTTCATGCTCCCGTTTACACCTATCCCAATTACGTAAGCATGCATATCCCCGACGGGCCTCACTTTCATAATAACATCTACACGCTTTTTGCAACCACTGACATGTCAGTGGTAATTTATATTTCTCATATAAAATGAGCCTCCTGTAGAATTATTTTGTTTCCGATACTATTTGTGTGCATGTGCACGTGCACCTACACTACCTACCTGGGTTACCCTCCAAATTTTATCATTGGGGCGGCTTTAAAGTTAAGAAGTTTTGATATCAAGTATTTAGTAGGTAGGTACATTCACAGCGTTTACACGTTTAAAACGACTAAACGAAAGAATCTAATACCTAGTCTGTTCCACGGTGCACTGCATGATCCACATGTATTAGGTTGGGGAAAAAGTTTCTTCGCATTTTTTAAGATAATACAAAACATTTTTTAATATAGTCTATTTAAATTTAACTAAAGTATGTATGTACCATTTTGTTTGATAACCTTTTGTCATCTTGTAGGTAGGGACATGATCCCATTGTACAAAAATTTTGGGACTTCTCAAAATACCGCGACAAGTGGATTTGGCAGTCCTCTCGTGATGTTAACCTAACATTGCATAAAGAATTCTGAAGAGACGTAAACAGGTGGAAATCTGAAGGTGCAAGGTCAGGACTATACGGCGGATGCATTGACACCTCCCAGCCAAACTCTCTTAATTTTTGCTGAGTGGCTATAGATATGTGAGGTCTAACGTTATCATGATGAAACACCACACCCCTTCTGTTGATCAATTCCGGCCGCTTTCTCTCAACTTCTTGCTTAAATCTCATCAGTTGTTCGCTGTAGAGTTCAGAATCGATAGTCCTGCCTGGTGGTAATAGCTCATAATGAATAATGCCCTTCCAATCCCACCACACATACAACATCACCTTATTGCGAGTTAACCCGGGTTTCGCCACAGTCTGTGAAGCCTGACCGGCCTTTGGCCACGACCTTTTTCGCACGTTCTTGTCGAACGTGATCTCACTTTTCATCACCAGTTATCAGCTTCTTCAAAAATGATTCGGTTTCACTACGTCGTAATAAAGAATTACAAATGAGTACACGGTTCATTAGGTTTCTTTCAGTGAGCTCGTGAGGTACCCAAATATCGAGCTTTTTTTTGTACCCAGCTTTTTTCAAATGCGGCAAAACTGTTTCGTGATCAATTCTCAGTTCTTCAGCTACGTCGTAACTACTGATATGTTGATCTTGCTCCACTTTTTCAAAAATGGCATCCATTTTATCCGTAATAGGGCGACCAGAGCGAGGTGCATCTTTGACATCAAAATTTCCGGATTGAAAACGCTTAAACCAAATTTGTGCTACTCTCACAGACACTGCACTAGGTCCATAAACATCGCAAATTTTTTTCGTGGCTTGCGTTGCGTTTTTTTTGTAGTAAAATTTTAAAATGTATCGAATTTCTTCATTAGATTCACTCACCTTGACAGTAGGAAAAACAAATGAAAGTCACACATTTGCCTAATTTGAATTAGGAATTATGTTTTTTTAAATTTTAACTTTCAATGATACCAAAACCAGCCAGATACAAATACTACAGCCAAATAGATTTTATTACAAGTTCATACATACTATAATGCGAAAAGACTTTTTCCCCAACCTATTATATACGAGTATATATACTGTTCTATAGAGAAAACGAATGTTTTATGGTCTGATTTTATTGGATTGCGGAAATCTATGGGGAATTATAAGAAGGGACAAATGGAACAAACGGAGACATTGCTTTTTTGTCGTCTCTCATATGAACATGGAAATGGCGATTCATTTTGCTAAGACTAAAAGTGATGTCAGCTTTACTTCAGCCATTTAATAACAAGATACAATGCTGTGCATATTATTATATCACTTTTTATCAACTACCCGAGATGCTTGTTCTATTTACTGTCTGCGAAGGAACATTTTACAGTGACTTGGAAATAAATATATTTTGATTTGCAACTTTTAATATACTAACATGTATTGTACAAAAGTCATTTTAAGCTTAAAACAAAATATACAACATTCTGAAACATAGATACGTGAACCGTATGCAGATTTGTGTAAGTTTTTTATACCTCACAGCCGTCCTCCCACTGCCGTTAAATATTCTGTAACATGTATTGTACAAAAGTCATTTTAAGCTTAAAACAAAATATACAACATTCTGAAACATAGATACGTGAACCGTATGCAGATTTGTGTAAGTTTTTTATACCTCACAGCCGTCCTCCCACTGCCGTTAAATGTACTATAAAAAATCCTAAAAGCCTACTCTGGTTTAAATTTTAACACACACTAAAAATATTTTCAACGAACAGCATAAGATCTACTTTTTAACTATTAACTGCCTTAGTGCCGATGTCTCCGTCGTATTAAAACCCGTTTTACGCTGTTAAACAAGTTCAATAACACTATTTGGATGTCACTGACGAAAATTGTTCGTGATAAGGTTGAAATTAAATGCAAATTTTAAGCTAAACCGCGTTTTATTAAGCTCAGTTCTCAGAGCAAACTGCGAAATCCGCTCTTTGTAGTCTAGTGTCTAGGCCACAACTATTACGCTAGGACAGGTTCGATCTCCGGGTCGGTTGCTATCACGGTAATATTATTTACTCTGGTGCTATAATAATGGCAACCCATTATACATCCCACTGCTGGGCACGAGTTTCTCCCCTTTTTGGGGGGAGGCCTGGAGCTTACTCCACCACGCTGCTCCAATGCGGGTTGGTGGAGACAATGGTTAGTGGCCAACCCGCTGTCGGATGTTTCCGAACCGCCCATAAGGCCTCCGACCAAGTTTAACAACTGCTATCTATTGATAGCAACCGGGACAGACGTGTTAACGTGCCCTCCGAAGCACGGAAACGCGCATTTTAATTTGCCACTAGCGGTCATCTATCACACTACCCGAACGCGCCCGTATCGCTTATGATCTACACCAGCCGCGGGGCCATGCGTGTTTCACTCTGGTGCTATAAGAATTTGTATTTCTGAAGGCTTCAAGTACCAACTTCAGAGTCTGATGATGTGACCGGAGATTTCAATAGGCTCGCAACTTGTTACAAAACCTAACCGGTAAATCGTCAGTGTTTGCATTTATGCTTGAATGCATAAATTCACCGCCGCCTACACCTTCAGGCATGAAGTAATATTATTTTATTCTAGAATGTGGAAATCTATGGTCCGAATAATAAATAAAAACAGTCACATTGTATTTTTTCGTGTCTCATAGGTACCTACCTAGACTACACAGAAACAGCGATTCATTCTTTTAAGATAAATTGGTGGGTCAACTCGACGAAGATTCTGTTTATTTATTTACGAGATACAACATACATTCCTTTTTATAGAATCACAAAACAAAAAGTTCCTTTTATATTCCTAACAATTAATATTTTATTTCACATTTCGCAAAAGAATACATTACAGCTGTTTTTTTGTGTTCGGTGAAAGTATTCCAATATTTCTTAATAAACTAAAGAACATTATAAATATTATATCAGTGTTATAGGTACTAGAAAAAACCGCAATTTATAAAATTTTAACATTTCTATGTCTATGTATCAGAATTGTTTTGCTATAAACAATATAATACACATAATATACGCTATCAATTTAACTTAAACTCAATACATATGATAAACATGTATTACTAGCGGGTCGCTCCGGCTTTGCACGGGCGCAATGAATATAATAAAGCTTATGTCACTCAGTGAAAATGCAGCTTTATAATGGTGAAATGATTCTTGTTAGTGACGGAACTCGCGGGCGTTGGCATTACCGCATTACCTCTATATATACTATCTGTCGCCAAATGGTAGCTGAACGCTACCATTTGCACTATGTTCTATCGTGTACCGGTTAGATGGTAATGTATTGCCCCGTAATAACTATCACAGAGACATAACAACTAAGCTCTTAGGGGTGGCAACGCATCTGCATTTTGACCTCTGGTTTTTGTATAGACGTCTATAGGCTGCAGTCATCACTTAAATCAATGTGATCTGCATGCTTGTTTGTCTCCTTACATAAAAAAACACAAATGTTACCTGTTTATATTAGTATAGGTGAATTTAAGATTATTTGCACTTCTTCTCCATAATAATGGCAACACATTATACGTCCCACTGCTGGGCACGAGTCTCTCCCCTTTTTGGGGGGAGGCCTAGAGCTTACTCCACCACGCTGCTCCAATGATTGGTGGAGGTGGGTTGGTTAGTGGCCAACCCGCTGTCGGATGTTTCTAAACCGCCCATAAGACCTGTGACAAGGTTTAACGACTTCTATCTATCGATAGCAACCGGGACCGACGGCTTAACGTGCCCTCCGAAGCACGGAAACGCGCATTTAATTTGCCACTAGCGGTCACCCATCACACTACCCGACCTACACCAGCCGCGGGGCCATGAGCGCTTCTTTTTTTCCATGTGATCAATTAACTGTGAGATAGATCTCAAACTTCTCAAGGCGAAAAAAAGATTCGAATTTTTGCTTCATAAAACAAAATCTAATATCTTCTCGTACATCAAACTTAACGAAAAATGATTATGATATTTCAATTCAATTCCATTTATTTTTCTAACTACAATTTAGTTAATGAAGACGCGTAGCAACCGTTTTTCGTTGAAATTAATTGCCTTGACGTCATCGTCTTTCATTTTCGTATATAAAAAGTTAGTGTTATTGGCAGACGTCAGAATGATGGACGACGTCCACGTCTCTTGAACTGAAGCGGTTCGCCCTCTGGGACCTTTCTGTATACCTATTCTGCAGAGGTCAAAGTCAGGAATTTCATAAAATGTGTGCCCGCTACAGATAAATTACTTATAGTTCTGTAGGCCCACGTCACCCCACGTAATATGTTTGAATAGATCTTGTTCTATTACGGCACATGACAAGTGGTTCGTTGATCTTTTGGGTGTAAGCATCATCACACTTTTACAAAAGTTTGGTATTTCTTGATTGCATGAATAAGTAATTTAATAAGTTATGTAAAAATATACGACGTAACCTTTCTGCAACATGGCTTTGTTTTTAGCATTAATGTAGAGGAAAATTATTGTAAACTATTTTTTTTTATGTTATGAAAGTGGCAAACAAGCATGCAGTTCGCAATGATGTAATGAATTATACGATTGTTCCCTGGTACTATCAACTAGAATTTTGCAGAAATATTTTTAACTATTCAGACGAGTTGTACTTAAAACAATATTAGCCATCTCTTTAACGCTAACTCAAACTGAATTATATTATTTTACAACAATTTTTAGACTTCCTGTTAAAACTATAACAAAAGGGTTCCTCGTATCTATACGAGGAACTCTTTGTTATATTTTGGCAATGGCCGACCGTCCGTTTGTCTGCAGTTGAGCTCAGAAAAGTCTATAGCCTATGTAGGTACCGATCAATCATTATTATTAAGTTTGCTTTATACGTGAGACTTCCGAGCAACTTATCATGTTGTTACCTTCTCTTTGGCCTAGAAATAATAAAACATCTCCACCTAAAATGAATGACTAAATTAATGCATTTACCGTAAACCTGTCAAATATTTACCTATTATTATCTCTTTTTGCGGTATTTTAAGCAACCGGTTTACCCGTAATAAATTCAAGCGCTAAAAGCACATCTGGCGCCAGCCAAAGACGGACAGACAGCTAGACAGATTGGAGTTTATACTGTCCGATTTCCTTTCATCCTGCTAGGATGAAACACATTTTGTAATCAAATTATGTATTAATGGCAATTCAGCATTAATTTTCGTAAATTCATATTCTTGAATCGTTTAAGCATACTTGCAAATACCCATGATTTACCGGTTGTTTTGTCCAATTTAATAATCTATCAACATAAATAAATAAAAAACGCTTACACTCACACCCCACATTGGGTATAAACCTGTGTCGTGGGTGTGCCGTTGTACACATACAACACATACACAAACACCCAGACCTGAAACAAATATCTGTAGGCCATACAAATATTTGCCCCGGTGCGACCCTTCGATTCAAATGGTCATCTCACACTGCTGGACTAACCGGGTCGTCAATCTCACATCTCCGGGCCCTTAACCAAACTCCCATGGTAATTAATGAAAAAATTCAAATCCCAGGGTAGGGTAAATGGAAATTTACCAGCTAGCAATTATTCTGCTTATCCGTTAACTATTTAAGATGAAACAAATGGAAAAGGCAGTGGTGTCTTACATAGTTCAATCCTACTTGTTGCTAAATGGTAGGGTTCAGCACAATCGTGTTTTAGTCAGATGCGGAGTTATTTCGGGCAAAATATTAAAACAGTATGGCTTCTTTAATAGTACCTAACGCATCTTTGTAATGAAAACTATGAATATTTATAGGCTATTTACTCAGTATGAACATCATAAGTATAGTGAACTTTATGCTTGTTTCCCACGGTCATAACATTAAAAAATGGATTGATTTTTCAATTTTTAGGGTTCCTCTAAATCCAAAATCTCTAAAAAGTACAAGTCATGTTATATGAATTTCGATTAAGTACATGTATTGTTAGTTTTTTATATCAATTGATTAGAAATAATATCTATGTACATCACAGAAACTTTTGCGTTACAAAATACGGTACGGTTGAACTTATTAGACAAATTTAGGCTACAATTAGGAGAAGCCACTGATTCCCGAAATACAGTGTATACTAGTTCGGGAATCTATGTAGTCAATATGTCAATTGAATGTAAATAGTTTTGTCAATAAATAAATAAATAAAAAAATAATTTTAATATAAACAAGAAAAGATAAAGGTTGATACCTACTACAATAAATGAAGTGAAACAAAATCTAAATAGCATAACGGAAAATTCACAGCGCCATGTAAATCTATTGTGGACAACCTATTGTAGTTCCTTTGAAAAATCTCAATACCTATCTTGTTTTATCTCGATGGACTTGTATTGTGTTGTGTCGTGTGTTTGTGTTGTACTAGCTGAGTATCATCAACATTTATCGAAAACGTATATCACATTTACAGGATGGTAGTTGGCCGATTATTTTGATGTTATATAAGCGGTTATTGTAATAGTTGTTTTGTATTATTTCGCATTAACACATGCTTGTGAAATATATTTTAAAGAAAAATGAAAAAAAAAAAATGACTTCAGGCGAGACTCGAACTCGCGGCCATATTTGAGTCTCGCCTAAAGTCATTTTTTTCTTTCCATTTATCTTTCAAATATTGTAACAGTTGTTTATTTTTAGTCTCTTAAAAGATTATTTCCGAACAAGCATACCATTCGAATTGGTGGTAAGTGAATAATTCAATCTACAAATATATCGACATGAACACTAGGTCTAATTGCAAATGCAATGACAGAATCTATAGACATAAAGATTAGGTCTGACTACAAATGCACCTATGATCCTTTAGACGTTTATTGTTTTGTGTGTATCATAATATATTGAGATGCATGTTACTAACTGACCGACACCCAATATCAATTTACACTGACATTTATGGGCAGGTAGATTAGGTAGCATAGTGGCTCATAGCCTTAATTCTACCCTTTCTAACACTGGAATTCTAGATCACCGTGTTTGCGATTTATGTATGAACAACAACTGTTGGCTGACATTCTTAAAATGTTCTTGCATTTCCTAAGATATGCGTTATACAGAACATATTTTACATAAAGATATGAACATAAAGTAAAATAAAAATACCACTCATTAAGGGTAAAGCGTCTAGAGCATCACCACTGGTAAAGCATATAGTCTAGCGTACTAGAATCTCTTAAAAACATCACAATGAAAATCTATCCAGTTCAATCTACATCATATCCTAGAGAAGTTATGAGAGCTCCTAATATGTTACTACCCTTTTTAATTTCAACAATAAAATTAAAACACTTTCGGCCAACAGTCTAATAGATGAGACAATATTTACAAGCGACATTAAGTTTTAAATCAGATTAAACGCGAAGATATAATTAATTGGGTTAATCGCTGAAGCTAAGTCAGATAACTTCGGGTGCTATTAGAATATTCTGATATTGTATCGAAGTTGATTGACCATTTATTAAATTCAATGTAATTATCTACCCTCTAAGTTTGTTATAGAATGGGCTGAAAGTGTGAAATGCCAAACATGCACAGGCAAATTTACCAATTACGATTATTCAGATGAAATCGACGCCTACCACTTTATATCTATTAATATTTTAAGTCTGTTTTGTTATTGTCTCATTGGTCATCCTTTTTACATGTCTAAATCGTATTTATCCGATAAATATCTGATATTTGATGATTATTATTATCCTACATAACCCTGTAATACTTTCGCAAATTTATTGAATAACAGACAATCATTGTCGTTTGTTTAGATCACAGACGTTATTGATTTGCATCATTTTTTTATATGTAAGAAATTGGATGGTAAACTATTATCCGTCATTTTAATTTTCTTAGCAAAATCACTGTAGAGCACGCTCTAGGAATGAATAAGAGTGAAGATTTTAGTGATATTTCCTGAAGTATTTCCTAACAAGACAGGCGGAATCGTATGTTTTGCACGGGTTCTAGTCTAATTGCGAAAATAGTACAGCCATTTGGCCGCTCAGAATCTAGGAAACTAAATGTAGATTGGCTGTTAGCATGTCTTCACTAAGTATGAAATAACAAACTGGTAGAATATTCACTCTGGGAACTTCTATACGGATTTTTCTTTGATGATATTTAATAATTGTAAGTGTTTAGCGATATTGGATACAATATACGCGAGATAAATTTGTACAAATAGTTTTATTTCAATAAATGAACTAGTATCTATATAAATTAAAGAAAAAAAGGAAAGAAAAAAATTGACTTCGGGTAGGAATCGAACCTGCGACCGCAGGATAATCAGTCCAGCCGCTTTATCACTGAGCTACGGAAGTTCACTCGCATGTGTTATTGGAATAAATAAAATATTACAATTTGTTAGCTACTAGCAAAGTTACCTACCGTTTTAAGTTAATATACTTACCCCTTTATTTATAAACGTTCATTAGATACGTTTAAGCTATTATCCTTTTTTTTTGTCAATTGCATAAGAAAGAAAAATACAGAGGATTGATTTGCAACACTTTACCTAAAATACGTTTACGAATAATGGTGATAGATTCTATTTTTACCTATAGAGTAACGTAAGAACGTATTCACTCGCACGTGGTTTGATGAGTTTGATGTACGAAATTTGATGTCTGTGATCCACTTGAGAAAACACAGACACAAAATTTGTATAATATATAATAAACCTCATGAAACTCAATTTTAAATAAATGAATCTTATAGAATTTAAATATGAAAACCTTTCGTACAATAATTTTAATATTAAGCTAGTGTATAATAATAATAATAATAAAGGGGGCAGAGCAGCTTGTGGCGAGCTGTTGGTGAGTAGCGACACCACCCCCTACCATCATCTCGAGTTCCTCCGAGAGAACTGGGCTCCGCCTCGTCCGCCACACAGAGGTACGGGCGGACAGAGCATCAGGTCTCTCACCTCTGGCTTGCCTTCATTGGCCGGTCAGAGTGGGGCGCTAGAGGTATGGCATTTGCAGAAATTTAGATAATAGGCTGTTGCCTAAATTTCTGCAAGAGCCATACACTCGGGGGTGGAAGTGTCTAAAGGCATAATAGCGGGGAAGCCCGCTCCGAGCTCGAGATTACTCGCTCGTGATGGTGAAACCGGGGCCACACCTCTCGACACCTCCAGCCTCTCTCACCAGTGTTGCCCCCTGTCGACCATCGGGTTGGCTGTTTGGGGGGCCCACCAAGGAGAGGCGAGTCACCGCCTGCCTAAAGTGGGATTCGATAATGTGAGATGTTGAATATAGGCAGGTGCCGGATCTCACTCCATGGGCCCAGCCAGCTAGTCCTCCCAGTTCACCCACATAGCCCAAAGTTTGGCAAATCACTTTTCATTACAATAGTCCCATTATATTCTGCGGGGTCTGTCTGTGTCTGTATTAACTATTGATGCAGTCAGAGAGAGGTCCCGCCGAATATAACCCATTACAAAGTAGATCAAAATTCTCGAAAGGGCCTCTACGTGTTGGACCCCCCATGTCCCCGCGCAAGCCTGACAAAGGTCCGGGGTTCAAATTGGACCCCGTGCTGACGAAAGACATAAAAAATAATAATAATACTCCCTAGAAAACAGTTTGTAAGCTGTTAAATGTTTTTATAACAACATATCAGATTTCTGGGTAACTTCCACGAAAATAATTAGCCAAGTTAGTAGCTTTACTTCCCTCGCACGGTCAAATCCCAAAGGATTTTCGTGAATCCGAAGTAAAACCTAAATCTACTCTTAAACTTACCTCTGGTTGGATTGGAGGTCATATTCGCTTTAATAAGTAAGCTTTTACAAGTACTCAAACAGAATGTCAAATGTTGTAATGTAATGAAATCCTCGGTGCCTAACCTATTCTAGTTAATTTATTTTATCTTGTAGCTGTTTGAATTTAGTGAAAGTAACCTAAATAGGCTACAACATGTACATCAAAGATACCTACATGCAGTGCTGGATAAAGCCGGTGCGGGGCCCGTAGCAAATGTGACCGTGGGGCCCTAGAGTTACATTGCCTACTGAAATTTAGATATTATTATATACCACAGACCATTTTTTTTTATTTATTTTTTACAAATAATCTTACAAATTAGGGTGTTACATGCAAAGACACACATAAAACCATTATAGGTCTGTGTGTGCGGTCTAACCTTCCTTATATGATAATGGTAGATACATTCTCATTACTCATTAATATAGTAATGCTTGAGTTTGCTATAGAATTTTCTGAGATTATTTAAATTTAGATTTGTAAACATATTTTGTAGCTCTTCTGGTAGTTCATTTAAGATCTTTGGTATTACATAATTCAATGTTTTAGAACCATACACATTATTATGTTTAGGCACAGTATAAGTACATAACACGTTCGTTTTATTTAGACTGCTGTTTAGGTAACACATATTTTAGTTGATTTCTTAAGTTTTCGTTACGTTTTTTTCGTGTAATATCTCCAAACTCTATGTTTTCTGTTAAAGTCAAAAAATTTTACCTTATGAAATATATTAATTACATTACAGTGTTTTAATAAGCCTTTCTTTAATTTACGAAAAGAATCGAAAACAATATTAGGGGATTCCCCCTGTAAGTATCGTGGTATTGTCAACTTGGAACATTATAATATACCTATATAATTACAGTATGGCCAACGCTCACTTTGAGAATAGCTAAGGTGTATAACATATTTGTATTTTTTTTTGGACATAGGCGCGGGGCCTCCTATGGCCCGGGGCCCGTAGCATTTACTGCCTCCTGCTATATAGATAATCCGGCACTCCCTTTATGTCATTAAAGAGACAAACAAGCAGACAGTTTTCATTGAAGTGAATATTTTACTGTAGTATGTAAACCGCTACATAAAAATGAGAGCTTTCAATGTAGATGCGTTAACACGCCTGAGGCCTAAGGTGCCTTTGTTCTGAAAATAACATTATCCAAAAAGAAATAATGCACATCGATCTCAGGAAGATTTCGGCTTATTTCGAGTCAGTAGAGCGTTATCTTTTTCGCACCTTACCAATATGACGTTTATCCACCATTTTGATTAAGTTTTAACTAATACCGGACTATCAGTGCTTACGTAGACAGTGTGTAGATATAACGCTCTACGAAGTCGAAAGTAGCCGATTATCACTTACATAGGCTCGATGTGCAATATTTATTGATGAGCACTGTACAGAGCCGTACATTATCATCTGACCAGAGCATGATACCGTTGTACTAGCATTAAACGGCGAAAAGATTAGGTAATTGGATAATTAGACACTCTACCACCAGCTAAGTTTTAATAGTCTACGTAGACCGAGCTCCGCAAGGCAATATTTAACCCTCACGAAAGTGGCAATAAGTTCACATTGATTCCAAACAAATGTTTTAAGCCTATATAGATGTTTATTAAAACTAGAATCCTTTTATTTCGTCAGTAGTCTACGATCAGTTCTACAATATGATTAAATAAATTTGTAAAGTTCAACAAGTTCTTCCAAACATTCAACGAATCGTTACGGAAACAACTAGGTGTTCAGTTTTATTTCATACTATGTGAACATTCAGCGGAATGCAACTTGAAAACTAAAACTTCGATTGTAGTGGTGTACTGACGGCTAAACGGTTTACCGCAATTTTTTTGTCACCAGAGTTAAAGGACTTTACACCATTATATCTGATAACTCCCTACCCGGGAATCGAACCCAGTACCTCAGCGTAGTAGTAGTGGCATGCAACCACTAGGCTACCGAGGCAGTTTTAAAAAATAAACAAAATTAAGCTAATTCAAGTGCTGTTTTGAAAATCGTCGGGAAATTACTGGGATAAAGGTGACCCAGGACTATTTGTTATGGCAATCTTTGGGGAGGCTTTTGTCCAACTGTGGGCGTCTTTCGCATGAAATGATGATGAAGCGCTCTTTAGGACAAAATTCCCGACATATTTTTTCCGAATAGCTTAAGTGAGCTATTTTTTCTGCTTAATTTCCGTAATAATATTTCGTCTACTCCGCACTTTGGTGTAAAAGGAAATATTATATGAAAGGAAATATCAAGTTAACTTCCCCGACCTTAGTACATCAAACGCTGTTAATATTCATTTCTTGTATCTCTCCAAGAAGGAAATAAAGTTTGTGGGCTAGTGAAAAAATAATTTTACCACGGGTTATACATGGAAAGGCGAGACGGTTCATGTGACTCTACTTATTTATTAATTCGATTCAAGGTGTATTGTCTGCTTCAACAGACCTCTATCCATTTGTTTACGCGTCTGTAAAAGTTTTATTGCTAAATAAACCTCGACTTGGTTTCTTCAGATTTTCAAATTATTTGTAATACGGTGAACAGATTTCTTGGCCAATACTTTACGTTGTTAATAATAAGACATCTCGATGCAGTTTCTCCTGCTGCAATATTTACTTACCAACCCCATGTGAACTGCAGTTTTGTAGTAGTCAGTTATCGTCATTAGGTAGATGAAAAAGTCTACGTCAAAATCCCTGATTTTATTTAGATTTTTATAGGCTGCAGTATTAACTTACCATCAATATCAACTGCATGCTTGTTTGATACTTTATGAAATGAAAAAATACTGACAAAAAATTAAGTATACCTAAGAAAAAATGGTATGCTTATTGCATTATCAACAAATACATTTAAATTTACTTGTATAGTGCGTATGCTATAGTTTTTCCCATTACAATGACACGGAACCCCTTTATCGACTCAATTGCTAAGTTTGCTCGGTGGTACGCGAAAAAATATTCCATTTCCACTTGAGGGTCTATCGATAATAAAATGGAGCCGTCGACACAGGCTGTCGTCAAAGAGCAATTTTATTCTGAGTCATTTTTCACAAAAAAAAAAATAACTGCTCGGCTTGTAAAATAGTTTGAGCAAAATTACAATTTAATATTTTGCGCATATTAAAGAGAATGTTATAAGGCTTTGATATTGAACTACAGATATAACGAATTAAGTTAAATGGATTTGGACAGCAACTGAACCTAATTTAGCTATATTTCTCTGGCACATCTCATTTCTCTTCTCTACATCACTCAGAGTATAATGAATGGGACGTAGATAAAACTAATTGCTATCTGATGTTGAATCAGTTTTATGTCATTGAATGTTATTTATTCTAAAATCAATAACGTTTGAGAGCTGAAGTCAAAGTTAGCTTTGGCAACACTCATCAAAGTGCACTTGGACGATAGTGTACATACAATCAAAGTCAAGCTGGTTGGTATTCGGTTCTTCAAAGTTTACTTGGATATGAATTGCACATTGCAACTGTCAAATTAAGCTATAGCAAGTCAAAACTCGCTGTGAGCTGAACAATAATGTTAAGTAATTTCTTAATGGATTTATCAACAATTGGCCAAATGCGAATCGAACTTGTATTGCATAATATGAATGAAATTCCATGAGGACATTTTAGACTTTAATCATATTTATATTAATTCATACTGAACTTAGACGATTGGCATTATGATTGCCGTAATTATGATCTAGCCACACGTTGACAAAACATATTTACTGGCTTTTTTTTTACTTTAAGGCTTACTTTTATAACGGTTGTGTCAGGTACACAATGTCTCAGTAGACTGTGAACTCGATGGTGAGTGGTTCGATCCACGAGTCAGAAGGTATGTGAGTTTCCAATTTTCGGTAGGTTCTCCGTGACATGCGTGGAGTTCGGATATGTGCCTTGAGATGTCAATAGGCTCGCCATTGTACAGTACTCAACAATTAAAATTGCACATCGAGCCTGCGAAAGAGACGATCGGCTCGCTTCCACTTCGTATAGCGTTATCTCTGTTGCACACTGCCTACTGATAGTCCGGTATTGGTCAAAACTTGATCTAAATGGTCGACAAATATCAAATAGGTACGGTGCGAAAGAGATAACGCTGTACAGACCCGAAATAAGCCGAAGTGTTTTCCTAGGCTCGACGTGCAATATTTATTATTGACCAAAACGTAACTGGCGATTCATGGGTGTTTGCATATATGCTTGAATGCATACCACCTGTGCCTTTCGAGGAAAAGAGTTGTGATGTTACCTTTTATATTACCTTCGTGTCTAGTTTTATTTTAACCAATATTTAAGTTATATTTCATTGAGTATAAGATGATTTTTTTTTTCTAATTGTCAATATAATTACTGGCGTAAAGTGGATTACGAAGTCAGTTAATATTCTTAATGACGATGTTAAGCTATTTTCTAGCTTATGTAGCTAGAAAATAGCTAATAGAAACATAAAATTTTGACTAATCGGTTTAATAGCATGACATGTTTATTTACTGCTCGAGATACCAATGCCGTAGTTCCTGTTTTTTTAGATAAAACAACAAAATATTCCCGTAAATATTGCCTAGTTCACACAAACCGAATCCTCCCAAATACTGTCGTAAATCAAATATACGCTCCATAAATAATAACATAAATAACCAATCTTGTTTTAATACCGATATTTTCGTTTATGTTGCCGATTCCCCTCTTTTCTAAATAAGTACATAAGTGAACTATTGTGAACAAACAAGTTTACAAACATCTTAGCTCGAAGCAGTGTTCATAAATCTGTTTTCAATGTATTTAGTTTTCTCGATTGTATTGATGGATTGATAGGAAATCTAGTATAAAGCTTTAATAAACATTAAATAATGTTATGTGTTCGTGGGAAACATAGCGAATAGTTGGTAATACATATGTTAGGATCCCACTGCAGAATCATTTCATTTATCCAGATATGCTGCAAACCTTATTTTTATGCACATTATTAATCTAGCCTAAACTGCCTCAGTGGCGTAGTGGTAGCAGGCCACTACCATTACGCTGGAGGTCCTGGGTTCGATTCCCGGGTCGGGGACTTTCAGAGATAACGGTTTAAAATCCTTTATCTCTGCTTCTATTGGGTTTTTTCCATTTTCTGGAAGTTTCCCAGTACTCCGGAGTTTGGTAATGTGCCCGGAGATGGCAACAGGTTCGCCAAATGTTACATGGGCCAAAACGTAACCGTCGTGGGTGTTTGCATGTATGATTGAATGCATGCATTTGCCTCTGCCTACCCCTTCGGGGACTACAGGCGTGAAGTTACGTAATAATCTAGACAATATATATCCACTTGGTTGTCAATCAAGATTTGGTTGCAAGTATTTTTTTTTTTATCTTTAACAGCCTGCAACTCTTATTTGCGGCCGATTTAAATTGGCTTTCTAATTTCATAATAATGAGAAAAAAAATGATTTCATTTGATTATATAAATAATACATAGACGTAAAAAAGTTATCAGGGCGGAACGAAAATATGTAAGGTCTGCCATGTGCGCAACGGCAGCCGTGATTTTTCAGTCCTTATACATATTAATTATTGATTAATTTATTAATTAATTATTATTTTATAGAAAAAACAAGTAAAAAAAATATTTTAATAAATACGTAAAGAAATACTTGTGGCCAAATTTTGATTGGCAACCTAGTGGATTCTCTAGATTATAAATATGCATAAAAATTAGGTTTGCAGCATATCTGGATGAACGAAATTATTCTGCAGTGGGATCCTAACCTATAACTTGTTTAAGCCTTAGGAACGTGTCGATCTCACCGCCCAAGGTCACTTCAGCTTCCGTATTTTTCTTATCTATACCGTTCATTGTCTCTATTGGAAAAATAGAGAAATAAACGCTCTTCAACTTAGTGTATAATAAGTGTGGCTTGCCGTCTTAGCCATATTCTATTAAAGTAAAACTAGTTTTCGGATTTATCTCGCTTATACTAAACTAAAATGATTATTTCATCTATAATATTTAATTTATTTATTAATTTTTGTATAATACATGCGAGATAAATCCTAAAACTAGTTTTATTTCAATGAGTGTAGCTCGCGAAAACCTAAGTACGTACTTTATTAGAGTACTTACTACTTATTACTTTAATAGATAAATATCAAAGTTATGTTGTATGAAAGATATACAATGAAGAATGTTAACTAATTTTGAATATTAGCACTCCATATTCTCTGTCAAAAATAAAAAATACTGGTGAAAGAATTACTTCGATACGTCAATTAGTTTCCGATTTAGAAGTAAAACAAGTTGTAACCGCACGACGCGAGCTGCCGGTGACGGTGTGACGTCATAGTACAACACGCTCAGTCTGGCTCACGCAGTCCGCTCGCGGTTACGCGTCCAGGCCGTCGAAATTATACTTATTACTTTTTAAAATGTCCAATCCAAATACTAGAAAATCATGTGTTGTACCTAAATGTAAAAACACAACTTCCAATTCGCCGGAAAGGTTGTTTTTTATAGTTCCAAAGGCCGCTAATATGCGAAAGAAATGGAAGCTATGAAGAGGTTAGATCCATTTGGAGATAAAAGTACAGTTTATTGTTGTGAAGATCATTTCGACGTAAGTATAGTGATCACATTTTATGTAGGTACATAAGTAATAATAATTATTTTCATCTTATAATGAAACAATTTCTAACCGGATTGATCGTGTGTTTATTGATTTCAGATTTGCAGAAAAAATATAAAATAAAGTACGCGATTAATCCGGTAAAAAATTGTTTCATTACAATATACAGTGATCGTGAATACCTAAGACATTACTATTATAATATTTTGTAGTTTACATTTATTTATTACCTTTAAAAATTAAATCTGGTCAGAGGTGCAAAACCTTTGGTCACTTTAGTGTCAGAACTTTCCGTTATGTTTTTATATAGTATTACATACTAAAATATCTTGAGAACAATGCAGCTGTTTTACGTTATCCTTTGTTTTCTATTGCTCTGCTCGCGTAGGCTAGGTGTAGATGGCTAATAAGATTTTTTTTTGTTTTAGATTGAGAATGATATGGAGAACTATACTAAATATAAGTTGGTCGGGGGAAGAATTAAACTAAAACAGGGTATGGTTCCACACAAATTAAAATGTCAAAGGAAGAGGAAGATAAACCTCAGAGATCTGCAGTGCAAAAACGTAATCGTATAGAATATTTTGAGAAATTATTATATAAAGATAAAACTTCGGCGTTAGAAAAACCTGAAGAGATATTCGTTGCTAGCTGTGAAGACGAAACAATAATAGAAGATCCCTTAAGTTTTGGAAATAATAATCAGTGTTTAGAAATATCAAAAAAAAGTAAGGGAGTGCAGTTCAGACATCACCTATTCTTTTCAGTTGAACATAACCAATAGCATCATCGCCATAGCTGTTTCTTGCCGATCTGAAATAAAATTTCAAATAAAAATAAATGGACTTACGTATTTTGTTAGTAAAAAAAAATAAATAAAATAAAAAGTACATCTGTTCAAAATCCACATTTTCAATTAAAAATAAATTAAATAAAATGGCCTTACGTATTTTGTAAGTAAAAAAATACAAATAAAAAAAGGTTTAGTACATCTGTAACGGTCAACCCAGTACATCTACATCCTAGGTACCTATCCTACTTCCTGCTAATAGGTATTATAAATGCCAAAGTTTGTGAGTGTATGTGTGTTTGTTATCTTTCACGCAAAAACTATGGACGAAGTCTGAAATAACACATAGGCTACTTTTAATCCTGGGAAAATGTACAGTTCCCGAGGCAAACGCGAGCGAAGCTGAATATAATAATAGCTAAATGGCGGAAGCTAGTTTACATTAATAAATCAATGTATGTAAGTATTTATTTCAATTTACTAAGAAGCGCGGTACCTATATATACATACGTACCTTCCTATACCTACAAAACTACACTTAACAGTTACATTTGTTGTCTTTAACGTGAAAATTCTCGTCGTGTTGTTCTACTAGTTATTTGAGTTGCATTCTTCCATTACAACATTGGTTGGGTATTTTATTTTGATAAAACAATTTGAACAGATAAACTATAGGTATTAAGTATAAGTCGTAGCAAGGAAAGTTTACTTACCTTTGCATTTTTATTCCTCGCATTTCGGCGGCAACAAAATCACTATTTGTTGATACTCGTAGATAATGCGCAACCATTAATCCATCTATTTTAGGTAGATTATCTGATTGTCCTTTTTCAAATCCTTCATCCATTTTATTAATCGAATAATATTTACTATTATTACACTATAAACGTAATACACGGACGAAAACAACAAAATACTGCCCATAATTGATACTGAGCGGGCCGCGGCGCGTTCGCGCGTTGTTGTATGACGTCACAAGCGATCACGTGGCTATTAGCGGGACTCGATATTTTTCGAAATTTTGAATGCCTATAAAATCAAAACTACTAGGTATTTTTTACTACAACAAAAACTAGTGTATTTGTATACATACATGCTTTACTGTGACAAAATTGCAAGCGATTTAGCATACTTAGTAACATTCTTCATTACACATACAAGTTCTTTTGTTGTTTAATGAAGAGTTTAAATCGCAATGTTGACTTTTAGAAACTTATCCCATAATTTCTTTTATAACATATTTCAACATCATAAGTCCTATCATATACGTTCATTTTGAACTGTAAATGTATGGCATATTATCTCTTTTATTTTAATGCAAACATGTACATTAACGTACATTTTTTTTTCTATGTAATTTACCTAAGTCGGTTTCGGTAGTTTTTAAATAATCATCATTTTCCTAACCATTGGCAAACATCCCTGGAACCGCAATGATAGCTGACAGTTATATCAACTTTTGACACCTGACACTAGTTAAGGGATTAGGGTCCATCTTACGCAAAATCTTCTGAAATACCTTATCTTTGCAATCAATTATTTCAAGAGCCGTAACAGCCACCACTTTGAAAGAAAATATGTTTGTGTCGGGTTATAGGCTCCGGCCGGACATCTAGGTGACATTACCAAGGACATCTTCTCCATAATCTGACATGTAATTTTTATTTGTGAGTAGGTACTCAACGAGATCTGCCCACTCGATTACACCAGCCGAGAAAAATGAGCAAGAAACTCAACCGAGCTGTGATACTATTAGAATACCAATGTTCGACACTCATTATTAGCCACTTCTGCCAATGCAATTAAATATCGGAATTAGTGAATTAGACAAAAAGCAGCGTCAACGCGCCAAATTAATTTACTGTAAGCAAACTATAAGCGTTGGATTGTTTTGTGATTCGCGTGGGCTAAGTCTGGCGACGCGTAACATAGGATTGGCATTATGCATGCCGTATATGCACGGATTTTATTCCATGTCGATATTTTACTACGCTTGTTTATTTAACTCATTAGATTTTCATTCTTTAGTAATAACGCTTCTATCGCCGGCCACTGGGGCTCGACAAAAATTTTAACTGTAGTACAATTTGGTGTGATTGAGTCATTACGTTACAAATAATATGTTGGAACAGTACAAATGTATAATTATGACCAACATTATTAACATAATCGTGGTACAAATCGAATAAAAGCAATTTAGAGTAATTTCCGTGTAATTTGTGGTTCACAAATTATAGTAAAACCTATATCAACGAAAGGCAAAGTTGGAGAGAAAGTTTCTGAACTTTACCAAAAGGTATTTAATGTCTACCGCTAATTTAGTAGTAGACAGCTATCCCCCAAAGACGGGTCCGTTTGCCACCAGTAGTATAACTTTCCGTTAGCTACATTCCAACTCATTAGCTTTTAAGATATTTACCTGTCTTAGAATATTAATTGCTTCACATAAACGTAGGTGTTGTGGAACGTATAAGGCTTTGAACGGTCTGAGCTACATAAGGCTCGTAAGGCGTTTTAGACGAGATGTGTCGCAAAATTTAAGTCATGAATCTGTAAAGTATGCAACGTGAAATATTTTGTATATAATAAATAATAATAAACAGGTCTAATCAAAAACATTAAGGGATTAAGTGTGTGAATTATCAATAATGCATCTGAGACAACTGACTCATTATGCATAATACACTGTATTGGGGTCCAGTGATGGAGCTCGAGAATAGAGTCACCATGTTACTTATAATAGATATAATATTCTATACTTATTAAATCTACTTAGATTTACTTGCTATAAATGGTAGCGATCAGCGCTATCAAGTTCCGGATTAGTGGTACGTAATATACGGCCCCATAGTTTGGTCATATCTTTTTCATAGTTCATTGCTTAAAAAATTACGAATATCGAGTAGAACAACCCTAAAAACATCGCGTGTATCCCAAAAAACATCTCGTGTATGCTCGAGAACCACCAGTGTGGTCGCAGCGTTAGTTGAATAAAACGTATGTGAGGCCCATAGAGCTCCATGTATGAGGCCACATTAATACCGGCATCTGCCTTAAAACCTAAGTTAATATACATACATAGCAATGGTTTAGCAGTATTCAAATCACTTACCATTTACATGAAAGCTTATTTGTCGCTCTCATTGTACAACATAAGTGCAGTACCCAGCAAGAAATATTGCATATCGAGCATAAGAAAGAGACAATCGGCTAATTTTGTCTTTGTAGAGCGTTATCTCTGTTCCACACTGCCTACGTAAGTACTGCACTGCGATATTGATCAATATTTATTTTATCTAACTGATTGACAAACATCACATAGGTAGTGTGCGAAAGGATACATTCGGCTTATTTCGCCTCGAGCTTCTTTCCTAAAGTCGACTTGCATTATTTCTTGGTGGAGACGGTACAACCCTAAAAACTTCGCGTTTAAGTTCGACAATCGCCAGTGTGGTCGCAGCGTTAGTTAAATAGAACCCATTAAAGAATTTATAGCGTACAGGCTGCTGTAATTTGGACCGGTTCTAATGAATTTTCGGAACGTATGTTCGAATTTATAACTATGGAAGGAAAACTTCATGAGGTCATTGCCAGTGTAAGCTTAATGAGAAATTCTTGGCCATGTAATTTATGTATTTCAGCTAAATTACTTTCTCTTCCGACGGCAAGTCTATAAATTGATTTTTTTCACGTAGCGGAACTGGAATTGAAATATTCTTACACAGAAAAAGAGACCAATTATACGGTTTACGAATTCCGCAATTTATTCGTTTTATGCTAAAGTAAAAATGTGGGTATAAATTTTATCTAAGATTTCCTATACAGTAGGTATAGGAAATCTTAGATAAAATTTATACCCACATTTTTACTTGCGAACGAAAGCGAACGTTGAAGGAAGAACAAAGTTTCCATTGACTAATGTTAAAACTAGAAATTGTCTTGAATAATCGCCACTTCTACATAATAATGGCAACCCATTATACGTCCCACTGCTGGGCACGAGTCTCTCCCCTTTTTGGGGGGGAGGCCTAGAGCTTACTCCACCACGCTACTCCAATGCGGGTTGGTGAAGATATGGAGAAGCGCGGGCGAAGCCGGGGCGGGCCGCTATTATCAAAAAGTATCGACCACCGTTGAATGAACGATACGATTGAATTAATAAGGTATGTTGTTGGTTACATAAAACAGTTGCTAAACTTCAGTCTGTTTGTTCCTGTTATAAATATGTTTAGCAACTAATTTCAGAATGTCACTTTTATAAGTGTGGGTCTTACAAATCTTACAAATCTTACAAGGTCACATCTTAAAAATTCATTCTCATCAGGTTTTCCAATAGAGCAACGCGTCTTAAGAAGTACCTATAACTTCAAAAGTCTGCTCTTCAACTTTTCAAAAACATTGTCTATCAAACAGAGAAAGTAGAGAGTCCTATACAACCCAGGACGTATCGGTAGGCATTCGAGCGTGAAATCAGATCAAGTAGAAAGTTACAGATCAGAAAAGATATCGGCTGCAATGTTAATTCCGCTGTAATAGTCGCTTACGCAGTCGAATAACTGTGTAAGGATACACAGTTATTCGACTGTGATGAGTGCAATACATGGCGTCTCGTAACGCGTATTCCAATTAAACATACTTATTTTGAGATCTTTTGTGAACTTTGAATTCAATGGTATAGACAGTCACTGAGGGCCCTATATTTAACGTTTAAGTGTACCTTCTGGAACCTTCAAATAATTATTATACGTTACGATGGTGGCAAACGATAGCAAAGTAATATATAGTATAGCCTTTTGATATCTACCTACACAAAAACCGGGTCAATATACATATACATTGTAAACATAAGATGATGTTGTACTTTTTACATTCTGGATATCATTATTTAGTTACACATTGGCTAAAGAATTACCCCCCTATTCATAAGCGTATTTTAGCTAAAGTGTTGCTAATCTCTCCTTTGTCTTTTTCTATGCTGCACATTTGACAATGCAACTGACAAAGACAAAGCATTCAATAGCTAAAACGTATCTAATGTACGTTTGTGATTAAGGCGGTTAAAGTTTTGGAATATGATGAATGATTGTGGCTTTTCTCAAAGCAATGTAAAACCTATTTGTACCTAATTGTTTTAAAAATATATTTGTTTTTATGTTGTCTGTATTATTAGGTACGGTATATAATTCATAATCTATATTCACTAATTTATTAGTTGTATCGATTAACAGAATATCCTACTTATTTCGGTGATTAGATCTCAACGATTGTACTAAACATCTATGTCCCCCATTCGCTCTCGAGCAAATAAGTAACGTGTTCTTTAAAGGAACTCAATGAATTAGACTCTATTTTCACAGAATATTTTTTCATTTCCAGGCATGTCGGCGGGCGGCGGCGACACCACCGACGCCGACATCAGCTTTAGCATAAACGGCACCGTTCCCACCGAGTCGGCCATACAGCCACACTTCGACAACGCCACCAAGCGGGAATACACTGCAGCAGTAGGCCAACCCGCTTACTTGCACTGCCGAGTCAAAAGCCTCGGGGACCGATCGGTAAGTCTAAATATTTATGTCTAGAAGTCTAGGGGGAAATAATAAAATAAAACATCAGATTCTTTTTAATCTGTATCGTGGATTCGTGGATGCCATTGAACACAAAAATATCGGTCTGTACACTTTACAAATATTTGTTTAGGTGCGGGATGCCTTGCTATCCCTAAAACCTAAATTGTTATTATGCCTTTATGATAATGATTGCAGGGGCATTTATAACCATTTAACTGGAACACGATAGCGCTGAACACTACTATTTGGCGACGGATAGATTAGGTAACACGACACTGGACATCTACGACCAGTAAAATTTAAAATGTCACAACATATAACATAGTGTTACAGCAAAGGCAATCTGTGTTTGTCAGCAGCATTTTCTTTTCCTCCTCAATTCTTTAAAAAGTACAACAAATATTTCACGCCACCAAGTGGTAACACACCGCAACAACGGGGCAACCCATTTACGTGCACAGCTGAGTTAAAAATCTCGGGGTCCGATCAGTAAGCCTAAACATATCTCTGGAGACGGTTCGATAAAAATCTGAAGATAAGGAAAACTGATTGTAAGTTTCAACGCTAAGAAAAGATTAATGTGAAGATGTAGAATAAAAAAAAACAGCCAATTTCATTCCATCAATATTTTCTCATCTATCTCAACTCCCGTGTTCATATTTGAGTGTCAACACTATTCCAAAAATAATATCTACGTAAAGAATACCTCACTTACATGTTTACCTGTATTTAACTTAGGTATGTACCTACAATCAGAATGGTAATAAAAGTCATATTTAATTGATTTTGCATAAGTAGAAAGATCCGGGACTTATTTATTATTTTTCATAATGAATATCGAATTTGAACCTATTTTCACAGAATATTTTTTCAACACCAAGTAGGTATGCAGGCGGCATTTTTTTTGTCACTTAATTTAATAGTTATGTAAGTTTTTTTTAGTCGAAGTATGTTCTTTCTTGCACTAACTACTTGTTATGATCCTAAGGAAATGTATAAAACTTTTTTTAAGAGACTATATTATAAGACCGGCTTCCATAAGACCGTATCTTCTTTCATAAGATATCAGAAAACAAAATAAATATGACATCGTAAATATCGAAAAACAATAGACTGAAAACTTCACTATAATAACAGTTAGCGCGGCCAATTTGGTTTCAGCATTATCTCCTTCGGAAATAGGACAGCAAATACAAACAAGTATTTGTGACTGCCAATGTAATTTTGCTCTATTCCGCTACGCTGAAGTACATTAGGGATTTCCATTGGCATATTTTCTGAGTATTATAAAGTGAACTACACACACGGATCGTGTCGCGATATTTGATTTCCATAAAAGTAAGTTTTACCTTTATTCTGTTAATTTTGCGTCACGACCGGGACTTTTATATAGTTGAATATGTAAAGCGAGGGTTTTAAATGTTATATAATAACGATGGCAACCCATTATACGTCCCACTGCTGGGCACTAGTTTCTCCCCTTTTTGGGGGGAGGCCTAGAGCTTACTCCACCTCGCTGCTCCAATGCGGGTTGGTGGAGATACGGGTTAGTGGCCAACCTGTTGTCGGATGTTTTTAAACCACCCGTTAAGCCTCCGACAAGGTTTAACGACTGCTATCTATCGATTGCAACTGGGACCGACGGCTTAACGTGCCCTCCGAAGCACGGAAACACCAGCCGCACACCCATGCACGCTTTTTTAAAGGTTATACAACATATGATTCATATTCTCTGACGATTTAAGCCAAAATTACCGATATTGAAAATATATGAATAACAAAATAAATGCTAATGAATACCTTTACTTTAATATCCTCTTTTTTATTAAGGGATTCAATCAACTGGGTGATGAAAAGTGTGATTGAGATTAACAAATACAAACAAGTATTTAGAGTAGAGTATTTTAGAGTGATTGTCAATGTAGTTTTGCGCAGCTTTACCTACCTCAGGATATTTTTTTTTTATGTAATGGAAGTGGCAAACAAGCATGGGGTCGTCCATTAATCACGTGACGCTTAAAAGGGGGAAGGGGGCTTTTTGGGCTTTCGGCCAAAATCACGAAACATCACAAGGGGGAGGGGGGCATATATGGAGATATCACGTGTGTTTATTTCTTCTTCGAGTGCCCGATTTCAACCAAAAAGTGCCAATTTCGTCTCAACCTAACAGTCATCAGTTTAAGCAATTTTCACGCCAAATACAAGCTTAGTAATCCCTACTAATATTATAAATGCGAAAGTAACTCTGTCTGTCTGTCTGTTACCTTTTCACGTCCAAACGACTGAACCGATTTTAATGAAATTTGGTACCAAGATAAAGCTGATTTTGAGAAAGAACATAGACTACTTAGTTATTTATAAAACGACATCAACGTATATAAAACATACACGCGATTTTTTTCCCGATTCCCGACGTCCGATGATTTGCCGCTAATTTAAAAAAAAAATAAAAACCTACCTGTTTTATTCCAAAAAATACACGTGATCTTAGGTGGTGGTGGGGGGTTTATCTAAAACCTCACCACGTATCACCAAGGGGAAGGAGAGGGGGTCAAAACGACGCTAAAAACATCACGTGATTAATGGACGGCCCCCATGCAGTTCACATTGATGTTAAGTGATGACTGCTTGACTGCAGCCTATAGACACAAAGACCAAGGTCAAAATGCAGATGCGTTACCACTCCTGAGGGCCAAGGTGTTATGCCACTGTACCGGAAACTACAGGGCCGTACATTATACCACCTGACCGGAACACGATAGTAATGCGGTGGTGCCTACGCCCGCTAGCGCCTTCACTGGAGCTCTACCACCAGTAAATATATTACAATTGGGATAATACTTGAGCTGGATAAGATAATTCTTCTAAGTGCCATGTTTCTACTCGTACAAAAGTATTCTGAAGGATAACTTTATAAGTAGCACTGCAAGGTTTTTAAGAATAAAATCCATAACATGGGCTTAAAAGCATGTTACAACATTTGTTTAAAATATAAAAAACAAGAACAACAAAAAGAGGAATCAACGATAAGTACCGCAGTTAGTGAAGCTAATTTGGTTTCAGTAGTATCGAGTTCCACTACAAATTCCGGGAGGATTGCAAATGCAATAGGTATTTGTGACTGTCAATGCAATGTTGTGCTGCTACGGCTAAACACACCAGGGATCCGCATTAAGGAATAGCTTGTTACAGATCAGGATTTTAAAACTTTTTGTTTGTTGAGGCGGCACCTCGGACTCACGGACTATTGTTTAATATTTACACGCCCCTTCTCCTTGTTTTCTCACAATTACAAATAATAAACGGTCGTTATTGGTTTTGTCTTGTCGAAATGTATGAAATGTGATTGACAACCTCGGGCTTGAAGTAATCATTCTTTACTGGTGGTAGAGCTCCAGTGACGGAGCTCGCGGGTGTAGGCACCACCGCATTACCTAATATACTTGCCGCTAAATGGTAGTGTTCAGCACTATCGTGTTCCGGTCCGGTGGTAATGTACGGCCCTGTAATTTCCGGCACAGAGGAATAACACCTCAGCCCTCAGGAGTGGTAACGCATCTACATTTTGACCTTGGTCTTTGTGTGGGTGTCTATAGGCTGCAGTCATCACTTAACATCAATGTGAACTGCATGCTTGTTTACCACTTCTATTACATAAAAAAAAATCATTCATCATTATTGTATGATTTATTTACAAAATTTTAACTATTGCCACCGCCCCATTGACATCTCTCTATGCCCACTTGGGAAGTGGACTCTGGTTGGGAAATTGCTTGCCCCCCTCGTCCGGATCTGCTAAAAATATTTACATAAATAATTCCAAGAGAATGTCAGTTACAAACTTGTGACTGACAATTTTTTTGCACCATTAAAGTAGTGCACACCGATTTCTATTAGCGTAATTCCTACGCTAAAGGAGACATCTGTTTTTGTTAATATTCTAAAAGAGCTTAACACTTTCAATAAAGACTGATAGTAAAATAAAATTCTCTTAACCAGCTCTTTACAACCATTATTTTGACAATAATAAGATTCTTATTTTCCCTTCAATTTCTTTATATTTTCTTACATTTTAAACCTTCCCTGGACTGCTAAAAAGCATTCAAGCCAAAATTAGCCAAATCGGTCCAGCTGTTCTCGAGTTTTAGCGAGACTAACGAACAGCAATTGGTTTTTATATACGAGTATATATTATATATATATATGTTGAAATTATCGAAAAACTAAAATTTTATATAAGACCCATAGTTTGTGGAGCCAATTTATTGCAGCAGTATCGAGCTCCATCGCATATTCCAGGAGGACAGCAAATACAAACAAGTATTTGTGACTGTCAATGCAATTTTGCGCTCCTTTGCTACACTAAAGTGGAGCTCACCGGGGATTTCTATTGGCATAATCCCTGCGCTAGATAATGTAAGCTATTCACGATTCTTATTCTATGTACCCCTGTTACTTTACAGTAAGGGCTGGTTGTCTCGCATATATAATACAGGTTTTATAAATAATATTCGTGATATGTTGCAGCATAGGTACCTACCACTTATATTAAACTTGGTATTACATAATGAAGAAGTATACGACATATAACGTCTAGTCAGCTGTATTAAGTGACGAAAATTTTACGTTTACGTCAGTTAATTCAGCTGACTAGACGTTACATGTACACTTCTTCATTAGGTAATACCAAGTTTAAACGTAAAAATAACATATTTTCGCGGCTTTATAGAAAACTTTTCTTCCGATTGATAGAAAATTTTATAATTAAGATACTAATATACAAACTTGCGATGTTGCGCGGAGGAGTGGGTTCCCTCGGATTTTTTCGGTGGTGCAGTCAGTCAATCGAACAATGACGGTCAAATCATTTCATAGGTGACAGCAAATACAATAACGAGAGATAGGCAGCAACGTTCCGCGATATTCATCATTTCATTTCCCTTTCGTGGCAGTTAGCCACTACTGCGATTATCCACATGTCAAGCGTGGTGAGTAGGTATACCATATTCTTCCCTAATAAGGTATAACGCTGTTGTGAGCATCTTTGGCTTTTGTTCATCGGAAGTCTTTCTATTTTTTTTATGTAATGAATTGGCAAGCAAGCATGCAGTTCACATTGATGTTAAGTGATGACTGCATCCTATACACCCACACAAAGACCAAGCTCGAGATGCAGATGCGTCACCACTGCTGAGGCCTAAGGTGTTCTGCCTCTGTGCCGGAAATTACAGGGCCGTACATTACCACCTGAACGGAACACGATAGTGCTAAACACTACCATTTACCGGCAAGTACATTAGGTAATGCGGTGGTGCCTACGCCCGCGAGCTTCCTCACTGGAGCTCTACCACTAGTGAAATTCGATTGAAGTCATGATATCCACAGAGGAAGCTACATATTCTCATTTTACCTGATCCTGCCTAATCACGACGTATTTTACTTCAGTGTGACGTAGTTGTTGAATTTCAAAACAAATATTCACTAAAAATACTCAATGTGGTTACTTTGATTACATTTTTTTGCAATTCCCCTATCCAAAGCAACTCGGCAGATCCTGGATCAACGGGGATATATGTCAAGGAAATGAGAAGAACAGGAACAAATTTCGACAAACGACGACCGTTCATTTCCCTTTCGACTTCACTGTAAGCACAAAATTTCCATTATTACGTAATTCCGATGCTACGCAGTTGACAGAGTGTTTCGTGTTTATTACTTTCGAAAGACAATGTCGATTTTTGTGGAGTTTACCATTTTTTTGTTCTGCTGTAGGTATATTGTATATAAAACTGCGTACTATTTACATCTTTGTCAATTTCTAGACCTAAGAAAAACCGATATAGTGAATTGTTGCAATAAATTTAAAATAAGTGTATGATTATAACTCCAAGTCATAAATTATTAAGGAGTCTAATTTCGGAAACAAATGGAAAATATCAGACACATAATTTCCTCTTACATCAAAAGAAGTATATTAATAATAAGAAGGTAGAATAGAAGGAGTGAATATTGCAGACTAAAGATATTTTCAAAATGTTGGAAGTAATAGACTTATTAAAGTTCCTGCCTGAGGCCCTGTAATATCCAGCACAGAGGCATCATACCTTAGAAGAGTGGCAACGCATTTACTTTGAAATATCAAATCTGGTCTCATGAAGATATTTATAGGCTACAGTGTTATCTACTTACCATCAATATAAGCTGTATGCTTGTTTGCCACTTCATGACATAAAAAACCATCCATTACCTACTAACCGATACACAGTAGCATTAAACAATTCTACTGAGAATTAGATAATATAGTGGTTCATACGCGGTCGAGCTTTGAAACTGAAGCTCTACCATGTCATTAAATTTTTTTAATAAGTAAAATAAATGACGGAGACGAAATAAAATTCGGAGGTATAATACCTAGAGAATTCCTATTCGAAGTAATGTAGAAAAATGAATCTAAATTGTATGTTTTGATTACCTACCTGATCGTATGCATCCCATTTGTCCTCTTTAGCATTATACCCCGTTCTCTGAAGTAGTGTTTACAGGGCACAAGATAATCGTAGGACAATATCACCTAGAAGAACATTTTTGTGTTTTTACATCTGTTTTGCTATAGTAGAGATACTGAACAGGGTGAAAAGTATCTCCTACACTAATCTGACGCGCTGGAGTAAATTCAAAAATGCCTTCTTGGGCTCCTCTACTACTACATCATAACTTTCTATTTATTTGAATTGTCTAGATGATACAGCGATACCTAAGCCATAAATTTTTACTAAAACTACCAGGAGTTGTAGTTATACATAAAGTAATGTTATTTCTCAAGCAAACAACAGAAGCACGGTCTGAGAAAAATAAACTACATATACTTTCTTAACTTCAAGCGCTGAGCAAACGAATCACCATTTGACATATAATGCTTCGCAGGTAAAAGTTGGGCATCAAAGGAAAAACAAATACGTTTCTGGGAAAAAAGGAACAAATTCGGGACAAATGGGCGAAAAGACAAATAAAAAATACGTTGACTTGAAATGGGCAATTATCTTGAGAAAATATGCCGTATGTTGGTTTTTAACAGTGTTGTGCAATAGCCAAGTAGGCATAGTGTAGAATTTCATAATGAGGATTGAAGACCTCCAAAATACACATTTAATCTACTTGAAAAAATATCTTCTTACCTATTAGCGGCCCGCCCCGGCTTCGCGCGGGTGCAATGTAACCTACGCTCTCCTATTTTCATCTTAGCTTGATATTATTAAGCCTGCCTCGATTAATGGACTATCTAACAGTGAAAGATTTTTCAAATCGGGCCCGTAGTTGCTGAGATTAGCCCGTTCAAGCAAAGGAAGAAACAAACTCTTTATAATATTATAGTATAGATTTAAAAGCGATACGCAATTTTTTTAGATTTATAGATAAAAAAAAGTTATAGATAAATATTACATAGACAAATAGACAATACGCAATAATAACGGTCCCTAGATAAACTTCACCAATTCTGTATTCCTTAGAAACAGGTCATATTCAATAGTGTTCCATTTTTTCCATGCGTCTTAGGGCCCCTTTGGTGACGTCTATATTTAATTCTGCGGGTGGCCGCGCATACTGCACTGCACATCGTCACTACGACAATATAAAGATATACGACGATCACACTTAAACTTAAAATAAAACCGGACAAGTGCGAGTTCGACTCGCGTGGTGAGGCTTCCGTAATTTAAATGAATATTTTCGAAACATTACAGATTTAAAATGCAGGGACATAGCGGTTACGGTGGTACCGGCAGGGGGGGTTATATTATTAAGAATTTTCGATTTAATTTGAATACTCAAACTTCTTATAGGTTTTTCAGTAATCTATAGGCAAAGAACTATTTTCCATCTCCGAAACTACTGAACTTAAATTTTTTTTCAAAATTTTAAGTTCAGTAGTTTCGGAGATAGCGGGGGGATGGTCAATTTTCGTCGTTTTTCTTAAATAACTTTAAATTTTATTATGCAAAAATTATAAAAAAATATATCTAGATGGAGATGCTAACAACAACCTCTTTCATTTGATATGTCACACGACACAGTTTACGAATTTTATTTTTTTAATTTTCTGATTTACCCCCCGAAAGTGGCCCCCTGTTTAAAATGTATTATTTTACTTGACGTGTTCATCTTTGGGTCACCAATTTACATATATTCATAAAATTTCAACTCCATCGGTCTAGTAGTTTCGGAGCAAATTGGCTGTGACAGACGAACAGACAGACAGACAGACGCAAGAGTGATCCTATAAGAATTCCTTTTTTCTTTTTAAGGTACGGAACCCTAAAAATACTATTTTCTGCGGTTACATGTTATGATTTTAATGAAAGAATAAGAGTGCTAGACAGCGATTTTTACGATCTATGAACCCAATATTATTAACCTATTACAACTTCCATCAAAACCTCTACTGTTTTTTTTTACAATCCTTCACTCGTAAAGTAGAACATTAGACTCTACTAGTAAGAAACGCGCATGGCCCCGTGGCTGGTAGATCCGCAGCGATCTACTCGGATAAGCGATACGGGCGCAGCCGGGTGTGTGATGGGTGATCAGTTGTGGCAAATTAAAATGCTCGTTTCCGTGCTTCGGAGGACACGTTAAGCCGTCGGTTCCGGTTGCTATCGATAGATAGCGGTCGTTAAACCTTTGCGGAGGCCTTATGGACGGTTTAAAAAAAAAACATCCGACAGCGAGTTGGCCACTAACCCTTATCTCCACCAACCCGCATTGGAGCAGCGTGGTGGAGTAAGCTCCAGGCCTCCTCCCAAGAAGGGGAGAGACTCGTTCCTAGCGGTGGAACGTATCAAGGGTTGCCATTATTATTATTACAACTTACAAGAAAACCCCCATTGTTTTTTTACACGCAAAGTAGAACATTAGACCCTACCATAAAGCGGCATCTGGACAGGGCAAGACAGTCATCGATTACGTAATACAGTCACCGATGTTCTCGAGCATTACAAACGGAGCTTTCTCACCAAAAGATGATATATTTTTGAAGAAATATAAACGTAAAAAAATAACCTGTGAATAACTGTTTGAAAAGTGTTCTTACACTCAATGAGGACTAACTAAAGCTTTAAAATTGCAGCAGTTGGAATTAAGTCAATTTGCATAAAGTTTCTGGAGTCTTGAGTCTATTTAATGTCACAAGACATTTTTCTTTTTAAGTTTCTGAGACACTTCTATCTTTTATTTTATGATAATTATTACTACGTAATATTTCATCCAATTTAAACATATTTACTCCATTAAATCCTCCACCAATACGCTTTGGAGCAGCGTGGTGGAGTAAGCTCCAGGCCTCCCTCCAAAAAGGGGAGAAACTCGTGCCCAGCAGTGGGACGTATAATGGGTTGCCATTATTATATTATTATTACTCCATTAAACTACTTGTTCTTGTTTGAAAAAAAAATATCTACTACAATACATAAAAAGTGCTTAGTTCAAGATTAATGATATACTGTCTTTAAATTTGCAATGAAGTTGCACTACGACAAATATTTTTTTTTATCCTTAGGGTGCAGTTTATATACCTAATGCGGTGCCTACGCCTTGGAGCTCCTACACTGGAACTCTACCACCAGTGTATTGTTATACCTTTGCTAAATCTATTGTTTAAGAGTCTCTGTATATCTTTTAAACCGAAATTATTTCTCAGAGAGCAAAGACGTTTATTACTTAAAATGTTTGTGAATAGTTGCCTCGGGATCAACACAGGCTACTTTTTAACGTGGAAAAATGCCACGCTCCCGCGGGGATATATTTTCCAGTCGTAATTTCAGAGAATACTGAACCGTTTTAAAAAATGTTTCCACAGTTTCATAGATGTTTCCTTTTGATAAAACGCTACTATTTTTTTTTATGTAATGGAAGTGGCAAGCAAGCGTGCAGTTCACATTGGTGTTAAGTGATGACTGCAGCTTATAGACCCAAACAAAGACCAAAGTCAAAATACAGATGCGTTACCACTTCTGAAGCCTAAGGTGTTATGTCTCTGTGCTGGAAATTACAGGGCCGTACATTACCACCTGACCGGAACAAGACAGTGCTGAACACTACCATTTAACGGTAAGTATATTAGGTAATGCGGTGGTGCCTACGCCCACGAGCTCCGTCACTGGAGCTCTACCACCAGTTAGCAATGCTTCTTTTTATCAATATTTTATGAACTACAATTTAACTCACCTAAAATGGTAAGCAAATCATTGCATTTTCATTGCATTCATTGATTGCAGCTCATCAAAATCCATAACATATTGAACATTACAGAAAATCATATATAGATAATATGAAAAACAATTTCAGTGGAACTTGGCCACAAACACGGTCATAACTTTCAAACACAGCGACCGTAAAAATCGCTTGGAGGCAGCCCGCTCTCTGTTTGTCGGCATCACGCGACGTTAAACACGTCCCAACGGTTCGCATACATTGTATCAACTATTCTAAAGCATTGTTGATAATGGTTTGGAAAAACTTGAACAGCGTGGAAAACGGCAATGAGCACAGCTTAATCCATCACGCTAAATATCTAAAGCCTTAACAGTATGATCTCCATAAACGCAATGGAAAACGTATATTTTATTATGCACGGCCCTTCAAGCCCAATTCCGGTCACGGTAGCCAAATCTTGACGGAGACTAGCAACCTACGCAGGCGATATTATAGTGTACAATGTATGCGCAAACACAGGTGCACGCCCTATTTGCAATAAGCACGCAGTTCACATTGATGTTGAGTGATGACTGCAGCCTATAGACCACCCTTACACTAAGACCACGATGCGTTATCACTCCTGAGGCCTAAGGTGCTATGCCTCTGTGCCGGAAATTACAGGGCCGTACATTACCACCTGACCGGAACTCGATAATGCTGAACACTACCATTTAGCGTCAAGTATGCGGTGGTGCCTACAACCCCGCGATCTCTACCACTGGAGCTCTACCACCAGTAGAAAACTTCTCAAACATTTCACCATTAGAGATCGAATGTGAGCTGTAATAAACTATGATTATCAAAGCGAATTACTTTTCTTGCCCATTCACCCTTTTTTCGGTGTTAACATACCCTTAAGCCATGATCACGTTTCAGTAAAAAGAAGTCAACTCTTCTCACCGTCATAAAACGTGTAAAGTAAAAGGACTAGTAAAAGCAAATTAGGGTCTATGTGTATGTATCCTTGCCTATGTGATACATAGAATACAAAAGGTCTTATTGCTGACAAATTCAAGACAAATTTCAAAATTGAATATCCTTATTCCATATACTCAATAAAAACCTATCGTAAAAAGTTAGCTTGTGTGATAAATATTATTTTTTTTAGCGCAAAATGAGTTTTCGTTTTCGTCATTTTCTCAAAACCACAATCTAGCCTTAAATGCAGCAAAATCTTAGTTACATTATAAATGTGAAAGTATGGATGTTTGTTTGTTGCTCAATCACGTTAAAGCGGCTGGGCGGATTTCAATGAAATTTTGTGCACAGATCGAGTCGAATATACATGAACAACATAATTAAATAAAAAGAATATCATAGAACTATTGTACTACCCTGTGATTAATTGATTCAGTAATAAAAAAATAACGTAAATTGTGAAAGATTTTATTACTCTGAAGAAAATAAACTTCAAAAGTACTTAAATCTATCGCCCAAAAGTAGAAGCGAAAATTTGCTAAAACAATCATCCTTAAAAGACAATTTCATCTAAGTGAATGACAGAAAACTTTCTTTTTATCGGTAGTGACATGATCGAGTTCGCGAAATTACCAAACTTTTTTAATTCCGAGGATATGAAGATCGCTAATTAATGAAAAGCTTAATGAATACTTGATGGGTTTATTTCAGTTAATATTCTATGATGCATAAAATTTATAAGAATGTGATATAATAATAATATACCTACCTTTGGTTATATAGATATTATCAGGGAACTCACCGCTTTTTTATATAATGAATGTGGAAAACATGCATGTAGTTCTCATGGATGTTAAACGATGACTAGTCTTTAGACATCTACACGAAAACCAAAATACAGATGCGTTGCCACCCCTTACTCGTTATGTCTTTGTGATAGTTATTACGGGGCCCTACTTGACACTTAGGCACCTTATGCGACCTTAATACGAGCTATATTTGACTAATTTGAATAGATGTATAGATTTCAGTTCAGACAATCAGATAAGGTTGTTTGCGGAATCAGACATATTATGTCTGGCGCTACTGTTATAATACCCGCAGATGACCGGATAAAGAACAATACACAACGTGAAGCACGAACGTACCTACTTAGAATTTAATTTCCATACATTTCTTATGACTATGTAGAGCGGTATATCGTTATAGATTAAGTGAAGGGGGTTACTAAGGCTACGTTCGTAAGACCTGAAAATAGGTATACCAAATAAAATAAAACAAAAAGTGTTAATAGTTATTTTCTAATAAATAAATTAATTAATTTTTAGTTATGTATCTTCTAATTAATAATTAGGCTGTAAAAACAAACGACTAAACAATATCGTATCAAGTAAGAAAAGCATCCGTATACTGTATAGGTATAAAGTACAATAAAAATGTAGCTACATTTAAAAAAAAAAGAATGCGCTTACACTCACAGGCCCACAGTAGGTATAAACCTGTGTCGTGGGTGCCGTTGTACACACACAACACAAACACCCAGACCCGAAACAAATATCTGTAGGCCATACAAATATTTGTCCCGGTGCGGGGATCGAACCCGCGACCCTTGGAATCAAACGGTCATCTCACTCCACTGGACTAACCGGGTCTTCAAATTTTTTTAGTAATTTAGCTTCTAAAATTTTAAAACAGGACCCAACGACATCCTAGAAGTAATGGAGGTAATGAAATAGCGGGAATGCGCTGGTACGCCCGCGAGCTCCGTCACTGGAGCTCTACCACCAGTATAATTGTTATAAAAGTCGCTTTGCGTTTACTTGCAAATGACCTGATAGAGGACAATACACAACGAAAAGAAGGAACGTACATAGAATAGTATACATAGAATTTTTACTGGTGGTAGAGCTCCAGTGACGAAGCTCGCGGGCGTTGGCACCACCGCATTACCTAATATAATAGTGTTCACCACTATCGTGTTCCGGTCAGGCGGTAATGTACGGCCCTGTAATTTCCGGCACAGGGGCATAACGCCCTAGGCCTCAGGAGCGGTAACGCATCTGCATTTTGACCTTGGTCCTTGTGTCTATAGGCTGCAGTCATCACTTAACATCGATGTGAGCTGGATGCTTGTTTGCCACTTCCATAACAGAATATAAATATTCATTTTTATTTTATTTATTTAAAAAACATTACAAAATATGTACATCAAAGCAAACCAAAAACCACCAAGACTTGTCCGCTTGTATGCTTAGGCGAATCTATGTAGGTATGACAACAGTAACATCACAGTCCATTCCAATTACCATGTATTTATTCAAATCAAAATAATATCATAGCTACATAAACGATAGTGACTATCGGTGCCTAAGCCCTAACAGCTTTATCACTGAAAATAAAACAAAAGGTATCACATACCTGCTAAAAAAAATTACGACTTAAAACATAAACAACGCATACCAGAACTTACGTAGAAAACAGAACATTCGACCGTACATAACGTACAATGGAAATGTAACCCTATTCTCTAAAATTTTAAAACAGGACCAAACGATATCCTGTAAGTAATGGAGGTAATGAAACAGCGGTATTGTATTGGCCACCATCAATTTTCTGAACGTGACTCTTCGACCGCTTGTTACAGTGGTATGTGGGATTTGATTTCCAGTAAGTGCTAGAGGAAATGTGAGTGTCCGCCAAAGCTCGACGGGAATAAAGTAAAGAGAATTGGGTCGAGGCCCGCGGAATAGTACATTTTGGAACAAAGCCAGCCAAAGCCGCGACAATTTTGTTTATTTTTATTACATAAGTAAAAATAATATTGTATGATTCTTAGGGTACCGTATGTCAATACGAGGTATGGTGGAATGGGATGTATCTTATATGTTTGTTTTTCTTAGAAGTGCTTTTGCAACGCTTAAACACTTGCCTATTGTGTAAAGTCATATGCAATGATCGCCAGCCTTCAAGTAGTCCATCATTAATTAATCTTAAAAATAGTTTAAAGGTCTTCGTTCAAAGTTTGAAAGGTACTGTCTAGGTTTTCCTATAAGACCATTTTGCAGGTATTATTCTTTAATTGACACTAAAATTAATTTTAAGTTTATATCTAGATGTAACATCACATCTTTCACCTGGTGGTAGAGTTCCCGTATAGGAGCTCGAGGGCGTAGATACCATCGCGTCACAGAGACACAACATCTAAAGTCTCAGGGGTGGCAACGCATCTGCATTTTGACCTCTGGTCTTTCTGTGGGTGTCTTTAGGCTGCAGTTATGACTTAACATCAATGTGAACTGCATGCTTCTTTCCCACTTTTGTAACATAAAAAAAATAAGCCAAAAATATAAAAAAAATACTCGTACTGGACCTATTTTTTTAGTTAATAGCGCCATCCCCTAGTTTGTGACAAACACAAAATGACATATTTATATCAAGCGAGATTTATCCAGCAAATGCAGGAAAATTGAAATAATGTTGTGGTAATAAATTCAATGAAAGAATTGTTAATGTATTTTGTTTCAAATATTGCTGAATTTAATTGCGTATCAATTAACAATGAATAACTGTTTTACATTTACAGCGGCCAAAACTGTGTCTTATTTAGTTTTAGTTGGTATCCAGTTATCCACGCAATCAATTAACAGAAAAAATGTTTGTAGACATGCGAACTTTTAATAAAAGCTATAATTATTGTTTTTGTTGTGTAAAATGAACATTTGCTAGAAATAGAAAGCCTTTTTTGAAAATTTTGTAACAAAAATATGTTGTAATTTTTTATTTTCGCAATAACACATGCAAGTGAATTAAGAAATTAAAGAAAAAATGGCTAGAAAAAATTACGTTAGTCAGGAATAGAACCTGCGACCTCAGGATAACCAGTCCAGCCGCTTTTACCACTAAGCTACCGAAGTCCTTTATCAAAAGTATGTTGTATAAAAAACAACATAATAATGGCAACCCATTAAACGTCCCACAACTGGGCATGAGTCTCTCCCCTTTTTGGGGGAAGGCCTGGAGCTTACTTCACCACGCTGCTCCAATGCGGATTGGTGCAGGTATGTGGGTTAGTGGTCAACCCGCTGTCGGATGTTTTCAAACCGCCCATAAGGCCTCCGACAAGGTTTAACGACTGCTATCTATCGATAGCAACCGGGACCGACGGCTTAACGTGCCTCCGAAGCACGGAAACGCGCATTTTTTTTTTAATTTAGTTTGCCACTAGCGGTCACCTATCACACTACCCGATCGCGCCCGTAGTGCTTAACCGAGTAGATCGCTAATGATCTAAACCAGCCGCCGGGCCATACACGCTTCAAAACACAACATAGATGCCAGTAATACCCACTATCTTGAGTTCCCAAAGATCTGATAGTAAGAAAGGTAACTCAAAGTACGATACTACAAAGCACAAGTACCTAATACTCACACTGAACCAATTTCTCTTAGTTAATAATGCCATCACCCAGTTTATGACAAGCACAGAATAACATAAATAAATCAAGCGAGGCTTATTCGGCAACCCTGAGCTGAAAATTGAAATAATATGTGCGGTAGTACATTGAACGAAAACATTGTTAAAAATTGTGTATTTTGTTTCAAATATTGCTGAACTAAAGTGTGTGTATATTAACAATAAATAAACTTTCAATATTCATAGCACTTAACAACTTAACTTAACTGTTTTTACTATTTGGTAAGTATCTACTGGTGGTAGAGCTCCAGTGAAGGAGCTTGCGGGTGTAGGCACCACCGCATTACCTAATATACTTACCGCTAAATGGTAGTGTTCATCACTATCGTGTTCCGACCAGGTGGTAATGTACGACCCTGTTATTTCCGACACACAGGCATAATACCTTAGGCCTCAGAAGTGATAAAACGCATCTGCTTTTTGACCTCTGGTCTTTGTGTGGGTTCCTATAGGCTGCAGTCATCACTTAACATCATTGTGAACTGCATGCTTGTTTGCCACTTACTTGACATAAAAAAGTATCAACGCAATATGCAAGGAATGCATATATTTATGTACCTCATTTTTATATACCCATAACTAGTAGCTCGCCCCGGCTTCGCACGGGTGCAATGAATGTCCTACGTCACTCAGTGAAGTTACAGCTTTCAAATGTTGAGATAATTTTTGAAATCGTTCTAGTAAAATGAAACAGTAAATATATTATGTTTTGACCGAATACAAAGTACGAACTTCAACATTGAGTTTAACGCTGCGAAAACTGTACCAAAACTCAGAGCATTCATATTATTATTGTTGACTATAGCTACCTGAGAATTTTTCTTGAATTGTTTTCTGATAATTTTAATGTGTATTCATGAATAACAATCCTTATTTTTTAATTTAGATTATTTATATTTTAAAACATTGGAATGAAAAGAACAATTTAGGGGGAGAAATGAACTTGTATTTCATTTCTCCCCCTAAATTGTTGATGCCTTTTTTTAGTTTCCTGTCTGATGTCTCGCTTTCTTCCTTTTCTCTGATATTTATTCCCCTTTTATATGCAAGCAAATCACATAGATTTATACGATCAATACTATAAATCAAATACGAAAGATGGCCAGTTAAACTAACAAATAATACTCCAAAAACAACTGTTGTAAAAACAAATGTAATTATTATATGAAAACACATTAAGTAGGTACCTTCAGTACAAAAGAAGAACACTACTGCATCTGTGTAATTTAAAACCAAAAGTAATCTCGCATCAAAGTTGTTTAGACATATCAGATTCAAAACGTAATTGGGGAACGTGAAACCATTGCAAAAAAAGTGATGTTTGAATTTCCCAAGAGAAAAATTATGTAATCGTACGTGTTTTGTTCTCGGAGTGGCTTCGTGAAATTGGCTTTTATTTTTTCATAATTCCGTATTATTTATTATTTATTTATGAATACACAGTAAAATACATATTTGCCGATCAGCTTCACTCCCTTAAACCAGAGATGGTATGTACGGAAGTTGCAATTCCTCATTAAACTTATTATTAGTAATAGATACGTTATACAAGAATAAACAGAATATGTTTGTTTAACAAAATGTGAATCACACGCGGGTTATTTGAAATAATTAATCTAATGCGTAAACAACTCAGTAGGTAAGCAATCGGCGACTCGGTGCCGAACAGACGAGTATTTATGAAAAGGAAAGCACGTTTAAATATCATACACTGTTATAAATGTTGATTTTGCAACAATAGCAGCAATATGCTTTATTTTACACTAGATATGTATATCGAGGATCGTTTACCATCGACTCACTCGTTTGCGTTGTAAAATAAGTGAATACTTTATTTAGTACATTCACATTGAAAGATAACATTCTTACCCCTTATTCATAAACGTATTTTAGCTAAAGTGTTGCTAATCTCTCCTTTGTCTTCTTCTATCCTGCACATTCGACAATGCAACTGACAAAGACAAATCATTCTATAGCTGAAACGTATCTAATGTACGTTTATGAATAAGGGGGTTAATGTTTTATGTCATAATAGTGGCAAACAAGCATGCAGTTCACATTGATGTTAAGTGATGGCTGCAGCCTATAGACACCCACACAATGACCAGAGGTCAAAATGCAGATGCGTTGCCACTCCTGAGGCTTAAGGTGTTATGCTTCTGTGCCGGAAATTACAGAGCCGTACATTACCACCTGACCGGAACACGATAGTGCTGAACACTACCATTTTGCATGTACGGCAATATTTATATGTAAAAACGCATTTTAATGTAAAAACGCAATTAGGTAACTGTATTTTTTTTAGTTCAGTAATTCGTTTTCTTTTAATCTGTGTCTCTACATTATAACTTCATTGCTTTTTTTCTTTTCTACGGAATTTGTAGCTTTTATCGTTATCGCAACAAAGATGCTTATCATTTGAAAACAATGAGGTCAATATAAAGAGTAAATACCAGGAACAATTTAAGTATATTGATTTGACAGATATTTAGTAAGCCTGGGTTGCACCACATCATTTGTTAAAGTAATTTTTGTATATCTTCAAATTTACCGGCAATATTTTGCGTTAGTAAAAAGTTCAATCAAATTGGAGACCATTTTGAACGACTAAAAATGTTTCCAGAGCGACATTCGATACGCTCAGCTCTCTTTACAACAAAGAGGTTTTAAATTACATTCATTTTTCGTGTACCCTGGGCTGTTTGTTTTCGTAGCTATTGCTTTAAATGATTCGATTTCTAAATTTGTCTGTTTAATTACGCCCATTTACCAGACACTGTTTAAATTACGGTTTAAAAATATATCTGCCTTGGTGGCATAAAGATTTGGGCAGCAAGTTAGTTTACGCTCAAATTAAATACGCTTCCACTCAACACCACACTAGGTGAGGTATAAACCTGTGTCACGACACAGGTGCCGCTGTACACACACAGCACAAACATAAATACCGAAAGCCATACTAATAATTGCGCGGGATCGAACCCTCGACCCTCGGATCAAGTTGTAGGATTATACCGCTAGACTAACTTTATCGCCAAGTTAGTCATACATTGTTTAATAAATGGCTGCCATATTTTATAAAAAATAGGCCTGCCATAAGTGGATCTGAATCGGCCTTGACGGTACGACATAAAATGAGATTGACTTCATTATGTGCACGAAGCGACACGTACCTATTCTGTAAAAACCGCGAACAATCACCGAATGGTTAGAGGCACACTGAATATAAATATCAGGCCGGTGAGATCTCGGCTGATGAAGTCTACGCTCTGACTGGCAATTGCCCGAATCCAAAACCTCGTATAAACCTCGAGAGATTCCGCTACCCTTAGGGGTTTATACCCCTCTAATATACATACTATAGGCCCAAGGTACTTCTAAGTCACGTATATTAGCCGTTTTCGAGAGTGACAACAAACCGTCGACAACAAACGACTCGATGACTTCCAGCCTCCTGAAAAATTGGTTACGTTTTGTCCCGTGCAAGTGATTCTCCGAGTCTAGCACTGCGAAACATAAAGAAAATGGAAAAATCCCAAAAACACCAGAGATGGTTTTTGATGATGGCCCTTGACTCGGGGATCGAACCTAGAACTCCAGCGTAATAGTAGACTAGTGGCCTTCTACCTCTAGACTACTGAAGTAGTCAGCACGTTGAAGTGTTACGCTTAACATAATGAAGTGACTTATTACTGCAACTTTTCAGATTTACGCGGCAATAGATCGAAACAATTCTGGTACTACTTCTCACTTTGTACTACATCTACACAACACCTGCATTTTAGAGGAAAACACGGCCATTATCGCGTCGAGTCGCGCGAAATCGTTAAAATTTATCGCAGTTTTTCAGCGCCAGGTGCACTTTACTTTAATAGTCATGACGACTACATCCCATCTATTTGCATTTTTTCTTGATTGGTAAACGATTGATGCACTATTGAACTGGGTTGGGAGTCGGGTGTGTTTTTTATTTGCAATTGTTTTAGAATTTTTATAATATTGAGTTTTTTTTATGTATGATTCTTACTTTTCTTACGTTAAAATAATAGATATAATTGATATTATTATTATGATTGAAAGACATTATGAGAATAATATAACAAACTGTGAACCATATCACAAAATATTCAAACGAGACGTACAACATTTTTTTTCCACTAGAAATACTGAGAGTCTCAGTATCTGTTTATAAGGAAAAGCGATTCTAATGTTACTTCACACTTTGTTCTAAGTCTACTTGCATTTTAGAATTGAACCCGGCCATTATCGAATCAAGTCTTGCGAATGAAATGTATAATTTATAGCAGTTTTTGGCGTGCACTTTAACTGTCAATACATTGCGCCCTATCCATTTACATTTTTTCTTGATTGATAAAAATGATTGATGCACTATTCAAATAAGTTTGGGTTTGGGCAATTGTTTAGAAACTGTTGTACTGTCAATGTTCTGTATGATTATTTAAACCATTCATATTATTATTACATTATTATAGCAAAAAGAGTTTTATGCAAATATTACAGACTTTGGATGCATGTATGTATTGTATCTGCACGTCACAGACTTAGTCAACTTGAAGTGTACATTTAGTATAAACGTCGCAACAAATAGATCTTGTTGATGGCGATATTAGTCATCTAAAAATATTCAAAAGCGATGTAAAATCTTTCCCATTAGAATAGACATTCAGTGTAGTTCTTTTTTTCATTCTTCTAAAACTGTATCAAAAAAACATTGTAACATCTGTCGTAACTTTTGGCACCATCATTAATAAATTTGATCCTAAGTAGATTCACAAAATATCTTAAATAAACTAAATGCTAGATTGGCATAATTCTGGAAAGATAAGCTAAATAAATTCACCTAAGTCTACGCTAGTGCTTATCTTTAACAAATGCAGGATTTTATTTCCTTGAACGGAAACATCCTTTGGAAGCTGGTGAGTAATTAACAATGCAAAAGAACGGATAAACTGGAGAAGACTAATACAAGTAGCTGCGGCACTGTGAACCCGGCAATCGATTGGTGCAAATGCTAAGTTTGTTGACCGGTACTAACAAATTGCAGAGAGATTTATTATATTTCAAAGACAATATATATATAACAATATTATCTTATGTTGCAGAATCACGAGTCTGCACTTAAGTAGTTGATTTAAATTATTGGGTAAGATCTTAGTCCATTATCTATTTTCTAATAAAATTACTTAAAAGAAATACTTAAAACGAGCAGTGCCTAACAAAATATAACATGGTATTCTTACAAGTAGGTATTACCGCGAGCTGTTCATGCTATGGCTTGCTAGGATTGCGTTTAATTGAAGGCTCAAAGGATCGACATTGTTTCATACTGTTCCGCCTGCCCATTTAAGTGATTCCACAGGAAAAAAAACGTATAGAATTTTCCACGATTAAAATTAAGGTGTCATTTGCCTCGGCATTGTTATACCTATTGCTGAACGCAGATTATTAAGGTGGTTAAAATTTAGGTGAATATTGACGTTTATAGTTATTGAAATCTGATTTTTACCACGCTGGACCATAGAAAATTAATAATAAGTAACATATATACATTTTTACGTTTCTGGAACAAAAAAGAACATCTCATGATCTCAGCAGTGATCATGCTCCTGCATTGATTCTGTTTTATTTGTATACAGCGTGCCTTAACCGCCGTGCACAAATTTTAATGGGAACTGTACATACTCGTATTGACATATTTTTGTTTTTAAATTTTCACGATTTAAATAGAAAACCAAATAAGCTTTAAATTAAATTCACACGGCTCAAGACAACAATGTACTCGTAAAAATTAAAACAAAACATAACGTGGCGTTCTTACAAGCTAATACCTCGAGCTGCTTGTATCACGGCTGGCTAGGGTTGCATTTAATTGAAGGCTCAACGGGCCGACATTGTTCTACAATGACGCCTGCCCACTCAAGTGAGCCAAGAGGAAGAATTTCCCATGGAATATACCGCGGCATAAATTAAGGAGCCACTTGTTTCGCTATTGTAAAATTACTTTACGTGGATCAGTTTAGAAATATTAATTCAAAATGGAAACCAAAGATAATATTTGTGTTGACTACTATTACTCTCGTAGAAATAAAACATGGCTTGGAAAAACCTTCATAATATTTTTTTTATGTAATGAAAACGGTTAACAAGCATGCAGTTCACATTGATGTTAAGTGACGACTGCAGCCTAAGGTCTATACAAAGACCAAGGTCTAAAATGCAAATGCGTTACCACTCCTGAGGCCTAAGGTGTTATGCTCCTGTGCCGGAAATTACAGGGCTGAACATTGTCACCTGACCGCAACACGATAGTGCTGAACACTACCATTTAGCGGCAAGTATATTAGGTAATGCGGTGGTGCCTACGCTCGCGAGCTCCGTCACTCGAGCTCTACCAAACAGTTTCTATTCAGCTTTAAATTAACTAAACATTAGCCACAGGCAGAAACTAATAATGAAATAAACTAGTAACCAGCTCCGAAATATTCAGTATGGTACATAACACACATGGATACTGACTCCCAACTAATACTTACTTTCCCCTCGCGCTATCTACGCAAGGAAATCCTGCCTTATCTTTGCTCTAGTCGGGAAAATCAGCAAGCGTGCGGAAATAGATGATGATAATAAGACATTTATTGCTGGCAGCATTTTCCTAATTGAGATCTTGTAATGAGTCGACATGTTTATGTTTAATACGTTCTCGAAATTTCACAAGAGTTGAAACCGTACGAAAATATGAAGAAATGGACGGGAAATAGTAAAAACATGAAATGTAGAAATTGTAGAATACATATTTGTAGAATATTTTTCTATACAAATAGTCCGTATCTATCAAACCACATTGACACATTATTTAATTCTGAGGCAATACGAAGTTTTCCGGGTCAGCACGTGTTATAAAAAAATCTGTCTACAAGATTATACCAGGAAGCTGCCAATTTTAGTATAGACTGCCAAAGCTTTATATTTATATCAATGTGATGTAATATCTTCCAGCTTCGTACCGAGTTGCGTCATAGGCTTTGGGGATTACTGTCTACTTTAGGGCTTTGCCTGTTAGGTAGAGAAGACGTGGCTTGTTTACGTACGTTTTTCGGTATACCGTTACGGAATACAACACGAGAACCGCAAATCGAAAAGTGCTCGTAAGAAGAAAATGTTCTCCCTGATCCTTATGCACTGTGTTCGGAAAAAATACGCGTGATATAAATCACAGTTATTTAGGAAGATGAAATGGTTTTCTTAAGTATATTGCAATGCTTAGCTTAAGTCTCAGAAAATTAAAAAGAAATAAGGACTTTAATAACCTGCGAGTCCTAAGACCCCCATAATCCAGCCCTGTCACAAAATCCGTTATAATGAACGTTTACTATCTAACTGTCTCAGTAGCGTAGTGGTAGCAGGCCACTACTATTACGCTGGAGGTCCTGGGTTCGATTCCCGGGTCGGGGATATTAGAGATAACGGTTTAAAAGCCTTTATCTCTGCTTCTATTGGGATTTTTCCATTTTCTAGAAGTTGCCCAGTACACCGGAGTTTGGTAATGTGCCCGGAGATGGCCACAGGTTCGCCACCTGTTACATGGGCCAAAACGTAACCGGCGAGTCGTGGGTGTTTGCATGTATGATTGAATGCATGCATTTACCTCTGCCTACCCCTTCGGGGATTACAGGCGTGAAGTTACGTTTTCTTTTTTTTTACTATCTACTAATCACCTCCCTTGCATATATATACATCCAAATTACAGTTTTCTAGTACTGTCACTGAGATGTAACAACTTAGGTCTCAGGGTTGGCAACGCATCTGCATTTTGACCTCTGGTTTTTGTGTAAATGCCTATAGTCTGCAGTCGTCACTTAATATCAATGTGAGCTGCATGCTTGTTTGCCACCTTTCTTACATACAAAATACAACTAAGAATCTCTGAGCTAAGCTAGCTGCGGACAGACGGGCTGATGTACGGACATGGTGAAACTATAAGAGTTCGTTGTAGACAACGGAACACTAAAAAAGTGAGTGCTAGTTGGACGGATCGGGTTTTTTTAGTCCAGAAAGCATTCCTTTTCCTATGTAAAGAAATACTTTTTGAGTTTTTGAATAGGATTGGAACCACCACTGAGTTTTCACCGTCTATATTCCGCGCTATAACTATTTCTAATATATTATTTTGGATAATTAGTAATAATAAATAACAAACATAAAAGATACCTACACATTTTTCTTTAACAGATAACAGTTATAATTATGGATCAATGGTTACTTACAAATAACAAATAATAATTACAAACAACAAATAAAAAAAAATCCAAACGAATATTTGAGTCAAAGTATTAAATGATCGTAAAAATATTGTATTCATATGTATACTTGATCAGTTACTTGACTTTAGCCCTCAATCTTTCGTTTGGCATACGAAAACATGCAATGAGCCAAATCGTTTGATAAATTTATGGTTATTAGGCAAGGCTATATATCGGTTCAGATTTATTGTAATGTCCTGGTTCATCCACATTTTTAATCTCATTTGGATTCCGTATCTTTCAGACCATTCGATCTATTTGTACCGCTGCAATTCATTCGCCAGACCGAGATTAATCAGTGTTTGCCAGCGAAGTTTTGCCAGAAAAGTATAACTATTACACACCGAATAATCGAAAAGGGATAGAGTATGTTATTGGTACTCGTATAATTCAGATAAACTCCAGTCAATTGTACGAGTAGCGTATAGAGTAGTTTTGTAACTTTACGCCTGTAGCCCCCAAAGAGATACGCAGTGGTCGAAGTGCACAAGTACTGTATTAGCAATAAGTACCTATAAGCCTAAAATTTGTGAAGGAAAATTAAACGTTTTTTTACTTTACTTTTTACTAGTGGTAAATGTATTCAAGCATACATGCACACATCCATCATACGCCAGTTACGTTTTGTACCACGTAATAGGTGACGAGCCTATTGATATCGCCGGACACTTAATCAAACTCCAAAGGTGGCACTAGGAAACTTCCAGAAAATAGAAAAATGCCAATAGCATTTAGCTTCCCTACCCGGTTATCGAAACAGGACACACACTACTGGTTTACTGATGGTAGAGCTCCAGAGAGCTCGCGGGCGTAGGCACCACCGCATTATCTAATATAATTGCCGCTAAATGGTAGTGTTCAGCACTATCGTGTTCCGGTTAGGTGGTAATGTACGGCCCTATAATTTCCGGCACAACACCGGGGCATAACACCTTATCTTATCTTATTGTGTTGCCAGCTGTTACACTGGGACACTTCGACCCATTGGGATCTTTTGTGTTTAACCCCAAGACCCTTTATACTATCATCCGTGGTCCCTTTAAATATATCTGAGATGTATTTAAAGGTGTCCCTAATGTACAGTACCTTGTAATCTCCCGGTGTAGGATATGCCACCCCGAGGATCTTCATACGCTTACCAGCAAGGCCATCACATTGGCATAAGAGATGTTCCATTGTCTCCTCGTGCTCACCACAAGCTCTGCACAGGGAATCTTCACCCAGGTGCATTCGCTGTAGGTGCTGCCTCGTGCCGAAATGGCCTGTGAAAACTCCCACAATCATTCGCAAACTTTGCCTATTTAATCGTAGGATGTTCTTATTGTAGATCGTGTCAACCCCTAGAAAAGGTTTTTGACCAATGTGTGTTGCCAGTGATGACTTACGGGACAAAAACGTGGTCGCTTACTATGGGCCTCATAAGAAGGCTCAAGGTCACTCAGAGAACAATGGAGAGAGCTATGCTTGCAGTCTCTCTGCGAGATCGAATCAGAAATGAGGAGATCCGCATGAGAACCAAAGTTACCGACATAGCTCACCGAATGGCGAGACTCAAGTGGCAGTGGGCAGGGCACATAGCTCGAAGAACTGACGGCCGTTGGGGCAGAGCAGTTCTTGAGTGGCGACCGCGTATCGGAAAACGAAGCGTAGGCAGGCCCCCCACAAGATGGACCGACGACCTGGTGAAGGTCGCGGGCAATCGCTAGATGAGGGCGGTCCATAACCGTTCGTTGTGGCACTCTTTAGGGGAGGCCTTTGTTCAGCAGTAGACGTCAATTGGCTGAAATTATGAAGATAGTAATGAATTGCTATGTGCCGGTATATAATTATATTCATAGGGATATAACCATATTACAACTTTATCTATCATACTGCGACATCTACATTGATTTGCTGTAAAAAAAATATCCGTAACTTGAATTTTATCATGAAGTTAAAAGTTTTAATGTACGGCTCTGTAATTGCCGGTACAGAGGCATAACACCTTAGGCCTCAGGAGTGGTAACGCATCTGCATTTTGACCTTGGTCTTTGTGTGAGTGTCTATAGACTGCAGTCATCACTTAACATCAATGTGAACTGCATGCTTGTTTTCCATTCTTCCATTACATTAAAAAAAATAATTACGATGAAAATAGCTATGACGCCAACAACAAAACTAAAGAAAATTTAATGCTAACGCGCGAAACGCAATAAATAATTGCTAACCGCATACATTTATTAAAGTCTGCTGAGAATAAACGTTTTGACCTATTTGATATCAGATTTCGCTGTGGCAGCCGAGCGCACGTCATTGCCACAAGTGCGAAAAGCACAATATATAGTCCACAAGCAATTAACTCTCGACTCGACAGTTTTATCGGGCATCTCCACTGGTGAAAAGTCCAGTAAAAGTGTCTCTAACTACTTTTTATGCGTTCGGATTACATGAACTATGTCATGTGAAATAAAAAAGGCTAACAGATTTTTGCTGCAATAAAAGGATTCGTACTTTAGTGTATACTGCTGTTTTACCAAAACGTTCGTTTGTAATTGGTTAGTTAGTTCAGCTTCAATAAATAACGCAAAAATAGGAATGAATATACGAAAACGCCTATAATAATATAGTCGTACATTACCATAATATAAATGGAACATTTGCTCTAGTGGCGACCATGATTACTAAGTTCTAGCGAACTGGTTTTGGCCCGCAGCTTTGCTCATATAAGTGTTCTTTTTCTCGTATAAATTTTTCCTGTGAGCCGCGACTATATCTGTTGTTGAATGTTCATGGGATATGATTTATATATCTTCTAAATCTATTCAATATTATCCTAAATGCTCTTAATATACCAAGAAAGCACCTTCAGAACAATAATGATATCATGATATATCAACTAAATGTGAAATATTAAAATAAAATGGGCAATGTCTCAGTTGCAATAGCTTCAAACTTTGGATAACTAAAAAAAATAAAATGATGAGCTGAAACGAACGTAAGTAGGGCATTCATAAAAATGAAGATACAAATATAAGGAAACTTTTGGAAAATTCGACGTATACTGATTTTGTTAAATTATTTTGGTATAAGTGAAATGTTATAGGTATGTATATATATACAGTATATGTATACATTTTACTCGTTCCTCACGTTTTTATAAGTAAGAGTAAAGTAACAAATATGCTTGCAGTCCAAGTAAATTATAATACCTAATACCGATTTTATTGCAGCCCATTTTACGCTACATTAGATTTTCATGACAAATTCCTTTTTTAGGGTTAAAAAACAAAACCCTTATAGATTCGTCATGACTGTCCGTCTGACTATGTAAATCTAGTACTAAATCAGAGCAACAAAATGCATTGCAATCTTCGTGATCTTGTGACTGGAATTGCGGAGCCATATATTGCATCTTTGCAATCTCTTAGGGTCGTTGAGACGGGGCGGAAGAATTCTTTCCCACTAATGGGCGATAAGTTATCGTCCACTAGTGGGGAAGAATAATATATATTTATATATATATATATCTGCCTATAAGTTAATTTATTTAACTTATCTAATTTAACTTCCTCGGTAGCCTAGTGGTAGCAGGCCACTACTACTACGCTGCGGTCCTGGGTTCGATACCCGGGTAGGGGGTTATCAGAGATAATGGTTTAAAGTCCTTTATTTCTGGTTTAATTGGGATTTTTCCATTTTTGGAAATTTCCCAGTACCTCGAAGTTTGGTAATGTGCCCGGAGATGTCAATAGGCTTGCCACCTGTTATATGGGTCAAAAAAGCGAATCGTGGGTGTTTGCATGTATGCTTGAATGCATACATTTACCTATGCCTACCCCTTCGGGGGTTACAGGCGTGAAGCAACGTTTATAATTTAACTTTTATTTTAACTTTTTATTTCAACTAATAGGTATAATTTAACTTTTCGTACTTAAATTTGTTGTCGTGGATCATAATTTATATAATGACTAACAAGGAAGAGCAGGGCCTCTTAGCACAGGTATTGTATACTTAAAAGGAGTCTCTTGCCACAGCTTAATTGTAGAAATATTTGATCTACAGAATAAAGATTTATTTATTTATTAATGGTTGTATTTGGCACTTATTTGTAAAAATATATCGCAGTTATCTGTACACAACCAGATATCATGGAACTTCTTCATGATGTCTGGTTGATATCAACTAATGTTTTCTAGTTGCCCTTGCTTTCATAAACGGGCCGAAATGACAAAATAAAATGGTAAGTCTAGCCTGATCAAAACCGATCAATTAGGGGGTCGTTCGCTGATGTAAATGAAGTTAAGATACTAAAAAACCTTTCTTTTGTTTGTCAGGTATCATGGATCCGCAAGCGGGACCTGCACATACTGACAGTTGGGGTGCACACATACAGCAGCGACGCGCGCTTCGCGGCACTACATACAGATGGCTCTGATGAGTGGACGCTCAGGGTGGCGCATGCGCAACCTCGGGACTCCGGCGCTTATGAATGCCAAGTGTCGACTGAACCGAAAATAAGTCTGTCTTTTCGACTTACTGTTGTTGGTGAGTACACTTGGCAATAAGTAATATTTAACGCTAGGTACACATAGAATCGGAACACTGAACACTACTATCTGATGACATATCGATTAGGTAATGCAATGGTGCCTGCGCCCTAAATCACTGGAACTCTAGCATGATTAGTAGAAAAAAATGTCTCAAAACGTATGATAGATGACACTTTTTTTTACGCCCGCGAGCTCCGTCACTGGAGCTCTGCCAGTAGTAAACTTTGATGAAAAGTGTTTAACGTCACCTACGCACATTTACAATATCTACCAAAAGAATTGTCAAGGCGCTGCTTACCTGTTTATATCGCCAATATACCACATACAATACACTTCCTCAGTAGCCTAGTGGTAGCAGACCGCTACTACTACGGTGAGGTCCTGGATGGGGCTATTAGAGATATTGGTGTAAAGTCCTTTATCTCTAGTTCTATTGGGATTTTTCCATTTTCTGTACATTCTGGAAATCATGGGTGTTTGCATATATGCTTAAATGCATGAAATGCTCTGCCTTCACCTTCGGGGATTCCAGGCGTGAAGTTACGTGTTTTTATACAAATATTTTATAAATTTTTAAACATACGTGTGTTTGGCTACGCTTTTTGTGAAAAATTACACTAATATTGTTTTATGTGGTTAATTCAATGGGCGACGAACTTAGTGATAAACGCAAATCTTCTCCGTCTGAAATAAATAAATATCACATTATTCTTAAACTTAGTGAAACCGGAACATAGGGCGGTTGTATATATTTCAACCACACCAATGTAGTTGAAATGTAAATACATTGTAAACCTTAATGTAAATCAGCGAGAAAATACTAGTAAATAATAGCACCAGACATAATATTTAGCAAACGACCGGTAATAAAATATAACCTAACCAATTTTCATAAATAGATATCATTCATATACAAATACAAATCGCTACAAATTTAGAAACCAATATTTGAACGAATATAAATATGTTTTGTCAGTTTCAAATAATATTATCTACAAATCACTAAATCCGGATGACACGTGGGTGAAAATCTATTGCATAAAATTTGCTACTACTCGTATAAGTTTTGACGTCCCTAAATTCGAGGCTTCTAATTTCGAGTTGCAACAGTATTTTCTTTTTAATGTTATGGAAGTGGCAAATCCATTGAGTAGTATCAAAGTTATAAATATAAACCAGACAGACAGACAGACAAAAATTCCTTTTTTTTTTTTTGTTTCCGTAACTCTTTTTTAAACGCCCTCTATCAGTTTTCTGGAAAAATAATTAAAGTACAGACACTGGATTTTAACTCTTATCTTCTTTTCTTTACGTCTTATTATAATAGCTAAGTATTGATTGTATTATAATTATTGCAACTCATGAAACTGATTTTATATACTTACTACGTGGCTGTGTTCTTGGCCACTAAATAGCCTGTACTAAAGCATAAAATTTACCGGTTGCCTTCAAAACTAATATCTCCAGATAAAAAATATAGGTCCATTTACTCTTCACTCTCCGTATTTACTAAGCGAATATACCAAAAAAAATCTTTTACCTAAAAAGACATAATTTTTCAATTAACAGCAAAATCGCTTATCGAAACTTAATTTTAAACTTGCCGCACAAACAGAAACTTTTTACTGGTGGTAGAGCTCCAGTGACGGAGCTCGCGGGCGTAGGCACCACCGCATTACCTAATATACTTGCCGCTAAATGGTAGTGTTCAGCACTATCGTGTTCCGGTCAGGTGGTAATGTACGGCCCTGTAATTTCCGGCACAGAGGCGTAACACCTTAGGCCTCAGGAGTGGTAACGCATCTGCATTTTGACCTTAGTCTTTGTGTGGGTGTCTATAGGCTGCAGTCATCACTTAACATCAACGTGAACTGCATGCTTGTTTACCACTTCCATTAAATAAAAAAAAAAAAAAAAAAAAAAAGAAAGAGATTTTGTTCTTCTTTATGTGCATTTGGTAGACATAACATCTATTTGGAAAGGCAGAATGGTTTTACACAAAAACTCGTTTGCACCGCCGCGACATTTGAGTAAAACACTCAAGGGACAACTTTAACGGGCGCTTACGACCTCGGCAACTTTATCTTTTCTCTGTCACTTATCTATTTCTACCCTACCGACATTATGAGAACGTGTTTCCATTTGAATTGCATGCATGTAGTACCAACACCGTACTCATGATAGTTTTCAATCGAGAAACATAGCGATTGTGGCAGACAAGCGTGCAGTTCATTAAAACTAGGTACTGCAGCATAATAATATACTGCAGTATGATTACTGCACGGTTTTTACCGGACAGAAGTGATCTTCTGTCCGGTAAAAACTGGGGATCAAAATGTAAATGCATTGCCACATCATTTTTTTTATAAAAAAAAAATACTAAGTGCTGTCAAAGAACCTCCTCCTTTTTTGAAGTCGTTTAAATTATTTTTTTTCAGTACAGCTACGTAACTACCTCAGTAATTACATGTCCAATGATAACCTAATTACTGAAAGTAATTCATGTGTACTTAACTCGCCCTTTCTTGGGTTATTTCTGCGACCAAATACAAAATATCACTCAATTTTAACCTCGTCGCTAGGTTACTTGTTTGGTCGCCGGCACCGTGTTAAAGCTGACGATACCTTCTCCAACTAGTGCAATGTCACTGCCGGTGTACCAGGTGGCGTGTTGTCTCCCTTCCTTTTTTCCATCTTTATCAATTCTATCACGCATAATTTATCTTCTCTCTACCACCTTTATGCTGACGATCTACAGATTTATTATCAATCTAACGTTAATGACTTACCTTTGGCCATCAAGGCTGTCAATGATGATCTCGTAACAATTTCCGAATGGTGTCAAGCTTTTGACTTGCAGGTCAGTCCTGGTAAAAGCCAGACAATCTTCATTGGCAGCTCTCGTTTTATTTCCAAAATTGATTATGCTAATTTACCACCCATACAGTTTGAAGGTGCTACTATTAATTATGCAAATGAAGTACGTAATTTGGGAATAATCTTTGACCGCACAATGTCATGGGCTCCACAAATTAGCGAGGTAAGCAGGAAGACGTTTGCGGCTTTTGGTTCGTTAAGAAGACTGCAGTATTTCTAACACACTGCCACTAAGGTTGCGCTAGCTAGATCTATTCTTTTCCCCATTTTAGATTACGCTGACATATGCTATCTTGACCTTACACAAGAGTAACTAAATAAACTTGAGCGCCTTCAAAATCTTTGTATCCAGTTCGTATTTGGTCTACGAAAATACGATCATGTTTCAGAATTTCGCGAACAACTCAAGTGGTTACCAATCCGCCTCCGCAGGAATGCACATATTCTTTCATTTCTTTACTGTCTACTATTTCATCCACAGACCCCACCTCATCTTAAAGAACGTTTCCATTGGCTCGGCCTAACCCATCCTCTCTACCTTCGCTCTTCCGTAAATCTTATTCTTAAAATTCCTTTACATAGTTCATCTTTTGTGTCAAACTCCTTTACTGTAGAAGCCACACGTCTATGGAATTCCTTACCCTTAAATATTCGGCAAGCCCAAACTCTTGAGACGTTTAAAAATCGCCTAAAAAGTTTTTACTACACAAAAAATTAGTAGTTGTTGTCAAGTCTTGTAGATATGCACTCATATATAATGCTTTATTTATTTGGAATTATTATTATTTTATGTATTATTGCATATATATTATTGTATATATTATTATGTTATTCTATATATTATTAAGTACCTGTATTTATTTAATTATAGTAGATATTTTATGATATATGGTATTGATATTGTTATGTGTCTATTTATGTGTAAATCTTTATTATTATTATTATTTATTTACTGTTCTACATTTTGATCTGTACACCCCTAACCTACTCTTTTAAATCTTTTCCTCTACCCAAAGGTTGTCTGGTAGAGATCGCTCATCTAGCGATAAGGCCGCCTCTTGTATACTTTGTAACTCTATTGTGTATTTCTTTGTATTCTTTACTGGTGTACAATAAAGTGTATTGTTGTTGTTGTTGTTGTTATCTATTCTAATTTATATATTTTCGTTGTTATAAAAAAATTTTGCCCAATTTGTGCCGGTGTTTTTCACAGCCAAATGACGTTACGAAACTAGATCCAAAACTTTTCTAGCCCAACAAATAGAGAGAAATATCGAAATTTTGTTAAGTGCATTTGGAAAAGCAGAATCGTTTTATATAAAAACTCGTTTACTCCACCGCGACATTTAAGTAAAGCACTCTAGGGACAAGTTTAACGGGCGCTTACGACGTAGGCAACTTTAACTTTTCTCCATCATACATGTATTACCTACATTATAAGACCGTGTGTCTATTTGAACTGCATGCTTATAATACCTACAAGGTTGTTCTTGTGGCTGTGTAAAAACTGGTTCTTGTCTTCTTAGGCAAGAACCAATATTTTTTTATATTTTATTTCAATAAATAATTGTCGGCGACACTGATAGGTATTTAAAATAATGGCAACCCATTACTTATACGTCCCACTGCTGGGCACGAGTCTCTCCCGTTTGAATAATATTGCCTAATAAAAATACACTAACTACATATAAACAATGTACCACCTATCTATCCACATTCACTTACAAAGCTCGTACTACATTTCAATAATGTGTTCGAAACTAATTTATAAGTCTGAAAATAAACGGTTTATAAATTGTATTGTATTCACACATTGAAAGCGAACAATAAATGTTTAAAGGAACTTCAACAATGAACTACTAATAAAAAAAAGCAATTGAAGCATTTTAACTATAAGCTTAAAAAACATGCTTGACGTTAAAAAATACAAAAACCATAAAATTTTCAAAATGTGATCTTCAACTTATCAACTAATGTTGCCTTTTGTAACATTGTGTGGCTTTACATATACAACGTGTAACAGAATCAAATGAACAACACGAAACCAGTTTGTTCAGAATCGATAACCGAATCGATTTCAAGATTTTTAATATAGGTAATATTTTGTCCAAAAATTAATTACAATTCAGGAAATTATGGTCACCATACAAACAAAGACGAGACTAACGTGTATCCAAAATAAAATGCTGGTCTCATCACACTTATTAGAACTCGTTTAGACGTGCATTTTATTATAAATAATAATTTAAAAAATAAATAGTGAAAATTAATCTTATTACTAGAAAGTGTTAAATAGGGGTACGCACGTTACGCCGCATCACATTGCGACAGTATGTGTGTGTAAGTAGGTTTGTGTTTTTATGTGCGGCCGTAGTTAAGAGGCAGGGTAAGTATGCATCCCGACAAATTGAGGACAACTTATTTCTTAAATAAAACATATTAAATCCCTGTATAAACATGTGATTTCAGTTCATGTATCATGATTATGGATAACTTAATTATGTAATTGGGGTGTTTGACAGTGTGCATTATTCCCGTTACACGTTGTATGCCTATTAATCTAATTTTCAGATTGCTGTAACCCCCTTTTTTCCGTAATTTTTGTACGTATTTGATGCCTTTGTTTCCTTTTTTTTTCTGTCTAAAATCCTCAAATCAACTGAGCAAGGAGGTATATTACAGTAAACATTGTTGCAGTATCGAGAGCTGAAATCCTCTCCGGGCCGGAGTTGTTTGTGCGGGCGGGCTCCGACATCAACCTGACCTGCATTGCGAGGCACGCGCCAGACCCTCCCAGGTACCTTTTTGTGTTTGCCAACTAAATTCCTCATACCTCACATATTTCATGTAAAATGTTTGCTGGGGCCATGATTACAATATTTTAATTAATTTAACAAATATTTTACTACTATTACACAGAGCGAGGGAAGTTTGAATGGCTAAAGATAGTTTATACGTACTATCTAGTATGTCTCGTACAGTAGAAAAACAACCATTTATTAAAATTATTATTTACACTATAAATACTTTGATAACGCTACCTAAGTAGATCACCTTGCTTTAAAACAATCTTTCCTGTAAAAATAGAGAGGCTGCCCAAAATCTAAATGTTATTATACAGTGCTTTTGATGATTATTGTATTGAAAAGATGAATGTATCGAGTAAGCTGATTTCTGTCACGATTTCAGGGTTAGACCCATAGTAGAAATCGTTCATAGTGATAATAATAATAAATACACTTTATTGCACCCCAAAAGAAAATTCACAAAAAAATACATATCAAACACATGTGTTACAATGGGCGGCCTTATCGCTAGAAGAGCGATTTCTTCCAGGCAACCCAAAAGATAACAGAACATATTTAACATAAAACAGGTAGGGTATGCGTTATTAACTTCAAACTATTAGAACTAGGACAGACATGAAAAACGACAGTAAACAAAGCAAGAAGGATACAAGTACACAATACTAAGGTAGAGAACATAAATAGTAAGACTAAACCTGATGTTTAAATGCTACAATAGTCTGAGCTTGTCTAATTGCAGAGGGCAATGCGATCCATGAGCGTTCAGATTCAACTGAGAAGGATTTGGTGTAGAACTGACTGGAGTGAACGGGAGTGCTCAAATGCAAAACCATTGAGGATCGAAGGGAACGGGAATGAGAGAGAGAGGAAAAAACAAAACAATCTTTTAAATATTTGGGACTGTTAGGATTAGATAACACGCAGTATAAACGAGAAAGTATACGTACATTCCGGCGATGTTGAATGGAGAGCCACTTGAGCTTATTGCGATATTCCGAAACGTGATCATATTTGCGAAGACCAAATATGAATCTTATGAAAACATTTTGAAGGCGCTCAAGTTAATGTAGTTGCTCTTGGGTCAAATTGAGATAGCAAACGTCAGCATAATCAAGTATCGGAAAAAGTAAGGATTGTGCAAGCGCAATTTTAGTAGGAATCGGTAAAAAGTTAAGTAATCTACGCAGAGAAGCTACAGTGGCAAACACCTTCCTGCTAACATCACAAAGCTGAGGAGCCCAAGAGAGATGTTGATCAAACGTTACTCCCAGGTTCTTAACCTTCTCAAGAAACGGTATATGTATGCCATCGAACAGTACCCGAGGTAACTTATCCCAGTCGATTTTACTCACCAGCCTAGAGCTACCAATGATAATAAGTTGAGTTTTCTCGGGATTCACTGTAAGGCCAAAAGATTTGCTCCATGATGAGATGCGATTAAGGTCGTCGTTAATTTCAAAGATAGCATTAGGTAGTTCCTTTAAAGAAGACCTAGTATAAATTTGGAGATCGTCTGCATAGAGATGATAGAGAGAAGATATATGGAGGCAAACAGAATTAATGAAAATAGAAAATAACAGAGGAGACAACACGCCACCTTTAGGCACACCAGCAGGACTAGCACACCAGGTCGAGAAATGTTCTTGAGCCTGTATGCGATGCCGGCGGCCGTACAAGTAATTACGAAACCAGTCAATTGCACACGGGGATATGTTAAGAGAGCGCAGAGTCGCAAGTGAATTTCAAAGTCAACAGCATTAAAAGCATTACTAAAGTCTAACAATGTGAACATGTGACAAGTGATGAATATAACGAACGGTTAAAATTGGGATAGTGATATTAAAAATTATAATGTATAAATCACGTAAAGCAATCCCGATTTCATTCAACAATTTCACACATTACCCTTTGCCCATACATAGAATCCTATACAAATTGATGACTCCGTATACTGGTAATAGGTATACTGATAAACACTATACAATGTTAAGGTTAAGCGAACTACATACTACGCAATGCAACTTATAACTACGAAGTTATGACGAAACACTTATTTATCAAACGACTTCAAAAAAAGAAGGAGGTTCTCAATTTGGGGGAATCTATTTTTTTACGCAATATTGTTAAAAATGACCACTATAGCTACCAGGAATAATAAAACATATAATGTAACTCTTTCTTGTAAAAGCTATTTATATAGCAGGTATGTTATATAGTTACGCTAAAGTTGCTTTTAAAGGTTGCCAGTATACATATTACCTAAGACCCCTTATAGCCTTATAGTAAGTATCATATATCATCGACCCTTCACTACATTCAACGAGGCCGAGACTAGGGATGGCACCCATATTTTGTAATACGGGTGCAGTTTGTTGTGCGAGTGGTATACGTGTACCTTGTGTCTTTATACTTTTATGGCAGCAATAAAATGCTCAAAATATTTTATCGTATTGATTTTGAAACATATATGAAAAAAAAAACGCACATTTTTGATTACATGAAACAAGTAGTTGATTATAATTTATTAATCCTCAAAAATTATGACATTCTTTATTCACAGATAGAATGTATAATATGTTCGATTTTTACAAAGGTGTCAGCCCTATTAAACCCCATATATCACGAATACTGGACTAATATCCACAAGGTCTATTACCTTTGATATCATCAATACATTATTAAGGTTATTACGGTGCGTTTGACTACTATTCATCAGGTATATGTGCTTCCAATGAAGTCAAGCTAATATATCAGGTTGTTATTATATTACTACACACTCCATCCATAACAGGAATAGGCAACGTATTAACTATTAATATAACGTTCATACATGTGACAAATAAATAAAAAAAATATACATGTTTACCAGGTATTATATATTACTCGTATATGGCAGCCCCACACTGGGTAAAAATCTGTTAAGGTAATGTTAAGCGGTATATGTGTTGTTATATATTATTATTTATTATTATTAATAAAGATCATACAAAACGACTCGAATCACGGATCGTCACACATCGCTAAAATAAACGGTTAGTCGAAAATTACTTAGGCTTTTCTGGATTCTAGCTTTTAGATAGGAGTCTTCGAAGAGTACTTTCTAGATAGGTACCTAATGTTAAACTACTTTGTACTAACAGTTACTTACTAATCGTTTTGTGTATTAATTAATAGTACTCTGTTAATTAAATTCTGTAGGTTTCGGATGAGTTCTTTTTTTTATATAAAGAAAGTGGCAAACAAGCATACAGTTCACATTGATGTTAAGTGATGATTGCAGCCTATAGACACCCACACAAAGACCAAGGTCGAAATGTAGATGCGTTACCACTCCTGAGGCCTAAGGTGTTATGCCTCTGTGCTGGAAATTACAGGGCCGTACATTACCACCTGACCGGAACACGATAGTGCTGAACACTACCATTTAGCGGCAAGTATATTACGTAATGCGGTGGTTCCTACGCCCGCGAGCTCCGTCAGTAGAGCTCTACCAAAATTATATGGCAGCCCACTACAAAGTTTTACTTAGACTTTTCTCGATTCTAGCTTATAGATAGCAGTCTTCGAAAAGTACTCTCTATAGATATACCTAATGCTTTACTACTAACAGTAACTGGCAGTATTCTGTATTAATGAACAGTATTCTGTTAATTAAATTATGTAGGTTTTTTACTATGAAATCATCAGATAGCCTAGTTAGCTTACGTTGCATCACTATTATAATTTAGCGAAGTGATAATAAAGCTTAAAATATTGTTAAATAAACCAATTCCGCTAAAAGCGCTGCTTCTACCTGATCAAATATTGTTCAGCAGATATTTTATTCGCGTTGATTGTATAATCCTAATATTACAAAGACATTTTTTTATTTAAAATGCAGAATTTGGCGTGTTATCAAAAAAGTGGTTCATGAAACACATTTAAGGGGTATTTTTACTCATCACTTTGAACAACTATGATATTACCAAAAAATTAACGGCCCTTAACATTATACTACATACGGTGATGACCATTCAGTATACTGTAAATTATTTTATTCCACTTCAGAGGTGGTCTTATTGTACCTTTTTAACCAATTTTAACCCTTCTATCGCAGTTTCATCTACTGGTACCGCGGGGCACACGTGGTGAACTACGCGCAACGCGGCGGCATCAGTGTGGAGACAGAGCAGCGCACGCGCACTAGTCGATTACTCATTGCACGAGCATCGCCGAGGGACTCGGGCAACTATACCTGCGCACCCAGCAGTTCTGGCAAGGATCTTTTATTGATATTTTATTTCTGATCTATCTACTTGTGCTGCCGCACGAGAAGTCTGATGGCACGCAGATCTTTGACAGACTCGTGACTCGAAGTACACTTGCATGGATAACAACTAGATGTGTTAGTAGTAACTAGTTATGGATTATTAATTTTGTTGCGGGATCAGTGTAGAGAAGGGTAAGTAATGTTATATAAGTTTTAGCGCACACACACTAATCGGCCACTGATTGCGCGCTGCATCGCCGTGGAACTCTGGATAGCAAGGATCTTTTATTAATATTCTGTTACTGATTTATCAGCTGGTAGTGTACGCACATCTGCAGCCTGATTGTACGCGCATTGATAGACTCAGGGAACTCTGGTAAGTAGCTACAAGTAATGTTGTACTTAGAGGAATCAGTGTGGAGAAGGACAACCTTGGGTTTAAGGCATTATCGTAGAGACAAAGCAAAAGCCGTGTTCTAGATGACTGTTGGTAACATGTGCATTACTAAGGGACTCGGGTATATATAAGAGTGTGCTCAGCATCTCTGGCAAGAATGTTTTATTCAAAGTTTATCATCGTTTTATCTTCTGGTACACACAAACACCAGCTGCCTAGTTGGACTAGTTGCACGCGCATCATTGATGAACAAGAGCAAGTAGTAATATGTCCAAATGGGGCTTTTCTTCTAGACCAGAATGCGACTGCGGTGCTCCGATACAAGATATGACGCATCTTCTTTCTTGCCCATTGTACCCACCCTGACAGCTGCACAAGCAAAGACTTGATGAAGGCAACGGACTCGGCTATTGCGTTGTCATGTTTTTATCGGGATCAATATAATACATAAAATAATAAAATTGGCCATTGACACGAGAAAAAGAAGAAGAATGGTAATCATGTTGTTGGGGATCAATGTGGGGGAACAGAGCACGGCAATCAGCCAGTTTCTTGATAGTACCTATCCACATGATCTTAACATCTGTGCTATGCAGAGAACGATTTTTTCACGCGTTTTTTCGCGACGTGCTTCAGACGCGCTATGACAGCGCGTTAGCATAACTCACCTCTTCACCCGATTTCTTACAAGTCGGTCACGAGCAAACAAAACGCACCAGGAACGTGAGATCTCATCATACATTCCCGGCGCGTTTCAAAATTCTAGTCAAAACCGCAATTGCAAGTAAACTGTCCTTTTCAAGCTTAGCACAGGTAACGTGCGATCTTGAAATGCTTATTGACAACGCGTGAAAAACGATATGGTTATACTACATAAATATCGTGATCCGATGCATTAACGACTAGATTACTACAACAAAACAAACGAAACTAAACGATTAATTTTTAATCTCCATTCTCTATTTAGCTGCAGTAGGTACACTTGGTTTGTTTCACATTTTCATTCGTATGCTACCAGCAAATGTTTACAAGTGAAAGTTAATCTTCATGCTGATCTTTCCGTATTCCCAAACGTTGCGCAGTTGATTAAAATCAAACAATGTTTACTAACTTTATTTGTCTTTTTAATTAGATTCGGCGTCGGTGGTGGTACACGTGGTGAGCGGCGAGCGACCGGCCGCTATGCAAAGCTCCGCCATAAAAACACCTCCTCCAACCCACACCATAATCCTCTCAATTATTTTAAATCTAAGTAAATTTACCAGCGATGCCGTGCTTCACATCTTTAGCGCTTTCCACTCTCTCAAAGTCAAACTGAAAATCCCTACCCATAATCACAACCCATTAATTGTCAGATGACCTGAAATCGTAGCGTAAAGCATAAAATGCATAACGTTTAGACTAAATACTGATAAAGAAACGAATTATTATTATAATCCTTTTTTAGTCTGACATGTTCCCACCCGATTTGATGTATAAATTGAAGGAGCACTTTGTGTTTAATTGTGTTACAAGCTTTTTATGGTCCATAATGTTCTGTAGCATAGGTACATTCATATCGAAGCTTTTAAGCCGCATGACCCTTTAACGGTAGGTACCTGATATAATTAATTACGTAAATTACAGCACACTAAACAATACACAAAAGGCTCCTTCTTATACAATAGAATATTCAGAAGGTTGTGTGAAAATGTAAAAATCAATACATACTCAAATGATTCCTTAGTATAACTACGCATTGCAATTTTAATTAAAATATATCAATTTAGTTGTAAGTACTTAAGTATGACATTAAGATCCGACGTGTGCGCCAAAATATTAAATTATGATATTAGATTTGCCTAAAGATTGGTAAACATTGTACAGATAGATGCACACATTTTCAAAGATAAATTATCAGCTCTTTTGTTTATCAGTCATCAGTAGTCATTTCATAGATCTCATTAGTATTATTTAATTAATTATATGTATAAATAACTGTACATACCTAATATTATGAAATATAGAATTTGTATACTTACCTGCATATTCAGGACTACGCATATATTCATATAGATGACTCAAAAATTATGGCAGCGTACAAAGTACAGTATGATATACTTGCTTATAATAATATTTTATATGTGTTTTTATATTATTTCGCATTAACACATGCTTGTGAAAATATACTTTTATAAAGAAAACTAAAAAAGAAAAGTTTGACTTCAGGCGAGACTCGAACTCCTAGGACTTCGGTAGCTCAGTTGGAAGAGCGGCTGGACTAGATTCCCAGTGGCCGCGAGTTCGAGTCTCGCCTGAAGTCAAAATTTTCTTTCCATTTTTTTTTATAAAAAAATATATTATATTGCAATTTAGTACAATTTAAATATTGATGTACATATTTTCATATATCATATCATATTGCAAATTACATCTGTAATCTTTGAAAATAAGACAGCAGCTTTAAAAGGTTAAAGAATAAATGATAGAAATATGTATATCTGACTTTCATTAAGCAAAATAGAAACCAATTTGGTCGGTGTAAAATAAAAAACACATTTATTTTGATTTAAAAGGTACAAGGAACCTAATTATTATATTCACTGAACTGCTTAAATCAAATTGATATTAGACAAGCGTATATCACTTTATCACTATTATTTTGACAAAAATTATGAATTATGTCTTATTTGATGGTGAGTTTTTAAATGACTACCTATATATAGAGCAAGAAACCGATAGACAACTTTTTGATCAACGCTTCAAACTTATAAAATATGAGTTACAATGCGACCCCTGCTCATATATTTTCCACTTTCATTTTTTTAAATATTTTTAACAAGAACTTTAGAGTAAACATTATGCTTTAGTTATTGTTCCTAGGTCTGAACAATAACTTTTTGGTCGGCTGTCAAAGATTGTTGTTTAATATTTACTGTACTCATAAGGGCTCAATCACATGAAATCATTTTTTTTTCTACAATCCGTCAATTCCGTCAATGTCGGAGCCCATGTGATAGAGCCCTAAGATTGTGTCTACTTTATGTATGTTAACACAATATTATTTTTAATCTAGAACCATGTTATCCACTTGTTATCACTGCAAATGCTTACCTACGCATATTCGCATATAAATAAAAACTGCTATTAAAACTGAGTGTATTAAATATAACGTGAATCATCATGTAATGTATTTTAATATACCTTCACGCTTGTATTTCTTGGAAAGGATAGAACGAGACTATCTAAATCAGAATCAGCCAATTGTAATGTGTTATCGAGTTGACATGATTGTATTATCGAATTGTTTTCCCGCAGTAAAATTATTTTGCCTTGATAGTATAATCAATCTATAGTATTCTTTTTTTATGCCGTAGCACACGGCAACTCTTATGTTTGGAAAATACTATTGAATGCTATTCGTTCTGCCGCGGGAAAGCAACCACCGTTTATATTGAAATTTACTCAAACAATACATTATGACGATATATAAAGGCAATGTTAAAGGCATAACATTAGCATACCTCCCGGTAGAAATCAACAGTAACAAAAGGTTGTAATATCACCTCTACTATTTCCCACACCCTCGTCAACTATAGAACAAAGTTGTCATGCCCCCCGCGGCTGTGGATAGAAATGCAAAATTTGCATATTTTCTAGTCTTTCAAAGTACGTAACCTACCTATAACCGGACGTTAAAAGCTAAACAAACTGTTATCGTTTTGCTTATTTTTCATTCGTTAACATACAAATATGTCTTGACTTCAACGCAGGAGTAATTTAATTATAAATTTTACCCACCTATGATTTGATGAACATGATTAGGTAACACGTAAATTACTGTACAAATTCGATGAATTGGTTTCAAGTGTCAATAAAATTGTACTAAATTCAATTCACATAAAATTCCATGTATAAAAAACAACAAAAAAAAAATAGTAGTACTTTAATCAGGAATCAGTAGAAAGTAGTAATAAATCAAAGATGTCGTAGACTTCCATAAAAAATATTTTTCGCATTTAAAATCAGTTTATCAGACGGTCAAGTAGGCAATACATATTTTTTATATAATTTTAAGGTTTTTGTACAAAAGATTTATATTTAAAAATAGTATCTACACGCTTTTACATTTTAAAACATTCGTTTTTTTACCTGTTATGCCTACTATTACTACTACTTTGTCCATGTACTTTAATTTGACACAAATTAACTACCTACATTATTCCTTAAATTTCCACATTTTTTACGAGTACTTTTAATTTAAATGAGATTTACTGGGTAGAAATTAAGCCGTAAAAACTTTACAAACGTTACCAGAGACAAATATTAACTTTACCATTTAAAATACTTTACAGATTTTTTATAATATACAAAATGTACGTAAATAACATAAAATGGGTTCGTAAAATCGAAGATGTTTGTTTCTCGACATCCTCTTTTAGTCATATTTCTTAACATAGCAGTTACAAAGCGTTAAGATGTGTTTTAGTCTTCGACAATAAAAGGTTTTATTTTAGAAAATCTTCACTTCAAGTAAGAACTTAAAGTCTAATAATAGTCCAATAATGGAGCCTGAATATAACTAACTGACAAAAACTGTACCCGATGGCGCACTATTGTCAGAGAAAAGTGTTCTGTGGAGGGAGTCTTCACCCTCAGTAGTGGGGAAAACGACGCAAGGAGGAGGAGAATATAACTATTGTCAAGTTATGCACTGGCAGGCGCAGACGGCAGTTTGATTGGCATTTCAACACACATTGCCTAATGTAATGATAATTTCATCAAACGTCCCAACTGTCGTCTAGTGCAGCTTCGAAAATTTTCCATTTGGATAAGTCAATAATATAATATATTTCTACCAAACTGCATTGCGTCATTTTGATGAAAAATCATTATGTTCTCACATGCTAATGTATCCATACACCAATGGGGCGGTTCAGTAAAAGACGATTGCACTGGTTGATGGTTAGATTTATTATCTTTATAACTTAATGATAATTACATGATATGAGAGTGTGTGCGTATGTGACGCAGCACATACTACACACTCACGAGCCAGTTACGTTCTTTCCCATGTAAGAAATACACGGTAAGTCTGTTGATTACTCCGGGCACATTACCAGACTTCAAAGCTGACACTAGGAAACCTCCAAAAAATTGGAAAAATTGGAATAACACTTACCCAGACCCGGGAATCAAATCAAGGATCCGTCGTAGCAGTATTGGAGTAATTTTCAATCATTGCTTAAACCAATAAATTGTGATTAATATGTCAGCAACATGACAAACCTTTTTCCATTAATTAAACCTGCAGTTTATACAAAACGAATTACTTTGTAAATCGTTTGACTGGCGCTTTGCGGGGATGAATTGTCAAATTGTGGCTTGAATACAACACACGTTTCTCATTTGGTCCATGTTTCCGTAACTTACCATTGATTTCATAACCTATTATCAATTTTGAGTAGGTAAACATTATATTTATTGCAACTACCTATTTCCTATATTAATGACCATGTGTTTTATAGTATTTAATAGTACATAAATTTCTGCTCTTTAGTGTATTTTTAATTTTAGGTTAAAGTTTGAAGAGAGTTTGAATTCTGAGAAAAGATATAGGATAGGTACTTTTGTCGCCAATAACAAAAGTCAAAGTAATTCGGTCTGTCCGTGTGTTACGCCAAATTCCTGATCCCTATCCCTATATATCCCTATCTTTATATCCAAACCAAATACAACGCGTACGAAGCTGTGGGGAACGGCTAGTGGGTAGTCTAATATTGCAAAAATATGCTCCTAAAACATGTTCCGCCGTAGCCATGTAAGTTTACACTAGATTTAACTGCGATAAATGGCTATGCCTAGGCAGACTTTTGTACTAATATTTTAGAGCGACCAAATATATTGTCTATCCTCCGGACGAATACATAAAATATGGAGCTAACAAATTTCTGAATGCGCATTAAATATTTAGGATTTACTGCATACGCTTCGTTTCTCTTCATTCAATGAAACAAATCGTTTTTTTTTTTGTTTGGAAAACGTTATTGTTTTATACTATTTGTGTGTGAATATTCATTCATTGTGGTCCTTTTCATTTATATAATAAAACAATCACAATTTAAATATGTTTTTATACACTAACGTTGAAGGTTGATCATTTGATACTTGAATATTATGGTTATGGTTCACTAAAATAAATAGAATATACCTATGTAAATATTTTATCTAAACTCTATGAGAGGTTGACTTGAGAAACATTTGTCTTTTGTTTATATTAAAACACTTCACATTCAATGGCAGACAGGAAACTTTACTTTACTTTAAAAGTGACTATCAATTAAATAATTCACATATTCAAAACAATATTACTTTGCCATTATAATGATAGGTAGTTCACACAATGGTTCATACATTATATGTTGCATTACCAGTTTCATTTGATGTAATATTTGGATTCCTTTTAATAGTTTACATGGTACGATTCTAATGTTCATATTTATTTATAACTTAAATATATTAAAATGACTCTACATATATAACATCACACAGCAGATTTAAATTCTGTTATGATTAGACTTATTTTTTTATTAAATTTCAATGAGTTTATTATTATTTCTTTTTAATGTAACTATAATATCATTAATATTCAAGTAATGCTGCCATTACACAATTGAAATTGAATTAAATGCACAAACGTTAAGCATGAATTTATAAACAATAAAAAATAAAATAAAATACGCTTACACACACAGCCCCACAGTAGGTATAAACCTGTGTCGTGGGTACCGTTGTACACATACAACACATACACAAACACCCAGACCCGAAACAAATATCTGTAGGCCATACAAATATTTGTCGCGGTGCGGGGATCGAACCCGCGACCTTTCGAATCAAACGGTCATTTCACACCGCCGGACTAACTGGGTCGTCAAAAATTTATGAATTGTTAACATATAGTAACACAATACCGAAACAAGAACCGGTGAAAATATGTTAATACTAAGATATTTGAATTTATAAAAAGTTTCGTGCACAGTGTGTTAATATTTTTCTGCGCGTTATACTGAACATGAGTGGAATTTCATTAAACGCGTGCTCAGCACTTTTCAACAGAAATATGTTCAACGTTTGATCATACTTCATTATTAATTATATCTCATTAATCCCCTAATTTCATCGTGTTTACATCAAAAATGTTACATGTATTAGAATCAGAATCAGAATCAGAATCAGAAACTCATTTATTCATTTAGGGTGACAGGCACCTCTTATGACACGTCAAAAACAAACAAAATAAATTAAAGCGAATAACAATTGATATACATGTCAAACAAGATAAAAAATATATGTAAAGTCAAGAATATCACTAAGATAAAACTAAATGTCATAAACTAATGTAAAAAGTATATCAGTAAAATGTCTCTTTTCCCCTTTACTGGATAACATACGTTATTTTACGTTGCAATAACAGTCCGCGGTGAGGATGATGGGTAATTATATTTTTGGGGTACCTGTTAAGCCGCAAAAAGTGGAGTAGGTAATATTTTAATTTCGCTGCATTAAGCAGTTATCTAACTTGAAATATCAATTTTAAGATTTTATGTTTTTTCTTCACAAAAGGTATCCTTGCGCTTGAAACTGTATCGCTAAGAGGGTCTAAATTTTATGATTATTAGCCTGAGTCGCACCAAGATATTTGTTAAAGTAAGTCTGGGTTGCACCACGATATTTGTTAAAGTCAAAGTTATTGTAACATCCTTCTCTAACTTGAACAGATTTCTTTAAGTTAGAGAAGGATGTCTCTGATTCTGATATCGTGGTGTAACCTAGGCTTAAAGTCATTGTAACATTTCACATCCTTCTCTAACTTGAACAGATTTCTTTTAGTTAGAGAAGGATGTCTCTGATTCTGATATCGTGGTGTAACCTAGGCTTGAAGTAATTGTAATAATGTGTAACAGTAACTTTAACTTTAACCAATATCTTGGTGCAACCCAAGCTTAAAGTTTTTAGTAAATTTTATTTTTTTTACCGTCTAAATAGTGCTGTTATTGTTGTGTGGGAATCCCCTTTCCATAAAATCCTTTCCATATATGCAAGCGTGATCGTATATTAAGTAACATACATGTACCTGTGTATAATCATTACATTATTTACTACCACCATCCCAGCCTTCGTACTGTAAATATCTCGTAATTTTTTTGTAATGTAAGATAATAGAAGTCAATATTAAATACCTGTCATATGTTACCCAACCCGATAAGAAAAATATGTATCTACTTAATACATACTTTAGTTCTGAACTGTGAATACATTTTGTAAATAAAGATGTTTTACGTGTTATTTGTGATTCTATTTTATACCTTAACATTGCCAATTAAGTTTTAACAATCTTTTCTTATTTTTAATGGTATTAGAGCTCCAGTGGCTTGTGGGCGTAGGCACAACCGCATTACCTAATGTACTTGCCGCTGAATTATAGTGATCAGCGCTGTCGTGTTCAGGTCGAGCATACTCGTACAGTTGACATTGGTAAAGGTAAGTGACCCCAAGAGTGGTAGTAAAAAATGTGTAAAAAATGTTAATTGTAAGTGAATTGGAGCCTATAAACTTAAGTATATACAAAAACCAGTGATATCCATGCAGATGCGTCGCCGCTCCTGAGGAGTTGTTATGCCTGTGTGCCATTTCTGATATATACAATATATACAATTCTGATATATATTGGTAGAGTTCCAGTGACGGAGCTCGCGGGCGTAGGCACCACCGCATTACCTAATATACTTGCCGTTAAATGGTAGTGTTCAGCACTATCGTGTTCCGGTCAGGTGGTAATGTACGGCTCTGTAATTTCCGGCACAGAGGCATAACACCTAATGCCTCAGGAGTGGCAGCGCATTTGCATTTTGACCTCTGGTCATTGTGTGGGTGTCTATAGGCTGCAGTCATCACTTAATATTTATGTGAACTGCATGCTTGTTTGCCACTTCCATTACATGAAAATGTTCTATGACTTTTTATCTCCTCGTCCTTCCTGGTGATGGTATATAGGCTTGCAATCATTTATATGGGATTCAAAAAGCGTAACTTGGATTTTCCATACATGCCAGTAGGTACTTATTTACTTCTGCCTACTGGCTACCACTTCAGGTAGTAGGTAGGTACAGGCCTCAAATTAAAACTCACGCACAAATCAAAGTGCGTGTATTCGTCTGAGTGATAACTCCAAACTATCGAAGAATACAGGTCACCAAGCAAATTATTTAAATCAAATGTAGGTATAGGTCGCGCTACGTAAAAAGAACGCTGGTGGTCAAGCTCGCGTCATGTGTTTTTATTTCATTTTATGTTATTCTATGTAATATAGTTTTCAATCTGCCTACCAATACACGAAACCGCAAGCGAAAGCTAGATCAAAAATAAACCAATAGGGCTAGTACTTTCGTGCGCGAGTGTACCGATGCGCGAACACATCCCTTCTACTTTCTTCCAGCGTTCTTTTTACGTGGCGCGACCTATAATCTAAGTAGTTTGTATTAAAGTTTAATATTCACAAGACTCATCCAAAAACCTCAACATCGGTTAGTTACAAGGTCGTCGTAGGAATATCGTGTCGCGTTTAGTAAAACTTTGTTATGGAAGTTGTCTTCAACAGCAAAAGTAATTAAGTGGTTCATATAATTACTTTGGCTGGTTCAGACAACTTGAATAATAAAAATGTCTAAACTTCACTTTTAATTATTGTTAAAACAAGATTGCTTGGTTTAGGAGGATGTCATTCATATTGTGTTGATAAGTATTTAAACTGTAAAACGATAATCTATATATATAAAAATCTATTGCTGTTCGTTTGTCTAAAACTCAAGAACGGCTGGACCGATTTGGCTTATTTTGGTTTTGAATGATTTTTGTTGAAGTCCAGGGAAGGTTTAAAAGGTAAGAAAATATAAAGAAATTGAAGAGAAATAGTAAAAACTCGGAGTTTCTCTGCGAGACCGAATCAGAAATGAGGAGATCCTCATGAGAACTAAAGTTACCGACATAGCTCACCGAATAGCGAGACTCAAGTGGCAGTGGCCAGGGCACATAGCTCGAAGAACTGACGGCCGTTGGGGCAGAGCAGTTCTCGAGTGGCGACCGCGTACCGGAAAGCGAAGCGTAGGCAGGCCCCCCACAAGATGGACCGACGATCTGGTGAAGGTCGCGGGCAATCGCTGGATGAGGGCGGCCCAGGACCGTTCGTTGTGGCACTCTTTGGGGGAGGCCTTTGTTCAGCAGTGGACGTCTATTGGCTGAAATGATGAGTAAAAACCACAATTTTATTTTCCCATACAAATAGTCCGTATCTATCAAACCTTTGACACATTATTTCTTTCTGAGGCAATACGAAGTTTGTCGGGTCAGCTAGTTGATTTATATATAAATACGTAGCCTAACATTACAACTGCCTCAGAAGTCGAGTGGTAGCAGGCCACTACTGGTATGCTGGGGTTCGATTCCCGAGGTGGTGGTTACCAGAGATCTAATCATTTATCTCTGGTTTTATTGGGATTTTTCCGTTTTCTGAATGTTTCTCAGTATCTCCGAGTTTGGTAATATGCATAAAATGTCAACAGGCCAGGCCCCCTGTAAGATGGGCTAAAACGTAACCGGTGAATCGTGGTTGTTTGCATGTATGCTTGAATGGTAATGCGGTGGTGCCTACGCCCGCGAGCTCCGTCACTGCAACTCTACCACCAGTAAAAAGTGAGTGAACTTTAGAATTTAATTATAATATTTTTGTACTATTTATTTTTTGCAATAACACATTTTTTTTTAATGTAATGGAAGTGGCAAACAAGCATGCAGTTCACATTGTTTAAGCGATGACTGCAGCCTATAGACACCCACACAAAGACCAAGGTCAAAATGCAGATGCGTTACCACTCCTGAGGCCTAAGGTGTAATACCTCTGTGCCGGAAATAACAGAGCCGTACATTACCACTTGACTGGAACACGATAGTGCTGAACACTACCATTTAGCGGCAAGTATATTAGGTAATGCGGTGGTGCCTACGCCCGCGATCTCCGTCACTGCAGCTCTACCACCAGTAAAAAGTGAGTGAACTTTAGAAATTAAAGAAAAAAAGGAAAGCAAAATTTGACGCATCGGTCTGGGACTTCGGTAGCTTAGTGGTAAAGCGGCTGGACTGGTTACCCTGAGGTCGCAGGTTCGAATCCTGCCCGAAGTCAAATTTTTCTTTCCGTTTTTTCTTTAATTTATTTAATACTTTTTACACGAAATTCAACGTCCAGCTGCTTTCCTATAAATTCTTATACTAAAGATATGGTGAATTTTAAATGAGCTCTGTCAAATCACCATGTTTATCTCTCAGTGGTTTAGCCAAATTACGCATCTCATTTCGATTAAGAAAACTCCTAAAAATCTGAAGCGTTTTTACATTTAAATTGGAAGAGGCGGATGTTGTGTTATTAATTACGCTTTTTTTTTGTTGACGTTAGCTATAAAAGTGGACTGTGGCACAATGAAGATATTTTACGCATTTTTATCTTGATTGTGGCAAACGTGGCTATAGTTCACTTCGGTTTATGATTAATGCAACATAAAAACTGGAAGTCTGAGTGTACGTCGAGAATATGTAATAATACTACGTATAGAATGGGCACTTCGACGTCCCGCCTGATTTCCCCTCTTGCAGCCCGTACCTCCCCTTGGATCCCATGCCAAAAGCCTCGTGCACTTAGGTGTTACTCAGTGCACGAGACTAACTCGTGGTTATGAGCGGGCAACTGGGTGTGTGCGTGTAAAAACACGTCCTGATTTATGTCTGTGTAGTAAGTAACCAGAATAAACATTTGTATGGAAGTTTAGCCGAGTGTCCGCGGTGTGGTGTGTGTATGATGCTGAAGCGTAGTCGAAGTGCCTAATCTCCTAGTGCCCTAATGCACTAGCGATTAGCCGTGGGAGCGGGTAGCCGCGCGGCTAGCTGCTTTTACAGCTTGATATGCAACCGCCTGTGATTGTATGGCGTTTAACTGGGTACAATCCCGCTCCCGCGGCTAACCGCTAGTGCGTTAGGGCGCTTAGGGCGCCTTCTAATTAGCCCAGTGGTGCCACTGCAGTGCTTCCTTACGCTTCTAATTTGAATGCAATCTAAGGCCTGCTTGTACCAAAAATCATGAGCTGAAATGGTAGAATGCTAGTTTCTGAGCTCGCTGTCGTAGACACCACCTCATTACGTTATCTATCTCCCGCTATAGGCCGGCTTCATCACATCGTGGTTCAATAAAACGGTATTGTATGATCCTGTTATTATGTTCTACGGAGGCAAAATAACTTAAGTCCTACGGGCTGGCAACTCATCTGCATTTTGACCTCTGGTTGGCAGAATTTACGTATCATTACACGTGCAATGTGCACTCTTGTTTGTCACTATCCAAACGAATATTTTAAAGGGGAAGGTAAGTCTGACTGACTATCTGTTACGATCTCCCGACCAAGAGTCACAGAAAACAGCTAGTTATTACATAAAAACAAATATGCCCTTTTTTCATTTCAACTTAAACAATTCTTACCTAGATTTTATACATGGATTTTGACTGCCCTTTGTAACCACGTACAGTTTATCACACACCATTTAAAATATATCTACAAAGGCGCTTTTCCGTCACATAACAGTTAGGTATGATATTAGCCCTTAATTAAAATTATGACAAAAATTCAGGTCATTATTCTATCGCCCTTTGTGCTCCAATCCCTTTGGGACCTTTTTCTCTCTTATCTTTATGCCATAAAGGATACCAGAAAAAATATTGATGTTTTATCCGGATTATATTTCAAAATTATTAAGGTTGCCCAGCCACAGACATAAAAAAGATAATATTTATTAGAAAATATACCTTTATTATTTCATGGTTTTCATAAACATGAAAGTTAATGATAATAATGCCATATTGGCATTCCTTATATTTTGTGCGGCTACTACTTTATGTGAACATATTTTAGACATCTTACTACCTACTATTAGTAATGTGAAAGTATGGTTTGTTTGATTGTTGCTCAATCGCGCTGAAGCGGCTGGGCGAATTTCGATGGAATTTCGTACACAGGTAGACTATAAGTATATGGCTGTAACACAAAGAATTTTTTTTTTTTTTTTTTTTAATTTTTTTTTTATGTAATAAAAGTGGCAAACAAGCATGCAGTTCACATTGATGTTAAGTGATGACTGCAGCCTATAGACACTCACACAGTGACCAGAGGTCAAAATGCAGATGCGCTGCCACTCCTGAGGCCTAAGGTGTTATGGCCTCTGTGCCTGAAATTACAGGGCCGTACACTACCACCTGACCGGAACACGATAGTGCTGAACACTACCATTCAGCGGCAAGTATATTAGGTAATGCGGTGGTGCCTACGCCCGCGAGCTCCGTCACTGGAGCTCTACCACCAGTATAAAATACTTTTTATTTGGGGAAGTAATGTAGGTAACATTTCACCCGTGCGAATCCGGGGCGAACTGCTAGTCTCTATACCAATATTATAAAGAGAAAATATTTGCGAAATTATAAAGAGGAAACATTTGTGAATTTGTATGTGTGTTTGTAACGATTTAACACAAAAACTGCTAAACCGAGATAGAAATTCTTTCACAATAAGAAAGCTGCATCTTCACTGAGTGATAGTAGGCTATATTACATTCATTGCACCCGTGCGAAGCTGGGGTGAGCCGCTAGTATACCATAAATGCGAGTAGGATTTTGATGTACCTACTAAAACTTGCTGTTACCATTTATTTATTACCTATCTATGAAGCCGATTAAAATAAGAAATGAAAAACCGGCTAAATTCTATTATAAAAAACGGCTAAAAATCACGTTTGTTGTGTGGGCCCTCTTAAATACAAATATTTATATTTATGTAAGAGGGCCCAAACAACAAACGTGATTTTAAGCCATTTTTTAAATAAATTTAATCTGTTTTTAGTATATGTTGTAACATTGGTAATTGATTATACATCATCTGTGAAATTTTCAACTTTCTAGCTATCACGGTTCATGAGATAGAACCTGGTGATAGACAGACAGATATCAAACTCTAGTAGGTATTATAACATGACATACTACGGTAGATATTCACAAATATCACTCATGAAATCTTGAAATCGAAACTTTATTGTTGGACAAAATGTAAAACGACAAATACAAATGTGATCAGCTGTTTAAACATTTTGTTAGAAGACATGTTTCCGACATCTAGTACGAAGAGGATGACTCTCCCGGGAGTAAACTTGGCAATGCAAATAAAAGATCCATGTGATTTGTGAAGAAAACTTGTCTTTTGAGAATAGTAATAATAAACTTTATTTCAAAAGTATAAGGTGCATTACATCATAGTGACATTGGTGCCCTTCATAGTGATGCCTGTGTTTGGAGGCGCCGCTCTTCCCTTTTCATATAAAAGTATATCCAGTACTAATTATTAAATGTTTTAACAAAACAAAATATTTCATTGATTAAACTAAAGTTAAATGAAATTAACGTGTATGTGTGTGTGTGTGTGTGTGTGTGTGTGTGTGTGTGTGTGTGTGAGTGAGAGAGAGAGAGAGAGTGTGAGTGAGAGAGAGCGAGAGTTTTTTGTAAATATTATAATGTGCTATGATACATGTTGCCACAGTGCTTCTGTTTCCTCATAGCTTAAATTTTGTAACCATTTTATTATAAGATTTTTGCATTCATGTTTTTTTTTGTCATAAACTTTTTTTTTTATTGACTTTTTTGTATTTATAACTTGAGACAATATTAAACTGCATGATAGCAAATTTAGTCTTCACTCTGCAGAATGCACATTACGAGTATATACCCCCTTATTCATAAACGTACATTAGATACGTTTTAGCTATAGAATGCTTTGTCTTTGTCAGTTGCATTGTCAAATGTCCAGGATAGAAAAAGACAAAGAAAGAAACGAAAAAGTTGTGGTTGTAAAAATACTTAGCACATGTGAAAATAATAAAAGTAAAATGTATTCCGCAAAAAGATACCGTACGAAGAGAATTCACAATTATGATCAATAATACTTCGTGTTTTGAACTTATACCAAACTATATTAGATCAATCATCATCACATTATCACTCCTTAGAGCTTTGCACATGGAAAACTTAATGCAGCAACTGTCTGCCAATTAGCTGTTTACATATATCTACTTATTATTTGAATTGGACTGCGCACACATAGCAACTCGAGTTTCGGGTTCTGGTGATCCTCAAGAGTTTTCAGTTGCTGTAAACGATGACTAGGTTAGTTCCTAGGTTGCCGGTTTCCGCTACTGTCAATCAAAACGCGTCGGGCGATTCCACACCCTCCCTCCCTCTCGCTTTACCCAAAAATTAAGGTTAAAATCAAAGTATATCACAGATTGCCACAAAATTGCGGCAACCGTAAGCGCTATAGCTACTATCAAATTTTACAGGAAACTTAAAATGTTGATAATTGCCTCAAGCTTTAAGTTGCACCATGTGCCTTCTGTAAAGACACATTGAGCAACTTAGGGCTGTGGCCTAAAGGCCTAAGTCGTTTAGTCACTATGACAATGTCATGTAGAAGTTTACTGGTGGTAGAGCTCCAGTGATGGAGCTCGCGGGCGTAGGCACCACCGCATTATCTAATATACTTGCCGCTAAATGGTAGCGTTCAGCATTATCGTGTTCCGGTCAGGTGGTAATGTACGGCCCTGTAATTTCCGGCACAGAGGCATAACACCTTAAGCCTCAGGAGTGGCAACGCATCTGCATTTTGACCTCTGGTCATTGTGTGGTTGTCTATAGACTGCAGTCATCACTTAACATCAATGTGAACTGCATGCTTGTTTGCCACTTTTATAACATTAAAAAAAAACAATAACACATGTCATACACTCAGGTGAAAATATTTTCGCGCAAAGATGAACAACGCATGCGGTTCTTGTAATATTCCCATTGGGTGTAAAGATTCTGGAGCTTTATAGCTCATCTTGGGTCGGGACTATTCCGTCGGGTTTATTTATTATTTAACATTGAAAATCGCTTACTTTCAGGTAGCCTTACGGGTATTTACCCGGTTAGCGGGTTCATATCCCACCCAATGTCTAAATATCTTTGTTATATTTTACTTTAAAGTGTAATTGCGAAAAATACCGTGAAATATAAAATATCAAAAGTACCTAAGTAACTACTTAGTACACACAAAAAAGTACACATAAAAAAATATGTAGAGTCGGTTAGTTAACCGACTCTACATATTTTTTTATGTGTGTTGAAGTTGACATACAAGCATACAGTTCACATTGATGTTAAGTGATGACTGCAGCCTATAGACACCCACACAAAGACCAATGGTCAAAGTGCAGACGCGTTGCCACCCCTGAGACCTTAGTTATCTCTCATGGATCAGGAGATCAATATTGGCGGAGACACAATTGAAATCAATTGTTCTATTTTTCTTTCTTACAGATTTACTACAAAAAGTTTTTTTTATGTAACTGAAGCGACAAAAAGGCATGCAGTTCACATTGATGTTAAGTGATGACTGCAGCCTATAGACACCCACACGAAGACCAAGGTCAAAATGCAGATGCATTACCACTCCTGAGGCCTAAGGTGTTATGCCTCTGTGCCGGAAATTGCAGGGCCGTACATTACCACCTGACCAAAATACGACAGTGATGAACACTACCATTTAGCGGCAAGTATATTAGATAATGCGGTGGTGCCTACGCCCGCGAGCTCCGTCACTAGAGCTCTACCGCCTGCGAAAGAGTTATCCTATTTAACGTGTGGCTAAATAATACTGATCTCATAGTTATACACGTCAGTTAAATAACCTCATTAGTAGCTCATGTTTTTTCCGACGTATTACATTTTTACCTCACACATTTTCACGGCTATCTCTAGCTGATGTTATCCCTGGAATTTGTATCGACATTTCTCACTTCATTCACGAGAAAGATGTAAACGAAAATATGTAACATTTCGAGTTTTGGGATCGTCAACAGCTAGATACTTCTTGTATTTTTATTATATTTGAATGGTAATTACACCCAAATATAGCAGTATGAATAGTGGGAATGAAAAGAGTGAGCCTTAAAATGAACATGGACGAGACAAAGATCTTATCAAATTACCATGAGAAAGTTATTTAAGTCTGATGTAATCACGATAAATTATTCACTGCCAACTATCAGCTATTCAGTACCATCAACAATAGTAAATCTGGAAATGAATGAAAGCACACTCTCACTCACTATGTATCTAAGCTCAGTAACAATACCAGCTGCAGTTGAAGGCAACGACGTTAATATGCATAGACTTCAGTCTTGTTTGGTAAAGACTCGTGATTTATTCCCACAATACGAGAATATACTGTCACTTCGGAGGCGCACGAAGACGACTAGCGCTGACGCAAGGAAATTCTGAATTAACAGCCGTAGTCGCAGCAATAAGGCTTATATTGTCATTTGTGTGTTTTACTAAGTATCAGTTTCATTTTTTACGAATGTTTTCCTTTTAGGAAGTGAAGTGAATGTGGGTTTAACTTTCCAAATATCACTGTGTTTGTTTGTCTTTATCCAATCAAATGATTAATGTAAGACCACCGCATTACCTAATGTACTTGCCGCTAAATGGTAGTGTTTAGCACTATCGTGTTCCGGTCAGGTGGTAATGTACGGCCCTGTAATTTCCGGCACAGAGGCATAACACCTTAGGCCTCAGGAGTGGCAACGCATCTGCATTTTGATCTTGGTCTTTGTGTGGGTGTCTATAGGCTGCAGTCATCGCTTAACATCAATGTGAACTGCACGCTTGCTTGCCACTTCCAATACATTAAAACAAAATAAAAAATCATGTCACAAAAGCTAGCACAACACTAACATTTTCTAAAATAAGCGTTAAGTGTGTAACTTTGAAAACTTATTTTAGAAACTATTGGTGTTACTAAGAGCCTTATCGCACTGCAAGTGTTTATTAAAAGCAAGTACGCATCGAGTTCATTGCGAGTTCCCAGCGAGGTCTATCCTAACCTCATCGTCATTTCACCCGAAAAACGTCTACGGCTACAAAAAATCCTCCCCAAAAATACTAATAATGACCAAGTGTTATGCGTCACGTGGGGGATAAGCCATAATTTTGTCTGGTGGTAGAGTTCCAGTGTAGGGCCTTGAGGGCGTAGGCACCACCGCATTACCTAACGTATCTGCCGCTAAATGGTGTTCAAGACTATCGGGTTCCGATTAGATGGAAATGTATGGCCCCGTAATAACTATCTCAGAGACAGAACACCTAAGGTCTCTGGGGTGGCAACGCATCTGCATTTTGACCTCTGGTTTTTGTGTAGATGTCTATAGGCTACAGTCATTTAACATCGGTGAACTGCATGCTTGTTTGCCACCTTTGTAAAATAAAACTTCTTAAACTGTGATAATATCTACTATTTGAAATTCAATAGAAAAAAAATATCTTTATTTCTACTTTATTTTTACATACCATTGTCATGGTTGAATATTACTGGTATAATCTGCTTAAGCTGTACTCTCACCATCTGTACAAAACTATGTCATATTCTCGTAAATAAATAACCCCCTTATTCATAAACGTACATTAGATACGTTTTAGCTATAGAATTCTTTGTCTTTGTCAGTTGCATTGGCAAATGTGCAGGATAAAAAAGGACAAAGGAGACATTAGCAACACTTTAGCTAAAATACGTTTATGAATAAAAGGGTTAATGATTATGATTGATTATAAATTAAAAAAATCGCTACTCTTGGCTTGCTGGTTGCCGATCGCAGTGACGGTATTCTTATCTCGAGACGTTACCGCGTAGCACGCGCATTCCATCTTTGACTGACATTGTTGGGTTGACTTACTGTACTAACGGAATATTTTTCCTAAGGTAAAAGTGTACATAAGAATTTAAAACTTGGAAGTCTGATTTTATATACGTCTTAATTATTTTGGCTTAGTTTATAGTGACTTTCAAAATACAAAATAAATTTCAAAATACAAAATAAATTACACCGTGCGCAACATAAAATGGTCCGTGTAAAGGGAAGCAGACTAAATATTAATAAAGACGTTTAGGGAGGTGCAGTAAAACCATATAAACTCGAGGGTCTTCAATTGCTCATAGCAACCGAGCACTCCATAGGCAGCTATAAAAAGTCTATTAGTGCCCTCGTTTACACAAGTACGCTTCACTAATGTCCAGAACCGTCCTACTTAGTGTTCGCATTTTGAAAGTGCATTTTTATTATATTCTACGTAACATAATCGTTTTCTGAATTCATAATGTACAGATGGTATTTTAATTTCATATTTGGTTTTGTGAATGTGTTTCAAATTTTCTGTATAACTGTGGAGAGACTTTATGTATTTAGTGGTAAAGACCAGCCAAGTGCGTTTCAAACAACGCGCAATAAGTCTTACGATGTCAAACTAGCTGACTCGGCAAACATCGTTCGGCCATACTATGTATCATATTTGTACCATATTCATCGATGTACCATAGGTACAGTAAATGCCAATGGCCATGGTTGTAAAATATTTTTTTATAACCAAGTTGGTCCTATAATGGGTCTGAGCTTGTGTGAGCTGTCAGATTAAGAATGTGAGCTGTCAGTTGCGTTTCGTTAAAACATCACTGATGTTTTACTTATTTAATTAAAATTTTTAAAAATATCATAGTCAGCAGTTTGAATGAAATATGAAAGTTATTTGTATGTCTATGTATTTTTTTTTATGTCATTAAGTTGACAGACAAGCAGACGGGCCACCTAATGGTAAGTGGTCACCGTCACCTATGAACATTTGCAACACCAGGGGAGTTGCCAACGCGCTGCCAGCCCTGAAGGACTCTTTTGACGCCATTTTTGAAGAACCCCATATTGTAGCACCGAGGGAACACCTCAGAGGGAAGTTCGTTCCACAATTTACAGTTCTGGGCAGAAACGAACGAGAAAACCGCACCGTTGAGCACTGCCAGGTGTCCAGTCGGTGAGGGTGAAACTTCTCTCTTCGGTATTTCCTAAAATTGTATTTTCTTTTCAAGTTTATCTATTTCTCATAATCGTGAAATATCCAAGTACGTCTTACACTTTGTCTAAAATTGAAACAATTATACAACTACACTCTATACTATTAAGCCGATATTGGTATATCTATATCGCTAACAATAACATTTGAGCTGGTGAATAATTCAAATGAGAGTTGAAATTAATTGAGCAAACAGAAATCAACATTGTAATACTTCAAGACTCTTGAGGCGTTTAATGTAATTAAACTCCAAACAATAAAGCAATCCTTACAAACATTTGGAAGCGGGATGTTCATTAAAAACAAAAATATTCGTTCGAACGTCCGACTGAAATTAATGTTGTAAAAACTTTCAGGAGACAAAATTTGAGAGGACCCTTATTATTGTACCTCAAAACCAAATTCAGATAATATGAACCATAGAACACGAAACCCAATAGTATGTATGTATGTATCTTCACGCCAGGTCCCTAACGGGGTAGGCAGAGAGTGTAGAGCGCCAGACATCCCGGTTCTGACAAACCTCTCGTGCCTCGTCTACCTTCATCATTCTCTTCATACATGCACGCCGATTCCTAAGACTTTTGACCCCACCATCAGACAGAACTCGACCTGTCATTTTGGTCATGGTAGGTCAGCCTTGGTCTACTACCCAATAGTACATTTATAATTACTTAACTTTAATTTTAACACATTCAAAATACTTTCTAACTACTCTCGGGTAATCATTATTAAAATGTGTTTTACGAGTTTCTCTTTCTGACTTTCAACCTCCAATAAATTAGTCGTATTGTTTCTTGTTTTTTTCTAATGGAAATTTGAATGAACAAAAACAAGCACTGTTCTGTTTCAAAAATGTATTTCAATCGTGTGCAGTCTCGTATTGATAAGTGCCAAAACAATAGTTAACGGTACGCTTGTTTGCCCATTCATGGCATAAAAAAACTATAAATAATATAACATACATAATTATGTACAGGGAATTTAAGAACTAAACTTAAAACCAAACTACTATACCATTGGTAATTGGGCATAAATATACAAAATAAAGATGAGAGGTACAATCAAAACGAGTTTTAATTTTAAAAAATCAGTGAATATTCACTAATTTTACAAGAGTAATTTTACAAAGAGCAAAACACGTGCTTTGTGATACGGTATAACTTATCTATACTTATAATAAAACTGTAGAAGTGTCAATTCTGAACATTAAAAATATTGAATAAATAAATACCACGGGATGTTACTAGAACAATACCGAACACAAATATGTGATTAGAAATTTTTTTGTCTGTCTGTCTGTGTGTCTGTTTGTTCAAGCATCACACAAAATCTATTATATGGTATAATTATACTTTAACCTTTGGCGCACAACACTAGGTACTTTTTATAAAAATATGTAAAAAATGTCTGTTTGTCTGTGTGTTTGTTCACGATAATTTCAGAAACAGCTTATCCGATTTGCAAGCATCTTAATAATCAGACAGCGAGTAAAATATGACAATTGATTTCTTATTGTTCGTGGGCGATATGGTCTCGTTGCTCAACCTAAGGGCGGTTACACAAAACTGCGATACGATGCGAATTCGCAGTTTTGTGTGGGAGCCACACATACAGGTACACTCATCATTCATTTATTTTCTTACAAATTTCATCTTTCACATTTCACGTGTCTTTTTGGCACTCTTCTTGCTGCCGATTTTAACCCAGCTTGAGTAGCCTCCATCGCCAGGGCCGAATATATGAACGTCCAATTTTCTTGAGGTCTTGGAGCAACGAAGGAGTTCACTTTAGGAGGCTCTTTATTATTTTTTTGCTTCATCATCATCATCATATCAGCCATAGGACGTCCACTGCTGAACATAAGGTTTTTGAATCATGTAAAAGTTTTATATCAAAACTGTTTTTTAATTATTTTTTTTTGCAATAATTCAAAAGTTATATCAAAATAAAAATAAGTTTTTGAATCCAGTACCGAAAACACGCCGACAGCTCCCGAACAAACCCGAGTGCATGTGACGTCATAATGTTAGTTTTCACTCATAGCAGTAGATACAGAGACAATACGTACAGTGTATTGATCTATTTAATTCTGTTGACATTGTTAAAAAAACACAAATTTATATTGAAAATAGCGAATCTTAAAAGTTATCGTTTTTGTTTTACGAATACTACTAAAACAACTCCTGGTAAAATGTATTTAAATGTGCCCCAAGATTAAAAATGTCCAAATAAATGGTTTCAAGCAGTGCACCGTGATAATCTAAAAACAAAATCGATTTTTTTTTACTTTTCATTAATAATTAAAGTAACTGAATAAGCTTTGCTTCGAACTCGACGTTCTGGACAAACCCGTCCTTTGAGGATACAAATATTATTTTTACGAAAAAGTTGAACCTATAGTACCTACCTATAGCTTTGTCGCCGTAACTCTCACGCGATGCTCTACAATTTATGAAACAAATATTTATAGTGAAAAATAAATATTTTAATATTTCTATTTATATTATTATTTTTTAACAGGCTTACCTTGATGCCTTGGCACCTCGAACTTCAACAGAATTGAACCGCACATCATTTGTCAAAAAATTGGTTATCATAAATATATCAACATCAGGAATATTATCAAACTTTGCTTTTATAAATTCTTTGTCACACATAGCTACACGGAATCAACTAACAAATTTTTTAGCAACCACTAATATATTGTGGTAAGTTTAACTTAATATTTAGTGTTTGTTTCATGTCAATCGGTTGAAAAATAAAAAAGTTACGGCAATTCAAAGAATTATACTTTTTTAGGGTTCCGTACCTAAAAGGTAAAAACGAACCCTATTACTAATCCTCCGCTGTCTGTCTCTCTGTGCGTCTGTCCGTCCGTCTGTTACCAGGCTGTATATCTTAAACAGTGATAGCTAGGAAGCTAAAATTTTCACAAATTATATATTTCTGTTACCGCTATAACGACAAAATTAAATATGTACTAAAAATAAGAAAATGAAAATATTAAGAGGTTCAAGGGGCATACTATAAGTGTTTTTTTTTGTTTGTATATTTTTTGCTTGATTTTATAAACGCCTAAGTAAGGGGATAGATAAAGGCATTAATCCCCAGCCAAACGAAGGCCTCTATCCGTTTTGTACGGGATAGATGCCTTTTGTTGCATAATCATGTTGTTGTTGGTGAGTCTGGTGGTGGTGGTGGTTAATTTTGACTTTCTACAAAAACTTAATTCACAATATCATGAAAAACTTTACTCTATAACATTACTTATAATACGCAATGGTAACCATAAAAATCCATAGAGCAACACCGGAGGGGAGTAGCCATATGCAGGCTTTCCCCTCTGTCAATTTACAAGCCCAAATGGGCCTATACCTGTCGCCTAGATGTTTAAATGTGTGCGTGAAATTGTTTCTGTATTTTGTTAAAGTCAAGGTGTGAGTTTCGTAGTAATAGACGATTATTGTAGTGTGCGTGTGTGTCGCACGCATTTCTCTCCGCAAAAAATGACAGACTGTTTTGCATAGGTAATAAACGCTATGGCTACTCTGCTCCAGTCCGCCGCGGCGGCCGGCGGCCCGTGTTGCTCTATGTAAAAATCAAATATATCATTTATAAAGTTGTATAACACCACAAAAATATGGTGCTCGCATAAAATTGGTGCTCGTCAGTAAAAAAGTAGAGTTTTCGGTCACATTTATTTTCAGACCGTCTCTTACTATTAATTACGCTTTAAGCTACACTGGTTGTGCGTGAAAGCGTGCCAAAAAGCTAGGTGCAATGAAATTAAGTTGCAAAGTATTCATTTTATCTTTTCTCTCTCCGAATGCAAAATATATTACGACAATAAAATTTCAGTGCATTAATATCAGAGTTATTATTTCACTGTTTTATGTTATTTCGCATTAACACATGCTTGTGAAATATATTTTTTTAAAGAAAAATGGAAAGAAAAATTTGACTTCAGGCGAGACTCGAACTCGCGGCCACTGGGAATCTAGTCCAGCCGCTCTTCCGACTGAGCTACTGAAGTCCTGCCCGATTTGTCAAATCTTTCCTTCACATTTATATTATTAAGGGTACAAGCGACTTCTTTACGATATTCAATAAACTGCAAAGTCTATTATATCGGTTGCCTAACTAGCATAGTTTGGCAATAGATGGCGCTACTACTACCATAAAGCAATGCAATAAATATGAAGGAAAGATTTGACAAGTCGGGCAGGACTTCAGTAGCTCATTTGGAAGAGCGGCTGGACTAGATTCCCAGTGGAGTTCGAGTCTCGCCTGAAATCAAATTTTGCTTTCCATTTTTCTTTAAAAAATATTTTTTTTTCACTGTCATTTTAGGATCCCGTAGTCAAATGGCAAAAACGAATCTCTTATAGATTCGTCAAATCTGTGTGTCTGTCTGTCTGTCCGTCTTTCCGTTTATTCCAGACACTTTACTCCGAAAACAATGGGACTACATATTTGAAATCGATGCGATATGCTCGTGGTAGCAAAAACACATGACTGACCGCTTATTTTACAATGAAAATGCAATCTTTTCAAAAACCAACTCTAGATAATATTACTCTTAAAAAGTAACTGGCAGTAACCTCATTAAGATTAAGACGATAGAAAATCGTCAAAAAAATAAATCCGTCGGTTCTTTATATTGTAATTACCACAATTGGTAGGCATTGCCATCGTTAAGCCGCTTTTTTATAAGGCAAGTCAAGCGTTCGTCGAATGTTTAATGATCGTTAGTGTTCGAGGCATGTGGCACACATTTCTGGCAGGAAATGCAATTTTTTGCGTTGCTATCGTTGATGTTGTTCTTGCGGGTGTTCGGTAATTGCATTATCATTATTACGATGTCGATAAATAGGTGTATGTTGTTAAGAATTTATACTAAAATAAACTGTCACAACGAAATTCGTAACGACTTATCAAAATTAAGAGTTCCGATCGAATAGGTCGGTTAACAACACTCTACGACCAATAGGAACGGCGCATCGATGAAAAATGTTGCAAAACTGCATACAAAATGTTTTTTATGGAACTGCAGTAGAGGTTTCAATAAATAGGTATATTAACCTACATTATCTGCTACTACTACGCTGGAGGTCCTGGGTTCGATTCCCTTGAGAAATGATCCAAAAAATCGGTACACGAAATTTTACATTCAAATACTTTCTCATCTTTTAGTCAGTCGTGAGATAGATACTTAATATAACAGTTTTGTACAAACCAGAATTACAAGACGAAAGATTTTGAAAACACCGCACGTTGCAACTAACCCCCTTATTCATAAACGTACATTAGAAACGTTTTAGCTATAGAATGCTTTGTCTTTGTCAGTTGCATTGTCAAATGTGCAGGATAGAAAAAGACAAAGGAGAGATTAGCAACACTTTAGCTAAAATACGTTTATAAATACTATAAAGTTACTATGTTGATGCCAATTTTAAGAAAACCTCAAAATTTTAAAATAGTTATGAAAGGTATGTGATTAATAATAATGTTTACTAAACAAAAAAAATCCTACTACAAAAATTTCAACCTGTGTATCAATCGATCTAAACTTATTTGAGAAAGATCAAAATCTATTTATGTTTTTGATCAACGAGATATTTTTAATTGCTGATTTTGACAATATTTTAAGGCATTGTTTTCGGTATCGTTGTCGTCTTGGAACCGGTTTTATTTTAGGCAGGTATTAATGCTCTGTACCTTAAGCCGTGCATAAAAGCGCTGAAAAACAATAGTATACAGGGTGCCTTTTTGCTTTGCGAAAATTTTGATATTATTATTTTATTTACCTATTTAAAGTCGAATCTAATACTTAAAATATTTCGCTTACATCTTGTCCATATTGGTCATTTTAAACAATACCTCATCACTAAAAAATATAAATGTATTTTGATTTTTCTCAACTAAATCTATTATTTTTTACGAACTGATAGACAGAATTACTTTTTTGCAGTGCAAGAATTGCAAAAAAGCAATGCAAAATCTCGTACCCCAATTTCAAACGATTAATAAACGAGCTCTAACTCATTTCGATAATTCCTTGGATCATTTCTTGCTGCAATTATGGCACTTTCACATCCACTGTAAATGTACATAATTTAGCGATGCCCCTGGGAAATATTGAAGACAGCAATGCGGCACGAATCTGCAATATGCACGAATTTGCATATACATAGCACTGCCAACGGTTCTGAGTTATGTAATATGATTGAGGAATACAATGCTCTTTGTATTGTTTAGAAGTAATGGGGATGTGTCAGTAGTAAGAGCTAGAGCGAACAACATTAGACACATTAACGCTTCTGGATCTCTGTTTATACTGTCTGGATTATATTTAACCAGTTACCTATAAAATAAGCAATGATTTAACGATGAAATTCATTTGAAGATTTATAGCGTAATATCAGGTATTGTTATTATGTAAGTTAAGTAGAACTTGTATAGAAAAGATATCTGGTTTGAAGATAGGAATGTTGCATGAGTTTCTACTTAATTATAGATACGGGCTGTAAGCCTCATAGAACACAACAGCGCTAAAAAAAAGAATAGTATTCAGCTTGTATTCCGTCTGACTTTCCTTGCACTTTGGAAATTTTGATATATTTTAGTTTAGTAATATTATAAGACAATATTCATGATTATTTTTGTCTTTCATGGAAATAAGCTAGTAAAGGTATTTTAATCTATTGATGTCAGCATTCGTCTTGTAATTGCAGTTTGTTCAAAACTGATATTTTCAAGCGTTTATCTGACGACTGTCTGAAAAATGAAGCATTTGAATGCAATATCTTGTACACCGATTCCATACGAGTAATGAACAAGCTCGAGCTCATTTCGACAATTCGTTGGATAATTTCGCAATCTGAATGATTTCTCGCTGCAATTATGCCACTTTCACATCCGCTGTAAATGTACATAATTTAGCGATGCCTTTGGGAAATATTGAAGACAGCAATGCGGCACGAATCTGCAATATGCACGAATTTGCATATACATAGCATTGCCAACGGTTCTGCGTTATGTAATAATGATTGAGGAATACCATGCGCTTTGTATTGTTTAGAAGCAAAGGGCATACGTCACTTGTAGGTACTGGTGTGTTAGTTACACGAATGTTTTTGGATTTCTATGTTTATTGTCTGGACTGTACAACCAGGGCTTTGTTCTTGTGACATAAGGCCAATTTTAGCGGAGACACTATTGAAATCAATTGTCATATTTTTCTCGTGACTTTTAATCACTATTAAATCGCTTTACTGTCTTGCTTAAGAGCTAGATAGCTTTTAAGTTATAAAATACAGAGAAAAAATACCTTTTTTGCATTTTTGCTAGTTTTCATCATAATATCATGTTCATCTCTTAAAGAGCCCAGCATAATTTTATGTCAGCTTAAATCTCTATAACGTGCTGGAATTGATGAGAATTTCATCACGTTATAAATTCACGTTCAATCCATTCACGCCTGGTAGCTTATGAAAATCGAACTTATATATACCAATATGTAGCTTAAAATACGGTATTGAAATTTTATCATGAAAAAGATAATTTGTGTGATAGCATTCACATTAATAAATAACAAATGGATGACAGCAATTTAAAAAAAAATAGTAAAATTATTAGTTATTAATTTATTTATTTATTATTAACTGTATAAAATTAAGGTTTAATATTTATTTACTGGTGGTAGAGTTCCAGTGCAGGAGAACGTAGGTGCCACCGCATTACCCAATCTATCTGCCACCAACTGGTAGTGTTCAGTACTATCGTGTTCCGGTTAGATGGTAATATACGTATGGCCCCGTAATACAGACACACAGAGCACCTAACAACTTAGATCTTTAGGCATCTGCATTTTGACCTCTAGTTTTTTTTTTGTAGATGTCTGTATTTATCACCTAGGTTAGGTTAGGTTACTGACAGAAACAGTAAAAAGCTGAAATTTGGTCCGTAGTTCCTTAGAGAATATAGTACCCATTAAGACAAGATTTCTTGAAATTCTAACAGAAACGGCAATCATGAGTGAATGAAACCGTGGACCAAAGGTAGTCTGTAATAAAGTATTCAAATCTAATTCTATAGAAGTTTGAAGCCAACAGTTTGAAAGCATATTAAAACTTTATTCCTTGTTAATATTATCTAATGATTATTTAGTGGTGTTATGCTTCAGTGGTGGGAGCTCGAGGGCGTAGACAACTCATTTCTTTGGCGTTAGTAATCAGCGCTTGAATTGAGAATTTATGAAAGACTATCAAGTAATAGTGATCACGGAGTTGTTACCACCATAAATGTTATTCTTTTTAGGTAAAAATGAGTACAACTGGGTTATGTAAATTATTAAGGGTAAAAGCGACTTCTTTACGATATTCAATAAACTGAAAAGTCTATTATATCGGTTGCCTAACTAGCATAGTTGGTAATAGATGGCGCTGCTGCTACCATAAAGCAATGCAATAGATGTGAAGGAAAGATTTGACAAATCGGGCAGGACTTCAGTAGCTCAATTGGAAGAGCGGCTGGACTAGATTCCCAGTAGGTCGCGAGTTCGAGTCTCGCCTGAAGTCAAATTTTTCTTTCCATTTTTCTTTAAAAATAAAATATATTTCACAAGCATGTGTTAATGCGAAATAATATAAAACAATTATGTAAATTAGTTATTTTATTTTATTTTCTTAGGAGAACAAGCAGTTTTAAATCCAGATAGGTACAGATAATTTCTAATTATCTCTGTGATAGTTATTACGGGGCCATACAATTACCATCTAACCGGAACACGATAGTGCTGATCACTATGATTTGGTCTCAAATAGATTAGGGAATTGAAGAAGGCGGTGGTGCCTACGCCCTCGAATCCCTACACTAGAACTGTACCACTATTGAACATTCTCAATTAGAAATACATTCGTAATGTATTACAGTAACTGAGAATGTAGGTACCTGCTTTTTTTAATGTAATGGAATTGGCAAACAAGCATGCTGGTTCACATTGATGTTAAGTGATGACTGCAGCCTATAGACGCCCACATAAAGACCAAGGTCAAAATGCAGATGCGTTACCACTCCTGAGGCCTTAGGTGTTATGCCTCTATGCCGGAAATTAAAGGGCCGTATATTACCACCTGACCGGAATACGATAGCGCTGAACACTACCATGTAGCGGCAAATTAATTAGGTAATGCGGTGATGCCTACGCTCGCGAGCTCCGTCACTAGAGCTCTACCACCAGTAACAAAATTATTTGTTCTGAATTGATTGGACAACGTCCTGCTGTTCCCGTGACGGGGACACGGCGCACGGGGTATACGGGAATAAACCAACCTTTCTTGCACTGGCACAATAACAACTGGCAACCTATAAATTACAAAAGCTAAAAAAAAAAACAAAAACCGCCATAAATAATTATGGCAAGTCAAGAACAGCAAATACTTTTTCGCATAAAGCAACCTTGCAATCATAGTTTTTCACGTAAGATATTTTTCAACTTCAAACAGAAATAACATATCGAAAATTGAACTGTATTCAGCAATCTGTCTGTGTCCGATTGATTTTTCTTTTCCAATTAGTCATAGAGGCCTTTACATTCACTCGGGCCATTGGTGTACTGTGTTCCAACTCGGAGGCAATTTACAAAAACGTTTCTGAATTTTGACATTTATAATCTAAGTTTATTTTGTGAATAAATATTGATTTTGTTCGCTATAAAATGAATTTTCTTGAGACTTGGCTCACTTGGCGCACTATGATGTCAAAGGAATATGTATGCGAATTTCCAATCCAATGTGTCACCAAATATCTTATATGTTTATACGTCAACACAGTATCCAAAAAGAAAGATTGACCATCGACCTGAGGGAGTATACTTCGGCTTATTTCGGGTCTGTAGAGCATTTTTTTATGTAATGGAAATGGCAAACAAGCATGCAGTTCACATTGGTGTTAAGTGATGACTGCAGCCTATAGATACCCACAAAAAGACCTAGGTCAAAATACAGATGCGTTACCACTCCTGAGGCCTAAGGTATTATGCCTCTGTGTTGGAAATTACAGGGCCGTACATTACCACCTGACCGGAACACGGTATAGCTGAACACTACTATTTAGCGGCAAGTATATAATGCGGTGGTGCCTACGCCCGTGAGCTCACTGGAGCTCTACCACCAGGTGGGGTCGTCACGTGCCGACACCAGCACGTAAATTTGTATTTAAAGAGAATGTGACCTAAAGTAAACGTAGACATTAACATAGTAATTAAAAAATATACGTAGGTATCATTTTAATTTGTTATTTTTTGAGAAAAAAGAGAAAGTTAATTCACTGGCAGAGTTCCAACGTCCATAATATTAAGAAAAACCTGCTAGGAAAAACTTCGTAAGAGGCTTTTTTCGAACATTCTCATTGCCCTATATATCACAAATGTTTATTATTCTTATGAAGCGAAATCCCGCATTAACCCAGAATTATTTATCGTTAAGATGATAGTCCAGTTTATATTGTGCTTCATGGTATTATATGGCAAAACAGTGACTGCGCCCTTAGACCTGTCTTAGAGGTGGCAATGCATCTGGATTTTGGTCTCTGGTTTTGTGTAGATTTTGTGTAGTCTATAGGCTGCAGTCATCACTTACCATTAATACGAACTACATGCTTGTTTGCTACCCTCATAACATTAAACAAAAAATAACGTAAGTCACATGAAAGTTGAAAAAGGTGAGAAATTTGCTATCCTCTGTTCCTTTTTAAAATTCCATTGGCAGTCCTATTTTTTTTATTATTTTACTTTAGAATTGATTAGTCAATAAATATCTATATGAATATCGATAAATGAAAAGATAATGAAAATACGTAACCTGTGTTTTACTTGGAACTCTAAAACATGCTTAGACTATAGACGTGAAATATTTCTGGGAATCTGAAAAACATTTTTAATAGCTGCTGCTTTAGTCCGTTACGCTGTACTTTTAAAAAAATCGGTAGTTTCTCAGTGCGGTGCCACCTGATGCTAATAGGCTCGCCACCATTACGTGGACCCAAAAAGTAACCGGCGAATTGTGGATGTTTGCATGTAATGCATGAATCAATCCCCCTTCACAAAAACTGTCGTGTAAGTCATATTTCTATTTTTCGCAATAACACATGCTAGTGAATTTACAAATAAGAAGCAGTTCAACTGATTATCCCGAGGCCGCCGTTTCAATTCCTGTCCAAAATCTTTTTTTTCTTTTAATTTTTCTTTAATTTTGAAAAACAGTAAGCCACATTTCGTATTTTCATAATTCCATAAAGTGATGTAGCCGGCGAGAACTACCCCACTACTAAATTACGAAATATTTATTTTACGGTAGTTACACGAATCAACTAAGTTCATCCTTTACAAATTTAGTGAAAGGTTACCCAGACTATTCATCACATCTTAACAGCGCAACCCGTTTAAACAGACTAAAGTATTTTCGGTCAACAAACACTTTGTATAAGGTCGTGTTGTTAGATACTCGCTACAAACTTTGCGTTTAGCGATCTGGAGCTGAATGCTTGTTTTCCTTATAAAGTGCTGACCTGGTTCCGAGAAGAATAAACGATGATGAGTTGCAAAGAAGCCCCGCGTGGACGCAACTGACCAATGGACTGTAAGTTTTGTTCAATGCTTTTCAGCTCACTCTCGCACTGATACGACCTGCGCGTATACAGAAATATATTGATATTAAATCTAATGATAATAAATAAAAAATCCAATGCTGATATACATTACGAGTTGCCTAAAACTCGTAGAATTTTTATGCTACTACATAATTTTTTGCCTGTTTTTTCGGTTTCCCTATCTCTTAAGAAAATTTGGAACCGTTATCGGATCACTTGCAAAGTTATATTATACCTATTTTACAGTAGTTTTACGAACTATATTTTCAACTCTTACTAATTTGGTGAAAGATTCCGGCGACTAGGTAGGTACTTATTATTGCTTTAAAGCACACTAAAGTATGTTCGGTTAGCAAACACTTTGAATAAGGTCGTGTTTAGACACTTGACGAACTTTGCGTTCAGCGATCTGGAGCTTCAGCTCCACATTGATCTGGAGATGCAAAAGCCTTCAAACTTATTATTTTTATAAAGTGCTGACCTCGTTGCGCGAAGAATACCTAAATGATGATAAGTTGCAAAGAAACCGCGCGAGTGCACGCGGCTTCTGAGCAATCGACTGTCATTTTTATTCATTGCTTTGCGATACTCTTGCATGCACGATTTGTGCATGCAAGAGTATCAGCATATACTGAATTATTTTGGTACTAGCTATTTATCGCTACTTTTCCTGTTCGGAAAGTTTTATTCCCTTTCCTGTCTTAGGGCTTAAGCTATCTCAATCTTAAACTTCAACAAAATCGGGTTAGTGGTTTAGTCGTGAAAATGTTACAGACAGACCGACTGGGTTACCTTGTCGTTAATAATATTAAATTGTATGTATTAATAAATTCGTCGTAATTTGTTTATGCTAATATTATTATGTCAACTTGTTTTTAGTGTTACCTGAATGGTATCTTAATTGTGCATCATATTAAATCTAGTAAGTATAAGCATCTCAAACAAATTTTCATTGTTTTTTAATAGAATCAGTTTTAGAATTATCTAAGAAAATAAGTTAAACTTAATTCCTAAAATATATTTTATTTAAAGAAAAATGGAAAGAAAAATTTGACTTCAGGCGAGACTCGAACTCGCGGCCTACTGAGAATCTAGTCCAGCCGCTCTTCCAATTGAGCTACTGAAGTCCTGCCCGATTTGTCAAATCTTTCCTTCACATTTATTGCATTGCTTTATGGTAGCAGCAGCGCCATCTATTGCCGAACTATGCTAGTTAGGCAACCGATATAACAGACTTTGCAGTTTATTGAAAATCGTAAAGAAGTCGCTTTTGAAGCTCAATTGGAAGAGCGGCTGGACTAGATTCCCAGTAGGCCGCGAGTTCGAGTTTTGCCTGAAGTCAAATTTTTCTTTCCATTTTTTTTTTAATAAAATTTAATTCACAAGCATGTGGTAATGCGAAATAATATAAAACAATTAATTCCTAAAGTTAAATATGGGGCAAACACTAAAAACTTCTTTACACATATAGGTTAGAAATAATATATTTATAATTTCAAGTAACATAGAATACTTGTCAATTACACGGCACTTTTTACAGGCGACTCCAACTCGCACTAGGTATGTTTCTTTTACATTTACCACTACGGTAAGTATACCGTAAAGCTCATTCAAAACCGTAACCTAAGATCTTAAAACCTTAAAAGGAAAACCTACTCGCTGAACAGTATTACGCTGAGGAGTATTGACTCAATTGACTTTGATGGTATTTATTACACCTTATCGATCCAACACGTTCTGGCCTAAACAAATTTGACGTTAAGGCAAAAAGCTGCTTTGCGAAGTAAAAAACAGGGACACGGAATCGACATCAGATTTACGTGAATCTTTGCATCTTTCCAAGTTGTTTATTACTCTCTACTCTCTATTGTTACATACTTGGTAAAATTTTTTTGGTTGTTCTTCCGGCAAAATGTTTTTTTTACCTATTATCGAAACATAAGAAAGTAGAAATAAAAAAAAATATTCTGCATTTCAGTAACTTTACCGGTGGGAACGCATCTGAATGTTGACCTCTGGTCTTGTGTGTAGGTCTTGTGTCTATAGGCTGCAGTCATCACTTAACATCACTGTGAACTGCATGCTCGTTTACCACCATTATAACATAAAACAACAACACGTGCATAGGAATTATTAGAAACTTCCATGCTTTTCTGGAAGACATTAGGTATATATATTTGGCTCTCTATCTATCTTCCACAAAACTAAATATTAAATTACTTGATGTTTGATACTCAAAATTTTCCTAAAATAAAACATAATATATTAAAACAAAAAAGTGTTTCATGAGTTTCATTACCACACTGGGACTAATATTTATGTGGCTTACATTTTTTTTTTCTTCGCTGTATAAGTATTTTCTATGTTTGTTATAACATGGGTATGGATATGTATCGAAATAACAGTAAACCCCGGTAAAGAGCTGGAAATTAATCAATAATATTACATACTAGCGGCTCGCCTCGGCTTCCCACGGGTGCAATGAATGTAATATAGCCTATGTCACTCACTCAATGAGCCAACTCAAACTACACCAGCTTTCTAATGGTGAAAGAATTTTTGAAAACGGTTTAATAGTTTTTGAGTGAAACGCTACTAACATACCTGCATACAATAATACAAATGTTTCGTCTTTATTTTTCCTAATATATATCTATCCTAACAAATTCATCGTCATGGAAACACCACCACAAAGATAAATAAGACACAACAATTATCGTCGCAAAACTATGGCTGGAGACCACTCGTATATAAAAATCAATTGCTGTTCGTTAGTCTCGCTAAAACTCAAGAACGGCTGGACCGATTTGGCTAATTTTGGTTTTGAATGATTTTTTGGTAGTCCACGAAAGGTATAAAATATGACGAAATTGAAGGGGAAATAGTAAAAACCATTATTTTATTTTCCCATACAAAAAGTCCGTAGCTATCAAACCTATGACACATTATTTCATTATGAGGCAATACGAAGTTTGCCGAATCAGCTAGTATTCGTATAGATTGCAAACTTTCAGATATTTTTCTGCACGTCATTGACACTACCTCCGTGCTCTACAAACGTGAAAGTGCCACTAAAGAGGTATTTCAACTAGTAATAGCTCATATATCACAAGTATTAAATTTGTAGAGGTAAAACTTCACCACTCGTTGAGTCTTGTAACGATACGTGATGTTTTATTCAATTCAGCTATCTTTGAAAGCAACTTTCGATAACGCAATAACGCATCAAATATATCTTTACTTACTTTCCTTATTTTACTGTAAGTGTAAGCGTATTTTTTATTTATCTGTATTCCACAAAGAATACTTAACCTGGGTTGCACCAATACATTTGTTAAAGTTAAATTTTCTTTTTTTACTCGGGGAAGCTAATCATTGGCTCCCATCGTCTAGTAAGGAATTGACGGCGGGTAGTATGAGACTTTTACTCACTAAAACCCCGCGGTGTTCCTCCTCGGCGCCTTTTGTTGCGGAGCCACGGGAAAACTGCGGTATACTTCCGCGACTCCACCGGCAGCTGCCCGAATCCGGGTCCATCTACAGAAGCTCATCTTTTTGAACTCCAATCACCACTAGTGGTCTTAATTCCATGAGGCAATGAACTTTCCCTAGTCCACCACATGGAGTTCCCTGTTCGGGCGGCAGACGGTGCTGCAGAAAGGCTAGCCGCCTTCGCCCTGTACGCCTGCAGCGGATAGGGATGGCGAGAACATCGTTCTCCCTCAACCGCTCCGCCGCCTCATTCTGCGACATAATAACTTCACAGAAGGATACATTGTAACATTTCACATCCTTCTCTAATTTTAACAGATTTCTTTAAGTTAGAGAAGAATATGAAATGTTACAATAACTTTAACTTTAACAAATATCGTGGTGCAAACCAGGCTTAGAGTTAAATAAATGCACAAAAACACCACTCACTGATTCACCAGTTACGTTTTGTTCCATGTCATATATTTGGCGATTGGCGAGACTATTGACATCTCAGCACTAATTACCCAACTCCAAAGATGGCACTGAAAATTTCCGGAAGGAGAAAAAATCACAATAGTACTTATCTGCGACACGGAATAGAACCCAGGAACAGAGACGACTAGATTACAGAGGAAATTAATTTAAAAGTTCGTTAAAGCCTGTCCTTAACTGAATCAAGCCCCTCGAAATGAAAATTCTTGCGGTGGGGCTTGACCTCTAAACACAAAAATATTAGATCTGCAACTGAAGAATATACCCCTTTACCTAAATGACCTAAAGTTCAAGTTAATAATTACAGCCAAACTTTATTACCTCTGTAGTTCTCGGTGATGAAGTGTAATGCAATTTCTCTTTTTAAGGTAAAATCTACCAAAATCAAAAAACTTAACTTCACGCCTTTAATCCCCGAAGGGATAAGGCAGAGGTAAATGCATGCTTTCAATCATTCATGGAAACACCCATGATTCACCGGTTACGTTTTGGCCCATGTTACAGGTGGCGAGCCTATTGACATCTCCGGGCACATTACCAAACTTCGAGGTACTGACAAACTGCCATAAAATGGAAAAATCCCAATAGAACCAGAGATAAAGGATCTTACACCGTTATCTCTAATATCCCCCGACCCGGGAATCGAATCCGGGACCCCAGCGTAGTAGAAGTGGCCTGCTACCACTAGGCTACTGAAGCAGTTCAAACCACACGATGCTCCTAAAGCCAGGTTCATTATAATATTATTATATCGGCTTACTCTCAGTATTCATCGTGACTCCGCGACAATACAATCCAACACATTATCGTAAATCTAATCATAATTAATATTATGAAACTAATGGCGTTCTGTAGCGCCACGTGTGACCACGACACACCCCGACACAATACCTAATGTGAACAGAGCTTTAGGCTACGATGGTATTTTTGTGTGAAGACTAGGTACTTAGTTGTATAACTAAAACAAGCGACAATCACTACAATTTATCAGATTAAGTAACGCGGGCCGCCCTCAAGTACTTAATTACCTCTCGTAATTGGGTATTCCTTCACAAAAAGAGAACCTCCGACGTCATTACCATTAACGATTAATCTTTGGAGTATATATCAAAATCATCTCAAGATCACAATGAAAAGTAAATCTATACTTATAATAAAACAGTAAAACCCGCGTGTCTGTACATTGTATATATTTACGAAAAACTAATTGGGGGCGATGTTAAAATAGTATTAGAACACTTTTCGATGATTTTTAATTTTATTGTCTGTCTGTTTGTCTGTTTGTCCCTTTGTCCAGGCTAATCTCCGAAGATACTGGATGGATTCGAATGAAACTTTTTGTGGTGTATAGATTACTAAGCCTGGTCAACATTTAGGCTACTTTTTTCTGCGGGAAAATCCCTCATTCCCACAGGAATCTCTACACTTAATAAAATCGTAGGAAAGTTAAAACTGTAGATTTAATATTTTTTAAAAGAAGACTTGGGACGTGATCTACAATAGAAATCGAAGCCAAAAATATAGTTTTCAGATTTTTTGTCACTTTGTCTGTATGTATGTCCGGGCTAAACTAAAAAAGTACCTACTAAATGGCACATAATACATACATAATTTACTTCAAATTTTTCATGAATATTACTAACAGGTCCGGTCAACATATAGGCTACATATTATCACGCTATCTCCTACAGGGGAAGAGCTGTAAATCTTTAAAATCGTAGGAAAGTCAAAACTGTACATTGATTTTTTTGTTTTAAAGAATACTTGGGGCGTGATCTACTATCGATATCGAAGCCAAATATAGTGTTTGTTTTGTCTGTTGTTGTTTGTCTGTATGTATGTGCGAGCTAAACTCAAAAAATACTTTAAGGATTTACTTCAAATTTTGCATGAATATCCGAGAATTTTCAAGGACACCGCCTTGGGTAAGGTTTATAGGTACCGTGCATCCAAATAATGGCGAAAGCTATTTTCTGCGGTTGTTACTTCACACGGTCCGAGGCTCAACGTATTTCACTTTTCTGAGGACATTTGATGGCGTGGAGTATCCCACTTACCGCGCAGCCTGCGTAGCATGTCACCTTCTCGACGGTTACCAAAACTGGGATTACACTCTCGCGGAGGTAAGCGTCAGTGTCGGAGAAATATTGCCATCATCTGTCTGAAGATTTTCTACGAGCTTTGAGACACGTGCTACTGGAGACGAAGTCGAAGTAACTAATGAACGCATGCTGAACACCTGTATACAAGATGTGGTCATTTCCACCACCGATTGAACTATCGAATATGGGTTACCAGCTCCCCAAATCATCACCGCATCAAGACCGTAGAAATTGGGAGTATAACGCTGAGATAAATTACGATCCGGGCAAAATGTCACTTTGTTCTCTTCAGAGCAAAAACAAATTTATGATACCGTCCTTGAAAGCGTTGGGCAAAACCAGGGTAAAATGTTTTTCTCCTGGATTTTGGATGCACCTGGTGGAACAGGAAAAACATTTGTTATCACTGGCATACTTGCAGAGGTCAGGAGGCAAGGCAAAATTGCTATTGCTGTAGCGTCGTGGGGAATTGCTGCCACACTGCTTCCGGATAGCAAGACAGTACATGCCATGTTTAAAATGTTTATCTCTGTTTGTATTGGATGAGTGTACGATGGCCAATAGAAAGGCAGTTGAGGCCGTGGACAGAACCCTGCAGGACATCCGCAGGAACGAACATTTGAGTGGGTAGTGTCACATTACTGTTCACTGATGATTTCCGACAAACGCTTACTACCAACTTAGTTTAAAGGAAAATGTTGTAAGGTTTGATACTTTTGTACGTATTTTTACTCTTTTGCGTCCGGGAAAATATTCCTGCATTATTTTGTCTATTTCCTTCAGTCACATCTTATGACTGAACACAGCAGGATTCCCATGTGACTCCCTTCACTTGCTTCGCTTGCAAAAAAACTTATACTTTTAATTTAATACTATTTTAAAAGTTGTTTGCTTATGCTAAAGCGACACTGGCATCTTAGGTATGTTTGGTGCTGTAGAGCCTTCACGCAGACGACGTTGCGGGCAGCTGCTAGTTAGTCAATAAGAAAAAAATATTTTTTTTTCTTTTATGAAATAAGGAATAGGTACAGGTGACTGGCTGACTTGGTAGGTTTTCACGAGCTACACTCATTGAAATAAAGTTAGTTTTTGGATTTATCACGCGAATATAATTTATATTTACGCGATCTTAGATCAACCCGACGATTCGGTTGCTTTTTTTATGGCAAAGGATTGACGGACAAGCAGACTCGTCTGCTTGTCCGTCAATCCTTTTCCTTTGCCACCTGATGGAAAGTGGTTACCGTCGCCTATGAACATTTGCAACATCAGGGCGAGTTGCCAACGCGCTGCCAGCCCTGAAGGACTCTTTTCTCGCCTGTTTTGAAGAACCCCATATTGAAGCTTTTCAGCTTTCTTGGTCAGACTGAGGTGCCATTTGTCTGACAGCAGCTCGAAAAATTATTTAAAGAGGAAATGAGACATTCTACTGATATACTTTTTACATTAGCATATTATATTATATTCAGTTTTATCTTAGTGATATTCTTGACTTTACATATATTTTTTATCTTGTTTGACATGTAGGTATATCAATTGTTATTCACTTTAATTTATTTTGCTTGTATATTGTACACCAGTATTCACTTACCACCAATATGAACTGTATGTTTGTTACTTCATGATATGAAAAACGTATTGTTAATTCATTCCTTAAGCAAATTTTAGAAAGCACCTTTTTTTTCTTCATTTTGGCAGGAACATACATATTTGTAACATTACATAATAAACTTGCTGTTACAATAATGTTAGCGATGGAACAATAAGAAATATAGACAAAGAAATTGTTTGTTATTCGAGGTCTTTTATTAAACAAAACACGCAACATGTTTTTCTTACAACATCAAAAATTGTGACGTCTAATTGCGTTTATTGTAAGGGAGCTAGGTCGTGGTTTTAAATGGTAAACATAGGTAATTAAATTAATAGTACCAGACGAGTGACCTTGTGGAGCGAAGTCTTTGATGAATTTAAATGGCAAAGCCTTAGTACTCATTCTGCGGTATCTTGATACAAGGTAACTGTTATTGTACCGATTTACATTCTAGTTTCTAATTTATTTCAGGGCAGAGCAGGTTTATTAGTTGGTGTAATTTTATTTAAATTTAAATAAAAATTGTTTTCAAAATTGGAACTGCTGTAGAGGCAAAACCACTTAGCCCTTTAGACGCATCTGCATTTTAGCGTTAATTACAAGACGACATTACAATAGCGCTGAACACTACTATTTAGCGGCAACTAGATTAATTAGAAGGTATAAGTACTATAAGGTATTAAGTTTTCTCTTAGGCATGTTCCATCAAACACCTAACAAAAATAATCTGTATTGTCAGAGAATCAGCATTGTCATCCAACGAGGCAATGTTGCCAACCTTCTGGGTACCATAACACCGGCAATGATGCGGAATCTTTAGATGCATGTTGTTTTTAGTTTAGATGTAATATTATATAATCAACAGATAAATAATATTGTAATTGAAAGTTGAATATAATATATGTTTACTATCTAGGAATAACATTCCATCGTAATTACGATTTACGATGGAAATTAATATAATAAATATGAAGGCGGCCTTACACTCACAGCGCGAAGTCGCGTGCGTGTAGAGCCGGCTTTAGATAATCTGTATTCACATTGACATTTGACATAACATTCAATCATTCAATTACTGATTTCATCAGACCTCGCCCAAGGTCATTGATCTGGTTGATTGATGGATAATTACCTCATTAGCTTACTTTTCCGGCAGACAAAAGTTCTAAGACTACATTTTTTGACACAAGAGAAACAATTACAGAGCCTCTCAAAATAAAAGACCTCGAATAACAAACGAAAAATTTTTATTGTACCATCGCTTCCAGAACATTTGCAGTTTCCTAATGTATCTATCAAGGCTTGAGAAATGAGCGCGGCGCCGCTGAAGTGGCATATCTTTTCATTTCATTTTTTTCCCCGTAATTTACTTTGGTGTGAGTATTTGTCACTTGTGCGATAGTGTTATATCTGTAAAACGGGCATACGATAGCTCCACTGAATGAGATAAATTATATCGTATCTGAATAAAATGTTATTTGGAGGTTTGAATTATGAAAACTCTGTTATGATTTATCTAATATGGCTCATTTAAGATGGGTTTTAGAATCGGAAGCAAATAATTTCGTTCTTTTTAGTACCTAACACTTGCTTAAGACCACTTTTAAGTATTAATACAGAAAAATAATCTTTGTGTAAATTACGCTTATACAGGGTTATTTGTAACCAGCGCATAATTTTTAAAGGGAAGCTTTGGCTTATCAAGACTAACACTTTTGTATTTCAACTTTTTGTAATTCAATTTTTTTTTACCATACAAGAAATAATAAATAGAATTTGCAGTTCTAATACATCTTAACTTCACATTGAGTGTCAACACATCACGCTATAATATGCTGGTACCTATTGGGATCGACCCGACGTACGACACGGCGGGTGGCGGGTGGGCGGGGAGGTGACAGCGGCTTCGGCTAGACGTAATCAGTAGCTAATTAGACACGACGCGTGCGCACGCCGCTCCAGCGCTCGTGGCGTGCTTCTCGTGTGACATCAGTATGCCTTACATACCAATTTAGTAACATTGACTATTAAAAGCGATGTTGTAGGTACAAAAGTGGTGCATTAGAAAGCCGTGAATTACTAGTGTCAAAAACTGTACTGTGTAAGTACCTACTACCCCGGATTCTAGAACAGCTGTATTTTGTGCTGTGATTTTGATCGGCTTGTACGTGATAATCCTCGTCATCCCCGGGACCTCAATTTGATAGGAGATGATTTGTAAAAAGGTTTGTGATTTTTTAAAAATGATTGTGCCTAAATATCCAAATTGTTCCATATGTTTAAGATAAATTTACATTAAAAACACATATCTTGGTTTATCTTATGGTAAGTGTTGTTATCTCTTTGTTGTACTGTCTTTAAAATACCTAAATTTTTAGTTTAGACGGGGCGCAAACAGCTCACATCTGTATCTATGAATAAAACGTATCGCTAACAATTGACAGAAGTCCCATTTGAAACGATTTTATTTCTTATCATTGTGATGTACTGCGTTTTGGCAAAGGTCATACAGAAAAAATTGTTAGTCTTAACGTACTTAACTCACCTTTGACGATTTATGCGTTAGATATTTTTAACCCTGTATATTCGTGATACAGTCTACCTTTAATTAAGCCTTAAAGATTAACTACACAGTTGATAGATCTTCCATCAGTTACCAGAACATTTTACACGACAGTAAAAGAAATCGTGTCTAAAGAATGCCCAAAATTATTAGTAGCAATGAATACTGAAAAATAAATTCACAAAAGTGCAGCATAACGAACTGCTATGCATTTTAGGGAAGAGAATACGAAATCGGAGAATTTTCAGGAAGTCCCGCTCGTTAACTTCATGGAAGGTTAAACAAGATAGCGTTTCAAAGACAATGTTTTTATCCCAAAAGCCTATATCTACATTTTATTATAAAAGGCGGTAAAAATCCGAAAAATTTAAATGCTTTTAAAATATAAAATATGTATTTGTGCTTCTGCTATCGTACATAGAGATCATGTTAGTATCATATTAGACTGTATTACTGTACTGAAATACTGGGTTCAATTCTCGAGTCTGAGGTTAATTGTTATTGGACTTTTCCTTTTTAGAAAGATTAACCTCGGAGTTTGATTATGTGTCCGGTCATGTCAACTGGGTCGCCACCATGGGATAATATGTAACTGACAAATCGTAGGTGTTCGCATTTACCTCTTCCTACCCTTCCAGGGAATACAGACGTGAAGTTATGTTTTCGTTCTTTAATTCAATAATAATAAGAACGCTTTACTTTGGATTTTAACTTGTATATTGTATCACTACTAATGTGAAATATCTATACAAATAAATAAAATTGTACTATCTGTTTGTAATATAAAAATAACCGCTTTTTACTAAATGCATATGTATGTATACACGGCACATATACCAAAACAACATTTTATACAAACTTTGTCTGTCTGTCTGTTTGTTGGGGCTAATCTCGGGAACGGCTGGATCGATTTCGACGTGACTTTCACTGGCAGATAGCTTATGTAATAAGGAGTAACTTAAGCTACTTTTGTACTAGATTCGCCCACAACTTCGTCCGTGTAGATACTGAACAATCATAAATTCTCTCGCGGATGAAGTCGGGGCACAGCTAGTCTTATAGGTATATAATGGAAATCTCAATTCAATTCAATCTCAATTTTAATAACAATCTGTGTTTTTACTTGCAACCGTGTTGTACCTGGGCATTGAGGTGCACTTACAATAATACGCCTCTACTGCTCGTAATTTAATTCAGAACCTTCTGAATAAAGATTGCGTTTTAACAATCCGTTTTATGTTTACCTTTGAATTCAAATTGAAGGATCCCGCTTGGCTTTTTGTTCCAGTAACCTAAATATCAAATGTGCCGTAATTATTTCAAGCGTTGTGTTATAATCTTATTAATTTTGTGAATACCAATGTTGATCTGTGTATTGAGGAAACCCATTTTTTTTTAATGTAATAAAAGTGGCAATCAATCATGCAGTTCACATTGATGTTTAGTGATGACTGCAGCCTATAGACACACATACAATGACCAGAGGTCAAAATGTAGATGTGTTACCACTCCTGGGGCATAAGGTGTTATGCCTCTGTGCCGAAAATTACAGGGCCGTACATTACCACCTGACCGGAACATGATAGTGCTGAACACTACCATTTAGCGGCAAGTAAATTAGGCAATGCGGTGGTACCTACGCCCGCGAGCTCCGTCACGGGAGCTCTACCACCAGTAACAAATATATGACACGCATTTAAAGAGTAGGGACGTGACGACCCCACCGCCCACTTGTGGAGGAGTTCAAAACAAAAATTTTGCTCCCCTACTTTAACTTACCTAAAAGAAAGTTTTCTAAAATTTCAGTAGGAGATGTATTTCGAAACGTGACATTCAAAAAAGGTGTGATTGACGCAACGATTAGATGCCCCCGGTACCACAAAAACTTATTAAACCGTAAAATGACACACGGGACAAAAGTTTGCGAAAATGTTGGGGGAACAAAAGCATAATAAGGCAGCACAATTGAACGAGGGAATGCGGCTGTGTGGGACGAATTGCGGTGCCGGCTACTGTACATTTTCCGACGCTTAAACGGGCCTCTGTAGCCCAAAATTACGAGGGATTTTCTTACAATAACCGAGGACTCCAAACCTTCTTAGTCGGCTCTTTTTTCTGTATTGCTCAATATAAAAGTAGGTCGAAGAAATAGCTTTCTCAAGTCATTTGTGTATTGAACCTCAAATAATTTCAAAATATTTTCGCATGGCAAATCTTTTTAGTATTGTTACGTAATAAGAACTAGACAAATAGTAATATCAATGAGTATATACTATCAATATATTTGACAAAGAGGTAAGTAAATATCAGATATAATTTACACATTTTTACAAATATATCAATGTTGATTTTTCGATCTTCAACATGATAATAAAAAAGGGTAATCGTGACATTCAAAGTTAAACACGGTGTAATTGACGCGACGATTACATGCGGTTGGTTCGGACCACAGGGATTTATACAAACGAAAAATTACACACGGGACAAAAGTATGTGAAAATGTTGGGGGAACAAAAGCATCGAATCATACTCGTAATAAGGCGGCACAATTGAACAAGGGAATGCCGCTGGATGGGACGGATTGCGGTGCCGGCTACTGTACATTTTCCGACGCTTAAATGGACCTCTGTGGCCCGGAATTACGCATGATTTTCTTACAATAACTTGTCTGTTTACTCGTTTGCTTGCTCACTTGCTTGCTTACTTGCTCACTTGCTCTTTGGCTCACTTGTGTGCGTGCTTGCTCCTTTGTTCGCTTGCTTTCTGCTTGCTGTCTTTAGCGCTTGCTCTCTTGCTCGCCTGCTCTCTTGCATGCTTGCTATCTTGCTCGCTTGCTCTCTTACTCGCTTGCTCTCTTGCTCGCTGGCTCTCTTGCTCGCTTGCTCTCTTGCTCGCTTGCTCTCTTGATCGCTTGCTCTTTTGCTCCCTTGTGCTCTTGTTCGCTTGCTCTCTTGCACGCTTGCTCGCTCTTTTTGTTTTTGTTTCATTTCTCAATTTTTTATTGGTTTTACTATGAAACATTTCATTGAAACATAATGTCTTGGTAGGTTAATTTTTTTTCGGTAAACTTACAAATTTCTGAAGACCTGCTGGGCTTATGGAGCTTGAATGATGACGATGCACAGTAGGACCTGATACCCGGAAGATGGTTGAGGAAGATTGAGGAGACCTTACACCCCACTCACCGTAAGCGGTTTGATCAGGTACGAGGTCATCGTGTAACCCGTTTAGGGTTACCTGCGTTGCCATCATAATACAGCTTACGTTTTTTTAAGTGATCACGTTAAAGATAAAGTTAATAAAGTTATTTGATATTAATTAGTAAAGGAGCAGTAATCTTCACCGCTCGAACCCAAATTCAAAGACACGACCCTGTATCATGGGGTTTGGTACCATTTCATAGAATCTTTGTCAAAAGTATGATAATTAGAATAATTAAAAGCAAAGGTTTCAATAACAATAATTGTCAGTGTGCCAAACTCTGTAGTTTTATTTATTCAACAAAGTCATAACGGGGTTTCAGTAATATATAAATATTCTGCTAGCCAGGTAACCCTCCAGGCTTGCAGTGGCTCACTTGCTCGCTTGCACGCTTATTCACTTGCTCGCTGAATCACTTGATTCGCTTGCTTGCGTCCTTGATTGTTTGCTTGCTTGCTTGCTCTCTTGCGCGCTTGCTCTCTTGCTCGCTTGCTCTCTTGCTCGCTTGCTCTTAAGCTCGCTTGCTCTTTTGCTCCCTTGTGTTCTTACTCGCTTGCTCTCTTGCACGCTTGCTCACTTGCTCTCTTGCACGCTTATTCACTTGCTCGCTGAATCACTTGATTCGCTTGCTTGCGTCCTTGATTGTTTGCTTGCTTGCTTGCTCTCTTGCTCGCTTGCTCTCTCGCTCGCTTGCTCTCTTGCTCGCTTGCTCACTTGCTCGCTTAGTCGCTTGATTCGCTTGCTCGCGTACTTGCACGCATACTTGTCTGTTCACTTGTTTGCTCGCCTGCTCTCTTGCTCGTTAGCTTTATGCATGCTCACTTGCTCGCTTGCTATCATGCTCGCTTGCTCACTTGCTCGCTTAATCGCTTGATTCGCTTGCTCTCGTACCTGCACGCATACTTGTTTGTTTAATTTTTTTCTTGCTTGCTTGCTTGCTCACTTGCTTGCTTACTTGCTCGCTTGCTCTTTTGCTTGCTTGTGTGCTTGCTCGCTCCCTTGCTTTCTGCTTGCTCACTTGCTTTCTTGCGCACTCGCTCTCTTGCTCTCTTGCACGCTTGCTCTCTTGATTGCTTACTCTCTTGCTCCCGTGCGCTCTTGCTCGCTTGCTCTCTTGCTCGCTTAATCGCTTGATTCAAACAGACAAGTATGCGTGCAAATACACTAGCAAGCGAATCAAGCGATAAAGCGAGCAAGTGAGCAAGTAGCAAGTGAGCAAGCGCGCAAGTGAGCAAGCGGGCAAGAGAGCAAGCGAGCAAGAGGGCAAGCGAGCAAGCAAGTAAAAAATCAAGTATTCATGCAAGTAAGCAAGCTAGCGAACAAGCGTTTAAGCGAGCAAGAGAGCATAAGAGCAAGCAAGCAAGCAAGAAAACAATCAAGTATGCGTGCAAGAAGGCAAGCAAGTGAATCAAGCGATAAAGCGAGAAAGTGAGCTAGCGAGCAAGAGAGCAAGCGAGCAAGTGAGCAAGAGAGTGAGCAAATGAGCAAGCAAGCAAGCAAGCAAGTAAACAATCAAGTATGCGTGCAAGTAAGCAAGAGGCTATTCAGGCGATTAAGCGAGCAAGTGAGCATGCGAGGAAGTGAGCAAGTGAACAAAAGTGCAAGCAAGCAAGAGAGCAAGAGAGCAAGCGAGCATGAGAGCAAGCGAGCAAGAGAGCAAGAAAGCAAGAAAGCCAGAAAGAAAACAATCAAATATTTGTGCAAGTAAGCTAGCTAGCGAACAAGCGATTAAGCGAGCAAGTGAGCACGCGAGGAAGTGAGCAAGCGAGCAAGTGAGCAAGCGATCAAGAGAGCAAGCGAGCAAGTGGGCAAGCAAGCAAGCAAGAAAACAATCAAGTACGCGAGAAAGTGAGCAAGCAAGTAAACAATCAAGTAAGCGTGCAAGTAAGTCAAATCAAGAGTCAAGCTAATCAAGCGATTATGCGAGCAAGTGTGCAAGCGAACAAGTGACCAAGAGAGCAAGCGAGCAAGAGAGCAAGTGAGCAAGAGAGCAAGAAAGCAAGAAAGCAAGCAAGTAAACAATCAAGTATTCGTACAAGTAAGCAAGCTAGCGAACAAGCGATTAAGCGAGCAAGTGAGGCAGCGAGGAAGTGAGCAAGCGAGCAAGTGAGCAAGCGAGCAAGTGAGCAAGCGAGCAAGAGGGCAAGCGAGCAAGTGAGCAAGCAAGCAAGCAAGAAAACAATCAAGTACGCGAGCAAGTGAGCAAGCAAGTAAACAATCAAGTAAGCGTGCAAGTAAGTCAAGTCAAGAGTCAAGCGAATCAAGCGATTATGCGAGCAAGTGTGCAAGCGAGCAAGTGACCAAGAGAGCAAAGGAGCAAAAGAGCAAGGGAGCAAGTGAGCAAACGAGCAAGTGAGTAAGCGAGCAAGTGAGCAAGTGGGCAAGAGAGCAAGCGAGCAAGAGAGCAAGCGAGCAAGTGAGCAAGGAAACAATCAATTATGCGTGCAAGTAAGCAAGCAAGCGAATCAAGCGATTAAGCGAGCAAGTGAGCAAGTGGGCAAGAGAGCAAGCGAGAAAGCGAGCAAGTGAGCAAGCGAGCAAGAGAGCAAGCGAACAAGTGAGCCAGCAAGCAAGTTAACAATCAAGTATGCCTGCAAGTAAGCAAGCAAGCGATTCAAGCGATTAAGCGAGCAAGTGAGCAAGTGAGCAAGCGAGCAAGTGAGCAGGAGAGCAATAGAGCAAAAGAGCAAGCAAGCAAGAGAGCAAGCGAGCAAAAGAGCAAGGGAGCAAGAGGGCAAGTAAACAATCAAGTATGCGTGCAACTGAGCAAGCGAATCAAGCGGTTATGCCAGCAAGTATGCAAGCGAGCAAGTGACCAAGAGAGCAAGTGAGCAAGCGAGCAAATGAGTAAGAGAGCAAGAGAGCAAGCGAGCAAGTGATCAAGCGAGGAAGTAAGCAAGCGAGCAAGTGAACAAGCTAATCAACAACAATCAACAAGCTAATCAAGCGATTATGCGAGCAAGTGTGCAAGCGAACAAGTGACCAAGAGAGCAAGCGAGCAAGAGAGCAAGTGAGCAAGAGAGCAAGAAAGCAAGAAAGCAAGCAAGTAAACAATCAAGTACGCGTGCAAGTAAGCAAGCGATTCAAGCGATTAAGCGAGCAAGTGAGCAAGCGAGGAAGTGAGCAAGCGAGCAAGAGATCAAGCAAGTAAGCGAGCAAGTGAGCAGGAGAGAAAGAGAGCAAAAGAGCATGGGAGCAAGAGAGCAAGGGAGCAGGAGTGCAAACGAGCAAAAAAGCAAGGGAGCAAGAGGGCAAGCGAGCAAGAGATTAAGTGAGCAAGAGAGCAAGCGAGTGAAAGAGCAAGTGAGCAAGCGAGCAAGTCAACAATCAAGTATGCGCGCAACTGAGCAAGCGAATAAAGCGATTATGCGAGCAAGTGTGCAAGCGAGCAAGTGACCAAGAGAGCAAAGGAGCAAAAGAGCAAGGGAGCAAGGGAGCAAGAGGGCAAGTGATCAAGAGAGCAAGCGAACAAGTTAGCAAGCGAGCAAGCGGGCAAGAGAGCAAGAGAGCAAGAGAGCAAGCAAGTAAACAATCAAGTATGCGTGCAAGGAAGCAAGCAAGCGAATCAAGTGATTAAGCGAGCAAGTGAGCAAGCGAGGAAGTGAGCAAGCGAGGAAGTTAGCAAGTGAGCAAGTGAACAAGCGAGCAAGTGAGCAAGCAAGCAAGCAAGTAAACAATCAAGTATGCGTGCAAGTAAGCAAGCAAGCGACTAAGCGAGCAAGTGAGTCAGCGCGCAAGAGAGCAAGAGGGCAAGCGAGTAAGAGAGCAAGCGAGCAAAAGAGCAAGATAGCAAGTGAAGCGACGAGCAACTGAAGCGAGCAAGTGAGCGAGTGAACAAGTGATCAAGGAAGCAAGCAAGCCAGCAAGCTAGCGACCAAACAAGCACGGCGGTACCCTAAATATTTATTTTCATGTTTTTATTCCACCACTGTCGGCGTGATTAAGGCGTATACTCGTGCCAAATTTCAAGTCTTTAGTACCAATAGTTTTGCGCTAAACCGCAGTGGACTGAGAGATATACAGACAGACAGACGGACATGGCGAAACTAATAATACATTAAAAAAATAAGGGTTCCCTGATTACTACAGAACCCTTAAAAGGTGGCAATTAAACATGCAGTAGACGAATTAATGATAATTGAATTAATTTGTAGGCTTCGGGACGTGACGACCCTATCGCCTTCTTGTGGAGGAGAATTTTGCCGCTAGTGCAGTCACTCAACCGAACAATGGTGGTCAAACCATTGCAATAGGGCGGTAGTATGTTTACATAGATATTAATGCGCGATGGGCTGTAGCGTCCTGCGATAAAACTATTGCGAAATTCCATCGCCCAAGCGAGGAGATCTATACATATAATAAGACAGTAGAATTCAAGTGACTGTACATTAAATATTTTTCCAAAAAGCTAAGAAAAGAGAAAAGTTTCTCTTTTTCTTCTTCTTCTTCTTTTCTAAAAAAAAGAACAAGAGAAACCAAAAAAAAAATAATACGTCTTACTTAATATACTGTTGTACGTTTATTATTTAACCGACTTCAAAAAGGAAGAGGTTTTAAAATTTGCCTGTATGTTTTTTTTTTGTGTGTATGTTACCTGATTTCTTTCTATCTATCTTTTCACTTCGTAAACACAATCTCAAACTCAAACTCAAAAATTCATTTAATCACTTGGAAATAATAGAATTTGCTTGTGATCAAATTTGAGGTCAAATTACAAATATAAAATTAAAGCGAAATCGCTTAAATAGCTGGCAGAATGATGTAGGTAATCCCTACGACTTTCGTTACAATTTATTCTTCGTAGTGGAATAGCGAGAACCATATATAGGTTATTATACTGACTCCGAAACCTATACAAAGATACACCGCGACCCAAAACCATATCTACATATATGTTCAAACACACGAGGAGAATGTCTCAATAACTGGATCATATTAATCACTTCATTTGAAATCGGTTCGATTCGATGAATATGAATTGTAAGGTCGCCCACAAAGCAAAAATTGTATGTCACCAGTCTACACGCAACTCCGACATTTACCACTGCATGATAAAGATTCTATTACCGTGATTTCTTTTACTATATACCTTGATTTTCTGCTTGAATTTCACCAACTCAATGACAATCGGAAGAGTCTAAGAGTTTAACCTAGGTCGACCTTCACCTATCTGTTTACCGAATTAACCATTATTTTAATAACAAATTTCATACATGAACAAACACTTCTTGCATGTATTGCCTATAGAATTACGTTCATAGGTATGTTGATTTGAAAAAAAAAAATTTTATTAGCAACTTTCACCCATTTGTGAACCAATTAAATGTGTTTGAGACTAAAAGTTTAAAACATATAAAATACGTCTGTAAGGTATTTATTGTCTAAGTATTTATGTTCATTACTAGGTACCTAGCAAGGAGGTGTAAACAGGTAAGTAAATATAAGTGACTGCACCGATCTGTTACCAATAAACCTCAAACACCTATTTTATATGCTTAAAACTTTTGGTGTCAAATACATTTGGTTGGTTATCAAATACAAAAAAAAACTTGCTTAAAAAATGGATACATACAATGTTTCATTTGGTGAACAGATAGGTGAAGGTCGCCCTAAATTCGTCTCCCCTACTAGAAGGACGTGTCATTGTTCATAAAATTTATTAATAATAATTGACATTCTATAATATTTAAAAAACTTGTCTGGTCAAAGTCTCACATCTTAGATCAGCATGACGAACATTAAATATTCAATAATCTCTGAGAGATTATTGGATCAACCCAGAACTTTCTTTTTTCACTTCTGTTCCTCAAAAGCCAATGACAAACCTTCCTCTGTAAATCCACTTTCCTCCTTAAACTCATGAGATCCTCCTAGCAGGTTATCCTATTTTCAGTAAATTGTGAATACATAACTGCTATGAATACTTACTTTATACATAGAACGGATTATCTTCCAGTGTTTTCCCTTCTAATGATTAACCTAATAATACAAAGCACTGTTGGATCCTTATAAAAAAATATATACAAACCGCCTCATTTAGAATACTTTAAAGAAAAATTGGAGGATAAAAAAGGCAACTGTGTACGTCACGGACATCTAAGGCACAGGCTATTCGATTACAAAGGTCGTGATCAAACAGAGACGAGAATGCAATCAGATCTACAAATAACTAGGTTTAGCCACCACGCCGCTGTTCTAACTAGGGTTGCCAGGCGATCGGATTTCACCGGAACTGTCCCAGAAACGACAAAAATGATATTTTTTATGTCATGATGGTGGCAAAGAATCTTGTATGAGTGAATCTTTCCTTTGACCTCCTTTTTTGTTTATGCAATACAAAAAAGGAGGTCAAAATACAGATGTAATGTCACTACACAGGCTAAAGATTTTTTCTGTGGTTTTCTCTCAGGGTCAAACGTTAACATCTTATCGAAACACGTTAGTGCTGAACACTACCATTTGAAGGCATTAGGTAATGCAGTGTAGCCTACGCCCTCGAGCCACTAGTGTCAGAGCTCGAGGTAAATGAAATGAACTTGTAAAACACAGAACTTGAATTGAACAATTGCATTTTTTACACGTGTCGACTTATAATGGTCTAATCACTTCGATTTCCATAAAAATACCAATATGATTAATATGATAGGTACAATTTATTTACACTTCCTTAGATATTTTTCAAAATAATTACTATGTAGATGTAAAAGTAAGGCAAGTTAAAATATCTATCTGTTACATTACCTCACCTTAACCGCCACAATTATTCCAGAAATTATAAATCTCGATGAGTTTTAAAAAGTTCTACAAATAAAATTGGCTTAACGCGATCCACTGGATGCTACAATTAACTCTGTGATGAGATAGTCCTCGATAATTAATGAACCTAAATACGTATAATTTTGTTTGATTTTCATTTCCTGAAATTTAACATTTCGTACTTCTACATTGAGACAAGAGAGAATTTAGAATTACCTTGACGTTTTAGTATAGAACGATTAATCGAAACGTGAATGGTTTTTCACATAAGTAAACTGAAGTTGAAAACGGGCATTCAATTTAGGTTAATAATAAACGACATCTTAGACAAGCATTTTTGGTCACTAATTTCCCAACGTTTTTCAATTAATTTACAATTTTATTGTACAGTAATTTATATATGTATGTATCTTCACGCCAGGTCCCTAACGGGGTAGGCAGAGAGTGTAGAGCGCCAGATATCCCGGTTCTGACGAACCTCTCGTGCTTCGTCTACTTTCATCATTCTCTTCATACATGCACGCCGATTCCTAAGACTTTTGATCCCACCATCAAACAGAACTCGAACTCGAAACAAAAACCTATTTGGTCATGGTAGGTCAGTCTTGGTCTTCCTGGGCCTCTGCAACCATCCACATTCGCATTGTATATCTGTTTAGTCATTCGCTCATTCGACATTCTTTCTATATGCCCGAACCATCTGAGCATGCCTTTTTTCATTTTTACACCGATACTATCATTCACACAAAGCCTCTTTCTTACATCTTCATTACGAACGCGATCGGTGAGTGATACACCGCAGATCTTCCGCAATGATCTCATCTCGACCGCGTTCAACTTACTTTCATGCTCTTTCCTGCATACCCAGCTCTCGCTTCCATATAAAAGCGTTGGAGTAAGTACAGCATTATGTACGGCTAGTCGCGCCCGCTGGCTGAGATGTTTAGATTCTAGCAGCTTACCCAACGCTCCATTCACGGAATTCCCAGCAAGCACTCTTCTTTCTATGTCAGTGGTGTACCTACCATCCTTGCTAAAAGCACATTCAAGAAATACAATTTCATCCACCTGTTCTAACACTGCATCATCTACTACTACCCTTGCATTTGTTCTCTGCTCATCTCTTTCAAATACTAATACTTTAGTTTTATCCACATTCAATTGTAAGCCTTTTTCCATACAATCCTCTTTCATGACTGTGACTAGTGCTTGTAGCCCAGATGGTGTAGAAGTAACAATTACCGCATCATCTGCGTAAAGCAGATAGTTCACCACTAAGTCACCCATACGCACTCCCACATCCATCAACTTCACCCTCTGGAGGCATTTGTCCAGATATATGATAAACAGCCTAGAGGAAAGCACGCAACCCTGTCTGACACCGATGTTAACATCAAACCAGGGTGACATGTTACCATCTACCCGCACACATGCTTGACAGCCCACATACGTGGACTGTATTGCACGGAGCAGACTGCCATCAACACCATACTCTGGCAAAATGTTTGACAGCCGTTCCGGCAAAGGTCGCACAACACTCAGAAAGAATCCCAAAGGGCAGCACCACCATATTTGATCATTTCGGCAGAAACCTGATCATTACCCGCAGCCTTACCACATTTCAAACTTCGTATCGCCCATACAATCTCATCTATTGTTATATCCTCACAAGCCGGCACCGTCAAGTCAGCAACTCCGGCGTCAGTGTTGTGAGCATAATCATACATTTCCCCATAATACTCGCTCCATCGTTTTAACACATCTTGCGTGTTCTCAAGAATGTCACCCAACTTAGATTTTATTCTATTCATTCCAGAAACTGGAGAAGAGCTTCCAGACTTTTTCACCTCCCTCCAATAGAGTTTGATGTTAGTCTCAAAGCTCTTCGCCAGTCTCTCGTCAGCTTCCACTTTATCTCTCTCACGCTTTTCATTCACTAAAATCTTGGTGTCATTCTTGAGCCGACGGTAAATTTCTCTCTTCTCATCTCTCATACCATTATTCATTTGCAAAGACGCTACATAATCCAGCCATTCTTTCTTCTTTCTTTCAACGGAGTCTTGCACATCCTTGTCCCACCACGCATCCCCTTTCAAGGATTTGCGTATCTTTGCATAACCACATACTTCTTTCGCAACTTCCACCATACTATCTTTCATAACTTGCCAACATTCATCCACGTTCAAGTACGTAAGACAAACCTTATCTAACTTTTCACGGACGTTCATACACTCTCCTTGCACTAATGTCTTGTAACTTTTCACTCTTTATTCTTTCAAGTCCTCCGAAAGGCACACAGACACGGCAATGTCGCCACTTCTTGAACAGACCCCTAAACCGGCTTATTACCAAGAAATGATCTGTATCAAGAGTGGGACCTCTGTAGGCTCTAGTGTCCATCAGGCTCTTCCGAAGACGACTATCAACCATGATCAAATCAATCATACTTTTTTGTTCATTCCTCCCCCATGTATACGTGTGAATGTCCTTATGACGGAATTCTGTGTTAGACACAAGGAGACTTCGTTCCAAGCATAAGTCAAGTATCAGCTTACCAGCATCATTTACTCTTCTATCACCATATGGACCTAGAACGGCCTGGTATCCTGGCCGCCTGGTCCCGACCCATCCATTCAAATCACCACACTAAATTACCATTTCATTAGCTTCGACCATATCGAGAACTTCCCTTGTAGATTCCCAAAACTTCTCCAGGTCTTGGGTCGTCGCTGAGCTAACCGGTGCATAAGCTGCTACCAAAAACACCCTAGTGACGCCCAATTTAATTCGGACCCAGATTAGTCTCGGGTTCACCAAACCGTAATCTTTCACTCCAATGACTAAACGAGAGGACAGAAGGACGCCCACCCCCGCGCTGGCATGATCGCTCTGTAGTACATCTGCCCACAGAGCCATCGCGCCACCCGGGAGATCTTCGACTTCGCAGCCCTTTCGTTTAGTCTCTGTTACACACAAAACATCCAGGCGTCTCACACTCATTACGTTCGTCAACTCATTCATCTTCTCACAAATTCCACCTCTCACATTCCACGTGCCTATCTGGCACTCCCCATTCCTCGATCCGCCGTATCGGGCCCGACGTGACAGGTGGCGGTCCCATCGCCGCTTTGGCCGCTTTTCGTAAGGACGGGGGACGCGTCGGTACGCGTCGCCTCGGGGGGACGCCCTAACCCGCACTGCGGTACGCCTTTGTGCTAGAATTGCAGTCCTAAAGGACTGGCAGGGATCGCGACGTTCACGCTTCTGGCATGACCCCCAAGTACAGTACAGTAATTTAAAATGACTTTATTGTGTTTCTTTTTAAATAGACATCACCAAACCTCATATTATCTCCCCAGAATAGTCCCGGAAATTATGAATACAAATATGGCAACCCTGGCCAGCGGGTGAGCTCAAGTACATTAAGAAATAAAACGTCCGCGCCAAACACTTCACAGCTCCCTCCTTTTATTTTACAGTTCTATAAACCACTATAAATTGATTCGGCTTAACGCGATCCGCTCTCGGCGCTACCATTGACTCTCTGATGAGATAATCCTCGATAAGTAATGAACCTAATAACGGCTAATTCTGTTTGATTTTCATTTTCTGAGATTATTTTTCATATTTTTTCTACTTCGAGACTAAATACAAATATTTTACTATCATAGAAATATTAGAAAACATATTACAAAACAAAGTCCCCCGCCGTGTCTCTCTATCTATCTGTCTGTTTGCGATTAATTCAAGGAAAGCCGTAAGAAAATTCATCAAGGACGAATTTTCATATATTAATGTAATCAAATATTCATGCAACACGCTAGAGCCTGCAGCCACAAATTTCTCAGTTAAGCCTGATTTTTTCCCAGTTTTAACTTAATACAGCGTAAAGTCGTGAACGCAATAGACTAATGAACTTAAGGGAAAAACAGAAAGCTATTTATATGTAATGGACAAACACGATGAGGAGGAAAACAAAGATGTCATATTAATTTGTTTTGATGTCCAACCCACGCTGGCGTGTTATTCGTACACAAAATATAGCTTTAAAATGTTTATGAAAATGTCACTCGAAAAAGTCACAATAGCATTTAAGGCAGCTTATCATTGCTTATAGAAATCCTACTTATATTATAAATGCGAAAGTTTGTGAGTATGAATGGATTGATGGATGTTTATTACTCTTTCACAAACTTTACAGTAATATAGATTATTATACATTGGAATAACATATAGGTTACAATTTGCAACGATTAAAAGTGAACACAGATAAGCGAAAACTAGTAAATATTAAAATTGTTATTATAAATGACAGTGGTATTATTATGATACCAGTAGCACTTATGTTTGAAACCATTACTGTCAGAACAAATATGTAGCCGAAGTAGCTCCTGCTGACCCAGTAGCATAGGCATAGCCGTTATAGTACTGATTTATGTCTAATATGAAATGTGCTCCAAATGCTAGGTGCATTCAACAAGGCATCCGACATTTCACCTAAACTTATTCTTAAAAAAATATGGATACTTACTAAACAATCTGATGTCGATAATAATGAACTACTTTCTCCTCAAAGTCTTCAACGCTGTGATGAGAATCTGTAAGCAATCTGTAATAAGCTTTCATTACAGTATAAAAATTAAATAAATCTAGAACTCTTAAACAAGGATTGCACCAATCGTTTTTATGATCGGTACTGAGTTCAGAACTTCCGGATTGAGAACGATCAAATATTCGCCGTGTTAAATAAAATACGAGCACACGAAGGTTTGTGCGTTATCAATGTGTGAATCAATTGTTAACGATACACGAACCGGATATTAAAATACTCGTATTGCCTCATGTGAATTTCAGAAAGGATTTCGTCATCATTTTTTTGTATGAACTCGATGGCATTTATATTTCGCAGATTGCAAAAAACATATATATAAATTATATTAAATTACTATACTTAGCAGTATATTCTTTAAGTTGAATGCTAGAACTACATGGAAATAACACTTCAGTTCGTATCTATACTACTTACTACTACTACTACTACTTATACTAATACTACTAATACTACTTATATAATACATATATATATATATATATATATATATATATATATATGTCGGCAGGAGGCCTCTCCAGTCAGGACATCTAGATAGTATTGTCTGCATATCTTTCCAAGCCGATATGTTATTCGTGTTTGTGGGCGTCTATAGGTGGGAACTCGAGCGGGTGATGAAATAAAGAACATGGTTTGGCAGAAGATGAAGCAATAGTCGTTTATTGCCAAAGATCCGCCCATTCGATTACGCTGGCAGAGAAGAACGGGCAAGAAACTCTTACGACCGGGCACACAGTGACCGGAATACCAATGCTTATTGCACAATATAAATCTCTTCTGCCAATCAATTCATTACTACGCGAATCGTTACTATATCTCGTTATCCAACTATTACTGAATGTAGATTGCTATATCGAGTTACAGAATTGTCAAGGAACCGGCCCAGACCTCCTTCCTTTATTTTCTTATTTCCAAATTCTAATTTAACTGACAAGTTTCATTGATGACACTTGTCCATCAAACCACTGGGTATGTTTAATACTTTGCTAAGGAGTTTCTATAATCATCGGTTTTTAGTCAGGTCAGTACGTTTATATTCTCCATCCCCGTCATATATATATATCTCTCTCTGAACATAATATTAATAAGCTGAAGAGTTTGTTTGTTTGAACGCGCTAATCGCAGGAACTACTGATCCGATTTGGAAAATTCTTTCAGTGTTGGATAGCCCATTTATCGAGGAAGGCTTTAGGCTAAAAAACCATCACACTAAGACGAATAGGAGAGGGTAGGTAATATTACACCCGCGCGAAGCCGGGGCGGGCCGCTAGTCTATAATGATATGAAAATTTATTTTTTGTTGAATGAAACCGAAGGCCATAAGTATATTATTTTTAACCATATCCGTGATTGATTTCATAAAAGAAAATCAATTACCTTTTATTGCTCTTTTCAGTACCTTGTCATGAGAATATAAGTCACCATCCTGTCTAATTTTAGTAAAATATGATAATATTTCAACGAAATATTGAAACAATGCGATGTATTTGTTTATTTGTAGCAAAACAGTCAGTATAACATACATTATTCATTTGGTTTGATAGTTGGTAAAATATTAATAGTCGGCCTGTTAAAATACAAATATGTGTTTAGTACATAACTGTATTGCTGCATCATTTAGCAGAAATTTCATGGTTACTCGGAAGTATTTGTTACATTATGTCGAGGGCGCAGCTTGTATAAAAGTAGCCTGAGTTACTCCTTATTACATCAGCTATCTGGCACTGAAAGTCCCGTCAAAATCGGTCCAGCCGTTCCCAATATTAACCGGAATAAACAGACAGACAGACAAACATAAAGACAGACAAAAATTGTAGAAAATGTTGTACTGGTATATGTACAGTATATAGACACATATGCATTTAGTAAAAGGCGGTTATTTTAATATTACAAACAGACACTCCAAATTTATTTATTTGTGTAGATATCATATTACACGCTTGGCTTCTGATATTATTACTAGCGAATGCATGCACCTCATATTGATTGCAAGCAAATACTGCAAACGATATAACAGGATTAATAATTTCGTGAAATGAAAGTGGCAAACACGCACATTGATGGTAAGTGAATATTGATGGTAAGTTAAGAACTGGTGGTAGAGTTCCAGTGTAGGAGCTCGAGGGCGTAGGCACCACCACATTACCTAATTTATCTGCCGTTAAATTGTAGTGTTCAGCACTATCGTGTTTCGGTTAGATGGTAATGGGGTGGCAACGTATCTGCATTTTGACCTCTGGTCTTTGTGTGGGTGTCTATAGGCTGCAGTCATCACATAACATCAAAGTGAACTGCAGGCTTGTTTGCTACCTTCGTAACATAAAAAAAACAAAAGAACTGCATCAAAACTTCAGAGATTTCAATTTAGATGCTTTACCCCTCCTGATGCCTTAGTTATTATATCTGTGTGCCAAAAATTAAAAAGCCGCATATTAAAACCGGAATACGATAGCGCTGAACACTACCATTTAGCGGTCATACAATAGGCAAGTAGAAATTTAGCTCTTATTATAAGTAGTGGAAAGTAAGCAAATATGGGCTACCATTTTGTTTTTGCCTCAAAAATAAAAAACTATTAAAAAATTAACAATTTTTTGATGTCAGAATATACATACGTTTTTTAAGAGCTATGTAACAATTATATGTTCTTAATATTATAATATATTATTATATTGAGCATTAAACAAAATATCAAAATAGATGCTAAATATGGAACAGGTACCCAAATATGGGCTACTAATAGAAACTTATAATATTTACTACGAAAATAACAATTATACATTTTTATCTTAAAAGAGATCAAAATACTTTAGTAGATGGAAGAAATCACATGATTTACTTACAAAAATGACTAAATTTACTTACAAATACCGCTTAATTTACCTACTTTAATCATTTGTTATTTATCCCAAGTTTTCCTTGGTGCTTTTGATTGTGTTGACGCCATTCTGATAAAATATAAGTAAGTACCTTAAGAACGACATAACCAACCACTTAAATACTATACATATACTGGTAATACCTAAAAACGTATATTATATATTAATAGCCCATTTTCGAAATTATTAACTAAAATAAATTTGATCGTGTACTTTACAAATTATATATAGCAAGCAAAAAATGGAGCGTAAATCATAAAGTTAAACTTATATTCAGCAATCAAATATATAGTTACAATGTTTAGACCCAATTCTTTTTAATCAAACATCACATTGATACGTACCTCAGAAAACTTTTCGACAGCAGCAACACAAGAATGGCCGACACTGGCGACAAATCGCGCGCAATTGACGAGAGTGAGTGAGTGAGATGTTAGAGCGAATTAATGCGATGGACGATCGTCGTTTTTGGCGTCTTACGATTCCAGAAGGTCCCAGTAGTGGACCTAGGAGATACAGACAATACTCCAGATAGTTTAACTGGTGGTAGAGCTCCAGTGACGGAGCTCGCGGGCGTAGGCACCACCGCATTACCTAATATACTTGCCGCTAAATGGTAGCGTTCAGCAGTATCGTGTTCCGGTCAGGTGGTAATGTACAGCCCTGCCCAGAGGTATAACACCTCAGGCCTCAGGAGTGGTAACGTATTTGCATTTTGACTTCGGTCTTTGTGTGAGTGTCTATAGGCTGCAGTCATCACTTAACATCAATGTGAACTGCATGCTTATTTGCCACATCCATTACATTTAAAAAATACCACACATCCTTCACCACGATTAAATACATTATTTTTAACAGAAAAATTATTTACTACTAGCTGTTCCCGCAACTCCGTCCGCGTGAGAATTTATGATTGTTCAGTACTACCCGGACGAAGTCGAGGGCGCAGCTTGTATAAAAGTAGCCTAAGTTACGCCTTATTACATAAGCTATCTGCCAGTGAAATTCCCGTCAAAATCGGTGAAGCCGTTCCCGAGATTAGCCGGAACAAACAGACAGACAGGCAGACAGACAGGCCGACAAACAGACAGACAAAAATTGTAAAAAAAATTGTTTTGGTATATGTACCGGGTATAGACACAAGCATTTAAGGTGAGATTCACAGACCGCACTACGACTTTACTTTGGGCAAAGTGTGCTTAGAATTGTCATAAATGTATGGGTTTTGACAGTTCGAAGCGTACTTTGCTCAAAAATGAAGTCGTAGTGCGGTCTGTGAATATCGCCCTTAGTGAAAAGCCGTTATTTTAATATTACAAACAGACACTTCAATTTTATTTATTTGTATAGATTTTCAGCAATGCAACAGCATTTAACATTTATCAAACAAATAGGTGCTTGCCTTGTATTTATTCTCTCGAGAAGTTTTACTAGCGTTTTCCCTAAAGGTTTCAGTTGACTGAAGTCGAAATTTTAAGTTGCTTTTTGAGGTTCACTAAGGTAATATAAGATTACGAGCATATTCAAGATGTGCGTCAAGTTCAGGTAGCTTGGGAATATTACGTCTCATAAATTAGATGAGACGCGTACTAACATTCTCTGTGTCGTTTCCTTTGCATGGCAATTGTCCCAATATTACATGGTCGTAAATTGACGCTCTCGCGTTCGTGACGCTATATGTATGCTAATGCTTGGGGATTATAACGATACCCAAAATTTTCGATGTGATTAATTGTATTATCACATAGATCATGTGCTGGAAATGTAGGTACATTTCATGTTTAATTTTCGGATTTTTAGAATTTCTCTTTACCTGACAGCACAGTAGTTAAGCGCCGTGATATGGGATTATAATGCTATGGGTGACATTTGGTGAAGTTCACTTTACCTTTGGGGTGTTTTCTTACGATTTACTCTTATTGAATTGATTTTTTTCTCGGGCCTAACTACGATATGCTTGGAAAAATATTAAAGGAAGTATCTTCTAATCTAAAATATCAATTGCTTCAACAGGATCGCGATCATAATAATATTAGCGTCAAGTTCAGGTAGCGCGAAAATATGTCGAGTCAAAAATTTGTTGAGAAGCGTATACGTTCTTTAGACTGTGCTAACATTATCTGTGTCATTTCCTCTGCATGACAATTACATGCTCGTAAATTGTATGCGAAGCGCGCATGGCCCCGCGGCTGGTGTCTGTCTGTATGTATGTCCGGGCTAAAGTAAAAAAGTACCTATTAAATGACACCTGTTAGTAATATTACCGGACCTGTGGTCAATATATAGTCTACATATTATCACGCTATCTCCTACGAGGGAAGAGCTGTGTATCTTTAAAATCGTAGGTAAGTCAAAACTGTACATTGAATTTTTTGTTTTAAAGAATACTTGGGGCGTGATCTACTATCAATATCGAAGCCAAATATAGTGTTTGTTTTGTCTGTTGTTGTTTGTCTGTATGTATGTCCGGGCTAAACTCAAAAAGTACTTAATGGATTTACTTCATATTTTGGCTAAATGTCCCAGAATTTTCAAGGACACCGCATTGGGTAAGGTTTATAGGTACCGTGCATCCAAATAATGGCGAAAGCTATTTACTTCGCACGGTCCGAGGCCCAACGTATTTCACTTTTCTAAGGACATTTGATGGCGTGGAGTATCCCACTTACCGCGCAGCCTGCGTAGCACGTCACCTTCTCGACGGTTACCAAAACTGGGATTACACTCTCGCGGAGGGAAGCGTCAGTGACGGAGAAGTATCGCCATCATCTGTCTGAAGATTTTCTACGAGCTTTGAGACACGTGCTACTGGAGACGAAGTCGAAGTAACTAATGAACGCATGCTGAACACCTGTATTAGTTCATTTCAAGATGTAGTCATTTCCACCACCGATTGAACTATCGAATATGGGTTACCAGCTCCCCAAATCATCACTGCATCAAGACCGTAGAAATTGGGAATATAACGCTGAGACAAATTACGATCCGGGCGAATTGACCATGTTGCTTTGTTCTCTTCAGAGCAAAAACAAATTTATGATACCTTCCTTGAAAGCGTCGGGTAAAACCAGGGTAAAATGTTTTTCTCCTGGATGCTCTTGGTGGAACAGGAAAAACATTTGTTACCACTGGCATACTTGCAGAGGTCAGGAGGCAAGGCAACATTGCTATTGCTGTAGTTTCGTGCGGAATTGCTGCCACACTGCTTCCGGATAGAAAGACAGCACATGCCATGTTTAAAATTCCCTTACATTTAGAGAGCGCCGAAACGACGTTTTTGGTGTGTCATGTAACAGTGATAAGGGACACGTGCTCAAGGATTGCTCTCTGATTGTATGGGATGAGTGTACAAGTGTTGCAAAGTGTTGAAAGGCAGTTGAGGCCGTAGACAGAACCCTGCAGGACATCCGCAGGAACGAAAGTGGGTGGTGTCACATTACTGTTCACTGACGATTTCCGGCAAACGCTTCCCGTGGTGACCGAAGATCGAGGGCTGACGAGATCAATGCTTTGTTGCAACGATCTTAACGAGTTCGTACCTACGCTGCGCTTGACCATTAATATGAGAGCTCGGCTCGATGACAATGCACGTGCTCAAGAATTTTCCGATGTCCTTCTAAGTCTTCGCGGAAGCACTCTATCAGAAGAGATAGGTAGATAGGTGGTGTTTCCAGAGTCTCTCGACAGAGATGTATTCAGCTTCGAAGAACTCATTCTCGGTGTCTACGGGGACATCAGTCGTATACCGCACCAGCAGAATACGAGGTTTTGGGTGTGTAAGCGGGCCATTTTGACGCCCAAAAATGGAGGCATGCTGCAGCAATTATAGGCAATGAAGTGGTCTATCTCTATAATATAAAAATAAGTCGGGTTTTCCTTCCTGACGCTATTACTCCAGAACGCATGAACCGATTTTCACGGTTTTGCATTCCTTGGAAAGGTCTCGGGCTCCGTGAGGTTTATAGCAAAGAAAATTCAGGATTATAAAACGATATCCACGCGGGCGAAGCCGCGGGCAACAGCTAGTATTATATACAAATCAATTGCTGTTCGTTAGTCTCGCTAAAACTTGAGAACGGTTGGACCGATTTGGCTAATTTTGGTTTTGAATGATTTTTGGAAGTCCAGGAAAGGTTTAAAAGGTAAGAAAACATGAAGAAATTGAAGGGAAATAGTAAAAACCTCAATTTCATTTTCCCATAAAAATAGTCTGCATCTATCAAACCTTTGACACAATCTTTCATTCTGAGGCAATACGAAGTTTGCCGGGTCAGCTAGTTCTTAATATAAGTATGTGTATTAGTTTACCTTATGGAACCAGCTTCGGTTTAAAAACATTAAACAGGTGTAGAAGCACGATGGGGCAATGTGATGATTACCGGGCCATAGCAGAACAATGTTTGGGAAACACTGATATAGAGTATTTGAGTATATTAATTGGTTATTTTCTGAAGGTTTTATCATTATTGTGTGAGCTTCAATGAAGGAGTTCACAACGTACTCATAATTTTATCTAATTGTTATTATTTAAATTGATTCTTAAAAAACCTTTCTCAGCTTAACAAAGTATTTTTAATAGAAAGTTTTATAATAATTATGCTAATTTTAATGTTGAAATTGTGAACTAATATAAACCTATTTTTCAATAAATTGATATAGGATATTTTTTTATATAAATATCTATGCATAATACACAGAAAGCACAAAGGAGTTATTAAATTTTTTGGTGTTATATTTGTGCGAATATTAAATAATCAAGTTCTGCCAGGGCTACGTGATACTTTTTTTTAAAATTTTATAAGTAAATAAATATTTTCATAAAATCTAATTTCTATTTAATTATTTTCACATTTTCCCTGTTCGTATTCGCTGGACCGGTAATGTTCCAAGCCTTTGTGCGTTTGACATATAAAGGTAGGAGAGAAATGTATGTGACATTAGGTAATAAAACAGTCTCATCAAAGGATAAAACAGATCCTCCATGGAAACTAATATATTGGTAATATATTTTATTGATGGTATACGTACTCAATATATATATATATTATATATTGAGTACAGGTTACTACCACAGTATTAACACGTTCGTTTTCTTAAGACTGTGTTAGTACCGCATTACCTAAATCTACCACTGAAACCCCCCGTAATTTTCATTTTCATTCCACTAAAACCGGCCAGGTACGAGTCGGACTTGCGTCACACCGCGGACACTCCGACAAAATTCCATACAAACGCTTAATTTGGTTTCTATCCATCAGTGACGTGTATTTACACGCGCACCTGTGTGCGTAGCACGTACAAAATACCAACCGTCGCCCATAAGAGAGGAATGGGTATAAGTGTGCAAATCGGGCGGGACGTCGAAGTGTCCATTCTATACGTAGTATTATTACATATTCTCTGCTTGCATGTACAAGTTTCCGCAAAATTGAGAGATTTCGTATGTTACTTTAAGTAATTCGTATAGGTTTTCTTAATTATCATCAAAACTGTTTAAGTAAACATATTTTTAAATACTGACTATAAGACTTTTTATTTGACCTGGTGCCTACGAGCTGACCCGGCGAACTTCGTACCTACATCGGAGATTTTTAAATATTTGCAATTTCTTCCTGATATCGAACACATACTTAATAGATTAAATTTCTTTTGGATGTTGTACGCTTACACACATTTCAGTGATTCATTTTTATTAGCGTTCCGTACCTTAAATGTAAAAAACGGGACCCTATTACTAGGCCGCCGCTGTCTGTCTGTCTGTTTGTCTGTCGACACGCTGCCATCATTAACCGTGACAGCTAGAAAGCTGAAATTTTCATAAATTATGTATTTTTGTTGCCGCTATAACAACAAATACTAAAAATAAAAAATGAGAATATTAAGGGAGGTCCTCATACAATAAACGTGTTTTTTTTCGTATTTTTGCTCAATATTAAAATAACGGTAGCAGATAGACGCTAAATATTTACACACAATATTTTGTTGTATATTAACTTTTAAAATAAAAATAAAGGGGCAATATCAAAGGGGGCACCCATACAACAAACGTAATTTTTAAGCAATTTTTACTACATGTTTAATATAAAAAACATTTATAATACTTGAATATGAAACGTATTTTTTAATAGAAGATGGTACAGAACCCTTCGTGCGCGAGTCCGACTCGCACTTGGCCGCTTTTTTATATAGATGTCACTTCTCCAAAAAAGGGGCATTTGTAAATGTTTGAAATACGCGTTCATATTAATACTCGTATATCTAATTCATAATTAGAGTTTTAATTTTTTAATTTATTTTTTACAAACCTTCTTCCAAATTAGGTTGTTACATGCAAAGACACACATAAAACCATTACTACGTTACTCACATCTTGACTTTATCAAAATACATAAACAATTTCACGCGCACATTTAAACATCTACCCCCTTATTTATAAACGTATTTTAGCTAAAGTGTTGCTAATCTCTCCTTTGTCTTTTTCTATCCTGCATATTTGACAATGCAAATGACAAAGACAAAGCATTCTATAACTAAAACGTAGCTATGTACGTTTATGAATAATTGGGGGCTAGGCGACAGGCATAGGCCCATTTGGGCTTGTACTTTGACAGAGGGGAAAGCCTGCATATTGCTACTCACATCCGGTCCGCCGAGGCCGGTGGCCCGTATTGCTCTCTGGTAATAGTAGGTATATATGACGAGTCGATAAACGAATAAAATTTACTTGAAAAAAAAGGAACCTTATACTGCACGTGGCCTAACACAAACTTGGCCAGTTTTTATGAAGGTACCCCCGTACAGACTACAGTACACTACTCGCCTGACATAAAATAAAGATATATTATCTAAGCCTCTTAGCCCACACGGGCAGGTCGAGGGTGAAAGGTAATCGATACGTTGAATGATTGTGTCTACCTCGCATCAATTTCATTGTGATTTCATCCAAGTTAATCTCGTTTCACCAACACCGTAATAAATTTGGTTTTCAAATAAAGGAAATCAGTATCTTGCATAAACAATTGTGTAGCCAAAGCTACAAATAAGTTCCATTTATATTAAAATTTGGAATCAAAGAAACAACGAGATTGTTTTGTTTGCTCTTAATAACTTCTTCATTCAATAAGTTTTACGAAAATCCATTATCTTAACAAACTGACGCTTAAGTATTCAAGAAGGTAATAGAAATATGTTTGATTATATTTGAGTACGTATCTCAATAAAATTGCATTTTTAATATGAATTGAAAAGTGTCCCCACAAGCTAAAGATCGGACCCGCACGGGTCTCCCCTAGGCAGTTGTGAAATTTATTTTGGCTGAGAGCCCTTTGCGCTCGCCAATTGCCCGGTGAAGTAGAGCCATTTCGAGACGACATCATTGCAACAATGATTCTATTGAATCTATTGCTTTACGCGCTGCGTGGCAGGTGCTTTCGCTGAAACTTACTTCTGTATATCGTAAAGAGTCGTTAAATGAAAATTGTGAGTTTTATCACAGTATAAAAATGTTTTTGAAGTTTAGCAAAATGCCGTCTTCACCCATACAAAAAAGCAAGTTCATTAGGGTTGCCGCAATTTTATTTTTCCTTTACATACATATCAGTCAACTCTATCTATGCTAGTCAACCAGTATGATATTATATTAGTCTTCCAGTATACCGTTATGCCAAAAATCTCTCTAGACTAGGATCTAAGACTGTCAATCTACTAGTCTGCCAGTCTTTAAATGCTAACTGTCTGTCAGTCTGACATTGTGGCGGTAATACATCTACACTCTGGTATTCTGGCACTAACTTTATTTAGTAACCTTAGATCTATTTCAGCTTTTATAGAATTACCTATTTACAATAATTATGGATATATACAGAAATAAGTAAAGCATTAAATAAATTCTCGTCAAGGAATCAACCTTCTATATTTACAAACATCCTTCGGATTTTCTCATCCATATTTCTTTTAATAAACCCCATATTACATCAAAAGAAATAAATGACAGTGAATTTCCTTGTTAGAAATAAACCTATCACCTTTTCATTCATAAGAATATCCTGGAAATACAATACCTGTTTTTCCCGCTTCGAAGCTTTATTCCAAAATTATTGCGAGAGATATAAAATCATATTGATCCTGCACATTTCGTTATAAGTAGCTACTTATTACTAACTTACAAACACAATTTATTTACATACAGGTACTTTATTTAATTTCTTTAACTTAATAAGTTCATATATATATATTATATAAGCTTTGTATGTTGGCACCAAAGAGTATACAAATATGGTTGGCACACTGGCCACATAGACATGACAGATTGAAGGTTATGAGGAGAATAAATAATTTCTAAAGATTGATTGAAAGCATAAATGTGATTGTGAGAAATGAAATATTGGAAGTAAAAACCTTTAATTGTGGTTTAACTGGTGGTAGAGCTCCAGTGACGGAGCTCGCGGGCGTAGGCACCACCGCATTACCTAATTTACTTGCCGCTAAATGGTAGTGTTCCGGTCAGGTGGTACGGCCCTGTAATTTCCGGCACAGAGGCATAACACCTTAGGCCTCAGGAGTGGTAACACATCTGCATTTTGACCTTGGTCTTCGTGAGGGTGTCAATAGGCTGCAGTCATGACTTAACATCAATGTGAACTGCATGCTTGTTTGCCACTTCCATTACATAAAAAAAAAAAAAAAAATTGACGATTTTTTCTATTTTAGGTTAGTATATTACATGTAACCATTTAACCTAAAATTACTATTAATTTGAAAAATGTAAGTTGAAAATACCAATAATTGTTTCTATTTTAGATAAATCAAATTGTGCGTTTTTGCTCCCTTGTCATCCAACATATTATATATATAAATTAATTGCTGTTCGTTAGTCTCGCTAAAACTCGAGAACGACTGGAACGATTTGGCTAATTTTGGTTTTGAATGATTTTTGGTAGTTCATGGAAGGTTTAAAAGGAAAGAAATACATATAGTCCGTATCTATCAAACCTTTGACACATTATTTCAATGTGAGGCAATACGAAGTTTGCCGGGTCAGCTAGTATGGAATAAAATAAATACCACACCACTCGATCACTGCGTATAAGTTCTGTCTTAAGAAAACTTAATTGCAGTACATTAACCAGGATATATGTAGCTCTCAAGGTTTGTGAGTAAGGACAGGAACACACTCAATATACTCAATATCATCAAATGATGTTTATTCGGGTTTTCCTAATAAGGTCTAATCATTCAAGAAGTGATGTAATATGTAATAGGACTTGTAGGCACTAAAGAGACAATTATGTTATGGCACATCAAAAATAAGCCTACAAATCGAGTGTTTGTAAAAACAAAGCAGTTATGATTATTTATATTATTTATCCGATCAATTTAATTTCACGGGACTCACACATATACTTGTTATAAATGGATTCCCTGGTACGACGCGATAGTTACCAACAACCACGTTGCGTGTCACGTGGAACATTTATTTTTTTATTTTATTTTCAGGTATTTATTTGTTTTCTTTCGGACATAATGACACTCGACACCTTGACACGTCACTCAAGACAGTGATAGTAATCTGAGTAACCTCACTTTTTTTTTTAATTAAATTTTTTGTGTGTTTTGGTTTGAGTATTTTATGTATGCTTTTCAATTTCCTCTATTGGCTATGCACATAATTTTATTTCTATGCATTATACTTATAACTTATTATTATTTCTTAGTAGTATTTATTATTTTATTGTCATATTGTAGGTATGTATATTATATATGTATATGTATTGATGTTGGTTCACTTAGCTAAATTTGAATATTATGTATATATGTAGTCTAGCATTTTGGCTATTTATTGTTTTACTCGTCGTACAGGCATTGCCTGGCGACTTGAGGTTCGTGATGCCACCAGGACCCACCAGAATATCAGCGCTGCAGCCACTGTTGCAGCAATCAGCTGAGGTGGGTGCCGTTTTTTTTGGCTTCTCACAACCAAATATATAATAGTATTTTTACTTGTTTTTAATATTTTTTTTATTGTTGTTGTTGTGTGTGTGCCAAAAAAATAAATATTTTTCTTCTTCTTCTTTTTCTTCTTATGCATCAAAAAAATTTACATCGCCGTCGTACTGCGGCAAAGTTCCCAGAAGGCTGCATTGCCACGTTGAATGGCAATGCTTACAACTGATTGTTACTAAGCCTGGGTTGCAGCACGACTTTTCTTAAAGTTAAAGTTATTGTAACATATCACATCCTGCTCTAACCAAGGAAATCTGTTAAAGGTAGATAAGGATGTGAAATGTTACAATTACTTTAACTTTAACAAATAATGTGGTGCAACCCAGGCTAAAAAAATGGTAAATTAGTAAAAACGGACATTGCTCTCCTTAAATATGTGCCAAAAATGTTGATTCTTTGCATATCAGGGGAGACAAAAGGACGATGTCCATATACCTAGCCATATCAGGTAAGTAAAACAAACACATACACACAAGTTTATCATCATTCGAATTATTGCTAATCAAATACGTTTATATACTTACATAATCGAAACCTACTTCTAAAATACGTGAGTTTACGGCATTGCCTAATATTCTGATCTTATCTGATTTCATAGTTTTAGAACTTTTTTACAGCTGATATAAAGTAACGACCCTCAAACTATGTATACCTACTCACTACTCAACATCATAAATCACAAAACAAAACTTGATATTAAGCACAGTAAAAAGGTTTTTCCTTTGCCTCACGGTTAAAAACTTTGCTTTGTGTCACATAAAATACATAATATTGAAAACAAAATGTCTTATTTGTAATAGTGATTAATATTATTGCAGAACGCTTTGACTGTCAGTACCTGAACCACTGAAACATGGTTCATGTACTGGCTAATATTTAATATTTTGTATAATGTATTTTTATTAATAGTGAATAGATTTATTTATTTTATTAATTATTATAATTTGTTATTGTAATGTATTTAGGTATTTCTATTTTTCGTGCAAAACACGTGTTGGTGAGAATAAAACCTAAACTAAATAAGCCTCAGCTATCAAATATTTTTTTATATTGTTGGTATTTTTCGCATGTATGTCTGCCACTGGAAAGGAATAATCTCAGATTGATTAAAAAAAAGGTTAAAAATATAAAACATGCCTAAATCTCACTACCATCACTAGTCAGAAATCAATTTTTGTGAGTTGTAAGCAAATATCATAGAAGTTTGGTGTATTACTGCCCGTTATTGTGTTGATATTTGTAAATTAACTATCTAGCAATGAAAAGAATAAAGCAGAAAATTTATTACGTTTGTTATTTACATTTGCTGAGACAAAATAAGTTTGTCCAAAAAAAAGTTCATTACCGTCGACTGAACTTGAAGTAAAAATATTTACCTGTTAGAACGCCTTAGTGATATTGCCTGCCCCTGTTCCCCTTTGAGCGATCTTAGCCCCGTTGACCAGTGAATAGAGAACAGGTCGGATGTTTGTAGTTTGGTGACAAAACAGGGACGAAGACAAAATTATTGGGTGTGGTATGTTTTCTTTTCATTACCATCAGTGATAATTTAAATATAAAAAGTAATAGTTAAAATTACATGTTCGGTGTTAACATGATACACTTTAAGTCTATGTGCTTTTTTAGTCTTCATTCTAAATATTTGTCGGTTAATTAAGGAAAAAATCGAAAATAAGTGGTAAATCTCATTACCGTTCCTTTCATTACCATCATTTACCATTCGCTATTTGAAAAATGGTAATTATCATAAAATTATGGTAATGGAGATTTGTTTGACAACAGAGCTATGCTACAAACGTAAGAAAGAAACAGGTAAATTAAAACAGAAAAAGACAAAATTGAAAGGAAGGGAGACGTAGTTATGCACTATAAACATTTTACTTATCTAAAGACGACAATCTCCAATGGAGGCTGAAGTACTTATCGGATTTTCTGAAAACTATGATAGTGTATATCATTGATCAAGAAACCGGCATTTTCGGCTTCAAAATGAGATTTACCACTGTCGTCTGTTATTTTGACAAGAACGCTAGCCGTATTATGACCTCTTTGGAAGCCGGATTGATAAATGTTGAGCAAATTATACCTGGACAAAAAGGAATTAAGCTGGTGATGGACCAAGCGCTCGAGGACTTTCGATAGGAATGGGAGTATAGAAATAGGTCTAAATTCGGTAAAGGATTTTGGGTACACAAATATCGCTTGGTGTAAGAAAGTTGTAATAAAAAATAATGTATAATAGCGATAAAATCTGACTTAAAACATTATTTTCAATGACATAGGTCTATTAAAAACAGATCGTATCAACCAAACCGTTAACACGTCAGTCGCAATGGTGTGAACCCATCCTTGGTGGGAAATTTTTCCTTTATAGTCGGAGCTTTTATGACCTATAAAGTAGAGTACCTATCTAGTTTGGGCGCACGTGAAGGACGCAGCCCCTAAAAAGATTCACTCGACACGCAAACTTACATATACCCACATAAATAATATAATAACAGGGTGCGCAGACATATTTCATAAATTAACCTTGTAAATACTATAGTAACTTCAGTGACACACAGTACCTGTTCAGTGAAACGTAACTTCACGCCTGTAATCCCCGAAGGGCTTGGCAGAGGTAAATGCATGCATTCAGGCATACATGCAAACACCGACGACTCGCCAGTTACGTTTATGGCCCATGTAACAGGTGGCGAACCTGTTGCCATCTCCGGGCACATTACCAAACTCCGAGGTACTGGGAAATTTCCAGAAAATGGAAAAATCCCAATAGAACCAGAGATAAAGAATTTTAATCCGTAATCTCTGATAGTCCCCGACCCGGGAATCAAACCCAGGACCCCCAGCATAGTAGTAGTGGCTTGCTACCACTACGCTACTGAGGCAGAACGGTATGAATAAACAAAAAATCATGCCCAGTTCTATACAATATTTAAACAGAATAAATAAAACAGGTATAGGAAGGTAAAGCAGCTGCCAAATATTATGGGTGATTACCCGTGCACCCACTGACTTCACCCACCCGTGGTTGGAGGTGTATTCCTATTTACACGTGCACCCATCATCAAGATAAACCTTTTGAATATTTTCTGTTTCGATATTTAAAATATATTATCCCACGGAAACAGAAATGGTCTTTCCGACATCAGAATTTAGAAGCCCTGCATACTAAAATGATTTTTTGCCGGAGATGTAAACATTTTTTTAAGCTAGCTGTGCCCGCGACTTCTTCCGCGTGAGAATTTATGATTGTTCAGTATCTAGCCGGACGAAGTCGTGGGCGCAGTTAGTATAAAAGTAGCCTAAGTTACTTCTTATTACATAAGCTATCTGCTAGTGAAAATCGGTCCAGCCGTTCCCAAGATTAGCCCCGCCAAACAGTCAACCAGACAGACAGACAGACAAAAATTGTAAAAAATGTTGTTTTGCTATATGTACTGTGTATACATACTCGTACATATGCATTTAGTAAAAAGCGGTTATTTATATATAACAAACAGACACTCTAATTTTATTTATTTGTATAGATATCGGAAAATATTATATAGATTTACAAAATCATATTTCGAAATTGTGTCGTAATTCATATTGATGCTAAATTTTTTTTGGATATTTCAATTATCATAAGCACTGTCTGATCCGCGTTCAATTAAAAAACAGCAGCATATTTCATAATGGTTAACCGCCGTTCTTACGACAACCGTTCCCGAAATTACGCCACAAAAATACTCCATGAATAAATTAGGAAGAAGGCCACTTAGAAAGGAGGAAAATTAAAACATAACCCTGCAGTATGACGTTACAACAATATACAGAGTTTATCGTGTAAGGGAAAATCGTAAAAAGAACATTTGCAATATCTCAAACTCGACCGCTCCTGTAGTGATCTACCCCGCCTTATTAAGTCAGCATGCGACCCTTTTTCCCAACAGCCCTTGAGATGTTTATGAAAGTGAAAATGTCCTTAAAGGCACCTGTTTGTCCTATTACTGTAGATTATATTGAATTTGAAAGAAAATTGTCTTATATGACTGAAAAATTACTCCATCTCGTAGTTGCAAGTTTGGGAGATTTTTTTTTGGTTTTGTGAATTTATTCTATTACGTATGTATGTATGGATTTTTACTGGTGGTAGAGTTCCAATGTAGGAGCTCGAGGGCGTCGGCACCACCGCACTATCTGCCACCAAATGGTAGTGTTCAGCACTATTGTGTTCCGGGTAAATGATAATATTATTATGTGGCCCCGTAATCTACTTATTTAGTACGTATAGGTCAATGATTTCAAAACGTTTGCTCAATCTCGCCAACATACACCATAAATATTTCAAAAATTAAAATGCCACCTCCATAGACCGAAACGTTCCTACGGATGTAAAACTTCCGGATTGTCTCTGGTGATACATACGCACGATCGTTAGGGCTTGTGCAGAATGCAAAATACGAAATAATTACCGGTAATAAGTACCTGGTCTACAAGAACCTGGAATACATATTGCCGTGAAGTGGACGATATTTTATTAAAAAAAACAAGTAAAAAAAATTCTTCCCAAAAAGATATAAAAAAATACTAGCGGCCAAATTTTGATAGGCAACCTATATGGTGGATATTTATCTATAATAAAATAATAATAATGGCAACCCATTATACGTCCCACTGCTGGGCACAAGTCTCTCCCCTTTTTGGGGGAGGCCTGGAGCTTACTCCACCACGCTGCTCCAATGCGGATTGGTGGAGGTGTTGGGGTTAGTGGCCAACCCGCTGTCGGATGTTTTCAAACCGCCCATAAGGCCTCCGACAAGGTTTAACGACTGCTATCTATCGATAGCAACCGGGACCGACGGCTTAACGTGTCCTCCGAAGCACGGAAACGCGCATTTAATTTGCCACTAGCGGTCACCCATCACACTACCCGACTGCGCCCGTAGTGCTTAACCGAGTAGATCGTTTACGATCTACACCAGCCGCCGGGCCATGCGCGCTTCTAATTTATCTATTTATCTATATCACGGAATATTTATCTATTCTGTGATATATATTCTCTGGATTATAAATATGCGTAAAAATAAGGTTTGCAGCATATCTGGATGAACGAAATTATACTGCAGTGGGATCCTAACCTATTAGGATTACTGACCGACAATGTCATTGTAAAAATATTTTCAATTTGTAAAATATCCATTTTCACCACATTAATACCAACCGATGACTAGACCGAAAGTTACTCCGCCCCTAATTGCTTAATTTCATAAGTGTTTCCCCGCAATACCCTAAGCAGAGGATCGGACCCGCAGGAGTGGCCCTTTAGCAGATGCGTAATTATCAAGCTGAGAGCCATATGCGCCCACGGGTTGCCCGATGAAGTAAACTAAAGCCGTCTCGGACCGAGCCACCAACGTAAGCCCAATAAAAAAAGTCAATAGCGAAATTAATAGAGGCAAGCTTACAGAATTATTTATATCAATTTAAAAGGTTTCAAACATAAAATAAAAATAAATTCTAATATGATCCTCCAATTGTAATATGAGCTCCAAACATTTTCGATTGTTTAGCTCGTATCTGTTCAAATACATTTAAAACCATTTGCATCATTCTGCATTCAGATGTGTTCTAAATAATACACATTTTGCTATAAATTGGTATTGTAATCTAACCGGATACGATTACGTATTTCAGCAAATTAAACATTTTCAGTATTGTAGCGAATGTTTCAATCAATATACAGTAATATATTGATATTACTGTATATTGATTGAAACATTCGCTACAATACTGAAATTGCAATACTGTTAAAACTGAAATAATACTGTTAAAACTGAAATTATAAACATGGAGAGTTAAGAATGACCTCAGAAATCTATACTTACAAATAAATAAAATTGGAGTGTCTGTTTGTAATATAAAGAAATATATTAATACTAAATGCATATGCATGTATACACCGTACATATACCAAAACAACATTTTATTTTTCAAATTTTGTCTGTCTGTCTGTCTGTTTGATCCGACTAATCTCGGGAATGGCTGGACCGATTTTGACGGGACTATCACTGACAGATAGCTTATGTAATAAGGCGTAACTTAGGGTACTTTTATACTAGCTGCGCCCACGACTTCGTCCGGGTAGGTACTGAACAATCATAAATTCTCACGGGGACGAAGTCGTGGGCACAGCTAGTTATAAATGAAATAACAGTATCCAACAAAAAATATTGCACATTAAGAAGGAGACTTCGGCTTATTTCGGGTAAGTAGTTTACTGTAGACCTTTCGTTATCTCTTTCGCACTTTATCACCTATGTGCATAGAGCAACTCGGGCCACCGTCCGCCGCGGCGGACCGGAGGGAGTAGCCATAGCGTTTATTACCGATGCAAAATAGTCTGTCATTTTTTGCTGGGGAAATGCGTGTGACACACACACACTACAAAAATCGTCTATTACTACGAAACTCACACCTTGACTTTAACAAAATAATTGTTTTTATATTATTTCGCATTAACACATGCTTGTGAAATACATTTTATTTTAAAGAAATATGGAAAGAAAAATTTTGACTTCAGGCGAGACTCGAACTCGCGGCCTACTGGGAATCTAGTCCAGCCGCTCTTCCAATTGAGCTACCCGATTTGTCAAATCTTTCCTTCACATTTATTGCCTTGCTTTATGGTAGCAGTAGCGCCATCTATTGCCAACTATGCTAGTTAGGCAACCGATATAATAGACTTTTCAGTTTATTGAATATCGTAAAGAAGTCGCTTTTACCCTTAATACCTAATTGTTTTTATATTATTTCGCATTAACACATGCTTGCGAAATATATTTTATTTTAAAGAAATATGGAAAGAAAAATTTTGACTTCAGGCATCTCATAAATAGTGATAGCTAGAAAGCTAACATTTTCACAAATTATGTATTTCTGTTACCGCTATAATGTAGATGCTTAAAATTTTCACAGAATTTTTAGGTCTCATGTTGTATATATCTATACCTATACAAATAAATAAAATTGGAGTGTCTGTTTGTAATATTAAAATAACCGCTTTTTACCAAATGCATATGTATGTATACACGGTACATATACCAAAACATTTTTTTTTACAATTTTTGTCTCTCTGTCTGTCTGTCTGTCTGTTTGGCGGGGCTAATCTTGGGAACGGCTTGACCAATTTTGACGGGACTTTCACTGGCAGATAGCTGATGTGATAAGGAGTAACTAAGACTGCTTTTGTCTCCATACATCCATACATATATACATACCTACTTACGAATAAGTAGAATTGGAGTGTATCCGATTTTGACGGGACTTCCACGGGTAGGTAGCTGATGTAACAAGGAGTAACTTAGGCTACTTTTATCTCCATACATCCATACATACATACATACCTACATACAAATACATAGAATTTGAGTGTCTTCGATTTTGACGGGACTTTCACTGGCAGATAGCTTATGTAATAAGGAGTAACTTAGGCTACTTTTATACTAGCTGCGTCCACGACTTCGTCCGGGTAGATACTGAACAATCATACTTTTTCTCACGTAGACGAAGTCGCGGGCACAGCTAGTTTAAAATAAGATTGTGCCTCCTGTCAGTGGTCGCCACAATATTAGGTACATTCACAAGAAAAACATAATGAATTTTGAACCCTTGAATATATCAATGTTGGAATATTCCATGAAATTATGCAACCTTATCAATTAAGAAAATAGTTCGTAGCTAACGTGATATTTGAATTATTGAAATACTTCGAATCAGTTTGAATTAAAGCACCTACTCGTAAGATGGCGTTAATTAAAGAACAATAATAAGATAATTGAATGGTTGATTGAAATATTTGTATTAATCTACAACCTAGTAGGTAGCTGCTATACTATTAATAATGAATTAATCTAATTAGATAAGAATTTGGGTTTAGAATCACTATATTTCCATTGTGTGCTAAGTATAAAGTTGTTTTTTTTTACTTTTATGAGAATGAAACTGGAATGCTATTCACGTTGATAGCTACCTACCAATGTAAATATCAATTGTTACTCCTGTCCAAGTCTGAAAACGTCTGCAATATCTACTTATAATAACAAATAACGTGATTTCACAAAAAAAATCTATATAAACTTACCAACAACTTTATGCTAAAACATCTAAACTGAACAATTAGAGTTCTTTAAGAAATTTGAGTTCGAAGGAAATTGATTTCACATTTCATTTAGAGACCACTGGAAGAGCCAATGTAAATATTTCGTCGCGATGTTTACTGTGAAGTCGGATTTAGTACTCAGGTGTATTGGTAATCGAGAGGAACACAGAACGGGAGGACTTGATTTACATACCAATTTAATTTTGCATTCGAACGCAGTTTTTTCGAGTCACGTTCATGCTCTGACTTTTTGACATTTTTAATTTGTGTATTGGTGCATATAGTAGTTGTCTACATTGTAATGAAGTGATTGTCGTAGGCTACGCGTTACCAATTACTTATAGTAGGTACGTTAGAATATTTGCAGGCGTCTGATAGTGGACTTGGATAATTAGATAGAAAAACTGAACTATAACTGAATACTTTATATTAAGTAGGTATGTAAAGAGACAAATACAATAACACAGTAATAATAAGACTATGAACAGTAACACAATGAATATCACAATGATTTGCGATCAATCGGCATAGCAAGCTAACAGTCTGTATGTACCCAAAGAATAGAATAATATATTTTCAAATATTTTCTGGAAGACGTCAAATGAAGTCAGATTTAGTTTTCGACTCGCTACATAACCATTGAGTTGTACTTCGGCGGCTACAGTAATATGTTTAATGTGATAAAATAACCCACAAACATACAGTTTACATTAATGGTGGGTGGATTCTGTAGCCTTTAGACAACTAAATACAAACCAGAGATATCAATGCAGATGAGTTGCTACCCATGTGTCATGCCTCTGTGTCAGAAAGTACAGGGCCGTACATTATCTGACCAGAACATGATAATGGGGAAGACTGCGGCAGACTTTTAGCGGAAAATAGATGAGGTAAAGCGGTGGTGCGTGCGGTGCCTACCTCGAGTGAAATAAAAAAATACGAAAGTTACTGTCAGTAAATAACGTTGTGTATTCTAGCGTTCGCTTTTAATTTCAACCCACATTTTTTTTATGTAATCTAAGTGGTAAACAAGCATGCAGTTCACATTGATGTTAAGTGATGACTGCAGGCTATAGACACCCACACAAAGACCAAGGTCAAAATGCAGATGCGTTACCACTCCTGAGGCCTACGGTGTTATGCCTCTGTACCGGAAATTACGGGGACGAACATTGCCACCTGACCGGAACACAATAGTGCTGCACACTACCATTTAGCGGCAAGTATATTAGGTAATGCGGTGGTGCCTACGCCCGCGAGCTATGTCACTAAATCTCTACCACCAGTAAAAATATACATAGGGATGAAATAGTGAAAAAAGAGAAAGTTCGTACGGGAGCTCAAAACAAAACATGATACTTATATACGTATTTTAATAAACATATTGAAAATACGTATATAATATGCTGCCTAGAGTTATTATTCCATGCGGACGAAGTCGCGGGGAAAGCCAGTTCAAATTTATAGTTACTTTATGATCCCTTTTTATAGTCTAATATAAAGCTTTTTTATGACAAAAAAGTATGAATTTAATTGACCTATAAAATAATTTTACAGATGATAGCGAGTAATTAAAGTTACGCAACTGCAAGTGGAACAGACTTTGATGAATAGTAAAGTACATTGCATCGCAATAAACAATGGTTTATATCCGCCATAATTGCTACTTAATAATTTATTAGTACTACCAAACATTCGGACTGCTACACATACATTGCGTTACAATGAAAAATAATATGTAGGTACTTTAACTGGTGGTAGTTTTAGTGACGGACCGCGGAGGCGTCCGATTAGTGAAACTAAAGGCAATGGGTAGGGCCATATGGCTGTGAGCGAAGAATTGAGGACCATTTCGGCAAAATGGTTCTCGACGAGGCGCTCGCATACCGGAAGACAAAGCGGCATCGTGCCTACGAGGTGGACCGACGATCTGTTGAAGGTCGCGAATTATACCTAGCAGAGGCCCGATTGTTGTGAGCATAGGTGTCACCAGCGGGTGGCAAAGGTTCTCACCTTCTCTAGAAACAAAATACAGTACAATTTACTGCAAAGACTGATAAGGTAAGTACTCGTACCTACCTGGCCCCTCTAGAGCCAATTTGATCTCCCCTATAGGGCTATAGCCATATGTCTGGGCAACCATGTGAGTATATTTGGAGAAGGCTAGTATTCAGCAGTGGACATCTTCCAATTATTTTGAGGGTATGTAATGTTACTATGCGTACAAAGTCACCGATTAAAGCTCACGAGATAGAATTTGTTGAGGTACCTAATAAAATAAGTAACTCAAACCTACAAAATGCAATTCGAGCCATTTTCGCGTTGAGTATTAAATTGACGCATCAAGAAAACCGGTAACGACAAGGTAACGTGTCGATTATTACGTTGCTTTTACTGAATGACAAAATTCACATTTTAATTTTAAAGAAAAATGGAAAGAAAAATTTGACTTCAGGCGAGACTCGAACTCGCGGCCTACTGGGAATCTAGTCCAGCCGCTCTTCCAATTGAGCTACTGAAGTCCTGCCCGATTTGTCAAATCTTTCCTTCACATTTATTGCATTGCTTTATGGTAGCAGCAGCGCCATCTATTGCCAACTATGCTAGTTGGGTCCATTTTTCTTTAAATATAAAATATATTTCACAAGCATGTATTAATGCGAAATAATATAAAACAAAAATTCACATTATAATCCCTACTTCAGACTAAACAAAGTTCTGTAAACGGAAATGTAATTCTTGGTGCAAAACAAGCATACGGTTCTTAAGATAACTGAGTACTAAATAAATTATTACAACAGTTATCATCAGAATCTCTAAATTTCATCTGTAAGAGAAATGTCATAAAAAGCATAGATAGCTCTTTCCATCATATTTCACTTTTAACATCAAGTTTTAATTGTTTGTATTGTACAAATTACCGTTTCTTATAATAAATACTTATAGTATTTTTATTTTCGTAATAACACATACGAATAAATTTAAAAATTAAAAAGAAAAAAAGGAAAGAATTTGGCTTCGTCCTTCGGTAGCTTAGTTGTAAAGCGGCGGGACTAGTTATGGTTATCCTGAGGTCGCAGGTTCGATTTCTACCTGAAGTCGAATTTTTCTTGCCGTTTTTTCTTTAATGTCTAAACAGTTAAGAAAATACTTTGTTAAGAAAATATTTTTATTTTATAATTGCTGGCAGGAAATTCAGTCCGAAATGTCTACCATCGTAAGTCAGGACTTGAAGTTTGCTACGTGTTGAGTTTCTTCAAACTGAACGTAACAACTATCCACTGCACTTTCAGATACACTACGTTGCAGATACACGTGTCTTACATACGGGTGTGCGGTCATGCATTGAATTTTTATACTTTTGTAAGCTCACGTATCTTTTTGGGTTCGGTACCTCAAAAAAAAACTGTCTTAAGATAACTCGTATGTCTCTCTGTCTGTCGGTCTGTCCGCTTATCACAGCCAATTTTCTCTAAATTTACTAGGCTGATTACGTTGAAATTTGCTATTATACGAGTACACCTACAGACATAAGCCAAGGTTGAAGCATTGTCTGAGTGCCTCGGTAGCCTAGTGGTAGCAGGCCACTACTACTACGCTGAGGTCCTGGGTTCGATTCCCGGGCAGGGAGTTATCAGAGATAATGGTGTAAAGTCCTTTATCTCAGGTTCTATTGGGATTTTTCCATTTTCTGAATATTTCCCGGTACCTTGAAGTTTGGAAAAGTGCCCGGAGATGTCAACAGGCTCGCCACCTGTTACATGGACCAAAAACGTAACCGGCGAATCGTGGGTGTTTGCATGTGTGCTTGAATGCATGCATTTACCATTGCCTACCCCTTCGGGGATTACAAGCGTGAAGTTACGTTTTTTTTTTACTTTATTGCTATAAATAAATATTATGAGCCTCCCAAAGGAGAAGTTCCACGTTGGGCCCGCACCTTGTACACTATATCAAAAGTTAGAGAAAAATACTCAAAAAATAATTTGAATCGTTGTTTTTTTGTCGGAAATATTTATTTTACGAAATTTTTGCATGACAGGAATATGTTGCCATATCGCTACTATGGCATTCTTGTTTTCGAAATATACTTACGACAATTAATTGAAGATTTAATAAAGGATTTGAATAGCTGAAAATGATTTAGTATTTTATGCTTCATCTCTCAATATAGTGTACAAGGTGCGGGCCCAAGCTCCATACATTTTGAAACGTCTCCTTTCAGTTTTCTAGTAAACAAGTTTAATAATCTCTGAGCTAAACTACGGGCAGACAAATGGATGGACGGACGGACATGACCCTACAAATTCTCAACCCTTAAAAGTGGATCTGACAAAGTGACTCATAAAATAATTATTAACCTACCTATGTAGAACGATGCACTTATAATTACTTACATCATGCTGAAAATCAAAGTACTCACTAACATGAGTCTACATACACATGAAATTTGTTCAGAGTTTAGTTTCTTTGCAAACTCGACACAAATTTGCTACGAAACATTGCACACACATGACGTAGGGTTACCGTTCGTACTCTCAAAAATAGGACGTATTAAGTATAATATGTTAATTCGCTTTCTTCAGAAATACGTAATGGATAATACTACGTTAATTTTACCACCGTGTTTTAAGGTCATGGACGTGTGTTAAAAACTACGAAAAAGTCTGATAATCCCTGAAGCAGCAGATGGCCCCTGTTGGGTTTTCATAAGCAACTATCTGACCCGGCAAACTTCGTATTGCCTCACAATGAAATAATGTGTGAAAGGTTTGATAGATACGGACTATTTGTATAGGAAAATGAAATTAAATGTAGATTCCCGTGGGAATGAGTGATTTTCCCGTAGTAAAAAGTAGCCTAAATGTTGGCCAGGCTTAGTATCTATACACCACAAAAAGTTTCATTCGAATCCATCTAGTATCTTCAGAGATTAGCCTGGACAAAGGGACAAACAGACAGAAAATTTTAAAATAGTTGAAAAGTGTTCTAATACTATTTTAACATCGCCCCCAATTGGTTTTTCGTAAATATATACAATTATTTTTTTTTTAATTTTATGGCATCGCTTGTTAAGTATATTGCCAGTGTCAAGTAAAACGATATTTCGTATTCGTATTATATGCAACGTAAAAGTCAGAGTTGTCAGTCAATTTATCAGTCCGTCAGTCAGTAATAAAAAAAAAAATTGTGATTACTGATTATAAAAATAGTTTAATTGATAGTAAATATTATTTTAAATACTTAAATAAATGATTGGATTTCACTCGAGTTAAATCGAGTAATATTTTTTCCGAGTTGGCACATCACTATCACAGATTACCACAGATTTTTTTTTTAAGTTAATGTACTACCACAGATTACTAAATAGGGTATGCGAACAAATGATGCTCGAATTTAATTAAGTAATCACAAAAAATAAAACGCAATCACAATAAATAATAATTTTAGTTTAATATTCGCGAGATAAATCCGAAAACTAGTTTTATTTCAATGAGTGCAGCTCGCGAAAACCTAAGAACATACTAAGTTATCACGTTTCCGAACAAACGATGCTCTTTCAATAAAGTCTATGTGTGAATGACATTGACATTCGTTACGCGCGTTTTTGCAAATATGCAAAATTAAATGTATATTTTTCAATATTTCTGAGAGATTTTTTAATATTTTTTCCTTGAGAACCTTCTCCTAATAATAAGAATACAACATAACAAGAATAAGTGAAATCGGTCCAGCCACGCACGCGTATAGTGAAATATATATATATATATATATATATATATATATTTTTTTTTATATCGCCCTAGAAAATAAAAAAAATGTCCAAAAATGTTATGAAAAATAGATGTTGGCCGATTCTCAGACCTACCCAATATGCTCACAATATTTTTTCCTTGAGAACCTTCTCCTAATAATAAGAAATACAACAAAACAAGAATAAGTGAAATCGGTCCAGCCACGCACGCGTATAGTGAAAAATATATATATATATATATATATATATTTTTTTTTATATCGCCCTAGAAAATAAAAAAAATGTCCAAAAATGTTATGAAAAATAGATGTTGGCCGATTCTCAGACCTACCCAATATGCTCACAAAATTTCATGAGAATCTGTCCAGCCGTTTCGGAGGAGTATGGCAATGAAAACTGTGACACGAGAATTTTATATATTAGATAGATGCCAATCATATCACTAACCACCACCGCGGCGCGAATTCAAATCACGCGCCTACGAGCTCCGTGTCGTGCCTAAACCAAGGAGTTCGTGGCACCTTCATACGCCGAGGTGACACTAGCGCCACGTGGCTAGCGGCGTCGAGAGAAACTTACTTGCATTAAAATTTGCCGCCAATTCGAGGTGCATTTTTTGAGAATTTTCATTTTAATAAGTAAAAGCCTGAAACCATTGACTCTGAAGTGTCTGTGTAAAAACGGAGTTTAATTAGTGAACCATATTGAATCATTGAACTGAAAAAGTGGTCTTCCAGAACTTTTTGGTGAGTTGCATTGCGTCTTTCAATACAGTAAATTAAAGTCCTAAACTAGTTGTAACTAATAACTAACTATAACTAACTAGTAACTTGTTTTTGGACCCTATAGTCCCCTATAGGGTCCAAAAACAATAAGAAATCTATTGTTATAATTTTCAGGTGGCTTGGCTTGGCTTGAATAATGTATTCCATACATATTATATAAGAGATATAAGCACGTTAATATAAAATACTTTTTTTTTACAAGTAGGCACCTTTCTTTTTAATTCAATTCAAAATTCATTTAATGACTTGGTAATAATAATATTTACTTGTAATAGGTAAAATAACAAATATAACTACGTTAATAAAAACAGACTTCAAAACTGAAAAGTAAAAAATAATAAAGATTTAATTGTAATTTTAAACTACCTATTATTTATATGTGCTATTTACTAATAGGTTTGAAGTCCACCATGAGTGAATTAAAATCCAACTTGATCGTCGTAACGCGTCGTATCATACATAGAGTATTCAGAAAATTCTGCAAAATCGTTCACGAATTATATTAAGAAAAAACACATTTACCATAAAAATATTCATATGACTTTCTTAAATAAACGTGCCACATGTTCCTCGTTGGCTAAGAAAACGTTATATTACTTAAAACTTTTTTATTTCCTGCTTTTCAAGTTAGCAACAACAACATTAAATCAAAACATTTTTTCATAAGGCTTTCCAAAAAGGTTTACTCACGATTCCTTGATAACATTATTATTAGCCCAGGCGGCTATAATTAAGTCATCTAGTATTAATTAAGTCATCCTATCTGACCTGATCTGACCGTTAGTACGTTTGTATGTCTATGACATGTATGTAAAATTATTTTTTTAATTTATGTATTATGTATGTATCTTCACGCCAGGTCCTTAACGGAGTAGGAAGAAAGTGTGGAGCGCCAGATATCCCGTAAATTTTTTATTTCATATTTTTATATAAGATTTTTAACCCTCGTTTGGATGATAGTATAGGAAATGCTATTGAAATGAGACATAAATCCAACGGAGTTCGTAGCTTCAATATTAGGTCAAATCTTTTCACAAGCAGCTGGTCATCATGAGTCCCTCATTTCGTCAGTGGTTTAGAAAACGCTACTAATACCAAGCGTATCAATATATTTTATTTTTAAAGAAAAATGGAAAGAAAAATTTGACTTCAGGCGAGGCTCGAACTCGCGACCTACTGGGAATCTAGTCCAGCCGCTCTTCCAATTGAGCTACTGAAGCCCTGCCCGATTTGTCAAATCTTTCCTTCACATCTATTGCATTGCTTTATGGTAGCAGTAGCGCCATCTATTACCAACTATGCTAGTTAGGCAACCGATATAATAGACTTTTCAGTTTATTGAATATCGTTAAGAAGTCGCTTTTACCCTTAATAATTGTTTTATATTATTTCGCATTAACACATGCTTGTGAAATATATTTTATTTTTAAAGAAAAATGGAAAGAAAAATTTGACTTCAGGCGAGGCTCGAACTCGCGACCTACTGGGAATCTAGTCCAGCCGCTCTTCCAATTGAGCTACTGAAACCCTGCCCGATTTGTCAAATCTTTCCTTCACATCTATTGCATTGCTTTATGGTAGCAGTAGCGCCATCTATTACCAACTCTAGTATCAATATAATTTGCTTTAATATTGGCTGAGATGCTAATTAGGGAATCTCGCCTTTTTTTCGTGCTCATTCGAGATTGCAGTCCCTAATCCTAATGACTTGTTCCAATTAGTGCTGAATATCTTGGTAACTACTCGTGCTAATCCCACTAAAAGTAGCTAATAACAACTGGGATGAACAAATTTTTGAAATAAAAAAAACGTAGGCACTGTAATTATTTTATCATTCATTTAAGAGATACGGCATTCCAACAGCTTACGCAAAGCTCCATCCGTCTCTTCTTTCTGCATAGGCGCTATTTCACATGTTATGAAAAGGACGTTTCAAAATATTTGAAACGTCCTTTAATGTGAAATATCGCTAACTGTCCTTTTTTTCTAGGGAGAAGTAAAAAGAGAATTACCACTTAATTTAAACCTTGATCAACTAACAATGGCAAATAGGTATACTAGACCTACGTTAAAGATAATGCTAAAAATAAAAACTGCCCATAGAAAAAATAATCATTTTGGTTCAAATATATTTTACAGCATAATCACAACTCCAAATAATTAACTTTAAGAAAAAGATAATTAATTCATTTTACAAATGGTAGAATTCCAATGTAGGAGCTCGAAGGCGTAGGCACCATCGCATTAACTTAATCTATCTGCCGCCAATTTCGGTTAGATGGTAATGTATAGCCCCGTAGTAACTATCTCAGAGACATAACAACTAAGGTCTCAGGCGTGACAACGCATTTGCTTTTTTTCCTCCAGTTTTTTTTAAGGTGTCATTCATGTGAACTGCATATTTCCTTGCCACCTTCATCACATAAAAAAATCGTAATAAAATTACTTAAAATTCGGACAAAGTTTATTGAGATCAAACTTATTCGTAAACGTCATGAATTTTAGATAAAGTGTTCCTAAAAACTCTTTTACCTTTTTTTTATGTAATGGAAGTGGCAAAGAACAAGCATGCAGTTCACATTGATGTTAAGTGATGACTGCAGCCTATAGACACTCACACAAAGACCAAGGTTAAAATGCAGATGCGTTACCACTCCTGCGGCCTAAGGTGTTATGCCTCTGTGCCGGAAATTACAGGGCTGTACATTACCACCTGACCGGAACACGATAGTGCTGAATACTACCATTTAGCGGTATGTTTAGGTAATGCAGTGGTGCCTACGCCCACGAGCTCCGTCACTGGAGCTCTATCACCAGTAAAACCGCTTCATCTTGCCCCATAGACACTTCAACTGACTAAGACAAAGTATTATATTAATTGCTATATCTTGAAAGATATGCGTTTACGAAAAAGGGGGGATCTACATTTAATCAACCGACAATACACACGTAAACTCTTTGCCTTTATAACTAAACTTCACATAATCCGTGTTGAAATGACGGTGAACGCATAACGCGGTATTTTACTCGGAAAATACAAGGAACATTGTTTAATTCTAACCAGAAGTAACTTGTGACACATTACAGAACTTAGACCTCAAATATTAACATACATTAAATAATTTGAACACGCATTATAATAATAAATATGTTGGACTATATTAATAGGTAATATTTTTGATCAATTGAGACTTCTAAGCACGCGTGCTAAATTTCTTAAATGTACTTTTGTATGTCTGTCCATGATTTCTCGGAGATTCATAATATTGAGATTATACTTTTTGATATGACATTTTCCAACATAAGATCACCCCAATTACGAAAGGTGAGCATAGGAACATTAAGTTATAATAAAAATATTTACAATTCACTAAAACCCTTTACATTTAATCAACCGACAAAACATGTGTAAACTTCCGCCTTTATTACTAAACCTAACATAATCCGTGATGAAATTACCGTGACCGTACCACACGGTAGGTAAACATATTGCTCGGCTACCACAAGAAATATGCTCTAATTCTAACAAAAAGCAATTTGTGACACATTACGTAGACCCCATATATTAACATACACCCAATAATTTGAACTTGATTTCTTATCTAGATGATCCTTCTGGCGTTGAATCAGGTTACTATATTATATAAAAGTTTGGTATATGTTCAACATTAACTGTTGTTAAACACAAAAAATCCACTACGCATCGAAAAACAACATTGTTGGTTAACATTTTCTAATTAGGTATGAACTGAGAGCAAAGAACATTCATAAAATTACTTACAATACACTAAAACCCATTACATGTAATCATCTCATAAGACACGCGTAATCTCCTTCCTTTATTACTAAACCTAACATAATCCGTGTTGAAATTACGGTGACCGCACAACACGGTATTTTGCTCGGAAACCACAAGGAACATTGTCTAATTCTAACCATAAGCAACTTGTGACACATTACAGAACTTAGACCCCAAATATTAACATACACTAAATAATTTGAACACGCATTGTGAGGCCACAACCTCTCCGTAAACTGTGTGAAGTTCTTGTCTAAAACAGGTTAGAGACATTCAAAACGTGTTCACGGTGAGGTGAGCGATTTAACATGAATACGTATTCAAAGTTAAATGGGAATCATCGCCAGAAATGTGCCGGCATCGGCGGACGCATAATGTTTTGGAATGACGTTAAGTATAAGGTTTAATAGTTTTTATCGTTACTTATTTAAATAATCGTATTTTAATTCTTCTTCTTCTTCTTTGTGGTATTCTTCTTTACTGAAGGTCGTGCTGACTTTGGTAAGTTTTGATGGAGGCGCTGACAAGCTGCTTCTAAGCCGCTCTATCTTCAGCTTAACTGAGAGTTGCAGTCACTGGGAATTTAATATGATACTTATAATTTACCTGCTTTAATAGTTTAGTTGTTAAGTCACTGTTCTGTTAGGTTTTGGTAGCGGTTCCATTTTCAGGTCAGGGAAAAAACGGTACTAAGTTATTAAATGGACGTGGTTGAGAAGTGCGTAAAAATGCGTGACGGTTTGCCCCCTAAAATACATTTAAAATAAAGTAAATGTGTGTAAAACATAATCGTAAAACTATTTATAATTAAACCAGACAAGTATACACACCCTTTTCTCTTATTAATGTGATGCATATTTTATAAGTTGGCTTGCTCTAAAGTTTGATAAATCACGAAAAGTAAATAATAACTTCGTCGAGAATCAAGCAAAATTCCTATTTGGCATATTAAAATAAATCTAAATATGGGATTTGGTGAAATCTGATCTTGAAATAGTCAAGCCTAAAATCTGTACATATCACGTTAACGAACATTATTCCTTTACAAAGTTGGTCATTTCAGGACCACTTGTGAAGGTTTTTGACCTTAATTTATATTTTACCACAAAAAAAAAGGAATTTTGTCCCAAAAGTGGCAAATAAGTTCACAAACATGACAAATGGCGACATAAAGACATTTTAAAGTTAAAAGTCTCGATGAATGCGTTACCATCATACAATTTAAGATTTTTTATGTGCATCTGCTGTCAAGTAAGTATTTTAATGACTTTTCGAAATAACAAATTGCCGTCCAGTTTATAAACAATGAATCAACGAAAATGACAATGACGGATATTGCATACAATTTTTCCCCACTTTCGATAATCGTTTACAAGCATGACAAATATATCATTTTGTTGTTATTTTAACACTGATAATTGTACACTTATACAAACTTGTCTAAAACTTGTAGTTTCTGAGTAAATCTAAAAAAACAGTAATGGTTTACCGATTATAATTCGATTATACCATATCGATTTATGACACATCTAATCTTTTTTTATAAGGGTCCATACCTACTTAATCTATTCCATCGAACTAATGTCCATTTAATGGTGTTCGGTACCTGTGTTTTCTAACTGGGAGATGCCTATAAGACCATAGTAATACATATGGTAATTATATTAAGCCAGGATACAATTTAATGTTTTCATAAACATACCAAATAACTTCACGGTTGTGCCTTTACCTCTTAAGCGATAGGCACTTCAGACTCCATATCCTATGAATAATTTATAATCCCTACATTCCTAGGTAGATAAGGTCCATATACCTAAATATCATTAATTTCGGTAGTCTCCTAACATTCATCTAGCACTATTTCAAGCCTTCCCATTGAATAGTTGTGGTAGGTTTCCATCAATTCTGGAAAACATTATTCTGCGTCTATTTAAATTATAATGTTGAACAAATTGAGCCAAATGATTTGGTTCGTTTAATTAATGTAAGGCACGTGAAACAATTGCCGAAGCATCTGGTCGGTCTTGTATCAGTGGATGACAACGATTAATTAAAGCCACTGCAATCAAAAAATCTTCGACTAAATGTGACGAAGCCCTATTAAAGTTGGTCAGGTAGGCAGGAACAAATCCGTTCGGAATAGCAAAAGTCAACGTTAAGAAAAGAAAATACACGGTAAGCGCGCGCACATGTATATGTACACCTCAAACACCAGAAATGAAGTGACGTAACGTGACGACATTTTTGATTTGCAATTTTGACTTTTTGACAGAGGACGGTTAAACGAACGCGAGCTTACACAATCCCAAAATACACGAAGCCAGAGGTGTTTTAAATAAAATTTTATAAAGTAAATAGATATTTTCCTCGTTTAAGATAATTATAAAAATAATGAATAAAACGTTCTATAACTGCGACATAAATTACTTAATCGATTTTTATGCATTTTTTTTTCACTAAAATCGTATTTATTCTGATATGTTTGCGTGTAAAGTAACGTGAATAGTCGCCATATTATAACAGGAAAAGACGTGAAAATAGAACTGGTGTTATCTATTACTTTTATTTTCATTATTAAAAACCTCAACTTTTACAACTTTAAAAAAAAATACCATTGAGCTTATAATTCACAAAACGTTTTTTAAGCAATTTATTGTTCGTGTAAATGCTGGGGCACGATTTGTCGTTTTCATTTATCTTCTCCAATAAAAGATACAACAAGATAATATCGGATTTCGTCTATACAATGACAATTGTAGGTAGGTGTTTTCGTTCAAGGCTTCTTATTGTTGGTACTTGCTCAGTTGTATTGTACACAATTTCATTGTAGGACGTCACAAAAGACATTCTATTGCGTCCACTCGCAGACACTCCAGCGAAAGTTTTCCAGCGACGTGTACCTATTTTTGCTACTTTATTTGTTCATCTAACATTTCTATAACAATCGTGTAGCAATGCCAGAACCTCTGCAAATCTCACTACAACAATATACAACTTTGTTGACGGAAAACGAAATCTTTCGAGATTAAAATGTTCCATTTAAAAATAAGCGTTTCGAGTTCACCCGTCTTGAAATAACGAAACGGAGAAATTATATGTCGGTACGCAAATTGGAAGCCTTAGGTAAAAGCGAGAGCTTAAAGAAAATACCGGAAAATTAAAGAATTGTAAGATACAACTCGTGGTTGCGGAAAATTTATTAAATAATCAGCTTGGGAGTTTCCTTTTACTTCTTTGCTTTGGGGTTTAAAACTTCATATATAGGAATTATCAACTCACTGAATTATTTACCGAGCGGTAAAAGTCGGCTCTTATATACTTAGTATAATGTATGAAATTGCGAAAGCCGTTGTTACATTTGGCAAAAAGTGAAAAGATGAGCATACGGGCCACCTAATGGAAAGTGGTTATCGTCGTGTGAACATTTTCCCCATATCTAGTATCTCCAGTGTCCTCCAGCAGGGATTTGGTGAGATCCATGTGCCGAGTTCCGGTATGGAATTTGAGGAGTGTCGCTTAAAAATAATTCGGTGTGCATTTTACATCTGCATCCACGGAGGCGAAGCTGCGGGCAATGCCTAGTTATTAATATTTACGTCTTTATGCAGCATCTGAGTATGTAACTGAAGACACACCATAAAATATAGATAACTGTCTAGAGAAAAAAGGGCAAAAAAGGGTTCTGAATGTTTGGAGTTTTTATGACTCGAAACTTTATTTTTATAGGTCACATGTGAGCAATTAAATCTTGAAGCATGTGCGTGTATATCACGTTCTACACTCTACATTCCAAGTAAAGGTTCTATTAGTTTGTACGGAATCCTAGCAAGCTACTACTAGCCGCATCGCGCCATTTCTCTTGAAACTCTCCATTTCCAGATTTATGTGTTTCAGTCAGACAGTTGGCACGAAAATCCTTTTAAAATACATGCATTCCGGCATTGTGATGCCTTGTTTACGGGATTCCATCGTCTCTAAATGCATTTAATTGTAATTCTGTCTCTTGATGAAGTTGTTAAACTTTAACAAACATGTTTACTAACATAAATAGCTCCATAATTAAGAAAATTAATAGGACCAATGAGTCTATCATTGATATTTCAATGACTTTCTCGCACTACGCATCACGCTGTCCGCGACGTTGTGACTTAATAGGATTTATAAATTAAAGAAAAAACGGAAAGAAAAATTTGCATTCGGGCAGGAATCGAACCTGCAGCCTCAGGATAACCAGTCCAGCCGCTTTACCGACCCTAAATCGGTTCAAAATAAAAAAGGGAAAGCAAAGTTTGACGCATCGGTGTGGGACTTCGGCAACTTAATGGTAAAGCTGCTGGACTGGTTATCCTGAGGTCGCAGGTTCGATTCCTGCCTGAAGTCAAATTTTCCTTTCCGTTTCTTCTTTAGTTTATAAAATTCGCATGTGTTATTGCGAAAAATAAATATTACAATTCATAGGATTTACATCTGGGGGCATGCATTGTTGCGGGTTTAATTTGTTAAGTCTGTTTGTAAGGCCCGAGATGGTTGTCACTCTACCTACCCCTTAGAAATGGGCACCAAAATAGATAAACTAATTTTCATTCTCTTACATATTTTTGATTGATTGCTTACCCGTTTAAGAGTATTAAAATTTGTTGAATATTCAAAATTACCTACTAGTTATATTACCCGCCTATAGTATTACCCACCGTTCTCAATTACTCTACTCTTCCCTACTCCACGTAAGTTACTTAATGTCCTAAGTTCCCTAGATGAGTCAAAGGGCCTTTCGTTAAATGTCGTTGGGCGTTAGGCTTCGTGCTTGATTTCGGTCCGCGATTTTTGGATGCCTTTCGCTTCCTTAATGGAACGACGCCAGGTTAGTTTTGAACGACAACGTTTCCGCTTTCCACGCGGATTCCAATCAAGCGCCTACCTAGGAATATGACTATGGTCCCTTCACAGAGTGTGTCCAATCCACTTCCATTTGCGGCGCTGAATAAGTTAAGCCATAATAAATTGATGTGATATGCAATAATATAATTATATTTTACGGTTAACCTAAAGCGGCTCGAAGCGCGCATGGCCTCGCGGCTGGCGTAGATCGGAAGCAGCGATCTATTTGGTTAAGCGATACGGGCGCGGTTGTGTATATGACGGGTGACCGCTAGAGGCAAATTTAAATCCGCGTTTCCGTGCTTTGGATTGCACGTTAAGCCGTTGGGCCCGGTTGCTATCGATAAATTGCAGTCGTTAATCCTTGTCGGAGGCCTTATGGGCGGTTTGAAAACATCCAACAACGGGTTGGCCACTAACCGTTTTCTCCACCAACCCGCATTGGAGCAGCGTGGTGTTGTAAGCTCCAGGCCTCCTCCCAAGAATGGGAGAGACTCGTGCCCAACAGTGGGACGTATCAAGGGTTGCCATTATTATAACCTAAAGGAGTTGAAAGCAATCTCTACCTCTAATACTAAAGACAAAACAACACTTTTCTTGTTAAAGTGTTCGAACGGAAGACTTCACACGGCAACTTGGAAATATTGTTAGCTGAGAGTTATATAACTATTAGAGGCTTGCTTTGTCTTCGTTTCGTGTCACATCTAGTTGAAAGTTTGTTGACTTTGTGTTTTTATTGCTGTTGCATTATTCACAGAACATTGTCATCACATAAATCACTGTATTAACAGTGAGTTTCATTGACATTAGTCAATGAAACTTGGGTATAAAAATTTTCTGTGTTTTGTCTTTTCTTCATTTAGTTACTAAAGGTTACATTTTATTGTATTTTAAACCTATATTAGGGCAAAGTTTTAACTGAATCGGTACAGTGTAACTGACTCCAAGCCGCGTAAATATTAATTGATTTAGGACTTTTAACTTGCATCAAAACGTCGTCGTATTTGCTCTGCGACGGAAATTAAAAGCTGTAAACGGTTACGACTCGCCCGAACACTTCGACAACAGACGGTTATATAAATATAAAGTACAATAAAGCCAGTGCTTCATTTTTGCAAAGTTTCTCGTTGAGAAACATAAATACTTTGTTTATAAAACAAATATGCAGCATAGGTACTACCTTTTTCTTTAGTTTTGATTTTAGTAAAAATATTAAGAATGCATTTTAAGGACTACTGAAAACATGCCGATTAATTGTAAGGGCTCTTTTAATTTAGGCGTTTTGTGTCGGATTGCAGCAGTGCCGAAGCGGTGCGTTTGTCGTATGGCGCACGGACGGTCATTTGTTTTCATACAAAACGCACGGTAGGGCAACAGTTTAGCGTCGCTCCTGTCGAGCGTTCGCGGTACCGCGTTCGCGCGACCGACGAGTCAAGTGACGCTGAAGATCAGATTTCTGTCTGTCATCAGGCTGTATCTCATAAACCGTGACTAGTTATGTATTTCCATTGCCGCTATGACAACAAATAGTAAAAATTAAAACAATAAAAATATTTTGGTGGGTCCCCATACAATAAACGTGTTTTATTCGTAATTTTGCTCAATCTTAACAACGGTAGCATGTAGACTCTTAAAATTTTCACAGAATTGATTTGTATGTTATATTTCATAAAAAATATCTAAATAAAAATAAAGTAAACATCAAAGGGGCTCCCATACAACAAACGTAATTTTTAAGCAATTTTTTGTACGGAACACTTTATGTGCGAGTCCGACTCGCACTTGGCCAATTTTTTTATGCTATCCAGAACCGCCTGTTATTGAACCTACTTACCTCAAATATCTTAGACAAACACCTATATAAATTTCAACTTTACAGAAGAAAGTTTATTTTACTCATACATATAGCACACCTTTCGGTTCGCCTGGCAGGCACTTGTGCTCATCGGAATCGCCTGTCAATTTTTTTAAAACTTCTCTATATATAAACTAAAACATATAAAAAATTCAGCCTTATATGTTCAAGTTTATTTTTAATTTTTTTTTTACATTTTCAAAAATGTGGGGTTGGTCACGTGACTGGCAGATCCTTGCCAGGCGATGGTTTTTGTACTTAGCATGTTATAATTTATTCCTACAAAAATTTCCAGCCTTACAGGACCAACGGTGGTCGGAGGGTTCAGTATCTCTTGGACCAAGTGCCTATGCTTAAATATGTGGTAAGTACCTAAATAATAAACGAGAAATTTAATGTATAAGCATTATTATTTCGAAAATAACGTTTCGCACTTCTACTTTAATATGTGTGCCAAATTTCATACTCCTCCGTTAACATATTTTTTGTAAAAAAGGTCTAAAGTGACTATGATACTTATTGAGCATATGACATCACAACGTTCATTTCAATTTATAGCACACAGATGATACAGTGTTTTAATAAATCGGTTGAATTTTTTAATATTGTGATGTCAATCAATCCTACAAACACGGCAATCAATCCTGGCGCGTTTGAAGCCTCGTGTTTCTTTTTATGTTTACCTACATCTACTTTAAATTGTTTTATACAAATATAAAAAACACGTCTTTTTACCAAATTGAGCAAAAACATGCAAAATGGTCGAGATACTAAGAAATTAATATGATGTTATTTTATTACTCAGTTATTACCAATATAAACAAATTTGTATAAAAATAATAAAATTATATATTTTGCAAGGCATAAAATCAAAATCAAAAAGTGGGTTTAACTTCCAAGACAAAATTATTTAAATTATAATCTCTATACAACATTATAAAAAATTCTTTCGCTAGTGCAGTCAGTCAACCGAACAATTGTAGTTAAATCATACAGAAGGGGCAGTAGTAAATACAATACCGTGGATTGGGCAGTAAAGTTCTCCAATAAAACTACCGCCACTGCGATCGCTAATCCGCATGCCAAGCGTAGCGATAATGCCATATCCCCTTTATGCTTGTAAATATATGTATCTTCACGCCAGGTCCCTAACGGGGTAGGCAGAGAGTGTAGAGCGCCAGACATCCCGGTTCTGACAAACCTCTCGTGCCTCGTCTACCTTCATCATTCTCTTCATACATGCACGCCGATTCCTAAGACTTTTGACCCCACCATCAGACAGAACTCGACCTATTTGGTCATGGTAGGTCAGCCTTGGTCTTCCTGGGCCTCTGCAACCATCCACATTCGCATTGTATATCTGTTTAGTCATTCGCTCATTCGACATTCTTTCTATATGCCCGAACCATCGGAACATGCCTTTTTTCATTTTTACACCGATACTATCATTCACACAAAGTCTCTTTCTTACATCTTCATTACGAACGCGATCGGTGAGTGATACACCGCAGATCTTGCGCAAAGATCTCATCTCGACCGCGTTCAACTTACTTTCATGCTCTTTCCTGCATACCCAGCTCTCGCTTCCATATAAAAGCGTTGGAGTAAGTACAGCATTATGTACGGCTAGTCGAAAGTCGTCTTGTAAATATACTTGCCGCTAAATGGTAGTGTTCAGCACTATCGTGTTCCGGTCAGGTGGTAATGTACGGCCTTGTAATTTCCGGCACAGAGGCATAACATCTTAGGCCTCAGGAGTGATAACGCATCTGCATTTTGACCTTGGTCTTTGTGTGGGTGTCTATAGGCTGCAGTCATCACTAAACATCAATGTAAACTGCATGCTTGTTTACCACTTCCATTAGGTACATTAAAAAAATGGGACGACTTTTGTTTTTTCGCCAGAAATGATGATAACACAATATTAAAAGAAATGTTCTTAGCCTGTTCGACCAATAAATCGAACTGACGGATTTATTATTTTATTGCTTTTTTATTATTTATACCCACATCAATCAGAACGGAGAACAGGTTGTATCAAAAGGGCACACATAGGACCCTTTTGGGACCCTAATTGACTTATAGATATAATACAACCTTTTTTCGAGCGCTTTCAATAACACGACGTAGAAACCATTGTTCACTATTTCGAACCCGGGCTTGTTATAATATGGACGTAGGTTGAAACAGGTAAATTGATCAAAGCACCACCGAATTGGTGTCAGATAGCCTGATTACTGGTGGTAGAGTTCCAGTGTAGGAGCTCGAGGGCGTAGGCCTTACCTAATTTATCTACCGCTAAATGGTAATGTTCAGCACTATCGTATTCCGGTTGGATAGTAATGTATGGTTCTGTAATAACTAACACAGAGATATAATAACTAAGGTCTCAGGGGTGACAACGCATCTACATTTTGACCTCTGGTCAGTGTCTATATGCTGCAGTCATCACTTAACATTAATGTGAACTGCATGCTTGTTTGCCACCTTCCTCAGTGGTGTAATCAAGCAGGTTACTAGACGTATCTACTGCTATCTGGAGTCCTGGGTTAGCAGCTATCAGAGATGAAGGTGTATCATCCTTTATCTTTGGTGCTATTGGGACTTATCCAGTTTCTGTAAGTTTTCCAGTGCCACCCTGGGAATTTGGCAATGTGCTCGGCGAGTTCAATAGACTAGCCACATGTGACAAAATATAACATATACCTCAGTTATCACTTGAAAAATTACAGGCGTGAAATTACGTTTATTGTAAATAACGTTTTCGTAGGTTTTCGCGAGCTTCATACATTGTAGAAATTAAACTTGCGGATTTTCTCGCGTATACAACACTCCCAAACTTCTTCTCACACCCGACGTTTCGGTCGCTTTCCAGCTACCGTGGTCACGGGCAGACTAAGGTGTAAGAAGAAGTTTGGGAGTGTTGAATACGCGAGAAAATCCGCAAGTTTAATTTCTACAATGGACGTTTATTGTAACTGAAATTATGTACTCTACCAATTGCAGTTAATAATTGTGACGTAATAAAAAACAACTTCACATCTTTCGTCACGTGAGGTGTGAGATATATAATGCATGCATTCGTGCACACATACGAACATCCACAATTTGCCAGTTAGACATCATTTCCGCAATCTAATTCCAAATGAAAATTCCACCTCAATATTATTTGAGGATTCATTTTGCCGATTGATCTTGAGTCTACCACTCATACACTTCATAGCATCTGTTTACAAAATCATACCCTTGAATTGAATTTTTCCCTTCACTCACATCCTTTAGTATACGTGGGAAGAAATTGGATTATCTTTGCCTTTGAACACGTATGGGCCATTCGCAGAAAGTGACAAAAAATTATTGAAAAACAAAAAAGTTTTGAATATAGTGCAAAGTAGTTTCGAATGAAAGACAAAAAGGTGCTTTGTAAAAATTTACTTATTTCAAAGAAGTTTTATTGAATGAAACTAATTTTCTATTTTCATATTTTTATTTATGCTCTCATTTTGTTATTAATTCGACTTTTAATTTTTTTATTAAATTTACATATTATTACGCTAATTTAACGTATGATTGACAAACTATTTTTAAAACATTTTTTTTTGTTATTTGAACAAGTATTCATCTTAAACAATAACAAATAAAAATACTATTTAATGATAATTTAGTTTGTACATTTGAAACATAAAAAAGAAAGGAAGAAGCGAAAATAATAAGATGATTATTTGTATAATATGTTGATTAAAAATAATTTACAATGACAAAAATATATATTAATATGTTGTTTTACTCATTCACTACAGATAACTATTAATTTTCAATATAAGACAAGTCGTATTTTAACATATTGTTAAGGATTTTCAAAAGACTAAAATTTTACCGTGTAAGTATAAAATGTAATGCGCCACTTAACCACAACATCTAACAGACTGTAAGATTCACCAAAGTTCACAAAACTGTCATAGTTACTTGGTGTTAAAGGGGACATAATAGGTTGGGGAAAAAGTCTTTTCGCATTATAGTATGTATGAACTTGTAATAAAATCTCTTTGGCTGTAGTGTTTGTATCTGGCCGGTTTTGGTGTTTCATTGAAAGTTAAAATTTTAAAGAACATAATTCCAAATTCAAATTCGGCAAATGTGTGATTTTCATTTGTTTTTCGTACTGTCAAGATGAGTGAATCTAATGAAGAAATTCGATACATTTTAAAATTTTACTACAAAAAGGTAAAAATGCAACGCAAGCCGCGAAAAAAATGTACGATGTTTATGGACCTAGTGCAGTATCTGTGAGAGTAGCACAAATTTGGTGTAAGCGTTTTCAATCCGGAAATTTTAATAAACTGTATTAAAAATGTTTTGAATTGTCTTAAAAAATGTGAGGAAACTTTTTCCCCAACCTAATATTTAACTCAATGTACAAGCGCTTAAAATTTTATTTTAATCAAAACCTTCTTGTATTGCCTATTCTTAGCTTCTCCTATAATAATATAACGTTCAATCACTGAGGCAAAATTAATGCAATAATCACCACAAATAGACTAAGGGTGAATTTCACCGTTTGCTCTGAGAACTGAGTTAAATAAAATGCGTTTAAACTTAAAATTTGCATCATATTTCAACTTTATCACGAAAAATTTTCGTCGGTGAAATGCAAATAGTGTTACTGAACTCGTTTAGGAACGTAAAACGTGGCATATTACGACGGTGAAATTGGCCTTAAGCGGTAAACAATTTGAGTTCATTAAGCTGCAGGTGTCCACCTGTCAACGTCGGTAACACAATCGCATGACATGCCGCCAAACAAAAAAAAATCCGGCTTTGATGCTGTGAAATTTTGACGGTCCCAATTTCAATCCTGACTGCCGCATTCAATATCATATTTTTTCTGAACATTTTGGGATGGAAATATGTGAAATATTTCGATAGCTGCACCGGTGTTGAATAGTGTTTTAATAAACTATGATTGGATGTCTAAAAATGTTTTGATAAAATCCTATTTCGTGTACGTTTTAAAACGTACCTACAGAGTATAGCTTATAAACGACTGGTATCTAATTATTGAAACCAGAAGACAACAACAGAAGAATATCATTAATAATATACATTACTACATGACATGGCGGCGGTCAAAATAACAAAGCTAAAACAAAAACAAAGCTAAATAAGTGAAAATATGTAGAAAAAAAAACGTTTATATATTATTTTGCCTGTTTAATGATATTGTGTACGATACATGGCCGGAGGTCCATACATTTTTGCAACATCTCCTTTATTTAATATCAGCTATAACGAAGATTTACACCTTTTTGCTTTGGTGACTTAAAACTTCATATAGGAAGGATCACCCCGCTGAATATTGTAGGGCGGGGGCAAATGGGAATGGCGCTTATCGTCTGAAACTACTTTAAAGTCAGCTCCTATAAGCCATCTTACCTCCCGATGCATTTTCGATACGTCACGTAGAAAAGTTTATAACTAAAAGCGCATCACTCCCTGTCCACTTTTCGAGTTCTTAGCTCAAAGATTAGACCAGATATACTTACGAAGTTCAGCAAAAACTATTAGAGTTTCGTAGCGCGGGATCAACTGTAACATTCAATTTACTGAACGAAAAGTAAATGGGGATATAAGTTTGCGTGAACCCTCTGTTTTCTTTTAATTCTCTACATCGTTTCCCATTTGATGGGTTGCGACCCAGTAACGGGCCATCTAAATAAAATACAGGTCAATACAGGGTTTTAACAATACTGCCATATTTTTTAAATATTCCCTAATATCCATCATTTGATTGACCCATCGTCAATTTCTATTTTTTTAATTATGGAACACGCTTGAGTTTAGAAATATTAAGTGGGTCACGAAGGGACAGTGTGAAAATTACATGGGCCATGGAAGCACTACTCTACATCAAAGACTAGAAATCTTTTAAGTTCATTTTCTCGGACACGATATCTCTTGGGAGCCATTTATTTCCGTTTATAAACTATTTTACTTTACACTGCGAGTTAAAACTGAAACACGACTTGACAGCAGTAGGCAAAAAATATACCTACTCGGTAATTAAAATTTTCCAGCCAAATTTTAAGGAGGCATTTTAAATAACGAACGATTTTAAAAAAGTTTAGATAAGTAAAATTGTTGCTAACTAATGATGAATAAAGTTACTCATTATAATTTGGATAGTGACTTAAAAAGTACCCTGTTTTTTTTGTACAGGTAGGTATTTTTCATTTAAAGATCAGTTGCACTGTTATAATATACGCCTTTATATAACCTGTTCGGATATATGAAGACGTGAAAGAAATTCTTTGCTAAAACATATCAACATGACACGGATAAATTACCGTTGGCCGTTTCCATTCTGTAAGGAGTGTTTTTTCACTGAAAGTTTTACTTCATCGTCGATTCTAGAGTTTTTAATTTTTTCGCTGTTCATTTTTTTTTTAATTCATCGCACAGTTAATGTATTGAGTGAGGTAACAATGTTACCATAACCAAAAATTTTTTTGGTAATCGAAAAATAAATTTAAGTACTGCTTCAATAAAAGTTGCGAAAATTAATTAATAATAATAATACTTAAGGTATTACTCAAATTAGCTTACTAATGACTTTCTATGTAGGTATAACTTACTATCTATAAATAGGTACTCAAGCATTATTTAAATTTATTTTTCAAATACTAAATATGTTTTTCTTTTGTCTACTGTTAGCATTTGGTCCAATTTCCTAAATTCATGACGTTCTTGTTGGATTATTAATTAATTTTAATGCAAAAAATATGACAACACTGAAGGTTACATTATTTTAAATTAACTGTATTATTTATCCATTAATATCCCCCCCACGGACGTTATGGGTCCCAAAACATAAATAAATTATCTATTCTGACGCAATACATGAAATACTTATACTTATACAAAACCTATACCTAATCGTAAGATGTCCAAAATTTACTTACCGTCAGTGTGCACCACCGCATTTCCCTATCTACTTGCCGCTAAATGGTAGTGTTAAGTACTATTGTATTCCGGTAATACCTTTAGGCCTCAGGTCATGATACATGCGTTGCCATTGAATAGAATAGAATAGAAAAACTTTATTTGTAACAACTTATAAAAACAAAAAACTAAAACTAAGAACACAAAATCAAAGTTGTTACAAAAAGGTCCCCAATTCAGCATAAAGCCGATCTTACGAGCGGCGCTGGTCTTCCATTGGGGCCGATTTTGTGACATAGGACCTAAATCACGCCAGCAAAGCGTCTGTCGTATATATTAAATACCTATACATAATAAAGCTATACTGATAAAAAATACAAAGTTACATACTTATTCTATTATATAAATACAATCATTTATCCTAATAATTACAGATTAAATGTCTACCTACAATCGAAGATTTTGTTTGAAATTTGTTGATACACGGTACACTTTATAACGATGTATACATGCTTTAACTAAAATCAAGATAACTAAATAAAAATAATAGGCGTTATGAGAACTAGTGTACCGTTGTAACGTTAGTAGCCGTTGCGAACAGTTCTAATGCCATTGACTTGTCAATCTTGACATTTGACATATTAACATATTAATTACAGAAAGAAGAACAATTATGAATTACAATCTTATCGCTTAAACTATATTATGAAGAAAAGTGCAAATAATAAAAGGAAGCAATAATATACACTAGAAATTATATACCTTGCGTAATATAAAACCAAAAAGTTACATAAAATATACTTAACCTTATCTTCAGGTAAGCTAAATTAGTACAGAGTTCATCAGTTCTGTATTTTGTCCGTGCGACATCAAAAAACACTAGTGTCATGTATAAGATCCTCCTCCGACTTCTGATGACGAAATATAAACTTTTTAATCGAGTGTTTAAAGCCATGTATACTTTGCAGGTTTCTTATAGGCGGTGGAATGTTATTCCAACATTTCGACGCGGAGTAACGGAAGCTACCTCTAAAGGCGTGTGAGCTGTGGCGTTGTGTCATTAACTGAACCGCACACTGTCGAGTTCCACGGGTACTAGACATCCAGGATAACTTTTTATGTAGATATGGAGGGATGTTAAATTTAATCACACCAAAAAGAAGACATGCCATATGAAGCTTTTGCCGATGTCTCATTTTTAGCAAAGAACGACTGTTAAGAAATGGTGTGACATGAGCCCTGAACGGTATATCGAAGCAAAACCGGGCACAGGCATTTTGGACGCGCTGGATGAGTTTTTGTGTCTTGGTTAGAAGACGTGGGCCAAAGACTGTGTCCATATAATTCAGCTTTGATAATATTAGGCTTTCAGTTAACTGTATACGTAACTGTTCTTTCAAAAATGGTCTCATTTTATAAAGTACCTTCAACTTATAAAAACAATTTTTAATTGTATTAGCTACATGTTTTTCAAATCTGAGCTGGGAATCCATATGTAGACCTAGATTACGTGCTTCGTATACTCGTTCTAAAGGTTCTCCCATTAACAAGACAGCCCGGGATGAATTTAAATTCCTTAACAGATGGCCACTACCAAAAACTAAATATTTTGTTTTAGATGGGTTAAGAAACATACAATTTTTATGTGACCAATCAGCTAATCTTAAGAGATCATCATTAAGTTTATCTATTGTGCTGTCTATATCAGAGGGTTTGCATGATATGTATATTTGTATATCGTCTGCATAAATATGGTACCTACAATTTTTTATGACGGTTTTAATGTCTGCTGAGTACAAATTAAAAAGAATTGGGCCAAGGATAGATCCTTGAGGAATACCTCTACCTACCAGCCCCTCATCTGATATAACTGTAGAACCATCAGTATTGTTCAATTTTACTCGTTGAACACGATTGCTCAAATAGCTATCAAACCATTGCATGGCTTCCGCATCAAATCCATAATAATTTAGCTTCAATAAGAGCAAAGGAATACTGATAGAATCAAACGCCCTGGAATAATCCAATAATACCAGTAATGTGCACATACCCTTATCTTGAGCGCAAAGAATGTTATCAGTTACGTCCAAAAGTGCAGTTACTGTACTGTGACCTTTCCTGAAACCTGATTGTACCTCAGGTAAAATGTTGTTATCTTCCAGATACTTTGTCAACTGTACACATATTGCTTTTTCTAATATCTTAGAAAGGCATGGTAAAATACTTATTGGCCTAAGGTCTTTAAGTGCTGTTGGATTGGAAAGTTTAGGTAAAGGATGCACAATGGCTACTTTCCATATATCAGGAAAATGGCCTGTAGCAATGGACGTATTGATGAGATTATGAATTACCTCTATTGTGTAAGGAAATGTCATAATAAGCATGTTCAATGTGATCCCATCACAACCCTCAGCATTAGATTTAAGTCCCTTGATAAATTGAGTTAAAGTATGCAAAGTTATGGGTTCTAAATGAAATACAGCATCACTAAATCTATTAAACTGAAAAAATGTCAAATGTGAAAAGCTGACATCTAGAGTAGATCCTGGGATGCTCAAAAAGTGGTTATTTAATAAATTTGGGTCATTAAAATGAGCTGGAAGTTCTATATTATTCTTTGGCAATAAAGTATTTTTGAGATTTTTCCACAGTTGATGAGGACTAAGTAAGTTATTATTTATGTTAATTTTAAAATAGGCCACCTTTTCATTGTAAATTGCTTCATTTACCATTTTTTTAAGAGACTTGTAATATTCTTTTTTTGTTATTGTTTTATACTTGTGGTATTCTGCTGCTGAGTCATCACGAAGCTTCATCATAAGTTTCACTGTATCAGTGATCCACGGATAAGTGCGGTGTTTGACAACAATGGTTTTGACTGGTGCATATAAATCGAACAAGGATATAATAACTTTATTAAGAGCTTGCACCATGTCATTCACATTGTCGATCGTTAGCATGAAGTCCCACGGTATTGACTGTAAATCATTGATAAAACTAGAATTCAGATGCAAGTCTTTCATTGGTCTAAACGTTAAGGTCATAGGTGTTTTTTTTTTTCGCGCTTTATATTAAATTCACTGATCACTAGACAGTGTCCGTTAAGAGTACCAACATTTTCCAGTTTTACTTGTTTCATTGTTAAGTCAGTGCAAACAACATCTATGAGGGTTTGGCTATTTTCCGTGAAATGGGTGGGTTCGGTAACCAGCTGAGACAAGTTGAAACAGGACAAAAAGGAAAGTAATTTATGTATTTTGGAGTCGTAGCATTTACTTAGCAGATCAACATTGAAATCGCCCAATAATATTAAGTTATCGTAGCTGGGAAATGCACTAATGGAATCAGTCATGGCATCTATAAATAAATCCATGTCAATCCATCGCGGGCGATACGCAGTGCCTATCATGATCGTTTTACCGTTCAGGGTGAGTATGATCCACATTTGTTCAACGAGCTTATGTTTTGGATCGACCGGGTGAGCCCATGTACGTATACTAGATAGCGCATTACGCTTTATATAAAAGCCGACCCCACCTCCACGCGTCCGCTTGCTCATAGGTCGTGCGTAATGACGTAGTCTGTACCCGGGGACGTCGGGGGCCCCATCGGTGTCGCCATCTTTTATCCAAGTCTCATTGACTGCTAGAATGTCCAGGTCATTGCGTAACACAGCAGTTACGAAGTTGTCACGATTAGTGTTAAGAGAACCTGCATTGTACAAGCCAACTTTTATGCATTTATTTTTTTTTTTTATTATTTTTTTGTTTTCTGCCTGCCTTTGACGAAAGATTTACAGTTTTGTGTCGCATGTACAAAATGTAATATATGTTTACTGTATAAATATTGATTTTATTGTAATAAATATATATTGAGATAAGAAGACGATGTGTCATATTTAATTTTTTTGTAGCACTTAGAATTATAAAATGAGCAAGAAGACATAATAAAATAGTATAATTTAATATATTGACATTAAGGAGTGGTATTGTCGCTGAAAATACGGCTGAAGTCCTCATTTGAGCGAAAAAGGAAAGCCTGTTTTCCGTCTCCCTGTCTAGCAAAGACGCGGCCTCTTTTGGTCCAGGAATAACGCCATTGACGTTTACGGCATTCTTCTCGGACACGCTGGAAGAGAAAGCGGGTTGTACGTGTGAGTCGCTCATTGATATATATCCGACGGGGGTGACCTGTTGCGCCCATATCGGCCGAAGTGAAATTGCGGCGAACTCGCGCAGCATTAAGAAGCTCCTCCCGTAGCTGACGACGAGCCAAGCGGACCACGACACGACGAGGACGCTCGTTTCCACCCTCACCATCGGCATCACCTCTCGCACCGATCGCTCCAATACGCTCGACAAAAACAACATCCCGGTCTTCTACATTGACTCCCAGCTTGCTAGCTAAGGCGATGGTAGTATGTATGAGATTCTCCCCTTTTTGTTCCGGCAAATGGCCTATGTCCAAATCGCTCAGTAGAGTCTCCTGCTCGCGATCATTCAATTCTTGCTTCAAGCGACACACCGTTTGTTGGAGCTCTACCACCTCCGTAGCGGGTGCTATCAAGGCTTTCTCCGAGTTTTCGACAACTTCTAGCCGCCGCTCTATAGCGTCCATTCTGGTGGTTAGACTTGACAAGGTGGATCGGATTTCCTCACGGAATTCTCTTTGCTCAGCCATGAAATGAGCGAGCTCGCGTCGCATAGCACGGACGTCAGTGTCCTCGTTCTGTGACAGGACAGGTAAAGAGGCCCCACAAAGTGCTTTAACAGGGGTACTACTATTGTCACCTTTGCGTTGCTTCTTTTTACACTCTGGACAGGCCCAGTTGACTGATGCAGTTTTCGCTTCAGGAATACCAACACATCCTTTGTGGAATAGGAGAGGACACAAAGTACAGGTAACGCCATCTGCTGAAGCTGCCATGAATTTACCGCAGGCCGCGCACTTATTGTTAGCCATTGCTATCACGTATCAAAGTTCGATATCAGGCGACAAAATACGGTCGATCGATAACAGATGGCGCAGAAACAAGTTACACGCCCCAGAACAGTCTCGCGTATTTTATAAAGTGATTGCCACCTACCTACACCTTCAATTGGATATCGGCTGATAAAGCAGCGATCGCGTCTTGATAGCACACTGATAAAACCGAGATTACGGCTACAAACACTCACACATACTAATTGCCCACTGGCCTACACACATGTATAACTCTCACGGCGATTTAGATAGGTTGTATTTTTTAATGTAGATAAAACAGACAGACGTGTACTGACTGTAAGGCAAGACAAACTGTCACTCTATTTGCCTCATGCCACTCATTGCCACTCCTGAGGCTTAAAGTGTTATGCCTCTGTACCGGAAATTACAATTACATTACTACATGACCGGAACACGATAGTGATGAATACTACCATTTAGCGGCAAGTGGATAGGGTAATGCGGTGGTACCTACACACTGACGGTAAGTAGATTAGGTAATGGTGTGGTACCTGCGCCCGCGAAAACCGTCACTAGAGCCTTGAAGAAGTGAAACTTACCGTCAGTTTACCTATTCTACGCTTGTTTTCAACTTACACTGTGTGATTTTTTATATTTACACTGCATCATACGGCTACGATGTTAAAATTTCGGATAATACCAACGTATCCTAACCTGTGAGTCACGTATTTACATTCGCTATTAAGGCTCTGTTACATTATTTGTACGGAATCCAAACAAGCAACTATAAGCCGCATCGCGCCATTTCCCTCGAAATTCTCTCCGTTTCCAGATTTATGTGTTTCAGTCAGACAGTTGGCACGAAAATCCTTTAAAAATACATGCATTCCGGGATTTCTGGATGCCTTGTTTACGGGATTCCAACATCTTTGAAACCATTTAATTGTAATACCAGGACTCTTAGTGAAGTTGCTGCTATTAAAATGTATCAAACGCGTTTATTATTTGTGTTGGTATTTGTTAAGTACGACAGTACAAGTTACGCGAACAATAGAGATTTCAGAACAGAAATTGATTAAGGCGAAATTAATGCATATGGCATATTGGTATAGGCATTTTATTACTTACTACTGAGTTTTGTATTGGCAGGTTTTTTCTCAGTAATGTGGGCTTTGGAACTCTGCCAGTGAATGACAAAGAATGTCCCATATTCTTTTATTTAGTCTTATCTTGCCGTTTGTAAAAGAGAGTATGGAACATTCTGTTGATAGCCCTTTTATTATTAGGTATTTTTGGACCATTATTTATTTCATTTTTGTTTACTTTGATATATTAATCAACGTATCAGTTGTTATTCGCTTTAATTTTATTTTTTGTAATTTGACCTATCACAAGCAAATTCTTTTATTTCCATGTGATTAAATAAATTTTTGAGTTTTTGAGTTTTGACCGCATGTAATTTTATAAATTTTGAGTACAATTGCAGTTAGATACAGTACACACACGTCACATAAAACAATTTAAAAGTTTACTGAAGTGATTATGTTTAAGAAAAAAAAGTGAATACCACAGAATACCGTACAATATCTCAAAATATTTGCATTAAAACTATAGCCCTAAAGTACGATGGCATGAAATCACAGGAACGCACTTTACCAACTGAACGCTCTAATTAATACCTACTGAACGTACACTAGCATGCAGCAGCATGTAGATTAGGTAATGCGGTGCCTAGGCCATCCAACGCCGTCACTAGAATCTACAACAAATAAAATTACAAGTTACGTCGATAAAAGCCAAAAAAATACGTTAATATGCACTCAAAAAAACAATAATTATAAATTTGCGTAAAACATTACTAAGACAACGACCTAACATTTTGTTTATGTAATGGAAGTGATAAACAAGCATGCAGTTCACATTGATGTTAAGTAATTACTGCAGCCTATAGACACCCACACAAAGACCAATGTCAAACTGCAGATGCGTTACCACTCCTGAGGCCTAAGGTGTTATGCCTCTGTGCCGGAAATTACAGGGCCTTACATTACCACTTGACCGGAACACGATAGTGCTGAACACTACCATTTAGCGGCAAGTATATTAGGTAATGCGGTGGTACCTACGCCCGCGAGCTCCGTCACTGGAGCTCTACCACCAGTGAAACTGCTTCAACTGTAATATATACAGATAATAAACACTATAATCAACGGCTGATATTACACGTAGTTTATAAATCATAACATTAATCAAAGTACTTAAGTCAGAAAGAAGCAAACAACATAATGTTCGTGACCTCCATCAGGCCATTGTCTGACTCCCATTTGTATCCCTCTTTCTGTCTGACTTTCGTGGCTAATACAAGTGAAAGGGTGAATGAAATATTGTGGTCATCCAGCGGACAGCCAATTGTCTTGTGCTTTTTCATGCTACCCAAAAAACGGAAATCCAATTAGGGTAACATTTTTCCTCTTTGCGCGCAACTGAAACTTTTGTATGAAAAAAATCATTTTTTTGTGGCGACTGAAAATTGTTTCGTGTTCTTTTACAGTTAGTTCGAAATTGTTTTCTTTGTAACATGATGGAGACTTGAAATTCTTATCCAAATCTTAAGTGTTTATAGTTTAGTTAGGGAAGCAGATTGACAGTTAATATTATGTAAGTTATTTTAGTAGTGGCAGAGACTCAAATTGGTTAGTTCAAATTCAGCTTGAAGTCGATTTTTCCTTTACATGCTTTTTACATTTATTTTTAATTTATTCACGCTGAAAGAATGTGGTGCATGCATATTGTAATTACCAGATACTCGTTATAAAGTTTAAATACAAACCTTCGATTTGACATATCTTTACAAACTGATCGCACTTTACATACACGAGTATCTAGTGGGTCGCGCCACGTAACTTCGCGTTTATTCAACAGATTTTTTAACTATAATAAAAGACATTTTTTTTCTGAACCATTATTCTTCTGTACATTTAATGCTGGGGCACTTCCAAATGAAACCAAATTCGTTTTTTATAAGCCCTTAATCACTGAGACAAAAATCGGCTTACGCAATTAAAAACATAATTGGACTATGAAGAGTTGACCGTGTATTTATTTATTGAAAACCGATTGTCTACGGAATCAGACATAATAATGTCACGTTCTACCAATCGTTTCGCATTTACCCGCTGATGGTTTGATAACTAATAACTATGTAAATACTTATTTTTATAACAAGAAACGTAAAACATTTGATTTAGACTTTTGACTTGTACTCAAACGTCATCGTATGAGCCCTCAAGCGGAAATTAAACTCTGTAAACGTTTACGACCCACCCGAACATTTCTATAAACAGTTACGTAAAAATCCTGCACTTCATATTTACAAACTTTCATGCCGAGCAGCGAAAATTGACTTTAGGTTAAGTAGAAGTCAGAAAATGAACACAAAATAAGGGCAACAAAAGAGACGTAGTTAAAGAATATAAATAGGTTGTTGTAAAAGTCTTTTAGCTTTATAGTATGTATGAACTTGTAATAAAATCTCTTTGGCTGTAGTATTTGTATCTGGCTGGTTTTGGTATCATTGAAAGTTAAAATTTTAAAGAACATAATTCCAAATTCAAATTCGGCAAATGTGTGATTTTCATTTGTTTTACGTACTGTCAAGATGAGTGAATCTAATGAAGAAATTCGATACATTTTAAAATTTTACTACAAAAAAGGTAAAAATGCAACACAAGCCGCGAAAAAAATTTGCGATGTTTATGGACCTAGTGCAGTGTCTGTGAGAGTAGCACAAATTTGGTTTAAGCGTTTTCAATCCGGAAATTTTGATGTCAAAGATTCACCTCGCTCTGGTCGCCCTATTACGGATAAAATGGATGCCATTTTTTAAAAAGTGGAGCAAGATCGATAGTTATGACGTAGCTGAAGAACTGAGAATTGATCACAAAACAGTTTTGGCGCATTTGAAAAAAGCTGGGTACAAAAATAAGCTCGATATTTGGGTACCTCACGAGCTCACTGAAAGAAACCTAATGAACCGTGTTCTCATTTGTGATTCTTTATTATGACGTAATGAAACCGAATCATTTTTGAAAAAGCTGATACCTGGTGATGAAAAATGGATCACGTACGACAAGAACGTGCGAAAAAGGTCGTGGTCAAAGGCCGGTCAGGCTTCACAGACTGTGGCGAAACCCGGGTTAACTCGCAATAAGGTGATGTTGTGTGTGTGGTGGGATTGGAAGGGCATTATTCATTATGAGCTATTACCACCAGGCAGGACTATCGATTCTGAACTCTACTGCGAACAACTGATGAGATTAAAGCAAGAAGTTGAGTTGAAAGCGGCCGGAATTGATCAACAGAAGGGGTGTGGTGTTTCATCATGATAACGCTAGACCTCACACATCTATAGCCACTCAGCAAAAATTAAGAGAGTTTGGCTGGGAGGTGTTAATGCATCCGCCGTATAGTCCTGACCTTGCACCTTCAGATTTCCACCTGTTTCGGTCTCTTCAGAATTCTTTATGCAATGTTAGGTTAACATCACGAGAGGACTGCCAAATCCACTTGTCGCGGTATTTTGATGAGAAGTCCCAAAATTTTTATAGCAATGGGATCATAGGCTATGGGTCTATAGGCTGTTGTCATCACTTAACATCAATGTGAACTACATGCTTGTTTTCCACTTCCATTACATAAAATAAATGTGACTACGAGAAACTGGTAATGCGGATTTATCTATAATCATAAATACGCCTAGGATCTACTAGTAGACAGGAAGCATACCTGTAACAAAATAAAAAGTATTGAAATTATCCTCTAATATCAATCGGATTTTATATACCAATTAAAACCTTCAATTTTTATTGAAAAAGAAAGACAATTTTCAGGCATTCCAAACAGATACGTTTTTAAGTGGATTTAGGGTGTACAATAAAATGGAGAAAGTTTTGTGGGAGGTTTATGACAATATGGCGACTTCTATTCGCAATCAAATTAAACATTACTTTTGCCATTTACAGCAAAAGCTAAAAGAATTTCATTTTCTTTATGTTTTGCTTGAATGGTATTTTCTTTGTAATGGAAAATAGTGAAACTTATATCGCCGGTTCGCGGTTTATTTGCCATGAGCGATTTTTTGTGATATTGAATTATACCTATAGGGATCGTGCGAAGTATTAGGTGGTCAGTGGATTCAACGCACTTTATGACAACTCGCCGTCTATTCTTATTCCTTTAGTCTGAGGTGAAAGTAATATGTTAAGATCCCATAACACAAACATTTCGTTCATCGAGTTTATGCTGCAACCCCATTTTTTACGCATATTTATGATCCAGAGAATATAAATCCACTAGGTTGCCTGTCAAAATGTGGCCGCAAGTATTTTTAAATATTTATTTTTTTGGAACAAATTTTCTTTGACTTGTTTTTTCAATAAAATATTTTCCACTTCACGGCAACGTGTAAAGACTCTGAAAAATCACGGCAGCCGTTGCGCACTTAGCCGCACCTCTTCGCAGCCAGGTGTAAACAGTTATGATCAAGGAAACGTTCTTACGTTCATAACGTAAATTAATTAGTTATAGGTTTATCAAATTAAAGCTATTTTTTTTCTCATTATCATGGTATGCAGTTGCCAAATTAAATCTGGCCGCAAATAATGGTTGCTGGTGGGTAAAGATGGTTAATATTGTACATATAGTGAAAAATAGCTAGCGCGTAACATCAGACGAGGACAGCGATACGACGCTTGTAAATCCATTGCGCATGCGTGGGATGCTACTTTTCTCAACTATTTACGAATTACTTTATTAATGTAAAATTAAATGATTTAAAGATGAAGGCGTGTTTTCTGTGTGACAAAACAAGCAACGTACATGACTTTAATGATGCATCATACAAAAATATGTTATAATACTAGTGTGAGTATCGTTTTCCGGTTAGATGGTAATGTATGGCCTCCTAATAACACAGAGACATAACAACTTAGGTCTCAGGTGACAGCGCTAGGCATTTTGACCTCTGGTTTTTGTGTAGATATCTGTGAACTGCATGCATCCAAAAAACAGTGCATATAAAAACCACAGAGGTTTGTAAACAAAGCTACTAAATTTAAGATTCTAATTAAATTCAGTCCTTTATTAAAATCAGTAAAAACAAGTTCAACACCGGAAAAATACCTCTACATGCGCCTTGCAATCATGGTCTAAGCCATAATTATTCCGAATGATTACACCATTATCTGAATACCTAGTGGTACCTATGAGTCATTGTTAACTATAAAATCACAACATTATAACGATGCTCTACGTGCCGATGGTAGTAAAGTTATATCAGTTATGCAATTGTGTTCCATTCCGTAATATACATAACAATGACAATATTTTTTACGTGACACGCCGACACCATTAACATTTTAGTGTTCGCTTACACTGCAGGAATGTACTCGCTCTTCTATGTACTTAGTATTGACTAGGTTCGTTGAAGAATCATACCTAACGTCCCGACGCCGAGCATCCCGACGCCTAGCGTCCCGACGCCGAGCGTCCCGACGCCCAGCGTCCCAACGACCAGCGTCCCGACGCCCAGCGTCCCGATGCCCCGCGTCCCGACGCCGAGCGTCCCGACGCCGAGCGTCCCGACGCCAAGCGACCCGACGCCAAGCGTTCCGACGCCCAGCGTCCCGACTCCGAGCGTCCCGACGCCCAGCTTCCCGACGCCCGGCGTCCCGACACCCAGCGTCCCGACGCCTAGCGATCCGACGCCGAGCGTCCCGACGCCAAGCGTCCCGACGCCGAGCGTCCCGACGCCGAGCGTCCCGACACCGAGCGTCCCGACGCCCAGCGTACCGACGCCGAGCGTCCCGACGCCGAGCGTCCCGACGCCCAGCGTCCCGACGCCGAGCGTCCCGACGCCGAGCGTCCCGACGCCGAGCGTCCCGACGCCGAGCGTCCCGACGCCGAGCGTCCCGACGCCGAACGTCTCGACGCCGAGCATCCCGACGCCGAGTGTCCCGACGCCGAGCGTCCCGACGCCGAGCGTCCCGACGCCCAGCATACCGACGCCGAGCGTCCCGACGCCCAGCGTCCCGACGCCGAGCGTCCCGACGCCGAGCGTCCCGACGCCGAGCGTCCCGACGCCGAGCGTCCCGACGCCGAGCGTCCCGACGCCCAGCGTCCCGACGCCCAGCGTCCCGACGCCCAGCGTCCCGACGCCCAGCGTCCCGACGCCGAGCGTCCCGACGCCGAGCGTCCCGATGCCGAGCGTCCCGAAGCCGAGCGTCCGGATGCCTAGCGTCCCGACGCCCAGCGTCCCGACGCCAAGCGTCCCGACGCCGAGCGTCCCGATTCCGAGCGTCCCGACGCCGAGCGTCCCGATGCCGAGCGTCTTGACGCCCAGCGTCCCGACGCCGAGCGTCCCGACTCTTAGCGTCCCGTCGCCAAGCGTCCCGACACCGAGCGTCCCGACGCCGAGCGTCCCGACGCCAAGCGACCCGACGCCAAGCGTTCCGACGCCCAGCGTCCCGACTCCGAGCGTCCCGACGCCCAGCTTCCCGACGCCCGGCGTCCCGACACCCAGCGTCCCGACGCCTAGCGATCCGACGCCGAGCGTCCCGACGCCAAGCGTCCCGACGCCGAGCGTCCCGACGCCGAGCGTCCCGACACCGAGCGTCCCGACGCCCAGCGTACCGACGCCGAGCGTCCCGACGCCGAGCGTCCCGACGCCCAGCGTCCCGACGCCGAGCGTCCCGACGCCGAGCGTCCCGACGCCGAGCGTCCCGACGCCGAGCGTCCCGACGCCGAGCGTCCCGACGCCGAGCGTCCCGACGCCGAACGTCTCGACGCCGAGCATCCCGACGCCGAGTGTCCCGACGCCGAGCGTCCCGACGCCGAGCGTCCCGACGCCCAGCATACCGACGCCGAGCGTCCCGACGCCCAGCGTCCCGACGCCGAGCGTCCCGACGCCGAGCGTCCCGACGCCGAGCGTCCCGACGCCCAGCGTCCCGACGCCCAGCGTCCCGACGCCCGGCGTCCCGACGCCCAGCGTCCCGACGCCGAGCGTCCCGACGCCGAGCGTCCCGATGCCGAGCGTCCCGAAGCCGAGCGTCCGGATGCCTAGCGTCCCGACGCCCAGCGTCCCGACGCCCAGCGTCCCGACGCCCAGCGTCCCGACGCCAAGCGTCCCGACGCCGAGCGTCCCGATTCCGAGCGTCCCGACGCCGAGCGTCCCGATGCCGAGCGTCTTGACGCCCAGCGTCCCGACGCCGAGCGTCCCGACTCTTAGCGTCCCGTCGCCAAGCGTCCCGACACCGAGCGTCCCGACGCCCAGCGTGTTAGTTTTGTTTGATCCAAAATTGATCCATAATTAACCAAAAGTATTCTCCAAAAATGCTGCCCAAAGCTACTATTCCACGCGAACGAAGTTGCGGGCACAGCTAGTAATTAATAATGCTAATGTGTAGACAATTCATGAAAATTTTATTGTACAGATTTTCCAGTCTTAGAAAGTTAGGAAAGAAATAAGATTACTTTTTTGTCTGTCTGACAATAATATCCGTTTACTCTGTCTAGACACCAGACGGTCAGGTACGTGTGAAGGTATCCAGTTGAAATTAAAATCAAATACTCAGATCTGCAATTCCTTGGGGCCCTGGAAAAATCTAATTTTAAAGTGAACGCTGAAAAAAGATCGTAACTTCACGCCTGTAATCCCCGAAGGAGTAGGCAGAGGTAAATGCATGCATTCGAGCATACATGCAAACACCCACGATTCGCCGGTTACGTATTTATTAAAAGTTTTTTTTACTGATGGTAGAGTTCCCCCAGTGGCCCCAAAATAAGTTTTTCAGAGGCATAATAATTGAGGCTTCAGGGTGGCAATGTATCGGCATTGTGGCATCCGATTTTTATACAGATATCTATGCTGCATTATTCACATACCATCCGTGTGAACTGCCGTGAATTTTGCCGCCTTTGTTACGTACACAAATACAGATCTATCAGTTAACAACATAGGACAAAGGTTTAAAAAGCCTGGCCGCAAGTCCCCCACCTCTCAACTTCGATAACCCGATAACATGACATGCCGTCAAATAAAAAATGCCGGATTTGAAGCCGTGAAATTCTGATCCCTTCCAATTTCAAACAGGACGGCTTCACTCAATATCATATTTTTGCTGCATTCTTTTTCACATATTTCCAAACCCGCTCTGGTGTTTTGGTGGTGTTCAATTGTGTTTTAATGCACTTTGATGGGGTAAAATTTGTTGGAACAAAATTTCGTGTAGTTTTTCTCAGTAAAGTAAGCGTTTATATTCATGATGAGATATTATTATTGCATTAAACAGAATTGATTTAGGAGTTGAAACTAGACTACTCTTTTTATGACATGATGTGGCAAATAAGCACGCAGTTCAAATTGATGTTAAGTGAATGCCGTTAGTTAATAACATCGAAACTCGAAATTTCAACACCATCGTCATCATTTCAATCGAAACTTCACTATTAGACAAGAGACCCCTCAAAGATTGCCACAATGAATGGTGATTGGTTATCGGTTCAAGTATCCAATCACAAAAGGTATTTAAATTTTAAGTTAACAACTTTTAATATCGATGATTGGTTGATTTGAACAACCAATCAGCTATCAGATCTATTTGGCCAATTAAAATCTCTATGTATCTCAGGTCATTACCGAAAGGAAACAAACAACATCAAAATTCTTTATTTTCAGTCAAATTACACATGTTACAATTATAAAACAAACTATACTATTACAAATGTTAAAAACTATAAAACAAAGTAAAATAAAACAAACATATGCAAAGAACTATGAAATTAAATACAAAAAACTATTAAACTATACAAAATTAAGTTATCTTAAACACAAACGAGCTTTAAGTGACACAAAACTATCAATATTATTCTAAATTATCACAAATATAACGTAAAAAAGACAAAATCTAAAAATAGAAGTTACATAATACTCTAACGCTATTGGTCACTTAAGCACTGTCTACCTTCCGACAACGTATACTATTGCGTACTATGCTATCAACCACTACACAACGTACACTATTGAGGACTGTATGGCCGATCACTATCAAAACTGTTTTTTAACAAACACTGTACACTGTTAACGAGCGTCCTGCACAGAATGATTCTGGATCGCTCTCATCCAGCGATTTCTCGCAATCTTCCCCAGGACGTCGACCGCGTAAGGAGCTGTCTACGCTTCGTCTTCCGGTACGCGGTCACAATTTGAGAACTCTTCTGCCCCAATCGCCGTAGTAGCCGACTAGTAAAATTAAGAGAGTTTGGGAGACAAGTGAAATTAAATACCGACCACAACACACCGAGATTCAATAACTGAAATAAAATTAGATTTACAGATTACTGAGATTTTAAATGAAAAAAAACCTTACAAGTGCGAGTTCGACTCGCGTGGTGAGGGTTCCGTAATTTATTAAAAATATTTTCGAAAATATTACAGATTTTTAAATGCAGGGACATAGCGGTTACGGTGGTACCGGCAGGGGGGATTATATTATTAAGAATTTTCGATTTAATTTGAATACTCAAACTTCTTATAGGTTTTCCAGTAATTTATAGGCAAAGATATTTTCCACATTTTTTTCAAAATTTTAAGTTCAGAAGTTTCAGAGATAGGGGGGGGAGAATGGTCTATTTTCGTCGTTTTTCTTAAATAACTTCAAATTTGTTTATGCAAAAATTATAAAAAAAATATATCTGAGATGCTGACAACAACCTCTTTCATTTGATATGTTACATGACATGGTCTTCCGCATTGTTACACAACAAGTGGAATAAAATGAGGATTTAAGCAACTTGCAATATATTTGAAACATGACCCTGTAATATTCTGAAGAGGTACGCAGGGATAATCTTTACTTAAACGTTATCAAGTGAAGAGGCTTAGCCCTCTCCTTTCCTTGATACGTTATAATAATTGGTGGGATATAACAAGTTATATGCGAATAATTGATATAAAATGACAATCTATATAAAGTAATACTAAATAGTTACTACCTAACAACATATTTTCTCAGGAAGCGCTGAAAGGCGCCACTTATCACGTGCTTATCTAAAATATTACAATCGTGTATTAAGTACGTGTGTACTAAGTACGCTTCAATAAGAAAGTGCATTTTTTATGTCATGAAAGTGGCAAACATGCTTGCAGTTCACATTGATGTTAAGTTATAACTGCAGCCTAAAGACATCCACACTAAGACCAAAGTGAAAATGCAGATGCGTTACCACTCCTAAGTCCTAAGGTGTTATGCCTCTGTGCCGGAAATTACAGGGCCGTACATTACCACCTGACCGGAACACGATAGTGCTGAACACTACCATTTAGCCATTTAGCAGCAAGTATATTAGGTAATGCGGTGGTGCCTACGCCCGCGAGCTCCGTAACTGGAGCTCTACCACCAGTAACATATCCGACGTACAATATCCAGGTCGCCAAATTTTTGTCATTTTATTTTTTACATTATAACGTCGCTCTCATAACGCGAGGTATTTGTTTCAAGAGAAGTGCGGCGAACACAAAATAGGAATTCGTGCATTTATTCATGTTGACTGCAAGCGAGCCACTTCTCCCGGTTTGTTCTGCGATAAATGAGCAAGATAAGGTTATAATGTAAACATCTCTATATATTTGAAACATAACTTCACTCTCGTAATATTTTGAAGGAGTACGTAAAGGTATGACGGGGTGTATATATACATATATAACACGTACTTCATGTACGAAACGTATACAGCCTGCATACCTTTACGTACCCCTTCAAAATATTATGAGAGTGAAGTCAATAAAATACAAAAAAAAACGGACAAGTGCGAGTTCGACTCGCGTGGTAAGGATTCCGTAATTTAAATAAATATTTTCTAAAATATTACAGGTTTAAAAAGCAGGGACATAGCGGTTACAGTGGTACCGCCAGAGGGGGTTATATTATTAAGAATTTTCGATTTAATTTGAATACTCAAACTTCTTATAGATTTTCCAGTAATCAATAGGCAAAGAACTATTTTCCACATTTTTTTCAAAATTTTAAGTTCAGTAGTTTCGGAGATAGGGGGGGAATGGTCAATTTTCGTCGTTTTTCTTAAATAACTTCAAATTTGTTTATGTAAGAATTATGAAAAATATATATCTGGGATGCTGACAACAACCTCTTGAATATATATTTTTTAATTTTCTGATTTAACCCAAAAAGGAGCCCCCCTGTTTAAAATTTTGTATTTTACTTGACGTGTTCATGTTTGGGTCACCAATTTACATATATTCATCAATTGTTTTGTATTATTTCGCATTAACACATGCTTGTGAAATATATTTTATTTAAAGAAAAATGGAAAGAAAAATTTAAAAAAAAATGAAATAAAATATATATTCATCAAATTTCAACTCAATCGGTCGAGTAGTTTCAGAGCAAATTGGCTGTGACAGACGGACAGACAGACAGACAGAAGCACGAGTGATCCTATAAGGGTTCCTTTTTTCCTTTTAAGGTACGGAACCCTAATAACACACACAAAGACCAATGCAGATGCGTTACCACTCCTGAGGCCAAAGGTGTTATGCCCCTGTGCCGGAAATTACAGGGCCGTACATTACACACAAAAAACACGGAAAAATATTTCAAAGTACGTGTTGGTGTTCATAATATTAGTACATAAAGTAGGTATAGAAGTTTAGATTGTAGCACAAAATAATACATTGTTTCTAAGTCCATTAGGTTGATTATTTTGAATGGCTTTAGATAGCTTATAGCACGATAAATGGCAAGGTGGCGGAACAGTAACATGAAAATTAATTTTAGGCGTAGAACAATCCGCTTTTGAGCGCAGCGACGTGGGTGCTCAAGCCTTTATAATGGGATGCGATGAAAATGACAAGGCAAATAGGAAGCAATATATTTACATAAAGAAGATGTCATAACGGATAAATATAATTACAATGCTCAACAATAAATATTGCACATCGAGCCTACGAAGGAGACATCGGCTTATTTCGGGTCTGTAGAGCGTTATCTCTTTCGCACTGTAACTATTTGACGTTTATCGACCATTTTGATCAAGTTTTGACCAATACCCGACTGTCAGTGCTTACATAGGCAGTGTGCAACAGAGATAACGCTCTACGAAGTCTACTATTCCGAGGTACAGAGAAACTTCCAAAAAATGGAAAAAACCCAAAGGTTTTTTTTAACCGTTATCTCTGATAGTCCCCGACCCGGGAATCGAACCTCCAGTGTAATAGTAGTGGCCTGCTACCACTACGCTACTGAGGCAGACAGTTTTATTGTATTTTATTTGATCTTTCGCAATAAACCCTGTGAGTGAAATACCTAGTTTTTTAAAAACCTTCAAGCGGCACTTGAACCCGTGACCACTGGTGACTCTAGTTTAGTCCTTCTACCAATTGAGCTACTAAATTCTACAACCGATTGTTGAATTTTTCCTTCACATTTTATTTTCATCGCCTTGGGGTGGACCATAAATGATATATATATAGTTATGCAACCGATACAACATGGATACAGAATGTAGGGACAAAAATATTTTACAATCTATCGTTATGTAGGGTGCGATACGGTACTTCGAAAAGTGTACATTGAATATCACGTCCACGTAAGTTTACTTACACGAATCACGTGACAACTAATGCACATTGCACATCGCATTGTTAGTAGTCAATATGTGTTAGTGGTCAAATTAATTCAAGGTCAAATTTATAGGTCTAGGTTTTAGGTCAAATTAGTGTGATGACATTTTAATAAAACATTCTAAAGTATTCATGTACCATCCATATTAATTAACTTTTTGCCACCCTGATAACATAACAAAATATTTAAAATTGTATTACTAACTTCAAAAAGGTGCGAAATTTTAAAAACATTTCGTTACTTGTATTATTCCTACCTAATTGTACACCCGTACAATGCCATCCCAATCTTAGTTTATAGAGTAACAACGCTCGTCTTACTGAGATTAAAATCAATTTTGTTACTTTGTTCAAATAGAAACTCTCTGTACTTTTTGAGAAGGGCTACCCCTTCTTACTTAACCCAAGCTTTTCAATCTATCTCATCTTATCAACAAAGTCTGACCCTGACATTCACAGACCGCACTACGACTTTATTTCCAGCAAATTACGCTTGGAACTGTAAACTGAAACTGAAAACTCATACTTTACTGACAGTTCTAAGCATACTTTGCTCAAAATAAAGTCGTAGTGCGGTCTATAAGTCTCACCCTAAGACTTGCTTGTACATTACTAGTGTTTTGATAGTACAGTGATCCTATTTTTTTTTTATTATGTAGTGGAAGTGGCAAACAAGCATACAGTTCACATTCATGTTAAGCGAGGACTGCAGCCTATAGACACCCACACAAAGACCAAGGTCAAAATGCAGATGCGTTACCACTCCTGAGACTTAAGGTGTTATGCCTCCGTGCCGGAAATTACAGGGCCGTACATTACCACCTGACCGGAACACGATAGTGCTGAACACTACCATTTAGCGGCAAGTATCTTAGGTAATACGGCGGTGCCAACGCCCGCGAGCTCCGTCACTGGAGCTCTACCACCATTATCTGCCGAGTCTCTAAATTAAAAATGATTGCACCGATAGATAGAGGTTGAAAGCAAGGATTTGTCTTCATTACACATATACCCTTGTCAATAATTAATATCTCATCGTTAACAAATGATCCTGCAGAATATTTATTTGTTGAAATTGATCTTTCTTAAACCTACCATGTTATTGACGTACCTATTTTAAGTGACTTCCAAAAAAGGAGGTGGTATTTTGATGGTAATGTACGGCCCTGTAATTTCCGGCACAGAGGCATAACACCTTAGGCCTCAGGAGTGGTAACGCATCTGAATTTTGACCTTGCTCTTTGTGTGGGTGTCTGTAGGTTGCGGTCATCACTTAACATCAATGTGAACTGCATGCCTGTTTGCCACTTCCATTACATAAAAAAAAGTTATAGGTACTTGATCAACTGAAAAAATGTGCTAGGTGAAACGGAACCCTATAGTGCGAGTGGCCCGAGATGGCGTTTGGTCGGCTTTTTTATCATTATTTCAATAAACACTATTAATTCCGTCTCTAAAATAAGTTTCCATCTCGACTCACAGAAATTCTTTTAATTTATTCTTATTAATTCTTCTTTAAACTGCTCATAAGATTAATAAATAATTAATTGTTGTCGATAACAATGAGTCTTTAATGAAGAAAATTAAATTACTTTCTGAGAGCTCCTCAATGTTCATTAATATTCTTACTGGTGGTAGTGTTCAGCACTATCGTGTTCCGGTCAGGTGGTAATGTACTGCCCTGTAATTTCCGGCACAGAGGCCTAACACCTTAGGCGGTAACGCATCTGCATTTTGACCTTGGTCTTTGTGTGGGTGTACATAGGCTGCAGTCATCACTTAACATCAATGTGAACTGCACGCTGGTTTTCCACTTCCAAAACATAAAAAAAAAATTAAAAATAATATTAAGTTACTATTCCAATGTCTTTTCAGCCGTATTAGAATGTTTTCTCATAAATATGGGAAATAACTTACGGTTATTCGAAGATTTTGGCATGAAAAGAAAGATATTCGGCAGATATTTGAGAATAATTCCATCCCTTGCTGAACTAACAATACTTTCTCGAGAACGTAATAAAAAGCCGCTATCATCGAGTCCGAAACCGAATATCCATTTGGTGGGACATCCAAGGATAAAATTACGTCTTTTTCTCTTTTAAAATCGATAGCCGACGTTTCAATGGGATTTTTCCAGAGAGCACTTTAATTCTAAGTTGGCAAAAGCTTATAAAAGACGATTATAATCTAATCGGATCCGGAGGTGGGAGATTTATCAGTACCTCACTGTTGGCAACATGAAGTCAAATGAAGTTATTAAAAATTCATAAAACAAACGCAAACATAAATAACGGCGGAGAAAAAAGAATAGGTTGTGTTTCGCGTAACCCATTTTTCTAATAAATATATTATGCGATGAATAGGAATTTTAGCGTAAGCCATATTTCACTCGAACGTCGTGGATACAAAAACATGGTTCAATGGGGAAAATGTCATATCATTTACATAAAGTTTTACTTAATCAAAGTTGTATACTCCAAAATAATATTTGTTATTTTATAAAAAGACAAATGTATTTCATGTCGCCACAAATTTTATACCAAATAAATTACAAATAACTGCTCTAGATGAATTAAATTTTAAATATTTTTATCAATTCTATCCGGTCAAAGTACTCAAACCAAATTATGGCAATAAACTAACTAATATTTATACTGTCTAATATATAAAATTCTCGTAGTACAGTGATTGAAACCGACAAACTTATGAATTGATTTGTTTGTATTTGGTAGATCTAAGAATACGCCGTAGACTATCTGACATAGTAGTAAAGTAATATATAGTAGACTATAATATATCATAGTTTAAAAAAACTAATATTGAACTAAAAAATATAACTACGTTAAGAAAAACCGACTTCAAAACTGAAACGTAAAAAAATATAAAGATTTAATTGTAATTATATAATACCTATTATTTATATGTGCTATTTACTAATAGGTTTGAAGTCGATGCCAAGCCTTATACAAATAATTATATTTTAATCACTACGAGCAAATTAATACACTGAACAAAACGTAACCAGCGAATCGTGGGTGTTTGCATGTATGCTTGAATTCATGCATTTACCTCTGCCTACCCCTTCGGGAATTACAGGCGTGAAGTTTACATACGAGTATTTTGCAACATGTACAAACTCGTAGTATGCTATATTTGGCTTCATCCCTATAAAATAGTATTTAGTGGGATAAAATTACGTTATTACAAATTTTAATATTTGTCAGAATAACAAAAATTAATAAATGTTTTTAAAGAAATAAGCGTAAAAAGATAAGTAATATATAACATGTAATCAGCGAAGAGATCACTTTAGTGTAGTAAAAATATGCTCTTTACTGTATTTTCTGACTATGTGTCAAAAGTGGATGAATAGGTAATACTGAACCTAATAGCACACCGCGGACACTCCGCCAAAATTCTGGTCCTTGTCTGGGTGTCTATAGGCTGCAGTCATCATTTAACATCAATGTGAACTGCATGCTTGCTTGCCACTTCCATTACATAAAAAACGGCATTAACTATACAGGTTTATACGTATTTTTTATGAACACGTATTTACTGCGACACTTTAATTATTAATAAATAATATTGAAAAACTCAAAATACTTTCAACAATTCAGTATTCTGTAATATTATTACCCCGCATTCGAGGTCATAACAGTGAATAAAATATTAAATTGAAATTCTCAAGTCGAAAACTGGAATGAATGGAATGATAATTGTGAAAATGTTTTAATTTCTGTCTCAAACTTGCTTGAACTTTTTGATTAAAAACTCCATTGGCTACTTGGTGAGTTTTATATCTTCGTATTTAAAATTAGACAAAGGCTCTCGCTTCAAATCTTTAAACGTAGATATTTCCATAGCGACAATTTTGACTGTTCAGTCCGTCACTTTTAGTTCCAATTCCCGAAACTAAAGTAATAATTAAACATTTTTGTACTGCTTTTAGTGTAACTTTATTGAAAATTTTCGTTTTGTTTTTAATTTGTTAGGAAGCGGTCAAGTGCGATCGGACTCGGCCATGAAGGGTACCATAGTAGCTTAGTAATATTCGACTGAATGATCAAAGTTTATAACACATTTTATACGGTGAAAAAAAAAATAAAGACATAACAACTGGCTTGGGTAACAAGCCAGTTGTTATGTCTTTAATTTTTTTTTATGTTATGGAAGTGGCAAACAAGCATGCAGTTCACATTGATGTTAAGTGATGACTGCGGCCTATAGACCACACAAAGACCGAGGTCAAAATTCAAATGCGTTACCACTCCTGAGGCCTAAGGTGTAATACCTCTGTGCCGGAAATTACAGATCCGTACATTACCACCTGACCGGAACACGATAGTGCTGAACACAACCATTTAGCGGCAAGTATATTAGGTAATGCGGTGGTGTCTGCGCCCGCGAGCTCCGTCACTGGAGCTCTACCACCAGTAAAACGATCGTGTCACCCCGTCATATCTACCACAGAAACATAACTATTAAGTTTCAGGGGTGGCAACGCACTTGCATTTTGACCGCTGGTTTTTGTGTAAATGTTTATAGGCTGCAGTCATCACTTAACATCCATATGAACTGCATGCTTGTTTGTCACTTTCATTACATTAAAAATGCCATTGATTAGTATTCAATATTACTTTATAGGTACATAAAGTGAAAATATTAAAAGAAAACAAACTATTTGTTCGGTTGTGATAGTGGACTGTATATAGAATAAAACACTGGTTTCCAAGAGAATATAAACACTGAGAGATTAGGTAGATAAAGCACTTTATTTTAGTTGTTATCACAAATGTTAGGTACAATGAATACGTCAAATACGTGTTACGACCGTGAGCTCTGGGACGGAAGAGAGAGAGCGTAACAAAAAAAGCTATGTTGCCATATAAATGTTCGGTGTTGCCAACACTATTCCATTGTCCCTAAAGTATACAAACACAGATCTACTGTACTAAGTTTCACATTATTAAATTTAAAGTTGAACTTTACCCTAAGTTATCTCACTGGAATAACGTATTCGGTTTCATTATACTTTGTCAATGTGAAAAAGAAAGCACGTAGCTGTTTTATTTCGTCGCAGTAGCTTGAATGAAGGGAATTTACTTCCTCAATATGGACTTACATGGAAATGTCGCTTTATTTTGCTACATACATTTTGTATACATAATAAACACCAAATTTACGTGAATATCGTGGTATAGTATCCTCAAATAGCAACGAATATTTTTTTCAGCTTTTGGCATACAAAATAGTACGAAACTGATACGTATAAAAGAATTTTCCCACTGGATCGAATCCGGTGCATACAATACCGGATTCGATCCAGTGGGAAAATTCTTTTTTTAACTATTGTAATTTGAAAGATTATCCGTGATTCAAACCGAGATTCTAAATATATGAAAACGATAGCGCCATGACATACTCCCATACTACTCGTATAATATATGAACCTGGCTTTGTAACTCGGAAATTATGGATATATTATGCAAATGAACTGCCTCTGGGAAAATGGTCTAAAATTACTGTAAGCCTAGTGGTAGCAGGCCACTACTACTACGCTGATGTCCTGGGTTAGATTCCCGGGTAGAGGGTTATCAGAGATAATGGTGTAAAGTCCTTATCGATATAGAATCCAATAACAGACGTAGAAAGGGTAAATATTGTTTTCTGTTTTTTAATGTAATGGAAATGGCAATCAAGCATGCAGTTCACAGTGATGTAAGTGATAACTGCAGCTTATAGGCATCCACACAAAGAGCAAGGTCAAAATGCAGATGCATTACCACTCCTAAGGCCTAAGGTGTTATGCTTCTAGGCCGGAAATTACAGGGCTGTACATTACCACCTGACGGAGCACGTAGTATCTGTGTATACACAATGATATAATTTGGCACAGTACTATTTAAACTCATTAAAACTTTTATTCAATCATTACGATTGTGAACATTATACTGTAAAAAATATTGCGCATTTGTGATATTTCAATGCTGGCCTTAAATAAGGTTATAAAAATTCCTTACAAAAAACTTTCAAGAACACAAAGGTAAAAAGATATAAAAGCTTTTCATTTCACAACATTTTATGTAAATGTATTTTGTTTCTCTTCGTTAACACGCGCATAAGGTCAAAAGTATTTTAATTCAGGCTAACCTTTATTTATTGGTGTTATTGTGTTTATTTTGCTTTAATTACCAAACAATTGTAATTTTTTCAAACTCTGTGCCCATTATTGAATTTGTAAGGCGCTTCTCGATTTTCAGAAAACCTAAATGAGCGTCGACAGGGGGGAATATATTAATTAAACAGGAAACGAAAACCGCTCACTTGAAGTTTGCTTGGCATTAATTTGATTCATTATCAATTGACCATTTTAGTGGCAAAATTTTTAAATATTCGCTGTTTTTTCCAGTTCCAGTGTCCAATATCGTGATACTCATCATTACTGCATTATCTAATTAATCTATCTCCCACTAAATGGTAATATTCAGGGCCATCGTGTTCCGGTTAGATGGTTTTATATAGTCCAGTAATTACATATCACAGACGCTGGTCTTTGAATAGATAGTCTATGGGCTGCAGCATTTATTTACTATTCATGTGACCTGCACACTATTTAACGAAGTTAAGTACATCGTATTTCTATAACTCTGTATGGTTTTGTATATAATTATGTATGAAACATCCACGATACGCCACATTTCTTTTTGCGACTCGCATTTAAATAAACGGCGGGCCATTTTTGTATGCAGTTCACATTGATGTTAAGTGATAACTGCAGCCTATAGACACCCACAGAAAGACCAGAGGTCAAAATGCAGATGCGTTGCCATCCGTGAGACCTTAGATGTTGTGTCTCTGTGATACTTATTACGGGGCCATACATTGTTACCATCTAAGGGTTCGTCCATTAATCACGTGAGACTCGAAAGGGGGAGGGGGGATCCGAACAAAATCACGAAACATCACAAGGGGGAGAGGGGCATGTATGGAGATATCACGTGTATTTATTTATTCTTCGAGTGCCCGATTTCAACCGAAAAGTGCCAATTTCGTCTCGGCCTAACAGTCGCCAGTTTAAGCAATTTTCACGCCAAATACAAGCTTATAACCAAAAATATTAACATTTGCGCGATTTTTTCCCGATGTCCGATGATTTTCCGCTAAATAAAAAAAATAAGTATCTAACTACCTGTTTTATTCCAAAAAATATATACACGTGATCTTAGGTAGGGGTGGGCTGTTAATCTAAAACCTCACCACGTATCACCAAGGGGTCGAGGGGGGTCAAAACGACGCTAAAAACATCACGTGATTAATAGACGGCCCCTAACCGGAACACGATAGTGCTGAACACTACCATTTAGCGGTAAATAAATTAGGTAATTCGGTGGTGCCTTCGCCCTCCAGCTCCTACACTGGAACACTACAAGTTACCAAACCTCCGATGGGACTGCCACTGGGAATCATCTGATGAGGAGCCGGAATCTCAGATTAGGAGCTACTTCACCACCGACGCATCGTATATAACATATAGTACCTGGTTGACCGAGCTTCGCTCCGTAGCGATTAGTATGAATTGCATATACGACTAACGTTAGTAGACTAATGGTTCTTCTATTCATCAATAGATGGCGTTAGTCGTCGGTTATGAAGAAAATTTATTATTAACTTGGAACCGAGCTTTTCTTCTATTCATCAATAGATGGCGTTAGTCGTCGGTTATGAAGAAAATTTATTAATAACTTGGAACCGAGCTTTTCTTGGACCTGGAACCTAAATAAATCGATTTCTTGATCCGAAAAACCCCTAATCTGTAAGTTTCAAGAAAATCGTTCTAGCCGTTTCCGAGATCTTGATTCTATATATATATACAAGAATTGCTCGTTTAAAGGTATTATATGGCAAAGATATTACGAGTAAAAACAATTTCAGAATATTGAGGTGACTAGTACAGCTGGCGGATTGATGAATATGATAATGGGATGTGAGTAAAGTGCTTTAGGCGTTGTTTAAATCTGATTACAAACTTTCCTCGTGCCCTGTCATGTAAACCGAGTTCGTACATCAGATGTAAGTTGTTTCCCTTAGTTAGACTAAAGTCCATCTTACAGATTAAAAATAAAAGATAAATATTAATATGACGATGCTAGTGAGAGGTACCAGCGGGTGTAACAGCTTCACCATTTTTTTTACATTTACATCAGTTTAGGAGATATATACCGTAATCCGGAAGGCACAACATTGGGATAGACTAGACCTTGTAGACTCACCCTGGAGGGGTCCCTTCCACAAGGCGATCGCGGGGTGAGTGCGGTCTAGGACCGATCATTGTAGACAACCTTCGACTAATATAATGACGATGATGAAATGCCTCGGTAGCCTAGTGGTAGCAGGCCACTACTACTACACTGAGGTCCTGGGTTCGATTCCCGGGCAGGGTGTTATCAGAGATAATGGTGTAAAATCCTTTATCTCTAGTTCTGTTTAGATTTTCCATTTTCTGGAAATTTCCCAGTACCTCGAAGTTTGGTAATGTGCCCGGTGATGTCAACAGGCTCGCCACCTGTTACCTACATGGACCAAAACGTAACCGGCGAATCGTGGGTGTATGCATGTATGCATGCATTTACCTCTGCCTACCCCTTCGGGGATGACAAGCGTGAAGTTACGTTACGTTTTTTGATGAAATATTATAAAACTCACCATTTTTTTCTCTCGTTCGTAATGTAGACTCAAGAAATCTACAGAAATCTAAGGGTTAGGAAAATTAGTCATCATAGAAAGTAAGGTTATTATAACAACTAACTAAAAAGGCTATTACACGACGCGGTATTAAGGGTCCGGCAGCAAGAATGGGCATGGCCTCTCGCCGGGTTGCCGCTTATTACACTATCCGGTCGACAGCGCCCTAACTCAACCACAGTACGAATACACGGGCCGCTCCGGTCGCCCTAACTCCCTAAATGTTATTACACTACCCTGACCCTTGCTATCGTACCCTGAATACCGTGCCGTATAATAAGTCCTTTAGCACTATGGTCACAAATACCTATTGAAAACCGAATATCATCCCGTAACCCACCTAAACCTCTCCTGTTTAGGTGAACTGTCGTTTGAGAGCAATATTGAACATTTAATATCATTTAATATCATCGCTTGAAGCACGCATGGCCCAGCGGCTGGTGTGAAGCGCGCATGGCCCAGCGGTTGGTGTAGATCGTAAGCGATCTGCTCGGTTAAGCACTACGGGCGCGGTCGGGTAGTGTGATGGGTGACCGCTAGTGGCAAATTAAATGCGCGTTCCCGTGCTTCGGAGGGCACGTTAAGCCGTCGGTCCCGGTTGCTATCGATGGATAGCAGTCGTTAAACCTTGTCGGAGGCCTTATGGGCGGTTTGAAAACATCCGACAGTGGGTTGGCCACTAACCCACCCACCCACCTCCACCAATCCGCATTGGAGCAGCGTGATGGAGTAAGCTCCAGGCCTCCCTCCGAAAAGGGGAGAGACTCGTGCCCAGCAGTGGGACATATAATGGGTTGCCATTATTATTATTTTTAATATCATCGCTCCGGCAACTTAAAATGTGACATTAACAACAAAGAGATTGTTTGCCTCTTACAGGTCGAAGAGTAACATGAGTCACGGGTTAGGTAAACGACTTCAATGCTATCTATTGTAAATATCCGTCCACCGGTCACAAATTCCCATTTCTCATGCCATTACATTATGCTTCTGGGACCATTAACATTGACCCTCATCACAAGTTTCTTTGATGTTCTTGTTGTGAACATTAGGGATTAATTTTCTACTCTCGACCAAATGTAAATTATACATGTTTTGGTTTTGCAGTAAGATTCATTCGTGTTTTACATTTGATGACGGGTTAATTTGGTGCGTGGCGTTGTGTTTGTGCTTGCCTAGTAGAATAATTAAGTTTTGTTGACATATTTCACATCTGAAAATCGTAATAGTAATTTTAAATTATAAAACTGTGACACGTCAGGCACGTAAATCAATTTATGTTAAAAGTGACGAACAGTTGTTCTATCTGAGTACATGGCAATACTTCTTCATAAACAACAAAATAAAAGCCAGGTTGATACATACATATACGTCGTTGAAGAACATATGGATGGATTCAGAACAAAATTTCACTTATTTACGAAATAATAAATTTTTTGAAAAATAAGTTTTTAAAATTATTATCTCGTGTATTTATTGGGATGGTAAAATATTTTTAATAATAACGAGAAAGTGTAAAAAATGTTTGGTTCTATATAAGTGAGAAGTAAACGTATGTTTGTATAATTAAAAAAAATATTTGATGGAAATGGAACAATTTGGACGACACGAGAAATTTTAAAATTAATACGGTTTACTCTTGACGGAGTAATGTAACATACATAAAAAACGTACATTTAGTCGATACACGGAACGAACAGCCTCCTCCTTTTTTGAACTCGGTTAACAATAACACATAACGTTTTTTTTTTATGTCATTAAGTTGACAGACAAGCAGACGGGCCACCTGATGGAAAGTGGTCACTGTCGCCTATGGACATTTGCAACACCAGGGGAGTTGCCAACGCGCTGCCAGCCCTGAAGGACTATTTTGACGCCATTTTTGAAGAACCCCATATAACCCCATACCATAGATCACATACACACGTTGCGGCAGGTTATACAGAAGTCCGAGGAGTATAACCGGCCATTATGCTTAGCGTTCGTGGACTATGAGAAAGCCTTTGATTCGGTTGAAACATGGGCTGTGCTGCAGTCTTTACAGCGTTGCCACATTGACTATCGGTATATCGAAGTGTTGAAGTGTCTGTATAAAAACGCCACCATGTCAGTCCGAGTACAGGACCAATGCACGAGGGCGATTCCTTTGCAGAGGGGAGTAAGACAGGGAGATGTCATCTCACCTCTGCTCTTCACCAATGCAATGGAAGACGCCTTCAAGCTCCTGGAATGGCAAGGACTAGGCATCAATATCAACGGCGAATACATCACTCACCTTCGGTTTGCCGACGATATTATAGTCATGGCAGAGTCGCTGGAAGATCTCAGCACAATGCTCGAAGACCTCAATCGAGTGTCCCAAAGAGTGGGCCTTAAAATGAACATGGATAAGACCAAGGTCATGTTCAATAACCTTGTATCGCCCACTCCAGTGTCCGTCGGGAACTCGATGCTCGAAGTTGTCGACGACTACGTCTATTTAGGACAAACCATACAACTAGGCAGGTCGAACTTCGAGAAAGAGGTCATTCGCCGAATCCAACTCGGCTGGGCAGCGTTCGGGAAGTTAAGGAGCGTTTTCTCGTCAAACATCCCGCAGTCCTTGAAGACGAAAGTCTTTAACCAGTGCGTTTTACCGGTGATGACCTACGGTGCCGAGACGTGGTCTCTCACTATGGGTCTCGTACGAAAGCTCCAAGTCACTCAGCGGTCAATGGAAAGGGCTATGCTCGGCGTTTCCCTACTGGATCGAATCAGAAATGAGGAGATCCGTAGGCGAACGAAAGTCGCTGACATAGCCAAGCAGATTTCCAAGCTGAAGTGGCAATGGGCAGGGCACATAGCTCGGAGAACCGATAGCCGCTGGGGCAGAAAGGTTCTCGAGTGGAGACCACGTATCGGCAAACGCAGCGTAGGACGTCCACCTGCAAGATGGACCGACGACCTGATCAAGGCTGCAGGTACCCGCTGGATGCACGTCGCTTCCGATCGGTCGGCATGGAGGTCCTTGGGGGAGGCCTATGTTCAGCAGTGGACGTCTTATGGCTGATATGATGATATTGTAGCACCGAGGGAACACCTCAGAGGGAAGTTCGTTCCACAATTTACACGTAACGTAGCTGCATGTCTCTTGTTTCTTACAGTATAACATTTTTACGCGACGCGTAGGCTCTCGTAGCTGGTAGCAATGCGTAGAGCTAGTGCAGCGTAGCATGTGTCTACGAGCGAGCACAGTTGTTTCTAGCTACCCGAACCCGTAAGATTTAAGCAGATTTTTTTTTTTTTATGTCTGAAGATTGACAGACAAGCAAACGGGCCACCTGATGGAAAGTGGTCCGTCGCCTATGAACATTTGCAACACCAGGGGAGTTGCCAACGCGCTGCCAGCCCTGAAGGACTCTTTTGACGCCATTTTTGAAGAACCCCATATTGTAGCACCTAGGGAACACCTCAGAGGGAAGTTCGTTCCACAATTTACACGTTCTGGGCAGGAACGAACGTGAAAACCGCACCGTTGAGCACTGCCAGGTGTCCAGTCGGTGTGTGTGGAACTTCTCTCTTCGGCGGGTAGTACGGTGTAGGAAAAGAGACGGTGGCACCATGTCAAACAGTTCAGCAGAGCACTCACCATTGTAGAGACGGTACAACACGCACAGACTCCCAATGTCTCTGCGCAGGCTCAGATGTTCGAGCCTGTCGGTAAGTCCTGGATCGTTAACAATACGAACGGCGCGTTTTTGTAGGGAGTCAAGTGGACCAAGCTGGTATTTGGGGGCTCCCGCCCACAAATGAGAGCAGTATTCCAGATGGGGCCGCACTTGGGCCTTATAAAGCTGTAGTAGCTGCCCCGATGTGAAATACTGCTTCGCTTTGTTAAGCACCCCCAACTTTTTGGATGCCAACTTGGTCTTACACTCAATGTGACTCCCGAATTGCACTTCGTTCGATATGTCAACGCCCAGGATACCGATACTCTTATCAACGGCGAGCGGAATGCCCTGGAACTGTGGTGCTACCCAAAAACCTACTAAAAAAACTACCCCTAAAAAAACCCATTCATTGGGTTTTTTTTTGCGGTGAACGCGCAGACTTGTGTCTTCGAGGGGTTAAACTGTACTAAATTAAGTCGACCCCAATCCGAGACCCGCTCCAGAGAGTGCTCGATTTCAGACACAAGTCTAGTCCTGCTTTCTTCGATAAGTGTCCGAGAGGCATTTGCACGGCTAGTGTAGTGTGCATCTCCCGTACTATCGGCATAGCAATGAAAATTGGAGTTTTGCTCCAATATTTCATTGATATGCAGAAGAAAAAGCGATTAATATAAATATTTATTACCTTATGACGTATTGACTTCACAAAATTATGATGTATGTATGTATCGTCACGCCAGGTCCCTCATGGGGTAGGCAGAGAGTGTGGAGCGCCAGATATATTTATTATGGTTCTTCTACAAAATGATGATGTTAATCCGAAAGCGTGTATTACCTTCTAATACATATTTAATAGCTTTCCGTCAATATTGTAAGATAGGTAACACTGAGGGCAAAATGAATATACATTTTTATGTCAAAGATCTGTTAAATATAATTCTATAATAATTAAAGTATGGAACCCAGTAATTTTTTGAAAAAATTTGGTCAACGTCGGTCCAAATGGGAAACAAAGTGGTCTCGTTGAAAAAAATCATAAATCAGATGTAATAAAAATGTTGCAAACGTATAATCCAACTACGTCTATATAATAAACAAAGGTCGTGATAGAGACAAAAGCGGGCGATGGCGACCATTAAACATGTCGCCTTCCGAGGGCTCAATAATTGGATTCATTGCTGGAGGAGGAATTATGGCGGCCATTTTTTTGTCTGTGGACGTATTGACGACGACTTATGAGAGCGGATTATTAATGCTTTACTTATTAACATCACTTCTTTTTATATATTCCTTGAAAGTTTTTACTGGTGGTAGAGCTCTAGTGACGGAGCTCGCGGGCGTAGTAGTGTTCAGCACTATCGTGTTCCGGTCAGGTGGTAATGTACGGCTCTGTAATTTCCGGCACAGAGGCATAACACCTTAGGCCTCAGGAGTGGTAACGCATCTGCATTTTGACCTCTGGTTTATCTGTGGGTGTCTATAGGCTGCAGTCATCACTTAACATCAATGTGAGCTTCAAGCTTGTTTGCAAGAAAAAATTACGTTAAAAATTTAAAGTTTTTTTTTAATGTGCTAAATTGATATGGTAAGGTATTTTAAGCCAAAACAAAATTTAAAAAAAATACTTCACATTTTAATCTATTTGCCGCTAAATGGTACTGTTCAGCACTGTGGTGTTCCAGTTAGAGGTTAATATATTATTATATATTAATCTCTAACCGGAACACCACATTATGGCCTCGTAATAACTATCAGGGACATAAAACGGAGGTCTCAGGGGTGGCAACGCATCTGCATTTTGACCTCTGGTCTTTGTGTAGGTATCTACAGGCTGCAGTCATCACTTAACATCAATGTGAACTGCATGCTTATTTGACTCCTTCAATACATAGAAAAATAATTAAAACATAGCGACTTAAAAACAATATCACGAAAAGAACAGCAGTGGATAGGATACGCATTAATATTCCATTATCGCTCTCAGAAGTCGTCGTCAATACGTCCACAGACAACAAATGGCCGCCATAATTCCTCCTCCAGCAATGAATCCAATTATTGAGCCCTCGGAAAGCGACATGTTAAATGGTCGCCATCGCCCGTTCTTGTCTACTATCGACCTTCATTTATTTTATTGAGGTTGGATTACACGATTTCTATTCTTTGATTGCACATAATGCTTGTTTTTCTATTTAAGTCTATTTAATGCGTCACGTGACCTCTTACTATACAATGTCCAAATTTTGGATACATCTAAGATATATATCGCTAGCTGTTGCCCAAGGCTTCGCCCGCGTAGATGTCGAAAAGTAGCCTATGTTCTTTCTCAAAGTCAGCTCTATCTCTGTTCCAAATTTCATTAAAATCGATTCAGTCGTTTGGACTTGAAAAGGTAACAGACAGAGAGACAGACAGAGTTACTTTCGCATTTATAATATTAAGTAGGGATTCAATACTTACCTACATATATTTCTGTTCACTTTCAAGGGATATACAGTGAAGTGAACATATTTTTAACACTCATCTGGAATCGAAAACCATTTCAACAATCACTTACAGTTTTATACACTAGTATCTTATAATACCGGTAATCGAAAAAGGAAACTGTTCTTCGCCACAAAACATAATACCAAGAAAAGAATTGGTACGAATTAATATTCTTTTATCACCTGACGGTGATATGAATAGACCGGAGATTTATATTGGAACTTTGCAATTGGGAAGACTGTCAGTGATTCAAACAGAGTTTCGGAAACAACACAAAAACAGTAATAATAGCCGAGTACGATAACTTCTTGCTTCTTTTAAGACTGCTGCTAGTAAATAGATGAAGTTCATATTATTGTGACGGAGTGAGTCGTGGCGCAACAGAACACTATCGGAGTCTTTTTTTATGTAATGGAAGTGGCAAACAAGCATGCTGTTCACATTGATGTTAAGTGATGACTGCAGCCTATAGACACCCACACAAAGACCAAGGTCAAAATGCAGATGCGTTACCGTCCTGAGGTCTAAGGTATTATGCCTCTGTGAAGGAAATTACAGGGCCATACATTCATTATGACTCTGCGACATCACAATACTACTGATGTGAACATAGTTATAATGAATACATGAAACCGATAGCGCCACGACAAACCTCAACATAATACGTAATATGAACCTGACTGTATAACTGCTATATAATATGCTAAAATATATGCAAAGAGGTACAACACTTTTCATAAATGTTTGCATCCTCTTTAGGAAAATAATGATATGAAAGGTGTGACTCTGAACAAACTTGCAGTTCACAATTAATTATCTGAATACTGTAGCTTAAAGACATCCATATAATATCAATTTAAAGACGTAGAAAAGATATTTGTTGTGCAATCATCTGCGTAATTAGTGGATGCACAATAATATAAAATGGCATAATACTATACAAACTCGCAAAAACTTTTATCGAACCATTGCGAATGTTAAGTATGAAATATATTGCGCATTTGAGATATTTCAAGACTGGCTTAAATGAGATTATAAAAATTCTTAACAAAAAACTTTCAACAACACAAAGGTAAAAAGATATTGAAAGCTTTTCATTTCACAATATATTATGTATTTTGTTTCTCTTCTTTTTATCACGCGTATAAAGACAAAAGTATTTTAATTCAGCCTTCACTTTAAACTTTATTTATTGGTGATATTATATTTTATTTTGCCATTGTATTTTCTATTTTTTCATCAAACATTGTGTCCATTATTCAATTTGTAAGGTGCCTCCCTATTTTCAGAGAAACCGGAGCGTCAACAGTGAAAACATTAATTAAATAGGAAACGAAAACCGCTCACTTGAAACTTCGATAGCATTAATTTGATTAATTATTAATTGACCGTTTCTGTTATGTTAGCAAAGTTTTTAAATATTTACGTATTTTTAGTAGGTACCTACCTGTGTCGGAGATCGTGGCATAAGCACCACAGCATTACAGTGCTCAGCTTGGTTTAGTCTTGGAATTACTGATTCGCGAAATGACTACATAGTCTAGATTTGACCGATTCTTGAAATGTACAATTCTGCTAATGTGTCCCTGTAAGATGGTAAATGTATGGTCCCGTAATTACTATCACAGTGTCAAAACCACTTATGCCTCACTAAATTTTGATCCTAGTTTTTGAGTAGATTTTTATAGACTGCAGCATTCATTTACCATTTATATAAACGACACGGCAGTTTCACTCCATCATAGCAATTAAAAATTTAACTTCACACTTCTTTGACTGGCGGGTCTGTTCATATTTACAAAACACGTTACTAAACTCCAAAGGGACTGCCAATTTGAATCTTCTGAAATTAACCCGGAATATCAGTATAGGAGCTTCCACGCCACCGAAACTATTCGTCATATTTTATATAACAAAATGAAATAGAATTCGAGTGTATACAATTTGTGAAAATTGTCAAGTACAGCGGGCGGATATAGTATGAATATGATAATAGAATGTGAGTAAAGTGCTCTAGGCGTTGTTCAAATCTGATTACAAACTTTCTTAGTCCTTGTCGTGTAAACGGTGTTAGTGTATGAGTGTGTGAGCAACGTAGCTTTATTTATTACGAAGTTAATCTGACGGATTATAGATGAGAGACAATATAATTGAAACATGTCCTGGTGTGAGCGTCGTTATTTTTGTGATTTCATTTAGTAGTTTTAGACAAAAAAATTGTTAAGATAATGGTTAGATATTTAATGTACGTACGAGATGCAATGCCGTTCTGTAGTCTACCATTTTTTATTTGAGCTGTACCATATTGTCTTACGTTAACTTAACAAACTTAAGTCATTTTTGTGAAAAACCTGTCCAACACTTTACAAAGCAATCGCTGTATGAGTGTGGTCTGGGACCGGTCGTTTCAGCATCAAGACGATCGTTTTGTAAAAAAACGTTTTTCTTCACATCAAAGATTTTGTTAAATTTGGGAGAATGTATAAATCTTAGGCACACTTAAGTATTCGTCATCAAGAATTGACACCTAAGAATTCAATTGATATATCACCCACATCATAAGGAAATTGAAATTCACCAAACATAATTTCCGCAATGTATCATTCAATAGATTTTGAGATGTTCAGATCAAAGCAGCCTCAGTAAGTACATTTTATTGACATCCTTATTCGGTTATGTGAGGGTAGAAATGAAAAGTTATATGAAAATACCAGTTTCCACAGCAAATGTCACATTAAAGCTGGTGGTTACAAAGATTATTTCTTTTGTAGATTAAATTATTATTATCTTTCTATATATGGACCAATTATATTCATTTGCATAGTAAAATATTTTTTATAATTACGAGAAAATGTTTGGTGCAATGAAGATGAAAGGAAAGGTTTTTAAACTTTTTTTTTTTTTTGTTAAGCCATAACGGCTTCGCTTTCGGTGAATTAATACGGTCATAATTGAAAACATTTTTATTTTTTTTAACTTATTCTTTTATTTAATCTTAATCATTATCATATTTTTGGTATGTCCCAACATATAACATTTTACAATAGATATGTATACAAATATTATGTATGTATGATACAAGCGTAGAATTATTGATTTATCTTATTCGGCAATTGAACAACATTGTCTAAAACTTAATATCACATAAATTCATACGAGTGTGTATAAAACTAGCGGAGCGTCGTACGCGTCTCTGAGCATTCTATCTACCCGAACAATCAATACAACGGGAGGAGATAGAAGAAATAACTTTATATTAACAAACATAAATTAGGCGTGTTAAGAATGTATAATTCGTTATTATTATTTCATCGATTACTTAAATCATCGACCATATACATAGTCGATGACGATGACTAATGATGACCATGACGAAATATTGATAAGTAATTATTTTCAATTAGATCTATATACTGATTTACGTCTGTATAAGTTAAAGATCTAATAAACATAATTTTATGCAACATTTTCGGAGGGATAAGCGTGTATGCATCCATTAATGAACTTAAGATTCCTCAATTATTTCTTAAAATAATAAAGTCAAGCGGACAATAAAGTCTTTCTAAAGTCCAAAAGCATAAATTAGGTTTTATAAAAATGTAGGGAGCGTATAATTCAACTACTTCGATATAATGAACGAAAGTCATGATAGAGACAAAAGCGGAGGATGGCGACCATTAAACATGTCGCTTTCGGAGGGCTCAATAATTGGATTCATTGCTGGAGGAATTATGGCGGCCATTTGTTGTCTTTAGACGTATTGATGACAACTTACGAGAGAGATAAAGGAATATTCATGGGTATCTTATTCACATCAGTTCTTTCGTGATATTATTTTTATATAGCTATGTTTTGTGATAAATAAATAGCTTTAACTTTTTAACTTTGATATCGTTAGATAATGTATACCTAAGACTGAGTCTACAATGCTACTTTAAATAACACACAGCTTTCTCGAGACACTTTAAACAAAAATAGGCATTTAATTTATTCATTCATTATTCAAGATTTACCGTTATGTTTTCAATCATATATTTGTAATCTTGAGCGATCCTATTCGAATACTTTAAGTCACGAGAACTAACATAAATCAGGTGTAATGAAAATGTTGTCGGCTTGTAATCCAACAACGTCGATATAACAAAGGAAGGTCGCGATAGAGACAAAAGCGGGCGATGGCGACCATTTAACATGTTGCTATCGAAAGGCTCAATAATGGGATTCATTGCTGACGGAGGAATTATAACAGCTATTTGTGCCTTTGGAGGTATTGATGATGACTTACGAGAGAGATGGGAAATTAATGCGTATCTTATTAAATTCTTTTTGTGGAATACTACGATATTTAAGAACAAATTCCAATATTTATGCCAAATATCTATAGATTTAAATTCTTTTTGCTGATGGTAGAGTCCAGTATCGTAGGTCTAGCGCGTCGGTTCCACCGTAATCTATGTACCACCAAATTAAGTGTGTAATCGTAATTAGTTGGATGATAGTGCATGACCCCGTTTTTTCTATCAAACGCAAAATCACTTAGTTCTTAACTTACCCCTAAGATCTAGGTGATTAGGCTTTTGTAGTATGGCAACGCATCTATCTGTTTCTCCACAGAATAGAAAAAACAACTCTGTACTGTGTGTTTCTCTCTGTTCATCTCTGTGTGTTCGTTTTTGTGTATAGATGTATACGTAACTTCACGCCTGTAACCCCCAAAGGAGTAGGCAGAGGTAAATACATGCAAACACCTACGATTTGTCGGTTACGTTTTTGACCCATGTAACAGGTGGCGAACCTGTTGCAATCTCAGGGCACATTACCAAACTGCGAGGTACTGGGCAATATCCAGAAAATGGGAAAATTCCAATAGAACTAGAGATAAAGGATTTAAACCGTTATTTCTGATAGCCCCCGACCCGGACATCGATCCCATGACGTCCAGCGTAGAAGTACTGGCCTGCTACCACTAGGCTACTAAGGCTGTTAACGTTAGTCTATAAGTATACGAGTAGATGTATAAATTGCATATTAACTTACCATCTATGAACTGTATGCCATATATATATTTCTTACCTTTATTACATAAAGAATTACTTCACGCTCATATTGCGCTAAAGGGGTTGGTATTTAATAGTTACTTTTCTATGTTGGACATATTTTTTTGAAAAATATATTCTAACTTCGAAAAATAGGTCAATCGCCGAATCAAACTCAGTTATCGGTAGAATATCTTTGCACAGGAATGCATTCAAAGATTAGCGATTCAGAAGGCTGTGTGTCACTATAAGCTCCTATATGTTGGAAGGGACGTACTGCTATTTACTGTTGCAGTCTCGTCGTTTCCTGATTCTGAATGAAAATCAATCGGATGCTTTGACATCACGCTTGCACTGAACAATTCAGTACGATTTAATTAAATAAAATTTGTTTTGCTGCAATACTGTATTGTGTAGTGATATTGCTGGGTCTATAAATATGAAACCATATAATTGTCAGTTCCATTTAGCAACGTTATTTTCAAAAATTCGAAAAGCGACATGTCTACACCATCGCCGCTGTCTGCTTTCCGAATTTCTACTTGATTAGTGGTTTCAGCTATGACTTGATAGATCAATCAGAACTTTTTCTTTTAAGGTACTGACAGACATGCCCATTAGTAGCACGAAGTATGCTACTAATAAGCATTGGCTCATTAATAGCAAGTGTGTCGTATGGTTGCTAGTAATGAGCATGCTTCATCGACGATGGAGAGAAGCTGCGTTGTGTCGGCGATGGCATGCTTAAAAATCAACAGCTGATTTTTCAGCACGCTACCCCTGAAAAGGGGTGTGCTTCGAGCACGTCTCAACATGTTTTCTTACGAGCAAGCTTTTTGTCTAATCGATTTTCGCTTGGTAGCGCATTACATAAGCATGCTTTAAATAAGCATTTGTGTACAGTTGCATGCTTTTGTGCACATTTTGAGCATGCTTGTTAGTGGCAGGCACATTTTGAGCATGCTTTTTAGTGGCATGCACATTTTGAGAATGCTTTTTAGTAGCATGGACATTTATTTTGAGCATGCTTTTTAGTGAGCAATTAGCATGCCAGTAATGAGCATGTCTGTCAGTATCTTTACGTAAGAGAACACTACCTCTCCGCCCACGGCGCGGCGTCGTTTGCGTATACTAAATTATTTTTAAATGAAATAACACTCGCACAAGTAAAACAAATTAAATAGCTTTCCATTACAATTCTGTTTTTCATAGAACATCAAAGGTGTATATTTATATTTGAGCTCTTTTAAACATTTCTACTATTCATGGCAAGAATTTATTAAGCACTGGATTGGAATGGAACAATCCAATACGCCTTTCATCGCAATAACCTTCTATATGTTGGAAGGGAAATATTGCTATTTACTGTGGCAGTGTCGTTGTTTCCTCATTCTGAATTAAATTCAATCGGACTCTTTGACATTATCCTTGCACCGAGAAATTTAATATGGTTCTTATTTGTTCTGATATTGAAATACTGTATTGTGGATAGATGTTTTTTAATCTTTAAATGTAAGACTATCAATATTTACAGGGAAATCATAATTTAGAGCATTACCCAAGTAACAGAAATGAGAAAAAGACGCACTATATAATTTATGGCCACTGGTGGGCATAAAATTTATTTTTGAGCTCTGTAGGCAACATGTTAAATATTTGTAACCAGGCTGCCTGATAACCAGAACAATGCTTAATAACATTAAATTTAAGCATATTTTTTTTTATATTTTTCTCCTTGTACTTTCCCTAACCTTTCTTTCCAGTTCAGTCTCATTAGATATATGTTTGGTGAAGTGACACAATAAGCTTAATATATTATGTACAAACCTGGTACGGTGAGGAAGTTAACATTTTTAATTTTCTCTACAGTAGGTACTCACGCTGAGATATTCCCACTATCGTTCTGGCTGCACGTTTTTGTAAATGAATTTTTATTATTATAGTCATACTCATAACTGTATAGCGAATACACGTCAACGTGCATTACAAAGAATAGCTTAATACTAGGTGCGTTAGTTAACTTTGAAGGATAAAGTTTCTATCATTGGTGACAGTACTGTATATTTCGGAATATTGATAACGCACGGCCAAATACTCAAACGTCACTTAAATCTAAGTGGGACTTAAAAGTCTTCTGTCTTTATAAAACACGGTCAAACGATAGAGATAGCGCACATTTGGTTGCTTAAAATTGAATGGCGTTTGAGCTCAGCATCAGCTTCATAGATATAATTGTATAGAATTTACGCGCAAATGATGTAGATATTTCAATATAAACATTTAATGTCATGGGAGACAAATAAACTGGGCGAATCTGTGAAAATACACAAAGCCATTTATATCAAAAATCAATTATTTTATTTACAGTATACAAAATAACGTTTTCGTAGGTTTTCGCGAGCTTCATACGTTGTAGAAATTATACTTGATGTAAAAATTAAATTAAAAGTTTGGGAGTGTTGTATACGCGAGAAAATCCGCAAGTTTAATTTCTACAAAGTATACAAAATGTTATAGTTTCTAACTATTGCTAAAACTATACCGACAATATAGGTAGGTATATGTTTCTAGACAAAAATATAATCATCATCATCATCATCATTTCAGCCAAAAGACGTCCACTGCTGGACAAAGGCCTTCCCCAAAGATTGCCACACTACTAATCTTCATCATCCTTCCCTCCGCGCGAACACAAAAGGGGATGGTTCGGGGATTCAGGCGAATCCTCGTACCCCGGGCCTATCTGCCCCCGAAGCGTCGGAGGTGTGGTCCTCGATTGCCACAACTAACGGTCCTGGGCCGCCCTCATCCAGCGATTGCCAGGTCGTCGGTCCACCTCGTGGGGGGCCTGTCTTGTCTTCTGGTACGCGATCGCCACTCTAGAATTCTTCTGCACCAACAGCAGTAACTTCTTCGAGCTAGAAAAAAAATGTTATCAGCATACACACATAACACTAAAAAAAAGAAAAACAGGTTGTACAGAGAAAAATTAACGGAGGAGAAAATGTATATCTAACATTGTTAACTTTTGAAAAACGGAGAGTGCCCGAATGAGTAAAAAATCATAATGAAATTAATGGATGCTAATGGAAATTTGGAACTTCAGTCACCGGCCAAAAAGATATTATAATTGTATAAAAAATGGAGCCCAATATGTACTTTAATATTGTAAAAATACCTATAATATTTACTGTGCGTTTTTTTTTTTTTTTTTTTTTTTATGTAATAAAAGTGGCAAACAAGCATGCAGTTCACATTGATGTTAAGTGATGACTGCGGCCTATAGACACCCACACAATGACCAGAGGTCAAAATGCAGATGCGCTGCCACTCCTGAGGCCTAAGGTGTTATGGCCTCTGTGCCTGAAATTACAGGGCCGTACATTACCACCTGACCGGAACACGATAGTGCTGAACACTACCATTTAGCGGCAAGTATATTAGGTAATGCGGTGGTGCCTACGCCCGCGAGCTCCGTCACTGGAGCTCTACCACCAGTAAAAAAGGTACCGTTTTACAAGGTAAGTCCGTATAAGCTTAAGTTTAAAGTGGAGTGTCGTCTGTGGCATCCAACCACTTACAGACAGTAAACTTGAAGTGTCAGGGTAGTAAAAAATATTTGTATAAGGGAATTTATTCTAGACCAATATTATACTTACATTCTAGCGTTTCAGACTTAGAATATGATTTCTTGAAGAAAAATGAATAGTTCATAATATAATATTTTATGAAATGCATCACGGTAAAAAGTTTCCTTATAAAAAGCACCTGTTACACGTATTATGTTTTGTGTTCCTAATAAAATCTAAAATAAAAGTAGACCGTGGTAAGAGAGTAACTGTCTACAAGTTGACATGGTCTTCACCACATAATTTAGTAATCGTCAGCACACGCCCTAAATTTTCCAAATACGTTTAATCCTACATGCATTAGGTATAACTATAAACCCCTTAATGGAAAAATACCTAAGCAATAAGGCGAACAAGCCACTAATATATGTATAACAACCTCATCAACAACGAAAACCGTAAAAAAACAAAGAGAAGTCTTGCATATTAAAGTAGTGTGCTGATTCTTATTCCGGTGAAAAACTCGCTCAATTAAGCTCCCGTACCCGAATAGAGCGTGTTTTGTATCCCAACAAAAGTAACAAATAACACTGCTTGCTTCTATATACATTTTTACACGATATACCTTAATGTTTTCGTGAGGCAAATAACACTGAAAATAGAGCAGGTAACACGTTTACTTTTCAAACAAATTCGAACATTTGCATCGTCGTGCTTCTGTAGTTTTTACACATTTTGTCTTTTAATTGGGTTACTTGTTTAATATTTGTAGTTGTTACGGCAAACATAAATAAGCCTGCAATTGGTGCAATTTACCACCGCATAAGGAACAAGCTTATGCGTTTACTTTTCCTACTTTACTAGCAAATGGTAATCACCTGTTCCTCTAACACAAATTCTTCATGCATGATCATTTTCTCATTGAAATAATAATAATAATAATTATAATTATAATGCTTACATTCACAGTTCTACAACAGGCATCAACTATATAACCTTGATGGCTGATATTATATGATAGATTCGTCGTATACACTGACAGAAACCCCTTGCATATAGCTTTCTTAAGGCACCTAATCTTGTATTAGGTGTCTATAGAAAGCTATATTTTAGCTTTTATATAGCACCTAATCTTGTATTAGGTGTCTATAGAATCTATAGAGTCTATATTGTCGATGACAACAGGCATACAACAGGTCGCTTTTCACCTGTATCGTGGGTATCGAACAGATAATAGGTATTCTAAAAAACACCCAGTCCCGAAACACACTACGGAAAGTCATAATAATATTATTTCTTGTATGAGCATGTTTAAGCCATGAACATTCGCGCCAAATTACAGCTTTCTAGTACTAATAGTCTACGAGCATGGCGCGGTCAGATGGACGGACGGGCGGATGGACATGGCGAGACTATAAGGGTTCCTTGTAGAAACCCTAAACAATCGAACGAAATCATATAAGGAACCCCCTATGTACTGAAGATAAATAGATTGAAACGCCCAGTTTTGTTTCCGATTTACCGCAAACGCTTTCGCTGTAATTGTTTTATAGTAACAAAAACTTTAAACAGATGTTTTCAAATGTAAGTGTTTGCTTCTCATCGAACTAATCAGCAAAATTTATTTTGTCGGGACTTTCCTCTGGCAAAGTGCACGAACTCGTATTCATAATATATTTTCGAACATGTTTTAGTAGGTATATAAAAAACTATTAAAAACCACCCATGTGTTTGCCAATCTTTCGCGTGTAACAAAGTCAGACATGAATGAAGGTTATTATAGGACATTTAGTATCTTTGTAAAATATTAACACTATTTTTACGACAAGAACCATAATATAACTTTATACATACTTTTATACATACCTATAGATATTATTTACGGTTTCGGCCATAATTTAACATAATAAAATGAATGGCCAAACTTTATAAGTGGGCAGTAAAACGTTGACAACGCGCTAGTCATTGGCATTTATTTGTGTAGATCAGTGATTCCCAAAGTGATCCATATAGACCCCCTGGGGTCCATGGGACTCGATGGGGATCTACGTAGGCGTGAACAAAATTTGTAAATATGGGAATGTGATATAAATGTAGCAAAGAGGGGGTCCACGGAAACGAGAAAAAAATTGAAAGGGGTCTACAAGAAAAAATAGTTTGGGAACCGCTGGTGTAGATGGTTGTTTTCAAGTGTTTCCAAGGTTGATATCGTGCTCGCTGGAGCGCACCGATCTCATTAAACAGAGGGCAAATAAACAAGATTATTTCGACGGTTCACTGTCTTGGCTCACCCGATATTAGCCGCGTTGCGTCCCTATTACGTTGGTTTGATTCGATTTATCCGAAACAGAGGTTTAACGCTGCCTTCGAACTATTTATGTACTTCAATACAGTTAAACATTTCCTTCGAACCTTAATCTTGCTCAATGTCTTTCTCTTAGAGATTGGGTCATTATTTATTTTATTCATGATTGTATTTTAACTTGTACCTACAATATTTTTCCTTGTTGACGATGAAAGGTACTATCCCAAGGAGGATTAAGGATATTAGAAAAATCAATGGATGGTAAAACAACAAATGAATGAAGACTGCCAGTAGAAAAACTGTAGACACAATAGCAAGTGAAAAACTAGGTACCCACTTTAATTGAATGTGCGAGAAAATTAATGTATGTACCTAACGGCCAAATACTCAAACGTCACTTAACTCTAAGTGGCACTTAAAAGTCTTCTGTCTTTATAAAACACGTTCAAACGATAAAGATAGCGCAAGTTTGAGGGTCGCTTAAAATTGAGTGACGTTTGAGTATTCGGCCATTAGTATCTAAAAACTTTATGGCTGTATTTCTCCGAAGGAATAGATACGTTGGAGTATGGAGATAGATTATGACATGTCATATTATTATTTATAGGGCATGAAAATTCCAATTACATAAGCATATAACTAGTTCCCATTGATGGTAAGTTAATGTAAATACTATGGCATATAAGTAAATATCTACATTAAAACCAGATATTTCAATGTACGATACGATACGCTTTTATGCTCTGTGCCGGAAATTTGGTGTACTTAGTAATACCGAACACATTTGCATCCGTAATTATTCTTTATATACAATCTATCTAATAATCGTAAGTTTTTGGATTACACCGTTAATTAAAGAGTTATTTTATTATGTAATGATGTGGCAAACAAGCATGCAGTTTACATTGATGGTACCTAAGTAGATAATACTGTAGCCTATAAACATCTACATGAGACTAGAGATTCCAATGTAGATGCGTTGCCACTCCTCACCTCTGTGCCGGAAATTACAGGACTGTACAATTTAGATATCTACCTATATAAAACTCTAAGCATATAGATGGCAAGAAGAGACTTAGTTCAATTATATTCCATGTAGAGATTCAACTTTTATAGACCACAGCTGACCCGGCAAACTTCGTACCGCCATCAGAGATATTTTTTTCTATAGTTATTTTTCATTCGAAAATTATTCGTACTAACTCATGGCCGCGAATATTTCTGAGTTAGTCCACTACAATTTTGCTAAATATGATCAAATGCATAGTTTACGATTTTTTAAACGACATACAGACAAACAGTCCTTGTTATACAGGGTTAATTTATATTAGCGCATCACCTCTTGCAGGCAGCCTTTCTAGATCAATCCAACAACATTTGTTCTACGACTTTTTACAAATCTTTATGGGTTATTTAACCCAAAAAAAACATTTTTTTTTCATGATTTTCAAAGATTATTGCCGCCGCTACATCACCCTGCAACCCGGCCCCGCTGCATGTGGCGATATTTTGCCTATTAAATTTTAAAAACTATGAATTTTAAAATGTTGTAGAACTGCCTCGGTAGCCTAGTGGTAGCAGGCCACTACTACTACGCTGAGGTCCTGGGTTCGATTCCCGGGTAGGGGGTTATCAGAGATAATGGTGAAAAAGCCTTTATCTCTGGTTCTATTGGGATTTTTCCATTTTTGGAAATTTCCCAGTACCTCAAAGTTTGGTAATGTGCCGCAAGAAGTGTTGCGCTAATTTTACATGAATAATCCTGTATAATTTAAAATAAACTCCTCGCCCTTTCCCGGTAAAAAAAATCGTAATAACATTACTTTTAAGTTCAACTAATCAACTACTTCTTTAATTTTCTTAGAACTAGCAGAAAACTTCAATATATAATGTTCGTAGTCATGTGCCGGCGAGCTTTATTAAATTGTCCTTAGTTCAATTTATCACTGCTAATTAACAAGAAACAAGGTCTCCCGACAAGCGGAACAGATTTCCAGAAACTCGGCAGTTTATAATTTTCAGAGTGAAGGATCCTTATCTTTTTAACATTTTGTGAGTTATTTTGTAATGTTATATTAATATTTTATTTTCATTCTTAATTTAAATTCTCATGTTTATTGTGTTGATTTTGAATTTATCGGATGCCGATCTTTCATTTTTTTTAATATTTTCTATCGACGAAGAAATAGGTTAGGTATCAATTTGACATATTTATTTTATAAAGTAGTTACGATTACGTAAATTTCGATTAGAATAGATTTTCAGTTCTAATAATCGTTTTAGCTCAATGCAGAAGTTGTTTTTTTTTTGTAAAAAAAACTTTAATTTGTTGATCGAATCTCCAGTGCAGTGTTTTAACTTTGATGATTTACAATCGAACGAGATATTTTTAGATGATTGTCTCGGAGATATTCTTTTTAAATTGACAGAGAACCGTTCCAACCTCTGAAGTCATCGTAGACCAATCTGGAAACATACTTCTTATAAAAAAGATTACGAAATCTTCATTAAATACTTGCGTTTTTACGAACTCCCAAAACTTTGTCATTTTTATCCGACAACCAAGAAAGGGTTAACTAGGGAAACTTTAATTTTCTTGTCCCCAAATTGGTAGTGAAGCGAGATTTTTTTTCTAAATTTATTTTTTTGTAAAGTTTCTTCTACTGCATAGTATTCTGAGTCGCATCCCAGATTCGGATAATTCAATATTTTGAGTTTTTTTTTATCATTGTGCAGATTGGCGCTGAAATTCGCTTTGTGCTGCTTTCCAGAATCAAAGAAGTATTAGTGATTTCACTATCACTTTTGAGACATTACCTATTATTGGACCAACTCCAATAATCATTGAATGAAATACCTGGTTCAGTGAACTATTTAAAGTAAATACTAAAATAGGTTACTCGCAATTTGTTTGTTATTTAGACAGTACTTAGATTTCGGGAGCGACGAAATGCTTTTTTAAAAATAAAACTAAATCTATTACACGAAATCAGAAGCTATAATTTACGTCTAGACCTTACAGAGATTGATGCAAGAGTAACTTAAAACTACGACTCTTATGACTAGCAGACAATAACATCCTCGCACGGGAGGTCTTGATGATCGAGAATAACGCGAACGCTGTGTCAGCTCGGCCACCGTGCGAGTGCAAGCTTATCATAACACCTTATACTATATGGGGTATGGGCAGAGCTCTAACATAACTCAGTACGCAGTTTGTTTGTTATTTAAACAGTATTTTACTGGTGGTAGAGCTCCAGTGACGGAGCTCGCGGGCGTAGGCACCACCGCATTACCTAATATACTTGCCGCTAAATGGTAGTGTTCAGCACTATCGTGTTCCGGTCAGGTGGTAATGTACGGCACTGTAATTTCCGGTACAGAGGCATAACACCTTAGGCCTCAGGAGTGGTAACGCATCTGCATTTTGACCTTGGTCTTTGTGTGGGTGTCTATAGGCTGCAGTCATCACTTATCATCAATGTGAGCTGCATGCTTGTTTGCCACTTCCATTCCAAAAAAAAAACCAAGTTAGTGTGCTAGATAAAGTTACGTGCAACAGAATAAACTGAGTAAATCTTTACGTACGGCCCTGTAATTTCCGGCACAGAGGCATAACACCTTAGGCTTCATCTGCATTTTGACATTAATCTTAGTGTGGGTGTCTATAGGCTGCAGTCATCACTTAAAATCAATGGGAACTGCATGCTTGTTTGCCACTTCCATTAAATAAAAAAATACATGACCACATTACGTAAAATAAATCGTTACAAAAATATTATTTTCTCGTCTATTATAAAGAAAGCGTTGATTATGTCGTGTACGTTAGGTCCATAATCAAATATCCAAAACTTGAGAGAAAACATGAAGGATAATTTGATCGAATTCAAAACGATGTGGATTCAACAAGATGTTTTAAGTCAAAAGAAAAAGTCGTTAAGAAGATACATTACGCCATTGATACGTATCTTTCAAAACTGAAACTTCGTTCATTTGCATTTTCCATCCATATTCCAGGATACACCACGTACTAAAGGGAGTTTTAAGAAGATTTTGCGGAAAACTTTGCTGTCAGCGTCTGAAATGTTTACTTGTTTAACATCGATGCTTTTAACATAGTTATAAAATACCTACGTTTATTTTCAACGACAAACAATTTAGATTTATACTTGCGAGTAATAAGAAGTGCGTCTTAATAAAGTGGGTAATAAATCATTGCCAACTCCGATAGCAACATTATACAAGTTTACAGCAGTTAAGACTGTTAAGACTGGTGGTAGAGACAGAGAATATGTAATAATACTACGTGTAGAATGGACACTTCGACGTCCCGCCCGATTTCCCCGCCTCACCCAACCACCTCCCCTTTTATGCGACGGTTGGTATTTTCTACGTGCTACGCACACATAACCTGCCCAAAAAAACTCAGTCGGCTCTTAAATTAGGTATGACTGCAGCACGTGTAAATACACGTCACTGATTGATGTCTTTGTAATAGTGACCAAATTAAGCGTTTGTATGGAATTTTGGCGGAGTGTCCGCGGTGTGGTAGAGATCCAAGTGTAGGAAATCGAGGGCGTAGGCACCACCGCATTACCATCTATCTGCCACCAATGGTAGCTAGTATTGAGCACTATCGTGTTTCGGTTAGATGATAATGTATTGCCCCGTAATAACAATCACAGTGACATCACAATTAAGGTGTCAGTGGTGGTCATCTGCATTTTGACCTATGGTGTGGGTGTCTATTGGGTGCAGACATCACTTAAAATCAATGTGAACTGTATGCCTGTTTGCCACCTTTATTACATAAAAAACCATAGTAAAGAGAATAGAATTTAAAAAGACGTTTCGTTAAAGAAATACGTTCTTCCGTGGAGGAAAATATGTAACGAATGGCGGAAAACCCAAACTCGCATGCACTTCAGTTCCTTACTCACGTACAATACAAGCACTCTTCACCTAATATCTACCTATTCGCTTTTCAGGAGCAATAAAACTAAGCATATTTTAGGTTAGTAAAATTTTCGGATCCAGTAGGACCAACAGTGTCGAAAATGAAAATAATAAACCGACAATAACCACTGGAAAAATAAAGACATCAACACTGTTAATCTTTTAAAAGAGAAAAGATTTTTTAGAAATAAAATCGTTCATCCGTGAAGGGAAATATCTAACGAGTGGCGGAATAACGAACGCGCACGCACTTCACTTCCGTACTCGCATACAATACAACGACAGTGGAGGGCTCTTCGCCTAATATCTATTCGCTTTTATGCAGCAATACAAGCTACAGTATCGATCAAGAAATATTGCACATCGAGCTTAGGAAAAAGACAATCGGCTAGTTTCGAGTTCGTAGAGCGTTGAGCGAGCACTGAAAGTCCGGTATTGGTCAAAACTTGATCAAAATGGTCAAAAAACGTCACATAGGTTGTGTGCAAAAGAGATAACGCTCTATAGAGCCGAAATTATCCGAAGACTCTCTCTTAAGGTTTTTTTTTATGTTATAAAAGTGGCAAACAAGCGTGCAGTTCACATTGATGTTAAGTGATGACTGCAGCCTACACAATGACCAGAGGTCAAAATGTAAATGCGCTGCCACTCCTGAGGCATTAGGTGTTATGCCTCTGTGCCGGAAATTACAGAGCCGTACATTACCACCTGACCGGAACACGATAGTGCTGAACACTACCATTTAGGTAATGCGGTGGTGCCTACGCCCGCGAGCTCCGTCACTGGAGCTCTACTACCAGTAAAATATTTTGCAGCAATATTTGGTGCAATATATTTTGTTGCGTTAATATATTTATTGCTCAATCTGCCCACTTTTATTATTGCTGAGTTTATGTAAGGTACCAGTTATTAAATTTCTAAGCCCATGGGGCCTTCAGAGTCAAAAAAGAAGAAAAAATAAACCTAGAATAACCACTGGAAAAATAAAGACATCAAAACTGTTAACCTTTTAAAAGAGTTCTTTTCTCTTTTAAAAGGTTTTTAGAAATAAAATCGTTCATCCGTGAAGGGAAATATCTAACGAGTGGCGGAAAAACGAACGCGCACGCACTTCACTTCCGTACTCGCATACAATACAACGACAGTGGAGGGCTCTTCACCTAATATCTATTCGCTTTTATGGAGCAATTTTGTGGAAGTCTCCTCTATTTCTATTTGCTTTGTATTTGAACAGCAATAGGGAATTTAACGTTTAAAGCTGTTGGCTTATTTGCGAAAGTAACTAAACTTTATCTGTACTCCCAAATTCAATCGAGGAGCAAATGATATTGGATTTTTGAATAGGGAAAAGGTTTTGCAAAGTTGATAATGTGCTAAAAAAATATCATTAGGTTCGTATTCTAATGGAGTAAATTATAAGCCTAACAGGCGCACTGTTATGTAGGTTTAGGATACAGTAGGCAGGTACGCGTATTGAATTTATAGCTACTTACCTCATGATCAAGACCTACCACCATAGATTGACGACCCGGTTAGTCCAGCGGTGTGAGATGACCGTTTGATTCGAAGGGTCGCGAGTTCGATCCCGGCACCGGGGCTAATATTTGTATGGCCTACAGATATTTGTTTCGGGTCTGGATGTTTGTGTATGTGTTGTATGTGTACAACGGCACCCACGACACAGTTTTATACCTACTGTAAGGCTGTGAGTGTAAGCGTATTTTATTTATTTATTTATTTTAGATATACCTACTTGTTCTTACTCTCTCCTAATGAAATGAAAGGAGTAAACTTTTGTTGCTGGGAAATCTTTTCCGATCGGCAAAACAAAAAAATCAACAACACACAAAACATCTTCATGCCCACCTAAAACCTTTAAACAAGCGGGTGTATAAACCCAGTGAAAAGGATAAGCTACATAAAATTTATTGTGCCATTTCTATTGCAAATAAATCGCAGAGAGCTGTCCGTAGCTGTCTTACAAAGTAATCGAGAGTTTGAGAGGTCGCAATATTACGACATTGTCGAGGAAGTAGATATTTCATTTTCTAAGGTTCACTGCACCTTGTTTAGCTAATAAAATACAATTCAACATAGAAAATTCTCGGCTGTAGCCGCTGCACGTCAACCTCGCTATGAGTACCGAAAAACTTGTAGTGAATGAACTCTTGGCGTTTATTCAGCATGCCATTGATACGATGGATGAAGTTAGCATTATACATATTTGTAAATCTAACTTCAAAGAAGATGAAGTTTGCTCGGCTAAGGTGCTTCTTTACCAGACGCTCGGCAAGATCGACACGATGCCGTCCCGCAGGAGGGTTGAAAAAGGGGAACGAAATCTCCAAGATATCATCACCTTACTAAAGGAGACCGATCCGGACGACTTGTCTGCTTTCGTGGCGAAGCAGCTGCACTCCTCCTGTCACGTTTGACCACGTCGACGTATCCCGGCTGTTAAAGGACATCAACACCCTGAAGAACAGCTTGGCCGAAGTGCAGTTTAGATTGCAGACTTCAGAAAACACCATTAGTGAGCTGCGTACCGAATTAGTTTTATTACGTGGTGTTAGTTCGGTATGTAGGTCAACCGAGGCTTGCAATGTAAACGTGAGACGCGGCGCGCAGAACACCTCCGTCAGCAGTTTCTAGTCAGCCGGTTGCAACAGCAGCAATACGACACCGGCTATCGTCACGCAGTGCGATGTCCCGCGCCCCGCCAAATAATAATAAAATACGCTTACACTCACAGCCCCAGAGTAGGTATAAAGCTGTGTCGTGGACGTGTTGTACACATACAACACATACACAAACACCCAGACCCGAAACAAATATCTGTAGGCCATTCAAATATTTGTACCGGTACGGGGATCCAATCTGCGATCCTACGAATCAAACGGTCATTGCACACCGCTGGACTAACCGGGTCATCAAAATGATCATGTCTTTGTACATTTGGAAAGAAATTTAAAATACTTATCAAGAACAATGCGCGAGCAAAAAAAAGCGACATTTGCCTCCGTGGGCTCTAAAAATCTCCTATATTTGGTGTAAAACTTTCATGATTCAACACTCAGTCGACCAGTCACGACCGACGAGTCAGTGTGGAGGCCCCCGGACCCAGAAGCCCTTTGCACCATTAGTAGTTATGTGACCAAAAAAAATTAACTTCCAAATCGACGTCACGCATCACATGCCTCCAAAACTTAATTGTAAATGTTCTGGTAAAGTAGCCATCGCTTTACTCGAATTGCTATGACTCTGACTGACGGACTGATAATTTTGACTGACTCTAAACTCTGACTTTTACATTGCTTATTACGAAATATCGTTTTACTTCACACTGACAATATACATAACAAGCGATGCCATTAAATTAAAAAAAAAAAAGACAACTGACACTTTGACACTGACAAATACGTCGAACGGTGTTGCCAACTTCAATAATTTCCCGTTATTACTAGCGAGATTGACAACACAAAAACGAGAAATAAATATCGTGACAATAAAAGGTTGACAAATTTAAAACGAGGGCCAAACTAAAAGTTCTCAGAAAATCAAAAACTTAACAAACTAGCAAGTTAAAAATGTTAGTATGTCTTTTCAAAATAGTGTCCATTTACATCAATACATCGCTGCATTCAGTGGAACCACCGAGAAAAGCACTTTGCCCACTGACGAGTGGGCAAAGTGCTGAGGGGTCTCTTCGACAGCATTTTGAAACGAAGCCACTGCTTCCCATAAAACGTTTTTCTCGAAGTTTTTCCTTCATTTTCGGGCATAAATAAAAATCGCAAGGTGCGAGGTCGGGGCTATACGGCGGGTGACTCAGTAATTTCACATCTAACGTCGCCAAATAGTCGGTCATTCGTTAGTCGTGTGCGACGAGGCGTTGTCGTAGTGAAGGAGGATCCTACTGAGAGGTCGTTTCTCCCGAACTTTTTTCAAAACAAGGGGCAAACAATTGGTAGTGTAGTGGTACTGCAGTAACTGATTTTTGATCCTCTAAAACAATTGTCGCGTAATGAATCGTTTTTTGGAAGGCCCCTCCTTCCAAAAAACGATGCCACGAAGTATTTTTCGCTTCGACCTCTCTTCAATTTAATTGGCAATTCCTCGGAAGGAAACACCCACTGAGCAGACCGTCTTTTGGTTTCCGGATCATAACAGTAAATCCAGCTTTCGTCACCTGTAGTTTTTAAGAGTGCCCTAGCTGCACATCATCATAATGTCATTGGATGTCATTTGTATAATAAAGCCAATGATTGCTGTAACATTTATACATTGTCCAAATATAATTGTAAAAAGGAAGTAACTAAATGGCTCATGTCTAAATCATACGATGACACTGAAAATATGCTTAAATTAACAACACTGTGATTAGAACTATTTGGAACGTCAACATACAATATTCACTCTTATAATTATATAATATATTAAACTAAACACACACACACACACTCACACACACATACACACACACAGACACACACCCACACACGCACACAAACACGCGCGCACGCGCCCGTTAATCTTAACTCAATGTGTATTCATTCATATTTGCTGCAATTAATATACCACCAACGCATACACACAACATAACCGACACTAAATTGTAAATTGTACTAGTGAGGTGCGAAAGCCCTGGTACTTATAACACAAGTTTAATCTTACTTTGGGTACCAGGTGTTCAACAAATTCCATTGTACAAATATTATTTGTACAATTATCAGTTTGTGATCAAATGTGTGTATATTCTTGTGTCAATAAACTATTATTTATTTACTTATATCGAGCACAGTGTTTGAGTCATCTCCGTTAAATCTTTGAACCATTGCATGACACCAATCAACACAACGGAGTTTTTGGTCCTCGGTCAAAATATGGGGTATCAGGTAAATATGGGGGAGTCAGGCATCCACCGGCCACACAACTTTGTGGCTGGTGGATGCCTGATCGCTAAATGTTCATGGAGGACTTTGTACACTTGATTCATACCGATACCTAAGCTTGTCCGAATCTGCTGATAGGTTACTCTTTTATCAGTCTCTATCATACACCACACAACACCGATGTTATCTTCAATCATCGCCGTAGGAGGCCGTCCGTCACGCAGATCATCGGTGAGATCAGTGCGTCCAAGTTTAAACTCATTAAACCAGTTATAAACAGTGGCAAGAGACGAGGGCTCATCGTAAAAGGCCAATCTAAGTCTATCATAACACATAACAAGATAGTTATGATTCATAACTCTCTTGTTAATTTAAATGACATCAAAAGTCATTAAAAATCTTATGCGAAAATTTTCTCACGTTAAATTGCAAAAAAAAAAGAAAGAAAAGCAAGAATGCGTCACCGACCGTCGGCATGCCGCCCGTTGACCCGCGACCCACCGCCTCCACCCCCGCCGTCGTTGCCATCTCCGCCGCTCCTCTCCCCCCGCCGTCACGCGGCTGCACATCAACTCCTCAGCGTGCCTACGCTGCTGCCGCTGCTGCCGTCGCCCCTACAACTAAACGGCTTATTACCTTGGGAAACAAACCTAAGACCAATGAGAGACTTCGTGGACCCGTAGTCACGGGTCCTCGTAAGGACCAATGCGACGAGGATGGTTTCACGGTGGTAAAGAGGAAGAAAAAGAAGCCCGCCACAAGCAATCTCCGCGGTACGGCGCCGACCGGAAAAAACCACTTGTTGCGTCCAGCTGTGCCGTCGACCCAACTGTATGTGTCCAGACTACACAGGTCTACGAAGGTGGAGGATGTCGTTGAATACATCCGGATAAAGATGAATTTCACCCTGAGAGTCGAGTGGTTGGAGTCTCGCCATAAAGTTAATTTCAATTCTTTTTTGGTGAGAGTCCCGACACATAACCTGCCGACTTATACAAAGGAGGAGTTCTGGCCGCAGGGGGTATTATTTTAGAAATTCCGGGGACAACTTCCTGCTGACAAACCGCGTATCACGTCGCCGTCTTCACGTGACAAATTAGTGTTAGTTTAAATAAATATGTATGTTAGTTTTTAAGGTATATATTTGTATGGGCCTTTTGTTTTACTTTAAGTGTACAATTGCTGCCTGAAATAAATAAATAAATAAAATAAATAAATTCATGCTGACGTGACTTAGACCATTTTTCCACATTCAAAATGTAAACTATTCTATTCTTTTCTATTCTATTTTTTTTTATTATATTTTTTACAAGTGTTTACTGGTGGTAGAGTCCAGTGACGGAACTCGCGGGCGTAGGCACCACCGCATTACCTAATATACTTGCCGCTAAATGGTAGTGTTCAGCACTATCGTGTTCCGGTCAGGTGGTAATATACGCCCCTGTAATTTCTAGCACAGAGGCATAACACCTTAGGCCTCAGGAGTGGTAACGCATCTGCATTTTGACCTCGGTCTTTGTGTAGGTGTCTTTAGGCTGCAGTCGTCACTTAACTCCAATGTGAACTGCATGCTTGTTTACCACTACTATAGCATTAAAAAAAAAAGTGTCCTGTTATAAAAACGTTCAGTGTCGTCCTCGTTAAAAAACTCCTCCGAAACAGCTCTACCGATAATTATGAAATTTTGTATGTATAATTAGTAGGTATGAGAATCAGTCGTAGTCAATTTTTTCATCCCTAAACGTTACGGGTGGTTCTCCACGAATTTTTTTTAATACATTTACGGCTTAAGAAGTTTGTCGGGGCAGTTAGTTAGCCTATAAAATGTGTTGATAATTTATAAATACATTCATGTATTTTTAATTTCAAAGTTGGGAGCAAGAAATAATATTTTAATGATATTTCTGGCTTATTAGTTTTAATATAGATTAACCCCCTTATTCATAAACGTATTTTAGCTAAAGTGTTGCTAATCTCTCCTTTGTCTTTTTCTATTCTGCACATTTGACAATGCAACTGAAAAAGACAAAACATTTTATAGCTAAAACGTATCTAATGTACATTTATGAATAATAATTATTATGTTTTTCGGATTCACTAATAATTTAGACAATGAACGTTTCTACATACATTTTTCAATTTTTTGTCATCTAATTTTATTACTTAATGGGAACATCTTGACTACTTTTCATGGTTATCTGAAAAAGGTTGACGGATTTTTGACGGTATTTCTTAGTTCAGTTGACGGAATCGAAAAATGATTGTTGGCAACACATACGTCGAGTGTCAGTCAATTTCCGACAATTTCGGTTCGGTAAAATTCATCCGCTGACCGCTTCTTCTCATTTCTCATGGCGTCTGACGTGAAATTTTCACTATTTTTATAATTTGTTTCTTGAAATACGACTATTTATCGTAGTATCTCATATATTCACTGTGCAAGATGTGAATAATGTAATTTTAAACAACAACTCATCAAAGAAAGTTACGTTAACTGAGAGCCTGTAAAAGATAACAAAATGGAAACCAAGAAAATATCATTTAGTTTTACGAAAACGAAGAAACAAGAGAAGCCAATTGCTACGGAGAAGAAAGAATACATAGAATGCGTCGAAGAAAAATCGATAAAAGTTTTAGGGTGTGTACTTTTTAAACCTTTTTATTATAAATGTCTTATACTGAAGATGCTACCACATTCTTGTGGTGTGAGGGTGAGATTGTTGTTCCAATGTATGTGCGTTAATTTTTTTTTATCAGCTGTTGTTTTCATATACTGTCATTATGAGCTATGTTTTTTTTATATGCTCATGGGCGTACGCACCACCGCATTTCCTAATCTATCTCCCGCTAGTGGTAGTGGTCAGCACCACCGTGTTCCAGTTAAATGATTATGTATGGCCCCATGATAACTATCACAGCGTTGTAACAACCTAGGTCTCAGGGATGGCAATGCATCAGCATTTTGACCTCTGGTTCTTGTGTAGATATCTATATGCTGCAGTCATCACTTTACATGTGATCAACGCCAGGCCTGTGGGTTATTGTGTGGCCTTTGATAGAATTTTAAATGGCCTGTGTAAGTAAGTTTTGAAATGCGCATTAAATTAAAAATGTCTTGGGAGTGACTGAAAGAGGAATTGTCAGTGGCCCGTTGTGAAGTCTGACTGTTAAAAAGATTGAGCAGCCTTGCTTTACATCAATGTGAGCGGCATGCTTGTATGCCACCTTACTTACGTAAAAAAAAATTATAACTTGTAACAATGTTTGTATCCAATTTTTTCTTATCAATGAATTTGATAAATTAATTTTGTATTTTATTTTAAAGAAAAATGGAAAGAAAAATTTTACTTCAGGCGAGACTTGAACTCGCAGCCTACTGGGAATCTAGTCCAGCTGCTCTTCCAATTGAGCTACTGAAGTCCTGCCCGATTTTTCAAATCTTTCCTTCACATTTATTGCATTGCTTTATGGTAGCAGTAATTTTGGAAGGTCAAATTAACATAAAGATAACTTATTAAAAATACTAAGTCAAATTTTAAACTGATAATTTCAGTGGTGAAGTTGCTGAAGAAACTGCTCCTCTCATAATACCTATGAAGCCAAATACACTCATGACTACAGAGAGACTAAAAGAAATAGCTGAGAAAGTGGAGAAAGACCTTGATGAACAGCAACCAGTTAAAAATGAGCCAGCAACGGAATCAAAACCAACTGAAAATGAAACATTGGACCAGATGGCAGTAAGAGAGTTGCTCCAAGAAGCAAAGAAGGAGCAAGTTGTTGAAGCTGCTAATTTAGTTCTACCCGTTCCTGCGAAGATGGTCATGGATGGACAGAAAGAGGTATGTTCTTCATTCATATTTAAACTGTCGTCTTGACGAGAGACCCCCAGCTGCAGCGTGTGAACAATTGAAATCAATTGTAATATTTTTCTCGTGAGCTTACGGGTTAAATTACTTAAAATACAATAACAGGGCTTTTAGTGGCAGTCCCTTAATCCCTTTTGTCCCTTTTTTTTCAGCAAGTCCCTTAAAGCCCCCTTTTTTAAGAAATTGGTCCCTAAGTCCCTTTTTCTGGCACTAAACTTCAAGTCAACTGTCAAAATATTAAAAGTGGTCTTTGAAATTTTCTCTTTATGAAAGGAAGTTAAAGAACTGAGTAGGTAATGTGCTTTTTACTTCTTGCAATATCCATCTATTTTCCTACAGTGTTGAAACTTATTGATACGTCGTCAATTTTTCGGGATCAACGCAAATCAAAGATCGCATACTTAATAATACTTTTGTGCCATATTTTACATCGTTTTAATTGTGTTGACAATATGTGAATTTAATGTGTATACATGTTGAAATACTCCCCTTCTAGCCCATCAAGAAATGATTGTTTTGAATAAAAAAAACCGGTCAAGTGCGTGTCGGGCCCCGCACAGTGTAGGGTTCCCTAGTTTTTAAGTTTGAATAATGTAATGAAAAATAAAAATTTTCAAGTAAAATACAGCCAATTTAAGTGTGATAGTTTTCCTTTTACTAATTTCGTTATATGTAGCTACTATTGCCGTAATATTTTTATTTCTAACAACAACCGTTTAGTTGGTAAAAAAAGGCCGGGGACACTTGACTCTAACGAAAATTGGCACTTAAGTCTCGAACAGTGAATCAGTGAACTAAATCGAAAAATGATATTTGCACATCTCTAAAATTTTTGAACTTTTTTACTATATCCCATACTACATAGAAAACAAAAAATGTTTTTCCGCGCGTTACACATAAATTCTTTTTTTTTTTCAAGTTTCTATTCTACCACTTTGTCGGCGTAATTAAGGTGATGTATACTTGTGTCAAACTTTAACTCTCTAGTACCAATAGTTAATGCGCTAAATCACGGACGGTCGGACAGACAGACTGACAGACGGACATATAAAATAATAATAAAAAATAAAATAAAATGTCTTTATTGCATGAATGTAGTACAGAAATGATAACATGGTGACATAAGTACAGTGCAATTACATTCTACCGTCAAGGTGTACAATGTCAGTTGCCTAGCCTGCAAATTATATTTTACAATATTAAAAACAGTCATCACAATACAGATCATTGAATTAGTGGTAAAACAATAATTATATGTATGTATATTTTTTACTGGTGGTAGAGCTCTAGTGACAGAGCTCGCGGGCGTAGGCACCACCGCATTACCTAATATACTTGCCGCTAAATGGTAGTGTTCAGCACTATTGTGTTCCAGTCAAGTGGTAATGTAAGGCCCTGTAATTTCCGGCACAGAGGCATAACACCTTAGGCCTCAGGAGTGGTAACGCATCTGCATTTTGACCTTGGTCTTGTGTGGGTGTCTATAGGCTGCAGTCATCACTTAACATCAATGTGAACTGCATGCTTGTTTAGCACTTCGATTACATAAAAAAAAAAAATATATATAAATGTAATGTTAGAGTCCATTTAAATTAAATAATTAAATTACAATTTATAAATTATTAATTTGTCAGATGAGTTTGTCAAATGTCATATTTTTGTATTCATTTATGTCATAAAAACAGTGTTCAAGTAACCAATTTTTAATCTTCCTTTTAAATACATTTAACGGCAAACTTTTAAATGCGTCAGGTAATTGTATATTGTTATAGCGTGTACATATATATACATTTCTCTTGTACAGCTCTAAACGGCATATTGGAAGGTATATTTTATATTTACGAGTACTTCTTACTGAGACAGTTGTTCTGTTTGCTACTTGCGAGTGGCTATTAAAATGTTCTGGGTGCTGTTTAACAAATACACAAAGTTCTTTAATGTACATACAAACAAGTGGCATGATTCTATATTTTTTGAAGAGAGGTTTGCAGCTATCCATAAAATGAGCACCGGAGCTCTTATACATTTCTTTTAGTACAATAAATGCTCTATGAATATCTACTGAGTTTCCCCATAGTAATAGGCCATACGAAAGGACTGAGGATACATAGCCATGATAAGCACTTAGAGCTGCTTCACTGGATACAGTTAATCGCAGTGTTTTTATGGCAAAGACGAATCTATCAAGTTTGTCACAGACATACTCCACAGTGATTTCCAGTTACAGTGTTTATCAAGTCTTATTCCTAGGAACATTGTATTGTCGGCTTCCTCAATTTTTACATTATTTGCGATTATATTAAGGTTTATTTCTTTTTTCCTGTGAGTCTGAAATTGGATGAATTTAGTTTTGTTTATATTGGGGGATACATGGGGGATACATAACGAAACTATAGGGGTTCCTTGTTAACTACGGAACCCTAAAAACAGATTGTTTTAGGCTCCATTTTGGTCCCTTTTTGTCCCTTTTTTTGGAAAAATTCAGTCCCTTTTCCCTTTTTTGTAAGAGCGACTCTGCTAAAAACCCTGCAATAACTTGCATAAAACAATCTACTAGCTGCTCAGTTGTTGTCCTCAACCAACAAAGATTTTCAAACTGAAGTCATTGGGTGATTCATGACTTACATAAGTGTGAATTTTTAACTTTTGTTTAGATTTCAACTAAAATATAATTATATTTTTATTTAAAGGAAAAATGAAAAGAAAAATTTGACTTCAGGCGAGACTCGAACTCGCGGCCTACTGGGAATCTAGTCCAGCCGCTCTTCCAACTGAGCTACTGAAGTAGATTCCCAGTAGGCCGAGAGTTCGAGTCTCGCCTGAAGTCAAATTCCATTTTTCTTTAAATAAAAATATAATTCACAAGCATGTGTTAATGCAAAATAACATAAAAACAATTAAAATATAATTATGGCAGAAGCCAGGACTTGTACTACCTCACTCCTATCCTCTATCCACTAAGCACCAGCACTAAATTTATAACATAAATATGACAATGTTTTGAACTTAACTACCTCTAACTTTAAAAATGGGCCATTTAAAAATTTGATAGAGGCCAGAGAACTTGAATCAAGGCAAAAAACACTAAGAGACTCAGATATTCTTTAATAAAATTATAGTAAGTGTAAGTAACATATTTAAAAAGCAAGCGAAAAATATTATTATAAGATTACCTACATGAGAAATATATTTTTTTCTCAAATACATGTTTTATGAAAATTTGAAGCTGAATAAATTCGTGATCATATTCATCTTGTAATTCCGTATTATCTTCTTTATTTCAGTCAACCTTGGAAGACTATGAATCGGTACCTGTTCAGGAATTTGGATTGGCAATGTTACGTGGCATGGGTTGGCAGCCAAACAAAGAACAGTAAGTTAACAAGAGAATCAGAATCAGAAACTCATTTATTCATTTAGGGTGACAGGCACCTCTTATGACACATCAGAGATATTTTAAACTCATGTTCTGTTTTTCTTATATTGTCTGTTTTTATATTAAAATTTGAAGTATTGAGATTTTGTGCAAAGAAATTAAATATATATATTTTACTGGTGGTAGAGCTCCAGTGACGGGCGCTCGCGGCCGTAAGCATCACCGCATTACCTAATATACTTGCCGCTAAATGGTAGTGTTCAGCACTATCGTGTTCCGGTCAGGTGGTAACGTACGGTCCTGTAATTTCCGACACAGAGGCAAACACCTTAAGCTTCAGAAGTGGTAACGCATCTGCATTTTGACCTTGGTCTTTGTGTAAGTGTATATAGGCTGCAGTCATCACTTAACATCGATGTGAGCTGCAAGCTTGTTTTCAACTTCTATTCCATAAAAAAATATATACCTATATTCATAATTCGTAGGATGAATCACTACAGTTAGAGAAGAGATAATCAGCCACACCAAGTCTTATAGGGATAGAATTTTAAACCACCCTAATATCCTTGCGCAGAGGTTTATGGATAGTACACTCATTAGTCGCCGTCTCAAATGTAAAGATGCGCTTCAGTAAAGGAGCATACATGTGAAATTTAGGATGTGACAAAGGTTGCACTCCTGAGCATGCCCAACTTACAAGATCGCCACAACTACCGCTCAATGTCCCTCATGGTGACAGATTGCAGTACAAAGAAAGAAAAAAAAAATTATTCAAAATTGATTAATAATATATAATGATGGCAACCCATTGTACGTCCCACTGCTGGACACGAGTCTCTCCCCTTTTTGGGGGGAGGCCTGGAGCTTACTCCACGCTGCTCCAATGCGGGTGATAAGGGTTAGTGGCCAACCCGTTGTCGGATGTTTTCAAACCGCCTATAAGGCCTCCGAAAGGTTTAACGACTGCTATCTATCGATAGGAACCGGGACCGACGGCTTAACGTGCCTTCCGAAGCACGGAAACGCGCATTTTAATTTGCCACTAGCGGTCACCCATCACACACCCGATCGCACGCGTATTGCTTAACCGAGTAGATCGGGGCCATGCGCGCTTCGCAAATTAATGATTAACCCATTTTTATTTTCAGATCTAACTACAAACAGCCTCAATTACGCCCCAAAGGACTTGGATTAGGAGCAGATAAGGTTATCACTGAAAATCAGAAGAAGAAAAGTTCAAAGGATAACAAGGAAGAAGAATTAAGCATTGCAAAGAATGGATTTGTTAAAATAACAAATGGAAGGCATAATGGTTACTATGGAAAAGTAAGGTTCAATGTTTTAATTTAGAGCTTCCTCATACATTTAATTTTCATTATCATCAGTTCAGCTGCTCATTCACACGTTCCTTGCTGGACAGATGCCTTCCCCAAAGATGCCCACAACAATGTTGTGCATCATTAAGGGAGAATATGCCATAATTGTCACGCTTGGTATGCGGATTACTGATGATAGTGGTAATAGTTTTATCGAGGGACACTGCTGCCGATTCTGCGCTATTGTATTTACAGGGTGTGTACGTCAACTTGCGAAAACTTCGTATGTGCGATTCAACTTGGTCATACGCTATCTTCTGTACAAGACAAGTACTTTTGTGTTCCTTCTGTAGGTGGCGCTTTATGTTATTATATTGGACGTGGCTAAACTATATCGTTCCCATGAAGGCTACAGAACCCTAAAACTACCACTTGACAATAACTGGATTTTCAATATATTTCCAGGTGGTGAGTTTGGACGACGACAATGGTCGAGTATTGGTTGATATTACGATCAAGAAAGAAACTGTCACGTTGAACGAGTTCATGATGCACCCTGTGACAAAGGCAGAATATGACAAGCAGTCCAAAGTTATAAGTAAGTTATTTATTTATTTATTTCTTATCGTAGAGACAATTCACATAAAAGAAGGCATAACACCTTAGGCCTCAGGAGTGGTAATGCATCTGCATTTTAACCTTTGTCTTTGTGTAAGTGTCTATAGGCTGTAGTCATCACTTAACATCAATGTGAACTGCTTTACATAAAGAAAGGAAAGGTTGCAATTTAAAGTAGGTACTTAGAAAAAGAATGATCCGGTGGAAACAGATGATCCGATGCAGATGCAATCCATATGACGATCCTCAGACATGAATGACCAACCATAGAGAGAGAGACTTAAAATTTAGAAAGTTATAGACTCAAGTAAAAATCTTTGACTTGTTTCTTGAAGGAAGCAATAGTTTGAGTTTTTCAATACTTACATGCAAATTATTCCAAAGTTGAACCACTTAAACTGAAAAAGATTTGTGTTACAATAGTATTTTTTACTGGTGGTAGAGCTCCAGTGACGGAGCTCGCAGGCGTAGGTACCACCGCATTACCTAATTTACTTGCCACTAAATGGTAGTGTTCAGCACTATCGTGTTCCGGTCAGGTGGTAATGTACGGTCCTGTAATTTCTGGCCCAGAGGCATAACACCTTAGGCCTCAGGAGTGGTAATGCATCTGCATTTTGACCTTGATCTTTATGTGGGTGTCTATAGGCTGCAGTCATCACTTAACATCAATGTTAACTGCACGCTTGTTTGCCACTTCCATTACATTAAAAAAAAGGGAGGATTGTAAAGGAGTACTTAGGAAAAGATTATTGGAAGAACGAAGTGAAAAGGCATTTTAATCATCGTAAATTTATAAAATGTTTTCCGAATGTTACAACTTTCTGATATTTTCTTTTGTGACACTATGATAAGCAGATATTTATGGACTAGCCAGATACTAAAAAACTTCGACCATAATGACCTACGTTTTATGGTCTATGCAAACGTGTTGGTAGTGAAAGAATGTACAGCTTTTAGTCTTACTGCTACAATGAGATTGATTTTGATATTATTTTATCAAATGATATTCAGTGCAATCCAGTGGGTGCAGACACTTCGGTTCGTCTTGATTGTTGGTAGGTAGGTATAGTAGAATTGATTGTTATTAGGCAACATTTCTTCCATGCTTTCGCATATCAGCATAGAAATTGATTTTATAATAATTTAGGCTTCCCCCTCTTTCAAAAGGTTCAGGACTCTAGCTTCTTTTTCTAACCATTATATTCTTTAATTTGTACAACTTTCAAAGGCATCGGCGTTTTGGTCAATTGCAACTAGTGTAATAATTGCGAAAAAAGGAAGGGACTTAACTTTTCAAATGGAAGTTCTACGGGCGACTACAGCATGCGCGAATGATACATATTGATAGTAGAGTTCCAAGTGTAGGAGCTCGAATGCGTAAGCACCACCGCATTACCTAACCTATCTGCCGCTAAATGGTAATGTTCGGCACAATCGTGTTCTGGTAAGATGGTAATGTATGGCCACTTAATAACTACCACTGAGACATGACACCTTAGGTCTCAGGGGTGGTAACGCATTTACATTTTGACCTCTGGTTTTTATGTAGGTCTATAGGCTGCAGTCATCACTTTACATTAATGTGAGCTGTCTGCTTGTTTGTTTCCTTCCTTACATAAAAGAAAACTATTTCCAAGACCAGCATAAAATCCAGCAAAATGGTAGAATGTGGTCTGGTGGAACACTCTTATCTCATACGAATTTGAAACAATAATTATTTATATTTTCAGATGCGGAATCGTATGACGATTATAAAAAGAAACAAAACATAGCCAGTAAATCAACAAAGAGTGAAAGAGAAGGTTCGACAAGTCAAAGGGCAAATGACGTCGACGACGACCAAAGTAAAAAAGAACACAGAAAACAAGAAGAAAGACATAGAACTCCAATTGATGAAGAAAAACACTCCAATGGAAGAAATAAAGATAAGTCCGTCCGGAATAGAAAAAACTCTTCTAGCAGTGAAGAAGATTCCAGAAATAGTCGTAGAAAAGATAAAGAAAAAAAGAGATACAGCAGTCATGACTCATTAAGTTCATCAGATTCAGACAAACGACACAGTTCAAAGTACAGTCGGCGTCGCAGTAGCAGTGACAAAGATCGTCGTAAGAAAAATAAAAAGGACAGAAGTCGAAGTCCGAAAGAAAAAAGAGATATAGATAAAAAAAGAAAAGGTAAAAAAAAGAGAAGAGACAGGGATCGATCACCAAATTATAGAAAACATAAGAAATAAATCTCACAATAAACCATAATTTTATAAACCTGTTTGATTTTTTTTATTGTAACTCTTTATTCTACTAAAAAGTACAGTTACAAATTAAACAGCTCTGCCTGTGAATTTTATATGGTCAATTAATAAAAATTGTTTTATTTAAGACCATTCTTAGAACATCCATTATATTAGAATTATAATTTTATGTTAACAGTTATTCTACATCTTAAGACAAAAATAAAAAGAGAATAGTAGAATCTAGTAGTATAATATATCTAATAATATAATAATATATCTAATGGTAGAAAAACAGAATAAAAAGAGAAGTAATAGAAATTTTGATGATATTGAAATCATTACCTCAGGCCATTAGAAAATTATGACAATTGATTTTTTATTGTTCTTTGACCATTAAATGTTTAAAAAAAGATAAATTGTGACAAGAAAAGATGTCTTAGGGTTTGTAATTTTTTTGACAAGACAATATATTCATTTTCGGTTCGGTCAAATCCCAGATGCGATCCTCGAAGCAGCCGACATTTTGGACCTTCACTAGCAATATAGATATCATTGTGTATCGCCACGCCACAAGACTGCAAAATATCTGTATGTTTTATTATTAGGACGATCCTAACACCTGCGCCGACGCTGTGGTATGGAATGCTACATACCGTACTCTGTGGTACTCGGTGGACGGCATCAGCCCAGCTCAGCCCAGTGCGGCCCCATCTGGAGTACTGCTCTCATTTGTGGGCGGGAGCCCCCAAATACCAACTTGGTCCACTCGACTCCCTACAAAGACGCGCCGTTCGTATTGTTAACGACCCAGGACTTACTGACAGGCTCGAACATCTGAGCCTGCGCAGAGACGTTGGGAGTCTATGCGTTTTATACCGTGTCTACAATGGCGAGTGCTCTGCTGAACTGTTCGACATGGTGCCACCGTCTCTTTTCCTACACGGTGACTACTTTCCATCAGGTTGCCCGTCTGCTTGTCTGTCAATCCTTTGACATAAAAAAAAAATGGTTTTGTTTTGTAAACTCCACTTCGGGCGGGATTTGTACACGCGACCTCGGTATCCGAACTTTAATTTTACTTTACTTTTTATTACAACAACAGTCGGATCCAAAAATCGGAATTGATTCTGAATTGAAATTTGATCTGCCTCGGTAGCCTAGTGTTACCAGGCCACTACTACTACGCTGAGGTCCTGGGTTCGATTCCTGGGTAGGGGGTTATCAGAGATAGTGGTGTAAAGTCCTTTATCTCTGGTTCTATTGGTATTTTTCCATTTTCTGGAAATTTCCCAGCACCTCGATGTATGCTTGAATGCATGCATTTACCTCTGCCTACCCCTTCGTGAAGGCGTTAGGCGTGAAGTTACATTTTTTTTGACAAATAATTTCATAAAACCACCCAAAAGTAGATAGATAGTAAGGGACTACTTAAGTTGGTAGCTTATTCGTTTATCGCTTTATATCTAGACTGTGTTCGTGAAACTCAAAGCCATCCGCCTCATTTCATAGTTGACCTATTTTCTGACTTATCGGCATGCTCTGAAAAGGAAAATTAGAATTAGTTGAAGGTTGTGCGCCTACTTACCGGTCTTTTATTTCCATAAGGCCTTCCTTGGTCAATCTTGAAATTAGATTAAAGGGCTCAATAACTTTTTTCATTCGATTTCACGATTGTCGCATCAAATCACTTCCTTTTAATAATCTTTTTGGGCATAAGCAAGCCACTATTTGTATCTACCTATACTTGAGATACCTACTGGGTTTTATCTTCGATGCCCCGGGTAAGGGAGTAAATGATATTTCAATTAATGATTCACTATTAAAACAAGATATATCATATAGGTAGGATAGGTATATCATCCATCCATCATGGCATCCATGCCAGTAATCACGGCCCGTACATAACTATCCAACCAGAACACAGGTTGAATACCAACGTCCATTAATTTGCAAGTAAAGTAGGAATCACTTCTGAGATCTACTGAATGCTGGTTACCTGATGCTGGTACAGGTACCTCAAGGTATGAAGAAGAATAAATAATCCTTTATGAATGCAATTGCGAGACATGCTTATTACAGGCTATTTAAGAAAAAAAAAACTATTTTAGACATATAACGCTTGACAACTATACTTACATATACTATATACACAATACGTACGTTAATAAACAGCGTCTCACGGCTGCACCAAATAGATTCCAGTTCAGCATAAGTCAGGCCGAAGCCCGACGCTGATTTTCAACTGGAAGCTATTTGGTGACATACGAACATCAGACCCAGTAGTATGTCATTACTTTGCATTTAATCACGTGATTACAGTTCTCTTTTTATGTCATGGCAGTGGCAAACTAGCCTGCAGTTCACATTGATATTAAGTGATGACTGCAGCCTATAGACACCCACAAAGACAAAGGTCAAAATGCAGATGCGTTACCACTCCTGAGGCCGAAGGTGTTATGCCTCTGTGCCGGAAATTCCCGGACCGTGCATTAACACCTGACCGGAACACTATAGAGCTGACCATTTAGCGGCAAGTATCTTGGGTAAGGCCTAGTATTATTACATATTCTCTGGTAATGCGGTGGTGCCTACGCTCGTGAGCTCCGTCACTAGCGTTCTACCACCAGTTAACCAGTTTTGTTAAAAGTCCATTAAATAAAGTGCACACAACCGGCTGAATAATAGGTCTACAAATAGGAGTAACAAAGTCTCCCAGCAATACTCAACACTTCAATGAAGTGCGACGTTATTTTCGAGACAGGTCGTAAACAATTTTACTTTTTTCTGTTTTGGATAACAAGTTTCTTACCTTATTTGATGTCAATCATATTATAATTAGATGTAAACTGAAAAGTATCTTCACGCCAAGTCCCTTACGGGGTAGGCAGAAAGTTAGGAGCGCCAGATATCCCGGTCCTGACACACCTCCCGTGTCTCTACATTACTTTCGTAGTAGGTAGAGGGCATCTTAAAATAAGGTATTTAGATTTTATTCTAAACTTAAGATTAGTTGGCTAAAAGATAAAGCCACATTTTCTATAGAATTTTGACCCACATGCAAACAAAATTTTAGATATTTACCTAATTTTTACACCTGTGACTAGATACTTATCTAGGCAAATTATAGGTAGGTAAATAACTGTAAGAAGTACATTTAACTAACCATATTACTTATCACTGATGGTAGAGCTCCAGTGACGGAGCTCGCGAGCTTAGTAGGATGGCATTACATAATGGATTTGCCGCTAAATGATAGTGTTCAGCGCTATCGTATCCCGGTCAGGTGTTAACGTACGCCCCTGTAATTTACAGCACAGAGGCATAACATCATAGGCCTAAGGAGTGGCAACGCATCTACATTGTTATATCTGGTTTCATGGATATTGATAGGCTACAGTGTTACTTACCGTCAATGTAAACTTTATGCTTGTTTTCCACTTCAGGACGTTAAAAAAACTACCATAAGGATTTTATCAGATATTCACAACGGTTGCACTATTTATTTCATAAATTCCGTTACATATTTTACGGCATAAAGGTATTAATCTCTCTAAAGATCCCTGCAAACAAGGACCTAATCTAAACAAGAGGAAATACTTTGATTCCATCGTTGGTTAACCGCACATAATCTAATGCAAATCAAGTTGTAACAACGCTGATCCAATTCTGAGGCTATCGGCTCCTGTAATAACTAGGTCAAGGCAGGTTCGCGTTGTAAAATTCTTTCAACGACCCCATCGTACAACTTTATGGGGTACGGATATAATACTAAACGTTTATGGCGATTACTTTTTGCACGGCTTTTTGTCACCCGTCGGCTCGTGGAATGTGAACGTTAAAATCCGTCTTTTATTATTTTCATTCAACATTCAGGGTCTGAATATTTCACGGAAATTGAAAGGAAAAGGTGCGAAGTGCTAGTCGTTATGAAATAGGTACATACCTACGGTTACGGGATACGGATAGGAGGAACCGACTGTTTTCATCAAAAATGTTTCTGAATTTGTATATATGAAGCATAGTCTTGTAACCCTAACGCTAATAGCTACCCTGTAGGTACTCGTAGCGATAGTGTGAGGTTATGTTACAATAACAAAAAAGACAGAGCTCGAAGACGCAGTCATCTCTAGATGCACTAGGCACCAATCCATTACATTTAAGTAACCAGCTGTTGCCCGCGGCTTCGCCCGCGCGGATGTCGTTTTATAAATAACTAAGTAGCCTATATTCTTTCTCAAAGTCAGTTCTATCTCTGTACCAAATTTCATTAAAATCGGTTCAGTCGTTTGGACGTGAAAAGGTAACAGACAGACAGAGTTACTTTCGCATTTATAATATTAGTAGGGATTATCTGCGTCTTCGTTCCTTACCTTATCTGAATAATCAGGAGTCGCAACTCTCAAGTTTCTCTTAATAAAAACCTCAACAGTATAACTGTATTCTTTTACGAGGTGGCAATGCCATAATGCAGTCATCCAGCTTAAAGGGGAAGAGTCCGGATATGTGGGACGTGAATCCTCTAAAGTCACCTTGGTGCGGACTTCGGCGCATGAAGGGTCCCTCACACGGCTTCTACACGGGGACTCTGCTAACCCATTTCAGCGCATACCACGACGACCTGCAGCTACCTCGGTCACCGTTCTCACAGAGCCGCGAGTGCCGGACGGCCAGAGCCCCCACTCTTGCCACAGTTACCACCCATGGCAATGTTCCCGTTATAGTCGCTTCTTACGACAGACAGAAGATATAGTCCTATTCTATAGGCACGGAACTGCAGGGCGCATTTTCTCTGCTTCCATCTAGTTTTTGTGTACCTACCTTACCTACATGTCTATAGTCCTAGGACAAGTAATGTAAATAACACATTATGAAAAACAAGCATTTGAATCACTCAAATTGCTTGTTTATCAATTCTCTGACATACCATACTGTTACCCCTTAGCAGATGGTTTCATAGAATGTATCTCATCTCTACAATTAACTTACCAAATCAGTTTGGTTCCAGATGGACGCAAACTTTAAAACTCTTTCTCCTATCACATAAAGTACCTAGTTTAATTAAACCAGTTAGTACAGCGGTTTAAACGATGTAACACTTACAAGTGATTCGTGGGACAAAGTGAAATGAGTTATCCACAAAATTCATTTATTCATTTTAGGAGAAATTACGTGTTGGATCACATCGGAAATGGTTACAAGCAGGTTATCACATTGAACATTAATTCACAATTTTATGTTTAGACACTGATCGACACAGAGATATCCACACTGAAAAATATATTTTTATCAATAAGGGTTTTTGTAATTATAATCTTTCTCATTATAAGACACATATTGTATTCACAAAGATATAAGCTCTATTTGGATAGAAAAGATGTTTGTTCTAGAACAAACACGATAGGATAGTTTTGTACCTAACGTACCTACCTAAATGATTCTTACACTAACATACACATATAGTTAAATACTCCTAATTATTTGCACCAATCGATATATTATTTATAATAATAATTATGTTACAATGTCTTGAAACAATATCGATTAGTTTTTACTGAGCTCATACATATTTATGCCAAAATACAATTTGTTAATTTAGAGCTTAGGTACATACTAAAGTTAATTTTAATTTGTTTCTTTATCAACAAGGACGTCTTTAAAGATCAAACAATTCCTATAAATTATTTTTTTTTTTTTAAATACAATATGAGGCTTGCATACCATCCATCAAAGCTACCTCGGAATCTTCAATCCAGCTCAATTTGAGTTTTTCACGTAAGTACACGTATCATCGACCACTCCAGAAACCTAGACGAGGGAACAGACAATTTGTCTTCCTTTGTGCATGCTTAGCAGCGACAACAGAACTACTAGACACCCTATGTCATCTTTTCTACTAAGAAACATTTCAGAAATCGATGATGCTTAGTAATGCCATGTATAGGTAGATATTGCAGCTAATGGTACATGCAAGTAAGTGTAAAAAATAACGCAAGATTGGCCGGTTTCAATTATATTTTGAGGAGAGTCCATCAAATACAATTCACCGCTTCGTTTCAGAGATTCAGCTAATGTGTACTCACATCAAAAGGTATAAAGGTAAAGGTACCTTCTCTTCTTCTTCGAAAATAAACCTAAGTTAATTCTATATTCTTCTCTCTCAAGGAAGAAGGAACGGTTAAAGTGCCTCCGTAGCCTAATGGTAGCAAACTAGCAGGCCACTACTACACTGGGGTCCTGGGTTCGATTCCCGAGCCTTCCGGGGTGTCCCTGAGGTACTGAGTATCTCGAAGTTTGGTAATCTACCCGGTGATGTCAACAGGCTCCCCACCTGTTACATGGACAAAAACGTAACCGGCGAATCGTGGGAGTTTGCATGTATACTTGATTGCATAAATTTACCTCTGCCTACCCCTTCGGGGAATACAGGCGTAAAGTTACGTATCTTGAAATTTAAATTTATAGTGTTTTATGAGAAAGAAGCTTCTAGAAAGCGAGTTCCAGGTCATTCATCAATGTTAGAACAAATGATGGTAAACTGAGCAGCAAAAACTAAGCAGGAAAATTGATTCGTCAAAGATATTTTCATCTCCAAGTTTTATCTACAAAATTAGAATGGCCAAGCCTACTGATATAGGTCCTTACCTACTTACGCTTTAAATGATATTAAGTTCCACGCATTTATACCTAATTAGTTAATTTTTTATACATTTTGTGCTTTGTGCGCGGCCCTAATGATATTAAACAACTTAAGTACTTTATAAGTTAATGAAATAATTTATATTAAGATACATATATTTTAATCATTACAATACCTATAAATGCTGTAGAAAAGAAGGATATTAGTAGGTTTGTCGATAAAATCATTTATAGCAAAATTGCAAAGTCACTTCTCAAAATTCTTTATTAATATAGGAGAGTGTAAATGTGTTAATAAATAAAAGTTTAGTTACGTTTGGTTCAATAACAAAAAATTTAACCACAGAATAGATAGGTAAATTCTGTTATTTAAACACATGTAAGAAGAGGTATAAAATGCATACAATAGTTGGTCCAAAATTATGCATGAGTGCACTATGCCTGTCCTGCCTGTCCTTCCTGTACAACATATCCCAAGAAATAAAATGGAGATTTCAGGAGATTATTTCCACATTATTAGAAATAATAAATCTAATGATAGAGAGAGAGAGAAAGCCGAAATACTCTGGTAATTACCTACCTTAATTTTCTCGTCCAACTTGTAGGTTATCGTGAAATGTGGTATAGCCTGTTTTCTACTTCTTAATCAGAGACAGTAGAGACACTTGATGAAAATAAGAGAATATCTGATCTCCCATTTAGCTATTTTCGCCTTACCAGCGAGACCCAAATATTCGATCTCAATCCATTTTTCATAACCTTTGATCGATGATATAGATACCTATATAATAGAAGAATTGAAAGGATTGGAGTCGATCCTTTCAATTCCTCTATTCAGTCAGAAAAGCGTCCCAATAACAAGTCTATACAGATGAATTAGTTTTCCGCTGTTATTGGGATACTTACAACGGATCGAACGTTTGCAATCTAAATCGGTGCAAGCCGCGATTGAAGGTGGAATATTCATATCACTGACGCACACACACTGTTCTTCACAATTCTTGTTTACTTCCTTTAACAATTCTTTACAAAATATCTTTCCACTCTTCTCTTGTTTGTAGGATACCAGGTCTAAAGCTAGCTCGGTTTAATGTATGTATAGACCACATGAATGTTTACATAACAAAATTCATGTTCAAATGACGTAAGTAAGCCAGTCTCTACCCTTTACAATGTAGTCCCCTATATTTAATTTTAGAGCGGCGATACCTTTTTTTATGTGCCATGCATACAGACATTTCTTGTTATACATCTAGGCGTATATATTACTTATTTATTATTACACTTATAAAAAATCTTAACAACTATAAGCGTCTTCACACCGATCACATTTATAAGGTTTACAACACAGTTCAGGAGACTAAAGGAAGACACAATAGGTATTTTAAAGGTTTTAGACAAAAATACACACATATCGACATTGTTTTTTTTAAAGAAAAATTGGCTTCAGGCGAGATTCTAACTTGCGACTACTGGGTATCTAGTGCAGCCGCTCTTCCAACTGAGCTACTGAAGTCGAGTCTCGCCATAAGTAAAATATTTCTTTTCATTTTTCTTTAAAAAAATATATTTCACTAGCATGTGTTATTGTGAAAAATAATATAAAATGAACATTGTTTTTGGTTATAAACTTTACTTATTACACTCTTATTGATATAGAGAATAATTACGGAACATGAAATTTGGTTTGTATGACGGTTATATTTCATCTTTTTTATCGAAACTAAATCATAAGAAATGAAATATTTCAACATAAATGAACCTACAGGAAAAACCTTTCAGTCCAAAATCACAAAAAAACCTTTGATGTTATGAAGTCCGCAACTTCAAAAGGAAATTAATTCAATTGGTAATACCGTCAACCGAGCACAAGAAGCTACTTCGCTTCTGCTCAAAACTCAAGATTCGCATTACTTTGGTAGGTAGGCAATATCTTTGCAGTTTTTCATCCCAAATGATATTCAATTAATCCCGTCCATGTAAAGTTGGATCCGGTACTACATATCGATTATGTTTGGAGTGAAATAAAGTCAAGTTAACGCTTGGTGAAAGGATTATTGCGGGCAGTGGTGCGAGCTGCTGCGGCGGCTGTCTGGGTACAGTTGCATAATGCGTCGAACATTCGCAGTACGAAACCTCGTGCTCGACCAAACCGACGCTTCAGGTTACCTGAAACAAATAAAGATAATGTTTTAATCATTGTCACTATTTTCTATTCATGAGTCACCAATCTTTTGATGGACTTTTGAGACATTTATAAGCGTAGGTAAGCCGGATGGTCGGATGTTACTATACGTACATACGTCGGCTATAGTAGGTACGCGTACGATAAAAACAGAATAACGCGAGTATTTCGTGCCCTGCGCTCTTTATCATTAGAACGTGTCATTATCGCCGTAGCTTCAACACCCTTCATCAGCATTCTTATTCCTGTAGGCACTGACGTTGGGTCCCCGGGGGTGAATAGGGGCGACATATCGATTTTATGAGCCAGACGATACTCAGACTAAATTAATGGAATAATTAGCATTTAGAAGAGATTGCGGCTGATAAGATTATGTCATTGCCTTTATTATAAACCTGTTGAATAAATAATTTACAAATATTAACTTAATTGAAAAGTTTTTGTCTTGTCCAATGAAATCTATGGGATCTTTTATTTTTGCAACAAATACAAAGAATAAGAATATAGTTACGTAGGTAACACTTTTTTTACATAGCCGTTGTATTTATCAGTGTATTAGATAGTAGATATTATTAAGTATATTATGTATAAGTTATATAATTTAAAACATGCGAGAATTATGAAAGAATAATAATATGATATCATAAAAGCGTTAAGAATTTACGATTTCTTCATTTTTCAGATAGTAAACTTCGAGCAATTATTTAAAAATACTTGAAAAATAAAACACATTGATCTCATCTTATTCAGGTTTTATGAACCTACAGATAGCGACATTACTCTCTTGCCGTTGTGTTCGCACCCTACTGCTTGCCGCCACCGCGCCGGTCTTTCGTAGATAGCGTAGATATGCTACGAACTAAACGTAGACACGCACTACGGCGCATACTTTCCAAACAGAAAGATTTTAATTTAAATGAGATATATTTAAATGATCCTGTAATATTTAATTATTATTTCATAATGTTAAACTTTAAAAAATGACATCGCTGGGGACATTACTAGACTCCGAGTAGCACTGGGAAACTTTCGCAGAATAGAAGAATCGAACCCAGAACGTGTAGCAGTGATCGTGTCTGCTGGCACTCGACTACTAGTACTGAGGCAGTTGGCCGTGTATTTAGTAATGACAACATAGATTTTTGCAGTAGGTACATTTTATGTAACCATAAAGAGCGACTACTAGTGAGTGTATAATATATTTATAGAAACAATATGTTTCTATAAATCGAGAGTATAAAAAAGGAAATACCTAAAGCTTTAATCTCGACACGGCATGGAGTTCTGAAAGGTGCTTAATGCACCAGAATATCAATGGCAGCACCATTAAGATTACAACCCTCCCCATGGATTAAGTCTTTATCATTAAGAAAGATTGTGTGACCCTTTAATAAATTATAATTACGATACAAGAAAGGGATTTTCTTTGTTTCTGCTAAGGTTGTTTACCATAATTTAATTTGGCATAACGAGTTAGGCATACATTTTTTTCATAATAATACCTACTTATGTACTTAGTCATAATAGATTTAGGCACGGGTTTTTGGCATACCTTAACATGAGATTCCAGTATAATAAATGTTGTTTTGTCGTAATGTTGATTAGCTTAGTTTTAATTTAGCCTTAAATAGGCTAGGGTGCGGCGAGGACGGCCCTTAAATCAGTTTATTTCTTCACGAATAGTATATTGATTTAATACAAATAAACAAATGTAGGCTCAACAATACTTATTCTTATAGTAATTATACGTAACTTCACGCCTGTCATCCTCGAAGGGGTAGGCAGAGATAAATGCATGCATTCAAGCATACATGCAAAACCCACGATTCGCCGGTTGCGTTTTGGCCCAAGTAAGTTACAAGTGATTAATTGGAGAATAATAAGTCTTCTTCTTCTTCTTGGGGTGCCTCTTCGACTAGCGAAGGTTGGCAGTCACTATGGCATATTGTTCCCGGTTTCTGGCGAGACGAAACAACTCGGCTGCACTTGTTATTCCTGTCCACTCTCGGATGTTACGTAACTAAGATTTCTTTCTTCGTCCAACTCGTCTTTTACCCGCGATTTTTCCCATCATAATCAGTTATAGCAACTCATACCTATCATGTCTCAGTACATGTCCGAGGTAGGCCACTTTTCGTTGTTTGACGGTCTGCAAAAGCTCACGTTTCTGTTTCACGCGTTGAAGAACCTCCTCATTGGTTACCTTTTGAGTCCAGCTTATAGCCAAAATTCGTCTGTACGTCCACATTTCAAACGCCTCTATACGTTTCCTGAGGTCTTCTTTGATCGTCCAAGACTCGCATCCGTATAGGAGAATGGGCCAAAAGTAGCAACGAAGCATTCTAATACGCAAGGGGAGTTTGATGTTACGGTTGCAGAGAACACGCTTCATTTTATTGAAAGAACTGCGGGCTGTTTCAATACGGGTTTTTATTTCTTGATCACTTTCCCAGAACTCATTTAACCACGTACCGAGGTATTTGAATTTGTTTACCTGCTCAAGTCTATGTCCCCCAATAGAAATACACGTGTCTCTCCTTTGCGTGTTTGAGACGATCATGATCTTCGTTTTCGCTGCGTTTAACCTAAGACCGCATCTCTCGCCACATATATTCACTCTATTTAGTATGGTCTGACGCTCTTGCTCTGAGGATGCTATAAGTACAGTGTCATCCGCGTATCTGAGGTTGTTAATTAGACGCCCATTGACTTTGACACCATTGTCTAGATCTTCGAGTGCTTCAGCCATGGTAGCCTCTGAATATAAATTAAATAATATAGGCGATAATATGCATCCTTGTCGTACACCCCTTTCTATTACGACTTCCTCAGATATCTCGCCATCCACATGAATAGTAGCTCGTTGGTTCCAATACAAGTTCTGAATTATTCTGACGTCTCTATCGTCCAAACAAATATCCACTAAAAGCACGATGAGTCGATCGTGTTGTACTCTATCGAATGCCTTTTCGTAATCAATGAAGCACAGATAGACATCTTGCTGCATGTCTCTACATTTTTGCACTAAAACTTGTAAACCAAATAAAGCTTTTCTCGTTCCCACCCCAGATCTAAATCCAAATTGACTGCCCGAAAGCTGTTCGTCACATTTCACTCTAATGCGTTCATGTATAATGCCAAGAAATAGTTTAAGAACTTGGCTCATTAGACTTATAGTTCAGTATTCCTCACATTTCTTAACATTTTTCTTTTTCGATAGAGTAACGAAGGTGATAACAGCCAGTCTTTAGGTAACTCTCCTGTCTCATAAACAAGGTTCATCAACCTAACCAAGACATCGACATTTTCTTCTGTCAGTAGTTTTAGGACCTCGATATGAACATTATCTGGCCCGGCAGATTTTCCAACTTTAGCTCTTCGTAAAGCACTCCACACTTCTTCCTTTAATATAGAGTGTCCCTCACAGATGTTACCAGGTATAATGGAGGTTCGGGAATCACTAAACATGGTCTTGATATATTGTTCCCACATATGTTTCTTCCTTTGGATGTCGAGAACAGGAAGACCACTCTCGTCCACAAGTCTATGTATCTGAATAATAAGTAGAACGTGATGAATGTCGATTTTGAGTGTTAGTGGAATTGAAATACTTTATTATCTATTATGTATGTATCTTCACGCCAGGTGCCTAACGGGGTAGGCAGAGAGTGTAGAGTGCCAGATATCCCGGTTCAGACAAACCTCTCGTGCCTCGTCTACCTCCATCATTCTCTTCATACATGCACGCCGATTCCTAAGACTTTTGACCCCACCATCAGACAGAACTCGAACTATTTGGTCATGGTAGGTCAGCCTTGGTCTTCCTGGGCCTCTGCAACCATACACATTCGCATTGTATATCTGTTTAGTCATTCGCTCATTCGACATTCTTTCTATATGCCCGAGCATGCCTTTTTTCATTTTTACACCGATACTATCATTCACACAAAGTCTCTTTCTTACATCTTCATTACGAACGCGATCGGTGAGTGATACACCGCAGATCTTGCGCAAAGATCTCATCTCGACCGCGTTCAACTTACTTTCATGCTCTTTCTTGCATACCCAGCTCTCGCTTCCATATAAAAGCGTTGGAGTAAGTACAGCATTATGTACGGCTAGGCGAGCCCGCTGGCTGAGATGTTTAGATTCTAGTAGCTTACCCAACGCTCCATTCACGCAATTCCCAGCAAGCACTCTTCTTTCTATGTCAGTGGTGTACCTACCATCCTTGCTAAAAGCACATCCAAGATATACAATTTCATCAACCTGTTCTAACACTGCATCATCTACTACTACCCTTGCATTTGTTCTCTGTTCATCTCTTTCAAATACTAATACTTTAGTTTTATCCACATTCAATTGTAAGGCTTTCTCCATACAATCCTCTTTCATGACTGTGACTAGTGCTTGTAGCCCAGATGGTGTAGAGCTAACAATTACCGCATCATCTGCGTAAAGCAGACAGTTCATCATTAATTCACCCATACGCACTCCCACATCCATCAATTTCACCCTCTGGAGGCATTTGTCCAGATATATAATAAACAGCCTAGACGAAAGCACGCAACCCTGTCTGACACCGATGTTAACATCAAACCAGGGTGACATGTTACCATCTACCCGCACACATGCTTGACAGCCCACATACGTGGACTGTATTGCACGGAGTAGACTGCCATCAATACGCCTTCTCCAAATCCACAAAACCGCAGAAAACCTTCTGGCTCACAGCCAGATGCTTCTCTACGATGTTGCGGAGGGAGAAAACTTGATCCATACATCCTATTCCCGTTCTGAAACCACCATGTGCATCCCACAACAACCCGTCGGACTTCTCTTTCATTCTTCTTTCTAAGACTTTCCCATACACTTTAGCTGCCAAACTGATCAAACTGATCGCTCGATAGCTGGTGCAGTCCATACGTGAACCCTTGCCTTTATACAAAGGCACGATGACCGCACACCGCCAATCCTTTGGGATTCTTCCGGACCTCCAGCAAAGGTTGCACAACACCCAAAAAGACTCCCAAAGGGCAGCACCACCATATTTGATCATTTCGGCAGTAACCTGATCAATACCCGCAGCCTTACCACATTTCAAACTTCGTATTGCCCTTACAATCTCATCTATTGTTATATCCTCACAAGCCGGCACCGTCAAGTCAGCAACTCCGGCGTCAGGGTTGTGAGCATAATCATACATTTCCCCATAATACTCGCTCCATCGTTTTAACACATCTTGCGAGTTCTCAAGAATGTCACCCAACTTAGATTTTATTCTATTCATTATATTTATTATCTACTTTTAAGAAAACTGCAACATATAGTGATAGAAACAAAAAAATTGAAAATTTTACTGGTGGTAGAGCTCCAGTGACGGAGCTCGCGGGCGTAGGTACCACCGCATTACCTAATATACTTGCCGCTAAATGGTAGTGTTCAGCACTATCGTGTTCCGGTCAGGTGGTAATGTACGGCCCTGTAATTTCCGGCACAGAGGCATAACACCCTTAGGCCTCAGGAGTGGTAACGCATCTGCATTTTGACCTTGGTCTTTGTGTGGGTGTCTATAGGCTGCAGTCATCACTTAACATCAATGTGAACTGCATGCTTGTTTGCCACTTCCAATACATAAAAAAAAGTGGAGGAAATGGCACATTGTGTTCGAGGAGCTGAAGAGATGAAACCAAATAAACTTAATGTAAATTATCAGCACAGAGGCAAGAAAGGAGCATTGTGTAGTTTTATGTACATAAGAGCGTCCGCCCAAAACTGTGTCGCGATGCGAATTGCTGCGATGCGTTGTCGTCCCACACGTTGAAAGTATGGTTCTCAGCATTGTGTCTAGTTTTATGTGCATAAGAGCACCCACCCAAAACTGCGACGCGATGCGAATTGCTGCGATGCGTTGTCGTCCAACACGTTGAAAGTATGGATCTCAGCATTGTGTCTAGTTTTATCTGCATAAGAGCACCCACCCAAAACTGCGACGCGATGCGAATTGCTGCGATGCGATCCAGATGGCGTCATCTAGATCGCATCGCAGCAGTTCGCATCACAACGTAGTTTTGTGTGGGTACCCTAATACAGATTGAAACCTATGTAGGTAGCATCAACGGGAGAATCGGGAGCACTTAGGCTAAATAGAACCTCTCTATGTCTGATTGTAATACGACTAATCTACTATATTTGTTCAACCTATCATCAGTTATGTCCCTATAAGTACCTATAGGTACAAGAGCAGAAATTAAAAAAATATTATGTACTTCATATAAATATTTAACTATGAAATTAAACATATCTACTAAAACAAGGTTCTTACCTACCTACATAGATGAAATAGCGAAAGAAACATTACACAAGCGGATAATATAATCTGCCATGCAAAACAGAAGTTTCATAAGTACCTACCTACCCTCCGTTCCGTACAAAGCCCCGTGGAGAGCCCCGAGCTTTAAAACAAGGAGAGCATTGTAAAACGTTGATTAAATGGATGTGGGGTACAGCCGGAAGACATTTGTTGCAGATTATTCCTTCACGTTTTGCAATCTCGGGTATTTTTTTTCAGTCTCTCTTTTACTTTCACTTGGTAACAAACAATAACATGTTACCTAATAATTTAAAAAAAAACATATAGATGTTTGTTACTCTTTCAGAATCTTCACATACAACCATACAACCTACTGAACCTACTTATTTCAATGAAAGTTTCAAGAACGTATTTCTGAATAAATATAACTACGTTATGAAAAACCGACTTCAAAACTGAAAATTAAAAAATAATGATTTAATTGTAATTATATACTACCTATTATTTATATGTGCTATTTACTAATAGGTTAACATTTTACAGTGCTCCTCCGTACCTACAATGCTTTTGTGAACCTTAGTCACTTGTCTAAGTATAAATAATTGTCTGACGTTCAGAACCTTACTCTCTTCATACAAAAGGTTAGTGAGGTATTGGTAGGGTTTCTTGAGTATAACTTTAAGTACGGAACGCTGGGCCCTTTCAATTTCAAGCATGTACGTTTTGGATGCACTACCCCAACCGTCAATACAATATGTAATAAGCGACTGACATAAAGCGTAGTAAACGTTCCTAAGGAGATCCAGAGGGGCGGAGTTTCTGAGTTGCTTCATAACATGAATTGTGGTCCTTACTCTGTTTGTAGTAAGGGTAATGTGAGTTTTGAATTTAAAATTTTGATCAATTAGGACACCCAAGTATCTTATTGTGTCAGTTTTACCAATGCATTCACAATTGCAGACACCACTGCCATCCTTGCCGCAGTTGTGAATTTTAAGTGCATTGATAGACGACGAGGGAGCAGAGGCCCTTGTTTTGTGAAAACAAAGGTAGTTCGTTTTATTTATGTTAAGGGTCAATAAGTTTGATCGCAACCATTTTGCCACCAATGACATACCACACTTTGCAGTATTTAAGACATCACTCCAGCTAACAACATTAATTAAATAGGGATGTCTTTCATAGAATGTCTTTTAAAGTAGAATTTCAGAAACTAAGGAATGTCTTCAACATCATCATCTCGTCATTCAACATTTTTCGATGTTTGAAGTCGAATAGATGATTTGATTTTTGATTTGATGACCTCACCTACGCCGCCTACTAGCGAAAGAATTTTCTTCTACTGTAGGTAAATTCTTCCACTAGTACAGTCAGTCAACCGATCAGTGGTGGTTAAACCATTCCAATGGGGCGGTAGTATGTGCAATAACGCAAGAAGGGCAGCAGCGTCCTGCGATAAAACTACCGGCACTGCGATCAATAATCCGCGTGCAAAGCGTAGACCTTATATCATGTCCCCCTTATGGAGGGGCTTTGGTCCAGCAGTAGACTTCTTTTGGAAAAAATGATCATGCGAAGCTTAACTACATTCCATTATTGTTGACTTTTTTATGTAATGTAAGTAGTAAACAAGCATGCAGTTCACATTGATGTTAAGTGATGACTGCAGCCTATAGACACTTACACAAAGACCAAAGTCAAAATGCTGATGCGTTACCACTCCTGAGGCCTAAGGTGTTGCCGGAAATTACAGAGCCGCGACTTAATGCGTGGACTAAAAATCAACAGCGTGGAGAAACCTTTAAAAAACGTGTATTTCTGTACAGCATTTCTTAAAGATTTACCTTTGCAACAGTTTTAATGAAAAAATCCAGTACGGAGGATCCTTTCAACAATTATTAGTTTCATAGATATTTACACAATAAAATAAACATGTGTACATTTATTGAAATAAAACTATTTTTACGGATTTATCTCGCGTATATTAAACTAAAATGATTTTTAAAATCAACCCGACGTTTCGGTCGCTTTTCAGCTTCCGTGGTCCCGGTTTGAAAAAAATATATGTAGCTACCTCCATCGATTTCGTAAACGCCTTGCGTAGCGTTCAGGATTAACACAATAATTACTTATGGTATCTTGAGGTCTTGCAGACTGCTGCGGCTGGGATTTAATCTTGCTAAGTATGGGATCCCATGATGTTGATAATCGCCATCCATCTTCTCTATTGAAATTTGGGTGTTTTTTAATTTCAATAGCCTCGCGTACCATTCGTGGAATGGGTTTGTGTTCTCTAGCGAGTATTTGAATTTTATCAAACCGGATGTAATGGTTCGGCTTATCCGCTATGTGTTCACAGACTGCAGACCTCCCTGTTCTTCGGTTTTTGACATCAGCAATGTGCTCTTTAACGCGGGTGGATACAGCTCTCTTCGTTTGACCAATATATGAGAGTCCACAATCACAATCTAATTTATAAATGCCAGAATTTTGTAATCGAATATTACTTTTAATGGGTCTTAAATACTGATGAATCTTTTTATATGGTTTGAAAACTGTTTTAATTGAATTCTTTTTTAAAATGTTTCTGATTTTATCTGTGACACCCTTAACGTAAGGTAGTATAGCTGGTTGTCGTTCTACTGTAGGTGGTTTCACGCGGCCTCTGTGACGGACGGGTGGTACATGGAGCTTGTTGTTATGTAGCACCTGGCGTAGGTGCTTTTTTTTTTAGTTTAATATACGCGAGATAAATCCGTAAAAATAGTTTTATTTCAATGAGTGTAGCTCGCGAAAACCTAAGAACATATCATGTGTACATTTATTATCCTTTTAACTAATAAAAAAGCAATCTTTAAAAACACGTCTACTTAAATATTAAATTCACTTTACCTCGTATTTATTCGACATTTAAATACCTACATAATTTATATGATTTCGCTCCGTTCAGGACGCCGAGAGCACATTTCTGAGGATTTATAAGCCTATTCATACATTTTCAGTACGGAAAATGTGTTCGTATTTATTTTTGTTGAGTACACGTCGGCAGATGCTATAAAAAAAGACAACTAGTGTTTTTTTTGTATGAGTTGTCTGTCTGTCCGTCCACAGTTTAGCGCAAAAACTATTTATTTATTTATTCTTTTTGCACATAAGAAATGCACATAAGGCGACTTAATACCTAGTGGTATTCTCTACCAGCTAACCTTAGGCCCAAATAGAGCTGTCGAAGGAAAACTATTGGTACTAGAGACTTGAAATTTGCCACAAGTATACACCTTACTTACGCCGACAAAGTGGTAGAATAAAAACATGAAAAATAAAATTATTTAGGGTACCTCCCCTACGTGTAACGCGCGGATAAGTTTTTTTTTATTTTCGTTTTATGTATAGTGTGGGATATCGTTGGATCGGTCTTTTAAAAATGTTAGGGGTGTGCTAACATCATTTTTTGGTTTAATTAACTGTTCGTGACTTATTAAGCTATAAAGTGCCAATTTTCGTTAGAGTCAAGAGACCCCTCTACCAACTAAACGGTTGTTGTTAGAAATTCAAACGTTACGTGACGGTAATAGTAGCTACATACAACTAAATTAAAAGGAAATCTATCACACCTGAGTTGGCTGTACAAGTTTGCGAGTAATAGTCGACCAAATATATTTTATAAATATTTTTTTTCACTATATTATTCAAACCTTAAAACTAGGAACCCTACTTTGCACGTGTTCCGACACGCACTTGACCGGTTTTTTTAATGTCATGAAGTGGCAAACATGTGTACAGTTTACATTGATGGTAAGTTATACTGTAACCTATCAACAACTACCTACTTGAATCCAGAGATTTAAATGTAGATGCGTTACCACTCCTGAGGCCCAAGGTGTTATGCCTCCGTTCCCGAAATTACAGCCATACATAACCACATGACTAGAACACGATAGTGCTGAGCACTACCATTACCGACAAGTCGGTTAGGTAATGCGGTGGTACCTACACCCGCGAACTCTGACACTAGAACTCTACCACTATTAAACGTCACACATTGTCATGTAGGCAGAATTCCAAATGAGAGAATGGCGTTACAGAATGCAAATGTATTGCAGGGATCGTAGGAGACCAATTCTGAAACACCTTGAATAAGTAAGTGAGATATCATACAGACAGAGTCAAGAGTCATACTTATTTAGAGTCTACTCTACCTACAGTACTGACCTACCAACCATAGATAGGTATAAACGGTGTTGTTTGCCATTTCATGACTTAAAAAATCATAACATCGCAGCTGTACATACTTTCACATTTTATGTAGATTGCGCTAAATAAAAACATTATTCCATCTCATTCTGAACTCGATGTTATCATTTGAGGAACGTGATAATGCAAACTATGATAAAATGAGACAAGCAGACGCAGTCATGTCAACAGAGGAATGTGACCTAGACCAAGACAACGTGACTACCGTATATTTATGAATAGATATTATTATAGTAATATGACAATGTATGTACATGAATAGATAAAATGTAGATCATAATCCCGTACAACCGTCTAAATAATTTTACTTTGCTAATGTTTCCATGAAACACAATTATTACTAACTCATATTATTACAAGAAACTAGTTATCGGATTTATCTCGCGTAAGTATATCAAATTGTCAGACAAAATATGTCCCCTCAGTTTGGCCGAGACATCGACGGGGGGAGAAGCTGTGTTGTGTCGTCGATGGCCCGAGACCACGGAAGCTGAAAAGCGACCGAAACGTCGGGTTCGATTTATTAATCATTTTAGTTTAATATATGCGAGATAAATCTGAAAACTAGTTTTATTTCAATGAGTGTAGCTCGCGTAAACCTAAGAACATACTAGTACTTATCTACAGTATATTTCCATGAAGTACTTAATATTATCCGAAAATATTTTACTGAGATATTAACGACAATTATTATTATTGAGTAAACTGATGGTAATTAACTTAACTTTCTGCACAAATAAGGCACAAGACGTGGACCCAAATTGGCCGTCTTGTCCCCTTAATGAAGGGTGTCTAGAAAAACTTTCCAATCAGTCTAGTTCCTTTCTCTCGTGATTAATAGAATTATCTTGATATCTTTTTTCATGCCATGAAGAAGAAAACAGTGATGGTAAGTGAGTACTGCAGCCTTTAGACATTGTTTTTTATTTTTCTTGCACTTCTAAATTTTTTTTCACAGCCCAAAAGTAGACTATAAAAAAATGCCTAGTGACATTAAATCCGCCATAAGTATAAATTACATAGAAATATAAATAAATAAATTTACACTAACCAGAGGTCTAAATGACGATGCGTTGCCGCCGAGTTCGATTTGCTTCTGTGACAATTATGGGACCCATACATTAATATTAATTTTTTGGCATAGTTAAATTTATCAGGGTTGTCAGATTAACTTTGTATACGCTATAAACTAATATGACGGTAATACCAACATAAAAAATATAAATAACACCATCATGGCATTATTCGTGTTACAAATGAGCTGGCATCGGGCGGAACCGTCATATGCAGGTGTTCACAACACAATAACATGCTAATCACATAATATAGACATGTACAATATCAAGCGAGAAATATTGCACATCGAACCTACGAAAGAGACAATAGGCTACTTTCGACTTTGTAGAGCGTTATCTCTACTGCGCACAGCCTACGTCAGCACTGATACTCGGGTATTGGTTAAAATTAGATCAAAATGGTCGACAAATGTCACATAGTGAAGGTGCCTAGAAGGTGCGAAGAGACAACGCGCTACAGACCCGAGTAGTCGAAGTCTCTTTCCTAAGGTGGATGTCCAATATTTATTGTTGGATACTATATTTACTCTATTATTTGTAAGACATAATCAACGAATCCGTATTCTGAAGTGAAGCCCTTGTTATTTATGAAAATATCTTATGCTGCAGTGGATACCGATTTAACACCAAATATAGGTATATTTTTTATCTCTAAGCCATATTTTTGTATTTTGATTTGCTAATTTAACGTGTTATGATCAAGCCCAGATAGCTTCCATACAGCATAGATGGTATGAAAAGAAAAACAAGACGAAGAGAAATATTGCGCCCATAAAGTTGCAGAATCCTCGAATCAATCAATATATGCAACCTCCCGTTATTGACTGACTGATAAACAGCTCACAGCCAAAACTACTGATCGTACAAAGCTGACAATTTTCCCGAAGATTCCATGGGAATTATGGCGAAGCACTATGATAGGATTTCCCAAATATAAAACAGACATTACACGCGTATGAAGTCGCTAGGAAAAAGCTAATGTATTAACCGTGCTCACTAGTGTAATGACTGAGCTGGCGCCAGACTAGTCATATGCAGGCGACTACCACACCCACCATACCTACCCCAGACAACTTCCATACAACATCTATATCAATGCCTTTAGAATGAATTAGAAGAAAAACAAGAGTGAAGAAATACTGCGCCCATAAAGTTCCAGAATCCTCTAATCAATCAATATATTAATATGAATCCTCCCGTTATTGACTGACTGATAAACAGCTCACAGCCAAAACGACTGATCGTACAAAGCTGACTTTTTTTCCGGAAGATTCCTTGGGAATTATGGGGAAGCACTATGATAGGATTACCCAAATATAAAACAGACATTACTCGCGTACGAAGTCGCTAGGAAAAAGCTAATGTAATAACCGTGCTCACTAGTGAGTAATGACTGAGCTGGCGTCAGACCAGTCATTTGCAGGCGACTACACAATAACACAGTAGGTAATCAGAGTTTTTGTTTAATTTTGCTAGGTATTTGTCCACTTTTTACATAATAGGTACTTGTGTAGTACATATTTTCTAGTTATTTCTGCACAGGAGATATTCGTATAGTGAAGTCTTCTATTGGTGGTAGTAGATTATTAAAAAAAAGATACGGGCGAGTGCTAGACTAATTCGCCCATGAAGTTCCGTAGTAATAAATTATGTATTTTGTTTTTTTTTTGCAGTTTTCTGAAATTATTTCCTCCCTCCAAGAAGATTTCATGTAAAATGTAGCCAAGAGGCGACCATAATGCCTCGCACTGTCAAAAAGTTACCAGCTCTCATGTAGAGCAACGTTCCTTATCTACAAATCTGACTTCACAAACGCATCGGTATTTTGACTTCTGGTCTTTGTGTCTGTAGGCTGCAGTAACTAATTAACATCAATGTGAACTGCATGCTTGTTTGCCACCTTGCCGGAACGTGACACTTTATCGTGCGTGCAGCCGACGTTCATTCATTAGACGTTATACAAAATTCAATACACGTGTAGGATCGAAACGAAAGGAAGAATGCTATAGAATTATTAGATGAAAAAAATTAAACAAAATTAGATAAAATTAAGCGTAACATTTCGTATTAACGCAACCTTGTGAAGAAGCTGATGATAAAGTTAAAATTCGCATCTTCTAAGATATTCTTCTAGTTTGTTTAAGAGTAAGTGGCTTTAAGACTTTGTTCCGGGCACATTTCATAAAAAAATACTTTTCTGATGAAAAAAATCGATTCACTTTATTGCTATCGCGGGGCGGTAAAATTGATGACGTACTTATAACTAATTATTATTTTTATGGAATGTGTTCGTAATGCAGCAATTAAAAATATGTTTCATAGTAAAAGAAGAAGCTGATGATAAAGTTAAAATTCGCATCTTCTAAGATATTCTTCTAGTTTGTTTAAGAGTAAGTGGCTTTAAGACTTTGTTCGGGGCACATTTCATAAAAAAATACTTTTCTGATGAAAAAAAATCGATACACTTTATTGCTATTGCGAGGCGGTGAAATCGATGACGTACTTATAACTAATTATTATTTTTATGGAATGTGTTCGTAATGCAGCAATTAAAAATATGTTTCATAGTAATACGTCTAGGAGGTATCTTTTTTTTAATTGAAAATTATGTTTCCAACACGAGTTAATACCAAGCTAATAGGTACCTGTCTTGTACCTATGTAATATTCTGTTCAAGGTTAGTTTTTGTGGTATCGACGAATAAATTATTCTAGCTTATAAAAAATTGCGCGAGTTGGAAGCAGGTAATGTGGTACCTATCGCATGACGTTGGCCCAGTGTAAAGAAATAATAATAATACTGCTGTTATTTTCATAAAAAGGCAAACAATCATACAGTTTACATTAATGATAAGTTAGTAGATACTATAGCCGGCAACATAAATAATATAAAGATCTACCTATATAAAATCCAGAGATTAATAGGTAGTCGCGTTGCCACTCCTGAAGTAAGTTGTCTGTCTATACCTCTGTCCCGGAATAACACGATAGTGCTGAACACTACTGTGACGTCATATGCATGACGGCTCGAGACGTCTCACTTATCTTTAAGAAAAATCGTAATTATTATTATTTTTTTCGATATATATTCTTCCGAAATATGATAACGATAGATAAAGAAAAGTTATCTCATAAAGATGCTGATAACAATACCTATACTTATATACCTATTATTATATTTTATCTGTAGTGCATTTAAAGTTATATTGTACTACAACTTGTAGATCTCAGGTAATCTACTTATTTAAGGCTGCGTTCACACGGAACTAAATTGATTCGATTATTTCACATTTTTATTGTAGCCAATGAACCAAACATGAACCTGCGACATAAATAAATTAATTTCCAAAATGGGGGCCACTTTTAAGGGACAAATTGGATTTTTTTATAATTATTTTATCAAATTTAATAACATTAAATTAAAGCTTCTGTTATGAGAAGTGCAAACATTTTAATTTTTGTAATTTTAAAACAAAAAATACCATACTATGACAAATAAGAAAATATTATAAACTCCTAGGTCTAAAATTTTGAAAAATACGGAAAAAAGGACTTTGACTATAGATTATAATGAAACCTCCCTGAAAAAATTACTCCCTAAACTACTGTTATTGTGCTGGTACTGTTTTTTTCCTCTTTCAGGTCTGATAACAACAGTTTCTCCAGCCTCTTCGTGCGGATTTACGAGGAAAAATATATTATCCACTAAGCACGAGATTTTCACTTATGGACTAAGTGAAAAACCATTATCTGTGATCTATTTGACAGAATCTCTTAAAAATTTACGAGAAAGAAGAAAGAAGTCTGCACGTCACCCATGTAAGCTTAGCCGAAGGTCGATCGAACCCTCCTGGGATAAGCGACCAACCGCACCTTAAACGACAGCATTTTATTGGTTGGAAGCAAGTATTGATTACAGTCTAGTTTGCGACGAGAACAGACTGTGAATATTTTTAAGTTGAGATTTATTAGTCACTAAGGACCCGTCCCGGTTTCGCTCGCGTTCAATGTATACAATGTACGCTGGTATTTTGGTGCATAGTTCAATTTGTTGGTAAGTGAATACCGTCATTGAGACTGAGTTCGAGGGCGTAGGCATCGATGCACCGACGCACACTAATCCATTTAGTGTTTAGCTGTCATTTTTCGCTATCGTGTGCAGGTCGTAATGTACGGCTCCGTAATTTCTGGCACAGACATTTAAAAACTTAGGCCTCAAGAGTAGCAACAAATACATTGAAATCATTAGTTTTCATGGAAATGTTTAAAGGCTATAGTGTTCACTTATCACCAATGTGAACTTAAGCTTAGAATTAAATCGGATGGACTGATTCTAAGGTCACAGGTTCGATTCCTGACAGAAGAAGTTTCTAAATTCTCTCGAATGTGTTAATAAAAAAGACTGGCGAATTGTAGGATGTGTCAGATAAATAAGTACTAGACTGAGCATATCCCTTCAGGAAAACGTAAGCGGGAAGGTAAGTTTTAAATATTAATTAAAGTATTCATAGTAGGAACCTACCTATTTAGTGCACATTATGATAATTATACCCCACGCCATACTTTCAAAGGAACAAGACACTAACTTTGAAACTAGAAAATGTATGTTCATAGACTTATTTACGACGTCATTACCATGTAGGTACCGTTTTCCTGCGCCAATGTCGACAAAAATAAAAAATGGCCATTGAGTATCACAATATTCTTGTCCTATACGACACTATACGTGCAATTAGGCAGTAATTTTTAACTGGTGCGTGACGTAAGCATTTTTCCCTCTTATGTATTTGCCAGCAAGAGGAGTAAGTATGATTGTGGATAACTTGGATGGCAGTATCGTATTACCTAATTTACTTCCCGCTAAATTATAGTGTTCCATTCAGCAATCTCGTGTACCGGTCAGTTGCTATGTATGGCCCCGTAATTCTGGCTCACAAGCTTCTCAGAAGTGGCAACGCATATTTAATTAAATCTCTTATCTCTGATCTCGGATTTGTGTAGAAAACAAATATACAGGTACGTTTTTGTTATTCAATTTCCCCAGACACTATTTTTATCATAAACATGATAAAATTTTGTGGTAGGTACCAATGTGTATTCATCGTTATGTTTAGGGTCACGTCCTCGTCGCGGAGGAAACAATTGTCTAGCAAAAGGTTGTTGGTGGATATGAACTATAGAGATTGTATAGCTCTAGTAGGTACTGGCATATTTTATGTAGCTTTGAATAATAATAATTCTACATCTATACATATGTATAAAAATCAATTGCTATTCGTTAGTCTCGTTAAAACTCGAGAATGGCTGGACCGATTTGGCAAATTTTGGTTCCGAATGATTTTTGGAAGTCCAGGGAAGGTTTAAGAGGTAAGAAAATATGAAGAAATTGAAGGGAAATACTAAAAACCACAATTTCATTTTCCCATACAAATAGTCGGTATATCAGACCTTTGACACATTATTTCGTTTGCCGAGACAGCTAGTTTTATAAAAATATACTTCCTTTTCTATTCCATGGGTTATTATTTTGTGTAAGAAGTGGACTGAAATTGACTGTCTTAGTAAAAGCGTGTACTTCGAGCGTTTGGGCTATGGTGGATTTAAGCCAAAAATAAAATATTAGAACGAACTTTCTTACTTAGGTAAGAAAAAAATTAAATACAGGTCAGCTAAAACTTTTGGAAAAATAACCAGGACTGTTAGCTATAGCATATTTATGAAACCGGACACCGATACTAAGGAATTTACGGGTAATTTTTATTACTAGTTAGGGCAATATATTATACCTACGGTACCATACATTTATTTACAACGAAATATAATTTTCATCCCAGGCAGCATTTTCAGGAAAACACTAGTAATAGAAAACATACTATCAATATCTATGAATCGCTGTGTCGGGCCTGAACCTCACAGCGAAGGAAACAATTGTCTTGCAAAAGACAGTAAACGGATATGAACAATTTACTTTAGTAGGGTATGATTGCTTAGTTCTTTTTGTGTAGCTACGGATTTTATGGCCTACATCTTATTCCTTTCCTAGCTTTATATAGTAAATAGTCGTGGTTTTATTGTATGTGCTGAATATCTAAATATATAGAATTCGAAAGGGGGAATTTGTGAAACTTTGAATGAAATATTATGAATGAGAGATAACTAAGTAGAAATATACGTAGGACTAACAGATAGCTGGGCTATCGAAGATCTCCTTACGGTGACAACTGTATTGCAATAAAGTGATAACGCCACAGTCTAAACAACGTATCTAATAATATGATAATGCCGGATTTAAAAATAATAACGTCGGTTTGTTTGCATATAGATTGTACCTAGTGCGAAAAATGTAAAAATGTATAGTCGAGTGAAGCAGACAGTGTTTAAAGTAAAACAAACTTATCAGTCGCGAAATACAATGGAGCATTATACCTTGCTAATTGATGTTGCGAAGTTTTGAAAGAAGCTCAGTAGAAGTAGCAAATGAAATATGTCATTTGATTGTTTACCAAAGATAATTATACTCAAACAAAAAAAAATCAATATTGGGCTAGTACGTTCAAAGGTTTATGATAGAGAAACTGAAAAAATCATGGCTGTGTAAAGGAGCACATTTACAAATGAAGTAAGTATAGAATGAAAGAAGGAAACGAAAAAATATATGTTCCAGAATGACACTACGATTGCAGTAAATATAGAGCGTGAGAAAGAGGGAAAGAGGGAGAAGATGAAAGATGCGGTGGGAATTGGTGAAGTGTGTTAAGATGAACACGAAGTTCTAATGAAGGGAGATAATGAAGCAAAGCAACTCGTTGTCAATTTCCATAATTATACAGAAGCTCATCCTGTGGGAGGAAAGGCGACATCCCTGACAACCCTGTGTGTTAGGGTTTTTCCCATGCGACTGTAATTCGTAATAAGCACAGAAAACAGATCAGAGTCTTATGGTGCATTCGATGCTTTATTTGCTTTAAATATTGCATTAGACTGATTTAGGAGTAGGTGCAAGCACATAAATGTGTGAAAAATAATATATATTTAAGTTTAGACTTACCAGCTCCAATATCCTGTTCCTGAAACAAAGAAAACAAAAGCTTAATCATATTCAATTTGTGTTGAATAGCAAAATAAATAAAACATTCGTTTATGAAGCAGGCAATTCATATTAATAAACTTAAACGTTTTTGCAGTGGTTTATTTGTTCTCGAAAAACATGTAGATACCTACCTTATGTAATTGTTGAAAACAACTGACTGAGAATATTTATAATCGCAAACCTTAATATATGAACAAAATAATTAAAGCCGGTATGTAGGTACTTATCTATCATTTTACTGAACTATACATTTATGTCATAATAAACTATTACGGTAACAATGTAAAGACTGACGGTACCTACGGGTAATGGTAATTCTACATTCTACATGAAATGGCACCAAAACACGCGACATTGTTTTATTTAGAAAATCACAAAACTCTTTTATAAACAGTAATGGCGGTATATAAAACACACAGAATAGTTACGTATGTACAAAATAAAACAATTGATTCTTTTTCCCAGTGGATTAAAGGATTAATTAACTTGAATCGCTCTCATCCGGATTATGGTTGCATTGTCGGATAGAAGCACTTTGTTTTAGCTTCTTCTGTTAAATTAATGATCAACACTAACTGTAACAGAATTTAACTCGACATTTATTTTCAAAAATTCATTACGATTTACAGGACATTCAATTATCATGTAACTACCTACCTACTTCATTATTATGGAAACAATATCGTAATAATTAAAATTCGTCTCCGATAATAATCGTTTGAGAATATTGAATAATACTAGCGTGGCATGTAAGTCTTAAAAACTTGTAGAATTAAAGTTACCCTCTATCATTATGAATAAATTAGTAAGTAGATAAATAATATACAAATCATCAAAACGCAATGTCATTTCGCTAAGCAACATGTTGTATAAGTGTTCTGGTCGATAATAACCGTTACAAAACAAATATTGCATAATGTGTTTATTTTATGGGAAAATCAAATAGGAACAAGACTTCTTTGTCAAAATTCATAACAGATAGGAATGGCTTTCAGCACAGTTTTGTATCTATACTATGCTTTCAGTATGTTTTCAGCGACAATTATCTGCAGATGAGGCCGCCTTATTGCTGCATATTAAACTGTTTGGTAATTAGAGCGTAGGTAATTAAGGTACAATTTATTCATTTTAGTCTGCTAGTGACTTTCTAAACTTTTAATTTATCACATGCTCCCATTAAAATTATTGGAGATTAAAAGCTATTAATGGAAAATGTCAACCTTGTTACCTAATAGCTAATTTAGCTATAATCAGAATTAAATTATAAGTATGTACCTACTTAGTTTCCACTATTTATGAACTGTATAGTAATCTCCAGGTGATTACGATGCACAGCAGCATCGATCAAACATCATCATTTCATCGTTTGTTCTCTACAAAAGACCTTATCAGATAAACATAAGCCGATTGCTCACTATAATCTCATAAACATCAATATAGTTCCACCAAAACATATCGTGTTTATATTGGTTACAAAAATGATAAGCCCTGAAAAGATAGAGATAAAAAATATGCAGTTCAAAGTAGATGAAAAATTGGTATAGGAATAATTTGTAATTTACATTTCCAACAGATGCTAGTGTTGTTAAAATAAACTTCATGCAACAATGTTTAATTTATTGCTCGCCATAAACACTACATTTTAATGTATTTTTAAACGTAGGTATGCAAACTGATTGTGAGGATGTGAGAATATTGATTTTCCGCTATGCTAACAGGATCGGAAACATTATTTTGGATTTATTTAAAGTGTGTGATTTAAGCATGCAGAAAAATTTGGACAGTTTTGATTTTGTGACGAAGAATGCTCAGGATGGAAATAGCATCGCTATACTGAAGAAGCCAAATTTTGCATTCTACAGCAGGTCTACGCCACTTTAAACACTTACCGCCCTATCAATTCCACATATTTGTTTTCTTTACGGAGTTAAATTAACATTAATACTTACGAATTTATTTCTCTCTTTCTCTTTTTGTTTAAGTTCAGCTTCTTTCTTTGCTTGCTGAATAAGTTGATCTACAAATTCAGAAGCCTGGCGCAGTTTCTCCGGATCGCCTTTAAATTCAGCTATACGTTCGCTTAACGCTGAAGTATCGTTGTCTTGAATCATTTTGGTTTGTTTGTTATTGCAGTTCGGGAATTCACCTTACTCACTGATTTTATACCTGGCAGCCACAATCAAAACTCGAATAACGTCACAACTCAAACAAACAATAAACACTAGCTTACAAATAGAGAATGTTAATTAATGTCATAATTTATAGGTGTGGATATCGTTCCATAGTATTAAACGGTCTCTCGGGAGCATGAGGCGGGGGAAATCATGATTGGGCGAGCGATTGCGAGTGATCGCGGTGATATGGGAGCGTGTGATGCCGATAAAGACGCTTGAGGTACTGAACTGCCCGGCCAAAGCTTGATCATGCGCTGTCAGATGCGTGCCGCGTACTGTGCCGGCTCTACAACTCCACAGATTAACCCTAATCACTGTCTATGAATGCTCTCCAATCGACATGTGATTTTATGACTAATAAGCTACTGTACAGAAGTGAATTTCTTTTTGATTCTGCGAAAATTTTTAGGTACAGCCTCAGGCAACTTTTATTTTTCGTGCCTTTTTAGGCGGCACACTTAGTATGCATGCCTAAGAGCTATTTAGCAGGTGTAACAGGTTTTCTACACGCTTTATTGTAAGAACATGTAGTAATTAAACAGTTAGCAATAAATGACTTTTAAACGTTGTTGGTTTTTTATAGACTAAATACCTAGTAGGTAAGAACATGAAAATTATTATCGTTAATTTTCATGTAGGTATTAATAATGCAAATATAACATGCGAATGATTGAACAACTATTTACAGTTTATACATACCTATTAAGTAGAAAACATTAATACGTAACTTCACGCCTATAATCCCCGAAGGGGTAGGCAGAGGTAAATGCATGCATTCAAGCATACATGCAAACACCCACGATTCGCCGGTTACGTTTTGGCCCACGTAGTATAAACAGAAATAATAATAAAATATATCTTTACCTACAAGGATTTTATACAGGTTTTTATTAAGGAGTTTTATAATCAACCCAACGTTTGGGAAATTAAAACCATTAGGTACTAATTGCAAGTCAATATCATTGAACTTGAACCTGAACTCTGCCTCAACTTACCATGTGGGACACCATTTCACCTCTTTTCCTTATACACCTATAAAGCAGTGAAAATATTTCTCATAACATGCTAATACAGTCACGAAAAGCTAGTGACTGTCAGTTCTCTCACCCTGACCTCAATTCAAAGGTCCCATTTATATTATTATCGTCTATTTCTACGGGCAGGGATATCGCAAAACTTAACCATATGATATCTATAATACTAGATACGTAATGCAGAACACGACCTTATATAACCTAGTTATTGTTCAAAAGTTAAGTGTAATTTATTTTACTGCCTTTGATTTAATGTCATAAATTCTTAAAGTAAGGAATCATGGAAAGTTCAATAGGTAGGTACATTGATTTGTACAGAAAAGTTAAAAAAGATTCAAGATGTAACAGCCTCGAGATAATATTTCAAACCTGTTTTTTTATTTAATGTATGTGGTAAACAAGCATACAGTTCACATTGAAGTTAAGTACGGACTGCAGCCTAGACCCAGGTCGAAATGCAGATGCGTTACCACTCCTGAGGCCTAAGGTGTTATGCGTCTGTGCCGGGAATTACAGGGCCGTACATTACCACCTGACCGGAACACGATAGTGCTGAACACTACCATTTAGCGGCAAGTAGGTAGTGCGGTGGTGCCTACGCCCGCGAGCTCCGTCACTAGAGCTCTACCACCAGTAGAATCTTGTAGCTTTTTTTTGTAGAAATCTTGCTATGATACCTTTTTCTATAAGGTACCTCTACATTTTAAAATGAGTTGCCAGCGACTCCATCGCCTAATTGATTCGCTTGTGTGCTCGTTTACATCTTTGATATTTCTTATTTTTTCGTGTCTCCTATAAGCTGACTACGACTACAGATTTAATCAGACACTACCCCCTTTCCCACTCCAGGATAATGCAAAGAGGGCACTAGAAAGTAACTATATATAACAAAACCTCGATAATGTTTATTACCGCCGTAACTAAGTTCGAAGTTCATGGTGTTTCCAGAGATAACTTCCATTTGTTATGATCTGTTCTAAAGTAGCGTTTTCAGCGATATCATTGCAGTACGACAACACTTGTTGCTTCTGCACTGCTGTACGTCGCGCCTCGTACTGCGCGATTGACAAACGGTCAACACCAGAAGAACTTGACTATAATAAACAACATTATTGGATTGAGCCAGTGCTGTACCTACATTCAGTGCCGAAAGTTTTGGAGATCAGTCATTAGCTGTTCGCCTTAGCGACTTCTCATGATTATCGATTGTATTCGAGATTGGTCTTCGTCTATCTTTTATTTCGATCTGAAACTTTTCTACGTTCCATTGTTTTGTATGCTAGCGGTATCTACTCGTATCTCGTTGCGGGTTGTTGATCCACAGCTAAAAGAAAGAAAAAAATCTCTACCAGTACAAGAAAATTCTTCCGCTAGTAGGCGGTGGGAATGAACGACACGTCCCGACGCCAGCAAACGAAAGTAACTTAAAAATTATATACTGAGTTATTATTTTGATTTCACATTAAACTTGTGTAGATAATAGGTTTTTTTTATATATAACAGAGCAGAATGAAAAGAAATAAATTGTTTCTCATTCACTACGCTTTACAAAGCCAAGCGTTGCCTACATAATTTATGAGAGCACGCGATGTCAGATTTTCTTACATCACTCTCACCTTGACTGACGTTAGTATTCAACCTCAGAATATTAACTGAGGCATCCTACCTTGTATTGTATCAAAACAATTCGTTATATAATATTAATACAGACAGTAGGTAAATAAGTCCTTTGGTACCTGCAGTACCCCTTCGGTACAAATATTGACAGTGTCTGACGCGTGGTTTTCAAATGATGACTCCAAATCTCTTTGGACTACCAGTCACAATCATCATCATCATCATTTTAGCCGTAAGACTTCCACTGCTAGACCAAAGGCTCCCCAACAAGACGGATAATGCCATAATCGCCACGCTTGGCTTGCGGATTAGCGATTGCAATGGCGGCAGTTTCATCGCAGGACGCTGCTGCCCATCTTGCGTTATTGCACTTAGGTACCCTATTGAAAAAAAAACGTAACTTCACGCCTGTAATCCCCGAAGGGTTAGGCAGAGGTAAATGCATGCATTCAAGCATACATGCAAACACCCACGATTCGCCGGTTTCGTTTAGGCCCATGTAACAGGTGGCGAGCCTGTTGACATCTCCGGGGACATTACCAAACTTCGAGGCACTGGGAAATTTCCAGAAAATGGAAAAATCCCAATAGAACCAGAGATAAAGGACTTTACACCATTATCTCTGATAACCCCCTACCCGGGAATCGAATTACCCTATTGGAATAGTTTAAAAATAACTTTATCACTGTAAATTTTTACACGTAGGTATGTATTCTATCTGAATCTATTTTGATAAAGGTCTGAATGTAGGTGATTGTATTATTCATGACATGTCTACGTAAATTATTCAGCAGGTAAGGACGTTTTATTATTAGGTAATTACCACATCGTCCCGTAAGTGAATTTAATTATCACCCTGACCTAACGAAATGGCCAAATAATATCGTTTGGGGACATCGTCGTGGCGACTCAGTTAATGCTTGTTCGTTAATTAGAAAGTTAAACAGAAATAGCTATAACTGTAACTATATAGTAAATAACTGTTTGTTACATTTTTGAAGAATCAATTTTCAAGTTGTACCTAAATTGAGGAGACACATAACTAAATTAGTTTATATTTCAACTTGTTTCGTATAAAAAAATAGTAACTTAATCTCAGACCTACCGAATATACTTGAAAAAAATGCAAAAAAAAAAAACAAAAAAAACCGGCTCGTGTCGATCCACGCTCAGTTAAGGGTTCCGTTTCTCCTAGAAAATTTTTTCAGTTGATCAAATATTACTAGTAGGTATACTTTTGAAGCCTCCATAGGCCTCCATAGCCTCCAGCTTTGATAGGTTTCCTATCAATTTCGTTACATACATCATTACGTGCATTACAAATTATTTTAATACTACCGTGAATTTTTCGCACCTCCATTTCTTTGCATAGCTATTATGTAGGTACCTATTTGTGAGCCAAATTAGAGCTTACTATTACCGGATTATGTACCAGATATACCAGAGTAACAGTCTGGCGGACTAGGAGACAAACGGACGGACGGATATTGCGAAACTATGAAGTTTCCTTGTAGGCTGCGAAATCCTAAAACTTGATCAAGTAGTTTCAGACTTTTTTATGTCGCAGTTGTATAAGGTTATACTTAAACATACATGGAGGAAACAATGAAATGATGGGCAGAACGTAAGCAAATATTCTGCACTACCTACCTATGCCATCTATTCTAATAGGCCTCGGTGGCCTAAAGATTATAAATTCATTCACATCATCTTGACCCGCTCCAATAACTAATAACATGTAAAAAACGTAACTTCACGCCTGTAATCCCCGAAGGGGTAGGCAGAGGTAAATGCATGCATTCAATCATCATGCAAACACCCACGATTCGCCGGTTACGTTTTGGCCCATGTAACATGTGGCGAACCTGTTGCCATCTCCGGGCACATTACCAAACTCCGGGGTACTGGGAAACTTCCAGAAAATGGAAAAATCCCAACAGAAGCAGAGATAAAGGATTTTAAACCGTTATCTCTGATAGGCCCCGACCCGAGAATCGAACCCAGGACCTCCAGCGTAATAGTAGTGGCCTGCTACCACTACGCTAATGAGGCAGTTAAATAATAACATGTAGGTAAGTTAAAACATGTATTAGTGAACTGACAAACTAAATTCGATGAAGCAATTATTTCCCCTTATCGCATGGCTGTTCAGGTTGCTTGGGAACTGGACATAAATCGGCTTTAGAGGCTGGCGAGACTTCTACCGGGTCTGGAGAACTTTCATAATAGCAGTGACCATCCCACCACCATGGCGCTCCGGGCGTTGGTGCGCAGTTGAAGCATACCTGAAAAAGTCATCATCCAACATAGCTTCACGCCTTTGTCCTGTGTATCCCAAAGAAGAAGGCAGAGGCTCGCTAAGGGGAGGCAGCCTTCTGTCTGGATCTGTTTATTCTGACATACCTATTCGTATCACCCCCTTGAGTGATGTGGGTGATGTGACGCTGCCAAGAGCACCTTCAATGAAATAGCTTTGATATGAGTGACAAATATTTAAACAGATTTACAAAATGGAATAAGTAGGTAGGTAATTCACGATGAAAATCTGTACAAATAGTAACTAGACAGGTACTTACTTGTTAAAAAAAAGTGGAAATAAAAAAGATGAGTAGGTATTATACAGAATAATAAAAAAGGATGTGGGACTTTAGTTGTCAGTGTTTTAGAATCAAACCCAGCTATAATAAGCAAAATGATAAAGTCAAATATTTCAATACAAGTAAATATACCAAATGAGCAATACATTATGACGTATCATCGTATGTAAATATAAGCAAGGAACCACCTACCGATAATAAATTAATAAGTCATCGGTCGCCCGCTCCTATATAATTGCATTGAATTTTAGGTCAGGCGCTCGTTTTTAATTAAATTGTCGCGTTATTATGACGACAAAATGGTTTCGAAATTAAACTGCCAGTAACAGAATTATCTATATAAACAGACATTCCTGTTAAGCAAAGTAATAGGAAGGTATTAGTTGTATGATGTGCTTGAACCTTTTTTGTAATGATGTTGAAATAAATAAGCACCTATTTAAATAACTTAAGAACTTGTCTAGGTAGAAGAAAATATTTTGACGAAAATTTTATTAGCTTGAAAAATTTCATTCTATATTTACCTACCTACTTACCTAGCCTGTAGGTACAGGCTAAGCAAGTAGAAAGGTAAAGTATACGTTTACTTGTTACGAATTCTCGACGTGAGACGATTAAGGTCTGATGTTAACATCGGTCCAATGTTAAGGTAAGTAATACTGTAGTGTAGATTATAAACATCTTCATGAAACTAAAGATTTTAATGTAGATGCGTTGCTACTCCTGAGGCCTAAGGTATTATGTCTCTGTGCCGGAAATTACAGGGCCGTACATCACCACCTGACCGAAACACGATAATGCTGAACACTGTCATTTAACGGCACGTAGATTAGGTAATGCGGTGGTGCCTACGTCCGTGAGCTCCGTTACTGGAGCTCTACCACCAGTACTCTTTTAAACTCCTTTATACCGAGAAGTAAGCGCCATCCCAAACACTTCTGTTATGTTATTTCGTGGAAATAGATACATATTATGTTGGAAAACTTAATTACCTAAGCGAAAACGAAAACAACATACCTCATCAGGTCTTATCCCACCAGATGGAGCTTTCTTTGTTGGGTCCCTAACAATCGGAGGTCCTTCTGCTATTGGAGCTATTACCGGTGGTTTCACCGAATTCAAAGCATGTCTTCCATAATAATATTGGTCAGAATACTTGTCCTCTGGACCGCGAGGTATATCTGGTGGTGGAATGGACCTGGGAGCCATCAGTGGCGGAAAACGACCGTGTAAGATGTGTTTTCTTCCTAGTAAGAAGTTTCTAAGTTTTTGGAGACCCAGTGAAACATCCCTAAATTTAAATTGCGGTTTGGACATTTTTATTAAATTTCCTATCAGAATTCAATCAAGTTTCCTAAAATTATTAACACACAGACGAAGTTTTTGACTTGTTTTTTTGTTGTTTTTGACAAACCTGTCTTATATACACACTCAAAGAGTATACAAATACTACGTAAGATAAATAATACTATGTACACACTAATAGATAATGTAAAATATTATTCTCTTAATACACCGCTCAAAAAAGAATTTTCTTAAGTAGAGAAAAAAACTTATTAGGTTACGTTTAGGCCCGTGACATCTGCGGGCACATTACCAAACCCCAAGGTAGGCTGGGAAGCTCCCAGAAACTGGAAAAATCCCAATAGAACCAGAGATAAAGGATTTTACACCATTATCTCTCATAGTCCCCGACCCGGAGGGTATCGAACCCAGGACCCCAGCGTAATAGTAGTGACCTGCTGCTACCAAGCTACTAGGCTACTAGGACCTGCTTTTTATTTCAAGTAGGTACTCAAGGCTCACAGAGAATCAAATGCGTTAGCAATATGCTGCATGCCTGCCATATCAAAATAAACTAGGTACTGTAGGAGATGTTCTTAAAATAGTTTAAGTGAAATCTTATCATAATTAAGTATCTAGGTAGTTTGCTAGTTCGTGGTGCAGCTGTATTAAATTTTCAGGAGCCTATTTTAGAACATTAGCATAATACTGACTTAAGTGACCTTGTAATATAAGTCAGGTACTTAGGTACTGACTGAAATACTGAATCCATTAGACTTTTCTCAAAAATAGACAACTATTACATAGTTACATACTAGCGGCCCGGCTTAGCTTCCAAATCATGCCCTAACCATTAGGTAATATATTATTACTATTTGAATACTATTTTTCCTCGCACGAATAGTCTTTTTTTTTTCTCGATATCCTTTCACTTATTACGATATTCTTTACTGTTATTACTCTTACACTTTTCTATTGTATGTATTAATATAAATTATATTTGTATGTATGTATATATATATATATATATATATATATATATATCTCTATTCATTATATATCTAAGTATATATAGATATCTATATATTTATTATGAATTATGTTTACTATATATGTAGTTATAACATTTACATATGACTTTTAATTTTTTTTATATATATTCCCGTACACCCCCTCCTTGTTCTACGTAACTAATTTCCTCCACCTGGTTGTCTGGAAGAGATCGCTTTTAGCGATAAGACCGCAATTTTTTAATATGTCTTGTTTGTTTTTAACCTTTGGTGTACAATAAAGAGTATATTATTATTATTATGTCTCTCGTCAGCACGGGGTCCAATTTGAACCCCGGACCTTTGTCAGGCTTGCGCGGGGACATGGGGGGTCCAACATGTAGAGGCCCTTTCGAGAATTTTGATCTACTTTGTAATGGGTTATATTGGGCGGGACCTATCTCTGACTGCATCAATAGTTAATACAGACACAGACAGACCCCGCAGAATATAATGGGATTATTGTAATGAAAAGTGATTTGCCAAACTTTGGGCTATGTGGGTGAACTGGGGGGACTAGCTGGCTGGGCCTATGGAGTGAGATCCGGCACCTGCCTATATTCAACATCTCACATTATCGAATCCTACTTTAGGCAGGTGGTGACTCGCTTCTCCTTGGTGGGCCCCCCAAACAGCCAACCCGATGGTCGACAGGGGGCAACACTGTTGAGAGAGGCTGGGGGTGTCGAGAGGTGTGGCCCCGGTTTCACCATCACGAGCGAGTAATCTCGAGCTCGGAGCGGGCTTCCCCGCTATTATGCCTTTAGACACTTCCACCCCCGAGTGTATGGCTCTTTCAGAAATTTAGACAACAGCCTATTATCTAAATTTTTGCCAATGCCATACCTCTAGCGCCCCACTCTGACCGGCCAATGAAGGCCAGCCAGAGGTGAGAGACCTGATGCTCTGTCCGGCCGTACCTCTGTGTGGCGGACGAGGCGGAGCCCAGTTCTCTCGGAGGAACTCGAGATGATGGTAGGGGGTGGTGTCGCTACTCACCAACAGCTCGCCGCAAGCTGCTCTGCCCCCTTAGTATTATTATTATTATTAATATTCACGAAGTTAATCACGGTTGACCTTGGATTACAGTACGCACGGTAGAGCGCTGCGCGTTTACCGCCCTCTATCTCAAAAACGATTGAGCGCTTGAAAAAAAGGTTCAAATAACATTTATCCTAAATTTTATGCTCTACATTTTTATATTAGACGTTAACATCATTAGTGCAACAGAAATTGACCTATTAGTGAAAAACTGTTTTTTCTACCTTTGAGCTCGTAGGTATAACATTCAGTACAGACATGAGAATCTAATGGCCGAATACTCAAACGTCACTCAATTTTAAGCAACCCTCAAATGTGCACTATCTATATCATTTGAAGCTTAGACTAAGGTACTTAAATCTAAGATTTGAACGTATTTTATAAAGACAGACGACTTTTAAGTCCCTTATATTTAAGTGACGTTTGAGTATTTGGCCGTAAGAGACTTTTGAGACAGCTTTCAAAACGCCAAACTAAAGGTACATACAAATATGTAGCTTATTACCTTTCATTCCGAGGTTAATCCCTTTTTATGCTAAATAAACTGAACTATCAGCTCAGCAGCCCACAAGAAAAAATCATTTGCTAAAATAAAGCAAAAACCTTTGTATCCGTGGCATAATATTTACTTCTGAAATTGCATTCGTTCTGAATCTATGATATGAAATATAATTTTATGTTGAAAACAGCATTTAATATAAATAGAATGTTTTGATTTAATTTTATTATTTGAATATAAAGTATTAAATCAAATTGATTTTAATGCTAAATACTATGAATTAAACCAATCATAGCTTTATTTACATTGACAGGCTAACTTGAAATTAGAAGCTGTGATTTCAGATTTCAGTATTATAACGTCGTCGAAACTCCCGCGTTTTCTGTTTTCTGTCAAACTATAAGTGTGACTGTGGTCGGAAATGTAAATGTTATAAAATATTAAAAATAGTGTTTTTAGAGGTGATCTGTATACAGCAATAACGTAAATTTTGCTGTACATATTGACTGCTGTTGTTCTAATCATGAAAACCCAAAAGTCACCCGAGGGTAAAGAGGTGACACCATCAAAAAAGTTGAAACAGGGTCGTCTTCCATTTAAAGTTTTAAGCGACGTTTCGCCGGCACCAGAGGTTCCTAAATCACGTAAACGTAAACTGTCTGCTCCTGAAGCGGAACCAGTGACCAAACTAGGTAAAATTGCAAATGAAAACGGTTTGTCTGATGAATTAGTGGTGATAAGTGATGATGATAGTAAAGATGGTTCAATTGTGAAGAAAGATGAGAAACCGCTGAATCCTTTCGTCAAACTGGTCGATACTGCATGGAAAAAGAAACTCCAGAAGAAAACTCCCAAAAAAAGTAAGAAAGGTAGGAAAATTTCTTCTACAGTTGTAGAAAAAGTTGAGGATGAAGATAATGCCGCTAAACAGACTGAGGTGGAAGAAAGTATGGAGGTAGATCCGGTGGAAGAAACCAAAGAGAATTCGACAAATGATGAACAGAAATTATCAGAAAATAACCACGTAGGACAAAGTGAGCTTGAACTAAATAAGACGACGGTAGAAAATAATGAAGATAAGGGTAATGACACAAAAGATTCAGATGACTCAAATAAAGCTACAATTACATTAAACGCAGATGAAAAATCAATTGAGATATTGGATGTTTCAGAAAATTCTGAACTAAGTAAAGAAGTAAATACCTCAAATGAATCTCTTAAAAGAAATAAGAAGAAACAAACAACACCCTCAGCAAGTCCAGTTACACCAAAACGTAGTGCTAGGAATAAAGGGAAAAATGAGGATGCAAACAAATTGAATTCATCATTATCAAAAACCAAAAGCATTGAGTCATCGAGTTCAGAACCTTCTACTCCACAACAGTCTTCTATTACTGATGGCCAAGAAGATATGTCAATGAATGAAACAAATACTACTAATTTGACTCCAAAACAAGTAAGTATTTGTATGTCATATTTTTTTATCAATTGTCTATAGCAGTGTTTCCCATTTGCCAGGTTGTGACCTGGTACCAGGCCATCAAAATAAAATACCAAGTTACAAGAGACGCGACTTGTTTTATAATTTTTACCTTATTACCTACTGTCTATTGATGCATCGTAAATATGTTCTTAATAAATGTGTACTACTTTACTTAATGGAACCCACATGGGTTTAAAAATATTAAATGGGTCATGAAGACTTGACACTGTCCAGTGTGAAAATTACCAGGCCATGGCAGAACAATGTTTGGGAAACACTGGTCTATGAGCAGATATATTATCTCTTTCACATTTACCCACCCATGACCCCTTACGTAATTAATCCATCAGCTCACAAGAAAAATATAACAATTGATTTCATATTGTTTGTGGCTGTTATTGACTGCAATTTTGGCTCAACATTGTTATACAAATACTTAATCTAAGTATCTGTATTACATGTTTATAACAAACATCTTATGTATTTTGCAACCACATCATAATTCCGCCCATATACATGTAATTTTCAAAAATCAGCAGCAAAGAATGTTTTACAATTTTTATATTATTAGTGTTATCAGTAATATGACTTGATAAAGATGCAATGCATGCAATCCATCTAGTTTTTATTCACAAAAGGCTTTATAAACAACCTATTTAGGTTTTTTTTATGTAATGAAGGTGGCAAACAAGCATGCAGTTCACATTGATGTTAAGGGATGACTACAGCCTATAAGTACATATAGACCAAAAGTCAAAATGCAGGTGTGTTGCCGCCCCTGAGACCTTAGTTCATGTTTCTATGTTTGTTTTTACGGGACCATACATTACCATGATATGTTCTTAGGTTTTCGCGAGCTACACTCATTGAAATAAAACTATTTTTACGGATTTATCTCACGTATATTAAACTAAAATGATTTTTAAAATCAACCCGACGTTTCGGTCGCTTTTCAGCTTCCGTGGTCCCGGGCAGACTGAGGTGACATTTGTCTGACAGAAGTTTGAAAAAATTATATGTAGCTACCTCCATCGATTTCGTAAACGCCTTGCGTAGCGTTCAGGATTAACACAATAATTACTTATGGTATCTTGAGGTCTTGCAGACTGTTGCGGCTGGGATTTAATCTTGCTAAGTATGGGATCCCATGATGTTGATAATCGCCATCCATCTTCTCTATTGAAATTTGGGTGTTTTTTAATTTCAATAGCCTCGCGTACCATTCGTGGAATGGGTTTGTGTTCTCTAGCGAGTATTTGAATTTTATCAAACCGGATGTAATGGTTCGGCTTATCCGCTATGTGTTCACAGACTGCAGACCTCCCTGTTCTTCGGTTTTTGACATCAGCAATGTGCTCTTTAACGCGGGTGGATACAGCTCTCTTCGTTTGACCAATATATGAGAGTCCACAATCACAATCTAATTTATAAATGCCAGAATTTTGTAATGGAATATTACTTTTAATGGGTCTTAAATACTGATGAATCTTTTTATATGGTTTGAAAACTGTTTTAATGGAATTCTTTCTTAAAATGTTACTGATTTTATCTGTGACACCCTTAACGTAAGGTAGTATAGCTGGTTGTCGTTCTACTGTAGGTGGTTTCACGCGGCCTCTGTGACGGACGGGTGGTACATGGAGCTTGTCTGCCCGGGACCACGGAAGCTGAAAAGCAACCGAAACGTCGGGTTGATTTTAAAAATCATTTTAGTTTAATATACGCGAGATAAATCCGTAAAAATAGTTTTATTTCATACATTACCATCTAACTGAAACACAATAGTGCTAAACATTACCATTTATCTCTGGTTCTATTGGGATGTTTCCATTTTCTGGAAATTTCCCAGTACTTTGAAGTTCGGTAATGTGCCCAGAGACGTCAACAGGTTCGCCACCTATTACATAGGCCAATAGGTAATTGGCGAATCATGGGTGTTTGCATTTGCATGCATTTGCATATGCTTGAATGCAAGCATTTACCTCTGTCTACCGCTTTCGGGGATAACATAAACATTTACTAAGTGTGAAGTTAAGTTTAGTAAATGGTTTTGTTTACTACCATTAAGTGACAGATAGATTAGGTAATGTGTTATACAAGTTTTTTTTTAATGTAAGGAAGGTGGCAAGCGTGCAGCTCACGTTGATGTTAAGTGATGACTGCAGCCTATAGACATCTACATAAAAGCCAGGGGTCGAAATGTAGATGTGTTGCTACTCCTGAGACCTAAGGTGTTATGTCTCTGTGAAAGTTATTAAGGGGCTTTACATTACCATCTATCTAATCGGAACAATAGTGCACACTAGAAAACTATCATTTAGCAGCAGATAGATTAGGTGAAGCAGTGGTGCCTACGCCTTTGTGGTCCCTACACTTGAGCAACTCTACCAGTAAGAGATTAACATATAATAACCATCATAAAGGCAAAACAATACACCTAGGGGTGGCAATATCTTTAATTAATCTGTATTCTCACCTCCGGTTTTATGTAGATGTCTATTACCTATATAGGCTGCAGTCTTAATTTACCACCCATTTGAAATGCATGCTTTTTGCCACCATCTATCGTGTATCTACTATGTACTTAAATTGTTGAATATGCCTTTGTGCAATAAATTACAGTATATTATCATTTAGTTTACTGCAACATATATTAATTGCACTGACTGAAAATTATCATATATGTCATAGAGGTCATCATTTAAGTGTTAAGAAATATAGAGTAGGGATTATGGAGTATTAGTAGATTTTATGGAGCTCCAATACTGTAACCAAAACTTCTCAATATTTGAAATACTTTTCTTTCCATACTTATCAGTTTGGCTACTTTTTTTTTTTTTGTTGTTTTGATCTGCAATCAGTCCCAGGACTATAAGCAAATTTTTTAGGCGATTGTAACAGTAGTAGTTTTGCTACTAGCTGTTTAATATTCATGACTAAATTGCGTGAAAGTTCTGGTTGTTTGCATGTATGCATGCATGTATACATGTAAACCTAGACCTTCCTATTCTTTCTCTTATATGTCTACATTTATCATAACTAGTTAGTAGCCCTTATTTGCCATCCTGGGTTCCTGGGTTTCATCCTCAGATTTGAGGGTGAGTGCTGTTAGAATTTTTCCATTTTTCGGTATATTCTCAGGAAACTTGTTACTAACTCCAAAGATGGCTTAACATTTGGTAACATGCCCAGAGATGTCAATAGGCTTGCGACCTATTAGGTACATGGGACAAAAAGTAACTGATGAACGATTCATCAGATGTTATATATGGGATGTTTACATATATGCTTAAATGCATGCATTTACCTGTGCCTATCCTTTCGAAAACACAGGCGTCAAGTTACGTTCGTATATTATAGTGATATAAATTCGTGAAAACTACTTATTAATATTTATGCAATGTTTACTTTACAGCTGCAAAAGAAATTAGAATCTGCTAAAAAAAAAGAAGAAAGAGATAAAGAGAGATTAGAACGTGAAAAAAAGAAACAACAAGAAAAGGAAGAAAAAACGAAACAAAGACTGGAAAAAGAAGAGCTAAGGAAGCGGGAGAGAGAAGAGAAAGAAGAGGCTAAAAAGAAAGAGAAAGAGGAAAAGGAAGAACAAAAGAAAAAGGAGAAGGAAGAGAGGGAGCGACAAAAGGAACTAGAAAAAAGTGAGTTTCGTGAAGTGACAAACATGCATACAGTTCATATTGTGTAGTCCAGTGAATGACAAAGAATGTCCCATATTTTTTTGTTTTGTCTTATTTTGCCGTTTGTAAAAGAAAGTATGGAACATTCTGTTGATACCTATTTTTATCATTAAGTATTTTTGGACTATTATTTATTTTATTTTGTTTACTTTGACATATTAATCAACGTATCAGTTGTTATTCGCTTTAATTTTATATTTGTAATTTGACCTATCACAAGCAAATTCTATTATTTCCAAGTGATTAAATGAATTTTTGAGTTTTGAGTTTATTGATGGAAAGTGAATACGGTAGCTTAGAAACATCTGCATAAAAATCAGAGATTTCAATGTTCTATCAAAGAAATGGTTAGTCATGCCTAATTTTGATAGCAATAATGTCTAATTTGCAATGTTTTTGGACGACCGGAATCTTTGATAGTACATGCGCTGCCACTCCTGAGGTCTAAGCTCTTATGCGTCTGTCGGAATTTACGGGCTGTATATTACCACTGTCTTATTATACAATATGATCATCTGTCTGTACCCATAATATTATATCTGCCTGGCATTTAATCTGTGTAATCATTTACATCTGAAAATGATAGAATGTATAAATATTAATTGTTATTATTTCAGAATTAAAAGAAGAAAAAGAAGAGCAAAAACGAAAAGAGCGTGAAGAGAAAGAAGAACAAAGAAAAAAAGAAAAAGAAGCGAGAGAAGAAGAACGGCGTAAGAAACAAGAAGCACAGGAGCAAGAGCGTAAAGAGCAAGAGGAAAAAAAGAAAAAAGCAGCTGAAGCATTCGTGAACTTCTTTGTCCCTAAACAGAAGTCTGAGAAAGACCAAGCTACAGTGACGCAGCCTGTTAGCAAAAATAGTATGCTATCGAGTTTCACAATAAAAGCAGATATGAGATTAGCGCCTACAACAAGAGTTTGTTTAAATGATGAAAAACGACAGACATTAGATTCTTTCTTAGTGGAACAAAATGTACCTCAAAATAATTTGTACATAAAATCACTAAAAAAAGGATTGACAAAACCTTTGTGTAATGGGAAAACGTGGCCACTTAGTGATAAAGATGATGACGATGTCATGATAGTTGGTAAGATAATATTTTTTTGCATTTTTGCTTATCTTATGCCTGTAGAGATTTTAACAAATAAATACTCGATAATTTTTTAATAACATGTATTTTGGGAAATGGTCAAGAGTCTCTTCAGGTTTAAAATCAGCTGAATATATTCATCCTATTAATACTCGTGATTTGTAATCCATTGTGTACAATAAAAAAATATTATTAATCAAGGAATTGACTGGGAAGAAGGGAAAGTGACTATTGAAGGAGCTACCTGCATTACAAAAAATATGCTTATACTGTAAAAAAAATTATAAAAATATTTTATTACTTTAACAAAAATCATAGGTTGTACATTATGGTGGGGGTCACCTTATAAGTAAGTAATATACTTGTGTTAGGCTGTATAACTTCTTTTGTGCCAGCATCAAACCCGCGACCTACAAATCAAGCGGTCGTCACACACTGCAGCGTTACCACCACCATATAATATGTATTTCATTGAAAATGAGCAGTAAATTTAAAAAAACATTTTTTTTTGTAACCATTATGTACAGTGCTCATCAAGAAATAATGCACATCGAGCCTATGAAAGTGACAATCGGCTAGTTTCGGCTTTTATCGCGTCATCTCTGCTGCACACTGCCTACGTAAGCATCCATAGTCCTATATTTATTTATTTAAATCAGGTAACAAAAATATTGGCCAGAACTTGATCAAAATGGTCGATAAACGTCAAATAGGTAAGGTGCGAAAGAGATAACGCTCTACAGATCCGAATTAAGCCGACGTCTTTTTCCGAGTTCGATGTGCATTATTTATTGTTGGATACTGTACATGGTCTATCTTGAGACTGCGATTAGGGCCTCTGCAACATTCGCTCTAGTCATCGGTTGGTTCTGCAAAAAAAAGTAAAAAGTTTATTGTAACCTTTTTAATTGTTTCAGAGGATGAATTACCACCAATAGATGGCGCTGGTGAAATATTAACATGCGACTCAGTAGTTCGAGAAAAGTTACGCCCTAAATTATTGAGCTTTCACGAAAATCGTCGGCCCCCATATTGGGGTACTTGGCGAAAGAAGAGTGCTTTCATCAAAGCGAGACAACCGTTTAAACAAGATCAGGTATGAACTGTACTATCTGACATACTCAGATTACAGAAAGTACAGACGGTACGCGCAGAATAAGAATATGTAATCTATATGTATGTATCTTCACGCCAGGTCCCTAACGGGGTAGGCAGAGAGTGTAGAGCGCCAGATATCCCGGTTCTGACAAACCTCTCGTGCCTCGTCATCATTATCTTCATACATGCACGCCGATTCCTAAGACTTTTGATCCCACCATCAGACAACTCGACCTATTTGGTCATGGTAGGTCAGTCTTGGTCTTCCTGGGCCTCTGCAACCATCCACATTCGCATTGTATATCTGTTTAGTCATTCGCTCATTCGACATTCTTTCTATATGCCCGAACCATCGGAGTATGCCTTTTTTCATTTTTCACACCGATACTATCATTCACACAAAGCCTCTTTCTTACATCTTCATTACGAACGCGATCGGTGAGTGATACACCGCAGATCTTGCGCAATGATCTCATCTCGACCGCGTTCAACTTACTTTCATGCTCTTTCCTGCATACCCAGCTCTCGCTTCCATATAAAAGCGTTGGAGTAAGTACAGCATTATGTACGACTAGTCGCGTAAATGTGACCTCGAATCCAAATACCTCAAAAAAGGGGTACAAAAATCTAATCCATACTCTTATGGAAGGGAATGGAAAAAGGACCTTTTTTTTCCTAAGGCTCGAATACCGGTTAAATTTTAGAATAGATTTCGCCGAAGTACGTATGGACGTAATATGATGGTTGGTGGAAACCGGAATTTTAAGGGTTCCGTTCCTAATGTGCTCTGTGTGTTTAAGGGTAAAGTTAATTAACCAGAATTAATTAAATATTCGCACTATTCACAAAGCGTATATTGCATCGCAAGATTTGACAGATCACTGGAATTGGTGTCGAATACAGTAGAAGCGACACCAATTTGTTACGACAAGTTTACGAGATCATTTTTTTTTAATGTAATTGAAGTGGCAAACAAGCATGCAGTTCACATTGATGTTAAGTGATGACTGCAGCCTATAGACACCCACACAAAGACCAAGGTCAAAATGCAAATGCGTTACCACTCCTGAGGCCTAAGGTGTTATGCCTCTGTGCCGGAAATTACAGGGCCGTACATTACCACCTGACCGGAACACGATAGTGCTGAACACTACCATTTAGCGGCAAGTAAATCAGGTAATGCGGTGGTGCCTACGCCCGCGAGCTCCGTCACTGGAGCTCTACCACCAGTAAAAATTCTACCATCATGGCATTTCTTTTGCCTGGTTATTCCGATTTCTGTGATCAGTGTGAGCCATTTTCCTGAAACGACATTAGTACACAAAAAATTACAAATTTACAACGTCGAAATGATAATCAGTTTGGGACAACTTTTCGCGTGTTGTCAATTACTTATCGTAGTGGAAGGGAGCGAATTTGCTACAATAACACATAATTTTACAGTCCTATCAGTTTTGGAGTGTACCGCCTAATCGCATATATCTTACGTGTCTCTTCGCAACCGAAAGCCTGCCTAAGCCGAGGCAGAGAATATGTTATAATACTTACGTATAGAATGGACACTTCGACGTAACCTGATTTCCCCTCTTGCAGCCCGCACCTCCCCTTGAGTACCATGCCGGCAGCGTCGTGCACTGAGGTTGCGAGCGGTCAACTGTGTGTGTGCGTGTGCGTGTAAAACGTCCTGATCGATGTCTATGTAGTAGGTAACCAGAATAAGCGTTTAGTATGGATTTTTTGCTGAGTGGCCGAGATTCGCACCCACAGTGGTTTCTCTTATGCAGTTGCGCTAACTTTATTTAGGCTAGGCCTGCGCTCGCCGATTGCCCGGTGAAGCAGACTAGTGCCGGATGGAGACGTGCCACCACCATTAAAAAACAGTGGAGTGTAGTGCAAGTCCAAACTCCAAATGTATCTGTTACAGAAACAACTGGACTACGAAGTGGACAGTGACGAGGATTGGGAAGAGGAGCAGGAAGGCGAGAGCATCGACGGTAGCGCTGCTGGCAGCGAAGATGAACAAGATGCTGATGAGTATGAAGTCGATAATGAAGTGTTCGTTCCTCATGGATATCTTAGTGACGAGGTGAGAACTATTGAGGACATTCTTTGCTACGTAACGTAAGCGACAAACAGCGTGCAGTTCATATAGATGTAAAGTGATAACTGCAGCCTACGTTATTTTTACTACCAGTAAAAATTACCTCAAATGGAAACGGAATCCTCAATCGTGCGCGTCTGTCTGTCTGACCGTCTATCGAAGTCAATTCTTGGAAAGTACTGTCTGATGTAAAAATTTGCTGAAAACATTAAAATCAATCAGCCAAAATACCTGTCCAGTTATTGAATTGAACATTGGGGACATTTTTGCAGAATGAATTAGGAACTTTTAAAAAAATGTTGCCAAATCTATTCTTATGTGATATATCGTGATACAGGTCGTATTGTCGAGGATCACAAAGATACATTTTTTATTATTTTAATATTTTTATGTCATGAAGTTGGAAACAAGCGTACAGTTTACATTGTTGGTACGTAATACTGAAGCCTATAAACATCTTGTAACCAGAGATTTCAATGTAGATGCGTTGCCACTCCTGAGACCTAAGGTGTTATGCCTCTCGGGTGAAAATTAAAGCAACGTAACGTAACTTCACGCCTGTAATCCCCGAAATGGTAGGCAGAGGCAAATGCATGCATTCAATCATACATGCAAACACCCACGACTCGCCGGTTACGTTTTGGCCCATGTAACAGGTGGCGAACCTGTTGCCATCTCCGGGCACATTACCAAACTCCGGGGTACTGGGAAACTTCCAGAAAATGGAAAAATCCCAATAGAAGCAGAGATAAAGGATTTTAAACCGTTATCTCTAATATCCCCCGACCCGGGAATCGAACCCAGGACCTCCAGCGCAATAGTAGTGGCCTGCTACCACTACGCTACTGAGGCAGTTGATACTGATTAAAGCGTTGTACATTACCACCGGACCAGAAACACGATAGCGTTATCATTTAGCGGCAAGTAAATTAGGTTATGCGGTGGTGGCTCTACCACCAGTTTCTGATGGTTCGTTTTCACTGTGATGCAAGTTTTTAAATCTTTTCCTAATCTTAGGAAGCAACAATGGATGAAGACGATGTTTTGTCACTGTCACCGGAAACACAAAAAGCAAGGCTTAAACATCTAGAAGATGAATTTGAGACTGAAATGAAAAAGCCAACTGAAAAATTGAAACCAAGACTATATGGGTTGCTTTGGGAAACCAGCGACGGCGGAAAACCAGAAAAATGTGTAGATGCACTATGGAATTACTTTGGAAAGTTTTCTATGATTATGGATGATCTAACTCCCTTATTACAACCTTCTACAGAATCCGAAGAAATAGAAAAGAAGAAGACGAAAAAAAAGAAAGTGTCGTTAGAAAATGATAGTCGAAGCCCCAAGAATGAGAAAAAGAAAAAAGTTAAACAGGAAAATAAAGAGGTTAAAAAAACAAAAATCGAAAGTAAAAAGAATGTTCTTGAGGTTAAAAATCAACCTGGAATCAATTCTTTTTTGACAAAATTAAATACACCGTAACTATGACTATGTTGAACATAATAAATCAAAGGTTTTTGATTATTTTGAAGTTTTATGATTAATTTAAAATATTCTAGGTTACATAGATTTTAATTGAAATATATATTATATAGACTGTATTATTTATCTTAAACATCGACCATACAATAATATGATAAGTGGTCCAGACATCTAAATGTTAATACCCTTTTTATGATTCCATGTGATGCATATTATAATTTTACATCTCAAAAAACATTTGATGTATATATCAGTAACTTTTCGTTTAAATTAATAACAGCATGTCTCAATTATTGAATTAAATATTAGTTTAGTTTTTAATTTGTATTATTTTCTATGCTAAAAAGATCATGGCAAGATTTGTACAGAAACAAATTTAAAAAGGTACACGGTAACACAGCATGGAAATATTATCCAGTGAACCTAAACAACATTTCCTGATACATAAAATAATTAAATTTTTATTTAACTCTCTGGAATAAAAAGTTTGAAATTGAACTTTAGTATGGAGTGCTTCTACTGACCAGAAAATGTTTTTTATGTTCCCAGATAATATTTCTAATACGTTTTACCTTGTACCTTTTTCTAACTTTTTTTGTACAAATCAATGTATGAAACTTGCCATGATTCTTTGAAGATACTTTTAAAACTGACGTTGTAGCCCCCCCCCCTCATGTAAAGTGATTCGGTTGGCATCTTAGGCGTATAGGTCGCGCCACGTAAAAAGAACGCTGGAAGAAAGTAGAAGGGATGTGTTCGCGCATCGGTACACTCGCGCACGAAAGTACTAGCCCTATTGGTTTATTTTTGATCTAGCTTTCGCTTGCGGTTTCGTGTATTGGTAGGCAGATTGAAAACTATATTACATAGAATAACATAAAATGAAATAAAAACACATGTTTATTTCAGACTATAATGTTTAATTTTCATAACTACTATAAAAAATTAAACTAACGGCGCAACGCCAATCCATTAAGTCGTCGCGGGTGGCGTGAAATCCAGATGACGACGCGGTGTTGGTACTAGATTCGGCCACTTCATCTTCGCTGTCGTCACTTGAGCCTTCATCATCGTTTGAGTCCGAATCATCATCATCTACGCGAATTATAATTTTTTCTGTCATCATGTCGACCACATGATCACTTTTAAAATACTCGGCTCTCTTTTTTCTTGACTTTAGTGCATAATTTTCCACATTCTGTAGCTCCCATTAGATTTACTTTTTTATTACACCCTGGTCAAAGCTGTCCGGTTCTGTTACTGGTTTTTGTTTAATTGTTTTATTTTTGCCGGGAGTTCGGAATACAGTAAGAAATTCCGAATCTTTTGAACCTTTTACAATTCGTCTCACTGTAGACTCGGAACATTTTGTTGCCTCAGCTGTCCGTTTCATACATTGTTTTAAATTAACAGCTGCATTATTATCAGCCTCTGTCTTTATAAAACAATATACATTGTAAATCATTTTCCTTTCTTTTCTATGTAGAACCATTTCGTAAGTAAACACTTTTGTGCGCGATGATATTTCGAGAACAAACGTAACGTGGACACAGGGCGGATAGCAAAGGTCGACTGACGAACCAATAGCGCGGCGGTAAGCATGCGGCGCGTCACCCGCCCGCCCCGCGCCGCACCTCTTACCACCAAATAGATCGATAAATCGTCTACTGCGCAGCTTGACCGCCAGCGTTCTTTTTACCTGGCGCGACCTATAACATGTTTTACAGGTTATAAGAGTCAAAGCTCACTACAGCCACCCATCACTCGACCAGCGCCTGACCGTCTTGAGCGGTCTGCGCTCATTACATCAACTCCGCTCCGTATCGACACCGGATCGCCTCAACCGCAAGCCATCCGTCAACGTGCGGGTGGCGCGGTCCACGCGCTGACGGCGAGTGGACCACTCGGTGACCACTGCCTTGCCTTGCGTTTACTTTGCATTGCCAACGCGCCGTTTCCAAATGGACCGCACGCCGTCCGCGAGTGGTTCACAAGTAACATGGCGTCGTTCACCCGTGGACCACCCGTCGACGAGTGGACGCCGTAAATCGAGGCCATACTGGTCGGGTGCCGGGTGGGTCCAGTGAGCTATGACCAGTTACCCACGCAGGCAACAGCTTGTCTATTGACATTACGGAACTCTGAGGATGGCACAGGGAAAATAACGAAAAGTTTTATATATCCTAATAGCATTTATTTGTTACTCGACACGGAGATCAAACTCGGGGTACCAGTAATGGCCTGCTGGGATTAGACTACTGTAGCCGAAGCTTTTTTTTGTCATGAAGTGACAACAAATACTGTTCACATTGATGGTGAGAGAATACTGTAGTCGGTAAACATTCATAAAAACTAGAGATTCCAACTAGATCTAAGGGAGAGATTCACAGACCGCACTACGACTTTACTTTGAGCAAAGCCTTGAACTGTCAGAAATGTATGGGTTTTGACAGTTTGAAGCGTACTTTACTCGAAAGTAAAGTCGTAGTGCGGTCTGTGAATCTCACCATTAGTGTTACCGTCTCCTGAGGCCTGCATGCCGGCAATTACAGGACCGTACATAACCACGTGACCGGAACACGCGCCGAATACTACCATTTAGCGGCAAGTAGATTAGGTAATGCGATGGTGCCTACGCCCGCGAGGTCCGTCTGGAGCTCTATACCAATAAAATAATGTTACTCGGTGAGGGCGCCGGTCTGTCGGTTTTACAGAGGAAATAAAAAGTTAGTTCTAGCTCCCTGAGCAGAATTTCTTCTCTTAATAAAATAATGGTAAAACGGAGTTCCCTTAAAACTTTCACAGGAATCCTTCATTATTCTTTATATTTTTTTGCTAGGATATCCATAGCAAGTTGTCCTGGCTATTCACTGAATGGACTAAAGGGCCAGGATGGAGCGACACGGCACGGTAAAGACTTTCGTAAGCAAATGATTTTCGACCTTATTACAATTATTTAACCTTATTTGATTTTTCGTGTTGTTTTCAAAACTCCTACTAAAGCCCCTTACTGGACCCATATCATCAAATTCCTTATGAAACCATCCAGTCATTTTTCATCATGGACATTCATAAGAAGTGAAGAAAACGAAAATTATTCAAGATCGGCTGCAAAGAACTTGAATCCATGGCCGTAAAACAACATTAATAAAAAGAAATGTCAAATTTATCAATTTGTTGGCGTGAGTGATAAAGGCAGTACTCAATTTTCTTGTTTTAATTATTTCATATAAGTACATCAGTTATTAATATAAAGGTAATTGACGAAGTTTCCAAGAATTGAAACAGAAGACAAGTTTGCATAATAAACATTATTTGTTTGTACCGGTAGATAAGGTGATTCATTGAATTTAGCTTCAAAGAAAATATTGTTTCGCATAAATGCCGTGACGAAAGGGCATTCAAAATGAGCAAAATGTCGAAGAATAAACTGAACTTGACCCTTCCACCAGGGTCTATAGATACGGCACCAGCGATTACGCCGTCTAATATGACTCCACAGCTGAAGTCTGCAACGGCTATTGAGTGAGTTTCCAAGTTAAATTTACTGACATCATAGAAATAATTCTCGTTAGACAGTACTACGTAATTCTAATTAAAAAAAAAAAAAAAAGAATTAGGTATTAGGCTCAGTATTAGGACATTTGATAATTAATATTATTAGTGTAATCAATACATGAAAATTCCATAGGCGTCAGGGTTTGGCTGGAAAATCAAAAACCAGTATAGAAGCTCTCACAGAACGTTTGGAACAAATAGAAATGGATGACACACAGCGGCGCAGGATAGAAGTGTTCCTGTGCCAAAAGGAAAAAATAGGCGAACTGAGTGATGATGATTTTGAGAAGCTTGGAGAATTAGGTAATTTAAATATTTCTGGTTCATATATTTTAGGCATATCTTATTGACAGTGATTCCGTTACCTTTCTTGGAATGCCCTCAGTAATATTGGCCCTATTCTTTTCCCTTTTTTATTATGAAAGTGTTCACATTGTTGGTATGTGGATTCATGTACCTATTTAGTTTATATATAGAACAGACAGGGATGTTTTATTTGTGTCAATATCCAAAATTATAAAGCTTCACATTTCCATCTCAGCTGAACATGATAGTGTATCCTGCTATTTAGGTTTTTTGCCTTTATATTACTTATTTACATAAGTAATATAAAGGTACAGTGTCAATTAAACAACAAGCAAGTCTGAGATTTATGATTAGTTATTGTTGTTGAGCACAAAAAAGTTTGTTTTATATTATTTCGCATTAACACATGCTTGTGAAGGAAAGATTTGACAAATCGGGCAGGACTTCAGTAGCTCAATTGGAAGAGCGGCTGGACTAGATTCCCAGTAGGCCGCGAGTTTGAGTCTCACCTGAAGTCAAATTTTTCTTTCCATTTTTCTTTAAAATAAAATACAAAAAAGTTTTTTGTTTGATTGTTTCAATGTTTGGAATGTAATCTCATATAAACTTAAAGAGACTATAGGGAGACTAGAAGCACTGCTGCATGCAGCGGAGTTCGAAATCACACCTTTAATGTGAGCTTTGTAATAGTAAACATTAAGTCTTGTTTGTTGTTATTATTGTATTTGTTTTCCATAATTTCCAGTACCAGGGATGTCAACATATTTAAAATGTTATGCTTCTATCTTCTGGCATTAATTTTACCTATAGCCTATAAGTAAGAACATGAAAACTCAAACATTGCTACTGTAGCACTACTCGTAGATTTTCTGCATATAGGACTAGTCCTATGTGTATCATTACAAAATTGGTATCACATCACATCTGTGACAAGAAAATTTATATTCTGTTAACATATTGTATTTTTCCAAATTACTTATGTAATGGGAATTTCAATTTTATTGTACATTTTTAGCAAATAAATAATAATAATTATTTATTTATGAAAATGTTAAGTAGATAAGCTAGATTCAGAGTATGCTGGTTCAAATCCTGCTCAAAGTCTATATTTTATAAATTAATTTCTATACATACCTAATATTTGTGTAAAAATTCCAGGACAAGGCAATGGAGGTGTAGTTATGAAAGTTCGTCACAAGTCAACAGGTCTCATAATGGCTCGTAAACTCATCCACTTAGAAGTGAAGCCAGCAATCAAGAAACAAATCATCAGAGAGCTCAAAGTTCTTCACGAGTGCAACTTTGCACATATTGTAGGTTTCTATGGAGCTTTTTATAGCGATGGGGAAATCTCTATATGTATGGAGTACATGGATGGTGGCTCATTAGATCTGATTTTGAAAAAGGCTGGACGGATTCCTGAATCCATTTTAGGTGAGAACAATTTGTTTTTATGGCATTACATTTAGTTTTATCATATAGCTTAATAAACAATCAGTTTTGTTTTTTTTATGTCATGAAGTGGCAAACCAGCATATAGTTTACATGGTAAGCAATAATGAAGCTTATCAATATTTACATAAAAACGAGATTTTCATGAATATTTGTTGCCACTCCTGAGGTCTAAGGTGTTATGCCTCTGTGCTGGAAATCACAGGGCCACACATTACCACCTGACCAGAACATGATAGTACTGCACACTACCTTTTAGTTATCAGTTACCAGATGAAATAGTTTTCGTAGTTACTATGTATTTTCTTTTCCATGACGTCCATGTATTATTTATATATTAAATTAAAGCTATTTTTTTCTCATTATTATGGTATACGAAAGCCAAATTAAATCGGCCGCAAATAAGAGTTGCTGACTGTTAAAGATAAAATAATTTAATAAAAAACTTGCAGCAAAATTTTGATAGGCAACCTAGTGAATATAAATTTTCTAGATTATAAAGTTGCGTAAAAATTAGGTTTGCAGCATACCTATCTGGATAAAGGAAATGATCCTGCAGTGGGATCTTAACCTATTAGGTCTTGATGCCTTTATAATATATATTCTTATGTGAAGTTATGTATCCATGTTTACATGTTATTCGTAAATTATACATCTATCCAAGTTTTATTCATAAATTATCTTTATTGTCATACTTACAAAGTAATTGTATTCCACCATGTCATCTCAGTTATCAGTCATGTCATCTATCTATATATATATAAAAATGCAACCCGTTTTCCTTGGTCACGGCATCACACGTGAATGGCTGGACCGATTTGGCTAATATTTATTTTGAATGATTTTTGGAAGTCCAGGGAATGTTTAAAAGGTAAGAAAATATGAAGAAATTGAAGGGAAATAGTAAAAACCACCATTTCATTTTCCCATACAAATAGTCCTCTATCAAACTTTTGATTCATGTCATATTTTCATTCTGAGGCAATACGAAGTTTGCCGGGTCAGCTAGTAGTTAATAAATCTAACTAGTCTAGTGTAGTACCTACACTACTAACCACACAATACAGTATTTATTTTATTATAACTTCTATTCAATGTCAATTTAACAAAATAAATATGCTTATGTTTTGTTAAAATGCATTCATATGCATACATTTTAATTAAGGCAAACTAATATTGATAAAGGTTATCATTGTGTCATTGTTCGAGCAAATTTTTTTGCTCATTGCTGGCAAGTTTACAGGTTTTTGTATCAGTATTCAGCTGGTAATCAATTAATGATAAATGAATGTAAATATCTATTTATTAAATTGTGCAAATTGCTTGTATAATGAATTCCTGATACTCGTAATAATATGAATGTGGTGTGGTGCATAATATATAAATGAATATCTTAATAAAGCTGTTGGTGAATGTAATTGAGGATGTCTTTTGGCTGAAGTTTTGATTGTGACAATAGAAGCTTACTTACTCATCGATTGTTACAGGAACAATAACATCAGCAGTATTAAAAGGTCTTAGTTACCTGCGCGACAAGCATGCGATTATGCATCGCGATGTGAAGCCGTCCAACATCTTAGTCAACAGCAATGGAGAGATCAAGATTTGTGATTTTGGTGTGTCTGGACAACTGATAGATTCCATGGCTAATTCATTTGTCGGCACCCGGAGTTATATGTCAGTGAGTAGTCTAAGATGCAAATGATTATAGTCTCATACGGAATGTGTAAGTCAACTAAAATTCTACTGATGGTTGAGCTCTTAGAGCTTTGGTGTTGCTGAAGCTCTAAGGGCCCTAACTTACAAGGACGCTATGGCGACGTCACCAGCAGAGAATATGTAATAATACTACGTATAGAATGGACACTTCGACGTCCCACTCTTTTTCCCCGCCTCACCCAACCTCCTCCCCTCCTCGCATTTTTCTTCTGACCAGTCATAACAGCTGTTTGCTCGGCAGTTGTGATTCACTATGTTGTTGGTATTATTTTTGTTTCGCAGATGACACATAATATCTAATTTAGTAGTCAGCACATACCCGCTTCGCCATCATATTACATACTCGTATATTTTATATACAAAATTCTCGTATCACAATGTTACGTCCTTCGACGGCTGGACAGATTCTCATGAAATTTTGTGTGTCTATTGAGTAGGTCTGAGAATTGGCCAATATCTATTTTTCGTACCCCTAAATGAACCAAACGATTCTGAACAAAAAAATTTTTTCGATTTCTTTCACATAATTTGTTTTACATTTCTAAGGCGATACGAGTTCGTCTGAACAGCTGGTATTTAAATAAAAGTCAAGGATATACATATCCAAACATATTTATTTTGTAATAAGTATGTTCCTAAAATTTAACCATCTTCAAATTAATATGTATTATATTACAGCCCGAACGTCTTCAAGGGACGCATTATTCGGTGCAGTCAGACATATGGTCTCTGGGCCTCTCGCTGGTGGAAATGGCAATTGGGATGTACCCTATACCGCCACCAGATGCGAAGACTTTGGCGGCCATTTTTGGTGGACAGAACGAGGATCATTCGCCAGGACAGGTTGGTACTTGTGTTATCTCAATCCTTTCAATTTTGTATGCTAAAAGCATATGAATATAATAATGATTGAATAATGAATGAGCAATAATGATTGAATTCTTTTTTGAATTATTGATTTTCACTGGTGGTAGAGCTCCAGTGACGTGAGCTCACCGGCGTAGGCACCACCGCATTACCTAATATACTTGCCGCTAAATGGTAGTGTTTAGCACTATCGTATTCCGGTCAAGTAGTAATGTACGGCTCTGTAATTTCCGTCACAGAGGCATAACACCTAATGCCTCAGGAGTGGCAGTGCATCTGCATTTTGACCTCTGTTCATTGTGTGGGTGTCTATAGGCTGCAGTCATCACTTAACATGCAATCAATAACGCTAATAATCCCTTAACGTGAACTGCACGCTTGTTTGCCACATTTATTACATTTTTTTTTTTTAATTGGCAATTATTGTATGTCTTTTGTGTCGGATTTGGAGTCCAGATATGTCATTGGAGATCATCGATCTATCTTTTATGGATAGCATACTATATTGTATTTTTTTTATTTTCGCAATAACATGCGAGTGAATTTAGAAATTAAAGAAAAAATGGAAAGAAAAATTTGACTTCTCGTAGGAATCGAACATCAGGATAACCAGTCCAGCCGCTTTTACCACTAAGCTACCGTAGTCCTTAAATTGAACGTCGATTTTTTCTTTCCCTTTCTGATTTTAACCGATTTAGGGTTGTTTACTATACCCAATATCATTGATAAAATTGGTAACTTACAATGAGGTTATTGGAAAGTTATTTAGATCAATACAGTATTTAACCTTATCAAATTAAACACTTTACGTACTTAAAGCATTTTAACGACATTGTTTTAATGTGTATCACACATTAATTAAAATATAATTAAAATGAATTCAAACACGATGCGCACACCGATTATGGGAGATGGGCGTCGTTTTATTTTTGTTGTTATTTATTGTGCGACAATGGCTTTAACATTTGCCCCCCTTATTCATAAACGTACATTAGATACGTTTTAGCTATAGAATGCTTTGTCTTTGTCAGTTGCATTGTCAAATGTGCAGGATAGAAAGAGACAAAGGAGAGATTAGCAACACTTTAGCTAAAATATGTTTATGAATAAGGGGGTTAATTTTACTGTATGTCAGAACGACGTTTGCCGTATCTATCAAAGTAGTGTCAGCTAGTTAAAAATACGCAATGTATATAGTATGTATATTCACGCCAAGTTCCTTACGGGGTAGGCAGAGAGTGTAAAGCTCCAGATGTCCCGATCTGGACACACCTGTGCATGTCCATATATAACGTAACTTCACGCCTGTAATCCCCGAAGGGGTAGGCAGAGGTAAATGCATGCATTCAAGCATACATGCAAATACCCACGATTCGCCGGTTACGTTTTGGCCCATGTAACAGGTGGCGAGCCTGTTGACATCTCCGGGCACATTACCAAACTTTGAGGTACTGGGAAATTTCCAGAAAATGGAAAAATCCCAATAGAACCAGAGATAAAGGCTTCTTCACCATTATCTCTGATAACCCCCTACCCGGGAATCGAACCCAGGACCTCAGCGTAGTAGTAGTGGCCTGCTACCACTAGGCTACCGAGGCAGTCCATATATAGTAATCTTTTTTATTATTTACGTTTAATCTAGGCTCCAAACTCTCCGCGACCGATGGCGATATTCGAACTACTCGACTACATAGTGAACGAGCCTCCGCCCAAGCTGCCTTCGGGTATCTTCTCCGATGAGTTCAAGGACTTCGTTGATCGCTGCCTCAAGAAGAACCCCGACGAGAGGGCCGATCTCAAGACGCTGATGGTGAGATATGTTGTTCAGATTCCGTAACAATACTTTGTTATTCGCTTTTTGATGCTCCTTTTGATCACGCTAAAAGGACACGTCTAATCTCAACCCCACAATATGGCTCTGTAATAACTATCACAGCGACACAATAACTAAGGTCTCAGACCCCTGAGACCTTAGTTATATTATTATTAGAAGCGTTGCCTTCTGCATTTTGATCTCTGGTCTTTGTGTAAGTGTCTATAGGCTGCAGTCATCACTCAACATCAATGTGAACTGCAAGCTTGCTTGCCACCTTCATTTCATAAAAAAAAAAAAAAACAATCCAACGACCATCCGAACCAATCTCCTATCACAACGATTAGACTACGTTGCCCATCATAGCGATGAATGATCACATACGACACTCCATGAACACCTGACGAACTCGCCGGATATTGTAGGTTAGTTTAAAAAAAAAATGACGATGTAAAAGTGCTCTCCAGGAGCCTAATTATATGAAATAAATGAATAAACTGAATAAACTGAATTATTCAATTACTAATCGCATATGTCTTGTGTGTCTCCCCACAAGCCGAGGATCAGACTCGCAGGGGCATACCGCGGACACTCCCCCAAAATTTCATACAAGCGCTTAATTTGGTCTCTATTACACATCAATCAGTGACGTGTATTTACACGTGCACCTGTGTGCGTAGCACGTTAAGAGGGGAGGAGTTTGGGTGAGGCGGGGAAGTCGGGCGGGACGTCGAAGTGTCCATTCTATACGTAGTATTATTACATATTCTCTGGTAGGGATCTGTCTACGTGTAAATTTAATTAGGCCGAGAGCCCTTTGCGTTCGCTCATACCCCTCCGCCGACGTATCCATAAAAATAACGGAGGGGGAGAAGGGGGTAAGTTCTATTGAGATTTTTCTGTTTTCGGTAGTTTTTCAGTGTCAGTTCGAAGTTTGGTCATTTGTGTAAGTAGTGGCAAGCCTAGGTGTGGGCACACCGCGGACACTCCGCCAAAATTCCATACAAGCGCTTAATTTTTATCTCGTTTCTATTTCACAGACATCAATCAGTGATGTGTATTTACGTGATTAGTGACGCGCACCTGTGTGCGTAGCACGTACAAAATACCAACCGTCGCCCATAAGAGGGGAAGGGGTTGAGTGATGCGGGCAAATCGGGCGGGACGTCGAAGTGTCCATTCTATACGTAGTATTATTACATATTCTCTGGCATGGGCTTGCCACTATTTACGAAACCTGGGTGTTTGTATATAACCATACAGGCTTGAATGTATGCATTTTACGCGGCGATAGTTTTATCGTAGGACGCTGCTGTCCATCTTGCGTTATTGCACTTACTGCCGCCCCATTGGAATGGTTTCACTGCCATTGTTCGATTGGCTGGCTGCACTAGTAGAAGAATTCGCTTACTAGAAGAAAATTCTGATGGTAATTGAGGAATAAGCGCGCATGGCCCGGTGGCTGGTGTAGATCGGAAGCGATCTACTCGGTTAAGCGTTTCGGGCGCGGTCGGATATAGCTAGTATAGCTACTAGCAAATTAAAATGTGCGTTTCCGTGCTTCGGAGGGCACGTTAAGCCGTCGGTCTCGGTTGCTATCGACAGATAGCAGTCGTTAAACCTTGTCGGAGGTTTAACGACTGCTAATCGATAGCATCGATAGCATCTGTCGGTTTGAAAACATCCGACAGCGGGTTGGCCACTAACCCGTATCTCCACCAATCCGCATTGGAGCAGCGTGGTGGTGTAAGCTCCAGGCCTCCCCCCAAAAAGGAGAGAGACTCGTGCCCAGCAGTGGGACGTATAATGGGTTGCCATTATTAATTGAGGAATACAAGTGTGAAATTAGATTATTTAATTACAGAACCACGAGTGGATACGGAAGGCGGACGCCGAGAAGGACGACATAGCTGGATGGGTGTGTAAGACCATGGACCTGATGCCTTCCACGCCAAATTCTAACGTGTCTCCTTTTTCTTCATAAGCTGCAAGAAGTGCATACTTTCATCAGCGAAAAAGGGTAAGATTTTTATATATACTTAGATATTTTTTTAAGCCATGAAAGTCGTCAATCTTATATGTGTTGCTACCACAGATCACCTTATTTGCTTTTTTAAAGATAATTCAGCAGAACTTGGTAAATACAGTTGTCAGTAATTGGAAATAATATAATCATAATTTCAGAAATAGGTAAATTAAAATATTAATAATATATCATATACATATTATTATGTAGGTAAATAAAAACGCATAAATTTAATGCCAATAAAGTAATTATTTTACGTTATAGCTTAAAAGTATAAGTAACTTTAAATGTTTGTCAGGCCATCGCGCATGTACAGCACAGCGGATTATGATTATTTATTAAAATAACATTTAAATAGGCCGCTTTAAAGCATCTCTTAAATTATAACAATTGTACGGAAATTTGCGTTTCCATACAAACGCTTAAAACCTGGTTACCTATTATATGTATAGACATCAATCTGTGACGTGTACACACGCATTTATCAAGATAATTTTTTTTTTTAGAAGAATATAAAAAAAGTAGGAAATTAGTAGTAGACCTTACTTAACGAACTCAAGATCACTCTCGAGCTCGATCAGCACCTCCGCATTATATATTTTACGAGCCGCTAAGGTGATAGTGGTAATGTATGGTATTTGAGCCAGAGTAAGAGCCAGAATAATACGAATGGACACTTCGACATCCCGCCCGATTTCCCCGCCTCACCCAACCTCCTCTTTTGGCAAAGGAATGGTATTCTACAGCGACGTTCCGTGCGGCCTAGGTATGATACATTTTGTATTTATTTTCTTGTAGTTATAACGCTATTGTGTTCGGTGGTAATGTACGGTGAGAGAGATCCAATGAACAAGCTCGAAGGCGTGAACAGCTACATGTTTTACCATTTGACCTGTCAAGTGGTTATCGTCGTTTTCTCCAATGTAAACCGTTATCATGTTCGATATAGGTTATATACTGTGGTAGAGCTTCAGGGCGTACGATCACCACCGCATTTCCCAATTTACATTTCACTAAATGGTACCTAACGATAATATGTAAGCAATGTGGGTGTCAAGGTTAGGGTTCCTTGAGGTTTTAATTATGAAAATGGTATCTCCTTTCAAGTCAAAGATGGCGGACATCATTATGTTTAGAAAATATGATATGGATCTATATTTTACGGTTTCCTGAGGTGCATTTTTCTAATTCAAGAAGGCGGACAGATGAAAAATGAAGAAGAGAAAATGGCATCCATTTTCAGTTCCAAGATGGCGGACGGACTTTATTTTCAAAATGTGATAAGGACATATCATATTTTGAAGGAAAAATCTGTCCGTCATCTTGGATCTGAAAACGGACGCTATTTTCGTAATCAACACCCCAAGAAACCTCCAAATTGATTCCCATTTCACATTTTGAAAAAAAAGTCTGTCCACCATCTTGGATCTGAAAAGGGATGCCATTTTCGAAATCAGCACCTCGAAAAACCTTAAAATTGATACCCATATCATATTTTGAAAGAAAACTCTGTTCGCCATCTTTAATATAAAAAAAGATGACATTTTCGTAATCAGTACCCCAAGAAACCGCGAAATTGACACCATATCACAATGTAGAAAAATAATTAAGTCCGCCATCTTCGATTTGAAAGGAAATACCAATCAGAATCAGAATTAGAAATTAATTCATTCATTTAGGTTGACAAGCACCGCTTATAACAAGTCAAAAACTAACAAAATAAATTAAAGTGTAAAACAATTGATATGCACTTCTAATTAAAACAAAAATATAAATATTATGTAAATATATATATTTTTGTTAATTGTGTTATTGTTATATTTATATTATATTCGTAATTATCACCTACAGGAACCCTGACATTGATACGCACATTGCTAACATACTATTGTCACTTACATGTAAATTGGTAAATGCGGTGGTGCTTGCTCGCTCTGGAGCTCTACCACTGTATATTACCATCTACCCGGAACAGGATAACGGTTTACATTAGAGAAAACCGATAACCACTTACTGGCAGGTCAAATAGGTAACATGTAGGTGTTCACGCTTTCGAGCTCGTTCATTACAGCTCTATCACCGTACATTACCACCGAACACAATAGCGGTGGACACTACCACTTCGCGGCTGGTAGGTAAATTGAATTAAGTACATAAATATTCCATTTTCAAATTATCCTAAAATACACCGCTCACCTTAAATTTATTTTAAACTAAGAGCTCAGAGGGGGAGGGCAAAACAGGTAGGACGTTGAAGTGTCCATTCTAAACGTAGTATTATTACATATTTTCTGATAAAGGTTTTAAAGTATTATTAAAAATATCGATACCGACTAACGTATATGCGGTACAACACTATCGATCGACTTTCTTTTCTTAGAAAGGGACAAATAATGTAATGAGTGAGCAGGACTTTGCGAAAATGTACTTGTGCTTAATCCAGTTTCAGTTGATCTCTGATAATAAGTGTTTTAAATGAATTTATTCACTTACCGGTGAACTGTCATACCATCTTTTTTAATATTTGATGTTCCAGACGTATTTAGACATGATTTTACTGCGCAGGAAGCCATTCCCTAGATGTTTTCGGTAGAAAATAAATTATTTCTCACGTACGTTCGGGTCGGATGCTTGGTCACTAATGGCGTCATTGGCGTCGCGATTTCGAGCACTGAAAATAGGCTAGCAAATTAGCTAACAACTTGTTGTGCGCGTCGGTCGCCCTGTATGCGGTATCTATTGGGGGTGATCTATGGTTGCTACACTGACGGCCAAATACTCAAACGTCACTTAAATTTAAGTGGGTCTTAAAAGTATTCTGTCTTTATACAACACGTTGAAATGATAGAGATAGCGCACATTTGAGGGTTGCTTAAAATTGAGTGACGTCCGAGTATTCGGCCATGAGATATACAGTATAGTTCGGTTTATCCAAAATTATCGGGACGGAGGGTTTTGGCCTGTGGATGAAATCTACAAGTGTGAAATTAGGGTTGCCAGTCAGATGAAACTTCCTCATTTGTAGAGAATATTTGTTATAAATAATAAAATAGAAGTACGATTCTGATTTGGCCGGTTTTAATTTATTATTTGTTTCGCTATTGTTGCAGGTCAAAACATTTCCCAAGAGAGAGCGGGCGAGACAATCAGTGAGGACACTGGCGCAGAATAGCCCTGAGACCACGCGATGTGACAGTTAACAGTATGTCAACTCTAGATACCATTGACAACAGACAGACGAACAAACATTACCTTACCCGAACGTTCATATTTCTTTGGAGGCGTGATGTCCACACATTTCTCATTGTAACCCTCGGTTTGCATTTCTGGAACATGATAACAACGGTATTAGAAGTATTAAAAACTATATTAAGGTTATTTTAATATTTGACCTTCACAAATATTCGTAATATCACACAATATTTGACGAGGACGCGTCGTTGCGGTTAGGTGTAAAATTTTTAGCTCAGTTTAAGCGAAATTACTGTGAAAATAACCTATTTATAGTTTTAATCATTAATACAAATCTTTATTGAAAATGTGTGCATTGTCAATACATAAAGTATGACGTCTTATTACATAAAGTATTTCGTAAAGTTGAATGCAGAAAGCACAAAAATTAGATTCAAGTGTGAAACCGAATAAATAAGGTCGTGGGATGTATTTCATATGAATACAACTACATATTATATGTTTCTTAGTGCGAACCAAGGGGGTTTAAATGAAACGGAAAAGTTTTTATAACATTCTATCTTCATTAACTTACAGACGTAATGAACATATTTTTTGTTATCATTTAGGTTTAGTGACGTACAAATCGATGTGTTATTGACGAAATCTGATACTGATATGTTGTCAAACAAACGAACACATCACGTCTCTGTCAGTTGAATTTAAGAGACAAATAACATATCACATCGTCAAGCAATTTAGTATTTCTTCGGGAAATAATTGTCATCAAAACGGTACTACAAATTGTTTATTTATAAAAATAATTGGCTAATTAAGGTAATTTTCTTAGGGGGTTTTCGAAACGAATGTGTTTCTACACTTTGGAATCGATATCCGTTTTCTACTGGAACTTTCCATATCGTATACTGGCTATATGATATCACGAAAGTTGCAAAAAACACATGTAATGGTGTGTACACGATACCAAAGTATCTGATAGATAGGGGTGTGATACTAAAACATAGTGCATTCGTGGACGAACTAATCGAGGGTTTTATAAACGAAACTTAACAACTAATCGATTAATGGTCAAGTAGAGTTGATTTCACTAGTCGCAAGTCGAAAAAAAATGTTAGTAGTGTTTTGACATATTTTTCTTTGCTGAAAGTGCGTAATTCATGTCAGCTGATAACTTGTTATTTAAATAGTTAAATCGAGAGTTGGAATACTCGAACGGGCGCGTGTGATGCGCGCGCGTGATAGCGTTCCAAAACTCCAAAAATCATCTTGTAATCTGTAAAATAGAATGCATTTTTTAGATGATACACGAAATATATAAAAAAAAATGAAAAAATAAATGAAAAATAAAAGAATATGTAGATACGTTTCTCTATATTCGACGTGATGCACTTTTCCGTTTGGTTTGTTCGCTTTGTTTTAGTAAACCCTTTACCTGCCTTGTACTGAGCACCTAGTATGTAGATCACACGTTTCTATGCAACGTTGCGCTGTGTGAGTGAGTGAGTGAATGACTCATTCGCATATAATCACGCGATTGGACGACCTGATGATATGATTGAGTTACTATATAAAACTAAAACTATATAGGTAATTGCATCTTTGCATCGTCCAGTTTAGACATCTATTAAATTTACCTAACGATAATAAATGGCATAACAGATATGTGAAAACATAACATTATTCATTTATTAGGAGTTACCTAAATGTGACAAGCTGTATATAAGACAACATAATAAAGGCAACCCAATATACGCCCCACTGCTGGGCACGAGTCTCTCCCCTTTTTTGGGGGGAGGCATGGAGTTTACTTCACCACGCTGCTTTAATGCGGGTTGGTGGAGATACGGGTTAGTGGCCAACCCGCTGTCGGATGTTTTCAAACCGCCTATAAGGCCTCCGACAAGGTTTAACGACGCTCTATAGGCTGCAGTCGTCACTTAACATCAATGTGAACTACATGCTTGTTTGCCACCTTCGTTACAAAAAAATACTGTTTCTTCAAAAATTTACTATCATAGTGTTAATAATATAGTATACGATGTTGAAAGTGTCTCGATCTTTCTTCAGGTCGTTCCCATTATAACCGAAGCGCTTCCATTGCTGTGGTTTCGATGTACCCATGCACATTTAATTTTTCACGTGTGTACCTATTGCATGTTTATGCTTAGCGGCTGCTATTGTTTGCCATGTCTTCCTATAACTAGTATATTGTTTGTGATAACTGATTTACTTGCGTGTTAGTTGTGAAGTGTTTTGGCTTTTAAGCATTTACTGGGATATATTTAATGCAATTTAACTTTAGCCGTTTGGCGATTCTAGTTGTTTTTGATCAAAATTGTATGTTTAGATCAATTTCTTAATGCATATTTTATATTGTTATTATAAAATCGATTTTAACTCGTTCTGTTCGATTCAATTGTTTCGTCGCAACTTGTTCGATTAAAAGACATAATTAATTACCATTTAAACGGCTACAATATTATCGAATAGTTGTAAAAAATTAAATACCCTGTGTATTATTATTTTTTAATTAAGGTTACTGTTATTATGAAAATGTTATACTATTTGGCCGCGAAAAGTGGTTTTTATGTAAAATGTTAACTTGCGTGAATGTTTAGGTTCGTAAAATATATTCAAAGTAGTTATTTTTGGAGTAATTTATAAAGGTGTATATAATTTTATATTTCTTTATTTACTAATTTTAAAATCATATACAAAAACCGCTTTTTGTTGATTCGATTCATTGTCTGATATTGTTTCCTAAGTGCATTTCTAGTTATTATAAAATTAAGTGACAACAGTGGTTGTATGAAAAATAGTGTTAGGTTAAAAAAAAGAAAAGTTAAATGTCTAAAATATAAAAAAAAAACAATAATGTTCTGTATTTTTAATGTTGATTCTGAGATTTATTGTGTACTAAATTGTAATACTTTTAATAATTCACCTTTGAAATTATTTAGTATTTCCTGATTTTTATCGGTCTAAAATATTATTTGTTTTTTTTTTTTTTACATTTTATCATTCAAATATTTTGTCTAAATGAAGTTAACGTAGTTTAGTACGAGAGAAACATCAATCTGTAAATGATTTGATATAAAAATGTATCCAAATAGATATTATATGAAATGTAACGTAACCGTTAATAATGTAGACAAACCGATCTCAAATATAACACCAATTAATGAATATTATAAATAGGTGACATATTTAAAATAAATGAAATAGAATGTTATGTTGCATACATTTTGTATTTTCTTTATTTATCACAGACTTCGTTGTATTCATGCACTAGATTTGTATTGTAATGTGTCGCGTCCGTTGTGTATAAAGAGGTTTGTTAACACCTATGTATGTGTACAAATGTATTGATCTGCTACATTTCTAAAGGCGGCTCTACACTCGCGTGTGACGTCGCGCCGTGAATTCACGGGTCCATAATAAATAAATGAATAACATCGGGTTATGTACCTTGACTTTAACAAAATACAGAAACAATTTCACGCACACATTTAAACATCTAGGCGACAGGTATAGGCCCATTTGGGCTTGTACTTTGACAGAGGGGAAAGCCTGCATATGGCTACTCCCCTCCGGTGTTGCTCTATGGTGTCGAGGAACGGCGCGAAACGCGAAGGAGAAGGCGTGAACCGCGAGTGTAGAGCCAACTTTATATATTATCCCCCTTATTCATAAACGTACTTTAGATACGTTTTAGCTATAGAATGCTTTGTCTTTGTCAGTTGCATTGTCAAATGTGCAGGATAGAAAAAGACAAAGGAGAGATTAGCAACACTTTAGCTAAAATACGTTTATGAATAAGGGGGTATGTATTTAGCAAACGCGTTGAATATTCGATTGATCTTGAATAACATATACTTAGGTGTGGTCATGGTACCTTTATTCAAATTAATGTAATGAATTGCGACCAATGTTTAACAATATGTTAAATCTTTGGCCGTAATTTCACACTTGAACGTGTTTGAGTAAAATTTTCAATTATCGCTACGTAATCGTGTCTAGTTTAATAAAACTGTATTGTTTTTATAGCTTTAGTTAGCTTCTTTATTAGGATAATTATGTACAAATAAATATAAATGTAAACCCTACTGGATGTTTTAATTGTGATCTATACTTCATTCGCGCGGTTCGTAATTAAGTCAATGGAAATTAATAACAGTCAACAAATTAATAACATCTTAATAACAGTCATTTTAATTACAGAGGTGGCTGTGACGGGCGTACAGTGTATAGGGTTATCAAGCGTGTTGTGCATTTATTTTTGCAATATAACTGTCATATTTATTGCGCAATAATACATGCGAGTGAATTTAGAAATTATTGAAAAATGGAAAGAAACATTTGACTTCGGGTAGGTGGCTGGGCTAGAGCGAGCGTTGGAAATTGACGTCACACTCTGGCCCCGTCATTGAGCTGTTTTCTCGGAAATTTGAAAATGCTTGTCATATCACAACTTGTTGGATCTTTTTTAATGAAACAAAATCTTCTTTTTTTTTGTTAAAGTATCAAAATACTAGCGGGGTGAGGTAAGCGAGAACAACAACCATTCAAAGCGCGGGATTGGTTGATTTATTAGGGACCATCAGTCCCTAGTTGGGAGCACACCGCGGTTGAGCAACACTTGAAGACCGGACATCGGTGAATCGTTGGTTCGCGCGCGTTGCGGAATCACGCGAGTCCGACTCGCACTTGGTCGGCTTTTTTCTGTGAAGAAATACTCCGTTTACATGGTTAAAAATTCTCTATTTGAAATTCCGTCTCCGGGCACATTACTGAACTTCGAGGTACTGGGAAATTTCTAGAAAATGGAAATGTCCCAAAAGAACCAGAGTTAAAGGATTTTATAACCATTATCTCTGATAGCCCCCGACCCGGAATGGAATCCAGGACCCCAGGGTAGTAGTAGTGGCCTGCTAACTCAGCACGTATCGCCAGGATGGGAGGGGTCAAAAAGTGGCTGCAAAAACAAATGATTAATGGACGATCCCAAACTACATGCCAACTTTATGCCACAAAACAATAAAGGTTAGGTCAACAACAAATAAAGCGATTACTGATTAGCAAAACACAATAATTGTATAAGTATGTGAAGTCTAACCAATAGCATCTTGATCTTAAATTTATCCTTAGTCATCTAAACTGCCTCAGTAGCCTAGTCCCGGCCCCGCGAGGCCGATGACATTCCGGCTATCGCCAACCGAATGGAGTAGAGCGAAAGTTGCACCGCCCATAATCGCATATGTCTCATATGTCCCTCCGCAACGCCCTAAGCCGAGGCACGGACCCGCACGGGTCACCCTTAGGCAGTTGCGCTAACTTTTTTGCTTAGGCTGGAGCGCTTTCTGCGCTCGCCGATTGCCCGGTGAAGTAGACTAGTGCCGTCTCGAGACAGGCCGCCTATATAAAGTCCGACAAAAAAAAAATAGTAGCCTAGTGGTTGCAGGCCACTACTACTACGCTGGGATCCTGGGTTCGATGCCCGGGTCGGGGGCTATCAGAGATAACGGTATACACTCCATTATCTCTAGTTTTATTGGGATTTTTCCTTTTTCTGGAAGTTTTCCAGTACCTCGAAGTTTGGTAATATGCCCGGAGATGTCAACAGGCTCGCCACCTGTTACATGGGCCAAAACGTAACCGGCGAATAGTGGGTGTTTGCATGTATGCTTGAATGCATGCATTTACCTCTGCCTATTCCTTCGGGGATTACAGGCGTGAAGTTACGTGTTTGATGGGATATACGTTATCCCAATCGTTTTAGAGTAGGTATACCTTATTGAGAGTAACTCTACGCGTCGCCTTTCATGATCTCTTGATAGGGGTACACTTCAAATAATGCCGAAGTACCTAGTAAGTTATTTAAAGTGGTCGAAATACCTATCTTATTACATGAGTCATTCAAAGTAGTGGTTATCGGTATGACGTTAAACTATATTATTTTTTTCATACTTAAATAATATCAGATACTTGAAAGGCGAACGATTATTATCAATAGATTTTTACTGTATTCATATTACGGCCCCATTCATTAAACCCAAAGATAAGGTGCCTACCTACTTAGTTAGGCACCTTACACTACCCACGAGTATAGGTACCTACTGAGGTACCTATACTCGGAAAAACGATCCATATCTAACAATAAAATGAAATATTGGAAGTTAGAGTTGTAGCTGAAATTCGGCTCCGTAAGTTTGTAATAAATGCGCGCAAATATTGTTTCTGGCTAGAACCTTTTTCGACACTCATTAAGAAGCCATTACGACTTGAAGTTTAATCCTACGACCGAAGCGACGGTGAATTTTGAGAGAGCAGAAAAACGGTTACTCGAATGTTTATGGAAATTATGGAGATTGTGGAGTTTTTTTTACGGATAAAGCTGACTTAGCGTTAGGCTTATGTTTCTAAAGACCTTTGACATTAAAAGGTCAGGCTTTTATCGAAGTTTCAACAAGGTATCGTGTCAGGTTCGGGGTGCAAATATGTCTTATTATCTACTTGTTTTTGTTCTTTACTATCGGATTACGTAATAAACTAAGCGTGATAAAGTAAAAAAAGATTTTAATTACGGTGTTTATTGACTTCCAGAAATGAGTAGGTATCTAATAAAACTAAAGTAAAGAAACCGTAGGCGACTTCCAGTTCTTTAATCTTAGGTAGGTATATTCTGAAGGCCGAAACCAATAAAGTATTTAGGTACTTGTTATCCACCAATATGATCGCGTATGATGTTAGTTTACTAACATCTTGTAGAAAAATCTTGCTAGTCTAATTTAATTAAAATAATTAAGCTGAAAGTTCCGGCAAGCGATGATGCTAGCAACAACTATCTACCTAAAATTGGGCCTTTTATACCCTTATATTATCATCGGAACTCTTTTCAAGAGTGTCCAAACGATTTTAAAAGGCTGGCTTCAAGTCGTAAAGGTTGTAACAAACTTTGATTCAACACTTGGCGCATCGTCAAACTTCGACATTAGGCTATTGAAATGAAGCGAGGTTCATTAAACATTATTCGCGAAACCCTTTTGTTGTTTTATAGCTTTGCTTTGTAATTTTGATTACAATATCTCAAGTATCACAAAGGATTTGCAGTAAAAGTCAGATATTTGCACGGGAGATATTTACGTTTGTTCAAATTGTTTAAGAGTCAAAGTTGGTGAAGAATAAATAATCCGATTTCAGACTCTTAACAGATTATTAAAATTTATTCTGTTTAGCTTTTGTATTTTGATTTGGGCAAATGAAAACGTTAAGTGGCATTGAAATAATTTCTTTACGAGTAGGCATTATTAATATTTGAACTAGTAAATTATTGGAAAGTTTTAATTGATCTTCAATGCATAGATTTATGCATGTTTTATAAGATTTTTAAAGGTACATAAATAAAGTTTTGCTTTCGCTTTAACACATTTATGATTAGTGGGAGAGCAATGAAGACGTCAGGGTCGTATAAAACGTGTCGAGTCCTTTATAAGTAGGTCAATCGATATACGATATCTCGACAAGATGTAGGATGATTATAAATAAAAAAGTTTTTGTCGGTTTCAGTGAAAATAATACTCAATTTTCTATTGTAGGCTGAGTGAATTAATATGCCGATGGTTTTCAGCTCTGCATTATTTTAGCTAAATGGCAATGTATAGCGTCGTATTTAGCACCGTGGCCAAGCGTTTTAAGCCTAATTCAGACTGTCTAACGTATCAAGTGTGAGTGACAAATCATACAAGTAATTGTACAGTTGCTGTTCCTGAGATGCAAGGCTTCTGGAGTTTTAGTGTAATTTACGAATGTTATTTATCTTTATAAAGTTGCTAACAAATTTCTATTTAGTGTGAAATTTTCGACCCCAACAAATTCTTAATTCTCTGAATCTGTAATTACCTTAAGTTCGGTGATTTAACTCTGAATATATGCGTTCCCTGGCGTCATTAGCAAACGCCAATAAGCTACGGAATAGGGGATGGCGGGTATTATCATAATTCTCGACAAAACGACAGGGGTACCATTATGTGAGTAAATTATAGAAAATTGTGTACCTTTCGGTCCTATTGAGGTTAACATTCCAGCTAGCTGCTAGCGAGCGTGCTTAATTTATTCAAAATTCTACAAAGGGTAACGAAAATTAAATAAATATTTTATTACCTCGCTTTCAACGTAATAAAAAAATGTTAGTAGTAGTTTTTTTACTAGTTTTTATTTGAAAGCTGTAGAACACTGCGAATAGCTTTTTGTACGATTTAGTACGGTCTTATTTCGGACTACGAGTCTGGTATGACATGTATCAAACCTATATTATTATATTAACTGAACAAAAAAAAAAACGTTCAACATGGAAACACGAACTAAAGAGATGTGAGAAAAATATTTTCATAATTTTCGTCGATACATTTAGCTGTTAGCAAAGATGTTGAGAGTGCAAGCAGGTAACTCAAAAATGTTCTTTAAAAATGTAATTAGGGAATACCACGAAGTATTCTTTTTTATAATAATAATAATGGCAACCCTTTATACGTCCCACTGCTGGGCACGAGTCTCTCCCCTTCTTGGGAGGAGGCCTGGAGCTTACTTCTCCACGCTGCTCCAATGCGGGTTGGGTTAAAGGTTAGTGGCCAACCCGCTGTCGGATGTTTTCAAACCGTCCATAAGGCCTCCGAGAAGGCTTAACCGGTTGCTATCTATCGATAGCCTTGGACCGACGCCTTGACGTGCCCTCCGAAGCACGGAAACGCGCATTTTGCCACTAGCGGTCAACCATCATGCACCCGACCGCGCCCGTATCGCTTAACCGAGTAGATCGCTTCCGATCTACACCAGCCGCGAGGCCATGCGCGCTTCATTATTTATTTTATTATTTTTAATACTGAGATGTAATTATGATCCAAAGTTGCTCTTTGCTCTTTAGCTAAACTTTTTAAATGTGAGTTAGAGATTCAGTCTTTGGGGAATCATAGTGAAGAGAGAGCAAAAATGGAAGCGGTCCCCGAGGACATTAAGCACCGCAGTTTCCGTCTTACATCTGTGTAATCTAACGGATGTGTTTTATTTTTTCCTTATATCGTGAAAAACTCAAACAGTGGCTCTTCGGATGCGGAAATAAAAGAGGATATCAAAAGGCAAAATGTTCAACACTCGTTCGAACTTTGAACATAATTCTTGGTTAAACATCTTTATCAAACAAGGTTTTGAAGTTCCATTGTAGATTAATGCATGAAACGTGATTCAATGTGACCCGCGAGGGAGTGGTTTCAAAAGATATAAGTAAACTAAGGTCGATGGTTATGGTTTCATAATTTCACGTTTGTGTTGCTTCTAAGGTTATGTGTATTTATATTTAGTCACTTGGTTTGACTGGTTGTAATTTTTTCGCGACCGAATCGTTAAGTTGATTGTGACAAAACTAATAAACAACATAAGCTACTTTGAGAGCAACAGCTAAGTTACTTCACGCCTGTATTCTCCGAAGGGGTAGACAAAAATACGATATATCCATATATTCAACGTAACAGGTGGCAAGCCTATTGACATCTCCGGGCACATCACCTAATTCCGAATGCGGTACCTACTAAGAAACTTCTAGAAAACCCTAATAGCACCAGAGTTAATTAAGGAATAATATACCTTTTGAAATTAAAGAAAAAGTTCAAAGAAAAATTTGACTTCGAGCAGGCATCGAAACTGTGACCTGTGTGATCAATTTTTTCTTTCCATTTTTTCTTTAATTTCTAAAGTTCACTCGCATGTATTATTGCGAAAAATGAAATATTACAATATATCTTTTTTCTGATATTCTCCGACCCAGGTAACGTACCCAGAATCCCAGCGTAGCAGTAGTTGTCCTTTACCACTAGACTATAAAATAAAAATAAAATACGCTTACACTCACAGCTCCACAGTAGGTATAAACCTGTGTCGTGGGTGCCGTTGTATACAAACAACACATGCACAAACACCCAGAAAGAAATCAAACGGTCATCTCACACCGCTGGACCAACCGGGTCGTCAAACTACCAAGACACTTATTAAAGTCTGTGTCTGTATTGATTCCCTGGTTCCACACTTACGATGGGCTCGGTGATCCAAGTCCAGCAATAAGTACTATTAAGGTAGGGGGTCATCACTACCGTTCAGGGCCGTTCTTGGTGCAGAGGCTGGCCACTGCGATTCAAAGGGGCAACGCTGCCAGTATTTGCTGTTAGTATTTTGGGTTCCTTTGCTCCGGGAATGTCCAGGTGGTTTATTTAATTAGGATTTTTTTTTTATATATACTTAAGTAATTAATTTTGTTTTGTTTTTGTTTATTTTAATTTAACCATCCACAATACGAATGTGGATGGTTGCAGAGGCCCAGGAAGACCAAGGCTAACCTACCATGACCAAATAGGTCGAGTTCTGTCTGATGGTGGTGTCAAAAGTCTTAGGAATCGGCGTGCATGTATGAAGAGAATGATGAAAGTAGACGAGGCACGAGAGGTTTGTCAGAACCGGGATGTTTGGCGCTCTACACTCTCTGCCTACCCCGTTAGGGACCTGGCGTGAAGATACATAATTTAATCATAATATAATTTTAATTAATTTACTAAGTTACTTAAGGTTATATACCTCTAAATATTTCAGCACCATAATATGTATAATATCATTAAATAAATAGGCAGATAATGAAAGAAGCATGAAAAATATCACGTTTCCGTGAACTAAAAATTAAGAAGATCAGATGTTCGAAACACTACATTTTACTTTAATAACTGGAATGGAAGTAAGACTGGTGTAGGATTATCGGGAACTTGATCTGTGGTTTATTGTCTGTAATTTGATATCTGAACAAGCTAAATCATATTGAAACCTACTTTATTTTCCAACGGTATTTGTAAAGTATTTGTTTTATAGATGTCAATATATAAAATATGATTTTGATATACAACATCCGACGTCGGTGACATAAATTCTGATTATAACAATCGTGACGACTCAAAATGATTTGAGTGTGTCAATGAGGTGAAGTTTTAGAATCGGCGTGCATGTATGAAGAGAATGATGAAAGTAGATGAGGCACGAGAGGTATGTCAGGACCGAGATATCTGGCGCTCTACACTCTCTGCCTCTGCCTACCCCGTTAGGGACCTGGCGTGAAGATACATACATACATTGTTAAGGAACTTTAGTCCTGGCGGAATTCCCAAGACCGCATTTTTTTTTGGCTAGTCCTTGCAGTCCTTGGCACGACCTTATACTACAAACATTCTTTATTGCGACGCCACGCGCCTTATACCCGCATAGAACCCGTAAGTGACGCGTGGCCCGTAGCCTCGTAGCTCTCGTAGCCATGTGCCCTTACGGCCTACGAGGTGTTTTAACAAAATGTTTTCGATTATGTATTTACAATGTTTTACATCTCCCAGACGAAGGATGAATTTTGTAGTCAAGATATTAATCACAAAAAAGCAACTATATGTATTATATAAATCTATCAAAATGCTTAGTAATTAATAGATTAAACATCTTGTTACTAAAACTAAAATTTCGGTGTAAATGTTTTCGATTATGTACTTTCAATGTTTTACATCTCCCAGACGAAGGATGAATTTTGTAGTCAAGATAATAATCACAAAAAAGCAACTATATTATATAAATCTAGCAAAATGCTTAGTAATTAATAGATTAAACATCTTGTTACTAAAACTAAAATTTCGGTGTAAATGTTTTCGATTATGTACTTTCAATGTTTTACATCTCCCAGACGAAGGATGAATTTTGCAGTCAAGATATTAATCACAAAAAAGCAACTATATTATATAAATCTATCAAAATGCTTAGTAATTAATAGATAAAACATCTTGTTACTAAAACTAAAATTTCGGCGTCGCCTTTTTAGAGCGGCTTCAAAAGATATTCGATATTTAAAGTTTCAGCGTTTGCAATAACTGTAAGTTAGGCTGGTGTAGAATTCCCAGGAAGTTGAATAGGTAATTACGAATCTAGCTTGTTTTACGAAATTGCACCGTAATGGTTCCCTGGCGAACCGTTCGCACCCTGGCTCACTAATTATGTGCATTGCATAGCTCTCTTTACATGAACAAAACATGCCACTTATTCATATTTGTTGGCACACCACCTTACTGTTGGTGTACTGTTGGTTGGAGCTCGTTGAGTGTCTTTTGCTTTATGAAAATAAATACTAATAAATGTAAACACGTAATCACTCTAAACGGTTGCCTATGTAGAAACCATGCATTAAACGACCTGTTCCAACACTTCTCTTCGGCTTCTTATCAATTTAAATTGCGGTTCGAATCGCTCGTGGTGCGAAACGAGTAAAGACCACTACGATGAAGAGCCTTTTCACATGCATACGGATGCGGCGTGGTCGTGCCGTGCAGAGTAGAAATGTATGAGCTATTAAGTCAGCTTTCACAAGGCACGGCGACCGCGTGTCGCCCGTGCATGCGCATCGCCGGCGCGGTAACCGGCTTTGTAGTGATGTATTGACAAGTATGTTCACATGACACACGAGTTCAACACGGTACGGCGAGTGCGGGAGGGGGTTTAGGTTCTCGCAGGATCTCGAAGATGTGTGATGGGTGACAGCTAGTGGCAAATTAAAAATGCGCGTTTACATGCTTCGGAGGGCTCGTTGAGAAGTCGGTCGCGGTTGCTATCGATAGATAGCAGTCGTTAAACCTTGTCGGAGGCCTTATGCGGTTTGAAAACATCCGACAGCGGGTGGGTCACTAACCCGTATCTCCACCAACCCGGATTGGAGAAGCGTGGTGGAGTAAGTTCCAGGCCTCCCCCACAAAAAGGGGTGAGACTCGTGCCCATCAGTGGGATGTATTATGGGTTGCAATTATTATATACCTACTACGTCTTCACTTTCAGCGAAGTTTTTTTTTATGTAATGGAAGTGGCAAACAAGCATGCAGTTCACATTGATGTTAAGTGATGACTGCAGCCTATAGACATCCACACAAAGACCAAGGTCAAAATGCAGATGCGTTACCACTCCTGAGGTCTAAGGTGTTATGCCTCTGTGCCGGAAATTACAGAGCCGTAAATTACCACCTGACCGGAACACGATAGTGCTGAACACTACCTTTAGCGGCAAGTATATTAGGTAATGCGGTGGTGCCTACGCCCGCGAGCTCCATCACTGGAGCTCTACTACCAGTAGAAGTACGCTTAGAACTGTCAAAACTCACACTTTACTCTTCAGTTCTTAGCATTCTTTGCTGAAAGTTAAATAGTTGCTGAAAGTTAATAGAGCGGTATGTGAATCTCACTCTAAGTCTTACCAACTAACCTCTCTTTCACACGGGCATTCGGATAAGCGGATTACTGTGTTTAGCTAGAGCCATCTGGCGGTACTTCGTTATTCTGCAACTAAGCTTGCTCTAATTAAAAACCTCTAAGGAAATATCTACAAATAGAGACATACACATCAGTAAGCAGAATGTTGTCTGCTAACTGATCTACAGCTGTGTTTAATGTATGTAAATGATCATACATGTAACATGAGCGTTTCAAAGCTTTGAATAAGTTTACAAAGTAAATGAATTCTATTTCAAATTCTACGTTGCAATGGGTTAAACGTTGAAAAATGTTTTATTTTCCTACTAATGAATACCTAGAACAGGTGGTTTACGTACCTTTTTGTAAATTAACTCCGATCAGTTGATTATATTATTAGTTAACGAGTTAAGCACAATTTCACAAATCCTTAGAAAACTATATTACTGTTATTTTACGAGTTAATTACATGTACCTACTTATTAATTTCTTAATATAGAAATGGCGACTTACCACAGTTATATTTGTTTTTTTTATGACATGTTATGAAGTGCCAAGCAAGCATACATTTTTCATTGATGGTGAGTAATACTGTAGTCTATCAACAACTACACGAAACCAGAGGTTTCAATGTAAATGCGTTGCCACTCCTGAGGCCGTACCTACATTACCACCTGACCGGAACACGATAGTGCTGAACATTACCATTTAGCGGTAAGTAGATTAGGTAATACGGTGGTGCTTACGCTCTCGAACACTGTCACTGGAGCTCTACCAGCAGTAGATTTTTGATACTTAAAGTCCTAATTGCTTGTTTCTACGAGTATATCTAAGAGTATCGAGAATATAGAGATCAATATCCGCGAGTGGACCGACATCAAAGGCGCCGCTCATTGATAGTTTTTTGTATATCAATGGCGCCGCTGAACTATTTTTTTTTTTTTATTTGTAATAAAAGTGGCAAACAAGCATGCAGTTCACATTGATGTTAAGTTATGACTGCAGCCTATAGACACCCACACAATGACCAGAGTTCAAAATGCAGATGCGCTGCCACTCCTGAGGCATTAGGTGATATGCCTCTGTGCCTGAAATAACAGGGCCGTACATTACCACCTGACCGGAACACGATAGTGCTGAACACTACCATTTAGCGGCAAGTATATTAGGTAATGCGGTGGTGCCTACGCCCGCGAGCTCCGTCAATGGAACTCTACTACCAGTATTTCATCTCGCGAAGGACAGATTAGAGTTTTCCGAACTGACAGCCAACCTTCATTAGTAGAAAAGGCACTACAAGAAGAAAAAAAAAACTACAAGAAAAAGAATTTCTAATAGGAAGCACTAAAGTATGCAATGTCGAACATATCATCTTACATTTGGTGCGAAATTTGATAACACAAGAATACTCCATAAATAATTTCAAACTAATAAGTACCTTGTATAGGAAATACTCGTACCTGACGATTATCCGTTAGATAGAATTAACAAACACGAAAGTAGTTTCCTTTTTTTTTTATAAATTGGTGTTATAAATAAAATTTAATTACAATATTATTATGTCAAGAGGTGCTATAAGAATGAGTTTCCCTTCTATTCTGTTAGAGGGGATGTAGGTAATTGAAATCTTAATCAAAATGGATTATTTAATTTTGTGCTCCGCCCAATATTTTTCGCTCTGACAGTATTTCTAATCAAATTAAAATTTCATCCCGATTTTGCTTTTGCCTTGAGAAAAATTCGTTACATTTATATTACAACTTTGCCGTTGGTGTGGGCGGAGCGAGAGTTGGCGCGTAATTAAAAATGCCGTACGAAAAATAAGTTTCAGGTACTGGGCGAATACGCAAGTAATTTCAAACAAAAAATAAATAGAATGTTTTAAAAATCATACGGCAATCGTCGTTTGCTCGGAGATTATCACAAGAGACATTTATAGCCGTGTGAGCAATTTTTGGGAACAGATTTTTGAGTGGTAGCTGTTTGGGTTAGTAGGACGCTATCTACAGCAGCAGCATTTACACCATTTTCATCAGGCAAAATGGAGACATGAAGGTAACAGCGTGTCTCAGCTGAAGATACGCCTTTGTGTATTTAATCTTTCTACTAGGAACAACAACATTAGAAAGGCATAGATATTTTGTGTATAATTCACTTTAAGAGTGTTCTCTGTTCTTTATCTCTTCTTTAGTCTCTTACTATAAAAAGCGGTTTTGATAATTTGTCCCTTGATAAGAATAGTTTGATACTATTCTATGTGTTGTTGTATTTTTGCTGAGAAATCAAAACTTTTTAAGGTCTAGGAGATAGCCTGAGCGCCTATACCTGAGCTTTATCAGCTATCGCCTGCGGTAGCAAAAACCGCGTAGTTATGTGGTTTTTGCTATCTTGTTTACACTAAAGCGGATTTCGTTAGGTACTGGTACCGATTTTCGTTAGTTATTACAGTAAACTGTAGTCGCGAAATTAAATACATAATACCTTAGCGAAACCCGGTATATCTCTTTGCTACCTCTATCCACAGAGGTAGCGAATAACGCGTAGTTTACATAAAAGGTAGGCAAAGAACAATACTCGCGCGAAAACCTGTCACTCACTTTTTTATGGCCATGTCTTGGGTATAGTTATATTACCAGATTTTAGTATCAATGATATCAATAATCATTAAAAATCATGTCGTTATATTTATTTGAAGTTCAAAGAAAATAAATAATGAAATATTTTTTGAAGTGAAACATAAAAACAAAATGAAGCCTCATGGCGCCCCGTCATTATTTTTGTTTATTTATTTTGAATATTGCCACCTTTTGTTCGCTGTGCCTATAAATATATTTATTGACGGTTGCTTCGAGAAACTGCGAGCTTACTATCAAAGTAGCTCTTTGTAAAGATTAAAGTTTTAAGGGTTGCTCTTTCAATCCCTTTGAAATAGGGAATTTTATAAATTAAGAAAGTAATCAAAATTTCTTGTTATCGAGTATTTGTGAGATTACTTTAGATACTTTAATAACAAATTAGGTACCTTTGTTGTTCTCAAACATTTAACCAAAATTTTGCTCGACCCAAATATTACCTACCCTGCAGTTAGTACCCCTTGGGGAAATGCAGTAACCGGCCATTTGTACTCGATAAAGGTATTAGGGTTCGAAAATGGTGTAAGAGAAAGAATACAAAGGTAAATCCCTTGTATTCCTTCTCTTACACCATTTATATTCTATTATAATATGATAAATTACTTAATGGTGGTCGAATTACAGAGCAGGAGCTCGAGGGCGTCGGCATCACCACATTACCTAATCTATAGTTTTTTTTTTAATTATGGCATCGCTGTTACTTATATTGCCAGTGTCAAGTAAAACGATATTTCGTATTCTTATGCAGCGTAAAAGTCAGAATCAGTCAGTCGCCGGTCCATCTTGTGGGGGACCTGCCTACGCTTCATCTTCCGAAGATCCGTCAATGAATATGAATAGGTATTCCAAAGATTCTCAATTGTATTTACTCGAACACGTCAGATTAATATATGGAGAATACTTTTCACCTTGTTTAATATCTCTACCAAATCTGAGCTGTTTATAGAGGGTGGCTGTTAGGGTTAAAAAAAATCAAAAAGCTGCCACTTACCCACCTTACTCCAAGATCACTGGAATTTTGGATGGGAGCTTTGTTTGGGTACATTTTTCTACTGGTAGAGCTCCAGTGATGGAGTTCGAGGGCGTAGGCACCAAAGCATTACCTAATCGATGTGCCGCCAAATGGTAGTGTTCAGCACTATCGTGTTCCGGTTAGATGGTAATGCATGGCACCGTAATCACAGAGGCAAAAAATTTTAGTCCTCAGGGGTGGTAACTCATCTGCACATTGACCTCTGGTTATTGTGTAGATGTCTATAGGCTGCGGTCGTCACTTAACATCCATGTGAACTGCATGTTAGTTTGCCACCACCATCACAATAAAAAATAATAACATCATAACGCGTTTTTGGCCTATGACGTGTATGTCGTGAACTTTGCAAATGGGTCAAAAATGGAGATCCAAAAGCACTTTAGCAGTTCAAATACTCAGAGGAGGTTTAAATGTACGATCAAAGCTTCCATCCAAAATTCTAATGATTTGGAAATAAGTGCGTAAGCTGCGGCTTTTTAAATTTTTTAACACAAGGGTGCGAAAATTTATTGAAATAGTTTCAGTTTTCATTTTATGTCGGTTTCATTCTCAGCTTTAACCTCTATGCAGCTCCCAAATGTCTAGATAACAAACGTACCTATCAAATGATGCTGTTTCAGGCACACTTAAATCTCTTTGAATGTCGGTATTCGCTCTGTTGTCTCTGTTTTGAATAGCCAACATTAACGTGTCTGTAACACAAGGGTATCAGTTGAAAATGTAAAGCGTAAAGCATTTGTATATGTCATGAAACTGAACTCATATGTCATGAAATTTATAGTGCTTTCATACGATTCAGATGCCTGAAACGTAGCTATTGTGATGTCACCTTCTCCGTGTGAAAACTTCAAATCGAGATATTCCAAATGGTACAAAATTTAAATTCGGGGAAAGCATTGATTATGACATAATAAGGAATTGTTCACACAAGGTTTTGAGAACGTATCATGTAGTAGTAGACAAAAAAGTGACCATATACTCACATTTCACATCGTCATAATCCTGAAATTCTGAAAAGATATTGATTAGGCGCGTCCAATGCCTCGTGAGGCAGCTCGCTCTGTGTGGACGTGCCTCAGTTAGCGCTCGCGACCGAGCGTCCGAGCCATCTAGTGTCGAGCGAGCGAGCTACCTCGCGAGGCATTGGACGCGCCTAATCATTACTTTTTCACAATTCTGCTGACGGCTGCTCGCTCTGTTTGGACCCGGCTATTGAATATTTTTTATTGTTTGAGCAATTCAGATTTAAAGATGTTTCGTCTAAAAACTACTTTTAATAATTTCACACAGAAAAATACGGTTACGTTTTGGCCCATGTAACAGGTGGCGAACCTGTTGACATCTCCAGGCACATTACCAAACTTCGAGGTACTGCGAAATTTCCAGAAAATGGAAAAATCCCATTAGTACCACAGATAAAGGACCTGATGATCTCTGATAATCCCCTACCCGGGAATTGAACCCAGGACCTCAGCGTAGTAGTAGTGGCCTGCTACCACTAGGCTACCGAGGTTACCTAGTTGAGCAGTTTATGTATATATAAAAGGAAAAAACAATAATTAAATTATTCCTCTTTCTCTTCGAACTAATTTATCAGTTACGTAGAAAATTATGATATAAACAAAGTAAATTTGAATGTCAGATACAATATTTCATTCATTTAATTTGCAACCCACGCGTTGTTTTTCAAAAGCACGCTTCCAGTATGATTCTTTACTATCTTAAAATTAATTATTTTTTACTTCAGTAAGAAAGGTATTAACTTTGTTTGTATCTACTAGTAAATAGTGGCGTGTTCTCCTTAGAGGTTCTGTTATTCGAGATAGCATGGTTATGGTACTAAGTTTTTCATGGTGGTGTGCATTCGTTTTAAAGTGATTCGTTTTAGTGAAATAGAGGTTCTGTTATTCGTGATCGCGGCTTCGGTGCTAAGTTTTTCATGGTACCGTGCATTCGTTGCCACGTGATTCGTGTTAGTAAACTTACGGGGACGTGGTATTCGGTGTTACACTTTTCGAAGTCCGGTATCACACTCATACTTATTTTCGTTATTTGCATGAAGGTCTTAGGAGTATAAAAGCATAATGTTTCAGATTTTTAGTTTTTTTTTGTGTTTCTAATACTATGCAACTTTTCTGTGACTCTACAATAGACATGACTTCTATAATCGCTACAAAATCTACAAAACAGCTGTGTTACTATTCCTAAACCTAATTTCACATCATATGGATAATATTATTTTGTAATGTAAACTTACCTTTATATTCAAAGAAAATTTACGGCATCTTGAACCGACACAGCGTTATTATTACGCAATCACTGTAACAAGGTATTTTCCAAATGGATGTTTACTTTCAACGCTTTCTTCGCCTACGTAATTTTTTGATATTCCTTTTATTCTTGAATTGTGTTTAAGAAAATTTTTACTTGTTGGTTCAAAGATTGCCTGAAGTGCGTATTTTAGCATAAATTTACTCAGATGGTATCCAATAGTAGGTACGCATCAAATATAAGTTTTTGAGATAGAAAATTTATCAATCAATGTCTCCATCAAAAAACTGATATTAAAACAATGATAATATAACTATTATGGCCGAAAACACTCACTGTAAAATCTGCTTTCTTACATGTAGGCTTTTTGAGAAGAATAAGGACGCACTAAATGAGAATTTCCCGAAACTTATGGGACCGGTACTTACGCGCGTCTGAAGTCAAGCATGAACCCATGTAGCAACAGAGAGTATGCTATAAAAACCGAAAACTGCTTTTTATGTCATGTAGGAGCAAGTAAGATGTTAAGTGAATACTGTGATCCATAAACATCTACGTAAGAACCAGAGATTTCAATGTAGGTGCATTGGTATTCCTGAGGTCTACTGTTATACCTCTGTGGTATAAATTACAGGGCTGTTGCCCGACTTGTGGTACGATCTCTGTTCAAATTGTTTCCTTAATTGAAGTTCTTCGGATACATAAAGATTCGTTTCCATTTAGACGTTTCTGTTGGCAACCTTATTGCAAAGTGTTATACAGCAACACGGGCCACCGGCTAAGGCGGAGGGGAGTAGCCATATGCAGGCTTTCCCCTCTGTCAAAGTACAAGCCCAAGTGGGCCTATGCCTGTCGCCTAAATGTTTCTATGTGTGTGTGAAATTGTTTATGTATTTTGTTAAAGTCAAGGCGTGAGTTTTGTAGTAATAGACTAGATTTTTGTAGTGTGTGTGTGTTACACGCATTTGCCCCCGCAAAAATGACAGACTGTTTTGCATCGGTAATTAACGCTATGGCTAATCCCTCTGGTCCGCCGCGGCTCGTAAGTAAAATGTAGACAGCCTCAATATACAGTGCTGAACAATAAATATTGCACATCGTCTGTTACGTAAAATCACTATAACCTATCTATGGTGATTTTACGTAGTTAGGATCAACACAAATTGAAGAAAGACTAAACAAACTAAAAATAAGGTCAAGGAAGCATTTAAATATGGGGGAAGATTCTGTATATTACCGTCTAATTTTATAAGTTAATATTTTCACACTCATCTTTAGCTGTAACATATATATCTAGGTATTTAACAACATCAGTCTAGCCGAATGACGTCCACTGCTGGACAAACCCTTCCCAAAGACGCCCATAACGGTGTCGTGACGTGAGTCTTTAGGGGAGAATATGCCATAATCGCCACGCTTGGCAGGCGGATTGGCGATCGCAGTGGTGGTAGTGGGCGGTGGGGTCGTCACGTCCCGACGCCAGATCTATCTAGGCATTAAAAGGCATTATCACCCCAAAACTCTTCTGTGTTCAATCTTGTAGATATTTACGGATTATTAAGCTTACGTATGTATAGCCATAGCTATCCAAAGGTTACTAAGGGTGAGATTCACAGATCGCACTACGACTTTACTTCTAGAAAAGTACCCTTAGAACTGTCAAAACTCATACTTTACTGACAGTTCTAAGCATACTTTGCTCAAAGTAGAGTCGTAGTGCGGACTGTGAATACCACACTAAGAGAGTAATATTATAATATCGGAACGAGTTCGCATTCTGGTGCGTCTCGAACATCTCCAACGTGACTCATATTAGTAAATTCCGCACGGTATTTTTACTTGTCAATATATTATTGACATTGCAAGAACATGCCAACTACAATGTGATTTGTTCTGAAATTTCTCTACTATGGGAATGTTTTGAAAACAAAGTTGCATACTTATTCATCATCATCATTATTTCAGCCAAAATACGTCCACTGCTGAAGAAAGGTTTCTGCCAAAGATTGCCACAACGAACGGTCTTGGGCCGCTCTTATCCAATGATTGCCCGCGACCTTCACCAGGTCGTCGGTCCATCTTGTGTGATGCCTGCCTACGCTTCGTTTTCCGGTACGCGGTCGCCACTCTAGAACTGCTCTGCCCTAATGGCTCACATAGTTCTTCGAGCTATGTGCCCTGCCCACTGCCACTTGAGTCCCGCTATTCGGTGAGCTATGTCGGTAACTTTGGTTCTCATGCGGAACTCCTCATTTCTGATTCGACCTCCTTCTTATGAGGCCCATAGTGAGCGAGCACGTTTCTGTCCCTTATTTCATCACTGGCAACACACATTGGTCATAAACCTTTTTCTTGAGACACTACATACATAATACGAAGTAGAATCTTTATATAAATAAACAAAACAGTTTTGTCAATTATTGTTTTTACTCGAATCAAATTAGGAGACGGATGGTAGGTACCAAAAGCATCTGAAGGCAGTAGAAAATTTTTATATTACCAACATACATTAATTGCATTGATACTTAACGTACATAATGGGAAGACTAGAGCTCAATGACTTGAAATAAGGACATAGGCGCAATAAATTGTTATACGCCTAGCCTCAAGAATATACTTAGGTAATATCTAATCTTATAAGTTTACAATATCTTCAAACTCACCTTAATGTGTTAAAAAGCCATTATCACTGCAAAACTCTTCTGTGTTCAATCTTGTATTTACGGACCATTAAGCTTGGTATAGCTATCCAAAGGACATTTAGAGGGTTATATTATAATAACGGAACGAGTCCGCATTCTAGTGCGTCTCGAACATCGTCATCATGGCTGATATTAGAAAATTCCGCACGGAATTTGTACGTTTCAATATACCTATTATTGAAATGTGCCTACAGTTATTTTTCCAGAAAATTCAGAGTTTAGACAAAAACTGAAATTTAAATGAAGCAATATGAAGTATTAGTTATATATTTATTGTTCATCTTCGTTTATTTTGGATTGCCGTGTGTTAACACTCGAAAGTAACTCTAATAATTCTGGTGATGTTTTTGTGTAAATTGGGTCATCCAATAGATTTACAATAAGGCTAACAGCGCTACAATTGGGTTCCATAGTAGAATAACTTTTGCAGCGTCATCTAGTAGTTTATTAAGAAGCATACTTCTGAGAATCTCCTTACTCGTCTTTACGGAATTGTTATATGTATAAAATGCCGAAGTCAGAGAAATGCAGTCATGAAGCTATTTATATTTTTAATCAAAAATATCAATACATTATCATAAGACATTAAAAATCGAGTGTCTGTACAATAAATATTTTTTCAAAAAACTGATTGGGGGCGATTAAAAAAAAGTAACAAAAACAAAAAAAAACATTTTTTGAAAATTTTGTCTGTCTGTCTGGCTGGCTGGTACGTTATAACTTCGAAAATACTCAACGGATTTGAACGCGGTTTTCACAGGTGGTTTGCATATAATTAAGAGCGTTGTCAAAACTTTGTTTCGACAAAATCGTTTGATGGGAAAAAAGAAGTGATGGTCAATTAAAAATTTAACTTCAAGCACTGCTTCAACATTTTTGGAAAGAGTTGAATGCGGTTTACATAAACGTATTTAATTTAGGCTAACTGAGCCCGCAGCTTTATCAGCGTAGAATTTAACAAAATCATTGATCAGTATCTATGCGGACAAAGCCGTGTCTACCTACAGCTAGTGTCTGAATAAAACACCATATTTTAAGAAATGAGAAATGAGTTCGCGTTGTAATTTCGTTCCAGTAAATAGGTATAGGTAATTTTGCTTGAAGCACTTCATAAAACGGGTTAGAAGACACTTAACACTTCAGTTTCAGCACCTAATAAACTATATTAACTGTGGAAAATTCAGTAACCGCCATATTTCTGTACAGTACATTATGGCGGCTGTATGTCACGGTGATAAATGTGGGCAATAAAGTGATGGACTGGTTAAGTATACACGACATCAGCTCGCGAGAAATAATTAAATTAGAAAATCCTCTGATACATTGTTTTCTGAACGCTTATTTGTGTTGTTGCTGCTAAGTTTAAACTATTTACATGAGAGTTACTAAGAACACAGTCTTTTAGTAGTGTATGAATTTAAAAAAATGATATGAAACGCTTTTATAACTTAATTATCATGATTTATTATTCTAATAACGTTATCGATATATATAAAAATCAATTGCTGTTCGTTAGTCTCGCTAAAACTCGAGAACGGCTTGACCGATTTGGCAAATTTTGGTTTAAAAGGTAAGAAAATATGAAGAAATTGAAGGGAAATAGTAAAAACCACAATTTTAATTTTCCCATACAAATAGTTCGTATCTATCAAACCTTTGACACATTATTTCATTCTGAGGCAATACGAAGTTTGCCGGGTCAGCTAGTGAAATATAAAAGAATCGGTTACAACTTGTCGCTTTTGAATTATAAGTTGATATTTATTTTTATTTAATGTAGAGAAGGTGGAAAGTGTGCAAGAACAGGGATCAATAGTGCTCCTCACTCTCTGCTAACCTTGTTAGAAACTTGGCACTGATACTTACAATTCTGTTCTGTAATGTAATTTTACAAACGGACCATGTATCAACAAGTATTAACATGTAGAACACACGAGAATATTTCACAGAACAACGCGAAACACGAACCACACGAAAACAAGAAAACAAATGATTTTACCCTTTTATCCATGTTTCACACACTGATGTTCTGCATACACAACCAGCCTATTGCTTTATTGTCCGCATTCATCACTATGACGTACTTTTATATGTAATGGAGGTGGCAAACAAGCATGTAGTTCACATTGATGTTAAGTAATGACTGCAGCCTATAGACACTCACACGAAGACCAAGGTCAAAATGCAGATGCGTTACCACTCCTGAGGCCCAAGGTGTAATGCCTCTGTGCCGGAAATTACAGGGCCGTACATTACCACCTGACCGGAACACGATAGTGCTGAACGCTACCATTTAGCGGCAAGTAAATTAGGTAATGCGGTGGTGCCTACGCCCGCGAGCTCCGACACTGGAGCTCCACCACCAGTAAGCCTACTACCGCTTTAAAGCACTCTGCGGTAAGGTGGTTATAAAAATAAAGGGATAAGTAAGTAGGTTCCCTTCGTTTTATCATCATCATCATTTCAATCCAAAGACACTTACTGCTAGACAAAGGCTTCCGCCAAAGATTGCCACAAGGAACGGTCCTGGGTTACCCTAATCTAGCAATAACTCGCGACCTTTACCAGGATCATTGGTCAATCTCGTCGGGAACTCTGCCAACGCTACGTCTTCCGGTACGCGGTCATCATGCAAGAAGTCTTCTGCCCCAATGGCCATCGGTTCTTCGAGCTATGTCCTCCCTACCCACTGCCACTTGAGTTTCGCTATTCAATGGGCTAGGTTTGTAACTTTGGTTCTCATGCGGACCTCCTGATTGCATGTCATATTACTATGAAATAATATGCAATTTCGATTTCGGTAGTCAAGTAGTAGTATCCCTAGCTATGTGATTATTTATTATGAAACACAATGCAAAGCCGTACATAAAGGCGCACATTGTTCGAGTTCCTCCTTAAAATTCTCTCTGTAGGTATTCATAGATTTTCAGCTCAACGAAGTACGAAAAGTGTCAGTTTCAACATCAACAGTAACGTTTACGATCAAAGTGGTTAAAATCATAGAGCAACACGGGCCACCGGCCGCGGCGGACCGGAGGACGTAGTATTATTACATATTCTCTGCCCGAGGAGAGTAGCCATAATAATATGCAGGCTTTCCCCTTTGTCAAAGTACAAGACCAAATTTTAATAGTCCTGTGCCTGTCGCCCATATATTTAAATGTGTGCGTGAAATTGTTTCTGTATTTTGTTAAAAGTCAAGGTGTGAGTTTCGTAGTAATAGACGATTTTTGAGGTGTGAGTGTGTGTCACATGTATTTCCTCCCGCAAAAAATTACAGATTGTTTTGCATCGGTAATAAACGCTATGGCCACTTCCCGCCTGTCCGCCGCGACCGGTGGGCCGAGTTGCTCTATGGGTTGATGAGCATATCCCTATTTCTACCTACATATGAATCACGTTAAGAGGGACTTAAAATCCACAATGATGCGCACTACTCCATTTCACACATTAAACGGCCCCCCTTTACGATTAGACATTTCATGTTTAGTATGTACTTATCTCTCTGACAGTGGTAAGTGGAGGGCATTAATGTATGTCGTATAGGTGAGTCTTTATGTCTCGTTGAAACGAGCACTTATGTACTTAAACATACATAGATTCGAACATGTTGTTGAGGGTGAAAAAATCTTTACTGTTCTCAAAGTCTGTTATACATTTTGTCGTTTTGCAAGAAAATTCCCGTGCTCTTGTATTCTATTACAAGTGATTTATTGATTTTTTTGTTATATAATACAATACAATACAATATTCTTTATTGTACACCAAAGCCAGAACACAGAAACGGAATACAAAAATTGGCGGTCTTGTCGCTAACAGCGATCTCTTCCAGACAACCAAGTGGAGGAGAAATTAGAATAATAGCTTATGTGGGGGTTAATATATAAATGAATAATAATGATAATAATATATAACTGATATTATTAAAGTAGGAAAATAAACATTTAAATAAGTATATAGTGTAACCTATGAAAATGATCGATATATTACATATAGATGATATAGAGAAGAAAGAGAATAAAAACATACTAATTATAGGATAAATACTATGTATTCAAGCAAAGATAATGTTTACATAAATGTTTTTTAAAAGTTTCAAGGGTTTGAACTCGACGAATATTCAAAGGCAACGCATTCCAAGGACGGATAAACCAAATAATTATAACATCTAAAGTTTTGGCTTAAACATTGCTAAATAATTATTTTGAATATATTTACACTTTTTTTGTTATGGAAGTGGCAAACAAGCATGCAGTTCACATTGATGTTAAGTGATGACTGCAGCCAAGATCAAGGTCAAAATGCAGATGCGTTACCACGTGTTATGCCTCTGTGCCGGTAATTACAAAGCCGTACATTACCACCTGACCGGAACATGATAGTGCTGAACACTACCATTTAGCGGCAAGTATATTAGGTAATGCGGTGTTGCCTACGCCCACGAGCTCCGTCACTGGAGCTCTACCATCAGTAAAAAGTTTTTATGGGGCCATATACCTATATTCGGTGGCTACATATGATTTTTGTTAACAATTTAAAATAAAAATAACTACGTTAAGAAAAACCGACTTCAAATCTAAAAAGTAAAAAATAATACAGATTTAATATTAATTATATACTACCTTTTATTTATATGTGTTATTTACTAATAGGATTGAAGTCGCTGCCAAGCCTTAAACAAATAATTATATTTCAATCACTTAAATATGAATACAAGCAAATTAATACAATGAACAAAACGTAACCGGCGAATCGTGGGTGTTTGCATGTATGCTTGAATGCATGCATTTACCTCTGCGTACCCCTTCGGGATTACAGGCATGAAGTTACGTTTTAATACAATGAAATGCCTACTTTAATGATTTTGGCTTGGCACCGACTTAATCGATAACATCTACATTTGTTAAATTTGTAAAATCTGACTCTTTTAACTTCGTGACAATAAGATAGGTACATAATTTAAACTGTTTAGATGTGTCGATACAAAAGTATTACACGACTATACGAAATCAATGAAAAAAGTTATTGATTTTTGGGGAAAGTAATCATGGACTGTTAACTCTATGCATTTATCCACGAAGGAGTAAATAAGCTGTGTTGTGTCGTCGATGAGTAAATATGTCATTGTCACTTGTTGTCATGCGCATTAGGACTATCTAGAACGTCAGTGGATTCAACGCATTGTTATGACAACACGCTGTCTAATCTTATTCCTTTAGTTTGAGGTGAAAGTAAGTAAAAAATGCTCATAAAATAAAAACTAATGGGCCTACCTGAATAACATTTATATGGGACCAATTCAAAACTATTCCGCATCAAACACACAAAAGAATTACTTAATTAAATCGGTCCAGAAATCTCGGCGAAATTGGCGTACACACATAAAAAAAAAGAATATACCGGCCGAATTGAGAACCTTCTCGTTTTTTTGAACTCGGTTAAAAAGGAAGTTTATTAAGCAGCCGAAAAACATTGACTTCTATGCGATGGCCAATAAAAATTACGAATTTACTGTAAGTTGATAAACGTGGATCACAAATTGATATTCTAAGTTGGCCGCCTTGTTTCCCATCATAGAAATTTGGTTTCCAGCACCAATAGAATGGATAATCTTTTGATACATGGCTATCGTTTTGTATCGCAGAGATTTAGTTTTAATTTTTACCGTTGATTAAAAGATTTATTTTTAATTCGAAATGGAATTGGATTTTTTTGGTATTTGTTTTATTTCTAAAAATCAGAAACACAAAATGTTTTATATTGCATTAATTCTGGTAGCTATATTTGATTTTTGCTATCCATCTATTAGTACTTACATTAAAAAGAGGTGACATTTGTGTTTGTAACGTTTCACACAAAAACTATTGGACCGTTTTCAATTTTTTTTTCATTATTAGAAAGATGCATCTTCATATTACATTAATTGTATCCGTGCGAAGCCGGTTCGAGTCACTAGTGTAATATAGCGAACGTCTCGAAATATACTCTGATGGTCAATAAAAATTAAGGCCTAAGGTATTATGCCTCTGTGCCGAAAATTACAGGGCCGTACATTACCACCTGACCGGAACACGATAGTGAACACTACCATACAGCGGCAAGTACATTGGGTAATGCGGTGGTGCCTACGCCCGCGAGCGCCGTCACTGGAGCTCTACCACCAGTTAATGGATAATCTTTTGATACATCATATCTGACTATCTCTGCTTCACACTGATAAACGTTACATAGGTAAGGTTTGAAAGAGACAATGCTCTCCTAATATCGGAGTGCAATATTTCTTTGTTATATACTGTACGCAGATCGCCTCGCGCCGGGTTCGATCATTCTATTCGAAATCAGAACTCACGTTCGCCGTATTTGGTTTTCAGCATCGCTAAGCTTTTGATGTATCCATCTATCGTGGAGATTTCGTTTCCATTTTCTCTGTAGATTAATCAATTCGTTTTTCATTTTCAATAAATTGTGTGATTACTATTAAGCTGTGACATAGAAACCGGTCAAGTGAGAGTCGGATTTCGAGGGATCCGTAAATATGAAAGCACTTGTTGTACCTTATGATAAAATAATCTAGATTTAGGCACAAATTTTACTTCGCTGTTGAAGATCTGTTGTGTCCATCTGTTTCCAATTCATAAATATAATTTTCGGTTAGTTTAATTTCTGCAAAACTGTTTCTTTATATTCTATTTTTAATGAAAAATGGAAAGAAAAATTTGACTTCAGGCGAGACTCGAACTCGCGGCCTACTGGGAATCAAGTCCAGCCGCTCTTCCAATTGAGCTACTGAAGTCCTGCCCGATTTGTCAAATCTTTCCTTCACATTTATTGCCTTGCTTTATGGTAGCAGTAGCGCCATCTATTACCAACTGCCTAACTAGCATAGTTGGGAATAGATGGCGCTACTATTTCAATATTTAAAAAAAATATTTTTAAAATATATTTCACAAGCATGTGTTAATGCGAAATAATATAAAAACAACTGTTTCTTTATGTCGCTACAAAAAACCTTATCAACTTTTGCCCAAATTCCTGATCTTTTTTCGGGCAACAGTTATGATGAATTCTTCTTGATAATATTCCATAACATTCTTACGGAAACGAGTACCTAAGTATCTAGGTTTTTGATATTAAGGTAATTTTTTATCTACCTTTTTACGCATAAACCAAACCAAAGAGATGTTATGCAATTTATTTAGTAAAAGAAGAAAGTAAGAATAAAGAAAGTAGTTTATTTGTAAAACAATGTTGTAGCTATTTTTCCTACATTTAGCTAGAATTTCATCGGTTCTAGGAGCTATTAATTTTGTGTGTATTTAAATGTCTATTTGTCAACACCGACGTAGATATTATGCTTCTGTTTGAGGAACTATTTTAATTTATATGAACATAAAACTTGTATCTGATTGCGGAGACACGACTGTAATATACGAGTAGGTAGGTAGGTAGGTACTTACTTTATAATAAGTAGATGCTACTCATATATTCGTCACAAATGTTAGCAAATTGGAAATGTGTGTGGGAATACGAACTGTACGTAGAGTTAATGGAAATTTTAATCCCATTGCAAAAATATAAATTAACATTTCAACTCTTAACTTTCTGGTGAAATTTGGATGGAAGTGGAGCCTGCTGAATGAGTCTAAAGTTAATTAACTTTCTTTGACAAATATTTCGGTAACGGGTAAAAAAACATCAATGGCGATTAAAAATAAATGAACATTTAAAGAGCCAGTCTCAAATGTCAAGGATTGTATGCCACTTACTTCTGCCTTAGGCCCCACTTCAACATTACTCGGGTCTTACCTTTAACTTTTATTATCTTTAAAATAGTTTAACAAAATTTATTACGTAAACCAAATTTGATTGAATTGAGTCGATTTTCATAATTTATACACGTGGCTGGATTTGGATATTGGATTGTGGAAATTGTGACATTCGAATTAATTTTGAAAGTCTTATTTTTTGCATCATTTGAGCATAGGACAAACATCCTAATTGGTTAAATGAAAACAGTTATTTTTGTGTGAAGTACCTAAGCATTGGGTGTGTCTTCCCAACGTGGTCTTTTTCAATTGACCAATATAATTTCACTTTCAAAATTCTCTGTAGTGAAAATATGATGTGATTTTGAATGTATCCAACTGGCGACTGCGGTTTCAATATGCATTGCAGTTTTTAAAAAAAGTTTTTCAACCGGTAAGTTTTATTAAGCAACCGAGGAACGTAACTTTAACTTTATTAACTGGAAACCGTTAGAGGTGTACAAGATTGTAATATTTTCTTATCAAAAGTGAATTAAAAAACTTTATCATTCCCGCAATTACTTTGGTGAAGTTTTCCTTTAGTAACATTTGACCCTTTGTTTAATTTAGAAGATAAACATCGCTTTAACCGGCAAATTAAGTTAGCTACCTAAAATGTTATTAAGCGGAAGTACCTACTCTACTTTTAATCTCGACGTAGGCTGTGCGGCTGTAGCTATCCCGTAGATTCCAATTTACTTTTTGGGTTTACGGGCAGGTGAAGTAAACCAGAACGAAATAACAAGATCCAGACCTTTGCTATACATATTCTAAATGGGACCATTTGTGCTCGATTTGTGAGGAATGTCTTAGGGCTAGATGCAAAGATCACATTTAAGCTTTATCTACTTCTAATGCATGTCCAACTGTAATATTTATTTTGTTTCTCATATGTATCTTAGCGTTTCACTTATGTGTCTCAGTAGACTAGTGGTAGCAGGCCCCTACTGGTACACCGGGGCCCTGGGTTCGATCCGGGTCCGGGGTTGTCAGTAAAAAGTTGTATTATCCCTTTTCTCTGGTGGACTTGATATTTTTAAATTTTTTGGAAGTTTCCCAATACGCATAATACATTTTTAATGGTAGAGTTCCAAGAATAGGAACGGTCCGAGGGTGTAGGCACCATCGCATTACCTAATCTATCTGAGGCCAAATGGTAGGTAATGCAGTGGTGACAACGCCCGCGAGCTCCGTCACTGGACCTCTACCACCAGTAAAATATATATTACGGTTCAGATGATAAAACAAAGTAGATACCTAAATTAAAGTGTGATCTGATTGTCTTACTCAACATCCTAAATATCTGTTTTGTTAAATTTACTTGCACGTGTACTTATTTAATGAGTATATCTACAAACAGAAGTTGAAAGTATGCAAATTACTCTGTCGACCTCAAAGGGAGCCGACGAGTCTGTGGCTTATATCGAGATTCCACGAGCTCGACCGAGTCATTTATTTTATCCACGCCTCTTCATTTCCATTAGGGCCTCATGTCACGGGAAAACCTCGGGCTCACGCTTACAGGTATATCACATGTAATATCTGTCGATGTTTGGTACCATTACCCTGATATTCGTGTTCATTTGGGTTGCCATATAATTTCATGACTTGGTTTTTAGGGTTGTGGTATTATAATTATTTAATTTTGATAATTAGGTTAAGCATTTACGTTCATACTGTTATTTCAGGATTTCGGGTAATATTTTCTTGTTCTTTCTGTATTATATGAAAAGGGGAACTAGGACGATAAATATTTTTATGAACTTCTTGTATTTACAACACAATGGTTCATCATCATGACCTTCACTCCAGCTTCAGACAGTAAATTACCTATTTAGTCAAAGCAGATAGATGATTCGTGGCCTTTCTGGGCTTCTGCAACCATCTGCGTTCGCATCTACGTATTTTGGTAGATACTACTACATACTACAAAGGTTTGATAGATACGGACTGGATCCGCCGTGTATTTCCACGTGCACTTGTGTGCGTAGCACGTAGAAAATACCAACCGTCGCCCATAAGAGGGGAGGAGTTTGGGTGACGCGGGGAACGTCGAAGTGTCCATTCGTAGTATTATTACATATTCTCTGCTTGGGCCTTACAATAAATACAGTGGGCCTTCTCAGCCGGCATCACCTTATTTCTGGTCGGACAATATATTTCTTTATTTAGGTATTATGTTACAAAAAATACGTAAAACATTCTACAAGATTCATGGTACCAGATTTGTAAATATTTTTTTGTTGTTTTTTGCCTTATCGATATTTTATTCGCTTTCCACTTCTATGGCTGCAGATATCGCGGTAGCGTAAAAATAATTAATCAACTCGAAATTTATGAGATCAGCTTTCATTTTGAATTCTGTTTGTTCCTCGTGACCTAATTTTTTTCCAGGTCGATGTATTTAAGCATTCGCAGCACTTCAAACGACCTCTCAGTAAGCTAGTAGCTGCTGTAAAAAAAACAATTATTAAGTGCTTTTGTTTTACACGCAACCCTCCATGCGTGAATCCAACTCTCACTTGGCCATTTTTTCTGTTTGAAGTGGACACAAGTGGGTATATCGTAGCGAAGCGGCTTGCTAAGGCAATGAAAAATAGAAATTAAATGAAGGCCTTCTTAGTAGTAAAAACATTAATTCCAGAGTTTGCAAATAAAAACATACAGACAGAGTTACTTTCATTTATATTTAATATCAATAGTATTAGTAGGTATGAAGCCGAACAACGGGCGTTATTGACAGGTAAATAGAACCGCTTATAATATTTGTATGTGATATAAATATTCTAAGAAGTGTCGCTTTTATAAAAATAACAACTTCTGTTTGATCTTGTTACTAAGAAATACGTAAAAATAATGTTCTTAAATAGTAAGTACCACAAGTAATAGATTGGCTTATGTATTTCAATGACAGGTATTATTTCCTAAACTCAATTTAGGGTCGTCATTGTGTCGACTCGTATGAGTCGTTTATTGTTGGCACATAACTAAAGCATGTAGTTTTGATGGACCGTAGCTACGTGAAAACTGCGGTATTAAATATTTGCACGCATTCATGCAATTCAGGCGTCAAGGTATTTTATTACGTCCGCAAAAAATTAGGGTGTCCGGCTTATGTTGGGCTTTTTTTGCGAAAAGATTTCGCAAACGAGTGAGAACCGAGCGTGGCTAAGCGCTGCTGTCGCGTGCAGTTCCGTTTTATATTTAATTTCATGGATACTAAATATATGTGCAATAAATAGTTTGTATATATAATACTATACAGTATATACAAAATAATACGCTCAATCCACATTATATCCATTATTTACCAATACACTATAGCAATGGCGTTCATAATTCGGTTTACGAGGATAATTCTGCACCAACCACAGTCATTATTACCTCTGGTTGGCAATTAGCGGACACCCCAATATGAAATTTTCCACTACTGAAATTACCACCACTAGAAAATTAACGTTCTCAAATAAAAAAACGTTGATGGTTTTTATTTGTAAGTTTGATCTACTTTCATTAAGTTCCAAGATAATTTTCATGTTGGCTCTTTGCCAGACATCTTTATTTATCTATGGACGTCGTTTTTACTGTATATTGCTATAGTTTATAGGCTTTGCTTATTATTCTGTGCAATCGTGACTGTGAATATGAATGAGGATACTTAAACATATATGAGGATATATTTTAGAAATAGCATCGTCTCATAGAAAATTCTAGCAATATAATATATTGGATTAGTTGACTGCTTAAGTCAAAATCACTACAGAACCCTTAAGTTGAGCTAAAGGGTATAAAGATATACTTTTTTGTGGAATTATATAGCTTTTTAAATAAAATACGTTTACTCTGATATTAGGTAGCCCCGCAGAGGTGCCCGGTAGTTATGCACACACAACTCATACACAAACACCCATCCCCGAAACGAATATCTGTAGTCCATGTATGGACTAACCGGATCGCCGAATTTAATAAAGCTCGTTCATACATATACCTAATAAAAAGCTGACTAAAGAGACTAAATTTTTTGGCATCTCCAAAATTGAATCACACCAAAACTCTCATAGCTCGGGCTCTGACGTGAGGACTGTAGGTCGATTTATATAAAAAAAATATAATTATAAGAATTATACATTACATTTGATATATATAAACTATCTTTTAAACCAAATAATGTTGTTAAAAATCGAATGAGTAGGTAATGCCGAAGATTAGTTTAGTATTTAAAAAGTATTTCAATCCAATCCAATATTTACAATGAAATAATAGGATGGGACGGAAAAAGGGTTCTTATTTAATCCTCCAATGAGCAGGACATGGTCTGCTAGGCCTAAAATATTACAATAAGGGTCGATAATTTATGTGGTCTCTTAATCACTTTCACAGATTAAACCAACTGAGGCTTCAGGGGTGGCAATGCATCTGCATGTTGACCTTTGGTTTTTGTCCAGATATCTACAGAATGCAGTATACGTTTCTCATTTATGGTAACTCGATACTTCTTTGACACAATACTTACTTAATAAATCTTACTGGTGGTAGAGCTTCAGTGATGGAGCTCGCGGGCGTAGGCACCACCGCATTACCTAATATACTTCCCGCTAAATGGTAGTGTTCAGCACTGTCGTGTTCCGGTCAGGTGGTAATGTATGGCCCTGAAATTTCCGTCACAGAGGCATATTACCATTGGCCTCAGGAGTGGTAACGCATCTCCATTTTGACCGTGGTCTTTGGAACTGCACGCTTGTTTGCCACTTCCATTAGATATATTTACTGGTGGTAGAGCTCCAGTGACGGAGCTCGCGGGCGTAGGCACCACCGCATTACCTAATATACTTGCCGTTAAATGGTAGTGTTCAGCACTATCGTGTTCCGGTCAGGTGGTAATGTACGGCTCTGCAATTTCCGGCACAGAGGCATAACACCTAATGCCTCAGGAGTGGCAGCGCATTTGCATTTTGACCTCTGGTCATCGTGTGGGTGTCTATAGGCTGCAGTCATCACTTAACATCAATGTGAACTGCACGCTTGTTTGCCACTTCTATAACATAAAAAAAAAAAAAAAAAAAAAAACAATATTAAAAATAATATAAATTAGCACGTGTCGTGAAAACCTAAAATCAAATCGTCGTTAAACCTATTTTATTTCACATACTTAGTAGGTATATACCACGTATAAGCCTATCATACACAGTGTATTCCTGGTTGCGGTACTAACCTATGTTAAAAGTATTCATACCTATGTATGACCTACTTAAATTCTTTTTATCATTTACAAAAAACAAAGAATTTATCAGTTTGACGAATTCATCGAATGCTTCTATCAAAGGTTAAATTTCTATTCAATAGCTGAAAATGTAATTATAACACTTGGAACTGGGTTTTGTTTCCAGTTATGTTTTGGTATTTTAGTTGAGATTAATAACAATTTGAACATTTTCATTTCAATGTAAAATGTTAGGCACAATTTGATTGGAATTCAAATTAAAATAATCAAGTATTGGTAACGATTGTCAAATACCGTTGTGTGTTTTTATAACACTCAGTAGTATACATTTAATCGAAAAACATTAAATAAGTCTCAATATTAATTTGTTAAATAAGTAGGTACCAGAGGCGGCTTTTCCTTAAGAGCGCTGGTGCAGTGCACTCCCACGAAAATTATTTACTTACATAATAATATTATACTGTAATTTTTATTTCTTTTATAAAACACTATCCTTACATTAGACTCTTTCTATTCTACAATACCTAAACAAGTCCATGAAATTATCTTTATTACGCGTACATTTTGCGTCAAGTTGTAACGAGTGGAGCGCCAGCGATCGCGCTCCTATGAAACGAAGTTTAGTACAATTCCTAGCTTTGTATTCAATGAGTGCGAAAGAAAACATTGACACAGGCCCTCCACTAAAATATGTCGAGAGCCGCCTCTGGTAGGTACCTAACGTAATTGTAAAGAGCGTGATTTACAGAGCGCACTTTGAAGGAACGTTACATTTGGTAGCAAATAAATTAAGTAATGCGGTAGTGCCGACACTGCTAACTTGCGAACTCCGCCACTGGAACTCGCCCACCAACCAGTAGCGAACTACATTGTATTCGATATATTTATGCAAGACTTTCTATAGCAATAAAAATGCTTCACCATTCACATTAACACATTTAAATGGAACTGTTACGACAGGACTTCGATATTCATACGTCTTCAGTTATCGAACTGAATGTATGCTATACAAGAGTGTATTGTGAGTGGATATTGAAATAATTTCACGCCTCTGGAAGACGGGACATTCGTTGATGGTGACGTTTTTCCGTGTGTTCCGCTTAGCCCCTTAAAGGAGTCTATATTATTTATTTTGTTGATTATTTATTAATGGGGTACCTACCTGTTGATAATTTTACTTCTTTTTTATAATAGCATAATTTAGGTCCTTAAATAAAGGAACTTAAAAAAATTAAATACGCTTAGGGGTTTAAGACATTTATTTTCTCAACAAGAACTTTACATAGTTCACTTATAGCGAGAAACTTAAAAACTAACTTATACAATATTTCTCTGCCATTCGGCTTAACAACCTCATTTGTAAATTAATTAGGCGAATCGTTATTAACATTAAACAATATTAATTTTTATCTACTATTTATCAAATATTGCCTTAATTTATTCTTGAATACGGTTATGGATGTGATATTTTTTATATCTATAGGTAATTCGTTATAAATTTGTGCTCCCTCAAACATTATATTTTTCTTCCCGTACTGTGTTCTTGGCGCAGTTCTTAACGCAAGTTTTCAATATGTGGCCTCTACGTAAGTCTACTATCTTAACTAAATACGCTTACACTCTCAGTCCCACACTAGGTATAATCCTGTGTCGTGGGTGCCGTTGTTTACGTACAACACGTACACAAACATCCATACACGGGTCTTCAGCTGGATTGGGATCATTCGGCTGGATTGATGACATAAATATATGGGAACGGTTCGGCGGTCCCAAGTGGAGTGAACCGCTATTTCCGCGAGTGAACTCCCAGCGTCAACACTTCCGCTTCCCTGTCGACTGAGGCTGATGGGAGCCAACATCGGTTTTTTACACTCTATATTATTATGTTGCACTACCTATCCTAAATCACTTCAGTTTCTGCCATTCCATAAAGAGAAAGAGTTTGTACTTGCCACGGAGCCTGAGATACAAATATAAAATGTAACAAAAGAGTAGCAAAATACGAAACACTTAAATAAACTTAAGTCTGAACAAATTAGAAAACATTTTTAAACGACTAATATGTCTCATAGGCTGTCTCAAAAAGATTTTAGAGTATAAATAAGAGTAGTAAAATGCCTGACATTTATTTTAAACTACGTTATTTTTAATGACCAACAAGCAGTTCGCGTGAATGTTAAGTGATAACTGCAGCATAAAGCGTATCTACATAAAAACTAGTTCAAAATGATCTGTTGCCAACATAGAGTAACACCAGAGGGGAATAGGCATATGCAGGCTTTCCCCTCTGTCAAAATACAAGTCCAAATGGGCCTATACGTGTCGCCTAGTAAGTCAAGGTGTGAGTTTCGTAGTAATAGACGATTTTTGTAGTGTGCGTGGGTGTCGCACGTAGTTCCCCCCGCAAAAAATGATAGACTGTTTTGCATCGGTAATAAACGCTATAGCTACTCCCCTCCAGTCCGCCGCGGCCGGTGGCCCGTGTTGCTCTATGGTTGCCAACCCTGAGACCTTAGTTGTTATGTCTCTGTGCTCTGTGATAGTTATTACGGGGCCATACATTACCATCTCACCGGAACACAATGGTGCTCAACACAAGCATTTGGCAGCAGATAGATCAGGTAATGTTATGGTGCCTACGCATGCGAGTCATAGACGTATAGGAAACATAGTGAAGGACCTAACATTTATTTATTATCACCAACATCAAATTGATTTTAATTGCTCCACTGTGCTTTGTTGCACTGCGCCAATTAAGATATTCTATATTGAACGCAGAATACAACGCCTGCTCGTTAGATCCCAGCCCAGTATGAACACATGCCCATCAAATGTCATATCAAACCTCCATATCAAGTTACCTACATACGAGAACGTAGGAACAAATAGACCGGTATATTGTGTTGCAACCACGTTGCAAGTTGCAACGGTTTGGTACAAGGGTTGTTTAGAAATGTTGGTTATTTCGGTTAAACATCCAATAGCTATTCCATGGTAAAGAAGGAAGTATAGAAAATAAAATTTATAGAAACGTGAATTTATTGATGACTAGCTGTTTCGGCAAACTTTGTATTGCCTCAGAATGGAATAATGTGTCAAAGGTTTGATATATACGGACTATTTGTATGGGAAAATATAATTGTGTTTTTTACTATTCCCCTTCAATTTCTTCATATTTTCTTACCTTTTAAACCTTCCCTGGGCTTCCAGAAATAATTCAAAACTAAAATTAACCAAATCGGTAGAGTCGTTCTCGAGTTTTAGCGAGTCTAACGAACAGCAATTGATTTTTATATCTATAGACTAGCTGACCCGGCAAATTTCGTATTGCCTCAGAATGAAATAATGTGTCATAGGTTTGATAGATACGGACCATTTGTATGGGAAAATGAAACTGTGGGTTTTATTATTTCCCTTCAATTTCTTCATATTTTCTTACCTTTTAAACCTTCCCTGGACTTCCAAAAATTAAAATTAGAAAAAAAAAACAAAATTAGCCAAATCGGTCCAGCCGTTCTCGAGTTTTAGCGAGACTAACGAACAGCAAAAGATTTTTATAAACTCGTATATAATATAGATAGATCTTCAGTACAGGGCTCAAGAGTGTAGGTACGTAATCTTGCAGGTAAATTGTAGTTTTTTTAGCTCTGTTGTTTCGAATCAGGTGGTACAGCCCCATATTTTTTGGCTCGGCGGTATAACAAGCTAAGCTTTAAGAGTTTGGTAGTGTTCAGTACTATCTCCATAGGTTTCTTGGGAAGGGTAAGGGAGCACTTTGAGAGGATTTACCGATATTCCGACGGGAACAGAAATAACAGGGCCGTACTTGATGTTTTCCGTTCCGATTGTTTCATTGATAAGAAATTGTGTTAAAATCTATTACAATGTTTATAGGTAAGTATTATTGTAAATCTTGAAAGTATAAATATTTAAATTAATAAATTACCCAAGATAGCGTATGATTTTATCATATTCTGTTATACAAAAGCCATTCATCCTCGGCATCAATCATTTATCGGTTATTGAAATATTATTCCGTGTAAATCCTCTTTCAGTGGAAATTATTATTGGACAAATTAATATTTCCAGGTGGGAACTTTAGTAATTAATCACTGATCGGATATCGGTCGAGTACTTACTCCAATTTTCTTTTGCCCTTATCTTTCTAAATTTCGTGTTTAAATATTTAACATTTAAGGTTAGTTTTACCCTTCGTTAAATCGATAGTACAGGTATAAAGTAATTAGTTGTATTTGGCCCGGGTTCGGGTCAGGGGTTATTAGAGATGACGGTGTTAAATCCTTTATCTCTGGTTCTATTGGGATTTTTCCCTTTTCTAGTAGTTTCCTAGTACCTCAGAGTCTGGTGATGTGCCCTGAGATGTCAATAGGTATACGCAACCTGTTACATGGCACAAAACTTAACCGTTAAATCGAGGGTGTTTGCATGTATGCATGCTCCTACTACTACAGGCGTGAAGTTACGTTCATTTATAAACGTAATGACGGTTTTTGACGGAAACTTTGAAAGAGGCGTATGGTGCTCTTATTTTATTTCATGTTCTTGGTGTTTTTTTTATGTTATATAAAAATAAGTCGGATTTTCCTACCTGACGCTTTAACTCCAGAACACACGAACCGATTTCCACGGTTTTGCATTCGTTGGAAAGGTCTCGGGCTCCGTGAGGTTTACAGCAAAGAACATTCAGGATAATAAAACGACATCCACGCGGGCGAAGCCGCGGGCAACAGCTAGTATTGAGTAAAGTTGTTGGCATTCTGTTTGATAAAGGTTAATTACAGTGCCCGTGTATAGTGAAAAAGAATAACAGTGCGAAAACACGACCCTTAAGGTTGCCTCCAAAACTTCATTGTAAATGTCCTGGTAAAGTAGCCATCGCTTTACTTGAATTACTGACTGCGACTCTGACTGACTGACTGATAAATTGACTGGCTGACTCTGACTTTTACGCTGCTTATTACGAATACGAAATAACGTTTTACTTGATACTGACAATATGCGTAATAGAGATACCATAATTAAAAAAAAAAACGTAATGACTTGTCCACTACTATGTTACTCCTTGCGCGAAAATAGCCATTAAGTTTAACACCAGACTTTATTCGTGTCGTAAAACTAAAACAAGAACATAATAATTAAACACCAGTATATTTAATTACTCACAGGTTAAATATAATGAGTCTACAAAGTATAAATGTATCTGCAGTGCAGTCCAAGCGGCATTCGATTTTTTGTGTTACAATGAGCTGCAGTAATTGCTTCAGTCATTTATAAAGAGCGTTTTATTGTTATTCTTGCTTGTTTCTTCGTAGTTTAGGTTTTACAGTTCACATTAATGGTAAGTGCAGCTTATAAAAATATCTGCCCTTACGGAATTCTATATACTTATCCAAGGGCGTCACTTCCCAACTATTTAGAGGGGGGCAGCTGGGCTATAGGGGAGGACAGATTGGTTCTAGAGGGGCCAGGTTGGTATCTATACTTATGGAACATATCAGTCCTTGCTTTAAATTTTAATGCCCTAGAGAGAGGTAGCTGCCCCCTCTGGCACCCCCTGACGCTCATGTAGCTATCTATAACCGAGAGATATCGTACATTAGATGACATAGAGGTGATTTTAAATTGGTGTCTTATTCCTCGACCCCCATTGTTGGAGTTATATTTTTGGTGCCATCAATTAGCGACAGATGTATTACCTAACCACCAGTGAGTGCTTCACCACGTGATCTTGTAATATCATCCAGGTGTATGCTCCGACGAGTGTCGCAAGCGAAGAAAAATTTGAAAATTTCTATAATCAGCTTGAGGCGTGTGTCAAGAACAAGTCTGAAACGAAAGACTTACATATGAAAATCAGACTTCTGACTCGTCAGTTCAAACCGAAGTCTCGGGCCATTGAAAATGCGACAGGAGACAAAGTTACAGAAATAAAGGAGATTGTTAACACCTGGAAAATCTACTGCAAGTCTCTGTTTGGTGACTCAATCGGTGACACTGTAATAACTGACGATACAGCCTCAGAGCAAGAACCAATTTCACTGAAGGACGAAGTTTGACCAGCGATCAAACACCTTAAATGAAACAGGGCTGTAGGTTTTGATGAGATCCCTGTTGAGACAATAGAAGCCATGAGAGATATTGGAGTAGATCATATCTCTGTTGTCGAATATGGGTGAGTGGGACTTGGCCGAGTGATTGATCACATTCTATATTCATACCATTACATAAAAAGGGGTCAACAAAGAAATGCGCCAACTATAGACTGATTGCTCTCATATCCCACGCCAGCAAAATCATGCTAAATATTATCAACTCGAGACTTCAATCATACTTATCTTGAGAAATCGCTCCCGAGCAAGCTGGCTTTGTAAAGGGTCGTGGTACAAAAGAACAGCTTCTTATAATACGACAAATAACGGAAAAGGCTAGAGAGTTTAACATACCCCTCTTCATATGCTTCGTGGACTTCAAAAAAGCGTTCGATACAGTCATTGGGCGTAAGCTATGGTTGGTTTTATTAAAAATGGGAGTACCACAACACGTTGTGCAACTTATGAGGCGTCTGTACGGGGATGGCTCTGCTGCTGTTCGAATTGACGGTGTGGATTTGGGTCGATTTAAGACACAAGCTGGTGTCAGGCAGGGTTGTATACTATCTCCCTTACTGTTTAATACACAGAGTACATAATGCGGATAATCCTCGAATATTGGGACAAAGGAATATCCATAGGAGGCCGGAAGATCTCAAATCTGGGATACGCAGATGCTACCACTCTCCTAGCGTCAACAAGAGAGGAAATCGAAACGCTTCTTGAACGCCTGCAGACCACAGCTTTAGATTTTGGACTGGCAATCAACCACGTTAAGACCAAAATAATGATTGTGGATCGTGCCTATAATAACCAACCGGAAGTCCAAAATATAGCATAACATATTTGGGTTTCACTATCACAAACGCCGGTTGTGAGGATGAGATTCGTCGACGTTGCGCCGTGACAAGATCCTCAGTGGAAAAACCTCACAAAGATTTGGAAAGACCGCAGAATAACAAAAAACACAAAGGTTCGATTAATGCGATGCTTGGTCTTTCCGATCTTTCTCTATGGAGCTGAGACGTGGACGCTGAGGATACAGGATCATCGCAAAATTTACGCACTGGAAATGTGGTGCTGGACGCTGGATGCCTGCTCAAAATCCCGTGGACCGCACACCGTACCAATGTCTCTATTTTGAATGAGCTGAAGATCAAGCAAAGATTATCGTCGATTGTGCAAATACGAATCCTAAAGTTCTTCGGACACAACACCCGTAACGAGGATTCCATGGAACGACTTGTAGTACAAGGGAAAGTTGAGGGCAAACGAACTCGTGGACGCCCACCGACCAGATGGACAGACCTCATAAAATCTGTGACGCACTCCAGCATCAATGACTGCTCTCACTCTGCCAGACATCGAGCTACATGGCGACGCATCGCGATCACAACGGAGACAGATAAAGTGACCGATACATGACCACGACCACTCTGTCAAGAGTGCACGACTAAGAAGAAGTATTACCTAAAGCTGTGCTATCTACGCCACCGACCTTAACCATGGGATTTTTATTGCTACATGTAAAATGTTTTTTTATTCGTTACTTTTATTGTGAGGTAAAACGAGATCCAAGTTCTATTTCAAACCCTGCGTAGAAACAACTTAATTATATTCTCTTAACAAATTCGTTATTAATTATCAGTTTCATAACGATGAAAATGTTCTTTAAGATAATTAAGGAAAATATTTTACTAATACCTCGACTATTAAATGTTTAGATACATAAAATATTTAGAAAGTCTTTTGCTAATTTATTTTACGAGAGTTAGTTCTATGATTTAAACCCGTTCTCAGTCATTATTGAATTTTATCCATTTGAATTCATTTTGTATGCCGAGCGTTTATTTTGCTGTTCATATATTTGTATTTTTTTTAGGCAGTCAATTAGCAGAAAACGATACCCTCATAGGTTTGCCATGTCTGTCTGTCTGTCTGTCCATATTGTCATAGACACTTTATTCCGGAACTATTAAGACCACATAATTTATACTTGGTAAGTAGGTAGATATCCTATGAACGGGCTTATGATTTTTATAAAAAAAATCATAGAAATTATGGGGGCACCCCAGGAGCTGAAACCTAAAAATATATTAAACCTAGTGTGGAGTCTACAGCGCTGGTATTCTGATGAGACTGTTAGTGACATTGCGAACTACAAATCGCCCAATTTATCAGATATTCTATGAGAAAATTGATCCAGTCTACAGAGGTCACATTGCTTAGCTACACCTCGATTCATACTTCATGTTTCATAAATAAAATTAAGTAAATAATTAATTTCCTACTATGTTATATATACTCTCTGAAGTAAAATAAAATAAGAGATGTCACAGGATGTGCACTCTTAAATATTCATGGACAGTTCATCAGATCTCATCAAGGCCGTGAGGCTCATTGCAGATGACAGTGAAAAAAATAAATTTTGGAATATAATAAATTTTAACGATGTAGGACGTGTAAGCTCATACATTCATACGAGCTTTATCGCCGCACATGGTAGAGGCTCTTCTAAGAGTACCTTACTATTATCATTGATTCAATTTACACGTTTTGTTGTCTACGTATTGTAAAATGTCGGCAGCCTCAAGATAAGTTGGTTGTCTATCTTTTGAGGATGACAGTTTGCACAAGTGGGGTATTATTTATGGATACCAAATGTACATCGACAGAAGCGTGAGGGTTATTACTTGTAGTTTATGGTTGCGTCACATGCCCGCACGACCTACACACCCGTCACGTACCAAAATGTGCCTCAAACAAATTGAACACACATGATCTATACCGTTTGTGCTTTGATAAATTACGTTGTCCTTTGGGAAATGTTTGCAATTTTGTATTGGAATATTTTTCCGTACTGTCTTTCTTTGACTTTGCATATTGTTTTTTGCATTTGTTTTTTGTATGAATGTCTTTACATTGCTTTTTTCGATTAGGGGATTTTTGAGCTGCCTCAGTAGCTTAGGTAGCAGGCCACTAATACTACGCTGGGGTCCTGGGTTCGATTTCCAGGTCGGGGCTAACAGAGATAATGGTGTAAAATCTTTTATTCCTTGTTCTATTGGGATTCTTCCATTTTATGGAAGTTTCTCAGTACCTCGAAATTTGATAATGTGCCCGGAGATGTCAATAGGCTCGCTATTGTTACATGGGCCAAAACGTAACCGGCGAATCGTGGGTGTTCGTATGTACCTATGTTTGAATGCATACATTTACCTACCTCTGCCTACCCCCGTGAGGATTGCAGGCGTGAAGTTACGTTACTCTACGTTTAATCTAAAACGTGTCTTATAATCTTCGTTCGTGTCATATATGTGTACCAATTTTGTACCATTTTGTGCCAGGTATCTAGATATACCTAGCATACTATCCAAAGGTAATTTAGTGGATGATATTATAATACCTAGATGAACGAGTCCGTATTTTAGTGCGTTTCAAATATCTCCATCGTTGATATCGAGGTTAACAGATATAAGGTCCGGTCATGATCAAGGGGAAACTGATATTCCCCTCCCACCACAAAACTTATTATAACCGTCTAATATTATAAATTAAAATATTCACATTCATCTTTAGCAGTTGCACATCTATTTAAAAGCCATTATCACTGCGAAACTCTTCCATCTGCAATCTTGTATTTAAAGACCATTGAGCTTACGTACTATAGCTATTCAAAGGTCACTAAGAGGGTAATATTATAATACCGGAACGAGTCCGCATTCTAGTGTCTCACGAACATCTCCATCGTGACTTCGTGACTTATATTAGAAAATTCCACATGGAATTTGTACGTCTGAATATACCTTTTATTGAAATATCCACGCAAAAATTGCTGAGATGAGACAACAACTGAATCTAAAATGAAACAATACGAATAAGACCTTCTTAATTATTGTTCATCTTCATTCATTCCGGTGATGCCATGTGTTAGCACTCCAAAGTAATTCTGGTGATTTTTTTTGTGCGTTTGGATATAGATTCTGATATAGGTGTAGATTTACAATGAAGCTAACATTACTAAGTAGGTATATTTTGAGAAATGAAGCCGCGTTTATTTATTGAGGGTGGCAAACAAGCATGCAGTTCACATTGAAGTTATGTGATGACTGCAGCCTATAGACAGCACTAAGACCAGAGGTCAAAATGCAGATGCGTTGCCACCCTAAAACCTTAGTTGTTTTATTCTCGGTGATAGTTATTACGGGGCCATACATTACCATCTAACCGGAACACGATAGTGCTTAACACTACCAATTGCCGGCAGATAGATGCGGTAGTGCCTACGCCCTCGAGCTCCTACACTGGAACTCTACCACCAGTAAAAACCGCGTCTGTAAATACTTGTAAATAGGGCATACCTATTTAGGTACTAGTATTTACAGATGCTTTCTGGTTGCAATACGTCATTAAACGGGTTAGTAGACATAAAATACTCCAGCTTCAACACTTAATAAACTATATTAACTGTGGCAAATTCAGTAACCGCCATATTTCTGTACAGTACGTTACGGCGGCTGTATGTCACGGTGATAAATGTGGGCAATAAAGTGATAGACTGGTTATGTATGCGCGACACCGCTCGTGAAACATTGATTGAACGATAAAATCCTTTGATACATTGTTTTCTGAACGTTAATATTTGGTGTTGCTGCAAAGTACAGTTAACTAAAACACAGTTGTAGTATCGTACAGTTAACTGGTGGAAGAGCTCCAGTGACGGAGCTCGCGGGCGTAGGCACCACCGCATTACCTAATATACTTGCCGCTAAATGGTAGTGTCAAGCACTATCGTGTTCCGGTCAGGTAATGTACAGCCCTGTAATTTACGGCACAGAGGCATGACACCTTAGGCCTCAGGAGTTGTAACGCATCTGCATTTTGACCTTGGTCTTTGTGTGGGTGTCTAAAGGCTGCAGTCATCACTTAACATATGTGAACTTTTTCACTGCTAGACCAAAGCCTTCCCATAAGGGGGGAAATACCATAATCGCCACGCTTGGCAAGCGGATTGGCTATCGCAGTGGCGGTAATTTTATCGCAGGACGCTGCTGCCCATCACGCGTTTTTGCATTTACTACAACCATTGGAATGGTTTGACCGCCATTGTTCGGTTAACTGACTTCACTTGTTAAAGAATTCTTTTCTAGAAGAAAAAAAAAATCTTCGGCTAGTGGGCGGTGGGGTCGTTACGTCCCGACGCCAGCTAATTTATTTACATATGACAATTTACTAAAAGTTAGAAACCACAGTTAATTCAGTACCTAGTAGTACTTAGTCTTTGTTATCAACTTGTAAAGGGGAAATGAGACATTCTACTGATATACTTTTTACATTAGTATATTATATTTAGTTTTATCTTAGTGATATTCTTGACAATACATATAATTTTTTTTTCTTGTTTGACATGTATATCTATTGTTTTTCATTTGACATGTATATAATTCACTACAATTTTTTTTTTGTTTTTGACGTATCATAAGAGTTGCCTGTACCTGCCTAAATGAAAACATGAGTTTCTGATATGTTATTAAAAAGAATATTTTATGAAACGGATATACTTACATATTTATTTACTTTGGAAGTCATAATATTTTTGACATTCTAAAAATATGTGATGAATAAGCAAACTTATGAATATAAAAGTTTGTAATTTGTCGATTATAAATAATAAGCTGGCATTTTGAATTAAGATTTACAACATTAAAGGATTTCATGGAATAATTTCCTTCATTGTGATAAATGTAAAGATGGCATGGGAAGTGTATAAGAACTGGAATATTTGGTGGTCCACGCTCTCTGCCTACCGTGTTACTTTAGCGATATGGTGAGAAAATAAATTCCTTCATTAATTTTTAATATGAGTTTTTAACTATCCATTTATGAATAAGACTTACCCCCGTTATTCATAAACGTACATTAGATACGTTTTAGCTATCGAATGCATTGTCTTTGTCAGTTGCATTGTCAAATGTGCAGGATAGAAAAAGACAGAAGAGATTACAAACACTAGCTAAAATACGTTTATGAAAAAGGGGGTTAGTATAAAAATACAGAACACGCTCAAAAATTGAGGAAACAATGAACCAAGTGATTTTGTCGTTTATTCCACGTTTCACACATTGATATACCGCATACACAACCAGTCTATCGCTTTATTGTCCGCATTCATCACTGTGACGTACCTACTACCGCTTTAGGGCACTTTGTGCAGAAAGGTGGTTCAAGAAATAAGGCATCATCTATACAAATAAATAAAATTGGAGTGCCTGTATGCTTAGCAACTTGTATTGATAATATATTTTGTGATCTTAAATATTTAGATTAAATATTATTAACTGTATGCCTTCGGATCATAGCGGGCTAATAATGACTTTTGCCACGGTTAATAGTAAAAATATAACACAAAAAACATACAGACAAATAACTTCTGCTAAATTAAACCATTTTAATGACATGTTAAATAGAGAGTTATATTCTCAAAAGTTTGATTCAAATAGTGCAAATAATTGTTATGAGCAAATTTTTAAGGTACTTGATACACAATTTAATAAAACATTTAAAATTAATACTAAATCTACCAAATATAAATTCAGTTTCTGTGATTGGGCTACAACTGGCATTCGTAGAAGTAGGGAGAGATTATTCGAATTATATGGCCTTAAAAATTGTATGCAAAATAATGACTTTTGCCGCGGTTAATAGTAAAAATATAACACAAAAAACATACAGACAAATAACTTCTGCTAAATTAAACCATTTTAATGACATGTTAATTAAAGAGTTATATTCCCAAAAGTTTGATTCAAATAGTGCAAATAATTGTTATGAGCAAATTTTTAAGGTACTTGATACACAATTTAATAAAAGATTTAAAATTAAAACTAAATCTACCAAATATAAATTCAGTTTCTGTGATTGGGCTACAACTGGCATTCGTAGAAGTAGGGAGAGATTATTCGAATTATGCCGCGGACTTGGACACCGTTCTACGATGTGCTGCACCGTTTGATCTTCAAGGTCGCAGTCACATAATGGAGAATCCCTCCAACCCCATTTATGCTTTATAAAATTGCATCTACCGTGCCCCGTCCGGATTCTGTTGAGGCGGCACCAGTCTCTCCTTCGGAGAGAGAATCCTTTCGGTTTGTTTGTAGGGTCTCGGAAGGTGACACGATGCCCCGCAGTTGCTCTCAACCACTCGTTGTTCCAAGACTGCTCCAGGTTAAAACTCTCAGCTAGTAGCTTTTTTGCGGTTATGCTTGTTGGACGACGGGACTTGAGCCTCTGAGGTGGTGGTGTATTAAACTCTAGATGGCCTGGTAGTTCCGAGTGGATGGCTATCTTTTCGCCTCTCTGAGTAATGCCCGTTTTCTCCGCAGGTGGGGTGGAGCAATATGGCTCAATACAGGTAGCCAGTGAGTTGGTGTAGATTTTAACACACCGGAAACACACCTCATCGCATCTGATTAGATGCTAGGCTATAGAGTGTGAGATCCGGTATCATCTAGCCTGTAACAAGATCATAATGATCTTACATAAATTAATTTTACGTCCGGCAGGAGGTGACTCGCTTCTCTTAGATGCTTCCCCCTTGAACAGCCATCCTGGTGGTCAGCGAGCGGCAATACTGGGGTAAGAGAAAGGGGACGTTGAAGATGCTGCACGGGTTTCACCATCGCGAGCGAAAGCTTGAAGCGGATTTTCCTGTTATTACCCCGTTAGACACCTCCATTCACGAGTATATAACTCTTAAATGAATTAAGCTAGATATAATAATTAAAATTGATATTATAGCTGGTAAAAAGAAAATGAACATACATAGACGTACAGCACTCAAAACCATTTAGAAAACAACGAACCGAATAGATTTAACTTTATATCCATGTTTTACGAACTAATCTTCACCATACACAACCAGCTTGTCACTTTAGTTGACTTTAGTCTACGCATTCATCACTGTGACGTACAAAAGCCATAACGTGTTGTACGGAAATGTTGTGGTTACTGAACTTGGCAGAGTTAATAAACTAAGTTTTCATAAGTGTTAAGTCATATGATCCGTTTTATGAAGTTCGAGCTGATTTGTGAAACGAACTTACAAACTTATAAATTAAATTCACAATTCGTTTTTGTTTCTCAACTTGCTCCACACTAATATCTATTAGTCTAGCTAACTGCCTCGGTAGCGTAGTGGTTGCAGGCTACTAATGGCAGTAGTGCCCTGCAACCACTATCGATTACGCTGGGTTCGATTTCCGGATCGGGGGACTATCAGAGTTTTAAATCTTATGTCTCTGATATAATTGAGATTTTTCAATTTTCTGGAAGTTTCCCAGTACCTCGGAGTTTGGTAATGTGCCCGGAGATGGCAATAGGCTCGCCGCCTGTTACATGGGCTAAAACCTAACCGGCGAATCGTGTGTGTTTGTATTTATGCTTGAATGCATGCATTTACCTCTGCCTATCCCTTCGGAGATTACAGGCGTGAAGTAACGTTTTTATTTGTGTCAAGCCTAAAGAATACGTGGAAAAAATTACAGAAATCGCGGACACAATGTCAGTGTTCAATAAAGAAGGAACGATGAACATCGCTTTTTCTTGAATGTCTATTATAAGTACACAAATGTTTCATATCAACTAAAAGTTTCCAGCGAATTCATAAGAAATTGACAGATAAACAAAAGGCAAAGAAAATATATGCTTCGAACACTTTCCCAACTCTGTCTATAAATTCAAATGTGAGATGGCAAGGAGGCAAAACGTAACCAACAGTCAAAGAGATTTTATCTTCTGAGTTGAAATATTCCTACAACACAATATTTTATTTTGATATATTTTTGTTACCATTTGTAATTATGTATCTTAATGCCAAGTTCTTTGCGGGGTAGACACAGCGTGTAAAGTGACAAATATTTCTGCCCTCATAAACTTTTTTATGTGTAAAGACAGGAATATCTGTTTCTTTAACGTTATTTAGGTACTCTCTTTAAACATACATGTACCGTTTTTGCATGTCGTCAAAAATAACGCAAAACTGTATAACTTCCAATTAATATTATTATTTCTTATCAATTTCTAATGTTTATCTAAGTGAACGAGAAAGAAAGAAAGAAAAACGATTATTGACCAAACTATTTTGTATTGTTACGAAGGCCAAGTATTTGCTCGGGATTTTTTAAAATTGTGTTTAAAATAATACCTACATCCCTATTATTACCTGTTTCCCTACTTTTCCCTACTAATATTATAAATGCGAAAGTAACTCTGTCTGTCTGTAACCTTTTCAAATTCAAACGACTGAACCGATTTTAATGAAATTTGGTACAGAGATAGAGTTGACTTTGACAAAGAACATAGGCTACTTTATAAACGACATCCACGCGGGCGAAGCAGTGGGCAACAGCTCGTAATCTATAAACCAATCGATAAAAAGTTGATTTTACATGTCTTTCAAACTTCATTATGTGTGTATTTGAATATCTGTTTGCCGACACCACATTAAATCTCAGAACTATTTCAATTTATATGATCATAAAATTTGTACACGATTGTGGCGACTGTAATGAGATAATATGTAACTTTATAATAGATGCTATTCGTAGTTTCGTTACAAATATTAGCAAACCATACGGTAGGAATATGAACTGTATGTAGAGCGAATGAAGATTTTAATCGTATGGCAAAAATGTATATGAACATTTTAACTCATAACTTTCTGGTGAAATTTGGATGGAAGTGGAGCCTGTTAATTAAATGAGTCTAAAGTTAATTAATTTTCTTTGACAAATATTGCGATATCGGGTTAAATATAAATAGCGGGCGATGATTAAAAAATATCTAATAATTAAAGCGCCAGATTCAATATCGAAATGTCAATGGTTGTACGTTACCACTGCCTTAATTACCACTTCAACATTACTCTGCTCTTACCTTCAACTATAATCTATAATATAAAAATAAGTCGGGTTTTCCTTCCTGACGCTATAACTCCAGAACGCACGAATCGATTTCCACGGTTTTGCATTCGTTGGAAAGGTCTCGGGCTCCGTGAGGTTTATAGCAAAGAAAATTCAGGATTATAAAACGTCATCCACGCGGGCGAAGCCGCGGGCAACAGCTAGTTTATTATATTTTAAAGACCTCGCAAAATTAACCGAATATTATTACAACGAATCTATTTTGTTATTTCACAGCTAGGTATATAACGTAAAGGTGAATAAAGAGGTAACTATGTAGATGTAACAGTTGCGTTCTTTATTAAAGGAGACGGCGAACACCCATACTAGGTCCGGCCCACCTGAAAGGTTGGCGGACCAGAATAGTAATATTGTTAAAATACTCTTAAAATTATACCATTTACAAAGAATAAACAGAAGAAACTATAATCGACGGGAATCCAAAGATATTTGAGGTTATGTTGTTAAGTATGTAATAGGTATAAAACTCATGTAGGTACAATACCTATGTATGTTCCAAGAAGCTTGAACAGTGGTCCCACTTTTTCTTTAAACAAAAGCTAGGTCGTAGATATAATACAAAAACACTAAAAAGTAACTAAAATGCTATCAGTATTTACGGAGCACAAGAACAGAAACGAATAACAAAAACAAAAATCATAGCTGTCAAAAACTAGGGATCCAATTTCGAATCAATTTGTTATAATAGGTGTATGCTTTACAGGTAAAGTTCGATTTTTATCGATTCTTGTAAAACTTATTTCTTTAAAAAATGGACGTGAAGTTACCAAAAATGAATCTAAACTAAACTATTTAACGTCATAACTATGATATGTGTATTTACGATTAAAGGTCCAACAGGCAGGATTTTTCAAAGATTTCAAGTATTGCTCTGAATGGATTCCAGAGTATTTACGATTCAAATTGATTTATTATGTAATATTTTTTTTTGTCAACTGGCATCCCTATTAAATATGGCAGTAGGACATTTTTTATCGTTGAACTTCTTTTTTTTTGTTATATTTTATAACCCATCGGTTTCGGATCTCCCGCAATCATATGTTTAATGAAAAAGAAAGATATTTATTTTAATATAGCTTTCATTCCTGTCCGCGGTATGTTCGTGGGCCGAATTTCTCCAATCTCCTTTAAATGACCAAACTTCGAGGGTGTCACTAATAATTTGTCGATAAATGGTCTAACCAAATTACTAATCTCCTGGGAATTTTTAAAAAAAAATTTTACTGACTTTGATTTAATAATTATGTCAGTTTCGTTGCTTGTCCTATGCTTTTTCACAATTAAAGAGAGTTAACACTTTTACTATCCTTTATTGCCTAGATTCACGCTCGACTTCTATCCATACTGAATCGAAGAAGTTGATAAAGTCCTTAGTAAAATAAATATATTTAAGGTGAGTAGGCATAATATTTTTTTGCCTCATCTAAGTAACTTGTCACTATTCAGAGTACCTATATATTCAGTTTATTAATTTATTTCATATAATTAGGCTCCTGGAGAGCACTTTTACATCGTCCTTTTTTTTAAACTAACCTAGAGTGAATAACCATTAATAATAATCAAAAATACATAATAAATTAAATAGACACTGAACAATTTTGTATAATATGGAAAGCATCAATTATTTACAAATTCCTCCTTTTCCCCATTTCAAAAGAAACTGAGAAAGAATGAATTTGGTCGTCATAATAAAGGTTATTCACTTGGCAGAATTCCAAGGGCAGTCAATACTGAGAAGAACTCCGTACAATATCGTTACGTATCTTAAACTAATTAATATTAAGCACCTCAAGGATTTGTGTCTCAACTCCATTCCTCCAGTGAATACGAACTAAGAGTAAAAATTATCTCAACATTCTAAAGGCCCCTCTCAAAACTCGCAATACCCGTCACATCGTGATCAAGCATCCGCAAAATTAGTGCAAACAGGCCACTTAGCTCATAAATCAAAACCCTAATACAGGACACACGAAGTGTGAGGCTTGACGCCGCGTGTCATGGCCAGATTTATCAGTTCTGTATTAAATTGGAGGCAATTTACGTCCCATTAATGACGGGGACGCACGATGGGGTAAAGGCGTTACAGCCGTACGTAACACACCGGCTTTGATATGGTGCGGACAGTGGATTCTGTACACTCCGAACCAAATCTGGACGGACGGAGCAGACCGCATCGGGCTTGATTAATAATAATAATGTCCGCGGGACTCCTCTAGGTACACACGTCAAGATTTGGTTCGGAGCGTACAGAATCCGCTGTCCGCTCCGTACCAAATCCGGACGTGTGTAGAGAAGTCCCGCGGACACAATTATTATTAATCAAGCCCGATGCGGTCCGCTCGCGCGACTTTGGTCAGCGAATTCGCTCCTTTCGCTTTCCGCTCTCGCTACACACGACCGTATTCGGCCCGGTGGATTCGGTACGCCGGACTGAATCTGGTCGTGTGTTACGGACTATTACGGATGCTTGTCTTCGCCTCCGATGATGTTAATGAGGTTGATATACTTTTTGAATATATGTATTCGATTACACTGGCGCACTTTCCAATTCTAAAAGAGATAAAGACAATACGCCTGACAAATGCACTTTGATTTGTATTCACAAACTATTTTCATGTTACAGGATAAAATACCCAGCAAGAAATATTGCTCATCGTGGCATATTCTCCTCTCCTCGCACAATACAGTGTGCGTCATTAGAGGAGAATATGCCACGATGGGAGTCTTTGGGGAAAGCTTTGTCCAGCAGTAAACGTGTTTCGGCTGGAGTGATGATGACTATCAGCGAATCTGTACCTACTGATCCAGAATGGCGCGGTCGATTGAAGAGGAGCTGGACATCATGGTCGCCAAGAAAGTCTATTGGAGCGACTCCAGCACAGTCCTAGCATGGATCAAATCAGACCCTAGGACCTTCAAGCCGTTCGTAGCACATCGTTTGGCGGAAATCGAAGACACAACGAAACCTCAAGAATGGCGCTGGGTACCTACGGCTCAGAACCCAGCTGACGACGCGACGAGAAACGTACCCAGAGACTTCGGGAGCGACCATAGATGGTTCCACGGACCTGCGTTCCTGGCACTAGAAGAGGAGGATTGGCCGAAGCCGCGCACCATCAAGACAGAACCCACCGGCGAAGAAAAGGAGAAGCCGATTGTGGGAACCACGAAGACCGTCGACAAACACCCGACACCGGACCCAGTCAGGTTCTCCTCCTGGACCCAGTTGGTGAGGACAACTGCAAGAGTGCTTCAGTTCGTCGACCTGTGCCGAAAGAAGAAGCTGCCAGTGAACGTGTCCCGCAAGTCTGAGCGTCAAGATCCTACCTGGAAAAGCAACAAGAAAAAAGCCAAGGTAGCCATGAAGCCCGTGAACAAGAAGACCCAAGAAAGAAGATTGATTCCCCTTGAACCCGACCAAATGAAGACTGCTGAGAAGATTTTATTACGAAGAAGCCAAAAAGAGAGCTTCCATGAAGAAGTACGCTGCGTCGAGAAGATGAAACCATTCGAGAGGAACAGCAAACTTAAGAAACTGGATGTCGTCATAGAAGATGGATTGCTACGACTCCGAGGAAGAATCGACGCAGCGAGACATGTCCGGCAAGACAAGAGACCTGTGGTGCTAGACAGCAAGCACTACATCACCAGATTGCTCATCGCACACTACCACGAAGAGTTCAACCATGGCAACCACGCGACGGTGATCAACGAGTTGAGGCAGCGCTACTGGATCCTGGGGCTACGATCTGCAGTGAGATCGACGGTTCATCGATGTCAGTGGTGCAAAGTATACCGCGGCACGCCACAGCTTCAGCCGATGGGGAATCTCCCGCTGGAGCGACTACGACATGGAGAACCACCATTCACATGCACCGCCGTAGACTACTTCGGGCCTATGATCGTCACGGTAGGCCGACGTCATGAGAAGAGATGGGGCGCCCTGTTCACGTGCCTCACAACTAGAGCCGTTCACGTCGAGCTAGCAGCGTCTCTGTCAACGGACTCCATGATTCTGGCGCTGCGACGGATGACTGCGAGACGGGGAATGCCAAGGACAATCTTCAGCGACAACGGTACGAACTTCGTGGGGGCCAACAAAGAACTTCAAGAAGCCTTCGCCAGCCTCAACAAAGATGACCTCATCACCGCTGCAGAACGTATGAGCATCAAGTGGAAGTTCATACCACCTGGAGCTCCGAACATGGGGGGAGCATGGGAACGCCTGGTCCGGTCCATCAAAACGGCCCTGGCGGTGACCCTCAAGGAAAGACACCCCAGAGAAGAGGTTCTACATACACTGCTGCTAGAGGCGGAGCATCTGGTGAACTCGAGACCGCTTATAGAAGCCGATGAAGACACTGAAGAAGGTGCCCTCACTCCCAACCACTTCCTAATTGGGAGATCCTGCGGCACCCGACTGGGAACTTTCACCGACGACGACCTCACCGACCGGCGTGCATGGAGAGTAGCTCAGCGACTGACCGACCACTTCTGGAGCAGATGGGTGAAAGAGTACCTTCCAACTCTGATCCCGAGAAGAATCGACGCGAGGGCTGCTACGAGAGACCTGCAGTGTGGAGACACAGTCCTCATAGTGGACTCCACGCTGCCACGAGGAACCTGGCCGAGAGGCGAGGTGGTCCGAACCTACCCAGGACCCGACGGGCGCACTCGAGTACTAGAAGTGCGCACTACCGGGGGCGTGCTGAAGCGCCCCAGCTCCAAGCTGGTGCTACTGGTGCCAGCGCAGCGCGACAAGGAGCGGACAACCGTCGAGATCGACGGCAGAGCATCGACCAGCGAGCCAGACTGCGGGGAGGCAGCCATCGCACCGAGTCGAGAGCACCGAGTCGCCGGGCCAGGAGTTGGTGCTTCGCACGAGGGGGAGGATGTCGGCGACGACCACGGACAAAGGTGATCAATGAATGTGTTTGTGTGACAAAGACCAAAAGTGTAAGTGTACGTCAAAGTAGTCTTCGCGTAACGTTTGTAGAAAGTAAATAACGTGTATAGATGTATAGCTATGTATAGACGTTCTCCTCGTACGATAGTTTTGGATACGATTTTAATTCTTTGCCTTATATCAACTTTAAATAATGTTAGTCATGTGAGAATTTATTATAGGAAGTCATTTTATATAATTAAACCTCTATAATGTAAAGGATATAGGCAGGAAACGTAATTTTCTTATTATTTTATGTTTTATCATTTTCTTATTTTACGAATGTTTTAGGTTCCTTTTTTAGATGTCACGTTTATTTGTGTATTGTTTTCGGATAGAGTAATGTTTGTTCTTTGTTTTTATGTACTTTTTATAATGATTAGTCATAGCATATAAAAGTTATTAAGAAATGTTTAAAGAAATACGCGGAAAATTGTTACATTTTTTATATTTACTTACGAATAACTTTTTAGTCTTTTTTTGAATGTTAATAAAACTTATGTACGATAATAGAGAAAACTGTAAGGATTGTAAATATGTATAACACATGTATGTAACTATAAGAATTTTAAAAATAAAGAAAGAAAACCAGGTCAGCCATAACAAAAAATAAGCACAAATTCGGGCAAAATACGACCGAAAAATGAGGCTCTCTTTACGGTATTGTTCGAATAATGGGGCTCAGGGCAAATTCGAAAGTATGACATGGTCTCCAGCAAGTGAAAACAAGTGAAAACAAGTGAAGTAACAAGAAGAAAAAGTGAACCTGGAAGACTGGAAGACTGGAAGACCCCAGTGATTCTACGATAGAATTAGGTCGTCGGGGTAGGGTTACCAAGGCTTGGCTGGCCTGCTTTTCGGTCATATCACATGTAACCGATTGTTTCTTTACTGAAACACCCCTTCCCCGCACCTCCACCCCTCTCACTGGCGGCGCAGATCCAGATCGGCGTATACTGCCATCGGTGTCAACACTACGAGCGGGCATCCGGCGCCGGACGGACAATAGGTCCGCCCGTACATTCAAACGCCCGCACATTACGGTCGTGGTGGTTCGCAGGTGCAGTACGTACATCGCTGCATCATAGCTCACTAGAAGAGCGCCCCACGACAATACCGAAGAACTGAATTTCAAAGATTTATTTAAGTTTGAAGTCAGTCATATCTATGGCGGCAACAAATTTCATTGTTAGGCTAGTTATACAATGTGTAACAGGATTGAATGTACAACTCGAAACTAGTTAGTTCAGAATCGATAACCGAATCGATTTCAGGCATTTTTGATATAGGTAATATTTTGTCCCAAAGTTAATTACAAATAAGGAAATTATGGTCACCCATTTGGTGAACAGTGAATACAAACGAAAATGAGACTAACGTCTATCCAAAATAAAATGCTAGTCTCAACAAGCTTATTAGAACTCGTTGACACGTGCTTTTTATCATTTTAATAATAACTAAAAAAATAAAATAGTGGAAATTAAAAAATAATCTCGTTTCGTGTTTTATATGTAACCGTACGTAGAGGTAGGGTAAGTATGCATAGGGTGTGCAAACTGTACGTACAAATTGAGGACATCTTATTTCTTAAATAAAAAATATTAAATACTTAAACATGTAATTTTAGTTCATGTATCATGATTATAAGTCGATTTTCTAATCGAGGTGTTAGATAGTGTGCATTATTCCCGTTACATATTATATATTACTGCCTACTATGTTATTTACAAAATTCGGATCAGTTCTAGTGGGTTAGGATCCCACTGCAGAATCATTTCGTTTATCTAGATATGCTGCAAACCTAATTTTTACGCATATTTAAAATAAAGAGTTTCTAGAGAATATACAGGTTGTCCCAGAAATCAACGATAAACCGAAAACGGGTGATAGGCCAAGTGAAACAAAAATATTTGTCATGTATGTATGATTTTAAGAATATAGGAAAAACTCCTCAAACTACCCCGACTTTTAAATGTCTGGAACATTAAAGAATTAATATATTTTGAGATGCTATTTCTTAAAATGTAACATGTTGTGTGTTAAATGTTGTACAATAAACGGTGTAATAAAACACAGATTAACAGCATATTACATCTCGAAACTAGCGCTACCGTCATGTGCTCGTATATTGGACATAAGGAGTCGGTAGATGTTATTTATAATAGCTAGATAAATGCAGAAGAAAATCTTATCAAAATGAGATCTTAGCAAAATAAGAATAACTTTATAAGTAAAAAAAAAACGGAGAGAAAAAGAGGTTAATTTTTTCTTTCCGTTTTTCTTTAATTTCTAAAGTACACTCGCATGTATTATTGAGAAAAATAATATTATAATTAAGAATAACTTGCCAATAATAAAAACAAAAATAATGAGGCAAATAGAGCGATTGATCAGCATATCTGCGTAACTTACGCAGATATGCTGATCAACTGCTCTAGAAGAAGCACAGTGTAGAAATATTTAAAAATAAGATATTTTAAATACTGAATGGTACCGAAGTCCTCAGAAGGACAAGGAGTTCGATAGCTTAGTGGTATAGCGGCTGGACTGGTTATCCTGAGGTCGCAGATTCGATTCCTGCCTGAAGTCAAAATTTCCTCTCCATTTTTTCTTTAATTTCTAAATACAGCATGAGTTATTGCGAAAAATAAAAATATTACTAAAGGAAAATATTAATTGCTGAAGAGTTCTATTTTTTAAAATGTCACTCCATTTCCATTCTGTTACACTATACAGCTACAAAATGATTTGGTTCTCATTATAAAATACAAAATCTACTAAGCTGTTACTTCCATGTGTCATTTCACGGGCTATCCTGTTGCTGTAATATGAAAGAAACTCGCAATAGTATAAAACCACCTCATTTAAAATAAATGTAGTTTTTAAATAAGGATTTCACACGATCAAGTTTAATTAAGCAACCGTGGAACGTAACTTTGATTTCATTAACTGGAAACCACTCGAGGTTTACAAAGTTGTAATATTTTCCTATCAGAAGTCTATTAAAAACTCGTAGGCATAATAGGTAACTTTGATATAATTTTCCTTAGTAATATTTACCCTTTGTTTTATTGGGAAGACACGGTTATGACGGGATAATTAAGTTATCTATCTAAAGTGTTATTTAGTGGAAGTACTTACCCTACTTCTACTTACGACGTAGGCAATGCGGCAGTAGCTAGCAATCCCGCAGAATCTAATTTACTTTTTGGCTTTTACGCGCAGGCGAAGTAAACCAGAACGATATAACAAAATCAGATCTTTGCTATACATTTCCTAATTGGAGCTCCCCTTGTGCTCGATTTGTTAGGAATGTCTCAGGGCTAGATTCACAGACCGCATTCAAGCTGCACTTGGAGTGCAAGTTAAACTTTACACACGCGGGTTTTGTTTCACATAGGTGGTCCAGTAGTGTTTCACATAACTACCACAATATTTTTTCATGTTATGAAAGTGGCAAACAAGCATGCAGTTCACATTGATTTTGATGACTGCAGTCTATAGACACTTACACAAAGACCAGAGGTCAAAATGCAGATGCGTTACCACTTCTGAGGCCTAAAGTGTTATGCCTCTGTGGCGGAAATTACAGGGCCTTACATTACCACCTGACCGGAACACGATAGTGCTGAACACTACCATTTAGCGGCAACTATATTAGTTAATGCGGTGGTGCCGACGCCCACGAGCTCCGTCACTAGAGCTATACCACCAGTAAATAATCTGGTGATAGCCAACACTCGGTTCATGTGCTCGATCCCCGGGACTGGGGCTGAGCAAGATAAACGTGTGATGACCCCTTATCTCTGGTGCTCTTGAAATATTTTCATCGTCCGGAAGATGCCCGTTGCCACTTTCGAAGTTTGAAGAAGAAATGAGTTTTATGGCAATGTCAATAAGCTCACTTAAGTACATGGTACAAAACCGTCGAATCGTGAGTGTTTGCATGTAGATATGCTTTACTCCTTCGGGCAATACATGCGTGAAATTACGTTTTCACACACGTGTTTAACTTTAACGAGTAAAGGTATGTTTACCAAAGTAAGATTTTAACTGTAAACAAAAATAAATATTGCAATTCGATCTTACGTTCGCAGTAAAGTCGTAGTGGTAGAGTTGGTATGCTCTGTGAATTTTGCCCTTCGGATCAACGGTAATCAAAAAAGGCCGCAAGGGTTTTGTAACTGGTCGTTATTTTTCGTTAATGTGCCAATTATTTTTACAATTAACTTTTGGGTATTAATTTAATTTGAAGCCGATATAAATGGTAGTAAAATTAGTCCACTTCCCACATTTTCGCTATGCAACACTGCGGTTGAAATTTTTTTGCAATTAGCAGTGGTACGTTGCAATTTAAATCTGTTAACGTATTTCATCTAAGAACTCGCTCACAAATTAGCTTTTACTTTTCATTGTCTTTGTAGCTTCATTTTAATGTTTGATTACAAGTTATTCAAATATTTGTCTATGGTTTTCATGAACCTTCAGTGTTGCTTATCGTTCATCACTCACATACTTAATAATAATAATAAAACAACTTCTGGTTGAAATGGCTGCGAAGCTCGCACGCTCGTTTCGCTGCTCAGTTTCAGTCATCTCTGGACTCAGGCTCGCTACCACCGTTTTTAACATCTGGAGTGACCCACCTGCTCCATAAATCAGGTAGCACCGCGGAACCTAAGAACTATAGACCAATAACTTGTCTTCCAACGGCCTATAAACTCCTAACATCCATTCTGAGAGTGAAAATTACTAAGCATATTGAAGACCACTCCATCATGTCTAACTCTCAGAATGGTTGTAGGGGCGGGTCCCGCGGTGCTAAGGAGCTACTGCTAATTGACATGACCATTAGCCAGCAGGTTCGACGTAACCGAAAGAGTCTTTCGACTTGCTGGATAGATTATAAGAAGGCCTATGACTCCGTACCGCATACATGACTGTTGAAGGTGATGGAGTTGTATAAAATAAATACAACACTACGCACTTTCCTCATGCCATGTATGTCGCAATGGAGCACGGTGCTTCGCTATCCAGGATCTCGGCGGCCCCTGGCGGTTGGCGAACCTGTGAGAAATGCTAGAGGTATATTCCAGGGCGATAGTCTGAGCCCATTGTGGTTCTGCCTGGCCCTGAACCCTCGCAGTACCCTACTGGAGGCGTCGGGGCTTGGCTACCGGTTGCGAAGAGGCGGTCAGGTGATATCTCACCTGCTTTACATGGATGACCTGAAATTGTTCGGTTCCAATAATTCACAACTGACAGAGCTACTGAGGGTGACTCAAAACTTTAGTAGCTCCATCAGGATGGAATTTGGAATTGAAAAATGTGCGGTTATGCATGTACATCAAGGAAAGATAATGGAATCCGAGAGGGTCCATCTCCCGGATTCCATTCAACTGCGATCGCTCTCCGCAACGGAAACCTACAAATACTTGGGTATGTGTGAGAATTCTTCCTGGCCGCCAAAGGTGGGATGCATCAGGATATGGTGGCGGTCGATAGCGGACTCACCCCTCTGTCACTGGCTAAACAGAACTGGCGCAAACCCGTGGTTCTCACAACCAGCGACCGCAGGAATGTATGGCAAGGCAAGGAGCTGCATGGACGATTTTACCGGGCCCTTCATGGGCCAGATGTAGACTTTGAAACATCCGTAGCCTGGCTACGATTCGAGGACCTATTCGGGGAAACTGAAGGTTTTGTCTGTGCAATTATGGACGAAGTGGTGATGACCAATAACTACCGGAAATTTATCCTGAGAGATGGCACGGTCGACATATGTCGGGCATGCCACCGGCCGGGCGAATCTCTCAGGCATATTGTGTCTGGCTGTTCGAGTCTTGCCAACGGCGAATACTTGCACAGACATAACCAAGTAGCCAGGATTATACACCAGCAACTTGCCCTGAAATACAACCTAGTGGCCGCAGGTAGGTGTATTCGTTCACATACTCCAGCATTGCTCCTTCCTGTTGTATTCATTGTACTTCTCTAGTATTTGCTTGACAGTATGAATATGATCTATTGTACAAAAGCCTTTCCTGAATCCAGCTTGTTCGACTGCCTGCTGTTCATCTAACGTTGTGCTCATCCTTTCCAATATGATTTTAGCAAGTATCTTGTAGACATTCGACATAAGGCTTATTGGCCTATAGTTCTCTGTCTTCTTTATCACCTTTTTTGTGTATGAGGATGATTTGAGATTTTGCCCATTGATTTGGTATCCTGCCACTTGTCAATATATTGTTAAATATGTCTTTGAGAATGGGGGTTAGCTCTTTTATTGTATCTTTCATCAGCTCGTTTGAGATTTTGTCTGGCCCTGGTGATGTTTCCATTTTTTGGCTGTTTATCGCTTTTTCGACTTCACATGGCATAATATCGGGAACATAATCTGCTTTGGTTTGAGGAGTTATTTGGTTGGCTGGAGTATGTTTGTCAGTGTGTGGATCATGACTTGCATAAAGTTGAGTGTAGAACTGGGTGGCTAATTCGTTGATATTTTTCCGATTTGTGATTGATTTTCCTTTTCGCTTTAGCTTTGAGATCCATTGTTTTCCTGATTCACGTAGTTCCTTAAGAGGCTTTTTAACACCTCCTGTTCTTCATATGTGGTACTCCAATGTTTTATCTCGTTTAGTTTTGCGATCCCTTTTGATGCTTTCTTTGATTTTTTTGCTGATTTCCGCTATCGCCTTGACTCTTTCTCTTGATACTTGTTGGTTTATGTATTCTTTTCTTTTGTTTATGAGTTGTAGAGTTTGTTCGCTCAGTTCATATTTGTGGTTTTTTTGTTTGTCATTATAGTGCTGAGGCTTATTAGATGTTTTTCTAAGACTTCATATTGTTGTATTGAGTCTGATGTTTTGTTTATATGTTTCATAATTTTTTTGAAGTTATCATCATCCTGATTGTTTGTGCGCCTTGATTGATTGCATCCTTGGATTTGTATGTTTCCGTGATCGTCTTTCTAAAGCCTGTTTTAATGAACTACGCACCATACGATGGTTTGTGTTGAAGTTTAGCTTTGTTATGACCATTGCATCTGTAAAATCTTTTGGAAAGTTGGTTATCATATAATCTATTTTATTCTTATAGGTGCCGTCAGGGGATATCCAGGTCCACTTGTTTTTGTATTTTTTCTTAAATAAGGAGTTGAGTATTACTAGGTTGTGTTCCATAAGGAATTCAATCAATCTCTGTCCATTGCGACTTCTTTTCTCATATCCAAACTTTCCGATTACATATTCATCCTTACTTATTCTTTCTCCCACTTGGGCATTAAAATCTCCCATTACAATAATGTGGTTTTCAGTATACTTCCATATTGCTAGTGACAAGTCTTCATAAAATGAATCGAGGATGGATTGTTCTGCTTGCTCAGTAGGCGCATAGACTTATATTATTGACCATGGTTTTTTGAAGTTTGGCAAGTTAATGTTCAGTACTGCAAGTCTATCAGAAATGCCAACTATTTCTTGGATGTATTGTTTCAAGTGTTGGTTGATCAAGAAGCCTACCCCGTACTGTCCGGCTATTTTTCCTTTTTGGTATAAAATATAATCTGCATGCTCCTCGATTTTTTCCTCATGTCTTCGCATTTCGCTTATACCTAATATATCGAACTTGACAGTTTCTAAGGCTTTTTCTAACTCCAGCAAGCTTTCGTGGGTCCGGAGGGTTCTGGTGTTCAGTGTGGCTATGTTGTATACTTTGCATCTATTCTTTAGAGGGTGGTGGTCTAGATCTCCCGCGGGGACCAGCCGAGTTGGGAGACATTGTGTTTGTTGTGGTTCGTTAATTTTCGTATATCCAGTTTTCGGTGATGGTTCGTTATTTTTTGTTGTATGTGTTCTTGTCTGATAGCGAATAAGATCGTTCACGCATGAATTGAAATGCATCCTTTCTTTGGACTTTATTCTTTTGATTTGCTGTCTCGTTTTGATTACCTGGGCTTGGGGTTTCAGATCTTTTTCTCTTTTCATTTTCATTTTGGTACTTGTTTTTTCCTTCTTTTTTAAGTTGTAACACTGATTTAGGTAAATCATGGGTAATGTAAGAATTGGGCTTCATCTTCTTTTTATTTTTGAGTATCAAAATTTTCTTCTGCAGGGTTGTTGTTGCTAGCAAGATTGGTCTTATTTTTCCAGTCTTGTCTTCCTTTTTTCCCAGTCTCTGCAATCTGTCGATCTCTCCGTTTTCAACTTTAACCCCTATTTCGTTTAGAGTTGATATTACAAGAGTGTTGAGATCAACATTATTTTCTTCTTCTTTTTCAGGAAGTCCATGAAGTATTACATTGTTTGTCTTGCTATTTGTTTCGAGGTTTTGGATCTTTTTATTTAGTTGTTCGACTTCATTTTTCAATTTTTCATTTTCTTCAATTACTGGCTGAATTTTTTCATCTACTTTTTGTAGAACGGCAGCAGTAATGTTTTCGGTTATAGTTAATGTTTGTTGATTCAGCTGTTCCAACATCTTTGAAAGAAGTAGCAGCATCTCGGATGACAGCTGGGTAGACATGTTATATTGCGTAAAACGGAACGCGCAACAATCGAAAAAGTTTCTGGACTATGGTCTGGTAGTCTATGGTTCTTATGTTGAATGTTGGCAGCACTGCGTCTCTATTGTCGATGATAGGATGACAGGTGACAGTCTGACGTATTTTGTATCACAGTTAGTCTTTCAAAAATCACACTAGTCGTATTGCTGAATTGGAAAATTTTCACTTTTTCTTATGCACTGAGGAGTGTTCTTAGTTGGATTCGGTGGATTGACTCGAAAAAATTATCCTGAGCGACACTTTTGCACGAAGTATTTGTTATTTCTCACTGTTTTTGGCAAAATTACGGAAGCGTTTTCACTAAGCAGTTGACGTAAACAACAACGGAAACGGAATGGAACGGAACTCACATACTTACCGCAAAATAAATAAATGTAGGTATGTATCTTCATATTCTTATTCTTTATACATATTGCATGTGCCTATTTAAATACCGACGAGTTATCCGTACATACGTATAACAATTTATTGGGTATTTGTGAAAACAGATATTCATGATATATGGCGTGGAAATTTCATTATTACGTTAAATATCAAAAGTGTAATTAAACAAAGTAATATATAATCATGAAACAAAGTTAGAAGTAAAATTTTATTTCGCTGTACAATTGAAGAAATCAGGCATCTTTTCGAACACAAAATAAATTTATTGGTATATTTTCCGCATGATATTATATTCTATCCGATTTTACATTTACGTTGTCTCGTGGCGATAAAATCTGACGTGGGAAGGAATATTTATTGGACCCACACTTTATTCTGTATATCCCGCTTAGGGTTTTTCTCGTTTGGGGCATATAATAAATGAGTGCAAAAACTTCACTGAAATTGAGGTTTCGAGGGTAACTTCCAAGAATCACCTCTCACCCTACTCCGGCGATGACATATTGACCACATTGCGACGAACCAAGGAAGTGTTTTCCACCTACTTTGCACATATATTTTTTAAACTGTCCGAGGGACCTAGAAAGGAAGCGCAATAAAACAATGTTTCAAAGCGGGGTTTAAAACAAATAATCAACTGAAAGCCTTATACATCTGCTAAAAAATCTCTACAGCGTCATTTAATATCTCAATTGACAACGTCCTCCAGTAACGGTTGGCAGAACTAAATTTAAATACAATATGGAACAAACACAGACCAATCAGCCTTCCTAGTCGATGGGAACAAACAAAGACGTATGAACACCAAACATAAACAGATGTGGAAAGTAGGGTCTCGTCATAATATTATCACTTCGTTGACTTTATGCTCTGATATTACCTTATTTTTTTTAAAATAATATATATATATATATATGTATAATAATTTATTTCATTTTAAAAATGCTGTAATTTATTACGTTTTAATGCTACTAATACTTGTTTGCCAACTTTGTTGCCTCATAATGATTACGTAGATCAAGACTCGGGTATCAGACAGCTACGTTTTTTTTTTTTTCTTAAATTTTATTTGTGTTTTGGTTTGAGTATTTTATGTATGCTTTTCAATTTCCTCTATTGGCTATGTACGTAATTTTATTTCTATGCATTATACTTATAACTTATTATTATTTCTTAGGTAGGTACTTATGTAATTTAATAAATGAAAAAAAAAATTATTTTATTGTCATATTGTAGGTATGTATATTATATATGTATATGTATTGATGTTGGCTCATTTAGCTAAATTTGAATATTATGTATATATGTAGTCTAGCATTTTGGCTATTTATTGTTTTACTCGTCGTACAGGCATTGCCTGGCGACTTGAGGTTCGTGATGCCACTAGGACCCATCAGAATATCAGCGCTGCAGCCACTGTTGCAGCAATCAGCTGAGGTGGGTGCGTTTTTTTTGGCTTCCCACAGCCAAATATATAATAGAATTTTTACTGCGTCCCGCATGTCCCGCATTCGATGCATTGACGTACCTACCATGCCTTTTTTTTCAAGCTATTTCACAATTACACAGTCACACATACACATAAAACATACACTTTACACTACACCTATACACGCATGCAAACAACAGCGGTTTGCGTGTGTGTGTATGTGATCACTTTGTTCCATTTGTACTAAGTTTGTAAGTTTTGTGTTTTTATATAATTTTGGTACGTATACTGACAAGACTTCATACTTCGCATTCACCCTATCTATCCACAAAAGTCCCGCATGCTATTTTCAGAAAGTTGGCCGCCTTGATTCTCTATAGTGGTGGGCCACAACTATCCCGGATAAAATTTTTGATTGTGGAATTCATGATATTTTGTGAAGAATATTTTCATTAGGTTCCTTTTAGCAAGTAGCATAAGAATTTTGGTAATGTCAATAGACTTACCACAAAAGCGATATCTGGGGAATGTGATGCATAAATCTATCAAAATACATCTGCCTACCACTTGAGAGAAACAGAAGATAAGTTTTGTTAGTTTGCGTAATATTTTTATGACATTCATGGATTGTGATTATTTTTATTAAATTTTAATGGTTAAAACTGTCTTCATAGAGCAAAATTAAACACTTAATAGCCTAAAAACAGATATGAAAGATAGGTACTAAAAAGGTAAATGTCCGGGTCAACGCAGTCTCTTTATGGATATTGGAAAATATTACCAGTTAGGGTAATGGCACTCCAACTAATTGAGGTTAAGTACAGTAATTGGGTAACAGCTTAATGGGTGATAAAAATATGCGGATCTGGGACCTTTTTATGTGAGTAGTAAACAGAAATTGTCCACGCTGAGAGTGAAATTCCGCTGATAAGGCGCTTTGTTTGAATTCAGGGTTCTCTGAATCACGACGTGTGATATATGACTAATTATAAAATACGCTTACACTCACAGCCCCACAGTAGGTATAAACCTGTGTCGTGGGTGCCGTTGTACATACACAACACATACACAAACATCCAGACCCGAAACAGATATCTGTAGGCCATACAAATATTGGTCCCGGTGCGGCGATCGAACCCGCGACCCTTCGAATCAAATGGTAATTTCACACCGCTGGACTAACCGGGTCGTCAATTAAATTGACTATAACTTAAAAGAGTCGACTATTCTATGAAAAGTTGTGAAGAAACTTAGTCAAAATATGATGTGTTTTTTTATACTTATTGAAATAAAATTATTGAAGTGTATACTTATTCTAAACAAAAATGATTTTTTAAATAAATCCTATGTTTCAGTCACTTTTCAGCTTCCTTGGTCCCAAGTAGACTAATCTAGGCGAGATAAGTCCGTAATTTAATATACGAGAGATAACCCACTTAAGCACTCTTACATTCGTTATATTTTAACGGCAAATTGTACCGATATAAAGGTTTTACAATGGCCATGAAAGTGGTTTATAACTAAGTACAACGAAAGGTTTTTTGACCGTTTGATTTCGCTGTGCAAGTGACAACCTGTTAAGTGGTTTTAAAAACTCATTTCGTGTACAATTTTCTCAAAATTTAGGAAATAGATTTATAAAATAATTAGAAAGCCTAACTAGGGATAATACATGGTAGGTATAATAATTAATATTTTACTATCAAAAGAGAGGCTTGTAATTTTAATAAGAAATTTTTTTTGATCTAAAAGTTCATTGGCTTTTGTATTTAAAGAAAATTTTATTTCAATTTGATCTGCTGTTGATCTCATATATCAACAATATATTGAAGGCTTTTTGAATACTTAAGGCAGAAAGTTTGTAGTCTGTATATTATCTAAAATAAATATTCATAAAAATAACCGGCCAAGTGCATGTCGCAATTTAAGGGTCCATTTTTTCATGTAGGTCAATTATATACCTACTTCCGGAGTATCCGTGATAGTTTTCCTTTCAAATTCATTATTATGTATTAACACCAAGATTTTTTTCCGCACATCCAACCATCATCGTTTAGCTGGCAGAGGGAGCAGAGGGGGGAAACATTATATTACTAACACCACTTTTTGGGCATGATTAATATGTGTATTCATGGCAAATTACGGCTTTCTAGTATGAGTCTTCGAGCATGACTGCGGGCACACGGACGGGTGGACATTGCGAAACTAAGGTTTCATTTATGGGTTCGGAACTCTAAAAACACTACTGCCTTTATCACATTTTATAACTACTAAAAGAGAATAGCATTTAAATTTTAATGTAAATTAAAATACTTAAACGCTTGGCATTTAAAAAACTGTATACGCTCTTGGTATTATAGTGCCTTGGATTTTGTTGGCAAACGGATTTGGCTCCGGGCACAATCTTATTTGCTAACGATTGCATCACGTTTTTATACCTTGCAAATAGCGTCAGAGAAGATTTATTTCTCTTTTAGTAGCTTGCTTGTATTCATCGTGTAATCTTTACTTCATATCGTCACTTGATAAATTGTTGGTGTAGTTGAAAAAACTGGGGAAATAGAGAAACTGAAAAGCCTAGTCCATGGTAATATTAGTAACTAGCGGCTTGCCCAGGTTTTGCACGGGTGCATTGAATGTAGCTTATGTCACTTATAAAAGATACAGCTTTCTAATAGTGAAATAATTTTTGATATTAATACTAATATAATAAAGAAGAACAATAAAAAAAATGGCATTCATACCTATACAGGTATGAACGCCATTTTTTTTAGATGTAATGTAAGTGGAAAACAATCTTGCAGTTCACATTGATGTTAAATGATGAAGCCTATAGACACCCACACAAAGACCAAGGTCAAAATGCAGATGCGTTACCACTCCTGAGGCCTAAGGTGTTATTTTTTTTTTTGTAATGAAAGTGGCAAACAAGCGTGCAGTTCACATTGATGTTAAGTGATGAAGCCTATCGACACCCACACAAAGACCAAGGTCAAAATGCAGATGCGTTACCACTCCTGAGGCCTAAGGTATTATGCCTCTGTGCCGGAAATTACAGGGCCGTACAGTACCACCTGACCGGAACACGATAGTACTGAACACTACCATTTAGCGGCAAGTACATTAGGTAATGCGGTGGTGCCTACTCCCGCGAGCTCCGTCACTGGAGCTCTACCACCAGTGCCATATAATCTATAGTACCTAACCGGTGTTGTACATTTATAAAGTTGATAAGATTCCGTTGATTTTGTAAAGGTAGGTACACGGAGCCCGGGTTCGACCTCGAACAGGGACAAATATTTGTAAAGCTTGCAGTTATTTGTTTCGGGTCTGGGTATTGTGTATGCTTTCGTTCAGATTATTTTTGTCATGGATGTAAATGATGTTGTAGTTTATATTGACGGTAAGTGATACATATAGCCTATAGATATTAACATGAAAACGAATGTTCTCAATGCCATTGCATCGAAAGGCCCGATTTAAGACGCCCATTTATTGTGCCTAAGCGATTTATTTAATAGTTAACTAGAACGGACATCAAGTCCAATTACACTGACTAACTCAGATACCTACATGTCAAATCAGAACAAAAAAAAAAAACAAAATTAATTTTAAAATGTGGATGTGGGCGAGTGTGCGTGCAAACACTATTGTTGTATTATTTTGCGTTCCATAGGATGCAATGATTTGCACTAGCCGTCGCGGACGCAGGTGGATAAGCAGGTTTGATCTTCACCGTACGTTACCGCTGAACAGTGCTGAACAGTGACTTATACCGACGCAGTAGCTAACAATTCAGTTTTATACCTACGTAGTAGGTAATATGGTGATGCCACGCCACCGCTTTATCACTGTCTAAAACAACAATGAATGAATTAGGTAGATAGATAATGATATGACCGCATGATTCGGTCAATATAATATAAGTATACAGTGTGTCCAAGGGATAAGTGATTGATTGATTTGATAATTTTATTTGATAAACTATGATTTCGGCTAGTCAGTAAAAAAATGAATGAAGAAAGATGTAAAAACTAAGGAAATATCGTAAAATACTGTAGCACGTCACGCGTATTTACAAATAATTTAAAATCATCATTAAAAAAAACCAAAGCCGGTAGGACCCATATATATAAGAGTAATTATCCTTAATTTTGTACAAATATTCGAAAAATGCCGGGCCGTCACTTATCCCTGGGACACATTGTATATAACTACCCGACGACCCGGTTAGTCCAGCGGTGCGAAACCACCGTTTGATTCGAAGGGTCGCGGGTTCGATCCTCGCAGCGGAACAAATATTTGTATGGCCTACAGATATTTGTTTCGGGTCTGGGTGTTTGTGTATGTGTTGTATGTGTACAACGGCACCCACGACACAGGTTTATACCTACTGTGGGGCTGTGAGTGTAAGCATATTTTATTTTATTTATTTTTTAACGTTAAGCCGTCGGTCCCGGTTGCTATCGATGGATAGCAGTCGTTAAACCTTGTCGGAGGCCTTATGGGCGGTTTGAAAACATCCGACAGTGGGTTGGCCACTTACTCACCCACCTCCACTAATCCGCATTGGAGCAGCGTGGTGGAGTAAGCTCCAGGCCTTCCCCCAAAAAAGGGGAGAGACTCGTGCCCAGCAGTGGGACGTATAATGGGTTGCCATTATTATTATTATTATTTATTATTTTTTAACTAGAAAACGAAAAATCTATTCTTTTGATAATATAATTAATTGCTCTACGAATATTGTTAACATAGATATCCTGACCACTTTACCATGTGACGGGTGTAATAACGAGATGTTTTCGTCGAGATTTGATGCGAGACCCTTGCCAACCGCCACGATTTGCTTCATCACTCAGAATAATGGCGGCGGACAGGCTTTCAGCTTCCGTTTGCCCTTGCGTGTCGATTGGAACTTTCGTGTGATTTTCATAGGTTTTGTATATTATTGGCGAAATCTACGACTTGCTACAATTGTCTAATATTAACTTTCAGGTATATTTCGAATATACACTTGAGCTAAAATATGATCGACAAAATTCTTTCTCAATGATGTCCACAACAATAATGTGCGTCATTTTCTGGAGAATATACCATCACACTTAGCATACGGATTGGTGATCGCGGTGGTGGAAGTATTATCGAGGGACTTTGCTGTCTATCCCGCGTTATTGCGTTTACTACCGCCCTATTGGTATAGCCATTGCTATTTTCAAATTCGATTAAATACTATCGTGTATTTTTTACCGGAAATTACAGGCCGTACTAATGTACGTCTTCTTTTCGTCTTAACTTTAATAAGTTATTATAATTAAGGGTTCAGGTTCGATGGTAATGCATGAGCCCGTAATAGCTATGACAGAGGCAAAACAACTTAGCCCTAAGCACACCGCGGACACTCCTCCAAAATTCTGTACAAACGCTTAATTTGGTCTCTATTAAACAGTCATCAATCATTCGTATATTTACACATGCACCTGTGTGCGTAGCACGTAGAGAATACCAAACGTCGCCCATAAGAGGGGAGGAGGTTGGGTGAGGCGGGGAAATCAGTTCAGAAAAGTTCAGTAGTTTCGGAGATAGGGGGGGGGGAAATGGTCAATTTTCGTCGTTTTTCTTAAATAACTTCAAATTTGTTTATGCAAAAATTATAAAAAAAAATATATCTGAGATGCTGACAACAACCTCTTTCATTAAATATGTCACACGACACAGTTTACGAATTTTAAATATTTTTTTTTAATTTTCTGATTTCGCCCCGAAAGTGGCTTAAAATTTATTATTTTACTTGATGTGTTCATCTTTGGGTCACCAATTTACATACATTCATCAAATTTCAACTCAATCGGTCGAGTAGTTTCGGAGCAAATTGGCTGTGACAGACGGACAGACAGACAGACAGACGCACGAGTGATCCTATAAGGGTTCCTTTTTTCCTTTTAAGGTACGGAACCCTAATAAAAGAAGATCAGTAAAGGTAAGTACAGTGCTCAACAATAAATATTGCACATCGAGCCTAGGAAGAAGACTTCGGCTATTTCAGGTCTGTAGAGCGTTATCTCTTTCGCATCGTACCTATTTGACGTTTGTCGACTATTTTGATCAAGACCACTACCAGACTGTCAGTGCTTACGTAGGCAGTGTGCAACAGAGAAAACGCCCTACGAAGTCGAAACGAGCCCATCGTCTCTTTCGCAGGCTCGATGTACAATATTAATTGTTGAGTACTGTACATAACCAACTCTCTTCTCCACCAACCCGCATTGAAGCAGCGTGGTGGCGTAGGCCTCCTCCCAAGAAGGAGAGACTCGTGGGACGTATAAAGGGTTGCCTTTATTAATTATTATTACTGTACATAAAATGTAAAAACGCAAAGATGTGATGCCAAATAACAACTTTACAAAAAATTACTTACAAGGAAAAACTAGAAGGTTCTATGCAAATCGTTTAGGCTAGATGATTGTATGCAAAATATGGATTTAATCTATAAAACAAAACTTGCAATTACGTTAGCACCGAGGCGCTTCTGTGGATTAGGTCAACAAAATTAGTGCCTCTTGACCCACACAGTATCTAGTCAAATTAGTTTGGGAAACGTTGACTGAAATTAGTTACGAAATTTTGGTGTAACTTTAAATAATGGTTTTAATATCTTAAGCCGAGTAATAAATTAAATGGCAGCTGGTTATTAATGACTGTTTTGTAAGCAATATATCATGGGAAATTCATTGATGTATTAATTATGACTCGATGGGAAAACTCGTTTAAATAATGATCCATAAAACTTTAAGATGAGGGCTTTATAATCTGTGGATTGGACAAAATTTACACGCCATCTAACAAAATGTGATAAAGTACCAACTAATATCAAACATTTTGTTTAAATCTGACGTGGCAAGTGTAAAATAATGATGGAAGCATTTTACAATCTTTATAAACAGTGTTCTCCTATGTTCCCACCTGGGGAACGTTTGCGAGAACGTTCCCGGGAACCGCACATTACACATTATGCGTAGTTCATCGCACAGTACATTTAGATATACCTATACTTAAACTTAATGTTGTGATTAATGTGTGGAAGCGCGTATGGCCCAGCGGCTGGTGTAGATCGTAAGCGATCTACTCGGTTAAGCACTACGGGCGCGGTCGGGTAGTGTGATAGATAATAGCTAGTGGCAAATTAAATGCGCGTTTCCGTGCTTCGAAGGGCACGTTAAGCCGTCGGTCCCGGTTGCTATCGATGGATAGCAGTCGTTAAACCTTGTCGGAGGCTTTATGGGCGGTTTCGGTCGGAGCAGCGGGGTGGAGTAATCTTCAGGCCTCCCCCGAAAAAGAGAAGAGACTCGTGCCCAGCAGTGAGACGTAGGTATAATGGGTTGCCATTATTATTATTTATTAAACTTAATGTGCCTCATCGTTTCGATAAACTTTTAAGAAATAAATACCAAATTATCGACATTCAAAGACGATTTCAATGAAAATAGTTATAATTCGATGATGGAAGATTTGACCACGAAGTTTAGAATGTAGGTAGTTACAGTATGGCAGTAGTACTGGCTCAGTAAAAACTTTAAGCCTAACAGTTTATTTTTCGAAAGTTACAGAATGAAAACCTTTATAATTAAAAAAAAAACCTTCACGTAGAAATAATACCTACTATTACAGAGTTGGTAAATTATCTGCAATATGAGTATCTTAAAGAGAAATCGTTTTGTTTTGAAGACAAAATGGTGGATTACGCAATATTTTGTTACCATTTTCACCGAACATTGACGCTGGAATGTCACTTTTATTGTGCACATAAATCTAGTCATAAGCAATAAAAGGAGATTTCTGTAAATAACATGGAAGATGTAATGCGACTGCTTGAAAGGATTAATTCGTTTGTTTACGTAAAGACAGATGTAAACCTATTATATAAAGTGTAATTAACTAAGTTGCAAAATATTTTTCTTGTTTTGCAAAAATAGCATAAGAAAAAAAAGTGTTAGATTTCTGTAATAAGAGTTAAAATTAGAACATATGTATTATTATTTTTCCTCCATGCACGTTTAAATATCTGAATAATATTTAAGGAAAATAAGTCGCTATATTGTTATTAAAAAAACACAATTTATGTAAGTAAAAAGTAACACAATCGATGTATGTGTGATATCAAGTGATATCGGGAATTTTGGTTTTATACGTACTGTATAATACTGAAATCATTATACCTGTGGGAAGGGGATAAAAATTGTTCATACGATATATACGTAACTTCACGCCTGTAATCCCCGATGGGGTAGGCAGAGGTAAATCTATGCATTCAAGCATACATGCAAACTAACTGGTGGTAAAGCTCCAGTGACGGAGCTCGCGGGCATAGGCACCACCGCATTACCTAATATACTTGCCACTACATGGTAGTGTTCAGTACTATCATGTTCTGGTCAGGTGGTAATGTATGGCCTTGTAATTTCCGGCACAGAGGCATGCACCTTAGGCCTCAGGAGTGGTAACGCATCTGCATTTTGACCTTGATCTTTGTGTGGGTGTCTATAGGCTGCAGTCATCACTTAACATCACTGAACTGCATAATTGTTTACCACTTCCATTACATAAAAAAAAAAGATTCAATATAACATTTCGTGCAGATATTTAATAGACATTAAAACATAAGACAAGCAAAATCTAGTGGCTCTGTAATCCGACGAGCACTACGAAATCTGTTCGTAGTTGGCTTGGAATGTCAGAAACATCACAGACAACCACCGAGTAGTTTGTCATGTGAGTGAGTCGCACATGGTCCCGAGCGAGTGCCGTTGTTTCTAACATAAGTTTACTCTGATGTGTTTAGTTGCGTACTAATCTTTAGTAGTGTTTGGTAGTATTTGTGGCTGTGTGATTTGGTTCACAATGCATTCAAGTTTCAAGATCCAAAAGGATCGTAACGTATAAATACCGTTGGCATTTGTTGTTTATTGTGTAGATGTAGATGTCTATACATCTATAGATGTCTATGCATCTTTATAGAAGCCAATGGTCGAAAGGCTGATGGGTTGTTACCTGAGGCCTAAGTTATTTTGTCTGTGTGATACTAACAACAATAAGTGACAATAATAAGTAATTAAGTATCCAATGTAAATTTATACAATCTGGGGACACGGGAGTGCCCCCGCCAAGACGAGCCAAGCGTAGCGCAACGACTCTATCTACTTTTTCTTGAACCACTACGTGTTTTTTTTTTATCTACATAACTTTGCTTTAGATTATCTTATTTTACCAAATATGCATAATTCTCTGGGTAGAGTAGTAGACTTATTAAATATACAAAGTTTGAATAGTATTTAGAGTAAGGTGTAGAGTTTGTAAAGTTAAGCTGTCTAGAGTAAAAAACTTGGCTCTACAAAAGATCTCATAACGTTTTGCAGTGCAAGCGATTTTGGCCTCATCTTGGTAACATTTTAATACATTATAGAAATAACTTTCACTAAAATATCTACTCCATCATCAAGATCTGTCTTGAATAAAGAACAAGTTCCATTTTACTAAACGCTCGAAGAATAACATTTCGAATTCAACAGTTCCTCTCGTACAATTTGTTCGTAAGGTCTTTTTAGTTTGGCTCGAGTTACCTGTTCCGAAGTTTGTATTGACTTTATTAGTTTCACCACGTAAATAAGAAAGATAGTCGGCTGTAGATATGAAATTAGGTACTCAATTTTAAGAACACTTTAATTGGAGTTCGTACATTTTGTTCCTCGAACTTTTATTGTAATGTCGTAATTGTTTGTTTCATTTTCTTCTGAAATAGCAATACAGAATTCCAAGAACCTTCTACGTTTCAATTTATCAAATATTTACCTAATTACAATACCTATCTACAAATGCTTTAATGAAATAAAAAAATATACGACTGTTTTTTTTCTCAATTATACATTTGGCGCATGTCGTTTGACGTGGTCTATTTATTATGGGACAAGCAAAGGTAGTTTAATGACTTGTATAATATATTGATAACGAGGTTCAATTTAGCTAAGTTAATAAAATAACAATTTGTTCAGAGAATTTATTAAACAGAAATAATACGGCTTTGTAATCAATGGTAGCAATTTGCTATCTTTCCAGACAGAATAATCAAGTATTTTTAGGCACGCGAAGTGTATTCGTCAAGCCCCAAAAGCAAATAATATGTACTTTTAACCCACTTCAAAAAAGAAGAGAAAAAACAAGAGGTTCGCCATTCGGTTGATATGTTTTTTATCTATGTATGTACACCGACTACGGCGAAATTTCTGATCTGTTTCAGTTAATTATTAATTTATAGCCCTGTTATTTCTGACTGCTCTGAAGAAAGTATAGATTCAGCCGTTAGGTGGAACCGAGGTAGGAACATTATCCATAAACTTCTGATAATCGGTCTTGGCTATTTTATATCGTATGTTTTTGTGATACACGAAACATTTAGTGAATGTGAGCACTGTTTTTGTTATGAACGACTTTATCCAAAAAGCTAGAACAGTTGTGTTTGAGTTAGATAGAATAATGCCTGTGACAAATTGTTTTGAAATTAGAACTTTTTAGATTAGTAGTTTTTGTTACCTACTTGTGTTGTTATTTTTGATCAACATTAAAAATACAATTGTTATTAGCTGGCTTCATTTTATTAAAGAGATTTAAAGAATTGCACTTTTATATCATAATAATCCATACTTGCTATATAATATATCTCAACATATAATAAAACAGTAAAATTCGTGTGTCTGTACAGTGAATACAACAGGTTGGGGAAAAAGTCTTTTCGCATTATAGTATGTATGAACTTGTAATAAAATCTCTTTGGCTGTAGTATTTGTATCTGGCTGGTTTTGGTATCATTGAAAGTAAAAATTTTAAAGAACATAATTCCAAATTCATATTAGGCAAATGTGTGATTTTCATTTGTTTTTCGTACTGTCAAGATGAGTGAATCTAATGAAGAAATTCGATACATTTTAAAATTTTACTACAAATAAGGTAAAAATGCAACGCAAGCCGCGAAAAAAATGTTCGATGTTTATGGACCTAGTGCAGTGTCTGTGAGTGTAGCACACATTTGGTTTAAGCGTTTTTTTAATCCGGAAATTTTGATGTCAAAGATGCACCTCGCTCTGGTCGCCCTATTACGGATAAAATGGATGCCATTTTTGAAAAAGTGGAGCAAGATCGACGTAGTTGAAGAACTGAGAATTGATCACAAAACAGTTTTGGCGCATTTGAAAAAAGCTGGGTACAAAACAAAGCTCGATATTTGGGTACCTCACGAGCTCACTGAAAGAAACCTAATGAACCGTGTACTCATTTGTGATTCTTTATTACGACGTAATGAAACCGAATCATTTTTGAAGAAGCTGATAACTGGTGATTAAAAGTGGATCACGTACGACAAGAACGTGCGAAAAAGGTCGTGGTCAAAGGCCGGTCAGGCTTCACAGACTGTGGCGAAACCCGGGTTAACTCGGAATAAGGTGATGTTGTGTGTGTGGTGGGATTGGAAGGGCATTATTCATTATGAGCTATTACCACCAAGCAGGACTATCGATTCTGAACTCTACTGCGAACAACTGATGAGATTAAAGCAAGAAGTTGAGAGAAAGCGGCCGGAATTGATCAACAGAAGGGGTGTGGTGTTTCATCATGATAACGCTAGACCTCACACATCTATAGCCACTCAGCCAAAAAATAAAGAGAGTTTGGCTGGGAGGTGTTAATGCATCCGCCGTATAGTCCTGACCTTGCACCTTCAGATTTCCACCTGTTTCGGTCTCTTCAGAATTCTTTATGCAATGTTAGGTTAACATCACGAGAGGACTGCCAAATCCACTTGTCGCGGTATTTTGATGAGAAGTCCCAAAATTTTTATAGCAATGGGATCATGTCCCTACCTACAAGATGGCAAAAGGTTATCGAACAAAATGGTACATACATAGTTTAGGTAAATTTAAATAAACTATATTAAAAAATGTTTTGAATTATCTTAAAAAATGCGAAGAAACTTTTTCCCCAACCAATATTTACGAAAAACTAATTGGGGGCGATGTTAAAATAGTATTAGAACACTTTTCAATGTTTTCTCATTTTTTTGTCTGTTTGTTTGTCTGTTCTAGTCATTTATCTAATACCTAATATGGTATCTAATCGAAAACGGGTAATTTTTTTTCATTCCATGTTTGCAAACTTCCTTTTAGTATAAATTTCTAGCGTTAACCTTATTTCCTGCAAATTTATTTTCTACTAATTACTGTGTGCATAAAATTAACGTGTTAACTTTTAGTTACTTTTATTTTATAGAACCGGACACTATTCAGAGGAGTTCTTATCTTTGTGACTGAAATTGTTCATCCGTTACTTGATCTATTTCAGTTTCCGTACAGTCGAATTTCGACCCTTTGACACCAAGAGAGATTGCAAACGGTTATGTTTTTACATGTTTCCATAACTTTAAGGTATCATATACCTACAACTGTAGATTCCACGACTTAAGTGGTAGCATATGAAATATCTTTTGTAAGAAGTAGTTAGTTCTTTATGCATGTAGAATAATCATAGTAGGCGTTGGGACTACTCCACTGCCTACTAGTGGAGACGACTCCTATCAAAACGAATGCGGTCAAACCATTCGAATTGCGTGCAATAACGCGGGACGGGAAGCAATGTTTCGCAATAAAACTATCACGACTGCAACCGCTAATCCGCTTTGCCAAGTGTGACGACACTATGATATACTAGCTGTTGACTGCGGCTCCGCCCGCGTGTAGATCGCTTTTCGCGAAACCTGTGGAAACTCATCAAATCATCCCATGGCATCTCACTGGAACATTTATTCGGGATAAAAAGTATCTTATAATCTAAGTCAGCTAATACCCTTACTGTATAACAAATTTCATCAAAATCCGTTCAGTAGTTTCGGCTTGATTGACGGACAAACATCCAAAAAAAGAAACTTTCACATTTATAATATAAGTGTGAAGTGTGCTTCTTCTGTGATGATGCACACAAAACTGTTGTGAGCATCTTTGCTGGACTGCTGGACAAAAGCCTTCCCGGCTTTTGTCCAGCAGTGGACGTCTTTCGGCTTGACGATGCGTGTAGAATATGAAGTACATACTAAGCAGAATAAAATAAAGTACTATAAATTACTTTCATGCTCTTTCCTGCTGGGTATGCAGGAAAGAGCATGAGAGTAAATTAAACGCGGTCGAGATGAGATTTTTGCGCAAGAGCTGCGGTGTATCGCTCACCGATCGCGTTCGTAATGAAGATGTAAGAAAGAGGCTTTGTGTAAATGATAGTATCGGTGTAAAAATAAAAAAAAGCATGCTCCGATGGTTCGGGCATATAGAAAGAATGTCGAATGAGCGAATGATTAATCATATACAATGTGGATGTGGAAGGCTGACCTACCATGATCAAATAGGTCGAGTTCTGTCTGATGGTGCGGTCAAAAGTCTTAGGAATCGGCGTGCATGTATGAAGAGAATGATGAAGGAAGATGAGGCACGAGAGGTATGTCAGGACCGGGATATCTGGCGCTCTACACTCCCTGCCTACCCCGTTAGGGTCCTGGCGTGAAGATACATACATACATACTATTCTGATATTGACAAAGCATACGGGTATTCATAGAAAAAGGTAGTGAAGTTATTTTATTTACAATATTCCATTTCATTTTATTTACTTGTCATTAATTAATTTTGTGTATCTATTCAATGTTTTGGTATATAATTATAGCTTTTATAATAATATTCCAGATACAGATTAAAATCAGCACTATATTAATAAATGTGACAGTATTTCGCGTAATAGAGTGCTTATCGTGGGTTAGCTAAAATAATCGTTGAATTATTATTCGTATTACGTCAAAGATCTATTTCCTAGAATGAGAGATTCTAATAGAAATAGCCTTCGGAGTTTCATAGCAAAGCCATCGTCTGCGTAACAATGGAAACCCAATTTTAACTTTATCGATATAGGTACGACTTAAATTGATTCATAAATTCCTAAAGCGCAGATCACTTACTACGATTTTTCTTTAGTTTAAAAGGAACACTTTTTTATGATCTAATAATCAGCACGATAAAAACTAAATCTGAAATTATTTTTCATAGAATTTCACTTTATATTGCGATTATGACTTTTGTCCTGTGTAAACTTAAAGCATCTAAACCAGTTGGCAACTATCTATTATCTTTCTATATATATAAAAATCACTTTCTGTTCGTTAGTCTCGCTAAAACTCGAGAACGGCTAAACCGATTTGGCTAATTTGGTTTTGAATGATTTTTGAAGAACCAGAAGGCCAGGAAAGGTTTAAAAGGTAAATAAATAAGAAGAGATTTAAGGGAAATAGTAAAAACCACAATTTTATTTTCTTATACAAATAGTCCGTATAATAATAGGTTGGGGAAAAAGTCTTTTCGCATTATAGTATGTATGAACTTGTAATAAAATCTCTTTGGCTGTAGTATTTGTATCTGGCTGGTTTTGGTATCATTGAAAGTTAAAATTTTAAAGAACATAATTCCAAATTCAAATTAGGCAAATGTGTGATTTTCGTTTGTTTTTCGTACTGTCAAGATGAGTGAATGTAATGAAGAAATTCGATACATTTTAAAATTTTACTACAAAAAAGATAAAAATGCAACGCAAGCCGCAAAAAAAAAATGCGATGTTTATGGACCTAGTGCAGTGTCTGTGACAGTAGCACAAATTTAGTTTAGGCGTTTTAAATCCGGAAATTTTGATGTCAAGGATGCACCTCGCTCTGGTCGCCCTATAAAGGATAAAATGCATGCCATTTTTGAAAAAGTGGAGCAAGATCGACATATCAGTAGTTACGACGTAGCTGAAGAACTGAGAATTGATCACAAAACAGTTTTGGCGCATTTGAAAAAAGCTGGGTACAAAACAAAGCTCGATATTTGGGTACCTCACGAGCTCACTGAAAGAAACCTAATGAACCGTGTACTCATTTGTGATTCTTTAATACGACATAATGAAACCGAATCATTTTTGAAGAAGCTGATAACTGGTGATGAAAAGTGGATCACGTACGATAAGAACGTGCAAAAAAGGTCGTGGTCAAAGGCCGGCTTCACAGACTGTAGCGAAACCCGGGTTAACTCGGAATAAGGTGATGTTGTGTGTGTGGTGGGATTGGAAGGGCATTATTCATTATGAGCTATTACCACCAGGCAGGACTATCGATTCTGAACTGTACTGCGAACAACTGATGAGATTAAAGCAAGAAGTTGAGAGAAAGCGGCCGGAATTGATCAACAGAAGGGGTGTGGTGTTTCATCATGATAACGCTAGACCTCACACATCTATAGCCACTCAGCAAAAATTAAGAGAGTTTGGCTGGGAGGTGTTAATGCATCCGCCGTATAGTCCTGACCTTGCACCTTCAGATTTCCACCTGTTTCGGTCTCTTCAGAATTCTTTATGCAATGTTAGGTTAACATCACGAGAGGACTGCCAAATCCACTTGTCGCGGTATTTTGATGAGAAGTCTCAAAATTTTTATAGCAATGGGATCATGTCCCTACCTACAAGATGGCAAAAGGTTATCGAACAAAATGGTACATACATACTTTAGTTAAATTTAAATAAACTATATTGAAAAATGTTTTGAATTATCTAAAAAAATGCGAAGAAACTTTTTTGACACATTATTTCATTCTGAGGCCATACGAAGTTTGCCGGGTCAGCTAGTATATTATGATAAAATTATGTGCGACCTAATCAATCTAATTTTGTATTTAACATGTATGTAGTATAGACTAGAAACTTATCCAAAATTAATCAAATATAGCTGGTATTACCACTACACAAAGTTTTTAAAGAATATCGGAAATAATAATTTGACATCAGGCGGGATCTATGACCACTGGGATATCTAGTCCAGTCGCTTTCCCAACTGAGCTACCGACGTCCAGACTAGACCCCACTGTCGATTTTTTCTTTCACATTTATTGCATTAGCCGTACATAATGTTGTACTTACTACAACGCTTTTATATGGAAGCGGGAGCTGGGTATGCAGGAAAGAACATGAAAGTAAGTTAAACGCGGTCGAGATGAGATCTTTGCGCAAGATCTGCGGTGTATTACTCACCGATCGCGCTCGTAATGAAGATGTAAGAAAGAGGCTTTGTGTGAATGAAAGTATCTGTGTAATAATGAAAAAAGGCATGCTCCGATGATTCGGGCATATAGAAAGAATGTCGAATGAGCGAATGACTAAACAGATATACAATGCGAATGTGGATGGTTGTAGAAGCCCAGGAAGACCACGACTGACCTACCATGACCAAATAGCTCGAGTTCTGTCCGATGGTGGGGTCCAAAGTCTTAGGAATCGGCGTGCATGTATGAAGATAATGATGAAGGTAGATGAGGCACGAGAGGTAAGTCAGGATCGGGACATCTGGCGCTCTAAACTCTCTGCCTACCTCGTTTGGGATCTGGCGTGAAGATACATATTATACATACATACATTTATTGAATTGCCTTGGGGTGGCAATAGCGACATCTATTGCTAACAATGCTAGTTAGGCAACCGATAGAAACTTTTGTGTTTATTAAATATCGTAAAGAGGTCTTTTTGTAATAGTTTCCATTTTTTTTAAGTATTCCACTCACATGTGGTCACTCAATGCACACAATGAAAAAAATAAAACGATTAAGTTACATACTTAAAACAATTACACTTAAGGCAGCACGTATAAACCAATAAGTATTTCTTAACTGGTGTTCTGCCAGATAAAAAATATTGATATATTTTAAAGATACATCGTCGGGCACAGTTATGATACATCATTTAGGTCGTCTACAGTGCTCGCATTGATCAACTGCGCTAGTGTAGAGTAGATCGGAAACAGAGATTGAGCACGTCATCCATCGACGTCTAGATGTCGAGTGGACGCTACGCTACATCGATGACGTGCTATAGGGACCGTGCGAAGTACTAGGTGGGGGTAATGTAATCGATCGCAGCGCCCATGGTGGCGAAAAGTAACAATAATGTAGGACCTGTCATCTCAAAGTAATCTGTTTAGACTTTTAACCGCCGACAAAATAGTTAACAGCAGTTTTTGTGTTGTAAACTGCAAAAATATCAGTTAGAAGTAAGAGTAAAGGTAGTAAAGGGAGAAAGAAAGAACAAAAATATGTTTATTTCGAGTAAAATTTTACAACCATTTTAAATAGTCCTTAGAAGTCAATAATAACTTAAAGTGAATAATTACTTATTACATAAAGTAAAAGTAAAATAGATAATTAAGTAAATTAAAATAAGAATAAAATAAACTTTCTATTAGGTAAAAACATTTCAATTCCTTCCTTCCAAAAACTAGATAAGAAGAGAAGTAAAAACTTATTCGACAAAATCAAAATTTGTGTTATTCACTTGGCGGAGTTCCAAGTACAGTCACTATTGAGCAGAACTCCGCTACGAAAGAAACTCAGTTGGAGCTCTTTTAAATTGTTAACCTAAGTCTAATACAGAAAGTCATTAAAATCGATCTAGTAATGCAAACGTACATATCATATGTATTTGTATAAGTAGAAATCATTAACTATCTACCATAATGAAATGTAGCATCGGCAGACCAGAACAGATCAGTCCCCACCATCAGCACCCGTTCATGAGTATGACGCATGACCATGAGCCACCATAGTAAATGCAAGTTTTATCGATTGATTCTCAAGAGCTACTTGGAAAATTGTACTATACAAGAAATGGATATCAAACACGAAATTACATTTTACTCGTGCTGAATTTTACTTAAATATTACGTCTATTACAACGCAGTCAAATGAATTCTGACTTCGAACTGAGATTGTTTATACCTTAAAGAAGTTTTGTAAGGTATCAAAATATGTGTTTGTCTTATGATGCCTGCTTGAATTATTGATCTCTGTCCTTGTTTTCTTCTTAATTCCTCTATACTAAGGACATGTCCTGGAGAAACCAACAATTTTCCTTTAAAGATTGTTTGTGGTTGAAATTTTAAAGTGTGTGATACTCACAAACCCGGATCCTAAAATAATACTCATTTCGATTTGAAAAAGACATTTATTTTATTACTGACGATACAAGAACAATTCTATATGTTTATAATTATTGCATGTAACCCATAAAATAGCTATATTGTCTTGTTTTACTGTAAAATTACAATTAAAAATGAACTAAACAAACCCTGACATATATTCGAAATAAAACACACTTTCTGAATAAATTTTGCGCAACTCATTTGATTTGAATGATCAAAAATTTTTTCACAACCCTTTCTCCACCCACGTTACGGTATTAGAGTAATTTTGGAAGAAGATTAATAGATAATTTTCGATTATAATAATATTTTATCAAAATTTCGCGGTATTATGTCATTAAGGTTAGACAAGCAACGGTCCCACAAAGTTGCGGACGCTAGGTGGCGCTGAACTCGTGCACGGTCCCTATAGCATATTCAAAGTACAGTGCTCATCTAGACATATTGCACATCGAATCTATGAAAGTGACAATTGCCTAGTACAATACAATTCATTTGGGCTGCTTTGTTCTCTCCAATTGCCCGGGGAAGTAGACAAGTGCCGTTTCGAGACGAACCACTTATGTCAGTCCATAAAAAAATGGCGGTAAGCGAAAACTGTAGCCTACAAACATCTACATAAAAATAAGAATTTTCAATGTCCTCAGGTCCTCCTCAGGTTAAAATTATTATAGGTATCCTGTGCCAGAAATTACGGGACCGAAAATAACTGTTGAATATTTTTTAAATTTCCAAGCACTCCCATCGTTATATTGCAAGTAACTTAATTTTTGCTACGCTCACATTTTGTTTTGTAAGCCATCATGACCACGCATCAAGTTTTCACATTACCGTAAATCGACTTCAAATAACATTTTGGAATTTCGTGCGTGTTTGTGGATATTTTCGTATGAAGCTGAAATAAGTGTTGTTTCATGTTAATAATCTAAGTTAAGTTTGCGGGCGTATTCATAATTCGTATTAATACCAGGAAGCATCGTTTGAGCTCAATACGGATTGCGTACCTCTTTACTCAACTTTACTTACTTTACTTATACACCGTATAGAGCTTTTTACTGATAATAATTCTTAAATTATTATGTATTTATTGTTTTTATATTTGTGCTATTTATTTTTCGCAATAACATATGCGAGTGAACTTTAGAAATTAAAGAAAAAACTGAAAGAAAAATTGACTTCGGGCATCGGGCGGTGTGGGACTTCGGTAGCTTAGTGGTAAAACGGCTGTTTTTATATTATTTTTTGCAATAACACATGCTAATGAAATATAAAAAAACTTAACTTCATGCCTGTAATCCTCTAAGGGGTAGGCAGGAAAAATGCATGCATTCAAGCATACATGCAATTACCCACGACTCGCCGGTAACGTTTTGGCCAATGTAACAGGTGGCGAACCTGTAAGAAAAATAGAAAGAAGAATTTGACTTCAGGCGGGACTTGAACCCGCTACCACTGGGAATCTAGTCCACCCGCTGCCGCTAAAAGACAATGCAATAAATGTGAAGAAAAAATTTGACAAATCAGGTGTGGACTTCGATAGCTCAGTTGGGAGAGCGGCTGGACTGGTGGTCGCGGGTTCAAGTCCCGATCGAAGTCAACTTTTCATGCCATTTTTGATTAGGTATGTACTTGTTGCTGACATTCCCTCTTTAATTATTTTAAGGTATTTTCTTGTGTGGGTGTAATTTACCTGAATAAAAATAATTTAATATTATTATATTTCCTGCGGTGGGCTGAGCGAAATTGTCAGATTTTAACCCAACAGTTCCTAGATATTATGGATATCGATATTCTGTGGAATTCAAGGATTGTTGGATAGATGAAGGATCAACCTGTATCCTTCATACATTAAACAATCCTTGAATTCTATAAATGTGATTATGTTACATTTGGAATATTCAAGATGCGTTAGCTAGTTCAGGCATCTATATAATCTAGGCCATGAACTATGAAGCTTGAAGCTCCGAGACAATCGGCGGAGCGAAAAATAGAAGAGAGCAAACGCAATTTTGCCGCAAATCTTATCCCCCCGCTTAATTGTAATTTTAATCGTTTATATCATAATATGTAATGACTAGCTATGCCCGTGACTTCGTCCGCTTAGAATTTGATTCTAAAGTAGCTTAAGCTACTTCTTATCATCTATTCTGTCAGTGAAAGTTCTGTCAAAACAAGCTCAGCCTATCCAGAGATTAGTTGGAAAAAACAGAGACAAGGTTTTTGGTTTTATGTTACAAACAGATACACCAATTTTATTTATTTAAGTAAGTAAGTATATAGATGTATAGATAAATGTACAGAAGAGATATAAGATATCTATTCTTCAAGGACAAATGTGCAAGAACGTATCGACTTATAACCTTTAGAATTATATAAAGTTTTCAAAAAATATTTACTCTTACCCGAACCGTAAGCGAATTCGTGTGATGTGCATTTAGGCTTACTCGTAAGCAGAAAAAAAAACAGACGTCATTATTTTTTGAAAGACAGCAGTCCAATGAGCGTTATGTTTATTGCGCTCGTTGGTAAAGAAAAATGAGTTATTTTCAAATGTTTTCATCCGGAAAGCTTTGAATATTTCCTGACATTATTCTACGTCGAGCCGCTATTGTTTTAAGGCGTAAGCGTATGTTAAAACAGACAATATTATACCCCGATTGTGTCGAGTTACGTATTTGTGTTTTAGTATCGGCGCTTTATAACCACTCGAGCTTTAGAATTTGAAAAGTTTAATTGTGACCTTTGACCTTAGCATAATTATAATGTGTAAGGTATAAAATTTCGAGTTACAAAACTAATTATACCGCTCTTTGTAATTACCATCCTATTATATTGCTTATGATAGATAATTATATTACGAAGTGAAGTATCATCAAAATTACAAAAAAATGGTACCTATGTAGTGACTTAAACTGGTCGTAGTCGTAGAGTTCTACTACTATAGTTCTACGTACTTATTTCAAGATTAACTCAAGGGAGTCGGTAATACCTGCATGTTCGTTACTCCTTCCTCTTGTATACAATTCAAGGTATCAGCTGTAACATTGGTGGACTACCATTAAACCGCCGAATCAGTCACCAACCGGAGTTAGTAACAAATAACTTTCTAAGCGAAAAAACATCGAGCTGTTGAAATCCGGGCAAGAACCGGGACCATCAGTCATAAGCGTCAGCGGGCCGGACGTGTCATTTATCAAACCACCGAAATAATCGTGATTCGGCTACATTCTTTCTTTCTTTCTGCTTCACTTCAGTTCACAGTTGCCTTTGCAGGAATTGGTCAATGGGCATTGTGAAGTAAATGTTTTTGCCTGTAATTAGTATGCCTCACTTCAGTTCACAGCTGCCTTTGCAGGCATCGGTCAGTGGGCATTGTTAAGTTAATAATAATAATAATAACCTGGCAACCCTCCGTTTGAACACTGACATAATTCTTTGATCCAAAAATTTACAGAAATAAAATATAAAAATCATACGAACATCCCAACCCGCAATCAAAACCACAATAAAAAGGAACAGCGAAAAGGTTCACACCAAAATTAAAGGTATTTACTCCATTAAAACCGACAACAAAGACAATGATATTTTCATATAAAATGACAAGAAAGAAATGTCACAGAAGTCACAATATTAGCAATAAACATCGACATATACAACAGTAAAATGGCAATATAATGAAGAATTATGATCACAAGAGCGAAAGCCAGACGTGAAGCACACCTATCAGCACCGGGCTCGTCGCTGAGCCCCGCCTCGCAACCGCCGGCCGCCGCCTCCTCCGCGAGTGCAGCGACGTCGGCCACCGCAGTTGCGTCGAGCTCCAGCGACGAGTACCACTCCCCGCCGTCGACACCAACACCTGCGCGTCGGCGTGGAAGACCCCGGCTACCGGCCGGCTTGGGACCTCGAGGCCAACCGGCCCCGAGCAGGGTCCCCGCTGTCGGTAGTAACGTGCAGCGCATGAAATGGACGCAACCAATAAATGAAAACGTGATGCGCGCATTCTTTGGGGCTACAGAGGGAGGAACTAACCTCACTGCGTATCGCAGTCGTATGCTCTCTCTGTTCCAGGTTCTTGAGCCAACAGTCTGTGTTTCGAGCCAACGTCTATCGGATCAGGTGCGTGTCATTCAGCGTGGCCACATGCTCGATGACACTGTGCTTGATCGGCTACGCTCCGAGGCGGCGAGTGACCGCTCTGTCCCCACCCCGCCGCCGCGTGTGGTACAGTCGCAGCATGTTAGTGTCGTGAATGTGTCACAATGTGCCGGCGGGGAGGAGATAGACGAGGTCACCACAACCGTAAGTAACCAATACATTGAGCAACTGAGAGGCGCTTTGGAACATGCTCTTCTTGAGTATCGGTCCACCTTGGCCGAATGTAGACCGCGGTTGCCCCGGCTGCCAATGCATAGACGTAATGTAGCGCTGGTGGGTGCTCTGGACACAATATTACCGGAGTACATAAATCATAGTAAAGACCTTAGCGATACCCACTCAATCCTGTACTGTGCGGCGGTCGCGGCGTGTCGCGTAGCTCGTGTCAAATTTGCAAATATTGACACAGCTACACGACCGAGACCTGCCGTACCAGCCTGGCAGTGCCGGATTGAGCGCCGTATCGCCGAAACCAGAGCACTCATTGGCAAGTTATTCTGCTTTAGGATGGGCAACACACGCCCAAGAGTGATGCGTTTTGTGAGGCGAGCGTTCTCAGGGACTTCAGTCAGCCCACAACACTACCTAGATCGCATCACAGAACGCATTGACTTCCTGAAGCAGAAAGTCTATGCATGGGCAAGCCGAATTAGGCGTTACAAAGAACGTGTGAACCGATACATGCAGAACAAGATGTTCCAAAGTGACCAAAGGTGGGTTTACAGAACGTGGGAGCAGCCTGGTCCCGGATTAGCTGGCGGGAGCCGACCGGATGATGATACCATGATTGCATTTTGGCGCAGCATCTGGTCGGAACCTATCGGACACTCTGAGGATGGCTGGATACTGGGCATTGAAGGAGCGTGCGAGCCAATTCCAGAAATGGAGAATGTTTTAATATCAGAGGATGACGTGGCCAGTGCAGTTCGCCCGCTGCCGAACTGGAAATCTCCGGGACCGGACGGACTGCACAACTTCTGGCTTAAATGGCTGCGAAGCTCGCACTCTCGTTTGGCTGCCCAGTTCCAGTCATCCCTGGACTCGGGCACGCTGCCACAGTTCTTAACAACTGGCGTGACCCACCTGCTCCACAAATCAGGTAGCACCGCGGAACCCAAGAACTATAGACCGATCACATGTCTTCCAACCGTCTATAAACTCCTTACGTCCATTCTGAGAGTGAAAATTACTAAGCATATAGAAGACCACTCCATCTTGTCTAACTCTCAGAATGGATGTAGGGGCGGGTCCCGTGGTGCTAAGGAGCTACTGCTATTTGACATGGCCATTAGCCAGCAGGTTCGTCGTAACCGAAAGAGTCTCTCGACTTGCTGGATAGATTATAAGAAGGCCTATGATTCCGTACCGCATACATGGCTGATGAGGGTGATGGAGTTGTATAAAATCAACACAACCCTACGCACCTTCCTCATGTCATGTATGTCGCAATGGAGCACGGTGCTTCGCTATCCAGGATCTCGGCAGCCCCTGGCGGTTGGCGAACCTGTAAGAATTGCTAGAGGTATATTCCAGGGCGACAGTCTGAGCCCTTTATGGTTTTGCCTAGCCCTGAACCCTCTGAGTACGCTACTGGAGGCTTCAGGACTCGGCTACCGGTTGCGAAGAGGTGGTCGGGTGATATCTCACCTGCTTTACATGGATGATCTGAAATTATTCGGTTCTAATAATTCGCAACTGATGGAATTATTGAAGGTGACTGAAAACTTTAGTAACTCTATCAGGATGGAATTTGGAATTGAAAAATGTGCGGTTATGCATGTAACTCGAGGAGAGATAATGGAATCCGAGAGAGTACAACTCACGGATTCCATTCAACTTCGATCGCTCTCCGCAACCGAAACCTACAAGTACTTGGGTATGTCAGAGGCCTTAGGTATATGCGAGGCTGACATGAAACAATCGTTGCGAGTACGATTCTTTGGCCGCCTGAAAAAAGTTCTCAAAAGTTTCCTGTCAGGCGGTAATAGGGTTCGTGCTTTCAACGGTTGGGTCATGCCAGTCTTGATGTACTCCTTTGGCATACTCAAGTGGACTCAGACCGACCTGGATGCCCTAGACAGGGGGGTCCGCTCTCTGCTGACATCATACCGGATGCATCACCCACGCTCATCGGTGATGAGATTGTACATCCCACGGAAGTGTGGGGGCCGAGGCTTTCTTAGTGCTAAAACCCTCCACAACCGTGAGGTATGCAATCTCAGAGAATACTTTCGGGCCACCGATAGGGGTATGCACCGGGATATGGTAGCAGTTGACAGTGGACTCACACCTCTCTCACTGGCTAAAGAGAACTGGCGCAAACCTGTGGTGCTGACGACCAGTGACCGCGTGAGTGTATGGCAGGGCAAGGAGCTGCATGGACGATTTTACCGGGCTCTTCATGGGCCCGATGTAGATTTTCTTGCGTCTGTAGGCTGGCTACGATTCGGGGACCTCTTTGGGGAAACCGAAGGTTTTGTATGTGCAATTATGGACGAAGTGGTAATGACCAATAACTACCGGAAGTTTATCCTGAAGGATGGCACGGTCGACATATGTCGGGCATGCCACCGACCGGGGGAATCCCTCAGGCATATTGTGTCCGGCTGTTCGAGCCTTGCCAACGGCGAATACTTGCACAGGCACAACCAAGTAGCCAGGATAATTCACCAGCAACTTGCCCTGAAATACAACCTTGTAGCCACGGAGGTGCCGTACTACAGGTATGCACCCGACCCAGTACTCGAAAATGACCATGTCACGATGTATTGGGATCGATCTATTATCACTGACAGGACTATTGTCGCCAATAAGCCTGATATAGTGGTGATAGATCGCTTGGAACGCCGCGCAATTATAGTCGATGTCACCATCCCTCATGATGAGAATCTCGTGAAAGCGGAAAAAGACAAACAAATTAAGTATCTCGACTTGTCTCACGAGATTGTCGCCATGTGGAATGTGGACTCGGCTGTAATTGTACCGATAGTCGTCACGGTAAACGGACTCATGGCGAAGAGCCTCGACCACCACCTTAAGAGGCTCTCGCTGGGAAGTTGGATCAAGGGCTTGGTGCAGAAAGCGGTACTCCTCGACACGGCACGTATTGTGAGGAGGTTCCTCTCTCTCAGCCCCTAACCGCCGACAGCTTGGACCCTGCTCCCGCTACCGGCGGCAACCATTTTGTATTTTTTTATATATACGTTGTTTTTTTTTTTTTCCTTTATATAAATGTATATATAAAAAAATATATAGTGAGATTATGAATAAATGAGTGAAATAATAATAATAGTTTATTGACTCAAGAATATACATACATTTGATCACAAACTGATAATTACAAAAAATGTTTGTACAATGGAATTTATTGAACACCTGGTACCCAAAGAAAGATTAAGCTTGTGTTAATTAATGTTTTTACCTGTAATTAATTAGAAATCATTAGATATTGATTAAAAGAGGAAATGAGACATTCTACTGATGCACAAGAACATAATTGTGTAGGTATTTAAATTTATTCTCAGTGACATTCTTGATTGTAAATTTACAATTGTAAACAGTCATAACATGTGTATCTATTGTTATTTACTTTAGTTTAACATTGTTATTAATTTCTGACGTAACATAGGTGGTTCTTGAAATCCCAAATCTATCTTTATATATAAAAATCAATTGCTGTTCGTTAGTCTCGCTAAAACTCGAAAACGGCTGGACCGTTTTGGCCAATTTTGGATGAAATTGAAGGGAAATAGTAAAAACCACAATTTCATTTTCCTAAACGAATAGTCCGTATATTATTATATCAAACCTTTGACACATTATTTCATTCTGAGGCAATATGAAGTTTGCTGGGTCAGCTTATAGTTATAAATAAACATTTTGACTTTTTTACTGGTGGTAAAACGCCAGTGATATGTGTAAATACGCTTTAACTAGCGGTATCTCAGCGGTCACAAGAAATAGTCATTGATCTAGGAAATTTTGGGAAAGTAGTAACGAAAAACATTTCATTCAGATACGGTAAGTGGATACCGTCTCTCAAATGGACTGGAATTTACTGGTGGTAGAGCTCCAGTGACGGAGCTCGCGGGCGTAGGCACCACCGCATTACCTAATTTACTTGCCGCTAAATGGTAGTGTTCAGCAGTATCGTGTTCCGGTCAGGTGGTAATGTACGGCCCTGTAATTTCCGGCACAGAGGCATAACACCTTACGCCTCAGGAGTGGTAACGCATCTGCATTTTGGCCTTGGTCTTCATGTCAGTATATATAGGTAGCAGTCATAACTTAACATCAATGTCAACTGCATGCTTGTTTGCCACTTACATTAAAAAAAAAAAACCCAAATCTGAAGTATACACAGAGTTCCAGAGAGATAATAAGTACCATTTTCAAGGATAATGTATATGTACTCAAAATAGGTGCCTTTGGTTAAAAGAGGAAATGCGACACAGCGGTGGCACTCCTGTGCCACTGCTATAATAAAAAATGATGTACCATTGTTGTTAACCTATAGCTCTTTTTTATTGTAAGTTACACGAGGAGACTTATGACTCTAACTCTAAACCTTTTGAATACAAAATGGAAATCACTTGTGTGTTGTCTGGTTTTACACACAAACAAACATATCGATACATGTCGAAAGTAATTTGTTCTCTAAAGTGTGTGGCTGTTTGAATTACGAACCAAACAACCGGTTGGTGACTTGAATAGAATCTACTATCACCATCGCGTTTATTCGATTTTTATTCCCGTTCCAATACCGTTCAATCAATGAACTGTGAAACTATTATTTATTTTGCGGATGAAAATCTGACAAAGAAAAAAAGATGACATGTTTTTAATTTTATATCCTTGCTTGTGTCACATCGATGTGGTAAAACCAGCAACTAACAAAAAAAAAACATTCATGAATTCATCTTATTTTCAGCCGAAAGATGTCCACTGCTGGACCCATAAAGCAACGCGGCCCACCGAACGCGGCGGACCGGAGGGGAGAAGCCATAGCGTGTATTACCGATGCAAATTATTCGACGGCCCGGTTAGTCCAGCGGTGTGAGATGACCGTTTGATTCGAAGGGTCGCGGGTTCGATCCCCGCACCGGGACAAATATTTGTATGGCCTACAGATATTTGTTTCGGGTCTGGGTGTTTGTGTATGTGTTGTATGTGTACAACGGCACCCACGACACAGGTTTATACCTACTGTGGGGCTGTGAGTGTAAGCGTATTTTATTTTTTATTATTTATTTAAAACAGTCTTTCATTTTAGCGGGGAGAAATGCGTGCGACACATACACACACTACAAAAATCGTCTAATACTACGAAACTCAAACCTTGACTTTAACGAAATACAGAAACAATTTCACGCACACATTTAAATATCTAGGCGACAGATATAGGCCCATTTGGACTTGTACTTTGACAGAGGGGCAAGCCTGCATATGGCTACTCCCCTCCGGTGTTGCTCTAAGGTCAAGTCTCTATGACCAAAGTCTTTCCATAAGGGGAATATGCTATAATCGCCACGCTTGACATGCGGATTGGTGATCACAGTAGCGATAGTTTTATCGCAGACTGCCCATCTTGCGTTATGTCCCATTGGAATGGTTTGACCGCCATTGTTCTGTTGACTGACTGCACTAGTAGAAGAATTATTTTCCAGTAGAAGAAAAATCTTTTATAGTAGAAGAAAATTCTTTTCCAGTAGAAGAAAATTCTTCCACTAGTGGGAGATGGAGTCGTCACATCTCGACGCTAACAGTGGGCGGTGGGCAGTGGGGTCGTCACGTCCCGACGCCAAAACGTGACGCTCACATGAATTTGCGCCTGATAAAACTTCTATGCATTAATTTTACTCTAACTTATCCTTTGTTTTACGTTTTTTTAGGCCCACTACACTACACTAGAACTACTACACGGTGTTTATTTTTGATGATATATGGCAAACAACTACAAACGACATCTACACAAAATCAAAGGTGCGATGCGTGCAGATGCGTATACAACTTATAATAAAATGTAAATAAAGATTGGCAATAATGAATCATTGTATTTAAATTGAAATAATGGTAATTTCAAAAGCTTTAAATATTGAACAAGCCTCATAATTGTTGTTTATGAAGAGGGAAGACGGGAGGCAACTCGTAATTAACATTTTGGCTGTAAATGTTGTCTCAAATTGTTGTTATACAGGTGTTGAAAGCAATATTTAGTCGATATAACAGTTTTGAGCCTTGTACAACAAAAACAAAGAAAAATATCATTCACACACCTTTTGATTGATTGTAAATAAAATTGACCCACTTACTGTTTCAAAGTAGTTACAAGTATCATCATATTAGTCCTGAAAAATTCAAAACAATTTCAAAACGCAGTTGAAGCTCCGGTACGAGTCTAATAACTACTTTAATAAACGCATAGAAATATACCATAATGTAGCTTGCCAATACGTTGACCGTTCCCCGAGATTGCCGCTGTGATAATTATGTCAATTCATCGCATTGCCGGTGTCACGTTTCGGTGAAATCAAGCGTGGAGAGATAAAACTGAAATTGGCAAAGTTTTATCTTGTCATGGCGTATTTTTATAAAAATATCTATATATTTGCATTTATTGATATGTTTTGTTATCTATACAATTATTTCGGCATTTACTGCGAACGTTTTTTTATTAGTTTTACTGTCAGAAAAGGAATGGAAGATGTAATGAAATAGGTAACTAAATTGGAAATTGTTGAAAACTGCGATATTCTTTTTGATATTGCACTATTTATTTGCTGTGGGGTTTGGGTCTTAGGTTATTTCTTTACATATAAGGTGTGTTTTTACTACGTACCCCTTTACATACTCTTTTACATCATTAAGTGGCAAGCAAGCATATAATTCACATTGATGGTTAATTGGTAAGTGAATACTGTAGCCTAAGTACAAAAATGTCGGTACATAAAACCAGAGATTTCATTGCCAATGCGTTGCCATTCCTGAGGTCTAAGTTGTTATGCCTCTGTGCCGGAAATGACACGGCTGTACATAACCACCTAATCGGAACATGAGGACGTTGAATTATTTGGTGGCAAGTAGCGACATAAAATGTTTAAAAAATTTCAACGTTTGTCGCAAGGTATCGGCTTTCGATGGTAACGACTTCGACAGATACCAGTAAAAAAGTCGTGGCACTACTTTTTAGGGTTCCGTAGTAAACAAGGAACCCTTATAGTTTCGCCATGTCCGTCCGTCTTGCTGTCTGTCCGTCCGCAGTTTAGCGCAAAAGCTATTGGAACTAGACGTTTGAAATTTGTTACAAGAATACAACTTAATCACGCCGACAAAGTGGTAGAATAAAAACATGCTTTTTTTATTTAGGGTACCTCCCCTACATGTAACGCACAGATTTTATTTTTCGTTTTCTATATAGTGTGTGATATCGTTGGATAGGTCTTTCAAAAATACTAGGGGTAAGCAAACATAATTTTTCGATTCAGATAACTGTTTGTGACTTATTAAGCTATAAAGGGACAATTTTCGTTAGAGTCACGTATCCCCCCCCCTACCGACTAAACGGTTATTGTTAGAAATTCAAACGTTACGGCAATAGTACCTATATGTAATGAAATTAAAAAAGAAAGGAAAACTATCACACTTAAGTTGGCTTCACAAGTTAGCGAGTAATAGTCGACCAAATGTATTTTACTTGAAAATTTCGAACTCCATAGAAAATATTTATTTTTTTTCATTACATTATTCACACCTAACAACTACATTGCGCGTGGCCCGACACGCACTTGACCGGTTTTTTATGAATGATTACATTTCTGTTCAATTTGTTAACTGTAGATACCTAATCAATGTTTACATCAACCTTTAATGTTGTAGCAGTGGCTACGATGAAACATCATTTGTAGCATGTTACGGAGTGCACTACGAGTTGTATCGCCTACAAAGTTTCATTTCTCAATAGACTGAATAGTGATCATATTACAGTATCCAACAAGAAATAATGCACATCGACCTCAGGAAGAGACGTCGGTTTATTTCGAATCTGTAGAGCGTTATCTTTTTCGCACCTTACCTATTTGACGTTTGTCGACCATTTTAATCTAGTTTTGACCAATACCGGACTAAGAGTGCTTACGTAAGCAGTGTGCAGCAGAGATAACGCTCTATGAAGCCGAAACTAGCCGATTGTCTCGTTCATAGGTTCGATGTTCATTATTTTTTGATGAGCACTGTAAGTTATTACGCTGGTATAACTCATTTTAACGGTACTTAACTTGAATATAGGACGAAATTTAATACATCAAGAGATATTACTATATACTTTTATTTAACTAGTAAATCTAAGAAAAATTGAGAATAATATATTGTTTCATACATGTAATTACCTTTTTTTTATATACCTAATACAAGTGACAAACAAGCATGCAGTTCACATTGATGTTAAGTGATGACTGCAGCCTATAGACACCCACACAAAGACCAAGGTCAAAATGCAGATGCGTTACCACTCCTAAGGCCTAAGGTGTTATGCCTCTGTGCCGGAAATTACAGGGCCGTACATTACCACCTGACCGGAACACGATAGTGCAGAACACTACCATTTAGCGGCAAGTATATTAGGTAATGCGGTGATGCCTACGCCCGCGAGCTGCGTCACTGGAGCTCTATCACCAGTAAAATTAAAGAAGTACCTATATCGAAACATGTTAAAAATAATAACCTCATTCTTTTATTCCTGAATCGTAGCGATTGAAAAGATAGATACGAAACTAGCTTTAGATAGAAGTAAGTAAGTTTACAAAGCTCCAAGCTTCGGGGATATAAGATAAGAGATCAACCTTGATGGGAGGTGTTAGACACTTTTATGTTCGGGTTGTTCAACTGTCTGCTGAACCCTCATTGATCGTAAAGAATTTGTGCTCTAGAAAATAATCCAACAAGTATTTATTCCTAAGCTTTGCTACACGTAAAATTTAATGCGTTATCATGTCACAATGTATAATATGTATACGAAAAATTTACATCAGAATGCTTTTGCGTCTAAATTGTCATTATAGTATTTAATTTCGTTTATGTATGTATGTATGTATCTTCACGCCAGGTCCCTAACGGGGTAGGCAGAGAGTGTAGAGCGCCAGACATCCCGGTTCAGACAAACCTCGTCTACCTTCATCATTCTCTTCATACATGCACGCCGATTCCTAAGACTTTTGACCCCACCATCAGACAGAATTCGACCTATTTGGTCATGGTAGGTCAGCCTTGGTCTTCCTGGGCCTCTGCAACCATCCACATTCGCATTGTATATCAGTTTAGTCATTCGCTCATTCGACATTCTTTCTATATGCCCGAACCATCGGAGCATGCCTTTTTTCATTTTTACACCGATACTATCATTCACACAAAGTCTCTTTCTTACATCTTCATTACGAACGCGATCGGTGAGTGATACACCGCAGATCTTGCGCAAAGATCTCATCTCGACCGCGTTCAACTTACTTTCATGCTCTTTCCTGCATACCCAGCTCTCACTTCCATATAAAAGCGTTGGAGTAAGTACAGCATTATGTACGGCTAGTCGAGCCCGCTGGCTGAGATGTTTAGATTCTAGCAGCTTACCCAACGCTCCATTCACGCAATTCTCAGCAAGCACTCTTCTTTCTATGTCAGTGGTGTACCTACCATCCTTGCTAAAACCACATCTAAGATATACAATTTCATCAACCTGTTCTAACACTGCATCATCTACTACTACCCTTGCATTGTTTATGTACATACCTGAAATAATGAGACCGTAATTATTTAAATTATACCTTCTAGAAAAAAAAATGTTGTATGAAAAAATTTTAATATTTATAAAAAGCCGTAGAACAAAATGATGTTGGGATTGATGTAGAGAGGCTGCCTGCAAGAGGTGATGCACTAATTTCAATTAACCTGTTGTTGTTTATGTATTTATCTTCTCACTGCCAGAACGTGTAGAAGGACATGCCTACGTGTAAGAACCTTAATATTTCATGCTCCCCGCTCTCTGTTGGCTATGTAAGGAACTTGACGTAAAAATACATAAGAGTTTTTAACTTCTTTTAACGATATGTATATGTATCTTCGCACCAAATCACGCACGTGTTAGTCAGAAAGAGTGGAGCGTCAGATATCCCGGTCCTGGAACACCTCCCGCGCTTCTTCTACATCATCATTCTCATATGTAAATGGGAATATTAAGTAATTTTTTGAAAGAGGTTGAACAAATTTTAATATAGTCAAAAAGTTTGATTAACCTGACGATTGACACAGGCGTGGACACTTTTGTGTTACGATAGTAACACCACGTAATACGTACAAGGGTTTCATAAAATTAAAACACAAATGAAAGGTAAAATGAACTTCCCATTTACCTGAAATAAAAGTATTAAAGCCGAATGGATTTTGCATTTTCGCGTGGCTCGGAAGTTTCTGGACCGGACAGTGCCTACGTTAAAAACAAACATGCGGGTATTTCAAAAAATCAACGCCGAACTTCGCCACAACCTTTGTTCATGCTCTCGAAATTTAAGCTGGCCTCGAAAAAGTCAATACAATGGGTTTTTCTGCGTAACTACATATTTTGGGTTAAAATCGTGGAGTCTAGCATTGTTTTATAAGTTTTACCTTTATGTAGTAAATACCATCCGGACTGAAGAGTAAAATAAAAGTAGATAATGACGATAATCCGGTACACCGGGTACCAACAGGATGAAAGTAGAGCAACAAGTTTATAGCCACAAGCGCATATCATGATTATGTTATATCAGCTTTCAAACTCCAGTTCCTGTTGTTAAAGTTAACCTTCGAAGTTAAGAGGTATCAAACACTGAAATGTATATTGAAGTAGGACGTCGAGGAGTTCCAAATAAATACATAATTAGATTTACCTAACCGAGCAGTCTTGTCTTGATAGACGCGCTCTGAAGTTAATGTTTTATTGAAATTAAAATTCAACTTGGTATCTCATGAATTTTGTGGCCCTAACTAGGTAGATTCAATAGAATATTTTATGCTTTTGTAAAATTTTACGTTGTAATGAAATTGACACGTTTTTGGTGGATGACAGATTTCAACTACTGAACGCCATCAGATGTTTTTGGGATGGTCATACTTGCTTCTATGTGTAATCCATTTAATGGAGGTAGTTTTGGCATTAACCTATTTTTATGTATAATATGCATTGCTTATATGTTATATTTAAGTCGAAAACGGAGAATTCATTTCGAGGGATCTTCTGGCTAAAAGTTTACTTAAGCTTTCAGTACTTAATGTACAAATATATCCATCTAAAAGATTTTCCAGTTAAATGGACTAATGATCAAACGCTGAAAGCTGACCTGAATATAAATATATATTGAAGATATTCTAAAAAGACAAAGCCTTTATTTTAGCAGAATATACTATATAATATACAGTTTAACGAAATAGCGAGAAAAAAATATCGAAAACTTATAAAAGTATGCATTTTTACTGGTGGTAGAGCTCTAGTGACGGAGCTCGCGGGCGTGAAACCACCGCATTACCTAATATACTTGCCGCTAAATGGTAGTGTTCAGCACTAATATGTTCCGGTCAGGTGGTAATGTACGGCTCTGTAATTTTCGGCACAGAGGCATAACACCTTAGGCCTCAGGAGTGCGCATCTGCATTTTGACCTTGGTCTTTGTGTAAATGTCTGTCTATCAGTCTTCCCGGTGGAGGTTGTTGAATTGGCATTTCAGTCAGTGTCACTAAGTCTGCGTCAAAAAGAAGCTCTTACAAAAAAAGACAATATTTATTTGTTTTGGAAACACAGTATGCAATTTTTCTTGTTTATGTTTATTCCTTAGACTTCCATTTTTTTTTTGTGTAAGGTAAGTGGCAAACAAGCATGCAGTTCACATTGATGTTAAGTGATGACTGCAGCCTATAGACACCTACACGAAGACCAAGATCAAAATGCAGATGCGTTACCACTCCTGAGGCCTAAGGTGTTATGCCTCTGTGCCGGAAATAACAGGGCCGTACATTATCACCTGACCGGAACACGATAGTGGTGAAAACTACCATTTAGCGGCAAGTAAATTAGGTAATGCGGTGGTGGCCTACGCCCGCGAGCTCCGTTCACTGGAGCTCTACCACCAGTAAAATTCCATTAATTTAGTGACGGTCTCGTCGTGTTCGGTCGAGATTTGGGCTGTGCTACAGTTACTCCAGAGGTTCCAAGTCGACTACCGGTACATCGAGGTGCTAAGGAGCTTGTACGAAAACGCCACTATGTCGGTTCGCCTTCAGGACCAGAGCTCGAAACCTATCCAACTGCAGCGAGGTGTGAGACAGGGAGATGTCATATCTCCGAAACTGTTCACCGCTGCATTGGAAGATGTCATCAAGCTTCTAGACTGGAACGGACTCGGCATCAACATTAACGGCGAGTACATCTCCCACCTCCGATTTGCGGATGATATCGTAGTCATGGCTGAGACCCTGGAAGACCTTGGCACAATGCTCAATGGCCTCAGTAGGGCCTCCCAACGAGTGGGCCTTAAAATGAACATGGACAAGACAAAGATCATGTCGAATGTCCTCGTTACGCCCACTCCTGTTATGGTCGAGGGTACTACACTCGAAGTTGTTGACGATTATGTATACTTGGGACAAACGGTCCAGTTAGGTAGGTCCAACTTCGAGAAAGAGGTCAATCACCGAATCCAACTCGGATGGGCAGCGTTTGCGAAGCTGCGTTATATCTTCTCGTCCAATTTACCGCAGTGTCTGAAGAAGAAGGTCTTTGACCAATGTGTGTTGCCAGTGATGACATATGGAACTGAAACGTGGTCGCTCACTATGGGCCTCATAAGAAGGCTCAAGGTCACTCAGAGAGCAATGGAGAGGGCTATGCTCGGAGTTTTCTGCGAGATCGAATCAGAAACGAGGAGATCCGCATGAGAACCAAAGTAACCGACATAGCCCACCGAATAGCGAAACTCAAGTGGCAGTGGGCAGGGCACATAGCTCGCAGAACTGACGGCCGTTGGGGCAGAAGAGTTCTGGAGTGGCGACCGCGTACCGGAAGACGAAGCGTAGGCAGGCTCCCCACGAGGTGGACCGACGACCTGGTGAAGGTCGCGGGCAATCGTTGGATGAGGGCGGCCCAGGACCGTTCGTTGTGGCATTCTTTGGGGGAGGCCTTTGTTCAGCAGTGGACGTCTTTCGGCTGAAATGATGATGATGATGATGAATTTAGTGACGGAGGTTTAAATTCATAAAGCTAATTTGCAAGTTAACCGTGTCGCTATCAATATTGTCACGAAAGGAGAATGCTGAAATCGTTTATCACTTAAGATTTATTGAAATGAATCCTGCTGCTTTGTCTGACTCTTGTTATTAATCATTTCTTTGTTGTGATTCTGTTTCTTCGAGATATTGTTTTGATGAACTATTTTTATTATAACTTTTCAACTTTGGTTCTCTGAATATTTAGGTCAATGCTATTTGTTTCCAGTTAAATGAATGAAATAGCAAACTTATAGACAATTACATTTGAATTTGGACATGAAAAGAAAAGAAATCGCTTCCGAAAATTTTTTTCTTTAAAACTTCTTTTCAGCATACCATGACTAAGTAATTGATAAAGAAAAAGCAATTTCTATTTTTACTCGAGGTCTTTCATTAGCTGATAACATTTATTTATTTTGCAAACACTATTTGCAGTTTTGCTTCCTTGGGTTAGTAAACAGTCTTTAGACAGCAATGGTCAAGCCGTTTTACCATTAACGAGGCAGTAAATATAATAATGCAACCCTCGATAAAACTGCCACCATTGTAAGAACAAAAACCAAAGCGTGGTAATTACGTCATATTCTCCCCTAATGATATGCAAGACTATTGTTGGCATCTTTGGCGAAGGTTTTTGTCTAGAAGTGAATGTCTTCCAGCTGAAGTGATGAGGCATATTCAGGATGCCGTTGAAGAAAACTGTTAATTATTTGTAGATGATTTGTTACACTTCAATTTTGAAGTAGAAGTAAGTAAGTAGTAACGTCAGTAACAAAATAATCACAGTAGTTTTTACATACGTTTAAGACTGCTCGATTTAAGACAAATATAATACTCAAGCCATACACTCAGTTAACATCTGATATTAGGGTTGTTGAAGCGAGAAATGTTCATTCTTTTTATTAGCTGCTGTTCAGCGCTCTAAGGAAAAAAGGAACCAGAAAAATTTCGTTCGCGCAATATATTATATTTCCGCAAGCACTTTATCTTACCCAAAAAATGTGGTTGTGGAACAGAATAAATTAAAGACGTTTTTACTCTATAGATTTACAAGCGCCATATTTTTTCACTTTTCATTGTATCACGTGGAATTGGAGTAGATAAATCCATTATTATGATGAAAAAGTCTTATACACGTGCACATTATTAGAATAAAAACGATCGCCTTGGGTACGGCACGGAATTGAGATACGCCATATGACAATGATAGTAGGTAGTTCTAGGAGTAAGTAATTGAAATAAAATACGAGGCGCAGGTGCGATCTAGTATGCAATTTATTGCCGCGTGGCAAAACGAAGTTTATTATGTCTTTGAAGGACTATTCTACTGTACTGTAGCATTATTATGATTTAAATGGCTTTAGCTAGATTGAAAATACTGTAGGACAGAAAAACAAAAATTAGCCTTCATACAATCACTGTATCGATTTAGATATCAAAATATAATGTGGCATGTGGTATGTGTCTTCATGAAATGATGAGAATAATAAGAAAAAAGGGGTAAAAATGATGATGGGATGAAGGACGCACCCTTTCCTTTAGGTTTGAAAAGAAGGGTGTTCAAGACGTCAACAATCAATCAATGTCAAGAGGTTTTGCCGGAGTTAAATAATAAAATTAATAGAACCACATACCAGTTTTGACAAGAGTTTCTATCTGTGTTGTGTAAAGAAAGAAAAATATCTTGCATCGGTATTATTCCGTTTATAAATATCATATTAATTTACTGCGTGTAACAATTGATGCCATGAATCAGGTTTTCCTCTGGGTTCTATTATAGTAAAGAAACTGTTGGGAAAATACAGCAATAAGTAAGAATCTTCTTTTGGCCATGAGAGTGGAAACAAGTGCACACTGTTTATTATTGGTAAGTAAATAAGTGCACGCTGTTTATTATTGGTAAGTAAATACTTCAACTTACTGCTATTTGCATAAGAACAAGAAGTTTTTATTAGAGACTAGCTGATGCCCGCTACTCCACCCGCGTGTAGGTCGCTTTTCGCGTGGAACTTTTACCTGTGGAAAGTCATCAAATCATCCCATGGCATCCCACAGAAACATTTTTTTTTGGAAAAAAATCCAATTAATTTCATCAAAATCCGTTCAGTAGTTTCGGCTTGATTGACGGACAAATATCCAAAGTGTGATAGAAGTTATATTTTTTTTGTCAATATTAGGGTTAATATGCGATAATCCCTCATAAGGTTTACTGGTGGTAGAGCTCCAGTGACAAAGCTCGCGGGCGTAGGCACCACCGCATTACCTAATATACTTGCCGCTAAATGGTAGTGTTCAGCACTACCGTGTTCCGGTCATGTGGTAATGTACGGCTCTGTAATTTCCGGCACAGAGTCATTACACCTTAGGTCTCAGGAGTGGTAACGCATCTGCATTTTGACCTTGGTCTTTGTGTGGGTGTCTATAGGCTGCAGTCATCACTTAACATCAATGTGAACTGCATGCTTGTTTGCCACTTGATAAACATAAAAAAAATAATAAGGTAAGTAAATACTAAACCTATAAACATCTACATAAAAACAAAAAGTATCGATGAAGATAGGTAGTTGTGTTGCCACACCTGCCTTATCTAAGTTGTTGTGCCTCACTACCAAAAATCAGAGAGCCCTAATTACCCCCTGACCGGAACACAATAGGTTTTCCTGGTAGTAGAGTTCCAGTGTAGGAGCTTGAGGGCGTAGGCACCACCGCATTTCCTAATTTATCTGCCGCTAAATGGTAGTGTTCAGCACTATCGTGTTCCGGTTAGATGGTAATGTATAGCCCCGTAATAACTATCACAGAGACACGACATCTAAGGTATCAGGGGTAACAACGCATCTGCATTTTGACCTCTGGTCTTTCTGAGGGTGTCTATAGAATGCAGTTATCACTTAACTTCAATATGAACTGCATGCTTGTATGCCACCCTTGTTACATATGAAAAAGCTGAACACTACGATTTATCGGCAAGTAGAATAGGTAAAGCAGTAGTGCCTATGCCCGCGAGCTGCACCACTGGAGCTCTACCACCAGTCCATCCTAAAAAAAAGCAATCTAGTGTGAGTGAAAATTTAGTTTGAAACACTAGACTCGGTAGCATGCATAGCAATAATTATATTATTATCTAGGTTTTATGTTAATTCACCGAAGTCTCACACAAAGAAAACGCCGGACAGGGTACGGCATTTGTGACCAGTTGTTTGTGTTTGCGGTCAGCCATCATCCGCGCTTGACAGTTAAATGTTAAACTCTTCTTTAATGTTAACTCTTTGTAAATAACACTGGATGTAACACTTTGCAGTGGGGCCATAATTTTTGTTGCAATTTTTCCGCCTTATCTCATGAAAGGATTTAAACTTTTTTTGTGATGATCTGTTATAATAACAACCTTTCTTTTAACATTTTGTTAACTCACATTCTCCTGTTGCCGCATAAAAATTTCAGTTGACTTGACGATAGATCAAGTCAACTGATAATGGCGGATCCATTTAAAACTCCAAGAAGTACCTATGTTAATAACAATGACCACAACAATTGAGCAATCTAGTGCGACTCAAGATCAGTGCACAAGACTCGGTAGTACAGGCGTGTCTAGCCTTTATGCTAATTGGCTAAAGTTTTACACAAAGGGAACGCTAACAGAGTTGAAATTTAAGGCCAGTTGTTTATGTTTGCGGACAACCAGTGGATACAGGCTAAATGTTTACCCTCTTTGTAAACGCCACTGCGTGTAACTGTATAAGTATAATTACGCTGTCATTTACTATCTCGTTTCTCCCTTAATGTTACTTTGGGTTAAAAAGTTTGTTAGCAATAATTTAATATGATAACTCTATATAAATTAGATTAAACTGTAAGATTTAAACATTAGTCTTTTACGTAACTGATGTGTTACGATTTTTTTTCACAGACATTCTGTTGTGCGGGCAACAGTCTTTTGCAAGGCTGACTGACCCAACAGTATGCTTCTGTGAACATGTGTATAGAAACACATAGTATAGGTACGTCACTAACTGAGATCTTGTATGGACCCGGAACGGCGTGTATTAAAACGCTGTATTCTCCTCCTGCAAGTATATGCTATAAACAATTGTCACAATAACATCTAGTGCAGTCTGTAGATTCAACGTTCAGGCACAAACCGGCATGTCCGGCCTTTATACTAATTGGTCGAAGTTTCACACAAAGGGAACACTAGACGGAGTGACGGAGTGGAGAATTCAAGGCTAGCTGTTTATGTTTGCGGACAGCCAGTATCCGCGCTTGATGGTTAAATGTTTACCCTCCTTGGCACCGTACATGCACATCGACCGTAAGAAGGAGACTTTGGCTTTGTAGGGGGTTGGCTCTTTCGGACTAACCTATGTGAGATTTGTCGATCATTTTATTAATAATAAATAAATAAAATACGCTTACACTCACAGCCCCACAGTAGGTCAGGATAAACCTGTGTCGTGGGTGCCGTTGTACACATACAACACATACACAAACACCCAGACCCGACACAAATATCCGTAGGCCATACAAATATTTGTCCCGGTGCGGGAATCGAACCCGCGACCCTTCGAATCAAACGGTCATCTCACACACACGGCTAGATTAACCGGGTCGTCGTCATTTTGATTAAGTTTTGCTTACAGTACAGGCTTCATAGTGATCAGTACCGGACTATCACAACTTACGCAGATGCAGATGGTGAGTAGCAGAGATAACGCTCTACGAAGTTGAAACTAGCCGATTGTCTCTTTCGTGGGCTCGCTATGCAATATTAATTATTGTTGGGTACTGTAACTGTTTGCACAGTTAAAATGTTATGAAAAATATTTAGGTATTATTACAATTTCACATCGCTTGGCTGGCAAATCACTGGGAATACACAAACCTCAAATAGATATCTCGATGTTGCCATTTCTGGAAAACATATTAACAATATTTATTAACACCGTAACTAACGACCGCGGCAAACCTCGTATTGCCTCAGAATTAGTATAAATAAATGAGCTATATACCGACTGCAACGTCATCTACCTGGATAATTTGTGAATCTAAACCATTTTCAATTTTCCTTTAACACACTCATAAAATTTCATCATAATTGGTCCAGCCGTTTAGAAGGAGTTCTGTGACATACAAACGCACACAAGTATTGCGAATATTAAGATATAAAAATTTCAAAAAAATATTAAGGACTACAAGGCAAGAATTTCTACAGAAATTCCTTACGAAGAATTATGGATATTCGGCTATCATTTATTGAAATGTCTTTCCCTGGCTTCTTCGGGTGGTTAGATTAGTCCGCTTAGTTTAGCAATAACAATCAGAGAGAATAATGAAAACGTTAAACGTTGTGGTGATAACTGATGCCATAATCTTAAACGTGAAAATAAGATATTAATTATATATTCACTGTGACAATTTTTGCCTATCAACTCTTGGCTTTGCATGATAATAGATACATATTTGGAGACATCTTTAAATTAAATACAAAGTATGCTAGAGCTCGTCTAAGCTGAAATGACGCGCCCCACTATCGCATTAACGCACACGAGCAAATTTCAAATATGGACGTAAGACATACATACACAAATAAGTGTCATTATTCTCACACATCGAAAGCAACTAATTAAGTAGTGGGGCGCGTCATTTCAGCTTAGACGAGCTCTAAGCGATTATTGCGGCTTATTTATGTGTACGTACCGTACAAAAACTAGAGGTCAAATTATAGATACAATGTCAACTTTGAGGCCTACGTTGTTTTGGCTCTAGCAGGAATCACCTGTCACAGTGACATGACCATGTCACCAGAACACAATCTTCAACACTACTATTTACTGTGGTATGTTAGTTTTGTGATTGTTTCGAATTTCGCTGATTTTGATATTTTTGACATCTAGAGAGATCCATTTTAAATGGCAGGGTTCTGTTGAATCACTCTTTGTGTGGTGTCGGACGGAACGTACAATATAATCAAGCGTGACCTTTCCAGATTGACGTTGGTATTTAATGTAGGTACCTTTGACAATTCGGTGATCGCTGTCGCTTCACGGAGATGCCATTAAAATGTATGCACGTCAAAATGAACAGCATACCTGCTTAATTATGGTAAAATCGTAAAATTATTTTTTATTTTTCAACTTTCGGTACCATTATGGCAATCAAAAATGTATAATATTAAGTGTAAGCGTACAAAAAAAAGAAATAGGGAAATACTAAAAAAAAAATGTTCTACGGCGATGAAGTCGCGGGAGGGAAGAGCTAGTTGCCTATAAAGATGATCCTATCGATGAGACCTATAAACATGACACCGTCTTTCAACTACCAGTAAATCTTCATCATGTACACGTTCGTTATTAAAACAATCTTCCAATCGTTAATTTTATCAAAAAATATATAAAACAATGGTACATTTTTTACGCATATATCTACTTGAAATGGAATTAAAAAATTATAAAAATTTGTAGTCAAGAATATTGCCGCACCATAAAGTAATTTCGACCATTGTCTATAAAATTGATGTGATAAAGCTTCCGGCTTTACGGCGACAGAATTGATGTACGATTGTGAACGAGAATTCACATTAATTCGCAATACTTTATGTTTTCACGTTGGCTTCACGCGTTATGCAAATAGTTTTCTGTGACCTAATGCTGAGACTGGTGTGGTTTTTGCAGTGATTCCACCGAGAATGGAAGATTTGGTTTTGTTATGTAACAGACATAACGTTAACGGCTAACGTTTGTTCATATTTTACTTTAGTATCAACATTGGAAGATATAATGAAGTCTAGATTTCACCGATTTTTAAATCTTTGTCTTTAATCGGTGACTCTCTACTAATATCTTAAAAATATTGTATGTATCATATTATTATATGTTGTATTCCAGTTGATTATATAATAGACTAGCTGTTGGCCAGGGTTTCGCCCGCGTGGATGTCGTTTAAAAAGTAGCCTATGTTCTTTCTCAAAGTCAACTCTATCTATGTACCAAATTTAATTAAAATCGGTCCAGTCGTTTGGACGTGAAAAGGTAACAGACAGATAGACAAGAGTTACTTTCGCATTTATAATATTAGTAGGGATTAACGTCTGAAATATCCTTGCTTTCTTACACGTTACATAATTGAATCCTGGGTGGAATTGCAACGATATATTGCTGTGTTATAGCACTGTAACAAGACAGATTTTGTATCGAAGAACTCCTGTATCGACCAACAAAGTATATTATTACTTTCAGGGCTAGCAAGTTAGTGGTCATAGGTAGACCACATCGTTATAACTGATCTACGGCAGAAATAAGACAAATATAAGCCAGACCAATTATGCCAATAAACTATAGAAAACAGACGAAAACCGCTGGGTACACCAAACACAAGTATAGGACTACTGCAAATGGTCAAGCAGCCCAACCTACATAGGTACTAATTTATTAAAGCGCATCGAAACCAGTATTATCTATTGTGTAATACGTAATATAATATTAATTAAACCGCAACTGAACTACATAGCAGTGATTGTAATAACCTGTACCGTGAGGTTTAATCAGTCGAATGTCCGGGCATCGGATAATGCCGAATACTGGCGTTACGGTCTACTAACTATTACAATGTGTTACGATAATGTGTTTCATATCTGCTTAACGGCGTATAATTAATCCATAATAATTACTATGTTTGAATAAGAAATGTAAGATGTTTTAATTAGTAAAATCGATGCTCGTGTCAGATTATCTTATTTAAAGTAACGGTTAATTCTAAATGATCGAATGCAATTTATGCGTTTGTATTAATTGTTGTTAATGTGTTGGTTTTTTTGTGGCACCGCATCATCATTCATCCAAATGTCAAATTATTTACTTCTATGGTAATGTTTTAAATCTACTTGAAATCTGCCTAAAATAATAATAATGGCAACCCTTGCCTTGAGGCATGAGTCCCTCCAAATCAACTTACCCCTGAGGTCCAAGTGGATTTGGCTCTATGATGGTCCTGATAACCCTTTTTCTATTTAGATTTGCTGAAGTAAGTAACATGCCTATTAATATTAATCAGATAGGTCCCGTATATTTTAGAACGCACGAGTAAACCTAAAGGAAATTTTTAACGTGGTAATCCGAATTCCTGAACTATTAAATAATCATTAGATAAAAATAACCAATATAAATACAAAAAATAACTAGTGTTTTTCATACACTTTGCGATCTGCTATCTAAAACTTAAGGAGACGTACAATTCACAACATTCCACTTAAAAAATTCTTTGAGACTTCTCCCATTCATAAGAACTATTCAGGTTACAAAAAACTAAAGAATAAAAAATAAGGCAGTAAATTATATTCAAACTAGGTTTGAGAAAACCCAATAGTCATTGGCACCATAAATTATGTAGATTTTACGATGAGTGATCGAATGCCCCTTATATTGCACGAGCTAAATATTTACGAGACTTTGAAGAAAACGAGTTGAATCAATACACATCTTACCGCACTTGACATCGTTTCTATCGTGATTTATTTTTATGTCTCTCGAAATCTACTTTGGCGTTAAAACTTGAAGTTGTAATATTGAAAGATTTGTTTTACTAATCTTCATTAGTTTTTATTAAATTTACAAATACGTGAATGACTTTCAATATCTTACTTTTTATCGTCAGTTACGGATACGAGCTGTATCTGGAAAATATACCAGGATCATTAATCAGTGTGCACTAGATTAAGACAAAACATTATTATAATAACGTACCTGTTAGGGCGGCCACACGAAACTGCGATGCGATGTATTCGTGCAAGCTCGCAGATATTTGCGATGCGATGCGAATTTGCAGTTATGTGCGGGGCCCTTAGACAGAATTAATACATAAGTTAGTAGTCAAGGTGACTTGTGAATCAATATTCATCAACATCATCATCACTTATAATGATCATCCCTCGCAGTGAATTCGGGATGGACTGAAAATTCTTTAGTAAATAGGTACGAACTGTAGTCGAACTACATAAATACTTGTGAAACTTAATCTTATTGAAGTAACGTCTTGTCGAAGGAATGTCCTTCAAAGTTGTACTACTGTAACTTCTGTAATACCCTAAATCCCTAAAATAAGAACAATGTTGTGTTGATTATATATTTCTGATCAATTAATAGTTTCTTTCTCTCTCTCAATATTTGTGACATCGCCTGTTACTGATATCCATCAAAAATTAATGATGTATTATTCTGAGAGGGGAAAGGATTTATATGGAATTATCGTTGGATTATAATATTAGGTAAAAACGAATACTTTACCTAAGGGTAAAGTATTCGTTCTCGTATTTGTAATTTGCGATAAGTCGCAAGCGGCTAAAATGAAGTATGAATTTGTTGAAAGAAAAAATATTGTTACACCTAATAACGTTGCATTTTCTTAATGCACCTAATGATAGTGGCAAGCACGCGTGCAGTTAACCTGGATGACAAATGATGACTGCAGATTTGATACAGACCTTTATACAATAACCTAAAACCTAAGTTGTTTCACCTGTGTTTTGCTTACGGGGTCACACATTATCTAACTTGCCGCTAAACTGTTCAGCACTATCGTGTTCCGGTCAGGTGGTAATGTACGGCCCTGTAATTTCCGGCACAGAGGCATAACACCTTAGGCCTCAGGAGTGGTAACGCATCTGCATTTTGATCTTGGTCTTTGTGTGGATGTCTATAGGCTGCAGACATCACTTAACATCAATGTGAATTGCATGCTTGTTCGCCACTTCCATTTTCCAATACATAAAAAAAATTACCTTCTAACCAGAACACGATAGGGCTGAACATTACCAACGTTTTCGGCAACCTGAAGGACTGGAGGTAGAGGCTGCAGTATAAACCTTTAATACATGTTTCTACAATTTCTTTCTGTTTATATTGTCATTTTAAAGAAATTTGTGTGAGACTGAATAGTATTTCCGAGCGAAGTATTGGCTGCACTAGCTGCACATGACTCTACTGCACAAGTGTCTGAAATCACCTGTGCGCTTATACATAACCGGCACGTTGTCGTGCTTACCATTTACACACCCTAGCCACATCGTATACCTAAAGAGCGAATGCAAACATGTTTTTGTTCATTTTTCGACTATTGTAACATGATGAGAATTGTGAGAACATCCAGATGGATATGCCATTATATTTCCTTATTAAATTAATATACAGTTTGGGAGAATTTTATGTCTTTCTCTAAAATTTATCAGAATTTCCTAGACATTGATATAAATGTTCTTCTTGAGATTAATTGTTATTACCTATTTTGGCGTTAATAGAGTTGAGGAGGTTATTTTAAACAATACGCTGACTCACTAATTCTTTGATTGTTGGTTTGATCACCGGGATGAGAGGTAAATAGGTAAGTAATATTGGGTTTTTTTCTTTTTCGGCAGTTTCACAGTTTCACACTCGGAGCTTGGTGACGTTACCAAAGATGTTAATCAGTTATTATTTGGGATAACACTTAACAAAATAAGTTCACTCTATAAATACTACTTAAACAAACGGACACGTATAATAATACTATATAAGTATATAAAATATCTCAAAGTTTTACCTTGTCCGTCTCATCTGATTACTATTAAAGGGGAGCATCTAAGGTTCGGTTGCACCAAAATATTTGTTAAAGTTAAAGTTATTTTAAAATTGTACATCAAGTTTGTTTAAATTAAGGAAGGATGTAAAATTATACATTAAATTTTAAGGTTCGGTCTCACCAAAATATTTATTAAATTAACCGTTTTGTCAAATGCACGTTACAGTTAGGTACATTGACTTTAACAGTTACGACATAATTTTTGACATTGTTAAAGTTATCATAATTGAAAGATATTTGGCGGATTTATTATCATTAGGCGGGTAATTTTGAGGTTAAATTAACCAGCGAAGCACGGCCAGTTACGGTTAAAGTTAAATTTATGAAGTCATTTTACAATCATCAAATGATGCAACAATTTTTTTACTAAACCGATACTCTAACAAATGTGTTAAAGTTAAAGTGCGATGATGCAACCCAGCCTAAGTAATGTACAGCGGACACGGGTGACGTGAGTGGACTGTGAACACGTTCAGATTTTACAGCCGAACAGTTCGTAAACAAAGGACAATCACGCAATGGGATCCCGTGTGGAGTCCTTTTTCTCCCCACTCTTCGAGAATTTCCTGATTCGTGTCACTTTGAAACTTCGATTTATACCTATTGTTTGATATACTTTTCCACTTTTGTCTCTTTCAATTTATGCCACATTGAAATAGCACATATCTGGTGGAAAAGCACCCTAAATCTGTGCCATGGACGCGATCAGTTAAAAAAACATCGTAATTTTAAAGAAAGAGAGTAGAAAGCAGTTTTGCTTCGAAGATGTGAAATCTACGCTTTGAAAATATGTAACCGTTTCCACCAGTACTATGTAGCGTTACGAGGAAGAGGTACGAGGCAGAAGTATTAGGAACATTTTAGTAAAAGATCCCTTAGGACAAGTCACGCCAAATTTTCCGAAGCGTATTCTCATTATTTATTATAAAAGCTTTGAAAACAACCTAAGAATTTCTGTCGATATTTTGGGGGCGTACTTACATCATAAGTTTAATTGAGTTTGGTCCGACCCAAACGAGCTTTAATTTATTTGCAAAGCTTGTTAAATTTACTTCGATATCCCTGTATTGTTAATGTACGAAAGCGAAATTTTTATACTTATTTCCCGAATATATTCTATTTATGCAGTTGAATTAATATTGTATCGCTAACACCTTATTTATTTTTTGCTCACAAGTTACGCAAAATTTTTCATTTTAGAAGAAAATAATAACCAATATCTGACGACTAATGACGGCTCAGTTAGTCCAGCGGTGTGAGCTGACCGTTTGATTCAAAGGGTCGCGGGTTCGGTCCCCGCACCGGGAAATATTTGTATGGCCTGCAGATATTTGTTTCGGGTCTGCGTGTTTGTGTATTTGTTGTATGTGTACAACGGCAACCACAAAACAGGTTTTTACCTACTATGAGGCTGAAAATGTAAGCGAATTAAAAAAAAAATCATTTTCGGATGCAATCAACGTTCTTCCCTAAGTGTATCGACTAATTCATTGCGAAAAATTAATGAAAATAGTGTACAAAACTCAGTGTAGAAAAAACATAATATAATAGTTTAGCTGTCACTCTATTATGTGACATGGACGTTGTGTTATTTATTAAAAAATGGATAAGTACATAAACTTCAAATTATAGAATCAGGTATATTTTTTATAATGAGGGAAAAAGTCATTCCTTAACATACCACCCGGTGAAAATATCAGTCCTGCTTTGTCTGTGTAGTAAAATACTATCCCATACAGTGGTATAATATTTTAGACCTCAGAAGTTACAGGTAGGAATATAAAGAGTTTTAGTATGTATACGTTGTAGTCTAATATAATCATGAATGTATAATTGTATGTTACTTGAAAAAACGTGGCAGTCAATGCTTCATTTTTAAAATGGGCGTATAAAATAAAACAGGGCTTCGATGTTTAATTAAAACAAAACCTTAAATATCCGTAAATTTTTCACGACGAAGTAAAGACTCTCCTTTTACAGTTTGATTTGTTTGTGAGCCTTAATGAAGTGGAATATTCTTTTTTGACACTTGAACTAAATTCAAATTAGATATAGTTTTAGAAAACAAAGATCAGACGTTAGCACAGTATCAGTAATTACGAGCTGATCCGTCAAACTTCGTATTGCCTGAGAATGAAATAATGTGTCAAAGGTTTGATAGTTACGGACTATCTGTATGGGAAAATGAAATTGTAGTTTTACTATTTCCCTGCAATTTCTCCATATTTCCTTACATTTTAAATATTCCCTGGACTTCCAAAAATCATTCAAAACCAAAATTAGCCCAATCGGTAGAGCCGTTCTCGAGTTTTAGCGAGATTAACGAACAGCAATAGATTTTTTTATATATAAAGATGACCACGTAATATACATAGCGATATCTACAACATAGGTCTCAAGGGTGGTTGACTTAGTAGCATGATACCTACTATCGTTTAAAAATGTTTTTTTTAATTGAATGATAATTTTTAACAGTTAGTAAGGGACTAACTTTATACAATTTTCATACATTACGCCTACTGAGTGTGTAATTTAAGTGGCAAATTAAAATGCGCGTTTCCGTGCTTCAGAGGGCACGTTAAGCTGTCGGTGCCGTTTGATATCGATACGTAGCCGTCGTTAAACCTTGTCGCAGGCCTTATGGGCTGTTTGAAAACATCCGACAGCGGGTTGGTCACTAATCCGCATTGGAGCAGCGTGGTGGAGTAAGCTCCAGGCCTCCCTCCAAAAAGGGGAGAGACTCGTGCCCAGCAGTGGGACGTATAATGGGTTGCCATTATTATTTTTATTTATTATACGCCAACTGAATAAAAACTCTATAGATGATATTGCATCACGTGTAGGAACCTACTTCCTATATAAATGTTATGTTGTCTACACCAACAAAATAGTTGGGTATAAATAACTTTTCTACCTAAATCCCTCATTTGTAATTAATTAAATTCTAAACAACCACGAAAGCTTTGTCTAACTTCTAATATACCTAGCCATAACTCTATCAGACACTGTTCCCACCGCTTGTGAATAGAAACTTTGAAACAAAGACCAATAAAGGGTGTCCCGAGACTATTACAGTTTCAGTCAAAAGTCACAACTTCACGCAATTTGTGTTCCGGAACTCAATTAAAAAGTTAACACCGACTAAAATCGACGAGACATAGGCGAAATTCCATTTGTATATAAATAAATAAATAAAAACGAGCTAAAGCGATTTTAAGACTTGAACGCGATAGATGAGATGCTGGGGTGCTTTATAATATAATAATAGTAGGTTTTTTGAATTAAAATACGTATGTAGGTACGTTATGTAGAAGAAGCACGGGAGGTGTGTCAGAACCTTGATGGGGATGTGGCGTGAAGATGCATACCTATGTACATACAATTGTATTGAAGAATCGAAAAGCCACATCAAATCTTGATAGTAAGTTTTTACGATAACTCGTAGTGAGTTAAGACGTATTTATACTCTCAAGCTCCGACTTTGCCAACGAGCAAGGTATACCATTTCATAAAAAAAATATGCAACATATCATAAATATTCCTCATTGTACGTCAAGTAAAATACAGAGTAATAACATTAAATAAATATAGCGTCCATTACATCAGGCGCCACCTAGTGGAACACTGACGAAATACAAAGTACTTGTCTCGTATGAAAGATGGCGTATAATTGAATTACATCGCACATGCGAAGTTTTCGCAAGAATCGCCATGTATATAACTTCTCAAAGTTTATTGTTGCACTGCGACGCGCCAGGCATTCTTCGACCAGGCGCTATCACCTTGCCTGTTCGAAGGATCCTCCCTTTTTGTAGGAAGCACAATACATCACGCTCCTCCATAGAAAACAGGTACAAATAACGGACTTACCGCTTAAAGAACCATTTATTACAGGCAACTGGACAATTAATTACAAGGAATATGTTTCAAGTAGAAAGGTAACATAGGGACATAAAATATAGAATAAAGAGGAGTAGTAGGTACCATGAGTTATATTGAACTAAGGAATTAGGTAGTTAACATTACAAGTAAATATAATGTTCATTAACGAGTCTTCTGGACTTCTTGGACAGAAAAGTATTCAGAAAAAAGAGGAATTTTAACGAGAATGTATTATGAAGATATCACTACGAAAGACCATATACTTAAACTTTACAATTCTTGAAGTGGTGCGCGGTTCATTTCTTTTAAATAGCTCTCACTACAAAAAAGGCAGATGTAATATTACAATCTTAAAGCTTACTTTAAATAATTTTGTACTAAAATGCAATATTTGCAGCTTTAACTACAGCAGTTTCAAAATCAATTGAAAATTAAACTCTCGACTTCGTAGAATGCAATAGTTGCCAAGCTAACTTTGTACTCAGTAAGCAAATTACTCCCAAGAGTTTCTAATCAGAACTTTATGTATTGAATAATAGAAGCAGTAATACAAGTTGTTAATTAGGCGAACTTGTTACTAATTGGCCAATGCCTTGATGTCGTCTCAAGGATGCATATGTGAGACTTATTATGTACCATGGTTTTACCTGCATGTAACTGTATTTAGCGGGTAACCACGTCTAGGTTTATAAATAATATGAAGCACTGTAGTAAGTTATAAACTTTGTGATAAAATTGAAGGCGGTAAATCATTTTTCATAAATTTCAATTCACATTTTACATATATCCAAACAAAAAAAAAACAAGTTCATAACTAGGCGGGTCCACACAGAGCGAGCAGCCTCGCGAGGCACCGCTCCGAGACCCGCCTATTGGAGAATTCATTTCATCATACAAGCGAGGTTTTCGGCAAATAAAAAATATTCAGTGTCTAGTTTTCAAAATTTTCACTAAAATTATAAATAAATAAAATAAATAATAAAATACGCTTACACTCACAGCCCCACAGTAGGTATAAACCTGTGTCGTGGGTGCCGTTGTACACATACAACACAAACACAAACACCTAGACCCGAAACAAATATCTGTAGGCCATACAAATATTTGTCCCGGTGCAGGGATCGAACCCGCGACCCTTCGAATCAAACGATGGTTTCACACCGCTGGACTAACCGAGTCATCAAAAGATTAATTATATTAAACAAAAAAATAGCTTACTTTTACGTACAAAGTATGAACAGAGATACATTTTTAAAATTTAGTGATCGTCAATTCGAGCCCACTTTTAAAAATCAACTTATTAAAAATCAACATAATGTACATCAACTTTTTATGAACAAAATAAATTCGGCTCTTACGTCTCTATGTAACTTTAGAAGGAAGACACGTGAAGCGGAGATTATTTATGTCCCTGTCGACACATAACGCCAACATAGCCACTATGGCACTGCGACAGAGCGTTTATCAACGAGGAATGTCAACAGGGGGGTGAACAATAAAGCCGCTTCGACGTCTGTTCCATATGGGCTCTGGGAAAATGCAAATAATCTATTTTGAACTCTGTTGCAACGTTAGTAAAGTAAAAACTGTTTATCTATCCACGTTTGGCTGAATGCGCAAGTAATTTGTTATGGAGCTAGCAAAGACTGCACAAAAATTATAAAAGTTGGACGAAACGATCCTTGTTTTCGGTAACAATAAATCAGACTAATGTCCTGGCCTCACATTGATACGGCACGTACGGGTAACTATTTCGAGATTAGACTTTAAAAACACATGAAACTAGCTCTGCACCCGTAGGCTCTTAAGTTGTCGCGAGCTTACACTCATTGAAATAGTTTTCGGATTTATCTCGTGTATATTAAACAAATGTGGTAATTTAAAATCAACCCGACGTTTCGGTCGCTTTGTAGCTTCCGTGGTCTCGGTAGTATTTGTATACTCCTTGGTCTCGGGCAGACTTAGGTGACATTTGTCAGCAGTTTAAAAAATTATAATGTTTTTTTTTATTTATGTACCTAATGAAGGCAAACAAGCATGCAGTTTTACATTGATGTTAAGTGATGACTGTAGCCTTCAAATACCCACACGTCAAAATACAGATACGTTGCCACCCCTGAGACCTTAGTTGTTTTGTCTCTGTGATAGTAATTACGGGGCCTTACATTATCATCTAACCGGAACACGATAGTGCTGGACACTACTATTTGAGTGTTGTACTACGCTCTAAACTCTCTGCCTACCCCGTTAGGGACCTGGTCTGAAGATACATACTACTATTTGACTGCAGAAAAATTAGGTAATGCGGCAGTGGATACACACTCAAGCTCATACATTGGAACTCTACCACCAGTATATGAGCAGCTACCTCCATCTTAATAAGTCAGTAAGTTTTAATATTTGCTTACACTCATTTAAGATCAATGGTTGATAAAATAAGCTATTTATAAGGAAAAAGAGTACAAACTAAAAGAATAACAAAATGATGTTTTAAGATAAAAGATACCCTATAAAGCCAAGGAACTCAGCTCAGGTTTACAAACAACAACGGAAAAAGTTGGAAAAACTAAGTAATGGTTAAAGATTTTTATTAATTTAACAACATTGTTTTTCATTTTGAAATCCACAACAGCGAACAAACTTCACTCATTTGTAGATTTAGCAAACTTTGGTACAGTAAACTTATTTTGAGAATCTCTAACATCTATAATGATCGTGGCTCCCATCCACAAAGCAACTGTAACTTCAGTTTAATAGTGTTAAATTGATTATAATGTTGTCACATAAAGTACTGAATACGCATCTTAGTGTAGACACCGCATTGTGGAATAGAAACGCAATTGAAATTATATTTACATTATTTATTCGTAGAAACTTACCCAATATTAATTTAATTTTAAATATACCTAGGCACTCATTGTATTGTTTGTGTTGTAATAAAACACAGCGTGCGATTGGAGGTCTTGTTTATTACTTTAGATTTTAAAGTATACATAAACTATGCTTCACAAGTATTATTAGTTAATACAAGTTTTAATAATACGTCCACTCACGTCAAGCTGGGGTTGGGAAAGAGGGCGTTTTTGGTTGCCAACATCATTACACTCATACTAATATTGCTTTTAAGTGAGTAATAAGTCTTATGTTGCTATGTTATGGTATTTTTAGGTAGCTATAATTAATGAATTACGTTACTCCTTTATGTATTGTATTATATGTAACTTTTTTTTTTATTTTGATGACTTGGTTTCAATAGCAGAACATATTTACGTAAATACATTGATACCTACTTCTTTTTCAAAATTAATAAATTATTAAAAACAATTCAGAACATCGTATTAATTTGTATGGAATTGGTGGAATAAGTACTTGCTTACGGAACATGATCCCATTACAATTACAACTAGTAATTGTAATGGGATCATGTTCCTTTTAAAAGTGATTATTTTGATTGAGGCAAAGCCGCTCGGCTGGTTTGTCTGACAGTATTTTATTATTCAAAACATCAGAACTGTTTCAAGATTAATCTCAATAAAATACAGCATAAGAAGATTTACTGCGGAGAGGTTAAAGTGCATAAATATTGTCACAATATTGGCCATACATCACCTAGAAATAGGTGTGATTTTAAATTGTTGCGCTGAGTAAAACACGGCTGACTTGAGACTGCCGACAAATACCTAACTTTAAGAATAACTTCCGAGTAAATAGAATCTGAAAAAGATTTTATGTATAAATTGTGAGAATGTATTTTTTATGTAACGAAGGTGGTAAACCAGCATGCAGTTCACATGGATGTTAAGTGATAACTGCAGCCCATAGACACTCACTCAAAGAGATAGAGGTCAAAATGCAGATCCGTTGCCACCCCTCAGACTTTAGTTATTACGTCTCTATGATAGTTAAGTCATTACGGGGCTATACATTATCATCTAACCGGACCACGATAGTGCTGAACACTACCATTTTGCGGCAGATAGGTTAGGTAATGCAGTGACCAATACCCCCGAGTCTTTACATAGGAACTCTACCACCAGTAAGAAATAATTGTTTATTATTATTTATACAGTATGACTATGAATTTCACAAGTGCATATCGTTATCCAATCCATACTGAAATAGAATTCAGTAACTATATTGACAACATCTAAGTAAATAAATAATAGGTTCTGGTTGATATTGAATAAAAGTTATCTAAATAAAGACATCCAAATTTATCAAAAAATTTGGAGTTTATTTTGATAGTAACTACTGCTAAGCTTAACAGTATTACACAAGGTTTTAGTTACTATGTCGGTATCTGGTCGGGTCTGCCAATAATAATGATTGCTTTCAACCATATTGCATAGAATAATCGCTGCAATTGCTATTAATATAGATACAGGACAACTTGGCCGAGTAATTGGTAGCCGGTAAGCATCGGTTTATGGACTAGATATGGCGAGAAATTCAGTACACGGTCGTAAATCCTTCAGTGTTATGACCACTTTCCAGTTATTAATGTTCATGCCATTAGCAACATTATTATTATTATTATACAGCTATGGATATACATATTGACCTCAATATGTGGCGTGAATGAATCGACAATACCATGCTATAAAGGTTTTATCATGTTTTTTTAATGTTGCTGCGTAGCGCAACAACTATACAGTGGATACCTTGTTGTAAGTCATAAGTCATGTTTTTCCTTTATTAAACAGGAGTGCCACATGATACACTGAGGGTGCTGTGTGACGCCGGAGCGGTGCTGCAGTTTCATCCACTCATGCAAATTATTATACCATGTCACAGGACGTGTTCGGCCTCCTCGTCGTACGGCATCACACCAAAACCGCGCCGGAGTGACAAAGGACCGTCAACGCTTAGTGTAAGTATCGAATGTGATTTATGTTGCAAATAGCGTTGTACTTCGGTGCCGCGCCTCTCGTGTGGGGCACTAGAGCTCATGGTGTAGCCTCATACGAGTCACGAGAAGAACAAAAAAAATCTATATATATAAAAATCAATTGCTGTTCGTCAAAACTTGAAAACGGCTGGACCGATTTGGCTAATTTTAATTTTGAATTATTTCTGGAAGCCGAGGGAAGGTTTAAAAGGAAAAAAAATATGAAGAAATTAAAGGGGAATAGTAAAAGACACAATTTCATTTTCCCATACAAATATAACCGTCCGTATAAATTAAACCTTTGACACATTATTTCATTCTGAGGCAATACGAAGTTTGCCGGATCAGCTAGTATATTATAATAATCACTTTATTCAGGTAAATTTCACCCATTACAGAAATAAAATCATACACATTGAGAATTATATTACTTATATCTTATGAAACTAGCTGTTACCCGCGGCCCGCGTGGTAATGTAATGAAAAAAAAAAGGTAATGTCGTTTTATAATCCTGAATGTTCTTTGCTATAAACCTCACGGAGCCCAAGACCTTTCCAACGAATACAAAACCGTGGAATCGGTTCTGGAGTTATAGCGTCAGGAAGAAAAACCCGACTTATTTTTATAATATAGGTTTGCATAAAATAAAATTTAAAACAATGTGAACACCCGAAATGCAACGAGTGGGGTCCGGAACAAAGGTATTTGACGTGCAAGCTGGAACTAGGCGGCGGTAGCAAAAAGAAAAAAATGCTCATGCATGCTCAACCAAATCAACGCAACGGACAAAACTTGCACTATAGCATCGTTGACTTGCAGTGGCGCTGCATGTAACCGTTGAATTCGGATATTGGTCAAACAGACATCTTGCGTTTCTTGGCGTCTGCTAAGGGATCTATCAAATCCTCTAGCAAATTGAGGATCAAATCCGGAGCTGTTGACATTGTCACCCGCGCCATAGAGATTTCAACTGGCGACCGGGTTGTCGGACGGGTCGATTTTTGCGAATTCCTGTTTGGATTCATCGATTTTTTATAGGTTTTCGTCTTCACAAGGCCCGTCGTATGTAAGTCGGCACAATTGGGATGGATTTGCCATTATTGTTTTTTCGTCAGGCTTACTTACTACCGGTCGTGTAGAATAACACGACTGGCTCTTACCTGCTCTTATTCCGAACGATTGGGTATGGGAATGGTATCGGATCATTCTTAGTCGTCGGCGTACTCGTTCCATATAATGTTAAAAACCATTCTTGCAAAGTCGCTCGACCCTTTGATATCGAAATTCGATTACATGTTTACCATATCGCCGTAAATTATTGTGTTAAATTTAGCATTGTGAAAACCATTCACTCTGACATGGCCTCATTTCCGCACCCAGTGAGTTTCCCAGCGTAGCGCAGTCCGTTCAAACTTCCAACGTCATAATCATTGCTCACGAGCTAGTTCTGATATAAGCGACATTTGAGGATAGAAATTGATACAGTTATCCCCAGTTACCAGAAGGAAAAGTTGACTTTGTATTTGACGTTGATATACGTACCCATGTTGTTTCCTTCGTTAGAAACCTCCAACTGCTAGACACCGAGCGGTGACTCGCCCCACATGCACGGACATAAAAGGCCACGAGTAGAACCCAGCACGGGAGTTATCGTGCGCCCTACCGGAAAATTAACTGTCTAATTACGCAGTTCTCAAGAGTAACGCCATTTTATTATGCCCTATGTTTCGCATCAGTGATAAAGTACCCTCGCTCCTGCGAAGTTCACTAATTGCGATCTAAGTTAGTCGGAACGTTGAACAAGATATATGCCCTATGCCTGAAGTATTACGCTCGAATAGTACAGCGAAAGTTTTAAACACTGCCTTTGTTGGGAAACATGTCATAATATGGGTATGAACATTATCTTTTGAGCCACGAGAAAAATATGACAATCGTACAAAGAGCAAAAATATGAGTGACAACTAAAAATATTTATAACAAAATAATGTTCAATATGCGTGGGAATAATACATAAAATAATATATTTATATACATATAAAAATAAATATACAAAAGATATACCTACTTCTTAAAGTTGCGTAGGTACCTAAAAGGTAAAAACGGTACCCTATTACCAGAGAATATGTAATAATATGCTATTACTAAGGATCTGGTGTCTATCTGTCCGTATGAAATTTTAACAATGTGTTTCCGTTGCTGCTATAATAACAAATACTAAAAATTTTAATAATTAAAATATTAAGGGAAGTCTCCATACAATAAACATGTTCTTTGTATTTTTGCTCAATATTGATAACTATCATATTTATACTCCATTTAATATATTTGCGAAATGTCTCTACAAATCAGTTAATACGACACGTGTTGCGTCTTCTCGACGTAATCCTGTGATGTTTGACTTCACGAGTATTACAGCCATTAGCTTAAGTATGGGATGTGATTTTGTCCCTACTTCGCTCGCAAGAATTTTTGTGGTTATGATTAAATGGTTGCGGTGATTACTGTTAAGGTTTACGTGAACAAAACAATATAATCATGTCGGGCACTTACAAAGTAGGTAAGTTACTTTTACCAAGACCTCTTTGTAAATAGTATGCGCGCTGTAAGTATTGTTTTAACCAGATGAAGGTGATCGATGGGAATTGGTGTTTGAAAAGTATATCAATTTAAGTATACACAGTAACAACCACAACCGTACCCGCGCGAAGCCGGGGCTGGTCGCTAGTATATGATAAGAATTGTAGACACTTACGACTGTCAAGTTGATATTTCAAAACACCAAAGAGATGAATACAGAAATGACTTCATCAAGAACTTTTACAAAATTTAAAATGCTGTAAGACAAGGCAAATAGGAAATATACCAGAAAATCTCATCAAACTCACTACAAAGGATACTGTGGATGGAAAGGAACCCGTTTTATTGAACAAAATCAACGCGTTAAAGCTCTTGTGTGAGTAATATGCTTAGCAATATTTAGGTGAAAAGATGACGTATGTACCTAGTAAAAGTCCTGAAATATTTACGTCAAACATCTAGAATAAAAGAATAAAACGGAAAGAAAAATTTGACTTCGGGCAGGAATCGAACCTGCGACCTCAGGATAACCAGTCCAGCCGCTTTACCACTAAGCTACCGAAGTCCCACACCGATGCGTCAAATTGTATCATAGTTTATTTTATTTATATACTTTATTTATATATTTTATCATATCGGTTGTATAGCTATTAATTAGGTAGAGTTATCAATGGATGTCGTTCACCGACCCTAAATCGGTTAAAAATCAAAAAGGGAAAGCAAAAATTGACGCATCCGTGTGGGACTTCGGTAGCTTAGTGTTAAAGCGGCTGGACTGGTTATCCTGAGGTCGCAGGTTCAATTCCTGCCCGAAGTCAAAATTTTCTTTCCGTTTTTTTCTTTATTGCGAAAAATAAATAGTACAGACAAACATCTAAACAATAATTTTCGGAGTATTTTGATCCAGCGTGAAATACTGTTTTTGGTTAAAATGCTTAGGCTTTCATATCACTAATCATAAAATAGAGTTGAAGGATATCATTATATCGATGTTGAAAACGGTTGATGAATATAGTGTTTCATTCAAATATCATTAAAATACTGACTGATGATGCCATTGCCTATCACATCGCTTACTTCCGTTGAACTTGACTCCGTTGAATTTTCATAACAACACAACCAAAGTAGTCTAGTACCAAAGTCATGAATAGCGTAAAACCGAAATCACTAAGGGCGGCCACACAAAACTGCGATGCGATGCGATGTGACGCCGCATTGCAGGCCATGTATTCGTGCGAGCTCGCAGATATTTGCGATGCGATGCGGTTACACAGTTATGTGCGGGATCCCTAAGACGGAAGGAAAACAATCAAACTTGGCACGCATTCAAATCTGTTTCAAAATTGAATATTTTTCTACAATATTTAACTTAACATACAATGAAGCAGTGTTTTATCTTATTACAGCTACGAAATTAATCAGGCCTTACGAGTACCTAATAAGATTAAAACCATACGAAGATTACAAATTTAATCATGAACCATTATCTTCAAGCCAAACGTCTACGGCCTACAGATTACATAATTAATACCTATAATTGATATTCTGAGCGAAGCTGCTTTGATTGCTTCGTGAACGCGTAATTATCCCTTGTTTTAGAAACGCGTACCGACTTTTTGATTATCTGCTTATTAACTAGATCTGATGCAGTGGTGCAATCCAATAACGCTCAATGAGCTGCTAATTAGGTACGGAACGATATAAGTAGGTACTCGGCCGAATCGATTTACATGCATAGCGTAATTTTTATTTAATAAAGATCTTGGAATGCAACGAGTTCTCACATTTATCTGCAATTCATCATTATTTGCATAATTACGATAAGTGATAGGTCGTTCACGATCTAATAAATCAGACCTTGGCCAGAAGTTGGCCATCTTATCTCGTCAGAATTCCTACATAGTTCTGAAAGTAAACTTTTTTTTATGTAAGAAAGGTGGCCACCAAACATGCAGCTTACCTACATTGATGTTGAGTGATGACTGCAGCCTAGAGACATCTAAACATCGTGCCTACGCCCTCAAGTGCCTGCAGTGGAACTCTACCACCAGTAAAAACTGTGCAATATTCGGTTACAATAAATGTGAACTACGTGGTTGTTTGTCAATTAGATATCATAATTATATTAATACAATTTACATGACACCATCCACCATACCACCATATACGTCCTCATTTTATTGTCGTTTTATTAATTCCATTGTAAAAGCTATAATCTGATTATAACATTTTTGGTTCCCCATTCATTCGGCGCTAAAGATTATGTGATCCTGCGCTGACAAAAGCTCATGGAAAACGTTTATTTTTGTAATTTTTTCATTATTCATTTGACTTTCATCCCTTTTGATGGCTGACAGGGACACAGTAGGAAAAAAGTATTTTTGAAGTAATCCGGATGAAGTTGGTAAGCAGATCCCGTTACGTTAGCTCCTGAAATGAAAGTATTAATAAATGGGCAGATTCGAAATTAGCTTACCTATGTTTTTTTATCAATGCGTGTTTCAAAACCTTACCTTTTTTTGAACTGTGTTTGTGTGCAATTCAAAATAAAAATAAACGTAAACCGTAACTTCCCGGGTGTAATCCCCGAAAGGGTAGGCATAGGTAAATGCATGCATTCAAGCATACAGACACCACCCACAAAATAAAAATGCTAACCTTAGGTAACATTTATAATGCACAATAATCCGGAACACGATCATAACCTACTATTTAGGTAATACAGTGATGCCGACATTATCTTCAACACCGGATCTCTACCACCAGTAAGTTCATAATCATCCAGTAAGTTAGTAATTAACTTTTGTGTAAAGATTTTTTTTCAATAAGGCATACATAAGTTGAAAATGCTACAAAAATTCAAGAGGCGAATTTGCCAATTAATTGAGATATAACATCACATACATTGAAGCTGCGTTGTGTCGTCGATGCATACATTAAAGCAAAGGCCTTTTAATTTGACATTTTGCGCCCTTCCGCCCTCGGGCAGTAATTTATCTCGTCATTACAAGACACTCTGAATACCTCGAATGAGGCTCCACTTATTAAGCCTCAATGTCCCTCCTTCTAAACGTGGAGCGTAGCTTATGATTTTCCAAAATCTGACGTATGATAAATTCAGAGCCAATCTTTTTCAATTTAAATGTCTTTAAGAGTAAGTACTCTTAAAGACATTTAATTTATTCCAAAAATATTCCAAATTCAATAATTATTCCAAATTTATTCCAGCAGTGTACATCTTTTGGCCGAAGTGTAAAAGTTACACTTCGGCCAAAAGATGTACACTGCTGGACAAAAGTAGTCTATAAAAATATTAACCTCAATGCTGTGTGTCTTTGGACATCAGATGCAATTTTTTTTTGGGCAAAGTTCTGATGACTTTCTTGTCCTAAAAAGGTATTTCCGTTATATTCCTTGCCCCGTATATGTTCCCGAACCCTGACGTTAAGCTGTCGGCACCGGTTGCTTTCGATAGATAGCAATCGTTAAGCCTTGTCAAAGGCCTTATTTTTAACCTAGGCGTTGTCGAAAAACATCCGACAGCGGGTTGGCCACCAATCCGCATTGGAGCAGCGTAGTGGAGCAAGCTCCAGCCCCCCTAAAAAAGGGGACAGACTCGTGACCAGCAGTGGGACGTAAAATGGGCCGCCATTAATAAATTCGGCTATACATTACCACAAACGACAACACTAAACACAACCATTTTACGGTGTATATATATACATATATAATAGGTTGGGGAAAAAGTCTTTTCGCATTATAGTATGTATGAACTTGTAATAAAATCTCTTTGGCTGTAGTATTTGTATCTGGCTGGTTTTGGTATCATTGAAAGTTAAAATTTTAAAGAACATAATTCCAAATTCAAATTAGGCAAATGTGTGATTTTCATTTGTTTTTTGTACTGTCAAGATGAGTGAATCTAATGAAGAAATTCGATACATTTTAAAATTTTACTACAAAAAAGGTAAAAATGGAACGCAAGCCGCGAAAAAAATTTGCGATGTTTATGGACCTAGTGCAGTGTCTGTGAGAGTAGCGTTGGTTTAAGCGTTTTCAATCCGGAAATTTTGATGTCAAAGATGCACCTCGCTCTGGTCGCCCTATTACGGATAAAATGGATGCCATTTTTGAAAAAGTGGAGCAAAATCGACATATCAGTAGTTACGACGTAGCTGAAGAATTGAGAATTGATCGCAAAACAGTTTTGGGGCATTTGAAAAAAGCTGGGTAGAAAAAAAAAAGCTCGATATTTTGGTACCTCACAAGCTCACTGAAAGAAACCTAATGAACCGTGTACTCATTTGTGATTCTCTATTACAACGTAATGAAACCGAATCATTTTTGAAGAAACTGATAACTGGTGATGAAAAGTGGATCACGTACAACAAGAACGTGCGAAAAAGGTCGTGGTCAAAGGCCGGTCAGGCTTCACAGACTGTGGCGAAACCCGGGTTAACTCGCAATAAGGTGATGTTGTGTGTGTGGTGGGATTGGAAGGGAATTATTCATTATGAGCTATTACCACCAGGCAGGACTATCGATTCTGAACTCTACTGCGAACAACTGATGAGATTAAAGCAAGAAGTTGAGAGAAAGCGGCCGGAATTGATCAACAGAAGGGGTGTGGTGTTTCATCATGATAACGCTAGACCTTACACATCTATAGCCAGCACTAATTAAAAAATTAAGAGTGTTTGGCTGGGAGGTGTTAATGCATCCGCCGTATAGTCCTGACCTTGCACCTTCAGATTTCCCCCTGTTTCGGTCTCTTCAGAATTCTTTATGCAATGTTAGGTTAACATCACGAGAGGTCTGCCAAATCCACTTGTCGCGGTATTTTGATGAGAAGTCCCAAAATTTTTAAAGCAATAGGATCATGTCCCTACCTACAAGATGGCAAAAGGTTATCGAACAAAATGGTACATACATACTTTAGTTAAATTTAAATAAACTATATTAACAAATGTTTTGAATTATCTTAAAAATGCGAAGAAACTTTTTCCCCAACCTTATATAGACTACGTAATTTAATATTACCTACATCATCTAGCACCAGTTGAACGTCTATATCGCATAATAATTCCACGATTACCTCGTCCACTTCCTGTTCCCAACCTATTTATTCCCCGACTTATTTGAAAATGACATGGAGTTTAATTAAAATCTTAATTGAAAAAGCAAACAAGTGTTCCTTTGATGCAACGGACCCAGCGCCGTTAATTACCATACAGATGTATGATTGTATGAAACAGCTCGAATACTTTGAGGATATTCCAAGTTTTTTTTTTATATATCCATCACTCCCAAAGTACCCAAGTAGATTTCCAGGTTAAGGTAGAGGTATTAATTATCATCAACGAATTATCTATTTTTATTTCAATATCATGTAGGTACAATTTTGGTGTGAAAACTTCAAAACCTCATCTGGAAATGGATTATACGATTTCAAGCTGTCGTATACGGATACAGATAAATAAATAAGTAATAATAAATAATGGCAACTTTTGAAACGTCTCACTGCTGGGAACGAGTCTCTCTCCTTTTTGGGGGAGGCTGGGGAGGCCTAGAGCTTAGTCCACTACTCTGTTCCAATGCGGGTTGGTGGAGATACGGGTTAGTGGCCAACCCGCTGTCGGATGTATTCAAACCACCCAAGGCCTCCGACAAGGTTAAACGACTGCTATCTATCGATAGCAACCGGGACCGACAGCTCTCGTGCCCTCCAAAGCACGGAAAACATGATTTTTAATTTGCCACTAGTCAGGGTTTGGGAACATAGGCAAGGAATATAATAGATACACCTTTTTAGGATACGGAAGTCATCACAACTTTGCCCAAAAAAAATTGCATCTGATGTCCAAAGACACACAGCATTGTTGTTAATATTTATATAGATATAATAGGTTGGGGATTTTCATTTGTTTTTCGTACTGTCAAGATGAGTGAAACTAAAACAATTATCGATAGTTAAATCCAATCAATCTGCTTTACATTATTACTTCTCTCTACACGATATTAGACTAACGCCACCAAAGTCGCCCAGCGTGCCGACTTCGATCGTCTCGACGACGAGTGTTGATCGACGTCGGAACGCTGGGCGTCGGGACGCTGGGCGTCGGGACGCTGGGCGTCAGAACGCTTGACGTCGGGACGCTGGGCGTCGAGACGCTGGACGTCGATACGCTGGGCGTCGAGATGCTGGACGTCGAGACGCTGGGCGTCGGGACGCTGGGCGTCGGGACGCTGGGCGTCGAGACGCTGGGCGTCGGGACGCTGGGCGTCGGGACGCTGGGCGTCGGGACGCTGGGCGTCGGGACGCTGGGCGTCGGGACGCTGGGCGTCGGGACGCTGGGCGTCGGGACGCTGGGCGTCGGGACGCTGGGCGTCGGGACGCTGGGCGTCGGGACGCTGGGCGTCGGGACGCTGGGCGTCGGGACGCTGGGCGTCGGGACGCTGGGCGTCGGGACGCTGGGCGTCGGGACGCTGGGCGTCGGGACGCTGGGCGTCGGGACGCTGGGCGTCAGAACGCTTGACGTCGGGACGCTGGGCGTCGAGACGCTGGACGTCGATACGCTGGGCGTCGAGACGCTGGGCGTCGAGACGCTGGACGTCGGGATGCTGGTCGTCGGGACGCTGGGCGTCGGGTCGCTTGGCGTCAGAACACTTGACTTCGGGACGCTGGGCGTCGGGACGCTGGGCGTCGGGACGCTGGGGGTCGGGACGTTGGGCGTCAGGACGCTGGGCGTCGGGAAGCTTGGTGTCCGAACGCTTGACTTCGGGACGCTGGGCGTCAGGACGCTTGACGTCGGGACGCTGGGCGTCGGGACGCTGAGTTTAATAAATGGGGTAGCCTTTTTACAAATATGGGCATTCTTCGTGAGTGAGTTCACCAAATAGTAAAATTTGTAATTTTAGATATGACTAACTAGGCCCGTTGTACAATGTTTATTGTTGTGTACTGTAGCTTATTTTTGTCAAGTTTCACTTAAAAGATAGTTTAAAGTGAAATAGATTAGTCGTAGAAAATATTAAATAAGAACTCAGGCGCCAAGACACGTGACTTGGCAAAAGATAACCGCGCCTAAACTGTTTTAATGGAATGTTTAATGTTCCTATAGCTTAAGTTGCATTATTATTTTGATAACACCAAAGTCATTTCTATTTAGAGGAAAAAAGAAAATTTTAATATTCTTGGTGACTGTGAAAAAGAAAATAACCTCGATCAGCAAACAGCCAACTTGCAAAAGATAAGAAGAGCAGCAATAAAAAAAGGCCTAAGCCGACGATAGGGAGCGGTTTAACCAAGCTGTGTAAACAAGTACGCTCCAACACTGTTTAGTGTTGAAAAGTAAAACGGCATTTTGTAAATTTTATACTAGGAGAACACTTGACCATATTGTGCAGGAAATGGCGAAAGAAAATAATTGTGTCATTACAGAAATTACTCCCGTCGCCTCGCCGACTCAACCCTTCAGTAACTTAGTTACAAAATAGCTGCATAACTAAATATAACTTAAACACGATCGAACAAGGAACAATATTCGTTGACACCGGATACAGTGACAAATTAAAGTTGTGAAATACATTTGAGCCGGTGCGACTTTTCATTATATCATGAGCGTTGATATAGTTTGCTTGAGTGACCTGGATTCGCTGTTACTATTCCCATTTGTCTTGTTGTTTTGTTTGATCAAAGTCAAAAGTGATGACAATTGAATTTTTTTTTACTTCGTCTACTTTTCACTTTATTAGTAGTAACGCTCCACTCACGAAACTTGTGGGTGTGGACCTAACCTACCTATAATGGTGGTGCAATTAGAATATCTTTTGATTTACTCCATCTGCGTAGTTATGAATTGGGATAAAAGGTTATAATCAAATAAACAAACCCATAAATAGATACATTTCTAATAAACAGCAATCAATAAATCTGTAACCTACATATTTCGCTCCTGTATCCAAAAATATGGTACTATTAAGTGGTATAAACGATAGCCAATTAGGATTCATGTAATGCGATCGCACCAGAACATTCATCGGGCGACGAAATAACATCGTTAGTTTGTGCGAGCGAAGGCCAATTATCACGCCTAAGGCTCTGACACGAGCAGTGTATATTTCCGTAACTAGTTATATTTATAAATTAATAATACAGCCACTTAATTCACTATAGGCAATGAGATTGCCTGAACATAGTATTTTTCAACCACTTCAGATTTTATAAGTTGAAGAATATTGTAACAGTACACATTTTTTTACTAATAACTACTCCATGCAACTAAAACTCACGAATTAAAATTTATTCCTCTGTACATGAATCTCTAATTGTTTTTATATTATTTCGCATTAACACATGCTTGTGAAATATATTTTTATTTTTTTGAAGATAAATGGAAAGAAAAATTTGACGTCAGGCGAGACTCGAACTCGCGACCTACTGGGAATCTAATCCAGCCGCTCTTCCAATTGAGCTATTTATTTATTTATTTATACACTTTATTGTACACCAGAAAACTTAACCAATTATACAAGCTAGAAAAGAAATAGAAGTACAAAAGGCGGTCTTATCGCAAAAGCTGCGATTTCTTCCAGACAACCTTTTAGTCAGGAACATAAAGAAAGAAATTATTTATTTGCCGGCAGGGTGTACTGAGCAATAATAAAAATTTAAAACACAATAATAATACTAAATGAATAGATAATTACGCAACGAGGAGAAATATTATAATTATTTATACATTAAGAAAGAGCAATGCATGACCAAAAGATAAAGTTAAAAAGTTTTAGAAAAAGAGGTAAAGAAAAAGGATGAAAAAGGATAGTTACAGAGTCTGAGTTAAATAAAAATCTTTGACCTTATGTTTAAAGGAAACGACAGTTTGGGCTTGCCGAACTGTCGTTGGTAAGCTGTTCCAAAGATGAACAGCTTCTACAGTAAAAGATTTTGAATAGAATTGAGAAGAATGCTTGGGAATGTGAAGCTGAAGGTTTTCAGAGGATCGAAGGGAAAGTGAATGGGAGAGGCATAAGTACTGGAAACGTTCTTTAAGGTAAAATGGAGCATTCGGATTGAATAGAACACAGTATAAAAGTGAAAGAATGTGGGTGTTCCGGCGAAGACGAATTGGGAGCCACTTGAGTTTATCACGGTAGCTGGAGATGTGGTCATATTTACTAGCTACTGAAGCCCTGCCCGATTTGTCAAATCTTTCCTTCACGTCTATTCCATTGCTTTATGGTAGCAGCAGTGCCATCTATTACCAACTGAAGTCAATTTTTTTCTTTCCATTTATCTTCAAAAAAATAAAAATACATGAATCTGTATGTAAGCTGAATATAGAATAATTTACAGCGAACTATACCTATGATAAAAAGCAGCACTAAATATTATTTATAACAACCACTTCGTCTGTTTCTCAACAAATACATAAAGTTCATAGTTATTTATGAACATCCAACATTCACGTTGTTTTTATTAATTGTTGTCAATATTCTAACAAGTAACATCTTTTTTTGATCTGTAAAAACTTTTTGATAGGTAATTTAGAAATTATGTTTACGGTAGCTTTATTTATAAGTGTATACGTGTTTTCACTGACGAAAAACTTTTGGGATCCCGAAACACGGCTATAAGCAAGTACATGCAAAAAATTGGAAGTTAATCCCTACAAGATGGGAAAACCAGCAAACAAAGTTAGAGTGGTTTCATTTTTATTTTGTTAGCTTCGAGTTATGCAACTCTCGTAAACGGCAGATAACTAGCTGATTTCAAAGTAGGGTTGCTTAGACCCAAAGTTAAATTGAACGAATATAAAACGACATTGTACATTTGTTTTAAACAAAATAAAATAAAACTTTTTGTGTAGGTACCTACGATTGTTCTACCCTGCACGGGTTTAACGACCACCGAATTTATGTTTTGCCGTCCCAAAAACATTTTGGGTTCACATAACACTGTTTTTTTGGGACTTGTGTTTGTACGTGAACATTAACCCCCGTATTCATAAACGTACATTAGATACGTTTTAGCTTTAAAATGCTTTGTCTTTGTCAATTGCATTGTCAAATGTGCAGGATAGAAAAATTTAACGAAAAAAAAATATGTACCGGCCGAATTGAGAACCTTCTCGTTTTTTGAACTCGGTTAAAAAAGGTTTTCATTAAATGACCTCATATATTAGCCGATCTAATTAAAAAATCTTTCCTTTATCTTAAAAACTTACATAACAGGCCCTTTTGAGTCAAAGTTAACAAAGGTGCTGTATAAGAAACTTTCGCTGTTAACAGGGCTTTCCCAATAAGTTCTTAGGTGACTAACGTATAACTTTTGTAAGTAATAGAGCAGTGTAAGTTCATCAAGTCATGAACTTAGGTGTGTCACGTTGTATGAAATTTATATAAGTTTCTGTCTATCAATATTGCATATAAAAATTGGAGTGTCTGTTTGTAATATAAAATAACCGCTTTTTACTAAATGCATATGTATGTATACACGATACATATACCAAAACAATATTTTTTTTACAATTTTTGTCTGTCTGTCTGTCTGTTTGGCGGGGCTAATCTTGGGAACGGCTAGACCGATTTTGACGAGACTTTCACTGGCAGATAGCTGATGTAATAAGGAGTAACTTAGGCTACTTTTATACTAGCTGCGCCCAAGACTTCGTCCGGGTAGATACTGAAAATCATAAATTCTCACACGGGCGAAGTCGCGGACATAGCTAGTAGAGTAATAAAACCGGTCAAGTGCGTGTCGGGCCACGCGCAGTGTAGGGTTCCGTATTTAGTGCATTTACAGAGTAAAAAATGTAATGAAAAACTTCTTATAGGTTTTCTAGTAATCTATAGGCAAAGAACTATTCTCCACATTTTTTTCAAAATTTTAAGTTCAGTAGATTCGGAGATAGGGGGGGAATGGTCAATTTCGTCATTTTTCTTAAATAACTTCAAATTTGTTTATGCAAAAATTGTAAAAAAAATATATCTGAGATGCTGACAACAACTTCTTTCATTTGATATGTCACACGACACAGTTTACGAATTATTCTTTTTTAATTTTCTGATTTACCCCCCGAAAGTGGCCCCCTTGTTTAAAATTTATTATTTTACTTGACGTGTTTATTTTTGGGTCACCAATTTACTATATATAGTTCAATAAATATATTCATCAAATTTCAACTCAATCGGTCGAGTAGTTTCGGAGCCAATTGGCTGTGAAGGACGGACAGACAGACAGACAGACGCACGAGTGATCCTATAAGGGTTCCTTTTTTCCTTTTAAGGCACGGAACCCTAAAAACATTCACAAATAAAGCTACGCGAGGTAAATCTGTTCAAACAGTTTTTTTTTGAGCGTAGCATGTACAAAAGATAGCTTTTTCCTCAATTTACGAGCGGTGGCTGCGTACTAAACTAATGCTGAATTTACCGCCTAATTCAGTCGTGGTAGTGGATAATGCGTCTTATCATAATAAAAAAATCGATGCTGCACCAACGGCCAACACAAAAAAAGCAGACATGCAACTCTGGCTCCGTCAAAAAGGAATTCCATTTGAAGAATGCATGCTAAAGCCGGAGTTGTACAACATAATAAAAAAAACAAAGAATTTAAGAAATGTATTAGCGATGCTATTTTAAACGAAGCAGGCCATTCTGTACTCCGTTTGCCCCCGTATCACCCGGACTTGAATCCTATAGAAATGGCCTTTTCCCAAATAAAGGGATACGTCGCCAGTAAAAACGTGAGTTGGAACCTGACACGAATAAATGAATTAATTAATGAAAAAGTAAATCTAATTAATGGGAGCTACAGAATGGGGAAAATTATGCACTAAAGTCAAGAAAATAGAAGCCGAGTATTTTAAAAGTGATCATGTGGTCGACATGATGACAGAAAAAATTATCATTCGCGTAGATGATGATGATTCGGACTCAAACGATGATCAAGGCTCAAGTGACGACAGCGACGAAGATGAAGTGGCCGAATCTAGTACCAACACCGCGTCGTCATCTGGATTTCACGCCACCCGCGACGACTTAATGGAAGGCGTTGCGCCGTTAGTTTAATTTTTTATAGTAGTTATGAAAATTAAACATTGTAGTCTGAAATAAACATGTGTTTTTATTTCATTTTATGTTATTGTATGTAATATAGTTTTCAATCTGCCTACCAATACACGAAACCGCAAGCGAAAGCTAGATCAAAAATAAACCAATAGGGCTAGTACTTTCGTGCGCGAGTGTACCGATGCGCGAACACATCCCTTCTACTTTCTTCCAGCGTTCTTTTTACGTGGCGCGACCTATACAAGTCTTTAATGAAACATCTGTTTTATGTGTCATTATTAAACCCAATGAGTCATATTCATGTTATAAGCAATAGGGAAAGTCAGGAGAATTCAGAAAGTAGTAACGAAGCTTAATTATCGCATACATATCGCCTCGTAATTGCAGCGACCCAATTACTCATTTTTTCGAACGAAACTGAGATAAAAGCCGCACAGGCGAGATGGATCGTGTCATTTGAAACTCGACCGCCTTTGTTTACTAATCGCTGTACCTTCCCTGCCGAGCCGCATTTCCTGAATGTTTGCACTACTTGAGTTCAAACTTACTAATGTACTTCTCTAATGAACATCACGTCTATTGGCTTCTGTTACCACATGAACAACTTATCGAAACGCATTAATTTGCAATTTGCTCAAATCTAACAATATACCTAAGTTTGTATCGCCTACGAGATGTCTAGACTGTAGCCGCAGCTGTAGCGCATAGTAATTTACCGAAAATCTTTTTTTATATTAATTAATCAAATGTTTATGTAAATTAATAAATAATGATTAACTTAATATTTTAAAAGTAGATCCTGAAGTTGGCTTGAGTCAAGCCAACGGTTTGAAAAATCGATTGGGAAAATATTTTATTTGTGTATGACCCCGTAATAACTATCACAGAGACGTCAACGTCCAACACAAAGTCTCCTTCGCCCAGAATCTAGGAGAGATCTTACGTAGTACGTATTTGTTTCAAACTTTAAAGTATCTTTGCAATTTACTGGTAAGTACCAACAAATTGCAAAGACAATAACAACATAGATTAACAAATATCATGAAAAAAAATTACAGATTCAGAAGTTAATGTATTAAACATAATTTTTATTACTTAAGCATATTTGTACATAAAGTAATACGATAGGTAAAGCAACAATTCCTTTTGATGGATAAGCAATAGGATTTCTAAATTTTAATCAGATTTTTAAATCCAAAGTAAGAACATGACGTTTATTAATTTCAACAAGAGACTATGATAGATACGACGACATAGATGAATGTTAATACTTTTTTTTTCCTGTCTATGTATTTTTTGAAATTTGATTGAAAAAGAAACCATTCTGCATACCCACGGGGTTTCTCTAGCGAGATCCTGGAAAGCAGAAAAAGATAGAATATATCATAATCCATTAAAAATTTTAAAAAATGTACAACAGGTATATATCTACTTATAATTGTACTATTCATTTTTCGCATTACACATGCGAGTGAAATTAAGAAATTAAAGAAAAAACGGAAAGAAAAATTTGACTTCGTTTTTTCTTTAATTTGTTTGTTGGTTGTTACCCTGACTGAATCCAATCAGATGAATTGCAAAATGATTGAAGTGCAAAAAGATTTCATTTAATCTTAAACCAAGTATAAATACAAGCTCCATGCTAACGCTAAAGTTCACCGTGGGATGCGGACTATTTCGGTAACCACCACAACGTGACCGCCTTAAATTAAACTATGTTTACCCTTTTACAAAATATGGGGCATTTTATTGCAGAAGCGGTGCTGGAATTATTTATCAAAATTGAGATAGAACACATTTGGAATAGATTGGAACTTTAGTTTTGTTTTGGTTTAGATAGCCGTAGCACACGTAAACGTAGAGAGATAATGTAATTTGAATCAAAAATATATTTATCGTCATCATAAACGTCGACGTCATAAAGAACACATTATTATAATTTTCGCAAACACAATTCTATTGATATTCTGTTTATTCACGTGAAACAATCCAAACGAGGAAGCATTGCTCTATTTCCTTCACTGAATTCAATTCAGAATCTATAACGATATAAATGAACATCGGGAGTAATTTAACATAAACCGGAGTGAAGTGAAGATGCAGTCAGCCATTGCTAATGGAGAAACCACGACAATAGACGTGCAGAGTGTCATGTTAGAAAATAATTGCTGTGTACGGGCCTCAGGCAGTGATTAAATTGCTTTTATGTAATTAAAAATGCATCTTTCTATTTTGCTGACATAGAAAAGATTTTTGTATGAATTAACGATCTTAAAATTAATGCCAACTAACAGAATAATTAATTGTGAGGTATGGAGAAGACAATTAGAACAAACAGCCGGTTCTGTTTTAAATTGATTTGACAGTTAAGCGAGTCATTTCCACATCATCTGTCACGTTACTATGCTAAATTGACTTCTGGAAACTGGAATCGTGCTACCAAAGGGTGTATCCTATCTAGTACTTTAGTATATTTATTTATATCTCATTTTTTTTTGCCTAAAAATGATGCTCACGGAATCTGTTGCTGTTCCATCAATATGTTTCTCACAGAGTTGTATTTTTTAATGTAATGGAAGTGGCAATCAATCATGCAGTTCACATTGATGTTAAGTGATGACTGCCTATAGACACCCTATAGACACCCTATAGACACCCTATAGACACCCACACAAAGACCAAGGTCAAAGTGCAGATGCGTTACCACTCCTGAGGCTTAAGGTGTTATGACTCTGTGCCGGAAATGAGGGAGGGCCGTACATTACCACCTGACCGGAACACGATAGTGCTGAATACTACCATTTAGCGGCAAGTATATTAGGTAATGCGGTGGTACACTGCCAGTGTAAAGTGTATCTCTCGAACTATGTATGTAAGTAGTCGCTTGAAATTTTCTCAAATGTGACATTTACATAACTTTTTAAAATTCAAAAACACCTACTGCGGGCGCAATCTCGACTTGTGTGTGAATTGTTAATCATAATATATAAACAAGAAATATTGCACAGAATAAATTCAGTTTTAGCGACGTCGACGGCGAATCTTTGCCAATAGCGTTAAATACAGGTCATAATAATTATATTTTCCACATTATGCAGGTTCTAGCAGAATAAGTTCAAAGCTCTCGTTCTATCGCAAAGTTCAATCTGCCAATATAAAGTGATCCAGACTCTGCATTGCGGCGACATTGGGACAAATAGCTCGTACGAGTCATTTCGGAATTTTATTTCTTACAATGTCAACTTACATCAGATAATATTCATAGATCTGTTAGAATGAAGACAGGATGGAATTTAATAATACGGATATATAATTTTTGCACCAAATAGATGTCGGCAAAACCTACTAGAACGTGAATGTGTCTTAGAGTTATATCTTCCGAACTATAACAAATAGACATTTACTACATCACTCAAAATTACAACTCCAAAATATTGCATCCATGCACAAGTTCGATCCACACATGAATTTCGGGATCAGTTAAAAAAATTAGACAACAGTCAACTATAATAAAATTTTGAAAAAAAACCTAAAATTCGTGAAAGTAATCTGAAAGAATTTAACATTTTTTCACGTACATTTTAAATCCTAGACGCTATGCTTTTACCCATACGGATACTTTACCACTTTATCAAAACCTTTGATAAAGTGATAAAATACAACAAATAAAAGGGTTTTCCGTCCGAACCTATAAATAAGTAGCATTGTCAATATTCCAGCACATTTTCAGGGAACTCCGATCTCTGAGGGTAAATCGAAAATGTACCTTTTTACATAATGGCTTCTCAAAGAATTTGGACCCACATTCCCATGTTCAACCATAGGAAAATAATGTTTCGGGAAAGTTCTCCCGGAAAAATCCTATTTATTAGATCGACGTTTGCATACGCCTTTGTATCAGTGGTGTGGTGCTTTTTGTGTAGTAGTGATAACATTTCGGCGTTTCTATTACTATAAGGGTTCCAGATTGGATATTTCATTGTGATTTGATTTTGATCATAACGGAACATTGCATAAACAAACTCGGCCTCAGGCACCTCAAGCAATCAAGCAAGATGTTCATATTTATAGCAAGTATGATCTTTTCAAGTGTGAAAAAAGTGTCTGGTTTATTTACCGTTTATAATGTCCCATCAGCGTCGGACGCACGTCAAATGGACTAAGATTTTCTTTGCCCTTAAGCATCATTTTCAGAGTTTAACTTACTCGCGCCCTAAAAACATAACAAAGGCTATGTTATACAAAATATCAAACAGGAGTTCAAAAAATTTTGTGGGTATGTTGAATATAAACAAAATTATTGCAAAATAAAAGAATATTTAAAAGAGTGTAACTTGCAAATAACAAACAACACATTAACTCAACTACAGCCTGTAGACATTAATACAAAATTAGAAGCCTGATTGATTTTGAGGCTTAGTCTTGTTTAAACTTCGTGGGTAATTTATACGCTCACCTCTCTCGAGCTACTTTCAATGGATCTTTAATAGCCTTGTAACAATGTATGCGCAGATGTAATGCGCACCACGTCATGTGTAAATTGCCACGAAATCTGTGTTTTTAATAATTACATTAACCATTGTCATTAAGAATGCTATATTTACACTAGCTCCTAAACAAATTCTCAAGACTGCGGGCGTGACTCGGCGAAGTGAGAAAAAATGTCCCGTTTGAGTGTTAATAAGCTCCCATCGCCGTCGCGTTGAAGACAAACCGCCCAAGGGTCTCTTTGTCCCTAATGAGCATCGTTTTATAGAGCTTGACGTGCTTGTACTGGAACTGTGACTTAAAATATACAACAAAGACAACATTTTCACATTAAATGTAATGCCTAAAAATTTTTGGTGTTCAGATATTTTCGTTTTTTTTAATGAAAAATTATAAAAGTTAATTAAACGCGGCGGTGGAGCGCTAATACGTTTGAAAAATGATTTTTGGAGGGAAAATTGAATTAATGTTTTTTTATGCAATTAAGGTGGTAAACAAGCATACAGTTCACATTGATGTTAAGTGGTGACTGTAGCCTATAGACTACACTAGAACTCTACCACCAGTAAAAAATAAAGTACTTGTAGTAGAGCTATAGTGACGGGCATGACGGCCGTAGGCATCATTACTTACTTACCGTACCTGCTACTAAAGCACTATCATATTCTAGTAAGAGGATAATGTACGGCCAAAGGCATAACAGCTTAAGCCCCAGGAGAAGCAATGTACCTAAATTGATATCTATTACATTACAGCGTGTTCAAACATTTATAGATAGATCTATTTTACTCTTCCAAGAACTTTGCATGTACGTGAAAGCTACTGAATATTTAACAAAGTTCTCATATCAAAAAGCCATACCTGCAGACTGGTGGTGAACGTAATAGTTAAAGTTGTTCCTAACTACATACAAAAAGAAGATTTCAAACTTCTGAATAGTGTTAAACTAAGCACTTTTAACAAACAACAAGATCAAATATGTATTTTATTTACTTGCCTCAGTCGGGCTGTCAACGCCTAGTTATTGGCAAAGGTATTTGATCACTGATAGGTACAGAACATGAGTAGTTATTATACATTGTAGTAACAGAAATAATACAGAATTAAGTATGAAAATATTCCCATTGGTACCTATCCTATCCTCAGTATAATCCAAGAATACAGTATTATTTTTAAGCTTCCCAACCTCAGTAGGATTAAACCGAACTCTAATTAGATCCATCGAGCGTCTGTCTATTTGAAACTATCAGTATTGCACCGATTATGTTAATTAATAGTTCTTATCTGTATAGATCTCAAATACATATATTTCTTTTTAAATTTAGAAATCTACTTTTTTTAAACTTTGAAAAAAACTATTCGCCCATTCATTTCTAAAACTCCTAAGCCTAAAATAAAAATAAAAAAAAAGTATGGAAAACAGTTCTTTACATATTAACCACAGGCAGAGCAATAAGAGGTATGAGGTGTTTACGTTAGAATAGGTAGAAAACGTGAACGTGATGCCGATTCGCCCGACTCGTACTTGGCCGGGTTTTACAGTAAAAAATGTAGTTACATATTAGGGTGGGGAAAAAGTTTCTTCACATTTTTTAAGATAATTCAAAACATTTTTAATATAGTTTATATAAATTTAACTAAAGTATGTATGTACCATTTTGTTCGATAACCTTTTGCCATCTTGTAGGTAGGGACATGATCCCATTGCTATAAAAATTTTGGGACTTCTCATCAAAATACCGCGACAAGTGGATTTGGCAGTCCTCTCGTGATGTTAACCTAACATTGCATAAAGAATTCTGAAGAGACCGAAACAGGTGAAAATCTGAAGGTGCAAGGTCAGGACTATACGGCGGATGCATTAACACCTCCCAGCCAAACTCTCTTAATTTTTGCTGAGTGGCTATAGATGAGGTCTAGCGTTATCATGATGAAACACCACACCCTTCCTGTTGATCAATTCCGGCCGCTTTCTCTCAACTTCTTGCTTTAATCTCATCAGTTGTTCGCAGTAAAGTTCAGAATCGATAATCCTGCCTGGTGGTAATAGCTCATAATGAATAATGCCCTCCAATCCCACCACACACACAACATCACCTTATTGCGAGTTAACCCGGGTTTCGCCACACTCTGTGAAGCCTGACCGGCCTTTGACCACGACCTTTTTCGCACGTTCTTGTCGTACGTGATCCACTTTTCATCACCAGTTATCAGCTTCTTCAAAAATGATTCGGTTTCATTACGTCGTAATAAAGAATCACAAATGAGTACACGGTTCATTCGGTTTCTTTCAGTGAGCTCGTGAGGTACCCAAATATCGAGCTTTTTTTGTATACCCAGCTTTTTTCAAATGCGCCAAAACTGTTTTGTGATCAATTCTCAGTTCTTCAGCTACGTCGTAACTACTGATATGTCGATTTTGCTCCACTTTTTCAAAAATGGCATCCATTTTATCCGTAATAGGGCGACCAGAGCGAGGTGCATCTTTGACATCAAAATTTCCGGATTGAAAACGCTTAAACCAAATTTGTGCTACTCTCGCAGACACTGCACTAGGTCCATAAACATCGCAAATTTTTTTCGCGGCTTGCGTTGCATTTTTACCTTTTTTGTAGTAAAATTTTAAAATTTATCGAATTTCTTCATTAGATTCACTCATCTTGACAGTACGAAAAACAAATGAAAATCACACATTTGCCTAATTTGAATTTGGAATTATGTTCTTTAAAATTTTAACTTTCAATGATACCAAAACCAGCCAGATACAAGTACTACAGCCAAAGAGATTTTATTACAAGTTTATACATACTATAATGCGAAAAGACTTTTTCCCCAATAAACTTACTTCTTGTCTTAAAATTTAATCTTTCAAGGATCGTAAGGCCACCGGCGCCCAGACACAATTGAATTTCAATTGTCATATTTTTCTCGTGTCTGGAGGGATTAAAAACAGAAAATAAAACGCTTGGCAATAAGTCGATGAGTGATAGATAAAGTGTACCTACCCTAATTTACCCAAAAAATAAGGCACGTCCGTCACACTAAAACCTGAGAATCTACGTCAGGAAAACCCCTTAAATAATTAAATAGTGTCCATAATAAACAAAAACCCCTTTAATAATTAAATAGTGTCCAAAATAAACAAAACTTCCACAACTTAACCTCGACTATATCGAACAAAACGTGTAATTTTCATCAGAGGGTTGACACCTGTACCTTTTCCTTGCTTAATTATTCACTGAAATTCAGAGCTGCATGTTTCCAATTCACACTACAGTCGTATACCCTCATCTCATGTGATAAATTCGAAGCATGCCTTTGGATACGGCAATTTTCCTCACACAAGAGCCAATTTCACTTTTACACATTTCTTTAGAAGAATGTAAAGAATTGAAACGGTTTTGCAACGGGAATGGAATGTTAGTCAAGAGTGAATTGACAACATTTCATATTTTTAACCTTCATGTTTTATTACATTATTCAAAAGTTAATCCAAAACTAGGGGGGGGACCCGTGTTTAACCATTTTTCGAAATTTTGTACGTTTTATTCATAATTTCTACTTTGAAAGTAAGTGTATTCTAAAAAGACGTATGCGCCATTTGACGTCACACATAGGATGGAATGGCGATAGAACCATTGCCTTGTGCCGTGACCCTTTAAAAAAAAATGTAGATGTCACTGTCTTGTCGTTGTCAGCTTGTCAAACTCAATGTAGGGCTGTGATCTTTTTATTTTAAAAATATCAGTACCAGTGTTCGATATATCGAAAAAATATCGATATATCAATATAATTAAAAAAAAAATCTTTGACCTTGCATGTCGTCGATTAATCTCTTCCTTGATCCAACTACAAATAAAAAATATTAATATTATATCAACAGCCTAAGGGCTAAGTCGTTGTTGAAGACTTTAAAACTTGTTTTTTTTAAATAAATAAGTTCGTGGCAGCATTTCATAGACTTATTAGTAGGGATGGCGATTCTTTATGAAATCAATCAATGTTCGAATCGAAGTGTCCAAAATCCTTTGACAATTAAATCGACATTGAAAAAATCGATCTTCGATTATCGATCTATTTTTGATTTGGGATATGTAATATTAAGTTTCAAGGAAAACAGACGACAAAAAAAAGCAACTCAACAGTGTTCAATGCTGGTATAATGCTTCCTATACTCACGTTTAAACGTTAAATCTTATGATCTGTATGTTTCATATGTCCCTATGTGAATTAACCAAAAAGACTGATCTTCGATTTTCCAGGGTAAAGTATCGATTCACTAGATCAATCCGGTACTGTGGATCGATTTAAATTAATTATTATAATTATTAAAATAAAACCGATTTTTTGGTTCCTAAAGTTCGCTTTTCCGATTAATCGATCTCAGGTCTCGGATCACTATCCCTACTTCCTAGTTTTATACTTTGACATTGACGTATCCATATCAATTTGACACATCTTGTCTCAGAGTATGTAACAATAATGTTTTCATCTAAAGATAAGCAATGGTAACTACTTCATTCCACCATATAAGTGACGTCATCACATGTTTTTCCGTTTTATTTTTTTTTCACAGAAATTAAGAAATAAAAAAATACAAAAAATATATATTTGAACTCAGAAAAGAAAAACAAAGATACTGTATTTTTATTTTAGGGTCGTGTCAAATTTGAAATGTTGTCAATTGTTTGTAAATTTCCATTTTATTTTTAAACTTTGTCGTGACTTTTTCGCAATAATAGTATCTACCTACTGGTAAAATATTTTATTTAAAATGTATAGTTGGTATTGAAGATACTCTCACGAAATCTTGACAGTCATTGGAAATTCAATTATTGAATACAGCAACCATATCTACACACAGGTAAAGCTCTTATGATTGATGTTAAATGTAATGCCATAAAATGTTTTTTCTTCGCCACTTAACAAAATATACGATACAATTCCTACGTACGTTTCGATTTTTAATGGATGAAAAAAACACTAAACTCAAAAGACGGTAGGAAAATAAATTAAGTTGCATAGTATGCCTACGCTCTCAAGTCTCTCAAACAAACAAGAATTCATCCTTTTGAATGGAACCAAACAACGTATATAAAGGGCTATGAAAAGGGCTACTATTCATATAAATTGTATCGGACCATTTTCCCCGACTCCTCAACTGTGTTATTTTATTACGTCAATAACATTCACTTATTTAGTTCCTGTCTGGAACCTTTCACTTCGCATAAGCATGCGTTTATATTTTGGATGTGTCGTAAATGTTAATTTTAAGATTTTTATTTTATAAGCTGTTTTATGAAAATTGTAAGTGCTCAGTGATATTAGTGGAAGTAGGCCCTGTAGTAGCAGTTGTGCAAAGCTGAATTCTCAGACCGATATTTACTGATGTTAGATTTTATACGATTCAAAATACGAGTATGTTCGATGACACCTTTTTCTTTTTTTATAGTATATGAAACAACAATGACTAATAATAATGGAATACATGATATTTAGAAAAAATAGGTTTAGGTTTCTTTGTAATTTGGAAGTATGCTCTAACTATACATTTGTGGATGAGCTGTCACTTAAGTCCACATTGCTACATACTACGAGTATTTGGGGAAAATACAAGTTTGAATGAAATTGGCTTTGTTTTACAGTAGGTATCTATTACTATTTTAGTATCTCATTGTGGTGGGAATATCTTGCAGAATATTTATAATAATGTTTTTACTGGTGGTAGAGTTTCAGTGTAGGAGCTCGAGGGCGTAGGCACCAGCGCATTACCTAATTTATCTGCCGCTAAATGGTAGTGTTAGTTGGGTAGTTAGATGGGTTAGTTTTGGTAATGGTAGTTAGTTGTTCCGGTTAGATGGGTATGTTTGGCCCCGTAATAACTATCACAGTGACACAGCATCTAAGGTCTCAGGGGTGGCAACGCATCTGCATTTTGATCTCTGGTCTTTCTGTAAGTGTCTATAGGCTGCAGTTAACAATTAACATTAATGTGAACTACATGCTTATTTGCTACCTTTGTAAAATAAAAACAAAAAACATATGAAAGTGTTCCTGTGTTGAAACTTGAACCCATCTGGTACTCGTAACTGCAAAAACTGAATTATTTACATTCATCCATTTGCCATTAGGATTGTAAAAATAAAAAAGATGGTATCTTATCTTCTATATACATAAAATCAATTGCTGTTCGTTAGGTTTAAAGATCTTTATTTAATCTCATACAAACATATAAGTTCTTTTACAATGAGACTTAAAAATGAATAGAATATAATGTTTACACCTCTGGCACTTATAAAACTATTTAGTATTACAACCTTCTCTTCTGTTCCTCACTTCTTTATTATCAGTTTGTAAAAGAGGAAATGAGACATTCTACTTATATATACATAAGTGTATCTAAATTTATTTTCAGTGACATTCTTGATCTCAATTTTTACAGTTATAAATCGTTACGTATATCTATTGTTATTCACTTTAATTTAACTTAGTTCTTAATTTCTGATATATCATAAGTGATGCTTGAAATCCAAAATGATAAATAAACAGTTTGACTTTGAGAACGTGTGTGAAAAGAAAAAAAAAAATGTAGCACTAAAATAGTGATTTACAATTTGGCAATACACAATTTAAGTTTGTTTTTAAACATTGCAACGCTATCACATTCCTTTATTTCATTAGGTAATTTATTGAATAGTTGGACGCCTTCAAATAAAATACTTTTTTTTCCGTAGTTTGTTCTAGTTATAATAGTGTTTAATTTATGTTTATTTCTCAAGCCATGTGTATTTTGTTTTGTCACAAATTTTATATTTGATTTTATTTTATTAGAAACTATGTTTTTTATTAAAACACAGGTTTTATATTTAAAAATTTGTATAATGTTAAATAATTTAGTTTTTTTATATAGTTCGTCTGTAGGTGTTCTATAATGATAATGAAACAACACTTTAATTATTTTGTTTTGTATTATTTGTAATGGTAGTAAATTAGTTGGTGCTGCTGATCCCCATACCTCAATCAGATACTCGATATGAGATTTAACTAAAGAGTTATAGATAATAGTTTTAACTTTTTTGGGAATACAGTTTGTTACTTTACGAATAGCTCCTAAGACCTTCGATAATTTTGTTCTTAGTGACTCTATATGTGGTTTCCACGTAAGTTTGTCATCTAATAACAAACCTAAATATTTTTCCTGGTGTGATCTTTGGATTAATTCATTGTTTATTTTGAGGGGATAAAAATCTGGAATGGGCTTATTTTTTGCAGCTAAAATCATGAAAGAAGTTTTTTTTGTGTTTATACTTAGTAAATTGTGTGTCTCGCTAAAACTCGAGAACGGCTGGACCGATTTAACCAATTTTGGTGTTGAATGATTTTTGGAAGTCCAGGAAAGGTTTAAAAGGTAAGAAAATATGAAAAAATTGAAGGGGAATAATAAAATACACAATTTTTTTCCCCATATAAGTAGTCCGTATATATCAAACCCATGACACATTATTTCATTCTGACTCAATACGAAGTTTGCCGGGTCAGCTAGTCGGATATAAAAATGGGAATTACGTCAAAAAAATAATTAAAAAATATAAAGCACAACATGGAGTTCAAATCCAATGTACTATATCTAGGCCTCGGGATGTGACGACCACATCGCCCGCTAGCGGAAGAATTCTCTTCTAGTGGAGGGAATTCTTCCTCTAGTGCAGTCAGTCAACCGAACAATGGCGGTCAAACCATGGTGGTAGGAGTATCCGGGATGGGCAGCAGCGTCCCGTGATAAAATTGCCGCCACTGCGATCGCCAACCCGCATGCCAAGCGTGGCGATTATGGCAAATCACCCCAAAATGCTTTACAACAAAACACAACGGCCCCTAGTCCCCGGTAGCTTCGCTATTCCTGACCATGGTGGTACCGGTCATGGTAACAGCGGGGCAGGGGGTGCTAAGAATCACCGGGAGATGCCAGGGTACCACACCCGACGACAACTGGCCCTGGCAACATACAACGTACGGACGCTCCGGACTGACGAAAAAGTTATGGAACTGGAGGAAGAATTGAGCGGGTTACGGTGGCACATTGTAGGGTTATCGGAAGTCCGAAGACAGGGGGAGGACTCGATAACCCTCAAGTCTGGTAACCTGCTCTATTTCCGGGAGGGCGACCAACTGTCCCAAGGTGGTGTCGGGTTCATCGTCCACAAGTCCCTCGTGAACAACGTTGTTAAGATCGAGAGTGTGTCGTCGAGAGTGGCGTACCTTATACTCAGAATAACCAAACGGTATTCGCTGAAGGTCATACAGGTCTACGCCCCAACCTCCGCACACTCCGATGATGAGGTAGAAACTATGTATGAGGACATTTCCAGAGCCATACATAGTTCGAAGACCCACTACAACGTTGTCATGGGGGATTTCAACGCAAAATTGGGCGTTCGAGGTGATTATGAGCTGAAAGTGGGACGATTTGGATATGGGCGACGAAACACCAGGGGCCAGACTCTGGCTGACTTCATGGAGAAAGAGAGCCTCTTCATGATGAACTCTTTCTTCAAGAAGCGGGAGTGCCGGAAGTGGACCTGGATCAGTCCTGATGGTGCGACTAAAAATGAGATAGACTTCATTATGTCCACGAGGCGGCATATATTCAGTGATGTCTCTGTGATCAATTCGGTAAAAACCGGAAGTGATCACCGATTGGTAAGAGGCACACTGAATATAAAGGTCAAGATCGAAAGATCCCGACTAATGAAGTCTACGCTCCGCCCAGCACCTGCCCAAATCCAAAACCCCGAGAGCTTTCAACTCGAGCTACAAAATCGCTTCGAATGCCTGAGAGAGTGCGTAGATGTGGACGATTACAATAACAGGTTAGTGGAAACTGTCCGTACTGCGGGCTCTAAGTTTTTCAAGACCCGCCCTACGAATAAAACCAAAAAGATCTCCAGCTCAACTCTCAAGCTCATGGAGGAGAGGCGCGGTATGGTGCTGAAGTCCTCTGAAGATAAGCATCTTACTAGTGTACAGGCGGCTCAACAGACAGATCTCGAAGTCATTGACTCGCGACCTTCGGCACTTTAATACTGATAGTATTAAAGCAGCCATAGAGCGGCACAAGGGCTCTAAAGTGTTCGCCAAAGATCTGTCCTTAGGGCAAAGCCGTCTCACTAAGCTGAAGACAGAGGACAACAGAATCGTATCGTCGAAACCTGAGCTTGCAGAAGAGATCGAACGGTTTTACGGACAGTTATACACGACAGCACGACCACCTGTTAAGAGTCCGGCAGCAGATCCTAGAGCCGGACTGACCCGACACTACACCGAAGATATCCCGGACGTCAGTCTAGACGAGATTAGCACGGCTCTCAAACAGCTCAAAAACAACAGGGCGCCGGGTGATGACGGAATCACTGCTGAACTCCTGAAAGCGGGCGGAAGGCCAGTATTAGAAGCTCTTCAGATGATGTTCAATTCCGTCATATCCGAGGGAAAAACGCCACAGGCGTGGCACAGAAGTGTGGTGGTACTGTTCTTTAAGAAAGGCGACAATACCCTTCTTAAAAATTATAGGCCCATCGCACTTCTAAGTCACGTCTATAAGCTGTTTTCGAGAGTGGTTACGAACCGTCTATCTCGCAGACTCGACGACTTCCAGCCTCCCGAACAAGCCGGGTTCCGTAAAGGTTTTAGCACCATAGACCACATACACACGCTGCGGCAGGTTATACAGAAGACAGAAGAGTATAACCAGCCCCTCTGTCTAGCGTTTGTGGACTATGAGAAAGCCTTCGATTCGGTCGAGATTTGGGCTGTGCTACAGTCACTCCAGAGGTGCCAAGTCGACTACCGATACATCGAGGTGCTAAGGAGCTTGTACAAAAACGCCACTATGTCGGTTCGCCTTCAGGACCAGAACTCGAAACCTATCCAACTGCAGCGAGGTGTGAGACAGGGAGATGTCATATCTCCGAAACTGTTCACCGCTGCATTGGAAGATGTCTTCAAGCTTCTGGACTGGAACGGACTCGGCATCAACGTTAACGGCGAGTACATCTCCCACCTCCGATTTGCGGATGATATCGTAGTCATGGCTGAGACCCTGGAAGACCTTGGCACAATGCTCAATGGCCTCAGTAGGGCCTCCCAACGAGTGGGCCTTAAAATGAACATGGACAAGACGAAAATTATGTCGAATGTCCTTGTTCCACCCACTCCTGTTATGGTCGAGGGTACTACACTCGAAGTTGTTGACGATTACGTATACCTGGGACAAACGGTCCAGTTAGGTAGGTCCAACTTCGAGAAAGAGGTCAATCGCCGAATCCAACTCGGATGGGTAGCGTTCGGGAAGCTGCGTTATATCTTCTCGTCCAATTCACCGCAGTGTCTGAAGAAGAAGGTCTTTGACCAGTGTGTGTTGCCAGTGATGACATACGGAACAGAAACGTGGTCGCTCACTATGGGCCTCATAAGAAGGCTCAAGGTCACTCAGAGAGCGATGGAGAGGGCTATGCTCGGAGTTACTCTGCGAGATCGAATCAGAAATGAGGAGATCCGCATGAGAACCAAAGTAACCGACATAGCCCATCGAATAGCGAAACTCAAGTGGCAGTGGGCAGGGCACATAGCTCGCAGAACTGACGGCCGTTGGGGCAGAAGAGTTCTAGAGTGGCGACCGCGTACCGGAAGACGAAGCGTAGGCAGGCCCCCCACGAGGTGGACCGACGACCTGGTGAAGGTCGCGGGCAATCGCTGGATGAGGGCGGCCCAGGACCGTTCGTTGTGGCATTCTTTGGGGGAGGCCTTTGTCCAGCAGTGGACGTCTGTTGGCTGAAATGATGATGATGATGATGATGATATCTAGGCCGTCCCCACCGTCCTCAACATACTGTCCACGTTACCCCTCTGGATGGCGATGCTAATCCTTTGGGATAGAAAATATCAGCCTTGCCATCGCCCAATGCCTCACAAAGAAGTGAAGTAACAGCCTTTAAAATGGATTAAAGGATTTGGCACTGGGACCCCACGACCGCACCGTTTCAAATCCTATAAGTGTGTACATATACCAATCGGCTATATCCGTTTATTTACGCTTTTTGTATTAAGTCTACTAGTAGTACACTATCTGGATTCGACCACCGACACGAGAATCGTATTTATAATTCCTCAGGGCTCCTTGCTGGGTCCCCTTCTATTTAATATCTTTATTAATGACATAACTACATGTTTCAAACATTCTCAAGTCCTTTTATATGCGGATGACATGAAAATTTACAAAAAAAATACCGATATATGTGATTGTTGTCATCTTCAGCAGGACTTAACTAAGTTTGAACATTACTGTCGCGTTAACAAACTAGAACTTAACATTAGTAAATGTAAAGTAATTACTTTCTCAAGAAAACCAGAACCTACATTATACAAATATATTCTGCTTAGTCAAGAAATGAAGCGAGTAAATGAAATATGTGATCTTGGCGACATACATGATGACAAATTGTTATATGATAAACACATTGAAAGCGTCTTGAGTAAAGCCTACAAGACCTTGGGTTTTGTACTGAGAACATGTTCTCAGTTCAAGAATATCAAAACAATTAAAGTCTTATACTGCACCTTTGTACGTAGCATTCTCGAGTATTTCTCTGAAATATGGAATCCTCAGTATGATTTTTATATTGATAGGCTTGAGATATATACAACGCCGATTTATAAGGTATTTGCAATACAAGTGCAGACATTATGATCGTAATTATGAAGATAGATGTCACCGGTATCACATACTACCGTTAAATGTGAGAAGAGATATTGCCGATGTAACTTTGATAGTCAAGATAGCGCAAAGTAGATTTGATTTCCCCTTTCTACTTTCTAAACTTAACTTAAATGTGCCAAATAGAACAGTAAGAATTCCTTATTTTTGTCAGCCTCCTGTTTTGCTACTAAATACAGACATAATGCATTTTTTATTAGAACAATTGACAAAGACGAGGCACGAGAGGTTTGTCAGAACCGGGATGTCTGGCGCTCTACACTCTCTGCCTACCCCGTTAGGGACCTGGCGTGAAGATACATACATACAATTGACAAATGAAATAAACTCGCTAACCAGCATGAACTGGATTTATTAAATTCTAAACCTCACATTTTTAAAAATATATTAGCTGGTTATTGGTGGTTTGGTGGTTTGATGGTTCTGAAACCGATGGTTGAATCATTTATTTCAACATTGTAATTTTTTTTTTGTCTTTTATCATGCGTATGTAGGTAAATGCTTGTGATGTGTGTACATATTCTTATACATAACATATTTATGAATAAGTACCTAGTTAACTTAAATTTTTAAGCTATTGTTATTCCTGTTCAGAACTAAACGTGTTAGTAGATATATTAATGCGGAAACATATTAATGGTTGTTAGTTTTTACGAAGTTTTTTACATTGTTATGTCAACTGTTTGTTTAAATAAAAATAAAATAAAATAAAAATAAAATAAGACATTTCTATGAGAAAAAAAACGCTCTTCTGGGAAGAATAAAAATCTCGGGCTTGGAATGTTAAAACTGATTGTCATGGGGTTGTATGAGCGTAACCGTGAGTTTGCATTGATGAAACATTCACATAAAAACATTTTAAAATCCCTATTTCTTGACAATGTATTGTATCACGTTTGCACTATCATGAAACATGCAAAAGCAAAACATATCGCGGAATCAATTCAAAAGACTTGAATTGCAACAAGTTTTATCAACAAGAAGTCTTGGAACATGTTGTGTCAGATTTACACTCAGGGTATCGGATCTTGTCCACTACGTGTTTCGGGTTAAACTTAAAAAACTCTAAATTAGACAAATTGTGTGATTTGTATAGCGACAATGCAAACGTCATAATTGACAAGTCAATTGATAAATATAACATTATACCTGACAAGTCTTTGAATAAATATGGCATTATACTATGTTTGCAGGCAATGGAATCACAGATAACAACAAATCTTGACATGTTTCACTAAAATTACAGGATAATCGGTGGTCCAAACGCAAACCCCGACAAAACATATTGTGATACAAATTGCAGTTGAGAAACTTTACATGTTTTATGTAGTGCAGTTGGTTTTGCGAATCAAAGGTATCTGCTTGCTTGTATGAATGCACGTTTGCAATATACCTACATTGATCTTAGGAGAATACAGTCGCGAAGTCACTTTTAAGATTAATCGAGACACATGGTAATTCGTTGTATTACTGTTTTTTCTATCACTACGTTCTACAGAATTAAATGTATTTAAAAACACAAGGTACATACTCGTATAAACAACATGCACTTATTTAAACTTCCAGTTTCAAAATCCAGACGGTAGACTAAACGTGAAAAGTTTTTCTAGCCCAGTCTGTACAAAAACAATTCATTTTAAAGCAAGCGACGGTCAACGGGAGTGTGTTATGAAGCGCACACGATCCTTTGTGAATCTCACACACCTAAAATAACTGTCAAGTTCTTCATTAAATTTATTAAACAGTGCTCTTTGTTTGATAAAAAATGGCATACCCGGTTAGAATTCATATAATATATGATAATATAAAATCGTTTTTTTAATTGTAAAATTTTTTTCGCAATAACACATGTGAGTGAACTTGAGAAATTGAAGAAAAAACAGAAAGAAAAATTTGACTTCGGGCAGAAATGGAACCTGCGACCTCAGGATAACTCCTGAGACCAGCCGTTTTTACCACTAAGCTACCGAAGGCCCAAATCATGAAATAGCAAACAAGTACAATCTAAAAGTTCACAGTTCGCCTTTAAACAACTACAGATTAGCCAAAGATTTCAATCTAGATGCGTAGACTTCTGAGATCTTTGAAATGCCTTTGTGCTATGAACAACAAAGGCATACATGTCACCTGACTGAAATACGATAGCGCTCAATACTAACCATTTGACGAATAGTGGAACATAATACGACGGCGGTCTACTCTCTGTCCATCTTACGAATTTCGATCAGGACTCGTGTCCTGACGCGATTTTATTTTACCTATCATAAAAAGTGCACAATGCCGCTAAAGAAGATTTCACTTCAAAAATCTTGTCCTGTAAACACATCACATGTGAAGCGAAAATGTTAGAGATGAAAATAAACCGCCGAATGAAAAATGGAAAAACCGCTCGAGTCGGGTAGGTGTTTGCGGTGTATTAGAAGCATAGCCGCGGGCGGTGAGCGACCCGTATTTATGAAGCCGCGTGGAAAAAGAGATTTCATGCAGTCAAGCCGATACAATGTGCAATGAGATAGCGTCTTTTGCCCAAATTTGGGTGAACTGCGAAAATTGAATTTTTGAATTCACGTATTTTTTTTAAATAATTATTATCTTATTATTATACAAGAACACTTTGAGAGGTCATTTTTAATGTCATGAAGTGGCAAGGTATTGCTCTTTCGGTTTAAGGTGTTATGCCTATGTGCCGGAAATTACGGACCCGTACATTTCAATCTGATCGGAACACGATAGTGTTAAAGGCTCCGTACTGGAGCTCCGTCACTGGAGCTTTACCAGCAGTAATTTATTGTTGTTTGATTATGGAACTCTGAAATCGCAAATAAATTTTGACTCGCATATATTTCGCATATATTGTATTTCGTCATCCCATGACGATGAAATTTTTGTATAGATGAGTAAGCAGATTTTTTTCCATTCTCGAGATCGCATTGCACTACTAACTGTAACAATATTGACAGAGTAAGATAAGGTCCATAAAGATTGATAAAAAGTTTTTATTAGAACGAAAATGAAATAGTTATTTATGAAATTAAGATCTGTGTGATTTTGTACGACTTGATTTTTAGACTTACTTATTCGTATTTAGGAAGCTATAAATTAGTACTATTTGATTGATTTTCATGAAATATTGCATACGTAATATCCAGAGAACAGAAAAGGGCTCAGAATAGACACAGATAACCTTGTCTCTCTTTATGCTGGAGCGCCTTCTGCGCTCGCCGATTGCTAGGTGAAGTAGACAAGTACCACCTCAAGACGTGACGCCTACATAAGTCTGTCCTTAAAAAAAATATTTTTCTCGCAAGCCCTATACAACGAATTTCATGCAGACGAAATCGTAGAAAAAAATTGTAGTAAGATAAAACTGAAGAAACAGATATTCTTGTCAAAGAATAGGTGTTCACCTTCTACATTCAATCTAACGATTCTCTTACAAAAATACGAGTAGTACAAGCGGTAGCAACGATTTAATTTCCAACTATAAACTCATACTAACTAATATAAGCAACAAACGCACATAGCTTCTGAGTACATAATATTATTTGAAAGTAATTCCTCAAATGCTTGGCAGAGTTCATAATAATCTAACTTCTAAACAAAGTTTCCATTTCTTGGAGATAGAAACGTATTCTATTAAAGTTTGTATGCATGATCTCCACGTACTTTTCCAAGATTCTAGTATTCCACACAAATGTGAAGCCGGCAACAATGCCTTGAAGTTTAGTTTTCAGTTATGACTTAAGCATCGCTTGTGCACTATCATTGAATAAATTTAACTTAAGTTTTCTTTGTACATCTGTTATGAAATTGCTCATTCTGTTTCGCATCGTGAAATAAGAAGAATTATGATAAAGAGTTTGCTTCAAATTATCAACTTTAAACCAACGAATGTTCGGTTAGTAAAGGTTTTTTTTTAATTATAATTAAATAGCATAAAAAGGTTCATTAGGGATATTATAGTATTGACCCATATTGGTCAAATAAATTTATCTTGACTAATCAAAACAATTCTGGTTAACAATAAAATTCTGGTAGTAGGAAAGGAATTAGTACCAATATTTTTCAAATAGCTAGTCGAATGCCGTTTTGAACCCATGCAGGACCCCGTTCAGTGGGGAATGATTGTGTTCCTACGGGCGTGTTCAAACGAGCACACAGTTGCGGTATCGCTGCATTCGCAGTACTAGGGAGTATTAAACTAGCGCGGTGATATAGAAAAAATGTTGACCATGTGAAGCAGAATGCCCGCGTGAAGAAAGGTAGGTAAGCTAGCATCATTGCATATTCCCATTGCCGTAGTATACAAAATTTAAAACAACTTAAAAACTTCAAGTGTTTGTATTCTTACCAATTATCTTAAAAGTATTGAATATAAACAAAATTTTAACCTCCTTATTCATAAACGTACATTAGATACGTTTTAGCTATAGAATGCTTTGTCTTTATCAGTTGTATTGTCAAATGTGCAGGATAGAAAAAGACAAAGGAGAGATTATCAACACTTTAGCTAAAATACGGGTTAGTATATCTATTATATAAAAATAAGTCGGGCTTTCCTTCCTGACGCTATAACTCTAGAACGCACGAACCGATTTCCACGATATTGCATTCCTTGGAAAGGTCTCAGGCTCCGTGAGGTTTAAAGCAAAGAAAATTCAGGAAAAAATATTTATAAAACGAAGCCGCGGGCAACAGCTAGTAACCTAATAAAACATAAGTAAACTTAAGTAGGTAAACAAAAAAACTTTATAAACAATCACTTAAATAATATGAAAACTGCTACCAAGCGTCAATAAGATTAAACATTGACATGGAAGAGATAAGAAAAATTTGACTGAATATCAATTTATCAGAATAACAGTTCTAGGATTGCTAACATGTTTTCATCCTGGTCTCATTACTACTCTAAACAAATATGCTTCAGTTATTTTTCATAACACTAAAACCTGCAGAAATTATGCATGAATACGAAACACTTGGAATGTGGTGAAGTTAAAGAGACAGTTAAAACACGACCATTACGGTAGCTAGCGTTTTTCACATGAAAAGATGTTAAGAGCGTAGTTTCACTGCTCTACTCTTGTTAAATAGCAAGTGTAGTGTTATATCTAAGCACTGCAGTTAAATCTTAAGAAAAACATAATTTCACGTACCTGTATTAGCTTTAAAGAGTAAAAAGAGATGTCAGCAAACACCTACGATTTGTCAGTTACGATTTTGAGTCCCATGTAACAGGAAGCTAGCATTATTGACTATATGCTTATTAGCGTATATATAAATAGGTGTACCTAATTTTTTTTCAATCATGAAAGTGGCAAAAAACTTACAGTGCACATTGAGGTTAAGTGAATAGTTATTGTAGCCTAATACATTCAACATAAATGAAAACAGGGATTTTAAATGTATATTCGGTGACGCTCTTGAGGTCTAACCTGCTATGCCTCTGTTCCAGAAATGACGAGTGGAACTCAATAGCTTCAAATACTACCATTTAGTAGAAAATAGAATAGGTATTCCCGTTTCGTGCTTTCATAACTTGCGTATTAATTAATAAAAAAACGAAAATAGGTCAACGAATTTGGATTTTTGCACATAATTATGTAAATAATTTGGTAAGTTGTCTTAAGTATATACTTTAATGTTGCTGTATGACACCCACGCACAAGAAGTAGATGCTAATCTAACAACACAAGGCGCTGTTTAAGCATGAAAAGATGTTACCCTTAAAATACCTTTTACAATGTATAGAGTGAGTGCCTCTCAATACCTGCACTGTGATCCGACTCTACAAAAGAAACAGAATAAAAAATTAGAAGGATTTGAGTGCTGTCGCGAAGCCGATAAAAGCCTTCTAGAGTTCCTTTTCAGGATTACCTATGTGCAGTATATTTAAAGGTAGGAATTTAATTCGACGTAAATACGTATTTTGTCCCCGGAATGGATTGCCCAACGTACATAACGAAATGTATGGATTCAGTTTGATATTACAGTTGCCTACTTAGTTATCGATCTGAAATTGAATTACACAACTTAATAGCGCAAAAATGAGATAATTAGTAACGTAGCTCGGCTTAGGGGAAGTTCTTCTATTCTGAAATATATAAAAATATATTACGCCTAAAGAAAAAAAATATCACCCGTTACGTATTCTCATAAAATAGACGAGCGTGACCGCGACACACCCAATTCCCAATTTTCATCCCCTATAGGTGATTGCGAAGAGAGACGCAAAAGTTTGGTATAGTATTTTGCTTTTTTATCTTTTATTAATTGGAAAATGCATGCGATTTGTTCGAGATCCAGTTTTCATCCAATTGTTATTTCTCTTTCACTTGGTTCATAGTGGAACGTACCTATTAATAAATTCTACATTTTCATTTCGAGCGCTGCACAATTTGGCGTAGGTACACGGTAAAAATGCCAAACTAAAAATGTTACTGCTTTTGATTGAATTGAACAATCATGTAGTTGTATGACGTATGAATAAGCGACTAGGTCAGTTTCTATTTGCAAAAAAACCACTCTAATATTTTTCTCCTAAGTTTATTTATTTAACGTGTCGATAATAACAATAGGGATTAAATTTGTTTAACACAATCTTCAGAAAAGAGTTTTGGTGAACTTAATGTTCATTAGGTGTTCATATGGGGACGCGGAGGGGAGTAGAATCCGAAATGTAACATTTTTAATTATAGGTAAGTACTTATATTCATTTTAATTGAATACTTTTATTGCATATCGTAATTGATGTATTAGAAGATGAAATAGTAAAACTTTCAGTAAATATTTTATGCGTTAGAATATACCAATGGGTTTAAGCCATTAACCCGTTAAAGTATACGTTCAAATGATGAAAAACAGAAAAACTAAATATACGTCATTATATTATTAATATCTAATATACATCATTTTGATCTGTCCGTTGAGTTTATGACAATTTATATATCTATACAAATTAATAAAATTGGAGTGTCTGTTTGTAATATTAAAATAACCGCTTTTTACCAAATTCATATGTACATTATGTTTCAATTTTTGTCTGTCTGTCTGTCTGTCTGTTTGGCGGGGCTAACCTTGGGAACGCCTGGACCGATTTTGACGGGACTTTCACTGGCAGATAGCTGATGTAATAAGGAGTAACTTAGGCTACTTTTATCTATACATCTAAACAAACATACAAACTTACAAATAAATAGAATTAGAGTGTCGCCGATTTTGAAGGGACTTTCACTGTCGTAAAATAAAACGTTATCGTGCTTAAGTTAGTGAAACAAAATGAACCTAAAGTTATATCCAAAAAAATGCTGCCCAAAGTCACTATTCCACGCGAACGCAGTCGTGGGCATAGCTAGTCTTTTATAAAAATATAGCAGCTTGAATAAACTGTTGCTCTACATTTATAATAGAATAGTTGCGATGAAAATTTCTTAGAGTTGCGAGATATTGCATTAAATTATGAAAACAACTGCAAATTGTATTGCAGCGTCGTTTTGTTGAATAAAGCAAAGTTCTCTAGATCTACAATCTTTTCTATAAATAAACAAAGACAGTGAAGTACAGTATTGTGAAAGTAACAGTCAGTAAATAAATGTGGCAAATGTAAAGGGTTTTCATTATACAGAGACAACTGGGACCTGGCTACATAGAGCAACACCGGAGGGGAGTAGCCATATGCAGGCTTTCTCGTCTGTCAAAGTACAAGCCCAAATGGGCCTATACCTGTCGCCTAGATGTTTAAATGTGTGCGTGTAATTGTTTCTGTATTTTGTGAAAGTCAATGTGTGAGTTTCGTAGTAACAGACGATTTTTGTAGTGTGCGTGTGTGTCGCACTCATTTCCTCCCGCAAAAAATGACACGGCTGATTTGCATCGGTATAAACGCTATGGCTACTCCCCTCCAGTCCGCCGCGACCGGTGGCCCGTGTTGCTCTATGCCTGGCTAACATTATCGTCCGGTATGGAAACGATAAACATGCTTTATTTTATAGATTTTTGAAAATAAAAAAACAACAGATTTAAAGTTACATTGATAATTATCATAATTATCATCATCGTCATCATCACTTCAGCTGAAGGACGTCCATGATTGAACAAGGAGATTCCTCGAAGATGACCATAACAATGGTGTATGTCATTAGGGGAGAATATTATCTATACAAAGTGCAATTTTAGTGCTTGTTTTCCCACAGAAGAAATATTTTGCCTTTGGTAGTAGTGCGGAGGAACGAGATGTTATGTTCCTCCAACGAAAAAGAGGAACCTCCAACCAGGTTAAAGGACTATATTTGATAATTGCTGTCATATAATCTCAAAATTACACCAACAAAATATTCTTCCTTTTTACAAGAATATCATATCATTGAGATGTAATCGATCTGCCTTGAATCGGAAAAAGATCGGTGCAAAGTGAAATTCACATAATACAAGATTTACCTTAGATTTGGGGAGCCGAGGTGTGTTCTCGTTAGCATGACAACCGTTCGCGAGACGGTGGGAAAGACTGTACCAATATACCTATAGAAGGACGGTTCCCTATCGGGACAGATATGTGGAAGGAGTGTAGTCAAATTGTGTCAGTCTAGGAAAAGAATACAATAGAATAACTTAAGCAATAATTATAGTTTAGTACATTCTGTCTATTGTACTAGACTATATACATAGAATTTATGACATAAAAACAAAACACGGAAATGAGAATTGTACAAGAAATTTAAATAAGGCTCTCATCTCCCTCCCACTCCCTCCCTACAAAAATAAATAAATGAAATAAGCTTACACTCACAGCCCCACACTAGGTATAAACCTTTGTCGTGGGTGCCGTTGTACAGACACAACACGTACATAAACACCCAGACCCGAAACAAATATCTGTAGGCCATATAAATATTTGTCCCGATGCGGAGATCGAACCCGCGACTCTACGAATCAAACGGTCATCTCACACCGCTGGACTAACCGAGTCGTCATACGAGTTCGACTTAAATTTTCGGCATTTCTTAGTTTTTTAAATTTATTAATAACTATACATTTAAATATCGCACTTGCCCCGTCGACTCCGTGTGATGTCTTTGTGATATAAAACATTGCAATTGTGCTAAACAAATACACATAATTACAGTATATGTATGCACACCAGTATGCACATCGACTTTATGAACGAGACATCGGCTTATTTCGGGTCTGTAAAGTGTTATTTACTTCGCATCTTACCTATGTGTCGTTTGTCAACCATTTTGATCAAGTTTTGACCAATGCTGGACTATCAGTGCTTACGTAGGCATTATGCAGCAGATAAGACGCTCTACGAAGTCGAAACTAGCCGATTGTCTCTTTCGTAGGCTCGATGTGTGAATATTTTTTTCTGGGTACTGTACATTCGTTAAAAACAAAAGGGGAATTCAATATTATAATCACCATAATAATCACCAAACGTAACCACTGTAAGCACTTTTCCTAACAATAGAATCTATATACAAACAAACGCTTTCTTTTGTCTCAAAAATAACTAAACTTCGAGGGAAAACATAATGTGCAAACAACAGGAAGCAGTCGCCGGTTGCCGTGGTAACGCCCCCAAGTATTACCAACGCGAGCGTAAACATTACTTGATCAAATTAAAATTTATTTCTCACCGGTCTGCCTTCTACGGCAATGATCACGATTCTTCTAGCAATGCGTCTCACGGGGAATTAGTGTAAGGTTTACTCCCCTGCTAAAAGAATTGCTAAAGAAAATTATCTCGCCTTATATGAACACTGGGTAAGTATATAAACAAGCCTTTTATTATTTCTTTGCGCATTGACAAAATTAAATGTGAGCGTGTGTAATAAAATCAAATATACAAGAATATAAATCGATGTTTGGTAGATCAATAATAGAATAAAAATATATAAATAAAAATTCTACCGCGAATTAAAACCAAATTCTCGTGTCCCCAAATAAATAAACTTACCCTAGTTATCCGGATATTTTTCGACTTAGGTGACAACTCATTTTTCACATCAGTTTGATGTTTACCATCATAGTTGTACGTAGGTATATTACGTACTGTTAGTGCCTGTACGTACTGCCACGCCAGTAATGCACGAAAAAAAGTACAGAGATAAATTTACATTCATGCTAGGAAACTATCACGATAGCTATAGTTCCATGTAGTTCTCATTACATGTAGAACAGCTCTACCAGTCTCAGAAGGCGGCATTGGTTTGATATTCATAAATGGAACAATCCCAACAGCACTGACTTACGAGTACAGTAGTCTGAAAAATAATATATTGACTAAACTTTTAAAGACTTTGTAAACAACAAATGATCGTAATTGGAAATTCGTTCGAGTTAATGGAAGTACTTCTAAAGATTAAGTCTTCGTGTTTTCTGTTTTGCTCGTGTTTCGTGGAAATTCAAAGAACGTAGCCGAAGAAATCCCCTTAGGCCTCGTCTCTTGTTCCACCCGAAAATCGCTGATTGTTCAAGGCTATCGGAATTAAGAAATAGCTACCTTTTTCTTTGTATTTTTTATTTCAATTGGTTTTTGTATGGAATTCTAGACTGAAAAACTAAACTGATATGTTCTTAGGTTTGAATAAAAACAAATTTAATATTTCAATCATTGAAAAACTATTTTTTTTATCAATGACTGAACTAAAACACTTTTTTGTAAATAATTTTAGTGGTGCCTAATAATGTTTATGTTTATGGATCCGTACACCAAGGGTAAAAACTTAACCCTACCTATTACTAATAGCCCCCATTGACGGTAAATTTTTCGTAAAACTTTTGTCATAAAACTGTGCCGTCACTCCAAACGATTTACGCCAACTAGATTTCCCCATTCCCATCACTGAAGCTAATGTCAAATTGAACTGATGCTAAATCTAAGGTAATTGTCTCTAATAGAGGGCCGGGTAATGGAAATCCTTGTAAATAAATTATGGTGTGCTCATTTGTTTAAAGTAAAAATATTTGAATCAGAATCAGAATCAGGATTTATTATAATTTATAATTATGTCAATATTGTACAAAAACAAGACACCCATGGCCTGTTACTTACAAAAAAAAGTTCTTTGAAATCAGTTTTTAATATTTTTCTGTTATTAATATTGAGCAACAATACTGAACTATACAAATTTTTAAACTGGTGGCATAGCTCCAGTGACGGAGCTCGCGGGCGTAGGCACCACCGCATTACTTAAATAAATGCCGCCGCTAAATGGTAGTGTTTAGCACTATGGTGTTCCGGTCAGGTGGTAATGTACGGCCATGTAATTTCCGGCCCACAGGCATAATACCTTAGACCTCAGGAGTGGCAACGCATTTGCAGTGAAACCTACAGTCTCATGTAGATGTTTAAAGGCTACAGTATTATTTACCATCAATGTAAACTGTATGCTTGTTTGCCACTTCTAAACATTCAAAAATACAAAATAAACTCGTTTATTGTATGGGCACTCATCTCCCTTAATATTTTTATTTTTTGTATTTGTTGTTATATAGGCATAGAGCAACACGGTCCACCGGCCGACCGGAGGGAAGAAGCCATAGCGTTTCTTACCGATGCAAAACAGTTTTTGCGGAGGGGAATTAGTTTTTGGGGGAATTGACGCACACACGCACTACAAAAATCATCTATCGTTACGAAACTCACAACTTGTCTTTTACAAATTATATAAGCAATTTCACACACATTTAAACATCTCGGAGACGGCGGCTTCTCGGAAACAAACTCGGATCAGTCGCTCGACCGATCCGCGTGTCGTATATGGTACATCTATCAGTCTGTGTTGTTTACATCTGTCCAAAACAACACGAGCGATATTATCGTATTTTTAAGTTTTCAAGAATAAAATAATAATTATGTGAATAAAATTTACTTACATTTGTAAGGTAACGCTATCTTTTTGTAAACTTGATGGGGCAGATTTCTTTTTACAGCAAAGAAACAGAGCAAATCGGTATTATTCAGGACGTCAGTTCAGTCGCACAGCTAGATTTAGTATAATGAGCAGTCTGGCTGCAACTAGTTTTTATTATATGCGTATGACCATTTGGGCTTGCAAAGCCTGCATATGGCTACTCCCCTCCGGTCCGTCGTGGCCAGTGCATCTGTGTGTCTCCTCTATGTAAAGCGGCAACGGAAATACATAATTTATGAAAATGAGACTCTCCTACTACACTCCGTCTGTCACTAGGCTACTGCCTAGTGACAGACGGACGGACGGACGGACAGACTGATAGACAGACAGACAAGCAGACAGACATACAGCGGAGGCTTAGTAATAGGGTCCCGTTTTAACCTTTAAGGTACGGAATCCGAAAAAAGGGACTGACATCAAAAAGTTGGAACCATCATACAGTTTATGGATTTTAATAACACTATTTATTCTTGACCGGCTACAGTTACAGAAGAGATTAAAGAGATGAAGATTTTTTTTAATAAAAAAGGAAAGTGAAATATGTAAAATAGGGTATATATAATATATACAACGTGTTAGTTTTACACCATAGCTTCCCGAAAACCTCAAATACTATGGAGTGCATACATGCTCTAAAAATATTTAAAAAAATCTAAGTCCAGTAGTTTTTGAGTTATGATGACTTTAAGATTTAAGTCATAATTTTATTGCGGAAACCCTAATCAGCAGCTGATCGAGTCATTGAACTATAAAACTCATTCAAAAATTTCATCCTTCGGTCAAATACGATAATGCTCTTGCTTTACTATTTACGATAATATGGCAATGCGATATTATTATAAAATCAAGAATTTTTTTTAATTAAAATAATTGAAAACGTGGACGATATCAGCCGTACCTACCTTAGTTGACGCCTGACCTTGACCGTTTGATTCAGTGTGATTCAGTGTTGGCAACAGTTATGTTAGCTCTTCCCCAGATTCACCCTCTAAAATCACCAGAAAACCACTAAACGGCTATTTATCGATAACTCGTAACAACGTTAGCTATTTTTTGCCTATAATATATTAGTTTGATAGAATATAATAAATAGTTATGTATTTTATAAATAAACAAAACTATTTATTATGTATATAATATTGCCACTACTACTACGCTGGAGGTCCTGGATTCGATTCCCGGGTCGGGGCTATCAGAGATAATGGTTTAAAATCCTTATCTCTGGTTCTATTGAGATTTTTCCATTTTCTGGAAGTTTCCCAGTACCCCGGAGTTTGATAATGTGCCCGGAGAGGGCAACAGTCTCGCCACCTGTTGATGGGCCAAAAACGTAACCGGCGAATCGTGGGTTTGCATGTATGCTTGAATGCATGCATTTACCTCTGCCTACCCCTTTGGGGATTACAGGCGTGAAGTTACGTCACGTTTTTATGTATATAATAAATAGTTATATATATTACTTGTATTTAATAGTTCTCTTGTAATATATTAGTATAATGTGATATAAAATATATTACTTTGTTTTGTTAGACCGTCGTAACGTACAATAAGTAGGTACAAAAATCACGTCCCTACGGTCTTTTGGGACGTAGACGTTTTTTGATAGCTTTCAAATGGACCATGGACACTTCCATGTCCTGTCCATGGTCCATTCGACCGTAATCAAATACCCGTTATATAACGCTCAACCAAATGAAGCTATTTATTAGTACGAACTGATATGCACTGATACGTGTTGAACGGCACCATAATTTCCGGCACAGAGTCATAATACCTTAGACCCCAGGAGTGGCAACGCATCTACATTTAAATCTCTGGTTTCGTGTTGTTGTTTATAGGCTACAGGCTTACGTACCGTCAAAGTAAACTGTATGCTTGTTTTCCATTTCATATTATAAAAAAAAGTTTTTTTTCAGCTAATAAAATATCTGAAACCACCAACTTTAGTGGAAAATCCACTAAGTTGGCAACACTGGTTGGATTATGAAATGTACGGAAAAATTCCGGGCGCGTCTTCAGTTAAAACTGTCGATTTATGATTCGCCATTGACGATCAAATTTTAGTTTTACGTCAGTCCGACTGATCAGTTTAACTGATCGTCAGTGGGGGCTATAAGATTTCGCTATCCGTCCTTGCGTCAGTTGTCATTTTATTTTATTAGATTTTTGTTCATTTAAAAGTCAATAATTTATAAACTATAGTAGTTTGTTTAATGTTACTACTATAATTTAAAAAATATTGACTTTTAAATGAACAAAAAACTATTAAAATGACATTTAATCGAAACAGCTTTTTTTGTATTATGAGAGTTTTCTTGCCGGGAGGCGTTTTATTACTGACCATCATAAGATAAGACCAAATTAATACAAAAAAATAGACTAGGTAGAAAGAAGCACATCATAATCGTGATACCGTGACGTTGATTTTCTAAACATAAAATTACAATAAATAAACCAAGCTTTGGATGCAATTTCAAATCGTAGCAAAACACGTTGCAATGTAGTAAAAGCCAGCGGCAATATCATTAAATTTGTGACCATTACAATACAAAGGCTAGCTGAGTGGACGGGGAATGATATCCATTATGCACTGACCATTAGCTTTATAGCAGTAACTGTTGCCATTGTTTACATGTAGCACGCTCTGCTTTATGATGTAAACACTTATTTAGCGACGTTGTGCACTTTTTGTGATAGGCTAAAAATGTGAAACTCACGCCAGGATAAGTTACCTGATCGAAAATTCGTAAGACGGAGGGAGAGTAGACCGCCGGCGCGGCATAGCAGAGGCAATATCCTCCTCTCTTTCTACTACAACTATATATCAGAAATTTTTCCTCTATCCAATATTACCCACCATCACCTTCACTGACGACGTACCTATTATGTCGTTATAATAACCATACATAACCTATATCCTTTGAGGATAAAACCGCATATAAGGACATAATTCAGCATTAGGTAATGGCAAGTTAAGCGCTAAACTCACGCCAGGATAAGTTACCTGATCGAAAATTCGTAAGACGGAGGCAGAATAGACCGCCGCGCGGCATAGCAGAGGAAATATCCTCCTCTCTTTCTACGCGGTGAAAATGTATGCGCCTGCTGAATCGTTTAGGCGACGCAGGAATGTGCGTGTTTTTGTATTACAGCGTGCTGCTTGCACTCCCGGAGTCCAGTCGATGTTTATTTTTCTTGAATTTGTGTGAATACATCAAAATGCTGCATATTATTATTTTATGAAACGACTAGCCGTTTGATGGCAGTCTACTTTGACTTTTTCTTTCTTATTTTAGAAGTTGTTATTCTGATGGTATAATTTAAATAACTTTAAGGATATGTATTATGGGCGTTAAATCGCGCTCAGTCTAATCTCGAACAGTTGTGTAATCTTTACAATGTAATTTAATGTCATAAATTTTCATGTGCTTATAATTGCAACCAGTGTAAGCCCTTTTTGTGCTCCAACTTGTATTAAAAAAAAAGTATGATCAAAACTCTAGTTGACTTTATTCCCTTAAAACGTTGAAAGTGCTTCGGTTCGTGTAAAGCTTTGAAAGAAAATACTCTTCCGGTGCTACGATCTGTGTCAGCCTGTAAGAGTACATGTCCGACCAAAGAGAGGGCTGCTTTATGAATTGGGGTGTATTGTTTTTTTTTATGTAATGGAAGAGATAAACATGTATGCAGTTCACATTTATGGTTAAGTGATGACTGCAGCCTATAGACACTGACACAAAGACCAAGGTCAAAATGCGGATGCGTTACCACTCCTGATGCCTAAGGTGTTATGCCTCTGTGCCAGAAATTACAGGGCCGTACATTAACACCTGACCGGAACACGATAGTGCTGAACACTACCATTTAGCGGCAAGTATATTAGGTAATACGGTGGTGCCTACGCCTGCGAGGTCCGTCACTGGAGCTCTTCCACCAGTAAAACGAATAATTAACGGTAATTGTGAAGAGAGTACATTTTTGCAACCATCCTTTCTCGTTGAGAACAAGATAAGTTAATCCGATCCACTAGATATCGTCCATCTATGCCTCGGTAGCCTAGTGGTAGCAGGCCACTACTACTACGCTGAGGTCCTGGGTTCGATTCCCGGGTAGGGGGTTTTCAGAGATAATTGTATAGTCTGTTATCTCTGGTTCTTTTGGGATTTTTCCATTTTCTAGAAATTTCCCAGTACCTCGAAGTTTGGTAATGTGCCCGGAGATGTCAACAGGCTCGCCACCTGTTACATGGACCAAAAACGTAACCGGCGAATCGTGGGTGTTTGCATGTATGCTTGAATGCATGCATTTACCTCTGCCTACCCCTTTGGGGATTACAGGCGTGAAGTTACGTTATGTTTAGTAGCTTATTTTAAGCTGATTTTATTCAATACAATCAAAGTAGGTACGTTACGTAAAAACGTTTACTCATACATTCGTACGCATTATTTCAACAAACATATTACTGATCACAATATACCTATTTGATTTATCATAGAAAAGAAAATATTGAATGCATATATCAAGAATACTTCCGTACTTTTCTTTTAAACGAAAATAAAAACAAAGAAGATGAACATTACTGTTGTAATGTGCTCCCATAAATGTTGAAGATTACACGTCGCTCAGGTATAAAAAAGATATATCTTGAGTTACAGCCTCCTTAAGACGACGTTAAGTGTTGTCTACGACATTTAGAATAAGAGTTTTTCTCGTTAAACTTTTACTTTCATGGGCCAACGATTTCCAATACCAACGTAGGTAGGTATTTATACTGATATCAAGTTATCTTGTTATAGATCCTGACACTTTAATATATCTTTGTATATGTTACTTTAAAAGCCCGTACTGTAGTAAATCCTAAAATTTTCCCGTAAAACTTAAGATCTACCAACTCTCAATAGTAAATGTCCGAACAGTTCGTTAATTTCGAATTTTGACGGCTCTGGCGCTTCGCCCGCCTCTGCCGCGGCACGATCGCCTCGCCCGCTCGGCTCGCGCGCTTTTTTTTTACACATACATCATCATCATTATCATAATTTCAGTCAAAAGACCTCTACTGCTGAACAAAGGCATCCCCCAAAGAATGCCACAACGAACGGTCCTGGGCCACCCTCATCCAGCGATTGCCCGCGACCTTCACCCGGTCGTCGGTCCACCTCGTGGGGGGCCTGCCTACGCTTCGTCTTCCGGTACGCGGTCGCTCCACTCCAGAACTCTTCTGCCCTAACGGCCGTGAGTTCTGCGAGCCTTGTGCCCTGCCCATTGCCACTTGAGTTTCGCTATTCGGTGGGCTATGTCGGTTACTTTGGTTCTCATGCGGATCTCCTCATTTCTGATTCGAGCTCGCAGAGAAACTCCGAGCATAGCTCTCTCCATTGCTCTCTGAGTAACCTTGAGCCTTCTTATGAGGCCCATAGTGAGCGACCACGTTTACGGTACGTTTGAGGTGAATCCTAAGATTTACCAAATAAATGGTGGTAAAAGTTATAAACTGAAATTACTACTAAGGATTTTACTTGTGTTACACAACGGAATAGATAAAGAAAGATGGAAAGGCCTTTGCTTCAATTTAGTATTAGAACCAGTGTCGCCGCTTTACTCCCACCATGCAATTTCTTACACAAATGTAACACCATCTCGACAATCACCCACACATTATTTTCGGGGCAGCTATTCGTTTGCGTAAGTTTGCACACTAACACAACGCCCAGAGACAATAAGCACTCGCACGCACACAATATACTCACAAGGAGCTCGTACCGCAGAAGTCGAAGTTTAGCGGACGTATCACATGCTGTACATTGCAAGCGGAGACAGTAAAAGCGTTAATTGAGCGAGTGCGTAACGAGCAATGTATTCGCTAGCAGTAACGTTTAAATAATGCATTTTAAGTTCGAATATTCATATTCCTTTGTATATTTTTATGTTTTTTACAAATATTATAACAATAAATGTTATTTGTACTTACCGATGGAAAGATATGCCTCCTCGCTTTATACTTGAGGTCTGACATTTTATATTACATGTTAAAATTGGCTCGACACGGTATTTTTACCAAGAGACGTGTCGTTCGAAGCAATCTACACGACACTACGAGCGGCGAACGAATGGTTCGGCCGAACTGTGTGTGTTCATACATAGTTGCGGCGCGCTTGCCCCGCCCACATTACCATTCCATCTTTATTTATCTATTCCGTGTGTTACACAATAACTTAACCGAAACGGATACTTACATATCCTAGGAAACAGTTAAAATGTTTGTTTAATTTCAATTAAATATAAAATTAATATTCTGTATATTTTTAGGGTTCCGTACCTTAAATGGAAAAAAAGGAACCCTTATAGGATCACTCGTGCGTCTGTCTGTCTGTCTGTCTGTCTGTCCGTCTGTCACAGCCAATTTGCTCCGCAACTACTCGACCGATTGAGTTGAAATTTGATGATTATATGTAAATATGTGACCCAAAGATGAACACGTCAAGTAAAATAATAAATTTTAAACAGGGGGGCCACTTACGAGGGGGAAAACAAAAAAAAATAAAAAAAAAAATTCGTAAACTGTGTCTTGTGACATATCAAATGAAAGAAGTTGTTGTCAGCATCTCAGATATATTTTTTTATAATTTTTGCATAAACGAATTTGAAGTTATTTAAGAAAAATGACGAAAATGGATCATTCCCCCCCCCTATCTCCGAAACTACTGAACTTAAAATTTTGAAAAAAATGTGGAAAATAGTTCTTTGTCTATAGATTACTGGAAAACCTACAAGAAGTTTGAACTATGTACGGAACCCTCACCACGCGAGTCGTACTTGCACTTGTCTGGTTTTTAAATAGGGGATAAAAATATAAAATCTTTAATTAGTTATTTTCTGTCAAACATCAGACAACTGTCAAAATCAAAGCCTTCTGAAAGTTTCCACTAGCTAATTGTTTTACAATTTTACACAACTAACCAGGAAAATATCCTACGCGTTCTTTTATTCCATCATTATGTCATAAAATAAATACAATACTAAGTATGTCCTAAACCACCAGTAATTTTTTTTGCTGCGTTTATCAGAACAAGAGAAGAAAACAGTTTTAATATTTCTTTATCAGTTTTCTCCTGTTGCCACCTATTCATTAGTTATAATGTTATAATAGGATCTTTAAAAAAATAAATGTTTGATTTAGCTGGTTGAAGTTTTCAATATTCAAACCATTCGCAAGTGAGACGAGCAAACACCGAACAATATGCTTGAACAGTAAAATCGAACGCTAACATGGAGTGTGTTCTCGCTAATCGTTTTTCAATATCAACCTTTCTACCTTTACGCAGTATTTGCAGTTGATTCTCGGAGGATTCTAATATGTTTAATACGTCACAGAAAACGCGAAAACTAAAAGAACGACATTCTTGGAGCTTTCGCGTATAATGTCGTAATAATATTTTGTCCTGACGTAAATGTTATTAAATAAATTTCAGTAATGGATTTGTGACAATAATTCATAAATATGTTATTTAAAGTGCCAACAAGCATATGCAGTATGCACGAATATTACAGATTTTTACACTCTTCGTTAAGTATGTTAAATGGATTTCCTGATAATTCTAAAAATGCCCCCAAACTCACGCCGAGAACCCCCGAGAACACTTGAGAATCGTAAATGTGATCACTTTTTTACCGTCTCGTTTGCATGAGAAGGTCGCATGAGTGTATATGCCTTCTCGGTTCTCGCGCAATTTCTCGGCGAGACTTCTCGCGTGACACTGAAGCCCCTATAAAGTCTACACGTCAGAGAAAAACTTTTCACAGGAGTTTTTCTGAATCAATTATCTGACCAACTTTACAACTTACTACTTACAGTATGACGAATTTTAGCAGTGGCAAAGTCAATAATAGATTATATGAGTTTTAATAAGCAATTTTAGCGTACAAAACCGTCACTAATTAAATAAACTTCGAGAATCGATGTCGTTTCAAGCCCGCTCCCAAGTCTCGCTTTGATATGCAATTGCAGTGTGCTTCTTGTTTTTATAGTACTGGTGATAGAGCTCCAGTGACGGAGCTCGCGGGCGTTGGCACCACCGCATTAGTTAATATACTTGCCGCTAAATAGTGTGTAGCACTAGTGTTCAGCACTATCCTATTCCGGTCAGGTGGTAATGTACGGCCCTGTAATTTCCGGCACAGAGGCATAACACCTTAAGCCTCAGGAGTGGTAACGCATCTGCAATTTTGACCTCTGGTCTTTGTGTGGGTGTCTATAGGCTGCAGTCGTCGCTTAACATCAATGTGAAATGCATGCTTGTTTGCCACTTTCATTACATAAAAAAAAGTACAAATTAATGTAAGTTTCAACCGAAATAATATCGACGTACAATGTCTGATATCTTCAGCCATTCAATAATTCATAGCGCTTAACTTGCCATTACCTAATGCTGAATTATGTCCCTATATGCGGTTTTATCCTTCAAGGATAAGGTTATGTATGGTTATTATAACGACATAATAGGTACGTCGTCAGTGAAGGTGATGGTGGGTAATATTGGATAGAGGAAAAATTTCTTGATTTGTTTATTATATCATGAAACTCTATAGGGGTATAGAGTTTACATTGATGGTAAGTGAATGCCGCAGTATTTAGGGTATAAATTTATAATAGGAATTTTAGCAGGAATTGGAAGCATATTCAAATACATAATATTTCAATAACTTTCACTTCCAAGAAAGATGTGTTCCGATGGTCATCATCATCATCATTATGCAGTAGTATGCAATAGGTACATTGCTGTTTTGACGTCATAATAACAATCATTTGGTGGTAAATAAGCATAGAAGTTATTGCAAACATCTGTATAAAACTAAAATTTAGTTTACTACTTTTACTAATTATCTTTAGACTAATATTAAAGTCTTATATGTTCAATCGTAGTTTACTTATATGCAATAACAAAACGACATTTTCCATAAAGATGCGTTGCCACTCCTGAGGTTTAAGTTGTTAGGCCTCTGTGCCAGATATTTATCAGATTTGGGCCTTCGATTATCACCTGACTGAAACACGATAGCACTGAAAACTACGATTAAGCAATAAGTAGATTAAGTATTGCAGTGGTGACTACACCTCTGCTCTACCAGAAACTTAATAAGGTAGTAAGCAGAAGGTTACTTTTATACGCCATTATTAAAAAACACGCTATTGTTTGTATGTTGTTGTGTAGGTTTATCTCTTGTTGACTAAACACTGTAATGGGTGAAAGGAAAATTCGACCATTTCTATTGCTGACCTACAAAGGAATAAGAAAAGCAAATCTAATTCTTTTATTTTATTTTATATATATATATATATTTTATGTACCTATTTAATGAAGTTGGCAAATAAATATGCAGTTCATATTGATGTTTTTTTATGTGTGGGAAGTCGTAAACAAGCATGCAGTTCACATTGATGTTAAGTGATGACTGCAGCCTATAGGCGTCCACACAAAGATCAGAGGTCAAAATGCAGCTGCGTTGCCCCCCCTGAGAGCTTAGTTGATATGTCTCTGTGATAAGTTATTACGGAGCCGTACATTACCATCTAACCGGAACATGAATAGTGCAAGACACTACCATTTAGCGGCAGATTGATAGGGTAATGCTGTGGTGCCTGCGCCCTCGGGCTCCTCCACTGGAACTCTGCCACCAGTGAAATCAACTACCTATTAACATCCACTTTAAGAATCGTAAAACATTTCGTCTGCCTGTCTTTATATGAATGTTTTCCAAGTTTACAACGTGCTTAATTTTGTTCGTCAGAGTAACTTGACTCCATATTGTCTATTTGTAAATTGAACTGTCTTCCAAAGTACGCAACACGTATTAACAATTAAATTAAGGTTCATAAGGTAGGTATAGTAAATTTAATAGTAACGTACAAAATTTGCAAGCAAAACCATATTATGGGCGCTGGATCATCCTCATATCCTCATCATCCTTAAATTATGCAAAAATCATTATGACAACATTCCCAAGATAAATATTGCTCACATTCGTTCGAATTAAAAAGATCGTAATAAAAAAGGAGAAAAAAATATTATGAAAAGCACTATTCATACAGAGATCATGCAAAAAAGGGCTTGAGTAGTTCTAACATCGAACATAAATCACATTATTATATCACTCTAGAATTTCCTCGACACTCAAGGAACTGAAAGCCGCACCCGCGCCTTGTCTATTTATGTGCTCATATAAATTTAACATTGCGCATCTATCTATCTTGGGAAGGAAGTTTTTTTTTACTGGCATCGCGTAAGGAGAACCCCATGGGGTATGGTTTAATATGGAATTTTGAAAAATATGTATAAATGAAAAGCAAATTCACGACAACATCTATACTATATTTTATATGTTATATTATCTAAACTAATAATTCATAGCTGAAGTGTTTGTTTGTTTGTTTGGTTGAACGCGCTAATCTCAGGAACTACTGGTCTGATTTGAAAAGTTATTTCAGTGTTAGATAGCCCATTTATCGAGGAAGGCTATAGGCTATTATCTATACGATATTATCACGCTATAACTAATAGGAGCGGATCAGCGCGGGCGAAGCCGGGGCTTGCTTCCTTGTAAAGTAAAAACAAATTATTTTAGTTAGTATTGTAACTTAGAATGTAAGAACACTAACAACCCAACAAATCCATAACAAAACTGAACAAAAGAAAAAAAGGCAACATTTATAAAGCACGAAAAAGAGTTTTTAGTCACGGAATTAACCAGTGAAAAATGAACTGGAATAGTTTTGTCAGTCAAAATAAATTGATTTCGTAGCGCCAGCATTGAAGGGGGCGTGTTGGCGACCTCGAACAAAACCCCTCATTTATCTCGATATAGAAATCGCTGCCGCAAAGAGATAAAGTTTCAATTGTTCGAGAGTAAGTAATAGTATAATATAATATCATTTTTCATAATATAATTCTTGTAGGTAAGCATGGATATTATTGACAAAATTGATATAAGATACTGTTGCTAACAAAAACGACATTACGAATAACATAGAACTGTTTTTGGCGCAAACAAAACAGTAAGTACTAATGGCGAACGGAATTTCGATATCACCCTAGCATCTCTAAAATATATCCCACAAAAAATAATTTGCAGCCTAGTATATAATATCCGCGAGCCATTAAGCAGCTGAAATTGCTTTCTCGAAATATGTTTACAGTGTGGACTTAAAAAGGGCAATCCCATTTGACAGCGGAAAAACCCTCCATGAAATCCAAAATTTTACTGCCGCAAAATTTTCATTTGAAATACCGTCGTCTTACGCTTTAGTACTTTAAAACTCGGTCTTATTCCAGAGACCTCGATTATGAAACTTTTTTACCAAAATAGTATTCAAATCACCGAATATACCTAACACAATCGATTGAAATTGACGTTGTGTCGTGAATAACTTATAATGTCTTGTGTACTTCGCAGGAATTTAATTTTAATGTACCCTACATAAAAACAATAATAATTTTAACCTCTATTTTTTAAAGTCTTTTTTAGATCCATCATCAATTTGTTTGGAAACATTATTGGATTGCTGGCGTAGATAGATGGCGTGTTCGGATAGCTAATATAGCATACCTTACAAATCGAAACTAAAATAAAATTATTTATTTACTACTAAAAATTAACTACTTACCCCCTTATTGATTTTAGCTATAATATGCTTTGTCTTTGTCAGTCGTGTTGTCAATTGCGTAATAAAGAAAGAGATAAAAGAGAGATTAGCAACACTTTATCTAAAATACGTTTATGAATAAGGGGGTTAGTACTTTGAAGATTTCATACTATAAACATTTCATAGCATTTTGAGCAAAAATTACAAAATATATCACAAAGGTTGAGTCGTTACGTTTTAAGGGCAATTGATTCTTCAAGGGTATTTGGACGACACTAAGCCTCTAAGCTCTTGCTATTGGGCAACCGACTAATGGATATCGATTTCACTAACCATAAATATTCATGGTGTGTATCAGTGTTTATTTACCCTACTGCTGTGATCCTCACAGTGTAACCCTGTATTGGACGTTATAGCTACACCTGCCCTTAGTAACTTCATATTATAATTGTTAATTGCGGTTTTCCTCTATTTGTAAGAAAAAATATCTGTGGAGGAACGGTTTCATATGTAAAGGAAAAGTGAGTTTTATAATTGTATGTCTAGCATAGTGTGATAAAGTTGCTAGTGCAATGCGGGTTATTTTCCCTGATAGTTAATCGGTTGTGCGCTCGCCATATGCATTGTTTGCGCGCTGCGTACGAAGCCGATTCATAAACATAGCCCGAGTGCATACAGTTTGTTCGATGTTATTTATAAGGCTTTCTTTAAAAAAGTTTTCTTTTAATAATAAACACTTAACATGTGTGTGGACTGGGAGAACTTTGCAATATTTAAATAAACTGTTAATATTATTGTGAAGTTGATTATTTATTATGGATGAGACTAACGTTTTAAGAATCTTGACTTGAAGTTTGTAAATATCATTTAGATAGATTTTGAAAGTTCGGCCATAACTGCTAAGGCCGTACTGTATGTACGATTCAGCCAGAGCGTGATAAAGCATAACCTTTACTTTGAAAGGAATGCGGTTTTTTAGAATGGTAATATTTGCGAGAAATAATCTTAGCTTACTACAAACTCGTTCTATGTGATGGCTCCAGTTAAACTTATCATCAATAGTCAATCCGAGGTATGTTTGGCTTTTGACAATATCTATTAATGGACAGGAACAGATCACCTTTCTGATTGTATGCAGACAGTCATGTTCATGGACTACTAAATTATGTATGGCGATATGTATAAAACATATCGGCATACATAATTTAGTAGTCCATGTGGTGACCTAATAATCAACAACTTTGTTTTGCTGACATTCAGTACTAAGCCAACATCATGACACCACCTCGTAAGAGCATCTAGATCAGTGATTCCCAAAGTGGTCTATATCGACCCCTGGGGGTGGGTCTATGACAAAGTGAAAGGGGTCTGCGTCAGCGAAAAAAAAATTTGGGGGTCCATGAAATGAAAATGGGAGTCCACGGTAATGGATCTCAACACAAACACATAGTACCAATTTACTTACATCATACCAGTGATTCCCAAAGTGGTCCATGGGAGAATCGATGGGAGTCTACGTAGGCGAGAATAAAAATGGAATGGAGAATGGAAATATGGGAATGTGATATAAATGTAGCAAGGATGGGGGTCCACAGAAACCAGAAAAAATGTGAAGGGTCTACAAGAAAAAAGTTTGGGATACTCTGATCTAGATCATCCTGCAGACGATTGCAGGCGAATTGAGGATTTTTATCCACTATCACTAGACATGTATCACCTGCGAATTGGTAGCAAGGGCTTTATTAATGCAATTTTTCATGTCATTAACATAGGTCAAAAAATGTAAGGGACCTAATACCGAGCCTTGAGCTGTTCCCTGAGTTAGAGATTTCAGATCGCTGCAGGTGTCGTCAATTTTAACTTTAAAGGTCCGGTTTTTTAAGTAATTGGCATACCACGTCAATAATGGACCACGTACATCACAGTCATCCAATTTCTCAATTAGCTGGTTATGGTCCAATGTGTCAAATGCTCGTGCGAAATCAATAAAAAGGGAAAGAACGTATATCATAACTAAGTATTAAAGATCGTAGCATTGTCTTATAAATATATGTATTATAAACTAATTCAAGATATGTATTTATTCATGTTTTTAACCATGAAGCTTATTAATGCAGTTTGTGAAGTAATTAATCGGGACCGTAATGAGTCCGATAGTAATGCGCAGATAATCGTGTGGCCGGGATAATATACAACCTACTTATTGAAAGCCGCTCTACTCATTAGCCATACGCTATTTTAGGTCATTCGCTATTGCATTGTTCGGAGTATTTTGGTAGAGAATACTGAATTTATTGGCAAACTAACACTTTGTGATATGAAAAAAGTCAAACTCATGTTGGTAGGTTATTAATGTAGTTAGCGGTGAGATCAATGGAGCATTACCTAGACGCGCGACGTCCGATAATAACTAAATAACGTTCAGGTTTTTCTTGTGGTTCATCACGATCATATTATTCGTTTATAGGTCATCCGTTTTGCGTCGATTACATTGTAAATCATATAAGGATTCACCTTGCACCCTTTCGGTGCTTTAGTGTCAATATTTTATTTTATGTAATGGAAATGGCAATCAAGCATGCAGTTCACATTGATGACTGCAGCCTATAGACACCCACACGAACACCAAAGTCAAAATGCAGATGCGTTACCACTCCTGAGGCCTAAGGTGTTATGCCTCTGTGCCGCAAATTACCGGGCCGTAATAATATATCACAAATATATTTTAATTATTTGTAGATACTTGATAGCTCGCTGATATAACGTAAATTATTGAAAATTCGTAATCAAATTAATAACTTGAAGAACTTAATGTAATTTATCGTGATTTTTTAAACATTTTTCAAGATATTTTGTGTTTTTTCTTACAACAGATGTATGGCTAAATCATTATTTTGAACCATTCACTATGAGTATGAGGCCTATTTTGAAATAGCCAAAAACAGCTGCTGCATATATTATGTCGCGGCGATTAAAATGTTTTTCTATAAATAAAACGATTACCTAACTGTTATTTTTCTGAAATTCGTCTCATAATAGTTGCTCATACTATTGAGTAGGTAAGTATATTATCTCTTTATAACATTGTCGTCAACTTAAAAATTAGGTCCATGAATTTTTAAATACGTTCATCTATTTCGATCATAAGTAATTCATTACTTATGGGGCTTACTACTAATATCCCAGGAAATGATAAGCAGCCCTCTAAGTCCTATACCTTACCTGCTCACCTTACTAGTGCCTATGCTCACCTTAGCACAATTTGAGTGACCATTACTTCAGGTTTCCAGGACCCTCTAATCACCGAGAACTAAAGCGATTGTTCTAAGCTGCAATAAAACTTTAGTACAAGTGCTACGGTAAATGCCCGATAAAATGTTACTTTGATGAATAATACTTTGGAAAGCTGTTGTTGTTTTCTTTTTCTTTTCAAATAGGTACATCTTAAATTTGTATCTATATTTAAATGAAAATTATTTTCATCGATATATTGAGGATCCCAGATTAATACGTTAAATGTTTTCTGAAAAATAAATTCATAAGCGCAGATATCCTATGTACCTACACGTGTATCATACATACTTGCAAACACTCACGATTCAACCAATCATACGCGTAAATGATAATAAATATAAACTTTTTTTTTTTCAATTCTTGTCTCTTGAATCAGACCAATACGGATACGTTCCTCTAATACCAGATAGGTCATAAAACATATTTAACATTTTCTTTACTGATAATTATGTAGGGATGTATCTTCACGCCAAGTCCCTCACGGGGTGGGCGGATAATGTTGAGCGCCAGATATATCGGCCCTGACACACCTCCCGTGCTTCTTCTATATTCATCATAGACGCCGATTCCTAAGCAGATCAGTAAAATACGGTGGAGTAAGCTCCAGACCTCCCCCCAAAAAGGGAAGAGACTCGTGCCCAGCACGTATAATGGGTTGCCATTATTATCTGCTTAAATTTCTATTTAGCCTAGCCAGTAAAGATGTATAACCGTACTTTTTATAATTAAACTTCTTCACATACACACCGAACAGAAAGCGTAGGTCACAAATTCTCATAAGTAAAAAGAAGAGCCACGATCTATTTAGGAGTTTCAGCCGAGGTAACGCTTCTGTTTTAATGAATAGGTTTACGTCGTAATATTTAGTTGGCGCTGAGCCAACGCGGTCCAGGAATTCTGAGGCTTAAATCAGTTTCTGAATTTCATCAACGTAATACATCTAGCATCTTTAGACTCTGTGCTTTTTTCTGACGAAAGGTAAATCGTTTTATACACACAAAAGAGTTGTTTGATTGAATTCCGTTAAATTACGAAAATTCTATTTCGTTTGGCGAAAAAAAAATTGCTGTTACCCGTTTTTAACGATTTTCAGTTACATTTTTCGTATCGAATAAGAAATTTCAACTAGTACCTATGAACTATATATCTATGAAATATACTAGTAATATCTTACTTATGGCTACCTGCATGTCGGTATGAAAGTTATTAAAACCAAGTTTGAGACAACTTGGTGCTGACCCAGTACTGATCTAATGTGAATTGATTGGAAGTCATTACAGCGGGGTACAGATCTGATGCGTCAGGGCTCTCAATAAATATTCCTGCTTGAATAGTTTGAATTTTCCATTCTGCGCCAATGACGCTTGTTACTTAAGGGTAACAGGGTTAGTAGGGGAAGATTTCCGAAATGAAAATTCACGGACTGAAATATAGTCGGAGGCTTAAATCCGTTTATAAATTGTATCCATCTTTACCATGCTTTTTATAACTCTATTGAAAGAAAAATCTTTTGATACATAAGAATTATTTGATTGAAATATGTATAATGTACCTACGTAGAATGATGTCTTGTTGTGCGGTAAAAATAAGAAAGAAATGTGTGTGATGCGTGAAAACCATTTTTCGTGTCAGTAAGACAAGTAAAGAATACATAATTATAATAAAAATATAATTTATATTAATTAAATGAAAACGTAGGTAGGAAAACTAACGCCCTCTAGAAACACCTAGAAATTAGAAAAGTACGTAACAAAAGTATTAATATTTTATATGATAGACTCATAATAGCATAGTCATAAACCTCTTATGGTTTTTTTTTTAAATGCTGTTATTGTATAAATTTTGTAAGCCTTTAGTAAAAAGCGATAAATAAATAATAAAAAAAAAGAATATTTAATAAACCTATAGTCCAAAAAAATTTTATTTGCCTTTACCGAAACAGTCAAGGACAAAGACAGGCAAAACTTAAAATTAAGTTTTGCCTTTTAAACAGTGGTCTCAACGTTTGTGTAAAAATTATTCTAAGATCTATAATATATATAAAAATCAATTGCTGTTCGTTAGTCTCTAAAACTCGAGAACGGCTTTACCGATTTAGACAATTTTGGTTTTGAATTATTCTTAGAAGTCCAGGAAAGGTTTAAAAGGTAAGATACTAAAAAGAAATTGAAGGGAAATAGTAAAAATCACAATTTCATTTCCCCATACAAATAGTCCGTATCTATCAAACCTTTGACACATTATTGTCAGCTAGTATATTATATAGTCAGTTATTCTTAAAAAAAATAAGTAGAATAATATAATAAAAATAAATTCAAGAGATACACAAGTTTAGACACTTGGTGCAATCAATTACGTAGCGCATGCACAGGCATAAGTGATATATGACGTCATATCTAGATCTACAAAAATATTATACCAATATTAAATTCAGTATTCTCGATCAAAATACGAAATGCAGTAAAATTTACAAACGCGTAACTCTAATGGGTGGAGTGGCTTTCATAAAGTATGATGCCGGCCACACGATAAACTTGCGCGTAATTATCGGCCACATCACACCTTAATGAAGCCCTCATTGATCGCTTCACTAACTGCATTAATAAGCTACATCATTAAAAAGCAAGCTTATTTTGTTATTGCAAAAGAAATATCTTGTTGACTTTTTTGTTGCGTTTTGTATGTATGTATCTTCACGCCAGGTCCCTAACGGGGTAGGCAGAGAGTGGAGAGCGCCAGATATCCCGGTCCTGACAAACCTCTCGTGCCTCGTCTACCTTCATCATTCTCTTCATACATGCACGCCGATTCCTAAGACTTGAGCCCACTATCAGACAGAACTCGACCTATTTGGTCATGGTACCAAGACTGACCAGTCTTGGTCTTCTTGGGCCGGCCTCTACAACCATCCACATTCGCATTGTATATCTGCTAGTCATTCGCTCGTTCGACATTCTTTCTATATGCCCGAACCATCGTGTATATGCGTTTTGTAAGTTTCGTCTTATTAATTACGGTACCGCACATAAGCATGCACATAAATAAAAAAAAAGTAACGCAGTAGTAATTATAGTACCAATTCGTAGATTTACCATCACACTAATTTATTTATACAAATAAAAAAATATCACCTAATGTTCGTACGCGCATAACTTCCAAACGACTGCACCGAATTGGATAAATGTTTATTTTATGTTTGAAGGTTTGTATGAAAAAACATATTTAAAAAATAATAAACAGTATTTATTAATATTAAAACATGATAAAAAAAATCCGATGGCGGTACGATTTTCGCTGGGTCAGAGTTAATAAATAAATAATTATGCTAATTCAAGCTGTAGTCATCACCCAATATCCATTTGAAAAACATGTTTGTTTGTCACCTTCATTAAGTAGGTACATAAAAAATTAAAAACCTTATTTTAATCTATCACAAAGAAACGCATGTAAAATACAAATAAAAGAAAAGGAGCTATCTCTGTAGTGAAATACTTGAGATTCATATAATATACGGTAAAAGTACGCCGTGAAATGCAATTTCACCAGTTCCGTTATACATAATAGGTTTAACGCTTCCCTCAGGACGGGCTCCCTTCCAACATCGACCGCATTTCTGGTGCAGAAGCTAATGCGGTATTAAATTTTAAACTTATTTTCCTTTAAATCGTCCAAGGCAAGCAAGCATGTTATAAAATGTTTCACATGTGATGTGTCGTTATAAACAACTATATCAAGACTCAAAATAAATATTTTTAAGTAGAATATAAGTACTAATATTTTAACAGGTAGAGATGATCTGACGATTCTTCATATTTTTCAATACTTTTTTGTGTGTTCCTAAACATCTGTACTCATCGCATAGCTCCAAATCACCTATCTGATGACAGATAATGTAAAAGATAGACTATTTACCTATCTAAATCCGTCTAATTTATCCAGTCAATCAGATCAATAACTTATTATTTGGGGAGATAAAGTTCAATTTGCAATGTTTTTGGGTGACTGGATACTACGTAACTACTCATTTTATTTTAAAACTTATGGACTGCTTAAATTTGCAAAAGTTTCTTCGCGCACATATAGACTAATTTTACTACAAATTGTAGCAACTGATGTACTTAAATTTTTATAATTATTAAAAACTGTACACTTTGGATTTCGACTGTAGTACTACAGACGACATTGATTATTTATTTAACATTTCTGAGGCAAATACATTCAACTAAAGTGATATCTAGACGTCGCGACCATTCAACATTACAACTGTTCTGTGAATTCAAATACATATTATTCCACTTTTTCCTGTGCTCATATATATCTCTGGTTTAAGTCTAGTGAAACGATATACAAACCAAAACGAAATGAATAACAGGTTAGTAAAAATATAGTAGGGCTCAACTTGATGAACCATAAGGAGCTAACATTACATCCCAGCTTTCCTCGCGGGTCAAGGTACGAATTGTTTTGCTTTAGTTCTAGAAACGACTGAAACCACTAGAATGTACGCGCTTACTATAATTTGACAGTGTTAAACTAAATATTTGACAACAAACACATGCGATAACTTGTCTTTTTTGTCATGAAGTGGCAAATAAGCCACACATCACATTGATGGTTAGTAATACTGTAGCCTATAAACATTTACACGAAAACAGAGATTTAAATGTAGATGCGTTGCCACTCCTAAGGCTTAAGGTATTATGCCTCTGTGCTGGATATTACACGGCAACATTATCACCTGACCGAAATATAATAGTGCTGAACACTTTTTACTGGTGGTAGAGCTCCAGTGACGGAGCTTGCGGGCGTAGGCACCACCGCATTACCTAATATACTTGCCGCTAAATGGTAGTGTTCAGCACTATCGTGTTCCGGTCAGGTGGTAATGTACGGCCCTTTAATTTCCGGCACAGATGCATAACACCTTAGGCCTCAGGAGTGGTAACGCATCTGCATTTTGACCTCGGTCTTCGTGTGGGTGTCTATAGGCTGCAGTCATCACTTAACATCAATGTGAACTGCATGCTTGTTTGCCACTTCCATAGTATAAAAAAAAGAACACTACCATTTAGCACCAAATACATTAGTGTAACCTACACTCGCGTGCTTTGTTACTGGAGCTCTACCACATAAAACAAGATATTACCTACTGTCCATCTAGTAACACGATATAACAATGTAGAAGTGAATCCTAGGCATACGTATTGAAAAAATTCTGATAAGTATAATATTTCAGATCTCAACAAACACTTATCAGGTTTCTGAAGTATAATTTAGCCAATCTTTTAAACTTGAAATATGTAATCCTTATGGCAGTGCACAATCATATCCTCATGGCAATATTTTCCCCTTTCAACTCAGGTAACGCACCTGAGAAAATATAGTATATTCATCTTATATTATTTATATCAAGTAGGTAGTCTAAAGTTTTAAGGGCAATCAAACCATTCAGAATATTGTTCCCTTTGAACTCAGGTTATGGACCTGAAGATGTAAATTATATTCATCTAATATTATTTCTTGCAAGAAGATAGTCTAAATCTAAAGTATTGAGGGCAAATCCAGCAATCCAAAATCACATTAATATGATGAGATACGAATTTATTACACGTATTCTTACTGGTGGTAGAGCACCAGTGACGGAGCTCGCGGGCGTAGGCACCACCGCATCACCTAATATACTTGCCGCTAAATGGTAGTGTTCAGCACTATCGTGTTCCGGTCAGGTGGTAATGTACGGCCCTGTAATTTCCGGCACAGAGGCATAACACCTTAGGCCTCAGGAGTGGTAACGCATCTGCATTTTGACCTCGGTCTTTGTGTGGGTGTCTATAGGCTGCAGTCATCACTTAACATCAATGTGAACTGCATGCTTGTTTGCCACTTCCATAAAATAAAAAAAAAAAAAACGTCAATTCGCCATTCGCGTCTATTGAATCATCCAAATAGCAAACTCCATTAGGACTACAAAGAATTCTTGATATAGCCTTATGCGAGAATCTATAGGGGAATATTTCATGTCTTCACTTTTGTAGGCGGCTCAGTCTCTCAAGTTATTCGAATATTATGACCTTGACATAAATACGATTCTTGAATTGCCTTTTGACTTGGTTCCAGTGGTTACTCTTAGCAGGTCTGGCTTTATTCCAAGCTTACATCGACCGGGTTGCCTTAGCTGTGTCATATACAACTGCAATGAATTTTAAATGATGGGACGCAATTAGAAATATTGCTTTGTGTCACCACAATTTATAAATGGGTTTGTGAGCGAAGGAAAAGATCATACCTAGACAGAGATTACATTGTGGACATATCATAATTACAGATGTAAAGCTGGATCTACACTCGCGTGTATTCACGCCATGAATAAACGCCGTTATATGTGTCCTTCCGCACTCGCAAAGCTTTACAGTCTTGTTCACAGCTATGATAAACGACGACGTGATTTCCCTACGATGTCTTGTAAGCAACTGCGGAAAACTACGAGTGTGGTTGCGTTCACGGTCGCGCGCCGCAAGCCTTTTGTCGCGGGCCAAAAAACCGACTTTGATCGGGGAACGGCGCGAAGCGTGAATGAGAAGGCGTGAACAATATCTACACTCGTGTCGCGAGCATTCGCGGCTGTGTAAAGCTGACTTAACAACATTTACCTAGCCGGACGGACTAATTCTAGGCTCCTGAAGAGCTAATTTTGATAGGAAATAAACTAGTACTTACGTAAAAAAATTATCGAGTGCCGGTGAGATAGTAATGTATGGGTTTACTACTTTATGGGCCAAAAAAACGTAACCGGTGAATCGTGGGTTTGCATGTAGGCTTGAATGCATACATTTACTTCTGCCTACCCCTTCGGGGATTACAGGCGTGAAGTTACGTTTTTTTATGTATTAAATAAGGCACGTATTTCGAAGAATTGACTGCCGTTGGGGCAGAAGAGTACTAGAAAAAAACACGAGGGCGGGCCAGAACCGTTCAAAGTAAAAAAATCTAAATGTTTATTTATCATTTAGGATTTCAACAATCACTTATGATATGTCAGAAATTAATAACATGGTATGTTAAACTAATGGCCTTAGTAAACGACACGGTATTCAGGGTCCGATAGCAAGGGTCAGGGTAGTGTAATAATATTTAGGAAGTTAGGGTCCCTAAATCGGTCAGCCTAACGCCCTAACTTCACACAGTACAAATATGAATAGTATGGAAACTACGTACAAAACGTTCAAAACGGCATACTCACACAAACATGCGCATCGACGCTCGAGTAGTGAGTGACTCGGAGCAGCAGCGTCGCGAGAACCGCTTAGGGGCCTCGTTGATTCCATACTGTTCATATTTGTGCTGTAACTGAGTTAGGGACCTGTCGACTGCATAGTGTAATAAGCGGCAACCCGGTCCGAGCAAATGATAGCACTGTCTCAACCCAAAATGAACATCACCTTTGTAAAAGCTGGTCTATAAGTTGGTATACCTTCTATTTCGGTGCGATATAATCAAACAAAAGTTTTTACATGACATTGAACACAAATATAATTTTCTATCGACATTTGTACAATAGTATTATTTTTTAGTCTCGCTAGTAAAGTCATACTCTTTATTCTAGAATAATGGAATTGTACGTGGAGATACCATTCTAATATTGTACCTAAATAACAATAAACGTGAACCTTGTGTTATTCCCTCTAAAGAGTCACCTGAAAAGATTGAAGCCACTATAGTTATATTTCAAACGAAACCTTCTAAACAGATTCAAAGCTTTCTACGAATGACTTGCACAAAATTAATGTATAAAGATGAAAGGATGCTTGACCTGAAGCCTTGTTGTTCATATTCTCAGAAAATACAATGAGGCTTAAAAGGTTTTCATTACAATAAATTGGTTACAATGGATAGTCGAGTTTGAAGGATCTAATGATCCAATTAATCCTGAACGTTCAGGATTCTGAGTTCACTTCTGAGGAAGGAAGTTCCCTATAGGTTTTGATTCCCCTAGGAGTTTCGAAAATTAGTGGTCTGTATAAACGGCTGTATCTTTTGATTGCGTTGGCTTAAAAGTTTGATTTCACAGCTCCAAAGGACAGTAGACTTGAGTATTTGTTATAAAATTCAACTTAATACCTCCACGAGTGCCTGAGAAAAAGGGTCTCCACAGACAGAGGGACGGACGGAGAACAAAGTGATCCTATAACGGTTCCGTTTTTTTTTCTTTCGAGGAACGGAATCCTAAAAAACACTTTATAAAATAATCAATGGTCTCAATCATTAACTAATCCACCTATAAAATAGTCCATGGCCTTAATACACAAGGGCTGTCCTGTTGACATAACCCATTAAAAATTAAAATAATTGCATTGAAAATGACTGTTCACTTTAAATCAAATTCTATTATGAGTACACATTTTGCCATAGCAAACATTAAAGCGCATAACATGTAGCATATTTTGGAAGCATTACTATCTGTTTGGCTCTGCGCCGCGGATGACAAGGTAAGTCGGGGTAAATGACCCGGAAGGCTTTTAAATTACGAGCATTGAATATTTTATTTGACACAGGCCGATGCTATTTAAATCTCACAGGTTCAGCTCTAGATATTTCGCCTACTTGCATAATTTACAGTAAAGAGAATGCACTAAAAGGCAAAAAAAGGTTAAATTTTCTCGTCTTTTACTGGCGCTACCGCAAATTAACTGTTAAATGAAGAAAATAATAAGAACTGCAATGAGTCGAAGTAATGTTCGATAAAAACTGGATTTTTGAAATGCTTCTGATATGAACAGTAAATCATCTGATAGTGATAAGATATAACTTCATCTTTGGACGCTTGTGATTAAAACGGGTGACGATGTCCGGAACTTAATCTCTCCAGACACGAGAAAAATATGACAATTGAAATTCAATTGTGTCTCGCCGCCGGTGGCCGTACGATCCTTGAAGGATTAACCAAATGAGGGATCAACTTGGAAACTGGATAAGTTGGACTGTTGACTACTAGACTTGAGAGATGGGAAAACTTAAATAGATGACTATCCGGCAAGCATCAGAATAATGCAGGCTAGTAATTTGATCCCAGAGCTTGTAGTTTGTGAGATTATTGTGGATTAAGAGTGGATTTGAGACTAAAATACCGAATTATTAATTAGCGGTGATGGCGATAGTGCATGAGGACTGTTTTGATATCATTGCATGCCCTGAAAATATATAAAATACATAATAAAACGACGTTTGCCTGGCCACGTAGTAATTGACGATCCGATTAGTCCAGCGGTGTGAGACGACCGTTTGATTCGAAGGGTCCGCGGGTTCGATCCCCGCACCTGGACAAATATTTGTATGGCCTACAGATATTTGTTTCGGGTTTGGGTGTATGTGTTGAACGTGTACAACGGCACCCACAGGTTTACTAGTGTGGGGCTGTGAACAAAAAAAAAGAATACCTAATCTACTGCTCGTCAACTTTCTTGCATTAATATAAGCGTCACCAAACAGTAGAACCTTATTGGAAATGGTTGATAACCACGTTGAATGAGTATCCCATGGGTAAAGGCACAGACCAATCAGCCTTCCTGGTAAAGGCAATGACCATCAACAAAAAAGAGATAAACATACCTACTACCAACTCACATATTCGTCAGTACAAAAAAAAACTATTTCGTTCAACTATTAAAATCATCGTATCATAAAATAGCACGGTTAAGAATATGAAAACAACAATTGAAATGGTCGAAATAAATGACTAAATAAAACGGAGAAATATTCTACCTTAAAGTCTACTTTATTAAACATGACTTGACGACGTATAACAATTTCATGGCAAAGGAAAACACAAAATAGGGTCAACGATATAACGTTTCATTTGCCACAATATAACGGTAGCACGAAGGTGCACCTGAGTTGGTAATGCACAATCAAGTGTAATGGTTTCCACTAGAAAGAATAAACACTGACTACCTACTTGTTGCGTGAAAAATAAAACAATTCAAGAAAGAATTCCAAATACTTTAATAATTTTTCTCGTTATAAAAGTAAGACCGAAGTTTCTTCTGGGTGAAATAACGGATTAAAAGATAATCCACATTTATATTCTCTTCCTGTAAATCCTTTTTCGTCGGATTTGTCTATTTCACAGGAAAGCTCCGTTTTGGTTTCAAGCAGAATAGAAAATGAGACGTCCTCCGAACCAAGTAAATTTTTAAAATTTTTATTTTATGTTCACAACCTAAACAAACGTAGGTGTGTCCTTAGTCAAATACAAAATAATAGCTTTGTATAGCGCATCTTAATAAATGAAATATACCTCTAACATGGCATGGCGCCATATATTTGGTTGTCAAAAGTAATTTTTGCAGTTTTGTTTTTCTTTATATTTACATCTTCACGTCAAGCCCTTTAACGGGGTTTCTTGATATCGATAGGTCCTATGTATAAGGGTCAAACCAACAATTTGGCCATTTAGACTTTTTATTGTAAACGCATCTTATCGATATAATGAATCATATGAGCTTAAAAAAACAAAAGATTTCTGCATAGAAACACGATATTTTACGACTGTATAACGGAATATGCAACATTAGTTTAAACGTACAAAGTCCTAAGTGTAGTTAGAGAGTTATACGCGGGCAAATCCGGCGCGTTTATTTATGTTTTGGACCAATCAGCCGATTTGACACTTATACTACGTTAAACTGGGCAACGGCCGCACTGTGATGAATACAAAATCTGATGAACTGGTCAAGTCAAATCTAACCTGCTTTAAGATCTTACATTTTTAAATAACAGCAATTGTTATGGGTATCCAATAAAGTAAAGAAATATAGTTTAATACTTGTTCGTATTGTTATTTTGTTCCTATAAATACATATTTGGATTTTACATAGAATTAGTGTTTACGTTAAACAGATTTTGAATTATGGAGGGGTCAAAAATGGCAACAAGTGGTTCATGTAATATTACACTCAGCTCTGGCCAGCCAATTCTTTTTACTATTGAAAATTACATTGAAAAACTTAGATCAGGCAGTACGAACAAGAAAGCAAATTACCGATAGACCTTTTTTATTGTGTAAACACAACTTGTTTGACTTGACAGACAAACAGATGGTCCACCTGATGGAAAGTGGTCACCGTCGCCTATGAACATTTGCCACACCAGGGTAATTGCCAACGCACTGCCAGTCCTGAAAGACTCTTTATATGGCATTTTGAAGAACCCTATATTGAAGCACTGAAGGAACACCTCAAAGGAAAGTTAATTCCACAATTTACACGTTTTGGGCAATAACAAACGTGAGAACTGCACCGCTGAGCTCTGTCAGGTGTCCAGTCGGTGAGGTCGTGAAAAGAGACGGTGGCACCATGTCAAATAGTTCAGTAGAGCACTCACTATTGTAGAGACGATATAAAACGCACAGACCCCCAATGTCTTTGTGCAGGCTCAAATGTTCGAGCCTGTAAGTCTCGGGTCGTTAATAATACGAACGTCGCGACTTTGTAGGGAGTCAAGTGGACCAAGCTGGTATTTAAGGACTGACGTCTATTCAGTATTCCAGATGGGGCTCCCTGCAGTCGGGTCTTATAAGGCTGTAATAGCTGCCTCGTTGTGAAATACTGCCTCGCTTTGTTAAGCACCCCTAGCTTTTTGGATGCCAACTTGGTCTTGCACTCAATATCACTCCCGAATTGTACTTCGCTTGATATGTCAACGCCCAGAATGCCGATACTCTTTCCTACGGCGAGCGGAGTGTCCAGGAACTGTGGTGCTACAATGAATGGGGACTTACAGAAATTCCTCTGCAACTATTTTACAACCAGCTGTTACCAATACAACCTTCCAAGAAAAGAGACTTAATTGATTTATGTCGATAAAATATTATAGGGAGAATATTTTTTAGTCATTACCAAAATTTAGTAGCATTTAAGACATTGCAAAAGAATTCAATTAATGAAAGCGAAAATGAAGAAAATTGATGAAAACTTAGTGAGAATTACTGATTAAAATTGTTTTTTTTTAAAGAAAAATAGAAAGAAAAATTTGACTTCAGGCGAGACTCGAACTCGCCTACTGGGAATCTAGTCCAGCCGCTCTTCCAATTGAGCTACTGAAGTCCTGCCCGATTTGTCAAATCTTTCCTTCACATTTATTGCATTGCTTTATGGTAGCAGTAGCGCCATCTATTGCCAACTATGCTAGTTAAGCAACCGATATAGACTTTGCAGTTTATTGAATATCGTAAAGAAGTCGCTTTTACCCTTAGGCCGCGAGTTCGAGTCTCGCCTGAAGTCAAATTTTTCTTTCCATTTTTCTTTAAAAAATATTTCACAAGCATGTGTTAATGCGAAATAATATAAAACAACTAATATTGATTTTGGTCCTTTTATTACTTGATTATATAAAAATTTTAAATTATATTTAGATTTTTCTTTTTTTGTTTATACCAGATAAGTTTATAAGTTTATTATTTTTTTATAACTTTATTTAAAAAATAATAATGTGCAGTTCAATATTACATTATTTTATTAATCAAAGTAAGATCTCTTGTAACAGTGTCCTTATGTTATTTTTCTATCATGAAAATACCAAAAATACGGGTCCATAAGAGTAGATTTAAGGCAAATTAAATTTTTATTTCAATTAATGGATAAAACTATTGCGTTTTTTTTAATATTGTAATTAATGATTTATCAATTACTTCACTTATTAATTGATTTTTTGGGTAACAAATTAAAAATATATACATTTTACGCTGATTAGCGTAATACGCGTATAATGGCCAATGAGGCACATTGGCCCTTTTAGGGTGTTCTTAAAGAAAAATACTTTTTACAAAAATTGACGTAGATGGGCTAATGTGACGTCAAATAAAAACCAATAAATGTATATTTAAAATACCATAGCATAAATGACGAGGAAAGTTGTCTTAGCAAACAAGCAAAGATTCGTAAACTTCGGTTTTATCAATCCGAAGTTATAGTAAATTTAAACTTTGGCGGTCTCTCCTGTAAAGTTGCAATTTTGCATTTTGGCCCATATACATAGGATCCATCGATATAAACAAATTTATCTATGTTGCACCTGAAATCTCATGGAAAAATTTAAATTAGTTATAATATCAAAGGCCTACTAATACCTCATGAACTTAATTTATATGTTTCATACTTTTTGTTAATTTTGTTTGTACATACATGGTAATTGTTTAACTTTGCAATAATGACGGAGTTTACTCGAATTGTTCAAACAGAAACTATTTGAACAACATGACAGTTTGTTTGTTAATGAGGTTAATTAACGGAGTCATGAATTGAGAAATTACGAAAGTGATTTTCACTAAAATATAACCCAGCGTAAAATTTTGGCACGTAGCAAAAATTGAAAATTTCGAAAAGGTCATTTTGTGTCAGTTTTGTCAGTGCAGTTATATAAATGAATTTTTAATCCCTACATATTAATGATTTTTCAACAACACAAAATGCATCTACTAAGCGGGTATGTGAAAGCGCCAGATATGAAAGATAAAGACATTAGAAAAGAAGTAAAAGGAAGAAGAAGTCTCCCTAACAAAAATTCATATATTTATTCGATTATATTGTAAATGATTGCTGCAAAAAACATGTTATTTGGTGCAACCGAACCTTACGTTCGGTTGCACCAAATAACATATGAAAAAGATGACTGCATTAGGCTTGTTCCGTAGACATATTCCACAATATATAATTAAAATACCGACCTAAAGTTTAATTATTCTGAAATACAACCACACGTTACAATAACTGAAAATGCAACGGTATTTTAATTTCGTACGGTTACTGCGATGCATGTAGTGTTTAAAATTCAAATGAACTTATTTCTTGCATGTGTTCGTATTAATAGTCCAGCTTATTCCTAGACTCGGGGTAATTGAGCTATCTCAAATGCAGTGCGAGTAGATATGTGAATGCTATTCTTACCTGATTGATACAGTGCAGCCAATGAAAGGAGTTCTAGGAACATGTAAAACTGTAATATAATTGGACATTGCTCCTACTTCTTCTTTCTATTTTTAGGGTTTATAACATCAAAAAATAAAGGCGGATTTCATATAGGATGACTCGTGCATCCGTCCGTTTTGTTTTGGAACTATTGGGTTGATTGAGTTAAAATTCCATACACTTATGTAAATCACGTACGTAAACATGGACGTGTAAGGTACTTAAAAATGGTTTGGGAGTAATTGTTGTAAAAGCACATTTAATACAAATAAATAAAATACAATGTTTTTTCTGAAATTATGCTGACGAATTTAATATTACCTACTATAATGTACGTTAATGTATACAACGTGTAACGGGAATAACGTTTAGGTATCCACAAACACCCCCATTAGAAAATCGATTTATAATCATAACACATAAACTGAAATTATATGTTTATGTATAAAAAATATTTTTACTTAAGAAATAAGGAGTCCTCAATATTTACGAATAGTATGCACACCCTACTGCCACTCTACACCCTACACCCTACTACCCACACACACTGTCTCAATGAGATGTAGTGTAACCTGCGCAACATCGCTATTTAACACACACATATTACTTAAATTAATTATGCCTGAAACTCGATTCGGTTATCGATTCTGAACAAAGTAATTTCAAGCTGTATAAGTTGTGGTTTTGAACTAGAAATAAATGATTCTAACTAGATTATCAGTCAATATCGTCGATTTTGATTCGATGTCATGCGTCGGGTCCATGTCAACTACGAGATCGGATCACAGCTTTTGCGTTACTCAAATTGGGTCACAGTCGCGCGGACTAAGGGGCGCATAATTTAATAGCACTATTCATCATCTCTTAAGCCCCTCGGCTTTCAGTTTTACAATCGCTTATCACGAATTCTATAATTCGGCTTTGAGCATCCGATTGTAAATATGTGTTGTTGTGTATTATTCAAGATTTTTACATCATGAAAGTGACGACCATTGTATAAAGCTCACATTCATGGTATGTGAATACTTAAGCGTCGGGAGGGGCGACACCACCGCCCGCTATGAGAATTATTCCGCTGCATTTGTTTTTTCAGGTAAGTTTTGAGATTATCACCGAAATGGAAACCGGGATGCATGTTTGTCTTACAAAGTGGCACATCTGTTCGCGGGTATATTCCAATAAACATTATGTATCGTTTGGAGCAGAGTGTGTTTACATAATCATACCGACTTACGACAGTTTTATATGAGACATGATCTACAAGGATTCGGAGTGATTAAGTAATATTAAACGAATTAGGTAGCTTGTTCTTTTCTAGCTTTCGTTGGCTTCATTCGTGTGGTCTTTTGGGATAAAAATGTAAGAAACGCAGATTTATTCAATCAAGATGCATTAGTAGGTACATGAGCTAGATTTCTATTAATTTGAAACGATCTACTAGAAGAAGGCTCAAGGTCACTCAGAGAGCAATGGAGAGAGCTTTGCTTGGCGTTTCTATGCGAGATCGAATCATAAATGAGGAGATCCGCATGAGAACCAAAGTTACCGACATAGCTCACCGAATAGCGAGACTTGAGTGGCAGTGGGCAGGGCACATAGCTCGACGAACTGACGGCCGTTGGAGCAGAGCAGTTCTCGAGTGGCGACCGCGTACCGGAAAGCGCCATGTGGGCAGGCCTCCCACAAGATGGACCGACGACCTAGTGAAGGTCGCGTGCAATTGCTAGAGTTCAGCAATGGACGTCTTTTGGCTGAAATTATGATGATGACTAGCAAAGAAAAAATATAATCTTCAATTTTAACAAAATTGCGCTCAAGTTGTGTTTTATTCGTATAATTTTTCTTTAAAAAAATAGTCTCGCCAAATATAACGCAAAATAATAAAAACACAACCAATTTTTTTATGGTGTAATGTAGGCGGCACGTCTTGTGGCAGTACTAGTCTACTTCACCGGCCAATCGCCGAGCGCAAAGGGCACTCTCAGCTTGAATAAAGTTAGCGCAAGCGCAATTGCCTAAGGGGGACCCTTGTGGTCCCCCAGGAGACCCAAATCTCTACTTAGAGCGCTGCGGAGAGACACTCAAGACATATGCGATTAGGGGCGGTGTAACTTTTGTTCTAGTTATCGTTTGATGATAACCGGAAACGACCACGAGGATCGAGGCTGGAGCGGGCGCGGCGCGTTTGTAGTGAAGGTCACCAAATTCCTCGTTCAACCTTAAAAATACTATACAGAAGCAGTAGTTTACTAACTACTTAATATATACTCAGCTAAACTAATGCAAATAAATTACATTATTTTTCGCGGTAATTTACCAAGACTATTTGGCACATTAGATCCACACATTGTTATTAATTCCGTACCAACACAAAATTTATGGTGGACTAATATTTTAGCTAAACCAATTACGTGCTATTAAGCATAATAACAAAAGAGGGAATGCGTATTTAGCAGATATTATCAAAATATTTTCACAAACACGACAAAGGTACAACAATTAAATAGAGCTTTTGTTTGTGAGCTCTTTATTAGACAACACTGGGATTTGCGATTCGTTCAGTAATATACAAGATAAGTATATGTATTCATTATGTTGTATCATGTTTAGGAATTTATATCTCCACTCCATTTATATACTTAATTATATCTCCACATTTCAGCGCGGCCACTAGAAAAACTTGTTTCAAGCTCTCATGATAATTATTACCTACCGAAACAAAATCTTATGAGGAAACCTTTGAAATAATGTATAACGTATAACTAAGAACACTGACATTGAACATTCAAAATCTCTAATAACGTACGCTAATTTAAGCGTGTCAACACTTTAAGGTATTCTCAAATCATTTTCAATTTCAAAACTACAGTAATACAAAATAATGTGTTATTACGGAGCGATACGCTAATTATATTTTCAGGTTTGTTTAGATTTATGTACGCACCAGTTCTAAATGATAAGTAAAGTGAAATACACAATTCGAGCACATTTGATTTACCTAATCGAATTGAAATTACAGAGCATTTTGTCGTTGCTAACAAAGAATCTGTTTCCTCCAAAAAAGATAAATCTACTACGATTTCAGAAATCCGAGTTCAGATACTTTTACGACAAAAAGTAAGATCTTCTACGGCAAAAAAGCGAATTAATCAAAAGCTTTGGCTTTATGATTGTTTTAAAAATAATACAAGTAAAGTCCAAGCAGAAAAATGCCGGCAAACTTCGTTTTATTTCTCAAAGTTTTGGTGAAAAATTTGTATAATTTTGAAAGTACAGTAGATAAAACGATGAAATACGTTTGTGTACGTAGTAATGTATTATCGTATTATTTGAATTTACAACAACAACAATATTCTTTATTGTACACACAGGAATAGACAAGATACAATTTAAGGACAAGCACAAATGGCGGCCTTATTGCTACACAGCAATTTCTTCCAGGCAACCAGATCAGAAAGAACATACAACATCCTACTAATATTATAAAGGCGAAAGTTTGTATGTATGGATGTATGGATGTTTGTTACTCTTTCACGTAAAAACTACTAAATGGATTTGAAAGAAACTTTACCACAATATAGCTTATACATCAGAATAACACATAGGCTATAGCTTATACATCAGAATAACACATAGGCTACAATTTATGAGGTTTTTAATGTGAGGTCGTAGAAAAAACACATTTTTTGCGCTTACATTGCAAACGCTGACTGAATCCTACAAGATAGATCAAAACAATTTACTACAGTATTGTACAACTTAAAAAGGTCTACAAAAAAGTCCGTGATGGTATATGTTTATCTCTTAGGAATAACCCACAATAACCATTTTTTATCCTTTACTTTGTACGAGATATAATGGCTTATTTACGAAGCGATTTTAAGCAATACAGTATTAATCCTTATCCAATTAAGTATCTTAAATACATTGTGCATTTAATAAAGATCAATATGGCTTTTTACAGCATGTAAATTAAATAAATATTTTCGAAGATATCACAGATTTAAAATGCAGAGTCATAGCAATTTCGGCGATAAATACCGTTTCAGTGATAAATACCGGCAGCGGCGCCAGGCGAACGGGGCGTGGGGGAGCGGGGTAGGTGCGGTGGGGAAGAAGTGGCTCATCGCTGAGTACGCGACCCGAACGCGGGCAGACGCGTGAGGGCAGACGTCGTAGACGGTTGTGTCCGTTTTGCGAATTTTCAAGGCACTAGCGATTGATAAAAACGTATGGTCGCCTACTTTAAGTAATATAGGCCTAAGGTTAGTTATTGCCAGGTTTCTTTTTGGTTAGGAGTTACACGTACAAATTAGGGCTCTGCAGTGCTTAGTTACCGTATTTCTTACTTATTACTAGACTAGACGGGACGAACCTGAAGTCCACGCGAACGAAGTCGCGGGCAAAAGCTAGTATATAAATATTATAAATGCGAAAGTTTGTATGATTGTTTGTTTGTTACGCCTTCAAGCATAATCTGCTGTAGCAATTTTCATGAAATTTGGCACACACATAGAGGGTAGTTTGGATTAACACATAAGATTGTTTGTATCCTGAAAAAATGTTCCTGTAGGATGCCATGGGATGATTTGATGAGTTTCCACAGGTTACGCGAAGAGATACCTACACGCGGGCGGAGCCGCGGGCAACAGCTAGTTAATAATAAAAGGGGCGTACAAATTACAAAGAATTAAATAATAGCACTTACTTTACAGGAACAATGATAACTTTATGGACAGAATAAAAGAATAATATCGGAGGAATTGGAAGTATAATTATACGGACAGATAATGATTTATTACTTGCTTTTTAAATGAATTGATAGTTTGAGCCTGCCTCACAGTTAAGGAGGAGAGCATTCCATAAACGAACAGCTGCAATTTAGTACGTTTCTACTTAAAACATTTTTACACAAATCATAATCAATAAGACAGCTAGGCAGTTTGCTTTGGTTTGGTAAAATAAAAAAAATATTCGGTATTTACTTGATCGTTTACTTTCGCCGTGTGGTTTTAAATGAAGGGGCTTCATTTTCATTCCAAGTAGTACTTTTTACTGTTCAAAATTCAATTTAAAATTGTGTAATCGAAAAAACATGAAAAACACAGTTTTAAATATTCTTAATTAAATAAATCTAGGAGCAAAAATTTCAACTCGATAACTAGACAAAGTTATTAATTGGAAATTCTATGTGATGCTATTCAAAATTCATTCCCTAAATCGCAGTCTTTGCGGAATTGAACGAGATTTGCGAAACCAGTATGGTGATCTCAGATATCACAGTGATTTGAATGTTTTATTAATCATGAAATGTGAAATAAAAAAATATATATCTTTATATGTTTTAAAATAGTTGTTTGTGTAGATGAAAATCAAATAAATAGATGGTATTTGTTAAGTTTCACTTAAATTACATTTTTGTACCAAAGTTTTAAAACTTTTATATTTGTATTGTTTATCCAACCAGCGAACTCGGTGACGACATATTTTATCAAATATCTGTTTTAAAACTGTGTAAAGATAATTTTGTTGACTATCAAAACATTCAAATCGCTGTGATATTTGAGATTAGGTATATAAAAAAGTTTATAACAATTTCTCAGACTCACTGCATTTATACAAAAAATCATAAATATCGGTCTAGCCGTTTTGGACGACTTTGACGTGTTTTTACAAATACTGTGACACGAGAGTTTTGTGCATTATATTTATATCAATAGAATAGTCGTCAATCGTCATATTTCTATTGGCACAAATCATTGCACAATCACTGCACTTTAACTTAAAATTGTGGACGAAAATGTCGTAGATAATAGACATCTTTCGACACTTTAAATAACAGTTCGTTTTTCGTTTGCAAATCGGACGTGATTTGCGATGAAAGGTAGGTTTTCCATCTCGTAATTGGAGAGATCTAATCCGATCCGATGCCCTCCGGATTCAGTTTTCCTCTTCTCGTTAAAGTATTCCCGAATGTAATATCTTTAAAATATCTTTTGTAAAGCAAGTAAGGAATTGGCGCATTAGCTGTTCTATGAATTCGAAATTACATCTAATATTTTTAACACAGATTTTTCTACTTATTTATATCCACATGGTAATTTTTTATTATCGTTATCAAAGTAATAATGCACGTGTAATTCAATACGTTTAAGGAAAATTAATTTCCGAACTGAAGAAAGAATCATGGCAAGTTTCATACATTGATTTGTACAAAAAAAGTTAGAAAAAGGTACAAGGTGAAACGGATTAGAAATATTATCTAAGGAACCTAAAGAACCTTTTCTGGTATGTAAATTATTTTTAAATCACCGGAATAAAAATCGTCTTTCCTAACAACAGTAGAAACACTCCATACTAAAGTTCAATTCCAAACTTTTTATTCCGGAAAGTTAAAAATATTTTAAGTATCGGGAAATGTTGTTTAGGTTCACTGGATAATATTTCCATGCTGTTTTACCGTGTACCTTTTTTTATTTTTTTCTGTACAAATCTTGCCATGGTCCTTTACATTTATATTGAGGAGGAATCTATCTTCTTTTGCCCCATTAATAACAAAGGGTCCAATGAAATGTCCATAGCATGGTGTAGTGTTCGGTGAAGTGTTACCTACGATGTCCAATAATGTTTGACTGTAGATGGCATTCCGGGAATAAAACACGCAGGGTTCTCAAAAACATTTATTTTGTCACGGTGGGGTCCCCCCGAAACAATATTACCCCTATAAAGAATGAGAAGGTTCGTTCAAAGAGCACGAGGGTGTTTCTACGAGTAATGAAAACACTCTTTCCTATAAAATTGCAATCCCATAAAATTCAAAAATATATTATCCAACGGAACTCACTAGAACAATATTGTAAGGTGGAAAAACATAGCGCAGGTTATATTTTAAACGCTTTGCAGTGAGCTACCGAAGAAGATCCAAATGGTTTTTTGCATTTTCAATGAAGGTTCATTAGGAGTGGAGCAGAATAAAATTCACTTAAAACTTACCTTGGGCAACCTGAACAAAATATTTACTAGAGCTGCGAGTAGTTTATGGTACTGACAAATCTATTCCAAATAGTTGATGATTTAAGTAACAGGTGTAAAAATGTGCGATTTCAAATATTATACAAAAGATTAACCAACTTATTCATAAACGTATTTTAGCTAAGGTGTTGCTAATCTCTCCTTTGTCTTTTTCTATCCTGCACATTTGACTGTGCAACTGACAAAGACAAAGCATTCTATAGCTAAAACGTAGCTCAATGTACGTTTATGAATAAGGGAGTTATTGTATAATTACTAATGCTACTTAGTTTTGACTACCGCATAACGAAGTTAAATAACAATCCAATCTTATACTAATAAATTCATCCCTATTTTTTAGGTATTATCTAATATAGATTTCAAATATTGTGTAACTAAAATAATAAGAACAAAATGAAGCCATTTAGTTCGATCAGCGCTCTGTTTCTTCCGTAACCGGCGCATGTCGTATATTAAACCCTTGGACATCTCTGATCCATCATACTCATGCATAAAACAGCCGTGAGCCTAAAAGCTGTTAAATAAAAGAGCATTTTTCCTCCAAATTACCAATTCATATGATCGCAAACAGGGCGTTAATTCACATAAGCACCCAATAAATTATTAACGAAACAATGAATTGAGAGCAAAATTTGCGTTTTACGTAATTCATAATATCTGTATTGGCTAATAATATTTGTTGGGTTTATTAAAATATCAATTAGATATTTTAAATGATGACATTAACCTGTGAATATCTTGATAATTAATTATATATAATATATGAAAAATGAAGCAATGAAATATTTGATTTTATGATTTTGGTCACATCCAGAGGTTCTCAAACAGGGGCCTGAAAATGCAGCGAAATAGTTCCAGCAAAGGACGGCGGTGATATTACTAACTCCACGCAGACGAAGTCGCGCACAAAAGCTAGTTTTTCACGGTTTTTAAAAGTCAATTTTAAACGGCCAAACCAATTTTAAAAGGACACACCGCCCTAAAGTTAGAGGCAATTTCGGGACAGTTGTGGTGGGGATGATCATCTCTAAATCGTGAGCTCGCTGGAAGCGATACAATTCTGCTTACGATTTACACGAGGCGATTAAGGGTACTATCCAGGGTCCTTCCCACCACTGCCCCGATATCGCGTCTGATTTTAGGGTCGTGTGCAGCCGTTCTTAATAAAGCTTTTAGTACTCGCTCTAGCATGCGGAGCTTCTTACGTGGACTTCATTAATATTCGACACCATTGATTGATTCAATTTTAATAGATTCCCTGTATTTAAAATACCGTTAATTCTAAGGGTATTTTATTTATTTCAAACAAAAGCTAACACAGGAGGGTACAGAGGATAACAAATTTAATTAGTTACTGAATCCTTTGTATCGCTATTTATTTAGGGAACATAAAATGTAAACACAATTTAAGCCCAAAATACAGACACATTTGGTACTTCAGTAATGCCTAGAAAAGCGTACATAGGTATACCTTCTGATGTGTTGTGACCTAGATAAGGGTATGTCATCATCACTCCGAAAGACGTTTAATGCTGGACAAAGCCTTCCCCAAATACGCACACAACAGTATTGTGCGTCATTAGGGGAGAATATGCCATATTCTCCCCTAAATCCTCTTAGGATTGGCGATCGCAGAGGCGGTAGTTTCATCGCGGGACGCTGCTGCCCGTTTCCCATTGTTATTTTGCTACTGCTCTTTTGGAATAGTTTAACCGCCATTGTTCGGTTGACTGACTGCACTAGTTAAAGAATTTTCTTCCAGTAGAAGAAAATTCTTCCGTCACATCCCGATGCCAGTGTATAACAATACTGAATTGAATATGACGTGTGGAGTTAAAATTGTTCCGATAATGATAGAACTCAAAATATTCGAAAGATAAATACAGTATTCAACGAGAAATATTGCACATCGAGCCTACGTAGAGGCAATCGGCAAGCTTCGATTTCGTAGAGCGTTAACTCCACGGAATAGATAAATAAAGATGGAATGGTAATGTGGGCGGGGCATGCGCGCCGCAACTATGTATGAACACACACAGTTCGGCAGAACCATTCGTTCGCCGCTCGTAGTGTCGTGTAGATTGCTTCGAACGACACGTCTCATGGTAAAAATACCGTGTCGAGCCAATTTTAACATGTAATATAAAATGTCAGACCTCAAGTATAAAGCGAGGAGGCATATGCCTATTTCCATCGGTAAGTCACAAATAACATTTATTGTTATAATATTTGTAAAAAACATAAAAATATACAAAGGAATATGAATATTCGAACTTAAAATGCATTATTTAAACGTTACTGCTAGCGAATACATTGCTGTCTCCGCTTGCAATGTACAGATTGTGATGCGTCCGCTAAACTTCGACTTCTGCGGCACGAGCTCCTTGTGAGTATATTGTTGTGTGCGTGCGAGTGCTTATTGTCTCTGGGCGTTGTCTTAGTGTGCACACTTACGCAAACGAATAGCTGCCCTGAGGATTTAAGTGTTAGTGATTGTCGAGGTGGTGTTGCATTTGTGTAAGAAATTGCACGGTGGAAGAAAAGCGGCGACACTGGTTCTATTACTTAATTGTAGCAAAGGCATTTTCATCCTTATTTATCTATTCCATGGTTATCGCTGCTGCACACTGCCTACGTAAGCACTGATAGTCCGGTATTGGTCAAAACTTGATGAAAATGGTCAACCAACGTCATATAGGTCAGGTGCGAAGAAGATAACGCTCTACAGACCCGAAATAAGCCGAAATCTCCTTCCTAAGGTCGATATGCAATATGTCTTGTTGGATACTGTAATTCACGCTACTACTGTAAGTAGGTGATCGAACATAGAACACAGGATGAATGAGAGCGTACTACGCGCAGTAGTTAGGTACCTATGTATCACTTCTCAAACAGCTAGTGGCCATAAAAATGTTCATGGTAAATAACCGACCAAGTGCTAGTTGGACAGAGTTCCGTACAATTCTTTTTTTCTACGTTACTTTTATTGTCATAAATTTTTGATAGGTTTTCCTGTAATAGGTAAGTAGTAATTTGAAAAAAAATAATGCTGTAATGCTAACAGTATTTTTTTTTTTCAAATTGTGGACACAGTAATTTGGAGGAAATAGCAAAAGATGGTTTTTTTAAAACCGTTTTTAAATAACTTCAAATCCGTTTATTTTAAAATGATTACAAAATATGTAATTTTAAAATGATATGCTCCAGTCTAGATTCTAACTCAGATTAATGTAAATTGCAAGACTTTTTTCTGACTTTCTAATTCATGCCCTACCCTAGAAGGGGCCACTCCTTTTATATAAAATATCATTTATTTACGTTACACGGCCATGCTTCGGTCACCGATATACATATAATAATCTATGTCACTACTAGAGAAATAACTTTACTCTTCGAAGTACCGCTAAAGTGAATTGGTTTATATATTATTGCGCATCTCTTCGAAATAGCTTCAGAAACGTATCTTGCGTCATTTATTCACGTTGCCACCTCTATTTCCTGTATAACCAAGAGGAAATAACTTGCCAACAGATTTCCGAGAAATTCCCGTTTGGATTTAAAGGATCCTTCCTTCCAAGCTCGATCATGCTTTGACGTATCGCTTTTCGTAATGGTAGAAATTCATCTATTATTTAGTTACATTTCAAATACACTCTGTTGAAAATATTACAATTATATTAAAAAAGAATTGTTTAGCTACTATATAATGGTTTACAAAAGTCCAGCTATAATATTCATATGATTCATGAACTATGAAAATTTCGAAGATATCTTCAGTTCACGAAGCCGAACACCTGTCCCCAAGGTACACTGATCCAGCTATATAAGCTTATTTATTAATACTCTATGTCCCTATATGAGGTGCACCCCATTAGCGAGCTAATTAACAACTAACTGCCGCCATCTTTCAATCGTACCGTCCCAAATAGATACTATATTAGTACCTTAATGGTACCCGAGCGAAGCCGGAGCGGGCCCACGCAAGTGTACTTAATATATAAAAATCTCTTATCGAAATATTGGTTTGGAATAAGTAGGTACCTGATATACTGCTGATAATTTGGATCGTAGGTGCAGTTTTTGGTAATACACAAACAAAGCCTAGGTATCAAATGCAGATAAGGTTTCTCCTGTTTGTATTGGTATATATTAACCCTCTTATTCATAAACGTATTTTAGCTAAAGTGTTGCTAATCTCTCCTTTGTCTTTTTCTATCCTGCACATTTGACAATTCAACTGACAAGAACAAAGCATTCTATAGGGACCGTGCACGAGTTCAGCGCCACCTAGCGTCCGTAACTTTGTGGGACCGTTGCTTGTCTGACCATAATGACATATTACCACGAATTTTGATAAAATATTATTATAATCGAAAATTATCTATTAATTTTCTTCCAAAATTACTCTGATACCTTGACTTGGGTAGAGAAAGGGTTGTGAAACAAATTTTGATCATTCAAATCAAATGAGTTGTAAAATTTGTTCAAAAAGTGTGTTTTATTTCGATTATATATCAGGGTTTGTTTAGTTCATTTTTAGTTGTAGTTTTATAGTAAAACAAGACAATACAGCTATTTTATAGGTTACTTGCAATAATTGTAAACATATAGTTTCGCTGGTAATAAATTAAATGTCTTTTTCAAATCGAAATGAGTATTATTTTAGGATCCGGGTTTGTGAGTATCACACACTATAACATTTCAACCACAAACAATTTTTAAAGGAAAATTGTTGGTTTCTGTTGGACATGTCCTTGATATAGAGGAATTAAGAAGAAAACAAGGACAGAGATCAATAATTCTAGCTGGCATCATAAGACAAACATGTATTAGGTATCAACCTTACTAAACTTCTTTAGGTATAAACAATTAATCTCAGTTTGAAGGCAGAATCAATTTGATTGGGTTGTAATAGACGTAATATTTAAATAAAATGCAGTATGAGCGTGAAATTGTAATGTAATTGCGTGTTTGTTTTATCCATTTCTTGGATTGTTCAATTTTCCAGGTAGCTCTTGAGAATCAATCGATAAAACTTGCGTTTACTACGGAGTGTGGCTCACTTCCCTTTGAATGGTCGAGGAGAGCAATGGTCCCGAGCCACACTCGTGAACGTGTGGTGATGGTAGGGACTGATCTGCCGGTGCTACATTTTTTTATGGTGGATAGTTGTTAATTTCTACTTATACAAATGGGTACATAGCATATAATATATATATGCTATGTACGTTTACATTACTAGATTTGAATGATTATCTGTATTAGACATAAGTTATAAAAATAAAAGAGCTCCTACTGAGTTCCTTTGGTAGAGGAGTTCTTTTCAATAGTACTTGGAAGTCCGCTAAGGGAATAACATAGATTTTGATTTTCACGAATAAGTAATTCTTTCTCTTCTTATCTAGTTTTTAGAAGGCAGGAATATAAATGTTTTTATCTAATAGTAAGTTTACTTTATCCCTATTTTTATTTACTTAATTATCTGGTTTACTTTTACTTTATGTAATAATTAATTATTCACTTAAAGTTATTATTGACTTCTAAGGACTATTCGAAAACGGTTGTAAAATTTTACTCGAAATAAACATTTTTTCGTTCTTTCTTTCCCCCTTACTACCTTTACTCCTATTTATAACTGATATTTTTGCAGTTTACAACACAAAAATTGTTGTTTACCATTTTGTCGGCGGTTAAATGTGATTATGAAAATTACATATCCAAGTCTAAGCAGATTACTTTAAGATGACAAGTCCCACATTATTGCTCCTTTTCGCCACCATGGGCGCTGCGATCGATTACATTACCCCCACCTAAAGTCCCCGTCACGAGAAGCTATACATTTTGTAAACAAGTGTTCAGGAGTTCACAACATTTGGACCAATAAAAAAAAAGAATTTGTTTAAGATTTAATAATTTATTAATTAACATATATTATTTCAGAATAATTATTCGTCAGATTCAGATGTTTCCATTTCTGTGTCAGAATCAGTGACATGTATCACGAAGCTGTCTACAGTTTTATCAATCATCTCATCGATTTTGGAATAAAAGTTATCTTCTTCCTTGATAACATGCTCCAGGTATACCAATTAACCTAACCAATTACTTCACAATTTAAAACGTACTTCTAATAAAAGTTTCCAAAGATTATCGCGTTTGAACAAACAACTCTTTCTTTTTACTTATTATATATTTTAGATAAATTGTATTACGTACCTTTTGACGTTTTTTTCGTGGCGAATTTATTTCCTTAGATGTACTGGCTACTGGCTCCATTATACGTAATAACAAATAAAATTAACGCAACAATTAAAGTTACAACAATTAAAAAGTGATAACGAAACAAAAACAAAATTAACAATAACAACCAGATCCGCGATATATGCAAAGCAATGAAACAAACAAACTCGTACGCATTCGAAACTCGAATGACTGTTTATTTCAAAATGGCGTCCCGATAGTTTACAATCCCTGCGACGGACGCGTTCCGGTACCAAGAAACACAAACGATAGCGCTTTGCGTCGTTAAAATATAATTCGACTAAATTAAATAGGTTGTTACTTTCATATAACCCGTCTATATTTCATGTCGATTGAATATGTTCAAGTTATTATTATCTCGCAGTATAAAATTTTTACTTAGTAAAAGATGTTTGTTTACATAATTTATAGCTTCTCGTGACGGTTACTTTAGTACTTCGCACGGTCCCTATAGCTAAAACGTATCTAATGTACGTTTATGAATAAGGGGGTAAGTCTTTAATATTATTAAATAACTATGGAACTTATAAATATAACCAGCCTCTTTAGAAACAGTTTCTATGACTAGTTTACTACGTACAGTGCTAAACAATAAATATTGCACATCGAGCTTAGGAAGGAGACTTCGGGCTTATTTCGGGTCTGTAGAGTGTTATCTCTTTCGCACCGTAACTGTTTGACGTTTGTCGACCATTTTGATCAAGTTTTGACCAATACCAGACTGTCACTGCTTACGTAGGCAGTGTGCAGCAGAGATGATGCTCTACGAAGTCGAAAGGAGCCGATCGTCTCTTTCGTAGGGTCGATGTGCAATATTAATGGTTGAGTTGAGTACTGTATATATCAATCTAGTAAATCCGTAAATAATATCTGAATTATTTAATAACCTCCTTTGATTCTACTCTACAAGATGTTCACAGTCCCAGGTTTCTGGTATTCCCTTGCTAAATTTGGTCTTAACAATAAGAATCTACATACGACCTCATACACGAAATCAAATTTAAACAAAGCATGATTCAGCGGCTGACGGTACAATACACGGATGAGTTGCAAATTAACATCCGCGGACGAAAAGTTGTTTACTGAAACATTTTACATAACAATGACGACGTCGGTATTCAGTGGCGCTTTTTACGACTTACACCTCTCATGGCCGAACACTCGAATACTGAAACGTCACTCAGTTGTAAGTGGCACTTAAAAGGTCTTTCTGCCGCCACAAAATACAGACAACGTTACATAATATACGCGTTACGTAACACGGGGCGAAGTTTTCCAATCAATAGAAATAACGTAGAGGAATATATTGAAAAAATCAATTTTTCCACTTCTCTACGGATGGTTCTTCTTACTAGTTATTAAAGTTTCACGATTTGTATTCATATTTTTATATTGTAAACGGACTTAATCGCGTACTATTTTAATCGAAGTATTAAACGTCGAGTGTGGAGGTAAATACTTCGATTAAAATAATACGCGATTAAGTCCCCTTTACAATATAAAAATAGTTATTAAAGTTTGACACACTAGTGTATATAAGACAATTTCAATTTATTATTATAATGTAGAGTAGTATAATGAATTTACTTACCTTCATTTCAAAGAATATGTATTACCACTCCTGACGGCTAAACTTTTATGAAGCTATCCAAAGACCGTCACCCGGTGTATATTTTTTTGTTCTAACTTGCTGCACAATTTTATACAAACCCGAACGTCGTTTTGTTTACATGTTATAATAGTATATTCCCGATTCCAAGTTGAGTGAGTAATAGTTGGCAGAAAACTTGGTGATGTGTTATAACTTCATCCAACTTTTAAGCAATTTTGAAAGAGTACCAAACATTACACCCATCTTCACAGAAGTTCGTATGTTAAAACTAGATTCTGCACGTAGCTCCACCCCCATGAACGTTCCCAGGAGATGAAAAGTATTAATATATAAGCTATTCAAATATTTTTGTCTATAGTTGAAACAATTTTTACAAGTTGTTCCGCAATGCATCTTTCCTCCTTCTATTGTATGACCCCGTAATTTCTGCACAGAGACTAAAGGTCTCGGGCCCCGGGAGTGGCAACGCATATAATAATAAAGGTATGTTGACATACATACACCCAGTCCAAAAGCTGTAGTAAGTATTCAGGCTTATTGATCACTATCAACAGAAAAAAAAACGTTTTTAATATCAGCTAGATGGAATATTCAAAGTTGATTCCAATGTCACTAACACCCAAGTAACTGAACGGGAAGTATTTGCAGTGAATGAGCAGTTACATAGTTGCCCGACAAGTTGCTACCGTGTTCTCTCGAGACCCTCTCGTTTGTAATTCCACCGGAGTTAGTTCACGCATGAACTGACCTTTGCAACTGTTATTGTTCCTTTTATTTATACATCCCTGAGCTCAAGTTCATGACGATTAGTTTTATCTTCATAATAATATTGCGAATGAATCGTCTTCCATTGATTGTATTTGACAAAATATCTACGAGTATTATTGTTTTGGTAGCTTATGGTTTGATGTTCCTTATCATAAGATTCGTCCTCCGGTGATTTATATAGAAAACTAGCTGTTTCCCGCGGCTTCGCCCGCGTTTTTTTTTTTTTTAAATTCTTTGCTATAAACCTCATGGAGCCCGAGACCTTTCCAACGAATGCAAAACCGTGGAAATCGGTTCGTGCGTTCTGGAGTTATAGCGTCAGGAAGGAAAACCCGACTTATTTTTATAATATAGACTAGCTGTTGCCCGCGGCTTCTCCCGCGTTGAATTTTTCCTGAATTTTCTTTGCTATAAACCTCACGGAGCCCGAGACCTTTCCAATGAATGCAAAACCGTGGAAATCGGTTCGTGCGTTCTGGAGTTATAGCGTCAGGAAGGAAAACACGACTTATTTTTATATAATAGATGTCGAATTTTGTAAAGTTTCTATTTTTGTTAAGGTGGTTAAGTGGTGGGATTTTACTGCTAGGTTTAAGGTCCGGATTCAATCCCATTGAAATATATAGGATTTTCGGTTGAAAAGATTCCTAAGAACAAAGCTCAGTACACACGCTAACTCTTCGGTGTAAAACTGACAGGTGTAATTCATGTTATTTTCTATTGAAATAGGGATAACTTACTTATGTATTATGGTCGATACTACAACTATCAGATGTTTACTTGCACCTCTACATTTTTTCTCAGAACCCTGAGGTTGACTGTAAGATAATGCCTACTGGCATTAATCCTATGTTCCATATAATATGTATGAATTTCATACAGGATGTAAATTAATAAATGTACTACGAAGCTAGCATTATCTACTCAGACAAAGTAGACTCTTCTTTAGACATACCCAGCACGTAATCAATTTAAGATTATCCTTATGACAGGATATTGGGAGTCTCTAAGGAAATTCTAACGAAATACGTTTTATGAATTACATACAATATTTTGCTAAGACATTCATTCCTGTACATACTTGTATTCATAATATTATGTAACAATTATAAGCCTATCTTTTCCATCTTCCCTATCTTTTTTTATGAAATAGATTAGAATATAGTTAAAAACAGATAAAGTTACGCTCTATAACTTTTATAATGGCTTCAAAAGTAATTTAAGGCATAGGAAACAAGATATTAATAAATTACCCAATTTTCCTGCACCTTTAATATTTCGTAACGCGAACGCGAGATTGTATAAAATTGTTCAGAAGTGTCTAAATTAAGATTTATTTTGAATTTCGTATTCCTGCCTGTAAATAATAAAAAAGGTACTTTGGTTGTAAATAAGGAAGTTAATACAGTAGCATTTGCTACTCTTGTAACATCTTTAACTTGTAGTAGAAGTGCGAGAAAATTGCAATATAATCTGAAATATTAATTCTGAATTGTAACGAGCCGTCTCCTACACGTCACCTACACTACACATCTTTCACATACCATTTTTTTGTAAATGAATCCATATATAATTGGGTGCACGGGTAAATAGGAATCATCCGTCCACCCACCGGTGGGTGTGTCATCACCCATATAAGGGATATAAATCAGAATAAAAAGTAAAAAAGACGTAAAGTAAAAAAATGTTTGAAAATCACGTTTGTTGTATGGGAGCCCGCCTTTAATATTAACTTTATTTTTATTTTATTATTTATTTCAAAAAGTAATATAACAAAATATTCTGTGAAAATTTTAAGCGTGTACTTGCTACCGTTATTTTAATATTGAGCAAAAATACGAAAAAGCACGTTTATTGTATGGGGACCCCCTTAATATAAGTATTTGTTGTTAGCGGCAACAAAAAAACCCAATTTGTGAAAAATTCAGCTTTCTAGCTAACACGGTTCATGAGATACAGCGTGGCGACAGACAGGCAGACAGCGGAGGCTTAGTACTATTACTAAGCCTCCGTTGTCTGTCTGTCTGTCTGTCCCTTTTTTACGTTTTTACCTGTTAGGTACGGAACCTTAAAAAAAATGAAGCCGTTATCACTTCGTGCCTGTTTTCCAGAGTTGAAACATCGCTAACTCTCTTTCTCTCTCACACTTTGCATAATAATATGTGTTGCCTTTAGACCTTAGTTGTTATGTTTCAGTGATAGTTATTACGGAGCATACCTCACGAGTACTCACGACACAAAAAAATAGTCTAATATATCCACAACAATTGGACTCGTATCATTAAATAATAATAATAATAATGGCAACCCATTATACATCACACTGCTGGGCATGAGTCTCTCCCCTTTTTTGGAGGGGAGGCCTGGAGCTTACTTCACAACGCTGCTCCAATGCGGGTTGGTGAAGATAAGGGTTAGAGGCTTCTGCAAAGAGTTTCTGCCTTTTCGCAGTTAGGTATAATAATGGCAACCCATTATACGTCCCACTGCTGAGCACGAGTCTCTCTCCTTTTTGGGGGGAGGCCTGGAGCTTACTCCACCACGCTGCTCCAATGCGGATTGGTGGAGGTGGGTGGGTTAGTGGCCAACCCACTGTCGGATATTTTCCAACCACCCATAAGGCCTCCGACAAGGTTTAATGACTGCTATCCAGCAATAGCAACCGGGACCGACGGCTTAACGTGCCCTCCAAAGCACGGAAACGCGCATTTAATTTGCCACTAGCGGTCACCCATCACACTACCTGACCGCGCCCGTAGTGCTTAACAGAGTAGATCGCTTACAATCTACACTAGCCGCTGGGCCATCCGCGCTTCATTAGACATTGAAAATTTAACACGTGTCAGTACATAGAGCAATTAGACGCATTCCGGTCACCCAACCTAAAGCCGTGACTCCGTAATTGATTCGAATTAAACTCATTAGCTTGTTTCTCTACAAAAAGGTTGTTACACTGAATTTGTTTATTGCTGTATTATACCTTATATTAAATGCAATATGAATTTGCGCAACTTTTGTGTTTGTATTAAAGGTGGCAAAAAAGTACGGACATAGTTCACATAGATGGTATATGAATGAATTGAACAACATCTCAAAAACGTGTCCATTCTATACGTAGTATTATTACATATTCTCTGCAATTGGTGAAGTTTTTTCTCCATTTATATTTTTCTTTTTTGATTTTGTAAGCAGATGTTTATAAAATGTGCACAGCAAAATTAAATTTTGAAGTAACGCTGTCTATTCTTATAAGTTTTAACAAACAGCTACAATATAAACACGCAAAATACATGATTTACCTGAGAGCAAATAAAGCAACCTCAGGGTCCACTCCTAGATTCAATTACGTGAAGATAGTATTTGCATAGTCCTTTCTTCGTCAAGATCCTTTTATTTCTGCGTTCCTGTACTCCTGAATATTTATAACAAGGTTGCATATTTCATCATAATACAAAATATATTACACAGCGTTTTCCAAGGAACAAAATTTCATCATGTATAAACTGCTGAAACTGAAGTTTCCCTTAAGAGAACATATGTGACAAGTAAATTTAAATCACCCATGTAAAGATCATATTGAAGCTCTCTGAAAACTGAAAAAAGAAGTTTGGTCTTGGATAGGACCGAAATCAGACTATTATATGACCTAATGGAAAACCATGATAACACCTGTTATACCGGTAGCTTAATGATAAAGTGGCTTGAATATGTATCCAAAGGTTCCACATTCAAATTCGGTATAAGATTTGGAAAATAAAGAAAAATGGGAAAAGAAAAAATTTTACTTCGTTCGGGCAGGAATCGAACCTGCGTCCTCAGGATAACCAGTCCATTTCTCTCTCTGTATAAGGTGTTTTTTTGTGTTATTGCGTTCCACATATTACCACCGGACCGAAACAAGATAGCACTGAACACTGTTAGCGGCAATACGTAAAGTAATGGGATGGTGTTTACGTCTTCTAACTCCGTCACTCGAACTCTACTACGAGTCAAAATATAAATAAATATTTTGTTAATAAGTTATCACTGGCGCTCGCTTTTTATTTCCAGAAATACGAGTACTTTTGTGATTCTGAACACAAATTACACTTAATTAATTAATACAGCAATTGGAGCGAAAGTTGTATTAATCTTACTTAATCTTCATACTATACTTCCGATACTTCGATTGATTGTCCCTTTTGCTAAAGAGCAAAAGGGACAATCAATCGATGTTTCGTCCTCTGCAACGTAATTACCGAAAGTTTTTCCGCGATTGACCAAGTAACTCAATTAACTAACTAAATCGGTACATTTAACACGCGACACATATCGAAAAATAGTGTTGCCCAAAATCGGTCTTGGTCTTGTTCTTGCATTTTTGCTAGACCAAGACCAAGACCAAGACTGCCTAATTTTAGCAAGACTAAGAACAAGACTGACGGTGCAAGATTTGAGCAAGACCAAGACTAAGCCTGCCAGACTCTTGCGTCTTGCAGTTAGGACTGAGTGTCGCGAAGTAGGTAGGTACAGGTTGTTTATTCGTGACAATCGACCTTATGCCTTCAGTTATAAGGTCAATTTTTCAATGTTACCGAAGCAGGTAGGTATTTGTTTCGTGTTGACTCATGTACGCAATTAAAACCGACACTTACCGATCTACTCTGGGCCCAACCCTGAACAACCCTAGGTATCTATTTAAAAAAAAAGTTAAGTATAGCATATTAGTCTTACGCTCTTTTGCCTATTTCGAAATGGAATAAATCTTCCTGTACCTACACTCATAAAAAAATTGCAGAAACATACATAGGTACCTAACGAATGAAAATATTTGTTACATGTGCAACTTTTAATTATCGGCACATTGACAATGCGCGGCGCCTTTTTGACGGCATCATCAAAGGTCGGATACACATTCAGAAGTACAAGGTCAAGATACACGTGCTGTCGGCGTCTTTTGACATCGCATCGGTACTGACCTCTTAAAGAAAGTTGCAGGTATTCGGAAGTTGAAGGTCAAGATACACGCGCCGCGGCTTCCTTTCATATCGCATAGGTACTGACCTATCAAAGAAATGCGGAAGGTATTCGGAAGTACAAAATCAAAATAGACGCGCCGGCGGCTTCTTTTGATATCGTATAACAATCGTTGCCGCCGCGCCGCACGCACTATATTTGACACTTTTTGATTGCCGCCACAGAGTACATGTTCCAAAGAATAAAATAAGTTTCCGAGTGCTCAAAATGAACACGAATATACTATGCTGATCTCACAAGAAACATTGTAATTGGATAATGGTAAAGATAGGTAGATATCATAATAATTTATTCCAGTAAGTAATTATTATTATTATATGTGGGTTTATAATAATTACTACAATTATTATTATTCGTACCTATTAGATATATATATGTCCAATAAGTTCACTGCAAATCACGATTTTTAGACACACACTATTAAAAATGATTAGCAGTGCAGGTTTATTAAGTTCTATCGTACTCTAGTATAGTTAGTAAATACCTAGATAAATACGACAAGTAACGTACCTAGGCAAAATTATTAAATTAACGCAGATTCATTCCATCACAAGAAGAACATAATATACTTACACAATGATTTACACATTTTATAGTTTCGTAGGCACAATACACCTATCTGGCAACGTATTTGTTTTATTACCTAATCTTCCGAAGAATCAATATTTTTATCAAAGGATGCCGAACTTTCCTTCGTTTGTCTTTCGGCATGTAATAAACAAATAGCAGTATTTATTTTAATTTCAGTCATGCCCAGTTCAGCTTTGATTCGAGTCTAATGTAATAATTGTATTTACTATAATCCTTGTTGTACTCGGAGTTTATAATTTGATGTGAGTGACGAAGATTCAAATAGTTCTAATCGGAGCAATGAGAGTTGGAGTTGTAGATCTAAAAGACCTAAAAGCAAATTAAATGAATTTTTCGAAATAATTCATGCATCCCGAATTGCTTTGTGTAAATTGTGCCAACATAAAAAGGTTGAAATAAAAATGAAAAATAGAAACACTTCAGGCTTGAGGAAGCATCTAATATCTTTCCACAAAAAGGAATCACGGATATTTTGCCTGAAAAACCAAAATTAAGTGGAGATATCACGAACTTTTTAATAACGACTGGAAAAGGTGGACAGGTAAGAAAAAATATACTTATCACACTATTACATAACACATATCTATTTATTAAATATTTATAGTGTTAAATATGTATTTATAAATGACCCATACTATTAATTGTTTTTATAATCGGCGAGAAACAACTTATTTTGAAAACCTACTAAAGTAGCAAACAAGCATATGGCCCGCCTGATGGTCAGCAGTTATCGCCGACCCTTGAAACTATCGAATAAATTTAAACAGAGTTGGATATTAACAACGCAATAGACAATCGCCCGATTAGGCCTACTGCAACTATTTTATTTTGATAAATTACATTTGGGGATAATTCTGAGCATATTAAATTGTTTTATTAAAAATAAAATCGTCAATACTAGGTCTAAATTCTAAAGTAGCGTTAATAAATAGCAATAGGCTAACAGGTTATTGCGAGACTTGCGAGACTCTTGCTGCAAGACCAAGACCAAGACCAGGTGTATTGGCGCAAGACCAAGACCAAGACTGGCCAAGTCTCGTCTTGGTCTTGCATTTGGGCAACACTATCGATAAAGCATTTAGAGCATATTGCACGCTATTTCGCAGAAGTATTCGATTCGCAATACAGTATTTAGAAACGACATCAGCATCAATTTAAGAACGCATGGAGCGCTGGTAGCGCTCCATAAACTGATGGTTATGAATTGTTCGAAGACATATTTCTTTTTCTGTGTATTTAATCTACAAAGAAACTATAAGTCTCGATGCCACTCGACCTAAGTTGTTTTGTCTGAGTCAAGAAACATCCTGTATATTTTTGATTTTCTCCATGATAGATAAAACAATTCAAAACGTAATAATTCGCAACTCAATTGAGATACCGCCAACAAAACGTTTCGTTCGTTTGTATGACAGCAAGTGTGAAGAAACGAGAAAAAGATAACAACGATTCAGCTTAGGTTGATGATAAAAGGTCATGATACGGTCACTGATCCTGAACCTTCGCCTACAAAAGAGCCGTTCAATGTTAAGTAAATTCACCACAAATCTAAGAAGACGCAGACAAAACATGTTTAATTTATTCAAGCTCACAGATTACGTCTCAAAGCTGAGATTACTAACATTGATCTGCCTGGATTTTAAACGCTAGCCATGCTCTCTTGTTTGGGCTCCTCAAATATTTTCCAACAGATGTAATTAAAAATAAACTATGTTCGCATGAACGTTTACCAAGTCAAATAACAGTTTTAGTGATAGATTTAATGAATACGTGGGCTAGACCTCATCTGAATCATGTAGGTAAAATAGAATCTTGGACTTGCACTTAATATTCGTGGTATTTCACAGACAGACAACGCAAACTGTAAATACGTATGTAAAAATATCTGGCACAGTAAACGGATGTGACAAGATTAACATTGCCCACTGATGCTTCCATAGATGCAAACAAAGTTGAATAGTCACTTGAGGAATAAAATCTTTCTTTCGGCAGAGCTAGTTTCCTACAAAACAATACGGAATGAAATTTGAGAATGGGGAGACTAAATAGTTAATGAGACATGTAATTTCCTATAAACATACAGCCACTTAGACTTACCTATTATTATTAAGTTATTAATTGAATGTCTTGGTATATTGGCTCTGTGTGAAGCCGGGCCGGGTCATTGCAGATTGCATGCATATTTAGGTATATTGCCTCTGTGTGAAGCCGGGTCGCTAGTAATAATATAATAGTCCAAATAAAACAAAAGTTGATGAACGCATAGAACAGTTAATTCTAGTTGAAAAACTTATATTAAACCGAGCAACTATTTTAATATGCTTGAAATAAAACTAGAGTTTAATCGCTTGTTTAAAAATGGATGTACTTTTAAGTTTTCGTTTATAATAAAATGCTTTCAGAGCATACGTGTCTTTCATTTTTAGTGAGCTCGAGCGTATTCATAAGTGGTGTAGACACGTAACAACAAAAAGCACATATTTTCTTAAAACGCAGTTTACGTTTTCAGAAGATTTGTTTTAATATAAAGCGTGTTCAATGAAATCCCCTATTTTCAAGAAGTGTAACCGCCTTAACGAGCGATGTTGAGTAAAGAGGAGCGCAAGTGGCCTCCAGATAGCTCGCGGAGGATATAACGACCGCCGTCTCGTCGATGAGCTGTGCTTCCATAATATGTATGTACACACTAGAGGACACTTTTATACGTAGCAGTTAGATGTACTTATCACATGTGTATTCATATATTTATTATTCCAGGCTCACTTTACATACATCCAGTCCCTATGTTATGGCCATTAAAACATTTAATAAATTTCCGGAATCGTTAAAATGCGAAACTAAAAATAAAATATTTCTTAAGAATTTAAAAAACATGCTTGTTAAAAAATGTTATTATAATATAAAAGAATATTTTGACGATAAATTGTAAAATATTTTCTATATCTTTGAACAACCTCTCCTCTCCTATTATAACTATTAATATAATTTTTGCTGTACCCAAATGGGTCTGTAATGAGATACTTATATTATTATTGTCCAACGCACTACCATTGCAGAATGCAAATAAATTATTGAATTGAATTGAACTTGAATTAAAATGCTTTGTCCTGAATGACTAATTGACGAATCAACGCACAGCCTAAACCTGTTGTAGAGACCTCAAACTTAGAGGTATGTTCTTTCTATGGCGTAAAAATTAGATAAGAAAAGATTTTCCGAAATTCTAAACAGGGCAAAGTCTGTACGGGAAAACGTGATTCCATGGTCCAACCTCCTTAAATTTTTGTACAAACATTCTTAAATGGAATTCGTGGAAATCGCGTTTTGTATTTTATTGAAGCTCATTGCCGAACGGGGTTAAAAAAGAGAAGAAAGTTATTTTAAGGTGCTTTGTATCAATATTGATCTATATGATTGTATTTATAAGATATATACGCAGACTTAATGCCTAGTGGCATTAAGTTCGCCATAATTATGTACAATGTGCATAAAAGTATAAATAAGTAAATAAATATACATAATTTGAATCAATATGTTATTCTTTAGTGTTTTTAGGGTTTATAGGATCACTCGTGCGTCTGTCTGTCTGTCTGTCTGTCTGTCTGTCCGTTTGTCACAGCCAATATGCTCCGAAACTACTCGACCGATTGAGTTGAAATTTGACGAATATATGTAAATTGGTGACCCAAAGATGAACACATCAAGTAAAATACAAAATTTTATTATTTACGGGGGGAAAATCAGAAAATTAAAAAAAAAAATCTGAGTCGTGTGACATATCAAATGAAAGAAGTTGTTGTCAGCATCTCAGATTATATTTTTTTTATAATTTTTGGAATAACAAATTTGAAGTTATTTAAGAAAAACGACGAAAATTGACCATCCCCCTCCTATCTCCGATACTATTGAACTTAAAATTTTGACAAAAATGTGGAATATAGTTCTTTGCCTATAGATTACTGGAAAACCTATAAGAAGTTTGAGTATTCAAATTAAATCGAAAATTCTTAATAATATAACCCCCCCTGCCGGTACCACCGTAACTGCTTTGTCCCTGCATTTTAAATCTGTAATATTTTCGAAAATATTTATTTAAATTGCGGAACCCACACCACGCGATTCGAACTCGCACTTGTCCGATTTTTTTTATTTAACAGGTTCCCATGTCCAATGAATAAGATGTGAGCATTTGCATTGTTTAAACTTTTTTGTTTAAAATGGGATAGTGAACGGGTTTTAAGTAACATTGTATTTTGACACAATGACATATTTTATTTGAAAACTCAATCCGATTTCATTATTTTTTTTTATCTAAGTACTATGGCAATCGCCAAGACGCACTTTTGCCAGCATCACGTCTGATTTAAAAGTTATGATAATGAATAAAATAAAAAAATGAACTCATATTATGGAGTACAGAGGTTGTTTGAGGTGTTTGAAAAAGTCATTATGCAAATACGGAAAAACAACACGACCTATAAATTAAATTGAAAACCTAGCAATATTGAAAATGTGACACAGGTCAAATTGCATAACAGACACACAATATCACGAATCTAAGGTTTAATAAACAGCGAACACAAACTATTTTTAGTTCTGTTCAACGACCAAAGCAAATTGTTTGCATTATAGTTATTAGCGCGAGAATAAGCACTTTGGGCGCTCTCTATTCCTATAAAGCGAAGACCGTGATATTAAATATCTCTCGTGATCAAATATTTACAGCTCTGTTATTGAGGGTTATTTACTTTGAAGGTTTTTGTCATATATCTCTTACTTTATACAAGAAGTAGGAATTTATTATGTAAGGAAGACATCAAAGTAAAATAAAATTATTAGTTTACTTTGATGTCATTATATTGGCCTTGAATATTTCATGGTCATTCCCTTTGAACAATATTGGGAGTAGGGTAGATCAATATTGTATGTATATGTAAGGCGGATGTTATTTGCTATAAGTTCATCAATTTTTTTATGGAAGTGGCAAACAAGCATTTAGTTCACATTGATGTTAAGTGATGACACAAAGACCAAGGTCAAAATGCAGATGCACTCCTGAGGCCTAAGGTGGTATACCTTTGTGGCGGAAATTACAGGGCCGTAAATTACCACCTGACCGGAACATGATAATGCTGAACACTATTCGTCTGTTTGTCTATTTGTTCGTGTCATAGCCTGACCTATTGTAGTACGGACAGGACAAAGGCCCACAAGAATTTAATTTCAGATCTTGAGGTAGAGTGCTCAAAGGCCTAAGCGTCACCGCATTATTGTAAGTAGCTATCGCCAATTAATGGTAATGTTCCACACTATCGTTTTTCGGTCAGATGGTAATGTATGGCTGCGTCATAACTATAGCAATGAAAAAACAGCTTTTACTACAGGGTTGGCAACGTATCTGCATTTTAGGTAGGCTTAGGTTACATTCCCTATATATTATTGTGAAGTAAATGATTGCTAGCCACCAAAAAAAGTTGATATCGATTGAAGGCGGACTTTAAACCTTGTCGGAGGCCTTATGGGCGGTTTGAAAACATCAAACTCAAACTCAAACTCAAAAATTCATTTAATCACTTGGAAATAATAGAATTTGCTTGTGATAGGTCAAATTACAAATATAAAATTAAAGCGAATAACAACTGATACGTTGATTAATATGTCAAAGTAAACAAAATAAAATAAATAATAGTCCAAAAATACTTAATGATAAAAATAGGTATCAACAGAATGTTCCATACTTTCTTTTACAAACGGCAAAATAAGACAAAACAAAAAAATAAAAAAATAAAAAAAATAAAAATATAAAAAAATAAAAAAATAATAAAAAAATCGGACAGCGGGTTGGCCACTAGCCCTTATCTCTACCAACCCGCATTGGAGCAGCGTGGTGGAGTAAGCTCCAGGCCTCCTCCCAAGAAGGGGCGAGCCTCATGCCCAGCAGTGGGGCATATCAAGAGTTGCCATTATTATTATACCCTGTAATCTGTTTATTAAGGGTCATAGAAAATTTATTTAACACATACGTATCAGTAAGCTTATCGGAACCGTAAATACACGAGTGTATAAAATATCACGTTTCATTACTAACACAGGCTTACAAACTTCGTATAAACCGATGAAAGAGCTCAACACGGCTTAAAAAATATTCGAATGGACCTAAAAAAATATTTCACCAAATATAAAACTGACAGCGTGATATTTATGATGTGTAACTAGTATCTATAGTGAACTCGGCCTAAATTATTCCTATTTTGCCGCTAAATGTCAGTGTTCTGGTCAGGTGGATTACCACTACAAACACCAAAGTAATTTCCGCCACACATGCATAACACCTTAGGCCTCAGAAGTGGTAACGCATCTGCATTTTGACCTTGGTCTTTGTATGGGTGTCTATAGGCTGCTGTCATCACTTAACATCAACGTAAACTGCATGTTTGTTTACTACTTACATTACATAAAAAAAAAATTGCGGGTTTTTTTTTAATAGACCAACATTATCTATATACCGTATACATATACATAAATAATGTATACCTATATTATGTGTAACAGAGAATATGTAATATACTGTCTGCAATTTCTTTAGCCCCAGGAGAGGAGTGACATCGTATCTACCTAATCGTGTCATCGAGACCCTTAGTTATTGTGTAAATGACTATGAGCTCCAGTATGCACTTATCACTACATTATACTTTTTTATTAGTTGATTCTCTATTGATTCATCCTAGCCGTCCGTTTATGCGTTTTTGTAACACGATTCTTTCATTCAAACATGAGGAAATCTATACTTTTATTTTATTTTTACAATATTAGAGTAATTAACAACTAGTTATAACAATAAATAGACACTGTGTGTGTTTCACCCCGATGTTAACAAAGCGAAGCAGTATTTCACATCGGGGCAGCTACTACAGCTTTATAAAGCCCAAGTGCGGCCCCATCTGGAATACTGCTCTCATTTGTGGGCGGGAGCCCCCAAATACCAGCTTGGTCTACTTGACTCCCTACAAAAACGCGCCGTTCGTATTGTTAACGATCCAGGACTCACCGACAGGCTCGAACATCTGAGCCTGCGCAGAGACATTGGGAGTCTGTGCGTGTTGTACCGTCTCTACAATGGTGAGTGCTCTGCTGAACTGTTTGACATGGTGCCACCGTCTCTTTTCCTACACCGTACTACCCGCCGAAGAGAGAAGTTCCACCCACACCGACTGGACACCTGGCAGTGCTCAACGGTGCGGTTTTCACGTTTGTTCCTGCCCAGAACGTGTAAATTGTGGAACGAACTTCCCTCTGAGGTGTTCCCTAGGTGCTACAATATGGGGTTCTTCAAAAATGGCGTCAAAAGAGTCCTTCAGGGCTGGCAGCGCGTTGGCAACTCCCCTGGTGTTGCAAATGTTCATAGGCGACGGTGACCACTTTCCATCAGGTGGCCCGTTTGCTTGTCTGTCAATCTTCAGACATAAAAAAAAAAAAAACATGTGGATACATGTAACCGGGAATTACAGAAATGAAGGCCAATTATAAGTTACCGCATATAGGATTAGATGTAGGTATTTGAAACGGTAACAGTAGACGAACGACATTTAAAACAAAAATACAAAGTTCATTACAAAAAACAACAACACACGCACATATAGATTCGTACAAGAGTTAATCTTTTCATTAGATAATCAATAAACAACACTAGTTCTTGTACAGCAAGTATTTCTTTTATAAAGTCTTCATTATTGAGTACCCGGGGACCCATATTTATCATTTGGCTGGCGAATAAATAGACCTTCTACCCGTGAAAGTGTTTTACAAAATACACATAATTGTATAACATTCTATAGCAAACAAACTTAATGAATCTCAAAGTCTATTCGATCCTTTAAGGTTCAATTAATAACATTACTTACCATTCGTAATTGCTTAAAACCCTTTGTACACATATATACCTATATGTACAAATTATACACAAACTCATTCATAGATACAGCCTAAATAAAGCTTTGAAAAAAGAATTAATGTATCCGTTATGAGTAAGTACCTACACAAGTATTTCCTACACATACACACTTATGTAGGTATCTGTGTATATATAATTTGTCAAGGGTCGCGTTATCGATAACATAGCGATTTAAAATTAAAAGCCACCATGAATATGCAACGAGAGTAACTAACATTTAATTCCATACTTAACTGCCTCGGTAGCCTAGTGGTAGCAGGCCACTACTACTACGCTGAGGTCCTGGGTTCGATTCCCGGGTCGTGGGTTATCAGAGATAATGGTGTCCTTTATCTCCGGTTCTATTGGGATTTCTCCATTTTCTGGAAATTTTCCAGTACCTCGAAGTTTGGTAATGTGCCCGGAGATGTCAACAGGCTCGCCACCTGTACATGGGCCAAAACGTAACCGGCGAGTCGTGGGTGTTTGCTTGTATGCTTGAATACATGCATTTACCTCTGCCTACCCCTTCGGGGATTACAGGCATGAAGTAACGTTAATTCCAAACGAAAGGTTAATCCGACAAGGACAGCATATCGCTTTATTACAAAAGGCTCTTGGACAGGAGACAGGAATAATAACCTAATTTTATCCTGACCCTTGGAAAGTTTCGCATTAAACATGTTTAACAGTTTCTACACGTTCCGGGGCACGTCCGGCGTTGTACTTACAGAAATCTGTTTCGGAGAATAAATACAGGATCGCAGACACAGAGGTCATTTCGGAGATCGTTTTGGGCGAACTGAGCTGTCGATGAGACCAAAGCGAGCTTAAGTTATAGCACACCGCGGACACTCCGCCAAAATTCCATACAGTAAACGTTTAATTTGGTCTCTATTACAATCAATCAGTAACGTGTATTTACACGTGCACCTGTGTATGTAGTACGTAGAAAATACCAACTGTCGCCCATAAGAGGGGAGGTGGTTGGGTGATGCGGGGTAATCGGGCGGGACGTCGAAGTGTCCATTCTATACGTAGTATTTTTACATATTCTCTGGTTATAGGCAAGTAAACAAATTTACATTTGTATTCCCGTAAGGAATAGGTCCATTTATAGGCAATACTTAAGCACTTTAAATTTGTTTCGCAGCACTTTTATACATTTTTTTTCAAATATGTTAAGTGATGACTGCTGTCTATTACATGCTTACACAAAGGTCAGAGGTCAACATGCAGATGTGTTACCACTCCTGAGGGCTAAGATGTTATGCCTCTGTACCGGGAATAACAGGGCTGTACCACCACCCACCCACTGGCTGGGCCACCTGACCGGAACACGATAGTGCTGAACACTACCATTTAGCAGCAAGTATATTAGGTAATGCAAGACAAGACAAGACAAGAGCCCTACTACCAGTAAGAATTACATTACAAAAACGTAGCACGAAACCCTCACAGGGTTTATCTGGGTGCCGGTAAGTTGCTTATTTTAGGCTTCACGTAAAGGCTTTTTAATTTGTTATATTATATCTATTGCTTGGTTTCTCGAATTCTCCAGTTTAGTGCCACAGGACGACATAAAAAACCCCGGGTACCTTAGATCCGTGGCCCTCTCTCAAGCTACCAAGGTAGGAAAAATAAGCACTGATGTTCTAAAAAGAAACCGAAGACATAATTTTGAAATGTTATCCTACCTACTAGAATTATAAACGCGAAAGTTTGTAAGTATTTTTTTTTATGTAATGTAAGTGGTAAACAAGCATACAGTTCACATTGATGTTAAGTGATGACTGCAGCCTATAGATACCCACACAAAAACCAAGATCAAAATGCAGATGCGTTACCACTCCTGAGGCCTAAGGTGTTATGCCTCTGTGCCGGAAATTACAGGGCCGTACATTACCACCTGACCGGAACACGATAGTGCTGAACACTACCATTTAGCGGCAAGTATATTAGGTAATGCGGTGGTGCCTTCGCCCGCGAGCTCCGTAACTGGAGCTCTACCACCAGTAAAAATGTAAAAAAAAGTATGGATGGATGTTTATTACTCTTTCACATCAAAACTACTGAATGGGTTTTAATGAAACAAACAATAATATAGCTTGTATATTGAATAACACAAAGGCTACAATTTATAAAGATATTGTGTGAATGCAGACGAAGTCGCGGGCACCAGCTAGTGTTTTATAATTTTGTACAATAGGCATGTAGTTATTTATACTCATGCCAATTATAAGTTTGAGCTCAATTTTTGACTGTGACTGCGTAAACACCACTATACCCTAAATCTTGAGTTATAGTTTGAAAACTGGATATTCCTCATTAGTTGTTAATTTATGTTTGTTCGGTTGGAATTTCAGGTAACACCTATCGTGGGGAATGTCTTAACCGAAATATTTCAAGTTTGCTCACTGCCTTCGTTGTATTGTAGTCAAGGAAGTAAGTAGTGTATGTATAGAGGTAGGTAATATTACTGATCTTGATATTTCGGTAGCGGTTTTAATTCGTTGCTTTACAATTCAAAGACAGTAAGAAAAAAAAATACTTTGGACCGACAACCCACGACTTCTGGTTTACTAGCCGATCACTTTTATCGACTTACCTACCGAAGCCGCACATCTAGTCATCGTTTTTTTTTTGTGAACATTGATGACCGGCACGCTATCAGTGTTATTTCATATCGAGCGCGAATCCATTTTCATTACTTTATTCGGTATCCGACATATCCAGCCATATTTAACATAAAAAACTACAAAATTATCAGTCTCATACAATGTTGACTTTGTGTTTTTTTTTATGTAATGAAAGTGGCAAACAAGCATGCAGTTCACATTGATGTTAAGTGATGACTGCAGCCTATAGACACGCACACAAAGACCAAGGTCAAAGTGCAGATGCGTTACCACTCCTGAGGCCTAAGGTGTTACGCCTCTGTGCCGGAAATTGCAGGGCCGTACATTACCACCTGACCGGAACACGATAGTGCTGAACACTACCATTTAGCGGCAAGTATATTAGGAAATGTGGTGGTGCCTACGCCCGTGAGCTCCGTCGCTGGAGCTCTACCACCAGGAAGTAGTAGTAGTAGGTTAGTGTTCCGTAGTCTCCATGGAACCCTCATAGATTTGCCATGTACGTTCGTCCCGTCCTCAGCTTAGCTTAGCACAAATATGAGAGGAATATCCTACCCCACACAAAACATACGCTAATAAATCGAATTCATAGAAACAAAAAATATTGCTATTCTTCGATTAAATTGAAACGGTCCAGCAAGCGATGTCACTAGCAATAACTAGATACCTGTTGTAGTAAATAGCAGACAACGTGAAAAATGGCCCTCTTACATACCTTTCACTATCATCAGAATTCTTTTCAAGAGTTTCCAAACGATTTTAAAGGGCTGCCGTCAAGTTTTCATGATAAGTCGTAAAGTTTGCAACAAACTTCGATTCAACACTTGACGCATCGTCGAACTTCGACATTAGGCATTCTATTGAACTCAAGCGAGGTTCATTAACCATTATTCGCGTAACCCTTTTGTTGTTTTACCTCTTTGTTTTGTAATTTTGATCGGTGTACACAATATTTCAAGTATCACAAAGGATTTGCAGTAAATATCAGATATTTGCACAAGAAGATATTACGCTTGTTCAATTGGTTTGAGAGTAAAAGTTGGTGAATATTTAATATGCTGATTACAGTCTTAGCACATTATTAATATTTATTATGTTCAGCTTTTGTATTTTGAGGTGAAGAAATGAAAACGCTTAGTGACCTTGAAAATATTTTAAAGAAACATGTATGTAGGTATATATATTCACGCCAGGTCCCTAACGGGGATATCCTGGTCCTGACACACCTCCCGTGCCTCATCTACCTTCATCATTCTCTTCATACATGCACGCCGATTTCCAAAAATTTTGACCACACCATCAGACAGAACTCGACGTATGTCACGTTAGGTCAGTCTTGGTCTTCCTGCGTCTCTGCAACCATCCACATTCGCATTGTATATCTGTTTCGTCATTCGCTCGTTCGACATTCTTTCTACGAACCACCCGAACCATCCGAGCATGCCTTTTTTCTTTTTTAAAGCGATACTCTCATTCACACGAACCCTCTTTCTTACATCTTTATTACGAACGCGATCGGTGAGCGATATACCGCAGGTCTTACGCAAAGATCTCATCTCGGTCGCGCTTAATTTACTTTCATGCTCTTTCCTGCATACCCAGCTCTCGCTTCCATATAAAAGCGTTGGAGTAAGTATAGCATTATGAACGACTAAACGAGCCCGCTGGCTGAGATGTTTTGATTCTATGAGTTTCACATGGAAGTGGGTGGTTGGAGTAGATGAACCCCTCTAACAAAATGGAGCGCAGTTAGAGTAAGCTATACTAGTAAATTAGCTAATATTTAAATCCATAGACTCATATCGAGAACGCTGATGGGCGGGCAAGTTGACTTTATGTGCTGAGCCTACTGAGCCCATCAATTGGCGGGCTAGTTATCATTGTATGGCGGCATGGCAGATGGCAGAACTTAAAGTTGTAAAATTTTAAAAAGGAACTACTACTATTTTACCTAGCTTTCACAGCGCATTTTCTTTCTTGGACAGTCAGTATTTGTATACTCTTTGGCACAGTCATAGAATATAACACGATCTTATAACATGTCTGTAGATATGAAACCACCTTCATGTGTCGCCACGCGCTTTGTTTGACGCGAAGCTCGTAGCCCCGTAGCTTGTAGATCACGTAGCTATGTCTTTTTATTGCGGGCTTAAGAAGTTGATACATATCTCCCAGGTGATGGTTTGTTTTATAATAAGGGTATTACGCCTACGAAAATTAACCTTGGTGCCAGAAATTACACTAGTATCCGAAAGGTCCAGTGTAGCAAAATACTGAATAATCGCAATACATAACAAATAGCATAACAAACTCCGATGTAGCGTAGACAAATTAGAACTACTTACTATTATTGTCAAGGGTAAAGTTTCCAGATATTTATTACAATAACTGGAAGTTAGGTTGACAAAGAGTACTCGGGAAGTTGAAAATTATTAAAGCTAGTATGTTTCGCAATGGTAATGTTTCTCTCGCGACCTGTTCTTGCAACTTATATCCTGACTAACTAATTAAAAAATATTAAGGGGGATGGGTGCCCATACAATAAACGAGTTTTTTTGTATTTTTGTATGTTATGAAGTGGCAAACAGGCTTACAGTTAACATTGAAGGTAAATAATACTGTAACCTTTAAACATCAACATGAGACTGTAGGTTTCAATGCAAATGCGTTGCCACTCCTGAGGTCTAAGGTATTATGCCTGTGGGACGGAAATTACAGGGCCGTACATTACCACCTGACCGGAACACGATAGTGTTGAACACTACCATTTAACGGCAAGTAGATTAGGTAATGCGGTGGTGCCTACGCCCGCGAGCTCCGTCACTGGAGCTCTGCCACCAGTTTAAAAATTTATTTTGTTCAGTATTGTTTCTCAATATTAACAACAGAAAGAATGATGTCAAACTGATTTCAAAGAACTTTTTTGTAAGTAACAGGCCGGTGTCTTGTTTTTGTACAATATTGACATAATTATAAATTATAATAAATCCTGATTCTGATTCCGATTCAAATATTTTTACTCTAAACAACTTCACCAAAATCTATTTACAAGGATTTCCAAAAAACCCGGCCTCTATTAGAGACAATTACCTTAGATTTTAATTTGACATTAGCTTTAGTTCGTGTATGGGGAAATCTAGTTGGCGTAAATCGTTTGGAGTGACGCCACAGTCTTATGACAAAAGTTTTACGAAAAACTGACCGTCAATGGGGGCTGTAAGATTACCAATTCAATTTAAAATAAAATCCTTGTACATTTTTCTTCTTATCTTGTCATCTACCGTAAGCAAAAGGAAATTACCCACTGAAGATACCCCGAGGTCAAGCAGTTTTTAAAACTGATTCATGTCGTAGAATATTCATTGTATTATTTATTGAGTTATTGTGTAATTTTGAATAATGTTTTTTATTTTTAGGGTTCCGTACCTTAAAAGGAAAAAAGGAACCCTTAAAGGATCACTCGTGCGTCTGTCTGTCTGTCTGTCCGTCTGTCACAGCCAATTTGCTCCGAAACTACTAGACCGATTGAGTTGAAATTTGATGAATATATGTAAATTGGTGACCCAAAGATGAACACGTCAAGTAAAATAATAAATTTTAAGCACTGGGGGGGCATTTTCGGGGCGTAAATCAGAAAATTTGTCACCCTCATATTTTTTTAGATTATTTGTTCACAAAAATTTTTTCTAAGTTATTTACTTTACGTCAATCTGACTTTATCTGACATCAACTTGTCACCTTGTCATCTGCCTGTCTGTTTTTTTTTTTTGTAGATCGGATATTCGTTATGATATTTGGAACAGGTTTTTTTTTTTTTTTTTGTTTTTTTTCTAATGTCTTTTTTCTTCTCTCTTTACTTAGTTTTGGTATTGCTAGCGGTAAATACTCGATGCTTTTTGTTTCCTTTTTTTTCTTTTTCTTTCTGAAATTTCTGCATTGCCTGTAATGATGATAATCTTTGTATAACGTTTGTTACAGTCAACCGGCAGGTTGTGAGTTCATTTATTTATACTTTTTTTTTTTTTGTTTTATAAGTAACGCTCTAAATTTATTATAATCTGTTTATTTATTTTCTATTTATATATTTTATTTTTTATCTATATACTTATTTATTATATTTGTATGTGTGACGACGAAACTTTTTACTCTGCTACTAGCAATAGTGATCACTCATCCTTGTCTTTCTCTTCTCTTGATGATTCATTTACGCTTAGTGATAATTTGAATGCACAGTTCTTGAATTTTCCGCACTGTTTACATATTTGCCATGTTAACGCTCAAAGTGTTCCCCAGCATCATTCCGAACTGTTAAATTTATTTTCAGGATTAACTCTACATGCAATCCTTATTTCAGAAAGTTGGCTCAAGCCCGAACTCCCTTCTACCTCTTTCAGTCTTCCAGGCTATATTCTTATTCGCAACGACCGTACGGGCAAGCGAGCCGGGGGTGTTGCTATGTATCTTCGTAGCAATATCCCCTTTAAAATTCTCTCATCTTCGACACCCGCCTACACTGGGAATCCCGAGTATCTTTTCATAGAAATTACTGTCAAAGGGGCTAAAGCTGTTCTTGGAGTTATATACTGCCCGCCTACAATAGATTATTTTTCGTCTTTGGAACCTCTTTTTGGATCATTATCCTCCGAGTACAAGCACCTCATAGTCATGGGAGACTTTAATACTGACATGGTGAAGACGGACGCGAGATCATATAAATTGAGATCAATCCTGGAGTCATCAAATCTTTCTTTGCTTCAACTTGACACTACGCATCATAATATTCAATTTGATGACTCCTGGCTTGATCTAATGATTGTGTCTTCGGAATCTTTTTGTTTGAATCATGGACAGTGTGCTGCCCCGGGTCTATCTAGACATGATCTTATTTATCTATCATACAACATCAAACCTCCCAAGGCGCGGCCAGCTATTGTCCATGTGCGAAATTTTGTAGGGTTAAATGTTGAAAGTCTCAAATCTGACGCTTTATCAACTGATTGGTCCACGATTGAGGCTGCCTCTACGATTGACGAAAAAGTGTCAATTCTTAATCGTTTAGTATTAAATTTATTCGACTCTCATGCACCAATAAGGGCACGTCGCCTCAAACGACCTCCAGCGCCTTGGATAACTAGGGGTGTCCGAATTGCAATGAGACGACGTGATAAGGCTTTCCGGACCTTTAGAAGAGATCGCAGCGATGCAAATTGGTGTCTTTATAAATCAGCAAGAAATCGCTGCAACCAAATGGTAAGGGTCGCTAAACGCCGCTACATCTACGAAAATGTACTTAATTCATCCCCTGCCGACGTATGGAAGTTTCTCAAATCCCTTGGTCTCTCTAAACCTAGCTTTAACCTTTGTTCGTTTCCTTACTCTCTTGTAAGCCTTAACCAGCATTTTTCCAGCATACCTCTTCTTGATCGTAACATTAAATTATTAACTATTCATAATCTTACTTCCATGGCACCATTCACTAATACCTTCACCTTTTCTGCTGTTACTTGTGATGAGATCCATAAAATTCTTTTGTCCCTTAAGTCGAATGCTGTTGGCGCTGATGGTGTGAGCCGGAGAATGATATTCTTAATCCTTGATTTTATCTTGCCCGCTCTAACTCATATAATTAATTTTTCTCTTCTGACTGGTACCTTCCCTTCCGCCTGGCGTAAAGCTTTCATAACCCTTCTCCCTAAAATTCCTAATCCCAGTTTACCTAATCACCTTAGACCCATTTCTATACTCCCGTTTTTATCTAAGGTCTTAGAAGCCGTCACGCACAAGCAATTTTCTGCATATGTATTTCGAAATGATCTCCTCACACCATATCAGTCCGGGTTCCGCCAGGGTCATAGCACATCTACTGCCCTGATTAAAGTCATTGATGATGTCAGGTCCGGTATGGAACGTTCGAAACTTACAGTCCTGGTTCTCGTTGACTTCTCCAACGCGTTTAATACCGTCGACCATGACATTCTTCTTGCTGTCCTTAGTTATTTTGGAGCCTCTCCAGTAGCGCAGAAATGGTTCTCATCATATCTTCGCGGTCGCCAGCAGGCAGTGCGTGCTGATCAGGAAATTTCGGATTGGTGCACTCTTGCCTCTGGTGTACCTCAAGGCGGAATTCTATCACCACTTCTTTTCGCATTGTTCATTAATCTTATCACATCTGTCTTTCATAACTCCTACCATTTGTATGCAGACGATCTTCAGATATACGCTCAAGCTGACGTCTCTAACTTAGATCTTGCTATTGCCGCAGTCAACGATGATCTTAAAGCGATATCTGACTGGTCTAATAAATTTGGAATATCCGTTAATATATCAAAATGTCAAGCCATTATTCTAGGCAGCCAGTATTACATCAACCAACTGAATTATAATGATTTACCACCTATTTTATTTAACAATTTACCTGTTTTATTCACGGATTGCGTTAAAGATCTAGGTTTGTACATTGATTCTTCTTTAAGCTGGAAGAAACAAGTTGCATCTATTAGCCAACGCACCACTGCAACTCTGCGATCTCTCTATAGGTTTAAGAATTTTCTACCTCCTAGTACTAAGTCTCTCCTTGTGCAGTCTATCATCATTCCTACTATTGACTATGCGGACGTTAGTTACTCGGATATCTCCCAAGAACTTCTGAATAAATTGGATCGGTTACTCAATATGTCTATCCGTTTTATTTTCGGTTTACGAAAATATGACCATATATCCCCATATCGTTCTCACCTTAAATGGCTTACCATCCCACAGAGAAGATCCGCTAGGATGCTCTGTTTGCTATATTCTATTATTAACGATCCTTGCTCTCCTCCTTACCTGAAATGCGAATTTAACTATCTAGGCGATTCTCTTAGTTATTCCCTCCGGTCGTCAGAAAATCTCACTTTTGAAATACCTGCTCACCGCTCTCGTTTTTTGGCTAATTCATTTGCTATAGCTTCCATTAAGCTCTGGAACAAGCTGCCCCTTGACATCCGAAAATCAGCTAGCAAATCTACTTTTAAGCGAAAGGTGCGTGATCACCTCTTACTCTCTTCTTGATCTTCTTCATTCTTTTGATTAATAATTCGTTGTCATATATATATGTGTTGTCATATATATTATTTATGTATTTTGTGCGTATTCCTATATATATTATATGTTTATATATACGCAATGCGTATCTGAATATATTTATAATTATTTATTAAGGTATTTATTGTTTAATTTACATTGTTCTCTAAATTTTTGTTCTTGTATAAATTGCACCCTTTACAATCCTGTCCCACATCCCAAAGGTTGACTGTTAGAGAATGCCTAGTGGCATTAAGTCCGCCTAATGTACTCGGTGCATTGAAGGATAAATAAATAAATAAATAAATAAATAAAATTAAAAATATATATATTATAAGCTGCAAATGTAAATTCGCAAACTGTGTCGTGTGACATATCAAATGAAAGAGGTTGTTGTCAGCATCTCAGATATATATTTTTTATAATTTTTGCATAATTAAATTTGAAGTTATTTAATAAAAACGACGAAAATTAACCCCTATCTCTGAAACTACTGAACTTAAAATTTTGGAAAAAATGTGGAAAATAGTTCTTTGCCTATAGCTTACTGAAAAACCTATAAGAAGTTTGAGTATTCAAATTAAATCGAAAATTCTTACCGGTACCACCGTAACCGCTATGTCCCTGCATTTTAAATCTGTAATATTTTCGAAAATATTTATTTAAATTACGGAACCCTCACCACGCGAGTCGAACTCGCACTTGTCCGGTTTTTATCTTTAAGTTTCAGAATGTTTTTCATTCAATCTGCATTTTGACCTTGGTCTTTATGTGGATGTCTATAGGCTGCAGTTGCATGCTTGTTTACCACTTCCATTACATAAAAAAAACACCACTCAACATCAAATATAGCTTTTATATTACTGCCACATAAAATGCCCATGTGGTTCACTGATGGTAGAGATTCAGCGTAAGCACGAACACCACCGTGTTCGTGCCCTCAAGCGCCACCCGTAATGGCTATCACAGAGAAAAAACAACTTAGGCCTTAGGAGTGGCAACGCCTCTGCATTTTGACCTTTAGTTTTGACATAATGGAATAGGCACTTAGGAACATACCATCCAGGTGATAGCATACTTGTTTGTCTCCACCATTACGTAAAAAGCGCTCAGTTGTCTGATAGTATTATAACGTAAGTCCTATGCAAAATTCCTCCCTTTCTAATTAATAATTAAGCGCATTCCCGAACTCCGGCATCGGAGCATTGTAAATTGGAAAACTCAATAGCACTTGAATCGAGCCCAATACAGCTAGCTAAAGCAGTTTTAGCTTAATTAATACTTCCGTAAAACCAATAAACAGTTCTGAAGATGTAGCGTGAAACATAATTAGGTCAAAGTGAATTTATTACAAGAATGTTCCAGGCCCTAAACGGGTCCCGAGACGCACCCTGTAAATGACCTTTTACACTCCCCGCAGCGGTAAATGACGGCTATTTATTTTATTTACACCATTGATATCCATTAACGACGGTCTGGCACTTTTTATTTTATGCGGCATGCGATATCTTTCTCTAAAAGGGATAACAGGGATGTGAAGTGTTGGGTTTTATGGGTTTGCTTTTTTTCATAGAAAGGGTAGGCAACTCTGGCTGTCACTGTGAATTTTATATAATGTCCCAATAATGCTTACGCATGGGACCCAATACCTCAGGGGTGTCGGAAGTAGAGCTATAGAAGAAATTACCAGTCGCTCTAGATATTAGTGTATTACATACACAATGCTTTAATTGGAAATTGTACAAGTGATTAAATTAATTTTTAATTTTGATTTTGAATGGCGTTTCTTACTATACCAGTAATAATATATTCTAAGTTTTTTCATTCCAATTGCCCAATAACCGATACAAAAAAATATAATTAGATAATCTTTAAAAAAATTAATTACTGTTCGTTAGTCTCGGCTGGACCGATTTGGCTAATTTTGGTTTTGAATGATTTTTGCAAGTCCAGGAAAGGTTTAAAAGGTCAGAATATATGAAAAAATTGAAGGGAAATAGTGAAAACCATAATTTCATTTTCCCATACAAATAGTCCGTATCTATCAAACCTTTGACATATTATTTTATTCTCAGGCAATACGAAGTTTGCCGAGTCAGTTAGTGAAATATAAAGTTTTTATGGCTGTTCTAATGATGAAACAATGCACTCTGATCTCATTGAGTCCTCTTTCCCTACATCCTAAATGTATGGATGTAGGGACGCAGCCAGATCAGACTTTTGTTAAATTTACCGGCACATATACGTATTTTATGAGAATTAAGTAGTCTTTCTAGACTAGACGACCCCACCGATCACTAGCGGAAGAATTTTCTTCTACTGGTAGTAAATTTTTCCACTACTGCAGTCATTCAACTGAACAATGGCGGTCAAACCATTCCTATAGAGCGGTAGTATAAAGAACAACGCGATGGGCAGCAGCGTCTCGCGACAAAACTACGGCCACTGCGATCGCCAATCCGCCTGCCAAGCGTGGCTATTATGGCATATTCTCCCCTTATGACGCACAACACTGCGGTGGGCGTTTTTGGGGAAGGATTTGTCTTGAGGACCCCTTTGGTCCTGCGGTGTGAGATGACTGTTGGATTCGAAGGGTCGAACAAATATTTGAAAGGCCGACAGATATTTGTTTCGGGTCTGGGTGTTTGTGTATGTGTTGTCTGTATATAATGGCACCCAAGACACAGGTTTATACCAACTGTGGGGCTGTGGGTGTATTTTTTTATTTTTTTGTCCAGCCGTGGACATCTTTTGGCTGAAGTGATGATGAGTATTACAGTTTCATTCAGAATTAAAATTCATAGGGTTCCAAGATACTAAACAATATATTAAAAAACAATCTACACAAAACTACAAAGCCTATTAATTTACCTACATGCATCGAAGAACTTCACATCGCTCTCCTTTTATCGTCGCTCCACCTGGCTGACTGGCCGCATTGCAACGTTTCTAAACATCTTTAAACAAAACATTTTACTAGTGGTGGAGCTCCAGTGACGGAGCTCGCGGGCGTAGGCTCCACCGCATTACCTAATATAATTGCCGCTAAATGGTAGTGTTCAGCACTATCGTGTTCCGGTCAGGTGGTAATGTACGGCCCTCTAATTCCCGGCACAAAGCCATAACACCTTAGGCCTCAGGAATGGTAATGCATCTGCATTTTGACCTCTGGTTTTTCTGTAAGTGTCTATAGGCTGCAGTCATCACTTAACATCAATGTGAGCTGCATGCTTGTTTGCCACTTTCATAACATAAAAAAAACATGAGCACTGCTAGCGTTTCGACTCCAAATGGCTCAAATATGGAGTCGTTGGAAAGACAACTAAGTATATTTGCGCCGCTTGCACGTTGCCGGAAGAACGCGTATAATTATTATTAGTATTATCTTTAAACATAAGTTAAAAGTATAGTATGCAAATTACACTGTCGACCTCAAGGAGAGCGGACATTTCGTCTGTGGCTTATATCGAAATTCCACGAGCCCGGCTGAGTCATTTATTTCATCCACGTCTCTTCATTTTCATTAGGGTCTCATGTCTTGGGAAAACCTCGGTCTCGCGCTTAGGTATAGGTTTATCACATGTAATATCTGTCAATAGTACATGTGATGATATTAAATACCCTTACTCCTGATGTACGTGTTTATTTGGGTTGCCATATTATTTCATGACTTGGTTTTTAGGGTAATTATTTAATTTTGCTAATCAGGTTAGGCTTAGTACTTACTTACTTATATCTTAAGCATTTAGAGGATTTCTGGTAATATTTCCTTGTTATTTCTGTATCATATTAAAAGAAGTAGGATGTACAACTCCACAGGTCAACTGTATGACCTATTTATAAATTTTATACATAAATATCTTCAGGTACGAAACTATTAATAATTTGCCAAAAATAATGTGTATGTATGTTTATTTCGTACACATCCCTTATGGGATGGGCAGAGATCGGGAAACGACAAATACCTCGGTTCTTATAAAATATTTTATTTTCTTTTAGATAGAAAAATAAAAAGATATTTATTCGTCCATTATTGTGAGTGTTCTAAGTAATACGAATCAAACCGCTTTTCTTCATATTAGAGACGGTGTTGTGGTCTTGGAAATGGGATTGTTATACTTGACATGACGGACAAAGGAAAACTGTCGGCAAATAATGTTTGCGTAAGTTCTCTTCACTATCTCCAGGGGGTATTCTGTGTGAGATTGGCATGAGACTTTTATTTGAGACTAGCCACAGATTTTTATATATAGATAAAAAATAATTGGGTTTTGTAAGATCAGACTAGGGTTTCGTACCTAACGAAAAAACGGCAATATTAGGTATAAGATCAATCGAGCTTCTGTTTCGCCCGTCTGCCATTGCCGATTGTATAAAACAGGTTTATAATAATTCTACTGGAACTCCGAAAGTACTGGACAGATTGATTTGAAAGGTGTATACATTGTAAATGTAAATCAGTGACCCAACATGTTAACAATGTTTCATTCGCTTTCCGCTTCTGTGGCTGCAGATATGGCGGAACCATCAAAATAATTAATCAATGTGAAATTCATCAAATCATCTTTCATTTTGAATCAATTCTGTTTGTAGCTACTGTATGACTCATGACCTACTTTTTTGAGGTCGATATATTAGTATTCTCGACACTCTTCACGTAGAGTGCGTGGGACTGGAACTTACGCCAAATTTTTTTTTTGTTTTCGATTTGCGCCGGAACGCTTAGCGTCGTGGCACTTAACGTCGGGGCGCTTGGCGTCAGGACGCTTAGCGTCGGGATGCTTGGCATCAGGGCGCTTGTTGTAAAATTTCATGATTGTTAAATATTTGTGCAAAAAATATTTTGTACCATCACAATACTATACAAATACCATTGGTTACCAATACACTATATCAATGATGTTTATAATTCGTACACGAGCATAATTCTGCACCAACCACAGTCATTATTACGTCTGGTTGGCAATTAGCGGACACTCCAATTTCCACTACTGAAATTGCCACGACCAGAAAATTAACGTCCTCAAAAATAAAAGCGTTGATGGTTTTTATTTGTACCCCGTTAAGATCTACTTTCATTAACCTGACGACCCGGTTAGTCCAGCGGTGCGAAACCACCGTTTGATTCGAAGGGTCGCGGGTTCGATCCCCGCACCGGAGCAAATATTTGTATGGCCTACAGATATTTGTTTCGGGTGGTGTTTGTGTATGTATTGTATGTGTACAACGGCACCGGTTTATACCTACTGTGGGGCTGTGAGTGTAAGCGTATTTATTATTATTATTAAGTTCCGAGATAATTTTCATGTTGGCTCTTAGCCAGACATCTTTATTTATTTATGGACATCGTCTTTATAGTATATTGTTATAGTTTATAGGCTTTGCTTATTATGCTATGCAATCGTGACTGAATATAAATGAGGCTGCTTAAACATATATCAGGACCTATTAGGGTTCCGTAGGAAACCCTTATAGTTTCGCCATGTCCGTCTGTCTGTCTATCTGTCTGTTTGTCTGCCCGTCTGTCCGTCCGTGGTTTAGCGCAAAAACTATTGGTACCAGAGACTTGAAATTTGGCACAAGGCTTTGGCTTTTTTTATTCTACATTTTTAACGGCGTGATTAATGTGTATAACATTAATCACGCCGTTAAAAATGTAAACATTAAAAAAAAATTGGGGTACCTTCCTGTTTAGGGTAACATATAGGTAACGCGCGGATATTTTTTTTATTTTTCGTTTTCTGTTTAGTGTGATTGTTTATTCAAAAATGATAGAGGTGTGCTAATATCATTTTTCGATTTAGTTAACTGTTTGTGACTTATTAAGCTTTAAAGTGCCAATTTTCGTTAGAGTCAAGTGTCCCTCTCCGCTTTACCAACTAAACGGTTGTTGTTAGAAATTCAAACGTTACGGCAATAGTAGCTATATATAACGAAATCAAAAGGAAAACTATCACACGTAAGTTGGCTTTATAAGTTTGCGAGTAATAGTCGACCAAATGTATTTTATTCGAAATTTTTGAAGAACTCTGTAGAAAATATTTATTTATTTTGCATTACATTAATCAAACCTAAAAACTACGGAACCCTACACTGCGCGTGGCCCAACACGCAAATGACCGGTTTTTTAAATATCATCGTCATCTAGTAAATTGTAGCAATATTGACTTTGTTAGCTGCTCAAGTCAAAACTATTACAGAATCTTTAATTTGAGTTTAAGTACATACTTTTAGTAGCGTAAGGTTTTTTTTTTTTCTGAAATTGTACCTATTGTTTTATTTTTATAACATACGCTTACGTACACCCGTATATCGTGTGCCGTTGTGTATACATAACTCATACACAAACACCCAAACACAAAACAAATATATGTAGGCCATGTAGGTATGTGCTAACCGAATCTCCATGTGTCGCCATATACCTAAAAAGAGACTCAATTTTTGGAGTTGACAGCTCCAAAGTTGATTAATTCGCAATAAACCCTCATGATTCGAGCCCTGATTTAAGGACTGTATGTCGATTTATGAAAAACATATATTACATTTAATATACATATATTATCTGTCTGCACCAAATAATGTTGTTCAAAAGACGACAGCTAGCTTTGACTCGTTTATCTTTCATCCCACAGTGTAATTATTTCCGGGATACCACGGATTGCTCCCTGAGGGGAATTGTTTTCTCCTTTGTAGATGAACAAAACGCTAACAATGCAAACGATACAAAGATTCAGGATGTGATCTATTTAATACACGTGATTGGATCAATAATAGCTGAATAGGTACTTTCTTATTTTACTGGCGGTATAGCCACAGACGCGTAAACGCCACCGCATTATCAAATGTTATTTGTGTAAGTGTGTTACTCAGTAAAAACATAACAATTCTCAGATCGATTAATAACTTTTCCACGTTACACAGAGGCAAAACAACTCATTTTTTTATGTTATGAAAGTGGCAAACAAGCATGCAATTCACATTGGTGTTAAGATGACTGCGGCCTATAGACACTAAGACAAATACCAAGGTCAAAATGTAGATGTTTAATATATTTTTTCGTGATATTTTCCTTCAATCCCTACTTCCCTACTTAATATTATAAATGCGAAAGTAACTCTGTCTGTTACCTCGCCCAAACTTTCGCGTCGCCCAAACGACTGAACCAATTTTAAAGAAATTTGGTACAGAGACAGAGCTGACTTTGAGAAAGAACTTATGCTACTTAGTTATTTATAAAACGACGTCCACGCGGGCGAAGCCGCGGGCAACAGCTAGTACACAATATAATCGTAGTCTGAGAATGTATTAAATACCTTGATCTTTTTTATCATAATAAAAACTTACTATACCCTATAACTTACGATACTGTGATATCACTATTATTTATATTATTATTTATATAAATAGTAAGCTGTATACTGAAACAAATATGAACGGTATATACCTACATTGTAATTTATCATCATTCACAAAAACAATGGAATTATTAATTCGACATATTCGTCGAATGCTTCAATCAAAGGGTAAATTCCTATTCAACCACCGAAAACGCAATCACAATACTTGGAAATGGGTCTCGTTTCCAGTTATGTTTGGTATTTTAGTTAAGACAAATAACAATTTGGACATTTTCGTTTCAATGTTACATTTTAAGAACTGCCTCAGTAGCGTAGTGGTAGCAGGCCACTACTATTACGCAGGAGGTCCTGGGTTCGATTCCCGGGTCGGGGACTATCAGAGATAACGGTTAAAAATCCTTTATCTCTGCTTCTATTGGGATTTTTCCATTTTCTGGAAGTTTCCCAGTACCCCGGAGTATGGTAATGTGCCCGAAGATATCAACAGGTTCGCCACCTGTTACATGGGCCAAAACGTAACCGGCGAGTCGTGGGTGTTTGCATGTATGATTGAATGCATGCATTTACCTCTGCCTACCCCTTCGGGGATTACAGGCGTGAAGTTACGTTACGTTAATTTTAAGAACAATTAGGATTGTAAATATTTTTTTTTGTTATCTACATTAGTTAATGTTCAATTATTCAACTACTACGATTTTCAAATGCAGTCCTTTCATTTAGGACTCTGTATTTATAACATCAATACATATAATATGACTGTAAAGTCGGGTGTCTGTACACATTTTTTTCCAATTAACCCCTGGGATTTGTTTTTGTTTTCGAACATTGTTTTTTAAAAAAAAAAAACATTTTTGTATTTTTCGTCTGTTTGGTACGTTATTACTTCGAACTTACTCAACGAATTTGGACGCTGTTTTTACAGGTGGATTGTATAATTAGGAGCGTTGTGAAAAAATTTTTCGTCAAAATCGGTTAAGGGAAAAATAAGTAATGGTCAATTGAAAATTTACTTCAAGCACTACTTCAAAACTTTTAAACAGAGTTAAATGCAGTTTACATAAACGTATTAAATTTAGACTAGCTGTGCCCGCGACTATACCCGCGTAGAATTTAACAAAATTATTGTTCTGTATCTACACGGACGAAGTCGTGGGCACAGATTGTCTAAATTAAATACGTTTATGTAAACTGCATTCAGCTCTGTTTAAAAGTTTTGAAGCAGTGCTTGAAGTACATTTTCAATTGACCATGTCCCATGTTTTTCCCTTAACCGATTTTAACGAAATAATTTTTAAATAAATCTTCCTCAATAAAAATTTCTTACATCTTAAGATGTAGGTAATAACTAAATAAGTAACAAACGCAATACACTTACGTTGATGTATTAAGGAATTCTTATTCACAGATTTTAACATTGAAGAAAATTTACAGTAGGCGGTAAATAAAATGCGGTTGTGCCAACCACAGAGGTGCCAAGGTGCCAACGTCAGCGAGCCCCGACATTGGAACTCTCCCTCCCACCAGTAGTAAAAACTACATTATATTTCTCATATTTAAGCAACACTTTCTATAGCAGTAAAATCATTTCACATTTACACATTTCAATGGAACTGTTATGACAGAACTTCAATATTTATACGTCTTCAGATGTCGAATGGAATGTATGCAATACAAGTGTATGGGTATATAGATATTGAAATAATTTCACGCCCTCGCAGTCTCGCGGCAATCTCTGGCAGACGGGACATTCGTTGGTGGTGACGTTATTTCCGTTTGTTCCACTTCGTCTTTTTGGGGAGTCTATCCTATTTAATTTGTGGATTATTTATAAATGGGGTATTTTTTATTTATGAACTAGCTGCTGCCCGCGACGTCATTTGCGTGAAGGGTCTACAGCCCCAAACATACCTAAGATGCCAGTGTCACTATAGCAATATAAGTTAACAACTGGGTACTTTGCTATAGTCTTTTGCAAATAAAATCTAACACAATGAAAATATAATATTAAATTGTTCCTACGTGTATACGTTATTTCCCATGGCACATTTGAAAATTCTCAATTCTATTTTTTTAACTCAAAAGGATTTTTCATTATTTCTAAAATGGGTCTGAACCATTGTATCTCTTGTATCTTTAGATAAATATTTATCATCATAGACTTGTCTGTTCTTAGAGATAGTGCAACAAATAGAGTTTAATAGAGTGTAAAAAGAAAACCGAGAACTCTCCTTTTGAGTGCTAGAAATAATTTATTAGTAATGTATGACACATGGATATACTCGTACTAACATAATACAAAATAGACAAATACGGAATGCTGGCAAATTATTCGTTTTAGTCATCCGAAAATAATGTTAAGTTATTATTATACGACATTTTGACGGTAAAGGACTACTATAACGCCTAAAGTCACGTACTTACACAAAAAAGTGTGAACCATGGATCTTTATTTAATTCGTCTAAAACTATTCCTATTTTCAATTGAACTCATTAAACAGTTCATTTACCGGTTTAAGTCTTTTCCATATACTTATAAATAATTGGGAACGGTTCTCTGGTGCCAAGTGGAGTGAACCGCTATTTCCGCGAGTCAACTCCCAGCGTCAACACTTCCGCTTCCCTCTCGTCTGAGGCTGATGGGAGCAAACATCGGCTTTTTACACTCTATATGTTGCACTACACACGACAACGGGTTACCTATCGACAATAAAAAGCGGTCAAGTGCGAGTTGGAGTCACGTTCACAGGAATCCGTACAATTAATAAGTTTCCTAAATTATCGTAAGTACTGTGATGTCCACTAATTTATGTTATTAGGTATTGAGTAAAACAACCAAATTATCAGTAAGTAGGTACACAACTCAAAGGGCACGTCCGTTCACCACCACTGACAGATTGTGAATGTGAATGGCGCTACCGTTGATTCGTGCACTACATTTATAAGTATACCACAAGTACCCTATACTTTTTATAGGTCTTTCTGTAATCTATAAGGTAAAGAACTTGTAGCGACATGCGACACCATCAACATATGTAAACTTATTTCATGCAACTACGGACTTCAGTCGTTCCCCGTACCCGGTCCGTAACGCTAGGCTCGCTAGGCTATACCTGTAGGTATACCAGTGTATTTTTATTGTGTAACATTATTTCAATAATAAGCATTATTACGTTTAGCCTTGCCTTTGATTTCACACATTCAACCCTCAAAGAGCAACCCCCTGAACTCTTACCCCCTTATTCATAAACGTATTTTAGCTAAAGTGTTGCTAATGCCTTTCTCTTTTTCTATCCTGCACATTTGACAATGCAACTGACAAAGACAAAGCATTCTATAGCTAAAACGTATCTAATGTACGTTTATGAATAAGGGGTTTAATTTGTGAACAGTAAACAGTGAACTTATAACAATTAATTAATTATAAACTTTATTAAATGACACGCTCATATATATAGTACGGCAAATCGTAGTGGCAAATTTACTTCCGGTAAATTTTCTGTTTTTTTTTTTTAATATCAAAGTGGACCCATAAAGAAACATGTAATTTCAACTCTTGGGATACTATTTTTTCATGAGTTGGGAAAAAAGTTAAGATGCAAAGTTGAGGAAAGATAGCTCATTCAATATGTACTCGCCGGTCACAGTTAACTTTAGCGGTGAGTGGGGTGAAACTTTAAGAAGAATTTTAAACAACTTTTGTAATAGCATTTATGGTAACGTAGACCAGTTTGAAACGAAAAATTCTCTCCGTCGGAAGTGCTGAATGTATCTGATGAAAATACACTCCACTATGTTGTTTCTGTATCAGCCAAACGATACATTATTAGAACTACCTTAACTAACTTTGCTAATCTAATATATAAAGTTCTCGTGTCACAGTATTTGTCACAATGCTCCTCCGAAACAGCTGGACGGATCATTATGAAATTTTGTGTGTATATTTGGTATGAGAATCGGTTGTTGTCTATTTTTTTATATCCCTAAATGATAAAGGTAATTCTCACGAGTTTATTTTTTTTTATACCGCTAAGGCGATACGAATTTCGTCGGTGCAGCTAGTTATTTTATAAATACAAGGTTAAAAGAATTGAAAAAGAAAAAAAAAACAATTTTGATTTCATACAGTATGTATTAGCGATAGGAAAAAACAAATATTGTAGTTGCAGTGACGGATTTCGAAGGTGCCGGCACCACCGCATTACTTTATCTAGTTGGTAGTGTTCATCTCCACCGTGTGCCGGTTAGGTAATGAATAGGCCCGTCTCAGGAGTAGCAACGCATCTACTTTGAAATCTCTCTTTGAAGCAGATGTTTAAAGGTGTATTCGCTTACCATCAATGTGAACAAGCATACTTGTTTGTCACTTGCACGAAATTAACATAATGTGGATCCTTTCCTAGGTTTAACCTATTATTGCCTCTGTGCCAGAGATTACAGGGTCGTACATTAACCACCTACCCGCGAAATGGTAGAACTGAATAAATACAATTTAAGTGCAGATAGATAAGGTAAAGCTTTTTTGGTCGTAATCTCGGTGTATGTCTCTATAGTAACAATTTAATACGATAACGATGAACTGGTTATTGTTAAGTATAAACCTTTGATAAAGACCTCAAAATCCTTGAATTGAAACCTTAAATTCTAATAATTCATATAAAGCTAAGGAAGAGTTTTAAATAGTCTCATAAACGAAATTTGCATTGAAAGTTAGCATTATATTTCGGTTTGCTTAGCATTATATTTCGGTTTCGGTTCGGTTAGGTGGTATAATATATTTCATTTCACGAGTGAAGGACCAATTTGAAAGCTTAACCTTTTCAAACAAGTCTAAAACTTCTAAAATCGGTAAATTGTCGAAAAAAAAAACAGTGAACATACAAACGTGTCGAACATAGAACTTTGTATTTTTTTGAAGTCGGTTAAAAATGTACGTTCATTGCAACATTGATTTACGTATGTTCCTGTCATTTCAGCACAAAGGCAAAAATGTCTTAGGCCCCAGGAGTGGTAACTCATACATAATTATGTATTTAGATTTTTAATTACAAAGAGACGTTGGGACGCTCGACGTCGGAACGCTCGAAGTCGGGACGCTGGGCGTCGAGACGCTCGACGTTGGGACGCTCGACTTCGGGACGCTGGCCTTCGGGACGCTGGGCGTCGGGACGCTGGATGTCAAGACACTGGGCGTCGGAACCCTGGGCGTCGGGACGCTGGGCGTCAAGACGCTCGACGTCGGGACGATGGGCGTCGGGACGCTGAACGTCGAGTCGCTGGGCGTCGGGACGCTCGACGTCGGGACGCTGGGCGTCGGGACGCTGGGCGTCGGGACGCTGGGCGTCGGGACGCTGGGCGTCGGGACGCTGGGCGTCGGGACGCTGGGCGTCGGGACGCTGGGCGTCGGGACGCTGGGCGTCGGGACGCTGGGCGTCGGGACGCTGGGCGTCGGGACGCTGGGCGTCGGGACGCTGGGCGTCGGGACGCTGGGCGTCGGATCACTGGGCGTCGGGACTCTCGACGTCGGGACGCTGGGCGTCAAGACGCTCGACGTCGGGACGATGAGCGTCGGATCGCTGGGCGTCGGGACGCTGGGCGTCGGGACGCTGGGCGTCGGGACGCTGGGTGTCGGGACGCTGGGCGTCGGGACGCTGGGCGTCGGACTCTGGGCGTCGGGACGCTGGGCGTCGGATCACTGGGCGTCGGGACTCTCGACGACGGGACGCTGGGCGTCAAGACGCTCGACGTCGGGACGATGGGCGTCGGGACGCTGAGCGCCGGGTCGCTGGGCGTCGGGACGCTGAGCGTCGGGTCGCTGGGCGTCGGGACGCTCGACTTCGGGACGCTGGGCGTCGGGTCGCTGGCTTCAGGCACACCGCGGACACTCGGCCATTGTCCTAAAATTCCATACAAACACTTATTCTGGTTATCTACTACACAGACATCAATCATGATGTATTTTTACACGCACACACACAGTTGCCCTTATCAAAGGGCAGCGCGGGCTGCAAGAGGGGAAATCAGTCGGGACGTCGAAATGTCCATTCTATACATAGTATTATTACATATTCTCTGCTTCAATTACCTTGAAGCGTGTCTGCCCTATCTATAATATCTGCAAAAGCTGCAAAACCTTAAAAATAGATATTTCTATTCCTAACATCATTTGGATGTATTTATGTTTGGAGACGCAGTCCCGAACTCTATAAATGGTAACTAATTATGCGAGTGAAAAATATACGCATCCTATGTTATTTGTAGTATTGTTAGCATACGTATATATATTCAAGGAAAATTTACGATTTTCTTAAATTTTTTTATCTTGGACCGACACAGGGTTATTATTTCGCAATCACTTTTGCAAGGCATTTCCTAAATGGATGTTTACTTTCAACGCTTTCTTCATTTGCGTAAATTTTTCATATTCCTTTTATTCTTGGATTCCGCTTTAGAGGTTCCACTTGTTGGTTCAAAGATTGCCTGGAATTTGTATTTTAGCATGAATTTACTCTGTTAAAGTTCACATTGATGGTAAGTGAATACTGTAGATTATAAACATCTACATAAAAACCAGAGATTTCAATGTAGATGCGATGCCACTACTGAGGTCTAAGTTGTAATGCATATGTGCCAGAAATTACAGAGCCATACTTATGGTCCGTTTCTTTGTTCCAATTGTTTAAGAGTGACATTTCATCCGCGGATAAGATACATTTGCGGATGAGCTGTCCGCAGCTGTATCTTATCTGCAAATGCAATCTCTCTTCCGGTTCACCACGATTAAAATTGGGTTGATATTTGATCAATGTGTATATTATTTTAAAACTTGATTAAATTACCCAAGAAAGCGAATGATTTTATTATACTCTCTTATTCTCGTACAAAAACCATTCATCCCCGGCATCAATCATTTATCGGGTATTGAAAGCTTTTTCCGTGTAAATCCTCTTTCAGTGGAAATCATTATTGGACAAATTAATATTTCCAGGTGGGAACTTTAATAATTAATCACTGATCCGATATTGGTCGATTAGGTACTTTAATTCCATCCTTATCTTGGTAAAGTTAATGTTTAAATATTTAACAATCAATATCTGTTTACATTTTCTAAAGTATATTATGAAGTACAAAGTAATAAACTTAATTTCTTCTTCACGCTTGTAAAATCTCCGAAGGGGTAAGCAGGGGTAAATGCTTGCGTGCAAGCATCGACTATGGCTGATTGGTCTGTGCGTGCAAGCATACATTTGACCACGACTCGACGGTTACCTTTTGACCCATATGACAATGTAACAGGTGTCATTGTCATTTATTTGCTAACTAAGTAGATACATAAAGGTCTTAAAATAGGTTGTAGTAATACTTAGTTGCCATTTTCTAGCACTGCAAAATTTCATAAAAAATTTAAATGATACATACACATTACATTTTTACACATTGTCATATTTAAATGTCTTATTTTATACATAATATAATGATTTTAATTTACCAAATTAATATAATATTTAATTAATGTCTTATTTATACATAACATAATGATGTTAATTTACAAATTAATATAATATTTATTAATATATACTATAATAATAGACAGGTGTGGAGTCTATTGACATCTACGGGCATTACACGTAATTAGTTGACCTGTTTTTATGATATATTCACACGATGATTAATGATTCTTGCAGCTGAATGTTACTTGAATGTTACTTTGAATACTATTTTGTCACAGGCCACTGTATAGAAAAATAAACATATATAGCAGCTCCGGCAAACCGGCAAACTCTGTACCTACCTCCTCAGAATTAAATAATGTGTCAAAGATTTGTTGTGATGTCTTAAGAGTCGCAAACAGGTATGTAGTAAATTCTTGTGGTAGCCATATCTAGTATTTAGTGTATTTATGAGTCGTGTTACCAAACTGCCTAGTGATAGTAGGCCACTACTACAACGCTGGGGTCTTGGAGTCGATTCCCGGCGGCTATCAGAGATAACAGTATAAAATCCTATACTAGTTCTATTTGATTTTTCCATTTTGTGGAAGTTTCACATTATCTCGGAGGTTGGTAATGTCCCTTTAACTTCGCCGTTTTTTTATAGGTATATTATTGTCAGATTATTAACAAAACACTTTTTTGGTGTATGATGAAAGGAAGTGAAAACAAAATTCGAAATTTGAAGTGGCTCATTTTATGGCAATTTGTTATAATACCCTCAGTAGCGTAGACGCTGGAGGTACTGGGTTCAATTCCCGGGTCGGAGACTATCAGAGATAACGGTTTAAAATCCTTTACCTCTGGTTCTATTGGGAAATTTCCATTTTCTGGAAGTTTCCCAGTACCTCAAAGTTTGGTTACGTCCCCGGAGGTGGCTGGTGGTGGTTTGGCCCATGTAACAGGTGGCAACAGGCTCGCCACCTGTTACAGGGGCCAAAACGTAACCGGCGAATCGTGGGTATTTGCATGTATGATTGAATGCATGCATTTACCTCTGCCTAACCCCTTCAGGGATTACAGGCGTAAAGTTACGTTACGTTTTTGTCATAATAAAAATGGGTATTATGGTTTTAAAATTGAACTAGCTTCTTGTTTTTCAAACAGAACTGCTGCTGTAAGAAGCTAAATGAAGTGGAATAGAAGCTCTATAAATGCTCAAAAGCCTTTCGTATATAAGACCGCTATTTAAAATCATCACTAAATTTACTCAATAACCGGCATAAGGGCGTCTGTTTATTATCTACGTGAACGTATTCATGAATGTTAATATACCTTGACAGGAGTTTTGCCGAAGATAGCTTTTGCGGATGACAGTTTGTACAGTTGGGTATTGGATTAAAGTTGTCAAAAGTACAACGAGAGGAGCATGAGGGCCATTACTTTTAGTTTATAGCTGCGTCACATGCCAGCACGACCTACAGGCCATATACCCAAGTGTGCCTCAAACAAATTGGACATACGTGATCTATGCCGCTGAACTTTATTTAGATATATAACGTTGTCTGTTGGGAAATGTTCGCAATTTGCATGGTTTCAGTATTGTCATGTTTTGGCTTGGCTTTTGGAGTGCTTACATTGTAATGTACCTATACAGGTACCGAATTAATGTTATTTGTTAAGTGATCTGTTATTGTGGATGATGAAAACGATCTACTTTTTTTATTTAAGTAGGTATATCACAGATTTTAAGACTCTACAACGTTTAAGCTCACATTTATCTTTTTACTGTCACATCTGACTTAGCTTCATCACAGTGCGCCAAAAAAGGTCGTAACACACGTCCGGATTTGATACGGAGCGGACAGCGGATTCCATACGCTCCGAACCAAATGTGACCGTGTGTGTCCGCCGGACATTAATATAATTAATCAAATCAGATGCGGTCCACTCGCGCAGGTTTGATAGGCGGATTCGGTCCGCCGTACTAAATCCGGTCGTGTGTAGCGAGAACAAATTTGGTCGGCTGATTCGGTCCGCCGGACCAAATCCGGTCGTTTGTTACTACTGTGCCCATTGATGATCAGTTGAAGTGACGTAAATCCAAAACCTGATCGTGAGTATCGAATCATATTTATTAGGAGAACCATCAAATCTAAATTCAATTAGCGAGACTATTGCCAGAGAATTTGTAATAATACCACGTATAGAATGACACTTCGACGTCCCGCCCGATTTTCCCTCATCACCCAACCTCCTCCCCTCTTATGGGCGACGGTTGGTATTTTGTTCGTCACTGATTGATGTATGTGTAAAAGAGACCAAATTAAGCATTTGTATGGATATTTTGGCGGAGTGTCCGCGGTGTGCTATTGCAATATTGGCATTCACTTTTTATATTTACGTATTTAAAAACGTGTTAACAGGAATTACTTTTCTGTCTTTTGCGACATACAGTTTGCATTGGGTATTTTATTATGCCAAAAGTTCATTGCGAGGAGCATGAGGGCCATTTATTACAGTTTATGGTTGCGTCACATGCCAGCACGACCTTCACGCTCGTCTGATACCGAAATGTGGCTCAAACAAATTGAACATACGTGATCTATATCGTAGAACCTTATTGTACTTTGATAAATAACCTTGTCTGTTGAAAAATGTATGTAATTTGCATTGTTTCAGTATTGTCGTGTTTGAGTTTTTAATTTTAAGGATATTACGTATCTATATATACGTATTGCATTAAAAAAAAATGACAGGTTAGTTCATTTTTTAATTTTATAATATCGCAAACATTGTATGACATTAGAGCTCATACACGAGTCACAGCTACATCACCGCGCATCGAAAAATCTCTTTGAAGAGGTTAACTAAGTGTAATCATAAATTCAACTCAGATATTTTTGTTGATAAGTTGGTTGTATGTATTTTAAGGATAACAGTTTGCATCAGTTGGGAATTATTTATAGATGGCAATAATGCAACGACAGAGTGACAGAAGCGTGAGGGTCATTACTTGTAGTTTATGGTTGCGTCACTCGCCAGTCACGTACCGAAATGTGCCTCAAATAAATTGAACACACGTGATCTATACCGTTTGTATTTTGATTAACTACGTCGTCGTCTTGTGGGAAATGTTTGCTATTTTTCATTGGCATATTTTTCCGTATTGCCGTTTTTTGTCTTTTATACTGTTATTTGCGTTTGTTATTATTATAATTTTTTATAAGTATTTCTGTTTTCATTAGGAAATTCTTTAAATTTTCAACCTAAAACGAGCCCTTTAATTTGTGCCTGTGTTCAATATTGTACCATTTTGCTATTCAAAGCTATCCAAAGGTCATTTAGAGGGCAATATTATAATATTACAACAAGTCCGCGTTCTAGTCATTTCGAACATAGCCAACGTGATTGATATTAGGAAATTCCGTTTTATTATATTATTGAAACGTGCACTGACCTTGCACTTGAAGTTAAGACTAACCAAATGGTAAAACTAGAATAAAAATGATTGTAAGAACCTACCTACCTTAATCAAAGGTTTTAGGTACTGTTGGTAGAGTAGGGACTCGGGGCCGTAGGCACCACCACATTACCTACCTTTGGCAACTCTTTGTTATCAGTTTGTAAAAAAGAAAATGAGAAAGAAAACAACTTTTTTTTTATATGTAATGGAAATGGGAAACAAGCATGCAGTTCACATTGATGTTAAGTGATGACTGCTGCCTATAGACACCAACACTATGACCAGAGGTCAAAATGCAGATGCGCTGCCACTCCTCAGGTAATAGGTGTTATGCCTCAGTGCCGGAATTTACAGGGCCGTATATTACCACCTGACCGGAACACGAAAGTGCTGAACACTACCATTTAGCGGCAAGTATATTAGGTAATGCGGTGATGCCTACGGCCGCGAGCTCCGTCACTGGAGCTCTGCAACCAGAAAAAATTATGTCTTTATTTTTAAAATGTTACAAATCTGAGCTAAACTGTCTTGTTCATCGTTTACTTTTCATAAAGCATTCCATACATCTTGGTAACACGCGTTTTATAGTGTACAGCTCATCCGTCATTCTATAGAGTAACGTTGTCGCAATATATCATTGTAGCTGTTGAAACTTATGCTGTGTGGTGGCATTAACTCTCCTTCGAGTTCCGTGCTTGCTTCTTAGTTAGGGCATTAATCTTCATTCATATTTCTGCGGTAGCGATACTTTGTTTCTAACATCTGATGCATCTGACAACTTAATTCTTGCACTCAATTTGTTGATTGAAGTGCAATGTAATTTTTTGGTTTTGTTCTTTAATGGGCTTTTTCCACAAGTCCCCTTTTTAAGCCGATCCCATCAACGAGCCCTGTAAATTCCGACACAGAGGCATAACACCTTAGGCCTCAGGTGTGGTAACGCGTCTGCATTTTGCCCTTGATCTTTATGTGCGTGTCTATAGGCTGCAGTCATCACTTAACATCAATGTGAACTGCATGCTTGTTTGCCACTTCCATTATATGAGAAAAAAAAACGAGCGTTGCAAAAAGCGTGGCAAAATAGCATGCAGTTCACATGCATGATAAGCGAATGTTGCAGTCAGGTGAAGGTTGTTTTTGTGAATAAATTATTTTGACATTATTTCAATGACATTACATTATTTTATAACAAATAGTCCAAATTATGCCACACCATGCTCATTGCGGCATCCTCCAGGATCCTGTAGCACGTCTTATCTTTCCACAAGATGCTACGGCACACCGCAGCAATATGTCAGACGCTCAGATTACGGAAAATTAAATGATTAAGTTAAATGTATAATAATAATAAGATTGAATCTTAGCTCATTCGGTCGGCAATGTCAGTGCAAGGGCTCGAACGAAGAAATGTGTAAAAACACTTTTCATCGCAAAGCAATTTCCTGGTTTAGGGTTCATAATAAATGAGTACAAAAACTTGACACTTACACTGAAATTGAGGTTTCGAGGGTAACATCCAAGAACTACCTCACCCAATTCCGGCTATGACATATTGATCACATTCCGACGGACCAAGGAAGTGCTATCTGCATGTATTTCTTCAATTACTGTCTAGGCCCTAGACACCCTAGACTCTAATGTCTCGTCATAATATTATCTTTAAAATGGTCTTTTGATGGGTATACTCGAAACAACAACGTAATCTTTTTGAGACGTTTTCTCTTAAGTTTTGAAATTGAACTTTGAACTGTCGCTGTGGTAGGCCACTATTGGAATATTTCGGATAGATTTCTAGGAGCATATTAGTGGTAACACCCCAACCCTATGATTTTAGGATTTTGGTAATGTTAGTAGACTTACCACAAAAATCGTATCTGGGGAATGTGATGCATAAATGTATCAAAATACTTCTGCCTACTCCTAAGAGAAACAAATGATAAAGTTTTCTCAAACTCGTTTGCATAATTGACATCATAAAGACAAATTAAACAAACTAACAGCCTAAAAACGGATATAAAAGATACCAGAAAGGGTAAATGTCCGGGTCAACGCAGTGCCTTTATGGATATTGGAAAATATTACCAGTAAGGGGAACGGTACTCCAGCTAATTGAGGTTAAGTACTTTAATTAGGTAACAGCTTGATGGGTGATAAAATAAGGGTTGCACTCCGGGAGCGCCGGCAGAAGTGAAAACTTCCTGAATAATAAAATAATATTAATGAAAAAAAATTAACTGAGAACCATTGACACATTTTTTCTATCTTGACATCGGCTGAGATCTTGATTTTTGCAGGTTTAATTTCCTAAAATTAAACACAATGAAAGATGCTATACCACTACTAGAGGTCAACTCTCCCTTCGTCTTACGAATATTCGATCAGGTCACGTGTCCTGACGCGAGTTTAATATGTTTTACCGATCACAAAAAGTGCACAACGCCGCTAAAAACTTAACTTCTAAAATATGCGGATCTGTGACCTTTTTGTGAGAATTATGTAGTAAACAGAAATTGTTCATGCTGAGAGTGAGATTGACAAATTTTTCGTCGTTTGCATTCAGAGTTCACTGCAGAAACAAACATGTCGCGACTTGTTAAATTAATTATACTTTAAAAAGGTTGACTATCAAAAAAATAACTTTTCAAGGGATGATGATGAAACATGATGTGATCTTAGGTTTTAACGGTCTACACTTATTAAAATAAAACTGTTGAAGTATATTAAACTTGTTCAAGAACCTTAATATAACAATAATCTCGAATACATAAATATAAGAATCACAGAACCTGGACAATCGGGTATTTTAAAGTCAACCCGGATCGGATGTAATGCTGAAGCACTATTACACTCGTTATACTAGCATGGCAGATTGTATTGATATAAGGGTTTTAACAAGGGCCATGAAAGCGGCTTATAGCTACAACAAAAGGTTTATAAACCGTTTGATGTCATTGTGCTTGTGCAAGCGACAGCCACTTTACGTGACAATAAGAAGCCATCTCGTGTACTATAAGTGTTACGCCATTTTTTCTGAATTATTATAATATAATATTTTTATATTTATGTTATGAGAACCTACAAATAATTAACATCAAAATATCTGTTTGATATTAACTTACAGAAGTATTAAGTAAGACTTACAGAATATTAACTTACAGAACAGGGCACAGTAAGCTGTGGATTTTGCCTGTAACATACAAAACCAATGAAAATCACACGAAAGTTCCAATCGACACGCAAGGGCGAACGGAAGCTGAAAGCCTGTCCGCCGCCATTATTCTGAGTGATGAAGCAAATCGTGGCGGTTGGCAAGGGTTTCGCATCAAATCTCGACGAAAACATCTCGTTATTACACCCATCACATTGTAAAGTGGTCTAGATATCTATGTATACAATATTCGTACTATTTAATTACCTTTATCTCTGGTTCTATTGAGATTATTCCATTTTCTGGAAATTTCCCAGTACCTCGAGGTTTGGTAATGTGCCCGGAGATGTTAAGAGGCTCGCCACCTGCTACATGGGCCAAAACGTAACCGGCGAATCGTGGGTGTTTATGCATGCATTAACTTCTGCCTACCCCTTCTTTCTGCCCCTGCCTTCTTGCCTTCGGGAATTACAGGCGTGAGGTATTATTTTTTTTTAATCAAAAAGTCTAATATTCATTCACGGGTGTTTTAGGTAGAGGCAAAACGATTACGTGGCATCACTGCATTACTTACCTTACACTGCATTATTAGCTACTGCGTTGTTATCAAACAAAACGTTCAGTGGTGACGTATATCGGTTCAGTGAAGACCAAACCTACTCATCCACCTGCGTCCACGATGGCTAAATATCACCTATCCTATATAACGTGAAACATAACAATAGTAGTATTTCTAAGTACACTGGATGTCTGATAAAAATGGTGGTAGAGCTTCAGTGACGGAACTCGCGGGCGTAGGCACCACCGCATTACCTAATATACTTGCCACTAAATGGTAGTGCTCAGCACTATCGTGTTCCGCTCGGGTGGTAATGTACGGCCTTGTAACTTCTGGCACAGAAGCATAACACCTTAGACCTCAGGAGTGGTAACGCATTTGCATTTTGACCTTGGTCTTTGTGTAAGTGTCTATAGGCTGCAATCATCACTTAACATCAACGCGAACTGCAACATGATGTTTGCCACTTCTATATCATAAAAAAGTTCACTGGATGTCACCAATGCGTACACATAATGAATGATTTTATTCTTGACGATGCTATAGAATTGGGAACATAAGTTTTCACACTAAAGATATCACTCACCGTCAATGTCAACTGCATGCTCGCTTATCTACTACTTACATAAAAAGCGGAAGCATATAATATTATTATGCTTAGTCTTATCTTGCCGTTTGCAAAAGGGAGTATGGAATTTGAAATTCTGTTGATACCTATTTTATAATTATTAAGTATTTTTTTGAAGCGCGCATGGCCCAGCGGCTGGTGTAGATCGTAAGCGACCTCCTCGGTTAAGCACTACGGGCGCGGTCGGGTAGTGTGATGGGTGACCGCTAGTGGCAAATTAAATGCGCGTTTCCGTGCTTCGGAGGGCACGTTAAGCCGTCGGTCCCGGTTGCTATCGATGGATAGCAGTCGTTAAACCTTGTCGGAGGCCTTATGGGCGGTTTGAAAACATCCGACAGTGGGTTGGCCACTAACCCACCCACCTCCACCAATCCGCGTTGGAGCAGCGTGGTGGAGTAAGCTCCAGGCTTCCCCCCAAAAAAGGGGATAGACTCGTGCCCAGCAGTGGGACGTATAATGGGTTGCTATTATTAAGTATTTTTGGACCATTATTTATTTTATTTTTGTTTACTTAGACATATTAATGAACGTATCAGTTGGTATTCGCTTTAATTTTATGTTTGTAGATTGACCTATCACAAGCAATTTCTATTATTTCCAAGTGATTAAACAATTTTTTTGAGTTTGAGTTTTTTTTAGTACAATACACAGAATTGAAGCAAATAACTGCAGGGCATGCAGACCATACACATATTTAAAGGTTATACTCGAAATCCATGTACCTTTAGAAAATCAACGGAATCTTATCAACAATATACATGTATGGCATTGGTTAGTATGGGTAGTATATGGTAAGTACTCAACGGTGCGGTTTTCTCGTTCGTTTCTGCCCAGAACGTATAAATGTAGTGAAGACAAAAAGTTAAAATAATATAAATATGATGAACATTATCTTGATGCTAAATGAGAAGTGTTTAAAAAAGTTATGAAAACGGACATGAAAATTGTTATGAATCTACTCTGACGCTTTTCGTAAGGCATAAAAACACGATGCAATCGCACGTTAGTAAATCAGATTGTGCCCGGAGCTCTCCGGAGCGGAGAATCCCTTTGGCAACAAAATTTAAGGCACCGTAATATCATTAGCGTAACAATTTTTAAAATTCCAGGAGTTTAAATATTTTTATTTACGTTATAATTATAGGTATCTATGCCTTTTTCGGTTATAAATTTGATAGATAGTAAGGTGTGGAAAATCATTTGTTCTTTTTTAATGATAAATTAGCAAACGGGCCACCTAGTTGAAAGCACTTACCATCATTACTGGTGATAGAGTCTCAGTTTTGGAATTCGAGAGCGTAGGCTATTATTTCAGTAAAGCTGAACTAAACCAACACCACGTTATTTATGTCTGAAGGTTGATAGACAAGCAAACGGGCCACCAGATGGAAAGTGGTCACCGTCGCCTATGAACATTTGCAACACCAGGGGAGTTGCCATTTTTGAAGAACCCCATATTGTAGCACCACGTTTTATGCTCGTTACATAACCCAATCGCAGTGACCCATTTCCATATTATAAAAGAATGCAATCTATCACGAAGAGCTCGTGCACACAATAACATAAATTAAGTAAATATCAATAAATATAAAACAACTACCCCAAGATAGGTATTCTTTTGCATCGTCAATATAATATCTGTATATACCTACCTATTGAGCTGGATACATTAAACTCTCTTTAAGTGAAAAAATGTGAAGGTTTTTTAAAGCAAGTACTATATTTGGATATAAAATAATTAGAACTACATTTCATAATACCCTCATTTACGAGTAACATTTTGTAAACCTATAAATGCGTAAGTACCTATTTAAGAACGAAATACATTTTCGATTGAATGGTATGTTTGTTTTGTTAAGCCTCCTTTCAAATTGAAAGAAGAATTCCGATTGAAAGTGTTCATTAATTAAATTTTCTTTCTGGCAGTAAATCGCTTGAATGACAAAATGTCACCATTGTTTAGGTATCGCAGAATTTAATTGAACATTTCTTTGGCTTTGATCAAATTACTGACAGTAAATTAATTTTGTACTAGATTCTGCTTGCGTCGGAGTGGAAATCCTTTACCTATAAAATAGGTCATAAATATCCAGATATTCCTATTAGGTTAGGATCCCACTGCAAAATCATTTCGTTCATCCAGATATGCTGTAAACCTAATTTTTACATATATTTATAATCTAGAGAATATATTTCCAATAGGTTTCCTATTAAAAATTGCCGCAAGTATTTTTGTAATATATTTTTTTATGGAAAGAATTATTTTTACTTGTTTTTTCAATAAAATATAGTCCACTTCACGGCAATATGTATAAAGACTGAAAAATCACGGCTGCAATTGCGCACTTGGCCGCCCCTACATATTTTCGTTCCGCCCCGATAACTTTTTATGTCCATAACGTACATGTATTATTTATATATCAAATTAAACCTTTTATGTATGATATGTCGCATAAATCGGCCGCAAATAAAAGTTGCTGGCTGTTTAAGATAAAATAATTGAATTAAAAATACTTGCGGCCAAATCTGGATAAGCATCCTAGTGGATATATATTCTCTAGATTATAAATATGCGTACAAATTAGGTTTGCAACATATCTGAATGAACGAAATGATTCTTCAGTGGGATCCTAACCTATATATACAACCAAGCTTTTACTGATAGTAGAGTTCCAATTTTGAAGCTCGAGAGTGTAGGCATGACTACTTAACTAATCTATCTGCCACCAAATGTAAGGCCCCGTAATAACTATCACCTGTGTAAAACAACTTATATTCCATGTAACGCATCTGCATATTGACCTCCGTTATGTTTGTAGGCTGCAGTTGTCACTTGGTATACACGTGAAGTATAACCTTTTTTGCCACCGTCATTATTTATTTATATATTTTTTTAATGTGAAAGGATTGACAGAGAAGCAGACGGGCCACCTTATGGAAAGTGGTTACCGGCGCCTATGAACATTTGCAACATCAGGGGATTTGCCAACGCGCTGCCAGCCCTGAAGGACTATTTTGACGGCTGTTTTGAAGAACCCCATATTGTAGCGCCGGGGGAACACCTCAGATGGAAGTTTGTTCCACAATTTGCACGTTCTGGTTGCAGGAATTAACGCGCGAATCGGGGTCCAATCTGTTCGGGTGGAACTTCTCACTTCGGCGGGTGGTACGATGAAGGAATGGAGACGATGGCACCAGATCGAACAGTTCATCAGAGCATTCACCATTGTAAAGGCGGTAGAAGATGCACAGACAACCGATGTCTCTGCGCAGAAATATACATAAAAAAGTGCTTTAATAATACCTCATGGTAAGTAAGTAGGATCCGTATAAATAACGCGTAAGAACGCAAGGATACGATGTCAAATACCAGAGTGAATTTCAACAACTACGATTTTTTGCCTAGTTTGGTGAAAATTTTTGTTTTTGAATTTTTCAGTAATCTCTATTATTTATTTTCAAGAAATACCTATTGATTTATATAATATGTAAGAGAAATCTTTCTAATACTAAAAACTTCTAATATTAAATTGTCAACACCGGAATTTGTAGGACAGCAAAATTGATACCCGACTCCAAAATTAGTAAATGAGAAAACAAAATTGTTTTACTTCAACGTAATTTTAATTAATAAATAAATCCTTATTATTTTAGTGAATTAACATTTTATTAAAATGTTTATTCATTTGAATTAACATTTTATTAAAATGTTTATTCATTTTCTCTTTTTTTTCGCAAATTTGCTAGCTTGAAAAAATCATACCACTTTTTTTTCTTTTCTCCTCCTTTCTGCAACCCCTTTCCTCTCCAAGTACTCCGCGTGTGCTAATTTCGACTTTTTCCTAGCATGCAGAAATATTAATAATTTTGGTGTAGCTAAACAATTCTTGTCATGCGTAAAACACCACCAAAATCACCAAAATTGGACCACGAAAATTAGAAACTTGTATAAAATATTTATTAAAAAATATATCACTAAACATACAATAATTATATTTGTATCATTTTGAAATGATACCAAACCTTTATATTATAAATATGTATTACAATATATACTATTAAAAGGAACGATTTAAAAGATCACACCAATATTGCAATTTTTTGTCCGATGACTTTGACTAGACTTACTTTCGTTTTTTACGGGAAATAACAACAGGATAGCACGAAACTGTCATTGCTCCCCTACTAATACTACGAAGAGAATGGTGGAAATGTCACCCATAAGGATGTATTGTGTACGAGATAATTAATGGTTTTATTATTCCCACCAACATTTCAGATTTCGCGCGGACAGCCCTTTTTTGATTCCCTCCAGGATAAAGTTTTGCACTAAATAAAATAATAAAATTGTCATCAAATAGAATAACTAACGCTAAATAGAAATAGCAATAATTATTTCTGGTAAACCAGTGTAGTTTTATTTAAACGGTGGTCATTTCAAGAAAAACAGATTGTGGACGCGCCACCAAACTTAGAAAAATGGGAAACATTTAGTTCTTTCTCTAATTTCCAAAATTTTTTCTACAAATATATTGGCGGCCTCACCAAGAAATATAAGTCTTATTTCCTAAAAAAATCAACTGTATTGCATATATGTAGTTAAAGATATGATTTTCAGCGACGCCGTCTAAAATTTATGCTTGAGAAATTCACCCACCAACTTTGCAAATAAAAGAATTAACAATTTTACAATAAGAAACAAGATGGTGGACGGGTTTATACAGATGGTTTAGGCTGGATGATTGTATGCAAAGCAGGCCCAAAACTTAATTTATGAAAACTAGAGTTGCAATTAAGTTAGCAGCGAGGCACTCCTGTGGATTAGGTCAACAAAATTAGTGCCCCTTGACACGACCCACACAATATCTAGTCATATTAGTTTTCCACTTGGGAAACGTTCCCTGAATTTAATGTGGAATTTAGGTGTAACTTTACTACAATAATGAACCTGGTCTAAATAAAAAGTTTCATAACTTATTTATTTTTTTATTTACTTCAGGCTACACATGTAGAACTATAAATAAAATAAAGGCCCATATAAATATATACCTTATTCGTAGACTAACACACATATTAATAACACAATGAACTAACACTACACGTGATTACGGCGACTTGATGCGCGGTTTTTTTGCAGGGAGCTGTCCCCGGAACTTCTGAAATTAGACTGCCTGCGGCCAGAACTCCTCCTTCATAAAAGTCGGTAGATGCTGCGTCGGGACTCTCACCAAATAGGAATTGAAATTCACTCTATGGCGAGACTCAAACCGCTCGACTTAGAGTAAAATTCGGCTTGATGCGGATGTAGTCGACGAGATCTTCAAATTTCGTCGACCAGTGCAGTCTGGACACGTACAGTTGCGTTGATGGTACAGCTGGACGCAACCAGTGTTTCAGTCCGGTCCGTGCCGTACCGCATTGGTTGCGGTTGGCGGGCTTCTTCTTCCTCCTTTGTACCACCGTAAAGCCATCCTCGTCGCACCGTTCCTTGCGAGGATTCGTGACTACAGGCCCACGCGTACTAGGCGGACTAGGTTTCTTCCCCTGGGTAACAGGCCGCTTAGATGTAAGAGCGGCGGCGGCAGCACCATAGGCCCGCTGAGGAGAGCACTAATGCATGCAGAGTAACAAATTAAATGGCAGCTGGTTATTAATGACTGTTTTATAATCCACACTTCAATGATATATTAATTATAAATATTCATAGATTTTAATTTAATTTAAAAAGCAATTTACACGAATGACCATACTAAACAATGTTAACTACCTTGCTAACGAACCAATTAAAAGTTAAGTCATTTAGGCTGTGCCCTACAGTTTCGGATATTTTATAAAGGGTTGTGAAATCTCTGAAATAAATAATTTCATTTGCTCCTGTATCACAGCAATGTATAAAATTACTCAGACACGTAGCGCACAGCCGAAACTACTGGTAGTAGAAAACTGGCATGTAGGTTTCTTTCACAAATTTAAGCGTTATATCTTCCTTTGGGCTCCCACACATAACTGCGAATTCGCATTGCGATGCAACTGCGATGCGATGCGTCGCATCGCAGTTTTTTGTAACGACCCTTAAGCCAAAGAGAGGCTTTTTCGAAATTATTGCGGGAACGGGAATCATGTATCTACGCACGATTCCTTTTTGTTGATTTTCTGTGAAGCAAAACTTGTTTTTAAGCAAATATTTGTTGCTGAAAAAAGTAGTATAAAAACGGAATTTACTTGTAAATATGTTTGATTTACTCTAATTTTTTAATTAATGTGAAAAGTTGCGTTGAAAAATAGCAAAATAACGATAAGTAAAACAACGGAAGAATTGACCTCGAAGCTTTGAAATAGGTGTAGGTAGGTAAAGGCAAAAGCCAGTAAACATTTTTATCCGACAGTTTCCGAAAGTTATGGAATGAAAACTTGTATAAATAAGAAGGACCGACTCAAGAAGCAACACAATTACCGCTGGTTTTTTTGTCTGCAATATTTTAAAAAAATAGTCTTGTTTTGAGGAAAAGATTTTTTTTTTTGTGTAATTGAAGTGGCAAACAAGCATGCAGTTCACATTGATGTTAAGTGATGACTGCAGCCTATAGACACCCACACAAAGACCAAGATCAAAATGCAAATGCGTTACCACTCCTGAGGCCTAAGGTGTTATGCCTCTGTGCCGGAAATTACAGGGCCGTACATTACCACCTGACCGGAACACGATAGTGCTGAACACTACCATTTAGCGGCAAGTAAATCAGGTAATACGGTGGTGCCTACGCCCGCGAGCTCCGTCACTGGAGCTCTACCACCAGTAAGATTGTGGATATTGCAACATTTTGTTACCATTTTCACCGAACATTGACGCCGGAGTGTCACTTTTATTGTGCACATAACGTAGACGTAAGCAATAAAATGATATTTTTCTACATAACACGGAAGATGTTATTTGTGTTCTTGAAATAATTTACGTAGACAGATGAATTTTTATGGCCATAACGTTGGGTTGTATTATCTAAAGTGTAATTAGTTAGCTGCAAATTATGTTCCTTGTTTTGCAAATATAGCTTAAGAAAAACTGGCGAAGATTTCTTGTTACATTTTTGTAATAGGTAATGTGTGTTAGTCGTTTTTTTTTAATTAATATTCTAACATATATTTTGTAGCGAGTCCATCAGTAAAACAGTTTCAATTGTGGTTTCAGGTGGCAAATCACTTACCGGAGGTTACGTACTGTTTAGAATGCTAAAATAGGGCCGGCCATCTGCTGATTAATAATTCTGCATATTCCTTGAAACGCATACATTTTAGGTCACATTTCAAATTGGTAGCCTTATAAAAATGAGAAATTGGTTGGATAATACAAATGCTTAGTGAAAATACAAGGTGTAACCGCAAGGTCCAACAATATTTCAACAGTCCATGCCTATACTGATGTAGACTTTATCTCCTAAGGTCTTTTTCTCCTGATAATGATTTTACATCATCACTTATTACGAGTCAAACTTTGATTCAAATTTTATGCGTTTCAACCCTGACAACAACAGCTGACAGCATATATACCAATCGAATGCGAACGCTACGCGTGTGTGCGTAGGTATGAATTGCTGAGATGCTGCATTTCATACGCACACACGCGTAAAGTTCGCCTCATTGTCACCATTACGTGTGTGAAATGCTGAGCGTTTTAATTGTATGAAAAAAAAAGTTGTGATATCATTGTTGATGTTTACGTTAAATGATTTGAAACTTGTTATAGATGAACACCTCTTAATATTGTTGGACCTTGTCGTTACACCTTGTATACATAAAATTTTCCCATATTGAAATCTTCACTAAATCTGTACCAACTTGCATGATCAAAATCAATTTACAGAGAGATCTTAAATCACTAAACGCATCGAATATAAAATTTCGAATTCACCAGTTTCTCTTGTACAATTTGTTCGGAAAGTCTTTTTAGTTTGGCTTGAGTTACCCGTTCCAAAGTTTGTATTGACTTTATTAGTTGCACTACGTAAACAAGGAAGATAGCCGGCGGTAGATATGAAATAAGGTACTCAATTTTCAGTTCACTTTAATTGGAGTTCGTACATTTTGTTCCCTGAACTTTTATTAAAATGTCGTAATTTTTGAGTCCATATTTTAAGGTTTATATTCTTGTGAAACAGAAATAAACAGAATATAATTAAAAATAGAGTTTTGTCGGAGAAATCTTGAAAGAGGCGTGTGGTGCTCTTATTTGATTTTATTTTCTTGGTGTATTTTTGAGTTATATTAAAAAATACACCAAGAAATCCCGGTTAGTCCAGCGGTGCGAAACCACCGTTTGATTCGAAGGGTCGCGGGTTCGATCCCCGCACCGGAACAAATATTTGTATGGCCTACAGATATTTGTTACGGGTCTGGGTGTTTGTGTATGTGTTGTATGTGTACAACCGCACCCACGACACAGGTTTATACCTACTGTAGGGCTGTGAGTGTAAGCGTATTTTATTATATTATTATTTATATTAAATAAAGTTGGTGGCATTTTATTATTACAATGCCCGTGTATAGTGAAAAAGAATAACAGTGCAATAACACAACCTTTCGGGTTGCCGCCAAAAGTTCATTGTAAATGTTCTGCCATCGTTTTACTCGAATTAGTGGTTATGACTTCTGACTGACGGACTGATAATTAATTGTCTGACTGACTTTTACGCTGCTTCTTACGAACACGAAATATCGTCTTACTTGACACTGGCAATTTGCGTAATAGCGATGCCATTACTAAAATAAAAATAAAAAGAGAACAAATAAATTCTGTCATGTTGTAGTTAGATAAAAGGAGTATTTGACCGAGAAAACCCCCTTTCAAAAAGAATTCTTGACCGCGTGTCTGACAAATCGGTACGTGTGAAACTGTTCATCCGTCACTTGACCTATTTCAGTTTACATCCTGGCGAATTTCGACCCTTTGACAGCAAGAGGGATTGGTAACGTTTTTACACGTTTGCATAACTATATAACATTAGGTTCTACAACTGTGGATTCCATGATTTCATTTAGTGGAATCAGTTGCAGTTTGTTATGGTTTTCGTAAGATGTATTTATTATCTTCCTTTATGCGAGCGAAATATAAAACATTGATCATACTCAAGTTATTTTAATTGCAATTACGCCTCTACCACACCTCTACGGCAAAGGAACCCATAGGTATATGGTTCGTTAGATTAAAAAAAAATCGATAAGTAACGCGTGATAAGCTAAACTCATTTTTTACAATGTGTGTCTACAATATCGCGATATTTTAATTCGCGATACGGTAGGGGACTATGTTTTTTAACATCATATCAGCCATGGGACGTCCACTGCTGAACATAGGCCTCCCCCAATGCCCTCCATGCCGACCGATCGGAAGCGACGTGCATCCAGCGGGTACCTGCAGCCTTGACTAGGTCGTCGGTCCATCTTGCAGGTGGACGTCCTACGCTGCGTTTGCCGATACGTGGTCTCCACTCGAGAACCTTTCTGCCCCAGCGGCTATCGGTTCTCCGAGCTATGTGCCCTGCCCATTGCCACTTCAGCTTGGAAATCTACTTGGCTATGTCAGCGACTTTCGTTCGCCTACGGATCTCCTAATTTCTGATCCAATCCAGTAGGGAGACGCCGAGCATAGCCCTTTCTATTGACCGCCGATGATTTATAATATGTACCTAAAGATATAGATTTGTCATTGCTTTTATTTGCCATTTCTTTTCAATGTTTTGCTGTAGTATATCTACATTAATCAAATTTCCATAATTAACACGGCTGTGATCATATTAAATACTGATTCAAATCAGAACCTTAAAATAATAAATGAGACAGATATTATGCAGAATAATATTTGATTTATGTTCGGCAGTCTAAAATAATCATTGACTTATTGTTCGTATAACACCAAGGATCTATTTCATGGAATGAGAGAAACCCTTATCAAAATAGCCTTCAGAGTTTCATAGCAAAGTCTCTTCGTTTGCGTAACAATGAAAACCTCATTTTAACTTTATCGATATAGGTGCGACTTTAATTGATTCAGAAGTGTTGAATTCCTACAGCGCCGATCACTTACGATTTTTCGTTAAAAGGATTTTTTAAAGATACAATCAGCACGACGATAATTGAAAATGAAATTATTTTTTGTTTATTTATCGTATCTATTTAACTTTGCATTGTACGTTTATGTTATATAGTCAGGCAACTCTCCGCTTATCCAAAATGAATAAAAAAGGCATAAAATTTAAGAAATATACAGTAAAATACGCTAACACGTATCGTTGTATACTCTCAACACATACACAAACATCCAGACCCGAAACAAATATCAGTAGGCCATACAAATATTAGTCCCGATGCGGGGATTGAACCCGCGACCCTTCGAATTAAACGGTCATCTCACACCGCTGGACTAACTGGGTCGTCAAATCAAATAAAGCTTTGTTATGTAGGTCGTCACGTCACGTCACGTCTCATATAGTTTCGAAGTGGACAAGCGGCCAGTTCCCTGATAAGACATGGAGTAACTCCTTAGTAGTGACCACAGATGGGTAACTACTTGCTGGCATCTATTACACACCGTAATAATCAACACTTATTTAACGATTTTCAATAGAAATAATCTTAATATATATAAATCTCGTGTCACAATGTTTGTCCTCAATGGACTCCTAAACCACTTAACCGATTATAATAAAATTCGCACACCATGTGCAGTTCGATCCAACTTGAGAGATAGGATAGCTTACATTACGCTATGACTAATAGGAGCAGAGCAGCGCGGGCGAAGCCGGGGCGGGCCGCTAGTATAATATAAGATATCTAGTTTAAAAATATCCTTTAAAAAATTCACTGATTTTATTATTAGGATCTGTGAAATCTCATCAAATCGTAACTGCATTACATGCCTCGAAGTCATTGTTTAGCCCTACTGCGTATTTTTAATAATAATGTATAACTTCTACTGACAGTAGGCAAAAATAAAAGTCTCAATTCATCATTTAAACATCATTTAGGCCGTCTGCCAGTGCTCGCATTGATCAGTGTAGATCGGAAAAATAGATTGAGCACGTCATCACGTCATCGATACCTCGATTTCAAGTGGACTCTATGCTATGATATGTTTACGTATGTATGTATCTTAACGCCATGTAGTAGGCAGAGAGTGTGGAGCACCGATATCCTGGTCCTGACACATCTTCTGTGTTCCTTGTATATTAATCATTCTCTTCATACATGTACGCCGATTACTAAGACCCCAGACCCCCACCATCAGACAGTACTTGATCTATTTGGTCAAGATAGGTCAGTTTTTGTGCGTACGCGTGTGTGCTGTTTTTATAAAAATTATATTATACGAGTAATAGCAGAAAACTGTAGTAGTAGTGATTTTAAACATATATTAAATGGGATTTCAGACTATCCCAACGTGTAACACAGTTACGATACATCATTTAGGTTGTCTACAGTGTTCGCATAGATCAACTGCGACGGTGTAGTGTAGATCGGAAACAGAGATTGAGCACGTCATCCATCGACGTCTCGATTTCTAGTTGACGCTACGCTATTTCGACAACATGCTTGATTAAATTTAGTATAAAATATATAATACCGTCCTGTAATTTCCGGCACAGAGACATATTACCATAGGCCTCAGGAGTGGCAATGCATGTACACTGAAATCTTTGTTTTTTGTAGATATTTATAGGCTGCAATATTACTTACCATCAACGTAAATTGTATGCTTGTTTACCACTTGATAATAAGGGAAAAAAAAATATTTTTTAAATAAGTGCATGTGTGTTTACATTCATCAATAAATAACTAGTATTATATTTAAAAACATCAAACCAAAGAAAAAAAATATTAGAGACTCCAGAGACAGCTTCTCACCGTAAAGGACACATATTTTTATGAAAATAGGAATGCTAAGGTGTAATTCAAAAATTCTCTGAAATTTTCAAGACGGTTTCGCAACAGGTAGAATTCTTGGCTGCGAAATTAAGACGCAACGTGAAACGTATGTTCTGGCACAACGAATTCTTTAAATAGGATTATGCTTGTATCCTATATTATTTGCTTTGAGATAGGTACGCTTGTAATTTATTATTCGTAAGTTGTGCTATCAATTTTCGTTTGAGTTCTAAACTGTCTTTGAATAAAAAATATGTATAGCAATCTATATATATAAAAATCAATTGCTGTTCGTTAGTTTCGCTAAAACTTGAGCGGCTTGAACGATTTGGCTAATTTTCGTTTTGAAGTCCAGGGACTGGTGTAAAAATATGAAGAAATTGTTGGGAAATAGTAAAAACCATAATTTCATTTTCCCATACAAATAGTCCGTTTCTCTCAAACCTTTGACACATTATTTCATACTCAAGCAATACGAAGTTTGTCGAGTCAGCTAGTAATAAATAAATCAATATGTAATCAAATCTCGACTAGGTTTCGATGATTTTTTAAAGCTAAAAAACAATCGACTTTCATGTTGATTTTGGAACGTTGATTTTTTTTGAGACTAATTAAACTAGGATTATGACTATCCTAAAAGAACTAAACAATGAGAGTGTACAAAATCTGTGCCTTACAATCTACCTAAGCCATCCGACGACGAAGTTTGTCCGACAGCGAGACGATGTTCCTAGTAGGTATGCACACTCATAGTTTAGGATCCCTCTGCAGAATCATTTCGTTCATCCATATGTGCTGAAAACGTAATTTTTACGCATATTTATAATTTAGAGAATATACATAACCACTAAAAAAAAAGGCCACAAGTAGTTTTTTATATTTTTTTTGGACAATCATTTATTGCATTCCATAAATGTACAATACTGACTTAGGTGGTATTTAGTCTAATATGTGTATCAATTATAGACCCTGTTGGGCACAGCAAGAGATAGGGGTTTAGAGGGTTTTTTATACAAAATATAAAATGTAATGAAATTCTACATAGTAACTATTTAGACATATTATTATAGTCAACATATTATTATAATATATATATTTACTTACAATTCTAAGAAAGGCTTATATATTGAACATGTCATATCTATTTCTATATCATTATGTCATTATCTATTACAATTTAATTTGTCTTGTAAGTATTTATTTGTGGAATAATAGCATTTTAGGTGTAATAGCTGTTTTAGTTTTTGAATGAATTTGTTTTCATTAGTTTCAGCAGTAAGACCTGTAGGCAAATGATTATATATTTTGATGGACATACTATGTCCATACTATGTATGTATACATATGAATGTATTTTTAATCGCGAAGTTGGTAAAATAAGTTTGTCTTTATGTCTGGATTCATATCTCATCGGTAGGTTTTTGCGCTTTGTATAAAGGTCAGAATTCATGCGCACAAATTTGATGATTCAATACAATTTTGAATGATTCTACCATCAGAACGGACATTTTTAATTTCATGACTATTATCATTAAAAAATTCAATTTCAACATATTGTTCTCTTTTTTTTAAGAATGACGAGAACCAATCATATGCCAAACCACGTATACCTATATTGTACAGTTTACTTAATAAAATGTCATACTGTACCCTGTCATAGGCCTTTGACATGTCAAGTAATATCCCAACACCATACTCTCTATTATTTATTATGTTAGTAGCTTCTTGAATATATTTGTAGACTGCTAATATTGTAGACCGCTTCTTTCGAAATCCATTTTGGCTATCGTCAAATATTTTCTATTTCTCACAAAAAGAATAAACTCTATTACACATAGCTTTTTCCAAGATTTTAGACGCAGTGGGCAGTAGAGCTATTGGGCGGAAGTTGATAGGGTCTGTTTTTACGCCTTTCTTGTGAATTGGTATTGCCTTCTTTAGTAGATCTGAGAATATACCTTGGCTTAAAGATTGATTTATAAGAATGCAGAATGATAGGCAACCTAGTGGATATATATTCTCTAGATTATAAATATGCGTAAAAATTAAGTTTGCAGCATATCTGGATGAACGAAATGATTCTGCTGTGGGATCTTATCCTATCGGCATCCTATCCGATGTCTCAGTGATATAGCTATTACGGGGCCATACATTGCCATCTAACCGGAACACGACAGTGACTGTGCTGAACACTACCATTTGGCGGCAGATGGAGATAATGCGGTGATGCCTACGCTCGCGTGCTCAGTCACTAGAGCCAGTCACCAGTAAAACTTTTTAATTAGTTACGTCTGCTCTGCTTGCCGTCCCTAATGTATAAATTATGAGTATTACCAGTCTGATCAGTTTGTACAGGTAATTTTTTATGGTACTAACTCGAAAAAGCATTCTAGTACATGGTAAAACAAAAAAAAAACAACGGGTTACAGTCCGGGAACGTCGTCAGAAGTGATAACTTGAACGTTGTGCATTTTTAGTTTTATTGCACCACCACCAACGCCATTAACGCCATCAACGTCATTAACGCCATCAACGCCACCAACGTCATCAACATCACAAACACCGCCAACACCACCATTACTACCACCACCACCACCACCACCATCACCATCACCATCACCACTATCACCAGCTGTCATTGGATCGCCAAAAATTAGGCGGATACAATTCGGGTCACATGTCCGTCTTACGCATTTTCGATCAGGGTCACGCGTTTTACCCATTACAAAACATGCAAGGCGCCGCTAAAGAAACTTAATAACAATAATAATATTCTGTTAGTCATTACTAAATTCAACTAGAGACTAAAATATTATGGGCCTTAGGGAATCAGATAGCCGTTGGAGACGTCAATAAGCAATTAAGATGAATGTCAGAGAACAATCAAGATAGGCTTGGCCTTTAGTAATTGAATTGTTCAAGATATGGGATGTTCCTGTTTGGTAAGAAATTTGAAAATTATTGTTTTAGTTGGGATTAAATAACTAAATGTAAAAGGAGATAGGACTTATTATAAAAATTCAAATAAGGTATAAAATTAAATATTTATTAATACCTACTTTTACTAATACAGGTCAAAGACTGACGAGAGACAGCGCAGAACCGACAAAAATGGAGCATTCTAGTATTGGAGACCGAGACACATTTTGGGTCACTGAGCCAAGAAACCACCAATACCTAATTGTAATGTTACTGATCGTAGAGCTCCAGTAGCGAAGCTCGAAAGCGTCATCGCATTGACTAATATATGTATGTATTTATCTTCATGCCAAGTCGTTCGGTGCCAAGTTCCTTACACGGGGTGGGCAGAGAGTGTGGAGGAGCGCCATATATCCCGGTTCTGACACACATCCCGTGCTTCTTCTATATTCATTATTCTCTTCATACATGCATGTCGTTTCCTAAGACTTTTGACCCCACCATTAGAGAGTACCTACTCGACTTATTTGGTCATTGTTGTATCATTTGACTTATATGATCATTCTATTTATGGTGTTCCGGTCAGATGGTAATTAATTAAAGGGCTGTATTGCGTGATTTCCGATACAGATGCATCTACATTTAAATCTGCGGTATTTAAGTAGATGATAACTTTGTAGGTTAGGATACTTGTTTGCCATTTACATGACATAAAAAATCAAGAACTGTTGTTTTTCAAAATTCACGTAAACAGTAGAAAATTTTGAATAACATCATTAGTACGTACTAGGTACGTTAATAGTGTCTTTTGTGAGTTAATTTATAAAATTTAGCGAAAAGTGAACTCTAAGTGTAAGTGCAAGTTAAACCACGCTATCCGAGTTCTAGCATTTTTACACAGCTACATATCAGTTCGGTTCCGTACAGGACCCCGTTAAGAAGCTTAAGTGTTGCAAAAAATTGCATAAAACCGTTACTCCTAGAACCTTCCCAGAATGCCTCTTTGAAAGAAGGGTTTGATAACTATTTGGATATAAACCGCTACGAAATCAGAGTTGATTTGCATGTCAGCTATTTTGTAAAACACGTTTTGAGGAAAAACGTGTTTTTTAATGTCACAAAGGTGGCAAACTAGCATGTAGTTCACATTGATGTTAAGTGATGACTGCAGCCTACAGACATCTACACAAAAACCAGGGGTCAAAATGCAGATGCGTTGCCACCTTTGAGACCTTAGGTATTATGCCTCTGTGATAGTTATTACGGGGCCATACATTACCACCTTGCCGGAACACGATAGTGCTGAACACTGTTTTACGAAATAGTACCTACTACATTGACATCTTGTAAGATATTTAAACAACCTCGTTCCCTTAGCCTTCCCTTTTATGCTCACACTATCAGAAATGTTAATTGCATTTCGTCACATATTTTTTCAGTACCCATTTTACGCATCAAATACACTTTTAATTAACGTTCGCAGAGAAATAAACCTTTGTCACGATGATAGAAGTGGTGGAAAATACGGTCGACATTAATACTATGAACTACCTCAACGCTACGTTACGCAGCTACGGTACATTAATGTTGGCATATTTGCCTTTGTTATTTGTAAGGCGACATACAGGACCTTATTGTGGGCATTTTTGTTGAAGTTTTCTTAAGTATTAAACAAGTGCAGTTAACATACTGTCACACACTCAACCTAATTTCCATACCAATGCTGCTTTTCCCTTGCGTACTACACAGGAGGTACAATAAAGCGATACGATATTTTATAAAATCATCATGTTTCGTAAAATTAAACTTGAAACCTGGTTACAAAACCTGATTTTTACCGAAACGGAAACACTACTTAAGTAAACAACATTTTCTCGCAAACATAACATTATACACCTTTTCAGCAATAAACACATACACTCTTTCACACGGTACTAAGTTTTACGTAGGCACTAATACCGAAGCATATTCGCAAAAGACGTCCTTATTTTATTAACGTTTGACACCTCACAAAATCAGTCGCTATTTGTAATCATAATATTACTCGAACGAAGTCGCGCGTATCAGCTAGTCAAAAATAAAATAATCTATTCCATATTCGCACCTTGAGTTTTCGTAACTTATACTGGTTAGACAAAGGTTATAAAGGACCCGTATATTTTGCACAGGGGCAAACAATTTTTTAGTCTCGGTTATCGCAACAATTTTCACAAACATGTCTTTGAATTGTGGCTAGTTTGTATCTTTCATGAAATAAAATTTCAATGCAGTCAAGTGCGAAAGAATACGACGTGTGTTTCATATAAAACCGCTCAGATCTCTTAAAGTACATTATCTTTGATTTAAACTTTGTTGTTATTATGATTCCACTACAATGGTCGCTGAAACAATTCACCACTTTAGTATAATTAGTTTGAAAAGTCACGGGGCCGTGCATTACCACCTGCTTGGAACACGAAAACGCTGAACGATTTTATTTAGCGTCAAGTAGGTTATGCTCGGGAGGATACCCTCAAGATCTGTCATGGAATTTTAACCAGGTAATTCTTACAACCAAGCGAAAAGTACAGATTTTCTGAAAAAGCTGTTTATTGCTTCCCTCGGAGTTTATTAACATGCCCATAGATGTCAATAAACTCGCCACCTACTTACATGGAACACGGCCGTATCGTGGGTATTGTATATATATAAATGTACATACGTTTATTATTTATTACCTTTTGCCCGCAAATTCGTCTGCATAGAATTTCGTAGGTAAAATAAGCTAACCATTTAAACGTTTCCACCTAGAAAAACAATATACAAACTTTCATACACCATTTTTGCCATATGAATGAATTGTTTATTAAAAAAGCTGAAACCTACATTGAATTATTATTGGTTAGTACATTTATGACTATGCAAAAGTTTAAAGAAATTCGGTGAATCTTTTTTATTTTCCCGCACAAATTTGTGTGCGTCAGAATGGCTGGTTGCCAGAACGGCTTGCTTTTACACTTAAATAATAATTACAGAATAATCAGTGATGCAAACGCAAACCCCGACAAAACATATTGTGATACAAATTGTATACGAAGAGTTGCGAACCTTCACATGTTTTACATAATATGTCGTTCAATGCTAACTTACGATAACAGTCAGAGAGTCACAACTTTTCTTATTATATAAATAATATACCTCTGCCTATACCTCAAGGTAACATAGGCGAAAATTTACGTATGTTTGAAATATATGTTATGCTATATGGCAGCCATATTGCAATTTCTATAAGCGAATATCAATCAAAATATCGAAACTGCATCGTGGAATGGCGTGGATGCTTTGTGGCGTGTACTCCATTAGTTGAATGCAATATTTGTTCGGCCCTGTCTACCACTTCAGCTGTTATTACTCTACTATCGATTTGTTTTGATTGTATTGCTTTTATAGAACAGTTTTCCACTCTCGTTAATGATAGGTTTCAAATATTCTTTTAAATATTGTGATGTTTTGGGTAGGTACCGTTCATTCTGTAATTGTTCATATTTTATAATTATTTCCTGTGTATTTTATTATTTTACTATTCTAATAATCGTCTATTAGAATATTAAAAATTTTCTCATTCCTGAAAAAAAAAACAGTGCAGAGTAGAGTAGGTAAGTAATAACATCCTTTTACTTACAAGTTTTCTGGATGGTACAAATAAACCATTCAAAAATCTTGTACTTACATTTTACGCAGTTGGTTTGGCGTAGGTAAGTTCTTAATTTAGTGACTAGTAACAACAGGATGAAGCGCGCATGGCCCAGCGGCTGGTGTAGATCGTAAGCGATCTCCTCGGTTAAGCACTACGGGCGCGGTCGGGTAGTGTGATGGGTGACCGCTAGTGGCAAATTAAATGCGCGTTTCCGTGCTTCGGAGGGCACGTTAAGCCGTCGGTCCCGGTTGCTATCGATGGATAGCAGTCGTTAAACCTTGTCGGAGGCCTAATGGGCGGTTTGAAAACATCCGACAGCGGGTTGGCCACTAACCCACCCACCTCCACCAATCCGCATTGGAGCAGCGTGGTGGAGTAAGCTCCAGGCCTCCCCCCAAAAAGGGGAGAGACTCGTGCCCAGCAGTGGGACGTATAATGGGTTGCCATCATTATTATTATTATAACAACAGGATTTTAATACTTCGATAAAAAGTAATTTAAATCTTAAACCGTCTTCGAGAATGAACTCAAATTACGAAATAAGTGATGTTTTATATATTTATTAACACTAAATCAACAAACCGAATTACATTAAAAGTAGATGCAAAATAGATTAGGGCGTACATTTTTTTATGTACGGTATCCAACGCAGGGGAGCTTCGGTAGCTAAGTGGTAAAGCGGTTGGACTGGTCGTGCTGAGGTCGCAGGTTCGATCGCTGCACGAACTCAAATTTTTCTTTTTATTATTTTTTTTAATTTAAAAATTCACTCGCAATAAAACTATAGCAAATAATAAAAATATTACTATTACCCAACATGTTAATCAAGGGAAAAATTGTGGATTTGCATTTAATTGATTAATTGGTAATTTATTAAATTAACAGGCTTTTTCGTGAAAATAAGTAGGTACCTACGTACTGAGTGCTTTTAATATAAATGTCTTGATTTTTTCAAATTGATTAAACCATGTTATGAATGTCGGATCCATTGAAATTCACTAGGTTGTTTAATAGAATTCGTAGCATTGAAACCCCGCGCTCACTAACTCACTAGGCAGCCTAGAGGCGGCAGACAGGCGAATATACTCATTACGGTGTATGGGAGCTCGCGCTTAAGCAGCCACTAACGTCATAATGTTCGGCTGGCTACAGTGGCCTGGTTTCCCACTATCCAGAAAGCTATATCTTCCAAGCCAGTGATCAAAATCGGTACTTGAGTGTCTCAGAATCAACCTGATATCACTACGACAGCGATAGAGTTACATCTATGATGACATCAAAAATTATCTATCCATCAAACTCATGCTTTAACATGCTGGTATACGCACTAGTACACTAATAAAAATAATTTTTACACCATTGTAGTTACACGACTAGCTCAATTTATCTTTAGAATTCAAAATAAAATTTACTTGTGTGTTGTTTTCAAATAAACAAACATTTCGATACATTTTGAAAGTAATTTGTTCTCTAAAGCGTTGGACTGTTTGAATTACGCACCAAACAACCCGTTGGTGACTTGAATAGAATCTATTATCACAGTCGCGTTTATTCGATTTTTATTCCCGTCCCAATACCGCTCGATCAATGAACTGTGAAACTTTTGTTTACATTGCCGATGAAAATCGATGTTTGTTTTACTCGCAATTGATTGCGTGTTTTTGAATTTCATAAACTCGTTTGTGTCATCAGGATGTATTTAAAACAAGCAAATAACAACTCTTTCATAAACTTAAATAAACCAAAAAAGAAAACGTAACATAAATTCACATATGATCACACCTCTACTAATTAATTGTACATACTATACCCTAAACGACCTAAATATTTTGGGTCATAAATGAGTGGTGAGCTTCAGTTCACACACAGAACTCACGCATTAGTCTGCCGCGAAATGGTAGTGTTCAGTGTTCATCACTATCGTGTTCCGGTTAGATGGTACCTAATCTATGGCCCGTAATAAATATCACAGAGACATGACAACTTAGATCTCAGGGGTAGTAATGCATCTGCATTTTGACTTTTGGTTATGGTGTAGATGTCTATAGGCTGCAGTCATCACTTAACATCAATGTCAGCGGCATGCCTGTTTGCCACCTTCGTTAATTATAAAAAAATAGCCTAGAAAGTGTATACTCTGTTAGAAAGATGTAAGTGACGAACGGGGTTACCATCTCGTAGAAGTTAATCACGCAGCTATCCTACTTCCTACTAATATTATAAATGCGAAAGTTTGTATGTTTGTTAGTCTTTCACGCAAAAACTGCTGAACCGATTTTCATGAAATTTGGCACATGTGTGTGAGAGGGTAACTTGTATTAACCCATAGGATAGTTTTTATCCCGGTAAATTGTTCCTGTGGAACGCTATGGGATGATTTGACGAGTTTCCACAGGTTAGGCGAAAAGCGATCTACACGCGACCGGAGCCGCGGGCAACAGCAAGTAAGGGAATATATCGCTGGTGTCGGGACGTGACGACCCAGTGGAATAATTTTTGTCCACTGCAAGAGAGTTCTTCCACTGGTGCAGTCAGTCAACCGAACAATGGCGGTCAAACTATTCCAATGGGGCGGTAGTAAGTACAATAACGCAAGACGGCAACAGCATCCTGCGATAAAACTACCGCCGCTGCGATCGCCAATCCGCATGTCAACGAAATAATAAAAAACAATTATTAAGGGTAAAAGCGACTTCTTTACGATATTTAATAAACTGCAAAGTTTATTGTATCGGTTGCCTAACTAGCATGGTGTGGCAATAGATGGCGCTACTGCCACCATAAGGCAATGCAATAAATGTGAAGGAAAGATTTGACAAATTGGGCAGGACTTCGGTAGCTCAGTTGGAAGAGCGGCTGGACTAGATTCCCAGTGGCCGCGAGTTCGAGTCTCGCCTGAAGTCAATTTTTTCTTTCCATTTTTCTTTAAATAAAAAATATTAAATACATAAACATGTAATTTCAGTTTTGTATTATGATTATAACTCGATTTTCTAATCGGGGTGTTAGAGAGTGTGCCTTATTCGCGTTACATGTTGTATACACACAACATTTCATAATGTTCGGTCCAGCCGTTTCGGAGGAGTATTGTTACAATCACTGTGTTTACGAGTGTTTTATATAATATATTAGATTGTCTCAAATCTTCAAAACTGGTCTCGATTTTAATTCCCTACCAATATTTTGACCGTTCCCCGAGATTGCCGCTGTGATAATTATGTCAATTCATCGCATTGCCGGTGTCACGTTTCGGTGAAATCAAGCGTGGAGAGATAAAACTGAAATTGGCAAAGTTTTATCTTGTCATGGCGGATGTTTATAAAAAATACGTTATGCATTTTTTCATATTTTTTTAAGGTATACATTTTTTTCGCGTTTATCGTGAACATTTAATTATAAATTGAAAACCTCGTTTTATATTTGTTTTAATTTAACTGTCGGATATGAAATGAAATAGGAACACAAATTGGAAATTGTTGAAAACTGCTATATTCTTTTTGATATTTGCAGATATTTTGCAGTATTGAATGTCATGATTTGTAGGGTAGGAAGGTTTTAAGTTATTCTTTTTGTATATATATATATACACTCTTTTTTGACATTAAGTGGCAAAGAAGCATAGAGTTCACATTGATGGTAAGTGAATACTGTAGACTAAGTACAAATATCTATACTTATAAAAACTAGAGATTTCAATGAAGATGCGTTGCCATTCCTGAGGTCTAAGTTGTTCTCTGTTGGCCTCTGTACCGGAAATGACAGGGCCGTATATTACCACCTAATCTGTGGACTGAATACCTACCATCATTTGGTGATACACATTATACCAAACATAACGATACACGTTATGTTCGCTTAGAGATAAATACTTGTTGGATTCTTTTCTTGTGAAGAAATTCTGTTGACTTACGATCAATGAGGGTTCAGCAGACAGTTGAACCCGAACATAAAAGTGTCTAGCACCTCCCATCAAAGTTGATCTCTTATCTTATATTGATGAAGCTTGGAGCTTTGTAAACTTATTTACTTCTATCTAAAGCTATTTTCGTATCTATTTTTTCAATGGTCATAATTCAGGAATAAAAGAATGAGATTATTTTAAATTTCCAGAAAATGGAAAATCCCTAGAGAACCAGAGATAAAGGACTTTACACCATTATCTATGATAGCCCGCCCGTACCTGAGAATCGAACCCAGGACACCAGCAAAGTCGAAGTTTCAATGTCGAAGTCTGAGGAGGAAGGCGTCACCAATGTGGTGATCCTGATCTATTTACCACCAAATGATAGTGTCCAGCACTATCATGTTCCGCTTATATGGTAATGTATGGCTCTGTCATAACTATAACAGTGGCAAAACATTCATCTAATAAAAAAGTGCTGTGTTAACTGATTTAATGCTATTTTTAATTAATTACATTTTAATCTATTCATATCAAAAACAACAGAATATGTTATGTTTGTCGTAGAAACCTTCCATAACAATCTTAGGTCTGGGGGCCGACCACCTAACTCTAATGCTTTCGTTAAGCACGTTATTTTGTCAGTTTCGAACCGCCTAACAAAACACTTTGCTCTTATGTATATCCCTACGGACGAAAACACTACCAGAAAAAAGTTAGGCGGTATGAAACTGACAAGATAATGTCATAATCGAACGCTAAACGCTTTCGTTTATGCGCTATCATTAGAGTTAGGCGGAGGGCCTGAGGGAGATCTGTTACAATCACGTTACAATATTTTCAACCCACTAAATACCATTAAAACAAAGATAGGTGTGGTAAATAGTAATATGTAGAGAGTGAAGTGTAGGTCAGTCCCTCGAGGTCAACACGTCTCGGCCCCTGAAAGCAACTGTTAAGGATAAATCGGTTACGGGATCAAATAATCCCATCTGCTTTTGTGTGAGGATATTTTATGAAACCTCTACATAATTCAGGTCAATTTATGATTATTCTAGTTGGCGGCACATAACCATTTTTTTTTTTTCAGTTGTAAATCAGGAACAATCCTTAGGAAGGCAGTGGGTAGTGTGACCTTCTACTTGATCCACTATAGTAGCTAAAAAAGTACCTATATATAGGAATCGTGTACAACATCTTTCTATTTATCCTGAAAAAACAGGGGTGAGTTTCATTGTTTAACATATTTTTAAACCCAACAAAAGTCCACTTTAAAAGACAGGTGCAGAGTGCAGTAATTTCTGACATTACGCAATGTCAATAACTTCTTCAGAAAGACTTAAAAACTTCCTCTTAGTAAGCTTGGAAAGTGAGTATTTTCAATCTTTTCCTTGGAAGAGACGTGCAGGACAACCCTTCGAGGTCAACATGCACGGGATGGGCAGTAGCGATCCGCAATAAAACTACCGCCACTGCGATCGCCAATCTGCCTGCAAAGTGTGGCAATTGTGGCATATTCTCCACTAATGACGCACAGCACTGTTGGCTATGGGGCAGACTTTGTCCAGCTGTAAACTTCTATAGAAATTAAAGAAAAAACGAAAAAAAAAAACTGACTTCGGGCTGGAATCGAACCTGCGACTTCAGAATAACCAGTCCAACCACTTCACCACTAAGCTACCGAAGTCCCACGTAGATGCGTCAAATTTTGCTTTCCCTTTTTGATTTTTAACCGATTTAGGGTCAGTCTCGTATCGGCAATCGTGCGAGTGTGTTGCGTTGTGTTCCTACCTAACTAGAAACCAGTTTGACGGATTATACATCGAACGCTCTCGGACACGCCGCGCCGTAGACCGGTTTACTTGCAATGAAACATATTTTGTTGCAAGTCTTTAACGATGGATGATAATAACGTAGTCAATAAATGTACGAGCGAAGCGCTACAAAATGAATGTGTTGACCCTGTTATTGAGATTAAAGATACTATTCAAGAGGCGGAACATGAGGGATGGGAGATGAAGATCAATAAAAAAAAGGTTCAAAAAGAGGACGGGATGTTTTGACAAGTGATTCGGAAGAAGAGAATAAAAATACAGAAACGAAAAGCAGAAAAATTCACCAAAGTAACTCATCATTACAAGTATATCTATCGCATAAAGAAGTTTTACCTAAATCATTTGCCTTCGCTAGATTACTAAAAGAAAATAATATTACCGGAATTTCTCAAATTAAATATGTCAATGCCTTTAAAATAAGACTGGAATTTGATGACGAAGCATCACTAAACTATTTACTACGATGTGAGTCACTATTAACAAAGGGCTGTAAAATTTATCAAGCTATGGATGTGGCCTATAGTTATGGTACCATCAAAAACGTCGATCTGGACATGACAGAGGAAGAAATATTGAAGAACTTAGAATGTCCAGACCTTATTAAATTAGAATATTTAAACGACTCGATCGCCGCGATGGAAATCGTTGGTGTCCCAGCGAGGCAGTGAGGCTATGTTTTAAAGGTAATATGATGCCAAAATGGGTATATATATACGGCATGAGAATTAAAGTAGAACCTTATATTCACCCCGTCACTCAGTGCTCCAATTGTTGGAAGATAGGACATAGTAAAAGTAAATGCCCATTCAAAAAAATAGTTTGTCCAAAATGTGGAAAAAATCACGACAATTGCGACACATAAATATTTTTTTGCATTAATTGTACGGGTGACCATATGGCTCTCTCAAAATCGTGTCCAGTTTATCTTAAAGAAAAAAGAATTCGAGAACTAATGTCTGAATTTAATTGTACATATCGGAAAGCCTTAACATAATATGTGCCACCATTCTCCACCGAACATCGCATAGAACCTCAAATCATATATCCGTTTACTGAGGAACTTAATCAACCTTTGTGGTCAAGTCAAGAGACTCCTGATTATGTGAATAAAACGGATGGTCCGAGTTATGCTAAAGTGGTGGAGACGGTAGTTGAAGTACACAATGAACGTAATACAAAGAAAAACACACCGCCTTCAACTCAAAATAGAGCGTTAAATAAGAAAAAAAGGCAGAAGGAAGAGTCTATGGAGTGGGCAAACGAAGATATGCGAACAGAGACGGAAAAGACTAGTACCGAAAACGAATCCGGAAGTAACAGGAAGACGTCTTTTGGAGAATTGATTAAGAAAATTAAGGACCTCTTCTTTTTTAAAAAAATAAATTTGCGAACAAAAATTCACAACGCGGTAAAATTGTGCTTAGAATGGTTAATTATTGTTACAGTCGAAAATATCTCTGAGTTAGGAATAGCTAAATTACTTTTTGACCTTTTTCATGGATAAAACACCCTCACCTAATAAGGTCAACATAATCCAATGGAATTCTCAAAGAATTCGCCCTAAATTGATGCCATTTTTAGAGTTGTTGCGACAAGAAAAGATCCACATAGTCGCTTTAAGCGAAACATGGTTAGACATTGAATGCGTAATACGAGTTGGTAATTATGAAATATATAGAAAAGATAGGGACGATGCATATGGCGGAGTAGCAATACTAGTTCACAAATCTATAAAATCGGAAAGAAAAATGGTTCAGGTGAGTAATTTGGGGATTGAAGCGGTAAGTGTGAAATTATTTAATTGTCATCCTAATTCAAACCGTTGTCTCAGTTTATTGTCCCTCTAGAATAAATACATCTCAAAATGGCTGGAACAATCTTTTAGATCAATTTAATAATAATACCCTACTATGTGACTTTACTGCCCACCACTCTAACTGGTCCAGTATTAAAAGAGACTTAAGAGGGACACACATTCTCGATGCTGTTTTAAATAATAATTTCATTATACTCAACAAAAATAACGAACCTACAAGAATCCGTTTAGTCGAAGGGAAGTTACAGCAGTCATCTCCAGACATCTCATTAGCTACTAGTGACATAGCGTTACAGTTGTCTTGGTCCGTATTGAGTGAAACTTTAGGAAGTGATCATCTACTTATTAAAATTTCCACACTTACATCTGTTTATCACCCACCTGTGATTAAAAAAAATTACAGTAAAGTAGATTGGGACTCATATACAGAGTTTTTAGAGGAACTGTTTAATACATTTCATTTTACTGATGATTTACGAAATACATATAATGAATTTGTTCGGATCATCAACCAGGCAGCTGATTTGTACATACCACTTATCAAATTTAATCAGAACCCTTCATCCAATTTTTCACCAAAAAAATATTGGAATACAGAATTGTCCAAATCAGTGGCAGGACGGCGACTAGCGCTATCAAATTTTAGGAGAAACCCCATTCCATTAAATTTTGATAAACTTGGTGACAAAGTTAGAGATGCACAAAAATTATTACGTCAGGCAAAATATGAGGATTGGTACAATTTTTGCGGTAGTATCAATGACAACATTACCGCTGGCGAAATGTGGTCCAGGATGGGATGGATGAAGGGCTACAGAGCACCCAGGCGACATATATCTACAGACAGTGCTATACAATTACTTTATACACTAACTCTCGATACTGTTTTGCTTGCCGCAGCCTAAGTTTAGAGAAATTCATTCAGGATTAGAAATTAAAATCTCCATTCAGGAGCTGGAAAATTGTATCAAATTGAAGGATACATCTCCTGGATGTGATGATTGTTCTTACTCTATGATTAAACGGTTGCCTAAAACTGCAAAAATGGTACTATTAAAACAATTCAATAATTTCCTGGAAAATGGCTTTGTTCCCTGTCAATGGAGAAACGTTAGTATAGTTCCGATAATATAGTTCCGAGGAACCCGTTACATCTCGACCTGGCTTTGGAGCCAGGTCGAGATGTAACGGGTTCCTCCTCAATCCGCCCTATTTCGCTAATGTCATGTCTGTGTAAAATATTTCACCAAATCCTTAATCGAGATTAGAGTGGTACATCGAAAGACATAATTTACTATCAGAGAACACAGTAGGATTTAGAAAAGGAAGATCTTGTCTTAATAATCTCAGCACTTTAGTCACTAATATTCAAATTGGTTTTTCGGAAGGGTACTCTACAGCAGCATGTTTTTTAGACATAGACAATGCTTACAACAACATTGGTGCCTTACTTAGCATATTGGATGAGACAGGCGTGGGTCATAAAATTTGTCAATACTTATGGTATTTCTTGCAGGAGAGATATCTTAAAATAAAAACCGAGGACGGCATAATCTCGAGACTCACAAATCATGGTTTGGCCCAGGGCAACCCGCTGTGTCCATTGCTATTTAATATTGCTACAATGAATATCTGTAAGGGACTGGAAAGTCACTTATGTGTGTCGCAATATGCAGATGCAAAATATTGGCTTATATATTTCAGAAAATAAGACTAAAATGTGTTTGTTTACAAAAGGATATAAAAGAGACACTATAACAATTAAGATTAATGAAAGAGTTCTATGTGTGGAAAATAATATTAAATATTTAGGAGTATGGCTTGATACTCGTAGAAATTTAAAATGGAGAAAGCATATTAATGAAATGACTGAGAAAGTTCTTAAGTTTACTAACATATTCAAAATGTTAACTGGGTCTGGATGGGGGGTACATCCTATACATTTAAGGAGACTATATATTGCATAAGTGCGGAGTAGAATAGACTACGCCTGTTTCCTATATGATAATAGCTGGCTCTACACATGTGGGTAAAATAGACAAGGTACAAAATATTTTTATGAGAATGATCGATGGTTTCATAAAAAGTACACCTATTCATGTGATGTAGGCTGAACTATACCTTCAACCTCTAGCTGTTCGCAGAAGGTACCTAGGGCAATTGTGACATATTCTTAAAAGAAAAATATGATAAGTACTATAAAATTTATTCTGATGGTTCAAAAGATGCTAATGTAAGTGGAGCTGCGTTTCTGGATTTTGAGGAAAATGTATCATGTAAATTTAAATTATGTCACAATAATATTTCTATTATGCATTTGGAACTAGTAGCCATTGCAGAAGCCTTGTCCTATATTAAATCTGTTAATTTTAATAGATTCGTTATATTTACTGACTCAAAAAGCGCATTACAACACATTATCAAATGTACACGGGGTCTAAGGGGAATTCCATTGGCTTATGACATTATACGTTATCTAGGCACCGAAATCAATGATAATAAAAAAGTGGTGTTACAGTGGATACCTTCACATATTGGACTGGAGGGAAATGAGGCAGTCGACAAATTGGCCAAAGAAGCAGCCACAGAGGGTATACCAATGAGAAATGCACCTTGGTTCACCGAGAAAAGATTGCTGGAATATGTGGTCCGAATACTTTAATGAACGGTCATTGTCGAAGGATATTTGGTATAAAACTCTGCAACCCTCACTGCCTCGTTCTCTGTAAAGGGGAAATGAGACATTCTACTGATATATTTTTAACATTAGTATAAGACATTTAGTTTTATCTTAGTGATATTCTTGACTTTACATATATTTTTTATCTTGTTTGACATGTATATCAATTGTTATTCACTTTAATTTATTTTGTCTGTTTTTGACGTGTCATAAGAGGTCACCCTAAATGAATAAATGAGTTTCTGATTCTGATTCTGATTTTTTGGTTCGATAAAATAAAAATAATCCGTAAAGATTTAATTACTGCGTTCAGATTGCGTTCGGATGACATACCATTGAACAGTTTCGGATACATGATGCGCAAAATTTCGTCTCCAAATTGTGCAGTTTGTGGAGTTGTAGAAGATGTTTATCATATACTCATGGAATGTGCCCGAAATCAGTCTGAACGCATGGAAATTTTAGGTAGAAATGATTCTAATACTGGCATTTGTAACACTATCCTAGCTTATCCAATGTCAGATAATGCAAAATTATTGTATAAAATTGTTAATATTGGTTTAAAAAATCGTTTATGATTTGTGTCAGTTAATTTATTATGAACTGTAATTATAAGGGTGACATGTTCAGTATTGAACAAACCCTTGTTAAAAATAAAGATTAAAAAAAAAAGATTTAGGGTCGGTGAACGACATCCATTGATAGCTAATTAATAGCTATACAACCAATATGATAAACTTTGCAGTTTAGACAATATCGTTAAGATATCGCTGTTCCCTTAATAATTGTACTCGTACTATTTATTTTTCGCAATAATAAATGCGAGTGAACTTTAGAAATAAAAAAACTTTAGAGTGATGATGACTACACAATTATAATCAGAACATGAGTTATAAACCAAATCGTAGTGATATACTTCATTGATACACGAGACCTAATAATAATATACCATCACCTGCCTATACGTAGGATTTGATAATGTGAGACGTTGAATATAGGCAGGTGCCAGATCTCACTCCATACGACAGTCCCCTTAGTTCACCCACATAGCCCAAAGTTTGGCGAGTCATTTATCATTACAATAGTCCCATGTATTCTGTAAGACCTATATGTGTCTGTATTAACTATTGACGCAGTCCGAGAGAGGTCCCGCCAAATGCAACCCATAACAAAGATCAAAATTCTCGAAAGGGCCTCTACGTGTTGGGCCCTTGTCCTCGCGCAAGCCTGACAAAGGTCCGGGGTTCAAATTGGACCCCGTGCTGACGAGAGACATAATATGAAACATTCTCCTTATCTATAACCACCACAATACGATTGTTAAAACGGTCATAGAGTATATAAGTGGGAGGGTTGCACATAAATAATGCACGTGATACATGTACGTCTGCCGAGACCCAATATTCGGGTTAATTCGGGCCCGCACGTCCGGCTACGATACATATTTCATCTGGAATATTGCTGCACAAGCTATAAGCGATTTACTTGTGACATGCCCAGATTTATGCTACTGTTCAATGAGTGTTACTACAGTTGAAATTAAATTATAATAGAGTGCTTTGTTAATAAAATGTGCCTAGTATATTATCATACAGTTCATTGTATTATTATTATGTCTCTTTAACTCATATCATACATAAATTTTAATTAATGTATTTCCCCGTAATGTCTATCACAAAGACATGCCACCTTAGGTCTCAATAGTGACAACGCATCTGCATTTTGACCTCTGGTTTTCATGTAGATGTCTATTTTTGTATAATTTATTTTATGTATGGAAGGTTCCTTACATAAAAAAATATTCTTTACAGCAAACAAGCTAATCGATTTTATAATAGGTAAGCGTATCATAATTCAATTATTTATGTTGTTATGCCGATGTTTCAACCAATTTTAAAATTATCAAAACTTTCATTGACATAACCAAAAAATATTGTTTTTTGGTAGAAATAGATGATAGCAATAGACAAATAAGATTTTAAACTGAGGAAGTTAAAACGTATGATTCGTAACTCAATGTTATAATGATCTTCCTATTCAATGTGAAATATAATATTTAAATACTTTTTATGGCAAAACATTCAGCGAATTTATCTTTTTTAAAGCAGTTTGGACCACAAGCGTATTGGACCACTTTACAGTAAATTGAATCAAATCCTACGGGGTGTCTTGCGGCTCTAACGGTCGCAGTTTCACTACTCTGTGGTCATAACGTATCTATTCTTCTTTCTCGTTTTATCTATTTTCAGTTCCATTGAAAGAAATAATAAGTTTTACTTAACTATGTCGAGGTGCTATTGTCAATAACTACCTAAGTGTCACATAATTTATTACTTATTTAATTTAATATTTATTACCTTAATACCACTAGGTATCAAGTCCGCTTTTGTACATAATAGGTGCGAAAGTTTAAGAACGAAGAACTCGAATTCCAGAAAAATGGAAAAGTCCCAATAGAACCAGAGATAAAGGACTTTACAACTTTATCTCTGATAACCCACGATCCGGGAATCGAACCCAGGGCCTCAGCGTAGTAGAACTAATTAATAATTACTAATTCTACTAGAATTAATAATTATTAATTAGCAATTATTGTAATAAAATATTTTTATTACATAATAACAAAACATAACTTATTCAATGTACTATATAGTTTAACATGTTAACCTACCAATAAGTATAAAGGAAACAGCGTATCGCTAACCCAAAACCAGAAGGCCTTATTCCTATCGGTTTACTTGGACAAGCAGTGTTGTAAATTGTCGATGTCTCATTATGCACCGAATGGCTGTGTAAAATCGGTCCCTTTCGGTACCACGATGTCGTTAGCATGCAAGGTAGACTCTACATTTATGGAATAGTTGATGGTGTAATCCAGCGAGCGAGTCGCCTAGTAACTTGCTAACGCCGTGAAATATTGATGTGGCCTTTGTGTTTCAATATTGCTACTGAGGTAACATGAACGAGGATTTTTAGGGTTATAAAACTGTGAACATAGATTTTTCAATATAATTTTTAATTGAGTTTGTGCTGTAATTGGAGCTAAATAGTTTTTTTTTAATTTTCTTTTAAGTAAATAATACAAACATAATTATATATCTGCTTAGATGACAAGAAAGCAGGTACTGTACTGTAGAAACCTAAGAAGTTTGAAAAAAAACTAAATAATAATATCATATTTACAGTTGCCTAGATAGAAGTCTAAAGAGGTCTAGAGAGGTCTGAAGAAACTAAATAATTATTATTCAAGTTGAATTACTATAGAATGTATACCAATCTGCTTGAAAAATAAAAGACGAAAAAATAACGAAAATTTTTTTTTTAAATATTTGCTCAAAATTAAGAGGTTTATTATATTTTATTGCACTTTGCGGTGTTGCGAGTGAGGTGTACGTAACTTTGTTGGTTTTACGAATACAGTTATTTAATGTTTTTATATTGCAGCTGTACTTACGGTATGTTTTTTTGCACTACCAAGTTCGCAGGTAATGCAGTAATCATTAAACCTACCACGTCGTTTTTTAATACTGATTTTCCTCTGGACTGTCATGCGCTTCATGGGATATTTACACCACCTCGAAACGTGTCCACAAAAGGCGAAAATTCCAGACTAAACCACAGCAAATAGACGCTGTTTGATGTTCGAGTTTTTGAAGTATGGAGACGTTAGTTCTGAATTGAGTCCACTATATTCCAAGCATCCTTCGCGAGCATCATATTTCTATAGCATTTATTTTACACTTTCTCTCGGGGTGCACGTATTAGTTGCGTAAATAAATATGGGAAACGCTAACGCTCCCACTGGCCGGACTTTCGTGGCTTTTTTAATGTCCCAGTTCTTCCATATTTTCGTGACTTTCTCCATAGCCATACACCGCCGCTTAAGTTCATCTGCGCTGCCGCGGTTATTCGCGATATCAGAGCCCCTAGGTATCACTGTACAACTTCAAAGGTTTATCCGTGACTGACATGTATGAAAAATGAAAAGGTACGTTAAAAATAATAGGTATCTATACGACATCACAATATCCATCAACCAAAAATATATCCACAAATTCACATTTATAATACTCACTCAAACTGCGTAAATTGATATTTTAACACCAGTGGCGTAATAGTACATCGAGAGATCAGAGAGCATTGCTGTTCCTGCTATGTACCTGCATATTTGATTGGTTATGGAAGCTTTTCATTTCACTGTGCTTGCGTCTACAGTCACGATAATTAACTGTGTATTGAAAAATAGCGCGCCACAAAATGGAAAATGACTCTTTGCGAATGCATTGTAACACTGATGAATCTGTAATGATTCGAGTTCTGATCATTTCAAAAGATTCGTGTGAATAAAATTGTTTCATAATTATTCATATGCATACATTGCAGAGTTGTTTTCAAGTAGTTTTTGGAACAGTTGTATTTTTTACTCAATAATTGTATTGATCTCAGTGGCCTTTTAATGGGTTATTTATTTATTTATTCTTTTTATCCACGAAGATGGCACATATAGGCGCATTTAATGCCACTAGGCATTATCTCCCAGTCAACCTTTGGGTTATGAAGAGAGCGACGATGTAGGTGCAAAAGAATGTCTTGCAGAAAAGGTTGAAAGTAGGTATTATATTATAGGTATAATACTATCTATACACCAACGACAAGCCCACGGAGGTAAAACTTTATACCGTATGTACATATTAACAACGATAAACAGGTTTACCAAGCGGGAACGTAATCAATTTTATCTCCCATAAACAAAATTGACTGTGACTGAAACTGTGAGCAAAGTTCATGGCGAGTTTAATATTATTTAACACTTTCATTAAATAAATTAGCTTCACATTTCCCGCTGCGCCGCCGACCGCAACATGTGGCGCCACTGTGTTGCCAATTACACAATACACATTAAAATGAATGTTTATTTGTATATAACTAGAATGCAAAAATGCTTTAACGCTTCATTGTGATTATTCTTGGTTAATTCAAAACGTAATATAGTTTACAATGTTTCAAAAAACCTACAGCGAAATAGGTACCTGTTTTGTAAATTGAGTTGCACCAAATAATGCATGTGAGTTAAAATTAAACAAGGTATTTTGTCGATTCTTAGAAACTACTCAATTACACAATAAATAAGATGAAATACATTATGCAGAATGTATTGCAGAAAAGGTTGAAAAAATAGATACTCTAACGATATTTATACACCAACGAAAAGCAAAGAGTAGCAAACATTTTCAACATCACCATATCTATATAAAACTGTAGAAGTGTAAATTCTGTACATTAAAAATATTGAAAAAATAAGTACCAGGGGATGTTACTAGATCGATACCAAACCCAAATATGTGATTAGAATATTTTGCGTCTGTCTGTCTGTCTGTTTGTTCAAGCATCACAGAAAAACTACCAGTCCGATTACAATGAAACTTGGTATGATTATACTTTAACCTTTGGCGCACAACACTGGGTACTTTATATCCCGAAAAAATGACTGTTTGTCTGTGTGTTTGTTCACGCTAATATCAGAAACGGTTTATTCGATTTGCGGTTGTCACTAATATATTGTGGTAAGTTTCAATTAACATTTAGTGTTTGTTTCATGTGAATCGGTTCAGAAATAAAAAAGGTATGTCAATTTAAAGAATCATATCGAATATTTTTAAGCCATTCTGTATCTTAGTTTCATCTTTTAGGGGGTTTCGTACCTAAAAGGTAAAAACGTACCCTACGGATAACTAATCCTCCGCTGTCTGTCTGTCTGTTCGTCCGTCCGTCTGTCACCAGCCTGTATCTCATAAATAGTGATAGCTAGAAAGCTAAGATTTACACAAAATATGTATTTCTGATACCGCTATAAAGACAAAATTAATTAATTACTAAAAATACAATAAACGTGTTTTTTTTTCGAATATGTTTTGCTCGATCATAATAACGGTAGCAAGTAGACGCTTAAAATTTTCACAGAATTTTTAAGTCTTATGTTGAATATTACCTTCCTTATTAAATGTATACATCTATACATTTACACAAATAAATAAAATTGGAGTGTCTGTTTGTAATTTTAAAATAACCGCTTTTTAATAAATGCGTATACACGGTACATATACCAAAACAACATTTTTTACAATTTTTGTCTGTCTGTTTGTCTGTTTGTCTGTTTGGTGGGGCTAATCTTGGGAACGGCTTGACCGATTTTGACGGGATAGCTGATGTGTGATTTTCACTGGCAGATAGCTGATGTGATAAGGAATAAGTTAGGCTACTTTTACCTCCATACATTCATACATACCTACATACAAATAAGTAGAATTTTAGTGTATCCGACTTTGACGGGACTTCCACGGGTAGGTAGCTGATGTGATAAGGAGTAACTTAGGCTACTTTTATCTCCATACATCCATACATACATACCTACATACAAATAAGTAGAATTGGAGTGTATCCGACTTTGACGGGACTTCCACGGGTAGGTAGCTGATGTGATAAGGAGTAACTTAGGCTACTTTTATCTCCATACATCCATACATACATACCTACATACAAATAAGTAGAATTGGAGTGTATCCGACTTTGACGGGACTTCCACGGGTAGGTAGCTGATGTAATAAGGAGTAACTTAGGCTAGGCTACTTTTATCTACATACATACATACCTACATACAAATAAATAGAATTTGAGTGTTTCCGATTTTGACGGGACTTTCACTGGCACATAGCTGATGTAATAAGAAGTAACTTAGACTCATTAGTAAAGTTATTATTATATTTATTTACTAGCTGCGCCCACGACTTCATTCGGGTAGATACCTACTGAACAATCATATTTTTTCTCACGTGGACGAAGTCGCGGGCACAGCTAGTAAATAAATATAATAATAACTTTCAATAATAATAATAATGGTAACCCATTATACGTCCCACTGCTGGGCACGAGTCTCTCCCCTTTTTGGGGGAAGGCCTGGAGCTTACTCCACCTCGCTGCTCCAATGCGGATTGGTGGAACTTTCAATAAATAAACATTATTGTAGTGAATTTTATTTGCAACTAGCTGTGCTTGCGACTTTGTTCGCGTGGAATCGTGACTTTGAGACTTTAGGCAGCGCTATTGGATATAAATTTATGGTAGCTAAAAAATGTACTGTACAGTAATGCTTCTCTGTACACGATATTACACGTATGGCCATCGGGGATAAAAGCACAAAGACTGCTCGGATTGCGAAAAATTGCTTGTGCACGAAGAAAAAATTGCATAAAAATTACGTATGTTGTATGGGTTTAATATTTACCTCATTTTTATTTAATTTTTTACTATGGAAGGTAATATACAACATAAGACCTAAAAATTCTGTGAAACTTTTAAGCGTCTTCTTTTTGCTACCGTTATTATTATCGAGCAAAAAATAAACGAATAAAATACACGGTTATTGTATGCCCCCTTCGAACACTTAACATTTTCATTTTCTTATTTTTAGTTATTAATTTTGTCTTTATAGCGGTATCAGAAATACATAATTTGTGAAAATGTTAGCTTTCTAGCTATCACTATTTATAAGATACAGGCTGGTGACAGACAGACAGCGGAGAATTAGTAATCCGTTTTTACCTTTTACGAAACCTCCTAAAAGATAGAACTAAGATACAGAATAGCTTAAAAATATTCGATATGATTCTTTAAATTGACATAATTTTTTTATTTCTGAACTGATTCACATGATACAAACACTAAATGTTAATTGAAACTTACCACAACATATTTGTGAAAACCGCAAATCGAATAAGCCGTTTCTGATATTAGCGTGCACAAACACACAGATAAACAGACATTTTTCCGGGATAAAAAGTACCCAGTGTTGTGCGCCAAACGTTAAAGTATAATCATACCAAATTGCATTGTAATCGGACCGGTAGTTTTTCTGTGATGCTTGAACAAACAGACAGACAGACAGACAGACAATTTTTTTTCTAATCACATATTTGTGTTCGGTATCGATCTAGTAACAACCCCTGGTATTTATTTTTTCAATATTTTTAATGTACAGAATTTATACTTCTACAGTTTTATTATAAGTATAGATGAATAAAAAGACTATCGAATTTGTGAGTAATTCATGGAGAGTTTAATATTATTTAACACTTTCGTTATAATAATACAAATAGCTTCACACTTACCTCCACGCCGCCGGCTGCAACACGAAGCGCCACTGCTGCCAATTAAACATATTAAAATGAATGTTTGTTTGTATGTATCTGAAATTGGAAAATTCTTTAAACAATTTATTGTTGGTTAATTCACAACTGCATGAAATTCGCAGTGTTTAAAAAACAACGAAATATTCTACCGAGTGCATACCTACCAGATTAAGTAGGACAGTTAAAAGATATTAAAGGATGATATTTTTTCATTCGTATTTAGAACTGCTAGCTTTAGCTGTTGCCCGCGACTTCGCCCGCTTGGATATCGTTTAAATAGTAGCCTATGTTCTTTCTCAAAGTCAACTCTATCTCTGTACCAAATTTCATTTCAGTACCAAATCGGTTCAGTCGTTTGGACGTGAAAAGGAAACAGACAGACAGACAGAGTTACTTTTCGTTACTTTATAATATTAGTAGGGATTACCAATTCTACTAATATTGCCGCAAGTATTTTTTTGAAGTTAAAACTTCTTTAGTGGCGTTGTGCACTTTTTGTGATGAGTAAAAAATGTTACAATGGCGAAAATGTATGCGCCTGCGCCTGCTCTGCTGTTTCGTTTAGACGGCGCAGGGGGCTCGAGGGAATTTGCGTGCCTGTGTGTGTTACAGCGTACTGCTGCGTTGGAACTTATTTGGCATTCCTTCGTCTGGCATTCTGTAAAATAATTGTAATAGTTATGAAAAGTAATTTTTTTATGAAATGTAAATTATTATTTTTTTATATATACATATATATACGATACATACATACATACTAAATAATGATAAAAGTTACAACAATAATCCGAGGAATGACCAGAAATGTAAGTAGAGCAACACGTTTATATATAGCTGTGAGCGCATATCATTATTATATTATATCAGCTTTCAAACTGAAGTTCCTGTTGTTAAAGTAAACTTCGAAGTTGAGAGGCATCAAACACTGAAATGTATATTTAAGTAGAAGGTCGACGAGTTTGAAATAAATACCTAATTAGATTTAACTAACCGAACGGTCTTCTCTTGATAGACGGGCCCTGAAGTTCATGTTTCATTGAAATTAAAATTTACCTTGGTATCTCATGAATTTTGTAGACGCTAGTTAGTCAGGTTTAATAGAATATTTTATATTCAGGTGAAATTTTAAATTGTAATGACATTGACACGTTTGTTTCTAATGTTGTATAAATGCAAGTGTGCGTGTGGTATGTATGTATTTATCTTTACGCCAGAAGGTAGGCAGAAACTGAAAAGCACCAGATGTTCTGGTCCTGACACACCTCCCTTATTTATTCTACGTTCGTCATTCTCTACATACATGCACCCCCTTTCCTAAGGATGAGATTCACAGATCGTACTACGACTTTACTTTCATAAAAGTATGCTTAGAACTATCTGTCAGTAAAGTTTAAGTTTTGACAGTACTAAGACACTTTATTCCACCCTCTGATAGTACTCGACGTAGAGTACTATCTCTTACGACACTTCCCGATACCAGAAGGCTAACCTATTTTTAGGTCAGAGAATCAGCATTGCCATCCAACGAGGCAATGCTGCGAGCCTTCTATGTACCATAGCACAGGATGGCAGCGATGCAGAATTTTTAGATGGATGCTGTTTTTTGTAAATATAGAAGTAAGGAAAATTATTAGATACCTGTAGCTTAGTTAAGTTATATTTTTTTATTTTTAAATATAGATTTTGGAACAAAAAAATTTCAAGAATAAGTAAAATTTATTTAATTTTGAAAACAAAATTTGCAGCTTAGCTGTTAACGTTAATACCTAAAAACGGTGACGGCGGTTTGAATTAATTAAGCTAATTTGCAAGTGAATCGTGTCGCTATCAATAATTGTCGCAAAAGGAGAATGTCGCGATCATTTATCACTTAGGATTTGTTGAAATGAATCCTGCCGCTTTGCCTGACTCTCGTTATCAATCATTTCTTTGTTGTGATTCTATTTCTTCGAGATGATTGTTTTAATATTTTTGTCATAACTTTTTGTTTTTTAACATTTGTTTCTTAATTATTTCGATCATTTATATTTGTTTAAGATGGAATTGAAATGCCAAACTATCAGACAGTTCGCACTTGAACATTGGAGATGAAAAGTAAAACAAAACGCATATACCTATGTATCACTTTTACAAAAATTTAAGCATCAAATGCCCGAGTATTTGATAAAAAAGAGGAATTTCGGTTTTTCATTTTGTATAAACACTATTAAAAACATTTACACTATTTCAAATCGGAATAGTAGTTCCTGAGATTAGCGCGTTCAAACAAACAAGCAAACAAACTCTTTAGCTTTATAATATTTTTAAGTATAGATATAGATTGATTAGTATGTTGATAATGGTATTGTTGTAAGACGTTACAATATTTACATGTTTCCTAATAAGTAACATAAAACAGCTCTGTAATCCGTAAAATCATGATCACATCCTGCGCCAGTCTCAATTGCACACTGCCCAAGTAAAGTGAAATTGAGACTTTACCGGTTAACTTTTACAAAACGCAGGCTAAAATGCGGGGCACAGCTAGTAATCGCAATAACTTGACCTTCCACTGATTTTATAGCAAAATCAAGCAGTGACGCTCGAAGACGTAGACACCACTGTATCACCTAATCTTTATGCCGACAAAAAGGAATGTTCAAGGATTGTAATGAATGTTGTGTAAAATGGTTACTTAATAATTAATGGGCTCAAGGCCCTAACCCAATTTTTCCGTACAGCAATAATAGATCTTAGGGCTCAGAAGGAGGAACGCATTACCCTACATGATGCACTTACTATCAATGTAAACTGAAGCTGAAGAGTTTGTTTGCTTGCTTTGACGACCCGGTTAGTCCAGCGGTGTGAGTTGACCGTTTGATTCGAAGGGTCGCGGGTTCGATCCCCGCACCGAGACAAATTGTATGTGAACAACGGCACCCACGACACAGGTTTATACCTACTGTGGGGCTGTGAGTGTAAGCGTATATAAAAAAAAAACTACTAGTTGTTCGACTTTTATTAAATTAAATATACCTGTTAATGCTATTTAACCAATTCTATTTAGATAAACTGTATTTAGCGCACATCGAGATATATAGGTCTGAGCACATACTGTAGAAATGGAAACAAACCTGTTTATGTCTTAGAACACGGAAATGTACCAATTCAGACGGATAGCGAATCTGAAAATGTTTTTTCACCTATTTTCAACCAGAAAATACTATTTTAAGATGGGAATGGGGGTGATGATCGATAAATTTCCCAAAAATAAACCACAAATTTAATATTGGAAGTATTAGGTCAATTATCCCGAAGATAAATAAAATTTCTTCGAAATAAACAGTGTCTCGTTGAAATAAACGTATTTCATCCGTGACATAATTAACGAGTACAACATTTCTCAACTCCGTTCTTACGGGACCCAACTAGAAACAAAGTACAGTTATTTATTATTTACATTTTAGTCGGCGGGACATTTAAAGGAGCAGAGAAGGGAGGGTAGATAAAAAGGACGGAGTTTAAAGCGCGCCTTCTGTCGGCTAGCGATGAGGCAATTACGGGGACAAACGACAAGAGATGAAGGAAACTGACTTATAAACCTACGCTTTACTTAATACCGAGAGCATAAAAGGCCTGCTTTATACAATGCTCGCTTGAACGACGTACATAAATTGGGGGATTCATGACTTCATAACTATTTACAAAAAATAAACCGACTTTCAAAACTTCAAAGTGAGAAACAACGAATTACAAAACGTAATATTAGAAATCAGGCCCATAATTACACAAATCTACGATCTTACTTTTAAATAATATTCAGTATTTTGATATTTCTCACTTTTACGTGTTGCGATTATTTTATTTTGAAATCGGTCGGTAAGTCGAAATTAAAAAAAATAAAAAAATGCCAACAGCACCAGAGATAGCGGAACCCAGAATTCAAGGACCCAGTAGTAGCCTGCTACTACTAGACTTCTGAGACAGTTAACATTGTCATTTATCGTGATGTAGGTAAGTAGTTTTTGCAATAAATAGATACCTAAGCGCCTTTTTTACCAATTTACCACATTTTTACTCTCGGTGTTTTGTGCACGCTTCCAGTTACCTCTCGTTTAGAGAACGGCGTTTCTTATATGAGTGAGATATGAAAGGTAAGCTGCTTTACGTATAATCATTATGGTATATGCCATATTCCGGTGAGATTGCAATAAATGTATATTCACAAATTTATACTCCGTATGAATAGTTTATTGATTTTAATTATGTAACAACGAAATAACTTCTTTTACGCTCATTTTTTAACTTGGGGCTGTCATTTTATATATTTACTCCGTTTATTGGAGGTTGCACTCGACTTCGTCTTCCCTCCGGAGTCGTGTCCTTTTACCTATTACCTAAACTCCATTGCAAAAATGTTGTCCTATGTGTGCCCAAGAAATATTAAGATGTGTCGCACGATCCCTAAAATTGAACGTCCGGATAAAGGAATTATTTTGATAATACTTATCACCCAAAAAAGTAGACTCCGTTAATACTGACAACCGCGGGAATTCAGTGAAAGGCAACACAAAGGAGAAGAAACGGAGGCAAGTTTAGGTTCTCCTCAATTGTATTATATGTAGTCCTCGATTGATGTATTGGATGTATTGGAAAATCTCACTATGACAATGTGATACTGAAGTATCAAATATTGAACTAACGAGTTTCGAAGCAATGACGCTTAGTCATTAGCCTTAACGCACTAGCGGTTAGCCGCGGGAGCGGGTAGCCGCGCAGCTTACCGATTTACCGCCTGTTACGTATAGTGCGTACAATAACAGGCGGTTGCATATTAAACTGTAAAAGCGGCTAGATATATTTTGTAACAAGTTTTTATGATTATAAACGATACCTATGTTTCTGACATTGATTCACGTTTTTAAAATTTTGCATGGAAATTACAATAGAAATATTATTAAGGTCACTTTATTTTAAAACTGTGATTTTATGAAAATACGCTCAGTTAATCATGAACAAAATCTGCAAAAAAGCAACGGGTTGCACTTCGGGAGTGCCGGCAGAAGTAAAAACCTGAATATTAACGTTGTGCATTTTTGACCACCACCACCTATCACTATAATGACAGTCAACATTGGGTCTCCAAAAAAAGGCCGACTTAAATCTGGTCACGTGTCCGTCTTACGCATTTTCTATCAGGGTCGTGTCCTGACGCGAGTTTAACATTTTTAAACAACACAAAATATGCAAGGCGCCGCTGTAGAAGTTTACACTTCAAAATTAAAACACGAGCTGAAGAAAACCTAACTCAAACTCCTGAAATAGAACCATTATACATTTTAAACAAGTGTATCTGAGATATAACAATACGAGTATGTTCAATACTAAGCCAAAGAGTGTTATAAGTAATTTTTTTTATGTAAGGCAGGTGGCAAACTTCCATGCAGCTCACATTGATGTTAAGTGATGACTGCAGCCTATAGACATCTACACAATAACTAGGGGTCAAAATGCAGACCTCTGAGACCTAAGTTGTTATATCTATGTGATAGTTATTACGGGGCCATACATTACCATCTAATCAGAACACGATAGAGCTGAACACTACCCTTTGTCGGTAGATAGATTAAGTAATGCGGTGGTGCCTACGCCCTCGAGCTCCTGCACTAGAACTCTACCACCAGTAAACACATTTTTAAAGACAACCAAAAATATCGAAGAAATAACTACTAAAAAAAGATATTATTTCTGATGGCAAGAAAATATAGTAATTGATTAAATACGTGCCTGATATCAGAAAAATACTTTGTCGCACGTACGCATAAAGAAAATTTGCCATCCGACATATTCGCAAAGAATATTTACTTCACGGACTAATCAATAAGCTATTTTTGGGCATCAACGAAATAGAGTGTATTTCGTTTTGTCTTATCTTTTTTATGATTTGGTTCGATGTGATGTCCTCAATATTATTTGATATGAGGACATTCCACTGAAATTATTGGATACAAAGGGTCGGTGATGTTCGGCCTTTCTATATAAACTTATATCCCGTTTATCCCCAGAGGGGATGAATCTTAAATGTTTAAGTACACATTACTACATATATAGCATTTACCCTCCGAACAATATACCTAATATAAATGTATAAAAACAATTTTATAACTCACGAACGGGCTGAAGTGTATTTTAATATATTAAAAAAATTAAAAAATCTTTATTTGACAGATCATAAGTTTTACATTAAACCGTGGCCAGGACCCCCTTTTAAGTATACAATATCTGTGTTAGGAGGTCCTACTCTTCCTTCACAGTCACTATATATAGATCTACGAAAATATCTACTAATAAAATCATAACTGTTTAAGTAAATATAGTAATTGATCGATATATAAGAGAGTAATTGATTGATATATCACTGCTAAATTCTGCCTATAAACCTACATAGCAAACTTTTTATATTACTAAGTATTTATTATATTTATACCTCAGTGATTAGTGAGTTATGATCGGTATTTGAATTTTTTATCCAAACCAAATGTTTAGGCTTTGTTCGGAGTATTTAGTAGATGGTTTATGTGAAGTTTGCACAAAAGAGCGGTTTTTGGTGGTGCCTACACACTCGAAATCCCTCACTGGAACTCCACAAACAGTAATAATTGTGGTATTTATGTAACAAGATTTTTTACGGATGTACCTTATCTTTTATTACAAGCAATGTGTACTTAGTTATGTTTGTACTGACCGTCGTTTTCTAGACCCAAAACGGTTTCGATAAAATTCGCAATATAGAGAGTTAAGGTTGCGTAGTACCTATCGATTTAGCTTGTCTCATTCCCAGGAAAAATAATCTCATACCCAGGAAAAATAATTTGTAATAATCACGCAAATCTATGTAGAAATATTTACACGTAAGGGTTCATAATATTGCATGGATAGCTTTCATCGCCATCGTCTGAATAGTAATCAATGTCCCAATTAAGTAAAGGCCTGATATCCTGCTACGCGACGCCTAAATTTGTTGGGGTAAAGAGCGAAAAAAAACTTATACTAATTTGTTGTGTGTTCTTATACTTATACCTTTGAGCTCATTTAGCTCAATAGTTAATTCGAAATAGGTTATCTGAAATTTGTCTCATTACATTGTTCACCAATTATTCAACTGTTTGATCTTGTCAATTCAATAGAATCCCTTCCTTGGAATGAAGGGAGAATGAAATATTCTCAATACTTGTATTAACTTCAATAAGAACTTCAATAGAAAAAGAAATTAGGTAATGTAATATATTACCCAATTTTTTGAATTCTTTTTTCATCATTTCGACCCGCAATATTTTATGCAATTAGACCTCTTCAAGTTTATTTTAATAACTGCTAAACTCTGGTTATATACCTACAAAACAAACTGTTTCTATTATTAAGTATTTATTATATTTATACCTCAGTGATTAGTGAGTTATGATCGGTATTTGAATTTTTATATCTTTTATATACATAAAATTATTTATTATTTCTGTATGTTTAACGTTACTTGAATTTTATTATAAATTCGTCCATGGCGGGTGTACCCCGGTCGTAAACCTTTATATTGTTTTATCTACTGTATATTTATCACCAAATCTCTCCCAATTTTGGGTAACAGATTTGTGTGACACCTTGACAGTTCTCAAATAGAAAATTTTGTTACCTACCTACATATTATATAATGTACCTGTGCCCTACCCTACTCTACTACTGTACATACTCGATTTATTCATAAAAGTATGTGACGACCCAGTTAGTACAGCGGTGCGAAACCACTGTTTGATTCGAAGGGTCGCGGGTTCGATCTCCGCACCGGGACAAATATTTGTATGACCTTTGATATTTGTTTCGGGTTTGGGTTACAATTTTAATGAGATACCCCAGTGCAAATTTATAAAGAATCAGCCTTATGAAACAGAAATAGAATTAATGTAATATGTACCTATAACCATAGTGTATAACATCAAATTTATTTCAATTATTGCAAATTTTATTTCTATCGGCCCGGGAATGCATGGAAATATCTACTTTTGCATTTCCTTCCCTTTTGTATTTGCTTTTATAAGAGTCTATCATACACAAAAATATTTTTCAAGTCCATCTGGTAAGTAGTATGAGGCATCAATAAAAACAATGAAATACAATCTCTTCCTATCATAAATATACCTTTCAATGAAAAAGCAAATAACCATACAGGTCAAATCGATACTAAGTGATGAGTGAATGAACAGGCGCCTTATTTGTAGATATCGATTACCTAACGTAGGCGAAACGTTCTTTGTTCAAATAATGTAGCATTAATTTTGTCTAATGGCCAATTACGCTAATAGATACATGGTGCAACTCTATATTAATGTTTAAAATGTACAATTGAGTAGGTGCAAACTGCAATGAAATATGCCTACATAATGCTTAGATATGTTTTTGTAATTAATACTTTTAGCTAAGATGCGCATTGATTAAGCTTATATTAAAAAAAAAACTGAATTTAAAAAGGAAATAATACCAAAAGCTAAAGTCCAATAACTTTGTTTATGAGAAAAAAAACATTTTGTTTAAAAATTTCAAGCAAGTATTTCAGTTTCAAGTGTGATAGGTACGTGGTATTATTAATGTAGGTATTTACCTATAGTTTTTTAAACACCATAGGTACATATTGTTTATGTTTTGCGATTTCCTATATTTCACATAAATTATAACTACGTACGTATATCTCAAAACATTTTTTTTATGTAATGGCAGTGGCAAACAAGCACGCAGTTTACATTGATGTTAAGTGATGACTGCAGCCTATAGACACTAACAAAGACCAAGGTCAAAATGCAAATGCGTTACCACTCCTGAGGCCGAAGGTGTTATGCCTCTGTGCTGGAAATTACAGGGCCATACATTACCACCTGACCGGAACACGATAGTGCTGAACACTACCATTTAGCGGCATGTATCTTAGGTAATGCGGTGTGCCTACGCCCGCGAGCTCCGTCACTGGAGCTTTATCACCAGTGAAAGACTAGAAGGTTATTCAAGACTATTGGCTTTTTTGTTTTTAAGTATAAAAAACAATCAGGTCTGGCCCAAAAAACTCAGCAATAGATAGCAAAGATTCAGTTTAATGTCTCCCCAAATCCTATAAAGTCATCAAAGTTCAGTCATCATATAGACCCGGTTCCTATGTTCCCATACTGCGAAGGAATTAGTGCGATTCTCGATAAACATTCTCAAATATCGAGAACAGATAAAGACGATTCAGTGTGATAAGGAATGTAACAGATTCTCTTCAGCTCGCCAAATTGAAATATAAACACGTGAAGTACAGACTGAGGTGTTGTGATTGAAATTCTTCCAATACTAGTAGGATATTTGTTAAGTAAAAAGATTTTTTTTTTTTTTTAAGTTGCCGTGTGAGTTTGTTTTATTCATACTGTTCACATCTACACTAATAATGTAATGTAACAAAAAAACTCTTCAGTTTTACATTATTAGTGTAGAATAATGTAAAACTGAAGAGTTTTTTTGTTTGTGTGAACGCGCTAATCCCATTAACTACTGGACCGATTCGACAAATTATTTTTAATTTATAATTATTGTAAGATAGTCCATTTATCGAGGAAGGCTATAAGCTATATAAGATCACGCTATGCGGACGAAGTCGTGAGCACAGCTAGTATCTACAATTTAATATTTATTTACGTTACCTACCTCGTATCACGTACTCTCCGAAGGTAGGAAGAGGTAAATAAATGCATTCACACATACATGCAAACACCCACGATTCGATGAAAATGAATAACTCCCAATGCCTATGTGTACGAAGCTAGCCTATTCATCGTTTTCATAACCATACTATAAAGGTACAATTAAAAAACCCAGTTGGAATAATTCGAATTGACGATAAAGTGCTCGACCCGGGAATCAAATTCGAGACCTCAACTCTAGCAGTAGTGCCTATTATCATTAAAAGAATATATCTAAGTACACTAAATAATTTTCGTCCTAACTCTTGAGAAATAGGGAATAAGCATCGATAGACGTGATACTTGTAGACAGGTATATTCTCAAAAATCAAGGTTCTGCTGCATGCGGATGATGCTGGTCATCTTCAAGCTGAAGGTTTTTTTTTTGTGTAATGGAAGTGGCAAACAAGAATGCAGTTTATATTGATGTTAAGTGACGACTGCAGCCTATAGACACCCACACAAAGACTAGAGGTCAAAATGCAGATGCGTTACCACTTCTGAGACCTAAGGTTTTGTGCCTCTTTGCCGGAAATTACAAGGCCTTACATTACCACCTGACCGGAACGATAGTGCTGAACACTACCATTTAGCGGCAATTATATTAGGTAAATGCGGTGGTACCTACGCCCGACACTGGAGCTAAACCGCCAGTAAAAAATTGATGATGCGGATTCGGAATGCTGCTGAATAAAATTGTTAGTTATTCTGAATTGTTACATATCAAGTATGAATTAGAAGTTGATCTAAGTAATAAAATAATCACAGCAGTTTTTTACATACGTCTTTGACTGTTGGACTTTACACAGATATGGATAACCATAAAAAATCGGTACACAGTTTACATCTGATATTGGGTTTGTTGAATCGAGAAATGCTCATTATTTTTATTAGCTGCTGTTCAGCGCTCCAAGGAAGAAAGGGGAGTAGAAAAAAATTGTTCGAGCAATGTAGGTAGGTAGGTATTATATTTCCGCAAGCACTTTATCTTCCCAAAGAATTTGGCTGTGGAACAGAATAAATTAAAGACGTTTTTACTCTATTGATCTACATGCGCCATATTTTGCAACTATCTATTTCATCACACGGAATTGGAATAGATGGATATCGATTATTACGAGTACAATAACGATTTGTTACTGGTGGTAAAGCTCCAGTGACGTAGCTCGCGGGCGTAGGCACCACCGCATTACCTAATATACTTGCCGCTAAATGGTAGTGTTCAGCACTATCGTGTTCGCGTCAGGTGGTAATGTACGGCCTTCTCATTTCTAGCACAGAGGTATAACACCTTAAGCCTCAGGAGTGGTAACGCATCTGCATTTTGACCTTGGTCTTTGTGTGGGTGTCTATAGGCTGCAGTCATCACTTAACATCAATGTGAACTGCATGCTTGTTTGCCACTTCCATAAGTCGACGAGTGCACATTGTTCGGATAAAAATATTGCTTTGTGTCGTTATTGAGTTCCGCCACGACAACGATAGTATTCCCGCAATTTTAATATTATGCTGTGATAATACTTAATAGTCAGGTTCTAAGAGAAAGTATTGGAAATGAAATACGCGCAGGTGCGACCTGGTATGCAATTTATTGCCGCGTGGCATAAGTATTTTATTGTGTCTTTAAAACCGATTCTACTGTACTTTAGCATTATTATGATTTAAATGGCTTTAGCTAGATTGAAATACTGTTGGAGTACAGAAAAACTGTTCTATCCTTCATACGACCACTGCCTTAATCAATACATTAAAACTTAATTAAGTAGAGATATCGATCGTTCTGGACCGGACAAAAATATGAACGCTGTATTGATCATGGCAAGGTAATTTTTATTCTCGAAATTGTACATCAAAAAGCACTTTGCAAATATAACCGCTTTGCTAAATTAGCTATGAGCAGTAAGATGATACTAATATTTTATTCACAAGTGTATTTTTTTGTGGTTTCCAATAACCAACCTGTCGGTGCTTTGATCATTCAACCCGTAAATTGGTCCAGAATCACTGAAATTCCACCGAGTTTTGATTGAACTTTTTTAGATCAAATATTTTTTTTCTTTATTTGTTGGAGAGTTTAATTAGGTACAACCAATTTGGTTTTAATTAAACTTTACTTAACGAGATGGGAGATAAAGTATATCTCCCATCTCATACATTCTATAAACCTTCCTCTGTTTTCATTAAATAATACTCGTACGGACGTAATTTCGTTAGATCGCAATGTTTGCTCCATAATTACATAGTGGTAAACAAACCTAAAATATAAATTAGACATTTACGTACACATGTAATTATCCTACAGCGGCACAGGGCAAACTCGACCTAATCACTTGTCCAGCTATACCATAGACACCACTGTTTGTGTCCTGACTGCACTGGTCAACAAAGCTGAAGTGAGAAAATGCTATGTTCAAAATAAAACCGACTTCAAGGGCGCCGAGCGCTTAATGTCCTGCCACCACGGAATAGATAAATAAAGATCCTTATTTTTTTCCTTTTTTTATGTAATGGAATTGGCAAACAAGCTCACATTGATGTTAAGTGATGCCTGCGGCCTATAGTCACCCACACAAAGACCAAGATCAAAATGTAGATGCGTTACCACTCCTGAGGCCTAAGGTTTTATGCCTCTGTGCCGGAAATTACAGGGCCGTACATTATCACCTGACCGTAACACGATAGTGCTGAACACTACCATTTAGCGGCAAGTATATTAGGTAATGCGGTGGTGCCTACGCCTGCGAGCTCCGTCACTGGAGCTCTACCACCAGTAAAAGTATTGGTTAAGTATTATTTATCTATTCTGTGCTTGCCACCATCTGCCGATATAAAGGAATTCAGGTCGAAGGAACGCGGGACAGGCAGATTCTGAGAACAACTTTACTACGTGCAGAGAACTTGCCGTTGCCGAGGTTACGTGATAAACTGTTTTTGTGACATATATTTCTGTACTAGCTGTGCCCGCGACTTCGTCGACGTGAGAAAAAATATGATTGTTCAGTATCTACCCGGACAAAGTCGTGGGCGCAGCTAGTTTAAAAGTAGCCTAAGTTACTCCTTATTACATCAGCTATCTGCCAGTGAAAGTCCCGTCAAAATCGGAGATACTTAGATTCTATTTATTTGTATGTAGGTATGTATGTATGTATGGATGTTTGGAGATAAAAGTAGCCTATGTTACTCCTTACATCAGCTACCTACCCGTGGAAGTCCTGTCAAAGTCGGATACACTCCAATTCTACTTATTTGTATGTATGGAGGTAAAAGTAGCCTAAGTTACTCCTTATCACATCAGCTATTTGCCAGTGAGTCCCGTCAAAATCGGTCCAGCCGTTCCCAAGATTAGCCCCACCAAACAGACAGACAGACAGAAAGACAAAAATTGAAAAAAATGTTGTTATGGTATATGTACCGTGTATATATAAATATGCATTTAGTAAAAAGCGGTTATTTTAATATTACAAACAGACACTCCAATTTTATTTATTTGTATAGATGTACGAGTATATGGCCCCTGTTGCCTAAGATAAGTAAACATAATGTATTTGCATTTTCAAATGCAAAAGGAGTGTAGAATTATTACTATAATTATTTTGCCCCATTGCATTATCTAAAACTAACGCGTTAACGAACAAAGTATGTGTTAATTAACAATAATCCTACAAACACTATCCATTGTCCTTCACAATCAATAAAACCTCTTTGGAAAGCAGCCAAGTGCGTCTAGTTTAGTGGCCTAATTTACTTTGAATAGCATTGACACGACCAAAATTGGACATTGAAATCTGTTGTAATGGACCTGTTATCTACTTGTTACATGTCGTATTAGGTCTATTTTAATTTAACATACCTGCAGTGAATCTATTGAAATGGAATTAAGAATAAGAAGTCTTAGCGCTTAAAGTCTATTTTAGCTTAGTTAAGCTGTTAATGAATGTCCAGCACCGAAATCTGAAGGTAAAAAAACATAATCTTACCTTTAATCATCACCATCGTAATTTCGCATATCTGGAGTGACTGTAGTACAGCCCAAATCTCTACCAAATCGAAGGACTTCTCATAGAAAACAGCTTAAAGAAGTAACTTAGAAGTGCCATGGGCCTGTAGGATTTTTGAAGGGTATTATCACCCTTTTTAAAAAACAGTATCTCTGCCACGCCTAGTTTTGAAGGGAAAAACACCCCGGATTACGGATACGACGGAAGTGAACATCTTCTGAGGAGTCTCTAATACTGGCCTTCGGGCTTAACTATATGGCCAGTCCAACGCTGGGTACATCCAATCCTATCACGTTTTTATCACATCTTTGTCTTTTATATCACAATCAGTCAGGTGAGATTTACCGACCACACTACAACTTTCCAGTATGCAGCTAGAAATATTGCACATCGATCCTAGAAAGGAGACTTCGGGTTATTTCGGTTCTGGAGATCGTTATCTCTTTCGCACCTTACCTATGTGACGTTTGTTCACCATTTTGTTTAAGTTTTGACCAATACCATACTATTGATGTTTACGTAAGCAGTGTGCAGCAGAGATAACGCTCTACCACGTCGATACTAGCCGATTATCTCTTTCGTAGACTCGATGTGCAATATTTTTTGCTGGGTACTGAATAATATAGGGGAGAGTCTGGTATATTGAACTGCCTGATAAATTGTACCACCTCAAAATTTTACACTTACTGTAACTTATTTTCTTTTCTGGCAACACGAAACTGAGCGCTGACAGCAGCCTCAACTACTTATCTTTTCATAACGGCCTCCGGAAAGTACATTCGTTTTTAGAGAAAAAAATGTGTTTTGAGAGTCCTTCATATAAATTTTGACGTGTGTAGCTAAGGAGATTACAAAGTAAAAATGTAAGTTACAATTTTGTTATATTTTTTATTGATTAGATCTATAATCACCGCTTCAACCATAGCGTTGCGAACGTATTATGTACGGCGGTTATTTTGTGACAAATATTTATTTTTGAAATCTCTTACTTTGGTAAATTGTACCACCAGTAGTTCTTTAATTTGTACTAGAACAATTTACCCAACTTGTTGCTATATTTATTATTATTACAATATGGTAAAAGAAAATAAAGAGTTTGATCTCAGTACATAAGCAGATAAATAAATAATTGTTGACTAACGAAAATAATATTCTAAAGTGATTTACTCTATTTTCATACATTATTTAATTTATGCAGAATTATGTATTTGAGTTTGATAAATGTTTTTTTTTAGTCTATAATACATTTGTTCTTTTGTCACATTATGACAGTTAATATTGAAGAAATTTGAAATTTTTGTCAGCATTTTTTCATTAATAATTAAAATACAATCTATTTATTTTGTCTATTTATTAAACCTCTTTATTTTCATTTATTATCATGTTAATAAGTCTCATAAGTCTTGGTGGTACGATTTACCTGTGGTACAATTAATCCGACTAGTTGGGTAAATTGTACCGAAGGAAAGCCTTCAGGGAAACGCATATTGTGTGAATTCCGATAAGAGTATGGTGTTGACGTTGCGGCACATGTTAAATGAGATTCTAAACTATGTGAATCAAGATAAAGAACTTATACAAATTAATATCAAAAAAAGATATTTTGCAAAATCTGAAAACTGGTACAATATATCCAACTCTCCCCTAATACTTTGACTTGCAGTTGAACTTTCAACGTTTATTTATGAATAAGGGGTTACTTTGTAACATTTACAAAAAAAGTTAATAATTGATGTCTCTGTGACTATGCTTAGGAAAACAGTATGATATTGAAGTATCAATCAACCACTTTCTTTATCTATAGGAGTTCACAACTTACAGTGATCGATCAACGAACTACCCGAACAATGTTAACACACGCTAGGCCGATCCCACGCCATTCCAATAAAGCTGACGTAAAATAATTCAGACTTTTGCTTCAAAGCCTGGTTAAGAAGTTGGTATCATTTTTCTTGTTCATTAAGTTCAAAAGATTTGACGACCCAGTTTGTCAAGAGCAAGTTGTGACGACTGCAGGATCCGAAGATCGCAGGTTTGATACTTGCAGGACACACATGTTTAAAAAAAAATAGATTTATTTAGTAACATATTGATTAAATAAAGTGTATTAATTGAATTGATTAATTAAATGAAATTGTATTCAACTACGTACCTACCCATTCGAACGACGCCGCGGAACTTCGTATCGCCATAGAGGTATAAATAAGGTCCAAGAGATCGAAAAAAGAAAATTTTGAGAATCAACCTTATCACTTAGGGGTATGAAAAATAGATGTTGGCCGATTCTCAGATCTACCCAATAGGCACACAAAATTTCATGAGAATCGGTACTGCCGATTCGGAGGAGTATGGTTACTAACATTGTGACAGGAGAATTTTATACAATATATACATCGCCGGGGCGGGCCGCTAGTAAGTCTGCTCTGCTCCTATTAGTCATAGCGTAATGTAAGCTATCCTATCTCTCAAGTTGGATCGAACTGCACATGGTGTGCGAATTTTATTATAATCGGTTAAGTGGTTTAGGAGTCCATTGAGGACAAACATTGTGACACGAGATTTATATATATTAAGATTTTATTATAATCGGTTAAGTGGTTTAGGAGTCCGTTGAGGACAAACATTGTGACACGAGATTTATATATATTAAGATTATAGAAATTGATTTATCATTTTTATCGTCAATATTATTAAAACCAGAGTGAAAAAAGTAATATTATATTTAAAAAATCGCCACTGCGATCACCAATCAGCATAAACATGCCAAGCATGATGATTGTGACAATTTCTTCCCTTATCTTTGTGCGTCATGACTCATGAGGGAAGAATTCCTGTACAATTCTAAACAAAATAACTACTTTAACTAATCAAGCCAGTCTGTCAGTCTGTTGCTAATCTGTTGAAAGATAGACTCTTCCATATGGGTAAAAAATGTGTATGAAGAAGAGGAAGGCCTCTAACTTTTGAAATAAGAGATTGAAAAATCTTTTTAAAAAAATGAATCAGAATCAGAATCAGAAACTCATTTATTCATTTAGGGCGACAGGCACCTCTTATGACACGTCAAAAACAAACAAAATAAATTAAAGTGAACAACAATTGATATACATGTCAAACAAGATAAAAAATATATGTAAAGTCAAGAATATCACTAAGATAAAACTAAATGTAATAAACTAATGTAAAAAGTATATCAGTAGAATGTCTCATTTCCCCTTTACAAACTGATAACAAAGAGTAAAAAGAAAAGAAAAAGAGTCATTCTTTGTCATTCACCGGCAAAGTTCCAAAGGCCAATATGATCTGAAAAAATGTGCGGTAGTGCTCAAATAAAACTAGCATCGAAATTCAGTTTGAAAGAGATACCTACTACTAATAGTTTTTGACGCATTATAATATATTAAAAAACTGACAATATAAAATTTTACATTACTTGCTATGACAGAACCCTTCAAGAGGAAATTTGACTCACACTTTACTAGTTTTTTGTTATTGAAATACCTGTTTGATATATATTGGTACATTTTTCATCGGTTAACACAGATTATTTCTTTGACCGATTAAAGTATTTCCTACAATTGCTTGGTTACAAATGTACCTTGATAGCAAGAACGTTCAAATTCAGCCCAGTTACCGCACAAAATACAATATTTACATTGGTGTTCGTCACCAAAATCGTAGGCTTCATTATAACCCCGATGTAAATAAGGGACCCGGACCAGTTATTTAGCTTAAATTCCAAACAATCCCAACTTAAATGAATAAATTATGAAGTTTTAATTATTCTTCAGTTTTATTTAATGCTTACATCTATACGCTGTGCGGAATGATAATCCACGGAAATATATCGGATGCCCAAATAAACAGATTAAATGTAAATTAACCTCACTAATAACATTTGCTTACTCATTTACATACATGGGGAGGAACAAAGCTTGTACCATTTTAAAAATTTACCGCCCACTGCTACATATTAAGTTTACGTATTTATTACGTTACCTAAAATCGTATAAACTAATTTATTCTTTCGTATTTTATTCATAAGTCTTTCACCGTAACTGAACTTTTTTTCTTTTACATAATTGTGTGACATGTAAATGGGACAACCCTTATTTAGGTATTTATTTTTGTACTAGCAGCTGCCCGCAACGTCGTCTGCGTGAAGGCTCTACAGCACCAAACATACCTAAGATTCCAGTGTCGCTTTAGCATTATAAGTAAACAACTTTTAAAATAGTATTAAATTAAAAGTATAAGTTTTTTTGCAAGCGAAGCAAATGAAGGAAGTCATATGGGAATCCTGCTGAGTTCAGTAGTATTATTACATATTCTCTGGTTCAGTTATAAGATGTGACTGAAGGAAATAGACAAAATAATGCAGGAATATATTCCCGAACACAAAAGATTAAAATTACGTACAAAGGTATCAAACCTTACAACACTTTCCTATAAACGTTGGTAGTTATTCTGCCAGGAGCCAAAATGTAAAAAGAGACAGGACTGGTAACGCGGTAGCAAGCGACGTACAGTTGCCCGTGTGAGAAGCAACTTGTCCTGAGGTTAACACCCGCTGACTTCAGTGTCTACCCCTGGGACTTATTGATGGTCATCGCGAAGCAAACATTCAACTGTACGCACTTGAACTGGAATGTAAAGTTATGCGGTATGAGGGGAATGCGTGGTATAAATACTGCCTCGCCAATGCCGGGTCCCGTTATACAACTTCGGAGGAGATAAGTTCCGAAGAAGCATAATCGGGACACCTACCTTCAGCTTGATGGTATGCGATGGAAGTCCGCTTGCTGACAGGAAGTTCAGAAATGCCATGGGATAATGTGTGGCGTCATCTTGCTCGACGACAGTATTTATGGAGGTATAGACCACTTCATTGCCTATTAATTACTGCAGCCTGATCATTTTTGGGCGTCAAAATGGCCCGCTTACACACCCAAAACGTCGTTTTCTGCTGGTGTGGTAAACGACTAATGTCCCCGTACACACCGAGAATGAGTTCTTCTCTCCTGGATACATCTCTGTCAAGGGTTCTGGAAACACCACCTATCCACCTCTCTCTTCTGGTAGAGTGCTTCCGCGAAGACTTAGAAGAAGGACATCGGAAAAATACTTGAGCACGTGCATTGTCGTCGAGCCGAGCTCTCATATTAATGGTCAAGCGCAGCGTAAGTACGAACTCGTTAAGATCGTTTCAACAAAGTATTCATCTCGTCAGCCCTCGATCTTCGCGTCAAAACGGGAAGCGATTGCCGGAAATCGTTACTGAACAGTAATGTGACACCGCCCACTCAAATGTTCGTTCCTGCGGATGTCCTGCAGGGTTCTGTCCACGGCCTCAACTGCCTTTCTATTGGCCATCGTACACTCATCCCATACAATCAAGCAATCCTTGAGCACGTGTCCCTTATCACTGTTACATGACACACCAAAAACGTCATTTCGGCGCTCTCTAAATATAAGGGAATTTTAAACATGACATGTACTGTCTTGCTATCCGGAAGCAGTGTGGCAGCAATTCCCCACGACGCTACGGCAATAGCAATTTTGCCTTGCCTCCTGACCTCGGCAAGTATGCCAGTGATAACAAATGTTTTTCTTGTTTCACCAGGAGCATCCAAAATCCAGGAGAAAAACATTTTACCCTGGTTTTGCCCAACGCTTTCGAGGACGGTATCATAATTCATTATTATCTTATATTATCAAATTCATATTTGTTTTTGCTCTAAAGAGAACAAAGCGACATGGTCATTTCGCCCGGATCGTAATTTGTCTCAGCGATATACGCCCAATTTCTACGGTTTTGATGCGGTGATGATTTGGGGAGCTGGTAACCCATATTCGATAGTTCAATCGGTGGTGGAAATTACCACATCTTGAAATGAACTAATACGGGTGTTCAGCATGCGTTAATTAGTTACTTCGACTTCGTCTCCAGTAGCACGTGTCTCAAAGCTCGTAGAAAATCTTCAGACAGATGATGGCAATATTTCTCCGTCACTGACGCTTGCCTCCGCGAGGGTGTAATCCCAGTTAACCGGTAACCGTCGAGAAGGTGACGCAGGCTACGCGGTAAGTGGGATACTCCACGCCGTCAAATATCCTCAGAAAAGTGAAATACCTTGGGCCTCGGACCTTGTGAAGTAACAACCGCAGGAAATAGCTTTCGCCATTATTTGGATGCACGGTACCTATAAACCTTACCCAATGAGGTGTCCTTGAAAATTCTCGGATATTCATGCAAAATTAGAAGTAAATCCATTAAGATCCATTACTTTTTGAGTTTAGCTCGGACATACATGCAGACAAACAACAACAGACAAAACAAACACTATATTTGGCTTCGATATCGATAGTAAATCACACCCCAAATATTCTTTAAAACAAAAAAAAACATTGTACAGTTTTGACTTTCCAATGATTTTAAAGATTTGTTGACTATATGTTGACCGGACGTGTTAGTATTAATTAGCAAAATTTTTCTTCAAACTTTGCATGAATATTACTAACAGGCGCCATTTAGTAGGTATTTTTTTTAGTTTAGCCCGGACATACATAGAGACAAACAGACAAAAAATCTGACTAAACTAAATACTATATTTTTGGCTTCGATTTCTACTGTAGATCACGTACCAAGTATTCTTTTAAAAAATATTCAACTAACAGTTTTGACTTTCCTACGATTTAATTAAATGTAGAGATTCCCGTAGGAATGAGGGATTTTCCCGCAGTAAAAAGTAGCCTAAATATTGGCCAGGCTTAGTATCTTTACACCACAAAAAGTTTCATTCGAATCCGTCCAGTATCTTCGGAGATTAGCCTGGTCAAAGGTACAAACAGACAAACAGACAGACAATAAAATTAAAAATCGTTGAAAAGTGTTCTAATACTATTTTTAAATCGCCCCCAATTAGTTTTTCGTAAATATATACAATGTACAGACACGCGGGTTTTACTGTTTTATTATATGTATATAGATAAGTGGGAAGACGGCGTTTTGCTAAACTTCAAACGCCTGTAACCTAGATTCTACAGTAGAAAAAAAACTTCTACTGTAGAATCTTAATTATTATTATAAAAGTCATATTCTTGAATATTATTATGTCTTTAGTAGTAATAATTAGTATTTTTTTATTTATTTTTTTTATTATTTTATTAATAAGTTTAGCACAGTGCACAGTCTTGTTTTTGGTTGTGCACGTTGGTGTGACATGCACTGTCACATTATTCATAATAACGTTTTCTTTTATTTTCACGCATGAGTGAAGTGAAGTTAGTCGATAGATTGACGCAACGTTCAGAAATAGACATCTTAAGTCACGGAAAAGCGTGCGTTAAATACGGGTTTAGCTCACACTGTGCTAAAAAGTTAAATTTAAGAAGAATGATCTCTCAGTTTATTGAATAATAAAATTTCAGTTAAAATTACGAAAAATTAAACTACATAAATATATCTCAACAACTCATCTAGAAATCTCAAATTGAATTTTAATAATTATTACCATAACAAAAGCATGAACAGTGCGATTCATCATTCAATCATCAATCAAGCACTAGACATAGAAGAAACATCCAATCTGTGCTACGAACAGATCGACAAGTCCGACCTTCTTGCTAACTGGCTGAAGTTCCACACAAAGGCAGATGATATGCGATAATATGACAAAGGGAACATGGAGTGCAGAGGGGAATTAAAGGCCAATCATTTATATTTGCGGAAAGCAAGCATCCGCACTCGACGATTTTATGATTAACCTCTTTGTAAACTGTTTGAATTTAGACTAAACTTTTACCTATCTTATTTCGTCCACTTACTGTAAGTAAGGGCTGTACAATTTTTGTATTGATCTATCATGATAAATTTACATAAGTAAGAATGCATTTGTAACATTCTGTTTACTAATAGTATGATTTTCTCTGTTCATCGTATACAATTACAAAAATGACCTAAACCAATTACCAATGCGATGAATAGAGCAATGTTGCACCCCCCTAACCATATCTTACCCTCTATAGCAACGACCTAGATCTTTGTTTGGATGGTGTGATCAATGTTTGGACCCAAAGTCTTCCTTAGGCTGTTACCTAAATATTTACGCTGAGAGCCCTTGAGCACTCTCCGATTGCCCGATGAAATAGACTATGGCCTTATCGAGATATAAGAATATCGTCTAAATACGTTCCAATTATATTTTTTTAATATCATGATTTGGCAAACGCATGCCTGGAGTTTACATTGATGGTAAGTGAATACTGCAGCCTATAAATATATACTTTGAAACCAAAAATGTCATCTACATTCTCTCCACTATTAACTTGTCCAAGCTGTTGTGCCTCTTTGCCGGAAATAAGAGGGCCGTACATTAACTCCTGACCGGAACACGATAGTGCTGAATACTACCATTTAGCGACAAGTAGATTAGGTAATGCATTGGTGCCTACGTTCACGAGCTACATCGTTGGAGCTCTTTCACCAGTCCAGCCTAACAAAAAGCAATCTATTGGGAGTGAGAATATGGTTTTAAGCACAAGATTCGGTAGCATGGATAAGTATAATAAGATATATCTTGCCTTAATGCTAATTGGCCGAAGTCTCACACAAAGAGAACGCCGAACAGAGAACGGCATTTGTGATCAGTTGTTTGTGTTTGCGGACAACCAGTATCCACGCTTGACAGTTAAATGCTTAACTTCTTTGTAAATATCACTGGATGTAAAATTATGAAGTTGGGCCATAATTTTTATTTCATTTTTCCCATGTAATCTCATAAAGGTTGTCAACTCTGTTTTGTGATGATCTATTATAATAAACTTGGTAATAATATTTTTCTTATTCACAATTTTCTCTCTGTTTACCGTGTAAAAAAAAATAGTTGACTTGAAGATAGATCAGAAGATTTTCATTTGAAACTCCAACAAGAATATCTTTGCTAATAACAATGACAACACAACAATTGAGCAATCTAGTGGGACTCAAGATCAAATCAGAAGACTCGGTTACTACCTACTGGTACCTACAGACTACAGACATGTCCAGCCTTTATGCTAATTGACCAAACTTTTACACGAAGAGAACGCTAAACGGAGTAAGTATTTAAGACCAGTTGTTTATGTTTCCGGACAGCTATATATTTTACGCTTAAAGATTTACCCCCTTATTTATAAACGTATTTTAGCTAAAATGTTGCTTATCTTTCCTTTATCTTTTTCGATCCTGCACATTTGACAATGCAACTGAAAAAGACAAAGCATTCTATGGCTAAAATGTACTTAATGTACGTTTATGAATAAGGGGGTAACTGTTTCACGTCTTGTGAATGTTACTGGATGTAACTGTAAGTGAAGTAGTGGTATTTATTTTACTGTCTCGTTCTTTCCTGAACGTCATTTTGGGCTAAAAAGTTTGTTTACAATTATTTAACAAGAAAATATATCATTTTCTTATAGTCTTTTGCGTGACTGATGTGTTATGATTTTTTTAACCAACTTCTAAAAAAAGGAGTAGGTTCTCAATTCGTCCGGATACATATTTTTTTTTCATATTAAGAATCTGTTCTAAGGGTAACAGTGTTTGCCAAGACTGACTAAACAGGTGTGGCGATACCGCAACAGTACGCTCGTGTGAACGTCCGTATAGAAACACATAGGTATACCTACGTCACTAAAAAAATCCTGCATGGTACTGGAACGTCATGTGACTGTTGTTTAACACTAAGAAATACTCCTATAAGTTTGTTATGCTTTATAATTATCACAAGAAAATAGCAATCCAATGCAGTCTGTAGATTTTTAATTCAGGCACGAGATTTTGTGAGACAGACCGGTATGTCCGGCCTTTACACTAATTGCCTGAAGTTTCACACAAAGGGGACTCTAGACGGAGTGACGGTGTGGAGAATTTGAGGCCAGTTGCTTATGTTTCCGGACAGCCAGTATCCGCGCTTTTCGGTTAAATGTTTAACCTCTTTGTATGCGCCACTTGGTGTAACTGTTTGCATACACTCAGTTATACAGGTATAAGTAACGCTACAATTTCTCTATTATTTTTCTAACTTTCCTAATATTCTCACTAAGAGCTGTAATGTTTGTTTTGTCATAATATTGTTTAAGTTTACTTAAATATAAACTTAAGATGGAGTGATGGAGTGGATAATTAAAGGCCAGTAGTTTATATTTATTTATTTTATTTATTTATTTCAGGCAACAATTGAACACCAAAAGTAAAACAAAAGGCCCATACAAATATATACCTTTAAACGAACTCAAACTCAAACTCAAAAATTCATTTAATCACTTGGAAATAATAGAATTTGCTTGTGATAGGTCAAATTACAAATATAAAATTAAAGCGAATAACAACTGATACGTTGATTAATATGTCAAAGTAAATAAAATAAATAATAGTCCAAAAATACTTAATAATAAAAATAGGTATCAACAGAATGTTCCATACTCTCTTTTACAAACGGCAAGATAAGACTAAACAAATAAATATGGGACATTCTTTGTCATTCACCGGCAGATTTCCAAAGCCCACATTTCTGAGAAAAAACCTGCCAAAACAAAACTCAGTAGGGTCTTTTCAAAATATGTTCCTTAAAACTATTTTCACAATATGACACTTATAACTATGTTTTACAATATCAAGTACAGTGCACATTCATTTCACAAAATTATTGTTTAGTCTTGTGGAGCTAGATCAGCATTTGTCCAGGCATCTCTATCCTTTAGATAGTCATCGAGTCTATAGTACGCATTTTTACATAGTGTGCGTTTAATACATGACTTGAATTTATTATCTGTAAGTTCAAGAATGTTGGACGGAATTTTGTTATAAAACTGTATACAACATGTTAAGAAACATTTATGTGTTTTCGATAGTCGAAAACTTGGAAATACTAATTAATTTTTTATTTCTGGTATTATAAGTATGTATGTCATTAATTTTCTTAAATAATAATTTTCTTAATAACGTAGATATTTATTAAAACTAACACTCATTTTTAGCCTTTTGAAAAGTAATAAACAAAGAAATGAAATAGGTATATCTGTATTGGACTAGCGAAATTTTTATCTTTTTCTACATTGTGCCTTACGATTCCTGAGTGGAGAAAACTCGGTCAGATAGAAATAATTGTTTCATATCGCATCAGAGCCGATACAAGAGATTAACGTGAAGCCAATTAAACTGCTCAACGACTAATATCTAATAGGTCTGGAGTAAGTGTACGCTGTAAGGATATACCTATATTTTTCAAAATATTGTTATTCATTCCAAAAAGCTATATTTTGCTATAATTGAAGCGAACTCAATCAGATGGAAAGACTATTTCTTCTGTATGTATGCGCTTATCTCGGAAAGTTGTGAACAGATCTTGTTCCTGTTTAAAATGTTGGAAAGAGGGTATTCAGATGATGGTTTATTGTATATATGTATACAATTTATCAATATCGTACTTATATTAACTGAGATATTTAAGTCAATTTTTTGTCAAGGAAGTAGGCCTTGTCCTTACAATATAATTAATACTACCAGTGCGAAGCCGGGGCGGGTCGCTGGTATAATAGTATATAAGTTAAGTTCATAACTTCACGCCTGCATTTCCCAAAATGATAAAAAAGGTTAGTGCATACGTGCAAATTCCCACTGTAGGCCAAACAAGTTGTACACCTGAACCACAACAACGCGTTTACTGTGCTCGTGAATTGCAAACACTAACTTAAATAGACGGCGTGACTATTGACTTTGATGAACATTACAAAATTCTGGAGATACCATCGGGAAAATATCTAATATTACTTACCTACTTCAGGCTGACCATACCGCAACTGCTAGAGTAGTTAATAATATATGCGATGAACTATGGCCTATAAATGATCTTGATACAATCAATCAATCACTTGTCTTCAATTAAACAATGACAATTATATTAATAACTCTAGACCTCTAGAGACTTACTTAACATAATTGAATTCACTCGCTTAATGATAATTAGGCGTTGGGACATGACGACCCCATTTCCCTCTAGTGGAGGATTATTCTTCCGTTGAGTTGATGTAATGTGCGAAGACCTTAAGAGTGATGGGAAACAACGTTCCGCGATAAAAGTACCACCACTACGATCGCCAATCCGCCTACCAAGCATGACATTACTATACCCCACTAATGATGCACAACACTGTAGTAATCGTCTTTGGGGAAGGGTTCTAAAATAATGTTCTTTACATGATTACCTATGTCCTCATAAACGATATTCTGAAACAATAAGACGTAGACATTCATGTTCAGATAAGCATCTAGCCATACAATTGAGATATTTCGTATGTTGTTTCAAATTCCATAAAAATATACTTCTCAAGGGTTTTGGTGAAATTAATAGCTATAGCAATCAAGCCGGTATTTTTATTTTCACATTTTTAGGTAAATTAGTTTTGGCGATGAGGAGAGAAGATACTTAATTTTGGCTTCTTAAATGCTCATTTTATGTAATGAAGAAATAATGTCTCAATTCTAACAACAATCATAAATAAAAAAAAGCAAACAATACGGTTTGCAGCCAAAGTTCCGCAGCCAAACGGCATAAAACAGATTTTTATTACTGAATTGGTCTCTATATTCAAAATGTATTTATTTACGTTTCACGTCTTCGTCCCTGTTCGTGTCACCGATAGACAGACGAGTAATCTTATTAAGGTTCCGTAACGTTTTTCCTTTTGAGGAAGATAAGAAGAACTAAATATATATATTAGTTAGTCTCGGCATTAAAATCAGTACCTCTAGTGCAGCATTAGTGGCCTAATGCAGTGGTACCTATAAGTTATCAATACTAATCAATCAATGAAAAACTTCTTTGACTTAGGCAAAAGAGCTTCAGTGGCTAAAAGAAAAATCTGAGATTCTGAGTTAAAGAATAACGAATATTGGATTTTTCGAATTGGGAAAAACTCTCAAAGGCACACGTCTAATGCGCTCGATAAAGGTGAAAAGGCTACCGCGCCTTTCATGGCTTAGTTTTTTCAGTCCCTTGGAATTGGAAGCGGGAGAGTAAACGATAGTGGAAAAATAACAATTGAATTGTGACTGTATGACATGTACACTGATGTGATATTACCTCTATGGTATAGGAATGTATGTACGAATACTAGTACGAATGTATGTATGAATATTTTTACAAAACACACAGGAAATTGTTTCCTCATGTTTTCACTCCATTAGTGAATCTGAATATTTTCAAATTCTTGATTAAAGTTACCTAATATTTTTTTATACAATATCTTGAAATCATAGCTTCAGTTAAAGTGTAAGGACATAGTACTGCTATTTTTATCCATGATAGCTCTGTCTAGGGGAGATTCCAATCTTTTCATGAAAAATAATGTATTTTAAGCCTTAAGACGACCTATACAGGCCGATAAAAAAGTTAAAATATGTTCCTAACTTTTCATCCCTAAGATCAATTGCAAAGTTCAGAGATAAAGATAATTTATAAAACGCGAAGAAGACGAATGGTGGGTAGACGGATGACATCTTCTCATTAAACGTGAGTGATCAAGTGAAAAATCCGGTGGTTAACACAATTCCTACTTTTCCTTCTCTCTCACAATGTATCTTTGATCTAAATCAGTCATCCATGAAAATTACGACGAACCAAAAAAAGAATGGCTACCTAAATACCGTGAAAAAGATGTGACAAATAAAATGAAAAAGCAAGATCTAAGTATCTGATGCTTTTTTTCAATACATTTTCTGAAAGTCTTGCTTTGGTAGATGTTTTAAGTAAGTATTCAGTAATTGATCAATGATAAAAAATATTTTTTGTTATGAAGTGGTAAAGGATACCTACAGTCTCACCGCGGACACTCCGCCAAAATTCCATACAAACGCTTAATTTGGTATCTGTTATACAGACATCAATCAGTGACGTGTATTTATACGTGCACCTGTGTGCGTAGCGCATAGAAAATACCAACCGTCGCCCATAAGAGGGGAGGAGGTTGGGTGATACGGGGAAAAGTGTCCATTCTATACGTAGTATTATTACATATTCTCTGCTACAGTTTACGTTAATGGCAAGAAATACTCAAGCCACATAGATGTTTATAATCTCCGTGAAGGAATTACCACCATACATACATTACCACCTGACCACTGCCAGTTAGCATAAAGTACCAGTTTTTATAAATGGTACGCAGTGGCTCAATATAATCTATGAAGGGTCCTTAGTCTTTATCTTCATTTGTTTCGCAATGGAAAGTCACACTTAAAAATTACCCTATAAGAATGCTTTTCTATTAGAGATGTATTTTTCTATGTTGCTTTATACAAAACGATTTAGACGGAACTTCGTGCTATGAACGATGTGTTGATGATTTTCATAGTACATCTTAACCGCTCCGCTAATCCACTATGGTGGCTTTTCAAGGCGGACCTTTGACTAAGGATATCAGTATGGGACATGTTAGGTGGACAAGCACCGTTACAGATATACTAAAGCTCTGCAAAAGGAAAATAAAACATGAATATAAAAGCAGACGTTTTAAAATGCAAAAAATAGAAATACATGCTACAAGTTTTAATATTTTTTGTACGAAAATATATATTCCTAACCATGAATGCATTATAAAAAAGTAACTTACTGGCGTTAGCGAGTTTTTTGGAACACGTACATATTTAAATTATATTAAGTTTGTACTTAATTAAAGTACAAAGAATACTATAAATCATTTTGTTGATGTATCTATCAACTGTGCTCACTGTACTCACCTAGATGATTGTCTAGACGATCGTCAAAAACTATGGGATGGAAACTGCAGGTAACTGGAGATTTACTACCAATAGAGTTACTAAAAATCCTTCAATCGTCAAATTTTATCACACACCTAACCAAACTTTATAATGGAAAACTTTTCAGTTCAATAGGAATTGACTGGTACCGCAATGGACTTTATTTAGACAAATTTCTACTAGAGTAGGAATAAAATATCGGTAACAATATTGTAGTCAAAGATATTGCCGTCACATAAAATAACCCCGACTATTGTCTACGAGATTGGTGTGATCAAGCTCCCGGCTTCTCGGCGACAGAATTGATGTAGACGAGAATTTGCATTCATTCGCAATACTTTAATTTTTCTTGATGCGGACGCATCATGCAAATAGTTTTCTGCAACCTAATTCTGAGGTTGGTATTAATTTTTTTATTCATCATGTAATACATAAAATATCTATTAATTAAACCACAGCTGAACTACATAGCAGTGATTATACACCTGTCCTGTACCATGAGGTTTACTCAGTCGAATGCCCGCGGATATGCCTAATACTGACCATCATATCGCTGTCTACTAATTATTACAATGTATTACGATAATTTGTTTCATATCTGCATAATGGCGTGCAATTAATCTGTGGTAATTACTAGATATGTTCTATTGAGTAAAATCGATGTTCGTGACAGATTATCTTATTTTAATGAACTATTAATTCTAAACGATCGAATGCAATTTATACCTTTGTAATAATGGTTGTTTATGTGTGGCTTCTTTGTGGAACCGCGTATCATTCAGCCAAACGATTCAGTTTTTGTACTTGCTATGTTTTTACCACAATAAGTAAAATAACTTATTTATTTGGTTTTAAATCTATCTATATGTAGGTATAGATAGTGGCAAGCGTCCCACGATAAAACTACGGCCACTGCGATCGCCAATCCGCCTGCCAAGCGTGGCGATTATGGCATACTCGCCGCTCGCCGAGTGCTCGAGACTTAAAACATCTACCAAAGCAAGAGCACTCGGTCGTGCGCGCTAACCGAGGCACGTCCACACAGAGCAAGCTGCCTCGCGAGGCTGCTCGCTCTGTGTAATTAACCCGGCCAATTAATAGTCTCTCATGTATCCAAGCAAAATATTTGTTTCGCCGCCTGTAATTCATACCCATAAAAAATGAATGATGTATCGTTCAGGAAGGGGAAAGGATTTGTATGGAATTACCATTGGATTATAACATTAGGCAAAAACGAACACTTGAGCGGTGCAAATCCCGTACGAAAAGCAGTAACAAGCTTAACTCCTTTTAACTCTTTCACTCATGGGCGAGGAGAGAATTTCAAAGCTATGCTTCACCTCAATGTTTCGTGGCTTTTAACGTTTTGCGATGTTATGGATTTGTTTCATAAATTCTATTTAACGTTGAAATATATTAAATAATATTTTAACCTTTAGACTCTGTATTACGAAATATTTTAATGTGCTCTTGCATATTAAAATATTTTGTTTTATTAATTAGTAGGTACATACATAGCAGACCTGTCGGACAAAACAGGGTTTAGATAGGTACTGTATTGGTATTTGAAGATTCCGTACGTCAAAGGGAAAAAACACCCCTTTTAGTCTAACTTATGTGTCTCTCTGTATCTGTCTATTAAAACTACTGAAACTATTGAGTTGAAATTTGGTACACATACTATGTAAAGTAGTGTGAAATTAGTAACCCAAATTTGGACTTGTAATGTAAATTAAATAAATGTAAACATGTAAGATAAATCACAAAGGTTTATAAAATCCATACCTATATTGGTGGTAGTGTTCTAGTGTAGAAGCTCGAGGGCGTAGGCACCAGTAGGAGTACGTTGGACAGGCGGGAAGTTACTTAGCCAGAAATAGACACACAAAATAGATCTTCATTTACAGACTAGCTGACCCGGCAAACTTCGTATTGCCTCAGAATGAAATAATGTATCAAATGTTTGCTAGATACGGACTATTTGTATGGGAAAATGAAATTGTGTTGTTTACTATTCCCTTTCAGTTTTTTCATGTTTTCTTACATTTTAAACCTTCCCTGGACTTCCAAAAATCATTGAAACCCAAAATTAGCCAAATCGCTTCAGCAGTTTTCGAGTTTTAGCGAGACTAACGAAAAGCAATTGATCTCTACTTCCCTACTATAATATAATTAATATTTAATTTGATATATTATATATATTTATTATTTTATTTTAATATTTTTAATATATATTATATCACCACTTTTATGGGTCTGTATTTTTTTTTTTAATATTTTATAAGCTTGATTAGGTACAGTATTATTTGTTTGATATAAGTAGGTACTAATAACTTTTACGGGGTGTCCTGTAAAACTTATAAACCACATGCCTGGCAAATACGTCTGATAAATAGTAAATGTTAGGCCATTTCATTACCTGGAACATTCCGTTTGTACATTGGAATGCTTTGAGAATATTCGATATTTGCAGAACCATAATTGATATTCCCTAAATAAAGCTAACAGGGAACTATTTTGAATTGCGTAAGTTTATTTTGCTTTGTGTTAAAGGTTAACTGAGTTACTCATTCAACTTTAGCTTCAAATTTCGTTAGTGAAAACTCTTTAAAGGGGTTCGTCTTTTAAGTTTAACTAATTGTACCCACTAATCAATGAACTCCAGTTTCACTAGTACAAAAACAAATTAATGAATATGAGGTGGCTTCCATTTTTTTACCTTTAATGCATTGTTTTAGCAATTTTTTTAATTATGTGTATTTGTATGTAGGTACTTACCGTAGAGCAACACGGGCCACCAGCCGCGGTGGACCGGAGGGGAATAGCCATATGCAAGCTTACCCCTCTGTCAAAGTACAAGTCCAAATAATCCTACGCCTGTCGCCCAGATGTTTAAATGTGTGCGTGAAATTGTTTATATATTTTGTTAAAGTCAAGGTGTGAGTTTCGTAGCAATAGACGATTTTTGTAGTGTGTGTGCGTATCACACGTAGTTCCCTCCGCAATAAATGATATCTCATAAATAGTAATAAGCGCTATCGCTACTCCCCTCCGGTCCGCCGGTGGACCACGTTATACTCAATACTCAATACTTTATTGCTCCATAATGTACCTACAACATTAGGATTATGGACCCTGTAGGGCACCGCAATGTAGGAGAGAAGATGATTTAAACTGAATTAAATACCTAGTATTTTAACATATACCTACATTATGAATATTATTACCATCATTTATTAATATTTTAATTTAATTTTACTCTATACTTATATCCTTTTCTTGAAAGTATTCATTAATGCTGTAATAGGTTTTATTTCATAAAATTTTCTTTAATTTGGTCAAAAATGTTTTATCATTATCTAAGTTTTTTAATTTTTCAGGTAGATGGATGTATATTTTAATGGACGTTGGATAAGTGCCGGAAGGGTGGAGTTTTAGTCGAGATGGGGGTAGCCTCAGTTTATTTTTGTCTTAAATTCTTGATGAATATGTCGCTTCATTTTTCGTACAAATTTGGATGATTTCGGACAAATTTACAAATTTCAAGAATGTAGATGCAGGGTAGGGTGAAGATTTTTAATCGTTGAAAGTGAGGTCGACAGCTGTCAGTTTGTTTGATATTGGCTATTATTCTTATAAGTTTTTTCTGAATAGTGAATAGTGTGGGTACCTCTGTACTATTGCCCCATAAGATTACACCATAACTTAGCCACGAGTGTGCGTAGGCATAGTATGTAGTTAAAGCAGTTTGGACGTCTGTGGTTTTTTTAACTTCTCGAAGAGCGTAAGTAAATCTAGAAATTTCGTTTTTAATTTTGTATAAATGAGATTTCCAATTGATGTACGTATCTATATCTAGCCCGAGTAATGTGAAGTTATTAACGACGTTAATTATATTATTATTATATATGTAGTTTATATTCAATGGTTCTTTCTGGTAGGGGTGAAAGCACATTATTCTGGTTTTAGAAAAGTTGATAGTTAAATTATGATCTTTTAACCAATTATTGGTATTATCTAATATTGTGGGTATGGTAGGTACTATATGCATTGCTTTATGATTGAAGTGAGATATATTGGTCCACTTTAAAAGTATAAATAATGGGTTTCATTTCGTTGTCTTTGCCTTAGACTTACAACTTCTGCAATAAGACAGAATCGCAGATATATTGTAAAATAAATAAATTATATGTTTTATAGTTTTATTGCTTTCTAGACTTCGGTGCAAGAGTGGGGTAAATAAGGTTATTAGATATAGCAACATTACTAAATATGCAAAATAAATAGTGACTTACATTTGATACTAAAATTACAGATAACTCATAAAAATTGTTAAAAATAACAATTGTTATGTAGCATTCATTTTTGTATTTTCATCCCGTATTTCCAGACATATTTTTTGTAGATATCTAAAATATCTCACTTGTTAAGATGCTACCTTTTAACGTAAACGTTACTTACGTCTAACAAAACAAATCTGGCATAAATTGAATTTTTAAGTACAATAGTATTACCGAATTACAGTTAAAATTGTCCATTGTCCAAGTATTTGACGCAACGTAAACTTACAATAGCTAGCCAATATGATAATGTCGAAATAATTCCACGAACGCTGTCTATGCCATTAGACCTGAGAGCATGCGGCATCTATCTAGTGATCATAATCGTATGAAGACCCCGAGGAATTCGAAGTTGAATTGCACATCTAATAATTGTGAATTTCGAAGCGTTCTGGTTAGGTTTATTTTAATATCAGGTGTCATAATGAGAAAAAGACCAAAATCTGACCGATAAAAAGCGCCCAAGTGGGAACAGGACTCGCCCATGAAGGATTCTGTAGTAACAAACAAAACAGTAAACAGTAAACAGTAAATTTATTTAAAATCATATTATACCTATTACATAAGTACATTTAGTTCGTGAATAACAAGTAATATTTGACTGAATCTTTACCACTGTCATACACTATCATACGCTCCGCCTACACAACGGTCTTTTTTCGCGCGTGTAACAATTGACGGTTGTAGTATATAAAAAAAGTTAAAACAAAAACCTTTTTTTTTTTAACAAAAACAGGTTTTTTTACTATTTTACAGGAATACGAGTATGTCTAATAACAAATTGTTTACGTTCTTAATAGGTGTTGTATTTTATTTTGCCTTACCTGATATACAGTTCGCAGGAATCGTATGCCTTTCTCTTAAAGATAATTATTTATCAAAAACGAGGAATTTCCTAGAAACTGAAATATATCTACCTGTGTTCTCATTGAGATTAATTATTGGGCACCTACGTTGTTTACTCCTAAATGTGCACCCAATTATGAATTGAAACTTAATATCATTAAGTAGTTAATTATTTTTTTACCCAAATATATTATTATTAATTAAGATATTTAAAAAAAATAGGACGAATTGAAAGCACCGAATACAACACAATCTATCAGGAAAACTCAATACAATTATATAATTCAATGGTTGAAAAGCGGGACCAAAATTAAATGAAACGCCTACAATTTAAAAAAAGGCCATTAAAAGAATCAAATACTGAATGTCAAAAAACATTCACACACATATCTCATTCTAAAAGAACTGTATGTTTATGAGAATAAAGATCTTTAAACCTAACCTAACCTAAAATACTAAAAGGCGAAAAATAAACTCAATTAGATAATTTCATTTTTAGGGAATAAACACGTAACACGTATTAATTAATTATCATAAGACAATTACTTTAATATGGGCTACATACCTACCTACTCATAGGTTTGAAGACGGTGCCAAGCCAAATAAAAAAATTTAGAGCCTATTTCACTGCGTTTCAAATAGCCGCATTTGATAACTTAACATAGTAGGTACTGCAACAACACAACATTAGTCAACCGACTTCAAACCTATGAGTAGGTAGGTACAATTACTTTATTCCAGAGGTACAATTACTTATTTGGGCCGCAGCCCATATTAAGGTAATTGTCTTAATATAATTATAAAAAAATATCGAAAATCTTTCCAGTGTGCTATGAAATTTGAAGAGTTCCCTCGATTTCTCTAGGATTCCATCATCACATATTGACATGGTTACAATAGGACTAACTGTGAGGCACACCCTTTCAAACATAAAAAAAATTCAAGGCGTTTTCAATTTATCGGTGAACATACAATAAAAAAAAAGCTCCGGACGAATTGAGAACGTCCTCCTTTTTTTGAAGTCGGTTAAAAATACGAAATAAATACGCTTACACTCAAAGCTCCACATCAGGTATTATATAAACCTGTGTCGTGGATGGCGTTGTACACATACTCGTACATTACATACACAAACACCCAGACCCCAAACAAATGTCTGTAGGCGACCCCTCGAATCAAACGGTGGTTTCGCACCGCTGGACTAACCTAGTCGTCAAAAAATGGTACCTTAAAAACGGAGAGAACCGTATAATATAATAAAACATTTTTAAATGATTGACATAGTTGTTATTCACTATTTTACTTCACCATGTTATTGTTGTTATTTTGACATTAAAATTTGTGGAGGTTACTTTTAAAATTACTCTGACTTTACAATTAAGCATAGCAGTAGTCGCCAATAATTGTAAACTAGATCCCCCGGGTCGTCGAGAAGTAAATTTATATTGTTTTTGTATACCTTTTATGTCATAAACAGTTTTTATTTTATAATAATCCCCTCCTTAAATACTATTTTCTTCTTGGTATAGCTAATCCAAACCCGAGTTACCTGAGATAAAAAAAAACAATGAAACGTTTTGAGAAAAGGTAACCTTCACACTTTCGCTTGGCTCGTCTACGCGGAATTGCGGTGCCCCCGGGTGCGATACGGGACTTCGAAAAGTGTAACACCGAATATCACGTCCCCGTAAGTTTACTAACACGAATCACGTGACAACGAATGCACGGTACCACGAAAAACTCAGCACCGAATGCACGCGATCCCGAATAACACCACCTCGAATTCACTATAATACGAATCACTTGGAAACGAACGCACACCACCACGAAAAACTTAACACCGAAGCCACGCGACCTCGAATAACAGGACCTCTAATTCACCAATACGAATCACTTGAAAACGAATGCACACCGAATGCACACCACTACAAAAAAGTAGTAGACGTCAAAATGCAGATACGTTGCCATCCCTGAGACCTTAGGTGTTCTGATTTGTGAGGTGAGCATCTAAGTAATGTACAGCGGACACGGGCGACGTGAGTGGACTGTGAACACGTTCAGATGAACAGTTCGTAAACAAGAGACAACCACACAGTGGGATTCCCTGTGGAACACTTTTCTACAGAGCCTCTCGACTTTATGACAATTTTCTGATTCGTGTCACTTCGAAACTTTGAATTACAACATTTCACACTTTTGTACGACATACTTTTCCACTCTTGTCCTATTTCGATTTGTGCCACATTCAAATATATAATTATCTTGCATTGTTTCGGTTAATGATCGCATTCGCTATAGAAATTTGGGAAAGTAGCGTAGACCTCACCGCATTACCTGATCTAGTGTTCAGCACTATCGTGTTCCGGTCATGTGGATAACCACCTGACCGGAACACGATAGTGCATAAGTACGGCACTGTAATTTCCTCTACAGAGGCATAATACCTTAGTCCTCCTCCACATTGAAATCTATCTCTGGTTTTATGTTGATGTTTATAGGCTTCAATGTTAGTTTTGTCGGTATAACTGACCTTGAATTTATTTTTTTGTATATGATAGCATCGTGGTAAGGATCTGATAAAATAGTTGGGACATTTATAAATATCGACAGCTTTGCAGGGGATGTGAACAAAATAGGTCAGATTTTATATGAGATACGTTTGAAACCAGCGTTATGTATGAATAGAGCCATGATTTATAGAAAAAAGCACGGTAGTTTATAATTGTATTATTTTTCACTACGACACGTGCAAGTGAATTTTAGAAATTGAAGTAGTAATAAAAGAACATAATTACACATATTTGGCAGGCTTTTGCTTTCACCTTCCGTAACCTTATTGCAAATGTAATCTTCAAACTTGTTTGCGATTTTCATCACATAAAAACCAGAGCTATTGATGAATATATTACTGAAGTGCCAAAAAATAACATGCCTGAGTTTGCTTACCAACACTGTATATTATTATAGAAATCAGGGCTAAATCAAGATTAAATTACGCGTAGCAGCACGCAAAATAAGCCGCCACGTTGTGGTTGCGGTAACATTAATTATGTACATTAGTATTTAGCTACTATAGCCTCATACGGTTGACATTATGTAAAAGCAATTTCAGATAATATAGTAAGAAATAATTTGATTTCAATGCCGTTTATAGATATTGTGGGTACACCAGTGACGTGCATTGTATATAGGCATAGAGTAACACCGGAGGGGAGTAGCCATATGCAGGCTTTTATCTCTGTCAAAATACAAGCCCAAATGGCCTATACCTGTCGCCTAGATGTTTAAATGTGTGTGTGAAATTGTTTCTCTATTTTGTTAAAGTCAAGGTGTGAGTTTCGTTGTAATTGACGATTTTTGTAGTGTGCGTGAGTGTCGCACGCATTGCCCCCGCAAAAAATGACAGACTGTTTTGCATCGGTAATAAACGCTGTGGCTACCCCCCTCCAGTCCGCCGCGGCCGGTGGCCCGTGTTGCTCTATGCATATAGGCAGTGTTCTGCCTACTGTCTACCTGGCTCTAGCTTACCTCAGTATCTGCTGTAGGACTGGGTTATTAGATATTTGTTCTTTTTAGAAATTCATTTATTAAGAATGAATCCAACCTATATTTTTATAGCAGTATTTGCAATAACAGTGCGAATGAAATATTTTTAAAGAAAAAAAATATTTCAGTAGGGACTTAAACCCGCTAGGGATGACCTCTCCTAAATTCGAACGAAAACTGAATTAATGTAAAAAGATCAACAGAAAAGTAGATTGCATTTAAAAAAAATTAAACTACCGGTACATGTTGTACTTATTGTACCCACTAACTTGTTTCTTCGAGACCTTCAACGAGACTCCAAATCACCCCTTGGTCAATACTACACAATACAATTACTACACACACTGCAATACCACAATAAGCCTGGGTTACAACAAGATATTAGTTAAAGTTATTGTAACATTTCACGTCTTTCTCTAACTTTAACAGATTTCTTTAACTTGGAGAAGGATGTGAAATGTTACAATAACTTAAACAAATATCTTGGTGCAACCCATTACCCAGGCTAAGAGAAAAGCCTGCATATTGTAACAAAAGTACATTTTCTCTGACACAAATTCCATTTCAATTTTTTCGATTTAAGATGAGCAAAGGCTTTTGTGTTTCACGGATATCTAAAAATTCCAGTTGCTTCAACTCGATTTTACTTCCTTACAGCCTTGCATAGGATTTGATTAAGGTAACTGGTAGAAATTTGGAGGCCTCCAGGTACAGACGCCTGTGGCGAACCACCCACTCACGCTCCTATTCCACCTTTAGACTTGTCAACAGTCGATAGTTACTTTATATCACAGTCTAAAGAAAACGAACGTGTTAATTACCTAGTTATATGCTCAACCACGGTCTCGTCCATAACGCGAAGATACACATACACCTTAACGAGTGTTCTCTGTAGTGGGAACACGCGTTCCCACTACAAGGAACAAAACTATTTTACCTCTTTACTTAGGAATTATAGGGTTGTTCAATTTTATTAAAAAATTCACTACTGTTCGTTTTGTGTTGATCACGAAAATTTACCTAATGCTTTTTAATTATTCTTGTTAATAAACAAGCCATTCTCTGCAGACAGTTTGACACATTATTAATTGATTTAGTCAAGCATAATTAAACAATAATTATTGAAGTCGAAATCTTTAGAGAAAGTTTAATTAAATACAATGTATAATAAGTAAGAATGTAAGGGCGTTAGTTTCAATCAATTTCTTGATCCTATTTGATTCACTATATAGGTACTTATTTGATTAATATTTAGTAAAATTTTAAATGAATAAGGTTCACGTACATATTGCGTCTATTTATTTAAACATATCTAGTAGTTAAAATAAATACGTAGTAGATACGTAATATTAGGTAATTATTTGTGAAAATTGTCCTTTTAGATACATTTAACATCATAATATAATAATAATAATGGCAACCCATTATACGTTCCACTGCTGGGCACGAGTCTCTCCCCTTCTTGGGGGGAGGCCTGGAGCTTACTCCACCACGCTGCTCCAATGCGGGTTGGTCGAGATACGGGTTAGTGGCCAACCATAAGGCCTCCGACAAGAATTAACGACTACTATCTATCGATATCAACCGGGACCGACAGCTTTACGTGCCCTCCGAAGCACGGAAACGCGCATTTTAATTTGCCACTAGCGGTCACCCATCACACACCCGACCGCGCTCGTATCGCTTAACCGAGTAGATCGCTTCTGATCTACACCAGCCACGAGCTATGCGCGCTTCTAATATAATACTCATATCGAATTGTGTGAATTTGTTCACATGTCCTTATTACATCGATTAGCTAGCAGAGAGAAAGAAACATTTTACTCTTCACAAAAAAGGTTCTTTGAAGCTCATTTTTTATGTAACCAAGGTGGCAAACAAGCATGCAGTGGTATTAATTGATGACTGCAGCCTATTGACATCTTCACAAAACTAGAGGTCAACATGCAGATGCGTTGCCATTCTGAAGTTGTTTTATCGCTGTGATAGTTATCACGGGGCCATACATTGCTTATTCTTCACAAACGGTTCCCTAAATACGAACTCCCATTATCATAAACGTACATTAGATACGTTTTAGCTATAGAAGCTATATAGCTTTGTCTTTGTCAGTTGCATTGACAAATGTGCAGGATAAAAAAAGACAAAGGAGAAATTAGCAACACTTTAGCTAAAATGCGTTTATGAATAAGGGGTTAATGTTTTTCGAAACTCGCAATATTTTTGAAGGTATATTTTTAAGGTAAAGATATTCCATACTACGCGACATATTAGAAAAAAAACTGAGATTGACGTGACATACCATGAAACCACTATTTTATGTTTCGCTAATGAACTATGTAACGCTAAGATGCAAAAATATTGCGCTACAGATTTCTTTTAAATTTCATATTGTCGATCCATCTTTCTTTTTCTTTTATTCTAAATATCGGTGATATTTTTTTATGAAAACATGGTCTTGATCAGCAATGAAAGTCGAGATACAACCCCTTTTTTTCTGCGGCGCATAAGTTTCATTCGTTCACGTCAATGTAAATAAATACATATTTATATATTATTATGAGAGGTGTATATTATTATTCAATTACACAATTGTAGGTGCTGAACACGCCGAGCGCCATTTGATTTTACTGTCAAATCTAAAGTCCATACGCGTACTTCCATATCATTAATTGTATTTATAACATGCATTGTATCTAACTATTCTAATTAATAAGTTCCCAGCACTTAGGTACCATCGCGTTCACGTCTTAAACTCGCGTTAGCTCGTTTTTATTTATTTCTTTATATACAAATGGAATTTCGCTTATGTCTCGTCGAGTTTGGTCGGTGTTAACTTTTTAATTGAGTTCCGGAACACAAATTGCGTGAAGTTGTGACTTTTGACTGAAACTGTAATAGTCTCGGGACGCCCTTTATTGGTCTTTGTTTCAAAGTTTCTATTCACAAACGGTGGGAACAGCGTCTGATAGAGTTATGGCTAGGTATATTAGAAGTTATACAAAGCTTTCGTGGTTATTTAGAATTTAATTATTTACAAATGAGGAATTTTGATAGAAAAGCTGTTCACGTTCGTTTTTTTTTTCTTTATGTAAAGTAGTATACTTAGGTAAAGTATGAAGCGATGCTTGTATTGTTTTTTGTTTGTATTTTAAAAACAACTTACTATCTCATACTATGCCATACCTATTACTATTATTGATATGGATATCATCTCTAGATGCGAATTATATAAAACATAATATTATATAAGCTATACTATATGGCTCCACTTCACACAGAACATTTTTTAATGTAGCTAAGATGTCAAACGAGCACGCATATGACATTAATAATGACAGGTGGATATTTACTGCAGCCTACACAAACAATACAATTCTAAAGTCAAAATGCATATACTTTGCGACCCCTAGCGAAAAACCTTTTGGGGTGTAGTAAGTGCTTTTTGATAAATCAAAACCAAATTTAAAAATGCAGATGCATTGCCACCCCTGAGACCTAAGTTGTTATGTTATCTGTGATCATTATTATTTGCCATACATTACCATCTTACCGGAACACGATAGTACTGAACTTTACCATTTAGCGGAAGATAAAGTAAGTAATGAGGCGGTGCTGACGCCCTCGAGCCTACACTAAAACTCTACTATCAGTAAAAAAAAATAAAAAAGTTCCCATTTCACATTACTTACCGCTAGTTAGGTAGAGAAAATTACTGTCGAATATTGCCAATAAGAAATTTGAGAAGAAAGTTATGTGAAGATCAACATTTGCCTAACTTTATAACTTTGGTACGTTGAAACTCATAAATTGTAACATATTCGGATAATAAACTTTTAGGTGTCCTGTTATACGCTCAATCAAACCTTCTCGCGAGCTTCGGAGTAGGTACTTTTCAATTGTATGGATGATCGATATAAAAATTTAAACAAGATTTTTTTCTTCTCAGTCGTTCACTCTTGGCAGAGTGGTCGTGATTATGGGTCTCTCAGTGTTGACCGTAGCCTTCGCGATTGCTCTCTACCGGTCTCTACGAGTATGTGTGACACCGAGGGTACACTCTGTGGTGGAGCACAAGAATTTATCTAGCGTATAATAAGCGCTAATAAGTATAAATCATGTAGATATGCGTAAATGATGTAGGTATACTGAATCTTGAAGCTGAATACCTCGCGGAGCGCGAAATATCTCTTCTAAGTGATTTGTTAATCTGAAATAGTCCAAAAAATTGTTCAATTAATGGCAATTCAAAAAATCATCGAATTTCAATTTATTTATTATATAGTACAAAATTGTAAAAAAAAATAAAATAAGGAATTTAGAAGTATGGTTTGAGTATTTATTTGCAAACAGAAAGTTACTTGGCTCACGTGTGTGTGGGTGGTGCTAGGCGCGTGACGCTAAGAATGTACCTACCTATTTTTTCAATAATTTTGCGACAAGCAAATAACCAGTATAATTTTACCCTACTATATGAGTCATAAAATATACCTAATATTTCAATTACATCAAGAAAACCATACATACAGAAAACATTACAGAATTTATATCGAAGCACATTTAACAAGCTTTGCAAATAAATTAAGGCTCGTTTGGGTCGGACCAAACTCAATTAAACTTATGATGTAAGTACGCCCCCAAAATATCGACAGAAATTCTTAGGTTGTTTTCAGGGCTTTTGAAATAAATAATGAGAACACGCTTCGGGAAATTTGGCGTGACTTGTCCAAAGGGACCTTATACCAAAATGTATAATTGGATACAAGGAAATGGTTAATGCCATCGAATTGTGTACTGAGCCCTGTTCGTTTTTGAATGACATTATAAAGGAAGCCTTATAAAGCGCCGCCTGCTCATTATGGAATGGTGATAATATCGTACGCTATTAAATAAAAGTAACAATTCAGTGTATAAGAAAATATAATTCAATTAGAATGAAATATGTAAAATAACAAATGCTGCATGAATATATAGTAAAGGTGACGGGTAATTTTGGGGCTACAATATCATTACTGGTTAACCCATTACACAGTACATTTTGTAATATAGTTAACAATTAGCAATCTAACCCAACTTTTACTTGATCATTTATCTATACTTCAATGACTGGCAATTCAAAAAATTACCGATTATCAATTTATTAAAGATTTAAAAAAAAAGAAAAAAAAAGAAACGTCTATTTGTGACAATGATAAACAACACTAAAAAACATCTACTGCCCCATTGGAATGGTTTGACTGCCATTGTTCGGTCAACTGCCTGCACTAGTGGAAGAACTCTCTTCCAGTTGAAGACAATTCTTTCGGTAGTAGGTCGTCACGTCCCGACTCCAGAGAATTTTAAGGTAGTGCGATATATTTAATAAAAATATTAATAAATTATAGTAATAATATAAATAATGTAGGTCTGTATATGTTAAAATACTAGGTATTGAGTATAAATCATCCTCTCTCCTACATTGCGGTGCCCAACAGGGTCCTTAATCCTAATGTTGTAGGTACATTATGGTGCAATAAAGTATTGAGTATTGAGTATTGAGTATTTACGCGTGGGTTAAACTGTTCTCAATACAATAAAGAGATAAGTTTTATAACTGAATTCTCTCTTTAAAGAACCATATATAAAATGCAATATTTGCGGCGTTAACTTGAGTAGTTTCAATATCAATTCAAAATTAAACTCTTGACTTCGTAGAATGCAATAGTTGGGCAACTAACTTTGTACACAGTAGGTTAGCAAATGACTCCCAAGAGTTTCTAATCAGAACTTTATGTGTTGAATAATAGAAGCAGTAATACAAGTTGTTAATTAGGTTGACTTGTTACTAATTGGCCAATGCCTTGTCGTTTCAGCGATGAATATGCGAGACTAGTTGAGTACCGCGGTTCTACCGGCTTTTCTATTGCGTGTAACTGCGTTTAGAGTGGGTTGTATGGACATAGAAAATTTATATGAAATGCTATAATAAGGTTCGATTGCACAAAAATGTTGGTAAAAGTTATACTATTTGTCAAATTTTACAATAACAGTAACATTGACTTTCGACAGTATCAGTTAGGTATTCTAAATCATTTTCTGTCCAAGCCGTACGTTTGTGAAACTCCTTGCCATGCACCATTAGACAAATTAATACAATTGAATCTTTTAAGCGTCAAGTTAAGGCTCACTTTCTCTCTTCCATTCTTTGATTCACAATAATCTAAGTAACTAATTGCCTTTCTTTTATCTGTTTATTTACTTATTTTTTTTTGTTTTTAATTTCCTTCTCTTCCCTGTTCTCTGTCGATCTGTTTTTCAGTTTGTACATATTGTTATATCTCTCGCTGTCTGTAAACGTAATTGTGTACTTATTTTAAAACTTTCTTATAGTGTCGCACACCTCGCCTTTTATGTTATAAGTTTCTCTTCTTTTTCTGTTGGGTTGCCTGGAAGAGATCGCTCATCTAGCGATAAGGCCGCCCTTTGTATCACAATGTACTTAAGTTTTTTTTTATGTATCCTTGTGTCTTTGGTGTGCAATAAAGAGTATTTATTATTATTCCACTTATTTATCGATTCAACTTTTTTATATTTTTTTACATATATATGTATAAAAAAAACAACAAATATACATAAAAAATTAAAAAATAGTGTGCCGCCGGCAGCGGGAGCAGGGTCCAAGCTGCCGGTGGTTAGGGACACAGAGACAGGAACCTCCTCACTGTGCGTGCCGTGCCGAGGAGTACTGCTTTCTGTATCAGACTCTTGATCCATCCTCCTAGCGAGAGCCTCTTGAGATGTTATTATTATTACCTACTGCAGAATACGTAATAGTTGTAAATCCGCTCTCGCTACACACGACCGGATTCGGTACGACGGACCGAATCCGACTACCCAACCCGCGCGAGCGGACCGCATCAGACTTGATTAATAATTAATATGTCCGCCAGACCGGCGGACACACGGTCAGATTTCGTTCGGAGCGTAAAGAATCCGCTATCCGCTCCGTACCAAATCCGGACGTGTGTTACGACTATTACACCAACGTGTTTTTTAAAGTTGGGGTTGACAGGTTCCAATAAAATCTGACAGATTATTTTGAAGTTAACAGTTACGGTAAAAGTTATATTCATGACGTCATTTAACAATATTAACAAATGAACAACTATTTTTTTTTATCTTCTTCATGCATTTTTTAACCACAGTCTAAAGAAAACGAACGTGTTTATCTTTAACAGTGAATGTTATGCAACTCAGCCTTATTTATTGAGCATTGAAAAGTTTGTCCTAAATTTAAAATTCGTAAATCATTTTTCAAATATTCAATCTACATTTTACATACAAACCAAAAAACATAGTTCATAATTGAATAGTTATTCCTGAGGCACAATTTAATTGAAACGTTTTTCGACCGACATATCCAATTTAGTGAATCTAGATTTAATAAAGTACGGCCCCGGTGTATCCACTGATTGGAAGTTATAACTCGATATTTTGCAGTTATTGCAGTACCAGGAAACGGAAATAAATAATGCCTTGTATACGCCATTGTAGTAAACTATGATACCTATTGCATTGGATGGCTTAACACAGAACCGAGTTGACATTTTTAGTGTTATGCTTGTAAAATTAATGGCCGCACGATTGCGAAACGTGTGGCGACAATCTGGGACTCTTCTATTACGATACTACAATGTTTGCTTGTTTGAATTGTCTCGGCGAAGACGGCTTACTCTAATTTTTATTTATTAGTCGGGTTAGCATAGATATTATGTTGTTTGTCGACTTCGCAAACTCTACTCCATTGGCTGTCAATTATTCTTGAAAGAATTGTTAAAATTATCTTTTTTTTTTAATTCGACTATATTTGTCACAAGGATTGCATGATATATCCCGGCATGATTCATAAAATTGACTTTTTAGAAGTATAGAAGAACGGGGTAAATTGTTACTGTGTTGAAAAGCCAAAAAAGGTACTTAGTTGCAATATCCTGCAACTAATAAATTATTCATTCTCGGTTTACCATCGCGATTTTAGACGACAAATATCTGACTGCTATAGCTATACTTATCTTTTTGTAAAGTTTGATGGCTATATTGCATTAATTCTTGTAATAAATCTACCGATTGAACACTGAAATAGGTATTTTTAAAAACAAGAAAGTGTTAATTGTACAATATTTATTTTTATTTAGTTCGTGTATTTACACTCCGATAATAGTTTTTTAATTAAATACTCGAAATTTATTAATGAAGTCCTTTTTATTCAGTGATATCTTATAAAACCTTATTGGAATTTAAAGACTTATATGAAGGGCTCAGTGATATATTTTTAATTTCATTTATATATTTAATATTCTAAACATATACTTACTCAATACTTCATCTTCTTTGTAATTGAAATTTTGCACGCAGATAGCTGTAATGATGTAGGCATCGGCTATAAAACGATTCAAAGAAAAGTAGGAATAATGGAAATGAAACAGTTCACGACAGAAGCTATACCTATGGCTATATATATTTTCATGAGTGAAATGCAGAGTTTTTATTTGACCATACAGGTAATCGTTTTTTTATGTTCTGGAAGTGGCAAACAAGCGTACAGTTCACATTGATGTAAAGAGATGAGTGCAGCCTATAGACGACACCCACACAAAGACCAAGGTCAAAGTGCAGATACGTTACCACTCCTGAGGCCTAAGGTGTTATGCCTCCGCGCCGGAAATTACAGTGCCGTACATTACCACCTGACCGAAACACGATAGTGCTGAACACTACCATTTAGCGGCAAGTATCTTAGATAATGCGGTGGTGCCTGCGCCCGCGAGCTCGATCACTGGAGCTCTACCACCAGTAACCATCAATATCAACCATCAATACTGATTACCTTATATTTTGTATACCTAAAAACGCCGCCCTGTAGAAGAACCACGGAAGGTGTGTCACGACCGGGATATATGGCGCTCCACACTCTGTGTCTACCCCGTGAGAGACATGGCGGAAATATACATACAAACTCATACATACATATAATGTGAGCTGTCGACCACCGAAGAGAGCAGTATTCTAAATGGAGCATCTTGAGCTTTATAAGAGAAGCTGAAATAGTTGTAAATCTAAACTATATATATATATATATATATATTTTAACTTTAACTTTGGTTAGTATAAAAAAGCTTATAGTGAGCTAACGTTAAGAGATAGACATATGCTGTCGCGGACTTTTTTTTAGAACTTTTGAAGGGAAAAAACCTGTAATACATGATTTTTGTGAAACTTTTACCGTTTAGGCAGCGCACGCAGTGGAAGCTCTCAATAGGAAAAAAATCCTCCGATTTTGAAACATTCTTCTTTGGTGCTCCGCTCCTACTGGTCTTAGCGTGATGATATGTAGCCTAAAACCTTGCTCGATAAGTGGACTGTCTAACACTGAAATAATTTTTCATCGGACCAGAAGTTTCTGAGATTAGTGCGTTTAAACAAACAAACTCTTCAGCTTTATAATAATAATTTAGATTTTCGCACGGTCAGTTATATGTGACTCTGTCACGTGTTCGCAATACTAGCAGCCTAAGATATGCTCTCATCTCCGATGGCCATCAATGCGTCTTATATCATGTACAGAGAAGCATTAATGTAAACCAGATTTTTTTTACTAACTAAAAGTGTTTATGATCCAAAATTGACCAAAAGTTATATAAAAAAAAGGTGCCCAAAGTCACTTTTCCACGCGAACGAAGTCGCGGGCACAGCTAGTGTAATATATACTGCCTCAATTACATGTATATAACATCCTTTGTTTCTTTAACACGACTAAAAATTACGCCTAAATGAAAACTACAGTCCAATAAACAACTAAGCATAAATGGAAATCAAAGATTATAGAGCTGAAATACAGCTCTAAATTTAATCCAATAATTGGTTTACCAACCCGTTTTTATTTGTCGGATATTCGGCCAAACATTTAGTAAATTCTATTAAGCATTTAGATTTCTCTACAATATTTCATAGCACACAACTTTTAATTGAATATCGAATTGATAGCGTTTATGTTTGCCGTCAAACGCAGTATACAATATGTTTATACCGTAGGCACACAATTAACGTATTCCATTACACATTTAACTGAACTGTTCATGTAAACTGACACCTTATTAATATAATAATCCAACAACGCTGTAGTCTATATATATAAAAATCAATTGCTGTTCGTTAGTCTCGCTAAAACTCGAGAACGGCTCTACCGATTTGGTAAATTTTAGTTTTGAATTATTTCTGGAAGCCCAAGCATTATCGTGTTCCGATGGTAATGTATGGCCCCGCAATAACTATCACAGAGAGATAACAACTTAGGTCTCAGGGGTGGCAAGGTATCTGCATTTTGAACTCTGGTTTTTATATATCAAAAAGCATACATACGCCAAAAAGTTTTTCGCTATTGAATATAGTTAAGTTCCTAGATTCCTAAATTTTTCTACAGTAAAGTTAATCACAAAAAAAATAAAGATACCTACGTAGCAAATTTTTTAATCAAAACTCGTATAATATCGTTCACGCACTGTGGTGATATCCGCCTACATTTCCATCAATTTACAACTCTACTAGTAACTTATAAACATGTATAGTACTAGTAAATATTTACCCCCTTATTCATAAACGTATTTTAGCTAAAGTGTTGCTAATCTCTCCCTTGTCTTTTTCTATCCCGCACATTTGACTATGCAACTGACAAAGACAAAGCATTCTATAGCTAAAACGTATCTAATGTACGTTTATGAATAAGTGTTTAAACACACACAGTTTCGGTAGCTCTTAGACATTTGAGCTAATCGTGGGTACACCTAAGCCTCAGACTAAAGGAATGTTACCTTGCATAAACAAACATCTGACATAAGTACCTCTCCATATTAAATGGGTTTAAGCGGTACTAACTTATTAAGCTGTACATGGCAATGACTCTTGGGATGTCATGTCATGTCATGTCGTGTCATGTATTACACAAAGCCCTTTCGCATCAACCTAAATATTTCACTGACTCCATATAAATGATGCTTTATTTTTCGATTTAATAAATAAATAATGTGTTTGTAGTTTGCAGTACACTTAGTTAGGTAGACAAAAAGTACATAACATAAAGTTTCGGTTACATTTACTTATATAATTTTTAATTTGGAATACCTAACAAATTGCAACTTCACAGCATTAAGCATCAATAAAGTAGATTTTAGTAAGAACTGAAAAATCTACGTTGATATTGTCACACTGTCGGGATGAGACTACCCGGGGGAGAATTCTTCCGGTAGTGCAGTCAGTCAACCGAACCATGGGCAGTAGTGGGTAAATAATATACACAATAATAACACAGGCTTGGCACTAGCGTCCCGCGATAAAACTACTGCCACTGTCATCGCTAATCCGCCTGCCAAGCGTGGCGATTTTGGCATATTCTCCTCTAATTATGCATGACACTGTTGTGGGCATCTTTGGAAAAGGTTTTGTCCAACGGTGGACATCTTTCAGCTGGAGTGATAAAACAAACAATAGTTCGTATGTCAATATTAATGAGCTGCAAAGCGACTACTTTGCATAAGTTCAAAGCATGAACAGAGATATATTTTAAAAACTTATTGACGATCAATTCGAGCCCAATTCCAAAAATCAACTTTACTGTATTGTCTTTATGGACAAAACAGATTCGGCTCTTACGTCTCTATGTAACTATAGAACACGGAAGAGACGTGAAGCGGAGATTATTTATGTCTCTGTCGATACATAACGCCAACATAGCCACTATGGCACTGCGACAGAGCGTTTATCAACGAGGAATGTCAACAGGGGGGTGAACAATAAAGCCGCTTCGATGTCTGTTCCATATGCGCGCTGGGAAACTGCAAACAATCTATTTTGAACTCTATAGCGACGTAATTAAAATTAAAACCGTTTATCCGTCCACGTTTGGCTGAACGTGCAAGTAATTTGTTCCGGGGCTGGCGAAGACTGCACAAAAATTATAAAAGTTGGACGTAACGACCCTTTTTCTCTGTAACAATAAATCAGACTAATGTTCTGGCTTCACATTGATACGGCACGTACTCACGGAAAACAATTTCGAGTTGAGACTTTAAAAATAATATATGAACCTAGCTACCGTCTGCGACCTTGACAAACGCATGGTCGCAGACTTCCGTAGATATTAAAGTTAGAAAATCGGTATGTGAACTACCCCGTAGCTACAGTAATATGATATATTTCAAATTAATTGCATGAAGGCTGATATTTATTAGGTAGTTAGTTTTATGGTAAGCCTTTATCTCTTCTCTATAGGTACATATGAAATTCTCGTGTCAAAGTGTAGGTACCAATAATAATACCAATTCCACTGAGTGAGGTTGAGTTGAGGTCGAGATTACGACTTAGAATAATGAGGGTGTTAGTTACCATACTCCCGATTCATATGATGGTTTGTGTGCCTATTGGGTAGGTCTAAGAATCGGCCAACATCTATTTTGCATATCCCTAAGTGATATGGGTGATTCTCACAGAGTATTTTTTTTTTTTTTTTTTTTTTTTATGTAATGGAAGTGGTAAACAAGCATGCAGTTCACATTGATGTTAAGTGATGACTGCAGCCTATAGACACCCACACAAAGACCAAGGTCAAAATGCAGATGCGTTACCACTCCTGAGGCCTAAGGTCTTATGCCTCTGTGCCGGAAATTACAGGGCCGTACATTACCACCTGACCGGAACACGATAGTGTTGAACACTACCATTTAGCGGCAAGTATATTAGGTAATGCGGTGGTGCCTACGCCCGCGAGCTCCGTCACTGGAGCTCTACCACCAGTAAAAATTTTTTTAACATTTAATTTTCATACCTCTAAGGCGATACGAAAGTTCGTCGGGACATCTAGTTTAATATAAAAAGTAATAACCCACCTTCATCGGTCCTTCGAGTGCCAAAATATTGTAATCTCAGTGACGAGGATGAAGTAAGTTCCGATACATAAAGTCTTATGTTTTTTTTGCGAATGTGGATGGTTGCAGAGGCCCAGGAAGACCAAGGCTGACCTACCATGACCAAATAGGTCGAGTTCTGTCTGATGGTGGGGTCAAAAGTCTTAGGAATCGGCGTGCATGTATGAAGAGAATGATGAAGGTAGACGAGGCACGAGAGGTTTGCCAGAACCGGGATGTCTGGCGCTCTACACTCTCTGCCTACCCCGTTAGGGACCTGGCGTGAAGATACATGTTTTTTTAATGTAATAAAAGTGGCATACAAGCATGCAGTTCACATTGATGTTATGTGATGACAGATGCAGCCTATAGACACCCACACAATAACCAGAGGTCAAAATGCAGTTGCGTTGCCACTCCTGAGGCCTGAGGTATTATGCCTCTCTGCCGGATATTACAGGGCCGTACATTACCACCTAACCGGAACACGATAGTGCTGTGCACTACCATTTAGCGTCAAGTATATTAGGTAATGCGGTGGTGGCTACGCCCGCGAGCTCTGTCAGTGGAGCTCTAGAATGTAACCTCTATCACCTTTCAAGCCTGGCATACCCGTCAGGCGTGAGGGCCCCGATAGGCGTGGAACTACTTGTAGACCCAATTGATCTCTTTCGCCTATAGATCCTGGTACCCCTGGTTCTCCGGGAAGATCTGGAATATCCCGTTCATCTCGCTCAGCTGGTTCTCCTGGAGGTCCGGCCAGACCCACTGGAGCTTGCCGACCTTGCTCACCTTGACAACTTAAAATCTTTGTTTATTTTTTCTAAATAAGATGAAATTTTCCAGTGAGATAATTTAAATAACACGTATGCTACTGGATTTCCCGAGATTTTCTATATATGTCTAACTGAGCAGAGACAAGTAGGTCACATCCAGTATATATTTGTGTTCTCTTTTGGACAGTATTTTTTCGACCTGTTGTTAATCTAAATATGGGTTGGGAAGTGATTTATTATGTATGACCTGAAATGTGAAAGCTTCGTTGGCTTTTCGCCTAGTTCAGCGTATGTACATGAAATTATTATGAAAATCATTTAACATTGTAAACCTTTATTTAAGGGAATGATCTTTCCGTATGTTTTTATGTTAGTACAACTAATATTTTTCACGTTAGAATATCCCATACATATTCCAAAAAATTAACCCACCTGCAAACGAAGTAAACTAACATTTAGCCTCAGGTAGGCTACGTGCCTTGGAGCTCGCTCACTGGAGTTCTAACACCAGTAAAATGTTGATCGTAGAAAAATTTGCAAGGATATTTCCTTGAATACAAACGTAAAAAAATGGTTCTAAGAATTTTTGATAAACACGTTTTATACTCGGACCAGGAAATTAACTATAATAGTATCCAAATAATATATTACAAAAATGATGTATCTTCTTATGATGTTAGTTTGCTTAACCTTGCCAATTTGCATCTTTATTTGTAACCTTTATTATTAAAAAAAATCTATTTAGGCATTCTTGTTAGAAAATAATGGTTTACAATAAGGGGGAGGAAAGGCAATTTCTATTGTGCGCCGAAACATAATAGATGAAGGAATTAATGGTCAAATCCCCATTTTTAGAAATTCAATTATGAACACGCCTCTCCATAACATAAAATGTGGGGTCCTGGACAAATCAAGGGAGAATGTAATATTTTTTTCTCCCCCTCGTAATTATTGGCGATTTTGCACGGAATTTCGAATTTCTTACATGAACCCCCAATAGATCCAATAGATGAATAGGGTGGGATGATATTATGGACATAAGTTGATTACAAATGAAATTCAAAACACGATGGGACGTTCTAGATTCATAGAGTGCAAGAAATACTTACCAAAGTAGTAGGTATCATATAACACAATTTTCTATTACTTTGAATGACTTAAATAGCTTTTCATTTTAGAGGCTTATAGTTTGCCATAGATTCTAATTGCATTTGTATTATTCATATTTTTTTTCATTTAATTGTAAGTAATAATGAATCTTGATGATTTGTAAAGTTCGCGGAACTTTTCGAAAAAAAATATTTCTGTGCTTTGTTTTAAAAGTATATTTTTGAATTAGAAAGGCTTTTACTGATGGCAGAGTTCCAGTACTGGAGCTCGAGGGCGTAGGCACCACCGCTTACCTATTCTATCTACCGCCAAATGGTAGTGTTCAGCACTATCGTGTTCCGGTTATATGGTAGTCTTTGGCCACGTAATACAGAAACAGGTGTCAGGGGTGGCAAAGCATTTATTTGTATTTTGGGCTTATGGTCTTTGTGTAGGTGTCTATAGGCTGCAGTTTACAGTATTTAAAGTATACTTCATCATTAAAACTATTTTTCATGGATGTTCAGTAATGATGACGTTTAGTTCATCGCAAACAGACGGACAGACGCGGCGGATTTATAATAAGTATCTATACAAAGATGTAATGCTTAAAATAATTGCGGTATCAAAAAAAAGTGTGAAAAAAAAAATTATAATACAAAACAAACAAAAGGGTCTAAAAAGCTACTCAAAATTTAACAAGAAAAAGGATATGGCCTCCCTCAGTGAGCTACCCTGCGTACCAGTATCCCCTTCTATAGATCACGCCGACGCTTCGCGGGCAGATAGGCCCGGGGAATGAGGACTTTCTCGACCCCCGAACCATCCCCTACCTCTGTTATGCTTCACGTGCGGAGGGAGGGCTGATGATTATTCATTCGCGGTATCTTTTGTGTAAGTAAACGTGTTTCAGGTAGTTTTTTTTAATGTATTGGAAATGGCAAACAAGAATACAGTTCACATTGATGTTAAGCGATGACTGCAGCCTATAGACACCCACACTAAGACCAACGTCAAAATGCAGATTCGTCACCACTCCTGAGGCCTCAAGTGTTATGCCTCTGTACCGAAAATTACAAAGCCGTATATTACCACCTGACCGGAACACGATAGCGCTAAACACTACCATTTAACGGCAAGTATATTAGGTAATGCGGTGGTGCCTACGCCCGCGATCTCCGTCACTGAAGCTCTACCACCAGTGAATTTATTATTATTTACAATACGATGTAACTAATAATAAACTTACGTACCTACTGGTGTTGATTATGATACTATAACTTATGGATGTGGAACAATAAAATAATCAGGTGTGATAATAGGAACTCATTTATTTACATGGAATTAATTATTTACATAGCTCAATTTAGAATACGAATATATCTAGGATATATATAATAGATACCTAGTAATAAAAATGGCAACTTGAGCAAAATTAAACTTAAATATAGATTTTATTATGCGTTATTATTATAATTGTATTTCGTTATTTTATTAAGAGGCGAAAATTGGTTATTAATAATAGGTAATAAGCAAGAAAAGTACTTGAACTAACATAGGCTAGGAAAAAAAGAGAGAGAATAAAAAAAGTCAAAACTATGAATCAAATTTGTTCGCTTTGTCGAATAATAACAAAACTATAAACCTCACTATAAACATTTCGTTCAAAGCAAAGTTGAAACTACACACAAAAAAATCAAGAGTTATGGAATGCTTATTCGATTTATGTTTAAAATCACAAATTATTTATAAACAATATATCCTAAAATTATAATATTTAACACGTTGCTTCGAGAGATCAGTAGCTATATATCGTATAAAGTATTTGAAAGATCACAAGCTCATGGAACCAAGGGCTGTTCAATAGTACACTTTAATGGATTGTTTATATTTTATGGAATTAAAATATGTATTTCAGAAGTAATATATATTCCTAATAATTCAATTTTATACTCATCAGACTATACGGAAAGTTAAGTTGCGTATTATTAGGTTCCAGTAGAAAAATAATATTTTTTACATTATTTACGATTTTTGTAAACTTTACATATAGAATATGCGTGAGCTAGATCAAGGAAAATCTAAATAAGCTTCCAGATAATTCCGTTGCATGTAGTAAATGTAATATGTAAATATTACACTAAGAAAATTATATCTGAATTATTATCAAAACGGAATGCAAATGTTTGTATAATTTAATTAATTCGTTTGAATAGAATTTCAATATAATTAACTAAGAGTGATGTGTTATCACATAGATCGACAATTGTGATGTTCAAAGACATTACTTTTATTTCGTTAGTACTGACTAAGATGCAAATAGAGTGATCGAAAGTCAAGTGGAAATGAAAACTCAGTCAGGTCTTTGGAATAACATAACATAAAACTAAAATTTACCACATTATTTGTACGAACTATATTATGAGCATAAATCTAAAATTGTAACACTAGATTCGATTATTAATTTATTGTTTGTAAAAACACGTGACAAATGACATTTATATCACAAACAAAGCCCTGCATTTATTTTCATCCTAACAAATAATATAGGTATAAAAGCTTATTTACACGACACGATATTCAGGTTCCGATAGCAAGGGTTAGGGTAGTGTAATAACATTTAGGGAGTTAGGGTCCCTAATAAGGGTGACCGGAGCAGCCCGGTCAGCCTAACGCCCTAACTACACACAGTACAAATATGAACACTATGGAAACTACCTACAAAACGTTAAAAACGGCACCGACGCTCGAGTAGCTGCTGACTCGGAGCGGCAGCACCGCGAGAACCGTTTAGGGGCCTCGTTGATGCGCATGTATGTGTGATTGTGCCGTTTCAAGGTTTTGTACGTAGTTTCCATACTGTTCATATTTGTACTGTGGCTGAGTTAGGGCCTTGTTGACCGGATAGTGTAATAAGCGGCAACCCGGTGTGAGGCCACGCCCACCCTTTCTGCCGGACCCTGAATACCGTGTGGGCTTATGGCCTTATTACACGAAAAAGGCCATAACCCTTTGCGCTTCACGAACGCGGTTGTAGCATAATTGTGGTGAAGACTGTACACGACACGTGTAATTCGTAACTACAGACGAAAACGGTCGCATGACTGGCCGCTCTGTATGACACACACACTGACACATTGTACATGTACATCGTATCACGTCTTACCACAACCAGCCCCATTCGGACTCATGAATAACAAATACTATACCTAGCTATTTCAATGGGTCTATTAATAATTCGTAATACTTATGATTGAATGATTTCAGCCGCTATAAATGTAAGTCGTCGTTTTCTGACTCGCTATCACTGGAATACTTGTTCATAGCTTTATGTATTTCCTCTTCAATCTCCAAAGCACTCTGATGTTTATCATCTGAAGCCAATTTGTTATATGCCACCTTTATATTTGTGTTATAGTTGCTATCATTGCAGCAATGTATACCTAATTTCTTCAAAATACAAACAATCAAACTGTACATTGTGATAGACCCTAAAATTAACAGAAGTATTGCAAGGGCTATGTTCAGTTTGTAGTGCCAGTTTGCACTTGTGATTTGGGGTAAGATAGTGTTAGGATAGCAATAGAAATTCTTTTCAACGCCAGTAGAGTTGAAAAGCTGTGCGTCTTCTAAACATGATAAGCACTGATTGTTGTGTGGACCAGAACAAGTGGCGCAAGTGTAATGACAAGGAAGACAAATGAGAGGAGATTTAGCGTCACCGTTGAGTACAGGTTCCATGTCAAGAGCTTCAACGGCAGTCGGCTTCGATACGATAGAGCCCTGCCGTTTCATTACCACCGAAGAGTCTCCACTTTGGTCGGCAAAATATGTGAGGTTACGTCTTCTTGAGCTCCTTTCGGTCAGTTTTTCACTGGCATACGTGCCACCTGGGCAACGTTCGTAGCACCGGCCGTCGTATAAGTGTAAACCCTTCGCGCACTCTATTGGGACAGAGAACAAAGACATATAAATATTCGTTTAAAAAAGAGACAGTCCGACACCACCCAGCACCTTATCCAGCGTCCATGCAGGTTGCTCTCGCCAGCAGACCAAATGATGAAGAAGATGCACGTCCGAATGAGGCTCCATGTCAGTTCGCAGATAGATTACGGAAACAGGTTTTGGGAAAGGTAAGTAGAATCTCGTCACTGATCTCAAATAAATTTGTCTACTACATATGAGATTCGATTATGATATTCATAAAACAAACGGACGCTACTATGATTGATGCATAAACAAAGAAAGACGTGCACAAAATTAAATGAAATCAGGAGAAAAACAAGTTGATTAGGTGTAACGGGTGTGAAGAAGATAGTGAGAGATAAGTTAACGAACATTAATGTCTTAAAGCGTGTGTAAGTGGTGTAGCGAGTGTTACATAAAATTAATGTTATAAAGCACGTATAAAGCGAAGCGAACATGCAATAAACAAAATAAAGCCAAATATAACTAAATCGTTTTCACGTCAGTTTGAATTATTATAATCTAACTATCACAATACACATAGTTAAATTAAGATCAGAGACAAGACCCAACGTTTGTTTTGAAAATAAAAAAGAAAATTTACGTTCATTTTGTAATAAAAGTTTTTTTTTAATTATTATTTTCATTCACATCAGGTTCAATATATACAAATTATTTATTCAACATTTACAAGTAATAAATACATTTCATTGGGTCGCTACTTAACGTCCATGATGAACAATTTTACAGCTATACAGCAAAACTGTTATAAAAATGAGCTTTTCAGCGATTTCTAATACATCGAGCGATAGTTACAGGAGTTTCATAACTAATGGAATACTCGTAAATTAATCTTACGATCTACCTAATGAATCTTAGGAGTTACAATTTACATCGATTTATCTACAGTAGTAAAATAATTTAACTACCAGTCGATGAGAAACCATGATCGTTCAGTCGTTTTAAAATGTACATTTTTTTCTGAGCAAATTTGTACAAGTCTCCAAATTTATTTATACCATACATATCTAGTTAATATGTACAAACATATTATATATACTATGTTTTATGATTGGCAATCACCACTAGGATCACAACCACATTATGCCATAATTTATTATGTTATTTTCACGTATCTACCATTGAATTATATGTATACTATTAAACAAACAATTTAGAACAGCAAAATAATTTTACGTTACTCGTCTGCTTAAAAAATCTTGAAATATTTTTTTATCTGATAATGAAGAATGTTTTCAAAATACGTAGGAAATTTTTCTTTAAAAATTCAGAAGTATAAAAAGTATAATTTATGTAAAAAACACAAATGCAAAATGTTATTCCGAAGAACTGCGACATCTAATTTCTGAGTTAATAATATAATAAAGAAATACGGTCGTATCTGAACCTGACATTGGTAATAAAGAAATACGGTCGTATCTGAACCTGAATTGGTATCAGTGTTATTGTCCTAATCTTCTGTTAGAAGATCCAAAAATACATAAAAGTATAAAGATTTACTATAAGGTACCTACATATATTAAAAAAATATAGATTTAATAATAACGTCATTGAACTATTTATTCTTACTACAAGATGAATCGTGGACTTAAACCAATTTGACAGCATGTTTCATAGTATGCACGCATTTCAATGGAATATCCGATGTTATTACAACTTATGCGTATTTCGTGTGACAGCAGTTTACACAGTATGCACAGTTTTACAGTATGCTTTTGCCACACAACACTGTCAGTGCAAAACTGTCATATGGTGTAAAAAGGCGAGATACACAGACTTCACTAAAATTACACTCGGAATAAAGTCTAACCTCCAATACTAATTTTATTTAATAGAAATATCAAAATACTTTGGGAAGCACATAGTAACTGAGTAAAGAATTATAATTTATTGAAACAAAATAGTAATTAAAACTTCGACACCAATCAAAGTACAGTTATTGGGTAAAAATATTGTCTATGTAACAACACAGCCTATGAGCCGGCTGTAAGATCACTAAGTTCACCGTGTAATTAATCAAAAACACATGATGCAATAATCAAAAACACATGATGCGGGTTCGGTCGGGTGTGTGATGGGTGACCGATAGTGGAAAATTAAAATGCGCGTTTCCGTGCTTCGGGGGGTACGTTAAGCCGTCGGTCCCGGTTGCTATCGATAGATAACAGTCGGTAAACCTTGTGGGCGGTTTGAAAACATCCAACTGCGGGTTGGCCACTAACCCGTATCGCCACCAATCCGCATAGTATCAGCGTGGTGGAGTAAGCTTTAGGCATCCCTCCTAAAAGGGGAGAGACTCGTGCCCAGCAGTGGGACGTATAATGGGTTGCCATTATTATTATTACATAATGCAATAGGCAATTTGGATCAAGCTTTGTTTAGCAGTGGATGTCTTTCGACTGAAATGATGATGATGATGAACTGAAGTAAAGTTGTGCCTGCCAAACCAATGAAATAGTCTGATATGTCCGTGGCACATAGTTAGTAATGAAAGTTGAACTTTCATTCAAAGTAAAATTCGAGTGCCATCTGTGACGCTCGCTATTATTCTGACATCGTCGCGTTCATGTCCAGTCAGCTGTGTTGCGCAAACATTAGGCAATTCATTGCAAATTAGTAGTTACGACAAATTGTGACTATTCTAATTTGAGTATAAAGTAAGTTTATTATTTCATTTAAAATGATCGTCGGATTTTATCACCAAGTCAACTTTTCAAGATTATTAGGTATTTATAAATTGGAAGATGTTGTGTGTTTCAACTCACAATTTTCGTGAGTTGAAACATCGTCCTGTGATGGCAGTAAGCTTTTACAATATTGCAGAACTATGAAATTAGTTAAAGAGCGAATAAACAACATATTGCAATTCATAGCATTAACCAAGTTATTATGTTATTCTACCGACCCAGCCGACTATGAAATACACCTAACCTAGAATAATTAATATCACATAAAATGTTCAATGATGCATGTAAACCCATCAGTATTATGCGAAATATACGATTATGACAATTTAATTAACTTTAAATCAGCATTGTTATTTGGAAATGTACACAAAAGCTAAATTGTGTTCCATTTGTACAGCAAATTTTAATTATAATGAAACGACATCAAATCGGACAATTATCATTAGGTGATTATTATAGTATCCAATTGGAACGATACCTATCAAATTTAACGGGGAACAAATTAAACACAACAATGATATAATTTTAAGTTTGATCGCGCTGTATTTGATTTCTGAATTACCTTTTCAATAACATTACTTTTAATTATGGTTATTGAACATTAGTTGAATAGTAACGATCCCTATCGTTAGCTAAAATAAATCCAGTTCTAGTTTAAGATGAAATCAAATAGTCATAGTACTTATTTAATCACAAATTTTAGGCAGAACATAGTTTTGGCACGACGTTGCGCTGTACCCCTAATTGGCTTAGAAATATAAGCATAACACAGTATGCTGTCACACGAATAACACCCCAATAACATAAATTGGCTAAAGACAAAATTATTTATCGTGTAATCGTGACACTTATTGTAACAGATATGTATGTAAACGCTCTGGCGTATTTTCCAGCCCGCACCCATAACTATAAACAACTGCAGTTATATTCGCCTATTAGCATAAATAAAACTTGCGGAATCATGGAAAACGCTGCCAAAACGTCTCGTCTATTTGACAATGTTAAATTTAGGCTACACAATTATTAATATTTCTATCTAGATATACCTCAATAAATAATTAGTTTAATACACCGCGGGATATTAGTTGCGCCTACATTTGGCATCATATTTACCTTATTTAGTTTGGTTTATGATTGAAAACAAATAAAAATGTGGCTAATATCAAAAAAGTAACAGTTGCTATAAAATATTGACTATTGTAAAACACGAGAGTAGATTAATGAACGCTGTAGATGCGTAAAAACATAATATTTTGCTAAGATTCAACATGTAAAAATAAAAATTACAACAATTAATATGCTTTAAGTACTGTAGGTACGTTATTTATCTACACAGACATTAACATTATTATCATTATTATGCAAGTTAGCCACACGACACTGACGCATCACACATTCTCTTAACAAGTGTCCTCTCTCATTCAATTTTACAATGCAATTACACCAGCAAAATGGACGTTATCGAAATACAATATTATATGTAATTGCACTTGTTGTCTAGCTTTTTAATTTTTTGCGAATTAATTGGTGACATTATAAAATATCTAGAAGAGTATTGGACATCACGTTACTGCATTTAATATACATATTTGATATCGTAGTACAAATATGGGGTATAAAATCAGCGATCTAAAAGTATGCTAAATAAACAAAGCCCATAAAACTCATTTAAATTTTACAACTGCAAAATGACACACATCAATATACGTACAGTATCTAAAAGAAATATTGCACATCGACATTAGGAAGGATGCTTCGGCTTATCTCGGGTTTGTAGAGCGTTATCTCTTTCGCACCTAGCTGACGTTTGTCGACCATTTTGACACAATCCTAAAGAAAACCAATAGCATGCATGATTTGGGTCATCTTTTTGTTTTTATCTCGACATTCTAAACCTGGGTTGCACCACGATATTATTATTGTAACATTGCACATTCTTCTCTAACTTAAAGAAATCTGTTTAAGTTAGAGAGGGACGTGAAATGTTAAAATAATTTAAACGTACAGTATCCAACAAGAAATTTTGCACATCGACCTTAGGAACGAGACTTCGGCTTATTTCAGGTCTGTAGAGCGTTATCTCTTTCGCACCTTACCTTAACTATCTGACGTTTGTCGACCATTTTGATCAAGTTTTGATCAATACCGGACTACGGTTGCTTACGTAGGCAGTGCAGCAGAGTGCAGCAGAGATAACGCTCTACAAAGTCGAAACTAGTCGATTGTCGCTTTCAAAGGCTCGATGTGCAATACTCGTATTTCTTGTTGTCTTGTAGACTAAATAAATTGTTTTATTTGTGCAGCTACGTGGCACAATTCTAAAGAAAACCAATAGCATGCATGACTTGGGTCATCTTTTAAATGACCTTATCTCGATACTCTTAAGCCTGGTTGCACCACACCATTTTTCTAATAGTCAAAGTTATTGTTACATTGCACATCCTTCTAACTTAAAGAAATCTGTTAAAGGTAGAGCAGGATGTGAAATTTTACAATAACTAAAACTTTAACAAACATATTGCAACTGTTAATATTCAAGGGGATAATAATATTGTACCGTATTTTGTGCTTACAAATAGGCGTGAAAATTTACAATTAAAAATAAAAATAAAATACCTACGTACATTTAAATGTAGAATCCTTATTAAATTACTTTTATTTCATATTGTTTGTGAAAATTGCAGTGACATTCAAATTTATTTTTAATTTCAAAACATGTCTATAAAAAAACAAATTTAGCATGCAGTAGCGAATTTTTCTGACTAAACTCAATTGGATTGTGTTCGGTGAGTAAATTATATAACAAAAGTTATGTTTGAACAATAGAACAGTAACTAATCAAAAGTATAAACCTTACGTTCAATAAACAGCAAGGTAGATTCTTGATATACATAGTGTTGCTTGTCAATTACCGATAAACTTTGTATTTGACAAAAAAATATATTCAAAGATTTTTAGCTGACAATAATGTAATAAGATTAGCTAATCATTTAAAATATAAATCTGTTAAAATAACCTCAGATGTATTTCCAAAATGAATGTAATTTTGTATACGAGTATATCATGAATACTATCTAAGTACGTCATGTTTTATTTCTGTTACCAAATATCTCTTGTACGGTTATGACGTGATTTGTCACCGTATTTGAGACACTTGCTTATTCAACAAAAAATAACACTTCAAATGGAGCAGGAAGTGGCTATTGGAACGAATATCAATATCGTAAATTTATATTTAGAGTCGATAACAATGGTTGGCATCAATTTTGCATATTTCATACAATACTTATTTTCTGATTGTTTTTGTATTAATGTATATGGAAGATCCGCCTCTTTTATACGTACATATTTTAATTTCCCTATGGTATCTAAGCTGTTTAAATCTGTTTTTATAGGTTTTTTGTACAGTTCAGAAGTTTTCTAAAATCCCTAATACACAATTTCTTAGAACGTTAATATTGGAAGATCTATTATATTCAATAAACTATTTTATGTTAAAATAACAACCATTTTACTAAAAAGAAAAAGTTAAGTACTAAATTAAGATGGATGATAAAACTTGTGAACTGTACTCAACAGAGCTAGACTTAATTTTCTACAGTAAATTTGGTTTCAACAATAATAGTTTGGAGCTTAAGTACCTACGATATTAATAGCTTACATTGGCAGTAAATATTCAAATTAAATAAATTCATTCAAACTAATACAATATATATTTGTCAGATATCAATCGTTACAAGCCATCGTCCAAGAGATTTATGAGCGTAGGCATTTATCGCCAAAATAACAACCCAATAATAAATTATGAATAACTAAAAATTTTCACACACTCAGGTTTACCTACGTCGTTTTATGATTCGCTAATTCATATAAATCGTTTCGGTAAAAAAAAACAATTGATATTTTTAATTAATTTCGTATACAGATCATATTTTATATTATTTTAATATATACGGTATCCAACTGTTATGTCTCCGTTCGTATCTATAAACAAAGTAATGTCTTCATATGGTTTCCATTTTCTACATACCCCAATACAAATAAAATAACCATCCTCAGAAGCTTGACTTTGTCTCTTAACCACATAACGATTTTTCATAAAATGTTCAAAGAACTCTTTTAAATTTCAGTTTAAGATCATGGAGAGAACATCACGTAATAATTTTCGAAGTTATGTCTTTATGACCCCTACTTAAAATAAAAACAAATATAACTCAATAAAGCTACATTACTAGTTCGTAACTGCTGATCTTACGTAAATAAACGACTCGACTGAATACCTAGTCATCTGTCACACCTGGCATTCAAACCGTGGCGATAAAAGCCTCTACGCCCAAAAATATTAAAAGTCAGTAATATGGCTCAAAAGGCAAGTATTACTGATATCCGAAAACACTATGTCTGATATTTAATTCATTAAGTATATTTTAAAATAAAACAAATCAAAACCGTCCTTAAATAGTTCAGTGGCAGTAGTGCGAGTTTATGAGCTCGATCTTTCTAGTACTCGCTGTAATACATAAAATAATCGTATGACAATTTAATGTAATGTATCCTCGTTACTGGAGTAGTTTTTTTTCATACAATTATTTCAAAAGACAACGCTATTAGCACGTAAACTGACCCTACAAAATAACTTGTACTTATTCCATAGTATATATACGGTAAAATACACAGTAAATTTAAACTAAAATCACATGACGGGTACTAGGTCACCAGAACCGGATGGGAGGTTAGCGGTCGCAAGCAGGGGGCGCGTGGCGGGCGCGCGCTGTTCCCGGTCTGCGTTAGTGATGTACTAGCTGTTAGTGCACGGTCAGTTCTACGTGGCTGTCTGCTTCGCAAGCGCAAAGCGTCGGCCGCGGACAACAGGAGAAGGAGGAATAGGCACAAACCTAGGCAGCGGTGTGACTGCGAGAACGTAGCGCAACTGTTGCCCGCGAATTGACCGCTGTTCGGCGCGGCAGGCACGCCTTCTTCTCGTATCTAGAAAAAGAAACGTTATTAATACAGTACCTGCGTGACTTTTAGTTAATTACAGCATCATCTTAAAGACAACTACTGCATTATTTATTACACATAAAACTAAATCAATTCCAAATGATATTAAGTAGAACGGCTTCACGTAGACTCGTAGCACCCAAATAAGTCTTCGTAGCGCAAAGCTACGTCACGTAGTCAAGGTATTTAGTCAAAAATTTTGTAACACATAGCCAATTAAGACTGCGCTAAGCATATAGCAACACCGGAGGGGAGTAGCCATATGCAGGCTTTCCCCTCTATCAAAGTACAAGGCCAAATGGACCTATACCTGTTGCCTACATGTTTAAATGTGTGCGTGAAATTATTTCTGTATTTTGTTAAAGACAAGGTGTGAGTTTCGTAGTAATAGACGATTTTTGTAGTGTGCGAGTGTGTCGCATGCATTTCCCCCCGCAAAAAATTAACAGACTGTTTTGCATCGGTAATAAACGCTATGGCTAGTTCCAGTCCACCGCGGCCGGTGGCCCGTGTTGCTCTATGGCGCTAAGTAACTTCGCGTTACAATTTTTTGGTGAAAATACATTTTAAAAAATCTGGGGTTTTTATTTCTAGGATTTTATTAAAGTTTACGTCGTAGAATAAATTTGTTTCTTATGATGTGTCGAAGTTGGTCTAATCTTATAGAATGTCAGAGACTAACGATCTAAGAGCACAGAGTCGTATAAAACGAAACAACGAGAATGAAATGAACTATATCTTTCTCTTCTATATGATTAGTGATTGCTTCAACCTATAGATAAGAATATATCTACACTAGATCCAAAAAAGATATGGAAAGTATTTTTTTCTTTTTTTTTTTATGTATTGGAAGTGGCAATGGTGGTGGAACAATCATGGAGTTCACATTGATGTTAAGTGATGACTGCAGCTTATAGACACCCACACAAAGACCAAGGTCAAAATGCAGATGCGTTACCACTCCTGAGGCCTAAGGTGTTTTGCCTCTGTGCCGGAAATTACAGGGCCGTACATTACCACCTGACCGGAACACGGTAGTGCTGAACACTACCATTTTGCGGCAAGTATATTAGGTAATGCGGTAGTGCCAACGCCCGCGAGCTCCGTCACTGGAGCTCTACCACCAGGGCTATGTTTAATCTCAATAAATAGCTACCAAAGACTACTTATAGGTACACTAAGCGAGCACGTAATATAAGTTTTCACTCAGTCCCCAGAGCTCATCGCGGTATAGTATCTTGAAACTGGGATATAATTTTAAAATCTACCTCCATACTTCAAGCACCGCCGTGTTTAGAAATAAAATAATCCTCATAAAGAAGTAAAAGAAAAGTGATTGTAAAAATTTGTATAAAACGTGCAAATAGATACCGTTAGGGTGCATTTAATAATGGCAACCCATTTATACGTCCCACTGCTGGGCACGAGTCTCTCCCCTTTTTGGGGGAAGGCCTGGAGCTTATTCCACCACGCTGCTCCAACGCGGATTGGTGGAGGTGGGTGGGTTAGTGGCCAACCCGCTGTCGGATGTTTTCAAACCGCCCATGAGGCCTCCGACAAGGTTTAACGACTGCTATCTATCGATAGCAACCGGGACCGACGGCTTAACGTGCCCTCCGAAGCACGGAAACGCGCATTTAATTTGCCACTAGCGGTCACCCATCACACTACCCGACCGCGCCCGTAGTGCTTAACCGAGCAGATCGCTTACGATCTACACCAGCCATGCTGGGCCATGCGCGCTTCAGGGTGCATTTACATTTGTAAAATTATATTGATAGATAGAGAAAGGATTTTAAAAAATCTTTTTAGTAGAGAAACTTACACTGTCCACAGAAGAAAGTCATGTCTTATCTGCTCATGTAATTAAATTAATAACAGTAACATATTTAGAGCTGTGCTATGTTTGAAAATAATTTTGTAAGTTTTTTTTTATGTTATGAAGGTGGCAAACAAGCATGCAGTTCACATTGATGTTAAGTGATGACTGCAGCCTATAGACACTTACGCAAAGACCAGAGGTCTAAATGCAGATGCGTTGCCACCCCTGAGACCTTAGTAATAATGTCTCTGTGATAGTTATCACGGGGCGATACATTACCATCTAACCGGAACACGATAGTGCTGAACACTACCATTTAGCGGCGGATAAATTAGGTAATGCGGTGGTGCCTACGCCCGCGAGCTCCTACACTGGAACTCTACCACCAGGAAATGTATATCAATTTCATTATTATTATGTCAGTAAGTTTTAATATTTGCATATACTAACTTAATATCAATGGCGGATAAAATAAGCTATTTATAAGCAAAAGAGTACTAACTAAAACAACAACAAAATAATGCTTTAGAACAGTGATTCCCAAAGTGGTCTATATCGACCCCTGGGGGTCTATGACAACGTGAAAGGGGTCTGCGACAGCGAAAAAGAAATTTGGGGGTCCATGAAATGAAAATTAGGGTCCACGATAATGCATCTCAACACATACACTGATAGTATTATAGTATTATATTATATTCAATTTACTTACATCATACCAGTGATTCCCAAAGTGGTCCATGGGAGACTCGATGGGGGTCTACGTAGGCGTAATATGGGAATGTGATACAAATGTAGCAAGGATGGGGGTCCACAGACACCAGAAAAAATTGTAAAGGGTCTACAAGAAAAAAAAGTTTGGGAACCTCTGCTTTAGACTAAATGGCACCTTAAGCATAAAAACAAACAATAAAGCTAGGAAAGTCTTCTCAGGTTTACAAACAACAACAATGAAAGTTGGAGCATATCAGAAACTTAGTTAGGGTTAAAGATGATTTTTAGGTTTAACAATATTTATTTTTCACTAGCTGTTGCCCGCGGATCCGCCCGCGTATAAGTCGCTTTTCGCGTAACCTGTGGAAACTCATCAAATCATCCCATAGCATGCCACAGGAACATTTTTTCGTGATAAAAAGTATCCTATAATTTAAGTCAGTACCCCATCTGTGTAACAAATTTCATCAAAATCCGTTCAGTTCAGCAAAAATCGTTTCGGCGTTATTGACGGACAAACATCCAAACAAAGAAACTTTCACATTTATAATAATAAAATAGTGTGATTCTGTACTTCATTGCACAGCACAGCGAACTAACGTGACTCAATTTGTAGGTTTAACTGTGAGTTTGCATTGATGAAACATTCACATAAAAACATATTAAAATGATGGGTTTGACAGCAGTGCGAACGCTTGCACCAACAAGACATTAATCGCAATACATACTTTATGCAACGAGATGTGAAACATCATCATGTTTAATGTTTTTAGTGCAAATTAGGGGTAACACATTTGCTACATTAAACTTAATTTGAGAATCGTACACATCTATAATGATCGCGGCACTGACAGTGACTAATTAAAAACTGAACCATTCAAGACTACACTATACGAGTAGTTTTTCAATGCGACTCGTTGTAATGTTAAAAGCCGTTCGTATATTCATTATATTTAAAAGCCATTAAGAAATAACTTCAAAAATGAAAGAATCAGTTTTTTAAGTTTGTATTGGGTACGATGGGGTTGACATGTCGTGGGACAAAACCCCTTTTCAAAAATTGTATTAAAAAAAACAGTCTTGCTTAACAACAAAGTATTATGAATATTAATTTGTATGGTTACAAAAGTTACAAAATTAAAAAGTAATTTTGTACAGTGTACTTTTTGTTTGCAGTTCATAGTTCATCCGACTGAACCTAGGTAGGTACTTATACATATATTGAAAAATAATACATAATATTACATGTTATATGTATAGAATGAGTACCTTCTTGCTAGTAGTAATGGGGATCATGTTCTTTTTAACAGTGCATTAATCAAAGCCGCGCGACTGATATGTTTGCCACGAATTAATTATTAACACATCAGAACTGTTTCAGTATTAATCTATTGACATATTCTCAATAAAGATAAGATGATTTTCTGCGGATTTTGGTTCAAGTGAGGTTAAAGTTCATAAAATAAAATATTGTTACAATGTTGGCCATACATCACCCAGAAAGAGGTGTCATTTTAAATTGTTGCGCTGAGTAAGACACGGATGACTTAAGATTGCTTTAAAAAACGTCGACAAATAACTTTAAGACATACTTTCGATAAGATAGAACGAACACAGAATCTGAATTCTTCATGAATAAATGGTAAGAATGTATTAGTATTTATTTATTTACATATTATTATGCGATCCATATTATAAACAGAATTTAGTAAATATATTACTATACCTAAGTAAAAACATAATTATTATGTTATTGAATTTAGTAAATAATTTAATTATTTATAGAATGACAAACAAATTTATTAAAAAAACATTAGGAGTTTATTTTGATAGTAACAACTTCTAAGCTAAACAATATGACACAAGGTTTTAGTTACTATGTTGATATTTATCATACCCTATGTCCGCGTTTCCCCTTACGCATCAGCACCAGGGACATACCTACATAGAAAATAATTCGTTTAGTAAATAAGTATCGTACGTAGTAGTATTTTACAACCCTTATATTTTTCTCTTGTCATTAGTAATCTGCATCAGAACATTGGAACGGTCGACGATGTAGCAATCGATTTTTCTGCTCAATAACTATTCGAGGGACCCATGATATGGGTCAAGTAGTTAAGTTACTGTCGGCTCTTCAGTAAAGTGGGGAATATATTGCAACCATGGCGTTATACGCCGATTTACGAAAAAAATCAGGCAATTTACTGTATAAATAAGAGAACATTATTTGGTAAGGAACAAAGAAAAAATTAAATATTATACCCCAATTAATTTTATTTTGAAAGTCTTATTATACCTACTATTTCTTATTTTGCCTATTACTATTCACGATGGGCTGTAATATTTTTATAATAGAATGAAAAAAGAAAAAATGCGTATAACATGTTCTATAATATTTAAAAAAAATGTTAAATAATAAAATAATTGAATACTTTTTACACAATATGATATGTTAAAATTATATCTGCAACAATTTTTTTTGCATTTCCTTTCAATAGTTTTATACTATACAATTTACCGAGCATTTGCTAAACCAAACGATACGAATAAATGAACATATCTTACTAGCGGCCCGCCCCGGCTTCGCGCGGTGCAATGTTGCCTACCCTCTCCTATTCGTCTTAGCGTGATGATTATACATAGATATAGCCTTATAAGTCTTCCTCGATATCTTTTATATATTTATAGTTTTGCAGCGTACGCAATATAAGTAACTTTTCTGGTTGATTTTTTACACCTTGTGTCTGAAAAACCCAAATATCTTACGGAACCCTATTTTTTCCAAAATAAAATATAGCCTATGTTACCCGTGGATAATGTAGCTTTCGAATAGTGAAATAATTTTTAAAATCAGTCTAGTAGTTATTGAGCCTATTCATTACAAACAAACAAACACTCAAACAAAAAAATATTACCTCTTTATAATATTATATATTATTAGTTTAGATAAGGGGCTATCTACCAATAATATTAAATGCTTACAACCATATTGCATAGAATAATCGCTGCAATTGCTATTGCTGTTGATACAGGACAACTTGGCCGAGTGATTGGTAGCCGGTAAGCATCGGTTTATGGACTAGATATGGCGAGAAATTCAGTATACGGTCGTAAATCCTTCAGTGTTATGACCACTTTACAGTTATTAATGTTCATGCCATTAGGAACACGATATTTATTTATTTAATTTATGGATCACCAACAAGTTTATAATAATATATATCGAAATAACAACCTTGTACTTCGGAGCCGCATCGTACCATCGACGCATCATTTGGCCATGTGGCACCCTATAGCTCGAATTGATTGCGGCGCTGCACCACATCGTAAACGTATGGTGTGGCCTAACACTAAAAACACTTTATAATCGGCCTTTAAAGAAGCATAATATCTGTGGTAGCAATGTCCTCACATTAGGAATCTTTTGTTTGTAGGTATAATCTGCATAACATTTCCAAATGTTGTAAGCAATTGTGGATTCACGGTATCCGAATTACAACTAGTTATTTATAAACTATTTTCATTATACCGAACTTGTTTCAAACACTCTTGAACACAAAAACGTTTGAAGATTATACTTTGTAATTAATGCGGTACACAAACTGAGTCAGCCGTGAAACCTTTAAGCCATTCGCCGGGTCTTAATCTGGATTAGAACTTCAGACATTTGCACGTTTATTTACTGATCGGACCGCTCCCTAATTAACAACTATAAAATGCGAATAAATCTTTAGCAGCTAACACAAGAAAATTGCGCTTGTCAATAACGCTTAAGCTTTTTTAAAACGCTTCACGCTTTTCCCTTTTTTAATAAACGTATTTTAGCTAAATGGTTTTAATATTTTATTGCGATGTTTTGCTGGCTAAGGGAAAGCGAGTATCAGGGGGGCCGTGCCCACTCCAGAATAATGCAGTGGTAATAATGCAAGGTAAAACTTCTCGGGTGGGCACCCGAGAAGCTTTACCAAAAAAACTAGAGCTCGAAATCGTGCCATTATCGCTATATGTATGATGCGATGCCCAAACTAGAAATTTTCTCTAGATTACGCCCGTGGATCTCTCTTTGGTCTTTTTCTATTTTCCGCAATTAAAAATGTAGCTGACAAAGACAAAGCACATTAAAGCTTTAAGATGTGTAATGTACATTGATGAATAAGGGGTTTTTACTTGAGTACACTCTCAAAAGTTGACAGACGTCTCGAATTTATGGACCCCAAATTACAACACGGGTTGTTTATAAAACTTTTTGATAACATCTCACTTGTTTGAAATTCTTTTTAATGATCAGTACACTAATAATATTTAAAGATTTGATTTTTTTATTAATACGGTATAATTATTCATTTCAACTTATTCATACGTAATTTTACATTTGAATACTAATAAAATAAAAATAAAATACGCTTACACTCACAGCCCCACAGTAGGTATAAACCTGTGTCGTGGGTGCCGTTGTACACATACAACACATACAAAACACCCAGACCCGAAACAAATAACTGTAGGCCTTACAAATATTTGTTCCGGTGCGGGGATCGAACCCGCGACCCTTCGAATCAAACGGTGGTTTCGTACCGCTGGACTAACCGGGTCGTCAAAATACTGAATCAATGGATAAGCTATGAGAACTAACTTGGGCGCGTTTGGTACACTTACCTCAATCCAAATCTATGCGCTTTTTAACCAATTAATCATCGTACTCTAATGTTTCCACGAGACAGGATTTCAATTTTTAACTTTATAAAACATTTGTTACTTAGTTTGAAAATACATACCGCATGAGACTCGTGCCACACCAACGCGAGGTCGTCGTCGATCGCGTTCTGTCGAACTTCTTCGGGCGGGTTTGGTACACTCGCCCCGCTCCAGCCTCCCGCGCCACCCAACGAATTGGTCTCCGGAGACGCATCATACTCCTGAGCTGGAGTTTCCGTGCCGTAGAATATAAGCTCCCACTGCGTCAATGGGCCAGCTGTGCAGAAAGTATTCGATGAGTTATTGAGTCACGAGAAGACTCAGAATATGAGTTTGTAACAAAAGTAAGAAATTCATGTTATTTGTGTTATTGTACACAATATTTTTAGTTTCATTGAATTGAATATGCAGTTTGCAATCGCATCCTAAGCGCGTCGTATGAATATTTATAATGACAAGATTTTAAATTCTGTTTCTGTTCGTTAAGATGCAAGTCTCATGAATTTACTGTCTGTCTGGAACATAGTGATCCAGATACTTTTCTTTGACATTAAATAATGCAAAGAAAACTGCTTCTTTTGTTAACAATAAATTAATGTGTGAGTATACAAAAGGTGCAATGTTAGACTGTTAGGTAAACTCTCAAACATTACAAATTTCAGAATAATGGCCATTATTTGAAGGTGTTTCACAAATTGAAATCAATTTTATGCAGAACTGTAGTACCTACTCCTCTCATCATATAGTAAAAACTAGCCATGATTCGATTAGATACATCTAATTGAAATTGTCTAAAAAAAAGTGAATCTTTTACGAGCATTCAAATTATAATGTCTCATCCTGATACCTACGACTGACAGTTATTAATTCAATACTATGTGTTGCAAAATTACAAAACATAAAGCAATTACTTATAAAGTGTATTACAAACTTCGAACAAAGTGAAGAACTTAACAAGATCATTATTTAAACGAATGCAATGTTAGAGTTAGGAAATAATTCGAATCTTTAAGCTGTTTTCATAAGACATACTGGTCCACAAATAATATATATATAAATATCTACCTAATAACATTACGTCATAGATGCACTAGCATTGGTTAAATTTTTAACAGCTCAAACAGCTACCGCAGTTAAAATTTCAAAGCTAGTCAGTGCACGTGGGTTAGCTACATTAAATTAGATTTATACGCAAAAAATTAAGATATTGCGAAATGAAGTTTAAAATAATATTTAAAATCACACTAGAACTACAACATAAAAAAAAACAAACGAAATCAAACACTGAATCACGAGAAGCAAAACGGAATTCGACATGGACTCATTGATTAAATCAATTTGCTCTACGAAATAAAATTTGAAACAATGCAAACACACGACATGCAAAGAACGGGGTCCGGAACAAAGGTAATTGACGTGCAGGCTGAAACTAGGCGGCGGTCAAATAAAACGCTCTCGGCAAAACGAATCAACGGACACAACATGCACTATAATACCGTTGGCTTGCAGTGGCGCTGGATATATCCGTTGGATTTTCGGATACTGCTCGAACAGGCTGGACATCTTGCGCCCTCTGGCGTCGGCTAAAGGATCTGTCAAATCCCCTCGCAAATTGAGACTCAAATCCGGAGCAGTCGACGTTGTCACCCGTGCCGTGGAGATTTCGATCGGCGACCGGGTTGCCGGCCGACCCTGTTTCGGCTTTTGCGAATTCCTATTCGGATTCTTCGAATTTTTATTCTTTTTCCTCTTCACAAGGCCCACCGTATACGTTGGCACGATTGGGATGGGTTTTCCCCTATTGTTTTTCCGTCCGGCCTGCACCACCACGGGTCGTGTTGCGTTGCTCTTATTGCGTACAATCGGGTTTCGAAATGGTATCGGATCATTTTTAGCCGCCGGCGTACTCGTTCCGTACAACGTTAATGACCATTCTTGTAAAGTAGCTCGACCTATGATATCGAAATTCATTTACATATTTACCAAATCGCTGAAAATAATAGTGTTAAATATAGCATTGTGGAAACCATTCAAGTTTGCAAAAAGTTACATGAACTCATTCCCGCACCCAGTGAGTTTCCGAGCGTTGCGCAGTTCATTCGAACTTCCAACGTCATAAACATTGCTTACGAGCCTGCAGTTATGATACAAGCGGCATTTGAGGTTAGAAATTAACACAGTTAGTCCCAGTTACCAAAAGGAAAAGTTGACGTTGATATACGTACCCATGTAGCGTCCTTCGTTGGAAACCTCCAACTGCCAGACACCGAGTGGCGACTCGCCCCACATATGCACCGACATGAAAGGCCACGAGTTGAATCCAGCGCGGGAGTTATCGTGCGCCCTACCGGAAAATTAACTGTCTAATTACACAGTTCTCAAGAGTAACTCCATTTTATTGCGCCCTATGTTTCGCATCAGTGATAATGTACCCTCGCTCCTGCGAAGTTCACTAATTGCGATCTAAGTTAGTCGGAACGTTGAACAAGATGTATGCCCTATGCCTCGAAGTATTACGCTCGAATAGTACAGCGAAAATTTTCGACACTGCCTTTGATGGGTAATCTTTGGCTTGTTATTATATGCTTGGTCTTAATATTTTGCAGCTGTAAGTAAGATTTTTTTTTGTCGTAAAATAGCAAAATATCATTTAGCTTACATTGATGGTAAGTGATACTATTGCCCTTACATGTCTCCATAAAATCCAGAGATTTCAATGCAGATGCGTTACCACTCCTGGAGTCTAAGTTGTTGTGCCTCTGTGCCCAAAATTACGGATCCGTAAATAACCACCTGACCGGAACACGATGGCGCTGACAATTATCATTTAACGGCACATAGATTGAGTAATGCGACGGTGCCTATCCCCTGCAAACTCCCGTCGCTGGAGCTCTACCACTAATTTAAATTCTATTATAGGTATTTTGTGGACAAAAGATGGAAGAACATTGTCATTAAATCCTTCAGTTTCTTTCAGTTCAGTATTTTTTTTGCAATATCAATCATGAAGTGACCTAACTTTACTATGTCATCCACAAAACCATACTTTATGACAAACTTAGGACCAACGAACCAAAAAAATAGAAATTCTGTATTCTATCATAAGTCCATATTATATTTGCGAAATGTCTCTTCAAATCAGTTAATACGACACGTGTTACGTCTTCTCGACGTAATCCTGTGATGTTTGACTTCACGCGTATTACAGCCATTAGCTTAAGTATGGAATGTCATTTTGTCCCTATTTCGCTTGCTCGATTTTATTTTTGTTATGGTCAAATGGTTCCGATGATAACTATTAAGATTAAGCAATAAAAATTGGATTCTGCAAAGTCTGCCGTTTCGCAGTTAGGTATAATAATGGCAACCCATTATACGTCCCACTGCTGAGCACGAGTCTCTCTCCTTTTTGGGGGGAGGCCTGAAGCTTACTCCACCACGCTGCTCCAATGCGGATTGGTGGAGATATAGTGGCCAACCCGCTTTCGGATGTTTTCAAACCACCCATAAGGCCTCCGACAAGGTTTAACGACTGCTATCTATCGATAGCAACCGGGACCGAAGGTATAACGTGCCCTCCGAAGCACGGCAACGCGCATTTTAATTTGCCATTAGCGATCAACCATCACACCGCACACCACCAACCACACAAAACCCGACCGCGCCCGTATCACTTGATCGAGTAGATCGCTTCCGATCTTAGTTAAGTACTTCTACTTATACTTTCATTGACAAAGCCTATGCTTTGCTAATGAAAGTTATTTATTTTAAAGGAGTACATCACCTCCATCCATACCATCCTCACATACCGAATATTCAAACTTTGCGGCACAGATTTTTGTTACCGATAAAAGTAAAACAATTTTCAGAAAAATGTAGTCTCTAGGCCTAAAATAAGTCATATCTGTATTTTTTTTTTAATTTCTTACCAGGGGGGTCTAATATGGGGTGGTTAACTAGGATGACCACTGTGAAATAAACATACACAATTTTACGAAAAATAATGTATTTATTTAAAATCACAGAAATGAGATCAGAATCAAATTAGGAACATTAATATTACAAATATTCATGATGATCATTAAAACAAGTTTTTCCTTCTCGGTAGCAGAGAGGGACCTTACATATCTTGCAGCTCCATACAGTACGTACTGGCATGTCTTTTGTGCTACATACACTGCAGCGTCTTGAAGTGCCTCTTACAGGCTGATGGTATGCTAGAGAAACCCTTATTGCACGTGGGACTTCAGGCTTATGTTTCTTGATTAAAGAGCAGGTAGGTGAGTTAGGTTTGCTGGAGCTGCGCTACAGTCCTCTCTTCTTACTGACATATGCAGGAGCCAACATATCTTGGTAAACATGTCGCCGAAAATCTTTCAGACACAATTCATCTAAACAAGTGTTGGGGTCTTTATAGACGATGAAAGCGTTTACCACTGTGCAATACAGAAAATGAAAAAATATACGATGTCACCACTTCTTTGACTTGCGATCGATTGCGTAGCTCCCTTACAACTGGTAAAATTTGTCCACGAAATTCATGTTCTCGTTGTAGTCCTTCAACGCTGAAGGACATGAAACTTCAACATTCTCTCCAGTTTTTTCAGTTTCAGTTTTCGTAAATCAACCTGCAATTCATAGCTATTGAAATAATTGTCAAAATATACCCTGTGGTTCTTGTTCTCTAAGCCCTCACATAATCTCTTGACAACATTTCCTCCTAAATTGGTTTCCGTTTTATTCCCTATCTTTCCAGTATACATTTCAAAATCTAAACAATAGCCAATAGAAGCATACTTCGTCCAGACTTTGTACCCTCTCTTTGTAGGTTTCTTGAGCATGTACTGCTTCAAAGTACTTCTGCCTTTGAACTTTATCATCGATTCGTCAGAAATGTTTTTAGGCATTTTCTGTTAAAATAATCAATTTATCATTTTTGATCAAATCTTTGCAAAAAAATGTTAGATGTCTCACAGTGGTTACCGCCGCTAACCACATTAAATAAGCTCACTTTTTAGAAAAAGTACGGCAGCCGGACATTTATTTTTGCCCAACATGTCTTAAGATAAATATACTGCACACAATAAAACATAAATTATAATTTAAATGATAATATTTACTTACCAGCAAAAAAAAAACTCGCACGCACTGTTAAAACCTTAAAAACGACGATTTTGAATGAAAGTTTAGTACAGTAGATGACCGTGGCGCTAGTAAAAAATAATTGTCTCTGTGCCGTTTGGTTCCCTTGAACGATCGTAGTACACAGCACTTCCGTAAGATAGCGCAATTCTTAAATACGTGGTTAAATATAGGTGGTTAACTATGATGACCACCGTGAAGAAAAGAGTTAAGCATCTTAATAGTAGAGATACCACCAGTGGCTTTTTAAAGTTAATCGTTTAAAGAATCCCTATCCCGTAGAATACAGACTTTGTCGTCTTTTAAGAACATTAACTAACGGTTCATTCACGACCTTACCGCCGCAAGCGGTAGCTTAGGGCGGAGAGGCGAGGGATAATATCAAAAGCTTAAAAATGTTTGAGGCACGCCGCGTCGCTATTGGCTAAGACCCAAGGCTTAGTTAGACCTGGACCAGAACAGGCCGTAAAATTAGTCAATTTTCATATCTTTGACAGAACGACATGTGTCCATAAAAGAGATAAAATATAGCGATTTTGAATATGTTAAGTTGGAATTGGAATATCATGGTACGGGTTCTGTTTTTCTGAGTGGCACCTAATAGAAAAACTTATTTCTCTAAACTAATGTACTCGTATACGTCATTTATTTAAATTCTAAATCCTACACCCTACTCTAAATTCATGAAATGTTGTGTTGTTCGAATTGTCAAAAGCAAACTTTTCACGTAGCTTAATCAACTATTTGTTTTATTATAACTCCACGAAATGTCTCCACAAATCGGCTAACATGAAACATGTTGCGTGTACGCGACATAATCCTTTGATGTTGATTTCTTGAGCATTACAGCCACCGGGCTTATGGAAGGGGCGGTGCGAAACAAATGATAAATTTATTCTTGACGTTACGATATGTCTTCTCGTGTTATAAATGCGTTATTTTACACTAATACTCCATAGGAAGCTATACTTTAATTTATATTTTACTAGCGGCCTGCACTGGCTTCGTACTAGTGCAATTTACGTACTAACATAATATTGCGACTGTAAATCGACATCCTATCTGTAGAAGATCAAGCTGCATACGGTGTGATAAGTTTGATTAAAATCGGTTTAGGAGTCCATCGCGGACAAACAAAGTGACGCGTAATTTATAATTAAGATTGGACGTCATGATAGTGGTAAATAAGCATACAATTCATATAGATCGTTTGTAAATATTGCAGCTTTTATAATAATATGTTTTCACCATCATGGACGTGTACATAAAAACTGGAAATGTCATTTTAAATGAGACCATGCCAGAACTTATGGTGTGAATATTACCATCCAACGGGAACACACGTTATGAAGTGGTAAAGAACACCAGCATGGAAAAAAGATTTTTTCTATTTGACTATGTTATAATACTTTATATTTTTCAACAGACTATTTTGACTTCACATTTTAAAGCATTAAAGCAATTTCGTTCACCTGTTTTCAGAGAGTTCATAACATCGAGCGTGCTTAATCGCTCACAGATTAAGTCTGGTTCAAAACCTGGTTTAATCTATCTTAATTTGTCACAATATTTACGCTTTTCAGATACTGATGACTAGGGCAAACAGAAAGGGACAGAAATTCCAAAAAATTAAAGTGTTAGTGGTTCTGCCTATCCACAAACATAGGTAAGTATTCTGAAAAGTTCACAGTCCTCTGCTGCAATGTGTATGGACTAATACGTATGACTTAAAATGTGAATTGATGTATCGTAAAATAGGTATGTATCATTCATTTTATTTGCCTTATCAAGACATATTCTCCATTACATCTATAGATATTTCTTAAAGAAAAATGGAAGGGAAAATTTGACTTCAGGCGAGACTCGAACTTGCGACCACTGGGAATCTAGTCCAGCCGCTGTTCTAACTGAGCCTGAAGTCAAATTTTTCTTTCCATTTTTTATTAAATTTTTTTTTTTTTGTTCAAACTTTGTGTCATTGCAAAAACAATATAAAATTATAAATATTACTGTGAAATTCTTATTAAATTAAACCTATTAATCAAACTAGTGAAAATACCTACATATTTTTCATTGATCAAACTTCAACGCGAGGAACTGTATAAAGAAATATATGTTTTCCACGATCATTACATAGAAATAATAAACAGCATATCCATAAAAAATTGTTGCTGAAATAAAAAAAAATGTGTGCAATGAAACCTTTATAAAAGTTCGTAAAATACACTGTACGACATAATCACAGTCTAAATCTAAAGGAACGATAAATTTATTGTATGATCCTTCTTTTAAAATCTTTTGTTACATTTAAGAATTTATATGTTTGTCTCTTTTTACTGTCGCCTATTCGTTTCATCAAAGGAGATGTTGCAAAAATGTATGGACCTCCGGCCATGTATTGTACACAATATCATTAACAGGCAAAATCAATACAAAAACGTTTTTTACTGCATATTATTTAGCTTTATTTGCAGTTACAAACATTATTTGCAGTTAGAATTGCAACTCAAAACCAACATGGCGAATATGGCGGGCGATGTCATTTTGACTAATAATCGATACTAATCGATTTACAATTTAAGAAATTCATCGGAACTTCTTTAAAATGATCGATTCGATACATCGTTTTTTGTTAATATGTGATGCACTAGTAAGATACAGATAGCATTAGTTTTGTTTCATCTAATATATATAGGTACTATCCAAAGCGTACGCTGTATCGCCGCCATGTTGAACATGGTTGAAAATGATAAAATCGTTTGAATAAATGTGGTTGTAACTCTAAAATATTATATATTCTTGAATAAATTAATTGTAATTTTTTCCGGATTCTTCTATAATGCTAAAGAAGGCTTCACTTCAAAAATGTTCATAATACCTGGGAGCCAGCAATGTGACGGTGGTGCCGGCGGGCGAAGTAAGCGCGATCCGCAAATCGCCGCGCCGCGCCGCCGATAGCGACACCCGCGCCTGCACGTGCTCCAGGTAGTTCACGCCGGGACACGCGCCCACGTCCAGCTGCCAGATCACCAAATTTTAACTTAATTCCATTTGTTCTTATACGGACACTGTATGCGTAAAAAATAGGTTTTCAGCATATCTCGATAAACGAAATAATTCTGTAGCGGGATCCTAACCTATACTTGCTTTAACCTATATTTCTCATATTGCTGCAAACCCTTAAGATCTAGAGAATATAGATCCACTAGGTTGCCTCTCAAAATATGGCCGCTAATATTTTTAATTAATTTATATTATCTTTACCAGCCAGCAACATTTTTTGCGGCCAGATTTAATTTGGCACTCGCAATTATAAAAATTGAATGCATATCTCGATGAACCAAATAATTCTGCAGTGGGATCCTAAAATATTAGATTCGGGTAGGCAACTAAAGAGTAGAGGCTCTCTGACTGAAAATTATTTTTTAAACGTAACATAATGTAACTTCACGCCTGTAAACGCCGAAAATAGGCAGAGGTAAATGCATGCATTCAAACATACATGCAAACACCCTCGATTCGCCGGTTACGTTTTGGCCCATTTAACAGGTGGCGACCCTATTAACATCTCCGAGCACTTTACCAAACTTCGAGGTACTGGGCAACTTCCAGAAAATTGATAAATCCCAATAGAACCAGAGATAAAGGATTTTGCACCGTTATAGTGGAGGAGGAGATCTCCCGACCCGGGAATCGAACCCAGCGTAGTAGTAGTGGCCTGCTACCATTAGGCTTCTGAGGCAGTTACAATCAGTAAAATGTACGCATTTCCAGATTGGAGCAAAAATACATACCTAATATGAATAATTTCCTTCAATATTTGAGAACAATATAATCATGTCACGTACAAAGTACTGTAGGACCTGTTGGTAGAGGTAATCGAAAGAAAAGTGTTTACTAGTCGGCATTCGAAACACTTTTTTCCAAGTCTCTATTGTGGGGAGGAGGTCGAGCTCTCCACAAAGGAAGTCCTCTTTTGTGGAGAGCTCGTACCAATTTTCCAGGATGACGGAAATAAGAAATACCTACAGTAATGCGGTGCAACATTAGGACATGACGATTGCTTTGGCTTTTACTATAGTTTATTATATTATAGTAATCTTAAACACGAAATTCGAATAGGTTATGAACCCAATATTTTTGTTATAATCGCTACTGCTTTGATTAAAGGCGTGATAGGAATAATCAGATCCATCTTAAGCGTCACCAAATGACAAGATTCTTTGACGGTATCAAGTACACTGTATCTGACCTAACGAAAAGCGATACTCACTTACAACATTAATCGACAATTGACTGGTATTCGAAATCTTTGTCAAAAAAGTTCAAATGTAGTAGGTAACGGCCGCTTATTATGGTAACACTTTTTTACTTGTGCACTATGTCTATGTAGTGCGTGGTGTGTAGTGTACTGAGAGGCGAGCAGGGAGACAAGTTAAAGACTCGGATGTTAATAACCAACTGTTTATTCAGACGTACATTCATTTAGGTATAGCATTACAAACAAGCGTACCTTACTATAATACAACGTTACACACGTGGTATCAATAAAACCCCTTACAGGATGTATGATCGTGTGATGGTGATGTTTCTCAAGATTTGCACAACAAGAACAATTTCAAGATGTATACCAGATAGTGCTCTATCGAGCTAGTAGGCAAATCAGTTAAACGCAGTAAGTCAATTATTCACCTATTTGCCAATCAGGTCGTGAGTCGCAGTGCGCCGGCCAATTTGCAACTTGGGGAGCGCTGCAGTGTGACAATAGTCATAATAACGAGCTGCACAAAATGTTTAACTTTAGTGGAGCCAGCCTATTGTATTACTAGAGTATGATTCCTATAAGAGTTCTATTTTTGAAAGAAATGAAAGTAGACATACAAGAAGATCTGTCTATCTTTGATAGATGGAAGTTAAGATAGATATGCATGCCATGCCAATTTCTAATGAATAGTGGCAAGTATTTAGTGCTATCATGAAGTATAACTCTAGAAAAGAAGAAATTTTTATATACGAGTAGAAAGTGGTGATGAAATACCTTTGAAAACCAATATGGTACTTCAGTATGTTTGTGGATAAACCACTAATTTGGGTTTCTATAACATCTTCTTTAATATGTGTCTAAACGGCTAATGAGAAGGTTTCGTTTTTAGTATAGAGAATAAGTGCCAACCACTTGAAGTAAAATTACAATGAGATAGCTGGCAGTGTAAAGAATAATCTTTTTTTATATTTGAGTTAATAAAGTAAAGGTAACGGGAACAAAGTCTTGACTCCGTTGCCCGTGGGCAACAGCAACTACATTGAAGTGTCTCCCTGTGATTTAGATATTAAAGCTTTATTATGATTACTTTCGTACCACATAAACCCAGTTCGCTTGTTTGTTATTTCTTAGAGCTAATTTCATTTTCATTGTTGTGGAGAACTAGCAGAAACATTTTATTTCCTGTATCGGAAACAGTGGCTGACTATTATTGCTGATTCTCATTCATATCCCGTAGTTTGAAGGGATGCTCGATATACGTAAACAAGCTTGTGATATAGATATATATTTCTCGATAAGGACTCTCGGATGGGCATAAGATAAGCCGAAAGACAGAGATGGATCTAGATTTTCGTTTGGGTTTGAGCTTGACTTAGTGAAAGACAGGGTTTAACTAAAACATAAAGTAAGATTTGTTATAGTTGGACTGGACTTAGATAGAAAAAAATTAAGCTCTCCTTTCCTTGAGTTCCATCTCCACACTATGTTTGACATGTGTCTTTGATTCCGTTGTAGACATACAGCACACACACTTGATAACATCCACTCCGTAATAAAAATCTTTACTTACCGTGGTGCAGGGATCGAACCCAGCAGTAGCGGTTATCAGCGGGACTGAATTTACTGAATTAGTGCCATATTTGCTGTAGGTATTTGCTGTAGGTACATACATATATTGCGATTTAAAAATCCCCTCCCCTGAAAAATATATCTTTGATACATAATACGCCCATTATGTATACCGCTCGACCGTAGCCCATTGTACCATTAATAAGAATGTACGGGAGTAAGATCGGGATACCACGTAGACAAACCATTTCTATTGAGGATAACAGCGTAAATTGAGTCTACTACCAGTTGCACCGTACCTGTAAGGTAACAGAAGACCGCGGTGGAACAGCGCGCTGTGGCCTCGGCGCCGCCAGTTCGCACCTGCGCTGCGACGGCACAGTCTTCCAGGTCTTGGCCAGTCGGACCATGCCTGCGGCGTCCAGTAGACCGTAGCCGAAGGAGTGGGACACGTTCCGCCCTACGCCGTTGACGCGCCACTCTCCGCCGATGCTGAGTCGCTCCGGTCGAGCTGTCCGTACCACTGTGGGATTAAAAACGGCATGTAGATGTGTTTCTTTGATAGTTTGATAGTAGTCATGATAACAAACATGTTGAACATGCAGCATTACTTACTAAGTAGTTCACACGATAATGCTGAACACTGCTATTTGGCGTTAGATAGATTAGGTAATGTGGGCCTACGTCCGAAACGAGCTCCGACACTAGAGCTCTACTGCTGCTCTACCACTAAAATATACCAAAATTGTTTGTTTAGAGGTAGAAGTTAGCAGTTGCTTGTCCTAAGGTCTAAGGTATCTTCAAGATACTTCAAGTAGATGAGTAAGAGACATAAGTTTGTTTCCAATCAGAGGCATATCAGAATTTTAATAAAATGTCACCGATTAATAACATGAACATACATGGACTCGCAGAAAAACTTTACTAGTGAAACTTGAATCAATATAGGAGTATGAATAAAAATGCAGATAATTACCTAAATAAATATTTCTGACAATCCCATTAAAACATTATGTAAGCAAAGAAATGTAGACACTTCTGACTCAAGTTCATAAGAAAAGAATTGCAGACACTTTCGACTATCAAGTTGATATTTCAAGACACCAAAGAGATGAATACAAAAATAACTTCAACAAGAGCTTTTATAAAATTTAAAATGCTCTAAGACATGGGAAATCGGAAATTCAAGAGAAAATCTCATCAAACTCACTACAAAGGATATTGTGGATAGAAAGGAACTCGTTTTATGTAATAAAATCAGAGCGTAAAAGCTCTTGTGTCAGTATATGCTGAACAATAATAACGTGTAACGCTGACGAGTACGTAGTAAAAGCCCTGAATATTTACGTCAAACACCAGCCACAGACCCAGCCTGGAATACTAGATCACGGTTCACTGAAAACACTTAGGCATTTAAGTTGTTAAAAAATATCATTTCATCGAAGTTTAAAACGATTAGTTCTACAAAAAAAACTTAAAGCATTTTTTATTTCTATATATTTTAAATCTCTTTAGAACCTATATTGCCCTCGCCTCGTTCACCTAAAGAGAAAAGGAACTTTGTCACGCGAAGCGCGCATGGCCCCGTGGCTGGATATACTCGTTTATATGGTATAAGAAACTTAAGCTAATATTGCCTTAATTGTGGCCCTTTTATGTAGACGTAGTCTTTTTCATAATGTAGGCATTATTCAATGCAATAATAGTCGTATTTGTGGCGTCAAAATAGCCATGAGCTAAAACTAAACTAGAATTAAAACTTAAGTCTTTTTATACAACGGATATTTTAAGTTATTTATGAGTTAAAAGTAAGTTTTTATAGTTAATATTATATTGAGTCCTGGTCACTTGAATAAATGATGATGATTATTATTATTATTGCATAATATGCATCCAGAATACTCGTACAATCAACTCATCGTACTGTAACGATAAATATGAGATGGTTCTCATTAACACCTACTCATTGACTCAGTGCCTCAATACCAATTTCAATTACATGAATAAAATATTACTTAATAGCATAATGTATCTATGTATTTGATAACGTGTAAGCGAAATCACATAGACGGAAGGATAACAATTAACCTTGGCACGCAATCGAATTCATTTCGAAAATGAATATTTTCTCCACAACATTTAACTTAATATACCAGATAAGCAACGTTTTGTCTCATTACAGCTACGAAGTTAATTAAGCCTTACGAGTAATAAGATTAAAACCATACGAAGATTTCAAATTTAATCACGAACCATTATCTTCAAGCCAAACATCTACGGCCTACAGATTACATGATTAATACCTATAATTGATATTCTGAGCTGAGCTGCTTTGATTGCTTCGCCAATGCGTAATTATCCCTCGTTCTACAAACGCGTGCCGATATTTTGATTATCTGCTTATTAACTAGATGCAGTGACGCAATCCAATAACGCTCAATGAGCTGCTAATTAGGCACGGTTCGATATAACTCGGTACGTTGCCGCATCGATTTACATGCATAGCGTAATTATTATTCAATTAAGATATTGGAAAGCAACGAGTTCTCACGTTCATCTCCAATATAAAGGTTTCATTGAATTTTAATCGCCTACAACACTTTGCATTCCCATTTCTTGGCGAGGCTGTTTATAGTGAATAGGGAAATGAAGTATTCCCAAAATGTAATTTTCGAAGCAGTAGCTGGTGTTAAAACCTTTTATAACCATCCTAATATGCATTATTACTGTAAATTATAGATCAAGATCTCGAGAGATATAGCTTACGATCAAATAAATCGACACCTCATCACGTCATCTCTGACGTTACCTACGGATTTTAAAAGTAACCTGTGATAAATAGATAAAGTAGTAAAGAGTCCTTTTTGAGCGCCGTATAGAGAAGACTTTGAGAACCATAATAATATTTGCCATAATCTTCAATAGCATAGTCTTAGAATGGAAAAGCCGGGTGATGTTAAAATATAGGACTAGTGATTTATGGTATTCAACACGATAAGATAATCTTAAGGCCATACCAAAGCTGTTACGCCGAGAAGCCGCAGTATTCTCAGTTACAATCAATGTGAACTGCGTGGTTGTTAGTCACTTTGGCATCATAAAAAATATTAATACAATTCATACGAGTAAAATATAAAAAATCTTTACCCACACATAAACAATTCGTAACAAAACCATCGTAAAACCTCATTTTATTGTCATTTTATTACCACCATTGCAAAAGCTATTAACTGATTATAATATCATTTTGCTTCCTTTTTTATTCGGCGCTAAAGTTTATGTGAACCTGCTTCTGCAAAAGCTCATAGAAAACATGTATTTTGTAAATATTTCAGTATGCATTCTTATGCGTGAGATGCGCACTCACGCATACACACACACAATCAACACGTACACATACACACACACAGCATACGATACGTAATGCTTACTACTAAATCGTACTCCCTGCCCGTAGTGACAAGTATTTTTGACGTAATCCGGATTAAGTAGGAAACAGGTCCCAGTACGTTAGCTCTTAAAATGAAAGGTATTATGAAATCGGCGGATTTCCTAAAAGCGCGTGTATATTTTCAGTACAAACCACAAAAACTTGCCTTTTTTGCACTTTGTTAGAGTAGTTTGCATAACATTCAAAATAAAAATGCTAACGTAAATACTTTTATGCAACTTACTAGGAAGGTAGTTTAATTTTTGATTTGTAGGATATAAAAAATATCTATTTGTTATTATTTTAGATGTACGCAAACATGTAGGTACTCCAATTATGAATAATAGTTGTTGTTAATACTAGAATTATATTTCATGCCATAGTAGCTAACTGGTGATAGAGTCACAGAGCTATTTTCAAACAATTTTCAAATATCTTGACGTATAATTCTACTAAATATAAATACGATGCTTCACTGGTGGTAGAGCTACAGTGACGGAGCTCGCGGGCGTAGGCACCACCGCATTACCTAATATACTTGCCGCTAAATGGTAGTGTTCAGCACTATCGTGTTCCGGTCAGGTGGTAATGTACGGCCCTGTAATTTCTGACACAGAGGAATAACACCATAGGCCTCAGGAGTGGCAACGCATCTGCATTTTGACCTCTGGTCATTGTGCGAGTGTCTATAGGCTGCAGTCATCACTTAACATCAATGTAAACTACAAGGTTGTTTGCCAATTTCATTGCATAAAAAAAAATGACTTAGTAGTTCCGAACGGCTAACACAAACAGTCGCACGAGTGGATTCTATAAAGGGTTGCATGCTTGCATGTTCTCTATTTGAGGTACGGAACCAATAAAAATACCAAAAACTAAAACATTACGCCTTATCTGAGAAAACCTGAAAACGAAGACGCCTTCAGAATAATTATAGATTCACGGTATAAAATAGGAGGTCGAACTTGGTATAATGTAAGCTAGTAGAGATTTATTTGACCCATAAAACGTAAGCCATACATTTGAAATCTATTCAATCAATGAGCTATTCAGTGTTGCGGCGGCGGCGTGTAGGTATTGTATTTGTCTACAACTTTCCAACATTATTTCTGGCTCGAAGCCAGGTCTTGTTTCGAGGTAAAAGTTAGGTCATGATCTCGTAAAGTTCTAAAATTCAGAACTCTCATAATAAAAAGAACTTTTCATTACCCATGTACTCTTTTTTGTGTACGAAACTATTTTTTATTTTGTTTTTTTTTGTCGTCTTATCCGATATTTCCCACAACTTTGTCCGCGTTATATTTGGTATTGCTTCATTAACGCTTAACGAACCGGTTTATAATGTGTGTGATGAATTTGAAACGCGAGTGTTTTAAGAGTTATAGGTACTTACTGAATAAAATAATTATTAAGTTCACATTAGTTAGTTCCTCATCGTAATGAAATATTTACTACTAATGCACGTTTATGAATAGGGGGATTCATAAACGTGCATTAGATACGTTTTAGCTATAGAATGCTTTGTCTTTATCAGTTGCATTGTCAAATGTGCAGGATAGAAAAAGACAAAGGAGAGATTAGCAACACTTTAGCTAAAATACGTTTATGAATAAGGGGGTTTGTATTTTACTTTTGTTTAAGCTTTCAATTGTATGGGGTGCGTAGATGTAAATGTAGTTTGATGTGTTGTGTCACACTTAAGATATAATATTTTGTTTTATATTCGTGGGAACCTATAATTGGTTGTCTGTTTTCAATTGTTATTTCAAAATTATTTTTTGCTTTTACGATTGTAAAGGCTGTTGGTTTTCCTGAAATAAATAAATACATACCAATATGCTGCATGTCTCTCCAAGTGAGGTCCCTGTTGGCTTGCAAGGCCAGCGCGCATATGCCGGCGGCCAGTGGCGCAGAAGCGGAGGTGCCGGTGTGACTCGCTGTGCACGAGTGATGGAGGTCCGTCGTTACCACCTACCGTCAAATAAAATACAATGAAGATTACTTAAATATCGAAAAACCGAATTCGAATTTGGGCCGAAACCAAATTCGGCATAGTAGGTTGGTCCGTTGGTTTTAACCAAATCATATATTAAGAAGATTTTTTTTTTAAATGAAACAATGTCAACTTTGATGCCATAATTTAATTTTTAATTACGGATAAGAGTGGTGAAAGTCTTTATGTATTTTTTTTTATTGGAAAAAATTTAAAGAAACATTTAACTTCGGGCGAGACTTGAACCCGCGACCACTGGATCACTAGTCCAGTCGATCTACCTACTAAGTTGCTGAAGTCTGCATTATATACGACTGTTGATGAGTTTTTCGAAATTCGAATACATGTAGGACTATAATCAGTAACGATACGTTTAGATAATTTAGGAGTTTAACACACGGTAAAGCGCGTCGCCGCGGTATGCATGTCGCTTGGCCTCTCTATTAAATACGTCGATACCATTCACACTACACCGCCCGACCGCGCGGACTAGTTCACTCACCTGCACCGAAAACCGCGGCGGGGCGCGGTCCCGTCTGTAAATCGCCTAACACTGACCTCTGACAAGACATGTTATGGGAATACCTACTTACTTGCTACTTCCATAAATAGAGTACCTATTTGTGGAAATCTAACTCTCAATAAATATTCGTATTTATTTGAATCAAAGAAACTTAATAATTTATTTAATTTAATTTATTTATTTATTTAATCTTTGATGCACATTGAGCAAACGTTGCATGGCGGACTTAATGCCTCATGCCATTGTCTCCAAGTCAACCATTGGGTAGTAAAGATTGAGATCAAAAAAGTGCAGACGATGAACGATTCATGAATTAGAATATAATAATAATTAATATATAATAATTAAAGAGCAGAATAAATTATTATTTCAATATAAATTAGTGAACAACAAAAACACCTAAATAAACTTCATAGAAATAGACCATCTACGCTACATCGTCTTTTCATCCCCTGCAGGCAGGATGAATGACAGATAAATAATACAAGGAATGTTCAAAATGAAACGGCCTCCGTATCCTCAAACAAATATGGAATCTTTGCTTTATATTGGTGATTTTTTCTTCTGACACTTACCTACTAAACTCTTAAATATCTTATTATCTTTGATAAAAAAATCACTTACTTTCAGACCTAATCAAAATAGGCACCTAATTAGTAGAGTAGCTAGTTGAGTAATTTGGTAAGCCTAACCAAATTACTCAACTAGCTTACTCTACAATTACGTCACGCATGTAGTTATTTTTAGAAATACATTAGTATAATCTCACCTGTTTCTCATTTATCGCCCCACTGCTGTAAGTAGCGGCAAGTGTAGAACTGCACATCTCGGAGTACCACGGCACCTCGCCCCGCTCCGTCGCCGAAGATATGGACAGGGTCCAAATAGAGTTGGTGTACCCATCGCAATTACAGTTGTCGTGCTCCCGACCTCCGTTGCCCGAGGCCCAAACAAATATGGAACCTTTGCCGTTCCGACCCTGAGGACAAACACCGTATTTTTACTTGTTTTATTACGTTGCGTGTCATCCTGCCCTATATTTACGTCGTGAAATTCATTTAAAAAACAAGGAGCTTTATTTTTTGGATATTTTGGCTTAAAATTGTAGGGAACTTCTTATATCACTGATGTTAGGGTAAAACATTGAGCGTTCAGACATACGTAAACTGCATTGCCGATGTCCGGTTAAAAGATAATTATTTTGTTAAAACCTAATAACAGTAAAAGTCCAAAATTAACACTTTCTTATCACCATCAAAATGAAATGTGTTTTAATCTATTTTCAAAAGATTTGTCTACCTAGTTTTGGGACACATATATACTCTTTATCAAAATAAGATTTGTATTTCCGAATTTAAACGCGTGTCTAATTTCTAAACCATTCATTCCCAAGCGATTGAGCTAAACTTTTGATGTCTATCGAAATTTACAAAGGCACATTATTATTAATTAAAATTATTCCTATAAAACATGAATTAATATATTTATTTTAACATGTTTTACCTATCTAAATATTTTAGTAACCTGAACCGCAGCTCCTATAGAACCTTTCCTGTTACGATCCGTAAGAAGCTCTCGGTATTTTTACTTAGTTTATTACATTGCGTGTCATCCCGAGACGTAAATAGGATCGCCGTAAACTAATTTGAAGGTAAAATATTGCTCTCTTGTTAATGGTGCTTGGTATCTATGTATGAAATATTACCGGGCCAATATCTTCTGGTATACTTTATAGACAGAAACGCGTTGATGACAAGTATTTATTGCATGTCCTGCATTTATACATAATCTAAAGGCAGACTATAACCGCTGCGTTCATAATCTGCAATAGATCTAAAGCTGCTATGTGAGTCAATGTTAGCTTGTTTAATAACTTGCGTTTGCTTGTATCTATTTAGCCTCAACGAAATAAGATGATTCAGTGGAACTACCACAACTAAAATGTATTTCCTATGCATGAAAGGTTTTAATTAAATCGGAAATCAAACTAAGATCACACGTTATAAGGAGAACTTAGCCTTAATGGGCTATCACGCCTATCACTTGTCCGATAACCAGTGATGGCACATGCAATTGCGTTTTTTATAAGTTTTTCAGGGACAACGCCAGATCTAGTTAGAAATAATGCCCAAGGATCTATATAGAGCGCAAAAAAATAAGTGATTTTGGAGTCTTAAGCTGCTTTGCCTAAGTGCCCGAAATTATTCCGCTATAAATAATCACATACGACAATTAAGTACAACCATTTTGCGGTAAATGGACTAGGTAATTTAATAGTAACTACACCATCTAGCACCAGTTAAAAGTCTATATTGGAAAACTATTCCATATTTTCCTCGTCCACTTCGGGTACTGCTGTTAAATTCCCAACCTATTTATTCCCCGACTTATTTGAGGATGACATGAAGTTTAATTAAAAATGTTAATTGAAAAAGTAAACGAGTACTCCTTTCATGCAACGGACCCAGTGCTGCAAATTACCATACAAATGTATGATTGTATTAAACCGCTCGAATTCTTTGAGGATATATGAAGTATTATTTTTTGTATAATATTATCCATCACTCCCAAAGTAGTAGATGCATACATTAAGACATAGTTTTATTAGTCGTCAGCGAATTCTCTGCTTTGTTTCGATATCTCGTGAATTGAGAGATTTTAAGGTGAAATCTTCAAAACCTCACCTGGAAATGGATTATGAGATCATAAGCCTACTGTCGTAAACTTGAACTCTTTCTTATAGATTGAGCATTATTATTTTGGCTAACAATCATTACTCTAGCCGATAGTCCATTGTTGGGCAAAACCTTCCCCAGAACAGTGTTGTGCGTCAAATTGTGCGGCAGAATAAGCCATAATTAGGACGCGTGGCAGGCGGATTGGTAATCGTGGTGGTAGTAGATTTAACTTAATCGTGATTTACCAGATAGTAAATACTATAATGCAGAACGGGCAGCGGCGTCCCGCGTAAATGATAAAATCCGCTGATCAATCAGTTTTTTATTTACTCTTTCAGATTGGACTTGCTATGCATATAACATTTCAAGCTCCAAAGCAACAAAGCATTTCCATTTAATTAAGTTATTTATTCATGTTCATAGATCAATTAGAATTAATTTTTAACTTTACTGCAAAAACACCAAACAAAGACGTATTCAATCATTTAAATATTGATATATTTATAAAAAACAATTTGTTAAAGCACAGAAACTGCAAAGAAAAAGCATATTATTATTTAATCAGCCGACAGTCTACTTTCATAAGATAAGAAGAGTGAAACTAATAAAAAAGCCTTCGCTGACGACAGGGAACGGTTTAACCACACTATGTAAACAAGAGCGCTCAAACACTTTTCCATGTTCAAAAGTGAAATAGCATTATGCAAATTTTATGCTCAGTAAGAACTTGACCAAATACTGCAGAAAATAACTGTGCAATTCCAGATATAATTCAGTTGTAGGAATGTAAGTCTACACATTATCTGGTTTTGGACATGACCAAAATTCAAATTGATCAAACAGTTGTAGTAGTCTTGTCTCATTAAATATTATATTTAACTTATTGTCTCACTTAAGAGTGAGTGTTAAGTGAAAAAGATTAGTCGCAACATGTTATTTTTAATCAACTTTATACCTAATCTCTTTTTACAATTTTAATTTAATTTCTTACTTAAATAACTAATATGCCAATTATTAGTTATGAATGTGGTGTCTATCTGTAACAGATATACATATAAATCTAAGTCGAAAAATGTTAGTGCAACATATCAAAACGATTTTCCTTTGCCTGACGTTTAAAAATTTTTCAAGGCGACAAAAAGAAAACTGACAATACGAATAAGTCTATACAAATAAATAAAATTGGGGTGTCTGTTTGTAATATTAAAATAACCGCTTTTTACTAAATACATATGTATATATACACGGTACAACCAAAACAACATTTTTTTCAATTTTTGTCTGTCTGTCTGTCTGTCCGTCTGTCTGTCTGTTCGGCGGTTCTAATCTTGGGAACGGCGGGACCGATTTTGCTACTACTACTAAGCTACTTTTATACAAGCTGCGCCCACAACTTCGTCCGGGTAGATACTGAACAATCATAAATTATCACGCGGACGAAGTCGCGGGCAAAACTAGTCTAATAATAAATAAATAAATTCTTCAAGACACCTTACTTGGAAAAAGGTAGCCGCGACTAAACTATTAATCAGATGTTTGCAACAGTTCAAATTGCATTTACTTTCATAACACCAAAGTCATTTCTATTTAAAATAAACGAGAAAAATTTATACACAAAGTTCGACTGCAGAAAAGAAAATAACCTCTATCAGCAAACAGCCAACTTGCGCAAGATAAGAAGAGCAAAAGTAATAAAAAAGGCCTAAGCCGACGATAGGGAGCGGTTTAACCACGCTGTGTAAACAAGTACGCTCCAACACTGTTTAGTGTTGAAAAGTAAAACGGCATTATGTAAATTTTATACTCCGAGAACACTTGACCATATAGTGCAGGAAATGGCGAGAGAAAATAATTGCGTCATTACAGAAATTACTCCCGTCGCCTCGCCGACTCAACCCTTCAGTAACTTAGTTACAAAATGACTGCATAAGGAAATCAAACTTAAACGCGATCGAACAAGGAACAATATACGTTGAATCTGAATACAGTGACAAATTAAAGTTGTGAAACACAATTGTGTTCACAATTGCGACTTTTCATTAAATCTATGAGCGTTGATATAGTTTGCTTGAGTAGCCTGGATTCGCTTTTACTATTCCTATCTGTCTTGTTGTCTTGTTTGATCAAAGTCAGAGTGATGATACTCTAATTATTGATATGCCTAACATCCCAATATCACTAAATAACTAAATTGTAGTGTTTAGTACTACCATATTTTTGGATACAGAGCGAAATACGTATCAAGTTATTGATGACTCTATATTAGTAATTTATATATTCATTTGTTTCTTTGTTTGATAATAACCGTTTAATCCCTGTTCATAACTTCTAATTAATACAAACGTTGTTTAGACTCTGCTTTTTACACAGACGGAGTAAATCAGAAGATGTTAGTGGATGCTTGAATATTTAAATTATTCTTATTGCACCAAAATGTAAATTTGGGTAGCCAATTTGATTTCGTTTTTTTACGTAGGCCAGTAAAAAGGGGAATATTTTTTGTGTATCCTACAGTTAAATGGAGGATTATTGCGTGGGTGTTGGATACACATTACGACTTACAAAATTCTCCAAATTAGTACAAAGCTGCAGGTGTGTTTTTTTTATCATTAATTACAAATAAACCTACGTATATAAATTATAACAATTTATAGCAAATTTGTTAATTACACCTGCAAAGGTTTCAGGTATAATATTTCCATCCTCTGTTAGGTAGCGCGTGAAGGCATAAATAACATTCGAAATTCTCAATACCCTTTCTTCTCGTAACGGGTAAGCAAATGCACTATATCAAAAGCTGTTAAATCAGTTGACATTGGTTTTTATTATGCGTATAAACGATTTATTTAAGTAATGGAGGTGGTAAACAAACCTGCAGTTCACATTGATGTTAAGTGATGACTGCAGCTTAAAGACACACACACAAGGTCAAAGGTCAAAATGCAGATGCGTTACCACTCCTGAGGCCTAAGGTCTTATGCCTCTGTGCCGGAAATTACAGATCTGTACATTACCACCTGACCGGAACACGATAGTGCTGAACACTATTATTTAGCGGCAAGTATATAAGGCAATGCGGTCGTGCTTACGCCCTAGAGCTCCGTCACTGGAGCTCTACCACCAGTAAAATTAGGTCAATTAGGAATCATGTTTTGCGATCGCAGGAGTATATTCATCGAGCGATAACGTAACATCGTTAGTTCGTGCGAGCGAAGGCCAATTATGAAGCCTAAGGCTCCGTTACAAGCGGTTCATTACTTCTACAACTAGGTATAGCAATAATATATTATATATTTTTATTGGTGGTAGAGCTCCAGTGACGGAGCTCGCGAGTGTAGGCACTACCGCATTACCTAATATACTTGCCGCTAAATAGTAGTGTTCAGCACTATCGTGTTCCGGTCAGGTGGTAATGTACGGCCCTGTAATTTCTGGCACAGAGGCATATCACCTAATGCCTCAGGAGTGGCAACGCATCTGCATTTTGACCTCTGGTCATTGTGTGGGTGTCTATAGGCTGCAGTCATCACTTAACATCAATGTGAACTGCTGGCTTGTTTGTCATTTTTATTACATAAAAAATACAGCCTCTTTTTTATGTTATAAAGGTGGCAAACAAGCAAGCAGTTCACTTTGATGTTAAGTGATAACTGCAGCCTATAGACATCTACATAAAAACCAGAGGTCAAAATGTAGATGCGTTGCTACCCCTGAGAACTAAGGTGTTATGTCTCTGTGATAGTTATTACGGGGCCATACACTACCATCTAACCGGAACACGATAGTGCTGAACACTACCATTTAGCGGTAGATAGATTAGATAATGCGGTAGTGCCTACGCCCTCGAGCTCCTACATTGGAACTCTACCACCAGGCAAAGATCTGATCTTTATTCACTATTACTAATGAAGAATCCACTTAAATGAATTCAACATATATTTTTTTACAATTATTTCAGAATAATTAATCTATGAATGCATGTTGTGTTGAAACAACACTCATTATTTTACTAGCAATCTAGTGCATGCGTAGGCACCACCGCATTACCTAATATACTTGCCGCTAAACGGTAGTGTTCAGCACTATCGTGTTCCGGTCAGGTGGTAATGTACGGCCCTGTAATTTCCGGCACAGAGGCAAAAGCCTTAGGCCTCAGAAGTGGTAACGCATCTGCATTTTGACCTCTGGTCTTTGTGTAGGTGTCTATAGACTGCAGTCATCACTTAACATCAATGTGAACTGCATGCTTGTTTGCCACTTCCATAACATAAAAAAAAACATGAATCTTCATGGAAGCTGATTAAGTACAGAATAATTTACAACTACACCTATGGTAAAAAAGCAGCACTAAATATTTTTATAGCAACCACTTCGTCTGTTTCTCAACAAACACGTAAAGTTTATTGTTATTTATGAACATCCAACGTTCACGTTGTTCTTATTAATTGTTGTAAGTGGTGCAAAATACGTGAAACACCTACTGTAAACTTAATAGTAAATCATTTTGTGAATAATCTTCGACGAAATAAATTAAGCTTCGATAATAAATATAGGTATACTACGATACTGCTTCATTATTAACACAGTAAATTGTATTTTTTTTAATGTTATGGAAGTGGCAAACAATGTGCATGCAGTTCACATTGATGTTAAGTGATGACTGCAGCCTATAGACACTTACACAAAGACCGAGGTCAAAATGCAGATGCGTTACCACTCCTGAGGCCTAAGATGTTATGCCTCTGTGCCGAACATTACAGGGCTGTACATTACCACCCGACCGGAACACGATAGTGCCGAAAACCACCATTTAGCGACAAGTATACTAGGCAATGCGGTGGTGCCCACGCCCGCGAGCTCCGTCACTGGAGCTCTACCACCAGTAAAAAAAAATAAAATCTGTTTCACTTTTTAAATGTTGACGTATTGTTAAGAGAATATCTACGAGACATAAACTATTATCCTTCATTTATAAACCGGCGTTAATGCGAGTCGGGGTCAAATATTGCAAGTGCAGTATAATTAGATATAGCATAAAAATTGCAATTTGAATCATAATTAACTGCCTCGGTAGCCTAGTGGTAGCAGGCCATTACTACTACGCTGAGGTCCTGGGTTCGATTCCCGGGTAGGGGGTTATCAGAGATAATGGTGTAGTCTTTTATCTCTGGTTCTATTGGGATATTTCCATTTTCTGGAAATTTCCCAGTACCTCGAAGTTTGGTAATGTGCCCGGAGATGTCAACAGGCTCGCCACCTGTTACATGGGCCAAAACATAACCGGCGAATCGTGGGTGTTTGCATGTATGCTTGAATGCATGCATTTACCTCTGCCTATCCCTTCGGGGATTACAGGCGTGAAGTTACGTAATAATAATTAATATCATGTTAATACATTCACGTATCTTTGAGAATGAATAATCACGACAAACAGATAGGCAGAATGACATAAGAAAATTATGTACCCATCGACGACACAACGCAGATGTATGTACCATTTATCACTTATCTTTTAAGGATACCCTAACAATTTTTTTGCGGCACAGCTGTCGATGTTCAGAACTTGTCACGCAATTTCCGAGTCGTATATTTTTAATGACCGCTTTTTTATAGCGGTTATCTAACGCGATCAAAAGAGGAATTAAAAACAATGAACACAAGTTCGTTCTTGTTATGAAACTTTAAGATAATTAAAACTTTTTTTTTCATGTTAAAAAAGGCAAACAAGCAAACAGTTTATATTGATGGTAAGTAAAAATGCAAGACTTTAAAACGACTAAATAAAAATCTTGAATTAGCGAAGACTTAATCTGTAGTAGGTACAACTGTGCCGTAACTTACGGAGTCATACATTACTATGTATTTGGCTACCGCGAACTTAGCGACAAGCAGATTTTGTATTGTGGTGGTGTCTCGAGTTCCATCGCTTGAATTAAGTTTGATTCACTTACGTAAGTTTAGTAAATCTACTCTTGATCTGAATAGTCGAAAGTTATATTCTATACTTGTTCTAAAAACGTAATTCGAAAAACACATCGCCCTTCAAACCTAAATCGGCGGTTTTGGTTCTTTAGTTATAAATGTTAGTTAACATAAACTTAAAATTAGCACACCGCGGACACTCCGTAAAAATTCCATACAAACGCTTAATTTGGTCTCTATTACACAGACATTAATCAGTGACGTGTTTTACTCGTGCACCTGTGTGCGTAGCACGTAGAGAATACCAAACGTCGCCCATAAGAGGGGAGGAGGTTGGGTGAGGCGGGGAAATCGGGCGGGACGTCGAAGTGTCCATTCTATACGTAGTATTATTACATATTCTCTGATATTAGTAACTAATGTTGTGGTACATCCACACATAGTTGGCGACAAGGCAAGAGCATCTTTACCTTCTATATAATACTTAAAGCAGTCCGAAAGTCGACGGCAAACCCGGCGGCGTAAGCCGGCGGCATGTGTGGACACCCCTTTAATCCCTCAGGCCGCCAGAAAAATATGGCAATTGATTTATTATTGTTCTTGGACCATATAGGGTCCATCTGCCTTTAGCCATTACATATTATGAATATTATTCATATTTATACGCCTCGCCATAGGTATATCGCCATTGTGTACGTACCTTAGTAACACCTTCAATAAAAGCTCTAGTAGCAAGCTCTCCAGGGCCATCGACAGTCTTGCCGTCATCGTCCGGGCCCCACGACGCACTATAAATGTCCACGTGTTGAGGGTTCAAGCTTAGAGACCTCGCTTCTACTGCATCAGTGACGTCACCGTCCAGCATCCGGACACCTGTGAAATAAAAAACACATTAGATTGTGTTTCTTTACAACCCAGTATAAAGAATCAAATGTTCGAATCGTGTTGAAAAAAGAACCCCAATGACGAGTTGCCTTAAACCGATCCTAATTTCGGAACGATTAACAATTAATAAGCTGGTTTACGGAATCCTAAAATTCCTATTACTTCAAGTTTCAAGTCTTTGGACACCCGACTATATGCGCCTCAAAACTTGGAAAGCAGGATAAAAAAATTGTTTCTTTGCTATTCCTATCGTTAATTATTACAACTATCTCCATCTCTCCATCTACCAAGGCGTTTAAATAGTGAAAAGTGTCCAGAAGGAATAACATTTCGTTATACATTACAAGTTCCCAAAACCCACTTGTAAAGGAAAATTTGCCGCTAGTGCATTCATTAGATGGTGGTCAAACCATGGCTGCAGCTTTCAGTCATAAACTACCGTCACTATGATCGCCAATTCGGATATCAAACGTGGAGATTATGGCATGTCTACCAGTCCAGCTGTGGACATCTTTGGGAACGGCTTTTGTCCAGCTATGAACAAAAGCCGTTGTCTTTCGGCTGACATAATGATGATGGCATCCATTTATAATCACCAAAATTGAAATAAGCAATGTGCCCATTAAATGTTAATTAAACATCTTATCGTAAAAACAATAAACATTATTTCTCTGGTAAAATCACAAAATGGTATGATAATTGAGTTAAAGCTTGTGAAAATTTGTGTTCTCGGTGGCTTTATTAAACCAACAGATTTAAGGTCAATATTGTAATTTTTATAAGTAGATACACGGGCCTTCGCTGACGAAAAACTTTTGGGATCCCGGAACACGGCTATAAGCAAGTACATGAAAAAAATTGGAAGTTAATCCCTACAAGATGGGAAAACCAGCAAACAAAGTTAGAGTGGTTTCATTTTTATTTTGTTAGCTTCGAGTTATGCAACCCTCGTAAACGGCAGATAACTAGCTGATTTCAAAGTAGGGTTGCTTGGACCCAAAGTTAAATTTTACGAATATCAACGACTTTGTACATTTGTTTTATACAATATAAACACTTTTTACGCACGAGTGCTAACGACCTCGGAATATATATTATGTTTTGTCACCTCAAAACATTTTGGAGCGTGTGTTCGTAAAGCATAAATTTCAATTGTTTAAACAGTTATTCCTTCAATTATTTTAATTTACATTAAAACGTCAAAAATGTTATTTTAAAAAACGTAACTTCACGCCTGTAATCCCCGAAGGGGTAGGTAGAGGTAAATGCATTCATTCAAGCATACATGCCAACACCCACGATTCGCCAGTTACGTTTCGGCCCATGTCACAGGTGGGGAGCCTATTGGCATATTACCAAACGCCGAGGTACTGAGAAACTTCCAGAAAAATGAGAAAGCCCAATAAAATCAGAGATAAAGGAGTTTAACTTACATAATATATCCACAAAGGTTTATTATCAGGTGTGAATCACGTCGACAAAAGCCTTCTTTATAATTGGGAGAATAGAGAATAATAATATGTGTTGAACGACTATTGATATGTCTGAAGGACAAACCTTATCGTTGATCGGAATCTTTCTACAAAGAGTGAGACACTAACTTCTTCTTTTTTTGGTTTATTAGTAATTGGATTTGTAAAAAAACATAATTGTACACATATAATTAGTTATTTTTAAATAACTATAACATTAAAAATTACCCATAGTACGAGTTAATGTTCCAAAAAATTTCATACTTCTGTTCTCATTCTAATATAATAACTAATAACTTGTTGTTTTGTAAAAGCTACAAAATTTATTCATTTACTTATTCTTCAATGCACCGAGTACATTAGGCGGCCTTAATGCCACTAGGCATTCTCTAACAGTCAACCTTTGGGATGTGGGACAGGATTGTAAAGGGTGCATTATACAAGAACAAAAATTTAGAGAACAATGTAAATTAAACAATAAATACCTTAATAAATAATTATATATATATTTAGATACGTATTGCGTATATACATATAATACATATAGGAATATGTACAAAATAAATAAAAATTGCTCACGGTCGCTCTATCACCCAATAAATGATTTCAAAAATTTCTGTTTTAATGCTTCAATTTTCTGTGATTAATTACTATTTTGTTATTTTTCATTCTAAAACAGGTTAAATAATTTTTGAGTAAAAACATTCATCAGCTTCAATAGACTATGACAGACTCGGTCTGACACCAAGGGCTACGTGGCGTAGCAACCACGTAGCACGCAAGAAAAACGTCACAATCGTTTGCTACATCCTAAGTTTTATACATTTATTATTATTTACCTAAAGTAGATTGTTACCCACTTCAATCCAACATTGTAAACTTTCTAATTTAGGAAATTTAACCAATACATATAAACACATAAAAAATATTAAGTTTTTTTTTCTTCAACACTAGCACTGTAAGCTACGCCCACAGCACACCACGAGCTGTAATCGGTAAACCTAAAACAGCTGGTTTAGTTAGCCAAAGATTGTAAGTACCAATCTCGGCTAAAATATTTTTTTTCTATATTTTTTTTTAATTCATCGGTATATTATTACGTCATTGCTATAAAAAGAATATGACAAAATTGAGAAATTTGGTTATTTACGGTTAATTAGTGAATATTTACCTCCAACACTAGCACCGTAAGCTACACCCACAGCACACAATGAGTTGTTGGCGGTGGCAGCGACCTCGCCCGCGCACCGCGTGCCGTGGCGATTTGAGTCGATCATGTCGTACCGCGGCTGCGGGTCTGAGTCGTGTGAGTTGACGTCGTATGACGCCATTGGATCCTGTGGACAAGAGAAAAATATATTTTTATTCGTATTAGAACTATCTGGTAGTATTTAAGTTGATAAGGAGTGATACTGTATTCGTTCGAGTATTATTACAATAATTATCGACTTCTCAAACGTCACTTAATTTTAAGCAACTCTCTAATAACTGTTCTGCCGCCCAGATAGCTCTCTAGACCTCTATGATCTCTCTAGACTCCCGATAGTTAGCTGGGAAAGAGCGCTTTTAGCGTTAAGTTCGCCAGTGACAGAGCTCGCGGGCGTAGGCACCACCGCATCACCTAATATACTTGCCGCTAAATGGTAATGTTCAGCACTATCGTGTTCCGGTTAAGTGGTAATGTACGGCCCTGTAATTTCCGGCACAGAGGCATAATACTCGTACCTTAGGCCTCAGGAGTGGTAACGCATCTGCATTTTGACCTTGATCTTTTTGTGGATGTCTATAGGCTGCAGTTATCACTTAACAATAATGTGAATAGCATGCTTGTTTGCCACATCCATAACATAAAAAAATAAAAATAAGCTGCCTCTGTCGATAGCACGTGTTTTATAGACACAAAAGACTTTTAAGTTTTACTTAGATATAAGTGACGCTTCAGTATTTGGACGTAAGTATTATACTTAGCCATAAACCTAAAATCAGAAGAGGTAACTTATTCTCTAATGTGAAACAAGTTACGAATGTACAAGACAAAATTCATAATTCAGGCGCCGCGCAGCACAATACAAATAAACAATAATCGCGTACGCCTAAACAGAAGAGCAATTCAAATAGCTCCGCATAATGGATTTCAAGTCGGAGTGATGCCTGCATTTGCTCGAACTAAGCGCGCGTATTATTTGAATTCATCGCTGGCAAACATGATCACTGAACACAAACAGGTAGCCGCAACGAATCTCGCGAGATGAAAGCTCGCTTATGCGTTTCGAAACATAGCATACATATCGCCTCGTAATTACAGCGACCCAATTACTCATTTTTTCGAACGAAACTGAGATTAAAGACGCACAGGCGAGATAGATCGTGTCATTTGAAACTCGACCGCCTTTGTTTACTAATCGCTATCCCTTCCTAGCCGCGAGCCTGCTGGCCGCATTTCCTCAATATTGGGAATACTTGAGATCAAACTTCCTAATGTAACTCTCTAATGAACATCGCTTTTGGTTAATATTACCACAGGCACAATCCACCGAAAGGTATTTATTTGTAATTTACACAAATACTAGCGACTCGACCCGGCTTCGCACGAGTGAAATGTTACCTACGTTACTACTACAAATACGGTACTAATCTATAGGATTGCGAAAGCGACTATTTTACTTAACCTGATCCTGTTGTACCTATCTGTTTCATACATCCTATCAACCCCAAAAACAATTTCGTAAAGGTCGAATTTCGTAATTAAAATCTGTGTGTGAACGCGAGTGCCAAAATTAGGAGATTCAAATATGGTATTCGATACGACATTAAAATGTTATATTCAAAAATCATTATGCAAAACAACACTTCAAACTTTGAACATAATGGTTACTGAAGTTCATAGTAAACGTGTTATGAATAATGATTTCCGGGTTAACAATTTTATATGGAGTAAGGGGCTCCTTTTATCTACCTACATGCAATCTGTAAGATATAATTAAAATACAGTTTTGGCTGATATATCGCAAAGCGCGTAAACTGATCCTGTAGAATTATTTATTTATTTATTTAGCTTTATTGCACAAATTCAATGTTGTACAAAAGGCGGACTTAATGCAACTAGAAAGCACTATCTACCAAATCAATTATGACGAAAGGAGATGTTGCAAAAATGTATGTACCGTCGGCCATGTTACATACACACTATCATTAACAGGCAAAATCAATATCAAAACGTTTTTTACTGCATATTTTCACTTATTTAGCTTTGTTTGGACTTACAAAACATTATTTACAGTTAGAATTGCAACTCAGAACCAACATGGCGAACATGGCGGGCGATGTCATTTTGACATTTTAATTTTTTTTTATTGTTTTTTGTATAGTACTTGAAGAAAAAAGTAATATTTTCTAAAAACTTTCGAAATCGATTTCATGTGTTAATACTAAGAACTTAATACTAATCAATTTTTTTTTTTTTAATTTGAAGAAATTCATCGGAACTACTTTAAATTGATCGATTTGATACATCGTTTTTTGAAATTAAGTGATGCACTAATAAAATACAGATAGCATTCGTTTTGTCTTATATACATAGGAACTATATCAAGCGTCGGCTGTATCGCAGCCACGTTGAACATGGTTGAAAATGATAAAATCGTTTGAATTAAATGTGGTTGTGACTCTAAAACATATTCTTGAATAAATTAATTGTATTTGTTACGGATTTTTCTTTAATTTACCCATTTTTTGAGGACGTGTACGAACCAGAGCCGAGCTCGCAACATCTCCTTTATCAGAATAATTTCACATGTAAATAATTATAAATTTTTTATCGTATTAACTAGTACCTTAAGCAAGTCAATGTGACATAAATTCACACTTAGTCTCAAGCACAATCATGTTGATCGAATCATAAGCGATATATTCAAACTCATTAGTATTCAGTAACATGATCGCGCGAATCCTATGACGCTTCATAGGCCTCATTTCCCGCTAAATTAACGAGGTTTCCACGGAGAATATAATGTTCATTACAAATCAAACCTTCAAAGTTCTAAACTCAATAGCACAAATCATGTTACAATAATTAATTCTGTGTCAGCATGTAACGAGTTAAAAAGTTTAGTAATAAAATAAACTCTAGATATACTTTTGTTTAACTGCCTTGGTAGCCTAGTGGTAGCAGGCCACTACTACTACGCTGAGATCCTGGGTAGGATTCCCGGGTAGGAGGTTGCCAGTCCATTTTCTGGCGATTTCCCAGTACCTCGAAGTTTGGTAATGTACTCGGAGATGTTAACATGTCATGGGCCAAAAACGTAAACAGCGAATCGTGAGTGTTTGCATGTATGCTTGAATGCATGCATTTACCTCTGCCTACGCCTTCGGGGATTAAAGGCATGAAGTTACGTTTTTATTTACGTCATGAAGTGGCAAGCAAGCATATAATTCTCATTAAAGGTAAAACTGTAGCCTATAAACACCTTCAAACACTTAAAAACAAATATTTCAATGTAGATACGTTGCTGCTACTAATTTCTAAGTTGTGGTACCTCTGTGCCAGAAATTAGCGGCCGTACATTACCATCTGACCGGAACACGATTTCGCTGAAAACTATCATTTAGCGGCAGTAGATTAGGTACTGCGGTGGCACCTACGCTCGCGACCATTACCCATTAGTAAATTTACACGTTCACATATTAAGATACCTATTTTTTATATTAATGACATGCAAGGTATTCTCGTAGCTTACGAATCCTAAAACGTAATAGATATATAAATACAATGAATAAGAGAATTGATGTTCTTCCAAAATGCTAAAGAAAACTCCTCAATAGCATATTTGTTTGGGGTCCACCAACAATAACCATTTCATTCATTAAAACTTAATGCATAAAAATGTGTTATTTGCTATATTATTTACTTTTTTTTAGTTTTGATCCTTATCCAAAGTATAATAGTAGGTAATGTAGGGGATTAAATGTGGATTATAATTGTCGTTTACACTATATATTATCTTTCTATGGAGATTTTAACGCAGCTGTAAAAATAATTCCGCTTGACCGCCACACAGCCTGCTCCCGGCCAGATACCTGCTACCGGCCTCTCCGAAATGCGCTGACTATAGAAAATTCTATAATTCACATTTTCACTTTTCTTTATTCAAAATCAGTGTGAAGCCGGCGTGTTAGTGCTAGCTAGTGTTATGTAAAATAAAAACAAAAACTAGCTCAAAATTTTCATAACCTTTTTAAGGAAGATGTACTGCGTAACTTTCCTATACACATCCCATTTACGGTATACTTATAGCTTCATTAACAGACATTCGTTGCGACCATTTATATATAAAAAGTCTGAAAATATCAAAAATGTATTATTGCATCTCGTAAACTTGGAAAGTATGGTATCTTCCTAAAATATTGTAGCTTCTTGCCATTTGGACTCAACCCTAAATGTCCTCTTCTACTACCAACAAACAAGATAAAATTACTGATAGAAATTATGTACATGCCTTTTGTTTTTTATAATTTTCAAATTGTTTCTATAATAATACGATCTTGGCTTAATTGTAACAAAATCGGGAAGTATTTGTGGTATTGGCGTTCAGACTATATATTATTATTAGTAAACGCATAATTAAGTAATTGCTTAGGACTGAAAAGGATTATGCAACCTGGAACCTGGATCCCGATATCAAGAAGTAAGCTCGTCGAGATAATATAACGGCGTTACATTCTTATATATTTGATTTTTGTATTGCACAAGTTTGAAAATGTGTGTAGGTATAATTTTCTGTTGCTTTCTTACATCGTGGGTGTTTGCATGTATGCTTGAATGCATGTATTTACCTTTGCCTAATCCTTCGGGGATAACAGGCACTTTTGTTTTTCTTGTACACTATGTCAAAAGATAGAGAATAGAGAAAAATACGTCCCTAGTAAGAATCATGGGAAAATATTTAAAAAATAATTTGAATCGTTGTTTTTTTGTCGGAAATATTTATTTTAAGTAATTTTAGAATGACAACAATATGTCACCATATTGCTTCTATGACATTATTGGGTTTGAAATACACTTACAACATTATTGAATTTATATTAACCGTTATAAATAGCTGAAAATGATTTAATATTTTATGCTTCTTCTCTCAATATAGTGTACATGGTGCGGACCCAAGCGCCATTCCATACATTTTGGAACGTCTCCTTTAAGAATTTTTGATAAAAACAAAGGTATGAAAGACTTATTTTTCTTATATCATTTTGATTTGCTTCTATGCATACACATATATAATTCAATTGCATCAACATTATATTATAGAATACTTACATAATTAGCAACTAAGTCGGGGTGATCAGTTTCTAAGCCGTCGTCGAGGATGGTGACCACCACCCCGCGGCCGGTGATGCCTTCCCGCCATGCTGGTATCACGTTCATATCTAGACCGCCGCCACGGTTCTGTTGAAGAAAATATCAAAATTACATCTCTTAGTGTAGTGCTTTTAAACACGTGGATCGCGAAACCTTTACAAATGGAGAGAATCTTAATGAAAAAAATGATAAAATTACTTACAGGATATTCTTTTCATCTCTATATTTTAATTATATGTAAACACAACAAAGATTTTGTGTTGACTAAATATTTTTAATATAGTAAAATACGTGAAAAAAACTAATAATCGTGTCATGAAAATGTCTTACACGGTGAAATTCCAACGAAGGAACTCAATGTGTTAGGGGCCGTTCAAGTATCACGTGAGCACTAAGGGGGGGGGAGGGGGGTTAAGCTCTGCTTATTTTGGTTGACATAGGGGGTAGGGGAGTCTAGATGATGATTACGTCATCGGTAGTAATTTACTTTTTTACACGAATGGCAACGCTCACATTGCCTTTGCTTGAAAACGAAACGCTTTTTCGGGGATTCCCGCAAATAATGTATACGAATTATGTATATAACATTATAATTGTAATATTAAAAAAAAAACATAGATTAATTGAAAAATGTTTACGTAAGCATGGGGGGAGGGGGTAAGAGCTTTGCTTACTTTTGCTGACAAGGGGGATGGGGGGGTAAAGAATTGTAATAAATCTGCTTACGTAATACTTGAACGGCACCTTAGGGGTATAATTATTCTGTTTATCAGGCGTTAAAAGGTAAAGGATAGCGATATTCATAGAGGCATACAATCTATCATTGGAAAGGCGTATAAGGTGTTAATGAGTATCGAATTTCTAAGAAGTGAGTCGTGGTGATCCACTTTAACCAAGAATCATTACGCGAGTTGTAGCAAAATTTCGGAATATGTAACTTCACGCCTGTAATCCCCGAAGGGATAGGCAGAAGTAAATGCATGCATTCAATCATACGTGCAAATACCCACGATTCGCCGGTTACGTTTTTGGCCCATGTAACAGGTGGCGAGCCTGTTGATCACACTCCATCATCGAGCATCTCCGGACACATTACCAAACTTCGAGGTACTGGGAAATTTCCAGAAAATAGAAAAATCTCAATAGAACCAGAGATAAAGAACTTTACACCATTGTCTCTGATAACCCCCTACCCGGGAATCTGCAGACAAGTAATTTTATTGCGAATCTAAGCATTGTCTTATTTCTTCATATGTGCTGCCATATTTTGAAAATTAAACAACATTTTGACACGTGATGGTACGGGCCCAGTCATTAATAAAGTTGAGTGATGATCAATATCCTTTTGACATATCTCGATACTTTTCTTGAGAAATAATCGTCACGGGCCTGATTTATATTCTGAATAACCTCCTGGAATTTTTCGAGCTACCTGTAGGTAGTCTATAGTATCTATACCTCATTTTATATCAAACATGAACTCACTAAATGTAGTCATGGTTTGTATTGAAACAAAAAAAAACGTTAACTTGCAACTACAAAAAAGTGGCCTCTGTACATTGAGTTTCAGTAGCAGTACAATTGTTGAACAATAGCTATACTAGAAACTTGTTCCCTCGTATTCGTTCTAATATACCTAATACAACTAAAGTTCAATTGTAAAGTTTTACACAAGTCGAACCTGCAGTTCGGAAAGTGAATAGGAATTATTTAATACTTCCCAATCTAATAGGACTTGCCGAACCTCGATTCGATTTAATACCTACTTTACAGAACTTACGCAATACCTTTTGTACTTAGCGTGTAGTCTCCGGAAATGTGGATTGACGAACTTTTAATGATTCAAAAAGTTTTACAATTTTAACATTGAAAGAATGTTATGATAACGATAGAAATGAAATGTTTTTGCAATTAAATCACTGGAAAAAAAAACAACATACAGGCGTATTGAGAATCTCCTCCATTTTGAAATCGGTTAATATAGAAAAAGAAAAAGTACAGTCGCGTTATTGTTAATACAGAGTCAAAGACTCCGCCCCTGAGGCCGGATGAGTCGGAGCACCCAGGGGTTTTTAGTAGGTAGACGGACGTCTTTCTTTGTCCGGAGTCCCACATAACCCCCCCCCCTCCCCCGTCTCCCCAAGGGAGGGTATACGCATTTACCCTGGTGAAAAAAAAAAGACTCATAACAGGTTAGGCCTTAGTAGTGCCAACATATCTGTATCGAAATCTTTAGTTTTTAAGACTTTTGTTGACTGATAAATTTACTTACCATCAATGTGAACTCTATGCGTATCTATATATAGGAACTCTATGTGAACGTGCTTGCCAATCGTATTACGTAGGTACTTATCATGCAAACTGCAAGTGAGGTGTTGAGGAACATTTAATACCACTTTGTTATACTTAGTCAAGATTTAATAAGATTACATGAAAGTTCTTATCATGTGGTATACAAGTATGCAACGTTACGTACTAACCTAATATTTGTCTCTGCGTTTTATGCTTCTATACCACATAACAAACAAAAATATAATATTTGGTTTATAGATAATCGGACAATCGTTTATAATAAGATCCCCAAATCGTAAACCGATCATTCGCTCAATAAATGTAGGAACCCAATGCTTACTTCCATATCCATGGACTAACTCTATTGTATTCAATCACTGGCACAATCGTGGCATTTTCTAATCTATTTATCGCAAAATCTCGACGCAACCGATACCCCGAACGCAGCCACTTTTGTATTTTTATCCTTTTTAAACGGATACGCCCTGAACTTGGTTTGGATGGTGATCATTTGCTGCAGTAATTTTTATTCTCATTAAATAGGTAGCCGGTGTCGTATAATAGCTCAGATCATATTGGCCTTTGGAACTTTGCCGATGAATGACAGAAAATGACTCTTTTTCTTTTCTTTTTACTCTTTGTTATCAGTTTGTAAAGGGGAAAAGAGACATTCTACTGATATACTTTTACATTAGTTTATTACATTTAGTTTTATCTTAGTGATATTCTTGACTTTACATATATTTTTTATCTTGTTTGACATGTATATCAATTGTTATTCGCTCTAATTTATTTTGTTTGTTATTGACGTGTCATAAGAGGTGCCTGTCACCCTAAATGAATAAATGAGTTTCTGATTCTGATTCTAGCTATACCATTGTGGCGTTAGCGTTCATTGTATATTTTAAAGTTTATTTATTTCTACGTTGGTAGAGTTCCAGTGTCGGAATGCAAGGGTATAGCCATCACCGCATTCAGTCCGAATTCAGCTCTCCGTTATTGGTGGTAATCAAGGTTCTGGTTAAGTATTGATAATTACATTAATATACGAATAAGTAATTTTCAGTGCAGTGGGAAAACAACTGAGGCAATAACAGTAGCGACACATCTACGAAAGCATTTTTGCATCTCCTTCTTCTACTGTTCCTGCAGAAACTCAGAAACAGCAGAAAAAGGAATAACCCACTTAAAACAGGACATAAATTATTAACATTAGTTAATGATAGCAAATTTAACACAGATCCAAATTATTTTAGATGAGTATACTATAGATATATGTATGTATTTGACTTTTAGTAGTTGATTGATAATTGAGAAATTAAAGAAAAACGGAAAGAAAAATTTGACTTCGGGCTTTTTTTAACTAATACAAAACATCCACAAATTTCACCATTAAAATTACTTTTCGATAAAAAAGTGTTCATATTGTAATTGCAGTTGCATTCGCGACGTGATTTGAAACGCGGCCATATTACAGCGGCTTTTTTCAATGACCATTCTGTGTAATTACCTAATCGTGATTACGAAATTACACAATTAGGGCGCTATTAAAGCGTTGGGACATTGTTGTTATGAACGAGTTACTGGCTTTCATTTAGATAATTCCAATTCATAATCTACAGGAATGAAGTTACGTTACAGTTAGTACATAAAAATTGCAACATCTTTACATGCAACCAAAAGAAACCACTATATATATTAATAATAATGGCAACCCATTATACGTCCCACTGCTGGGCACGAGTCTCTCCCCTTTTTGGGGGGAGGCCTAGAGCTTACTCCACCACGCTGCTCCAATACGGATTGGTGGAGGTAGGTGGGTTAGTGGCCAACCCACTGTCGGATGTTTTCAAACCGCCCATAAGGCCTCCGACAAGGTTTAACGACTACTATCCATCGATAGCAACCGGTACCGACGGCTTAACGTGCCCTCCCGCGCATTTAATTTGCCACTAGCGGTCACCCATCACACTACCCGACCGCGCCCGTAGTGCTTAACCGAGCAGATCGCTTACGATCTACACCAGTCGCTGGGCCATGCGCACTGTGGAGGAACGGGTGGAAGTGTTCCTCCGGCGAAAAGGGAGGATCCTCCAACCAGGCGAGGTGGTAGCGCCTGGCGGGCCGCGGCCCAACGGTTAACGTTGGGAAGTTGTATAACTCTTGAGAAATCTTCGTATGTGCGATGTAATTTGACTGCATGCCATCTATCGTACTAGACAAGTACTGTAAGGTTTCATTGTATTCCACTAGTTGGCGCCTTAATGTAGTGGACGCTACATCACTCCCCTCCAAGACCGGAGGTTGATATGATCGAGACAGTTGTCAGAGCTTCTCGCGGAGCTGTGCCAATGCCATATAGTCCCATGCCGCAAGTCCCAGTGAGTCGGGTGCGAAAGTCCTCAGTGAGTCGAGGTAGTCGCTGCTGCGGTGATGCGAAAGTCCCCTTTGAATCGAGGTAGTCGCTGCGTAGTAGCTACTGCGGGACGGCGCAGTGTGCTGACGCTGATGTGGCTGCAGGGTAATCCAGGCATGCGCGATCTGTTACACGAATTTAGAAAAGTCCCTTTTTAAAAAAAGAAAAGTTAATAGCTAAAATGAATATATTTGATTAATACGGAAAAGGGCTCAAAAACAAGAAAAGGGAACTGAACGAGTGTCACCGTCGGATGATCGATTTGAACTGAAGCTTATGATTTATAATGGCTATCTGACTAGATCCAGCATTGGGTCTAGTCAGCATTTATAGAGACAGGGTGTGGATATAACAACCCCCATCGTTGAAGAATAAACTTACCCTAAATGGGTTAAGTTTATGTAACAGTTGTTCGGATTCTGGGAGTTGGGATTCTGAAGGAATCACCAGCAACTTCCTCGAGTTTTACAGCTTCAACAGATTCAACTACTGTTTTACGTCTACCTTGAAAACGATGACAAAAGTCCAGTTTTACAAATTTACAGGTTAAGATACAAATTGAAATGATGATAATTATGCTAATTACAATTGTTGTATATGAGTAATATTCACCATAGAGAACAATATGTGGTTTCTCGCTTATTTCTTTTAGTTGATCAGTAACTTCAGCTGATTTTGTATTGTATTCGGAAGTAATACGATCAAAGTCAAAACTAGTTAAATTTAGATTAGGAATACGTGGTTTAAGTTTAAGGTAAGCTTCAGGACTACAACAAGAATCGTTTAGTAAATTTAAATTTGTTTGAATTATTTGTAATTTAATTACCTTTGAATATCTGGGTGTCAATTTTAAGTCTTTGTAATAAGCAATGCAATGTATAGGCAAATTTAATACACCTGTACCAGATATTGTTGTCTCAGTGTTACTAAATCCTTGACAGTTGGTAGATAATTTAGACGGGTTTGTAACTACATATAACCATTTGTTGTTATTCAGTGGTTGCCAAATATTTAAATTACCTTGTATAAAATTTGTATTGCATAATTTGGGTACAGAGTACAAAGTTTTAGACATTATTTCTGATTCGCAGGTGGGAGTCATTGAAGTAGAATATTCATCTAAAGTACAAATGAATTCGAAATTATTCAGTATCTTACAGCTACTTAAACTATCTAACTTACAATAATAAAACTTATCTATAGTTATCGCTATGTATTTAGTGGAAGGGATTATAGTAGTATATATATTATTAATTACGGCAACCGGATAAGGAGTAATATGATATAAACTAAACCTTTTTAAATTTACTAGTGGTATCTTTAAAACAAATACTATTTTATTTTCACTATAATACGTAGCGATTTCGGATACATTCATTAGCGTATAAATATTTTCCAAAGACAAACTTAGAGGTAATTGATGGTAGTCTGCCAAAAATCTATAATTTTCAACCAATTCTTTAAATAACTGGTTTGGAGATATTATGGAGGGGTGAAGAATGTTAGACTTGCTGAACATTACACCGTTCACTATATCTTCTAATTTAAAGGATAATGTCAACAGGCTGCTCTCTAGCATATTCAAGATTCTGTTTATTTCTGACTTTAATAAAACGTTATCATACAATAACGATAAGTTTTGTTGAGTGCGGGTTAAAGATTCAATGGCTGTACTTAATTGTACTTCATTGGCACTTATTTTATTTAAAATATTCCTCATAGAAGAGAGTGTTGAATTAGTTACAAGAATATTTTGTTTCATTAATTTAGACAATTTAATTTGATCATTTTCTATAAGATGGATAGCGTCATTATATCGATTAGCATCTTCTTCATCCATTGTACCAAACAGATATTTAAAAACGGTACCCACTCCACTAAACCAGGCTGATCGTTTGGACCTAGATTCAATTAAATGAGAAATTGAATCAAATTCACGCACTAAGTCATTATATCTAATTAACAACGGCTGATGAAGGTTAAAACATTCGCTGTCTGAGAACAGACCACTTTGTTTACATATTAATTTCGAGCCGCCTATTACACCGTTCAAGCTTTTAATTTGTGGTTGAATATATGAAATGTCTACCGGAATTATTACACTAAGATATCCGTCTATGATTTTTAGTGACCCAACGGGGTCAAAATATATACCAGATGTATTTGTTGAGGTTTCGACCAATGCACTCCTTGCGGAGGACAGGGAACTGAAACGGAATTAATATATGTATAATTGAATACTAACACTAATATTTTATTTCTAATTTTAATTAAACTACATCTTACATCTAAGATTATAAAAGGGAAACGTAATAGAAACATGAAATAGTAAAAGGTAAAGAGTTAAAATTAATAAGAGTGTATATACTAATTTACGCCACGGGATGCTAATTTAAGTTCATCGAAATGATGAGTTACATGTCGCCTGTTTATTAAGAGTGTAAGACTATTTCTCCCATTTATCTTAACGACTTTGTACGGGCCTTTCCATATAGGGGAAAGGGCTTTACGTAGCCGAAGGTGATTTTTAAGGAACACGTAGTCACCTACGCGATAAATTACTGGACGAGAACGCGAATCGTAGTAAGTTTTAGATGATCGTTTGGATTTATTAATATATTCTACGGCTTTGTCTCGTGTGTACTTGAGGCGATGTTGCAGCATTTTAATGTAGTCTGGGTAAGTTACATCTGAGGCTGCATCGAATACTGAATTAGGAAGAATAGGTTTATGACCGAAGACTAGCTCATGTGGAGTATAGTTAGTAGTAGAATGTGTAGTTGTATTGTATGCTAACATGGCTGTATAGACATACTTTGGCCAATTGTCTTGATTTTCACAGACATAAGATTTTAGATACTCTTTTAGAGTAGAGTGACTACGCTCTAATGCCCCTTGAGTCTGGGGATGGTATGGAGATGACCAGAGTTGTTTGATTTTAAGAAATTTGCATGTTTCTTTGAACATTTCTGCTGTGAAATTAGTTCCCTGGTCGGTTAGGATAGTTTTGGGAATACCAAAGAGTGAGATAAAATGAATAAGGCAGTCACTGGTCTCTTCAGCAGTAGTACTGCGGATAGGATAGGCTACAGAGTATTTAGTTAGATCGTCTTGAAGAGTTAATATGTATTTAAGTTTGGCTGAGGAAGACTCAGGAAGAGGACCAACGATATCAAGAGATATTCTTTGGAAGGGAGTAGTAGATGTACTAGTTATCTGCATCGGGGCTCTATTTATTTTCCTAAGTGCTTTATTGGTCTGGCATGATGAACAGTTTTTTACGTAGTTCTCGACGTCACTACGCATGCCTTTCCAATAGAATTGTTCTTGAATTCTGTTAAGCATTCTATTCGACCCAAGGTGCCCCGCGATGGGAATGTCATGGTTTTCATAAAGGATTTTTTGGATCTCGGTAGGGCTTGGATAATATATTTTATTTCGATATATATGAATTTCGATTTTAGTGTTATGGAATAAGTGAGCTAACATGTTATAAATTTTAATGTACACGTGCTTGTCAAATGGATTTTTGAAATCTGCAATGCTGATTTTGTCAACGATTTCTGTTTCAGATATAAGGTAGTTGCGGAGAGCTTTTAAACATTCAAAAATATCACTGTACGAGCAGGTATCGAAATGATTTACCTTAGTGAACAGAAAATAGAAATGTTTACTATCGTTAGTTAGTGATTTATACGAAAGTAATGTTCTTTCCGAGTTTATGAACGACTCTGAGTTAGGCGAATTTGATAGGACTTCTTGGACATAAGGGATGGATTCATCGAGGTCAAGAGAAGTAGGTATTATTACGATTTTATTTTGAGTCTTTAGTAAGTTGTCACTATGTTCTATAATTGCAGTGTCATATTTAATGTTGGCAGTAGTTTTTAAGAATTTTGTGTAAGAATCTGTAGAATCAGGCATGTTTACAATAGGAAGTTTTATTTCAGGATTCGGATATTGGATACTTGGCGTTTGACTACTAGTAGAAGGTTGTGGTTCTTTTTGAATTTCAGGGTTAGAATCGACTAACTCGGGTAAGTGTTCTAGAGATGGAAGAGGATTGACATTTTCAGACGTTGGTTCCACTAAAAGAGGATCGATTAAGTTATCGGGATTTGGTAGACTCAGAGGGCTGAGGTTATCGATATTCATATCGAAAGGACTTAAGTTCAATTGACCAAGATCAGGGAGAGTGTCGACATCAGGCAAGTTTTCGGAATTTACAAGATCTTCAGGGTTTATAGGATTTACTGGATATCGGGATAGAGCATCGGCTGCTGAATTCAATTTACCTTTTCGATATACGATTTCATATTCGTATTCTTCAAGTTGAAGACGCCAACGTTGTAACTTACTGCTTGGATCTGCATGGTTGAAGAGCCACTTCAACGGCCGATGATCTGTTATGACTACAAATTTGCGCCCAAATAGGTATGGTCTGAAGGTCTTACAACCCCAGACTATGGCTAGTAACTCTTTCTCCGTTGTACTATAATTGGTTTCACACTTATTAAGTGTTCTAGACGCATAGGCTACAGGATGATCTTTACCGACAGGACCTTGTGAAAGTATTGCTGATATTGCATAATTAGAAGCGTCACAAGTAAGGTTAAACGGTTTACTAAAATCTGGATAGGTAAGAACTGGAGCAGTAACGAGTTTCTCTTTGAGAGTCTCGAATGCTAATTGCTGGTCATTCGTCCAATTAAAAGGAACATCCTTTTTCAAAAGAGAGGTAAGGGGTTTAGATAATTTCGAGAATTCTGGAACAAAGCGTCTGTAATACGATATGAGACCCAAAAAGGATTTGATGTCCTTTGGACATTTAGGAACTGGAAATTGTTGGACGGATTTAATCTTGTTAGGATCTGGTTTCAGCCCGTTTTCGGTTATGACATGACCAAGATAACCGACTTCTTTTCTTAAGAACTCACATTTGTCTGGCTGCAATTTTAAATTGAAACTTCGGAGTTTTTGAAAAACTGCGACGAGATTTTGAATATGACCATTAAGGTCGTGAGAATATATGACTATATCGTCTAAGTAGACGAAGCATCTTTCACCTTGAAGACCGGTGAGAACGTTGTTCATAAGTCGTTGAAATGTAGATGGAGCGTTTTTCAGGCCAAATGGCATTCTTGTGAATTCGAAATGACCCTGAGGGACGCTGAAAGCTGTTTTGCAAGCATCTTGCGGAGACATTTTAATCTGATGAAACCCGGAAGCGAGATCGAGGGTTGAGAAGTACTTTGATTTACCAAGTTGATCAAGGATTTCGACAATATTAGGAATAGGATAAGTCTCGCTGATAGTATTATCATTGAGCTTCCGGTAATCTATAACGATGCGCCATTTCTTTTGGCCAGATGCATCAATTTTCTTCGGTACTATCCATATTGGGGAGGACCAAGGAGATATGGAAGGTTGAATGATTTGTTGATCGAGCATCTTTTTCATTTGAATTTCTACTTCCTGTTTGTGTATTTCAGGGAAGCGATAAGACTTGACATTGACAGGTTGGTTTGAAGAAGTTCGAATTTCGTGCTGAATAGCGTCGGTTGAGGTAAGTAAATCCTCTGGTAAGTGAAATATATCTGAATAACTAGAACATACTTCATAAAGGGCTTCCGTTTCTTCAGAGTTAAGATGTGACACGCGAAGGAGGTTAAGGACTTCATTAGTTCTATTAAGACATGATTGATTCACATTATTTGATTGGTAAGATTCATAATCGACTGGGTGCAAGGTAAGTTTAAGATTAGAATTTAGGGTTACAGGTTCTTCGGATATATTTAGAACTGTGAGGTTTACACGGTTGTTATTTTTTACTTTGACCAAACAGTTCGCTATTAGGAGTGTTTCATTGACATGCTGATCTAGGATGAGACCTTCTTTCAGTTCAGGATTTTTTACTGAGCATTCTATCATTACCTCTGTGCGAGGAGGAATTTGGTAAATTGGATCAGTGAAATTAAGTTTGATTTTGTTTTTGCTAATATTTAGGGTTTGCCGGTTATAATCAATGGAACACTGCAGAAAGGTAAGTAGGTCGTTTCCTATAATACCATCATAAGCTAAATTTATTTTGTCAACTACGTGGAAGTTAAAAGGAATTGATTCTCTACCGAAAATAAGATTTAGATCAAAGTTACCAAGGGTAGGGACAGCATCATCGTTATTATCTATGCCTTTTAATTGAATTTTGTTATTGTTAAGTTTCAGATTGGAGAAGGACTGGATACATGACTTCTGTAGGAGACATATGGAGGATCCAGTATCAACGAGCAAGGTGAGTGGATTATTTGATACTGATGTTTGGATTTCGACGTGAGGTAAGGATATTTTATTGGGTTTGCATGATATTTCATAAATGTTATTTTTTTGATTTGTATGCGCAATTTGAGGTTGATTACTTGTATGATCTTGGGATTTGGGAATACGGACATTCTGGGATTTAGAAGTAATAACAAGTTTTTGGGGCTGGTTACCCATGTGATCCTTTGATTTGGAGGAAGGGACTCTTGTTTGGGGCTGGTTACCCGTGTGGTCCTTGGATTTAGAAGAAGGGACACTTGTTTGGGGCTGGTTACCCGCGTGGTCCTTGGATTTGGAAGAAGGGACACTCATTTGGGGCTGGTTACCCGTGTGGTCCTTGGATTTGGAAGAAGGGACACTCGTTTGGGGCTGGTTACCCGTGTGGTCCTTGGATTTGGAAGAAGGGACACTCACTTGGGGCTGGTTACCCGTGTGGTCCTTGGATTTGGAAGAGGTGCCGTTGATATATGAAGATTTTATTGAAGTTTGGCTATTGGGTCTCACGAGACACCGTCGTGAGTCCCTTAATCGTTTAAATTATTTTCATCATCGTATTGGACATCTTGATTATTACAAGGTTGATCGTTAATGGAATCACGATGATCATCATTTTCTACTAAATTAACACGAGCAGGGTTTGGATTACGATAAGTGGAAGTTTGACGTTGTTGGAATTGGGGAGACCCTTGTGATGTTTTAAATCTGTTATTGTTGAATTCCCTTTTCCTGCATGTCTCGATTGTATGCCCATAATTTTTACAATATCGGCATAATGGAACTTGATTTTGGTTACTCGGACCTGCCATATGATAAGGTCTAGGATTGTGAACATTAGTAGGTCTTGGAGAATAGTAAGGTTTTGGCACTGAACGGCTTGGTGTTGAGGACTGATTGCGTCTTGCAAATAGGTTTTGGATTTTCTCCTCGGATATCGCTAAATCAATGGCGTCAGTTAACGTGATAGGATTTTTGCCTCGGACTAGATTGGAAATAACAGGCTTAAGGCCAAGCAAGAAAGTATTTAATGCAAGTTCTTCCATGGACGCTGTGCGACCAGTTAATTCTGATTTCTTTCTATTGGACAACGTAATTTCAGTTAATATTTTTGCTAAGCAAGTTTCTACGCGAAGTGCAAACTGGCTAACGGTTTCGTCTCTCTGCTACTGACATTCCTGCAGATCGATAAGAAGGTGTGAATAATGTTTCCTCTCACCGAACTGAGTTTTAAGGAAATTGCTTAGCTGGTCCCAGGAGTCGAACTCCTTGATTGAAGTGGCCGCTTCTGCTTTACCTTCGAGTTGCGATAAGATGTATTTAAATAAACTAGATTTTTGATTTTCTGAGGCTTGCTCCATTGCATTATTGCAATTTGTCAAGAACGCATTCAGTCTATCGCGAGACCCATCAAAAGGTTTTATGTATTTAAACAAGGTATCGATTGGAGTAGTTTCGGATTTATCAAATTTAACTTCTCTGACAGACATTATAGTGAGCGAGGTAAAATTATTTTATGAAAATATTTAAATGTAGGCTACGGTGTAATAGACTGCCACAGGATTCAATACGCAGCGATCCGATAAGCTCGAGTTTCGTGATATGGACGACGACTATTATTACAATAACACTTTCGAGAAATTATAAACAAAGAAATTATAACAAAAGATTCAGCAATGATTAAAATTGTTTTCCTTCACGACGTAAAACACAAACACATACACGAAAATAGGTTTTATAGTTTAAATGTTCACTTTCACAAGTTATAGAGTTGAACGACTTACAGGAGCACGCAGATGATAGGCAGGAACATGTTCGGGAACCCGACAATTTTCTTTTCAGGAACAAGGACACGATTACAGGACTGGTACCAAGAGATGGTACCTCTGGAGTGCAGCGACTTCCTTCAGGATCTGAGGAGCAACGCCGGGGCGCCACAGGAACAGCAGTGTGACCGCGTTTAAGTATACGCGGTAACGGCAGGAACGAGACGGAGTATAGCTTGACTGAATATTCGTATTCAGTTTGGACGATATGAAGATTTTACATCCAGGAATTTTGACGATTTTGAGTTTGAATATAGTATATGATCGTCAGGACAATGCGACGGATAAGTATATTTTCTGGATGGAGTTCAATCTATGACACTTTTAACTTGAGTTTTATCACTTTTCACTTTCACTTTTACTTTCACAGAATTGAGCCCGGGAGGAGACGTACCAAGGATACCTTCACCATCGGTATCCCACCGCTGCCACCAAATTTGTTACACGAATTTAGAAAAGTCCCTTTTTAAAAAAAGAAAAGTTAATAGCTAAAATGAATATATTTGATTAATACGGAAAAGGGCTCAAAAACAAGAAAAGGGAACTGAACGAGTGTCACCGTCGGATGATCGATTTGAACTGAAGCTTATGATTTATAATGGCTATCTGACTAGATCCAGCATTGGGTCTAGTCAGCATTTATAGAGACAGGGTGTGGATATAACAGATCGCTGCAGGCGTGTGGAGTATATCCCTGATGAAGCCGAGGGTGCTGGCTGGCGAGACTTGGTTACCACTCGATGGTGCTGGTGATGTGAGGGATGACGTCGTCGAAGGTGCTGCAGAGTCGTAGAGAGTGGCTGGTGAGAAGGTTGCTTCCAATCACGTCGGGGGTCACCACTGTGGAGGAACGGGTGGAAGTGTTCCTCCGGCGAAAAGGGAGGATCCTCCGACCAGGCGAAGTGGTAGCGCCTGGCGGGCCGCGGCCCAACGGTTAACGTTGGGAAGTTGTATATATGCCAACTCTTGAGAAATCTTCGTATGTGCGATGTAATTTGACTGCATGCCATCTATCGTACTAGACAAGTACTGTAAGGTTTCATTGTATTCCACTAGTTGGCGCCTTAATGTAGTGGACGCTCAACCACTATATTGTCAAACACTATTATTCAACGATACGGTGGTACATCTTTTTGAAATTATATTCCTTTTGGCTGGATTGAAAAAAAGGATCAGAGTGAATTTTTACGATGCGCGCGCACATCGACAAATAAAAACGTCAGTCTGAAGTTAGTTCCTAAAGAGATTAAAGCAACAGTCTGAAGTTGGTTGGTAATTTTTTTTCTCGTTTTGTTTTATTTCTGGTGTATTGGATAGTTACGCTAAAGAAGTAGATACAACTTCTTACGTGTGTACGTACACATACTGTTTTCTTACTGGAGGTAGAGTTCCAATGTAGTCGTAGGTACCACCGCATTACCTAATCTATCTGCCTTTAAATCATTTGAAATAAAATTTCAAAAAATATATTTTGTTATTATTTAGGCAGTAATTACTTAACAAATAAAGAACAATAAAGGAGAAAAAATTAAGGAACTTCAATTAAAACATATAGGCTTAATAAAACATATGCCCTGATAACTTAAGTACACGCGGACGAAATCGCGAGTAAAAGCTAGTAATGAATATTACAAATCATTTTCATCTGAACGGTTCCTCGTAAAGCTTCTAATGTATATTTAAATACAGAAACAAATAAATTATTACGACCAAGATTCCTATCACAGACAGAAACACATTTATAATCAAGACACCAATGAATATTCAGGCTATATTTTTATCCAAATTTTTACGCAAACAGGAAAGTTATGCCGCGTAATGAGTTATTTCACTGTGTTTTGTTTTCCTATTAACGCTTAAGGCGCACCTGAGAAGAAGTTTAATTTTCTTTTCGTAGAGTTCGCGGCGTTATTTTTAAAATAACAATCTAAAATTTGGGATTTTTACATATTATAAAAGCAATCACGAATCAGACTTTCGGCACAATATAACATCTAATATAAAAATATAACTTTGAGTTATATATAGGTACGTAAATACAAAATAACAAGGAACTTTCTTTAAATAAACTATACCTAGTAATGATTATGAAGATATTATTTTAAAGGTTATTAGAATAAAGGCGCACTTTATCGGAAAAGGCTAACCGTAATTAAATGTGTTCTTGGATACCACAAGTGCCTACTCTGTATGAGATAGAATAGAAAACAAAGAAAGAATAGGGTAGGTTAGTTATCCGATGTGAAGATCATGCTGATAGACACTGAGTTTATATCATACGAATATAAAGTTATCATTACGTAACATTCATATCAATTTCGCTTATATTTAAAACTAGCGGTGCCTGCGACTTTGTTCGCGTGGAATAGTGACTTTTGGTCTTTGGGCAGCGCTTTTGGATATAAATTTTGCGTAGCTAAAAAAATCTACTTTAGAGTATGCTTCTCAGTACACGATATTAGACGTATGGCCATCGGGGATAAAAGAACACAGGCTGATAAGATTGCGAAAAATTATTAATTATGTGTTTAAACACTCAGTCGTACCTACCTAACCTACCTACCAACGTCCATCCTACGCTGAACCGTATTTTCGAAAAGGCCATTTTAAACTTCTATGCATAATATTTTTATATAGACAATTATTATAAAGTTTTGTAAAGTTTCAGTCTATTAGTGCTACTGACAGAGAATGAAAGATGAAAGATGGATCTATACATAAAAAATATGCTCTCCGTAAAAGCCGGCGGAAGTGAAAAATGTAATATTCACGTTGTACATTTTAACCACTAATGCCATCAACACCACCATCACCACCATCGTCACCACCTCCACCATCACCACCACCACCGCCACCACCACAAACGGCACCAATACCATCACCACCACCATCATCATCATAACCAATATCCGAAAGACGTCCATCTGTCTCCGCTGGACGAAACCTTTCCCGAAGATGCTCATAATAGTGTTCAGCGTCAAAAGGAAAGAATATGCCATAATTGCTACGCTTGGCATGCTGATTGGTGATCAAACGTCGATTGTTTTATACCGGGACGCTGCTATGCAGTATGCTTGATGTTACTAACGGCCAAGTGGGAGTCGACCACTCGTGCGCAAAGGGTTCCGAACAAAAAATTCCATAAAACTTAAGTAGTGTATATGGGTTTAATATTTAATTTACTTCATCTTTATTTAATTATTTATTAGGGAAGGTAATATACAACATAAGACCTAAAAATTTCAGTCAAAAATTTAAGTGTCTTTTTGTTATCGTTAATTGTCGAGCAAAAAATATACGAAAAAAACACCTTTAGTGTATGACAATTTTCTTATTTTTAGTAATTAATTTTGTCTTTATAGCGGTAACAGAAATACATAATTTGTGAAAATGTTAGCTTTCTAGCTATCACTATTTATGAGATACAGCCTGGTGACAGACAGACGGACGGACGGACGGACAGACAGACAGACGGCGGTGGATTAGTAATCCGTAGGGTCCGTTTTTACCTTTTAGGTACGAAACCACCTAAAAAATAGAACTAAGATACAGAATAGCTTACAAATATTCGATACGATTCTTTAAATTGACATTACTTTTTTATTTCTTAACTGATTCACATGAAACAAACACTAAATATTAAGCTGAACTTACCACAATATATTAGTGAAAACGGCAGATCGAAAAAGCTGTTTCTAAAATTTGCGTGCACAAACACACAGACAAACAGACATTTTTTCGGGATAAAAAGTACCCAGTGTTGTGCGCCAAAGGTTAAAGTATAATCATACCAAGTTTCATTGTAATCGGCGAGGTAGTTTTTCTGTGATGCTTGAACAAACAGACAAACAGACAGACAAAAAATTTTCTAATCACATATTTGTGTTCGGTATCGATCTAGTAACATCCCCTGATATTTATTTTTTCAATATTTTCAATGTACAGAATTTACACTTCTACAGTTTTATTATAAGTATAGATTGATATTAATTTCATACGTCTCGATGTCGCAGATACGATATGTTCTGTGACATTTTAAAAATTAAAACCGGAAGCTGCCAAGGGAATGTATTAATGATATTACATTAAAAGTATTTCACATACAAAAACTAAACTGATAAATATTTAAAACCGAATATGCTGACCCATATTGTCGTTATTTTGTGATAATGACGGCCCAACAGACTTGTGTGGACTTATTGAAGATTTTAATTATTAAAATTAAAAATGTTATCATCCCTCATTCACATTTACAAGAAGTCCTATTAACATGTTTTCCCATAGTATTTATTGTCAATGTATGTTTGTATGTATCTTCACGCCAGGTTCCTAACGGGGCAAGCAGAGAGTGTAGAGCGCCAGATATCCCGGTCCTGACATACCTCTCGTGCCTCATCTACCTTCATCCTTTATTGTCAAAAAGAAACAAAATACAGCTGTTGTACTATTTTGGTCCTTATCAGGTTTAAGTCGGTAAATTAAGGATATTTCCTGTTACATAAATTTAAAAAAATAATTTGAAATAAAAATCAATTTAGAATATTAATATCTTCAACCTGTTCAAAATTATTTTACAATAAATATCTCATAACATAGAAAGTAAACTTTAAAAACTAGAACGTTTATACGTTATAATAGAGTAAATTTTGGGTAATGGGAGACTAGATACTCGTTCCACAGTCTCATTACCGGGATACACGTAGTAAAGTGGAAAATTAGCTTTCAGTCGAGCTAATACCTATGAAATTGAAAGATATAGACTATAACAATGTAAGTTGATAGTCTCTAAAAGGTGGAATAATATTTGTGATGTGGATCTTAGACTAACAAAGTGTTCAATTGCCTTATACAGTAGCAATAATGTCAATATAGCGATTAAAAATTGGTCGAATTTGAAAATAATTACAATTACGGTGATATGCTTTTAACAGTTGCAGTAGCAAAATAGTAGTATTCAGTGATAGTATGGGGAAAAAGTTTCTTCGCATTTTTTAAGATAATTCAAAACATTTTTTAATATAGTTTATTTAAATTTAACTAAAGTACGAGGGTGGATCCAAAAGTTCGAAGCCCGACCAAGAAAATGAAAGAAAAGTGGGTCTAATTTTATTTTTATTTTTCGACATAGTCTCCATCAAGCTCTACATACTTCTTCCACCTGAACCGCAACTTGTATATCCCCTCGAAAAAAAAAGATTCCGGAAGGTCGGCGAAATACTCATTTACTGCGACTATCACCTCATCTTTGGTCGAAAATTTGGAGCCACCCAAATGTTTTTTTAAATTTGGAAATAAATGATAATCTGAGGGGGCTAAATCTGGCGAATAAGGTGGGTGGGGCAGCAATTCGTAGCCACAATCATGGATTACAGACATTGTTTCAACCGAAGTGTGAACACGTGTATTGTCTTGATGGAACAAAACTTTCTTACGCAACATTCCCGGCCTTTTTTCTTTTATTTCTTCTCGTAGTCTTCGTAAAAGGTTACAATAATAACTAGAATTAATAGTTTGACCTTTCGGTAAATAATCTACAAAAATAATGCCCTTCGCATCCCAAAAAACAGAAGCCATGACTTTGTTAGTCGACAAAACGACTTTAGCCTTTTTCGGTGTAGGTGAGTCAGATCTTTTCCACTGTTTGGATTGTTGCTTTGATTCAGGAATATGGTGGTGAACCCAGCTTTCATCCATGGTAACAAATCTAGACAAAAAATCCTCGGGATCAGTCTCAAAAAGTTCCAAACAGTCTCGCGAAATTTTAAATCGAACTCGTTTTTGTTCAGCTGAAAGCAACCTCTGGACAGAGCGAGCAGAAACCTTATGGAATCCCAATTCTTTCGTTATTATGTGTTGCACCCGGCCATAACTAGTGTCTGTTATCTCAGCTATCTTACCGATGGTCAAACGTCGATCACCCAGTACGAGATCACAAATTTTATCGATGTTTTCTTTCGTGGTAGAGGTTGTAGGCCGTCCACTCCTAGGATCATCTTCAATGCTCTCACGACCGCGCTCAAACTCAGCTACCCACTTCTTGACACTGGAATACGATGGAGCAGACTCCCTCAAAGTGCCCACCATATCTTGATGGATGTCTTTTGGTGACGAGCCTTTTTTATTGAGGTACTTAATGACTGCACGATGTTCAATTTTCTCCATTATTGAAAATCGCGTCAGAATGCTTCAAACAAATAATCACAGAAAAATATTGTGCAGTATCGGAATAAAACTGTGCACAATAAATCAATAGAAGACATACTAACAAATGACGGTAAATTTAAAAAGATGTCATGTCTCCTTGTAGTTTGGGCCACGAACTTTTGGATCCACCCTCGTATGTATGTACCATTTTGTTCGATAACCTTTTGCCATCTTGTAGGTAGGGACATGATCCCATTGCTATAAAAATTTTGGGACTTCTCATCAAAATACCGCGACAAGTGGATTTGGCAGTCCTCTCGTGAAGTTAACCTAACATTGCATAAAGAATTCTGAAGAGACAGGCGGAAATCTGAAGGTGCAAGGTCAGGACTATACGGCGGATGCATTAACATCTCCCAGCCAAACTCTCTTAATTTTTGCTGAGTGGCTATAGATGTGTGAGGTCTAGCGTTATCATGTTGAAACACCACACCCCTTCTGTTGATCAATTCCGGCCGCTTTCTCTCAACTTCTTGCTTTAATCTCATCAGTTGTTCGCAGTAGAGTTCAGAATCGATAGTACTGCCTGGTGGTAATGGCTCATAATGAATAATGCCCTTCCAATCCCACCACACACACAACATCTCCTTATTGCGAGTTAACCCGGGTTTCGCCAAAGTCTGTGAAGCCTGACCGGCCTTTGACCACGACCTTTTTCGCACGTTCTTGTCGTACGTGATCCACTTTTCATCACCAGTTATCAGCTTCTTCAAAAATGATTCGGTTTCATTACGTCGTAATAAAGAATCACAAATTAGTACACGGTTCATTAGGTTTCTTTCAGTGAGCTCGTGAGGTACCCAAATATCGAGCTTTTTTTTGTACCCAGCTTTTTTCAAATGCGCCAAAACTGTTTTGTGATGAATTCTCAGTTCTTCAGCTACATCGTAACTACTGATAGATATGTCGATCTTGCTCCACTTTTTCAAAAATGGCATCCATTTTATCCGTAATAGGGCGACCAGAGCGAGGGGCATCTTTGACATCAAAATTTCCGGATTGAAAACGCTTAAACCAAATTTGTGCTACTCTCACAGACACTGCACTAGGTCCATAAACATCGCAATTTTTTTTCGCGGCTTGCGTGCATTTTTACCTTTTTTGTAGTAAAATTTTAAAATGTATCGAATTTCTTCATTAGATTCACTCATCTTGACAGTACAAAAAATAAATGAAAATCACACATTTGCCTAATTTGAATTTGGAATTATGTTCTTTAAAATTTTAACTTTCAATGATACCAAAACCAGCCAGATACAAATACTACAGCCAAAGAGATTTTATTACAAGTTCATACATACTATAATGCGAAAAGACTTTTTCCCCAAACCTATTAAATCAGTGATCCATCATATCGCTCAGTGTGTCTCTGGTAAAAGAGAAGTAATGTCTTAGTTTTTTTGCCTCGGTGATAGAAATCACACAGAAAAAGATATCTTTAAACACTATAATTTGGCGGCAGAATGATTAGGTAGTGTGCCTATACGCCTACGACTTCCGATCCGAAAGTGGAGCCATAGTTAATGTAGACGTAAAGCCGTTGGTCCTGCGCCCAATCTCTCTCCGGTCGTGTCGAATTGCCGTCCCATCGGACTATGAAGGAATTTAAGTGAAGCGGGTGTGAAGGAATAGAGAGTGCACCTGTGTTTGCGCATACACTTGTGCACTATAATATCTCCCGCGCAGTTGGCTAGTCTCCGTTGAGATTGGCCGCCGTGACCAAAATTATGACTGGAGGACATTAATGTCGACAATTGAAAAAAAAAACTGCGGTTTTATTACAGGTATGAAGTACGAGTGCGGTTTATATATACTTTTATATAAAGTGTAACTTACCAAGTACCACATATGTGGCCATTTTGGGTCATTGAGTTGAAACTTGGAGTTGGTGGACCGCGGCCTCGGTTTTAACCGCGAATGTGGAACGTCTCTTTTGGACGTCGGTGAGGGTGGGTCTGATGTTTTCGTTGGAACTGAAACAAATATTCATTGCGTATAAGTAGATGATCTCGGATTTTTTTATAATGAAGGTTCTTAAACCGACACGAGAGACCGCCGGCGGCGTGTTACCAATTGAAATCATTTGTCATATTTCTCTGGAGAGCTGACAGGTTAAAAATAGAGTCTCTCTCAGAGTTGAAAATATACCTTATTGCACGATTTTTGACTAAGGTATAAAGTTCGTAAAGTTAGAGCTTGTAGATTTACGGCGTGTGTAGTTAGAAACTAGATTCTACGTGAGATCTGATAACTTTTTCACAATGCGGACCATTATATCACAGTCTAAAGAACGTATTATATGTTTTTTGTCATGGTAGCCTCGGTAGCCTAGTGGTAGCAGGCCACTACTACTACGCTGAGGTCCTGGGTTCGATTCCCGGGTAGGGGGTTATCAGAGATAATGGTGAAAAAGCCTTTATCTTTGGTTCTATTGGGATTTTTCCATTTTCTGGAAATTTCCCAGTACCTCAAAGTTTGGTAATGTGCCCGGAGATGTCAACAGGCTCGCCACCTGTTACATGGGCCAAAACGTAACCGGCGAATCGTGGGTGTTTGCATGTATGCTTGAATGCATGCATTTTACCTCTGCCTACCCCTTCGGGGATTACAGGCGTGAAGTTACATTGTCATGGTTTTCTTATACAATGATAATATATTATAGTCTTTTTTCGCCAAAACTTTACATGAAAATGTATGTGGAGGAAATTCATATTATTACACCTTACGCTTAAACAATTTAACCGCTGAATCGTAATTATATGTACCTCTATGAGAATACAATATCTCTCATAAGAAAATAGGCATGAACATATGAAAGAAAATCGTCTGTCGTAAAACGAAAGTCTGCCGACCTAATGCCACACTTGCCGGAGGAGGTTTTCGTGCATATCAGGCAATGGTCTAAGGATGCTAAAAGAGCCACCAGAACCACCTGATACTTGGCAAGATGTGAAGTCAGCAGAAGAACCAGCAAAGATACAAAAGGGTATCGATAATACTATGTAATTGGAGTGCTAAAAACAATTTGAAACCTTCATATGTCTCAAGCGCTCCGAACGTCAAATTAATTCGATTGCAACGATATAGGTTATAGATAAAATAGGACATGAAGACGGGTAAAAGGTGTCGTGTACCTATCGATACTACATTATTTATTGTATCGGTATTTCTCAATGCGATACATAGCGGTACATTTTGTATTGCTTGTCGTATTATTTTTCACTAACAACAGCACCAAATTCGGTTTAAATGGTAATAAAAATAAAACTTAACATTTGAGTATTATTAGGTTAGAGTTAAATTAAACGATAGGGTTTTTAGTGTGATAATATTAGCAAACTTGAACCAAGCGCACAAACTCGAACTCTTGTTTTAATTGTTACCGATAGGTATATAGATGCGCAATTGATGATTCATCATAGACATTAGACATATGTATTTAGAACACTTATTTCCGGGAGCAACACGTATAAGGGTCTTCTTACATATCTATATTTGAAACGTTCTATTATATAGAGAGTTTCAAATAGCATAGTGCGAAACGGTCAAAAGATGTTTTTATGGATTTGAAGAGAAATGTGAGGGGTTAGCCTCACGGATTAGTTAAGATTTACAAAAAATAAAATATCGATATCGAGTAGATAGTGCTGCGATTTATGTAAATGCAGTGTATCGATAAGATTTTTGCCCACCTCTAACAGGATAAGAGGCAGGTTACAACAGAATACCGACTATTGTTTCCTCCCTATTATTCGCGCGACAATTCTCGGGTGCACCGAGTTTGCACAGGTCGCTTGGTTCCTAGCCTGTTCAATTCCATCATCACTATTGTGAAAACCACAGTGGATTGGAACAACAAAGGTAATTAATATAGATTTCTAACGATTCTGAATTATCTCTGGCAAAATTTCATGAATGAACAGAGATGATACCATATATAATATAATATCATACGGTTGGGAAGGCAAATAAAAGTTAAAACAAAACTGCTATTACATTGACTTTCGTCATATATCACAACAAAACAAAACTGCTATTAGAGAGAGTGACACAGTCTGTTTTGCTTCTGTGCCGGATAACACGAGGCTGTACTTTGTCACATGACCGGATAGCGCTGAACACTTTCATTTAGTGGCAAATAGATTAAGTAATGCTGTTGTGCCTATTGGCCTACACAATACGGTATTCAGGGTCCGATAGTAACGTTCAGGGTAGTGTAATAACATTTAGGGACTTAGGGTCCCTAATTAGGGCGACCGGAGCGGCCCAGACAGCCTAACGCCCTTAATACACAAAGTACAAATATGAACAGTATGGAAACTACGTACAAAATGTTCAAAACGTCACACTCACACAAACATGCGCATCGACGCTCGAATAGCGAGTGACTCGGACTGCAACACCGCGAGAACCGATTAGGGGCCTCGTTAATACGCATTTTTGTGTGATTGTGCCGTTTCAACGTTTTGTACGTAGTTTCCATACTGTTCATATTTTTACTGTGACTGAGTTAGTGCCCTGTCGACCGGATCGTGTAATAAGCGGCAACCCGGTGCGAGGCCACGCCCACACTTCCTGCCGGACTCTGAATACCGTGTCGTGTAATAAGGCCATATTATACCCTCAAGCTCCGTCACGATTGCTCCCATATACAATACTGCAATAATAAATTGCTAATGCAATAGACCCATCGTAACAATTTATGAAACTATACTGATATCATATCTACCACGATCATCGCAAATTAAGATAATATCCTTGTAACCCGATTTCTGCTTTGTTGCGCAATAGCAAGATAAATTGGGGATTTAGAGGAGCGTAATTGGACCAGTGTTATATTTGATTTGCCAGTCTATGCTGAATTTAGTTATTACGCTGGATTTGAGTAAAGCAAATATAACTATTCCAAAAACATTGAGTTTCAAGTCTTTCAGATTAATAAACAATCCTTGTTTAGATGTTCAGTTAAAATTTTCAATTCTATGTATGTATTTATGTATGTATCTTCACGCCAGGTCCCTAACAGGATAGGCAGAGAGTGTAGAGCGCCAGATATCCCGGTTCAGACAAACCTCTCGTGCCTCGTCTACCTTCATCATTCTCTTCATACATGCACGCCGATTCCTAAGACTTTTGACCCCACCATTAGACAGAACTCGACCTATTTGGTCATGGTAGGTCAGCCTTGGTCTTCCTGGGCCTCTGCAACCATCCACATTCGCACTGTATATCTGTTTAGTCATTCGCTCATTCGACATTCTTTCTATATGCCCGAACCATCGGAGCATGCCTTTTTTCATTTTTACACCGATACTATCATTCACACAAAGTCTCTTTCTTACATCTTTATTACGAACGCGATCGGTGAGTGATACACCGCAGATCTCATCTCGACCGCGTTCAACTTACTTTCATGCTCTTTCCTGCTCTTTCAATTCTAACACAAAATAATATTATTTTAATTCATTGCTAAAAACACTTGATCTATATTTTCCGTCGATGCAATGTACTTGCCATAACTAATGTAATGCTGTTAGTGTACTTGTATGTGGCTTGTCATAGGTCTCACATAATACACTGTTCCTTTTAAAAAAATATTTAATATAAGCAAACACCCACAATTCGTAAGTTACGTTTTGACCAATGTAAATACGGACACATTACCAAACTCCGAAGGTAGTATTAGAAATCTACCGAAAAATGTGATGATACCATATTTCCTATTACTTTCTTACTTTCACTACTATTTACACTTATTACTTATTATATTTATCCCTGAAGCGCGCATGGCCCGGCGGCTGGTATAGATAATAAGCAATTTACTCGGTTAAGCACTACGGGCGCGGTCGGGTAGTGTGATGGCTGACCGCTAGTGGCAAATTAAATGCGCGTTTCCGTGCTTCGGAGGGCACGTTAAGCCGTCGGTCACACTTGCTATCGATAGATAGCAGTCGTTAAACCTTGTCGGAGGCCTTATGGGCGGTTCGAAAATATCCGACAGCGGGATGGCCACTAACCCACCCACCTCCACCAATCCGCATTGGAGCAGCGTGGTGGAGTAAGCTCCAGGCCTCCCCCCAAAAAGGGGAGAGACTCGTGCCCAGCAGTGGGACGTATAATGGGTTGCCATTATTATATTTATCCCTCGTCCCGCAGATAAAACCCAGAAACCTCCAGTAGCCGTAACGGCCTGCTTCCATTAGACTATTGAAGCAGGTCGTTTCTAAAATATCTAGTAAGTTTTTTTTATGCAAGGTAAGTGGTAAACAAACATGCAGCTCACATTGATGTTAAGTGATAACTGCAGCCTAAAGACATCGAAACAAAAAAAACCAAGCCAAAACCAAGTCGGTTAAAAACAGAGGTTAAAATGCAGATGCGTTGCCACCCCTGAGACCTAAGTTGTTATGTCTCTGTGATAGTTATTACGGGACCACACATTACCATCTAACCAAAACACGATAGTGCTAAACTCTACCATTTGGCGGCAGATAGAGGTAATGCGGTGGTGACTACGCCCGCGAGTTGCGTCACCACCATAGAGCTCTACCAACAGTAAAAAAGAATCAAAAAAGCAATTCCCACCTGTAGGAGGAACGTTGTGTATAATTTGTAAATCCCTTTTCTTCCTGGACAGTATCCGCTGTTGTTTCACCCATCGCACCCGCGAGTCGTCCTCCAATTTGTTGTGATGTTTGAGTGCCGGTGACACCGACCGCCGCGCCACCCAGTTGTGGTGGAAGTGATAGTGATTGTCAAATATCTGCAAAAAAAAAAAACGTTCGTTTATATTGACAGTGGGATAGCTGAAGCAAATATAAACTTGGAATTGCCTGTAAGTTTTGGCTGGTGGTAAGGCTCAAGTGACGCAGCTCGCGGGCGTAGGCGCCACCGCATTACCTAATATACTTGCCGCTAAATGGTAGTGTTCAGCACTATCGTGTTCCGGTCAGGTGGTAATGTACGGCCCTGTAATTTCCGGCACAGAGGCATACAACCGTAGGCCTCAGGAGTGGTAACGCATCTGCATTGACCTTGGTCATTGTGTGGGTGTCTATAGGCCGCAATAATTACTTAACACCAATGTGAACTGCATGCTTCTTTGCCACCTCCAATACATAAAAAAAAGTATCAGCAGCTGATGTGAAATGATTTGACTGTTTTACAATCCTACTAATAATAAATGCGAAAGTTTCTGAATATTCCTATATTACTGTAAAGTGTAATTTACAGTAATATAGGTTATACATTGGAACAACTTATAGGCTACGACTTGTAATAATTAAAAGTACACGCGAACGAAGTCTCGGGCATAACCAAGTATACTATAAACTAACTTAGCTATGCTTTTGGGTCGTTATGACGTCACGACGTGACGACTTGCCCACTAGTACAGGATAGTTCTGCCGCTAGTGCAGTCAGTATTAAACCGAACAGTAGTCATAATAGGCCGGTAGTAAACACTAAAACGTGCGATAGCCAATCCGCATTTCAAGCGTAGTCAATCGCGACAGTTATGGCATAGTCTCCCCTAATGACGCAAAAAACTGTTGTAAGCATGTTTGGGGAAGGCTTTTGTCCAGCAGTGGACGTCTTTCGGCTGAAATGGGTAAAAAAACGCAACTTCACGCCTGTAATCCCCGAAGGGGTAGGCAGAGGTAAATTATTCTTATTATTATTATATTTCATTTGTTAAGTAATACAGAATCAGTTTGTTGCATCATCAAATGCTTGCATTCAAGCATACATGCAAACATTCACGATTCGCCGGTTACGTTTTGGCCCATGTAACAGGTAGCGAGCCTGTTGACATCTTCGGGCACATTACCAAACTTCGAGGTACTGGGAAATTTCCAGGAAAGGGAAAAATTCCAATGAAACCAGAAATAACCATTATCTCTGATAACCCGGTCTAATTCCCGGGTAGGGGACCCGGGAATCGAACCCAGGACCTCAGCGTAGTAGTAGTGGCCTGCTACCACTAGGCTACCGAGGCAGTAAGACACGAAAAATATAAATATTAGAAATTGATACTATAATATAATGAGGAAAAAAAATACGCTTACACTCACAGCACCACAGTAGGTATAAACCTGTGTCGTGGGTGCCGTTGTACACATAACACATACACAAACACCTAGACCCGAAACAAATATCTGTAGGCCATACAAACATTTGTCCCGGTGCGAGGATCGAACCCGCGACCCTCCGAATTAAACGGTCATCTCACACCGCTGGACTAACCAAGTCGTCAAAAAAGTTTTATTTTAACGAACTTAAAAAAGCAAACCGTACAAAATTTACTTCCTATTGACCACCCGTAAGGTGCGCGCTACGTACGTGCTACGATAATCTGCGTCTACGACAGTGTGCCGTAGTACCGCGTAGATCATAACTTCCATTCTACCAAACTCTTTATAAAACTGTGTGGATTAAGGCAATAAGCCATTGAAAATTTAACGAGGCGTTTAAAATTAGTCACTTAAAATGGAGTGGCTTTGTAGTATTCGTCCAATGAATACGAGAAAAGCGAAATTTGGCGCAAGCTTAACAAAGGTCTGGAGTGTTGAAACGTCGTTTTTATGAGAAATTAATAATATTAATAAAACGAACAAGCAGGTTTTTTTTTTAAATAATAAGTATTGTTTTGTACGGCCCTGTAATTTCCGGCACAGATGCATAACACCTTAGGCCTCAGGAGTGGACGAAGTGGTAGCGCATCTGCATTTTGACCTTGGTCTTTGTGTGGGTGTCTATAGGCTGCAGTCATCACTTAACACCAATGTGAACTGCATTGCATTGCATTTGTTAGCCATTTCCATAACTTAAAAAAAAATGTAATGATCGGCTTTTTTTTTCATAAAAACACCTTTTAAATATTTTTTTAAGTCGAAAAACAAATCAAATCTATACATCCGATTTAAAGTAACATAATAATATAACATTTACAGAGTTTAATACGACTTGAGAAATAATAGGTACCAGTCAATCAAATTCTGATTCGAGTGCAAAAATTTAATCCTGAACGAAGTATAAATACAAACTGTATGTTAAAAATTCAGCGTGGGATGTGGACTATTTCGGTAACAACCACATAGTGACCGCCTTGAATTAAGCTATGGTTACCCTTTTATTGTTGGGGCGGTGCTGGAATTATTTATCTAAATTTGGATGGAACACATATAGAATACATTAGAACTTTAGTTTTGTTTTGATTAACATTGTCTGAATTATTGATATGGAACCCGTAGCTGTTTTATTACGTATCAAACTAATTTTACTTCAATCACATATATATGTATATTTATTCTGATGATTATTATGACCTTACTTTTTTTCTTAAGAAGAACTAATCATGGATAATTTTCGTATGTAAAAACGGTGAAATATTTTGGTCGTCTTTAAAATTTAGTATTCCATTGAAAAATATTATAGATGATTATTGTAACCGACTAGCTGACCCGACAAACTTCGTATTGCCTCTCAATGAAATAATGTGTCAAAGGTTTCATAGATACGGACTATTTGTATGGAAAAATGAAATTGTAGTTTTTACTAGTTCCCTTCAATTTCTTCATATTTTCTTAATTTTCAAATTCAAAACCAAAAACTAGCCAAATTGGTACAGCCGTTCTCGAATTTTTGCGAGACTAACGAACAGCAATTGATTTTTATATATATATAGATTTATAAAAAATATATAAACGTTCAAGCATGATATTAGAACTATATTGGCGGATCTGAGTAGCTTAATCAGTATTGTACATCTTAATCAATCCCTGTCGAATATATTACCTGATCTACATTGAAACCTTTATTGATATTGATAATTTATGAAGTATTCTATTTATCCTTAATCTATCTATCTAATCTAATACCTTCAAACGAGCAATTCTTGTATATATAGAATCAAGATCTCGGAAACGGCTCTAACGATTTTCTTGAAACTTACAGATTAGGGGTTTTTCGGGTCAAGAAATCGATTTATTTAGGTTCCAGGTCCAAGAAAAGCTCGGTTCCAAGTTAATAATAAATTTTCTTCATAACCGACGACTAACGCCATCTATTGTTGAATAGAAGAACCATTAGTCTACTAACGTTAGTCGTATTTTTAGCAAAGAAGAAGTGTTTGATTTGAGGTTAGACCAAAAAAATCAATTGCTTTTATTCATATTTCTTCAGTATGCAATTCATACTAAATATAATTTTCAAAAATCGCTACGGAGCGAAGCTCGGTCAACCAGGTACTTGTTAATAATCTGAGTCATATTGTAAAAATACATTATCATAATTTTCGCAAATAATTATTTTCTTATTCTGTTTGTTCCAGTGTATCAAACTAAATAAGGAAGCATTGCTCCATTTCCTTCACTGAATTCAATTTAGAATCTATAACGATATAAATGAACATCGGGAGTAATTTAACATGAACCGGAGTGAAGTGAAGATGCAGTCAGCCATTGCTAATGGAGAAACCACGACAATAGACGAGCAGAGTGTCATGTTAGAAAATAATTGCTATATACGGTCCTCTCGGTAGTTAGTTTAATTAAAGACATACTATTACCCTTCTATTTCTCTGTCATAGAAAATATTAAAGCCTGAATGAAGGTACTGAAAATGAAAACCAATTCGTATAATTTCATCATCATCATCATCATATCAGCCATAAGACGTCCACTGCTGAACATAGGCCTCCCCCAAGGACCTCCATGCCGACCGATCGGAAGCGACGTGCATCCAGCGGGTACCTGCAGCCTTGATCAGGTCGTCGGTCCATCTTGCAGGTGGACGTCCTACGCTGCGTTTGCCGATACGTGGTCTCCACTCGAGAACCTTTCTGCCCCAGCGGCTATCGGTTCTCCGAGCTATGTGCCCTGCCCATTGCCACTTCAGCTTGGAAATCTGCTTGGCTATGTCAGCGACTTTCGTTCGCCTACGGATCTCCTCATTTCTGATTCGATCCAGTAGGGAAACGCCGAGCATAGCCCTTTCCATTGACCGCTGAGTGACTTGGAGCTTTCGTACGAGACCCATAGTGAGAGACCACGTCTCGGCACCGTAGGTCATCACCGGTAAAACGCACTGGTTAAAGACTTTCGTCTTCAAGGACTGCGGGATGTTTGACGAGAAAACGCTCCTTAACTTCCCGAACGCTGCCCAGCCGAGTTGAATTCGGCGAATGACCTCTTTCTCGAAGTTCGACCTGCCTAGTTGTATGGTGTGTCCTAAATAGACATATTCGTCGACAACTTCGAGGATCGAGTTCCCAACGGATACTGGAGTGGGCGATACAAGGTTATTAAACATGACCTTGGTCTTATCCATGTTCATTTTAAGGCCCACTCTTTGGGACACTCGATTGAGGTCTTCGAGCATTGTGCTGAGATCTTTCAGCGACTCTGCCATGACTATAATATCGTCGGCAAACCGAAGGTGAGTGATGTATTCGCCGTTGACATTGATGCCTAGTCCTTGCCATTCCAGGAGCTTGAAGGCGTCTTCCATTGCATTGGTGAAGAGCAGGGGTGAAATGACATCTCCCTGTCTTACTCCCCTCTGCAAAGGAATCGCCCTCGTGCATTGGTCCTGTACTCGGACTGACATGGTGGCGTGTTTATACAGACACTTCAACACTTCGATGTACCGGTCGTCAATGTGGCAACGCTGTAAAGACTGCAGCACAGCCCATGTTTCAACCGAATCAAAGGCTTTCTCATAGTCCACGAACGCTAAGCATAATGGCCGGTTATACTCCTCGGACTTCTGTATAACCTGCCGCAGCGTGTGTATGTGGTCTATGGTACTATAGCCTTTTCGGAAACCGGCTTGTTCGGGAGGCTGGAAGTCATCAAACCTGCGAGCGAGACGGTTCGTGATCACCCTCGAAAACAGCTTGTAGACATGGCTCAGAAGCGAGATGGGTCTATAGTTCTTCAATAGGGCTTTATCACCTTTTTTGAAGAAAAGCACCACCACGCCTCTGTTCCATGCTTCTGGCGTAGTACCTTCGAATAGGACGGAATTAAAGAGCTTCTGAAGGACTTTCAGTAACGGTGATCCACCCGCTTGCAGAAGCTCTGTAGTGATTCCGTCCTCTCCAGGCGCCTTGTTGTTCTTAAGCTGTTTGAGGGCCATCCTAATCTCGTACAGGCTGATGTCCGGGATATCTTCGGTATAGTGTCGGGTTAATTTGGCTCTCGGGTCTTTAACCAAATCAGAGGCAGGTTGTGCGACCGAGGTATATAACTGCCCATAGAACCTCTCGATCTCCCGCAATACCTCAGGCTTAGTCGACGCTAAACTGCCGTCCTCTGTCTTCAGCTGCATCAGCCGGCTCTGTCCAATAGACAGATCCCTTGCAAACACTTTGGAGCCCTTGTTTCTCTCTATCGTTTCCTCAACACATTTTGTGTTGAAGGATCTGATATCGTGCCGCAAGGACTGTTGGATCTGTCTATTAAGTTGCCGGTATTTTTCAGCTTCATCAGAGGTCTGCAGTGTCATTGAGCGTCGTTCTGCCATAAGGTTGAGGGTTTGATCGGTTAGTTTTTGAGGTCTATTTCGTCGGCGAGTTTTAAAGTATTTATACCCCACCGACTGGACAGTTTCTACCAACCTGTCATTCATATCGTCCACTGAGATGCAATCCTCCAGGCAAGCAAAGCGATTTTTCAATTCGAGCTGAAAGCTCTCGGGGTTTTGTATGTGAGAAATAGTAGGTCGGAGCGTAGACTTCATTAGACGAGATCTTTCGATCTTGATGTTTAAATTCAATGTGCCCCTAACCATTCGGTGATCACTTCCGGTTTTCACCCTGTGAATCACGGAGACATCATTGAATATGTGTTTCTTGTTGGTCATAATGAAGTCTATCTCATTTTTTGTGGAACCGTCGGGGCTCATCCAGGTCCATTTCCTATGAGGCGGCTTCTTGAAAAAGGAGTTCATCATAAAAAGTTCCTCCTTCTCCAGAAAATTGGCCAGCCTCTGGCCCCTAGGGTTCCGATTCCCACATCCAAATTGTCCCACTCTCAGCTCATTATCGCATCCCTTGCCCAGCTTTGCGTTGAAGTCTCCCATTACAACAGTGAAATACGTTTTGGAAGTATGTATGGCCCTACTTATGTCCTCATACATAGCTTCCACCTCGTCGTCCGGGTGTGCCGAGGTCGGTGCGTAGACCTGGATGACCTTCAAGGAATATCTCTTGGATATTCTGAGTATCAGGTACGCGATCCTACTCGACACACTCGTGATGCTTTCAATGTTGTTAACGAGAGACTTGTGGACGATAAACCCGACACCACCTTGGGACTGCTGGTCGCCCTCCCGGTAGTAGAACAAGTTGCCAGACTTTAGGGTTATCGTGTCCTCTCCCTCTCTACGGACTTCAGATAGACCTAAGATGTCCCAGTGCAACTTGTTCAATTCTTCTTCCAGCTCAGCAATTTTCTCGTCTGTCCTTAACGTGCGTGTATTGTATGTTACCAGTGATAACCTACGTCGGTTTTCCGTTGTGCATGCCGAAGTCGTTTGACGGAAGCGACTCACCCGGAGATTCTTAGCACCACGTATAATTTATATTTATATAAAAATATTATAAATGCGAAAGTTTTTGTAGGTTTATTTGTTTGTTACTCCTTTACGCAAAAACTGAAGAACCGATTTTTTCATGGAAATCGGCACACAAATAGAAAGTAACTTGGATTAACACATAGGATAGTTTTTATCCCGAAAAAGTTCGTGTGGGATGCCATGGGATGATTTGATGAGTTTCAATATGTTTAGCACACTTAAAATATTAACAGCAGGACTTATACTGTATCTTTAAAGCAATTAACAGATATAAAATGGCGGTTTCATAGTATTCTTATCAATTGTTGAGTATGGTTAAGTGTTTTACTGTTAGTAGAGCTACAGTGACAGATTTAACAGTACAGTGACAATTAACAGCCATTTACCGGCCAGTAGATAAGGTATATGAGTGCTCATATACCTTATCTACTGGCCGGTAAATGGCATTCAGTGCTATCGTGTTCTGGTCAGGTGTTAATTTGGTGGTAGAGCTCTTTCTACTATTTTATTATGATTATGGAGCTCATGGGCGTTGACATCACCCCATTACCTAAAGGTCTGACTAGACCTTTAATCTCCTCTATCTGGTTTTAGTTTTCGTTAGTTGTTACTGAAAATAGATGTGTTACTGAGATTAGGTTAGGTTAGTTCACACGCAATTTTGATTTGACCACCCACACTAACCCACCGTACATGTACTATAAATGTGTCGTAGCATCACAACATATAAGTACTCGTGAATTGTTAGAACTATAACAATACATTGCCTTAAGCCCGGGTATTAAATAAGTCGCTCAAATTTAATACCAGGAGCACAAAAACAGCAATTTATTAATGAAATATGAGTTTTTGTCTACATATTCAATCAAATAAAACTAATAATAATGGCAACCCATTATACACTGCTGGGCACGAGTCTCTCCCCGTTTTGGGGGGAGGCCTGGAGCTTACTCCACCACGCTGCTCCAATGCGGATTGGTAGAGGTGGGTGGGTTAGTGGCCAACCCACTGTCGGATGTTTTCAAACCGCCCATAAGGCCTCCGACAAGGTTTAACGACTGCTATCCATCGAAAGCAACCTGGACCGACGGCTTAACGCCCTCCGAAGCACGGAAACGCGCATTTAATTTGCCACTAGCGGTCACCCATCACACTACCCGACCGCGCCCGAAGTGCTTAACCGAGCAGATCGCTTACGATCGTTTTGTAAATAAAACTAAACTTTAACATAATTATACGCTTATTCACAACGTGTTTATAAATCAAATATGATTATAGACTATTGATAATAAAGTTATTCATAAAAGACGCTTACGCTCACAGCCCTACACTAGGTATAAACCTGTGTCGTGGGCGCCGTTGTACACACACAACACATACACAAACACCCGGACCCGAAACAAATATCTGCAGGCCATTCAAGTAGGTAAAAGTACCGATGCGGGGATCGAACCCGCGACCCTTCGTATCAAACGGTCGTCTCACGCCACTGGATTAACCGGGTGGTCATCTATTTGATTAGGTACCAATCAAATCAATTGCGACCCGGATATAAAAAGATTATTTCAAACCAAACATTTCAATGTTATTTCCGAAACAAGGACTGAAAATGAATTTCACTGCGATGTGAAAGAGATAAAAAAAAATATAAATAGCGCGCGTATGTACGAATAAAATATTTGACATGTTATCAGAATCTCATGAATAAAAAACACGAACCAGTATTTATTCCGAGTGGCACAAACATTTAGGCTTCATAAATCACAATATTAATCCTATTATTTCTACATATTCGCTAATATATTTGTAGCAGGTGACACTTTCTTTGTTATCTCCTATTTCAGTTATTGAATGGTCTTGTTAACAAACATTACACTAGTTTTATATTATTTCGCATTAACACATGCTTGTGAAATATATTATAAAAGAAAAATGGAAAGAAAAATTTGACTTCAGGCGAGACTCGAACTCGCGGCCACTGGGAATCTAGTCTAGCCGCTAGCATTGCACACTAGCATTGTGTGGTAATAGGTGGCGCTACTGCCACCATAAGGCAATTCAATGAATGTGAAGGAAAGATTTGACAAATCGGGTAGGACTTCGGTAGCTCAGTTGGAAGAGCGGCTGGACTAGATTCGCAGTGGCCGCGAGTTCGAGTCTCGCCTGAAGTCAAATATTTCTTTCGATTTTTTCTTTAGAAATATATTTCAAAAGCATGTGTTAATGCGAAATAATATAAAACTAGTGTAATGTTTGTTAACAAGACCATTCAATAACTTAAATAGGAGATAACAAAGAAAGTGTCACCTGCTACAAATATATTATCGAATATGTAGAAATAATAGGATGCGACATACCATAAAACAATTATTAAGGGTAAGAAAAAAAACTTTTAAAAAACATTACATGTATCTATACTATTTTAATTTTGATGCGATTAGTGCATTAATAATAAATAATAATGGCAACCCTTGATACGTCCCACTGCTGGGCACGAGTTTCTCCGTCAAAGTACAGAAATTGCGCAGCATACTAAGTTTTAGGTAAACCAGTTCAAATATGTCGACCTTCCGCAAGGTCTCAATCCGCCGATTTAAAGTGATCCAGACCCTGCATTGCGGTGCTATTGAGACAAATATCTCGTACGAGTAATTGCGGAATTTTATTACGTTTTATTTCGGCTTACATAAGTTTACATCTGTAGAGATCGTTTGAACAAAAAATAACAATATTATAGCGGCATTAATTTTTTGTGTAAAAAAACGTTTATGTTTACGGAATCTCTTGCTAATCAAAATGTTTCTTACAAAGTTGTATCTTTCGAACTGTACAGATAAGACATTTGAAATGTTATCATATACCTACATATTTGATGTCTTATATGATTTTACATTACTCACTGTTAAAACTCAAAGTTATACTGCTTGCACAAAAAAGCATTGCACACAATGAATGCAATTTAAGCGGCGAATCTTTGCTTATAGCGCCATATTCTGTTCATATATTCCACAGGATAGAAATTGCGCAGTATACCTACTAGAATCTAGGTTTAAAGCAGTTTAAAGTTCTCGATCTATCGCAAGGTTCAATCAGCCAATATAAAGTAATCCAGACCCTGCATTGCGGCGCCATTGAGACAAATAGCTGGTACGAGTAATTGCGCAATTTTGATACTTTCAATGACAACTTACATAAGATTATATATAGAGCTGTTTGAATAAATTGAATAAAGACTGTAATTTCATAATATAGCTAATATTTTTTGCATAGAAAAGATGTTAGCGGGGAATACAATCTGGCACAAATAACTGGATTAAGCACAAAAATTCTAATTCGAAAACCATTCGTAAAATTTGTGGTAATAATCTGAAACAATTCAAAAAAAATTCACGGGCAATGAATTTTAGAAGCTATATTTTTAGCTAAATTAACGGGTTAGTCAATTAAAACCATTGATAAGGTGATAACAAACAACAAATAAAAAGGTTTTCCACCCGAACCTATAAATAAGTAGCATTGTCAATATTCCAGGAAATTTCCGAGGAACTCCGATCTCTGAGGGTAAATCGAAAATGTACCTTTATACATAATGGTCTCTCAAGAAATTTGGGCCCACATTCCCATGTTCAGCCATAGGAAAATAATGTTTCGGGAAAGTTCTCCCGGGGAAATCCTATTTATTAGGTCGACGTTTGCATACGCCTTTGTATCAACGACGTGGTGCTTTTTTTCTAGCAGGAATAACATTTTGGCGTGTCTATTACCATAAGGGTTCAAGATTAGATATTTTATTATGATTTGATTATGATCTTGATTTTAGAGGAACATTGTTTTTACAAACAAAACATGTTGAGCAATATATGCTTGGTAATCCGTTTTATACGAGTTTTTAGATACATATTAAAAACTAGCCGTGCCCGCAACTTCGTCCACGTGAGACAAAATTTGATTGTTCAGTATCTACCCTGACGAAGTCGTGGGCGCAGCTAGTATAAAAGTAGCCTAAGTTACTCCCCTTATTACATCAGCTATCTGCCAGTGAAAGTCCCGTCAAAATCGGAGACACTCAAATTCTATTTATTTGTATGTAGGTATGTATGTATGTATGGTTGTATGGAGATAAAAGTAGCCTAAGTTACTCCTTATCACATCAGCTATCTGCCAGTGAAAGTCCCGTCAAAATCGGTCCCGCCGTTCCCAAGATTAGCCCCGCCAAACAGACAGACCGACAGACAAAAATTGTAAAAAAAATTGTTTTGGTATATGTACCGTGTATACATACATATGTATTTAGTAAAAAGCGGTTATTTTAATATTACAAACAGACACTCTAATTTTATTTATTTGTATTGATAGTTAGGATAGACGGCCAACGTAATAATTATTTTTTTCATCGTGGTCAAAATTCTATCAATTTGTAAAATTTTACTGAATGTAACATAATTAGATACATACTCGTAAATACACATATTATCTAATATGTACCTACCCACCGAAACTACCGGTCGCAGAAAGTTGACACTGGGCATATTAATTTCTTTGGCGGTATAAGGAGAGAATCTTCTGAAATTCTTACGAGAAAGTTAATAAAGCGCGTTCAATATCACGGGCAAAGACTAACCTGTTATATTACCATGCATATGTATGCATGGTAATATAAGGTACCTTTTACTTAAATTTATTCATTCGATTTATTTATTTTTTTGAGTTTCATACAAAAGTTATAAAACTCATTCATGTTCATATTCCAGACATCACCAAAGTTCAGGTGCCTTTAGAAATATCCTCCTAAATCCCGATATCGTCAATATCCTCACTTCGGAAGCGAACTCAGGCCACCAGCAGTTTTGGTACACGTGTTAAAAATAAAAATACTGTTTTTTTACATTATACATACCGCGTACACGTTCATTATTATAATACTCTTATTCGTCCATAAATGGTAGCATTTAGCACTATCATGTCCATCGCATAAGCTTAGTTAATAACCACTTAGGCCTCAGGAGTCTCAAGTAAAATATTTTATTTGATAGCAAGTATGATATTTTCAAGTAAAAAAAGGTATCTCGTTTATAAAGCGTTGATAATGTCCCATCAGCGTCGGACTCGCGTCAAACCCACTAAGGTTTCCTTTGTCTTTAATGAGCATCATTTTCAGAGCTTAACTTACCTGTAGGTGCCTAAAAATATGACAAAGGTTTTTATGTCATAAAAATACCAAACAGGAAATATTGTTGGTATGTTAAATATAAACAAATTTTAAGTAATTTTATTTATTTAATTGAGTGTTACTTGCAAAAAACAAAGAACACATCAACTCAACTAAGGCCTATAGACATCTACACAAAAAATAGAAGCCTGATTGTACTTTGAAGCTTTCTTGTTTAAAGTAGATAATTTGTACGCTCACCTCTCTCGGGCTACTTCACTTCTTTTAATAGATCTTTACTAGCCGTCTAACAATGCGTGTACAGATATAATGTGTCCGTACGTACCACAAGTGTGTGTAAATAGTGTTAATTGACACAAAATCTGGGCTTTTGTCAATTATTTTATTTAATAATCCTTGTCATTAAAATACTATATTTACACTAGCTCCTAAACAAAATATCAAGATAGCGGGCGTGACCCGGCGAAGTAAGAAAAAATGTCCCGTTTGAGTGTTAATAAGCTCCCATCGCCGTCGCGTTGAAGACAAACCGCCCAAGGGTCTCTTTGTCCCTAATGAGCATCGTTTTATAGAGATTGGCGTGTCTGTCCTGGAACTGTGACTTAAAATATACAACAAAGACAACATTTTTACATTAAATGTGATTCATTAAAATTTTTGATGTTCAAGTATTTGCGTTTTGTTTGAAAATATACAAGTTATATCAAACGCCCATACAAACAATACTTCCACAACTTAACTTCGACTATATCTAACAAACATGTAATTTTCATCAGAGAGTTGACACCTGTACCTTTACCTCGCTTAATTATTCACTGAAGTTCAGAAAATTCAGCTGCACGTTTCCTATTCACACAACAGTCGTATAACCCTCGTGTAATAAATTCGAAGAATGCCTTTGGATACGGCATTTTTTCCCCACACAAGAGCCAATTTCACCTTTACGCGTTTCTTTAGAAGAATGTTAAGAATTGAAACGGTTTTGCAACGGGAATGGAATGTTAGACAAAAGTGAATTGTTTGTGAATTCTCCATTTCATCTTTAAACATTATCATGACTTTTTCACAACACACTGATAAAATATTTTACTTTAAATTCATTTTTGGAAAAAATATGCATGGTTCTGAACTGGTAAAGAACACACAAAATTTCGTGGTGGTAGCTTCAATTAGAAATCTATTTTGATTATTTTAACTAGGTTAGAGACTTCAGATTGTTCCTAAAAAAATGACTTACGATTAACATACCTACTTGCGCATACTTACATATTAAGATACATATTAAGTATCTACATAAAGCTAAAGCTCTTATCTTTGACGTGACATGTAGTGCCACTTTTGAAGCATAAAATGTTTTGCTTTCGCCTAAAAACAAAATATGTTACAATGCCTAAGCGTACGTTACGAGTTTTTAAGGGATACACACTATACTCACAAGACAGTAGGCAAATAATTTCAATCACTCTCAAGATACATCATTCGACTTTACCACCAAATTTGCCAATATATAAACGTCACTATGTAATAACACATTTTATCACTTCGTATTACATATTCACTTAAGTAACCTAAAGCTATCGTAATACTAGGTAATTTAACATTCAGTTTCCGGAAAAAAACAAATCTCGTTCTTTGGAATGGAACCAACCAACGTACATAAAAGGGCTACTTACTACTCATATAAATTGTATCGGACTATTTTCCCCGACTCCTCAACTGTATTATTTTATTACTTCAATAACATTCACATATTTAGTTCCTGTCTGGAAGCTTTCGCTTAGCTTCAGCATTCGTCAATATTTTGAGTGTGTCATAAATGTTAAGTGTAATGTATTTTTCATTGTTTAAGCCGTTTAATGAAAATTGTTAATACCAGGATGGCTTAATGGTAGTAGGACTCAACGCTAGGCTGAAATCTTAGACCTAGACTTAATGATGTTGGGTTTTTTACGATTCAAATCATGTTCGGTGACACCTTTGAAGTTAAGGAGTATGCCATACGATCTATTGACACGCTTCTAATTTTAAATACATAAAGCTTAACATTCGGGAAAAAATACAGGTTTCAATGTTTTCAAGATATGTTTTGCGGTATTTATCTTAGAACCTCTCTCTAAGGACCACGTTTTTGGCTGAATATTTGTATGTAAGTATAGTTGAAAGTATAATGAACCGATCTTGTAAAAAAGTATACTATTATGTATGTATGTATCTTCACGCCAGGTCCCTAACGGGGTAGGCAGAGAGTGTAGAGCGCCAGACATCCCGGTTCTGACAAACCTCTCGTGCTTATAGTATACTATTATCCATATGAATTATTAATAATTGACGATCTACAACGACAGCCGGACATTATCTAGATTCAATTCCTGACACTGGCATCATCAAGTTCCAGCAGAGTTAGGTATTTAAAAACAAATACAATATGCACTTATTTCAAATTCCAATTTCAAAATCGACAAGGTAGATCTGACGTGAAAAGTTTTTCTAGCTCAGTCTGTAAAAAAACGATCCACTTTAAAGCAAGCGACGGTCAACGTGAGTGTGTTATGAAGCGCACACAATCCTTTATGAACCGCACACACCTATAATAAGTGTGAAAATATTCATTAAATTCAAATCTGAGTGATTTTTGCATGATAAGAAAATGGTCAACGAGCGTTTTTGGGCCAATCCTTGTTGCATAAGTCACTAAATCGCTTCTCTATCATACTTTTAACAATCCGCGCGGAATATGATTGAACAGGATGCCGAAAAGATCCAATTGCGATCCAATGACTATTACTTTACAATAATTAGACCCAGTTCTTTTTTTATGTTATAGTGTTGTGTGTAACAGTTCACTTTGATGGTAAAGGAATACTCAGCGTATAGCCTTAATACTTTTAACCCGAACATAGTAAAACCGGAGGTCTTAATGAAGATGCGTTGCCATCCCTAAGGACTAAGTAGTTTTATCTCAATGTTGATTATTTTCGGCCCCACAATTACTTATATTACGGTAGTGCAGCCTTTTCTTGCAGTGCAGCATCAAATAAATTACGCAGTCCAATACAGTGCCGATGAATAGGCGCGACTACTTTTATTTTTTTTAATGTAATGTAAGTGGCAAACGAGCATGCAATTCACATTGATGTTATGTGATGACTGCAGCTTATGCAGATGCGTTGCCACATCTGATGCCTAAGGTGTTATGCCTCTGTGTCGGAAATTATTACTAATTGTTTAGCGATTGGTAGACTAGATAATGGTAAGGAGCTTTTACCATCAAGCTCTGTCAGTCTCTTCCAATAGTTGAAATGGGATTGTCATGAAAATGAGGAAAAATTAGACTTTGTGGAGTCTAACTTTTCCATTTTTCCACTGGTTTTTTTGTGGAGTTCGGTAGCTTAATGGTAAACGGCTGGACTGGATATCCTGAGGTCGCAGATTCGATTCCTGTCCGAAGACAATATTTCTTTCCATTTTTCTTAAATTTTTGAAATAGTATTATTGTGGTGACTTTATGTGTATGCGAAATTTCATGAAACAAACTGGTAACTGGCAAGTGTATATAGCTTATAGTACAAATAATAAACACTGCTTACGCGTTTATTTTAATAAAAATAACAATAAAATAAAAGAAAAATATAAGAGATGAAAAATGGTCGCCGAATGAAAAATGTATAACCGCTCGAGTCGGGTAGGTGTTTGCGGTGTATTGGAGGCATAGCCGCGAGCGGTGAGCGACCCGTATTTACGAAACCGCGCGGAAAAAGGGATTTCATGCAGTCAAGCCGATACAATGTGCAATGAGATAGCGTCTTAACTGGACCCAGTTTTGGGTGAACTGCAAAAATGTAGTAGGAATTTTGAGCTCAAGTAATTTATCACTAGTGATAATTTTATAATGTAAGCATACTTTTAAAAGTAATTCCACTTTGGCACCACAACCATCGCGGGGATAATTATTTTGATGGAGGAAATACAGGGTACAATATCTTGAAAGAGTGATTAAAAGTTTTTTATTGGAACCTAAAAGACGTCTGTAATCCTGTATTGTCATCTGAATATATATAAATATATAACTACGTTAAGAAAAACCGACGTCAAAACTGAAAAGTAAAAAATAATAAAGATTTAATTGTAATAATATACTACATATTATTTATATGTGATATTTACTAATAGGTTTGAAGTCGGTGCCAAGCCTTAAACAAACAATTATATTTTAATCACTTAAATATGAATACGAGCAAATTAATACACTGAACAAAACGTAACCGGCGAATCGTGGGTGTTTGCATGTATGCTTGAATGCATGCATTTACCTCTGCCTACCCCTTCGGGGATTACAGGCGTGAAGTTACGTTTTAATACAATGAAATGCCTACTTTAGAGATTTTGGCTTGGCACCGACTTCACACCTATTAGTAAATAGCACATATAAATAATAGGTAGTATATAATTACAATTAAATCTTTATTATTTTTTTACTTTTCAGTTTTGAAGTCGGTTTTTCTTAACGTAGTTATATTTATTTAATACTTTTTAGTTTATTGCTGCATTTTCAATTAGATTAATGTTCACATCTGTTAAATTTATAAAATCTGACTCTTTTAGCTTCGTGGCAATTCGATACCTGATTTAAATTGTTTAGGTGTGTCGATACAAAATTATTACACGACTATACGAAATCAATGAAAAAGTTTTATCCACGAAGGAGTAAATAAGCTGTGTTGTGTCGTCGATGAGTAAATGTGTCATTGTCACTTGTTGTCATCTTGTTGTCATGCGCATTAGGACTATCTAGGACGTCATTGGATTCAACGCACTGTATGACAACTCGCCGTCTATTCTTATTCCTTTAGTCTGAGGTGAAAATAAGTAAGAAAATGCTCATAAAATAAAAACTAATGGACCTATCTGAATTAAATTTTTATGGGACCAATTCGAAACTATTCCGCATCAAACAAAAGAAGAATTACGGAAATCGGTCCAGAAATCTCGGCGAAATTCGCGTACATACATAAAATATATATATGTATATATACTGGCCGAATTGAGAACCTTCTCGTTTTTTGAACTCGGTTAAAAATGTAAAATGACTGTCATTTCAACGCTTACCCTAAACCTCTGGAACAAGAGGACTAAAATTTTTCATGCGGGTTATTTTTACTATGTAAACGAGGAATTACAAGGTTATAAGGTGATGCAAGTATGTAAGTCCATTTTTTAGAAAGCTATATATCTGTACTACGGGTTGTCATGAAATGTTGCATACGTAATATCCAGAGAACAGAAAAGGCCAGGACAGATTACCTTTTCCCTCTGTTCCGGCGCAGCCACCCTATTATGAATACCACGCAGATGAAATCGCGGGAAGAACTAGTTATGAATTAAACCTGAAGAAACAAATATTCTTGTCAAAGAATATTAATTAACCTTCGAACGATTCTCTAACAAACATAGTACAAACGTTGATAACGTTCAAATTTCCACCAGTAAACTATCACTTACTAATATAAGCAGCTATGAATTATTATAATAATCTAACTTCTCGATAAAGTTTCCATTTCTTGGAGACAGAATCGCATTCTATTAAAGTTTGTATGCATGATCTCCACGTACTTTTCCAAGTTTCTAGTATTCCATACAAATGTGAGTTGCTAAACATTGCCTTGGATTTTAGTTTTCAGTTATGACTATGAAAACATCTCTTGTGCACTATAATTCAATAAATTTAACCTGTACCTTTATTACAAAAAACAGAAAATCAAAAAGGGAAAGGAAAATTTGACGCATCGGTGTGGGACTTCGGTAGCTTAGTGGTAAAGCGGCTGGACTGGTTATCCTGAGGTCGCAGGTTCGATTCCTGCCCGAAGTCAAATTTTTCTTTCCGTTTTTTTCTTTAGTTTCTAAAGTTCACTCGCATACTAACGTTTCACTTCGTTAGATTAAAATAAGAAGAAAGATGAATATTCTGCTGCAAATTATCAATTTTAATCATATCATCAGTTGCTTAACAAAGATGTTTTTGATTCATATAAATAAATTGCATAAAAATATTGTTTAGGGACAAAATATAATGTGGCAACCCGAGAAGATGGTCAATAATAATTGTCTTGATTAATCCAAACAATAATAGTTTACTAGTAGGCTCTATTAGGTAGGTTTAGTACCTGGCGTGGTGATAGAGCAAAAATAATTACGGTGAGAAATCGAATGTTCATGTGTGAATGCTGACACATAGTACCAGAAGTTTGATTTTTTTAATTTCTTAAAATACTCTGTATCTTAAAGTACAAAGCGTCAATAAGATTAAAACTTGATAGGGAAGAAATAAAGGAAGATTCGACTGTATGGCAATTATAAGAAGAGTTCTAGAATTGCTTACATGTTTTCGTCCAGATCTCATTAATTTCCTAAACAAATACGCTCCAGTTATTATTCATAACGCAAGAACGTGTAGAAATTTTACATGAATACGTAACACTTAGACCGCGGTGAAGTTTACGAGACAGTTAAAACACGGCCATTACGGTAGAGTTTTTCATAACACGAAAAGATGTTAAGAGCGAAGTTTTACTGCACTACTTATGCTAGATACGTCAACACGAGATAAATGTAAGCGCCGGAGTTAAATCTTTACTTCACGCACCTGTATTGCTTTAAAGGGTAAATAACAAATATGCATACACCCGTGATTCGTTACTTAAAATTATTAGTCCCATGTAAAGCTAGCTTATTGATCCTAAAATGGCAAAGAAGCCTACAGTTTACGTCGAGGCTAAGTGAATAAATACACACTCTACATAGAGTCGCCTAAAATATCTACACAAAAAATAGAGATTTCAATGTAGAAGTATTGCCACTCCTGAGGCCTAAGCTATTGCGCCTTTAAATCGTAGGTACGTATACACACTTTCCACCGAATTGGAAAACAATCGCTAATCACTCCCGGTAATTTTTCATTTTTTTATGTACGTAAGGTAGCAAACAAGCAATGCAGCTCACACTGCCGCATATAGACACCTACACAAAAACCAGATGTCTAAATGCGCTGCCACCCCTATGACCTAAGTTGTCATGTCTCTATGATAGTTATTACGGAGCCATACACCATCTAACCGAAACGCGATAGTGCTGAACACTACCATTTAGCGGCAGATAAATTAGGTAATGCGGTGGTGCCTACGCCCTTGAATTCTTCTGTGTTTTACAGTAGCAAGCTCGTGTTTAAGCTTATTTAATTCATGTAATGAAACATATGTTACACGTGGGTCATAACTATCACTGAGGGTCTGATGGCGACGATGAAAGAAATTGGAGGTTACTCTTCCGCGATCGACAATAGTTACCTTGTGTTTCAGCTACTTCAAATAAATCCACTTGCATGTGTTAGTGCAAAAAATAAAAATATGACTATTAGTTACGTAGCTCAGCTAAGCAAAAAGCTCCCTCCATTATCCTGAAATATAGGTATGAATATACTACGTGCAAAGAAAACATCACCCTTTACGTATTCACATAAAACAGACGAGCGTGTCCACGACACAGCCCAATCCCGATTTTTTCACCCCCTGTTATTGCAAACAGCGATGCAAAAGTTTTGCGTGGTACCTATTTCTCTTTTTTTTACCCTTTATAAATTGGAAAATGCGTGCGATTTGTTCCAGATACAGTGTTCATCCAATTTGTTATTTCTCTTTCGCTTGTTTCATTGTGAAACGTATTAATAATCTCTACATTTTCATTTCCAGCGCTGCACAATTTGGCGTAGCTACATGGTAAAAAAGCCGAATACAAAATGTTGCTACTTTTCTTTCATTTTATCTATGTAATTGAACAATCATGTAGTGGTATTATGCATGAATAAGGTTTTTATTTGCAAAAAAGCTGCTGCAATATTTTTTAATAGACCATGGATGGAAGCCTATTTTTTTAACTTAAAAATATTATTTTTGTTCTAATAAACATTCAGAATAATTCCACATCAACTCATAGAAAAACTGTTAAAGAAACAAAAATACTATATCTAGTTCTTAAACTTATGTAATGGTGTAAGTTTTCGAAAACACTGTCTCTTAATCTTCAAAACAAAAGTCAAAAAATACCTAACCCACATCCAGTACGCTTTTAAGCTTATATATCCAATTGTATTGAAAACAAATTAAACTATGAGTTCAAATGGTCTGTCAAAGTCTTTAAAAGGTAAAAATAACAGTACCTTTATCATTAGGATATCTGGCGCTCTACACTCTCTGCCTACCCCGTTATGGACCTGGCGTGAAGGTACATACATACATACCTTTATCATTTTGATTTGTACGTTGAGTAAATACTTACCGTTATTCATAAACGTATTTTAGCTAAAGTGTTGCTAATGTCTCCTTTGTCTTTGTCTATCCTGCACAGCTGACAAAGACAAAGCATTCTATAGCTAAAACGTATCTAAAGTACGTTTATGAATAAGGGGGTTAGAGTTCAAAATTTGTGACTATCTTTTATAAAATATTACAGCTTGAATAAACTTTTGCACAATTACATTATTAACAGAATGCGATGAAAATATTCTTCGAGTAGCGAGGACATTGCATTAAATTATGAAAACAACAGCAAATTGTATTGCAGCATCGTTTTGCTAAGTAAAGCAAAGTTGTCTAGATCTTCAATCTGTTCTAAATAAGTAGACAAAGACAGTGAAGTGCTGTAAAAGTTACCATCAGTAAATAAACATTTTGTAGGAGCAAAATATTTGGTTTGCAACACTGCATGATTTAACAACGGAACATCAAAATAGCAATGTAAATGGTTTTGATTGTACAAAGTCGACTGGGACCTTCACTAACGTATACATCCGGATGTATACAACGTGTAATGGGAATAACGCACACTCAAACACCCCGGTTAGAAAATCGAGTTATAATCATATTACATGACGTGAAATTACATTTTTATGTATATAATTTTTTTTATCTAAGAAATAAGTTGTCCTTAATTTCTTCGAACAGTATGCGTATCCTTATTCCTATATATCCACAAACCTACTCACACACGCACACTGTTGCGATGTGATGTAGCGTAACCTGCGTAACACTATTTAACACTCGCTAGTATTAAGGTTCATTTTCACTATTTTATTTATTAAATTACTATTTATACGCACGTCTCAACGAGTTGTAAGAAACTTGTTGGGACTAGCATTGTATTATGGATAGACGGTAGTCTCATTTTCGTATGTATTGACTGTTCACTAAAAGGGTGACCATAATTTCCTTACTTGTAATTAATTTTAGGACAAAATATTACCTTTATTAAAAAATACTGAAATCGATTCGGTTATCGATTCTGAACAAACTACGAGTAGTTCCGGGTTGTACATTTAATCCTGTTATATGTTGTATATAGACTCGAATTAAAATGCTTTATTGTATGACACTGTACCGATTTTTGTAAATAAAAACCTATTTCTGAAATTAAATTTAACCAGAACCAAGAACCAGAGTTTCCCAAACTCATATCCTCAGATATCCTCAAATTTAATATGTATGTATCTTCATGCCAAGACACTATCGGGGTAGGCAGCGAGTGTGGAGCGCCAGATCGGTCCTGACACACCTTCCTCAAATTTAATGATACGTAGATAAGTATACCTAATATGTTACTTTTCCGTACAGTAAAAACTGGACATGTGCCGTTAATTACGCCCAGAACATTTTTTTTTGTTCATAAACCTATTTTTCAGCCACTATTAAGTGTATCTTAACAAATAATCTCATCTCGAAATAAGGTAAAAACTTCTGAAATTGACGAAATAAAAGATAAAAACTAGGCTTCTCGAAATGCTGTTTGATTTGCAATAATACAATTTAATCAAGTGCAGGTGCAAGTTACATCCTTTAACATAGTTCTAAGTACTAATCAACAATAGAAAATGCCATGAATTACGAGAGAATTGATAAAAATAAATTGTGTTTTTTTATCCATACCAATTTTAAAACGTCTTTTCGACGGACGGTAATGCACCGGGGGCCCCACACTCGAGGGATCCCTAGACCTTCTTGAAAGACAGTGGGAGGAGTGAATTCCTATTAATTTATTTCATTACATAGAACTACGCCACTGAGAGTCCCGGGTGGTAATATAAAGAACTACACCAGCAAAAACTAATTAAGGATACGCTAGACTCGACGACCAAACTGAGAAAATAGATGCTTCGTCAAACGCTGTCTCAACTAGGAATGTTGAATTATACACGACGGCACAAAAGTTATTTCGTAACCTGAATATACTGTCATTTTGTTAGAAATTAAGTGAATCAAGTTCCGCTTCAACGCAGAATTGAGTCATTATTACATATTCTGTCTGGTTGAGTTTAAAGGTAATAGAAACGAAATTTTTGTAAATTACAGAGAGCTTTTGCCTTAAAATTCCACCACTATGCAAAATTATTTAAGTGACTATTTACTATTGTACTATTCACCTAGCTATAAACGTTAAATCTGTTATTCATAAACTTGAATATTTAGCACTCTACGCTCTTTGTTTAATTTCAATGCATTATGAACCTTTTTTTTGCCTATAGACAAAGTTTTATTCCTATCGCGCCCTTTTGCATGAATATCATATCATTGGGATGTTATCGATCTGTCTCGAATCCGAACACCATCTCCGTGCAAAGTGAAATTCACATTACACAAGCTTTACCTTAGATTTGGGGAGCCAAGGTGTATTCTCGTTACCATGGCAACCGTTTGCCAGACGGTGGGAAAGATACCAATACACTTACAGAATGTATAGAAGGACGGTTCCCTAACGGTTCACAGATATTGGGAAGGAGTGTAGTCAAATTGTGTCAGTTTCGGAAATCAATACAGTCTATTATCATATTATGTAATGTTATAGTTTAGGAGATTATTAGGAGACTTATTTTAGTGTGACCAATTCATAAGTATTTTTTACAATAGCACAGCGATGATATTAAAACAATACACAGACGAAAAATTAGCCTCGGGCTCCTTATACCTACGTCTACGTCAGTCTCATAAAGTTGTATCTTTTGAACCGTGAATGAATGAATTCTAAGGAAAGAATACAAAATTTTCGGAAAAAGTCCTATCTGTACGTTTTTTTAATTTATTAATAAACACATTGAAATATTGCACATCTTGCGCGAATCCGACTTACACTTTTTTACGATTACGCCGGTTTTAATGATGTCCGTGTGATACCTATCAAACATTAAAACTCTGCTAGAGAAACACGCACACTTTTATTACCTTAGTTGAGAAACAAAAGCGGAATTACATATTATAATCACCAAAAGTTGACACTGTAAGTACAATTCATAACAAAAAAATCTATAAAGCACAAAAGCTTTCTTTTGTCTCAAATATAACTTCTATCGCGAGGGAAAATATAATGTGCAAATAACAGGAAGCCGTCGCCGGTTGCCATAGTAACGGCCCCAAATGTTGCCAGCACGAGCGTAAACATTACTGGCTCAAATTAAAATTTATTTCTCACTGGTCTCCCTTCTACAGGAATGACCACGATTCTTCTAGCAATGCGTCTCACGGGGAATTAGTGTAGGTAGGGGTTACACCCCTGCTAAAAGTATTACCAAGGAAAATTATCTCGTCTTGTCTGAACACAAGCGGGTAAGTAAATAAATAAGTCTTATATTGTTTCTTTTTCCATTGACAAATGCGAACGTTTGTAATGTTATAATTAAGAAAAAAAATATTTCTTGTGTACCTTCTTATTAGTTGAACATTTTTCAACTAATGTTACCTTACTTAAACCAAATCTAAAAATCTCACTTCGTTGTTAATATCATACTTAACCATAACATAAATCGATATTTATTAGGTCAGTCAATTACTAAGCAATTCTTTAAGTTAAAAACGAATTTCGTCTTAAACAAAATTTAATTTTCGTTGTGTAATATTCCAAAACAGGTAAACTCACTTTATTAATTCGGCCAATTCGATGTACCCAATGATATTGTATTTATAAGCTCATTGGATGTACCTATACCTTCATTAATGTATGTACAGCCCCTGGGATCCATTAAAAAATAAAATCTCGCATAAGGATGAGGTTGCTTTATCGCCCATTTTGTGGGTTATTTCACTATCTTATAAATAATTTTATTCCGTATCGTTTATCGTCATAGGTAGGTACCTCAAAATGACAATTATGGGCACGATGTTTTAATGGATAGATTATATTATGGTTAATTAACTTATCATAATTCATAATATGATAGTTTTAGTGGAAGGACTCTTTAAACTAGAACGAAATAAACGACCTGAGACCATCAATTATTCTACCGATTTGTATAATATCTTAATAATATATAGTGTAAAACATGAATGAAGAAGTACCGTAAATACAGATTTGTCTACAGTAATTTATATGAATGGTGTCCGGCCGCGAGAAAAATATGACTATTATATAGAATTGTTCATGAACCGATATCGGTCCAACTGCGACCTAACGAGTCCGGTAAATTACACGTTAATGCTGAACTATTACACGTACCCGGTGGTATAGTGATAACAAACCACTAACTATATGCTTGTGTACCGGAGTTAGAGCCTGGGATCAAAGAGATTCTCAGTGGCAGCTTTGGAATATGGTTATGTGCTCATTGAATATCAGCAGGGCAGTAGACTCGCCATATAGTATCTACATAGAATTAAAAGGCGTAACTGGCAAATTGTGAGTGTTTTCAAACACGCATGAATTATGTCTTTTACTCTGTTTCCCTTCAAGTAATACAAATATGAAATAAGGTTACTATTTAACTACCATATAACGTCTTAAGCTATAGAAGTAGTCATGCATCAGCATTCAACCCTCTGGCTTTTTTGTAAGGGACTATAAGCTGCAGTAATTACTGTTTGATATTATCACACACTGACGCTGATTGCATGTCCCTTAGCTACCTTACGGACATTAAAAAGTTTTAATGGATGGAGTTTAAGACGTATCGAAGAGCTCATATTGTTTCCAACACCAAGAAGATTATTTTATACCACACAAAATAATGGCTTTAACGTACTTTTAGGGATAATCATGGTTTATTATTACTTTAACTTCAAAATCACTTCGCACCTCTATTCCATGAAAGAGTTAGCAGAGATTAATTTAGACATATGTTCATATGCTCAGAAACTACCAAGATTCGCCTGATAAGCATTTAGTCGTAGAGTTCCATGAAGATGGCAAGCCTACCAGACTCAGGGGCATGATCTTCGTTAACAGAACAATCCCAACAGCATTGATCTCTGGACCCTGTGATTGAACGTGAATCTCAGTGCTGCAACAGTCTCCTTCTTTTATGTAATGATAGCGGCAAACAAGTATGAAGTTTACATGCATGTAAAGTGTCAACTGCCATAAATACATCTTCACAAACTCCCCGCCTAACGAAATGCTTTCGTTTAGAATGTTGTGTTGTCCGTTTCGTACCGCCTATTAAAACATTTTGCTCTTAAGTATATACCTGCGGACGAAAACACTTCTAGGGATAAGTTAGGCGGTACGAAATTGTTAAGATGTTGTCATAGGCGGTCGGCCCCCTGAAGTCAAAATGCAGTTGCGTTGCGACGTCTGAGGTCTAATTTGTTCCTTTACCGGATCAAACAACACCTATCTACTATAAATAATCTTCACTTATTACAATAATTGTCTCCAAGGCAAAAGCATAAAATGCGAGTTTTCGCTACAGTGATTCAGATATCATAACTATGTTAACAAAAAAGAAGAAACACTTATAAATTTACAGTAAGTCAAGAAAATATTATTTACAGTACACTTTTAATGACTTTGTAAACAACAAAAAAGATCTTAATTGGCAATTAGTTTCCGAGTTAATTAAAGTACTTCTAAACAGTCTTCCTGTTTTCCGTTTTGTAAGTTTTGTGAAAATTCTAAGAACGTAGGCGAAGAAATCCCTTTAGGCCTGATCTCTTGCTCCATCCGAAAATCGCTGATTGTTCAAGGCTATCGGAATTAAGAAGAAGCTATCTTTTTCCTTTGAGATTTTATTTCAATTGGTAATAACGAAATTCTTCACTGAAATAATGTATGATACTTACTCGTACATAATAATATTTTATATTTATATATATTATTATTATATTTTCTTTTTGTCAATGATTGAACCAAAAACATGTTTCTTGTCAGTAAATTTTATTGGCAAATGAATAAGGTTAGTTAAATAAATAATAACGTATGGTTTTTGTACTTTTTTTTTAAAGTAAAAACTTCTCAAACGACGCTGTGCACTTTTTGTGATAGCAAAAAAATGTTAAACGCGCATCAGGTCACGTGTCCTGCTCAAAAATACGTAAGACGGAGAGAGAGTAAACCCCCAGCGCGGCGTAAGAGAAGGAGTGGGAGTGGGAGGCGCAGAGTGGAGAGAGAGATAGAGAGATAACTTTAACGTCATATATAAAAGTGATGTTTGTGTTCGATAGCGCAATACTATACTGATAATTACAAATCGTGCAAAATGATTCCCTAACCATTCCAAAATATCAAAAATGCACTGCCGACTTTTTATTTAGTTATGTTTCTGTTAAGCCTAATTGTATTAGGGATAAAGGTATAAAAGCAATATTTGATTGATTTTGGATAAGCGAAGATTACCTTGACTGCACATCTGTATCACAAATTATTGAATTGCGAAAAACAGCATTTCATGGCCTGACCAAACATCACAGAGAATCAAAATAAACACTTTCAATCTAAAAAATAAACATCACGTTTTCAAAGCAATTGAAATTTCACAAAGACACGATAACGTCCGCGCCGACACCTTATCGACTCACTCGGATGCAGGAATCATTTCAACAGCAACTTAAATTCATTGGAAATAAGATCCGTGCAAACGAGTACAGCGTAGTGAAAACGTGCGGTATTGTAAAACGCGAGGCTTTTACAGTGAAACACCCTTACAACCACCCCTTCGTTTGCCCAGACAGCGTGGCGGGTCCCTTACAATAGGTTTTACCGTGACCACATTTGTCTTATTGTTGAAACTCACACCGTAGACTTCTCATGAATTTCCGCTAGCTCGTGTATAGCTGTTGTCACGGAATACATTTATTCTGTGGCTGTAGTATTCATTTAACAAGGTTGTTAAACCGACTTTTGTGTACCAAATAATAGTACCTTCTATTATTTATTACCTAACAAGGAAAATAAGCACCCAAAATTAATTTAGAAATATTTATTGGTGACATTCATAAAAGTTGCCATGCCCTTTGCTAAGTAAATCTTATGTATAAGTCTCTTTAAGTCTCTTAAATATCTTTAAGTATCTTTGTCTAATTTCATTACTGTATATGTTTTTTTATGTCATGGAAGTGGCAAACAAGCATACAGTATTGATGTTAAGTGATGACTGCAGCCTATAGACACCCACACTAAGACCAAGGTCAAAATGCAGATGTGTTACCACTCCTAAGGACTAAGGTATTATGCCTCTGTGGCGGTAACTACAGAGCCGTACATTACCACCTGAGACCTGAACACGATAGTGCTGAACACTACCATTTAGCGGCAAGTATATAAGGTAATGCGGCGGTGCCTACGCCCGCGAACTCCGTCACTGGAGCTCTACCACCATTGAACATGCTATGTATAACAGAAAGCTAATAACACAATATAATATTAAGTATAGATAATAGAAAATTTCAAATGACAACGAAGTAAAATGAAAATGATTTAGGTGTATTGCAAAACATTGATTTGGCACAGTTTCCCCTGTTTTACAATTTATGCACTTATTGAAATAATTATATTTATATGTCAAAAAGATATTTTATTTTGAAATATTATATTTATTGTTAACATCAAAGAGAAATGATTTTAGTCACTGAGTAGCTTTCATCCGTGCCTGAGTTATGTTGAAAAATATACCTCAGAATATTATTATTTACGATCTTCATAAATATTTATACAAGGCTAGTTGTCGAGTATTCTTTGGAAAAAGAAACCAGTTCATTTTTCTTGGGAAAACAAGACTTCATAGTAATAAATAACGGTACCTAACCTTATAGTTTGTGCATATATAAATTGCGTGTTAAAATTATTGCGTGCTGAAATATAATTATTAATTCAAATTTTTTACTGTACTTGCATAAACCTAGACGACTGACAGAGTTGCTTGAATAATAATAATTATTATAAGGCATTCACTATAGGAAGCTTGTAAACTGACAATGCAAAAGTGTCCTTGTAGAGCAATTTGAAATAAATATTTAAGTTTGGGTTTAACTTTTATCACATACGTACGTACCTAAAACACCCCGGATCCGCCAGTTACGCTTTGTCCCAATTAATGGGTGACAACCCTATTGTTATCTCCAGACCCATTACCAAAATGCGATGATGGCATGGGAAAGTGCCGAAAATATGGGAAAATTCCAAATCACTTACCCGACTCCGATTCGAAACTACCTATAACCCCGCAGCAGTTAGTGTTACCGCTAGGCTAGGCAGTCAAATTTATTAATAACCTGAAGACATCTCAAACATAATTAGCTCATTCATCTATAACAATGCTGTTGCATAATACAAGTTGCAAATGTATTTCAACTTTAGTCAGTCAGTAGTAGTCATTTACCAGCCGGCAAGTTTATCGAGTGAAGATACGCAACGCTAAGCTCAGCAGGGTCATCCACATAGCAACAGCTCGGCCCATGTTTACTTATTACGTAGGCACGGATGGCTATGTTAGTGTTTGTACTGCGAAAACAAGATAAAGCCCGTCACATCTTACGTAAGATGAACGTAGATACATGGGACGCTCTTTAATCCGTGTGATTAATGCAAGAAGGGATTTCCGTGGCTTTCATTCCGTAACGCTGTCTCGATTTTAAGTATACTTTGGTATTGTATCGGAGTTAGACGGATTAACGTAGTAATTCATATTAAGAGGAGTATTAATAAAGTGTGTATTCAAGAGGAGACGATGCGTAGAATAAGAATGGGATTTTAATAGGGATGTGTCTAAGGTACGAAATTTTAACTTTTTATCATAATAATATCATATGCAAGTTTAATGTACTAAATAGAATATTGAATATTAGAGTATTATGAGAAAGTTTTACTCGAAAAATACGAAAAATAGTGCCAAAATAGTTAAGTACGTTAAAAATTAAAATAATTTTACTTTTTTGACCGGTTTTTGTCTAATGTTGACATACTAAAAGTTGATATGTTCTTAGGTTTTCGCGAGCTACACTCATTGAAATAAAACTATTTTTACGGATTTATCTCGCGTATATTAAACTAAAATGATTTTTAAAATCAACCCGACGTTTCGGTCGCTTTTCTTCCGTGGTCCCGGGCAGACTGAGGTGACATTTGTCTGACAGAAGTTTGAAAAAATTATATGTAGCTACCTCCATCGATTTCGTAAACGCCTTGCGTAGCGTTCAGGATTAACACAATAATTACTTATGGTATCTTGAGGTCTTGCAGACTGCTGCGGCTGGGATTTAATCTTGCTAAGTATGGGATCCCATGATGTGGATGGCGATTATCAACATCATGGGATCCCATACTTAGCAAGATTATATATATATATATACATAATATACATTTTAAATCCATATAATAAATATACGAAATGTGCTCAATAAAAAAAACACTAAGTAACAATACACCCTGTACTGTGAATTGCGAACCCTGTAATGTATGTAGCCTGAAACCAGTTTTTATTGATACCGTGCTCCGTGCTCGTCACCTCGAGCTCATTCATTCATTCGCTCGGTCAGTAATTGTAAATATACCCTCATTGTACCTATTTGTAATTATTGAATCGGTGTATGATACTCGTACCTACCTAATTGAGTTTTTGTATTCAGATATCAGATATCATTTGGTTTATTTTTATTTTTTCTCAACTTTTATCGAAAGCAAATTGTGATTAGGTGTGATACATTTTAATTGTATACATTGTTATGTACAATAACACATTAATATTAAGACATTTACTTAACATTGTATCCGTTGGTAAGATGGAATACTGTATCTACTTGATAGGAATTTTACATGTTGAACGAATACCTGCATCAGCACAAACCTCTTCAGGCTTTTTGATGTAGTTAAAATTGTACAATAGTTTAAAGTATGTTTAAATAAATGAAAAAATAAAGTAAAAATACAAGCAATTATAGTGCTAACAAAACGCTTGTAGCCTGCTACAACTTCAGCGTTTGACATGATCATTAAAATTTCGAATTTTGTTTCGTTCGTTTGAACTGCTTTGTTAAAATAAAATATAGTAGTATTAAAGTTGTAAAACTGTTTTAAAAATAATCCAAAGGCATTCAAAATATTTTTTGTGTTAATTAATTGATGTAAGTGTTAATACGACGACCCGGTTAGTCCAGCGGTGCAAAACCACCGTTTGATTCGAAGGGTCGCGGGTTCGATCCCCGCACCGGGACAAAATTTGTATGACCTACAGATATTTGTTTCGGGTCTGGGTGTTTGTGTATGTGTTGTGTGTGTATAACGGCACCCACGATACAGGTTTATACCTAGTGTGGGGCTGTGAGTGTAAGCGTATTTATTTTATTATTTATTTATACACTGCACTACGGATATGAATATTTAAAAGAGTATCAAATAGTATTTATTCTGTAAGCATTCACCAGATTTAGCAAATATTTAAGAAAACAGAAAGTACTGTTTACATAAAATAGCTGGAAGATGCGTTTTTCAAAGCTGCGTATGAGACGATTAGGTAGCTGTATTGGTACAAGGAATTTATAAACTGACAAGAAAGGCACGACTTGCAAATAATTCACCGTGCTACCTTCTTTAACATAGCATGGTAAGGCTAAGCTTTGTCACTGAAATAAACTCAATCGCAATAATGATGATATTGGTTTCGTTAAAACATAAAGTAGATATGCGAAAATGTACAACAGTTAAACGTGCATAGCAATCGACTTGGCCTCATTTGAATTGGTAATTTGAAAACTAAAGCTAGATAATGGATGTCGATGAACCGCTCGCACGACTCACACGTTTGTATGAATAACTTGTCAGGAAGACGATAACTATATTAGTACGTTACGGTCTATACCGAAAAACCTTTTTAGGCGTCTTTAATTGCCAACATGCTTGTAGTTCATAACCTTTGTAAACTAGTCAGTAAATTGAAACAATGGTGTTATATATGTAGATGTTGATAGCCTACAAAATTACTTACCATAAATGTAAACTGTATGCTTGCTTGCCATTTCATTACAGTAAAAAGTAGTAACAGGAAAATGTTTAATGTTTAATAGGAAAAAAAATCTAAAGAACAAACCGTAAATAAGGAAAGCTTCCCATAGCTTGCCATCGAATATAAACATGCATTACATAGAAGATTGTCCCACTAGAGGAAAATATTCGTTCAGTAAAGAAAGCGCAATATGTTTATGTTTTCATATAATTTACATTTCAGGCACGAGTTATTCAAATGGCGTCACACGTGGTGACGGCAGAAGATATTTTTCAATTAAGCTTTTTTAACAATCTTTATCTGTATCTTTCATGTTTGAGGAATTAAAACAGAACCGGGTATTTAATATTTGGAACGAAGTTTTGGAATTAAGTTCCTTAACGCGGCTTAAGAGTAGTGTAATTTGGTAGAAATGGATGGTCTCGTAACGAAATGCTGTATGCTGTGTACCTATATGCGTGCGTGTATCGTTGTCGAGTGAAATACCCTAAGCGTCCTAACGCACTAGCGGTTAGCCGCGCGGCTAGCTTCTTTTACAGTTTAATATGCAACCGCCTGTTACTGTTTGCACTATACATAGCAGGCGCTTGCATATTAAACTGTAAAAGTGTCTAACCGCGCGGCTACCCGCTCCTGCGGCCAACCGCTAGTGCTTTAGGACGCTTATAGTTTTCTAATGATTTTTTTTTAAAAGAAGCGTCATACGCAAGCAATAAAGCGTTAATATATTTACATAACGCAGTCCACTTAAAAAAATATACGAAATCCAGCCTGAGCACCTACGGGCAATAACCTTAAGTTTTCTTGCCACCCTAGAAGCGTGGATAAAGCGTGTATATGTAAAACATCATTGAGAACAACGATTATAAACGTTCTCATTCAAAATTCACGTGAAACACAATTCATATTTAGCTTTGACATTTCTAGTTAGTACGTAACATTTATACCAGTTCACTAGCTGCGTATTATTATATTTAGCACCTCGACTGAGCGTGGTAGCCTAGTTAGTACAGGAATAATTCCACGTGTACCGGAATGTGCTAGAATATTTCTGTAACGCACCACATTTCGACGTAGCCGTACCTTACTGGTAATAAGCTTAAAGGGGGTTTTCGAATGAAGAAAAAAATTCAGCGTAGCAGCGTTATATGTCCGCTGTAGACGTAAATTAAACGAATTAAAAGCCTGCATTACGGAGATAGAACACCGCTATAAAAGTAAACAGCATACGTAGTATATCTATACAACTTTCAAAATAAATCAGAGAATGTAAGAATATGAAATGATGTAAGTTTTAGTAAAAAAATTAGATTAGTTTGACAATGGCTTGACATCATTACATTATTTGTATCACAGTATGTTCTTAGGTTTACAAACACAGTTTTCTACCTACCTATTCTTTAAAATATAACTTTTTAAATATATTTATCTTTTGTATATCTACCTATTGATATAAATATTTACGTAGGTACATATTAGAAATAATATTTTCATAACGTTTTTGTTCAAAGTTTAATATTTCTACAGTTTTTTAATTAAACATATAAATGTAAATTAAAATCTGTGATCTACTGCCATTTTAAATATAATCCAATTTAAACTGCCTTAATTAAAGTTAAGCGTAACTATAGCGTATGCAATCTCACATGTTTTATTTCCACACGACAAAAGCTTTACGTCAGTTATGTGAACAATTTTTCTAGTCTCTCTGAATATAAAACATAGAGAATGGTAATTGTAAAAGTTCGCACGTGGCAGGTGACTGCAGTTTCAGTTAATGGAATAGGGCTAAGTGTTCCATTCAAGCGTGGACCAGTGAGAGAATGCCCGGGTTCATTGGTCACATTTGAAAATGGAACACAAGTAGCTTGTTAGTGCTTACTTTAATGCGCTATTAATTCACTGGGCGAACAACAACCACTCGAATGCAGAGCACTAAATGCGGACGGCAAATTATTCGCCACTGGCTGTTTATCTTTTCGGCTTACCCGGTACGAGATAAAAATTAAAAACATATTTCACACAGCGCCAACGCCGCACGACCGAAATGAAACAGCACTCATTTGTTTCACAAATAGACTCCCAGTGCTCACTGAAAGTACTAAATAGTCAAATATTAAGCGCAAAATATTAGCATGCGGACTAGAAAATGCTCTCGGGAGATGATAATTAAGCTGCGAACAGAGTACAGGAATGTTGAGGACACATGGATTTATGACGGCTCTGCGAAGTTCCTTTACCTATTGTATTATTTTGTGTAGGTACTTGCCTCACTACTACAAGGTAGCCAGGGAATTAACAGAAGCCTGCCAGTCGTTGAATAGAGGAGTGTATATATCTACTTAAACGTAAAATTAATATGTAAGTTGAACATAATTTTTATATAGATTATGGATACCATAAGTTACTAAGTAGAAGTATTGATTAAACTATTGATCAGACAAGTTTTTGAAAATCTGATTTCAGTGAAGATTTCTGAAATATAAAACGTCACTTTTACTAAAATTTCGTTTTTATGAAATAAAAGCATGTCAAAACGTAATTGAGAGCACACACTTTGGTGACCAACATAACAGAATTTTCAAGATCTCCATGTTTAGAAGTCATATTCATGTTTCCAAAGAAATTAGGAGGACTACCGGACTTCCTAATAACGGCCTGGGGTGCGACCGCCTACCGACATCGCTATAGTCGTTGTCATTGCTGTCAAATTTTCATGTCGATTTGTAGTTCCTTTAAAAGCAGTAGTGATAATCTGATCGTTTTTCTTGCTTTCGTAGGTGAGAAACAATCGATAATGGTAGATTATTTCGGTTATTGTTATTTAGATAAACCAAAAATTGACATGAAAATTTGACAGCAATGACAACGACAGTAGCAATGTCGATAGGTGGTCGCACCCCTGTTCACGACGCCGCGTGGGGGGTGGCATCGGTGACAGTCTGACAGAGCGTTTTGTACACAGATATTTTGTACGCCCGCGGTCGACGTATTTAGGTATTCAGAAACATTGACCTTAAACGTGTTACAAGTTTAAGACTACCTAAAACATATTTTTGTTGCCTAGCACTTGAGTAGCACTTGAGTTAATGTTATTAAGTCGTTAATGTAATTAAATCCTCTAAATTGCAAGCAATTATGGGTCTTCCAGTTTATCTACGCTAACATCGTGTCATTTGGACTCCCCAAATGACACGATGTTAGTATAGAATGGCGTGTATGGGAATGGACCATGAGGAATCGGGTGACTACGAAGCAGAAAAGATGTTTTGGCAGAATGCCGAGATAAAAATCAACATTAATGTGCTGCGGATGTTCATAGACATTAGCTTGCACGAGCTCACAAAATTGTGCAGTATCATTAGTATCACCACAGTATAAGTACATATCGCCTCTTTACAAGAACAACGTGACAACTCATCAAAAACTTTTTTTTTTATTTGATATTCAAAACCGTGATGTCGAACTGTATTATCTACAAAAACGCGGCATTTTTAAAGTGAATTTTAGAGAAGCTATGAGTGAAAGAGATGACTCGGTTGCGGCAAATGGCGATATCACGTTGTCTCTTTCGGTGTGGCGCTCGATTTCGAGAACGTGATGCGTTAGGTTACCCTGCGTGCGCGACGAGTGAAGTCCTCCCGCTTTTCGCAAAAAACGTGGCATCACGTAATAATACGTTTTTAGTGCAAAGGTATGGTTCTTGTTGTTATTTACTTTAACTTTAATAATGTGATATAGTTCATTTAATTCGTTTTTGTTGTAAAACTCGTGAGTATTGAGAATGAGATAATTAATATTGGCACATTATTGATGAAAAAGTTACTAGTTTTTTTTGAGATATCTTAGATTGTAACGATGTTGTTGATGAATCGTTTTCAAATACTAAAGGTTATTTTAATTTACATCATTATTTTTGAAAAACATTTAGTTTGGGTTTATATTATGCTAAAATGTTACATTATACATGCTAAAATAAAGGAACTTTTACGAATTTGTTTTTCAGATGGCGTCGCGATCTAGGAAGTTAGTTCAATTAGCTGCAGGTGTTAAAAATAATTTTAATCTGCAACTAAATGATTCAAACAATCAGATAGATATTTTAACACAAGACGAGAATGAAAACGCTAAAAGCTCGACCATTACATTGCAGACATCAAAAGACGTTATTTTTTTACTTGCACTGATTATATACTTTTTTTCTAGTTATTTTCATATAATTTCATTATTTTATTCTCTTTATAGACAAAGACATCGCAGTAGATTCCGTCCGACTTCGTAGTAATTCGACTAGTAGCAGCAATTCTTCTAGTTCAAGCAGTTCTTCAAGCAGTGGCCCATCTATGTATCAAGGTAAGTTAGTTTAAATGTAGAGCGTAGTGGTGTGGTATGGTTTTGATCAATTACTATATTATAAAAAGGCTACGGAACTTCTTTAAATTATATTAATAGACACAAAGCTGTATAATTGCTTATTTTCAATTTAAAACTGTTAGTAAATTATGTGTTCGTTTTTATTAACCTCGATTTTAAAATACAAGTAGCTTCTACGATAGTTTCTGCCTTCGAATTTTGTAAGAATAACGGGATATAATTTATTTACGCCTATCATCTAAACTTTAACACTTTAAGAACTTGATTGCATTTATAACATTTCAGACAGCGACGACTCAGTAAAGGATTCTAATTATGAAGCCACACCAACAAAACGTTCTGAGTATTCTTCTGATACTGACGTGGAACAAAATGTCACTACGAACTGCATTAACATTTCGGATGATCATAATTTGGTAACATCTAATATGATTTCAATAAACACCGAAAACTACGAGGAACCACTTTTGTCTACAAATGAACATGCTATGGTATTCAACGATCTCGGTGTGATAGAGAACAGTGAATATTCTGCGATTGAAAACGTAAATAACGGAAATACTGTAAGTCCAATAGTGTATAATTCTAGTCCAACAAAAACTGGTCAAAAAAGAATATTAAATGAAGCAAACTGGAAAGTCAATGTAGCTAAACGACTGAGAAATAGTGGGCAGCCTTATCAATCTACCAAATCAAACAAAAAAATTTCAAATCGTGAATTGAAACCTTCTTGTAAAGATAATTGTAAGTTTAAATGTGGGTTTAAATTTACAGAGGAGGAAAGACAGGTCATTTTTAATGACTACTGGACCATAGGTGCAATAGAAAAACAATGGACGTTTATTGCTAATAGCGTTGACATAGTCGTCCCAAAACAACGTTACGTTAAAGTTGATTCGGATGGAAATGTTGCAACTATTAGAAACAACAACAACGCTTTCTTTTTGACTATTTCGGGTACAAAAACAAGAGTTTGTAAATTATTCTTCAAAAATACTTTGGGGATTACTAATCGACCCATAGAAACAGCTTTGAAAAAGAAAAATGGCAACACTAATATTTCTTCCATGAAAGATAACCGGGGTACTCATTCAAACCATCATGCAGTAGAAGAAAGCATTAAAAATGGCATCAAATTGTTTATTGAGTCTATACCGAAGATTGAGTCACATTACATCCGGGCCAACTCAAAACGAAATTATATAGATGGAAGCAAAGCTATCACAGATCTTCATAGAGATTATGTGGAAAAATGCAAATCTCAGAACGTCCCCTATGGCACCTACATTACATTTTATCGTGTTTTCACGCGAGATTTTAATATTTCGTTCTTCACTCCTAAAAAGGACTTATGCGATGTATGCGAAGCCTATAAAAACATCACAGATGAAGAGAAAGAATCTAAGAAACAAGATTATGAATTACATCTTAAAGAAAAGAATTTGTCTCGTATTGAAAAAGAAAAAGATAAGAACAACAAAAATATTTTAGTAGCGGTCTATGATCTTCAAGCAGTGTTCCAATGCCCTAAAGGAGACGTCTCAGTTTTTTATTACAAGTCCAAACTAAATGTACTTAATTTAACAATTTATAACTTACATAATAATTCAGTTGAGAGTTATGTATGGGATGAGTCTAACGCCAATAGAGGTGTCAACGAAATTACTACCTGTGTTTACAAATACTTAGAGAAAATTTCCGCAACGGCTGATGACCTCGATGTTGTGTTTTATTCAGATAATTGTGCCGGGCAGCAAAAAAACAAATTTATGATCTCAATGTACATTTACGCAGTCAAAACTCTGCCAAATTTTAAATCAATTACACACAAATATCTCGTTAAAGGACATACGCAGAACGAGGGTGATTCAGCTCACTCTCAAATAGAGAGAGAAGTTAAAAGACAACTGAGATCAGGACCAATGTATATACCTGACGCATTTATCGGGGCTATAAAAGCAGCACGAAAAAAAAGCGAGCCCTTTCATGTTAATGAAATGTGCTTCGATGATTTTTTTGATTGGAAAATTATATGCACTCAAATGAACTTTGCAATAATGAAAGATGAAGATAATAATACTGTAAAACTGGCTGGACTGAAGATGATAAAAGTTCAAAGCTCTGATCCCGATGCCATTTTTTTCAAAGAATCATACGCTGACGAATTATTCAAGAAAGCTATAGTGGTGAAAAAAAAGAGAAATAGTCAAAGCATTAATTTAAATTTGCAAAAAGCCTATCTTCACAAACCCGGACTAGCAGAGAGAAAAAAAGCTGATCTCATGGATTTGGTCATTAAAAACCTCATTCCTAGATACCACAGGCCATTTTACGAATCTCTATAATAAGACTGATTAATTACGTAACTACAAAGATTTTCTGAATTGTATTTTTTATAAATAATATTTAATTGCTACTTTTAAAATGAAAATGTTTTTATTATTATTAAGATAATTTGTGATACTATGTTTATGAAGGGTGGTATTGTTTCTATTTTGAATTATATAAACTATATAGATAACTTGGTGCCATAATTGTGTAAGAAGACTTTAATTAATATTAGATAACTTTAAGTACAGTTAACTTTTTGATTTTTTTATTTACATGGAAGTAATTTTTTATTTAACTTATAATTGTAATTAAAGCGAGTACTTAGTACTTATGTGATTGATTGATCTCTTGTTGATTATTGTGCCTTAAACTAATTCATGGTGTAAGTAAGCCATTGTTTTCGTAAAATTATATTTTTTTTAATAAAATATATTTATTTTGACAGTGTGTTTTATTTAATTATCACACAGCCTTACATCTAATGTTAACATCTTCAATGTGACATATCAATATGTTACATGCATTTTGTGACATATTTTCATTAAAAACGTGACATGTGTTTCTGTGTTTTTTTTAATCAGTTTTTCTACTAATTTCATATCGAACTGAGTTTTTTTTGCTTATTTTCAGAATGCACATTAACTAACGCAACAATTTAATTGGTTTCCTACACTAAAATTATCAATATTTTAGAATTTATCAAAGCTCAAATGTTTGAAATTGCTCTCCTGTAAAGTTGTGTTTTTTTAAATAACACGTTGTTCTAGTAAAGAGGCGATATGTAATTAACACGTTCGTTTTCTTTAGACTGTGGTATCACTAATGTCATTGATAAGAATAGATAACAAAATATTAGCTGACTATAGACGTCGACACGAGGTAATCGGAGCACTTCCTTAATGCGATTTCATGATCGGTTTTAGAGAGTATAGTATTAAATAAAACAAGCAGAAAACATTGTGACCAACAGGGGTTGTGGTAAACATTAATATTGACACAGTATTGTGCGTGTATTTTTATTCACGTACAATAACACATAATTGTTTTTTTTTTTATAATTAAGCATTATTGATAAAATCAATGAATATTGTAATCCATTAGCTATAAGTATAGGAACGTATGAAAATCTAAGATGCTAAATACACAAAGATAAAAACAGGACCCGTGTTTAGTAAATATTACTAAGATTGTTACAACACGCGACTCGACATCACGTATTCAAAAGCGCTTCATATACCGTTTCATAATGCTTTGTCTCGCTTTTCAATCATAATTAAGGAGCAATGAGAAGTACCTACTATTACCTCCGCATGTGACACTGACTGACAAATCATCATCCCTCCCTCAGCACGTGAAGCGTAACAGAGGGGGGGGGATGGTTCGGGGGTCGAGGATTTCCTCATTCCCCGGGCCTATCTGCCCCCGAAGCGTCGGGGGCGTGGTCGTTAACGGGATGCTGGCACGCAGGGAAAACTAGCTGAGGGAGGCCATATACACTTTTTTTTTTGTCTATGGCATCCCTCAGCTAGTTTTCCCTGCGTGCCAGCATGTGACAGGCTGTATACTAATAGCACAGTCTAAAGAACGTATCTATTAATAGTCTATGGCAAAAAGTATATTGTCGTACCTACTTTTTACAAAATCCAAATATAAAAAGGTTGATGTCATGAATCTATACTGATTTGGGCGGCACGTGACGCTATTGCGAACCACTCAAGCCTTGGCTTGAGAGGTTCCTACTCGTACTTACTTATTCAGAATCAAACTCGATCCCTAATGTAGGGTTCGGAGATGCGTGTAAGAATAAACAATATTATATAAACATAGTCTAAATTGAATTCTCATTCAACGAAATTGATTCCACGTTTATTTTGACTAAGGTATATTTATGTAAATTAAATCTTTATTTGATTTTTCCTTATGAAATATTCAAATATCGCGTGTTCTTCCCTGTAAGTGCTTTTATATGACTATATCAGTACCTTAGTGAAGGCATCTTATCACCGCTTGAATCGTTGATTTGAGCAAAACATGATACTTGTCGGATTTTGGTATGTAAAAGATTATATTTCCAAACCCCACCACCATCCAAAAATATCACCATCTTGATACACAATATTCAGGAGGAATCTTTCGAGGGAATATAAATAGGTGTTTGTTTTTATATGTATTACTCTCACGACATGTTAGAGTGGTGGAAACTGGAATGCATGTCACATGATTGGTGGATAAGTGACTGTTGCAACTTAAAGACATCAAAAACAAAAACGTGAGGCAAAATGCAGATGCGTGGTCATCCCTAACTAAGACTTTAGTTGTTTTGCCTCTGAATCACCTAAAATTGCAATGTGGTAATTGCCAGTAGCAATATAATTTGTGACAATACAAAGGCTAGCTGAGATGACGTGCAATGATATCCATTATGCACAGACCACCGACTTCATAGGAATAATAACTATTGCGATTGTTTATATGTAGCACGCTCTTCTTCTCTTCTTTTGAAGCATCCATTTGTGTGAATGCATCACAATGATTACACATTTTATCGTTTCCCGACTAGCAATGACTTACAATTCGTATCATGTCCGTATTATGCCCGTCTGCTATTAATCTGATTTCAAGATAGGGCGATATTTGTACTAGGTCAATTTAGATTTTTTTTATGTAATGGAAGTGGCAAACAAGCATGCAATTCACATTGATGTTAAGTGATGACTGCAGCCTATAGACACCCACACAAAGACCAGAGGTCAAAATGCAGATGCGTTACCACTTCTGAGGCCTAAGGTGTTATGCCTCTGTGCCGGAAAATACAGGGCCGTACTTTATAACCTGACCGGAATACGATAGTGCTAAACACTACCATTTAGCGGCAAGTAAATAAGGTAATGCCTAGGTGCCTACGCCCGCGAGCTCCGTCACTGTAGCTCTACCACCATATACAAGATTTATTAAAGTCATTACTCTTTAACTCGAAAGTATACGTTTGGTATTTTGTTTAAATGTTAAAAATCCTTTTATACCTATAATTTTGATAAACATTGATGAATATGGGTAATAATAATATGTAGTAATATAGATGAAAAGTCCCTCAACATGTAATGTAATATTTACGATGTAAATGAATACGTACCTACATGTATGCACCAATCACAATAAGTACAGGTCTATTTTTTCTGCTCCAACTCATTAATATTCAAAAAGTATAATCAAAACTCTTGTTAAATTTATTCGCTTAAAACGTTGAAAGTGCTTTCGCGCAGAACTTTGAAAGAAAATACTTTTCCGGTACTACGATCCGAGTCCGATTGTACATGTCCGATCAAAGAGCGGGCTACTTTATGAATTGGGGTGTATTGTGAAGGGAGTACATTTTTGCAACTATCCTTTTCCGTTGAGGACAAGATAAGTTAATCCGGTCCACTAGATATCGTCCATCCATTTACGTCTTTGATGTTATGGGCTCATTTTTCTCGTGTTATCATACGGGTTCATGTTTAGTACCTTAAGCTGATTTTGTTCAATACCATAAAAGTGTATTAAGTAAAAACGTTTACTCATAAAATTCAATAAGAAATTTTAGTAATAAGTGTTGTTAACCACAATTTTGTGCTTTTCTATCTTAGCCAAATGATAATGTGTATTATAGTTAAAAAGTAGGTATCTAATTTACATTGATTAATAAACGGTTATGAATATTTCTTGAAGAAGCATATTTTAAGTAACATGTCATTTAGCTCTACAACAAGAGACTCATCAACAACAATGTGACTTTTTGAAATATTCGTATATTCACAAAATTTCGAATCGAGCTGCATCTAAAAGTTCCGAATTCCAGATAAAAAAACGACTAATCTCTATTATGTTTAAAATTATCGTGTCAAAATGCTAGTACCATACTCCTCCGAAACAGCTTAACCGATTCTCATGAAATTTTATGTGCCTATTGGGTAGGTCTGAGAATCGGCCAACATCTATTTTTCATACCCCTAAATCATAAGAATGATTCTCCCCAAATATTGCATTTGTGTTTTTTTGAAAAAAAATGTATACCTGTAAGTCGATACGCAGTTCGTCGGGGCTGCTAGTTATGTATCATATTTTTTTATTAAAAATAGTAAGAAATAGTAAACCCGATACTAAGGAATAATTCTACCAAATCGTAAAAGTCTAGCAAATCTTTGTTGAGATTTGTAAGAAGATATATGTATATCGAGCGTACACTTTCGTGTTTTTTTAAACGAAAATAAAAATAAATAATATGAAAATTACATTTATGATGTAGGTACTCCCATAAATGTGGAAGATTACACGTCGCTCAGGTATAAAAAAGATATATCTTGAGTTACAGCCTCCTTCAGACGACGTTAAGAGTCTACGACATTTAGAATAGGAGTTTTACTTACAAAACTTTTCTTTTCATAGCCCAATGATTTCTAACACCTACCTTATTAAATTTAGGTTGATTTTAAGTCTTCTTATTATAGATACTGATACTATTAACGATTCTTGTAGGTACATAATCGTAGAATATATTGATTGAATGAGTATTAATATTTATTATCTACACAAAATATCTTTAGCTACACCGAGATACCATTGTACATACCATTTTTTTTCAAACTATACTTAATTTGCTGCTTTGTGGAACTTTATCCAAGTGTCCTATGGTATAGCCACGAAAGCCAGAAAGAGGCCATGTCCTTTCTCGAAGAACCTGTAGGACTGTAGTAGGTACCTACTCTATTAATGTGATCTACATAGGAAGAACGAACAAACAAGACATTTTTCATGTCCGATCCGTCCGTCCGTCTGTTTATCAAGACCCTTTTACTCATGAACGCTTAAGAGTATTAAATTGGAATTCAAATCAAATACTCAGGTCTTTAGATAATAATACCTTTAAGCTGTATTAAAATCAAACTTCTATGTCAACGCAATCAAAAGAAACAACAATTTCAGGCATTTTTAGGGTTCCGTAGTAAATAAGGAACCCTTATAGTTTCGCCATGTCCGTCTGTCTGTCTGTCTGTCTGTCTGTCTGTCTGTCTGTCTGCCTGTCTGTCTGTCTGTCTGTCCGTCCGCGGTTTAGCGCAAAAACTATAAGTACTAGAGACTTGAAATTTGGCACAAGTATATATCTTAATTACGCCGATAAAGTGGTAGTAAAACATGAAAAAATATATATTTAGGGTAACCTCGCCTACATGTAACTCGCAGATATTTTTTTTATTTTCGATTTCCATATCGTGTGTAGTATCGTTGGATAGGTTTTTAATAATAGTGTATGTCCTAACATCATTTTTCGATTTAGTTAACTGTTCGTGACTTATTAAGCTTTAAAGTTCAAATTTTCCTTAGACTCAAGTGTCCCCCCCCCCTACAGACTAAACGGTTGTTGTTAGAAATTCAAACGTTACGGCAATAGTAGCTATATATAACGAAAACGAAAAGGAAAACTATCACACTTAAGTTGGCCTTGCAAGTTTGGGAGTAATAGTCGATCAAATGTACTTTACTCGAAAATTTCGAACAGGTCCTTACAAAATATATACATTTTTTATTTCATCTTTTACTCTGTAACTACGGAACCCTACACTGCGCGTGGCCCAACATGCACCGGTTTTTTGTATTAATTTATTTTATTTATTTAAATACAGTAATATACATTTACAAACTCGCAACTACTCGCAAGGGAATCAAAACCTAAAGGGTGCTATCCAGTCTACTTAGAATTTTGAAATTCGGCATGAAACTTTGTTTTATACCTAACTAATAAAATAAATAAATACTCTTACACTCACAGCTTGTTTTATATACCTACAGGTTTGTGCTGTTTATTTTTTTATGAAAAGAAGGTGGCATACAAACATGCAGCTCACCTTGATGTTAAGCGATGATTGAAGACTGTAAACATCTGCATAAAAGTCACAGGTCAAAAAGCAGATGCGTTGCTACCCCTGAAACCTAAGGTGTCATGTCTCTGTGATAGTTATTACGACGCCATACATTACCATCTATCCGGAACACAATAGTACCGAACACCACCATCTAGCTGCAGATAGTTAGGTAATGCAGTGGAGTATGTATGGTGGTGCATGTATCCTGTGTTGAATGCATGCATTTACCTCTGCCTACCTATTCGGGGATTACAGGCGTAAAGTTTTTTGACGCAGTATTTGCAGTTCATTCTCCGATGATTCTAATGTCTACAATACGTATGTGTCTATTTTAGCAGTTGCTAAGTCAATTTAAATAACAGTTTCTTTGGGTTTTAATAAGTAATTAAAGCGTACAAAACCACTACTCTGTAAACTTTGGGAATCGATGACGTTTCAGGCCCGCTGCCAAGTCTCACTTTGATATTCAACTGCAGTGGGTTTCTTGTTTTTATAGTACAAATGTAATTTCAACCGAGAATGTTGGTCGATGATTTCAACTGATAACATTGGATTCGACATACAATGTCTGATATCTTCAGCTGTTCCATAATTCATAGCGCTTAACTTGCCATTACCTAATGCTGAATTATGTCCCTATATGCGACCTTATCCTCAAGGAATATCGGTTATGCATGGTTATTATAACGACATAATAGGTACGTTGTCAGTGAAAGTGATGGTGGGTAATATCGGAAGAGGATAATTTTCTTGTTTCCTTATTTATATCATGAAAGTGGCATACAGTTAACATTGATACTAAGCGAATATCGCTGTAAAGTATTGTGTAAATTAATCAAGTCAATATAGCACGTCATATCAATGTATTTTTACTGGTGGTGAAGCTCTAGTGACGGAGCTCGCGGGCGTAGGCAACACTGCATTACCTCTATCTGCCGCCAAATGGTAGTGTTCAGTACTATCATGTTTCGGTTAGATGGTAATGTATGGCCCCGTAATAACTATCACAGATACATGACAACTTAGGTCTCAGGGGTGGCAACGCATCTGCATTTCGACCTCTGGTTTTTGTGTGGGTGTCTATAGGCTGCAGTGATCACTTAACATCAACGTGAGCTGCACGGTTGTTTGCCACCTTACTCACTCAAAAAAATGTATGTATAGGTATTAATGTGTAGTAAGTTACTACACATATTCTATAACTACTAGTAACCTATTAACTTATTACCAAAACACACTATTTCACAAAAATCTTCAAATAATTTCGCTACTTCTCAACTCATATTCGTTGGGGAAAGCTGTTCAGCATCGTTGCCTGAACACGTTCTCAAAATGTTTAGTGCTGACTACTAGATGTAGGAGAAAAAAGAAAAAAAATAGTCTTTATAAACATCAACTTACACAATAACCAAATTTTCAATATACGATACGTTGCCACTCCTAGTTGTTATGCTTTAGAGGCCGAAGTTGCAATGGGCAAAGTTACAGGTCCACCCGGTTAATCCAGCGGTGTGAGACGACCGTTTGATTCGAAGGGTCGCGGGTTCGATCCGATCCGATTGTATGGCCTATAGATATTTGTTTCGGGTCTGGGTGTTTGTGTATGTGTTGTGTGTGTACAACGGCACCCAAGACACAGGTTAATACCTACTGTGGGGCTGTGAATGTAAGCGTATTTTATTATTTAAATATTTTTATAAGTACTACCCAACCGGTACACGATAGCGCTGAATGACTATTTACAGATAACGTGGTGAAGCTTACGCCCACAGACTTCATCAAAGCTCAACCAGTAACTTAATCATTCATAGTAAGCAGGCAGATACTTTATGAAGTTTTCCTGTAAAATATGCTGTTGTTCGTATAGAGGCTGATATCCAGTTGACTATAGACTGTAATGGGTCAAAGGAAAATTCGAACATTTCTATCGCTGACTTAAAAAGGAACAGGAAAATCGAATCAAATTCTTTTATATACATTCACTTTGAAAATCTCAATACATTTCGTTGCCTTTGTGTGAATGTTTTCCAAGTTTACAACGTGCTTAATTTTGCTCGTCAGAGAAACTCGACTCCGTATTGTTAGTGTTTAGAGGGTGTTCATAAAGATAACGCTATGACAAATTTCACGAATCGTTCTTATCTAAGCTTTTGTAAGCGTTAATAATTTACTTGTTTGAGATAGGTACACAATACCAGACCGTTTCTTCAAAATAAGTCTTTTTCTAATGTTTTAAAAATTACAGGAATTATTAACCTATTGCATAGCTTCTATCGCGGGCCTTGAGCGCGGGGACCGAATTCAGAAATTCCGTAACGTAAAAACCTAACGCTCCCCACTTCGACGGGCACGGAGGTGTGGCTTTAAAATAAAATATATTTAAATATTTCGACGCTTGAAAGGCAATCGTATCTAAGCGACACAAATCTGTAAAATTAGTTATATATACCATTCGAATCGCCAGATTTTTCTGCGTCGTTTGGTCTAGGTCTCGTTGCTCTGCGACGAGTTTTGTTGTCGCTTAGATATTGCAATTTTATGGTAAAATCTATATTTTGTGCTGACTAAACGACAGGAAAAACGGGATTTTAAGGATATTCAGCAGTTATGACATTTAATTAATAAGGAACGTGAGCTTAGTCAGTTTTACATGTATTAACTGTTTTATTTATTTTTATTTACGCATTTTTACTTGTTATGATATATTCTTTTGAAATAACTTCGTAGATTTTACCTACACAAATATACTTAAATTTATGTGGTTATGAATTTTAGCTTGATAATTTATTGAATGACAGTATACATTTGTATAATTTAACCTGAAATAAAGTCAGAGAATATTAGAGTTTAGATACTTTTACTTAGTATAATATGATATTTATTTTTGATACTTAGATATTTTTATTTTATAACGGTTAATGTTAATGATGTCGGTTATATAGTCTTACTTAATTTGCTAAATGGCCTAGAGTGTCGCTTAGATAAATTTACCTGTACGCAAAATTTATTTTCTTGTCGCCTAGGAACTGCATGAGTTTAAAAAACGTCGTGTAGATACGCGCGCTAAACCGCGACACTTGTCGCAACAAGTATATACGGGTTCGCATTCTGGCTCCCGCCGTCGCTTAGGGAGAACGTGCTTCATATTTTGGCGCGTATTCAATGAAGACATAGTAAGTATCCAATCAAATTATGTGTCTATTTCTACGAAACTAACTAACTATTTCAAAACAATGGGATTATTTTAAAACCATAATTATGTTTAAATAAAATGAAATATACATTATAATTATATTTAAGTCAATTTTATTTTTATTTGCAGTTAAAAATGAGTCGCGAGCGAAAACGACGTAGTTCATCTATAGTTGAGATGGCGTTGGTGAATGCCGGCATTGCAACAAAAGTTCGGCAGTGTCGAAGAAGATTGAGTTATGATCTAAACACAGTAAGTACCCGCTTCTTAATTTGTTTGAGTACCTATCTATTTACCTTAGAAGTTTCTTCTTTTTAAAAATAAAAAATAATTATTTTTTAATTTATAAAAATAGTAAATTAAGTAAGCAATAATATTATAATTAGTAAAAATACATTGCATAAATCTGTCATCATTTTTTACAGTTCTCGAATTGGTCAGGACAAGTCAGTGCTACAAAAGAAGAGTATAATTATAACACATTAGAGCCAGCTTCCATCAGCATTGACACTTCAAAAGATTTAGCTTTTCCGATTTCTGCCGATAGTTTATGCACTACAACAGATCACACTAAAACGACTGCATCAATTACTGCTCCATGTATTCAAGAATTTGATATCGCTTTAACAACTGACCCACACATCGAATCACCGATTTTGAATGATCATCAAGTTGAGAAAAACACTCAATATACATCACTTATATCAAATCATAGTGTACCGTCTACATCGGCACTACCAAGTAAAGTATCTATTGTATCGAGTCCAATTAAAAGCAAAGTTGGTAAAAGGAAATTGAAGAATGATATAAAATATATTGATTATATGTCAGACCAAGAAGACTTTTCCACTTTTTATGGTGATGTCGCTGATTCAGATAATTGGTCAGAAGGACAAGAAGGAAAAACGTCAGAAGATCATTTAGAATCAGTGGAAGAAAAAGCTAATAAAAATAAAAGGTACACTAAAAAGAGATCAAAAGTCAAAAGCAGGGATGCTAATACTGAAGATGAAGTAGTCGGAGAATCTGCAACGAGAATAAAAAAAAATAATTCAAGAAAAGAACGGAAAACAGCTAAGAATTCAGGTCAGCAATACCTAACAAATAAAGGTATCACTGTACCAGCAAAAACAATACAAGCTAATCCTTGTTTAGGGAAAAAATGCGGAAACGACTGCGGGTCGCTGACAGAAGAGAGACGAAAGAGTTTATTTGATTTTTTTTGGAGTCTCGACAAAGCACGTCGCCGTGATTGGTTAGTATTAGTATCCCTATCTCAAAAGGAAAATATCAAACGGAAACGTACAAATTCTCAAAAGCGAAACTACTCTATTAAATATTTTATAAACGAAGGAGAAGGTAGAAGATTTGTTTGCCAACAATTTTTAGCAGCCACTTTCAATATATCAGATAAAACTATATACGCACTTGTCAAAAATGCTTCATGGGGATGTGCACAAGAGGACTTAGGAGGGAAGTTTGAGCCTCCAAATAAAACAAAGCAATCCACAATAGATGCTGTTAACAGGTTCATTAAAAATCTACCAGCTGTACCTTCGCACTACTGTCGTCAAGATTCCAGCAAAGTTTATCTTCAACAAGAATATAAAAATATTGCCAACTTATATAAACTTTACAAGCAGCATTACGTGCATCAGGGTGTGGATGTAGTGAGTGAGAGAATTTTTCGTAAAGTATTTCAAGAAAACTTTAACATTGGATTCCATATACCCAAAAAAGATAAGTGCCTTAAGTGTCTCCAATACGAAAATAATAATAATCCCGAAATGCAAAGAGAAAAGGAAGAACATGAAATAGAAAAAGAAGAAAGCTATGCCCGTTTTAAAGTTCACAAAAATATTCATAAGGATGATCCTTCAACTCTTTGTGCTAGTTTTGACCTCGAAAAAGTTCTTAACACACCCTATGCCCAATCAATGCTTTTGTACTACAGTAGAAAACTAGCTGTGTACAATTTGTGTGTTTATGAAAATGGAACACTTAAAGTTTTCTGTTTTTACTGGGATGAGAGCAATGGTAAGCGTGGTGCTAACGAGATTGCATCTATATTACACAAATATATTCAATTGGTAGATGCTAGAGGTAATGTAACTCGATTACTTCTGTATTGTGATTGTTGTCCGGGCCAAAACCGCAACCGTACTGTGTTAGCAATGCTGCATTCGTCATTACAAGAGTGTAAAAATATTGACACAATTCAAATAAACTTTCTCTTAACAGGACACACTTACATGCCCGTAGATACAGTTCATGCCATTATTTAAAATAGATTGAAGAATACAACCGTTTACGCACCATCACAGTGGTTTACAGTTTTTGCAACTGCAAGACAAGAACCAGTGCCGTTCGATGTAGAAAGACTGAGCTATGAAGACTTTTACAGATGGGATAGTATTAGTGACAAATATTATAAAGGCAACTTAACAGGAAAAATAAGCAAGATCCGTATTGCGACTTTCAGAAAAGACAAGCACAGTATCAAATATAAAACATCTATGAATTCCACTGCGGTATACTTTGACGTTGAAGTTAATTCTAAAACCAAGGTATCATCTCTTTTGCCTTGTTATCGATCGCAGCTTCCAATATCAAAAGCTAAATATGATGATTTAGTCAAACTTTGTGTGAACAAAGTTATTCCTAATTGTTTCAAACACGAATATTTGAATATTCCATGCGCAACAAATGTAAAAGATTGTCTACCCGAATCAGACATTGAAGATTGTGATATAAACATTTAGATTAAGTAAATAACAAGATCTCGCATTGCAATTCATACTAAAGATTTACATTGTAGGTAAATGTAAGGATAAATAGGCATAAGAAATTTTGATATTGTTATTTTTTTATTTATGAAACATAATGTTGATTGATTAGAGACTGATTATAAGTTGTGTTATAACAAATAATTATGATGGTGATATTAATAATTGTTCCTAAATGTTTTTTTAATATTTATAATTTTGTATGGTCGGCACTACGTAGCGTATTTATTTTCAATAAAGCCTTTTTTTAATTAATAAATGATTTCATTGCATGTGCATGCATGATAATAATTACCTCTAGGTCGTCGTCATATGTCAGTTAGGAAGCGAGATTTGGGGTAATTTCATTAACTAAGATACAATTTCCATTATTCCGAAAATCGTTAAATATTACTTAGGTAAATTTATTTGTTTTATTTTAAACTGTCAGATCTTTTTAGATTAATTTTCCTGTATCCAAATTCTAACCTAAGTAAGTTTATGTATTTTTACATGTTACTGCATACACTACAGGAATGGCTTAGATAATTTTACCTGTTTATGAAATTGGGTAAATTTTATCTAACCGACATAAACTGGTGCTTAGAAAAGCACCCGAGTGTTTTAATTCAAAAATTTATGTAGCTATAAAAATTCTATTTTCATGAGTTTTTATATCATCTTAATCGAACAATTAGGTAATTTCTTATGATTTATTTTTTAAATTTTTTCACTTTTAGTTGGTCTCCTGTAAAATTTGCTCAATGTCGCTTAGATACGATTGCCTTTCAAGCGTCGATTTATATTTTGTTGGGATTCGAACTCGGTGTCGTCGATTTATGACGGAATAGCGGCGTGCTATTCTCACGTTGCATACACTCGGCCACGGTGACTGTTACGTAGGCGATCAAATTTTCTTGTTATTAAGTATGCTGCTGTAGTATAACTGGATGATGTTGGTGGGTAATTTGGTTAAAATGTATTGTTGACTGGTTTAAGGCACCAGTCTCTTCGGAGGCGTGGGTTCGAATCCCACCGCTGCCAAGATTGTTTTTGTTCATTTTTTTTATTGTTTGTTTTTCCATTCAATATTTAAAAAGTGGTAAATATTAATAGAAAATTATTGTTTCATTTGTCAATTTTTTTTGCTTTTAGTTAGCTTCTAAACTTACCAAGCTATTTTTATAATTGTTTATCAACTACCCAATCCAAAATGTTTACTGGTGGCAATAGTCGCGGATCTCAAAGGCTCTACATTACATATAAGCACTGTACTAGTCGCAAAGTTCAGATGTAGAGTAATTTTAAACTATTCAACTCTCCACAAGTATAATACACGTGTAAATAATGAAATATTCATAAGGCACAGAATATTGAAATCGTATAAAACTTGTAAGCAAAATCACATGGTAGCAGTTGCATGTAGATCATCTTTAAATCAAGTAAAAATAATTATTACACCACTCCCAAGATAGTTATTGCTCACAGTCATGTGAATTATAAAAGTCTTAATTAAAATGGGTAGAAAAATATTATTAACAGATCATGCAAAGGGGGGCATGAGTAGTTCTTGAACATAAATCACATTATGCTATCACTCTAGAGGTTCCTCGACACTTACACTGAACTGAAAGCCCCACACGCGCATTGCCTATTTATGTGCTCATATAACTTTTATATCGAACATAAGTCTCGGGAATGAAGGTTTTCACTTGAATGAATTTTAAACATTAACCCCCCCTTATTCATAAACGTACATTAGCGACGTTTTAGTTATAACTAATAACAGAATGTTCTGTATTTGTCAGTTGCACTGTCAAATGTGCAGGATAGAAAAAGACAAAGAAGAGATTAGCAACACTTTAGCTAAAATACGTTTATGAATAAGGGGGTAAGCATCGCGTAAAGGGTGTTGATCTATGGGTTTACCATAGACTCAATGTGAACTGAAAAATACAAGTTTTTTATTTTTATAAAATAAATCAAGCATGATGCATTACATCATCAAGCATACTCGTGATTATATCATGATATAACTGCACTGCTCACTGCACAGCTGCACATCAGTATCAATTAACCAATGAAGAAAAATCTCTGATTAAACTTTTTAAATATGACGCACAGTTCCATAGGTTCTTAACAAAAAAATATGTTTAAAGTAGTTTAAATAGTGTTAAAACATAGAATGTAAAATCCGTTACAAAGCCCATCATAAGAAAAACAATCATTTTAAAAAAGACAAAAGAAAGTCGTTAGTCATGGAACTAACCAGTGCAAAATTGAAAAAAAAATACTGAAATAGTTCAGGCAGTCAAAATTAATTGATTTCGTCGCGTCAACACTGAAGGCAGCGTGTTAGCGACCCCGAACAAAAACTCTTCATTTATCTCGATATAGAAATCGGCCTTCCAAAGAGATAAAGTTTCAATACTTCGAGAGTATGACAAAATAAGTATGATTTTAAATTGAACAATGTAAGCTTGGATATTTTTGACATAAATGATACAAGAAACTCTTGACAAAAGAAATACACATTAACACATGCTTGTGAAATATATTTATTTTAAAGAAAAATGGAAAGAAAGATTTGACTTCAGGCGAGACTCGAACTCGCGGCCACTGGGAATCTAGTCCAGACTAGTTTGGCAATAGATGGCGCTGCTGCCACCATAAGGCAATGCAATAAATGTGAAGGAAAGATTTGACAAATCGGGCAGGACTTCGGTAGCTCAGTTGGAAGAGCGGCTGGACTAGATTCCCAGTGGCCGCGAGTTCGAGTCTCGCCTGAAGTCAAATCTTTCTTTCCATTTTTCTTTAAAATAAATATATTTCACAAGAATGTGTTAATGCGAAATAATATAAAACAATTATTAAGGGTCAAAGCGACTTCTTTACGATATTCAATAAACTGCAAAGTATATTATATCGGTTGCCTAACTAGCATAGTTTGGCAATAGATGGCGCTGCTGCCACCATAAAGCAATGCAACAAATGTGAAGGAAAGATTTGACAAATCGGGCAGGACTTCGGTAGCTCAGTTGGAAGAGCGGCTGGACTAGATTCCCAGTGGCCGCGAGTTCGAGGCTCGCCGAAGTCAAATCTTTCTTTCCATTTTTCTTTAAAATAAATAAAAGAAATACATTAAGAATAACGAAGAAAGAGTTATTGGCGTAAACAGAACAGTAAATATAAATGGCGAACGGAATTTCGATATCACCCTAGCAAAAATACAATAAACAAAAAAATATTTGCAGCTTATCCTAGTATATAGCATCATTAAGCAGTTGAAATCTGCTGTCTTGAAATATATTTACATTGTGGACTTAAGAAGGGAAACCGCTTTTGGAGAGGGAAAAACTCTCCATGAAATCAAAGTTTTAGTGTCGCGAAATTTGAATTTGAAATATCGTCTTACGCTTAGATTAATTTTTAAACTCGGTCTTATAAAGAGGCAGTAAATTTTTCCATTGCAAAAAGAATACTGAAATTACCGAACATATAATAATCGTTTGAAATAAGGAGGAAGGTTTATTTTACTGGTGGTAGAGCTGCAGTGACAAATTAGGTACCTACCTAATCCTCTTGCCGCTAAATGGTACCTAGTGTTCACCACTATCGTGTTTCGGTCAAGTGATAATGTACGACTCTGTAATTTCACAGAGCACAAGCAAACTTAAGCTTCGAGATTGGCAAACGCATTTCCACTGAAATCTCTGGTTTCACGGCTACACTGTAGCCGCTACAACATTACTTATCATCAATGTAAACTGTATGCTTGTTTGCCACTTCCTGACATGAAAAAACGTTTAGTGTGATTTTTATGAAGTTACATTTTTTTATCATAATTTATGCAAAACTTACGGAATATTTCAAGGAGCTTTATGGGCAATTTGTACTGTGAAGGGTCGTAACGTTTTTAGGGCAATTGATTCTTCAAAGGTATTTGGACTACACTAAGCCTCTAAGTTCTTATAGCCATTGGGCAACCGGCTAATGGATATCGATTTCACTTACCATAAATATTCATGGTGTGTGCATCAGTGTTTATTTACTCCACTGCTGCGACCTCACTATGTAAACTAGTATTAGATTTAATATCTATACCTACCCTTACTAACTTAATGCAGTAAGAGTTAATGACGGTTCTCCTCGATTTGTAAAGATAATTAATTTGTGGAAGACCGGGTGCCATGTGCAAAGTTCCTGTAACAAATAACGAGGATTTTACGAGGTAAAGTGAATGTTAAGAGTATTATATGTATGTGGTCGTATGCATAGCACAATGTGATAATGTGCAATTCAGGCTCAATTCGATTGCCAAAAATTTTTAATCCATTTTTCTAGACTATTATTTTAAAGTACGAGTACTAACTTTCTTACTGATGCACAGAAAATCAGATCAAGCAGTCTTATTATTTAGGCTTATTAATACATTCAACTATAATTATACATTTTTTACTTACTGACACAAAAAATGGTTACCACGCATCACGCACATTTCGTTCTTATTTTTTTACGCACGACAACACACCATTCTACTTAAATTATACGGGTTTCAATCAAACAGCTCTTTTATGTATATCAAACGATTTTTCCTCCATCTGGGTATAAAGCGCAGGGTAGAGATGGAAACATTCTGAAACAGATTTAAGCGACAGATTTCATTTCAGTAGGCATTACGTTAATTATATGCCTATACTTTATGGAGTGAACTGGAAAGTTTAAAATTTTCTAGCAGGTATGTTACAGTGAGCACTGACGCATCAGCTCTGTGCCACGCTGTAGTGACTCCATATATATTTCTACTAGGTCAGCACTGACTTGCCCCAAGTTTGGAGTAAGTTAAATTATAACTGTTAGTCCAGCAGCTTAAGACGGCCGTTTGATTCGAAGGGTCGCGGGTTCGATATGATCTATAGATATTTGTTTCGGGTCTGGATGTTTGTGTATGTGTTGTACGCGTACAATGGCACCCACCATACAGGTTTATACCTAGTGTAGGGCTGTGAGTGTAATCGTATATAAACTTTTATACTGATATGTCGCTAGACTTTAGTAAGAGTTATCTATTTATCTAGTATTAATCTATAGATATCAGTTAGGGCGTCCACACAAAACTGCGATCCGATGCGATGCGACAACACATCGCAGAAACTTGCATGGCAGTTTTTTGTGGGCGCCCTTATTCGATATTTTCAAACTTTTAACAATTTTACGTGGATTTAACGGATTTCAATCAAACAGCTCTTTTGTGTATGTTAAACGATTTTCCCTTCCATCAGAGAAAAGCAGAGTCTAAAGATGCTAGATATATGTTGGATGAAATTAAGCAATGGATTTAAGCCTCAGAATTGCTGGCCCGCATTGGCTCAGAGCCAACTAAATATTACGGTTTAAACCTATTCATTAAAACAGGAGCGTTTTCTCGGCTGAGGGTCATAAATACATCGTTGCTATTCTTTTTGCTTATGAAAAATTGTGTCCCACGCCTTCTGCTCACATGTGTAAAGATAAGTAAAATTATAAAAAGTATGGTTATAGTGTAACCTTGTGTACTGGCTGGCGGATTTAAGTCGATATTATCATTAAGGAAAACGTTAAATAACGTTTTACGTTACGTTACGTTTTTTTTCTTGCATGACCTATCTGGTATTAGAGGAACGATTATCTATTGGTCCGGTGTAGGAGACGACATTAGAAGAAAAATGATCTGTTTATATTTATTACTAGATGTGCCCGCGACTTCGCCCGCGTGAGAATTTATGATCATTCAGTATCTACCTGGACGAAGTCGTGGGCGCAGCTAGTATAAAAGTAGCCTTAGTTACTCCTTAGTACATCAGCTATCTGCCAGTGAAAGTCCCGTCAAAATCGGTCCCGCCGTTCCCAAGATTAGCCCCGCCAAACAGACAGACAGACAGACAGACAGATAAAAATCATAAAAAATGTTGTTTTGGTATATGTACCTGGTATACATAAATATGCATTTAGTAAAAAGCGGTTATTTTTATATTACAAAGAGCCACTGCAATTTCATTTATTTGTATAGATCATGTATGATTATGGTTCAATGTCTCCATATAGCTCTTTATAGGATGTACGCCTGCTGAACAAATGTTTCAGGAAATATTTATTAATTTCATCTGGGGCAGTCGATTCATTCTAAATGTGATATAATTTAAATATAGGTACAAACTTTTAATGTACTCTAACACAAAGAGAACGACAAGAACTTTTGCAACGATTATTCCTCAAAATAACATTTTATAGAGCATTTACCGTAGCACCAGTATTAGAGTTTTATTGTAGCTTGGAGCTATTGTTTTAGTTCCCGGTGATTAGAGGGTCATGGTCACCTCAAGTAATGAGCACTTAAACTCTGCCAATGTTGACTATATCAAGTGGTTATGAAGCAGGGTAGAAAGTGAAGGACTTAGAGGGGTACTTATTATTTCGCGAGTGATTATTAGGAAGCCAAATAAGCAATGAAGGATTATGATCAAAAAAGATGAACGTGATTAAAAATGCATTTGATTTTTAGTTTACGACAATACAGTTAAGAATTATTATACTCAATACTGTGAGCAACTTTTACTATGAGACTAACAGTTAATCGCTTTATTTATAGAACAAATATTAATCGCCGCGCGATATAGATACTGTATGTATGTAGGCGCGATGTAGGCCTCATAGTGAATTGTTCTTTGTGATATTTAGGCATTCATCAGTAAGATAGGTGCCTATCTGCCTAAATGTGTAAGTACACATTAACCTCTAAAAATGGTGATAAAATTGATGCAATTTTCTATATTTATGTTATCAAGTATCTTCTACGTATAATAATATAGTTGTGATACATATATTATTGATATAAAAATAACACCTAGAAGAAGGTATTGATATCATGAATTCTTAAATGATTTACGATTTAAATAATAAGGCTGACACTGATGCAAAGCGGATGACCTAGCGTTTAACGGTTTCCATAAAATATGATAAACCTGGACGTTACCATCGGAGATCAGTTGACTAATTAATCACGACGCAGATGTGATGATGTTCTCAAATGTCAAGGATTTGCCTCTAGGTTACACAGTTAGGTCCCACAACCTACGTATTTAAAGGATTATCCACAAATTAAAATTTATTATATTAATAAGCAGTGGCTAGTAGATGTCATCGTTCTCGTAAGTATTGAGACTGTTTTTTCTACGTATTGCAATGATACATGATTGACAGAACTCGACCTATTTGGTCATGGTAGGTCAGTCTTGGTCTTCCTGGGCCTCTGCAACCATTAACATTCGCATTGTATATCTGTTAAGTCATTCGCTCATTTGACATGACAAGTGATAGTAAAACAATCTAACGATGGCGTGTGTAAGTTGTAGTGGTTTTGTGCAATTAGGATACCTACAGATCCGTACATTACCACTTGACCAGAACACGATAGCGCTACACTTACTGCTTTAATAAGCTTCATCGTTATAAGCAAGCTTATTTTGTTATTACAAAATATATTAGCCTAAATAAATTGATACCACAATAGAGCAGCTCACTCAACCAAACGTCTATTTCAATACAGATAATAGGTATCCCAAATTTTAATATGTGTTGACTTTTGTGATTTGTTTTTGTAACTAAGGTAGGTACCGTCGTGGTGCCATACAAAAACATGCATTTAAATAAAAAAGTAACGCAGTACTATTCAATCATCAATTTGTAGATTAATCAGTAGCATAAATCATAAAGATTTCGTTATAAGTTAGCAGTTGAAACATTCCTAGTTGTGACTCTATTCATCCTATCGTTTGTCATGAACAAATCTAAGATAATTAACTAAATAACATACGTTTCAAGACCTCATTTAAATCCATCACAAAGAAACGCAGCGACAGTAAAATACGTATAATTCAAAAGGAGCTATCTATGTGGTGAAATATTTTAGATTCATATGATATACGGTAAAAGTACGCCGTGAAATGCAATTTCACCAGTTCCGTTATACATAATAGGTTTAACGCATCCCTCAGGACGGGCTCCGTTCCAACATCGACCGCCTTTCTGGTGCAGAAGCTAATATGGTATTCAATTTTAAACTTATTTTCCTTTAAATCGTCCAAGGCAAGCAACCGTGTTATTAATATTCACACAATTCACACAATCTTGCACTACTTTACAACATCCCTGGTTTCGTATACCTACTTTATCAGTACTAGAAATAAATATTAGTAGAAAATAAAAATTTATAACTATTGTACTATTTATTTTAACATGCGAGTGAACTTTAGAAATTAAATAAGAATCGGAAAGAAAAATTAACTAATAATTAATTTTCGTGGTAGAAATGATCTAGAGAACTGTATCCCCTGAAAAACCAGTGTCCATCGCTCCGAACTATCGCCAACATCCAAACCATCTGACTGATAACTGATGATCTAAATAACAGTGACTGATAAAATGTACATTATGGTAAATTACGTGTACAGTTTACCACATATTTTTTCTCATACCTATTAAAACTCTTGGACTGCTTCAAATTAATTAAAGTTGCACCGTATCCATAAAGACTGACTTAACTACAAATTGAAGCTGCTCGTTGTATTAGAAATATCATGATTATTAAAGTCTCTTAACTTTGAATCTTGAAATGTATTATAGAGACGACATTGAATATTCAACATTTTTGCGGTAAATACGTCCAACTAAAGTAAGATCTTGACAACGCGACGATTAAACTTTTCAATTTTACTGCTCTTTGAATTCAAATATTTTTGCACTATTTTGGTCACCTTGTTTCATGTTTCTGATATCATTTTAGTTACTAAAATTAAATATAAGGCAAACCAAAAGGAAAACAGCTACAGGTTTATAAAAATAAAGTCTTATTTGATGAATCATAAGAAACGTCTGTCGTCTGACGTTGCGGCGTTCCCTGCAGGTCAATTTGTGGCCGAATTTATTGTATATGCACAGAAACTATTAGGTTGTACGTTGTACTTAATAATAATTATTATTTAACACCCTGCATTCACGTCAAACTGAATAATGACATTGTGTTTCAAGGGAAGCATAGGCATACGTTACTTAAAAATCTGATAAATATAATAATTCAGATCTGAACTAACGGTTAATATGATTCAACTGATATTAATGTGATTTTGCTAACAATCTACTAACCTTCTAAATTTTTGAAACTGTAATGATACATTCTAATTTATTTTGTGACGTCTAATGATGGCATAAACGATTCACAATAATGTGCTTATGGCAATATATTAACATTTTGTGCCCCTTAGAACTCAGGTCATGAACTTGGGGAAATAAATTATACTTACCTATTAATCCAATATTATTTCTTACAAGTAGTCTAAAGTATTCGGGGCAAATCATGCCATCCAAAATCACATTAATATCATGAGCTACAAATTTATTCACGTCAATTCGCCATTCGCGTAAATTGAATCATCCAACTAGCAAACTCCATTAGGAGTACAAAGAATTCTTGATATAATATAATGTGAGTATCAATAGAAACGAATATTTCATGTCTTCACTTTTACAGGCGGCAGTCTGTCAAGTTATTCGAATATTATGACCTTGACATAAATACGATCCTTGAGTTGCCTTTTGACTTGGTTCCAGGCCTGGCTTCATTCCAAGCTCACATCGACCGGGTTGCCTTAGCTGTGTCATATACAACTGCAATGAATTAACTGAATGCGACGCAATTAGAAATGGTGCGCGATGTGGAACTAGTGGACGCAACTCTTCTGATGTAAGTGTAGCATAACGTAACCATTTTTATCGTCACATAAAACGGGACATTCTCAAAATTAACCTTCAAGGAACCAGCGCGGAAGAAACTTACTAACGAACGCCCAGCTATTCGTATTTTGCCCTTCTTTAAGTAGGTATCTCAGGTATGGCTATCGATTGCTTTTGAGATTACTTATTATAAATTATTTAAAAAATAATTAAATTTTGGATTGAGGTTTACAGGACGACTTTAGTCGAGTACGCTAGTTATCTACTCGTTATCTGCTGAGAACCGCACCGTTCGTCACCGAAAGAATCTGAACCAACAACGGGACATTTTTCGCTCCCCAAAAGTTTTCCTGGGACACCGGGATGGGCTGCATGAAAACGAGACTGTCCCGTTCAAAACGGAACGTATGGTCTCTTTAGTGTAGCATGAAATCATAGATTGAAGTGAAAATGTGGACACAAAAAGTGCTGCATACGATGTTTTATTCCCGTGATTTATGAATGATCTATAAATACTAAATACATAATATTGGTTACTCCGTTGGGTCCCACTGCCTACCTTTTATTCAAGGATATCACGAAACCTTTGGTGAACGCTTTATATGATCAGAGGGCTATAACATTCGTAGAGTCGTAGTAGGTTCGTATAAATAAGTACAGCGAATAAGATATTAAATAACGTTATTTTCAGGTCACATCATCAGCGGTAATGTATCAAATATGAAAATAGGTACATATATATTATATAGGTATAACACTATGGAAGCACCCCCTTAAGATTTATTTCTTCACTAGCTGTTGCCCGCGGCTCTGTCCGCGTGTAGGTCGCTTTTTGCGTAACCTGTGGAAATCTATCAAATCATCCCATGGCATCCCACAGGAACAATTTTGGGACAAAAACTATTCTGTGTTAATCCAAGTTACCCTCTATGTGTGTACCAAATTTCATGAAAATCGGTTAAGCAGTTTTTGCGTGAAGGAGTAACAAACAAACAAACATAGTCGCACGACGACTCAAAATCTTTAAAAATTATAGACAAAAAAACAAACAAACCTACCTACAAACTTTCGCATTTATAATATTAATATGTTATGTTGATATTATGATTATTTTACACGTTGTTTACCTACCCCCCAAAAAACGCACCGCCGTGTTTCCGAACCCAAACCCTAGCACGACCCGCGTGGTCGTTACCACCAACCGATGTCTGAAGCAAAAGTTACAAAGTTGATTTACCTGCGTGTTAAAACCGAAACACTATAGTGTTGTACCCTACTATTTTGGCGGTTAATAGGTTAGGTAATACCGTGGTACTGCCGCCTTCGAGGCGACACTGGAACTCTAATATTCAAAGTGTGGTCTCCGCTGTTATATACAAGCGCAACTAAACAAATTGGAGTATGATAACGTTATCTCCCATTGAACCGGGGGGTCACCGTAGTAATGGCAATAAATGCAGCGCAATTTGATCGATAACTATAGGTAGGTACTTGTACCACGTCGCATGAGATACCTATTATTATTTGTACACTCATTTTTTTCTTAAAACTAAGTAGGTCACAGGGTTTTTTTAATGAAAAACATGAAAACAGGCTGGAGTAATCCTTAAGAATTACTGTTTGTAGCCTATAAACATCTACATGCAACCAGAGATTACAATATAGACGCATTACTAGTTAAATGCTCCGGTACCAGAAATCACGAGACCTTATAGGTGATAGGTACAATCTACGTTGTAATAACTACATCGATATAATTACCAAAACGTTTCCTTCTACGATCAATCGGAGTAATATTATTACAAGATACTTCTTGACATGGCATTCAGGATTTTAAAACATGACATTCAGGATATAACACTTCACCGTGTATCTATAGGAAAACCGATAGAACGCAACCTACAATGTCGTAAATCTAGAAAGCCATCTGCACTAATCCAGGGCGAGTTGTAAAAGCAGGTACCAGCCTTTACGATCAGCTTTACTGTAGCAGATAGAGCTAACACTAACTATCCATTTGAAAAAACAAATCGGATCATTCGGGATCTGTACACAAAAGTATAACAAAAAGTAGAAATGTAGCTTTTCACGGTAAGATATCACATTTCACATAAAGCAAGGATACTATTAATTCAATTGAAATATATGTTATGTATTTCAGAAAACAAAGTCACATGAAAAAAAATTTTTTTTTTCCGTAGTGATAAATAGCATATTATTTAAAACTAGCTGACCCGGCACACTTCGTATTGCCTCAGGATGAAATAATGTATCAAAGGTTTGATATATACGGACAATTTGTATGGGAAAATGAAATTGTGCTTTTTACTACTTCCCTTCATTTTCTCCAATTTTTTACTTTTTAAACCTTACTTGGACTAAAAATCATTCAAAACCAAAATTAGCCAAATCGGTCAAGCTGTTCTCGAGTTTTAGCGAGACTAACGAACAGCAATTGTTTTATATATATATAGATATATTGTATCTTCAACGAACGTTCCTGTACACTCTAACCGAACTCTTTTCTAAGTGAGCGTTGTCCTTAGCGCATAAGTAACACGTTATTTTGGAAACATTACTATATTTTTGGTTCCGCATCGCGTATTACAAGGTAAGTCGAGGTAAGTGACCCGGAAGGCTTTTAAATTACGAGCGTTGAATATTTTACTTGGCACAGGCCGATGCTATTCGCATCTCACAGGTTTCAACTTTAGATATTTCGCCTACTTGCATAATTTACAGTATAAAGAATGCATTAAAAGGCAAAAGAAGGTTCAATTTTACTTCGTCTTTTAGTAGCACCACCGCAAATGAACTGTTTAAATGAAGAAAATAAAAAGAACTGCAATGAATCGAAGTAACGTTCGCAAAAAAACTCGATTTATGGAATGAGTCTGTAAACTTCCTTCTTTTTGGTATATTTATTTCGTAACGTTTTCGTACTTACCCACAAATGGCTCTCACTTATCTGCGACTGGATTTAAGTCTTGATAAATAAATTCATATACCTGAAAAGAAAAAGCTCCAATTAATATAATCATTTTATTATTCGTCACCTCAGCGGAAATTTTGGAAACTATAGAGGGGTTTCCTTGTTGTTGATTGTACGGGCTCATGCAGCTTAATAGATTCAGGTCCACCGAGGCCGTGGCTTTAGCTCCCAAATATTGGGGCAATGAAAACCATTCACACCGCATGATGGAGAATGTAAACGAAATAACATAATTCTCAGGTTACGAAGTGCTCCCAGGAGACTTAGAGAGCTCGTTCCAAATACAGACTGAAATAAATCCCAAAACAGCGTTTAGGACTAGGTTAATAATTACATATACGAATACGTTACCATCGAGTTTAATGGGTAGAGCTTTAATTAAAGAGTAAAGGGGGGTAGAGTTTACATTACATGAGTGATACAAAAATAGATAACGCTGAAGTTATCTTGTATTTTTTGTATTACGAAAATGCTAATTAGTTTACAGCTCACAGGCATCTACTTGATAAGTGAAGGTCAAAATGTATTGCATATGCGTCTGAAATGGTGGCATATTGAAAGTAAATCTGAACATGATAGTGCTGCACCTCACCTGCCCAAGTGGGCAGTCGGACAAAAATTCTGTGTGTCAACTATAATGTTGTGCATCAGTACAAAACATAGTCGCTGTTACAGTTAAGTAATAGGTAAGTACATCTCAAATCTTAAGAGTAGCGCCATGTGAATTAGGATGATCTTTCATTTATAATGTAGATTATAGTATGATTATCGTAATGACGTACCATATCTTTTTGCTGCTTTAATCATCCTCAATATATAATATGTAAAAATGAATGTTTGTCTGTATGTCCTTTAATCGTAAACTACGCATTTGATCATGTGATGATCTTTAGCAAAGTTGTTGTGCATGACATCACGAAGGTTTCTGAGGCAAATTCGACAGATGGCGCCACTGTTATTTTTTAAGTTGGTGGCGTAGCAACGCTCGCAGTTTACAGCTAGTATGAATACAAAGTGTCAGTTCACCAAAGTGTCCAATTTATAACATTTTAGTTAATACAGAACATGTTTTGAACCACGGAATAGATAAATAGCAGGAAACTGCAGTCATTTCAAAAGTATATTAGGTTGTAATATTGATAAAATGTGCTTTAATTTGGCTTTTCATTTCATTACTTATTTCTAAAAGGCCATTTCATTGGTGGACAGCCAATTCAAAGGCTTTTCATGCGAAACCTTTCAGAGGCTGTTAAAATTAGTGCAGTACGCCCCTTCAAAAGATTCAATTTACTTAAAGTACCTAACGTCCTTTATGTGGTACGTATTAATTAACATGGGTGAATGATGATGTGTTTATGTGGTTCTACCACCATCTTTAAACCTACACCTATAACGATCTTAGATGAAATATAATGAATGAACTTCGGAAAATTGGTCCCATTACAAATATGACGGTTGCACACAGTTTTTAATAGGTACAACTTATTTTGTAGAATGCAGATGTTCCAGAGGATCAAGACGAAGATATTGAATGGTTTTAATGAATATACAGTTTAGTCATCCGTTGCAAAGATACGTATGTCTACAACTCAGTGTGTAACTCGAAGCTTCTAGCATGTGCACTAAATGCACTGTTAGTAATAAGTTATAACTTCATCTTTGGACGCTCGTGACCAAAACGGGCGACGATGTCCGGAACTTAACCAGATGAGGGATCAACTTGGAAACTGGATAAGTTGGACTGTTGACTATGAGACTTGAGAGATGGGAAAACTTAAATAGATGACTATTCGGCGAGCCAGCATAATGCAGGCTAGTAATTCACAGAGCATGCAGTTTGGAAGATCAAGTTTGCATTTGAGACTAAAATTACGAATAACTAATCTGAAACGATATCCAAAGTATATAAAGATATTACGATCTCAATTTAAATAAATTATACTACCAATATAATACATTTTAAGAAAAATTGTTGATAAACGTTTTTGTGATTTACAATTTAGTGCCAGTGTAAGTAAGCGGTCTTTTAGTTCATGTTGGCTATGAAGTTGATGTTTAATGTCAGATAAAATTGATTGATTTGGTATTGAATTGATTATAATTCTCAGAAAAAAAAATTGGTAACATTCTAATAATATCTTGAGTTAAAATCTAGGTATCTACTGAAAAATAGCACAATTAAGAAAATGTATTAATACTACGTATAGAATGGACACCTCGATGTCCCGCCCGATTTCCCCGCCTCACCCAATCTCCTCCCCTCTTATGGGCGACGGTTGGTACCTATTTTCTACGTGCTACGCACACAGGTGCACGTGTAAATTCACGTCACTGATTGATGTCTGTGTAATAGAGACCAAATTAAGCGTTTGTATGGAATTTTGGCGGAGTGTCCATGGTGTGCTCATAGTCTACTTGTTACACATAATTCTATGACATTTCATGGCGAAGGAAAACACAAAGTAGAGTCAACGATATAACGTTTCATTTGCCACAGTGTACCTACCTACCTACTGTGAAATTGCACCTGAGTTGGTAATGCACAATCAAGTGAAATTATTTCTACTAGAAAGAATAAACACTGACCTACTTCTTGCGTGAAAAAAAAAGCAGATAAACCATGAACTCCAAATATACTTAAATTTTTCTCGTGATAAAAGTGAGACCGAAGTTTTTTATGGATTAAATAAAGGATTAAAAGATAATCCTCATTCTTCATTCTCTGCCTTTTAATCTTTTTTCATTGACTTTTTTATGTTCCATTGGAAAGCTCCATTTTGCTCTCAAATGGAATAGAAAACGAGACGTCCTCAGAACCAAGCAAAAATTTGAACTTTTCATTTACGAATACTGACAACACACACGCAACAAACTTATTGAATTTTTGATAAGCAAAACAAGGTGCAGGTGATTTCCGCAGTTAAATACATTATAGCTTTATTCTCGTTCGTCTTAATTTTAGATTTTCAGAAGAAGCAGCTTCTCAGTTCTGTTTCTATTGATGAAAACAAATTACTATGTTTCACCTGAAATCTCATGGAACAATGTAAATTAGTTATATTCTCAAAGGGCAATACACATGACCTAGTTTAAATGTTTAATACTCTTTGTTTATTTTGTTTGCACATACGTAGTAATTGTTTAACTTTGCAATAATGACGGAGTGTGTACGAACCGTTCAAACAGAAACTATTTGAACAACATGACAGTTTGTTAATGAGGTTAATTATAAGTGAGGCATGAATTGAGAAATAACGAGTTAATATCACTGCAATAGAATAGTTATGTGATGGGATTATGAGGAAATAAAATACCTATAAAATGTGAAAAATCGGCTAGCTGTTCCTAAGCGAAATGTAGTACCTACCTAATCACCATTAAATTTCAGCCGAAAGATGTCCATTGCTGGGTTACTAGCTGCACTACTAGGCACAGCACTAGCGGAAGGATTCTCCTTCAATAGCAGGCGGAGGGATCATCGCCGAAAAGTAATACTAAGTTTAAAGATAAAATATTTCACAGTTTTTTACATTTCTGCATTTGAACCACCTGTACCTGAATTTGGTTAATTCCGAACACTTATTCTACAAATCATCAAACTGATTAGATTTAATATTTCCTAAAATAAGTCTAGCCAAAGATATTCTATAATGAAAATTTGCCTCTAATTTTATAAGTATCTGGCAAATTAATAAAAAATACCTCTCAAAAGTTTAACTATGTCGAAATATAACCATACGTTGCAATTACTGAAAATACCACAGTATTTGAATTTCGTACGATTTCTGCGCTGTAGGTACGTAGTGTTTAAAATTCAAATGAACCCATTTCTCGCACGTGTTCGTATTAATGGTCCAGCTTATTCCTAGACTCGGGGTAATTGAGCTATCTCAAATGCAGTGCGAGTAGATGTGTGAATGGTATTCATATTTGATACAGTGCAGCTAATGAATGGACTAGTTCTAAAAACATGCAAAACTGTAATTTAATCGTACAATGCTCTACCCCTTTTTATCCGACTTCAAAAAAGGAGGAAGTTCTCAATTCATCCGAGTCCTTTTTTTATGTATGTTGACCGATAATTTGAAAACGCCTGTACCGATTTAAATATTTTTTTTTACTGTTTATAATGTATATAATCCCGGAAAAAAACGCCGCCCCTATAGAATCACTCGTGTATCCGTTTTGTTTTAAAATTTGTTTTAATCTCTACTGACTTGATTGAGTTAAAATTTCATACACTTATGTAAATCATCTACCCAAACATGGACGTGGCATCATCATCATCATCATTTCAGCTGAAAGACGTCCACTGCTGAACAAAGGCCTCCCCCAAAGAATGCCACAACGAACGGTCCTGGGCCGCCCTCATTCAACGATTGCCCGCGACCTTCACCAGGTCGTCGGTCCACCTCGTGGGGGGCCTGCCTACACTTCATCTTCCGGTACGCGGTCGCCACTCTAGAACTCTTCTGCCCCAACGGCCGTCAGTTCTGCGTGCTATGTGCCCTGCCCACTGCCACTTGAGTTTCGCTATTTGTAGGGCTACGTCGGTTACTTTAGTTCTCATGCGGATCTCCTCGTTTCTGATTCGATCTCGCAGAGAAACTCCGAGCATAGCCCTCTCCATTGCTCTCTGAGTGAGCTTGAGCCTTCTTATGAGGCCCATAGTGAGCGACCACGTTTCAGTTCCGTATGTCATCACTGGCAACCATATAATTATACCTCTATGCTGGCAACACACATTGGTCGAAGACCTTCTTCTTCAGACACTGCGGTAAATTGGACGAGAAGATATAACGCAGATTTCCGAACGCTGCCCATCCGAGTTGGATTCGGCGATTGACCTCTTTCTCGAAGTTGGACCTACCTAACTGGACCGTTTGTCCCAGATATACATAATCGTCAACAACTTCGAGTGTAGTACCCTCGACCAGGATGGACATGGACGTGTAACGTACTGAAATAAATTACTTTGAAATTTGTAAATTTAATGTGTCGTATGTGTACAATGGCATCCACGACACAGGCTTATACCTAGTGTGGGACTGTGAGTGTAATTAATAATTTAATTATTTAATTCTTTATTGTTGCAAAAGGACATTTATTATAATATTACTATCACAATTTGGATAGCCTAACCAGAGCCGTTCTTTCGACTGTGTTACTTTAATGTACATTAATGTGTTTAAATTGTGATTTTAATAAAGAAATTGAACTAGACTAATAATGATTCTAATCAGATATCGTATATTTTCAAAAGGAAACCTGAAAATGATGACATGCGTCGAGTCCATGTCAACTACGAGATGGGATCACAGCTGTTGGGCTACCCAAATTGGGTCATAGTCGCGCAAACTAAGCGGTGCATAATTAATAGCATTATTCAACAACTCTTAAAGCCCTCGGCTTTCAGCTTACAATCGCTCAGCACGAATTCTCTGAGTATCCGATTGTAACTTTATGTTGATGTTTACTATTCAAGTTTTTGGTAGAGACGTGACGACCCCACCGCCCACTTGTGGACGAGTTTCCGATACAGTCAGTCAACCGAACAATGTCATTCATACTATTACAATAGGCGGTGGTACCTAAATACAAAAACGCGCGATGGACAGAAACGTCCCGCGATTAAAATACCGTCACTACCAATGCCAATCCATAGGCCAATCGTGGCAACTTTGACACATTCTCACCATTTAGTAGCAAAAAGATTAAGTAATACGGTAGGAATATAAAAATTTAAATCGATAGGTACCCTCTATGTACGTATAGGGCGTATTACTATTTTCTTTTAATAATATCAGCAACTAGGTCAATTCTTGGCGGAATCAGCGGCGCAAACCTAATTTTGTTGCAAACATCCAAATCTGTTGAAGATTACAAGCTTCCATATCTCTATTTTCAGCCATGTTGAAATCAAGTACATATTTTTTCTATGTCATAAGTCACAATAGTCTTTATTTTATCTATTGCTTTGAATGTTTATTTGAAAACTACAAAATGTCAAGTTTGCAAGAAAATAATAATAACAAATGAATCACAACAGAAAGCCAACTACCGTTGTTCAAACAATAAGTATTGAACACTGAAAGATAAACAATTATATAAATCTCGAACAATAATACGTTGAAAATTCTTAAACAACTCAACAGCTATGTTCTTATCGGTGTAATTGTCTTGTACGTATAATCTAGGACTTTCACTTTGGTCTGAAAGTCTAGCTTCTATTTCGTACTGTTATATTGTTGCAATGTTCTTTAGCATTGGATTAAAACTAGGTCATAGTTACACAGCGGCATTTAACTGACTCTGCATAATTCCGAGCTTCATGTAAAATTGAAAGACTCGGCGTGAAATTGATAATTTCCGACTTAATTTTAATTTTTAACTTAACTATTTCGTAAAAAGTTATTGTTTAGTCAAATAGTGCGATACATAAAACAAAGACCTTCAGTTTATTTAAATCTGTTGGATATTGTCGGCGGATGTGTGTAAATAACATTTGTGTAATGGATTATTTTAGTTTAAAATGTAATATAAAGTTACAGCCGTGTAACTTATAATTAACAATACGGCTTTAAGCCGACTGTCACATATTTGCGTCAAGATATTTGCAGAAATCCAGAAAGACTAAGACAACCTTAGTATTCCTGGGCCTTGTTCAAATAGGTGGCATACTACACAGAAAGTAAAGAAGGGGCGGGAGACACCTTCTGTTACTTGGTATTTCACGCTCACTTAGGGTAGAATAATTTGTAAGGTTTAAAGCATTCGTATTATGTTTATTTTCTAATGTTCATGGGCCACTTACGAGTCTCTCTTGCTCATTGGCCATAACTGTGATTATGGCCATTGAGCAAGAAAACCTCCAAAATCGCATCGTGCCGGGTTAAGCGTTCACCACTCCGTTTCGACAATTAATTTGAAGTTGGGAACGAAACAATATCACTGGATTGATTGAAAAAGCATTTATTGATTAATTTAGAAGAACTGGACCTGTCCGTTATATTGCGATATACCTAACATTCAAAATTAGGAACTAAAATAAATCTTGTTTCATATACTCTCACAGCTCAGACAACACTTATAAATGACATTTTGAAGAGTTATCAAATACATTTGTTTTTAAGCAAATATATTCGTGTTTTGAGATTATCGCTGCTAACTGGGAAGCGGGATACATGTTTATCTTACAAAGTGGCACATCTGTTCGCGGGAATACATTCGTCCAATAAACATTATGCACCGTTTGAGGCAGAGTGTGTTTACATAATCATACCGATTTACGACAGTTTTATATGAGACATGATATACGAGGATTCTGAGTTATTGGGTACTTTCTAAGGAGTTTCGTGGCTTATTCTTTGATAGCTTCCATTTGCTTCATTCTTTTAGTCTTTTGGGATAAAAGACTAAAAGAATGAAGTGGTAGTGGAGCTATATGTGTTAATCAGATAAGGTAAGTAGGTAAGTATATGAGCTAAATCTTATTTAAATCCAAAACATTCTAATAAAAAAATAAATAAATAAAAAAATTTACCTAATAGTAGTAACACGACCGGATTCGTTACAGCGGCCGTATCCGCGGACCAAAACCCCGCGAGCGGACCGCATCGGACTTGATTATTAATAATTATGTCCCCTGGACTCCTCTTCACAAGACCAGATTTGGTTCGGAGTGTACAGAATCCGCTATCCGCTCCGTACCAAATCTGGACGTGTGTTACGACAATTACAAAATTAGCCTAGCCTTATTATGATAGTGGCCTCCAAAATAAATTAAAGTTACAGTTTTCAAGATTCAAAGCCTGTAATTTCGAGATCTGAATACAGTTATATTATTATTTTCGCCTTCACCGAAGTAGGACTCACGGAGGTCGCGGGCATAGGCACCACCGCATTTACTTGCCGCTAAATGGCAGTGTTCAGCAATATCGTGTTCCGGTCAGGTAGTTATGTACGGACCTGTAATTTCCGGTACAGAGGCATAACACCTTAGGGGCTGCAAATTCAGGTCGTGAAATCACTTTCTTGGACCCCACGAGTAAGCCGAAAGGTTTCTCTCTACCAAGGAAAGAATGGTGCCGTTTAAACAGAATCGGCACGGAACACGGCAGGTGTAACTCTCTGAAGCATAAATGGCGTTGGAGAGACTGCCCGTTATGCGACTGCGGTTTTGAAGACCAAACGATACAGCACATCATACAGTGGTGCCCAAAACGACACTACCGTGGTGACCCAAAGGACTTTTATGATTTAAAGCCTGAAGCCATTGACTGGTTGCACGTCCTGGATGTAAATTTATAAATTCTATAATTATTTTCAATATACTATGTCTCTTTTGTATTCGCCATACGATTAAATAAATTACATTAAAAAAAAAGTAGCTCATATACGGGACCAAAAGTTTGAGCATTCTGAAAGTGTCGGATTAGGTTGTAGGCACGAGCTAGGTTGGTTTAACGAGTTAGATTGTTAGGTTACATTCTTTTATAATATGCCTATGGGTGGCGCTGCGATTAGGTTACATAACGAGCTTACACGGTTTGGTTCGGCTTTACATAAATAAGCGCTCTTTATTCATGAAGGGTGTAGCAAACGTGTCTGAAAAACATTCAGACACGATTGCTACACCCGAAAATTCTTTGAGTCGTTTAATAGCACTATAGCCAGATAATATGTAATAATACCACGTATAGAATGGACACTTCGACGTCCCGCCCGATTTCCCCGCCTCACCCAACCTCCTTCCCTCTCATGGGCGACGTTTGGTATTCTCTACGTGCTACGCACACAGGTGCACGTAAATACACGTTATTGTTTGATGTAATAGAGACCGAATTAAGCGTTTGTATGGCATTTTGGCGGAGTGTCCGCGGTGTGCTATAGCTAAGCATAGTCGTCAAAAGCCTTACTAACTTTTGAACCCTTCATTAACGCTGGACACCACTCTCTATACGATGACCTCGTATCGATGAATCATCACGCATACGAAGTCGCAGACATCAGCTAGTAAATGATAAAAATACAACCAAATTACTCGTTCATTCTGAAAAATACTACGTAGTTAGTCAACTATGCAAATTAAATTAAATTTACCGCGGTTATTTATCAAGACTATTTATTTAGCACATTACACAGTTTTATTCATTCCGCACCAAAACGAAATGAATGGCGGACTAATATTTTAACTAAACCAATTACGTACTATTAAGCACAATAACAATAGGAGGAATGCGTATTTATAATAATGGCAACCCATTATACGTCCCTCTGCTGGGCACGAGTATCTCCCCTTTTTGAGGGGAGGCCTGGAGCTTACTCCACCACGCTGCTCCAATGCGGATTGGTGGAGGTGGGTGGGGTAGTGGCCAACCCGCTGTCGGATGTTTTCAAACCGCCCGAAATAAGGCCTCCGACAAGGTTTAACGACTGCTATCTATCGATAGCAACCGGGACCGACGGCTTAACGTGCCCTCCGAAGCACGGAAACGCGCATTTAATTTGCCACTAGCGGTCACCCATCACACTACCCGACCGCGCCCGTAGTGCTTAACCGAGCAGATCGCTTACGATCTACACCAGCCGCTGGGCCATGCGCGCTTCTATGCGTATTTAAGCTACAATAATTAAACAGACCCTTTGTTTGTGAGCTCTTTATTACAGAACACTGGTGTTTGCGATTTGTTCAAAAATATACAAGAAATATTTACCCAATATGTTGTATATTTTTTCAGAATCCATTTACTAATATCTCTGCATTTCAGCGCGGGCACTATACCTGCTTATTTCAAGCTCTAACGATGTCTCTGAAACAAAATCTTCTAACAAAACAATGTGTATCTAAGAAGAAAGCCACTGAAAGTTCAAAATTCAACGCTACTTAACGAGTCAACACTTCTCAATGTCCAAGTAGGTATAATGACGTAATGTAGCTCCATCCCTGTAATCCCCGACGGGGAAGGTAAAGGTAAATGCATGCACACAGGCATACATGCAAACACCCTCCATTCGCCAATTACGTTTTTGGCCCATGTTGACATCTGGGCACATTACCAAATTCTGGGGTACTGGCCAACTTTCATAAAATGAAAAATAGCCAATAGAACCAGGGATAAAGGATTTCACACCGTTATATCTGATAGTGCCCGACCCGGAAATCGAACCCAGTCCTAAATAATAAGAGAAATGAAGTCCACAATTTGAGTACCTTTTATTATTTATCTAATCGAATTGAAAATTAAAAGCACTTTGTTGTTGCTCACGAAGATTCCGATTGCTAAAAAAGTTAAATCTACTACGATTTCAGAAATCCGAGTTCAGATACTTTACGACAAAAAGTTGGACCTTGTAATGGCTGCTGCGAAAAATCGAATTAATCAAAAGCTCTGTTTTATGACTATTTTAAGAATTATATAGAACAAAGTCCAAGAGCAAAAAAGTTGACATATTTGGTGTTATTTCTCAAAACATTGCTGAAAGATTTTACAAATTTGAAAGTGGGTATAGTACACAAAACAGTTAAATACATAGCATAAGTAGTAATTTATTATTGTTGGATTTGAAATATTTATATTTCTAAATAAAATACTTATAGTTTCTGAAAACGCATCTTGTATGAAGACATTTTTACTGGTGGTAGAGCTTCAGTGACGGAGCTCGCGGGCGTAGGCACCACCGCATTACCTAATATACTTGCCGCTAAATGGTAGTATTCAGCACTATCGTGTTCCGGTCAGGTGGTAATGTACGGCCCTGTAATTTCCGGCACAGAGGCATAACACCTTAGGCCTCAGGAGTGGTAACGCATCTGCATTTTGACTGACGGTCTTCATGTGGGTGTCTATAGGCTGCAGTCATCACTTAACATCAATGTGAACTGCATGCTTGTTTGCCAAGCCCATTACATAAAAAAAAAATAATAATAAAAAAAAAAAGACGCATCTTGTATGAAGACATTTTTACTGGTGGTAGAGCTTCAGTGACGGAGCTCGCGGGCGTAGGCACCACCGCATTACCTAATATACTTGCCGCTAAATGGTAGTATTCAGCACTATCGTGTTCCGGTCAGGTGGTAATGTACGGCCCTGTAATTTCCGGCACAGAGGCATAACACCTTAGGCCTCAGGAGTGGTAACGCATCTGCATTTTGACTGACGGTCTTCATGTGGGTGTCTATAGGCTGCAGTCATCACTTAACATCAATGTGAACTGCATGCTTGTTTGCCAAGCCCATTACATAAAAAAATAAAAAAATAATAATAAAAAAAAAAGACAGCCAGGTAAAGTTATTTTGTTTCGATTAAAGAAAATGCCTAATCGGTACTAACTTTACTTCTTTTACTTCCAACGCGTGGTTTTATTCAGTGGGCTTTAAGATTCAAAAGTTCTGTAGATATACATTTTTGCTTTCCAAATGTTTATGTGACATAACTTCACGCCTGTAATCCCCAAAGGGGCAGGCAGAGGTAAATGCATGCATTCAAGCGTACATGCAAACACCCACGATTCGCCTGTTACGTTTTTGGCCCATGTAACAGGTGGCGAGCCTGTTGACATCTCCGAGTACATTCCAAAATTTCCAGAAAATGGAAAAATCCCAATAGTACCAGAGATAAATAAATATATACAAATACAAATACCACTAGGCTGCCGAGGCAGTTAAAAATATTTATGTGAATTCATGCAAAACACTCTATAAAGTAGGTATTCTTAACTAAGTAAATCTGAGGGTAATAGTTTCAAGTCGATAACTAAGACAAAGTTAATAACTGAAAGTTATAAACGATGTTATTGAAAAAGTTATTCGTTCGGCCGCAATCTTTGCATAGTCGAACAAGCTTTTCGAAACCAGTAGGTATGGGTGATAATACTACGATATTAATGTTTTAATAGTCACGAAATATATTACATAACTAATTATCATATATACAACATATATAAAACAGTGACTTATAGTAAACTTAAATGAATCAAATTAAATTGGTAAAGGAACATTGCATTTTTGGACTAAAGTTTTTGAAGCCGCTGTATTTTATTATTACTAGCTCTCCCAGCAAACTTTGTATTGCCTTAGTTGGTATAATAAACTACGTATTCAGAAGAATCTATTCTCAGACTTACTGAAATTGCATAAAAATTCTTAATATCGGTTAAGCCGGTCGGTTCCGGAGGAATTTGGTAAGAAACACTGGGACAGGAGAATTCTAAGGAATATGTAGGTACATTAGATTTAAATGAATAGATAGTGTTAGTTCGTTACACTTTTTATTGGCGCGGAAAATTGCACAATCACGTACATTAAGCTCAAAATTGTAGATGAAAACATCGTAGATAATAGACATCTTTCGACACTTTAAATAAGTTCCTTTTTCCTTTGCCGATCGAACGTGATTTGCATTGAAAGGTAGGTTTCCATCTCGTAATTGGAGAGGTCTAATCCGATCCGATGCCCTCTGGATTCAGTTTTCCTCTTCACGTTAGAGTATTCCCGAACGTAATATCTTTAAAATATCTTTTGTAAGGCAAGTGAGGAGCAAGAAAGTGCATCAGCTGGTTATTTTTTATTGTCGTTATAAAAAAAAAGGAACGTGTAATTCAATACGTTTAAAGAAAATTACCTTCTGAACTGAAGAAATTTACATTTATATTGAGAAAGGATCTATCTTCTTTCGCCCCATTAATAACAAAGGGTGCAATAAAATGCCCTTAGTACGGTGTAGAGTACCTCCGATATCCAATAATGTTTGACTGTAGAGGGTATTCCGGGAAAAAGACGCAGGGTCCTCACTAACATTTATTTTGTCGCGGTGAGGTGCCCCCGAAACAATATTACCCCTATAAAGAATGAGGTTCGTCCAAAGAGAACAAAAGCGAGGGTGATTTCACGAGTAGGTAATGAAAACTCCCCCTCCTACAAAACTGCAACCCCATAAAATTCACCAATTTATTTTCTCAACGGAACCCACTAGAACAATATCGTAAGGTGGAAAAAACGTAGGATAAATTTTAAACGCTTTGCAGTGAGCTACCGCAGAATATCCAAATGGTTTTTTGCATATTCTATGAAGGTTCATTAGGAGTGGAACAGAATTAAATTCATTTAAAACTTACCTGAAGCAACCTGGAAAAATATTTACTCGAGCTGCGAGTAGTTTAAGCTGTTGACATACCTATTCAAAATAGTAGTCGATATCAGTAATAGGTTTAAATACCTACATAGTATATACAATTTAATGTAATAAACAAAAGACTTACCCTCTTATTCATAAACATTTAACGTATTTTAGCTAAAGTGTTGCTAATCTCTCCTTTTTCTATCCTGCACATTTGACAATGCAACTGACAAAGACAAAGTATTCTACAGCTAAAACGTATCTATTGTAGGGGTTACTGTATATTACTGTATACCTACTAACCTATTAAAAAAATATCTTTAAAAACAGATACGATTTAAGACACTATACAAATAAATCTATAGGTACTATTATGTACTTCAAACTATCTATATATTATAGATTTTAATTATCATGTAACTAAAATAATACGAACAAAATGGCGTCATTTAGCTCGGTCAACGCTCTGTTTCTGCTATAAATACTTTCCGCAACCAGCGCATATCGTATATCAAACCACTGGACATCTCTGATCCATCATACTCGTGTATAAAAGAACCGTGAGCCTAAAAGAGCTGTTAAATAAAACAACATTTATAAAATTACAATTATTTCCCTCAAATTACCCATTCATCTGATCGCAAACAGGACGTTAATTCACATAATCATCCAATAAATTATTAACGATACAATGAATTACAATGAATTGAAAGTGAAACTTTCGTTTAATTAAGGTTAAACAATTTTTTTTATGTCATGGATGTGGTAAACAAGCAGCAGTTCACAATTATGTTAAGTGATGACTGCAGCCTATAGACACCCACACGAAGACCAAGGTCAAAATGCAGATGCGTTACCACTCCTGAAGCCTAAGGTGTTGTGCCTCTGTGCCGGAAATTACAGGGCGTACATTACCACCTGACCGGAACACGATAGTGCTGAACACAGTCATTTAGCGGCAAGTGTATAATGTAATGCGGTGGTGCCTACGCCCGCGAGCTCCGTCACTGGAGCTATACCACCAATAAAAAAAAATATCTTATATAAATAATTATCCATTTAGTCTCTTTATATCCATATTGGGTAGTGATTGATGGTTATATTGGTGACTGCAGCCTGCAGCCTATAGACATCTACGCAAAAACTAGAGGACAAAATGCAAATGTGTTGCCACCCCTGAGACCTTGGCTGTTATGTCTCTGTGATAGGCGCAGTCATTACCATGTAACCGGCACACGATAGTGCCCAACACTACCATTTGCGGGCAGATAGTTTAGGTAATGTGGTGGTGCCTACGTCCTCGAGTCCCTACACTGAAACTCTACCGCCATAGAAATATAAACGTATGTAATATATAAATATAACATTGGTATGCATGGAAGTTTTATGTAGTTGGGCGGCTTGTAGTTCGCAAAGCCACTTACGGTGGTCCTATCAGAACACCAGCGCTGTAGTGCCAACTACAGCAATCAGCTGAGATGGGTACCATTTTTTTGGTCTCACACATACATCATGCCGGTAGTTGTGTTAAGTTGTTTCTGTTTTTATTATTGTTTTTTTTTGTATTATTATTATCATTTGTTTATTTAGTGTGGGTGTGTGTGTGTCAAAAAATAAACTATTTAAATTTCTATTTCTTTAGAAACGTATCTTGCGCCATTTATCCACGTTGCCACCTCTATTTCCGATATAACAAAGAGGAAATAACTCGCCAACAGATTTCCGAGAAATTCCCGTTTATATTTAAAGGATACCTCATTCAAAGCTCGATCATGCTTTGACGTATCGCTTTTGGTAATGATAGAAATTCGAAATTCACCTATTATTTCGTATTATTTCAAATATGTCCTTTTGTTTACTATGTAATCTAGTCAATAATAGTATAGCTATAACATTCATACAATTTATGTTTATTAAAAAATTCGAGGTTGTCTTCAGTTCACGTTGCTAAACGACTTTCCCCAAGGTACACGGGTATAGATATATATAGTAATAATTGGGTAAGTATTTAGTCATAATTCGATATATTTCCCAGCAAAAATGATTTCGTTTCATGGTTTTCGTTTCTACTGGTGGTAGAGTTTCAGTGTAGGAGCTGGAGAGCGAAGGGACCACAGCATTACCAAATGTATCCGCCTCCGGTTAGATGGTAACGTATGGACCCGTTTGTTTATAGACTGCAATAAAAAATGGGCTAAATAAGCTTCCGAATTTCTCAGACCTTATTGATTAATGCTATATTCACTATATTGTGTGTTTACTTTTTATGAAACAAAAATGTTAACGTATCCAGTTTTTTTATTCTACGTGCCTTATTAGGTGAACGTAACAGAAAAAAATGTTTTAATACTTAAGGATGGATTGGAGCGCGCATGGCCCGGCGCCGGCTGGTGTAGATCATAAGCGATCTACTCGGTTAAGCACTACGGGCGCGGTCGGGTAGTGTGATGGGTGACCGCTAGTGGCAAATTAAACGCGCGTTTCCGTGCTACGGAGGGCACGTTAAGCCATCGGTCCCGGTTGCTATCGATAGATAGCAGTCGTGAAACCTTGTCGGAGGCCTTATGGGCGGTTTGAAAACATCCGACAGCGGGTTGGCCACTAACCCACCCATCTCCACCAATCCGCATTGGAGCAGCGTGGTGGAGTAAGCTCCAGGCCTCCCCCCAAAAAGGGGAGAGACTCGTGCCCAGCAGTGGGACGTATAATGGGTTGCCATTATTATTATTATTTTTATTACTTAAGGACTTTACCAAAGTAATTGCCCTTAGTCGCAGCGAAGGATCGACTTGGCACATTACAATGCCAACCGATAGAAATATTTTAAAGGAGGAACTAGAACACCAAACGCAATATTGTAATGACCCCGTTCGTTACAAGGGACGCCCTAAAAACCTATTAACAAGAAATGAAGGAAATCAAACTACCATTGGGCGGGACTGCGCTCGGTTTATCGTAACTTTGCTAACGACGACTGTTCTAGGAAGATACTCATGTTAGGCACGAGAACTTTCTTTAATGACTGCCTTCCTTGGTGCAACCTCGTAAATCACGGGTTAACGTTGACTCCAGTCATTGCCAGCATCGTGATGGGTTCCAAACCGATGTTTAGGAGTTTTGTCGACTGATTAAGGCTGAAGAAGTAACATAATGATGAAGAAACATGTGATGAAGGTAGGGCTAGTTATTTTCTACTACAGCCACAAGACGGAATATTTAGAGAATATATTATACTGATAATGTTTGAGTACATATACGTAACTTCAAAAAAAATCGTCAATTCACGCCTGTAATCCCCGAAGGGGTAGGCAGAGGTAAATGCATGCATTCAAACATACATGCAAACACCCACGATTCGCCGGTTACGTTTTGGCCCATGTAACAGGTGGCGAGCCTGTTGACATCTCCGGGCACATTACCAAACTTCGAGGTACCTACTGGGATATTTCCAGATCAATAGAACCAGAGATAAAGGACTTTACACAATTATCTCTGATAACCCCTTACCCGGGAATCGATCCCAGGACCTCAGCGTAGTAGTAGTGGCCTGCTACCACCAGGCTACCGAGGCAGTTAGCCTACTTAAAAACATTAGTTTCAAAATGACCTTCGGTTACCGAGACATTTTATTTGCTGCTTTGAATTAACTGCGACGCTGGCGTAAAGGTAGACCACTACAAAGACGACAATCTCCGTGTCAGCGAGGGAAATTATTATGAAAATTATTTTAATGGCCCTGAAACACGTAAATGACCATTCATGGGTGTTTACATGAATGTGTATATGCACATCACATCTTCGCCTGCTTTGTTTGTTTAAACCCCGTTAATTAGCGAGGCTAGAATTTCAACTAAGCTACATCTTCATACCTCCCATGATTAACAACTACTGTAAGCAACTTCAATATCTAAACGAAGTCGATAGTCAATCCGCATAAAGTATCACCATTTACTCTTGTGTTTTAATTTTGTGAAGCTCGAATCATTCAGTATGGAAGGTGTAGGTACATTTAATATCGTCAAAAGAATTTAATTAAGCATTCTTCACTGTACTCTATCAAATTGAAATCTTCAAGAGGTCCGTATCAGAAAACAAAAGAAACAATGAAATGCTCCATAAAGATTTTATTGTTGAAGTCTTAATTCAAGCTGGAGAATAAATTTATCAACAACATGGGACATTGGACTTTCCCCTCTGTTTCGTTCATTCCTTTATTTCACACAAACACGCAATTGTTAATTTTTTTTTAAATAAAAGTTATTTTTTAATTACGTACCCTATTCCATTTTGCTTCTCAACCTATAAAACGCTAGAGTTAAAGAACTAAAAGACTGTAAGAGTAAAAGAGTGTTAGGATTTTTTTTGTTAACCTAACTTAAGCGTTACCATATCTTAGGTACCTACTACCTCTAGACTACTATTGTGATCGGTACCACCGATCCCCGGGTTGAAGGGTAAGCGCTTTTAGGATTGTGAGTTTGTTTGGTAATGTGTCGGAGATATCGACATGTCTATTACATTACATAAGTTAAAACGTAACTTTATATAATCGTGGGAATAGGTATGTACGCATTTACCTAGGTCTAACCCTTCGGGAAATACAGGCGTAAAGTTACGTTTTTATCAGCTCCATAGTAATCCGTATTATTTCTTAATTACCTAATTTATAAAGGCGTAGATTCTTAATTCGAACACTATCGAATATTTTTTTTTTTTAATTTTTTAAATATAATTTCAATAGCAACTTTTAAACCATAAAAAATAATATTACGAAAAGATTAAACACGTAATATTATGGGTATCGAAAAACCCGTAATATTATTGGTATCGATCTTGTTGAAATAGCAAAGCATTAAAATCATGTGGTGGTAAACGAGCATGCTGTCCACATGGATGTTAAGTGATGACTACAGCCTGATGATGATTGAGAATCAAGAAAGTCTACATTTTAATTAACATAAACACAGACCTAAAGTCATGTAGGTACTTCTCAGATTCAAGTCCAAAACTACTTTTTAAAATTTTTAAGATGAGAACAACAATACACTTGAAGACAAGTCTAAAGTCCTAAACAACGATGCCAATAAAACTTCACAACATTTATCTAAAATAAAACTGATTGCACGATACAAAAGTTCTAAATCATATTAGGTCATCTAAACTCGGTGAAGATATAACTAAACAACACTTTGCCGACTTCAGACATTTTCGACTTTCTGTATTTTAAAGGCAGATTTATTTATGATAAAGCATTTGTTTTTAAAGTATCAAAATGGCGTTAATAATAATAACCAATTTATTCAAATTGATCTACAGATAAAATGTTGTATACAAATCTATGTTAAATATATCACATATTATTATTTTGATTTTAATAAACTGTTAATATGATACGTTATATATTGGTTTCAATAATAAAAATCCATTTAAGAACATTATAACAAAAATATGTTTCTAACTTTTTTATTTTTAGTTGTCCAGTTCACTACTATTGTTCCGTATGAAAAGGGGTCAATCACAACTCCATTATTTGAGGACATGAATACAGTCGAAATTTTCATAGGTGCATAGAGTGTTACCATGGTGAGATATACGATTGCCTAATGTTACGAAGGTGGTATATAAGCACGCAGTTCACATGGATGGTAAGTGATGATTCCAGCCTATTAACATTTACACAAAAAGCAGAGGTCAAAACGTAGTGCTAAAGCGGCAGGACTGGTTAGCCTGAGGACGCAGGTTTTCGACCCCTGCCCGAAGTGAATTTTTTCTTAACAAAAATATTAACATTCGCTAAGCACTTTTGTTGCTCATCGTATTTACATAAACGTGTCCATCACAAAATACACAAATGTTTATTAACCAGAGTAGCGTGTTTTGAATACTCTAAATAATCTCCACGAGCGTTTCACATCACAGACAAAAGCGGCGGCGACTGCTTTTCAAATTAAAAAATAAGACTTGGCGCTGACGGGCTAACGACCCTCGTGCGGAAGTGCCCTTGTGGGAATGCCCGAGAAACCGAGGCGTATTTTCCTCTAAACACTGCGAAACTAACTTTAGGTAACTAAGCAATTTCATATATTTTTTCCACTTCGGTCGAAAATGCAAGAAACTGTAGGAATAGGCATCACTGTCTTGTTATCTTAACCTTTCGATGATTGTATTGAGTATTGTTGGCGATTGATGTACGGCCCACTATTTTCTAATTTACAGACAAAGTTTTAGACCTCAGTTCCTTCACTCATGATGTTTGAGTGAACTATGTGCAGCAGCCATTTTTCGGGATCTTATCTCTTATTAATCTGGAACGATTTTTAATTGACATGCGGCGGGAGAAGGCTGCTCAACAAGGTCATCTGCTTACGCAGATGCTCACGTGTCTCCAGTTAAATTATGGAACTTGAAATCAGCTTTACTATGCGATGCTATGCTACTAGGCACGGGGTAAGAACATATTTTTCTTATATTGTGCTACTAAGTAGATAGTAAACATTTTATTTTTCTTAGTACTGGGTAAAACGATAGTGTACATTATTCAGGTATATTAGATTTACATATATACAGGGTTATTTGTAACCAGCGCATAATTCTTAAAGGGAGGCTTCAGCTCATCAAGACTAACACTTTTGTTGTACAACTTCTTCTAATTCAATATTTTTTTGTATTATGCAAAAAGTAATAAATAGAATTTGCAGTTCTAATACTTCTTAACTTCACGTTACGTAAACAGCTGACGTCTGTAAATATATACCTAAGAAAAGTAGTGCTAACAATTGATAGAAGTCCCATTTGAAACGATTTTATTTGTTATCATGTGATGTACTGCGTTTTGGCAAAAGTCATAGAACAAAAGTTGTTAGTCTTAACGTACCTAACTCACCTTTGACGATTTATGCGTTAGATATATTTAACCCTGTATATATACACGAAAAAAAAAAGTTGCAATCTAACATTTGTATTTAAAAATATCATATAGGTTGTATTTAAAAATACCACCACGTTCTGTAAGTCAAGGATAAAACATATCTTGGTAATAAAATAGCTATTATTTGACACGAAACGGCAATTCACCCGTATGTGTTATGTTGTCGTCGATAACCAACCGGGTCAAGATAATAACGCATGTAAATACCTAGGAAATATAGGTTCTTCACTCGCAATAAGTTCAGCACACAATTCTAACAACATACTACCGGACCGACCTGGCTTTGCCTGAGGAATAGTATAGATAGCCATGTAATTTTCAGAATATAACTAATTTTAATATAAGTACCTGGCCGACACAGTTCTACTCGGTGAAGCTGAAAATATTAGGTAAAGTATCAATTTAGATCCTGAACTTGAATGAACTTATATAGTTTCGATTTTTCTCTTACGTCCACTACTCACATTTTGATACCTATTATTATTATCTCATACGAAGCACATTTCATCAAGTATTATTTTATTTGAACACTTATTTGACTAAAAAATAACTGTTTTTATTGCTAAAACACATCAGTTACGAAAATAAAAAATAAAAAAACCACCTTCAAAAAAATAAATAAAACTGAATAGACCAAAAAACACTAAAAAGCGAAAAATAAACTCAATTAGATAAATTCATTTTAAGGGAATAAATACGTAACCTATTAATTATAATAAGGCTCTACCACCAGTGACTGAAGAAGTCACTGGTGGTAGAGCTCCAGTGACGGAGCTCGCGGGCGTATGCACCATCGCATTACCTAATATACTTGCCGCTAAATGGTAGTGTTCAGCACTATCGTGTTCCGGTCAGGTTGTAAAGTACGGCCCTGTATTTTCCGGCACAGAGGCATAACACCTTAGGCCTCAGAAGTGGTAACGCATCTGAATTTTGACCTCTGGTCTTTGTGTGGGTGTCTATAGGCTGCAGTCTTCACTTAACATCAATGTGGATTGCATGCTTGTTTGCCACTTCCATTACATAAAAAAAAAAGACAACTTCTTTAATGTGGGCTACGTACCTACCTATGAGAGGTTTGAAGTCGGTGCCAAGCCAAATTAAAAATTTTAGAGCCTATTTCACTGCATTTGATAGCGCCATAAATAATATAATATTTCTAAAACGAAATATTTAATTATTCTATATCATTGACGTAAACCTATGTACTAAAGTACTAGACAAGAAACTCATCTTGGTTGCATGGTCACAGGTAGTTTAAGTCAATTTATGATACTTTTACATAGTCACATATTGACAGTTGACGTGGAAAAGTCTCCAACATAAACTAAAAATATTACCTGAAACGCGCTCTGATGCTTACCAATAATGCCGGAAATGTCTAAAAATCTACAAAATGACAGATAATCGATTTTTTTTTTTTGTTAAAATTCTCCAAATTAGGAGGTAATTAAACATGTTACTTGATCAATTATTTCTCTTAAACAATGTTTTTTTAATATAATAAGATTTATAAGATTTCCAGTTGCGAACCAAAACAAAGAAAAGCAAGTATGCAAAAAAATATTTTTAAAAAAAGACGTGTGGCACTCGGAGACTGCCGCGGTAAAACTATTGCATTTACATAATTATCTAAAATAATGCAAAAAAAAATAAAATGCAAATAAAAGAAAAAAAAATAGAAAAATGAAACAATAATTTTCTATTAATATTTACCAATTTTTTAATATTGAATGGAAAAATAAACAATAAAAAAAAATGAACATAAACAATCTTGGCAGTGGTGGGATTCGAACCCACGCCTCCGAAGAGACTGGTGCCTTAAACCAGCGCCTAGACCGATCGGCCACGCTACCCACGAGGTCGGACGGCGAAATTATACACGACTTTCTTTAAATGAGTTTAAAATTTGGAATCCGGAGCGTCCGGTTTTATCGATACGGAATTTCTGAATTCTGTCCCCGCGCTCAAGGCCCGCGATAGAAGCTATGCAATAGCTTAAAAACCGATCAAATAATAAAAATATAAAATAAATACAACATATTGCAATCCCAGGTTTCTGGTATTCCCTTGCTAAATTTGGTCTCAACAATTAGAATCTAAATACACATAACTCATGACATCAAATTAAAATAAAGCATGATGTGGCACATGACGGCACAATACACGGATGAGTTGCAAATTAACATCCGCGTGGATATCAATAGGACGAATAGTTGTTTTCTGAAACATTTTCCATAACAATGACGACGTTGGTATTCAGTAGCGCTTTTTCCGACTTACACCTCTCATGGCCGAACACTCGAATACTGAAACGTCACTCAGTTTTAAGTGGCACTTGAAAGGGCTTTCTGCCGCCACAAAATATAGACAACATGACATAATATACGCGTTACATAACATGGAGCGAGGTTTGCCATCATTAATCCCAAGTAAGTATTGGGCTTGAACAAAAATAGGTATCAATAGAAGTATTTCATACATTTAAACTTACCTCTTGAGGGAAATGCAAATAAGAATTAAATTAGAGAGTCAACGTCTAAAGTCGATATTCCAATATTCTGTTCTGAACTTCCTTCCAAGTTCCAATTTTGCTGTAAATCTGCTAAGGCTCGTTACAAAATATGATAAGCACAATAAAGGATAAGCAAGAGTCAAAATAATATACATGTCATGCTATGTCGGTCTTTGTCTGTGTCTTTCAACTATTATCATTATGATCGTATCATTAATTTTTGTCACGAAAGTAAACGCACATCTTTATAAAAAAACAGATATTTCAATGATGAAAAATATTTGCATCTCTTGACGCATTTACATTTAATGAAACAGTCCCGAACCCCGTCGCTCTACCACCCGTTGCATATATTTTGGCAACCCGATACATACAATAATCTAACAATCTGAATCTTGCATGGTTATTGTCTAGTGACTTGTCTTGTGCAGAAAAACGTGATTGATCAATTATATTCTAATTTAAAAGCGATGCACCGTGTCGTCCCATGTCCCAGTTGTCTCTTCATTTCACATAATATACAACGATAGCACATGCAAAAGATAACGTCTGAGTAACAAAGCATTTAGATAGACGTCAACAAGAAAAAAAAATATCTTATTACATCATCGAAAATCTTAGAACACATCCTTCTAAGATTTTCGCGAGTCCACTCATTGAAATAAAACATTTTTTACGCAATTTTCTCGCATATATTAAACTAATTTACAGAATATTTAAAAGTTTTTGTAACACTCTGCCACGGTAGCTGAAAAGCGACACGACGGGAAAACTTGCCAGTTCCAATTTTAGGAGTTTAATCTTTAATTTTTAAGAAACGATTTGAGTTATAAGGCCCGATAGAGAAATTTAATGAAAAGTAAAATTAACACTTAATTGTACTTTTCACACGAAAATTGAGGACGTGTTTTACTCAGCCGCACATTAGCGATCTCCTTACCACACCGAGTAAATTCCCGTCGTGCGTCGGAGCTGACACACACACTTTTTTATTTTCATACTACTTAATTGTTTTATCAATTGAATGAACTAATCTATTGGATGAATAACTAACCAAATGAACATCTATCATTATTTTGAAGTTAAACTACGAATACGAACATGATTGTCTTCATGATAGGTTATGTAACTTCTATTTTTGTATGGATGGGGATGGACATTCAAACTTGTTGATCACTATCAACACAAAAAATCTTGATAAAATGACGTTTATAATATCAGCAAGATGGGCGATTACAAGTTGATTCCAATGTCACTAACACCCAAGTAACTGAACGGGAAGTATTTGCAGTGAATGAGCAGTTACATAGTTGCCCGACAAGTTGCTACAGTGTTCTCTCGAGACCCTCTCGTTTGTAATTCCACCGGAGTTAGTTCACGCATGAACTGACCTTTGCAACTGTTATTGTTCCTTTTATTTATATATCCCTGAGCACAAGTTCATGACGATTGGTTTTTCCTTCATATTGCGAATGAATCGTCTTTCATTGATTGAATTTGCCAAAGTATCTATTATCTTCTTGGTAGCTTATGGTTGGATGTTCCTAATCAACGGGACCCAGATTCGTTCGTCGGTAATTTATATTCGGAAAATAATAGGAAAGAAATTGAATTTGGTAGTGTCTATTTTTGCTTCGGTGGCTCAGTAGTAGAATATTGCTGCTGGGTTTGAGAACCGGATTTGATGCTATTGAGATGTATAGGATTATCGGTTGAAAATATTTCTTAAAACAAAGCTCAGTGCACCTGCTAACTCCTCGGCGTAAAGCAAACGGACTTACCCCATATTCTAAGACGTTACTTGAAACATTGCCTGACTCACACTCAGCTTAGTATACTTTATGACGACATCTCGAAATTCATGTTCGTAGTGGTATTTTGACAGTAACTCCTGTGAGGCAATTGAATGGATTAATAGTTCACAAAGTCTTGAAATTTTTTATAGAAAAATATGGCATTTAATTATATTTCCAGACAGTTTTGAAAAACTTATTGAGCGCAAAAATATGGTCGTTACGTAACTTGGAGTTTGACAATTGCTTTCTTACCTCAAACGAAGGCAGAATGTCGAGTTGACGTTATTAGTTACAACAGAATACCAATTCCATTGAGTAAGGTTGAGTTAAGGTCGAGATTACGACTTAGAATATGGGTGTTAGTTTATGTTATTTTCTATTGAAATGACGCTGATTTACTATATTATGGTTGATACTATAATCAAACGCTTTTGCACTTGGCAGAAGAGTATTACCCTTCTGCCAAAAAACTTTCTTATGCATTAACCATAGTACCTAATAATTGGCCATATTAACCTATCAAATATTCAATATAAGGTTTTTTTTTAAAGCAAACACTTCCTTAAAAATGTAACTACTTTAAGAGACATCTAATTCACAATCTTCGTTAATTAAAAAGAAGCCAGTTTAACACTTTTAATTCTATTTTCTGTGTATCCGCTTCAACTAATAATCTTCGCAATGCAATCGGTTAATGATAAAGAATGCTTTGTTGCACAATTCGACTCATGTGGGTTTCATTCTCATAAAAGATAAATAAAGATAAATCTATTGAACAACGCGAGTTGTTTCGCAAATCACTGGTTTCAAATTATATTGCTTGTTGAGCTAATAAAGGTATATTTTTCTTATATATTATGGAAGTCGCAAAAAGCTTACAATTCAATAAGTTCCTGAGTTAAAATTAATAAGAATACGGCAGTGTATAGAGATTTTCTTGAAAACTAGAGTTGCCACTCACTGGAGTTGGTCACTCCTGGAGCCTTGGCTATTTAACTCCCAAGCCAAAACAGAATAGCGTTGACAATTTAGCAACAAGTACAGTTATTAGGTACGGCGGTGGTATAGGCGGTGATGTTTTACCTATCTTGTAGAATTCGTCCTTTAGAGCTTTTCCAGAAGTAAAGGCATCCACGCAGATACGGTTCCATTACGCCGAGTAGGTACTGTCTCAGGGTGGGAACAAGAGTCTTAGGAATCGGCGTGCATGTATGAGGAATGATGAATGTAGAAAAAACACGAGAGGTGTGTGTGGACCGGGACATCTGGCGGTTTACACTCTCTGCTTATCCCGTAAGAGCGTGAAGATACATAATTAAACCTATGTCTAATTCTTTCAGTAAAAATATAATTATATTTAATTTAGAATGAAGAGACTAACAGATTATGTGTATCATGTTAATAAATAGGCGACATTATGAGAGCGGAAAGTACTGGTTAATGTACTTCTATTACTATATCCACTTATGAACCCTTCAGTCATATTACACCTATTATGCTGAATTCCAGGCAATCTTCGAATGTTTTATCTTCCAAGTAATAAACGACATCACTAAACTATATATCTGTACTGAGAACTGTATCGAAAATTTCTGATAAAATACAATACAGTACTGGATCCGCTATCACCGCATCCGCACAAGTGTTTACTGCTATCTGTTCATTCTTGTCCTTCCGCTGATAATACAGCTGAAAGGTGTAATTTACTCGTTTATTAAGTACGTATTTCTTACTTACAGATACATCTACACTCGAATCATAGTAGACTCTTGCAAGGTTTGGCAACTTGAACTGTAATTTTCAACTAATTGGTCGATAATATTACGAATATAAATAAGTTTGTTGGGATAATGGAACCCAGTAAGTATGTAATATATAAAAAAACGGAGTTTTGTCAGTTCTTATTGGTGAATTTCCGACTTTAAACGATTAACGATCTTAATATTTACAACTTTCGAAGAAAGTTTCGAACTGTAGAATTTGAATAAAGCGACTCATTTGAAACATTTTATGCCTTCAGATATCATTAACGTTAAAGGAATCACCATGGCTAAAACATTTAAAATTACATACACAACTTTAATAACGAGGTTAATACCATTCACGATACATATATTGTTTTACATTTTTCACTAAATTGTCCATTAAACATCAAATTCTTTGAAAATAATTGCAAGCGCAGACACGCTACACAATTCGTAGACCTTATTTTACTGTGCCCGTTTATTTGCTCCATGGTATTGATTTCATTTGGAGACAGAACCATGGACCGCATACGAACAGAGCATGAAAATAGTAATAAAAATACTAGTGATCAATCTTGGTCAAAGATAACACGTGTATTTACTACGAAACTAGTATTACCTTATTCAGGCAAGGTACACTAGTCTCTATACACACGCATCACGTAATCAATTTAAGATTATCCTTGTGACAGGAAATTATGAGTCTCTATGGAATCCATAACTAACTTAATTTTGAGAATTACAGGCAATATCTTATTAAGACATTTTTCCTGTACTATTCATATAAGAATTATAAAATCTTTTCCTCCCCGTATGCCCGTTCTATCTTTTTGGTTATAAAAAATATTGTTTTAAAATATTTGAAGATAAATTTACGCTCCATAACTTTGATAATGAGTTCAAAAGTAATTTAAGGCATAGGAAACAAGATATTTATGAAAAACCCAATTTTCCGAGACCTTTTACATTTAACGCGGACGCGAGATTGTTTGAAATTTATTTTATTTAAAGAAAAATGGAAAGAAAAATTTGACTTCAGGCGAGACTCGAACTCGCGGCCTACTGGGAATCTAGTCCAGCCGCTCTTTCAATTGAGCTACTGAAGTCCTGCCCGATTTATCAAATCTTTCCTTCACATTTATTGCATAATTGTTGTTTACAATTATTAAGGGTAAAAGCGACTTCTTTACGATATTCAATAAACTGCAAAGTCTATTATATCGGTTGCCTAACTAGCATAGTTGGCAATAGATGGCGCTGCTGCTACCATAAAGCAATGCAATAAATGTGAAGGAAAGATTTAACAAATCGAGCAGGACTTCAGTAGCTCAATTGGAAGAGCGGCTGGACTAGATTCCCAGTAGGCCGCGAGTTCGAGTCTCGTCTGAAGTAAAATTTTTCTTTCCATTTTTCTTTAAATAAAATAAATTTCACAAGCATGTGTTAATGCGAAATAATATAAAACAATTGTATGAAATTGTTTAGAAGTGCGAAAATTAAGATTTATGTCGATTTTTTTGTTTTTGTCCTTGTATCTTACCAATAGAAACTCATTTGTTAGCAAGATTGTTTGTAGAGCTGATTTAAGTAGCAGCTGATTCTTTCTTTATGTCTTTTTTTATGTCATGAAAGTAGCCAACAAGGATGCGGTTCACATTGATGTTAAGTGATGACTGCAGCCTATAGACACCCACCCACACAAAGACCAGAGGTTAAAATGCCGATGAGTTACTACTCCTGAGGCCTAAGGTGTTATGCCTCTGTGCCGGCAAGTTATAATACTTGCCGCTAAATGGTAGTGTGATGCGGTGGTGCCTACGCCCCCGAGCTCCGTCACTGGAGCTCTACCACCATTTTGTAATACTATAATACCTAATGTAGTATTATTATATTTCCACAACAAAACAGTTAACGTTAGTAATAATAGGACAATCGTATCATTAGGCAAAATTAAACACGTGTCAGTACATAGAGCAATTAGACGCATCCTGGTCACCCAACCTGAACCCGTGACTCCGTAATTGACGCGAATTAAACTCATTATTGTCTTCGTCTACAAAACGTTTGTTACTAATCAATTTGTTTACGAGAACTTTACTAAATGAATATGATTTTCATGCGCTGTTAACTTTTTATATCTGGCGCTCAACACACCCTACTCGAGGAGGGACTTGGCGTGAAGATACGTACATACACTTTACTTTTATATATGCAATCAAGGTGGTTTTAAGGTGGGTTTTAATCAATCTCACAGAGTACATCTTTTATCTGTCTGGATTTTAAACACTAGCTTTGTTCTATGGTTTGGACTCGACCTTTCTTGATTCTCAATAAATTAGATACATAAAAGTTAGATACAAATCGATATTATGTCAGTGTCGATATTATTATACGTTGAGTTTACTAATACTTTCCCTGCAAGGTATTTTAGCTAGGGGTTCTGATCTTTAACTTTCGTCTGCAAGAGATCCGCTCCATGTTAAGTAAGTTCACCACAAATTTCGAAACATACTTTGATCTGGTCTCCTCAATTTATTTTCAACAAATTAATGAATTTTTATCACGTTAACCGTTACCAAATTAAATAGTAGTTCGAGTGATAGATTTAATAGACTTCTAATATGCGCTAGACCTCCTCTGAACCCATTAAAGTGTCAAGCGGCGACACTTCAAAGATTCGTATGTGTAAAAAATTACGAAAAATATAAATATGACAATAATTATTATTAACAAGCAACAATACGATCGTGAATTGTGCGTTTGTGCAAATCGGATAATTTAACAAACTGACATTTAATATAGCATTGGTGCCTACTTGATCTCTAAAGCGCATATTTTATTAACGCGTAGTTCACGTCTTCAATAAAATCATACATTTTTTGCAGAGGCGCAGGAAGACCAAGACTGACCAAATAGGTCGAGTTCTGTCTGATGGTGGGGTCAAAAGTCTTAGGAATCGGCGTGCATGTATGAAGAGAATGATGACGAGGCACGAGAGGTACGTCAGGACCGGGATATCTGGCACTCTACACTCTCTACCTACCCCGTTAGGGACCTGGCGTGAAGATACATACATACATACATTTTAACAAAACATTTTAAGTCAAATCCCGTATTTTCAAGAAGCGTGGTCGCCTTAACGAGCGGTGTAGATTTAAGAGGAGCACAAGTGGCCTCTAGATAGCTCGCGGAGGATTTAACGACCGCCGTCTCGTCGATAAGCTGCGCTTCCATGTATGTAGATATATGAAATGTGCCTATCATATAAATAAAACAAAGTAACTCAGTAAACATCGAAGGAAGATTTTGTTGTAAATATTGTTGTGAAATTTCATACAGAAAAGAATGTACAGAATGCATTAAGGTGTTACGGCATTGCTACAGTACTTTTGATCATGAATTTGTTCCTTTGTCTATTAAAGATCCTCGGTTTTTAACCGAGTTTAAGCCTAAACTCGGGTGCTGTTCACCAATATAAATTTCCCTATAAAATGTTGCCAAGATGAGACAATATCGCTCATATCAGATCTTTTGTAGAGTCAAGTTTCTTACTCTACATAGCGTAACTTGACAAACTCTACGCCACCACATACGTATCAGTAAGGTAATGGGAACCGTAAATACACGAGTGTATAACATTTCACATTTCATTAGTTACACAGGCTTACAAACTTTGTGTAAACCGATGAAAGAGCTTAATGCGGCTTAAAACAATATACGAATGGACCTAAAAAAATATTTCACGAAATATGAAACAAAGAGCGTGATATTTATGACGTGAAACAGCCGAAAGATATCCACAGCTGGACAAAGCCTTCCCCAAAGATGTCCACAATAGTGTTGTGTGGCAATAGGGTAGAATGTATGACATAATCGCCACGCTTGGCGGGCGGATTAGCGATCGCGGTCACACCGCGGTCACTCGGCCAAAATTCCATACACCCGCTTAATTTGGTCTCTATTACACAGACATCAATCAGTGACGTGTATTTACACGTGCACCTGTGTAGCGTAGCACGTAGAGAATACCAAACATCTCCCATAAGAGGGGAGGATGTCGGGTGAGGCGGAGAAATCGGGCGGGACGTAAGAGTGTCCATTCTATACGTAGTATTATTACATATTCTCTGTCGCAGTGGAGGTAGTTTTATTGGGACGCTGCTGCCCGTTCCGCATTGTTATTTTACTACCGTTCTACTGGAATGGTTTTACCGCCATTGTTCGGTTGACTGACTGCACTAGTGGAAGAATTTTATTCTCTTCCAGTAGAAAAGAACTCTTCCGCTAGTGGGCGGTGGGGTCGTCGCGACCCGACGCTTGTCCCGATCCATGCGAATATTCTGTTTATCCAATAGACCAACATTATTATAGACCCAATAACTATAGACCAACATTATGAGTATTACTAATATCTGTAATAGAGAATTTGTAGTAATACTGTCTATAGTTATTGGGAGGCATAAAATCTTTAGCCCCGGGAGTGACATCGTGTCTACCTAATCGTGACATTGAGACCCTTTGTTTTTATGTAAATGTCTATGAGCTGCAGAATTCATTTATTACCTAATTTTAATTGCATTTTACTTTTTGATTATTTTATTCTCTATTGATTTATACTACATATATTGATTTGTACAAGTGTTTTTTTTTCTTCTAAAACGATTCTTTCGTACGAACATGAGCAAATCTATACTTTTAACAACACTTTAGCTTCTTGACTACAAATATTTTTCCACAATACTGACTACCCAACGACCAACATTTATCATCCAAATGATAAATGTTGGTCGATAATAATTCCAAAATGAATAGCTGGTGAATAAATAGACCTTATACCTACCTGTAAAGGTGATTTACAAAATACACACACCTTTGTAACATTCTACAGCAACAAATTTAATGAATCTCAAAGTCTATTCGTTCCTGTGAGATTCAATGAATAGCATTACCACTCGTAATTCCTTAAAATCCTCCATACACATACACAGACACATATAGATACTTACACGTTCCCGGTACGTTAATTCTTTTGTCAAAGCCGAATTAAGGTTGTTACTGATTAATGAATATTTAACAATACTAATTTGATTTTGTATTTGGTTCATTCGTATCACAAATATTCTACAATCACAATAGAATCCTATATTTCATGTGTACCTACTAGTAAGTATCTATCTAATAAGTCTCAAATTGTTGTCTGAAATTTGAATAGGTGTACATGAAAGTAAATACCTACCTACCTTATGAATGGTACAAACCAACCAACCAACCATTTCGCGAATCAGTAATTCATCGACTAAACCGTGCATGGGTTGTTCATTGGTGACCGTCCTTTACATCAATAAAGACAGCAACTTTATGGAAACACGTACCAAATACACATAACCACACAAAAATATTGCGTCATCACTATCTAAATACTGCAGTGTAAAGAAAAACCTCTGCAATCTGAGTCTGCAATCAATTCACGCTCTACTCTCTCTGTTATTTGCAGTAATCTTTTTCCTATTGTTTGATAGACGGACGAACTTTGAACAGGGTAAGTAAACTACGACTCGTGCTTGACTTCTTAGTAGCAGTGTGTCTATATTACTGTTTACAGAGATGATGACGCAATAATTCACACCCACACATGTTAGCGATAACAGGACGTGATTTTGTATAATTTTGTATTAAGTTAACGTACGTCATAGTACTTCAAATACTGACGTACCTATACGAGTATAATGCAATTCATTGAGCAGTTTTAAGGTTATCCATTTTGCTGTATATAAATCTGAAATGCTAAAGTAACCCCGACCTTCTAACTTATTTACCGACAAATAGTAGTATTCAGTGGATTATTAAATACTAGGACTTTAGATAATAATATCTTAAGTGGAAGAGATCCTTTTATAATGGAAGTGGCAAACAAGCATGCAGTTCACATTGGTGTTAAGTGATGACTGTAGCACACAAAGACCAAGGTCAAAATGCAGATGCGTTGCCACTCCTGAGGCCTAAGGTGTTATGCCTCTGTGCCTGGAGATTAGGAGATTAAAGGGCCGTACATTACCACCTGACCGTAACGCGATAGTGCTGAACACTACCATTTAGCGGCAAGTAGGTATATGAGGTAAAAATAGGGCCTACGCCCGCGAGCTCCGTCACTGGAGCTCTACCACATATTCATCGTGTATATGTTATTAGTGTTTAGTTGCATGGGAAATAAACTTGAACAGACGTCGAACCCGATAACTCAAGCCTAACAAAAGCGGCCTTAGTGACTAAGCCTTTGAGGTAGTAACAAATAAATAAGAGTTTGACTTTTGATATTTTAAATTAAGACCAGTATTTTTTATCAAAAGTCTTGGTTACGTACAATAAAGGTATTTTACTGGTGGTAGAGCTCCAGTGACGGAGCTCGCGGGCGTTGGCACCACCGCATTACTTAATATACTTGCCGCTAAATAGTGTGTAGCACTAGTGTTCAGCACTATCCTATTCCGGTCAGGTGGTAATGTACGGCCCTGTAATTTCCGGCACAGAGGCGTAACACCTTAGGCCTCAGGAGTGGTAACGCATCTGTATTTTGACCTTGGTCTTTGTGTGGGTGTCTATAGGCTGCAGTCATCACTAAACATCAAGGTGAACTGCATGCTTGTTCATCACTTCCAATACATAAAAAAAAAATAGAATTTTATTTAAGTGAAACGTACTTTACTGCTCAACTTAATCGGTCTGAGATCGCATTAACTTAGCGTTATAAAATAAAGGCCAACATGAATATGCAACGAGAGCAACTAACATTTCATTCCAAACGAAAGGTTTATCCGACAAGGCAAGTATTGTTTTGCATATCGCTTTATTACAAAAGGTTCTTGTACAAGAGACACGAATAATAACGTAATTTTATCCTGACCCTCGGAAGTTTTGCGCTACACATGTTTAACAGTTTCTACACGTTCCGGGGCACGTTCCGCGCACTACTTTCAGAAATCTGATTCGGAGAGTAAATACAGGATCACAGGCACGGAGGTCATTTTGGAGGTCATTTCGGGAGAGTTTTACTGTCCCTGATAACCGATAATGAATAGAGAACTCAAGTCATATGCAAGCAAGTAGGTAAGTAAACAACTTTACACTTGTATTCTCGTGATTTGTTTAAGCATATAGGTTGCACTTAGGGCCGATTTCACCGTTGTAATAAAATGCGTTTTAAATAACACTACTTGAATTTCACTGACGAAATTTGTTTGCAATAAGGTTGAAAGTGAATGCAAATTTTAAGCTAAGTCGCGTTTTATCAAATTCAGTTCTCAGAGCAAACGGCGAAAGCCGCCTTTAGATGTCCGAATTCACCATTAGGTCAAGTGGCAGCCCCATAATTATAACTATTAACCCCATAATTTCCGGCACAGTCGCTTATGCCTTAAGTATGGAAGCGCATCCAAATTCGTTTTTTTAATTTCGATCCACCTCGATCCACGATCTGCCTTAGTAAACCCACCCACTTCAGGTCTTCCAGTAGCCAAGTCGCAACATCAATAATTATTTAAAGTTACTTTTGCTCATTGTGCAAGTTATATGCTTTCTGTACATTTTTGACAGTTTTGGGTGTTGTGTCGGATATGCTGACAAATCTGAAAACTAGCAACCAACTATGAAGGTCATTATTGTGATCAACTCACGTTGCTTTCAAGTAATAGTCGATTTCCCCGATCGTGGAATATACGTCCATCCGGACTATCATGCGGGCGTCGCGTCCGTCGGTTGGAGTCCGCATTCTATACGTTATCAAACTGTGACATGAATAAGAATGTGAGTGTTGCTGCCTACCTATTTAAAAAATACGAAAATTGTACTATTTTTTTTAATTTTGGAAAAATAGGACTAAATTCAACGAACATGTATACCTACAGTACGTTTATGGAAAATTGATTTCGGCACTATTTATTAATTTCCTTTGCAAGACGACTTCAAAAAAAAGATGGTACCTACTCAGTTTGCCAATTTTTTTTTATTTCTATGCCTAATATTACATTTCACAAGCCTCGTATAGATCTGTGCATAGTCTACATACTCGTATAAGTGTATCTTGACATTAAACCTGCCCACTGATATAATGGTCATAAAAACGATATTAATTATTTACTTTGCAAGCAAGGCCATGCGGAACTCGACTTGTACCTACAAGTGACATTCAATTGCCGATCGCCTTCACTTTTTAAAGAAGTTTATAGAGTACTGACCGCCATTTAAATATAGTTCGTCAGGAAGACAAATGACCGAACGACGTCCTTTTTATGATTGTTATTACCTGTAACAGAAAATATATTTGTTAAAAACATGTTATATACTATTAAGTCTAATATCCTCATCATCATTTCAATCGAAAGACATCTACGGATGGATAAAAGCCTCTCCTTAAAAGGAATATGGCATAATCGCCTCTATAATTGACTGACTATACCAACGAAAGAATTTTCCTATACTGGGTGCTGAGATCGTGACGTCCCTACGCTATAAAATCTGTACAAATAAATAAAATTAGAGTGTCTGTTTGTGATATTAAAATAACCGCTTTTTACTAAATGCATGTATGTATACACGGTACATATACCAAAACAATATATTTTAATTTTTTTTTTTAAATGTAACATCCAAAACACAGACCCCGCCAAACAGACATACGTCTGTCTGTCTGTTTGGCGGGGCTAACCTTGGGAACGGCTGGACCGATTTTGACGGGACTTTCACTGGCAGATAGCTGATGTAATAAGGAGTTACTTTTATACTAGCTACGCCCCCGACTTCGTCCGGATAGATACTTAACAATCATAAATTCTCACGCGGGCGAAGTCGCGGGCACAACTAGTAATACGAGTATATATTAGGTTGGGGAAAAAGTTTCTTCGCATTTTAAGATAATTCAAAACATTTTTTAATATAGTTTATTTAAATTTAACTAAAGTATGTTTGTACCATTTTGTTCGATAACCTTTTGCCATCTCGTAGGTAGGGACATGATCCCATTGCTATAAAAATTTTGGGACTTCTCATCAAAATACCGCGACAAGTAGATTTGGCAGTCCTCTCGTGATGTTAACCTAACATTGCATAAAGAATTCTGAAGAGACCGAAACAGGTGGAAATCTGAAGGTGCAAGGTCAGGACTATACTGCGGATGCATTAACACCTCCCAACCAAACTCTCTTAATTTTTGCTGAGTGGCTATAGATGTGTGAGGTCTAGCGTTATCATGATGAAACACCACACCCCTTCTGTTGATCAATTCCGGCTGCTTTCTCTCAACTTCTTGCTTTAATCTCATCAGTTGTTCGCAGTAGAGTTCAGAATCGATAGTCCTGCCTGGTGGTAATAGCTCATAATGAATAATGCCCTTCCAATCCCACCACACACACAACATCACCTTATTGCGAGTTAACCCGGGTTTCGCCACAGTCTGTGAAGCCTGACCGGCCTTTGACCACGACCTTTTTCGCACGATCCACTTTTCATCACCAGTTATCAGCTTCTTCAAAAATGATTCGGTTTCATTACGTCGTAATAAAGAATCACAAATGAGTACACGGTTCATTAGGTTTCTTTCAATGAGCTCGTGAGGTACCCAAATATCGAGCTTTTTTTTGTACTCAGTTTTTTTCAAATGCGCCAAAACTGTTTTGTGATCAATTCTCAGTTCAGCTACGTCGTAACTACTGATATGTCGATCTTGCTCCACTTTTTCAAATATGGCATCCATTTTATTCCGTAATAGGGCGACCAGAGCGAGGTGCATCTTTGACATCAAAATTTCCGGATTGAAAACGCTTAAACCAAATTTGTGCTACTCTCACAGACACTGCACTAGGTCCATAAACATCGCAAATTTTTTTCGCGGCTTGCCTTGGATTTTTACCTTTTTTGTAGTAAAATTTTAAAATGTATCGAATTTCTTCATTAGATTCACTCATCTTGACAGTACGAAAAACAAATGAAAATCACACATTTGCCTAATCTATCTGCCGCCGAATGGTAATGTTTCCCACTATCGTGTTCCGGTTAGATGGTAATGTATGGCCCAGTTATAACTATCACAGAGACATAACAACAAAGGCCTCAGGGGTGGCGACGCATCTGCATTTTGATCTTTTTATGGGTGTCTATGTCTATAGGCTGCAATCAACACTAACATCAATGTGAACTGTATGCTTGTTGTTACCTTTATTACATAAAAAAGTAAATGTGCAAAGACGACTCAATTAGTCCATAGGCGTGTGACGACCGCTTGATCCGAGGGTCGCGGCAAATCGGTCCAGCCGTTTAGGAGAAGTTCAGTGACATACACACGCACACAACAATTAATAATATATAATTAATTATACTAGTATTCCGATTTAACGAAATTACGTAAGCGTAGGTAGTGTGAGTGAGTTTGACTTCTGTCACTACTCCACATACATTTAATTCGGACATTCAGAATACATCACTATATATTTTGTGTCACGCGGCTTTTGTGCGAATCGTTGTAATTTATATAATAACAGGACGGCTGTATCTCGACAGGAATAATTAGAGCGTATGTAATTTATTAAAAGAGAGGCCTCCGGTATTCGCACTATGTTGATAATTGTCACTCGTTATTGTTACATTGTATTTTTAACAGAAATCATGCGAATGCACTGCGGGTGGTAGAATAAAATGTAAATATTTTTTCATTCTTTGTGAGAACAGATCTGGGTCAAATGTATGGGTCAAAATTGATTGTCTATAACATATATTCAAATAGTCAAACCTTTCATAGTAGATTACATTGATTGCAGCCTTTGATAGAAAGATATTAGATTGATTGCGTACAAAGATGAAGTTTTACAGGCGCGTAGTTCATAGTAGTAGACTTTTTTGTGCGACAGGATTGGTTTAAAGAGGTCTAAAGGCTATCGCAAGTTTGGTTCAGATCCATATGGAATATCTCATGTAAAATGTCAAAAACGATAACCACACGGGCGAAGCATATAGTATCTGACCTCAGTGGCGGATTTACAAATTTGCCGCCGGTAGGCTACTCAATTTTCGCCGCCCCTATATTTTGATATCGTAGTCCACAATCATATCAATTAGGTATATTTTCTATCAATAAAATTCCAACTTTGTGTTTTATGCTTCATTATCCTCCTTACATCAACATCAAAATTATGAACTAATTCTGCCGCCCCTTAAAATTTGCCGCCCTAGGCTCCAGCCTACTCAGTCTGCTGGTAAATCGACCACTGTCTGACCTATCGCTTATCAAAGTTGGAGAAGAAATCAAATTTAACAAGAGAAAGAAACTGAACGAATGTAGTTGATCAAGAGTCGATTTATTTTATATTTTTTCCCCAGCCTACCCCGCTTTGGACGTGGCGTGCAGATATTACTTAAGTTGATTATCACTCGTTATAATAACTTGTTACATTGCAAGTATTTTTAACAGAAATCACGCAAATGCATGTTGCGAGCGCGTGAATAAAATTTAAATAAATTTTCGTGTTTCATTCAACATTCACAATGCGATTTGGATAAGCAAGACAGCTGCAGACTCCGGTTTGCACGTCTTGTAAGCTGATTTTTGGTCTAGGAATACTGAATTTTAATGCATAAACATTATAGTAATAACCACTCGCATACCATGTCTCTTGGATAAAGTAGGCACTTAATGACATCCTTAGTCAGTATTGGGATATCAATCAAAATCTGACTGAATGCTTGTGTTATTATATTTTATAGTAAGAGGCAATTAATCAATGTTAAGTCAATTTTCGAATCAATTTCTAGCATATTTTTACATATTAAAAACGTTGCTTAAAAAATGATAATATGTAACATTTTGCAAAAATCATAATAAAACCTAATACATAAAAATCTTAAAATATAGAAGTTAAAGAAAAAACGGAAAAAAAATTGACTTCAGGCAGGAATCGAACCTGAGACCTCAGGATAACCAAATAAAGCGGCTAACCAGGATAAAGCGGCTGGACTGGTTTTTTCTTTAATTTCTAAAGTTCACTCGCATGTGTTATTGCGAAAAATAAATAGTACAATCTTAAAATATATTTAACTTGTGAGCTCCACTGTCGGAGCGTAGAATATAGATTAGGTGATGCGCTGGCACAGTAAACATACAAACAGTATCGAAACTAAGCCCATTTTATAAAATATTTACCTACACTCCATTGAAGCAACAGGGATGTTACTATTTTTTTTTAATAATGGTGTTATTATTTTAGCATTTACTGACGCTTTGTCAATAGTATTGGGATGTTGACTATTTTTTTTTATTGGCTACCCTGTAATAGTATTGGATACATAAACACTATTTGTCTTTGAAACATATAGTCAATAAGTACTTAAAAGTTGTTAAGATATAACGATTCAAAATGTTGCGAATAGTGAAATGACTCAAAACGGCCTAAACGACCCGGTTAGTCCAGCGGTGCGAAACCACCGTTTGATTCGAAGGGTCGCGGGTTCAATCCCCGCACCGGAACAAATATTTGTATGGCCTACAGATATTTGTTTCGGGTCTGGGTGTTTGCGTATGTGCTGTATGTGTACAACGGCACCCACGACACAGGTTTATATTATACCTACCTACTGTGGGACTGTGAGTGTAAACGTATTTTATTTTTTCGCTTTTATATAAAATTGCAGCACGTTATGACGTCACACTGCGGTAAAACAGTTTACAAATAATAATATGTAGTCTATGTAGATAATCTTATGGTGTTGGTTAATACTGCAACGAGTTATCGAGACCGGGCGAGTTTCTCTTCCCCTCACCCACTCGGGTAAGCAGGATAATAAATAGCTGCCTCGACGATCTTCGTATCGCCTTAAAGGTATAAATAAACAAATTAACTGTCCAAAAAATCGAAAAAAATAAATGGTGAGAATCATCCTTACCATTTAGGGATATAAAAAAGACTGCAACCGATTCTCATACACACAAAATTTTATAACGATCGGTCTAGCCGCTGCGGAGGAGTATTGTTACAAACACTGCCACACGAGATTTTTTTTAATATGTAAGATATTATAAAAATACATCATTCTTGCCCTTCAAAATCATCAGGAAGTTTAAAAAACGATAGCTCCGGTTTTGATGATGCAGAGTTCAAACAGTCGTATACCACGCAATACGCTCATGGCATCTTTAAAACACTCGTGGAAACAAAAACAAATCACAACGTGACCGCTCGTCTCGACGCGACACTCGCTACTGTTGCACCGCGAGAACCGCTTAGAGGCCTCGTCGATGCGCATGTTTGTGTGCGTGTGCCGTTTTGAACGCTTTGTACGTAGTTTCCTCACTGTTCTATATTTACATTTTGGCGCTGGTGGCGCATCACCTAATCTATATCCGACGCCAAATGGTAGTGTTCAGCACTATCGTGTTCTGCTTAGATGGTGAAAGGTGATCCACATTCTATCACACGGATAAAATAACCTTTGTGCTACTATCGTGCTTATCAATTTCTCTAAATTGGCATAAATGAAGATCAAAAAGTTATTTTTCTATATTTTTATTTTTATTATTAACATATTTTAATGTAGTACTACATTAATAATACTACATTAATTTATACACAGCATACTTTTTATTATCACAAAAAAATATCAAACAGAAAGTAAGAAACATAGACACACTTTCATTATTAATCCAATAGTGCTTATTCGATACGCAGACTATCAAATAGAGTAAAAAAGATATAAGCCACGACCTTAATAAGTCGCCCCGTCGACTTGCTATATCGAGATGTAACTCAAATAACAATTTGTTGGTAATCAACCAATTGACGTTTCTGTCTGTAAGTGGTTAAGAGCTACGTCCTACAATTTGGACTGCGTTGGACATCGATGGACATATAAAAACAAGATATAGATGTAAGGTGATAGAGCTAAGGTGGAACTAAGAGGAAATTACATTCGTGAGGTTATGAAATTGGATTAACAACGTACCACGACATTTAAAAGCTCTAATAATGATATACAAATAAGAGTATAACAATAGCACAGTCTTATGCATAACTTAAGCTGTGTATAACTTAGTACATCACTCAAGTAAAAGAGGAAAAGAAACTAGTTCATCAGGCCAGTGTGATCATCAATCACAGTAAAGAGTAAGTGAAATAGATATACTTTACGAGCTTTCTATCTCGGTTACAAATCGTCTGAATTTGACAGCAAAGATGATCAATGTACGATTGAGATGGCATTATATTTTGCACTAGCCAAACAATTCATTTCCGATAGTGTGAATGTAGATACTCGTACTTCACCAAACAAATATATTGAAAAGGATAAAATTATATAGAAATAAACTAACTTATGTCAGAAAAAAAAAGCTCTAGATAGATAGGTTTAATAAAGTAACCTCTTCTTGGCGTAATAAATAAGAACTTTAAGACTTTTCTTTAAAATTCTTTAGGCATGCGCGCATAATCATAAACCAATTAATTAATGTGAAGAACCTTTACATAAATATGCAGCAAAACACAATCTATGAGAAATTATAAGATTCTTTCAGGAAACCCAAACTTAAGATTACTCTAATCGACAATTTTTTTTTAAATGTACCTACATGAAAAACGAAAAACATATCTATATAAAAGAATTAACATGTATCCAAAACGTACTGTAAACTTGTAAACGTGCTCATACATTTGCCATAATAGTCTACCGGCGTGTCCAAATATAATAATATACAAAACAAATATCGCGCAAGAATAGCGTGAATTTTAGATGAGGAAGAAAAACTACAGAACTAAAACATAGCACATAATGTTGCGATAACAAAGCAAACATTGCTCGTTGCCAAGAATTTTCCTAAATGAATTTACAGTGCATCGAAACTACCCACATTATGTTAGAATCGAACATAAGGAAATATTACGTAGTAACATATTTATAGTTGTAAATATACACAATTGGTGCTATATTATGATATCAGATTAACACGGGATTGGCTTGGCACTTGGCTTTGTGTGATGATATCATGCATCATGCATTACCACAATTACCTAAAATCAACGAAATAAGACCTTCTTTTCTTTTCAATTGTTGTCCTTTATCTAAAGACTCTCTACCAGCTATAGAACTGATCTGATAATGTTGTCGGATGGGTTAAAACATTTAAAAAACTTGGACAATTAAAACCAGAGAGCAGAAACAAAGCTATACAAATAGGTACGTTAAAAGTGTAACATGCTTAGAGCGAGCAGGTAGAATTAGTGAAGTAAAATACTCTCAAAGTCTGGTTAAGATTGGAATGAAAACTTCTACGTATAAATTTAAAGATACCAATGAACAAGATTAATATTCGTATTATCAGTTTAGATCAAGATAATATGGATGATTGTCCCGAAAAAGTCTTATAAAAACCGATACTTCATAAATTACCTTACTAATTTACTTAGTGTATTTTAGGAGTAAATATTGTAATACATCAGCAACATTAGTAGGGTAATATCATTGCTATTTTATTTATTTTACAACAAACCCAAGTGGATATGAACATCGATAAAGGATGTGTAGAATTATATTTGATGATAAACTTCATAATTAATGGTAAGCATTAACTGACATTGTACATTAATCGTAAGTGTGGCTGTCGCCTTTGTTTTTAGGCATGTAGGTACTTGTCTCCCCACATTCGTCGTCACAGGATGCACCATGCCTTCAGAACTCTTTTGGGCTGTTATTTCAGCTTTCCATTAAAGGGGATCAAGATCATCCACCGATTTTTTTCTTAGACTACGACCACATCTGCTTAGAACAACTAGTGCTTTAATCGTAGTTAAGCAGGCCACTACTGAGTGTACTTAGTAAACGTAACTTCACGCCTGTAATCCCCGAAAGGGTAGGCAGAGGTAAATACATGCATTCAAGCATACATGCAAACATCCACAATTCGCCAGTTACGTTTTGGCCCTTGTAACAGATGGCGAGCTTATTGACATCTCCGGGCACATTACCAAACTACGAGGTACTGGTAAATTTCCAGAAAATGAAAAAATTCCCAAAAGAACCAGAGATAAAGGACTTTACATCATTATCTCTGATAACCCCCTACCCGGGAATCGAATCCAGGACCTCAGCGTAGTAGTAGTAGTAACCTGCTACCACTAGGCTACCGAGGCAGTTCTTGAAACATTTACATTTGATACATATTACAATCCCAGAGACCAGATTTCAAGTACCGCTCGTCCCGACTTAGGTTTTTACAAGCATTGAAACTTTTATACAGGTTTATCTGGCATAATTTAAACTATAGGTACACGGTTTAAAAAAAGACATCCTAACCTATACTCGCATTTCATCTTCTATCACAGAATAGAGAGAGAGCTGAGAATTAATAACCTATTGCAAAATGTAACCTATTTTTTGTACGATAGTTATTGTTGTCGGTATATCAGATACTTAATAGCATACCTATCCGAACAACATGTAACAATCCCAGATCTCGGATCTCAAGTATCACACGTCGCAACAAATAATTTACGATGCAGTTACCGTAATGAAGGTAAAGTACAAGCATTATGACGAATGAAACCCAACCCAATAGATTATTTGGTCGTTTCCTGCGAAACTTTCGTGACCGAGGGTCAATATTATTTATTCATTGGACTAAATGTAGCGAAAACAACTTGAGAAGATGTGTTTGCGTATGTTGAATGAAATACTTTGAAAATATTAGGGAACCTATTTATGTATTTGTTTTAATAAATGAAAGCATCATTGTTATGAGTAAAGGTTTAATTCATTTTGAAATACTTGTTCATTGGTACATATTTAACAATTATGACGTTCAATGGAAGAGAGTTAAAATCTTAGTTAGTAGGTACATCATGTTTTTGTTAATTTATAAAATATCAAGACGTTGTGCGAACATACTACCTTAACTCTTCTGCTGGTGTCATAAATAAATCGTAAATAGGTCGTTATAAAACGTGATATAAGTTTTAAGTTTTAAATGTGAACACTGACTCACGAAGCTAAACTGCGAGTCTGTATTTTTCAAAGGGGTTGGCAGAGAGGCATGTAATACGATAAGAAATAAGGCGATCCGATGACATTCATAGGGAAATATTCCAAACTCCAGGTGTGGCACTGGAGAATTTTCACAAATGAAGAAACCCATTAAAAGTGTACCCATAATATTGTTACAAAAAATAGTGAGTGAAAAAATTCAGTCTTGCATCAATTTCCAGTTGAACAAAATACGAGATAAATGTAGAGTATATAGTTGATATGGTACTTTTAGGGATGTAGGTAGATTTAAAATATATACGAGTAAGTAAATGATTTTCGTACGGGTTAACATATTATATCTAATTTAATCTATTTTGCTATCCTTATTAACCCACCGACTTAAGTTTCATTAAAAACTCACATATATAACGAAAGAATATGATATTTGTAGTCAAAAAGGTGAATAGACAAACAGATGGGACACGTGAAATAAAGTGTGCACCGTCACCTGGACATTTTCAACACCAGCAGATGAGCTGACGGTTTTACGAGTAATACATAATATATATACAGAGATCCATTTGCAGATCTAAAGAACATTGCCACAAATGATACTGTTTAATGTTGATTTCAGTAAGATGATAAAATTATCTAGCAATATCGTCTCATAAAGCACACAGGTGTAAACCGTTGGAAAATACATAATTTTTCGTGCGTCAAATCCTTTATAAATATAATTGTTTTAAACACCGATCAACGAAAATTGCTTGCTTAGCACTATACTTAAATTATATGAAAAATAACTATCTACCTAACGACAATGTAATCGGTGTATTCAGAAGCACTAGATTCTGAGTGGGACACAATAGGCCAATTCAACTCATTCAATAGTCAATTCCATTGGATATCTGAAAGGTAAGGCGAAGGACCAACTTTTTAGCGAGCCACGGTCTAAAGTAGATTTAAAAACTTTGATATTAGTTTAACAAACTTAAATTCGAAAGATGAATAAAACTGCGATTAAAATAGGAATTTTAAGAACAGTACCAAAGAAAATATTTTGGAGAGCTGTTAAAAATAACATGATGATAGGGGGGAGGTCTGTTAATGAGGAAATTAATTTCGTTATTAATTAATTTGACGAGGTGAAATATAATATGAAGTATTTTGGAATGAAACAAATTTATTGGTACTTTGCAATTAGATTCATGGCGTTTGTAAGTGGTTGTTAATATTTTATGTAAGTAAGTAAAATCTCGCAGTTTGATAATATGCTCGATAAATGTCAATAGAGTCACCATCTATTATTATACAGGGGTCAAAAAGTATCTCTACACAATTAATATAATACTTTTGGTTATTATTCATCTAAACTAATACTATAAAGAGGTAATATATTTTTGTTTGTTTGTTTTGAATAGGCTCAATAACTACTGAATTTAAAAATTCTTTCACTAGTCGAAAGCTACATTATCCACGGATAACATAGGCTATATTTTATTTTGGAAAAAATAGGGTTCCGTAAGATATTTGGGTTGTTCAGACACAAGGTGTAAAAAATCAACCAGAAAAGTTACTTATTTTGCGTACGCTGCCTAAACTATAAAATATATCGAGGAAGACTTTAGACTATATCTATGTATAATCATCACGCTAAGACAAATAGGAGAGGCGCTTATATATATATATATATATAGATGTAGATATGTATATGTATGTAGATGTTTATAGTCCCTTAAGAAGCCAACAAACATTACTGGTCAAATTGGATATATAAATAAACACTCTCGTATATTATCTGACTTATTTCAAGGTCAAGGTAAATTAGTTGTGATTCATCTCATGCAGATTAGATGTCTCTGTTGTAATAATTATTATATGATTAAAAAACACGTACAAAATATCTGCACTGAAAGTTTGAAATCTCTTCAGAAACTGTTTACTTAATTAACTTTTGAAATTATTATCGCCACGACTAAAGAAGACGCAAACGAAAAAGACTACTTAGAGTTAACACAGAATAAACGTATTAGTTTCTTGAGTTCATTGTTGCTTTATTTTTGTAGACTCCATAAGAATAAAAGAAGGAATGTATCTAATCAACCTGAATCTATCTGATATCTCCGACGCTACTGAGTTACTGAGCTGTTGTTGTTTTTAAACTAAGAGAATTTACTCGGATTTATATGTATTGTTGCGATTTAAACATATACAAACCCTTAACACCTTTTAGTAGCAAAGTTAAGCCCAATGCCATATTGTCATAACGGTGTCAGAGAGTATTAGGAACCAATAGAACTGTTAAATTTGTTATTTTATGCGAGTAAGTATACATCACAAACCGGTCATTTTACCGTTATCCACAAAGGTAAACGTACATTTATCCAAACCGAACGCTTTAAACGGCCCGAGTGTAACAAATTTTAATATATCTTACTGGTGGTAGGGTTTCAGTGTCAGCGCTCGAGGAGGATAGATAGATTAGGCATTGCATTGCCTAATCTATCTATCACCAAATGGTAGTGTACAGCACCATCCTGTTCCAATTAGATAAAACAATCACAGAAGGGTAAAACAACTTAGACCTCAGTTTTAGAGTAGATGTAAATATAGCAGTTTATAGAGACTGCAATATTCACTTAACATTATACGTAGCGCGTCGAATTGTGTGAACCTGGAAAAACCTCAGATATCCTCTAGAAATTAAAATTTGGCGCAAATGATATGATGGAATCGTTTGCATAGTAGTATTGTTGGTTTCCATCAACAAAATGTACCTACACTTGTTGATGGAAACGCTATTTTAGTACGATTGACTCTTTATTGCAAACCTCAGTTGAATCGTTATTGGCTTCGTCTCGTTTTTGTACATGCAATGTTCGTAGAGACATCATATAAACCATTAAAATCAAATGAAACAAAATTTCATTTAAAACGTCATGGTACAGGCAAAAATATGAGTGCCAAACTTTTTCGAAATGTCGTGAATTTGTACGATCTTGCTTTCGGGTTAGATAAATGAGCATTTACCTTAAAATACGCTTTGCAAGCTCGACAGATTTATTGCCTCTCACAGTTTTCTATTCTCACACAATACACGTGGTATTCTTGTGATAATACAGATGATAAATATATTTTCATCCCGGCCTATCCTTTCTTCGTACAAGTGAAACCATAGAGCAACACGGGCCACCGCACCGGCCGCGGCATACCGGAGGGGAGTAGCCATGGCGTTTATTACCGATGCAAAACGGTCTGTCATTTTTTGCGGTGAGAAATACGTGTGTCATACACACATACTACAAAAAAAAACTATTACTACGAAACTTGACTTTAACAATCAATATACATAAACTCCACACAAAACACACAATATATATAATTTCACGCACACAATAAAACATCTCGGCGATAGGCATAGGAACACTTGTGCTTGTACTTTGACAGAGGGGAAAGCCTGCATATGGCTACTCCCCTCCGATCCGCCGCGGCCGGTAGTCCGTGTTGCTCTATGAGTGAAACTAACACTTAGTTTCTTATGTATTTTTATATGAATAAACGTTTTTATCTTGTTTCTCGCCAATCTCTTCTTTTTGTAAGCCGCTTACGTTTAGATTATGTTAATATCCGGTCTTGCTTTCTAGAAAGAAAAAAGCAACATACAACTAAACAGAGTAATCATGCTTTTCATGGTTATTATTTTTTTTTTTTGTATGTAATGGAAGTGGTAAACAAGCATGCAGTTCACATTGATGTTAAGTGATGACTGCAGCCTATAGACACCCACACAAAGACCAAGGTCAAAATGCAGATGCGTTACCACTCCTGAGGCCTAAGGTCTTATGCCTCTGTGCCGGAAATTACAGGGCCGTACATTACCACCTGACCGGAACACGATAGTGTTGAACACTACCATTTAGCGGCAAGTATATTAGTATGCAGTTATCTATCGATGTTGTTATATAACAATACGAACCTCACAAATATTTCAAGAAAAACCAAACATGTAAAAATTGCAGGTTCGTACTTTTAAGCTTCCATTTCTCTTACAATTTTTTGTAAATGCGTACAAGCAGTAATGAAATATAACAAATAAATGCATTAATTAATACAGAAATACATGAATACAGAAAATCTGTCTTAATTTTATTAAACGACTATGGTGGCGAATTCGCATGCTGCAGTTCACAATGATGGTAAGAGATAGCCTATAGATCTCTAATAGATCTACACAAAAATCGAAGGTCAAAATGCAGATGCATTGCCATCCAAGTTAATAAAGCCCCAGTTTTTATGCATCTGTGAAAGTTATTCCACGGCCATACAAGGCCGACAGCTACAAAATTATCATACAATGTAGGTAACACACATAATACTAGTATATTTTTTTATCAGTACAGTTCCACGCCCATGGACGTTTTACCAATATTTATGATCACGTTAATATAAACAAAATAACCATCCCCGATGATATTGTCTATCGTTCATAAACAATTTTGTTATGAATTGTTGATGGTGACGATCGCGTTATCGGTTTATTGTTATGACAACGTCTACCAACACAAACGAGTGGAGTGAATATGAGCAGCGATTTGCATATTAATTGAAAAATCAATCTGTGCCTATATTTAGATCTTAGGTAATATCAAAAACACCCCCGGTCCCACAAGCTCTGTTTGTTCAAGATAAAATGCCGAAAATAATGGTCATTTGGTACTTTGAATATTTTACGAAAATATTTTGAAGTTTCATCCAGTCAACGTTGGGGATGTTATGGCTCTGTAGCCGTAACCTGAATTACCGGATATTCGAAATATTTCTCCATCCGTAATCATAACCGAACAAACGTAAAAGTTTACGTTGTAAGTAAAAGTTTCGGATAAATTGTGATATCGTCGCAGTCCGAATAAAAGGTTTTGCCACAGTTTTTTAACAGGCCAAATATGGTTAAGTACCCGTACGTGTAGGTGTGGCTTAAGGTGTGCGCTCTAAGTTTGACTCAATTAAGTCAACTTTGATCAAAGGGCTACAGAAAAAAGGAACCTTTTGTTGTAACTACAAATAAATGATAAAAACAGAGTAATTCAACCATTCCTTCTTAATTTAATACCGATCCCATCCAATCGAAACTAAAGGATAATCCGAAGTAATTTAATCAATAATTTCAATCGAAGGTATAATATGGTTCATGTATCCGTATCCATATCCATATCCATATCCATATCCGAAACGTCACATCTATTGAAAGAACCTCTTAAGGAGAAAAGTATTTTTAAAGACAATATGAAATATATTTTTTAATAAAATTACTACATTAAATTACTACTCTTATAAAAGAAATTAGTAATATTTGATTTTTGGCGCAAATTTGGTCATATACTAGTACAAAAAAGTTAAAGACAATTCGTCTTGTTTAATAAGGAACCCGGACAAAACGTATTTATCAGAAAAAATGTACAGGCAGCTTTCATAAAAAAGAAAAAGTATCATGACCTGGAATGCGAAAAACAACTGAAGTTACTTGCAACCAGGAAACTAAAATAGGCAATGAAGGAACCACCAATCAGAAATGTTTTTCAACATTAGTTTAGCGGATTAAATGAATTTGCATCACAATAATAAATGACAAAATTAAAAAAAAAAACATTTCATCACATAAATTTGTTTCGTTTATTTTATATTAGTTTATGGTCAAATTCAAGCATAGGTACAGTTCAAATTGATGGCGCCAACTTATAATTTCATCACCATCATAATTTCATCACCAAAAAAATGGCATAATCCCCATGCTTGGCATGCAGATTGGCGATTGCAATGGCGATAGTTTTATCGCAGGACTCTGCTGCCTGCTATAATTTATTACCGCTACATCTATATAAATATATAAAAATCAATTGCTGTTCGTTAGTCTCGCTAAAACTTGAGAACGGCTGGGCCGATTTGGTTAATTTTAGTTTTGAATGATTTTTGAACGTCCAGGGAAAGTTTAAAAGGCAAGAAAATATGAAGAAATTGGGAAAAGGGAAATAGTGAAAGCCACAATTTTATTTTCCCGTACAAATAGTCCGTATCTATCAAACCTTTGACACATTATTTCATTCTGAAGCAATACGAAGATTGCCGGGCCAGCTAGTAACTAATAAAATATGATCCTATATAGGGCCGTCAAAGCCCACCGAATAGTGAAACTCAAGTGACAGTGGACACGGGACATATAGAGCTGGAAGAACCGATGGCCATTGGGGCAGAAGAGTTCTCGAGTGGCGATCGCGTAGCTGAACCGGATGACGTGATGAAGGCTGTGGGTAGTCGCTGAATGAAGGCGACCTAGGACCGCTTGTTGTAGCAATGTTTGGCGGAGGGTTTTATCCAGCAGACGTCTTTCGGCTAAATTATTGCTGCTGAATAAACTTCTTTTTTGAACTTATGTAGGTACCTAAACTAGTCACTAAGTACAATCGTGTAGGTAGTAGTGAACAGGGTGCAAGGTATCTGCTATATCTTAATGTAACGCGCTGGAGTAAATTCAAAATTTGTTTAAACTTTTGTGCACACTTAAGAGACATTTAGATGGAGAGAGTTTCTCGAACGTTTTGGTTCCAGAAATCGTACGCTACTATCTCGAGCAATAATTGCCATAACATATTCGTGTCAAAATGTATACACACAGGCAAGAACTAAAATCTCGCGTACGATTATGTCATACGAGATTCGCTAGGACATATCGCCAGGCGATAATTGCTTTAAGAGAATCTCGGTTTGTCTAAACACGATCTCGTATGACATATTTTCAAGTTCATACGAGTATCGTACAAATCAGTTTGAACCGATTTCAGTGCGAGATATGTCATCTTTGAAATTCTGTTAAGCTGTTTACACGGACACAATATAATATTCCGTTGCGAGGCCGATTATCGCCCATGGCAACGAGCGAGAAGAGCGAGTGTTTAGACGGAAAAGCATGTTTTATATTCCTTCGGTAATTGTATCTTCGAGACGAGAAACTATCTCCGTCTAAATGGCTCTTAAATGTACTAAAGCAGGGTTGAATAAAAAAAAAACAACTGCCCACCTAAATGGGCACATAATCTTCGTAATATTATGACCTCAATGTCAGGTGTGCGTATGTATTAACGAATAACACTCGAACAACTAAAAAACAGCATTTGGAGTAACAGAACCCTGCGTTGTACGTGGGGGACACGCGCTTGCCCAGTTTTAACTATTTTATTCACTTTTATATTCCTGGTACACTTTCAATTTCAAAGGCTTACGGTTTCAAGAACTACATTTATGAAATACATGCAAAAGGTAGGAACTATAAAAAACAGGAATAACGTTCGTAAATACATATTATTATGAAATGGAATTGAAGTGATCTCGATGCCTGCATTCGTAAATGGATGTGGAAAACCTACATTGGATAACGAAGGATGCTCATCAACATACGAGGCAAATATACAATATTTCCTCTCAAACGATCTTCATTCAGACAGAAATCTGATGGAATATCTTGTACCGAACTCTTTCACATCTCTGTTATTGTAAGATTACTTTATTGAGTAATGTCATTTATTTTTTGCATGTTGATATTCTTAATGTACCTATTATGTAAGGAAATTAAGGAATTGTAGTTTTTTTTATGTAATAAAAGTGGCAAACAAGCATGCAGTTCACATTGATGTTAAGTAATGACTGCAGCCTATAGACACCCACACAATGACGAGAGGTCAAAATGCAGATGCGCTGCCACTCCTGAGGCATTAGGTGTTATGCCTGTGCCGGAAATTACAGAACCGTACATTACCACCTGACCGGAACACGATAGTGCTGAACACTACCATTTAGCGGCAAGTATATTAGGTAATGCGGTGGTGACTACACCCGCGAGCTCCGTCACTGAAGCTCTACCACCAGTCAAAACAAGTTCCGTTGTCCCCATCGGACAGCGGGAATAAACCGTACAGAGTAGGTACAAGAGTAAACTAATGTTAATACAATTTATTGTATTTAGATTTATTCATTAGCTATGTAGAGTATATCGTACTCGTGGATAAGCACGTGAATCTATACCTATCGATCTCTCTCTAAATAAACACTTTTATGTTTTTTTTTCCTGTGACAATTAGATCTTATTGACTAAAAAGGTTTTTTTTTCATAACAAATCTACAGATGAATTTGCTGCCTATTGTTATTGGCATGCTGACAGCGGATAGATCAAAAGATCATTTGCAATCTAGGTTAGTGCGATCCGCGAGCCGCGATCCACGATCGAAGGTGCAATATTGAGACTGGCCGTATTATACCTACCTGTACGTATACGTATACCTGCCGACCTATTACCGGAGAAAATGTTGTTTTTTAGTCTTACATATATTATAGCACGTCTCTACCTTACAGCCATTGTAAGTGGTTGGAGCTTATCTTGGCGCGAAAACATACACCAATTAGGCGCGAGGCAAACATACGGTGGTGCCTATGCCCTCGAGCTCCTACACTGGAACTTCTACCACCAGTAAAAAACTACCGTTTCGTGCTACAAAAAAAAGGGTGGCAATTACAATCAATGTAATTTATTCAAAGCATAAACGTCGACTAGACAGAAATCCGATATCATCTGCGAATTTAATGAACCTGAACGCTGACTGGAGGAATATGATTGAGATTTTTCGTATTAAAAGTACGCGTAGGTAGCCAAATCAGCAAATCTTATTATCCGCAATGTAATGGACGTTCGTTTTTACAAAGTAAGTACAGTTCAGTATCGACTCGGACGAAGTCGTGGGCGGAGCTAGTATAAAAGTAGCCTAAGTTACTCCTTATTACATCAGCTATCTGCCAGTGAAAGTCCCGTCAAAATTGGTAAAGCCGTTCCCAAGATGTGGTATGTACCTACATTTATTCACTAATTCGTCGAGAAGAATCGATTTTATTTGATAAAAGTGAAAGCGAAAACTAGCTTCACTCCCATGCCTATAGCCGGCGGTCTATTGTTTTTTTTTATACTAGCTGTTGGCGGCGGCTTTGCTCGCGTGGATGTCGTTAAAAAAGTAGCCCATGTTCTTTCTCAAAGTCAACTCTATCTCTGTACCAAATTTCATAAAAATCGGTTCAGCCGTTTGGACGTGAAAAGGTAACAGACAGACAGACAGACAGACAGAGTTACTTTCGTAACTCTGTCTTCTTTCGTTAATATAGTAGGGATTATACTTATTTTGTTTTTCTTTTTTCTCAATTCAAATGTACGTTTGTGCAAAGTATAATAAAATTAAGATATAATAGGTAAACATGTGATATGGTTATGTGTTGTTGATAAAATATAATGAGTGATTGATGAATGTGTTACGAATATAATGATATTATTATTATACTTATTCGAATTTCACGGTACCGTTTACCCTATTTTACCTTTATTTTTGGTTCGAAACATTATTATTTTTGCCAATTTGATTATTCAAATCATTTCTTTGACTGGTACCGCGTTCATAATTTTCGGGTCCGGAATGAACAAAAATTGACGGTACCTATATATTTTTCATGTAAAAAAAAACTTCAACGAAACGAAAGGTCCATTAATATATATGAACAATCATAAATTTTCACACGGGCGAAGTCGCGGGCACAGCTAGTCATTAAATAAAATGCTGGAAAGTGAGTACAAAGGTGGGAACCATAACCATAGGAGTTTCAAAAAAATTACTTATTCAAGAAGGTGTTGGTAGAAAACAAACATAATGTTGTATATTTGGAAATAACAAACGTGATATGGAAGGGCATAATTCGTTTAGCACTAACGTAAAAGTGTGAATTTTTTTACCGTGTTGTATTCTTTCCTTTTTACTGGTTCTACTGTCGAAGCTCAAGGGAGTAGGCACCACCGCATTATCTAATCTATCTGCCGCCAAATTGTTCAGAACTATGATATTCCGTATTATTATTATTTCCGTAGTTAGATGGTAATGTATGACAACGTAATAACTGTCACAAAAAAAAATGAAAGTACGGATACGGATAAGTATAATAGGGTAATCTAATAATTTAAACACATTTATAAAAAGTTGGTGATGTTATATTTATATGATTTAGAAATGAACCTAAATGCTATTAAGACTTGATATAAAGTTCCATGTCACCATTCACTAATACCTTCACCTTTTCTGCTGTTACTTGTGATGAGATCCATAAAATTCTCTCGCCCCTTAAGTCGAATGTCATCTACAATCTACTTAAGATACCAATACAACTCTTTAACCGGACAATTATAAAATCCTTACAACTTAACACGAAATATCACATTACTGACCTTACAGTTTTCCATAATTATTATGATTGTCGATCTGTTGCTCAATAAAACAGCAGTGATAATAAATTGCCCCAGTTCTAACAAATAGGTCACGATGTCGATCTGTCACTAATCAGCAAGCAGACCACTCATACACGGCTAGATTTGTCGCATGCAGCTTGAGATGGTCTCTGGGACAGGTAGTGGCGATAGATAGCTAGACACGGTGATGGAATAACGTTTAATACCAAAAGCACATACGATATAACCTTATAAAGGTAGAGCTAGTTTTGATTCGAGAACGATAAAACGGTTCGTTTTGATATTAAGATATACTAAATTATGTATTTTTTTATATATTTAGACTAGCTGACCCGGCAAACTTCGGATTGCGTCAGAATGAAATAATGTGTCAAAGGTTTGATAGATACGGACTATTTGTATCGGAAAATAAAATTTTGGTTTTTACTATTTCCCTTCAATTTCTTCATATTTTAACCTTTTAAACCTTCCCTGGACTTCCAAAAATCATTCAAAACCAAAATTAGCCAAATCGGTAAAGCCGTTCTCGAGTTTAAGCGAGATATAGATTGAGATTAGAAATTGCACAAACAATATTTGTTGAATAATTTATTATACGTAGGTGCTGCTTCTCATGTATTAACACGTTAAGCGCGTTATCGGACAAATATGCCCGGTTATGAACTCCACCGCGGTGCGAACTCGTGTTAGGTACGATGTATTATGAGTAGAATGGAGACAAATATATATTAATGCTTTATACTCCAAGTCGATCTTATTAACAAAGAAAAAAGATACATAGCATTTTTGTCCTGTATGTACCAAACGAAAACATTTTGCCTTCAGTGCGTTACCGGGCGAATACAACTTGTAAGTTTATGTCCTGTATCGCACCAGCGGCGATGCAGTATGCGTTAGTGTGGATCTGGACTTGATAACCGTTAAACGGTTGTCGATAATATTATGTTCGCCGGCGCTTTATTTACGTGATAAGTACGTTTTGAATTCATAATGAGGCGCTCTCGAAAATTTTTGACTAGTTCTTTTGACGAAAAAAATTATGACAGTAATATCATATCCGACATCAGCAAAAATGAAAATAATTTCTCCCCGAATAAGAAAATCAAAGCTTTAGATAGTATAATAATTCCATCACGTTCATTAAAATCTAAACCTAAACCTCCTGGGCCATATTGGTTTAGCAGAAGAGAAATTTACTTAATAAATATAAATGACATCGATAAATATTTGTTTTGTTTTTTAACATCACTATCTGGTCATCGACAATTTGAAAATTTTGATTCTTAAGGTGCGCTACATGACATGTATGTCCCGTAAGACGTTTATATCTATAAATCAAAAATCACTTAGCCAATTCTGCAACCAAGAAAAATATATGCTTTTTTTCTTATTTTTTTTTTGGATTGAAGGTCTTAAGGTATAGCTAAAAGTCAAAGAATTGCCATAAAATGAAAATTTAACGAGAAATATAGGTTTAAAAAAGATTTTGTACCGGACACATTAGCCATGTTTCGCACCAAAAATATATTTAGTACATAGCAATATGGTCCTGAACCGCATCAGTGGAAATACTGTATTTTTGAACTCCGCAGTCAACGTGTTAACTGACTAACATATAAAATAGACATAGACGCAAAAACACTTCGTCAGGGCAAATACAAAATCCGTATATTTTAATGTTAAATATCGAATTACAGACCTCTTGGTTTTCCACACGACCGTCGATCTGTCGCTCAATAAATCGGTAGTGATGCCAAAGTGCTCCAGTCCTAACAAATAGGTCACGATGTCGACCTGAAACTTATCAGCAAGCAGACCACTCATACACGGTTAGAATTGTCGGGTGCAGCTTGAGATGGTCTACGAGACAGGTCAGTGGCGATAGCTGGACACGGAGCCGGCGATGGAATAGCAGTTTAATACCAGAAGCACGTACGATATAACGTAAACTTATAGAATAAGTATAGCACCACAGAATATATCACGTTTCGATATCGAGACACTACTATTTAGTTTGGTTATTTTATAGTAAGGGAAGAGATTATGTACTCGTAATTTCGTTAAAAATGTATTTTGGTTGATGTGTTCTAAAGTTTTATCGTGCTACACTCATTGAAATAAAAAATATTCAGTCTGCCCAAGACCACGGAAGCTGAAAAGCGACCGAAATATCGGGTTGATTTTAAAAATTATTTAAGCTTAATTTACGAGTTGAGAATTCGTAAAAATAGTTTTATTTCAATGTAGGTATTTTGGTTTATTATTTACTGTATATAACTGTACTTGCTGGGAATAGGCACAAGTAGGCACACTGGGGAAAACAATAAATAATTGCATCTGGGTATTAGATTTTGTTGAAAATTAGATATGCGTTGAAAATATAAATCAAATGTAATATTTTCTTTAATAAAATCTTAGGTAGACTATAAATACCAGACTGGAGTTTTGGCGGGAACCTTGAAAAAGGCGTATGGTGCTCTTATTTTATTTCATTTTCTTAGTGTATTTTTAAGTTATATTGAATAAAGTTGGTGGCATTTTGTTTGATATAGGTTTATTACAGTACCCGTGTATAGTGAAATAGAATAACAGTCCGAAAACACGACCTTTCAGGTTGCCTCCAAAACTTCATTGTAAATGTTCTGGTAAAGTAGCCATCGCTTTACTCGAATAACTTGACTGTAACTCACTTGACTGACACATTATACTTGATAACTTATATACTTGATACTTACTTAATATACTTGATATTATACTAACTTTGACGCTGCATAAATACGAAATATCGTTTTACTTGACACTGGCAATATGCGTAATAGCGATGCCATAAAAACAAAAAAAAAAATACCAGACTTTCGGCGTTTTATACAAACTCATATTTTCAACGTAGGGTAGGAAAGGTTGCCCTAATAAAATTAATGACAGTAAATGAAATGACTTTTGGGTCATCGTGGCTTCGGCAGGTAAAAGGTAGCAAAGGTACTTAAAATATAGAGTTATTCTCAGTATTCAGTCATTTTTATAACATAATTCCGTTCCATTTTTCTTCGTATCCAATCTTAGGTTTTTGCGAGCCACTCATTGAAATAAAACTATTTTTACGGATTTATCTCGCGTATATTAAACTAAAATGATTTTTAATATTATTATGTAAATAATAAGTGCTATTTCCTGCTATGTATAACATTTACTAATCATACATTTACGTTCATTATTCACATAAGTAGGTACACACAATTTGATAGTTTCGGATTTACGGGCGGAGTGCTTTGAGTTACTGCAATAACCACATTATAATTTGTCTACCAGCATATTACTGAATTTGCATCATTTAAACTCTCGTTCATATTAATAACTGCCTCAGTAGCCTAGTGGTAGCAGTCCACTACTACTACGCTGGAGGTCCTGGGTTCGATTCCCGGATCGGGCGCTATCAGAGATAACGGGTTTAAAATGCTTTATCTCTGGTTCTATTGGGATTTTTCCATTTTCTGGAAGTTGCCCAGTACCTCGGAGTTTGGTAATGTGCCCGGAGATGGAAACAGGCTCGCCACCTGTTACATGGGCCAAAAGGTAACCGGTGAATTGTGGATGTTTGCATGTATGCTTGAATGCATGCATTTATCTCTGCCTACCCCTTCGGGGATTATAGGCGTGAAGTTACGTTGCGTTTTTTCATATTAATCATGTTCATTAAATGTATATTCCCAGGTAAAGTCCAGGGTGATTTATTATAAACAAACACCTGGGCGACCGAGCTCTGTTCGAGGTCCTAATATTTAAGCATCGTAATAAATATTATTTGACTTGGCATCATCTGTTTTCAAATATTTTTTTTATCTACATCACGGCTCTAATATTCTGTAAAAAATCAATTAAGTACTTAACATAACGATTACTCGAAAATGCATAGCCCACTAGTGGAAGAACTTTCTTCTGCTGGGAGAGAATTCTTCCGCTGGTGCAGTCAGTCAACCGAACAATGGCGGTCAAACTTAGGGTGGTAGTAAATATAATAACGCGGAATGGGCAGCAGCATCCCGCGATAAAACTACCGGGGAATCTTTGGGGAAGGCTTAGTCCAGCAGTGGACGTCTTTTGGCTGGAGTGATGATGATGATTGTCTGTTTGCACAATAGAATAGGCATCTCTGGCGCTGTTGCTTTTCTGTTACATGACAATTCAATGTACCCTACAAAAACTAGGCCTAGATACTAGATAATCAAGAATTCCTAGATGTGACAAGTAGGTAGGTAATATAATATTCGCTTTTGCACAACAACATAGCAACTATCTTCCGTTACTAGAGCGAAACATAGAAAATGTATGGTAGCTGAATTTAATCGCTGCAGATTTGTACAGTCTGACTTATGAGCTGAATAATTTTGTCTTACTAGCGAGCGCACCAGAATAAGTCTTCCCGACAAAATGCATGTCGATAACATTGCTAAAATAAAAGTATACCTATAGCTGAATACACACTTACAGTAGTATTTATTTGATTAAATACAGGAAATCATTTCATTACATAGAAATAAATTATTTGGGGTTTTTATTTGATACGGGTACTGACAGTTGTGTTTTGTGTTTCTACTATACTATATATTTACCGGTTAACAAACATCTCGATACTTAAATCATGATCAAAATCACCATAACTCCTAAATTAGTTGCGATAAAGTTGTGGTAACCCTATAACAGTCGAATACAAAGTGCAGGTAAATTATAGCAGCTGCAGGCGCGATATCTAATCTATCTTTGTCTGTCTAAACGTGCGGTTTAAACATAAACGATACGAAAATCCGTATTGTAATTCTTTTTCCTTCTACGCTACCTAATCATGAACAAAATCTCTGAATTATAAAATTAATCCTAAACAGATTGTGGCAGCCCTAAGCCCGTCGTGTTTCGGATGCATAACGTAGGCTCTATTGAAACAGATTCGATTTAAGAGCATGCAGTTTCCACCTGAATGGCCAAGAAAACCCGAAGAGTCATTGTTATCTTATAACCTTACATTCGCAACGATTTCTACACAAAACCAGCGAATCTTAGTGTTTGCATGTATTTATCTCTGTCTACTATTTCAGTGAATAAAAGTATGGTAAAGGCGCGGAGTTAACCCTATTTATTCTATACACCGGCCTCTTGTTTTCTAACTGTGTTAATTTAACCGATAAAGATGTGCGCGGCTTGCATGTTTTCCTACATTATACATTACGATCCTACGAACGCCGTAGTTAGTGACAACAATATATCTGAAACAGTTAATTAGGCGATACAAATGTGTGGGAACCCTAAACCGGTCATGTTTCGAGTGCACGGTGGAGGTCCAATATAGCAGGCGCCACTTTTCTCGTGATAAAGTTCCAGTGTCGGAGCTGAAGGACATGTGCAGTATGTGCACCACCGCAATACCTAATCTATCGGCCGCCAATTGTTAATGTTTTGTACTATCGTGTACCTCTAGTTTGATAGTAACGTATGGCTCCGTAATAACAATTACAGAAGCAAAACAACTTAGATGGCAGAGGTGGCATGGCATGTTATATGTTTTTACTTTAGATATCTATATAATAACATACAGTATTATATAGTATTCATGTACTATCTATGAGAACCGCATGCTTGTTTGGCAATTTAAGTGAATAAAAATAAATAAATTAGTGGCAACCCTAACACGGCCGTGTTTCGAACGCACAGCGCAGGTCCATTGTGGCAGGCGCGATATTGAAACGTACGACTTACACATGAACAGCTACGAAAACCCGTTCGTTATCTCAACATTTCCTATACCTTATACTAGCTTTTGCTCGCGTTTTCGTCCGCGTGTACTTAAATATTATCTGAGGAACCTTTGAACGTAATAAAAAGTATCCTATGTGTTACAACCATGTAAACTCTACCTAAGTACAAAATTTCATCGAAATCCATCTAGCTAGTAAATCTGTTATTGGGTTTTTTCTGTAAGGGAATTCCTATTCGTAGCCCGGAGTCTGAAACCCGTGCCTCGGAGAGCGGTCCTGCGCCCGATCTCTCTCCGGTCGAGTCGGATTGCCATCCCATTGGGCTATAAAATTCGGTCTGGAGGACATTATTAGTTGCAACATTAGTGGCAACCCTGACCCGGCCGTGTTTCGGATGCACGGCGCAGGTCCATTGTAGCAGGCGCGATATTAGAGCGTGCGGTTTGCATCCGGACGGCACACAATGGCCTTTGCGATTACAATCACGAACACGATGCGATCTGTAAAACCCTATACTGACCCGTTCATTACGCACTCGCTATTTAATCGGCTGCCCCTATTTCAGACTTTAGTGCGATGTATTAAGGTACATATTTCGTAACAGGGAAATCGATTTCAATGCAATGGTAAAGTGTATTCTAATTCTAAATGGATGCAAATGAAATTATTATGAGCGTACATCAATGCTGTATGGTGTTTGAGAGGTGTTTATCGGAAATAAACAATCTATAGTTTTAGAACGTAACTTCACGCCTGTAATCCCCGTAGGGGTGGGAGGAGAGGGTACTGCGTACTGGGAAATTTCCGTACGAGCCTGGGTACTGGGAAATTTCCAGAAAATGGAATAATCCCAATAGAACAAGTGATAAAGGACTTTACACCATTATCTCTGATAACCCACTACCGAATTGAACCCAGGCGCGTAGTAGTAGTGACCTGCTACCACTAGGCTACCGAGGCAGTTAATTTTTGAATTAATAGATTTGAAATTCAGAACACCAAATCCCTGTTTTGTTAGAAGCTAACGGTACTAAAGATAACCTATCTAACCTACCTATATAATGTTTGAAATAATGTACATATACCTACACAAAGGTTCTTGTATATTACGATGGTAGCAAACTAGCATGCAGTTTACGGAAATGGTAAGAAAGTATGATTACAGCAGTCTGTAGAGATGTCTACACAAAAACCCGAGGTCACTAATATTTGGCAGCAAATAAGATAATTAGTAATGCGGATGCTCTACCACCAGTACATTTAAGAAATTGGTTGTGTAAGCCTACATTTTCCCTAAGGATTTATTTATATTAAACTAATGCTTTTTAAATATGCTTTACTTTAACTAAATATAATTTATAGCAAACATCGACGTGGCTTCATCCACTGCATAAAATATGATCTCATAAAATATGAACTTTATTACCATCTTCGTCGTGAAGTAACTTATGATAGCCGAAATAACTATCACAGAGACATAGACAGAGTCTCAGGGGTGGTAACGCATCTGCATTTTGTCCTCTGGTCTTTGCGTAAGTATCTATAGGCTCCAGTCATCACAAAGTTTACCACCGTCATTAAATAAAATCATAGTCAAAAAAGTTTTTGAAACTGTTCAAGCAATTTCTATATGTCCCTCACAAATAATCTTTTTAATCTAAACAACATAGCAAATTAAAAAAATACCTTAGTTACTGGTGGTAAAGTTGCAGTGACGGAGCTTATCTGAATGTAATTCATAAAACAAGCACGTCAATATACCTAAACTAGTACGCGATGCAAGTATATCGACATCTAATAAAACTTTTCTCGTACCTTGCACACGAGAAAATCCTCATCCTCCATATTTGTCAAAGTTCACAAGTTCAATTTAAGAGATTTCTTTTCATTTCGCTTTCATGTAGTTGCAGTTTCATTTATATGAAATTGGAATTCAAATTTTTATATTACTTCAGGATCATCCGCTTTGTAAAAATATGTTCTGCTCTATGGTTCTACTACTTAGGGATAATTTCACCGTCGTAATAAAGCCTAGTGGTAGCAGTCCACTACATCTACGCTGGGGTCCTGGGTTCGATTACCGGATCGGGGGATATTAGAGATAACAGTGTAAAATACTTTATCTCTAGTTCTATTGGAATTTTTCCATTTTCTGGAAGTTTCCCAGTACCTCGAAGTTTGGTAATGTGCCCGGAGATGTCAATAGGCTCGCCACCTGTTACATGGGCCAAAACGTAACCGGCGAATCGTGGATGTTTGCATGTATGATTGAATGCATGCATTTACCTCTGCCTACCCCTTTGGAGATTACAGGAGTGAAGATACGTAATAAAATGCTTTTTACGTTTTTAAACGAGCTCAATAACTCTATTTGTATTTCACCCACACGAAAATTGTTCGTGATAAGGTTGAAATTAGATGCAAAATTTAACCTATTAATCTCATTTCTCAGAGCGAACGGTGAAATCCGCCCTTAGAGATTTGCGCGTGATCAATGATAATAAATTAGTGATCATAAGCATTAATAAAATTAAAAGTTGAGCTCCAACGCTCGCTGAATAAATACCGTCATCGTTCGGCGCCTTAGAAAGTGATTTACAGGATTCACCACTCCCTATTAACAATGAATGTTCTACTAAAAAATAAGTAACAGTAGATATAAATCTTTAGTTTTTAACAAAAGTACTTCAGATTTTTAAATCGTTAATACTGAACTGCTCTACTGAAAAAAGTTTTTTGTAGAAGCGACTTTATTAATAGAGACCATCGAATCATATTTGTATTGCCCGAATATAACTATCACGGGCGCAAAATAACTTAGGCCTCAGGGAACGCATCTGCATTTTCTAGATTTTGTGTAGATGTCTATAGACTGCAGTATTCATTTACCATCAATGTGAGCTGCATCCTTATTTGCTATCAACTTATTTATATTTTGTAAGTTTACTACTTACCTTTTTTGTTTGCGTTTATTTGCCACTTTAATACGAGCATATTAATATACCTATTTTCACATTTATTCCTGACCATTTGGGTACCTATTTTACCAATAAAAAGAGACGCTTTGGCTAGATATACGATATAATAAATTATTCATACACACATCTTACTTGCCTATATGATCCGTATGTGAAAATAAATCAGTGTTGTAAATGACACTCGAACGAGGTTGTCAATTCGCGGTGTCTGAGTAAGGCGTATCGGGACAGTCCCGTTTTCTACGTCACCTCGGTATTGACGTCTCTTAAATGAGATGGCAGTAAAACAACAATAATTTGTCGGTACAATACCACTAGAGGGTACAGTAATAAAACGTAAAGTAATAAATATTGCAAAATAATAAATAATGCACATCGAGCCTACGAAAGAGACAATCGGCTAGTTTCGACTTCATAGAGCGTTATCTCTGCTACTCGTAGTTCTGCTACACACTGCCTACGTAAGCACTGATAGTCCAGTATTGGTCAAAACTTGATCAAAATGGTCGACAAACGTCATATAGATAGGGTGCGAAAGAGATAACGCAAAATAAACCGAAATCTCTTTGTTGATAACTATCTTTTATTCAACGGCATATGACATAAGGCAGTAAGAAATGCCTAAACCCTTGATAATTTCCACTACAAGTAAAATATCATTTAACTCTTGTCTTGCCTAGAGCACTAAAAGGTACTTTAGGTACTATGAACTATCATTGATTTCAATAATACTATTTCATAACTGCCGCGTGGTAGCATGCGCCCTACCACAACGTTGAGGTCCTGGATTCGTCGACAAGTCCCCAGGTCTGTAGTGAGTACGATTGCAATTTTCCCACTTTCTGGAAGATTTCCTTCTTCTTGGTAATGTTCCCGGCGATGTGAATAGGATCGTCCCCTATTAGGTATATAGGACAAAACGTAACTGACAAATCCTCGATGTCTACGCGTATACTTAAATCTCTGCCTACTTCGGGAAATACAGCCGCAAAGTTACAATATAAATATTTCATAGCGAAAACAACAATCGATATAATTCACAAGTTTCACAATCTAATAAAAACACCATTGAAAATTTTCAACTGAAAATTGCGGTCTCGATTTAACAATAGGTAGGGGAGACCGGGGATGGTTAAGCTATAGGGGCAGATAGACTAAACAACAATAACTCGTCACCATAGCGTGATTTTTATCAACAAATCATGAGTGTCGATGCCTCCTCGTGACCCGCGAACTTGTGCGAAGTGAGCCACTGCAGCCGCGAGGCGTTCGCGAGTGAGATCACATGTTGTGTTTTTGTAAGTAACTTTTTTTCGTTTGGACTTTTTTTGTTATTGTGCCTATAAATCCGTTAGAACAAATGTTGTTCTTATGCCAAATTAAAATATAGTAGTTCTATTATATATAACACAGTATTGCTTCTATGTTAGTGCCAGAGTTTGCATATGATGAGCAGGTAAAATTCAAAATGGCGTCAGGGGCTGGTTGACAAATTTTGTTCGGGGTAGGTAGACTAATAAGTCAACCAACTCCAGTTGATCCTACTGTAGATAAAAGTTGTTTGAAATGATGGAAAACATTTGTACTCTTAACAATGTTAACTCTGTGAGTAATTAAATATAATATATATGCATACATTATTTCTTTGACATTTTATACTTATTTTTAAGAATTAATGTGTGATACATCATCAATGTGAGCACTATTATAGTCTTCTGTTACATACTAATTAACATTTGTATTTTTACAGACAATGAAGACGTACAAAAGAAAATCTGAAAGGGGTGATGCTCCAAAAGTTATCTTAGAAAGAGCTTGCCACGCAGTAATCTTCGATAACAACAGCATAAACGCTACATCAAAGAAATACGAAAATTCATATAAAACGTTGCATCGTTATGGAACTAAACTAAGACAAAAGCTAGAAAGTAATCCCAACCTCAGTAGAGCTGATTTGACCCTGGATATGACCGGGTACATAAGAGATAGGCAGATATTTAGCGATGATGAAGAAAACAAACTGGTACCTCATTTGAAGACGGCTGCTGATATTTACTATGGATTGACACCGTATGAGACACGCAAGTTTATTTATGTTGAATAATATTAATATGGCAGCAATGTGATTAGCGGCTTATTACTATAATCGAAGTTACAATGAAGGTTGGAACAGAAATTACAATGAAATTAATCTTCCTTATTGTTATTTTTAAAAATAAGAGAATTTAAGACTGTTAAATTTATTTGTGAATGGAGATTGGATCTGAAATTTAATTTTGTTTATTTTAAGTAAGAAAAATCTATCATTTAGTAAATTTTGATATTTTATTTTATACTAATCCTTTTTATTTACACCAATTACTGCCTAGGTCAACCTACCCCATGCGTATGGTCAACTTACCCCGGACATGGGGTAGGTTGACCAAACGTCAGAGATTTATAAAATCGGCTAAATAAGTATTAGAGTGCTGAATATATTGGTCATATTACAGTACTTTAGGTACCTGAATAGTTCTTCTATCTATAGAAATTGTTGTTTTTGTCATATTATGTTAAACATCAGAGATATACGGGCTTAAGTCAAAAGTTAGTCTACCATCCCCGGTCTCCCCTAGTCATCAGATCACGAATATCACATGGGCAGGGTGTGCATGAAATTATTTCAAATCATATTTGCATTTTCACTTCGCAAACATAAATTAAATACAGTAGAAGCTCTTTATTCGCGCTTCCTTCATTCGCGTTTTCACTATTCGCGGATTGAAAAAATGCGACTCAAGTCCTATATTCGCGGCATAAGATTTCTTTATTCGCGGATTGAATCGGTACATCGGTAGGTACATATTATATCATGTCCCTAAAAAAATTAGCATTCGGTATCCGTTGTCAACGCTTGTTTCGATTGACGGTTCCTTTAAGGTAATGTCACCTTCGCCGCGGTCGGTGTTTTTAAGTACCTATGTAAACAAACTGAAAATTTAGATAAAACAAACTATAGTATATTCTAAGTATATTGAATGCTGCCAAAATTGGACCATAACCTAAACCTGAAGGTATTATGTAACTTATTAAAATGTACGGTCAAAAACTTAAATTACACTGATTTTTTATGTTGTTTTTTTTTTATTTCGCCGCCTAGGAACGTATCCCCTATAATTCTATGTAAATTACCATTCCTTATTCACGGTTTCTATATTCGCGGCATATTTACGGAACGTATACCCCGCGAATAAAGAGCTTCTACTGTACTTGCTATCAAAATTCGTGATCTATAACTACTCAGCAATAGCTACTTATGGAGTTGGTAAATATTTTCCTCTTGATGCTATTACAACTTATTAGGTAATAGACTCCATCTGGTCATTGCCACTCTTAAAATACTTACACAATCGAATATCTCCAACGACAATCTACCCCCAATAAATCATCTAACTCTGAAGTCAGTCACAATAGTTCTTAGCGAAACACCGTCACATATTTTATATTATCTCATAGTAATAATAATAATGATATGCCTCGACCAACATCTCAAGAGGCTCTCGCTAGGTGGATGGATCAAGGGTTTGATACAGAAAGCAGTACTCCTCGGCACGGCACGCATAGTGAGGAGGTTCCTGTCTCTGTGTCCCTTACCATCGGCAGCTTGGACGCTGCTCCCGCTGTTGGCGGCACACTATTTTTTAATTTTTTATATATATTTTTTAATAAGTTAAAAAAATAAATAAGTGGAATAATGATATACCTATCCTAAAGTTAGTAAAGTTATATTATTATTACGAAAGCTTCTTACTAGTGGTAGAGCTGCAGTGAGGGAGCTCGCGGCTCGAGAGAGCTCGTGGGCACCACCGCAATACCTAATCTACTTGCCGCTAAATGGTAGTGTTCAGCATTATCGTGTTCCGGTCAGGTAGTAATCTACGGCCATGTAATATCCGGCACAAAGGTATAACACCTTAGGCCTCAGGAGTGGCAACGCATCTGCATTTTAAACTCTGTTCGTTGTGTGGGTGTCTATAGGCTGCAGTGATCACTTAACATCAATATGAACTGCATGCTTGTTTGCCACTTATACCTATAGCAAAAAAAAAAATAAGTTATATCCCGATTTATATTAGTAAAGTTCCATAAGTCAAACAAAATAACGTAACATGAAATACATTTCCACGACATTTAAGAAATATCCTGAAAATTCTAATCCCGATTTATAGACACCCGTCAGCAGGTGCGTGCGTCACGTGTGCATGGCCAGGGTGAAATTCTTTTCAACCCGCATTTACATGTTCACTCTGCACGTGAACAGGATAAAATCACAGGTTTTATACGCAGTCGATTCACGAATATCCACGCAATAAACGAACCTATTTGCGGTCGCAGCCAATCGTTGTTTTAACTCTTTCCTAGTGTTTACGACTGCCATAAAAGAAGTAAATTTACCGCCCGCCCGTCAAGATCTATTCTCGTAGGCGCGAACGTAAAGGGGACGAGAGGAACTCCATAATTGAGCTACTAATCATAATCCAGACACCTTCAAAGAATAAAAATCAAAGAGCTAGTGATTGTCCGATGAAAAAATAACAACACGAACGTCTTTGTTCGTGTTAAACATTGTTATATGCAGGTAAACGCAGGTAATAAGCCTTTCACAATTAAACATTAGCATGTTACAACAATAAGCATTTAATTAACCTCACTTCATTTCAAAACCAGTTATTTTTATATCATAATTGTTTTTTATGTAAGTATCATGGTTTCAATTTCATTACTAACGCCGGCAAAAAAATTTGCATATGTTAGTACGAAATTAAATTATTGATATTTAGGAACCTACTAAATAGTAGGTTTAGAGTTTTAACAGCTCGTATACGAGGTAATTCTGGACATACCTACATCACAGAGGACATTTTTTTAATTCATCATTAGAAGAAAATTTATATTTTCCTTTGAATCTCCGGGAACAAAAAATAAATGATCCTATCAGTAATGCATAAACAAAACTACTAGGCAAATCTGCCGAATACTTTTTCAAGTTTCTTACATGTTGATACTAATTAGTGTAAGATAAAACCTGCCTCCATGAAAGAGTTTAAAAAGCATGAGAACAACAGGTTGTCATGATTTTACTGGAATATATTCTATATAAAAAAATGAATCGCTAAATGTGTTGCAAAACTCGAGAACGGCTACTTTGTACTTACGTAGAAAGATAGTACTTCAAGAACTCGATATCAAGCAGCGTCTATCCTCCGTGGTTCAGTCTCGAATTCTTACGTTTTTCGGACACGTTTCGAGACGGTGTGAACACTCCATAGAACGCTTGACCGTACAGGGAGTTTTCAACGGCAGAAGAGGACGTGGTAGATCTCCTATGCGCTGGGCCGACCAAATCAAAGCCGCTACTAAGAAATCGTTCTACGAGTGCACCCGAAAAGCATCGGTACGTGAGGAGTGGCGGCGAGTTGTGAAGCAAGCCACCAACCCTGAAGTGACAACCACGACGACTCTGTCAAGAGTTTAACGACCAAGAAGAAGAAGAAAGATAGTTCCAAAGTAGGAGTTTGACACGATTGTGAATCTAAATTAGTATTGAAATTTGAACTTTCCAAAGTTAAGTCAGAATGTGGTTTGAATTTTGCCCTTAATTTTGAACCCCGGCAAAATTGTTTCACAAGGAGCTACGCTAGACGGGACATTCCGTATTCTTTATCGGGATAGCAAATATGAATAACGTGCCCAAGGAAAATTCAAGGATGGTATTAAACTTCATATTTGTAGGTATGTCTTGTTCAACGCAAAAAGAAAACATAATGCATGCCTTGTAAATGGTTACAAAGAATAAATAACAATGATATGACAAAAGGCGAGAGATTTGTAGCAAAATTCATATATATCGCGTGTCGCCCGTTTCCAATTCAGCCTCAAAGGGTCTTTACCACGCAAACCGCAATCAGATTTTCTAAATAAGATATCTATTTTACCATATTCATTCGTGTACGTTCATTTCGAAAATTCCGTCTTCGTACATTTTTAATGTAAATATTAATGTTTAAATCCTACTATTATCCTACTAATGTAATAATAATATAATAATATGCGAAACTTCGTGAGTACCTATGATATTATATAATAGGATATAAATGCGGAAGTTTGTGAGGATGGATGGATAGATGTTTGTTACTCTTTCACGAAAAGCATATGCTGAGTTAGGACCAACTTGTAACGATGAAATGTGAATGAATAGACCTATAATCATTATCCATCATTTAAGTATTGTTTCAAAGCACGGATTTGAAAGAAACTTTACAGTAATATAGGTTATACCTACATTGAAAGAACATATACCTAGATTGCATGTAATGATCAAAAGTAACGCAGAGGATGTCGTGGGCAAAAAATAGTGTGAAAAAAAAAAATATTAATTACAATCTTGTTTCAGATTAGATATATTAAATACTACTCGATACCCGAAACTTCTTCCTTGTCCTCCTTAGTTATGTTAACGATAGTAATATGATTAGCCGCGGTTAATATAACATTAATCATTTCATATTGAAATATTATACGTATACGTAATAGTTTTGTTTCTTGTAAATTTAATAGTTTTGTAGTTTAATATATTTCGTAACTGAAAATTGCACCTCATGCGTGCCATACATTTCAGACACTGCGATAAATAAAAGTATCAATAGAATAGCATGAGAGTAGAACCCTTCAGTTTCAATAACGCGTGTTTGCAATAGAAGAACAGGTGTTCACAGTACTGATTTATCGCCCATACGATATACAATACATAAAAGAGCGTTGTAACAATTTTTCGTGACACTAGTTGCGAAGATTGACAAATAATATAGTTATAAACGCGTTTCGTATGTAGGTAGCATCGACGATAGAACTAAGCTGCGTTGTGTCGTCGATGGTAGGTAGATATCTACTGTATGAGCATGTACTTAATAAAAGGGTCGTAAAAGCATATAATATAGATAGGTAGATAATAGGTACATAACTAAGCAATTTCTTGTAATAAATAAATTAAATTCTGATAATAATTTGCCATTCAATACGGCCAGTCTTGTCCGTGGACATGTTACCACAGGAGGAGAACTATGTGAAGTTCTATGATGTATAGGTGCAGGCACAGCATAACAATACTTAATCCTTATGGTCGTTAGATTCTGGTGTAGGGAAAGTTAATTAATAGTAATAGACGTTTTATAGATAGCCGGTAAATTGCAACTAAATAGCACTTTAAACATAGTTCTTACCCTTTCTTTCATTCTATGACTGATAGCAGTCAACATTTGGGTAGAATGGATATCAACGTAATAATTGAATCAATCAATAATTATGTGAACGGCTCTTACATTTTTTTAGCTATTGCATAGCTTCTATCGAGGGCCTTGAGCGCGGGGACCGAATTCAGAAATTCCGTAACGAAAAAACCTCACGCTTCCCACTCCGACGGGCACGGAGGTGTGGCTTGAAGGCCGTGCATTGTCTAACGTCGTTTCTTTTCGGCAGTCTTCGACACGGTGTTTGTGTGCGTGCAACTAGAGGTATTGTACGACTCTACGAAGCTCGCACGAATCGAGACGAGCTGCTCCGAAATCGGACGAACACATAAGCAGCTGTTTATATGTATTGTAAAATAATAAAAATATTTCAAACAATATTAACTTTTTTATTTAATAAAAGATAAAAATATGTTTTCTTATCGGTCACCACGCTCAAAAAGTGTAACTTGAATTAATATCAAAGAAAAAAAGAAATACTGCATAAATAAAATAAATAAATAAGTATAATTGCATAAGTTGATACAAAATGCTATGCAATAGCTTTACCGCGGCAGTCCCCGAGTGCCACACGTCGATTTTTTATTTTTAAGATTTGCCTTCATATATCCCTCTTATAAAAAGCTATAAATACTCATAAATGGTCACAAATATAACTAAGTACAAATAATAATATAATGCTTCATAATTATGTTTCAAATCTTAATACCAAGAATACTTCTTAATGATCATTATAATGTTTATATTTACTCGGAGATAGTATGGTAAAATTTAACGTTATTTTTACACAATACAACAAAGCATTCAGATAAATTGGTTGAAAGGATGGATCACAATGAATAGGTATATGATGTGACTGTCATGCTGAAATGTAAATGATTGTATCCTTTAACATAGTAGCATTATCGTGCAAATATTCAACAATGTGCATGGGAATGCACTTGAAATAACAACGCAATCGTACAGATAATGGATATCAGCTGATTTTTGAACAAGTAAGTAATTAAAAATGTATGAAGACGGAATTTATACCTAAAAGACATACAGTATCCAACAAGAAATAATGCACATCAACCTCAGGAAGAGACGTCGGCTTATTTCGGATCTGTAGAGCGTTATCTCTTTCGTGCCTTACCTATTTGACGTTTGTCCACCATTTTGATCAAGTTTTGACCAATATCGGACTACGAATGCTTACGTAGGCAGTGTGCAGCAGAGTTAACGCTCTATAAAACGAACCGAACGAAACTAGCCGATTCTCACTTTCATATTCCTAGTTAGACCTTACCTAGATTTTTTGTTTTTACAAAGATGTTTATGCCATCAATATGACCTGTATCAACATCCAGCTGGACAAAAGCCTTCCCCAAAGATGCCCGGACACAACAAGATTTTGTAGACTTGTTTGTCATTAGGGGAGAACATGCCACGCATGGCAAGCGGATTGGCGATTGCAGTTGCAGTAGTTTTATCGGTACGCTGCTGCTCATCGCGCGTTATTACATTTACCGTCCTATTTGAATGGTTTGACCACCACTGTTCAGTTCAAATTGGCTGCACAATGCCCAAAAAAAGAAGAATTCTCCTCCGCTCGCGCTCCGACATCTATTAAAGCGATGTATGCGAAAGTATGCGCCTTAATCATTGAGTAAATGGATATTAATCTGTCCTAGTTTTAATCAAAATGATATGCCTAAACTCTTAATAGAGCTAGCGCTAGAAATGTCGACTAACATTTATCAACGAATAAAGTTCTTATAGATATAACATTGAGTTCCGGTTGGAAAGTAATATATTGTTATGGCCTCATATATACTGATACAAAAGCTACATATTAGTAAAACACCGGTAGTCGCAAAGCATCGGTCTTTCTGTATACATACACACCTATGCTTTTTTAGTTTCGGTTCCAAGTACGGGGCACCTACATTTTATTATAAAAATCGTAAAAAATACATGTGGGTATCTATCAAATTTAAAAGTTTCGGCGAATCTATAAGGATTCTTTTCCACTCAGCCACGGCACTCTAAAAAGACTACAACTATTTTATACAAACCATCGTATTCATATAATACGATAAAATTGTATGAAATAATGAGAATATCGATGAACCAGGAGCAAACGTGTGTAACCCAGATACACACACTAAAAAAGCAAAAAAAAACTCTACACGTGCTACCGACACGTACAATACATCAAAATGTTCACCTATCGATGAATAATACATCTATTGTGTATGTTGCATCACTCGCTTTAATCTCTCGAGGATACATTCGTGTTATCAATATTTTATCACGTATGATAGCAAATAATCATAACGATGATAAATTGCAGGATTTTATAAGAAGTAATACAGTAACATGTTACATTGAGAGTGTTAAATATTAACTTTTAATTTTGTGGGTGGTTATCAATTCAACATAGTTAAGATGTGCAGAACGGCACTCTGAGATATTGAAATGCAATATATTTCAACAAAAACTTTTTGCTGTAGTAGGCACAAGTGGAGGGTTTTCTTGAATTTATTTTTGGATTGGGAGAAAAGTAATTATGGTTTTACTTTGGAAGCCTGCAACTGTGTTCTATTATTTTGAGTGAAGAAGGTAAACTACTGAGACTAGATTACTGAGATAGACTAGACTACTGAGCTGAGGCAGTCGAATGGCGCTTTGCACATGGGGAAATTTAAGTTGAGACGAATATCAACATTTTAAAAGTTTCCTGTGAAAAGTTGATAGTTGCTATGTTTACGGTTGCCGCAATTTGATGTCAATCTGTGAGCTATTTTGATTTTTATCCTAATTTCCGGGCACAGCGAGAGGGGAGGTAGGGTGTGAAATCGCCCGACGCGTTGCGCTTGGCAGTTGCGGAAACAAGTATTATATTAATTAACAGTTGCTAGTTGCGGCAATTAGGAATAGGAACTAACCTAGTCATAGATTACAGCAACTGAAAACTTTTGACCATCACCGAAACTCGAAACTCGAGTTCCTATATGTGCGCAATCCAATTGAAATATATGTATACACCTAATTGGCAGACAGTTGCCAGTTGCTGCAATAGTTGCTCCGTGTGCAAAGCGCCGGTAAAACACACCTAAGAACTTACATATAGCGAACATTAATATATCATTGCCAACGTTTAAATAATTTATATTGCTTAATTCGCGCATTATGTACAAACTTCATGATTTCCATATGCAACACATTTTAATTCACGTATAAAACACTGTTTGAAAGTGTTTAAAAACAAAGCATCAAAACATTCGTATCTGCACGGACTGTGTCAGTAGGTAGCAATAAAAATTAAACTCGTCACGATTTTAGCGAACATACTTTCTAAATGGAAACACGCGAACTAAATTTCATACGCGTATTGAAGTTGGAACCTTAATAAAAACCATATAAGGGAACGTTTCGATATAAATTCACGACAAAATAGTGGCACAGAGGGTCTTTTGTCACGGTTGAATCTCAAAGCATTCCGTCGGAGCCTCACAATGATCTCTTTTAAAGTATAATGGAGTTTTTTGCAAAGTGAACTGATGACGGTGACTCACTTCCTTACATTATGTGTACCGTCTGTGATTCTAGAGATAACGACACTATCTCAATGTCACCAGTCATTTAATATGCCAAAAGATTTTGTTCTTTATTGTTACTAAATATTAATAAATCTGAATGACGATTATCGTCTTATTATTATTATTATTTTCAAATAGTTATACTGCGACAAATTTGTTGATTAGTGATAAAAAATGAAGATTTTTTTCTAACTCATAATTATATATCCTGATCATCTTCATTCCATCCCATCACGAAGTCAAATTGATCTTTCCATTTTTCTTTAATTTCTCAATTCAACCTATTTCGTATACCTAATACCTATATCCAAGAAACAAAATTTCGCATATTATTATCGTAAATATTAACGCACAAGATCGATCAAGGGTAATGATATCAATTTTGTAAATATTTACCTTAACTACAAATTTATTGTAGGTACCTACTCGATAAAAAATGTGAAAACAAGATTAATTTTATTATCAAACCATTTCTGCATAATTTATGTACCTAGTCATTATTATAATACTCCGCGACAAATCACAAATTTATGACTGTTCGCGAATGAATTATTGATAAAAAAATGAGAATGTATACCTACATAATAAAACAAACTTGACCGCACACTTATCTAACGAATAAAAAATATAGTTCAATATGTCTGATTCTAAGATTAGTCTAAGATTAATAAAGGTATATACATATATAATTTCGTAAACATTCAAATCGGTGGTAATGAACGGCCCTGTAATTTACGGCACAGAGGCATAACACCTTAGGCCTCAGGAGTGGTAACGCATCTGCATTTTGACCTTGGTCTTTGTGTAAGTGTCTATAGGCTGCAGTCATCACTTAACATCAATGATAACTGCATGCTTGTTTGCCACTTCCATTACATAAAAAAAAACCTAACTAATTACATTATGATAAATTAGGTTTAACGTAGGTACTTTTAAGAGTAATCGATCACGGTGAAATGGATAATAATACGAGTAACAAAGTTCTAAGCATCCAAATATTGTTACATATAGGAGCGTGTAAAAAAGATGATAAAGTGCTCACAACATCCATCATCTCCACGATGGCGATGACTGAAAGCTGACCTAAAACGGGATATCGGTTACACAAACTAGACTTCACTCGTTCTTCCATAGTTTATACAGTCCTGAACATGTTGCCTATGTTTTACGTCTAACTTTTTTTTTTTTTTTTTTTTTATTCTAAATTAAAGGGCTTTATCGCACATGCGATTATGTCGCCCTGGTTAGGTAAACAAACTAAACAATAACTTTAACTTTGTCTTAAATTGACAAGTTTGTAAAGTGTTCTAGCTGAGTCGGATAGCGGTTCAGCTAGAGCACTGTTACAGAAGCCTAATTCACTAATCTTGCTTGCTATCTTACTTCTATGTTCACTGTTATATTTACATTCCATTAATACATGGTAAACATCATCTATACAACTAACGCAATAATCACAATTTGGGGACGAACTCTTTGCCATGAGATACAGAAATTTATTACCCGGTAGGTGTCCAGAGCGAAGTCTTAGTGCGGTCACCATATCTCGTCTATTTAAATAAGAGTTATCTATCCACGGAGACCTCAAGGGATGCGGTTGTATCGTTCTGTACCAAATACCTTTTTCTCGCGACCTTTCATCAAAGTATTCTTTCCAGAGATTATAGCAGTCTAATTTAATTTTAGGAATGAAATTAGTGAAGAAAGGAGAAATGATAACAGGCATACCATCTGACACGGCTTCCTTTGCTAACAGATCAGCTGTATCATTGCCCACCAGGCCCACATGTGATGGTATCCACTGTAAAACTATTAGCCTTCCTTGGGATTGTAGTTTAGAAATTATTTTTAAAATAGTGTAGGCTATCGGTGTTCCTCGAAATGTCGAGGTACATCGAGCCAGATGTTGAAGCGAGCTTTTGGAGTCTGTCAGAATTACAGTGGATGCCCAACAGGTAGACTCTACATATGATAAAGCTTCTGCAATAGCAAACAACTCTGCTTCCATTATACATACACTGGCATTAATCTGAAATTTCATAGATAAGTTACATTCCGAATCGTAGAAAGCTGCCCCTGTGCCTGAAACTTCTTTTGAGCCGTCGGTATATATTTTTTTGAACTTAGAATATTCAGAATTAATAAAGTCAAGAAAGAGATTCCTTAAAGTGATAGGGTCATATTGCTTTTTTTGCTTAGACATAAAGTCCACTTCAATTTTAACACAGCTATAAATATCAATACTGCTAACCCATGTGTTAAGTGAAAACATATCTAATTTATTTCTATTATAAATATTTAAACTATTAAGTGTATCATGTACTATTACTAGCATGGGTTTTTGTTTTCTGTCCCAAAATCTAGAGCTATTACATAAGGTAGATAACTCGGTAATTAAATTAACCCCACCTTTATTTGTTATTAAAGTTTTACATTTCAGAAAAAAATTACTAGCTAAATATCTTCGGCGTAAGTACAACGGCTGTAGGCATAACTCGCTTTCCATTACATGAATGGGAGTCGATTTAATAAAACTACCTATAATTCTCATAGCACTGTTTTGGATCTTATCCAATTTTGATAGGTGTGTTTTCGCACTGTTATGATAAAAAAAACTTGCATAATCTATACGACTTCTAATAAGACAACGTCTAACTTGAAACAGTGGAGTTATATTCGTATGGGTTGTTTTATTGTTCCTACCTTTTGTCAGTCCAGCGGTGTGAGATGACCGTTTGATTCGAAGGGTCGCGGGTTCGATCCCCGCACCGTGACAAATATTTGTTTAGCCTACAGATATTTGTTTCGGTTCTAAAATAAAATAAAATACGCTTACACTCACAGCCCCACATTAGGTATGAACCTGTGTCGTGGGTGCCGTTGTACCCATACAACACATACACAAACACCCAGACCCTAAACAAATATCTGTAGGCCATACAAATATTTGTCCCGGTGCGGGGATCGAACCCGCGACCCTTCGAATCAAGCGGTCGTCGGAAACGTCGGGTTGATTTTAAAAATCATTTTAGTTTAATATACGCGAGATAAATCCGTAAAAATAGTTTTATTTCAATGAGTTTAGATTTTATCATTATTTCCCTGTACTATACAGGGAAATAATGATAAAATCTAATCTAATAATTTTTCAAATTACATTTTTTCCTAAAATTATCAGGAGCAAACGTTTAGCTGTTGTTGTCTTAACTTGTTATTCAGAAATCATTGTGATTAAACAGCCAATTAAAAATACTACCTAAAGCAATTTTTAACGATTCTGATATTTATATATTTATTTCATAAATTCTTACTTCCCTAAATTACAGGTAAAAAGTAACAATGCAGGTAATTCCACTAAGTACAATGCATTTTACTCATATCTATAACAAAGGCCCGACCGTTAGTAGATAAGTATCTTCGTTCAAGAGATAATGAGTCATATTTAAGACAACAAAAAATTGAATTTCCAAAACGACTCAACGTGCGTCCTTCTGACATTACACATTATAAAAGAAACGATAAGAAACAAAAGAACAAAGAAAATCAAATCTGCTCTCTTGAGAAATGGTTCCATTGTATAAAATTAACAAAGATCATTAAGGATAACGATGACACTGTCGACACACAGATCAGTAAGTCACTGGAAACGACAATAAATTTCAACACAAATGCTGATCCATGAGAATAGTATTCATACATTACACAGAAAACTTCGATCAGATTCGGAACTGTAAGCCGAAAGAAGTATCTACGAGCTCTCCATTTTTCTTTTACGACGTGAACAAAAGTTTTCGTTTATTGTAAAGGATCAAGACTTGTAAATTAAGGTAGAGGACGACCTTAAGCACACCTGTGCAGTTAACCTACATCCGCGTCGACTTTATACCTTCTCTTGATATTACAGACAAAACGTAAAAAGTAATGATATCCATTCGACGCAGATGGGCACCAAAAGATTATCCCGACCTCTATCCAGTAGGTATATCGACAAGTCTAACCGATACAGATCAATAGGTTTGATAGGTTTAATGTCATTAGGGTTTCCTAAATGAAGCTTTCGATACGCTAAATGCGATAAGCTTTAAGCTGCCAATTATAATGTTGCGAGACATTAAAGTTATGTCACAATAAAATTGGATATACGTTGAACAACGTGGATTTATTTAGAGGAATTTGTATCCATCTCATACAACATTATATATTTTGATTACCCAATTATTATTTATTACCTAATATACTTGCCGCTAAATGGTAGTGTTCAGCACTATAATGTTCCGGTCGGCTGGTAATGTACGGCCCTGTCATTTCCGGCACAGGCATAAAACCTTAGGCCTCAGGAGTGGTAACGCATCTGCATTTTGACCTTGGTCTTTGTGTGGGTGTCTATAGGCTGCAGTCATCACTCAATATCAATGTGAACTGCATGCTTGTTTGCCACTTCCATTACATAAAAAAAGGGTTAACAAGGTAAGAGACTCGGTACCCCATTGGTTGCTTGCCGCGTAACGTGTTTTAAAGATCAATAGACCTAGGTTTAGTATTTGATACTTACCCATTTAAATGTTTGCTTGCTTTGAAGTATTTATTAATTTAAACATTTCATTAGATAAGAGTGTCTTATATCAAATTATTGTCCCACAGTGCTTGCAGCCGTCCTCGGAGACGGCTTTCCGATATTCATGTTTTTGATTTACATTCGGTAGGTCTAAAACTAGGTCATAAACTGTTTTCATACCGCTGAGACGATGCAGAGTTTGCTGGGACATTATCTAATCTTCCATTACTGACACACTCATTGACAGACAACGCATAGCCGAAATTGTCATAAAAACCTTAACCACACCGCGGACACTCCGCCAAAAATCCATACAAACGCTTAATTTGGTCTCTATTACACAGACATCAATCAGTGACGTGTATTTACACGTGCACCTGTGTGCGTGGCACGTAGAAAAGGTTCCTTGGGGAAAGTAGGGGATCGCTAAGAGCGGATTTCCCGATAGTCTTTGGGGAACGGGATTTTTTTGCGTTCGGAAACGCTGGCAAATCAATTGTGTCATATAAGACCGCATAGAGGCAGTTCATTCAAGCGATACGAAATTATACTCAGACTCTAAAGATTGAGTTATTGAACTCTTACAACAAGATTTAAAGTGTTTACTTTTTAATTCACTGGTGGTAGAGCTCTAGTGACGGAGCTCGCGGGCGTAGGCACCACCGCATTACCTAATATACTTGCCGCTAAATGGTCGTGTTCAGCACTATCGTGTTCCGGTCAGGTGGTCATGTACGGGCCTGTAATTTCCGGCACAAAGGCACAATACCTTAGGCCTCAGAAGTGGTAACGCATCTGCATTTTGACCTCTGGTCTTTGTGTGGGTGTCTATAGGCTGCAGTCATCACTTCATATCAATGTGAACTGCATGCTTGTTTGCCACTTTCATTACATAAAAAAATGTATTATGGGTAGTCAGGCTGATAACATAGCAATTCTACTTTTTCTTAATTCCTATCCTTCAGCAGCTTGTCCTTTTTCTGCACTCTCAGTCGTTTAGATTACGACAATGTCATTGCAAAAAAAACGTGCATTCTCCTAACCTCTCGACGCCATTTCCTTAACTTCATTATACGCAACGAAGATTGATTTATCACGATTTTTTGTTATCGATAATTACTATTCGCCTCATGATACTGAGCATCCGTCTTGCGGTTGGCGTATATTGACATGGGTTACGGATGTCCAATTGTCTGTTGTTCTCTGAAAGGCGCATAAAACCGCACATACTTAAATCTAAATAAAGATGGGGGATTGGTACTTATCGATATTATCGAGTAGCGATACGACTATGCGGTATTTATTTAATGTAAAGAATAATTGTATGGAAGACTTTAGAAAGTTACAATTTGTAAGAATCAAATGAGGCATTAGTATAATTAACAAATATCTGTGGCGTGCGTTGCATATAGGCATGTAGGTAAAGCTCACCTAACCACTTCATAGAAAAAAAACTGAAATACAAACCTATAAACCAACTTTTTAAAAAAATATTCAAAATTAAGTATAGGTTTAATTCATGCCTAGTAAATATATGTGTAAAAATCAAGAACCCCAACCAAACTCTACTGCGAGATACTGAGGTAGGCTCTGTCCGTTCTGCCTATATGCAATGCACACCACTGACTGTGTGTATTTCTGAAACAGGCAATACACTTTCTTAGATCTTCAGTTGTATAAAACGTCTCTTCAAATTATTTTTTTCATGTGGTCTGAATGTAGACGATTGCACATGCAATTGATTGATATTAAAAACCGGATTTTGAGAAGTAGGAACTCCACGCTTTTATATCCACGTTATTCTCATATAAAAATCTCGTGACACGGTATTCAAATTTGTGTTATCGCTTCTCCAAAACGGATCGGATTTGGGATATTTTTGTATATTTCATTAGTTTGGGGTAGCTCGTATGTATACATTATAAAAATATAAAATATCGTACGTATCAAAACAAAACGTTACGATGAATCGCTGTATCAATAACTCGTGTTGCCATTCGTATCATCAAATTATATCGATATAAATTAGTTTTATTCCCATCTCTTCCTAAACACAGAACACGTCTATTCTATCATGTCCTATTGCGGATTTCAATATTTTTCAAGTTTCATTACATCGCATCGTTGCAACATTGTCTGCGAACCTTGTCGCGTTTGTATATTGAAGTATTGTGTTTTCAGAGCACCTGTGAATCTACATCGGTATGTGAGTTCGGGTTGGCATTATCATATTGAATAAAAGGAACACAATATCCACTTTTGTGTTTTGAAAAGGTCTCTGAAGTTTAAAACATTTTCTTGGGCCTTCAAACTTATGCACTATTTTTGTTCACTATATTCCTGAATGGTGTAAATAGGTAGAACGTTTTTATTTAAAGTAATTAATTTATGGTAGTTCGAATGACTGGAGTTTAAAGAGTTCAAACCTCGCAATGCTTTCGTAATCAATACATAAACAAAACACATCTGTACCTAGTTACCCTTTTATAAAACGGTGCGTGCGGAGAAGTGTGAAGCTCGCAGTCCATGTGAAGAACAGTGATTACTGACGTTACTGACTAATACCATAACACGTTCGTTTTCTTTAGACTGTGCTTATACTGACGCTGGTTAATTTCTACAATAAAGTGCCAGTCGCATTAATATAGATGCGTTCTATTGTTAAGGCTATGATATCATGCCTATTGCCTCTGTGTCATTATGTCTGATTACACTGTCTGTGTAATTATTGTCTGGGGACTTATCTAACCGGAAAACATCAACCAGGTTTAAGCACCACACGCTATTCAGCAACGAAAAGGAGACTGAGAAAGAGAGATTGAGAGCATTTCTTCACTAGCTCTATCGATAGATTTTGTAAATTGCCACATTTACAAAATTATTTAAAAAATTGAAAATATCACATGAAAGAACTACGCAATGAATTACGTAAAGAGTGCCCGGGACCACAGAAGATGAAAAGCGTCCAAAACGTTTTCCCGTCGACCATTCCCGTGCACATTTTAGTGCTTGGAGATATTATGTATCGCAATGATAGGTAATATAAAATTATGATTGTAGTTTCTGTACCTATTAAATTTTAAAGCACATTTTCAATTTTTTATTATTTTTAGAGAGTTGGTAAGAGTTTTCCATGGTTATTCATCATTATTCATTATTCATCAAATATGGCCATGGAAACAACTGCGTTTTATACGTGACAAATGAAGCCTTTGAAATTGCATTTACGAAATCAATGATAAATAATACAATAATATGTATTGTTATAAAATAAATTCTTACAGGAGCTTTGCAAGGACACAATTTTCCTACTATATATTCTATTATACTTGCCTGTTACTACCGTTAATACACAACCAGACCCGAAACAAAATTGGCGGGATTTTCAGATATTATCTGTACGTGAGGATAGAACCCGCAACAATCTTTCGGATAAAGCCGCACCCGCAATCCTTATTTTGATAACAATCGTTCCGAACCATAAACCATGTCTAATAAATACACTATACGTAACTATGCTTAAGTCCAATTATTCAAGCATACATACTATGCAAACACCCACGATTCGCTATGATTCGTCAGTTACGTTGTCTCATGTAATATGTTGTGAGCTTATTGACTTCTTCCGGGGACATTACAAACCTGCAAGGATGGCACTAGAAAACTTTCAGAAAAAATCCAATAGCACTAACCTTCCTGGCCCACGGATTGATCCGAGGACTCCAGCGTAGCAGTAGTGGCCTGCTATTACTGAGAAAGTTAAAAGTAATATACATAATGCAAATTTTAACTCTGAATTCCACAATTTATTGTTTATCTTAAAAAAATACAATATGCTTTGTTGTCAAGCAAAGCAAAAGTAAATAAACATTAATACAACGTACTGGATGAGATGTGTGGGATGGATACACAGGTAAACATTTGCTAAAACAACAAAATTCGGCGGCTACTTGTAAACCTTTGTGAGCTTGAGTGGGTGCACTTCAAGCACTGAATGCACACAAGGTGTACCTACTTGAAGCATGAAGACCAAATTGCATAAATGGTTCTTTTCCTTTCATCTTTATTCCTTGGGGATTTTTTCAAGTATTGTAGAGCAATATAGGGTTCGGTTTTTTCAAATACATAAACTTTTTATTTGTTGAGTTTCATTTACTATTATTTCTAACTTGGTAAAGTTGTAAAGCCTACAAACTTGGCTGTGATAGTTTGCCTTTTGAATTCGTTGTATTTTTACGGTATTTTTTTCATTCATCCCAGTAAGTACCGCCGTTTAGTAGGCATAGGAGGGGATCTTATAACATGTATTTTTATATTTTACAAACGATTTTTTCAAAGACCTCTTTAATAACATTCCATACTAAGTCGCGCGAGAAAATAGTATTAAAACATCCCCACTTTACCTGAATCGCCTAACAAGTAAAGTGATCCCCTAAATTCTTTCTAGGTGTCACTATCACTTTACCTTTGTAATTAATATGTATATTCATGCCAAATTATAGTTTTTTACCATTAATGTAATCGGATAGTTATTTTCTTCATATTTTTATCATTAAAACCCCTTCTACACGGTCGGACCCAACCGCCGAGCATCGTGTCCATGGTCAGGTTGATATAAAAATGGACAGTGTAGAAATCGGTTGACTCGACCAATTTTGGTTAAAGTCAACGGCCCTCCCGACAAGCTGCATCCGTGGTCGGCTGCGACCGTTTTCCGACCGTCTGGAACGCTGTTTGCCAACGCGACCGACATAAAGGCTGATATGTGAGAATCAGCCTTTATGTCAGTCGCGTTGGCAACTGTGACGGCACGGATATGTGTAAATGCCTTTCCAGACGGTCGGAGCCGACCACGGACACTACACTGTCCATGTTTACATCAACCTGACCAAGGGCACGACGGTCGGTGGTTGGATCCGACCGTGTACAAGGGGTTTTACCGTTATTAAAGTCGACTTTGTAAGGACAAATGTCTTAAGTTTTTTTTTCATAAAATAAGCTAGGTGCATGTGTGCAAGCACACATGCAAATTTCTGTGGTGACTGGTTGACCCGGCAGGCTATGTAAGAGGAATAACCCCACTTACATATTTATCATTTGATACTTTAGAGCATCCCCGGGTGGAAGATTTAATGTTTTTCATCTGGGGATCATTGAGTTATTTGATAAAACCTGAGGCGCAGCTGTGGGACATCTAATATATTAAATTCACGTGTCACAGTTTTCGTTGCCATACTCCTCCGAAACGGCTGGACAGATTCTCATGAAATTTTGTGAGCATATTGGGTAGGTCTGAGAATCGGCCAACATCTATTTTTCATAACATTTTTGGGCATTTTGTTTATTTTCTAGGGCGATACGAAGTTAGCCGGGACAGCTAGTACTCGTATTTTATAAAAATGGGTAGGAAAATAAAAATGCTCCTGTTTCATGACATATTTTTACTTTGCCAGGGTTTAAAAAGAGAAAATGTTCTACAAATACTTACTATAGTTTTGGCGTTGTGTGTGCATGCATTGTGCAACCTTATCTTGTTATTAATCCATACTTATATTATAAGCGAAAGTAACTCTGTCTGTCTGTTACCTTTTCACGTTCAAACGACGGAACCGATTTTAATGAAATTGGGTACAGAGATAGAGCAGATTTTGAGAAAAAATATTGGCTACTTAGTTATATAAAAAACGGGCGAAGGCGCGGGCAACAGCTAGTATTGTATAGTTATAAAAGAGACACTAGAGTAGATTTGTCTTTGTAATAACAAACAATATTATTTTGATTCAATAAAAACGGTATGTAGAGGTAAATGCACGCAGAGTTGATTGAACAACGATGAATGCGAATTTTCCTAGAGTTTTGCGTTTATCTAAAAGAGCAGGCTCTCAATAAACATGTACTTATTGTGTAAAGTGAGACAAAACTATAATCGTATAGGTTTAGATTGGTTATTGACGTTATTAATTAGTACGAAGCAATATTTAAAACAAAACTATGCGCACATCTCCTTACTGGAATCTTGCCACTATAACATTAAATATCCTACGCCAAGAAACTTATAATGAGTTCACATTAAGCGGCGCATTAGAACACTGCAGCCGCTGTCTTCGGATATACGAACTGATAAGGAATGTTGATAATTAGTCGGGGCGTTCACTGCTAATATGAATTATGTTAAGTGTTATAATTTACTACAGATAAACGTAATTGCAGGCCTATATTCCCCGAAAGGATAGGCAGATGTACATACGTGGGTGCGAATAGCTTCATTTCGACAATTAGGTACGCTTTTTCAGTCCCACTTATAATTGACATTTGGCCGAATACTCAAACGTCACTCAATTTTAAGCAACGCTCAAATGTGCGCTATCTCTATCGTTTGAACGTGTTTTATAAAGACAGAAGACTTTTAAGTCCCACTTAGATTTAAGTGACGTTTGAGTATTTGGCCGATTGTCATTTATTGGACTATTTCTCTAATGATGCCACTGAGAATATTTTCTGATGAAAAAGAACAACGATTTACAATTACTTCCCGACTTGGGAAAGCCGCCATTGAAACTGATACTCTGAAGGGAAAGCCATAAAACGGTGTGCTCGACATCTCTGACATCACATTTCTCAACGAAATGTATCACCTAGAAATTCCAAGATCACTATTTTCTAGCAATGAGAATGTACAGGATGCCTTCATTTATCTCTCTCTTTTCTACATGATAAGATAAGGAATTTGTCCGATTGGTGTGACTTGACCTCTGGTGTACCGCAAGGCGGCATTCTCTCACCTCTATTATTTTCGCTATTAATTAATTCTTTGACTACTTATCTTAACTGCTCTTACCATTTGTATGCGGATGACTTACAGCTCTATATTCGGGCTGATCCAGATAATTTAGAACTAGCCATAAGTCATTTAAACAAAAACCTTGAAGTAATTTTAATGGTCGAATAAATTTGGTATCTCAGTCAATATTAATAAATGTCAAGCAATTATATTGGGCAGTAATTACTTTAGTAAAAGAGCTAACTTGGATCATCTTACGCCTATCGTTCACAACAATATTGCTATTCCTTTTTCACCGATTGTCAAAAGCTTGGGCCTATTCATTGATTCCAGTTTTACCTGGAATAAGCAAATATCGTCAATTAGTCAAAACGTTACAGCTTCGCTGCGGTCTCTGTACAGATTTAAAAACTTTTTACCAATCAGTACTAAAAAACTTTTAATTCAATCTCTTGTGTTGTCTATAATTGACTATGCTGATGTCTGCTATCCGGATTTTACCCAGGAACTTCTCAATAAACTGGATCGTATTCTAAACAACTGCATTCGCTTCATTTTCGGTCTTCGCAAGTACGATCATATTTCATCTTATCGCGCCAAGCTTAATTGATGGGATAGCTCAAAGAGTACACATGCACCGAATTAATCCATACAACGAATCTGACAAATGACCATCACCAGAATTGTCACTCGTCAGCAATTGTCATTCATCAGACACATTACCAAACTTTGGCGATACCACTAACAATATTTCCTATTGGAAAATAGCCAAGAACACTTATTCCAAGCAGTAAATATTGATGGAATTGTTATCATAGTTTTGTTGCTTGTATTCCAAAATATAAGCAACAAAACTGAGAAAAGTGTTAATGGATTTTGAAAAATATAGAGAAAATAGAGAAAGGAACTTCCACTCTACATAATCATTGTACTGTAGTTTCGAATATTTTTGCTCTAAGAAAATCTTCCTTGCAATTTTGTTATTCATACCGTATTAGGTGCTCGTAAATAGAAAGGACAATCTCGTTTGGTACTTTGAATAAAAATGCTGCTAACGTCGCTACTGTATTTGATTCACATTTGTATAAATATTCAAGAACTTATCAACTTAAATATAAATACTATTTCTCATTTCCTATTTCAGAATCTGCAAGATTGTTTGAAGAGTGTTGAATTGAATAGGTAGCTGTTATGTTCATTTTCTTACTTGAATAAATAAGGCGGGACAAGTTACATTAAGTCATCTTGTAAGAGTTCAGAGGCGACGGAGGCGACGGTAGCCACTTTCCATCAGGTGGCTCATCTGCTCGTCTGTCAATCCTTTGACATAAAAAAAAATTGTAAGATAATACCAGTAACCATAACAACTTAGGCTTCAAGAGTTGCAACGCATCTGCATTACGTTTAGATGTTTAATTGTACATAACTTTGTATATTAAATCATGAGCCACAAAAAATTAAACCACAGTCCCACATTAAAGAAAGCAAGAAAAAAGACACGTGAATTTACGTATTCAACTCCCTAGTAGTCTAATTTGGTAAAGGTTACCTTTCGTGAAGGCTCTCGAGCTTGCAGCGTTCCTTTCCATTCGTTTCTCGCGCTCGCTCGTGAAAGCGCCTCTTGAAGAAATCAGAGACGTGCAGGATCATAACGTTGGTATGTACTGTGGTACTAACGAAGTGGTTTCAAGTGTCGACCTCAAAGGACGCCCCCTCTACCTACGAAGGGTAACCAAAGCTTTGAAACGCCACCGATTGTGAACAATTTTCCCATGACACACATTCTAAGGAATACATGTGTTTTAATAAAGTCAATTTTAATTAAGAACCGTTCGGTTCTTAATTAAAATTCTTAATGATTAATTAATTATCGGCATGAGGCAATTTCGTGAAGAACATTAAAAGTTTAATGGCAGAGGTGCCCAAAAATCCTGTAAATTATAAAGCGTAGGGTCCTATATATTTTTGGTAATAGCACTTGGAAGTTTATTTTCGCTGGCGCTTAAAATTTTCTATTTTAAGAGAAAAAGTGACCATGCGTGTTACTGAGACGTGATTGCTGTTTCGTACGTGAGAAAATAAAAACAAGCGTGCACTTTGAATTTAAAATACGTCGCCCGACTAAGGAAATCTTTTTCTGGCATTGTTTTTACCCATAGAGCAACACCGGAGGGGAGTAGCCAAGTGCAGGCTTTCCCCTCTGTCAAAGTACAAGCCCAAATGGGCCTATACCTGTCGCCTAGATATTTAAATGTGTAAGTGAAATTGTTTCTGTATTTTGTTAAACTCAAGGTGTGAGTTTCGTAGTAATAGACGATTTTTGTAGTGTGCGTGTGTGTCGCACGCATTTCCCCCCGCGAAAATAACTGTTTTGCATCGGTAATAAACGCTATGGCTACTCCCCTCCAGTCCGCCGCGGCCAGTGGCCCGTGTTGCTCTTTTTACCTCAATGGGAAACACCTACCTACCTACAATAAACGCGACAATTAAATCAAAACTAAAATTAGGCATAATGTGGATTTGTCATAAAATATTTTAAGGCAAAATTCCTACACAAAATAATATAAATATGTCGTCAATAAATAAAAAAATAAACTTAAAACATGCATATACATCTCTATATACATCTTATTTTTATAAAATAACTGAACACGTTGGAACACTGGGCAATTCCTTTCTTTTTTCATTACAAATAACGATACCAGAAAGCTCCAGATAAAACCTCAATAATGATATGGTAATGGATAAAAGAAGGTGCGAGTTAGTTTCGTCGATATCATTGCAGACCCTTAAAATATGCTTTTTGCCCAGTGCGGTTATTCCCGTCGGAGTGGCGTCTTATCGTCAGATTGAGATAAGGACACTCGATTCGGTCGTCAAATTAGGCTCGCCTCACCCTATTTGTGATACCTTGTCTTTGATTTATATACCTTTTCAGTGTACCATACATGCCGAATTCTCTCAATTCGGAGAAATATATTGATGATTTTTGCTTCGTTATACTTGCTTTATATGACTTGTTTTCACTTTCCTGGAGAGATTGTACTGGAAATTTCAAAAAGAACTAAATATTTTTTTGTGGATTTGCATTAATGTTGAGACATTTGGCTATCAAACCATATTTTATTAATTGGCATGTTACCTTTTGTATGAAGGCACGAAGGTCATTCCTTTTGAAGAGGAAATTTCAGGAAATTGAATTTATCTACCAATATTTTAGTCGACAAACCAAACAATGTCGCACTCACATAGTGTTATAATATGAAGATGATACTTATATCATCACTGCAGATATCTCGAACCTGCGGCAAAAAATGCCCTCCACAAAACCTTGTTTGAAAATATTCCGCCACACGTTAATGTAAAGTCCGCGACGAACAAAATGAACGCTGACACAAGCTCGTTTTCTCCTATTATATTTGCAAAGATGTGAACAATGAGCCTAAGTGGATACGAGGCCTCGGGTCGCTTTTCAAGTAGCGTGGGACGATAATAGGATATAGAACCTGTAGTTCAGAGCCAAGAACATAAGATTAAGATTGTTTTATATTATTTCGCATTAACACATGCTTAAGATATTTACGAAAACAAAAATAAAACTTTAACCGAACATACATGAAATACGTTGTACGTCTCACAAAATCAAACGAACATAAAGTATAGTTTGACTTTGGTAATTAGGCACGCAATAAAAATTGTTTAATATCTATATCTATTAATGGTGGCTCCAGTAAAGGAGCTCGCGGGCGTAGGCACCACCGCATTACCTAATATACTTGCCGCTAAATGATAGTGTTCAGCACTATCGTGTTCCGGTCAGGTGGTAATGTACGGCTCTGTAATTTCCGGCACAGAGGCACAACACCTTAGGCCTCAGGAGTGGTAACGCATCTGCATTTTGACCTTGGTCTTTGTGTGGGTGTCTATAGGCTGCAGTCATCACTTAACACATGTGAACTTGCATGCTTGCCACATCCATTACATTAAAAAAAAACTACTTTCATATACCATACTAATATTATTAAAGTGAAGAGCACTTCTCCCTATTCCCATACTCAAAATCCGACACGAGTCGTAAAATTTCACACAATTGTTTCAAAATCGCAGTTACAGACGCAGACACAAGTCGTAGTAACCTCCTCTAAAATCTTTCGTTCTAGGAATCTTAATATCATCCCTACAATCCTTACTTCTTAAATTTTCAGCCAGTTCATAGATTGGTGAAAATTTTAGAAGTAAGTGGGACATTTGTTTAATTTCTTCATCAACATATCAGCCGAAACATGGCCAGTGCTGGACCAAAACTTCACCAAAAGAGGGATATTACATAATCGGCACGCTTGGCATGAGGATTGGTGATCGCAGTGGCGGTAGTTTTATCGTAGGACGCTGCTGCACTACTCTTCTTGCGTTATTGCACTTACTACCGCATCATTGGAATGGTTTGACCGCCATGACTGCAGTGGTGGAAGAATTCTCTTCCAGTAGAAGAAATTCTTCCGCTAGTGGGCGGTGGGGTCGTCACGTGCCGACGCCATCGTTTATACGCATTCTCAAACATACAAACACACAAGCCTCATTTAAAATCAATACCCAATGAACTTTTGTTTAACTTACCACCCACCAATTACCATATATCCGTCACGTCTGTTTACGTTGTTTTCCAGGAAACTTCAGAACAAGTTCCTACTACGTGGAATCCAATTTCCCTACATTTCCACTTTTAATTCAGTAAATTCCCAGAGCGTTCGGATCCTCAGCCGACAGCTAGCTTTAACTTGTTTAGTGCCAAGTGTCGGAGCCAATAATGAGTTAACTGTAGAATACTCTATAACTATAAGCCAATATTATGTGTTTGCTTATCTGTATCATGGCCCTTTGATTGTATTTACTTTTTATTAAAGTATATTATGTCAACCTCATCGTTAGGTTATTTTAAATTACCTACTAAATTAATAAGACTGTGTTTTGTATATAAATCAGTTAAATTTGACCTTTAATCAGTAGATGAGTATTATGGTTTTATGTAATGATAGAGACAACAAACATAAAGTTCAAATGGATGATAAGTGAATATTTTTATGCCATAAAGAAGCAAACAAATATAACATTGATTTTAAACAATACTGTAACCTATAAACATACAGGTACATGAAAGCTGGAGGCCGACCGCCGAACTCCAATGCTTTCGTTCAGCCCTCGATTATGATATCATCTCGTCAGTTTCGAACCGCCGAACTTTTTCCTGGGAGTGTTTTCGTCCATAGGTATATACTTAAGAGAAATAATAATAGGCGGAACGAAACTCACAAGATAACGTCCTAAACGAAAGCATTACAGTGAGGCGGTCGGACCTCAGAGACTTCAATGTAAATGCTTTGTCACTCCTGAGGCCTAAGATTTTTTTAATGACATTATTATTTTACGTAACTTCACGGCTGTAATCTCCGAAGGGGTAGGCAGAGGTCAATGCATGCATTCAAGCAAACGTACAAACACCCAAGATTCGCCGGTTACGTTTTGGCCCATATAAATTATTATTTTACTGTAAGTTTTTTATCCCATTTAATTGACATTTATCTGTTTATTACTTTTACTTTATGTACTAGTTATTCGCACTAGATAATTTTTGATTTCTAATGACCTTTCCGTACGGTTGTAAAATCACTTTAAATCGAAGTCGAAATAAAAATACTTTTTTTTAATGTAATGGAAGTGGTAAACAAGCATGCAGTTCAAATTGATGTTAAGTGATGACTGCAGCCTATAGACATTGAAATAAAACTATTTTTACGGATTTATCTCGCGTATATTAAACTAAAATGATTTTTAAAATCAACCCGACGTTTCGGTCGCTTTTCAGCTTCCGTGGTCCCGGGCAGACTGAGGTGACATTTGTCTGACAGAAGTTTGAAAAAATTATATGTAGCTACCTCCATCGATTTCGTAAACGCCTTGCGTAGCGTTCAGGATTAACACAATAATTACTTATGGTATCTTGAGGTCTTGCAGACTGCTGCGGCTGGGATTTAATCTTGCTAAGTATGGGATCCCATGATGTTGATAATCGCCATCCATCTTCTCTATTGAAATTTGGGTGTTTTTTAATTTCAATAGCCTCGCGTACCATTCGTGGAATGGGTTTGTGTTCTCTAGCGAGTATTTGAATTTTATCAAACCGGATGTAATGGTTCGGCTTATCCGCTATGTGTTCACAGACTGCAGACCTCCCTGTTCTTCGGTTTTTGACATCAGCAATGTGCTCTTTAACGCGGGTGGATACAGCTCTCTTCGTTTGACCAATATATGAGAGTCCACAATCACAATCTAATTTATAAATGCCAGAATTTTGTAATGGAATATTACTTTTAATGGGTCTTAAATACTGATGAATCTTTTTATATGGTTTAAAAACTGTTTTAATTGAATTCTTTTTTAAAATGTTGCTGATTTTATCTGTGACACCCTTAACGTAAGGTAGTATAGCTGGTTGTCGTTCTACTGTAGGTGGTTTCACGCGGCCTCTGTGACGGACGGGTGGTACATGGAGCTTGTTGTTATGTAGCACCTGGCGTAGGTGCTTCAGCTCCCCCTGAAGATGGTGGTCGTCACAGATGCCTCGTGCTCTCTGAAATAGAGATGAGCCAACGGCAGATAAATGTGCCGGGTGATGGTGTGATTCACCATTAAGGTACCTATCAGTATGGGTAGACTTCCTAAACACAGTGTGACTGAGTGTGTTATTGGTTTTTCTAATTAATAAAGTATCTAAGAAGGCTAATTTATTGTCCTGTTCCAATTCCATAGTGAATTTGATTTTATGGTGTATGGAATTGAGATGTGAAAGAAAAACTTTGAGGAGAGAGCCCTGAGCACTACAACCATAACACCTCGCATTTATAAAAGATATGTAGATGACACATTCACCATATTGGATAGCAATAATGTTTCTGTTTTTCTTTCACATCTCAATTCCATACACCATAAAATCAAATTCACTATGGAATTGGAACAGGACAATAAATTAGCCTTCTTAGATACTTTATTAATTAGAAAAACCAATAACACACTCAGTCACACTGTGTTTAGGAAGTCTACCCATACTGATAGGTACCTTAATGGTGAATCACACCATCACCCGGCACATTTATCTGCCGTTGGCTCATCTCTATTTCAGAGAGCACGAGGCATCTGTGACGACCACCATCTTCAGGGGGAGCTGAAGCACCTACGCCAGGTGCTACATAACAACAAGCTCCATGTACCACCCGTCCGTCACAGAGGCCGCGTGAAACCACCTACAGTAGAACGACAACCAGCTATACTACCTTACGTTAAGGGTGTCACAGATAAAATCAGCAACATTTTAAAAAAGAATTCAATTAAAACAGTTTTTAAACCATATAAAAAGATTCATCAGTATTTAAGACCCATTAAAAGTAATATTCCATTACAAAATTCTGGCATTTATAAATTAGATTGTGATTGTGGACTCTCATATATTGGTCAAACGAAGAGAGCTGTATCCACCCGCGTTAAAGAGCACATTGCTGATGTCAAAAACCGAAGAACAGGGAGGTCTGCAGTCTGTGAACACATAGCGGATAAGCCGAACCATTACATCCGGTTTGATAAAATTCAAATACTCGCTAGAGAACACAAACCCATTCCACGAATGGTACGCGAGGCTATTGAAATTAAAAAACACCCAAATTTCAATAGAGAAGATGGATGGCGATTATCAACATCATGGGATCCCATACTTAGCAAGATTAAATCCCAGCCGCAGCAGTCTGCAAGACCTCAAGATACCATAAGTAATTATTGTGTTAATCCTGAACGCTACGCAAGGCGTTTACGAAATCGATGGAGGTAGCTACATATAATTTTTTCAAACTTCTGTCAGACAAATGTCACCTCAGTCTGCCCGGGACCACGGAAGCTGAAAAGCGACCGAAACGTCGGGTTGATTTTAAAAATCATTTTAGTTTAATATACGCGAGATAAATCCGTAAAAATAGTTTTATTTCAATGAGTGTAGCTCGCGAAAACCTAAGAACATATCAGCCTATAGACACCCACACAAAGACCAGAGGTCAAAATGCAGATGCGTTACCACTCCTGAGGCCTAAGGTGTTATGTCTCTGTGACGGAAATTACAGGGCCGTACATTACCACGTGACCGGAAAACGATAGTGCTGAACACTACCATTTAGCAGCAAGTATATTAGGTAATGCGGTGGTGCCTACGCCCGCGAGCTCCGTCACTAGAGCTCTACCACCAGTTCTTTTTTTCCAATTCATTTTAATAACACTCTCAATTTCTAATTACTTATAATCAGAAATATAATGTACCGAAATATTTCTTATTTAACATTGTAATTGGGTTATTTTGTCAAAAGATAAAGTAAGTCCAATTACGTAGACCTCTGATTTGCAAACTGAATCTCGTGCTCCTCCTAATTTCACACACTTGTTTACTTTGAGCTTGGCTCCTAAACATTCTCTTTATAGCAAATAAAACGGTAAATGCAAAACGGTTTCATTTACATTTTAATTAGCAATGATGCTGGAGACACGTAATATTAACTTAATTGGATTAAAAGTATACGCTGCCTGAGGTGATGTTTTATTTTCTTTTAGTAGATTTTTTAAATAGGTATACAAAAAAAAATGAAGGACTGCAAAATTACACTTACCACAAATGTGATTTGTGTTTGTTTCAAAATATTACAAAAACACAATTTCATTATTAATTTAAAAAAAATTACATACATGTTAGGAACTTACATTTTTTCTAAATATTCACAAAATTAAAGAGGAGCGTGGTAGACTAAGCTCCAGACCTCCCCCAAAAAGGGGAGAGGTAGGTATTTATTTTACACGTGAATATTTGTACCACTGACATACATTAAAATTTGTGTACCAAAATTCAACACAATCGGCACACTACTTTCGAAGCAAATGGCTGTGACAGACGCTCGGCTGATTTTATAGAGCTTCCATTTTTTTCCATTTCAGGTACGGAACCCTAAAAAACTAACCTTAAAAAAACAAAGCTATTCAACAAACTATTTCTAGTTTGCTAAGCAATTCACTGAACTTCAATTTAAAGTATAACATCTCCACAAGACACGTAATATGTATGAAATACGTTTTACGTTTAAAATAAAAACATGTCTAGCAATGAGGTTATCAGACTACATTTATATTATGATTCGCGTATTTTTTATGATAGCCAGATCACGTTACAACATGCCCCTTGTGTTTTTATTGAGTATACGTGTCGGGAAATCAATAGTAGGCAGTATTGACAAAATCTGATGAAAACCTGCCTATCACGAGATATGTAACTGAAAGCTTCGCAAAGATGCTACAGTTATTTCTCTCGTGATAGCTAGATTTTTGTGGTTTTTGATACTTTCTCTATTCTGTTAATATCTCGTAGCGTAGCATATAATGTAGGGTATATGTGCCTTTATGTACTTCGTAATAAAGCATGAGTACCTACGTTACCGAACACTGCACGAGTTTTATTAAACATTTCCTGTCGACAAAATTTAGATGTTTTGTTATTTTTTTATTCCCGGTGAAAAACTAAAGTGGTGAAAATCCAGTCAAATATTAACTTGCTTCTACGGAACCCTTCATGGGTGAGTCCGACTCACACTTGGCCGCTTTTTTAACTCCTTTTCATATTCCTCATTTTTATTGTATGTTCAATCTTAGAAAATAGACATTTCAAGTTATAGGTAGGTAGATATATAATAAAATAGACATATCTTTTACAACGATATCATTTGCTTTGAATTATACGGATGAGATTTATCATCGCATAAAGAACCTTCGAGTCTCTGTAAAGCATCGACCGTAGCTTGAATGCGCTTAAATTTTTTTCGCTTTGTCAGCACAAGTTAAAATAGATTTAGTCTTATTTTAAAATCAAGTTGTACGCTAAGTATTTGTTATGATACTTTGTATTGAAATTAAACTGACCTTCAAACATGAACTTAACATTGAATTGAATGGTGAGCAAATGTTAGGAGAATTAGCCCGGTCCATATTTTAGATTTAATTTATTTTTTATCCTATTAGATTTAATATTAGAACTCCAGTGTCGGAGCTCGCGGGCGTTGACACCACCGCATTACCTAATACACTTGCCGCTAATTGGTAGTGTTCAGCACTATCGTGTTCCGGTCAGGTGGTAATGTACGGCCCTGTAATTTCCGGCACAGAGGCATAACACATCTGCATTTTGACCTTTGTCTTTGTGTAAGTGTCTATAGGCTGCAGACATCACTTAACATCAACGTGAACTACGTGCTTGTTTGCCACTTCCATTACATAAAAAAGTGAATAAAATATGAAATTAAGTAACCATAATACGTCTTCAGTAGTCTTCACTTACAAGTACCTAAAATATTTACAAACTGAGATATATGTAAATTTTCCTCAACATGAAACGCGCTTTACAGTCAATTTTCATAATTACAAAATTAAAACACTCTTGAAAATTTAATTAAAGGAATTTCCCAAACGTTTCATAAGTCTACAATTAGTTTCGAGTTACTTAGAGACAAAACGTTTCTGCACAAGTGTTATTATACTGTAATATCCGTATATGCGCAACAAACTTTATTATACAGAACAAATTACTTTTAATTACAATTAGTAGGAGCCTGAAGGTACCCTGTGTAACATTCGTATAAAAATATCTCTTTCCACCAGCTGTGTCGATTCCGTAAATCACTTCACAAAGGATGATACTGTTTTTCTCCCTCATGGGGTCTATTGTGTTGCTACAATTAATTTTAATTGGGTTTGTTATGAAAACTGCATTCTCTTAACTGAAGTACACAATTCGACTGTATTTTGGAATCTAGCTTTTTATAAGGGCAGATATCAAGTGTGCATGTTCTCATCCATGGTTAGTGAAAAATCTATCAAACAACATATTCTACTGGTGGTAGAGCTCCAGTGACGGAGCTCGCGGGCGTAGGCACCACCGCATTACCTAATATACTTGCCGCTAAATGGTAGTGTTCAGCACTATCGTGTTCCGGTCAGGTGGTAATGTACGGCCCTGTAATTTCAGGCACAGAGGCCATAACACCTTAGGCCTCAGGTGTGGCAGCGCATCTGCATTTTGACCTCTGGTCATTGTGTGGGTGTCTATAGGCTGCAGTCATCACTTAACATCAATGTGAACTGCATGCTTGTTTGCCACTTTTATTACATAAAAAAAATATATTTTGATTTTGAGAAACATAAACAGATTTTTATAATATTATTTATCGATTTAAACATTTGAGTTTGTCTTTAAAAAAATAAAATCATACTTTTTTTTTTTATAATGCCATTACTGTAACTAATTTTCAAATAACATCACGGGCACCCGAGGCAGCTGTGGTAGAAGCTACTTACTACAAAAATAAACGCTTTATTTCTATTTTGTGACTAGAATTTATTGCTACATTTTTCTAAACACCTATAAAGTATAAGGCCAAAATTAAAACTTATTGAGATCTAGATACAAATACGAAAGTTAACGTTGGAATACAATCGAGACCGGTGCCAAAATACTACATAGGTTTGGTCGACAAAAAATGCATTAGACTCAACTAAGAATACATCACATGCAAAACTTATTTTTTTATGTTCACACTGCGAATGAGTCGTTTAACATTTCTATAATTTTATACAACACAGCCACACCAAATTTATAGATGACAATTATTATGGAATGAACAACAATAAGACAGTAAATAATTACATTATTATTGTCAATTTAAAGGGAAAACCAAGCGAAACTCGCTTTATCCGCTGGTAAGCGGTGAAGCGGCGATAAATTGGGGCATTTTACGAGTACAATCCTCGCCGCCATCGTGAATAATTTCGGCTTTACAAAGTTAAGGCCTGAACAAACGTTTTAGGGCTCGAGTTGAAAATGCATCCGTTTCTGAAAGCGGCAGTGCTCGTTTGTCCAAAAGTTCCCCCACCCCGCTCTGCAATCTTCAATGTCCGCTTGGATTTCACTATTTTTACATGCAAATTTCTGGATTCTCAACGTCAAAGCCCCAACGATTTCTCATTTTACATCATACGAAGGTACATATCCTTTCACCTATATGGAAAAGGCCGTATCTTTTACCGTAAAAAAGAACGTATTGTACCAAATTTGTTACTACTGTCGAATTTAAATCATATTTTATTTGAAAAAGCACTAGACTTGACTTGAAAAAAACTCAACCTAATATGAAGATTTTTTAAGAGGGTAATTTATTACAGCCAAATTAAACTAACAATTTGAATAAAGCTAAGTCTAAGAAATTTACATTCTCAAAAAGAATTTAAAAGCATTTCTTTACGAGATACCTCTCTTTACAAGCTTTTAATTACGTGATTAGAAGATCCATACCTTTATATTCTGTTTCAACGGAACAAAAAATTACAATTTCACCTTTAAATAAATCTTAGTATTTTTATCAGATCTTTCAGGCTTCTGTTTCTCGCTCAATAGTAACTTTTAAAGTATCGCGTTTATTCAATGTATAAAAAATATAAATCGAAGTTCGTAATTTAACATTCCCGTTAGGTAACTAACCGATAACTGACGAATCGACGTGCTTTAGGACGTTGAATTCGCAATGCCTTAAACATAATGATCGCTTCGACACAGATCATAGCTCTCGACTGTATTTCGAGTCGTTAGGCAAAGCTGGTCTACTTAATACTTATGCAGGCTTAATTATCTTGCATACATTATTTCAATGTTACTGCAAACATTATTTTTTGCTTATAAAGTCAATGGTGACTTAATTAAAGGCACAGCCTTAATATTCTTCAGTTATAATGCTTTTCCTCGATTTATGAATATAATAATAAAGAGCAGTTTTTTTTTTTTTTTTTCCGCACACATTCACGATCTAACTCTAAGGACCGTATTAATATATTAGACAAATCTCAATTGAGACGATCTTAAGATCACGTATTTTCATACTTATCGAGGTCTTATTGCCGTGTTTAATACGGCCTAGGTTTTACTGTCCTGCCTGTACTGCGTATGTGCGGGTATGTAGGTACCTATGCGCCGTTGTACAAGGCAACCCACGCAAACTCCCAGCCGCGTAATAAATATGTAGGTCATACAGATCATAATACTGTGAGACATATTTATTTATATTTACAGCTGCCATTAACGAAAGTTGCATTTGTGATCACATATTCTCAGATTATTTTAAAGATAAAAGAAAATGTTTGATCCTCTAATAAATCTCAGCATTCCAACCGAAACCGCACAATAAAATTATTGCTCTCAAATCGCACATTAGCTTCGGTGTACAAAAAGTGCAAGAGAATTTGCAATTTAATGTTACCGTTACTAGATAACTAAACGAGAATTATAGGCGACGTGCTTCGCATGGCCATCGAATTCGCAATGTTGGGCATAATGGGCGCTTTGAGCTTCATCGTCAGGGATCATACAGTCAATGGCTCTCTACTTAGAGGATTCCGAATCGTTAGTTCCACACAACTACTTGCTTTAATTAACCTGCATAGCTTTAGTTGCTGCAGATGACTGCAATAGTGCTCAGTAATGATACCGATCACTGTTTATGTTGACGATGACTTAATTACGTAACTTCACGCCTGTAATCCCCGAAGGGGTAGGCAGAGGTAAATGCATGCATTCAATCATACATGCAAACACCCACGACTCGCCGGTTACGTTTTGGCCCATGTAACAGGTGGCGAACCTATTGCCATCTCCGGGCACATTTCCAAACTCCGGGGTACTGGGAAACTTCCAGAAAATGGAAAAATCCCAATAGAAGCAGAGATAAAGGATTTAAACCGTTATCTCTGATAGTCCCCGACCCGGGAATCGAACCCAGGACCTCCAGCGTAATAGTAGTGGCCTGCTACCACTACGCTACTGAGGCAGACTTAATTAAGCTACCTTAATGGGGTATTATTAAAATTATCACTAATCCTAATATCGCGGTATCGCAAATATTGAAAATGGGCAAATTTGTCAATAATATTTCATATCAGTATTCTGTTAAATTTATTGGAGTGAAGTCGTACGGAATGAGTTTCAGCTAAAAATCAGATAATTGTTTATCATTACTTGGTACTTTAGTGGTGATAGAGCTCCAGTGACAGAGCTCAAAGGTGGTACCACAGCATTTCCTGATCAATTAGCCTGAAAATTTTATTTTATTTATTTATCCATTTATTTCAGGCCTACATACCAAATGGTACCTACTTTAGTTCTTTCGTGTTTCGGTTAGATAAGTGATTCCCAAAGTGGTCCATGTGGACCCCCTGGGGTCCATGGGAGACTCGATCGGAGTCTACGAAGGTGTGGATAAAATTTGGAAATATTGGAATGTGATATACCTAAATGTAACAAGTGGGGGGTCCAGCGAAACCAGAAAAAAATTGAAAGGGGTCTACAAGAAAAAAGTTTGGGAACCTCTGGGCTTGATGGTTATGTTTTCCAGTAATAACTATCACAGAGACATGACAACTAATAATAATTGTAATATAGGTGCCTAGTTGAAAACACAGACTGGCAGTCCAATGGGGAAATATAGATACGGATTCAATTCTCAAGTTATATTCAACACAATTCGTATAAAATATGAAATATCATTTTAACAAATGTATTAACACTATACGTCAAACATCTCAATTTATAATACACAACATAATTATGGTTCGGCGGCCTCTTGATCTCATAACGATTTATATGTTAAACGAAATATTCGAAACAAAGACGTTGATACTCGTATATTAATAAAGCAATATTTATGTTAAGCAGTCATAATTATGTATGTAGGTATGCTTTAGTCCTACCGACCGCTTTTTATGGATCAGAAAACCGGTATTATAAATGGCCGTCCACGCCTGACGAAGTTAGAACTCATAATATTCGTTAAAAAAGTTAGGTATCAAATACTGACTGGGATCTCTACGTGACCCAAGGGAATATTTATAAAAGTATTATTGGTTCATCAAAGTGACTTACTGACAGATGCACATTATATTTACGACTAGCTGTGCCCGCGACTTTGTACGCGTGAGAATTTATGATTGTTCAGGAAGACCCGGACGAAGTCGTCGGGGCAGCTAGTATAAATGTAGCCTAAATTACTCCTTATTACATCAGCTATCTGCCAGTTAAAGCCCCGTCGAAATTGGTCCAGCCGTTCCCGAGATTAGCTCCAACAAACAGACAGACAAAAAACATAAAAAATGTTGTTTTGGTATAGGTATGTACCGTGTATACATACATATATATTTAGGTAAAAGTAGTTTTTTTTATATTACAAACAGACACACCAATTTTATTTACCTTTTTGTATAGATGCATAGATAACAATAACGTTGTTATCGTAAATATCATGCCATTATCATGCTAAGTGCCACCGTCTAAGTTTGCTAATGTGTTCGACATTTCAATAGGCTCGCTACTGAAAAAAACGTAATTTTCAAATAGTGGGCACATAAATTCATTTATGTAATACTAAGCAAGAAATATTGTAGATCGAGCTTTGGAAAGAGAGAAGTTTCGACTTGGTAGAGCGTTATTTCTGTTGCACACTGTCTACATAAGTACCTACTGATAGTACGGTATTGGTCTAAATTTGATCCAAATGATCGATAAATGTCATACTCGTATAGGTAGTGTGCGAAGGAGATGACGGTCTACAGAGCCGAAATTAGCCGAAGACTCTTTAAAGTCCATGTCATTGTGCAATATTTCTTGTACCACAGAACAAATATGAACAGTATGGAAACTACGTACAAAACGTTCGAAACGGCACACTCACACAAACATGCGCATTGACGCCCGAGTGTGTGTGTGTGTGTAGTGCGCCTTTTACTTCCGGCAAGTAACGTTTCAAAAAAGTATCTCCGACCATCTATTGCCTAGAAGAGGTCAATACCGAACGTGATTACTCTTCGTCACTCTACCCTGCGGCTAGACAGTTTTGTATCGCTCTTCGAAACTTGTAGCTATCCATTTACGTTTTATTAATGTTGTAAAGAAGTTTGTACCTTGTTTGTTTGTATTTTGATGTTTAGATATGTTTCTACAGCTTTTTAAGGTTTCGTAGCCCGCAACAAACCTTAATATTTTTAGTAGGTACCAACCGCGCATGTACGCAAAGTAGGTAGGGATATTATATTTTACCTCCTGCATCCCATCGTTAAATAGATCTTTGAAAAATATTGCGGGTTTACGAAGACCATTTTTCGATTAGGGAAAAATCGTTCGTTTGAGAAAATATTATGCTGCAAAGTGCCAATTTTTGTTAGGGTCAAGTGTTCCTTTCCCCTTCTCCTGTGCCAGCTAAATGGTGGTATTTGGACGTATAAAAACAGATAAAGTATATATATCCAATTTAGAAGGAAAACTATCACAGCCATTAACTGGGCACTACAATTTTGTACGGTAACAGCGGCTTGTAGATAAATAACCAGTAAGTAATTTTTAAACCTAATTACCATTATTTGAATAGGTACAAACAATCGTTTCAACGCTTCAAGGAATTAGAATGACATGTCAGTTCAATGGCATTACAAAATGATGTCATTCATACAATAAACTATTGCATTCAAATGCTGATACAAATTCTGGCGAATGTTTAAGACTGGTGATAGAGTTTAAATATTTAAGGAACGAATCCGACATTTCCAATGCCCTAAGCTTAGAAACAGTTAAATGGTGATAAAATGACCACCATTAATCTTCATGTTGGCGTAGTTTCAAATACTAATAGCCACATTTCATAGAATTGTAAATCAACTAAGAAAACTTTGTTATTTTAGCTCTTGCGTTATTGGGGAAAACAATAAGCAAGATATGTTGATCACTAATAGTTACATAGGTATTTATTACTACATATTTGTTATATGATAAATTTGCAGGTTAAAATTAATTTTTACAAGTCACTTTCCCGAATTACTTTTCTTACTAGGGAGTTGATTGGTTCACATTGAAGAGAACGACAGATACCTACTTACTCACACTATCGATTTAAAAATAAGCAAGATACAACATACCTTCAAACTACTTGCGTCTTTGCTCTTTTATATGGTACCTACCTACCGATAAAAATCGCAAAAAATAAGTCCCCGAGACAAACGAAATGAAGAAAAAAAAATAGAACGGGACAAGCAGAGCGTGGCATTAAGGCAAATAAAAGAGATAGCAGATTGTTTCAAATGGACTTATTATAGTTATTACTATGTTGGCATGCGACCTACCGCATGCACGAGTGAGTGTACGCTAATCCGCTTTTCTTCGATCATGATTTTCAAAAATGCATTCTGAGTAACATTTTAATATTATTTCTCAGGATTAAAATCTATTTAAACTTTTATACCTATGTCAAAACACATCTACAACAAAATTTATTATTTACAGAAAAAAGCTGTCCCACTATAAAAAAAAACCGGTTAAGCGCGAGCCATACTCACGAACGGGAGGTCCTGTATCATTAGGTCTATAAAAGACGGCAAAAAATCACGTTTGCTGTGTGTGGGAACCCCTCTTAAATATTAATTTTATTCTGTTTTTAGTAAGTATAACATCAGAAATAACTACATTATCTATTAGACTGTTGACAGACAGATGAACAGATAGACGGCCAGCGGAGTCTTAGTACTCGTAATAATGCCCCATTTTTACCCTTCAGGTAATCAACATAAAAATAGTTTATAAGTACCTACCACCTTTTCTCAGTCCTTCCGACTATACAATAAAAATTATTCAAAATTAATTAATTATAAACACTATGACACGAGAATTTTATAATAATATATTAGAAAGAGAGAGGTATAGAAGAAGATTCTATGTATAAGATTCTATCTTTACCTTTCATGTTCTTTCAATCACATCAAAAAAAGAACTTGCATTATGTATTTGCTAACTGGTACCTGTACCATTTCTATCCACATCCCAACAAAAAGTTGTAGTCCTTGAAGAATGTTTACGTATAATTACAGCGTATCCTTAGGGGGCCTAAGGTGCAGCCTTTCGGAACAAAGACGCCAAGTCGCAGAGGCCGTAATGATCGAGCTAAATAGAGGTTTGCCTGCCTAGCAACCCGGCCAGGAAATATTCCATAGACATGTGCATGCTTCATAATGAAGTCCGCCTTGTTTATGGCAAAGGGGTAGACGTTTCAAGTTAATATATTCAGATTTAACCCATTTTAATCCTCAGTGTTGTTTTAATTTATATCCTTGTCGATTCTACTACATTTTTTTTTGTTTTTGAATTAACTGGGCATCAATTTCAATAATAAAAAAACTGTTAAGTGTGAGTGCGCAGCGTTCCATACAATTGAGATATTTCTTATATCACATTTTCACATTTTTCCTGTAATGTATAGGTAAATAACTATTTGCCGTTCAATTTCATAATTTTAGACTTAGTAGTTTCGGGAATAATTTGTGCCTATTTTCTTACAACAATAAACGAACTGTTAATAATATAAGCATACGATTCCATACCACACTCCTGGCTACTTCAGATATTAAACATATATAAAATTCATCCAAATATAATTGAATTCTTAGAAAACACTATGTTAAGATGGTCCACTCACCTCACTCTATACACCCCCTTAGGGATAGTTAAAACTGAGACTATAAACATCAAACGTGGTATTTTTCAAGGAGATGCTCTTAGCCCACTGTGGTTCTGTCTTGCTTTGAATCCACTGTCAAACATTTTGAACTCCACAAATACGGGTTACAAATTACATCATGCTGATTCCACTTTAGCTCAAAATACTTCACTAAATCATTTATTGTATATGGACGATATTAAATTGTATGCGTCTAATGAAGAAGATTTAAATAAATTAGCTAATTTAACTGAAAAATTTTCAGATGATATTTCAATGGAATTCGGAATTAACAAATGTAAAATCAATTCAATCAGAGGAGGACAAAATTATGAGCATACATATGAAACACAAGATGGAAAATACATAGATGCAATTAATGATGATGAGGTTTACAAATACTTAGGCTACAATCAATCTAAACAAATAAAACATAAAGACATAAAAATAGAACTTACAAAAAAATTTAAACATAGACTTAATTCAATATTTAAAACTCAACTGAATTCTAAAAATATTATTAAAGCTGTCAACACCTATGCCATTCCTATCCTCACGTATTCGTTTGGTATAATTAATTGGTCAAAAACGGATCTCATGAATCTACAGCGTACTATAAACACAACACTCACAAAACACAGGAAACATCATCCAAGATCATGTACACAAAGACTCACACTGCCTAGAGTGGAAGGTGGGAGAGGGATAATAGACATAACAAACCTACATAACAAACAAATTAGTAACATCAGGTCATATTTTTATCAAAAATCAAATACATCCTATATACACCATTCTGTTATAGCTAATGATAGAAAACTAACACCACTGAATTTATCTGATAAAAACACCCAAAAGAATGAATCCCAAATTAGTAATAAACATAAAATAGATACATGGACCCGGAAGAGTTTACACGGTAGACATCGCCAGAACCTATGCCAACCCAACGTCGACATGGTTGCGTCGAACGAATGGCTTAGACGAGGTGAACTGTTTCCTGAGACTGAAGGGTTTATCTTGGCTATACAGGATCAAGTAATTGAGACTCGTAACTATCGAAAATTTATCATGAAAATACCCAACCAAATAGATATATGTAGACGTTGCAACAGTTCTTCAGAAACCATACAGCATATAACGGGAGCATGTAAAACCATAGTACAAACTGACTACAAACATAGACACGACCAGGTTGCCAACATTATTCATCAAAAATTAGCTACTAAATATAATCTCATACCGCAAACAAATCCCCCTATACCATATTACAAATATAACCCCGAAACAGTATTAGAGAACGCGAAATATAAGATGTACTATGATAGAGCAATTTTAACAGATAGAACAGTTCACTTCAATAGACCAGATATAACAGTTATAGATAAGATTAATAAAAAAGCTCTAATTATAGATATTGCAGTTCCAAATACACACAATCTTCAGAGCACACTGTCCGAAAAACTATCTAAATATATAGATCTGAGAGACGAAATAATTAGAATGTGGCGTTTGCATAAAGTTGACATAGTACCCATAGTTTTATCAACTACAGCTGTTATACCCAAACAACTACACCAGTCACTAAAATCAATAGATCTACCACCTTACACATATATCCAGCTACAGAAAGCTGTAATTTTAAATACATGTAGATTAGTTAGAAAATTTTTAAATACATGACAACTTTTAAGGACATTTCTCCTAACGCTCACTTGGCCTAGGCCCGTGGGTGGTAGTAAACCCGATACTATTAAGTCGTGGCAAATTATGCATAACAACATAATAATAATAATAATAAATACTCTTTATTGTACACATAAGAACAATAATTTGCAAAAACAATTTTACATATATGCACAATAGGCGGCCTTATCGCTTAAAGCGATCTCTTCCAGGCGACCTAAATAGAAAGAGAGATATCAAACAATAACAAGAACAAGGGGTGTACAAACTTAAGAAATAATAACTATTACAATTCAATATAAATTATTAATATAGCACATACATACATATTTATATACATATAATGTATATATATATATATATATATACATAAAACATGAATATATATATATACAAGATATATATTATATAAATAAAATACCTACCAGACAATACATAATTTAATACTTACTTTAAATATTACTATAAGTTATTGTATTCTTACCATCGGATGACTCATTATATTTCCAAGCTTAAATAATAATTATTTAGACGACTCTTAAACGACGCCAATGTCTGAGCTTGGCGTATAGTCAGTGGCAAAGCGTTCCACAACTTGACTGCAACGACAGTAAAAGATTTAGCACAGAAGGAAGAGGAGTGAGGAGGCATCATAAGACGAAGGTTGTTAGAGGATCGAAGAAAGAGGGAGTTTGATTGAGAAAGGTATTGGAATCGTTTTTTAAGATATAGAGGATAATGCGGGTAAAATAGCAGGCAGTATAGTAAAGAGAGGATGTGTGTATTCCTGCGAAGGTGGATTGGAAGCCACTTGAGCTGTTTACGAAATTCAGAGATATGGTCATATTTACGTAAACCGAATATGAACCGGATGCAAAGATTTTGAAGTCGCTCAAGTCTACTTAACTGCTCCTGTGTTAAGTCAAGATAAGATATGTCAGCGTAATCTAAGATAGGAAAAAGAATGGATTTAGCAAGCATAACTTTAGTGGCAGTGGGCAAGAAGTTCCTGATCCTACGGAGTGAACTGACAGCGGCGAACATCTTCCTACTGACATTACAAATTTGTGTAGACCATGACATATTACTATCCATATGAACTCCTAAATTTTTCACTGTGTCGCAATAATCTATAAATGTTCCATCAAAGACGATAGGTGGCAAATTGGAAAAATCGATACGTTTTAATAACCAAGAGCTACCAAATATTATAGCTTGGCTTTTAAGTGGATTAACTTGTAGACCAAATGTTTTACTCCACTGATAAATTTTAACAAGATCTTCATTAATAAGTTGTATCGCTTTTGGTAATTCATCAAGCTTAGTTTGGCAATATATTTGTAAATCGTCTGCATAAAGGTGATAGAGAGAAGTGAGATGAAGGCTAACAGAATGAATAAAAATGGAGAAGAGAAATGGAGACAGCACGCCACCTTGTGGAACGCCAGCAACAACATCGCACCAGGCAGAGAACTTATCGTCGAGACGAGTGCGTTGTCGGCGTCCAAACAAGTAACTATGAAACCAAGCAATAACTGTCGGAGATATGTTGAGAGATCGCAGAATGGCCAGCATGATATCAAAATCGACAGTGTTAAAGGCATTACTGAAATCAAGCAGGACCATCACCGTCACCTGTCGATTTTCCATACCATGCCGGATGTCATCGGTAATTTTGACTAAGGCAGTGGCAGTGCTATGTCCCGGTCGAAACCCGGATTGAAAAGGATTAAGGAGGTTAAATTTTAAAAGGAATGAATTAAGTTGTTGATGGATAAGTCGTTCGAGTACTTTGGATAAAAAAGGAAGAATGGAAATAGGACGATACTCATTAAAGGATTTCGGGTTAGGTTTTTTAGGCACTGGTATGACAAGAGCATCTTTCCAGGCCGATGGAAAAGTACTACTTGAGAGAGAATAGTTAAGGACAGAGGTTATGATAGGACTCACAATATTCAAAACCGGAAGGATCATTTTTCGGCTAATCATATCACTACCAACTGCGTCAGAGTCAATAGCAAGAATATTTCTCTCAACATCACGAGCAGTAAATTGTTCAAAGAAAAAAAGGGGACAGTCAGGAGTAGCGGCACGATACAAAGAAAGTAATGTATGTGATTTGATGGTCCAAATGGTGTTAATTTTTTTTTTCATAATTTGTTTATTTAAAAATACGTTTGTTTAAAAATATGTTTATTTAAAAATTTAAAATCTTTACCATACGAAATTTTATTTGGATAGGTCTTACAATATACTTTGCAAAACATTTTTTAAATTTTATAATTTATCGTATAAAAGCAGTTCTGTTTCAAACTCATTTTTATACGTTAGGTACAATACGTACCTACGTACATGTCATTGTTTAAGTCACTGATTTACATCTGTACCAAATTTCAACTCAATAAGCCCAGTAATTTAGAAGCATTTCATCGTGCATACGCACGAGAAATCTTATAAAGGTTCCGATTTTTCTCTCGCGGAACGGAACCCTAAAAAAATAAATAGAATGAAATGCTTGTTTAGTAACTATTTGTTTTTAAATCAGTGTAATGACGGTCGTTGAGTATTAACCGTATCGGCATTTGTAATTTTATGTGATTAGACAACCCGAAATAATAAAAGCCTGTTCCCAACGGAACGACCTTCATTAGGACAACATCAGGTACAAGGTTTTTCAACTCCAATCTCAGAGCACGTTTATTATCCAATGGTAATCGCTTCCTAACATCCTAATGATATGCCTAGCAACTTGTTGTTCATAAGCTTCCACTGTCATTAAATATGTTTTGCATTTGGGAGAAATTAATTGCGGGTAATTTGAAGTTTGAAGAATAAATAGAAGTCCATTTAAAAACTTAAATGAGGTATTATATCTCGGGCTATAGTAGATACCTCATTTTACATACAGCATAATTTTGTACGAAAAAAATTAAAAAGGTTATGGCAATACTCGTAAACAAATATATTTTACTGAAACCATAAAAAATACAACATAATATTTAATTATTTGAAGGAAAAAGAAAGAAAATATCTCATAGCTTGGCCAACGAACATTTTAGTGTATTGTAACTTATATAATTATAAGTAACAACAATCTATTTAAAAGTAAATAAACAATAATATAATTGATGTGAAATTGTGAAATTGGAAAGATTACAGCTTTATTACAGGTACAAAATAGTATGATGAATTGGAACATACACGCGGTTACAGACATACATTTCAGAAAGTTAGTAAAGTAGTCAACTTACCTAAAATAATAAAAGTAGGTAACTAGAAGCTATAATTACGTACCTGCAACAATTTAAGACAGAATTAGTAGATAACGCAACAAAATAGATAATGTTTGTAATACATACAATAGGTGGCATGGCTGATAACTACACTGAAATTATAATCACTTTATGGGATAATGATATTACCTACTAACTAAGTACGCACTTAACATCTTGTAAGTTCTTAAGCTTCCACAGTCATTGAGTAGGTACGTTTTGCATTATAATATGATAATTATAGTCATTTTGACTTCTCATGAATAAATAAATAGCAGTTCAACTTAAATGAGAACCTAATTTAAAAACATTGAGTGATAAAATAATAAGAAAATATGTTTAAAAATTTATAATCAAGTGTGTATTAACATACGTGTAGCAAAGCAACTAAGGTAAAAGTATAGATAAAAAAAATACTTCATTAAACTACAGTGTTACTGAGTACCTGGTTTAATGATAACGATTAAACTTTGAAAACAATTGCTCATAATTCTAGAATCTTTATTCTTTATGAAAATCACTAACTACCGGTTAACATCTAATCGTTTTGTTCACGATGGTTATAATAGTAAATAGTGGAAATAATAGCCTCCAATAAATTATAGTGACACGAGCAAGGTCTAGCTTAGACCAGTAGCAACAACAATGTTGCTGTAGCAAGTAGCAAGTAGCAAGTATAGTCAACAATAGATCAACGTACCTACAATAAACTTCTTAGTCACGCCAATCAACTCGAACAGGCTGCTTAGTGGCATTAGAACAGCTTCGAGTAAAACTTAAATACGTACAGGTACTCGTAGGTATATACATTCATTATTCAAGCTGCTGACAATAGAATGTATTGTTAATTTTAATTAACTAAGTGTTCCATCTATAATTTACAATATTATCACTCAAAGCGCACAAACAAAGATCATCAAGATCAGTCTATTGTCATGATTTTGGCAGATACGCTGCAATTAATTTGTTTAGTATGATGTGACGAAATCAATATTTCGTAGCTATTTTATGCCAAACCAATAGATAATCACAACTGTACTGTACAAAGATTTATTTTCTCCTACGCAAATCGATGAATATTAAGTAATGTAATAGCACTGAATACTAGTTAGGTACCTAGTATTCAGTGCTATTACAATTAAAACGGAGCCAGCATTGCCCACATACAGGAAGTTTCCAACCTTCCGCTCCCGGAAACCTTGAAATACCTTCTTATTTGACCCTCGAAGAATCATTTGAAGATCCATAAATCATTGCAGTTGCCCATGACTAAGCGATAGTAATAATTCTTATTTAATCACATTCTATAAACACCTCTGAAGGTCATCTACCTATTGTTCATGATTCATAAACATAAAAACGAAACGTGCAGAAAACTCGCTAGACAAAAAGTAGGTACACAAAATATTTTCTGATTGATATGTCTGCAACTGCCTTGATAGCTTAATTTTATTACAGTGGCTTCAGCAAACATGCACAAAATTGTGCAAATCGCCCATTTTAATAACATGTTCTGAAAAATCCACTTAAATTTTAACATATTATTAAAAATAATAGGTTGGGGAAAGAGTCTTTTCGCATTATAGTATGTATGAACTTGTAATAAAATCTCTTTGGCTGTAGTATTTGTATCTGGCTGGTTTTGGTATCATTGAAAGTAACAATTTTAAAGAACATAATTCCAAATTCAAATTAGGCAAATATGTGATTTTCATTTGTTTTTCGTACTGTCAAGATGAGTGAATCTAATGAAGAAATTCGATACATTTTAAAATTTTACTACAAAAAAGGTAAAAATGCAAAGCAAGCCGCGAAAAAAATTTGCGATGTTTATGGACCTAGTGCAGTGTCTGTGAGAGTAGCACAAATTTGGTTTAAGCGTTTTCAATTCGGAAATTTTGATGTCAAAGATGCACCTCGCTCTGGTCGCCCTATTACGGATAAAATGGATGCCATTTTTGAAAAAGTGGAGCAAGATCGACATATCAGTAGTTACGACGTAGCTGAAGAACTGAGAATTGATCACAAAACAGTTTTGGCGCATTTGAAAAAAACTGAGTACAAAAAAAAGCTCGATATTTGGGTACCTCACGAGCTCACTGAAAGAAACCTAATGAACCGTGTACTCATTTGTGATTCTTTATTACGACGTAATGAAACCGAATCATTTTTGAAGAAGCTGATAACTGGTGATGAAAAGTGGATCGTGCGAAAAAGGTCGTGGTCAAAGGCCGGTCAGGCTTCACAGACTGTGGCGAAACCCGGGTTAACTCGCAATAAGGTGATGTTGTGTGTGTGGTGGGATTGGAAGGGCATTATTCATTATGAGCTATTACCACCAGGCAGGACTATCGATTCTGAACTCTACTGCGAACAACTGATGAGATTAAAGCAAGAAGTTGAGAGAAAGCGGCCGGAATTGATCAACAGAAGGGGTGTGGTGTTTCATCATGATAACGCTAGACCTCACACATCTATAGCCACTCAGCAAAAATTAAGAGAGTTTGGCTGGGAGGTGTTAATGCATCCGCCGTATAGTCCTGACCTTGCACCTTCAGATTTCCACCTGTTTCGGTCTCTTCAGAATTCTTTATGCAATGTTAGGTTAACATCACGAGAGGACTGCCAAATCCACTTGTCGCGGTATTTTGATGAGAAGTCCCAAAATTTTTACAGCAATGGGATCATGTCCCTACTGAAGTGTATGTATGCTTCTTTATACTAAACGCATTATTGTATACGCTCTCTTATAACGGAAGTGTAATATTCACGTATAGTAAGCAGTATATTTTTAAGTTAATATTTTATTATAATATACATTGCACTCAATAAACTACAGTTAAGCCAAGAAGTTGTCTCAATCATGTATCCCTCAAGACCCCAACATTTCATGGCGACCCTGCCATCGGCTCTGCCATAGAGCCCTGCCACTGACTTTGCCAGAGAGCCCTACCAGATATCCAGAACTATACTTCATATGCGATGACATCATGTGCCGTGCAACTGTAGAGAAGGAAGAGGTATTTTTAAGCCAGAATGCAGCTGGTGGTAATAATGATGCCACATTGAAGAATTTCGGCAACCACCTGGAGCGACTGAATATCGTCACCTGCATCATCCTAGTAGTCATATTAATGTTGGTGTTGCTGTTTGCGGCAAGAATATATAGAAGTTGCCATCGACGCTGGATCCAAGAAGAAATTGGTCTCCATGCTATGCAACGGATCCGGGCATCCCTACGAAGTCAAACGGAACCCAGAGGTCAGAATACAGCTACATGAATGGGTATGATTTTGCGTCGTTTTCTTCAAGTGTCATATTTCATAACGCAGTTCGTGAAAATTAATAAAATTGTGGACGGACACTCAGTGAACATGACACCGCGGGACAATTTCGCTGGCGTATGAAATTCTTTTATGCATTTGCGTCATAGTTCTATTGAATTTCAATATCTAATTATATCTTGAATATATTAAAAGTAGTTGGAAAGTATGTTTGTTCATAAATATAATTTGAGTGTATTAGTTAAATGATTTTATTATGATTTATTAGTACTTAGATATTGTTAATATTGTTGGTATAAAATATTATGGTTGATTGTTTAATAGAAAATTATCATAGTTTATTAGAGATAAGAAAATATTTAATTAAGAAAGGACAGAGTCGATATAAAGGTAAAACTATTGAATTGAAATTAAAGGAATGTAATGTAATTTTGTCCAAATGTTATGAGATTTTTGAGGTATTGAAAACGAATACAGATAAAAAGGTTGTGTCATCAGCAATTAATATTTTCCAAAGTATTAGAGAGTTACATGATGATATAAATAATTTATGTATTTTTCCCAAATCTGATTTAGCCAAAATGGAGTTTGATCTTAAGGTAGCGTGTAGTTTGATTCCGGTATTGGACGGTGTTGAGGAGAAGACCAAGCGGTTAATTGACTCGGTCGAGATGTACGCAGACATGTTGGATGATAAAGGTAAAGATTTGTTAATTATTTTTGTTTTAAAAAGTAGGCTTAACCAAAGTGCCAAATTGCGTATGTCGACTTCATATAATTCTATAGAAGATTTAATTAAAGATTTGAGACAGCATCTATTGCCTAAAAAGTCCTACATAGCTGTTCAAACTCAATTACAAAATATAAGACAAGGTACAAAATCAATTGAGGACTATGGTAGTGAAATTGAAAGATTATTCTCGGAAATGACGATTTCTCAGGCGGATGGTGATTCAAAAGTGTTTGCTGTTTTGAAACCATTGAATGAAACGTTCGCAATTAAACGCTTTTCAGATGGCCTGCGCAGCTCTAGGATAAGCACGATTGTCACCGCCCGAAACTACAGTAGCCTGAAAGATGCCATCCAAGGTGCGAAAGACGAGGAAGTATCGAGTTCTCAACCAACAGGTACTATCATGAATGCATCAACAAATGGACGAACTTTTTTCCATGCGAAACGATCGCATAATTTTCGAGGTCATAGTCGGGGACAAAGTCATAATTTCAGTAACTATAGAGGTCAATATAATAACAATTATAATCGTAGACCAAATTTTTCCAATGATAGGGGAAGTTATCGCTCATCAAGAAGTTTTAATAATACTGGGTTTAGAGGACGCAATCAGAAATTTTCCAATATAAGTAGTCGCAGAGGAGGTCGAAATGTTTTCGCAGTAGAAAAAACTGACGAAACATCTACCTCATTAGATCAAAATAACGCTCAAAATTCACCTGACAAGTTTTTTCGTTTTTAAACATTTTATTTTGTCGAGCGACGGCAATGCCAAATATGTTGCTTTCTATATAAATAATATTAAACATTATTGGCTTGTCGATACTGGAGCTACACTTTCAGCAGTTAAATGCAATGCATTACCGAAAAATATTATTATACAGGAAGATAATACTTTAATAAATGGAATAGGAGGTCAAAAACGTTCTCAAGGATCAGTTAATTTAAATTTAAAATATAGCAATAAAATATTCCAGCATAATTTTTTAGTTTTTGACTCGTTACCCTTACAAGCAGATGGTATTATAGGATTAGATTTTTTAAATAAATTTAAAGCGAATATTAATTTAAACACCAATATTCTAACATTAGTTAACAATGGTTGTAATATTAATTTTTCATTTTTGACTGACCATGATAGAAAAAATAATATTCTTACTATTCCAGCACGTTCTGAGTCCATACATTATGTTTACGTTGATAGGTGTGTGGAAGATGATGTTGTTGTATGTGGAAAGGAGTTAACAAAGGATGTGTTTTTAGCGAATGCAGTTTCGAAAGTGAAGAATAAGAGAATACCTATAAAAATACTGAATGTAAGTGAACACGAGATTGTTTTACCAGCATTTGTACCTGATTTAGAGCCATTAGATAGTTATGATATTTGCGAATTTAATAAATGTAATATGAATGTAGAAAGAGTCTAGACACTACTATCCGAATTAAATTTAAATTATTTGAATGATGAAGAAAAACATTCTATAGAGGCCATATGTGCAAAGTATTCCGATGTGTTTTATTTAACTGGAGATAAGCTTACATCAACTAATATTTACAGTCAATCGATTACTGTCAAATCAAACTCTGCTCCTGTATATGTTAAACCATATAGGCTACCTCAAGCATTAAAGCCAGAAATAACTAAACAAATTAATAAAATGTTAGAAGATGACATAATAGAAGAATCAAATAGTGAATGGTCAAGCCCTCTCTTGTTAGTTCCAAAGAAAAGTAATAATAGTGTAGAAAAGAAGTGGAGGTTGGTCGTAGATTAACGAAAACTTAATGAATTAATTTGTGATGATAAGTTTCCTTTGCCAAACATTACTGAAATTTTAGATTCTCTGTCTGGCGCAGTGTATTTTAGCCATCTTGACCTTCATCAAGGGTATTATCAAGTAAATTTAGATGCTAGTAGCCGAAAATTAACAGCATTTACCACAAATACAGGACATTACCAAATGAAAAGATTACCCATGGGACTTAAGATCAGTCCTAGTGCATTCAGTCGTATGATGTCTGTTGCTATGTCTGGTCTTGCTTTTGATAAATGTTTTATATATTTGGATGACCTTATAGTTTTTGGACGTTCTCTAATGACACATAATCAGAATTTAATGTCTGTAATGGAAAGGTTAAGAAAAGTTAATTTAAAATTAAACCCAACTAAATGCGATTTTTTAAAGAAAGAAATTTTATATCTTGGTCATTTAGTTACAGAAAAAGGAGTCTTACCAGATCCTGAAAAGACAATAGTACTAAAAAATTATCCTGTTCCCAAAAATTCTGATGAAGTTAAAAGATTCGTAGCTTTTTGCAATTATTATAGGAAATTTATTAAGTCATTTGCAACTATAACTATTCCATTAAATAAATTATGTAGAAAAAATGAATCATTTATTTGGACAGATGAATGTCAAGAAGCATTTGAATATTTAAAACAAGCTTTGACTTCATCACCCATTTTACAATACCCTTTATTTTCGGAAGATAATGAATTTGTTATCCAAACAGATGCTTCGAATATTGCTATTGGTGCAGTGTTATGTAATAAGGATCTTAGGCCAATAGCATATGCAAGTAGACCGTTAAACAAAGCTGAAAAAAACTATCCGACTATACAAAAGGAACTTTTAGCTATCGTCTGGTCTGTCAAATATTTTAGACCGTACGTATATGGTAGAAGTTTTACAATAATGACGGATCATAAGCCCTTAGTGTACCTCTTTGGAATGAGAGATCCATCTAGTAGGCTTTTGAAATTTCGCTTAACGCTAGAGGAATATAATTTTAAAATTGTGTATGTAAAGGGAAGAGAGAATGCAGTTGCAGACGCTTTATCAAGAGTAAATATAACATCAGATGAATTGAAGAGTATGCATGGACAAGTAATTGGTGTTATGACTAGAGCTCAAAAGAAAAGAATGAATGAGTTGATTGATGTTGAGAGTGAGGATAAGAAGAGGAATCTTAATACGTCTCACGACAATTGGCCTGATCAACCAAGAGTTGTAGACATTTTAAGAAAACCGGTAGATTCTGTAGAGTTAATTTTGATAGAAGCAAGTAAACTAAACCACTTACGAGGCAATATGTTGATAACTGAGGAGAATGAATGTTTCGCGTATTTATCTAATAAAAAGATATTATACATTAATCTTGATTTTAAGGCACATTTCTCGCGAGCCGAATTTGTGCAGAAGTTAAGATTATTTTGCGCTAGGATACGTATCGATGAAGTGTGTATTATTAAAAATAAAGAAAATATACATTTTATTAAAGATGTTTGTGACGAAATCAAGTCATGTGTGGATTGGTCCGGACCACGAATATGTATATTGAGAGGAGTACATAAAGTTACCGATGAGAATGAAAAGACTATTATTTTAAATGACTTTCATCTATTGCCGTCAAGCGGGCATGCTGGCGTGCGTAGAATGGTTAATACGATAAAACAAAGATACTACTGGCCAGGTATCGAAAAAAATGTACAAGAATATGTAAAAAAGTGTATACATTGTCAAAAAACGAAATATTTTCGTTATATTAAACAACCAATGGAAATAACTACGACAGCTTCTTCAGCATTTGAGAAGATATTTTTAGATGTAGTAGGACCTTTAGATGGAGACCTAGATGATAACTGTTATATTTTGACCATACAGTGTGAATTAACTAAATTTGTTCAAGCTATTCCACTTAAAAATAAAGAAACCGTATCTATTTCTGATGCATTTGTGAGATATTACATATTAAAATTTGGTATTCCTGAAACTATAGCTACTGATCGAGGTACTGAATTCATCTCTGAAATAATGAAACAGGTATGTAATATTCTTAAGATTAAAAAGTTATCTTCAACAGCTTACCACCACCAGTCTATTGGAGCTCTTGAAAATGCACACAAGACGTTGGGAGCATTTTTGAGAATTCAATGTGAGCAAAATACAGATACTTGGAGTTATTGGTTACCGTTTTGGTGTTTCAGTTTTAACACCACAGTCCATTCCGAAACAAATTACACTCCATATGAATTAGTATTTGGTAAACTTTGTAATGTACCTAGTAGAATAACAAATTCAGTAGACCCATTATACAATGTTGATGACTATCCTTTACAATTAAAATACAGGTTGCAATTAGCTCATTCAGACGCTAAGAAAAATTTATTAGATACAAAACAAAGACGAAAAGATAGATATGATAAATTTTCAAATTCACATACATATGAAAAGGATGATTTACTCTTAGTGAAAAACGAAACAGGTCGTAAATTAGATAATTTGTTCGAAGGTCCCTACAAAGTGATAGAAGATTTAGGTTGTAATGTAAAAATTGTTAAGAATAATAAGGTAGATATATTGCATAAAAATAGAACTAGGCCTTACTTTAAGTAAAAATAAGGTATTGGTAAAAATTAGATAATTTGATTGTGTTTGTTTGTCATTACTGTAAATTTAAATTAAAATGTTTTGACTGTTTTTGGAATTTATATACGTTTAACTTCGCTTAAAATTCTTAGGAATATGTTTATATTATTATTATAAATTATAAAAAAAAACAAAGTTATGTAAAAAATGTTTTTTTTTCTTTCACCCCCGGAGGTGAAGTGTATGTATGCTTCTTTATACTAAACGCATTATTGTATACGCTCTCTTATAACGGAAGTGTAATATTCACGTATAGTAAGCAGTATATTTTTAAGTTAATATTTTATTATAATATACATTGCACTCAATAAACTACAGTTAAGCCAAGAAGTTGTCTCAATCATGTAACCCTCAAGACCCCAACATTTTACTACCTACAAGATGGCAAAAGGTTATCGAACAAAATGGTACATGCATACTTTAGTTAAATTTAAATAAACTATATTAAAAAATGTTTTGAATTATCTTTAAAAATGCGAAGAAACTTTTTCCCGAACCTTATATATTTCTGTGCAGGACATTTAATTTTCTTTGTGACGTTCTTTCCTTAATGAGATCATAGTTTTATTGCCACTTTGTCACAACGAGAATATCACCTACCTCTGTTTTGAGATATTATTAGGTACCTACAATTCACTCGCAATAACTAGAAATATTCACGTCAATTTATCACCCAATGAACAGAGTTTCAAAATCATGAAACTTTATCGTTTTTATCTTTTAGCTATTTATTTATATTTAGTTTGAGTTTTTGAAGGCGTTGAATAAGGACGATCCCATCCACCTCTAGTGGAGAATTCTTCCTTTAGTGCAGTCAGTCAACCAAACAATGGCGGTCAAACCATTCCAATATAGTAAAAATTACAACGCGTGGTAGGCAGCAGCATCCTGCGATAAAACTACCGCTACTGCTATCGCCAATCAGCCTGCTAAGTGCGGCGATTATGGCATATTCTCCCCTAATAACGTATGGGCGTCTGGGAAGACTTTGTTCAGCTGTGGACGTTTTTCGGCTAAAGTTTAATATTTGTTTAGATTTACGAAAGGATGATAAAATAATAAATAAATAAATAAGCCTTTTATTCTGTATCTATAGGGTTACAAGTTTACATGTTTGTATTTTAATTTCTATTAACAAGTTTATAAATAGTGTTATTAGTTAGTTCCTAGTCTTATACTATGTTAGTAGTGTTAGTAAGATACAGTCCCATTTTGGGTGTAGGCCTCCTCCATCTTTTTCCAAATCTCCCGGTTTTTGGCCAAGTTGAACCATCTACTGCTAGCTGTCTGGGCTATATCGTCAACCCAACGTTTATTAGGTCTGCCAACCTTCCTGTTTCCTAGTGGACCTTTCCAGATTGTTGTTCTATATGGATAGTCTAGTCTGCTATATGGATGTCAAACCTGGGTCCACACTAAGAAAATCCAACAGAAAATTACAACCACCCAGAGATCCATGGAAAGAATCATCACAGGAGTAAGAAAAATACAGAAAGTAAAAAGCGTAACCATACGAAGCAAAACCAAATTAACAGATGCATTAAAACATGCACTTCAACTCAAATGGCGCTGGGCAGGTCACGTTTCACGACTTCCTGATGACCGGTGGACAAGGAGAACGAAAGGATGATACAGTACTAAAAAATATTTATTTAAGTTCCAGGGATAACCTTTAGCTACCCATTGAATACATGAACACAAATAATCCAACTTCACTGAAATTTAATTTAACCTACCTCAATATTTGACATTCATGGAACTCCAGCAAATTACTATTAACCGAATAGAAATTTATTACTTGTATCCTTTTGTGATCCAATATCTGATTAAATTTTGATCTTACATTACTTTTATTCTAGGAATCGGACAATGCATACAGTAATAATATATTAAGTTCTATTCAACTTTAAAATGGACAGATCTCAAAATACAAGGGTGTACCTTTTGATGTTCGAACGTCGAATGATCCAAAAACTCGTTTGCATATTATAAAAGAGAGACGGGCTAGTATTTGGACTAAACGCAAATAAATGGTTCCTTCAAGTTAAGACGACAATTTTTCGGGTCAACGGAGACCAGATAAATTTGAAAGCAGACCTTTTCGAATACACAATCTACCTTCTCTCCTTTCAGTATACAAATTAATATTGAAGGAGCATTTCCGATTATCAAGTAATTTTATGGTAAGGATCAACGATTTGTCAATAATACCTACGATAAAATAATATTAGCCAACGATTCCTTTACAATCATCATATTATTATAATAAGTAATTGTTGGCTTCTAGTTTCACTAAGATTAAAATTTTGTCGTGTCCAGGCGACGAAATAACAAGTCATAATAATTTCAAGTTTAACCAACTGGACACACGTGTCCTTTGTGTCGAGTTGACGAATAACCCATCTACTTATTTTATATCTGGTTCTCCGTAATACTGTATTGAGGTGTATTGTAGATTTATTCAAAATCTACGGAAATTAATATATCTATTTAACTTTCTTTAAAAGTTCTCAGTTGAATATGTGAGCACGAGTGGTGTGTAAGAACTGGGATATTTGGCGCTCCACGCTTTCTGACTACCCAGGCACTTTGATTGCAATATTTGCAATATAAATACATAATATTTTTAAAAAATTCTCACAATTAATAAAAAATATTTCACAGGTATAGGTATTACTAATAGGTGCCCTATAGTAGCACACTTCCAACATCTTGACCCTACTTGGTGCTTAAATGTCATTACCATCAATCTAAATACAGAGCCAGTCTAGCTGAATGAATCTGCTCTCATGTCAATAGAGCTAGGTACATAATACGACTCCAGTCTTTGTCTGGTCTGGTCGTCTCGTCTATTATTTATATCATGAACAATGTATAAGCACCCAATATGCAACTGATGTCATTACACATATTATACAACATTATGATACACCTTTGTATCCAAAATACTGTTTGAGGAATTTCATTTTTCACTTACATGTAGTCGAAACCGTGATGGCAGTAGGTACTGCTAAAAGTAAATTTAATCGTAATTTACTCAGTTTTCTTAAGGTTTACACTAGCACATAAATTATGAATATCACTATTAAATAGGTTATTTATACCGTAAAATATCCGGTGTTGATTAAAACTTCCCTACATTCCATAATCTTGACAAAAGTTCATTCAAACATTTATCTTAAGCTTTTGCTACCGTTAAATCTATTTTTGGCTTATCTTCGCTTTTAACATCGTTATAATTTGATCCCATTGAAAACATAATACAGCACTCAGCGGGGCGGAAGAAAGAAGACGGTGCGACGCGACGACGCGACGAAACGTGACGACATCTTTAGTTATTCACTTTCGTTCTAAGCCTCCGTTTCTTAGTGGTGATAATGCGATCGGTTTAACTAAGGCCACAGCGAAATGTTTGCGGCTGGTCCGAGATAAAGCTTCCGACATACAAAGGCAGGTACCCTCTGTCCCTCCCCGTTCCCTTAGGCAATAGGGAGAACGTTTAAGCTGACGACGATTGCCCCTCACAAAAGACAGACGCGAACCCCGCCCTCGTCCCGCTTTTGACTGCAGAATGGATTCGAAAGAAAACGGAATCTCATTCCGTGCCGACGCTCATTGTTTGGTAATCTCTCACAATTGCTTTTTCAATTTTACAATCCTCTCCAACTATCTCTGTCTGATTTGTCATCGATTTTCGTTATTGTTTGCGGTAAACTTACCTGCGATCTGTAACGTTAATTAGTTTTGGGAACTGTCATATTTAAATACACACATAAATTACATACATTAAATACACACAATAGCACACAAGCGAAATGTATGGAATAACAGTAACAGCGTTAGCGGGCTGTGTTTTGTGCCTTTTTGTTTTAAAATATTTTTGAAAAAGGTAAGTGGGCAATGAAGACCGCGACACAGTTCGTGGGGCAGCCACACTGCACCGCGTTGATCACGCGCCAACGCATTTTGGCAATTCTCCGGCGAGCTTGATGACTGCACGTCCGGCTGGGACAACGGAAACGGTACAAGGAGACATATGTAATGTAAATCATTTAGTCAAATATGGGTAATGAAAACAAATAAATTTTAACAAACGAACCACTTTTTTGGCATCAATATGAAAATTAAAAATAAGTTTTGTAAACTAGGTGTAAAATGACACATCGAATACACATCGAATAAAATTACTAAGACCGCGACACAGTTCGCAGGGCAGCCACGCCGCTCCGCAATGCGTTGAACGCGCGCCAACGCATTTTGGAAATTCTCCGGCGAGCTTGATGACTTCACGTCCGGCTGAGGCACGGAAACGGTACAAGGAGACTACTGAGTTGTTTTTATTTAACAAACGTCAAATTAACATTTCAGATTTCCTCCCCATTATAATTATATCATTTATAGTAACTGATTGCAATTTCCCGTATGGCCATCATGTGTTTTTTGTAAAATACCTACAATATGTAATAAGGAAAACCTTAACACGTTATAATTCTATCTCAGTATAATTAATATATCAGTCGTTAACGTTTACCTGTATAGCAGCCTTTTGTTAGCATTTTTTTTCTATTCGAAAATACTATCACCATAATTATGGGCCTTTATTTATTCGAAATTATGAAGTTAGATTCATGATCTGGGCACATGGATTTTAGTAATTTTTATTCTTATATTCTTAATCGTTAACAGAAAAAACACTTCTTATTTTAGAGTCAGCGGCTTTGACTTTACTACTTCCTTTATAGACCCAATATTTCGCTACAGGTATTGCAGTATTCAACGTCCTCCAAAGATATGTTCAAAAGTACGTTGAACAGAGGCATAGTGGCATTGGTGATTGAAGCATGTGCTGCAACATCTAGAATAGCCTCACATAAGTACACATGTAGTTCGTACAACAAATATAAGTAATTTATTTATTTTATTACCAGCTGCTGCCCGCAATGTCGTCTGCGTGAAGGCAGTACAGCACCAAACATACCTAAGATGTCCACCAATGTGTATCAATGTCGCTTTAGCATTAGAAGCAAACAACTTTTAAAATAGCATTAAATTAAAACTATAAGTTTTTTTGCAAGCGAAGCAAGTGAAAGGAGTCATATGGGAATCCTGCTGAGTTCAGTCATAAGATGCGACTGAAGGAAATAGAGAAAATAATGCAAGGAATATATTCCCGGACACAAAAGAGCAAAAATACGTACAAAGGTATCAAACATTCTGCCGTTAGCCGAAATGTAAAAAGGGTCAGGACTGGTGACGCGGTAGCAAGCGACGTACCCTAGTTGCCCGTGTGAGAAGCAACTCGTTCACGAAGACTTAGAAGGACATCAGAAAATTCTTGAGCACGTGCATTGTCGCTGAGCCGAGCTCTCATATTAATGGTCAAGGGCAGCATACGAACTCGTTAAGATCGTGACAACAAAGCATTCACCTCGTCAGCCCTAAAGAAGCGTTTGCCGGAAATCGCTAGCGAACAGTAATGTGACACCACCCACTCAAATGTTCGTTCCTGCGGATGTCCGGCTGGGTTCTGTCCACGGCCTCAACTGCTTTTCTATTAGCCTTCGTAGACTCATCCCATACAATCTGGAAGCAGTCCTTGAGCACGTGTCCCTTATCGCTGTTACATGGCACACCAAAAAAAGTAGTTTCGGCGCTCTCTAAATGTAAGGGAATTTTAAACATGGCATGTGCTGTCTTTATTTCCGGAAGAAGTGTGGCAGCAATTCCCGACGCTACAGCAATAGCAATTTTGCCTTGCCTCCTGACCTCTGCAAGTATGTCAGTGGTGACAAATATTTTTGCTGTTCCACCACCAGGAGCATCCAAGAAAAACATTTTACCCTGGTTTTGCCCAACGCTTTCGAGGACGGTATCATAAATTTGTTTTTGCTCTGAAGAGAACAAAGTGACATGGTCATTTCGCCCGGATCGTAATTTAATAAGGTCTTGATGGGGTGATGATTGGGGAGCTGGTAACCCATATTCGATAGTTCAATCGGTGGTGGAAATGACCACATCTTGAAATGAACTAAGACAGGTGTTCAGCATGCGTTCATTAGTTACTTCGACTTCGTCTCCAGTAGCACGTGTCTCAAAGCTCATAGAAAATCTTCAGACAGATGATGGCGATACTTCTCCGTTACTGACGCTTGCCTCCGCGAGGGTGTCATTCCAGTTTTGGTCACCGTCAAGAAGGTGACGTGCTACGCAGGCTGCGCGGTAAGTGGGATACTCTACGCCATCAAATGTCCTCAGAAAAGCGAAATACGTTGGGCCTCGGATCGTGTGAAGTTACAACCGCAGGCAATAGCTTCATAGCTCTTCCCCCATAGGAGGTAGCATGATAATATGTAGCCTATATGTTGACCGGACCGGTTAGTAATATTCATGCAAAATTTGAAGTAAATCCATTTTGTACTTTTTTAGTTTAGCCCGGACATACATACAGACAAACAGACAAAAATCTGAAAACTACATTTTAGCTTCAATTTTTATTGCAGATCACGTCCCAAGTATTCTTTTAAACAATATTCAATCTACAGTCTTTATTTTCTTACGATTTTATTAAATGTAGAGATTCCCGTGGGAATGAGTGATTTCTTCGCAGTAAAAAGTAGCCTAAATGTTGGCCAGGCTTAGTATCTATACACCACAAAAAGTTTCATTCGAATCCGTCCAGTATCTTCGGAGATTAGCCTGGACAAAGGGACAAACAGACAAACAGACAAACCGACAAACAGACAGACAAAAAAAATAAAAATGATTGAAAAGTGTTCTAATACTATTTTAACATCGCCCCCAATTAGTTTTTCATAAATATATACAATGTACAGACACGCCAATTTTACTGTTTTATCATAAGTATAGATGAGTAGGTAATTTATTTAAGTTTTATTATCAACGCAATTCGCTTTTACGACTTACTCTTTGAAAAATGTTAGGGGTGTGCTAACATCATTTTTGGATTTAGTTAACTGTTCGTGACTTATTAAGCTTTAAAGTGCCAATTTTCGTTAGAGTCAAGTGTCCCTCCCCCTCTACCAACTAAATGGTTGTTGTTAGAAATTCGTAGAACATATAACGAAATTAAAAGGAAAATTATCACACCTCGGGTGGCTTTACAAGTTTGCGAGTAATAGTCGACCAAATGTAAAACTCGACATTTTTTAACAACTCCATAGAAAATATAATACATTTTTTTTTCATTACATTATTCAAACCTAAAAGCTACGGAACCCTACACTGCGCGTGGCCCGTCACGCACTTGACCGGTTTTTTATTTCCTACCTACGTGTACATTCATCCCACGGACAATTTCCACATTTTTTTTTTTTTTTTTTTTTTTTTATGTAATCGAAGTGGTAAACAAGCATGCAGTTCACATTGATGTTAAGTGATGACTGCAGCCTATAGACACCCACACAAAGACCAAGGTCAAAATGCAGATGCGTTACCACTCCTGAGGCCTAAGGTCTTATGCCTCTGTGCCGGAAATTACAGGGCCGTACATTACCACCTGACCGGAACACGATAGTGTTGAACACTACCATTTAGCGGCAAGTATATTAGGTACATGCATCGGATTTAAAAAGAATTTGCAACAGACAGATACCTACACAGACATAAACCAAACGATATACGCACCCAATATATATGTTCGCACAAAAACAGTTAGTAGCGAAGACCCAAAGACAGGATTGATTTTAAAAATCACTTTCATCAATCATTGTCATTTGCTCTGTGCATGACGGTGCCTTCATAAAAGCCCCGTAGTGAACGACCACGTTTTAGTTCCGTATGTCATCACTGGTCAAAGACCTTCTTCTTCAGATACAGCCGTAAATTGGACGAAAATATGTATCGTAGCTTTCCGAACGCTGCCCGTGGATTAATTGACTGATTTCTTTCTCGAAATTGAACTTACTTAACTGAACTGTTTGTTCCAGGTATACAGAATCGTCAATAACATCGTGCGCTCAACTGTAACAGGTGTGGGTGTAACATGTACCTGTGACAAGATCTTCTTCATGTACTATTGTTTATATTAATTTTGAGTCCCACTGTTTGGGAGTTCCTACCGAGGCCATCGCGCAAGATGTGGTTGCGCCAAGGTCTTCCAGGGTTTCAGCTATGACTACGTTGAGCATTATCATCTGTAAATCAGAGGTAGGATATATATTCGCCTTTAATCTTAATGCTGAATCCAATCCAGTCCGGAAGCTTGAAGGTATCTTCAATGCAGCGGCGAACAATTTCAGAGATATGATATCACCCTGTCTCACACTTCGGATAGATGTCGTGTTCTGGTCCTAAAGACGAACCGTTGAGGTAGCGTTTTCGTGCATGCTCCTCAGCACCTCGATATATCGGTAGTCGATTTACTAAACTATTTAGAAAACTTAACTTAAATACCTATTATATATATTACTATAATACATACTATTATATATACTATATCAAACTACCATTCAACAGCCCATATTTAAAACAATTTAGTTTGGTAATCTGGTTCAGTATCTATGTAATATAATCCAAAAAAGGTTTTTATAGAGTTGGGTTTTCGGAGAGATAACAAAATATAGTAGGTACCTATTGGATTTTATGACCTTTATTGGATTATCTATAAATCTGTGAACAGATTCCTTTGATAAATTTAAAATAATTAACATTTTTTCAATTGAATACAGATTTGAATGAATCGTGTCACAAAGAATGAGAAAGTTTGTTATGCGTTGTTGAGTTCACTTCACTTTTCTATACACTTTCAGTGAAACCGTATTGACCATGTCGTGTCTTTAATTTTTGTGATTGAGTCTCTACTATTTATTTATGAATTCATATAACGTTCAATAAACTACTATTTCTTTATTTGGAAAACATAAGTCACACAGGTATTACGTAGAAGATTTCAGGACTTTGGTTTTGAGATTATTTGCAAAACACTATAAAATTAAATGTTTTGAGCTGTGCTATCCCACGTTGACTGTTCTACGTTAGCCTTTCAAACAATGGTATTTTATTTAGAAAAACAAGGTGAAATAATCCGTGTTTTGTGTGTTTATTTTGATTTTTGAACCTCTGTAAGGGATTTGATCAAAAGCCACGATACAATTTTACCCGTAATATTTAAGTACCTAAACATTAAACACATTTAATATTTATTTTACACTACATTATTTCTACACCATTTCGTTGGCTTTTCTTTTCTATTCAATGGTTGATAGGGAGATAATGCATAGTGACATTAAGTCCGCCATATTATTATGTACTGTTCATGTGCATTAAAGTATGAATAAATAAATTAAATGCAAATCGTTTATATACCTACATACTTTTACACGTTCTTAGAATGTGGTTCTATCAAATAGACATATACCTACTTACTCGTAGATACAGGAGTCCGTATTAGTGATAATATGTTCAAGCGTGACAATGCAGAGATATATAATTGACATAATAATACCTACTGATAATAATAATATAATAGTTTCTAATTCAGGAATCTAACCATTTACAAACAGTTATCAAATTTGTGAGTGAGTGATTAAAGTATGATAAGTGATAAGAGTGATTTAATTTAATTCTTTGCAACTAAATTATTAAATTGGAGGACTTGATATCTCGCCCAACACAGGATGATAAAATTTTGTAACCAATTTTTTCTAAATATCATTCATGTATTCCAATATTATCAGTTATTGTTGTTGAAGGTCTTTCTTATTGTATGTACAGATTTTTACCTGCCTAGCGACGTAAATTAGGTTAGCATACTTACAAACCTTAGTGGTTTTCTAATGCTAAGTGATATATATAATAATTGTTTTATATTATTTCGCATTAACATATGCTTGTGAAATATATTTTATTTTTAAAGAAAAATGGAAAGAAAAATTTGACTTCAGGCGTTTTTCTTTCCATTTTTCTTTAAAAATAAAATATATTTCACAAGCATGTGTTAATATAAATAATATAAAACAATTATTAAGGGTAAAAGCGACTTCTTTACGATATTCAATAAACTGAAAAGTCTATTATATCGGTTGCCTAACTAGCATAGTTGGCAATAGATGGCGCTGCTGCTACCATAAAGCAATGCAATAGATGTGAAGGAAAAATTTGACAAATCGGGCAGGACTTCAGTAGCTCAATTGGAAGAGCGGCTGGACTAGATTTCCAGTAGGCCGCGAGTTCGAGTCAACTTTTTCTTTCCATTTTTCTTTAAAAATAAGATATATATAATGTTAAATCTTTGTTAATTTATACTATAATAAAAGAAGAAAAAAAAATATGTAACATTGCAACCATTATTAAAACGTATGGACAATAAAGGCTATATTGCGTTTATTGTTCATTACAAAATATAATTTTATACGAGTATACAATATAAAATTCATCGTGTTAACAAATTCACTTAGTTAAATTTGAGATTCATCAGGATGGTTTGTAACATTCAAATTTTGATGTTGCGTGATAGAATAAATTGTTATAATTAATTACATGTTTTTACCGTAATTGAATCCGGGCCGTTTTAAAGATGGCTTAAAATTGCGTAATTTGTTATACTTTGAGTTATTAAATATGTCAGTGACGATGTTGGTTCCCATCATAAAGCGTGCAATTAATTTAATTTTGTAAAACAATATCATTATCAGTATGTTTAAAAAAAATAATCGAAATCGTTGTCAATATAATTATTATATTATGCTAGCTGTAATTAAGTAGTCATATTTTTGGACCATCCGTACAAAAAACATCTGTGCAATACACACGTGGCAGAAGAAACCTCTAAAAATTTCATAAGAATGTTCTATACTAGAAAAATTTTGGGACTTCTCATCAAAATTGGATGGAAACAAGTGGATTTGGCAGTCCTCTCGTGATGTTAACCTAACATTGCATTAATAATTCTGAAGAGACCGAAACAGGTGGAAATCTGAAGGTGCAAGGTCAGGACTACACGGCGGATGCATTAACACCTCCCAGACAAACTCTCTTAATTTTTGCTGAGTGGCTATAGATGTGTGAGGTCTAGCGTTTTCATGATGAAACAACACACCCCTTCTGTTGATCAATTTCGGCCGCTTTCTCTCAACTTCTTACTTTATTCTCATCAGTTGTTCGCAGTAGAGTTCAGAATCGATAGTCCTGCCTGGTGGTAATAGCTCATAATGAATAATGCCCTTCCAATCCCACCACACACACACAACATCACCTTATTGCGAGTTAACCCGGGTTTCGCCACAGTCTGTGAAGCCTGACCGGCCTTTGACCACGACCTTTTTCGCACGTTCTTGTCGTACGTGATCCACTTTTCATCATCAGCTTCTTCAAAAATGATTCGGTTTCATTACGTCGTAATAAAGAATCACAAATGAGTACACGGTTCATTAGGTTTCTTTTAGTGAGCTCGTGAGGTACCCAAATATCGAGCTTTTTTAAGTACCCAGCTTTTTTCAAATGCGCCAAAACTGTTTTTTGATCAATTCTCAGTTCTTCAGCTACGTCGTAACTACTGATATGTCGATCTTGCTCCACTTTTTCAAAAATGGCATCCATTTTATCCGTAATAGGGCGACCAGAGCGAGGTGCATCTTTGACATCAAAATTTCCGGATTGAAAACGCTTAATCCAAATTTGTGCTACTCTCACAGACACTGCACTAGATAATTGTATAGAATTTCTTCATTAGATTCACTTATCTTGACAGTACGATAAACAAATGAAAATCACACATTTGCCTAATTTGAATTTGGAATTATGTTCTTTAAAATTTTAACTTTCAATGGTACCAAAACCAGCCTGATACAAATACTACAGCCAAAGAGATTTTATTACAAGTTCATACATACTATAATGCGAAAAGACTTTTCCCCTAACCTATTACTTAGTAAATCGCCAAAGTCACATTTAACCTATTGCGAGGGATAGGTAAATTTTTCAATCGCCAAATACATAGCACGCACAACTTCGCTTGGTTGACCAAGCAGAGCCTAAACAAAGACTATTGTCCTACACCAAATTGAATGCCCTTCGAATGTTTCAAAATCTTGCAGACTAACATGCAATAGATATCCAACAATCATGTGTGTTTCTGTGTCTATACTCTGTATTAGGGATGTTACGCATATGCATATATGACATTACGGAACTGGATATGGGTACGGATATATGATATGAATAATATGAGTGTAATATTCTAGATTCTCATTGACTACTAGAAATAAGTTATTTTTACTTAATTGAATTCTTTTAATTTCTTACTATTTAAATTAAACCAGCCAGAGGCCAGAATGCAAATGTCGCATACTCAAGTAGGTACATAAATGTAATGCCACAAAAGGGGGTAGTTTCAGTTACGATTACTGACCATAACATCCCAGAGTATTTGGGTACTTATGCCTCAGTATTACGAATGCAAACGACACATCGATGTTTCTGAAAAGAATGTCTCATTAAAAATCTTCACTAGAGTTCCATAGTCAGAGCTCAAGGCCTAGGCTCCACCGCATTATCTAATTATTTTCTGCTAAATGGCAGTATCAGCGCTATCTTATTCGGTCAATTATCAGATGGAATGGAGGTCCCGTAATTGCCGGCATATAGGTCTAATAGCTTAGGGTGCAAAAGTGTCTGTGAGTCTACATTTAATTTCTCTAGCTTTTATGTAGCTGTTTATACTGAAGCTATGACCAGTAGGTACATACCATCACTGTGAACTGATAGCTTGTTCGACAATTTCATGACATAAAAATTACAATAACAGCTTAAAAAACATCGATAATGTCGATTGTCGAATTACGTCAGTTAGGCTAACATATTGATGTTTTTAGCTTAAGATGTCTTTATAGTCTTTGGAACATAATCGACGTTTATTTTTACGATGTTTGCATCCCTACTTAAGTATTTTGCTATCGAAACCAAACAGTGATGGCAAGAGTGACGTGACAGCGCCTTTTTGTATAGGATACCGCAGACTTCAATGCGCCCATTCTACGCTCGCGTCACCATTGTACTTCTATCGCTTTCATACGGAACGTAGGTGACGACGTTTACGAAAAAATCTTCTAAAAATACACATCATTTTCGCAATTTTCCATAAATATGAACAAGTATTTCATAAATGACTGGCGTAAACAAGTACTATTTTTTAATGGTAGAGGTATTGAACCAAAAAAATATATTTTCTTTTGTTCCACTTTATTATTTATTTGTCATTTAACTGATAAAAGCAAAAGATTCTGTCATTCCAAGTTCCTGACCGTAGAGGCTCTTCTTTCATTACATCAGGTAGGTAATCAGGGACCTTACCTGTAATAACAAAGACTTTTTTTTTATGTAATGGAAGTTGCAAACAAGCATGCAGTTCACATTGATGTTAAGTGATGACTGCAGTCTACATAAAGACCAAGGTCAAAATGCAGATGCGTTACCACTCCTGAGGCCTAAGGTGTTATGCCTCTGTGCCGGAAATTAGAGGGCCGTACATTACCACCTGACCGGAACACGATAGTGCTGAACACTACCATTTAGCGTCAAGTATATTAGGTAATGCGGTGGTGCCTACGCCCGCGAGCTCCGTCACTGGAGCTCTACCACCAGTAAAAAGACATAATAAACAACGGAAATAGCAACACCTTCTCAATATTCACGAGCTATTTTGATGACTTATTATCGCACTAACTTGTTCAGATTAATTTATCTGAACAAATACAGATACATGAGGTAAATTAATATAACGTTGGTAGGTACGTAACTGACAAATAATTCAAACAGTAATTTATTGCCAAAAGCCAATAAGTACTTGTTAATTTTCACATGTTCACTAAACAAAACTTTTCAAGAGTGATAATAAAAGTATTCGATCAATTCTGAGTGTCAAGTGGAAAGCAAAGTTAAAAGTATCTACGTATAAAAATAGGAAGAATAATCAATTACTCAGTGAACTTTATAGAACTGCAATTTAATGGATACTTTCTGCTAAAAATGACATTGCATATTCTCTGAGAATTACGTAAATATTAGATCACACATCTGTATTGGAATCTTAAACAATAAGGATTTTAAAACAAATAAATAAATATGGAGATGTTCTTATTAAACTCAAATAATCATAACGCGCAACATGATTTGAAGGTTTGCAGTGCATTCAGCATTCGTCCCTCAATACGAAAATAGTCATCCATAAACAGATGAAATCACTATGTCACCTTAAATAAACTCTGTCCACTTAAATTTCCCGTTTATTTCTGTCCCCCCAGTTCACATCGAGTGCTTTCTCAAAGTGGATACCGCATTTAGTTTGAAAGATTTAAGGATCTACTTGTGTTTATATTCCTTTGCTACTACATTAGTCGACGAATATTTACGTCAAGCCGCTGACAAGATTTCGGCGTTTGTTGGTTCTTATCGTCGAAAGGATCGTTCATTTTCACCACATTACATCCTTAAACTATTTTCGAGTTCAATGTCCCTGGCAGATTAAAAATAAATTCGAGTATCCATTAGCTAAAGACATATAAACACAATGTTTAGTATACAGCAGAAGAACTTCAACAGGAATATGTAGTTAATAAAAAATACATTACCTGAATTCTGGATGTACATTTTCAAAAATTCTTAAGATTAACTAGAATCGGAGTTCACGCGCTTAAATTACGTCGTTAGACAAGGCGTTTATGAAGACGTTGAAAGCGTATGAATTGTGGAGACGTGGGCGGAGATGCTAAATGGAGCGTTTCCTCAAATCTGTTGTTACAGAATGAGTTTGCAGTGAATGCGTTCAACTCAAAATAACAAACTAATTTTATCTCAGTGCAGTGTAAACGACGCGGTTCACTTGATACGCCATTCCGTCACACGTCGCATACGATTTGTTATGTATAAGCATATTACCACAACATATCATAATAAAATAAATTATGTTTATTCTGAAACCCATTACCTATAACTATTTAATCTCTTACCCAAATTAGATACGGAAACAAAAGCGTGTGCCAAGTCTTTTCGTGATTATAGGTTTTAAGTGTTTCTAAGTAAGTCAATTTTACTTTTAGTTCAGTTAATTAGATATTCTATAGTGCGTGTAAATGAGGACTTATGTTAAAGTAAAAGACGAATAATTGGTTGCAAAACGCTTGGAATAAATAGGTTAATGTGGAAAAATTAAAAATGAGCATAGAGCAACACGGGCCACCGGCCGGTGGACCGGAGGGGAGATACAGGCCATATGCAGATACAGGCTTTCCCCTCTGTCAAAGTACAAGCACAAGAGTTCCTATGCCTGACGCCGAGATGTTTAAATGTGTGCGTGAAATTGTTTATATGTATTTTGTTAAAGTCAAGGTGCGAGTTCCGTTGTAACAAAAAAATATAGACCAGGCATATTAAACAACACCTTGAACTTTTAGTGCATTGTTTTTAGAGAATTTTGTGTCGGAATCAGCACCAGTGTCCGTATCGGAAACCACAAATCGGTCAATGCCTACGAACTCTATTGAATTAGTTAACTTGACACTCATTGAAATAAATTAACAATTAACTTCCCCAGTTCAATTTAGTCCGCCACATAATTACTTTATCTAGCTCATTAATAACCTATCCAAAACAATATTAGTTAAATTTATCCGAGGGGATTACATTAAAGATACCTATGTACCTAGTTGTAATTTCAATTTTATTTTAATTTTTTTCAGAGTTAGATAATTATATAAAAAAATATATTACCTATTTATTATCCTAAGCCGTCATGGGTCGATGCGACACTAATAGGTGATAATAACTTTTTTATTTTTTATTTTTAACCCATAGGTATTAACACGCTGAATTTTAATGACCATCTTTAGGTAAGTCCATATATAGGTTATACTGAGTATATTTTTAGGATAGCTCTTAGTGACTGCAGATGGAACTCTTATAAATTAAAACTTCGGTTAGCACGAATTACATATTACTATAACATTTTTTTTTGTTAAAGGTACTTACTTGTTAGGTATCTAGTTTTTTGGAAGAAAGGAATTGTTGAAGAAAATGTAGAATTTATTCAATTATTATTGTTTGTTATATTCTTACTTCAAAAGCCACATGCTGAAAAAAAAGCCTGCAAATAAATGTGATCCAAAATAGTTTTTAAGGCTTACCTCTCCAAGATTTATGAAGCCATGATCCGTGGCGACGGCATCTGCTACTTCTTTCCCATCCGGCACATGGACGGCCCATGTCGGCGTGTAATGCGCAAGAGCAGCCTCCAGAAGCCACAATAGAGATACCAATATGGCCGAATACCGCGCCATCGCACACACACACACACAATCACCAACTAGTACTTGTCAGCATTGCATACACACAAACTTGTTGAAGTTCTGATTATTCAATATAATATCGTAGTGGATGTTGTGATTGATTAGAAACATGGAACGAAACCGCAATTGGTTTTACTGTAAGAAAAATACACTGGAAATATAAAACAATATTCTCAAACTACTTAGGTAGGTAGGTACTTACCTATGTTATTTTCGAAAATATTCTATTTCAAATAGGTATGTATGTATCAAGGGTCAATTAGTATAGTATTATTAATTTATAAAATTGCACATACCCACCTAGTTTGTGATAATTTAAAAATTTACAATTATGTAGTTTGAATTTTTAAAAATCTCTTCGCGAAATGTATGAAAATTATGTTAGTAGAATGAACGAGTAGATGCTTTAATAACTGCACATAGGTACCAATTTTGTGATTAAATAAAGTAATTATAAATAACAATGTCTGAACTCAATAAATACTTGCATCCATATTTTAGGGAAGTTTTATAATTATCGGCTAACACTCTTTCTTTAATGATTAGGTATTGATCATTATGCTTCGTATTGCTTAAACTATTTTATGGTTATTTAATATCTAACAACGTCAAAAAACCCTTTTTGCCATTAAAAAAATTATAAATTGTGTTCATCAGAATACGTTTGTAATAGATACTTTTTTACAAGATACTATTCAAAACAAAGCATGTGAGCGAAGTGTAATATTTTTGCCATATTTATGGTGCAGGTATACTAGTTATGAAATTCTTTTATGTAACCAGTAATTATTTTCGTTTGTTCTTATAACATTCTACTTTGTCGGCGGATGTCATTACAATACTCTCACTAAAAAGTGGGTCAAGTACGCATCAAGGACGACACCCAACACGACCACGGGCTGCTTGTGCTTCGTATAACTCTATTAATCTTGCTTTTAACTACATTATAGAGGTTGAAAAATAAATACAGTTTACGTCGATTGTTGATTTTATGATATTATGAACGCATTTCCAGAAAGGTTAGAATTATGCTTGTTAAGAAAAAAATTCGCCAAATCGAGCCTTGTGATGCATCAGCATGTAATATTTGTGTTCTTAGTTACTTGATATTTAAAAAAGTTAAATAGGTACCGACTTGTTAAGGACGTGAAGTTAATTATTTTGTTATTATAGGTACTTACTTTTGTCGGTTATCAAAATAATGTTATTCTAGTACAATAGTACTAGTAAATGATTGAAAATAGAAAAATACATACATGCCCTATCAAATTAGGTATTATGTTTTGAGTCTTTGCTGGCTTCATACTCTTTAGGCGGAAACAATAGTCTAGGTGTGCAAGATTGTACTGATCTGATCAAATTTGCAAGAGGTATATTTTCAAATATTTTCTAACATAGCTTTAATTCATCTTTGCCAATATTATAAAACTGAAGAGTTTTTTGTATTTGGTTGAACGCGCTTATCTCAGAAGACTACTAAGTAGTTGGAATCGAAAAAATGTTTTAGTGTTGGATAGTCAATTTATTGAGGAAGGCTATATACTTCAACTTGATTTAAATATGTATTCGCTCGCTAGGTACATCGATTAAATTAATATCTTATGTAATTATTTACGTTGTGCTTTTGACAGATTATTGTCGATTTATCTTTTATATTTATTTCTCATAATCCTTATTAACTTTTGCATAAAAGTAAGTAGGTACATAATTGGTAATGTCCGTGTACCTGTAACATGATTTTATATTTTTATTGTACCTAATTATCTTTACTATTATTGATCGTATTAAAGTACATTTACTTAGTAAGTATGTTTTCATTGTAATGTTAAATGATAAATGTTCAATTTTATATTTTTCGTGTTCCAAATAAATTTTATTTGTGTACAAAAGGTTTCTATTATAGCGCCAGTAGTAGTTTATATTTATAATTAATTAATAAGTATTGTACTTAAATACATATCCTTAAATATCAACATTAACATTTTTCCGTAGTAAAATGTCATTAGAATCCTTAATATTTCTATTAAACATTATTACTGTAAATAAGTCACTTCACTGTAGAAGTATCGAAACAAAATGAAAACAACAGTTAGTCACTGTTTCTGTTAATGCTAAAGTCAGCAATACGTTTTTAGTTACATGCAAAAATAATTTAATTAAAGCGCTGTTCAGACCTGTGTGGTAATCGCTAAAATTACTGTTCACACATAAGCGGCAAGTTTTACTACCCGTGGCGGTACTTTTTTGGCTATGATCCCACTGCAGAATTATTTCGTTCATCCAGATATGCTGCAAGCCTAATTTTTACGCATATTCATAATCTAGAAAATATACATCCACGAGGTTGCCTATCGAAATTTGGCGGCAAGTATTTTTTAATATACTTTTTTTTGGGAAACATGTTTTTTTACTTGTTTTTCAATTAAATATTGTTTACTGCACGAAAATATGTTAAAAAGACTCTGAAAAATCACGGCTGCCGTTGCGCACTAGGCCGCTCCCACATATTTACGTTCCGCCCTTATACGATACCTTTTTACGTTCTTAACGTACATTCATTGTTTATAATATATCAAATTAAAAGTTTTTTTTTCTCATTATTATGATATACGGGAGCCAAATTAAATGAGCCGCGAATAAGGATTGCTGGCTGTTAAAGAAAAATTTTAACTAATTTAATTAAAAATACTAGCGGCCATATTTTGACAGGCAACCTAGTAGATACGTATTCTCTAGATCGTAAATATACGTAATAATCAGGTGTGCAGCATATCTGGATGAACGAAATAATTCTGCAGTGGGATCATAACCTAACAATACCGCTTACCTATACAATACCGCTGTACCGCCTATGTTTCGCTCTAGTCGCGGAACTTCATACAAAATACCGCAGCGAAACTCGCGCGGAAATCCCGCTCCCGCCGGCGGCAGCGATTACCGCGCAGGTATGTATAGCGCTTTATTGTTATTTCATTAACCTGTTTGCGTACTACTTCACCACTTTATTTAAATTAATTTATCATTACTGATAACTTAACATAAGCTATTTTAATTATCATATATTAATAATGCAGGACGCAATACAATGATGGTAAGTCACTAACGAATTTTTCACTAATTGAACATAGGTAATTAACTAATTATTGGTTATTTGCTGAACTTTACATTTTCTAATAATTAAGTTTTTCAGTTATTAATAAAAAAGTTCATTTATTTTTTACATGTACCTAAGTGAAATAAATATAACCGCAAAAACATGAATTAGTTCACGCTTTTTTTTCAATTGTGATTTCATAAGTAGGACAGCTCGTGTCTATGCGTTATCGACAATTTATTTACAGTAAACATCGTTTCGTGCATCATTATTTGCTATCTACTTGAACATAGAAGGCACTCATCTTTATCACAACACATAATTATATCGCTGGTGAGACAAAACGCCTGTATCTTATCTGTGTCCATCGATTCATAATGTAAACAATATGTTTGGTGAGTAACCGCCGACGCAAGTATTCTGCTTGCAGCCCACATCGCAAGACGGATGTTTCATCGATGGAATCCGATGGGAAGGACCAAGATTCCGTGGCACATAGACAATAGTAGCCGGTGAGAGTCGGCGCCGCTCTGACGAGCGTTCACCTCTCGCATCCCGTCTTACTGTTGTTAACATTTCGCTTCTAATTTTTAATGGCTTAACATAAAAAACCACACGCACATGATACCAACAACATCCACTACGTTACACAGTGTTACACTAGAGTCATTATAGAATACGGTACACCTGTCAAGTGGCGCGTGAATGTCACGACAGAGAGGCGTACACCCTTCTCGTCCGCGCACGTGATGCTGACTGATTCTTTTCACTTGCTCTCGCCTGGCCGCTTGCTGCGATTGGAGCGCGACTACTGCGAAGCGACGCAGAGTTGCCAGACACGGGAAATTTACCTCAATTTAGGGAAACTTGGATTTTCATGATACTTGATATATATTTTTTTTTACCATTAATAATTGAGAAATTACAGTCTTATTCTTTAAAGTTTGTTTGTAAAATTTATCGTTTCTTATTGTCTTTTATTAACCTATTTGTTTCATTAAATTCTAGGACTGTACTTAAAAGTTTTTGCATTATTAATGAAGGCATATCACTATCACTACATATTATAAAGTCCCCCTATTTTCTCTGTCTGTATGTACGCATTAATCTCGAAAATTAGTGAACAGATTTTGTCCTTGTTTAAAATGCTAGAAAGAGGGTTTTCTGAGGAAGGTTTAAATCTATAATTTATTAATATAGTACTTACATTTATCGAGTTATCACGGTTTTTGTCAAAGAAGTCGGACGTGTCTCTACAATATAATAAATGCTACCGGGGCGGGTCGCTGGTTACAATATAAAACTGTGTAAACTGAATTTAATACTACTTATGATGTTGTTTAGTTAAAGCAAATAATAGTATAAGCGTGGATAACTAACAAACCTAGAAATATGTAATAAAACTTTGTTCTTTTTACAAAAGCTTTATAAAAGATACAGCTGCCTACGGTCGGTTTCTGTTTTCGTTAGTTTGTAAACACGGCAGAGTTCCAAAAACTGAACTTGAAGGAGTAGGATAGAGGTAGAAGTATCGTCGCATTTCCTTAACTAACTGCCGCCAAATAATAGTATTTAGGACTATCTTATTCTGGTAAGACGGTAAAAAAAACTTTTATATTCTAAGCTAAGCCGACTCAGACTCCTTATGATTGAGACACCAGTTTTTATGATATTTAGTAGTTATTTAAATACATATATCTGTGTTGAAATTGAAATTTAATATTTAGTTATCATTAGGTTACTTGCAATGTTGATTGCATAAAAAAAATTAAATAATTATTTTACAGTACGAGTATATTACATAGGTAGATAGACCTAACTAATCTAATGAAAACATCTGCCTATAGGTACTATTTTCACATTTTAAATACGTTCCACGAAAGGGTAGGCAGTATTAAAAACTTGCACATACATTTAAAGCAGTACTCAACATTATGAACAACTTGAAAGTTGTTCCAGTAAACTGTAAAGCCACCCCTGAAATAATGAAAAATCTGCCTCTTCATACATTTTTAACCGACGTTAAAATAGAATATCTTAAACATACGTACGCACATACATTTGTATGTACATGATATTGTTGGAATTAGCATATAATTGAGTAGGTATGATGATCTGTCGGGAAAAAAAATGTATTGACACCCGTTTTTTGTTTCGGGTCCGGAGGTACCTTCGGGACTATTTGTGACCTGGTGTGGGACTGTTAAGTAAGCGTACCTGTATTAAAAAAAATATTGAAATCTTTTGAAATTTCGAAATAAAAAGTATGTTAATATGTTATGTTGTGCAGCTATAAGGTTTTATATTTATAGAGACAGTTTTTTTTTCGCGAGTTCAGAGTGTACTTTTTAGTAAAAGTGATTCATAATGGTGGGTGGGTACAATGAGCGCTCTAAGTAAAATCTACAGTGACTGTACTACTTATAAGAGTCATTATGCTCATAAAAAAGTTTGCTTTAAGACTATACCAACTTATTTTAAAGGTACACTTAACAATGTAGAGCAATCTAGAAAATCGTTCTTAGCCAGAGTTTAAACGTAAAGTTATAGGTACTATCGGTTTTCGACCATGATGCCAGTTATGATATATGGAACTGAAATGTGGTCGCTCACTATGGGCCTCATTTTCTCATTTTGCAGGACAAAGTCAGCAGTGGACGTCTTTCCACTTAAATTATATTGACGATGATGACCTACGTACTCTTTGAAATATTTTGTCTTTGTTTGGTAAAGCTTCACAAGTGACGAAGCTCGCGGGCGGAGTACTACCGCATTACCTAATCTACTTGCCGCTAAATGATAGTGTTCAGCCTACCGTGTTCCGGTCAGGTGGTAATTAATATACGGTCCTTTAATCGCCGGCTCAGAGGCATAACACCTTAGGCCTCAGGAGTGGCAACGTATCTACACTGAAATCTCTGGCCGCATGTTGTTATACGAGATGGGCTTCAGTATTACTTACCATCAATGTGAACTGTACGCTTGTTTGCCACTTTATGATATTTAAAAAATATAGTGGTACCATTTACTCACTTGTGTACTATTTTACCATAGGCTAGCAAGTCTGGTTTCAGACCTAGATTAGCATGTACGCTGATGATTATTACGTTAGTCTGCATGATACATTAACAGCTACCCTGTACAATTTAAACATAAGTTATATGCTTTATATTATGTACTAGCTGTGCTCGCGACTTCGCCCGCGTGAGAATTTATGGTTGTTCAGTATCGTAACGGACGAAGTCGTGGGCGCAGCTAGTATAAAAGCCTAAGGTACTTCTTATTACTTAAGCTATCTGCCAGTGAAAGTCCCCTCGAAATCGGTCCAGCCGTTCACGAGATTAGCCCCAACAAACAGACAGACAGACTAAAATTGTAAAAGATCTTGTTTTGGTATATGTACCGTGTATACATAGGTTCCATTTAGTAAAATGCGGGTATTTTTATATTACAAACAGACACTCCAATTTTATTTATTTGTTTAAATAGTAAATAGGTCAGTATAATAAGTTTAACCTTACTAAAGTTATTATTTTTTAAAAGAAAGTAGCTTTCTCTATATCTAGTTCAATACTGAAAATAAAGTAATTAAAACAGCTTGCGTTTCAATGGCATAGTATAGTTATATGTGCGTAACTTCACGCCTGTATTCCCCGAACGGGTAAACGAAGGCAGAACTAAATGTAGACATTCATGCAAACACACTATTCTAGGTATTAGCCATTTATTTTTATGCTTTTTTTTACTGGTGGTAGAGCTCCAGTGATGTAGCTTGCGGGCGACTGCGCCATGTCATATACATGTGAATCAAAGCCGTGTTAGGTTTAAACTGAGGTTTATTACATATGTCATATTTCTTTATGAATATACATTTCTCCAATACCAAGTAGGTTATAGTGATACATAGCCAATGTCCCACAGGCACCACCGCATTACCTAATATACTTGCCCCTAAATGGCAGTGTTCAGCACTATCGTGGTCCCGTCAGGTGTTAATGTACCTACGGCCCTGTAATTTCCGGCACAGAGGCATAACACCTTAGGCCTCAGGAGCGGTAACGCATCTGCATTTTGACCTCGGTCTTTATATGGGTGTCTATAGGCTGCAGTCATCACTCAACATCAATGTGAACTGCATGCTTGTTTGCCAGCTCCATTACATAAAAAAATGCATTTTAATGTGGACCACATTTTAGATACCTATCGATATTCATTAAGATATAGCTCTTCTGAATTGGGAACATCCCAATAGCATATTGAAACTCTATATATGTGACCTTGGTACTTAATACGGCCCTGTAATTTCCAGAACAGAGGCATAAAACCTTAGGCCTCAGGTGTGGCAACGTATCTACATTGAAATCTCTGGTTTTATGTATGAAGATGTTTTTAGGCTGCATTACTTATTATTTACATAAATGTAAAATGTAAGCTGTATGCTTGTTTGCCATTTCATGACGTAAAAAAGAGAAAATTAAACAAAACAAGCAATAAATCAATTATCTCTCGACCCAGTACGAAAGGACGACGCGGTCCAATACAGCTACGGTAAGTCGTAGCAGTTGTACTACGCCAACGAGATGTAGCAGTCCGTAGTATACATAGGTAACATTTTTCTTATTACCTATGTCCCGAAACAGATCTGTAGGTTTCCGTACATATTAAAAAAAAAAACAGTCATATGCGTGTCGGGCCACACGCAGTGTAGGGTGCCGTAGTTTTTAGGTTTAAATAATATAATGAAGTAAATCTATACAAATAAATAAAATTGGAGTGTCTGTTTGTAATATAATAATAACCGCTTTTTACTATATAGATACGTATGTATACACGGTACATATACGAAAACATTTTTTTTTTTTACAATTTTTGTCTGTCTGTCTGTTTGTTCCCGCTAATCCCGGGAACGGATGGACCGATTTTGACGGTACTTTCACTGGCAGATAGCTTATGCAATAAGGAGTAACTTAGGCCCCCCTCTACCTACTAAACGGTTGTTGCTAGAAATTCAAACATTACGGCAGTAGTTGCTATTTATAACGAAATTAAAGGAAAAACTATCACACTTAAGTTGGCTTTATAAGTTTGCGAGTAATATCGACTAAATGTATTTTGCTCGAAAATTTTGAACAACTCCATAGAACATATTTATTTACTAGCTGCGCCCATGACTTCGTCTGGGTAGATACTGAACAATCATACATTCTCACGCAAGCGAAGTCGCACCTAGTAAATAAATATGTTCTATGGAGTTGTTCAAAATTTTCGAGCAAAACACATTTAGTCGATATTACTCGCAAACTTATAAAGCGAACAAAAGTGTGATAGATTTCCTTTAATTTCGTTATAAATAGCAACTACTGCCGTAACGTTTTAATTTCTAGCAACAACCGTTTAGTAGGTAGAGGGGGGGGGGACACTTGAGTGTAACGAAAATTGACACTTTAAAGCTTAATAAATCACGAACAGTTAGGTAACTAAATCGAAAAATGATAATAAGACACCCCTAATATTTTTGAAAGACCTATCATACGATATCCCACAGTTCCCACACTATATAGAAACTGAACAATAAAAAATAAATCCACTCGTTACAAGTAGGGGAGTATTAGGATAGCCTCAGAAGTATGTATGGAATTCTTAAATTAAACGACAAAGCTCCAATAACTTTCTTTAACCTTTTATTTTACATCCAAAATTTACACGTCCTGTCTTTTCCCCGACTAACGAACCTCCGTCTTTCCCGCCTTCGATTACAACGACAGACCATTAATTACGACTATGACAAGTTAGCCGTTTTATTATCTATGCTGCTATTCTATATCTATGGCTATCGATACATTGTTTACTTATTTAACATTGTAATAAATCTTACATGGCTCACCATTGAATAAAATGATCACAATGCAAATATTATGTTAGGCTAAATATACACACCAATAATTATACCATAGGGTAACAGCCTTAGGCTTAAATATAAACACCAATATATACCATAGGCTAACAGGAGGTACCCTAAATATTGTTTTTCTTACAAAGCTCACAGGCTACGACTAAAATAGTAAATTGTTAAATATCAGACATTTTATTACAGCATCATGTGTTTTTTTAGCGCCTGAGGTTGGCGCCAAAAACGTTGACTCTTTTCTTAACAATGGAGAGGTAAAGGAACGATAACCACACAGTTGTTGAAGACTACTTGTGTTCGTTCTTGATTATAATTAAACTCTTCAGAAGGTTGTAGTAGAATATATTTTTACACATAAAACAGCACAATTTATACAAAAAAGGAAAATATGAAAAACCAATAAAATAACAGATAAATAATTAACAACCAATAGGATTTTAGATAATTGATAATGCTATCTCAATTTCTGTCTCCTTTCCGGCACGTGTCGATTTATCGGTCAAGGTCAGCGCGGGAGCAATGCGCGCATGCGCGATACGTTCGAAGTTCGGTGAACTCCAGTGCGCATGCGCCAGTCGCCGGTATAAGTATGTGCGGCGCTCGCTGGCTCGCTCTTTCGCTCGGGGCTCGCAAGATGAACGCACGCGTCGCGGGAGCTTGCCGGCTGACGACGCGTGCCGAAGATGTAGACTGAAGCGGAGACTGATGTGGCTATGAGTTCAAGCTGGATCTGAAGTCGTGCGGTGAGTATTGAAGTGGAGACGTCGAAGACTGAAGATGTTAGAACGTGGTTGCAGATGAAGAGCTCTAACAGCTCTTTTCAGAGCTACCATCCTGTCTCTGTCGAACGTCATCTGTACAGCATATAGTTCTTTTAAGAACTTTCCTGTCTCTTGTGCGTCAATGCGTGCTGTACTGAAACAGTTCTTTTAGGAACTATTTCGTCACCGTTTCTACTGTTAGTGGCTGCTACACAGTCTTGTCAGATTTGTAAAAAAAAAGAAGCTTGTTATCATTTCAATGATATCGAAATAATTACTATTGACATCGGTAACTGTTCGGTGACTTCGATCTATAAATCAAAGGTTTAAATTCAAACAGACAACCAATTTTAACGACCAGTCTGCCAAAATTGTAGTAAGTGATTTCAATAGCCTTAACACTGAATGGGGGTACAACAACACGAACTCCGACGGAGATGCAGTGGAGGAATGGTCTGAAACAGAGGGACTAACCCTGATACATGATGCCAAGCTTCCCGCATCTTTCAACAGTGCCAAGTGGAAACGTGGATATAACCCTGACCTGCTCTTCGTCAGCAACAATATTAGCCCACTGAGCAGGAAATACATTGAACAACCAATACCCCGCACTCAGCACAGACCAATCTGTTGCGAAATTTACGCAGCCATCAAAACTTCAGTAGTTCCGTTCCGTCGCAGACTTAATTTTCGTAAGGCTGATTGGGAGGCCTTTGCCAAGGGAGTTGATTCGACCTTGATGGATCTGGAACCCATCCCTGAGAACTACGACCAGTTTATAGGAGTCATACAGATGATATCGCGTAAGACTATTCCTCGTGGTTGCCGCACCGCCTATATACCTGGTCTTAGTAAAAACTGTTCAGAATTACTCTCCACTTACCAGACCGAATACGAAAAAGATCCCTTTTCTCCATAGAAAAGGAATCTTTTTCGTATCCATATACACTGGCACTGGGTGAAGAACTTATGCAACAGATAGGTGACAGCCGTCGTGAAACATGGATGGATCTCGTATCTAGCGTCGATATGACGCACAATAGTAAAAAGGCATGGAAGACCATCAGGAAACTCACTGACGACCCTGCCAGTGCATCAAACCCCGGTCCAGTAACTGCGAATCAAGTAGCACACCAACTACTTCTAAATTGAAAGCATCCCCATCGCCTCCGTAAACCTAGATCATCTACGAATACTGGCAATTCAAATAAAATTAGTAAATGCTTCACTCTTCCAGAAATCGTAAAGAGAATTAAAGACATGAAAAATGGCAAGGCACCAGGAACAGATGACCTAATGACGGAACAATTGAGACACCTCGGACCTGGAGCAGTTGCTTGACTTTTGGATCTATTTAACAACTGTAGGGAAACTCTTAAATTTCCCAAGCAATGGAGGAAGTCTAAAGTTTCGGCTCTACTAAAGCCCGGTAAATGTCCGGAGGAAAGCTACCGTCCTATTGCGCTTCTATGCCAAACCTACAAACTTTTCGAAACACTTCTTCTGAACCGTCTCACAGCAGTCTCTGAACCATGTCTTATTCCCCAGCAAGCTGGCTTCCGTCCGGGTAAATCGTGCACCAACCAAACCCTCAGCCTAACACAGCATATAGAGGATGGTTTTGAGGAACGCAGAGTGACTGGAGTAGTTTTTGTCGATCTGTCTGCAGCTTACGATCCTGTAAACATTTAACGCCTTCTCGTAAATGTTCATCAGATAACAAATGATCTCGGTTTTACAAACATCCTCCGGGAAATCTTAAACAACAGAAGATTTCAAGTACATTTACATCACTCCAAAAGCCGATGGCGATGTCAAAAAAATGGTCTATGACAAGGATGTGTCCTTGCTCCAGCGCTGTTCAATATTTATACAAATGATCAGCCCATGCTACCGGATACACGACACTTCCTATATGCTGACGATCTTGCGCTAGCGGCTCAATCAACTCGATTTGAAGACACCGAATAGAAGCTGACAGTTGCTTTGGAAGCACTTGATAATTACTACGACGGGAATACCCTCAGGCCAAAGCCTGCCAAAACCCAGTCATGTGCTTTCCATCTACGTAATCGTGTGATCAATCGAACACTGAACCTGTCATGGCGAGGAATCAGAATTGAGCATTGCTCCCATCCGCGCTATTTGAGGATTACATTAGATAGGACGCTGACTTTTAAGCCACCTTGTATTAATTTAAAAAATAAAATAAGAACGCGGAACAACATTTTGAAGCGGTTGATTTCGACTTCCTGGGGAGCATCCCCAAATGTTTTAAGAACCACAGGTCTTGCCTTGTGTTTCTCTACAGGCGAGTATGCGTGTCCAGTGTGGCACCGCTCTGCCCATGCTAGAGAAGTAAACGTCGCACTAAATGAGACTTGCAGAACAATAACGGGATGTTTAAAACCTACACCCCTGAACCTGTTATACCCCCTTGCAGGTATTGCCCCACCAGATATCCGTAGACAGGTTGCATGTGAAACTGAAAAGCGTCAACAGGAACATGACCCTCGACATCCACTGTTCGGTCACGTCAAGCCTGCCCGTTTGAAAAGCCGTAAAAGTTTCCTAAGCTGCACAGAACCAGCAACAGGTTTTCCAACTGAGGCTAAACAACATCTCTGGAGGTCAAATATCCCGTCCCCCCAGACTACGTCTTACCTTCGGAAACTCTTCCTTTGGGTTCCGATCTGCAATGGCCCATTTAGCGAACGCTAAACCGACTACGCACTGGAGTGGGTCGTTGTAGATCAAACATGGCTAGATGGGGCTATTTGTCAGGACCAGAATGTGAATGCGGTGCTCCAAAGCAGGATATGATACATCTGCTCTCCTGCCCACTGTGCCCCAACAGTTGCACAAGAAAAGACCTAATGGAGGCTACGGATGCCGCTGTAAGTTTGTCAATTTTTTTGTCCGGTAGAGTATGACTGAAGGCGAGAACTGTGTCCGCAACTTTGTTCGCGTGGAATAGTGACTTCGGGACTTTGGGCAGGGCTTTTGAATATAACTTTTGGTTAATTTTGGATCATAGATACATAAATTGGATCAAAACCAAATAAACACATTTAGGTATCTAAAAAAATCTACTTTACAGTAATGCACACAGGCTGCTAGGATTGCTAACACGTGACAGAGCTAATTAGCTAATTATGTGTTTAAACGCGCAGTCGTATAAGTACCTACAATTTACAAACGTCCATCCTATGCAGAACCGTATTTTCGAAAAGGCCATATTAAACTTCTATGCATAATATTTTTATATAGACAATTATTATATAGTTTTGTAAAGTTTCAGTCAATTAGTGCTACTAACAGGGAATCTATAATATAAAAATGAATCGCAAAATGTGTTGGTAAGCGCATAACTCAACAACGACTGGACCAATTTGGCCAATTCTTTTTTTAATATGTTTGTTGAATTTCAAGGATGGTATGTACGGTGAGAAAAAGTCGAATAATTGCCGGAAAACCCCTAAAAACAGCCCTTTTCTTTTTCCCATACAAATGTTTTCTAACTAAAACGTAAAGTCAACTTGAGCTTTATTGCTGTTGCATAAAGTTCATATTAAATTACAAGCACTCACGGTTGTCTAAGCAATGTAGGTGTGTTCCTAACGTCAAAAAGTGAATTTGCACTTTATTACCGCTGAACAAAGTTCATACTAAAGAAAGGTTAAGGGCTCTTAAGATTTTTCTTGTTTTGGAAATGTGCGATCAACCTCCTAAGAGAGGAGGTGATAGTTTGTACGGGTTTTAATTGGTTTACAGACTCTTTTGTTGCATCAATATATTTTTTTTATCTTCCCTCAATCCCCTTAAAATGGGTAGGGAAGTTGGAATGGGACTTTCCGCAATTTTCAAGTTGGAATATTAATGAATGGGCTCTAATTAAATAGATATTTTTGAAGTTATAGACGTTTTCGAAGCTAAGTTACACAAGCTATTAGTACTCCACAAAGAGGTACGCAACGGGAAACTTGATTGGGACATTTCCACGGCATCGTAAATTATAAATAAGTTATTAAACGACATCCACGCGGGCGAAGCCGCGCATAAAGTTCATATTAAATTTCAAGCACTCACGGTTGTCTAAGCAATGTAGGTGTGTTCCTAACGTCAAAAAGTCAATTTGCACTTTATTACCGCAGTACAAAGTTCATATGAAAAAGAAAGGGAAAAATTAAGTGGTAAAATTTGTATGGAAAGTTTCTCATTCCTGAACTTAACAGTGTAAAAATTGATTTACAGGCTCATGATTAGGAATAGTAAAAAAAATATAAGAAAATCTCTCAGAAATATTGAAAAATATACATTTAATTTTGCATTATGCATTTGGCAATATGCATAACAAGCGATGCCATAAAATTAAAAAAAAATTGTATATATTTACGAAAAACCAATTGGGGGCGATTTTAAAATAGTATTAGAACACTTTTCAATTATTTTTAAATTTTCTGTCTGTTTGTCCCTTTGTCCAGGCTAATCTCCGAAGATACTGGACGGATTCGAATAAAACTTTTTGTGGTGTATAGATACTAAGCCTGGCCAAATTTTAGGCTACTTTTTACTGCGGGAAAATCACTCATTCCCACGGGAATCTCTACATTTAATTTCATTTTCCTATACAAATAGTCCGTATCTATCAAACCTTTGACACATTATTTCATTGTGAGGCAATACGAAGTTTGCCGGGTCAGCTATATATATACATATAAAAATCAATTGCTGTTCGTTAGTCTCGCTAAAACTCGAGAACGGCTACACCGATTTTGAATAATTTTCCAAAGTCAAGAGAAGGTTCAAAAGGTAAGAAAATATGAAGGAATTGAAAAATAGTAAAAACCACAATTTCATTCTCCCCTATAAATAGTCCGTATATAACAAAAACCTTTGACACATTATTTCATTGTGAGGCAAAAATTACCACTAATGCCACCAACACCACCACCATCGTCACCACATCGTTATGAGATACAGCCTGGTGTCAGACAGACGGACAGACGGATATACAGACAGACAGCGGAAGATTAGTAATAGGGTCCGCTTTTACCTTTTAGAAACGGAACCCTAAAAAAGATAGATGCAGAATAGTTTAAAAATATTCGATATGATTCTTTAAATTGACGTAACTTTTTTATTTCTGAACCGATTCACATAAAACAAACACCAAATGTTAAGTGAAACTTACCACAACATATCACTGAAAACCAGAAATTGGATAAGCCATTTCTAAAATTAGCGTGTACAAACACACAGACAAACAGACATTTTTTCGGGATAAAAAGTACCTAGTGTTGTGCGCCAAAGGTTAAAGTATAATTATACGAAGTTTCATCGTAATCGGACCGGTAGATTTTGTGTGATACTTGAACAAATAGACAGACAGACAGACAAAAAATTTTCTAATCACATGTTTGTGTTCGGTATCGATCTAGTAACATCCCCTGATATTTATTTTTTCAATATTTTTAATCTACAGAATTTACACTTCTACAATTTTATTATAAGTATAGACAAACCGCCAATAGTACGAAAACTCTAAAAAGGTTAAAAATTGGTCGGTAAATGAGTTTTTCGTACGTTTGATACCGTGAGTACCTCTGAGAAACCATTAAATATCTATTATTGTATGGTACTCAACAAAATATCAATTATTTAAATACTCTTTGGTCATTATAATTAGGTCTTTACCTATGAAATAGCCGTTTTGCCGTACTAGCCATTTCAAATCAAATAATTTTTTCTTATTTCAAATTACATAATTTTATTTAAAAAAACAGGATTAAGAATAAACATCTTTTTTCTAAAATCGTTATTCCTCGAAAATACTTTGTTCATAAAGGTAAGTTTACAGTACATAATAATACGCCGACGATTTTGTCATATTATTATAATACTTATATTGTCAACTAGCTGTTGCCCGCGGCTTCGCCCGCGTGGATGTCGTTTTAGTAATTATATAAATTTTACGATCCCGTGGAAATGTCCTAATCAAGTTTTCCGTCGCGTACGTCTTTTGGAGTACCGACTTATCTTTTCCCAAGAGTATTAATATTTGTTTTATTGAAAGAGCCACCTTGAAAATTGCGGAAAGTCCCATACCAATTTCCCTACCCATTTTTAGGGGTTTGGGGGAAGATATAAAAAAATATTGATGCATTAAAAACTGACAAAATACTCGTACAAACTATCACCTTCTCTCTTAGGAGGTTCAGCGCACATTTCTAAAAAAAAGTAAAATCTTAAGAACTCTTAACCTTGTTTCCTTTAGTATTAACTTTGTATAGCGGTAATAAAGTGCAAATTGACTCTTTGATGTTAGTAACATACCTACATTGCTAAGCCAACAGTGCTTGTAATTTAATATGAACTTTATATATTAGTAATAAAGCTCAAATTGACTCTACGTTTTAGTTAGAAAAAGCTTGTATGGGAAAACGAAAAGGACTGTTTTTAGGGTTTTTCCGGCAACTATTCGATTTTTTTCACTGTAAATACCATCCTTGAAATTCAACAAACATTTAAAAAAAGAATTGGCCAAATTGGTCTAGAAGTTATTGAGTGATGTGCTTACCAACACATTTTGCGATTCATTTTTATATTATACTAGCTGTCCCGGTAAACTTCGTATTGTCTCACAATGAAATAATGTGTCAAAAGGTTTGATAGATACGGACTATTTGCATGGGAAAATGAAATTGTGGTTTTTACTATTTCCCTTTTAATTTTCATATTTTCTTACCTTTTAAACCTTCCCTGGACTTCCAAAAATCATTCTAAACCAAAATTAGCCAAATCGGCCCAGCTGTTCTCGAGTTTTAGCGAGACTAAGGAACAGCAATTGATTTTTATATATATAGAAAATGTACCTAGTTCAAATCAGATCAAAATCTTAATATATATAAATCTCGTGTCACAATGTTTGTCCTCAATGGACTCCTAAACCACTTAACCGATTATAATAAAATTCGCACACCATGTGCAGTTCGATCCAACTTGAGAGATAGGATAGCTTACATCACGCTATGACTAATAGGAGCAGAGCAGCGCGGGCGAAGCCGGGGCGGGCCGCTAGTTATTTAATAAAATAATTCTAGTCTTTAGTCGCAACCCTAAGCATACATGTTCGTCTCAGACACAGCAGAGTTGAACGGTGTTGGTATGGGTTTTACAGTATTAAGTTATGTAACGGAGCTCCAAAATGTGGCATTATCGCAATTACCAAATTTATCCTGTTTGAGGATGTGTGTAAAAAAAACTGAGAATAATTATTTATTTACTGGTGGTAGAGCTCCAGTGACGGAACTCGCAGGGGTAAGCAGCACCGCATTACCTTATAGGTATACTTGCCCCTAAATGGTAGTGTTCAGCACTATCGTGTTCCGGTCAGGTGGTAATATAGGAAGGCTGATTGGTCTGTGAGGTTAGTACATCAATTTAATATACTTGGTTGGAGAAATAGAACCCTACATTGCAGACGATTCGACCCGCACTTTTGTAAGTTATAGTAGATAAGGCTACAATATCACACATTCACAGAATATTGGAGTCAATAGACATTCCCATAAAAATTCTCCTCTAAGTTCGACCTATTTACGAACTTATAATAAATGTATTATAACAACAAAGTTGTGTCAGTGCAGAAGCTTGAAGCTTATAAATGTAATCAGATACGTTGCTACAACGTATCTCAATAACATTTTTAACCGACCTCAAAAAAATAGAAAGTTCTCAATTGTGAAAATGTCTATTTTATAGACAGTTGAATCTGAAGTAACAAACGTAAAATAAATATGTTTGTTACCTACCTCAGATCTTTTACTGGATGAACCAAGCTGGGATCTAATAGTGGAATCATGGAGAAATCGAAAGTAACCCTCAAAATTTGTATGGAAAAATAGGATTTTAGTACTGTTTTCTTAATTTATGAAAGAAAGAAAGAAACCAAGAAATTAGGGGATAATGTTGCAATATTTTGACAGAACATACACTACTTGTACTTACTTAGCAGTGTTTTGGTAGATGAGTACCTGTAAGTTACTAAACGACATTTCCGCACCAAATCGAAAAAAAAATATTTTAATATAGGTACCTACCTAAAAAAGACTAAAAAACTGACAACTAAAACGTAAAAATCAACAGAAAACATATATCTAAACTTTTGGAATATGTATTTAGAAGTAAGGTCGCCAGTTACCTACACCCAATAAAGATATTTGCTTCAATAATAACATGGTAAGAAATACTTCATAATATGAACTAGCAATAGCGCTTTAAATAAATTGCTAAGTAGGTATTTTCTAATATTTTACAATTCTGTTTACGTTTAACTAGTTGTGTTTTAATCTTGCAAACAAACTGATTAAACGAGTAACTTATCATTTTGATAGATTCTCCAACGTTTTATCGAATGTGTACATTCCTGTTTGTGAATTCCATTGAGATTATTTTATTACCTACTTAGATGCAATTAAATAGACGAGTCACCTACTTAAAATTTATTCAAAAACCTTTAAAACGTTAGGAACAGTCAGGGAACTCGGCGCTTATCCAAACACAAACAATTAGCTTTTATGACTACTTCATAAGGTGCCTATGTAGTCGAGCGCCCAGTTAGACCCCAAATATCAAATATATTTTTATATTAGGTTAGGGAAAAAGTTTCTTCGCATTTTTTAAGATAATTAAAAACATTTATAATATAGTTTAATTAAATTTAACTAAAGTATGTATGTACCATTTTGTTCGATAACCTTTTGCCATCTTGTAGGTAGAGACATGAATCCATTGCTATAAAAATTTTGGGACTTCTCATCAAAATACCGCGACAAGTGGATTTGGCAGTCCTTTCGTGATGTTAACCTAACATTGCATAAAGAATTCTGAAGAGACCGAAACAGGTGGAAATATGAAGGTGCAAGGTCAGGACTATACGGCGGATGCATTAACACCTCCCAGCCAAACTCTCTTAATTTTTGCTGAGTGGCTATAGATGTGTGAGGTCTAGCGTTATCATGATAAAACACCACACCCCTAGGTTAGGTTTCTTTCAGTGAGCTCGTGAGGTACCCAAATATCGAGCTTTTTTTTGTACCCAGTTTTTTTCAAATGCGCCATAACTGTTTTGTGATCAATTCTCAGTTCTTCAGCTACGTCGTAACTACTGATATGTCGATCTTGCTCCACTTTTTCAAAAATGGCATCCATTTTATCCGTAATAGGGCGACCAGAGCGAGGTGCATCTTTGATATCAAAATTTCCGGATTGAAAACGCCTAAACCAAATTTGTGCTACTCTCACAGACACTGCACTAGGTCCATAAACATCGCAAATTTTTTTCGCGGCTTGCGTTGCATTATTACCTTTTTTGTAGTAAAATTTTAAAATGTATCGAATTTCTTCATTAGATTCACTCATCTTGACAGTACGAAAAACAAATGAAAATCACACATTTGCCTAATTTGAATTTGGAATTATGTTCTTTAAAATTTTAACTTTCAATGATACCAAAACCAGCCAGATACAAATACTACAGCCAAAGAGATTTTATTACAAGTTCATACATACTATAATGCGAAAAGACTTTTTCCCCAACCTATTATTATAGAGGAACCTTTAAAAAATATTGAAATAACATTTAGAAACTAATTATAAATACATGGTACATCCTGATTAAATTTTTTTACACCCATATTCTAAGTCGTAATCTCACTCACCCACAAATCCCGAGATCCTCTTTATATACGACACTTATTAACGAACTAGCGGCGGGCCCGTGCGGGTGCAATGTTGCCTACCCTCTCCAATTCACCTCAGCGTGATGTTATATAGCTTAAAGCCTTCCTCGATAAATGGGCTATCTAACACTTAAATATTTTTTCAAATAGTACCAGTAGTTCCTGAGATTAGCGCGTTCAAGCAAACAAACAAATTCTTTAGCCTTTTTATATTAGTAAGTCCCTATAGATTTAGTTTCCATCTTCCAAAACACCCAGTGGGTGGGTTGAAATGGGTGATAACTGAGTTAAAGCTACTTAAAGCCAAATGATCGGTTTTAACCCGAGTGATTACCGTCTATAAGCTTGAGCCAAATACCTACTTGATGATGAGCTTTTGATCAGATGGGCTCTATACAAGTCTGGGACATCAACATTTAAGCTGAAAGTGAACTAGCTTCATGGGGACAGCTCCGCATCACTACTACTTTATTGCAAAATTAAGTATGACTTCTCTAAAAATCGTTGTTGTTGACTTGAATTAATAAAAAACTGTGAGCAAAACGCGCACATGCGTATTGTTAACCGATTTATTAACCTTAAGCGCCCTAACGCACTAGCGGTTAGCCGCGGGAGCGGGTAGCCGCGCGACTAGCCGCTTTTACAGTTTAATATGCAACCGCCTGAAGTCTTTCATACCCACATTACCCACCTAACTAGTCATAAAGACCGCGTCGATTCATCATATTATCATTGGTAGCAGAAACACCAATTCATAGTAATCGTTAGCATCAAATACGATAAAGATCCCTAAAGGGCGTAATGTGCGCAATTGAGTGATAAATTCTTGCAAAATCTTTAACTTAAACAAATATTTTCGTGTAACCGAACCTTACATTTCAAACGTATTGTTTGTAGAATGGAACGTACCATCAGCAGTTTAATCATACTCGGTCAACAGATGGCGCAGCTTGCTAAATATAGAGATATTACTCTATCAAGAATACGGGCCAATGAAATTACAAAGAGTGTCCTATCTTGACATTCATGAGTTTCATGACGTCATTAATTCCACGTTGGAAGTTGTAGGGAAATGTCATGTTACTCTTGCATTCTATTTATTTTGTAAACTAATGTTTTATCTGTAAATAATAATATGAGATCATAACTACATGTGATGTGCAGTTGAAGTGTTAATACAGTTAGTTCAATATCAAAACAATAATCAATGATGACCCCAGTGTGGAAAAACCATAGAAAAAATGACTCTCGTTAATGACGATATGAATAATATCCTGGCTTATCTCACGAATAATGACCAGGAATTGAGCGGGCAAAGTTATAAAATTGACAAGATGAACAATTTTGGACAGGACGGGCTTCTGGTACGTATGAACACAGAACACGGGCGATGTCGCAATAGGATTGATAACGTATCAACTGCGTTTATTGTTAGTACAAAGGCCGTCTGGCTTTAATATTTGAATTTGTGAAAGGTAATGGGCGAGCGATATAGTAGACGCGCTGTGAAGCAATGAGTTCGTGACGAGCGCACCTCGTTCTACAGCTTTCGTGGGCTCACGCTCCCACTTTTACCGTTATCCGTCCATTTCATTTTCGGACGTGGCTTGCGCGCCGGCACCTCGATCAGTTCCCGGTTTCGTTATCTAATTAGTCTAATTACTTATTAGTTCGCGTTTCTACACAAGCTAGAGTGTTGTCGACGGGGTGCGGGACGGCCGGCGTATTTGTATGGAAGTAGTGCCGCGACAGGCGACGTAAACAAACGCGCTTATTGCATGCCAGCTAGGCACCATGCGGTCGGCGCCTCTTCCATATGCCAGCTGAATACAGTTTATTTATGAATTAAATGTGATAGGCAGGAACTCCAGTACTCATTGTGAAGTGTAACCTGTGTGCCTCTCATTGGGAGCGGTTAAATTAGTGACTCATTTAAACTGATTTGTTGATGTTGCAATACTCATGCTCCTGTTAATGTTTTGAAAATGGATAAAAAACTAGATCTCATGTCCTTGTTTGAGGTAATCTTTATTTTATTATATTAGGTTAGTCATTAATCAACTGTAAATATGATATGCTACTCAACATTTGAATTTCTGGTGTATTCTGTCTGTGATTTTCAATTGTTCCGTAGCTGCCACTGGTTTCACATTCCTTGATGGGTTCATGTAGATAATGTTTTATTATCAGACTAAAATTATCTTATTGTTTATTACTATCTTGATAACAATACAAATAATGTAGGAAAAGAATATAGAACAAACAATGAATTAAATGATAATTGTTGAATAACTTACTTGTAATCTTTTAAAAAGAATATGTAGTGCGTAAAATTAACTATTTTATTCACATAATAATAAAAGTCCTTTCTCTTTACACCCTCTAGTAAAAGTAATGAAAAATGAAAGTAACTGGACAAGTAAAAGGTGAAGTCTGCTGAAACCAATCTGAATATGATAAAGAACTTAATTTAGAAAGTGTTCTGATTTCATAAACTTGTTAGATATATGTTTTGTAACTTGTTAATTTCTATGTATGTTATAAAATATTCAACAATTCCAATAAGATATATTATGATAAAGAATATTAGATTATAAAAAAAATACACTGCACATGTTACATATTGTGTCCATGCAGTTTTTGTGCTTGTAATAATGGCTTAAATTATTTTACTTAATATTGCTTAATTAACAATGTGAAATCCGAGTTTGTCATGCCATGATTAGTAAAATGTTATTCACATTGTATATTCAGTTGTACTTCTCGGAGTTCTCGGAGTACTAAATTGAAAACAGCTATAGGTGTCAATAATAAATATGAATGATAAAAATCAATATGTATGATTGCAGTGTCTCTATCTCTACTTTACGGGGATTTATTTCTGTTTGATACCTATAACATGATCATGATTAATTGGGTTACATTCTGCTAGTAACTTGCTATATTTGCTCAAATACCTAATATGTTTATTATAATTATTCCATTTTTGTAGATAATACTACTACGCTGAGTTCCTGGGTTCGATTCCCGGGTAGGGGGTTATCAGACATAATGGTGAAAAAGCCTTTATCTCTGGTTCTATTGGGATTTTTCCATTTTCTTGAAATTTCCCAGTACCTCAAAGTTTGGTATGTGCCTGGAGATGTCAACAGGCTCGCCACCGGTGAATCGTGGGTGTTTGCATGTATGCTTGAATGCATGCATTTACCTCTGCCTACCCCTTCGGGAATTACAGGCGTGAAGTTACGTTGTAGATAATATTCTTTATATGTAGCATTTCTGAAAATACTTTCTAATTACAAATTAAGTGAATAATTATATTGCAACCTCTTTCTAACATTGCTTGCAGAAGAAAGTATGTTACTAATTGTTTCAGTAGGGAAATTAATTCTTAAAAGTTGTCCTGTAACTTTTTACTTAATCAGTGGCCAACAATTTTCTTAAAAACCTCTGAATTATTACATTACCTTAAAACAAAAATACGCTGCCCAAAGTAGCTATGGAAATGATCAATGATGTCAACTGAGATACATTTTTTTTATGTTAGGTTATAGGTAATAAGTGATGACTGCAGCCTATAGACACCCACAAAAAGACCAAGGTTGAAATGCAGATGCATTACCACTCCTGAGACCTAAGGTGTTATACCTCTGTGCCGGAAATTACAGTGCCGTACATTACCACCTGACCGGAACACGATAGTGCTGAACACTATCATTTAGCGGCAAGTATATTTGGTAACGCGGTGGTGCCTTCGCCCGCGAGCTCCGTCACTGGTCACTGGAGCTCTTCCACCAAATGTAAATGTTAGCATTATCCTACCTTTATTAACATAACCTTAAGTATTATTTTTCAGATAATAAGATTTATACATACTGTATATTTTATAGAATTATTTGTTTCAGTCTGATTCCTGGCAAGCGGCCGATGATCTTCTGGAAAATATATTTGCCTTGGAGGACAGCTCATTGAACTTTCTCAATGAGTCAATGCCAGATTTCAACCTTTGCCCTGATCATGTATCCCAACCTGGAGGCCTCAGCAGTTCCTGTTCTGACAGTGGACTATCGAGTGACCAGGCAGATTTGTAAGTGTTTTGAAACTATTTAACTTACATATATAATATATATAATATAGTATTGGTGGTACAGTTCCATTAATTTATTATTCTCTATGCTACGTCTCTATCTTAGTTTTCAGTTTTATTTAACCTTTTTAAAACCAAAGTTTATTTTGACTTTTAAGTGCCTGTTAATAAGAATGGTTCTTGCTACTGTGTCCCAAATCATACCATGTTCAAAGCGGACTAGAAGTTTACCATATTGTGGTTAATCTTAAACCTATATGTATAATTGTTCTTAGAATGATAATTATTAGGTATTATTGTGTGAAGTAACCAGAATATGTTAAATAACTAAACTTTAAGTAAATCATTATGCAATTACGGGATTACACACATTAAAATTACCACTTTGCCACAACACCACATTAAAATACATTTAAAAAAGGGTATAAACTCCTTTTGTCAGGCTCATCAACTAAAAGCTTACTAATTAGAGAGTACCTAATATAATTATAAATTTGATGTGATACATAACTATAATTAGTTTAAATTATGTAAATTCAGCTATAGTATATTCGTTCTATAATATGCCTACTTATGTAAAAATAAGTTAAAAATATATACTAATATTACATAGAGGAAACATTTGTGTTTTTGTATATATGTTTGTAACATATTCACACAAAAATTACTGGACTGATTTTTAAAAAATCTTTCGCCATTAGAAAGCTGCATCTACAGTAATCTACACTGAGTGACATCTAGGCTATATTAATATTACATTCATTGCACCCGTGCGAAGCAGGGGCGCGCCGCTAGGTAATTATTATTTTCTTTTATGTTTTTATGTAGGACTAGCTGTGCCCGCGACTTCGCTCGCGTGCGAATTTATGATTGTTCACTATATACCCGGATGAAGTCGTGGGCCCAGCTAGTATAAAAGTGGCCTAAGTTAGTCCTTATTACATCAGCTAGGTATCTGGCAGTGAAAGTCCCGTCAAAATCGGTCCAGCCGTTCCCAAGATTAGCCCCGCCAAACAGACAGACAGACAGACAGACAAAAATTTGTAAAAAATGTTGTTTTGGTATACCTATGTACCGCGTATACCTTTAGTTTCAATTTATACATTTTAGTTTATTAGTAAAAAGCTGTTATTTTTATGATGAAATAAATCAAATTATGCATAACTTTTCTCTCTGGTATTTATATTTCCTGTCACTGACAGTACTGTTACAAAAAGACAGCGTGACTAAAATGGTACATTTTTTAACCTGTCAAGGAACGTAAGGCCACCGGCGCCCAGACACAATTGAATTTCAATTGTCATATTTTTCTCGTGTCTGGAGGGTTTACAATAAACTCAAGGAAACAATACAGCCTAGATAAAGTGACATAATAAAATTATATTCTATCGGAACGATTTCCAATTGTATAACATACCGTTACTCGGCTTCAATGTGTGAGTCACGTCAATGTATTAGTAATGCATGTGGCCTACGACGAAAGTGACGACGGGAATAATATTATAAAACTGGTACAAGTTCGAGCCCAAGCTCAAGTGTAGAATGTCGATGAAAACATTTAATAGATTCTACTCTAAAATATTATTAGGTACTTATTAGACTTATAGGTATACCTACGACTGCCTCAGAAGCCTAGTGGTAGCAGGCCACTACTACTACGCTCGGGTTCTGGGTTCGATTTCCAGGTCGGGGGCAATCAGAGATAACGGTGTAGAATCCTTATTCTCTGGTTCTATTGGGATTTTTCCATTTCCTGTAAGTTTTTTAGTACCTCAGAGATTGGTAGGTAATGTAGGTACCCGGAGATATGTCAACAGGTTCGCCACGTTACATGCTTAAATGTAACCGGCAAATCGTGACTTCATTTATGCTTGAATGCATGCATTTATCTCTGCCTACCCCTTCGGGGATTACAGGCGTGAAGTAACGTTATATACCTACCTACCCCTTTTTCTTCACGCACCCTATAGTGTGAGGTGTCGTTGGATAGGCCTTTAGAAAATATTGTGAGTTTGAGAAAACACTTTTTCGATTTGTAATTAACCGTTTGTGTAATTAAGCTTAAAGGTGCACATTTTTGTTAGACTCAAGTATCCCCTTCTATCAGATAAACGGTGGGATTATGCGCGTGGAAAAAAAACAAGATGATAAGACATACCTATATCGAATTAAAAGGAAAACTCTCACAGATGTGTAGGCTCTACACTACAAGTTTACGAGTAGATCTAGTTTTAAAATGTACCTACTTGGGAAACGGAACCCTGTATTGCGCGTGGCACTTGCCCGGTTTTTCATAAATGTACATAAGATAAAAATGAGTTATTCTTTATTTATGGAAAAACAAAAAAAAAGTTTTAATATCGAAATATTCGTAGAAGTCCAAGGAAGGTTTAAAAGGTGAGAGAATATAAAGAATTAAAAGGAAAATAGTAAAAACAAATTGTTTTAAACAATATAGGTATTTGATATATTATTTAATTCTACGACGAAGTTCGTCAATATGACAATAATATTGATATTTATTTATATGAGAAATGTACTACGTACAGCCTACAGGTACTACTAGATGCGTGAATTTGATAATAAAATCCACAGTTTTATGGTAATAATTTTATTGCATGTAGAGGAATAATTACTATAGGACTGTTATTTAATTCTTCTCTTTGCATTTATTCTCTTCTTTTGCATGATGAAACTTTTACAAAACTTAGGTAAGTTGGTGCAAACTCGATAACACGTTGTCTTAAGGAAACTTGCTAAACTAAAAGGTATAAATAATCCTTTCGCGAGGAAAGCAATTTGATGAATTATTATCAATGACACATACCTCTACTTCTCTGGAAAGAAATATATAAATTACCTGCACAATTTATTTCATGAAAAAGAAATATGTAAGGATAAACAAACACGTCGATAATATTTATGTTATCCTAATCTTTTAAAAATTACATTCTAAATCAAGATATTTCATTAATAATCGTCCATAATTTTACTTAGGTACATAAAAAGGAAAACGTGACTCACTGACTGACTGACTATTCTGACTAATCTCACCTAAGTACGACTCAAAACGGAGCTAGTTAAATGTTAGCACCCAAAACGTTGCTAAATGGGATTTAAGAAAATGTCAACTCCAAAAAGAATAACGGAAATTGGTCCGAAACGAATTCTTCGGATAAAACTAATCAATTTTAGAGGTAGGTACATGTAAAATTCAAAATGCAATTATTCATAACGATATACAAAGCCTAGTAGCATCTCAGATCTTATTATAGATACTAAACCCAATATTGTGTTGTTTCTAGACTCCAGAGACGAGCGGATCAGGATTGACCGTAAAATATAAATTGGATCGAGGTCAATATCGCGTTATCTTATTTTGAACCTGTATTGTATCGATTCTAGTTGTATGATCCATCTCACCTTGGTGTAAACTGGGGTAAATGAATAACTTAACACCAAATAACCCAATCTACCATATGCCATATTGTATCACGCGGTTATTCTGAACCCTACATATTTCAGATTATTGATTACTAGTAGTAGCGACTCTACCAGCAGTAATTATTATTATTCAAACGTATTCGATACTATGGCATTTGTCGCAACTAAATCATCGTTATAAAGGATAAAGCCGTTTATATTCCGGACCTTATCACGTAGACTGTTTAGCGTGGGAAACCAGTTTATTGTTGGAGCAAGTTTTCTCAGTACTTGCTAAACGCTTAAGAATTGAAAATGTGTGGGTTGTCGTCTTCATTGATCGAATTCATTGAATATTATTTGCGTTTGCCTACAATGAAATAGGGTTATCCATTGATATATATAACAATTGCATTGAAAATTTCACCCAAAACAATGATTGTTCGTACGACCTTTGATACGTGAACTCAATGACGAGTACGATGGACTTGTTGGGCTGATATAAAAATATTTATTGCCTGCTCCGCGAGTTGATTTTCATTAATCCAAAACTGCGCGTCTTCAGTTTTTAAACGAGTCCGTCAGATATGTATAACTAAAACGTGTTTTAAACACGTTCTATAAACTTTCTATCGTGTTTGATAAAAGGACGTTGCGTAAATTCGCCAAACAAATGATTACGAATGATATTATCGAAGTGGTCCATTCCGACGATTAAATTAATGCGATATTGTGAACCTAGTTTGTAGTCGGCGTGCGAGTCAATTTGTCTACGTCAGGTGCGTTGCCAGGTTATCGTCCTATGTCTAACTCTAGTCTGTTTAACACGTGGTGTAATATAAAACATAATCACTCGATACATGTATGTAATTCAAAGGCCATTTATTGACCTATATTATTATCATGCAAATATCGATTCAAATCGGAGCGTTTAATCGGCACGCTTTGAAACTGCCTCAGATGATCGATAACTTAGAAAAGTTCAGCTGTGTTTCAAGATGGTTATCTTTCTATCATGTTCAACCAGAGGTAGGTATTTGTGGGATGGTGTGTCGTAGCCTGATGACCGCTAAGTGCGCGAACGAATTGCAGCGGCGTTGCACGCTTGAAAAATGCCCGCAATTATCGATAAGTAGCTTAGAAACCTTCAGCTCAGTTATCACTATGTATTTGTAAAATTGAGTGACGTAACCTGGTAAACGTTAAGGGTAGGTACGACCGCATTTCAGCGGCGTTGCATGCTTAGAAACTGACCGCAAATTCTCGCAATTAGCTGTTCTCCAGTTGGTTATCTCTCTTTAGTTTTCAACAAAGTAGGAACCTATCTCGATAGGGTCGGATCGTGTGACGTGACCTCTTTATGACTGCTAAGGGTATGACCGCAGTGCAGCGACGTTGTATGTCTAACAAATTATTTTACCATACGTCGCAAGTCGTGTCTTGCGCTACACTTATGCATGAACTGTTTGCACTCCCGCAATTACTAACAGACTTCAAAAAGAAAGAAATTTTCATATCAGGGGTACGGAATTTATGTTCCCGATCACTCAGATATAATATGACTGATGACTTGAACGATGGAGACCCGATTTCATAAATTTGAGTATCTTTGATCTTATATATTAAAAATATAGAGTTACACGTTACACTTCCGCTGAAACACGTTCGTGCACTAAAACTCATCGATTTTGTTTGAAAGTCTTCTTGCTTGTTGTGGTAACATACGATAATAGATATCGTATGTTACCACACCATGCAAGAAGACTTTAGACTATAAAAGTAAGTCGGGTTTTCCTTCCTGACGCTATAACTCCAGAACGTACCAACCGATTTCCACGGTTTTGCATTCGTTGTAAAGGTCTCAGGCTCCGTGAGGTTTATAGCAAAGAAAATTCAGGAAACGCGGGCGAAGCCGCGGGCAACAGCTAGTCAGCATATAAATTACAGTGCTTGTGCTCGCTACTACTATAATCTACCGATCCCTCATATTGAGATAGAGGATTCCTCATTTTACTGTTGGTTCCAGTGACGCAACTCGCGGACGTAGGCACCACCGCATTACCTAATATACTTGCCGCTAAATGGTAGTGTTCAGCACTATCGTGTTCCCGTCAGGTGGTAATGTACCTACGGCCCTGTAATATCCGGCACAGAGGCATAACCTTAGGCCTCAGGAGTGGTAACGCATCTGCATTTTGACCTTGGTCTTTGTGTGGGTGTCTATAGGCTGCAGTCATCACTTAACATCAATGTTTACTGCATGCTTGTTTGCCATTTCCATTACATAAAAAAGAGGAATACTTATTATTGTAATTACCTAAGAATTAGTAAAATGTCTTTAAATACTTTATTACTTCCATCACGCAAAAGTAGCATAAAAAAGTAGTCGTTACTTGCGTAATCCGTAATTAATTTTATGGTAGAAATATCCTTCTGACATTAAAATAATAGAACTTATTCAACAGACCACGGCAATGTGGACGAATAACAGACAATGGAGTTTCTTTAAATGGCAACGTTTGTAATTGGCGACATTTCTCCACAAATACATGATTCAATAAGGAAATGGTGGCACGATCTCCTTAAAATATCTGTTGCTTTCAAGGTGGGAACTGCCTCGCCTTGGTAATACTTGTGCTCCCCATTAAGTTTCGATGGAGCTTGACTGTTTAATTTCTTTTCCTGATATAGCCACGCTGCTTTACGTATGATATTTTATTTGTGAGTCATAATTGTTGGAGGCCATGGGTTACTTTATTGTCTCTAGATGTAACATACCCAGATACCATCATGCACATACGTCGTTACTTTTTATTATAGATTGATCAGTAGTGGACCCAGAGGGATGTACAGGGGCCCATGCTCTACCCCTCCCTAGTCTCTAAAATCAGCTTCTCGGTTTTCTATTACACAAAATCACCAAAATCGGCGTGCATGTATGAAGGGAATGATGAATGTAGAATAAGCACGGGAGGTGTGTCAGAACTGGAATATCTGGCGCTTCACACTCTGCCTACCCCCTGAGGCATGAACATACATACATACAAAATCTTCAAATAGAACAAAACGGCAATTTTATTCAAAAGTGATTGTGTATGTTGGTCGAACATAGAATCCGTTAAATTGAATAATTCATAGGAATAAATTTATCTTTACAATAGACATTTTGCTCATATTCGTCGTAATTTAACCGTACATCATTGTATTTTAGGAAGAGTTTTCGATTCAATTCGTATAATATGCATCCGTAAATATTGCATCCAACAATCGATTCATGTTATACGTCCTGGGAGTATACCATCATCTCTCTTACACTCTTATAGCAGTCTAATTTTATCTTGCTTTGCTTAGACGTAGGTATACCAAACGTGAAGGATAACTAAGCATCAGAGCAGTTCCATTTTAATCTGACAGTGCCTTGACATTCGTCATACGTCATAACCACAGATCACCGTACGTGTGTGTAATTTAAACAAAGTAAGATTGAAATAGGACTGCTATAAGAGACGGCAGTTGCAAGCTTGTTCTGGCTAACCCGCTTATCTCGATTAACGTCAACTCTGATATGTACAGACAGATGTAGGCTGGGTGTACCAGTGTCACACCAAGAACCAGTAGCACACCATTTCAATCTTTAAAGCGAAATATTAAACGTCTGTTGCATTTGTGACCTCTTTTTTATGTTTGGTAGCTCTGCTGTACCTAAACCATGTGATCATACATAAAATCGATGTACGAGGGTAAATCAAAAAGTTCTTAGAATCGCTATAAATATACAACAAAATATAAATATAATTATTTTATTTTTCAACGTAATCTCCATCCAAGTCAATACATTTAGAAAATACCGCTTTTCTAACTTTCCAATTCCTTCCGAAAAAAAATCACGATTTTATTTTTAAAGAAAAATGGAAAGAAATTTTGACTTCAGGCGAGACTCGAACTCGCGACCTACTGGGAATCTACTCCAGCCGCTCTTCCAATTGAGCTACTGAAGCCCTGCCCGATTTGTCAAATCTTTCCTTCACATCTATTGCATTGCTTTATGGTAGCAGCAGCGCCATCTATTACCAACTATGCTAGTAAGGCAACCGATATAATAGACTTTTCACTTAATATAAAAACAAAAAATCACGATCTTGGCTCTCAAAAAACTTGTCAACGGCAGCCATAACGGCGTTGTCGTCCTCAAATTTAGTGCCACGGATATGTTCCTTTAATTTGGGGAATACTACACTAGGGGCTAAGTCCGGAGAATATGGCGGGTGTTCAATAATTTCAAAGCCAGCATTGCGGATTGCTTTCAGCGCGACTTCCGACCGACTTAATATTAACCTGCACTTCTAAGAACTTTTTGATTCACCCTCGTATACGCTTTATACACTATAACAAAACACATTATACATTTTGCAAATCCACTCTGATATAAACTTAATCCCGCTATCCTTATTTTGCGGTTACTGCGCTTTAGGTTCGGAAGGGCAGCACCAACCAAAAGAACGCCGCTCCTTAAGGGCCCGTAAAAATGTTGACTGTAGGTTCACCACTAACCAACGTTAATTAATTTAAGCGTGTTAGCCAACGACAAAATTGATGTTCAATATCCATTATGTTTATTAACTTTATCCATTTTTCTTTCGTAGTGATTTCGAGCAGGAGCTCCCGCCGTATTTAATCCAAAACTCTTGCGATGATGAGGTAGCAGCGTCGGCCGTATTGGGGCCGATGAGCCCCGGCAGCTCCCAGGACGTCATCATACAGGACACCAATGAAGGGTCCAACAGCTCCGTCGAGGTGATCGAAGAAACATTCGACAGACTTGACTTCGAACAAAACGTTGTCCCAAGCTTCATAAACAGCAATACATTCCAAAGCCCAGGTGAGTCGTATGTTTGTACAAGTGGCTGCATTTATTGATATATTTCGTAATGGTCTCGAACAGCCGTGACTGAAACTCGCTCAAGGCTTCTCGAATTTATTTCAATAGTAAAAATTGGTAGTTTATTCTTTATATATACTGGCGTCTGCCGCAATAGAAATGGTTCTTTATTGTTTACGTGTCCACATCTTGGAAGCAAATAAAATGACAAAGTTCCTTATTTTAAAATAGCTGTTATCCGCGGCTTCGCCCGCGTGTATGTCGTTTAAAAAGCAGCCTTCTTTCTCGAAGTCAACTCTATCTCTGTACCAAATTTCATTAAAATCGGGTCAGTCGTTTGGACGTGAGAAAAGGTAACAGACAGACAAACAGAGTTACTTTCGCATTTATAATATTAAGTAGGGAAGTAAGGATAAATGTGTGTATATTATTGAGAACAAATTTAATGTACCCAATAGATATGTAGTCAACTATATTCGAAAATTATTTTCACTAACTATGTTAGCCCAAAGAACATGGTTTGAGAAGTAAGTGATAAACAAATTTAATGTTCTCAACCTGTCAAGGAACGTAAGGCCACCGGCGCCCAGACACAATTGAATTTCAATTGTCACATTTTTCTCGTGTCTGGAGGGTTTAATAGGCATATGAAAATGTTGATGATTGCACAATTTACTATTTAATAACAATTTTTTGACCTTGTTGGCCTTGGAGAGAGGCCGGGTAGCGAAATACCAGTTCCACCCATAGGTTTAACATTATTCATAAATGAGAATTGAACATACAAGTAGTATAAATAATATTTTTAAATAAATTATATGCATTACAATATAATTTTAAAAGCAGTTGTAATATCCATGTGCAGGTAAGGTAGGCAGAAAACGCCGTTCGTCCCTAACGCCGCAAATGGTTGTCCAACCGAAAGTCCAGAAACCTACCATTAGGTTACCCGCAACCACGGCCCAGAAGCCCCAATTAGTAGTTAAAGCCCAGCCGAAGCCTCTGAAGGTGACCAATGTCCAAGTAATCAACCCTCAGACCAAGGTGTATTCGAAACCGGTGGAGAGTGTAGCTCCTCAAAGAAGGGTTATAAGGGTGGCGCCGATGGCTGGCAACCCTCGTTCAATTTTGTTGCCCGTCACCATAAAAGATATGAAGGACTTTAAATCGATTAAGATAATAAACGCTGCGGACTTAAAGAATGGTTCGAATATCAAAATTGCGGCCGCCAACTTACTATCGCAGAGCAAACTGCAAGATCTCAAAGTGGAGGCGCGGAATGACTACGACTATTCACATGATAATAATTTCGGTGAGTCCCTTCTCTAATTGTTTCGCTTTTTAAATTACATTGAACGAGATATGACTTGATGTGTTCTTAGGTTTTCGCGAGCTACACACATTGAAATAAAACTGTTTTTACGGATTTGATTGATTGATATTGAACTAAAACTATTTTAAAAAATGGAGGTAGCTTAATGCTTATAATCTTTTCAAACGTTTGTCAGACAAATGTCACCTTTCTCTGCCCGGGATCACGACAACTGAAAAGCGACCGAAACGTCGGGTTGATTTTAAAAACCATTTTAGTTTAATATGCGCAAGATAAATGCGTAAAAATAGTTTTATTTTAATGAGATATGACTTTTCGGGTTTAGTTGATTGGTGATGGCTTAAAATTATTGATTGCGTTTTTGTAGTAGGTTATGTCAAATAATCGTTTATTTTTATCAATGTGTCAAGTATGAACTGCATGTGATGTGAATCACATCTAATATACCTATAATATACCTATAAATATATGTGTAATGGAATTCGAACTATTATAACATCATGTGATAATATTTCAAATTCAATTCAATAGAGATAAAGAGGCATCAAAGTATTTTTAAATATATTTAAACATATCATAATATCTTGTTATCAGAAACACGGCGCTCTAGTATTTGGTTCTGTTCTATAGAAATGACACAAAATATTATTGCTAAGTAATAAAGACGATCTTTTTAAGCTTCAGATTCCTGTTTCCCGGATAAGGAAACATACTCTTTGATTCGGGAACCTAGACCGACACAAAATTGGATTTATTATTTCTGTTGGAATTAGGCATTTTGACGACCCAGTTGATCCAGCGGTGTGAGACGACCGTTAGATTCCCCGCACCGGGACAAATACTTGTATGGCCTTATGATATTTGTTTTGGTTCTGGGTATTTGTGTATGTGCTGTATGTGTACAACGGCATCCATGACACAGGATTATATCTAGTGTGGGGCTTAAAAAAAGTGTAGGTATACAAATTGAATAATATCTTCTCTTCTGCGAACCTATTGAAATGTAGGCGTGATACACCCATTTTCTATAGAAATCAATAAACAAAATCTTAAGCAGTATTAATGGACTTACTTACTTCACACTTTGCCTATCAAAGTTATTGAAGAAAGCTTACTCGCTGGAATCGCTGTGATCTTATCAATAATGGTCCTTCGCCGCGATGTGATCGTGTCTATTTTGACTATATCATAAATTATGTTTATTGTTCTTATTAAACTAATTGAGGCTATGAAATCCCGGCATGTTGTCTATTATTATCAATTGTGTAAATTGGAACCGGTCGAGGATTCGGCCATTGAACTTTTATGGTATCATCGCCATATAAGTTCGGCGACCCAACTATCTCACATAGAATATCGCGTTAAACAAATAATTTTTGGGCTTACATCAATACAATATTCACGATTTTTTTTTAAATATCACGCAGTATCTCGTAAATCCAAAAAATATGTAACGTAACTTGACGCCTGACTGGAACTGGGAAACATCCAGAAAATGGAAAATCCCAATTGCACCAGATATAAAGGATACACCTTAATCTCTGATATCCGTCGACTCGGGGATCGTGCCCAGGGGCCCCAGCGAACTAGTAGTGGCCTTCTACCACAAAAATACTGGTAGAGTAGTGGTGCTACCACTACTGTTCGGCTCAACAAGCACGCAGCAAACTGTTACGGCAAACAAGCACGCAGCTCACATGGTTGTTCAGTAAACACTGTACCCTCTAAACCTCTTACATACAAACCCAAGACCAAAATGCAGATGCGTAACCAGCACCAGATAATATGTATATAATAATACTACGTATAGAATGGACACTTCGACGTCCCGCCCGATTTCCCCGCCTCACCCAACCTCCTCCCCTCTTATGGGCGACGGTTGGTATTCCCTACGAGCTACGCACGCTGGTGCACGTGTAAATACACGTCACTGATTGATGTCTGTGTAATATAGACCAAATTAAGCGTTTGTATGGAATTTTGGCGGAGTGTCCGCGGTGTGCCAAAATGCAAATGTGTAACCAGCGCTGAGGCTTAAATTTTCCGACCGATATAACGAAAGATTATAAAAATCGTTTTCTGATGTATGATTGTCCTCTTAAAATAATTACTGTATTTAAACCAATTTGTGTAACCATGATATTCTTTTTAGATGATTCTGGAAGTGAAAGGAGTGATGACGAAGATGACCACAAGGATACGCAAATAAACGATGGCAGGAACGGCTATCCTCGTCTCGTTCTAACAGCTGAAGAGCGGCGGTTGTTGGCAAAGGAAGGCATATCATTGCCAACTAGTTATCCCCTAACGAAACACGAGGAACGGGAACTGAAGAGGATCAGGCGTAAAATCCGTAATAAGATCTCAGCTCAGGACTCCCGTAAACGCAAGAAGGAATATGTTGACGGATTAGAAGATAGGTATGTAAAAATTTAATGACAGAATCAGGAAAAAAAAGTTATACTCATCATCATCACTCCAGCCGGAAGACATTTTACTGGTGGTAGAGCTCCAGTGAAGGAGCTCGCGGGCGTAGGCACCTCCGTATTACCTAATATACTTACCGGCTAAATGGTAGTGTTCAGCAACTATCGTGTTCCGGTCAGGTGGTAATGTACGGCTCTGTAATTTCCAGCACAGAGGCATAACATCTTAGGCCTCTGGAGTGGTAACACATCTGCATTTTGACCTTGGTGGGTGTCTTTAGGCTGCAGTCATCACTTAACATCAATGTGAACTGCATGCTTGTTTACACTAAAAAATAAAAGACATCCACTGCTAGACGAAGCCACTGAAGCCTTTCCCAAAGATGCTTACAACAGTGTTGTGAGGCATTAGTGGAGAATATGCCATAATAGCCACGCTTGGCAGGCGGATTGGCGATTGCAGTGGCGGTAGTTTTGTCGCGGGACGCTGCTACCTGCTACTATCCCGAGTTGTTATTTTTACTACCGTCTTATTGGAATGGTTTGACCGCCATTGTTCGGTTGACTGACTTCACTAGTGGAAGAATTCTCTTCCAGTAGGATAAAATTCTTTCGCTAGTGGGCGGTGGGTCGCCACGTCCCGCCTCTGTGCCCGAGATGTGATACTCAATAGGGTGAAAATATGCCTAACTCCTTAGAAGAATTGCCGTTTGCCGCTTCTTTTCTTATCATAAAGTACGACATACTTTACTTTGGGGAAGACTGATTCTAAGGGTAAGGTTCACAGACCGCAATACGATTTTACTTTGAGCAAAGAACGCTTAGAACTGTCAGTAGTACTTTACTGACAGTTCTAAGCATATTTTGCTCAGTGTTCCAAAAACAAAGACATACTATCGAAATAGTTCACTCTTTACGAGTTATTCGAAGTAACTTCGTTAAATTTACCCAGGGCTTTACATCTAATATTCTCGCTAAAAGTTATAAGGAAAATTTAAGTCATGCATATTCAATAAACCGTGCGGGACAAATAACTGACTTGGTGTTGGTGACGCACTTATTATCATAAATGTATATAACAGATGCTCTCCTCTATTGTATGTTAGGTACATCACGTCATGTTGAACTGTCTTCAGGGTCGGTTACACCAGTTACGATGTCATTGATACATTTTCTATGCTGTCATTATTTGTACAAATGCCTGTAAAGAATACGTTTTATTTACTGAAGATCTGATGAAATTATTCATGATTTAGAAATTATTGCATGCCACAAACTTTTTCTTACAATAAATATTGTTATCAAGGTAGCGTTAAAAATCCAGTAAGTTGGAATTTAATTTACTCAGTAACCAGAACTAATAAGAAAATCATTCTTCACATGGGTACTATTTCCATAAAACCGTAATATCAAGCGTAACAATTATTTCAAGTACAATGGGATTTTCCCTCGAGTAAAATACCGATTGATATTGATACTCTCGTGTTAAAGGCCTATTATACTACACGATTTATCGTGCCTTGCCTCTCTGGCGCCTTGTCTGCCAGTCGGTGCCGCTTATAGCATAGTCGCCCCCTGTCGACTCACTCTCACCACGAACGTAAATATATATATGTATTACGTAGATAAAACTTATTTTTCTCTTAAGCAGTGCTCGAGAAATGAGAACCACTCGTTTCGCCCTTTACCCGGACGCCAACTCCTTCTTTCTTATCGTGAAGTGTAATATGCCTTGTAGCTGGAAATGTCTGTCTGGATATTAATACAAAATTATACATAATTAATTGGAAATGTTATCAATACATCTCAGATGAAATAATTTCATATCGAAGTGTTAAATTATTTCTCAACTGAAGTGTCCAAATAATAAAAATGTTCTTTAAAATATATTACTACTGTGAGGCGATGGTGTTTTCACGTTGTAAAATAATTCGTTTTCGAATTTAGTGTCAAAATAGAGAGTCGTCAAAATGTAAAAAAAATCCTCTCGACACGATCATCGATAAGTGGAAAAATCGTTCATCTTTCCCCAAGATTCTAAACCTTATAAAAACCGCAATCAACGATTCTGAGTGAATGTTGTATGTAGGGGAACGATTCATCAGCTTAATAAAATATAATAATATGTATGGATCTTCACGCCAAGTCCCTTACGGGATGTATGAATTTGAAATTACGATCGATGTTATATTTTCTAGGTTAGAATATAGGCGATGAATATCGTAAAGAAGGGTAGTCCTTTTACCTCTTACTATAGTAAAACATAAAAGTTCCCAAGATATTCTTTATAAGTTTGTAGAATTAGTTTTAGTTTCGTGTAATAATAATAGTATAATTTTCACAGGGTCAAGCAATGCACAGCAGAAAACCAGACTCTCATCAGGCGGATAAAGATTCTACAGTCACAGAACCAGTCTCTTACAGCGCAATTGAAGAGGTTACAGGTAATGATCTACAGTTTATATTCTTTTGTTTTAATATTGACTTTTCTCACGGATGCAGATGACTTATTAAACATAATGACACTAGAAATGTGACATCACTACTGGTGGTAGAGTTCCAGTGACGGAGCTCGCGGGCGTAGGCACCACCGCATTACCTAATGTACTTGCCGCTAAATGGTAGTGTTCAGCACTATCGTGTTCCGGTCAGGTGGTAATGTACGGCCCTGTAATTTCAGGCACAGAGGCATATCACCTAATGCCTCAGGAGTGGCAGCGCATCTGCATTTTGACCTCTGGTCATTGTGTGGGTGTCTATAGGCTACAGTCATCACGTAACATCATTGTGAACTGCATGCTTGCTTGCCACTTTTATTACATAAAAAAAAAATCACATATGATATTTTATTATTGTGATGTTTTGGTTTTTACCATCAAGTTTTTTTAACGTTCCAGGGGATTTTTTCGAGTTATTCCTGTTATTTGTGTTTTGGTGTACAATTTATTGTACACCAAAATTACTTTCTTACTTACTTATCCGGAAAGTTAAGTTTTTTGTAATTAACAAAACGTCCAATTGGTTCAATCTGAAATCGTTTTTAGCTTAGTGACTCATTTTTGTAGGATTTACAAAAGCAAATAAACATGCTGTCTGTTAGGTGATTAATACTTCGATACAAACTGCATTTTTTATTCTTGTAAATAATTGCAAACATAGACTTATAGTATGTCTTGAGTTGCATTTAAGATCTTTTACCTCTTTGCCAGAGATTAGAGCAAAATTTACTACCGTGTAATTGGAAAACTGTAATGCTGAACACTTCGAAATTCGTAAACTGACAAAATTTGCAAGGAAATACAAGGGAAATTAATGTTTCATACATGTCACATACTTAGCAAATGATTTACTTTGTAACGTTTGTTTATGATATGATTTCACACCACGTGTTTAGTTAATATTTACTCCATCGCAACTGGTTTACTTACTTATGATATCAGGGTCGTGTGTGTTATCGTATTGTGATTATATTGCACTTTATCTTTAAAGTGCGTGGACATAGTAGTAACATGCGGTATTCGAGCAAATATCAACTCACTTTCTTGATGTCATGATGGGATTCAACATTTAGATATTCCTTTGTATTTTTTCATCTGTCTCGGAGGCTTAGTGATAACCGGACGAATCCGTGATCGATCGATGGTAAATGAATGATACTAAGATAATTTCTGTTAGAAATGATCTCTAGCTGCCACTATTGGTAATATTTAATTTGCCCGATAAAAGTGACAAAATATAAAGATTTACTTTACTTACGTACAGAAAAAAATACTTCAGTCCTAAAATGACACGTCACGTGCTTTTTCAACATTTATTATAGTCATTGCCCGTGGTACACCTACTAAGTTCACTTGGGTGAACCAGGGGTAAAATTTTCTGCAAATTTTACCACACCTCTTGTGAATTAGGTGTCCCATGGGTAATTTTTACTTCCGGTGGTCTACCTGCTAGATATTACAGCGGAATATATTGCCCATGGTCCACCTAACAATTTTCAATTGTTAATAAATGACTAGTTGAGTTGACACAGACAAAAAAAACCTCACACCTTCAATTCTTTTCTGGTTTTAAATAAATATGTTTTTAGCATGTGATCACCGTTCTAACATAATCTAACCAATCTGTTTCGAATCCAAAAATATTTATCGTATTACGTTGTACATTACACTCAACTTATAAGAAAATATTTGATAATTCCCTAAGTTCCAAAAATTTGAGCATTCTACGCAAACACTGATACAGGTGCACCAAGGGAAATACCTTGGAACACCTAGGTGAACTAAGGTGAACAACGGAAAGAAGTAATTAGTAATTTTACCCCTGGTACACCTAAATAGGTGTACCATGCATGGGTAGAAAATTTTCCCCCTGGTTCACCCAGGTGGACTAAATAGGTGTACCACGAGCTCATTGCCCCATTCATTATTCTCTTCATATATGCACGTTGATTCCTAAATCTTGACCCCACACGCCTTCGGACAGTATTCCACCTATTTGGTCAAGGTAGGTCAGTTTTGGTCTTCCTGGGTCTCTTTATTATTATGTATAGTTAGATATATCTCTGGCGACCTCTTTGGAGAATTACAAGCGTGAAGCTATATGATGGAACTGCTAAAACGAAAGTATCCGCAGCTAGACGGGACAGTAACCGTCATTCCGTGTCGGTGAATTATTTGACCTCGATACCAAAACAATGACGAATACAACAAATTGCTGCCGTACAAAACCGTTAATTTAACTATATTTCTGTGTGTTTATTTAACTGAAGTGAATTTGAAACGTTTACTTTTCTATTTTCGTATTGTCAGCATACATTTTGTAATGTTTCATGAATATGCGTTGTCATTGCATTGTCCTAATTTCATTATCAAACAAATATATCTTTACCGGAAAGTGATCGTTTAATTCAGCTTAGTTCAAAAATTCAACTATGTCATTTTAATGTTATGAATGTAATAATAAAATAAAAATACGCGTCGTGGGTGTTTGCATATATGCTTGAATGCAAATGTAAAGGACAGGTAACATTGCAACCGTGCAAAGCCGGGGCGGGCCGCTAGTACTAGATATTGCGCATGCCACTATCAAACTAGGTATCGAATTAAAAAAAGTAGATTTCAGTAGTTGTAGCGTTATAGAAATTAAAGCCAACTAACTTTCACAACTGTTATATTAACGAAAAAGTTTAGTAACAATCGCCACCCCGAGGGGGATTTTATAAAAGACAGTGGAGAAAATCGACGTCGAGTGTGACTGCCAAGGTCATATCTGATCCAGGGATTGTAGGTTCACATCCGATTTAAGTTATACGTTTTTTCAATTTTTCAATTTTTTCCTTTAATGTTTTAAAAATTACGATTTATTATTTATTACATATTAATCTTTCCTAATTCTTCAACAGAGCGTGCTAACTGGCGTGACGGGCTCCCAGGGGAAATCCGCCCAGCCAGCGACGTGTTTGCTAGTCCTGTTGCTGTCTGTGGCTCTGGTGGCGTTGCCGTCGGTACGCGACGAGTTGCGGCCGCGGGACCAGCCGGCTAACACGCAAACCTCGCCCAACTCGCCCAACTCGCCCGCCATCACGCGTGCACTACTGTCCGCCACTAACAGTAAGTTTGCACCCATTTTTTTGCCATTTAAAAGTTACAGGAAGGTGTTGGGACGTTGAAATAGAAAATATTTTAATTTCGAATAGATCTATACAGATATTTTCAAAACGTCAAGAAATCATAAAATACCTAGAGTGAATAACCGTTACATATAGTAAAAGCAAAAACATATATTAATAAAATATAAAAATTAGAATTTAAACTACTTAGTTAAAACATAATAATCACAAAATTTTTCAATTCCTTCAATGATGATAAATAAAGAAAAAGAAAAACTTATTCGTCAAGATCAAAGTTATTCAGAGTTCCAAGTGCAGTCACTACTGAGAAGAACTTCGCTACTTAACAAACTCAGTAAGAGCTCTTTTAAAAGAGAGCTTAAATCTAGTACAGATAAAAAAAAAATCTAATAATGTGAACGTCCATAGCATAGATGCAAATAAACTGCTATCTACTAAATGAGATGTAGCTCCTGCAAACCAGAACAGACCAGTTCCACCAACAGAACCCGTTCACGTGTATGACGCATGTGACAGCCATCGCCCTCCTCGACGTGACGATCCCATCTCTCTAAAGTGGAGAAGAATTCTTCTGCTAGTGCAGTTCAACCGAACAATGGCGGTCAAACCATTTCAATAGGGCAGTGGTAAATCTAATGACACGGGATGGGCAGCAGCGTCCCCCAATTAAACTAACGCCATTGCGATCGCCAATCCGCCTGCTAAGCGTGGCGATTATGGCATATTCCTTTCTCTTTTTCTATCCTGCACATTTGACATTTGACAACGACAAAGCATTCTATAGCTAAAACGTATCTACATAACTAAAAAAAAAAACTCCGTGTTGGTGGCATATGTGCTCGCGTGATAGCCGCAGTATACGTGCCTAGATCGCTTAGGTAACTAGTTTATATCCGTATTGTCAGGTTCTTAGCCTGTAATTTTTCATCATCATCACCATCATAACTGCACCCGAAACACGCCCACTACTGGACAAAGCCTTCCCCAAAGACGCCCACAACGGTGACGAGAGTCAATTAGGGGAATTGACATATTCCACCAACACGGAGTTTTTTTTTTTAGTTATGTAGATACGTTTTAGCTATAGAATGCTTTGTCGTTGTCAAATGTCAAATGTGCAGGATAGAAAAAGAGAAAGGAGAGATTAGCAACACTTTAGCTAAAATACGTTTATGAATAAGGGGCTAAGTATTTGTGTATTAAAATATTTTCTCAAGTGGTATAAGAAATTTGTAGTTTACAGTTACAGTTAGGAATTACAACATTATTTTTTTCGACGTTACCGTTGGTAATAACATTAAATAACGACAGGCTTATTTTATCTGTAGCTAGCTACCCAACAATAACAAATATTTATGTGATTTTCAAGGTTTGTCGTGTTTTAAGCCCATCATAAAGATAAAGAGTATCGATTTGAATGATAATATATATTATAAATTGCTTATTCATTGCTTGCTATCTTGCTAGCAACACCGGTGGGGTGTAGTCATATGCAGGCTTTACCCTCTGTTAAAGTACAAACCCAAATGGGGCTATACCTCTCGCCTAGATGTTTAAATATGTGCGTGAAATTGTTTCTGTATTTTGTTAAAGTCAAGGTGTGAATTTCGTAGTAATAGACGATTTTTGTAGTGTGCGTGTGTGTCGCACGCATTCCCCCCCCCCACAAAAAATGACATACTGTTTTGAATCGTTAATAAACGCTATGGCTACTCCCCTCCAGTCCGCCGCGGCCGGTGGCCCGTGTTGCTCTATGCTTACTACCTGTGAACGCGAAGTCTTTTGGCACTTCAAACTTCATGCGATCTCCTCGCTGCAGGAGACAAAGATGTTCTTGTATTTATGCATTCATACATATGTGATTTAACAGCAAATAATAAATAATAAATCATTTATTGATGAAACAAAATAATAAATTACTATATAATATTTGCTAGAAAAGGTTTTTATTTTTTTTATAATGAAGGTGGTATACAATCTTGCAGTTCACATAGATGTTAAGTGTTGACTGCAGCCTATAGACATCCACACAAAGAAAAGAGGCCAAAATGCAGTATCATGCAATATCTCCGTGATAGTTATTACGAGGCCATATATTACCATCTAACCGGAACACGATAGTGCTGAACACTACAATTTGGCGGCAGATAGATTAGTACCTACGCCATCGAGCTCCAACACTGGAACTCTATCACTAGTAAAACTCCACCCAATTGCAAGACATGGTTGGCATTGAGAATCTTCGTTATTTAAAAAATCCCATCAACAACCTGCAGTTGGACCACCTGACTGAATCGCGTGTCTTCATTTCCGTATTTGATATTTTACTTTTTTCGTATCGTCTATGAGAGCAATAGGAATAATCGTATCGCTATTAGTCTCACGACGATAACGATACGAATGGAAAATAGTTTGCGTGTATCAGCTCTGACGCACGACGGGAGTTTCGAGTTGGGAGGAAGGGAGAAACACGTTAACTCGATCGCAGCACTCGCAGGGGAATCGTAACGCCGTAACGTTCGTGTTACACTTGATTTTATCTATACAAATGAATAAAATTGGAGTGTCTATGTGTCTGATATAAAAATAACCGCTTTTTACTGAATGCATATGTATGTATACACGGTACATGTAACAAAACAACATTTTTTACAAGTTTTGTCCGTCTGTCTGTCCGTTTGTGCCGGCTAATCTCGGGAACGGCTGGACTGATTTTGACGGGACTTTCATTGACAGATAGCTTATGTAATAAGGAGTAACTTAGGAATACTAGCTGCGCCCAGGACTTTGTCCGGGTAGATACTGAACAATCATAAATTCTCACGCGGACGAAGTCGCGGGCTAGTTCTTATTAAAATTTCGGAAAGTTTAATAAACTCAAATAGTTTCTTAAGGAGTGAACTCCAAATAAAATCAATGACGATAGCAAGACTAAAGATTGAAAGATTGATTATGTTCGGTGGTCGAGTCGCAAAGGTAGCGATCGCGGGACTCAATTATAGCAAGCTTACACTAAAACCACCGAGGCAGTTAAATCTTTTGTAGTTTATATAACTTTTTTGCGAAGTTTCATTTCACACTATTTAAAATCTGTTGTGTAATCCTAAAGAAATTGATTTACATAACAATTAGTGCAAGTCAAGTTATATAAAATGCAAAAAAGTGCGGCACGCGATCGCAGTCTCACTTTTACACCTTCATTGAAATATAATTTATTATTTATAATATTACGATAAAATATAGACAATCAAATATTATCAACACCTTATTAGACAATGTACTTAAATCTTATCGTTATTTTTGTAAAAGAGCATGAATTATATCTTGTAAAAATATCAGACAAGGTTAAAGTATACTTAACTGTTTTAACAAGTATACTGTTAATGCATGAAAACGGTTTATGAATATTATATTGTTAAATTATAACTGACGTACCCTGATGCATAAAATTTGATTACAGTCTTAATTTTTTATTTACAGAGATGGCACTTGACGAAACAGTAATAGACGACGGGGAATTCAACATGGATGAACTGATCACATTCAATCGCGCCCACTCCGACCATGATTACCAGGTGGTAAAGAATCAGGACATCAACAAAGTCCTCCCAGGAGGATACATCGATCTACCAATCGACGAAGACTGGCCGCCGAACCTCAAAAAACGCATGAAAAAACTTGAATTCGATTACGAAGACGGCAAAGATTATTTGCCGCCTATCGTCAAACATGATAACTACGAGAACTCCTACAAAACAGGCGCCAAAATTGACGACAATATGAAACTACGCGATGATGTTCTACTAAATAATGCTTTACTCTCCACAACCAGAAAACTTGGGGAACTCTTGGACGCGTTACCACCCATACCTGTGAAAACTGAGGATTTAGTTATTGAGGAAGTGACAGATTACGACACGAGAAATTTTAATATATCCGAAGTCAAAAGTTTCGTCGTCAACGGTACATTGAATGAAATTTAAATCTTATTATTTTTCTATATTTTCTTGTTAACTTTTATTCGTTTCTATATATTATAATTTTATACAAATGATTAATTTAACACTAGATTCATTGAAATTATTCCTTTTTAGTAAGTAAGTAAGTATATTTGCGAATTTTAGCGCTAGGAAACTTTTACACGTTCTGTCGATGTTGACTTTATCCGAGTGAGATATTCCAATCGCAATGTTATAGTTTAAGTATTCGGTGTAATGAGATCATGGTGTATTTAAGTTAGCATTATGTACTTCATATTTAGATGTTTCGCAAAGAATGGAAAATATTGCATATTTATTTGAGAAACGAAATTAATATATGAATATAATTATTTTAAACTTGAAAATCTTGATTCTTATTCTAGAATATTCATTGTTCGTTATCCATTACCTTAAGATATCATCAACGCATTTTCGTGTTACGATTTGGTGCAATTATATGTAAGTAGGTAACTGATCTTCAGTGTTAGCTAGTTTTTTATTTAAGTATGTTAGTGTTTAGGCTGCTTATCATTAGTTCTTGTACCTTCACACACGAAGCGCACTACAAATTGTGAAACTAGGGAGCGTTAAAAACCGAACGTTAATGTTTATGGAAATAAATTGTGACAGTATAATTAATCGTGTTTCCATTTCCTTTATCTATTTCCCGTCAAAAAAATTATTTAAATGGAATCAGTACCCGCAAAAGGACGGGAAACGTCTTGTTTCCTACTTAGTGACAACATAAGATCACGAACTCTTTCACTGCTGTAAACACGGCTAGCATGTAATCGAATCGACACCTATCCACGGGTAGAGCATTTTCCATGACGGCCATGCGGTGGCACACGCGCGGCACGTGTTTAGCATAGCTCTAACCCCTAAAAAGAAGAATAACGCTGTTTTTGAGCCAGCAGTGAAAATGTGTACATGCATAGATGGCTCCGAAATAGGGTCGAATAGGTAGAATAGCTCAGTACAGTTACCCGGCACCCAACCAGCACCGCCTCATTTTACGGCGTACACTCGTCGACGGGTGAACGACGCGATGTTACTTGTGAACCACTCGCGGTCCACTTGGGAACAGCGCGTTGGCAATGCTAAGTCAACGCAAGGCAAGCTAGTGGCGGAGAATATGTAATAATACTACGTATAGAATGGACACTTCGACGTCCCGCCCGATCTCCTCGCCTCACCCAACCTCCTCCCCTCTTATTTGGTATTTTCTACGTGCTACGCACAGAGGTGCGCATGTAAATACACGTCACCGATTGATGTGTGTGTAATAGAAAACGCATTAAGCAAAAGTATGGAATTTTGGTGCGAGTGTCCGCGGTGTGCTAGTGGTCACCGAGTGGCCCACTTGAAGTCCGCGCGCCGCCCGCGCGTTGACGGCTTGCGGCCGAGGCGATAAGGGACCGGGACGGAGTTGATGTAATGAGTGCAGACCGCTCGCGGCGGTCGGGTGCTGCGTGGCCGTAGTGAGCTGACCCCTAGCTACCACAGAGGCAAACTTAGGCTCCAAGGGTGGCCACGCATCTGACCATCGGTTGTGTGAATGTCTATAGCAGAGAATATGTAATAATACTACGTATAGAATGGACACTTCGACGTCCCACCCGATTTGGCCACATCACTCGACCCCTTTCCCCTCTTATGGGCGACGGTTGGTATTTTGTACGTGCTACGCACACAGGTGCGTGTAAGTACACATCACTGATTGATGTCTGTGTAATAGAAATCAAATTAAGCGTTTGTATGGAATTTTGGCGGAGTCCCCGGTGTGGTCTATAGTCTGTAATAAAATATTAACCTTTAGTGGTGGTAGAGCCCCCAGTGACGGAGTTGGAGGACGTGGACACCGCATTACCTTCTATTTGCCGCTAATGGATAGATAATGTATGACCGCGTAATTATTACCACTTATTTACGAATAACAGCGGTCAGTCTAAAGGAGTTTGAGTGAAATACTTACATCTGTGGTCGGACCTCTCTTCCTGTGGTATCGCGATTCTCTAATTTCACCATACATGTATGGTGAAATGGTCTCACTTTGTTTAGGTGAATGTATTCACATATAGAAAGCGAGACCTCCCTCACGAAAGTTTTACCACGATTCAAATAAAATATTCAGTGTTGTCTCATTTATAGCTTCATGGTTTCTTAAAACTCCGAACGAATCGGTCTGCTGACTTGGGGTTAATATGTTTCCAATTTAAGTAAACATATTTGATATTTAGTATTGGCTAATTCAACCGACCGGTAGCCCATGGTACGGATGTTGGTAAGATATAATGAGTCCAGTATCATCCACACTCCACATCGCTCATTGTATCTTAACTATTTTAGCCTCTTAAAAAGTACTTATCGCACAACATTGATACTCTGTAGTTGATAAACATATGAACATAATACAAAATACATCCAACAGAAAAACATTGACCGGGGTAATTCTAATAATTAATGAATAAAACGAATATCTTATAATAAGCTTTATTTAATTATGAGTTAACAAATTATTTTCGTATTTTTGAAAAACAGGTTGTGACCTTAACTGAATACAAGTCAAATTGCGTATGCAAATTTTACATGTTACAGAAAAATAAACACAGAACTGTTTCTATGATAATGAATATTTATTTTTATACTTAACAATAAGAATTCAATTCAGTTTCAAAAGCATCATGTATTATAATACATAAAGTTAATAACTATAGCTCAATTAAAAACTTCCTCGTGCGTCCACAAGCCGACCAACCGAACATGACTTACTTAGTAAGCGATTTTTTAAATTATAATTTAAATTAATTTACTACACAGTACATTAGACCGACGGAGCAGTGGTCCGAGGTGACCAGCGCCCCGCACACTTTCGGCTGTAGTCCCACAACAGATACTTCAAGTCTAATTCCATTCACAGTAGCAATTTTAGTCGAAGTATGAAACACAATAGAAAACGGTGCTCGATAATGTTGACTGTGATAATGTCGAAGCTAGCTCCAAAGAATCCTCGCGTCTTGTGAGCGGTTACCCTGTCAGAGTCCGCTCCTGACAGACCGAAACATCTTCTATCTAAAAACATTTCTTTCTCTCTTTCTTACACATTATACTCGTTACAATTTAACATACGCAGAGTCTAAAACGTTTGTGTATAGAAATCACACAATTTGACTTTGAATTTTCAATACCCAATCTAATTTGATTATTCTATCTAGCAAATAGAAAGTAACAATTAGGTACAACTATGGTATTTATTTAATCAATGTTTAAAGACTTACAATGTTTATTACACTCGAATATACTGCATGATTGTACAATAAGTATTTATGATATATATCAACGAGGGGAATATTTTAATTGGTTTACAATAGTTTATCAAAAAACTCATCCTGATTTAATATTTTCCAGATATAGACATTGACGATATCCATTTTTTCTATACTCTTTCTAAAAATATGAAAACGACACAACAAGATGTTTTATTCCAAAACATACTTAGCCAAAAAACAATATTTCCTAACGCTGGGTATACAATTTTGTGATGACTACTTATCCGTGACTAATTCGAAATAGATATAAAACTGCCAATGCGGTCAGCGCGACGCCCTAGCCCTATCTGTAAATTTATTTCGCACGGACACATTGTACACAACGGCCTAACTGAATAAGATATTACGTATAGTATATCGTCACCTTACCACAGTATTACGCCGATTTCAATCACATCTACAAACCTTACTCTATGTGAATCACGTTTGCCGAACCCTTGCCGTTTCTGTCCAAGCAAAAATATACAAATGTGTTTCTCCTAAGCTGTACAATTTATACACTAACAAAGTAGCAGCCGCATGGGCCGTGTGGCCATGTGCCAGCCTCGCTTCAACAGTAAACCGGTTTGCTGTTTTGCTACCAATACAGTAAAGCAACTAACATCTAGCTTGCCGAGCCAATACATAATTTAAAGATTCAATCTAACAAAACTTCACTCGTCGCCTCTTTGTAAATACTCTCAATGATTAATCAATGGATGTCAGTTCCTATGAAACACGCAACCAATGATTCGTTTTTAAGAACTTCATCCTTTATAAAAAAGGGGCTCATAGCGGAACGATGCGTCAATAGAAGGAACGGATCCATTACTCACAAAAGAAGTAACATTTCTGTAGCAGCGAGAAAACTGGTTTATGTTTGTAAAATCATCGAGTGTGCACGGCAGTGCATGACCACACTCAAGCGCGTATAGTGACGTTACTCAGTCTATTCGCAATCCGACACTAATCTCTTAAACATAATATACTGAATTGTTGTAACCAGTCAATCTCAGTCAGCCTCGACGATGCAGCTACGGTCGGCGACGCAACTATAGCGATTGACTAAGGGTTTCGTTTAATACGCGATACGATAAACGTAATACTTTGGAATGACTGAATTGCCGCTGGCCGTAGCTGCAACGGTTGCTCGTAATCTATTTATGTATGCGATCACGAGTATACAAAATTTATGTTATTTCCTCGTAAGACTTACGATTTAAAAAAAGAAATAAAAGTAAAACTCACAATACAAATTGACATAAGCCGAGGACAAGTTTGTTCACAAGGTGAAATGTTTCAATCAGTCTTGTAGGAATTTGTATCAAGCCAGTACACTCGGGATTCGTCGGGGAACACCGATTGAAACAAGATATATTTTTAATCTATTGTAATGAAATTTCTACATAAATTATTGCACGTTATAAATAACATATATGTCATCATTTCAATGATCAACGAATCATATATCATACTTAGACCAACATTGTCGTTTTGTCATACATTTGTAGAACGCGTTACATCAGTATACTCGTAAAATAATTATTGCAAGAAATTGCCAGTTCAAGTTATCATTTGCTAAAACTATAATAAGGGCATAAATAATGATAGGAAAGTACGTGGCATCACTATAGGAACGGAGCCAATTAAATAAACCATAATTTTAATTATCATACTTGTATCGCGCACAAAATCGAACTTAGGTATAAACAATGACTAAATAAAATTATATCTAGAATATGCATATATCCAGTGTGTTGAATGTTGGCTATAAATATTTATGTATATGGTTATTTATTGCTAAGATTAATAAAAATATGATTGAACACAACTCACCACAAGCCATACTCGCGAAACAACTCTTTAAGATGTAATGTAGAATAAACAGTAGCTATCACAGGACAAAAGAAATACAACATAATATATCGTTATTGCGATAAATTAATTATTCTATAACAAAAACCTGAAAACCTCCATTAAGTTGGAGAATGCTAACTTATCTTTCAATACTTATTTACATTGAAAATGACCAAGTCAGACAAGAAAAAAATTAATCTATCTCTTTCTCGTGATACTGTTTATAATTATGTTCAGATCTCATCACGCATCAGTCAAATAAATACTTTTTCGTAACAGTTACCTATTGCTTTCATTCAAACATAAAATCTGAAAAAAGGCTAAAATCAGTATCGATATAAATTAAAATTCCAGGCAGTTTCATGACATTTTAAAGTACAGGTACTGATAGACTGACTGACACAGATTTAACGTTAGACATCAATTTTTTTTTCCGTCTAGGGAGCCTAATTAAATACATGTCACATTCATTAAGTGTAATAGGACAAAAAGAGAAGGTTTGTGTGCCAACCATATCCAACACACCGGGCCACGTATAGACACGAGTTCCAACAACACACATAAACTTATCATAGTCACAATATTCTCTATGTTATGGTAAATTCATTACTTACGTAACAAAATCATATAATTACACTGCATTCACAGAAACTATTATAATGAACTCACAGAGGACTTACAAAAATAATATTTTTATTCACTGCTTTACTAATAAATGGGACAAAGCGATATACGACTACTCAGTAAGTATATTTTTTAAACTACATCTGTTTATGATAATAAGTGTATGTATGTATGTATGTATGTATGTATGACATCTAATATAGGTAATAATCTGCAGATTTGTTCGAGCGCTATGAATTGGAATGGACACCATTGATGCGAGTGAAGCGATGTATGGGCTTATTGATGAGTTAAAGTAAACCTCATATCCCTATGGACAAGTACAATACGCTATCTATAATAAATTGTGTAGTGCCTTGTAGTACACTAATAAAGAACAAATCTTACTGACTGAGCACCTAGTTCCGCATGAGAAACACGACAGTTATACAAGTGTGCTTTCAACTTATACATTTCCACTTAGAACTTTAATAACTTTGAATGAACACACACTGGACATCGCTAATAATTTCATAACAAAGACTACTCGAATCCAAAATATCTATGAATATTTGACTCAAATCCTTATTTTCCTCTACATAGAAAAAAACATTCCATAATAATACAAAAAATCTACAATTCCGCAACATCAACAACAAAACTTCGTACTCATCCATTAGGGACATCTAAATAAATATAATTGGAAGATGGTGAAATGAAACGTAATTCACTACGGACGGGAACACAAATATGAAACTGCCAACCGCACTTCGCATGCGCCTCAGATACACACAGACATGGGAATTGTTAATGTTAGTCGACATCACGACGGCAAGTTATCGATAATCTCATGTGTACAACACTATTTAACCCCGATAGTCGATAGTCAGTATGAAATTCGTTCAAGTTAACCGATTCCATTGTCGACTACTATTGTTGTAAGTTATGTCAATAGTAATGACAACTGGTCCACTAGTCGATTGATCTGTTTCGATAATAATAAAAATTTAGTCGATTGTGAAAAGTAAAAAAAAAGTTTAGCTAAATTTTTCTACGAAACGAAACCAGACTTCAAAATTTCTAAACGACAAATTGAGTATAAAATAAACGCAAATATAAAATATTATATACTTTACCACGAATTCCATACTAAAATAAATACAGACGATAACAACAGAAGTCGCGTTAAAATGTTTACCTCTTATGAACGTTACACTAAGGTGTAATACATGGAATTTATAGGTTTAACTGAGTTTACATGATCGATTAGATATCATTGTACAACTGCTATTTAGATATTACACGGGAAATACTCCACATCACAGGACGGAAAATAGCTCGCGTTCAAAACAGATACAATTTGAATAAAAACGTAAAATCCGCTGTAGGGCAGGCTTATGCAATATTTATCCCGTAAGGACTTTAATGAAATAAATTTAGAAAGTTCAGTTAAACGAATTACAGTATTTTTTCGACATGCCGTCGAATCAGACTCACTTCAATCAAAGTCTTCATAAACCCAATGAACAAAATGTTCGATTATGCTCAATTTTAGAAACACAACGTCTGATCACACGGCATGTCTAATAAATTCTGAATTTACATTAAAAACAATAGGTTAACTGATGACAATACATGTAAAGTATTATCCAACAATATATACAACATGATTCCGTATAAGTAATGTAGACGGTTGAGCACGATTGAAATTGACTTTAGTATGAGAAATGCCAACTCAATAATAAAACGCAAAACCAAAAATCCATCAAAGTAATACCTAATTCGGGGTTGGTGAAAGTCGGGAGGTGTATGTTAGCCGGTGTGTGCGAGCGGTAGTGTCGGTAGGCAAGCCTAGTTCACGCTGTACTAGTCACATAGTCGATAGTCACTTCAACTAAATGTAAAAACAGGTACTTTAGGCCCTTTGATCCCGCGATTTATATTAAGTAAAATATTGTAACACAACCGGAACATTAGATTGCCATTCTCTCATAACTATAATAAGATTCAATGTAACAATTGATAGTCAATTCTGGTAAATATATTTTCAATCTTATCTCAGTACTTCATTCGAGTTTAACGTTACTTTCTCAATACAGGCATCATTCTAGCATCCAATAATTAATACATTTTATAAACAAAAGAAATATAACATATGCCATCATTTTTTTCAGGGAGTACATGATTAGATCGGAACGATATTACCATAACAAGCAATGCAGATCAATCGCCAACGAGACTCCGCGAGATCGTGAAACCCAATTCAAACGTGTACGTAAAAGTAATTGAGTGGTTCATGTACATTTAGTGAGGAAACGTAAACTCGACTAATCGACCAGTAAGCGAACTAGCGTAGGTAATGTGCATGCGTGTCAAGTGGGTACGCGTCACTTGCCCGCTCGAGCCGCACACTTCTTCTTTTTGCGTTTGAAGAAACAACAGCACCTGGAATAGACAGATTGCCTGCATGACGATTTTACATAGTCTGCTTTTAACAACTTGATTCGTGTTATTTTATTTATGAAATCATTATTGAATGCCGCTCACGTTACAAGAATCACTATGATCGCAATACAGTTCGTAACGACAAATCGTGACGTATGTATCAGAAAATCGTTTCATAACTGTAGGGTTTTACCTAACAAAAGCTTTGCGATTTATTGTTGCAGTTCAAAGTGTCGAAATGCAATTTAAACCGTACTGATTTCTTATAACGCGTGCAGCATTCATGATTGATGAATATACGGATATTTCAATCGCCACGATAAATCGATAGTGTACAGAAATCAGTTGTACTTGGTTGTAGTTACAGTTTCGCCTTGTTTCGTCCACCAATCGTATGCACGTTTGTTTGTTACTCCTTCACGCAAAAAATGTTGAACCGATTTTCATTAAATTTGGCACACTTGGGTGCCTTGGGTAACTTGGATTAACACATAGGATTGTTTTTATCACGAAAAAATGTTCCCGTGGAAGGTATACCATGGGATGATTGGATGAGTTACTACAGGTTACGCGAAAAGCAACCTACACGCGAGCTGAGCCGCGGACTATAGCTATTGTCCTATAATTACAAGGTGAACAAATAAAATAAGACTTCCCCTGTTGCAAAGACAAATACATTAACATATTATTATGCATGAGATTTGTCTAATAAAGCATAGTCGTATACATACTAGCACTATTAATTTCTTCGTTAAAAAACTCTGTGGCGGTAAAAAATTAATATCAATTTTAAATTATCATTTAACTAGAAATCAATGAATTTGAGAGGTTATCCTCGCAATAATAGTTGAATATATATACAAAAATTTAGACTACCACAGTTGAAAACAAAATAATAAACATAATTTCACATACAATGTTATATTTAGTTAGTATTCTTTTAGGATCACTACGGGCGAAATAAGCATATAAAGCGTAGTTCATTTACCATGTAAAATTTAATACTAACTTTTTTTGTACCTATACACAATATTAAATCGCAAATAGGTGTCTTGCACTCGTCAAAGTATGTGCGTGGTTCAACATTTTGCAAAGCTGACTTATCATCTTACTTAGACTATAATTTATTAAGTCAGTGTGTTTTTCGCATTACTAGAAATAACATTGTATGCAATATAAAAAAAAACAAATGGTTAAGTGTAATGATGTGTCAGTGTGTTTATATATTAAAAAAAAAACGAATGGTTAAGTGTAATGAATGCAAGTTAATGATATAATTTAAATATTATAGTTAATACTTTCAAAACATATTTAAATTTGATTTGGCAAATAGTTTAATATAGAATTACTAAGCGGGTATCACACGACCCCAGTAGCGTCATGTCATTTCCCAGTCACCGTACACATAGTAACAGTAAATAACAAATGCATTGTGTATGAATTGAAAATCACAATACTATTTTCGTAATGTAGATAAGGTTTAAACGAATACCAGTGAATGAGTGTGAAGTGAAACTTAAAAATAAAAAGTAAACTAAAAAAAAATAAAAAAGGAATGCATACAGTTGGAACACTGACTTGGTGTCGTCGACCACATCGACCTCGTGGTGCGGCTGGGTTATGGGCGTATTGCTATGCCCGGCAGTGGGGTCGTCCGCACCCAACTCGCCATTGGTTGAACTTACCACCTGCAACACGAAAAATACCATCTATAACAAAAGGTCAGGCGAATAAAGAATAATTTTCTCCCTTTTTTCTATAATTGTTTTGTTTATTTTTCTCTTTTTTTAAAATACGAAGTACTTATGCTAAATTTTATTAAATAATAAAGTTTGTGCAAGGTCTTTGAAACTATTCACCCAATAAAAATAACACTTTCGCCGATATAAAAAAATGAATATCAGAATGGATATATCGTATTTTCTGTAAAGAACAGGTCGGATCAGGTAGATTGTTTGTATACACGGTGAAATTATAATGGTTGTTTTGCCGTAGCAAAATTATTGCGTTTTTACAATCGTCTAAAAAGGGTATACATATATTTGACAATGTGTAATAATTATTGTTTTTATGATATAGTCCGAAAGAAACATGGAAATGAAAAGTATAAACATAATAATTATTAAAATCGGTGCATCATTGTAAAAAAGTTATAAAAATAAAAAAGTGAAAAAAAAAAGATTCAGTTTAAAAATAATAACATTCTAGCCCAGTTTAGAGGATTATTATCATTTCTCACACTTTCTAGACTATAATTTCATAAATTATTTGTAAACATTTTTTTATTGTTAAATGTTTGTGTCGATAATAACTTCTGAGCCATACTTGTTCTCCCATAGGAAAACAATGTATAATTTTTTTTTAATGCTATTATCTCCTAGCATTCGCCACCATTAAGTGTCCTAAAAGTAAGGATTCCGACAAGTTGGACAACACAGAAACGAGAATAGATTTTTTTTTCACACAGAAATTTGTGTCAATTTATCTCACATTTCAAACAATGATCATGATCCAAAATTAGTTATAAATTTATCTTTTTTCTCGTAGACTACATAAAACTCATTTTTAATATTAAGTATGTATATAACAAAAAAAAACATAGTAAAGGGTAACTCGTTCACTCATTGTTATGACATCGTCTTTTCTGCACATTTACCCCCTTATTCATAAACGTACATTAGATACGTTTAAGCTATAGAATGCTTTGTCTTTGTTAGTTGCATTGTCAAATGTGCAGGATAGAAAAAGACAAAGGAGAGATAAGCAACACTTTAGCTAAAATACGTTTATGAATAAGGGGGGTAATGTCTAATGCTGATAATCTGTATTAATTTGGAAACTATTTAGCAGACTAAATAAACATAATTCAGATATTTATAAATGACACATTAATAAAGAAACAAGTACCTACTTAAATCAGCATTGAATGATTTAATTTGATAACATTAATTAAATTTCAATTATACTAGCTATCCACTCCTCACATTTTGTTCATTTATTTGCTAGTTCGACAGCTAATGGACTGGCGAACTTCAAACCGCGATATTCTATTATTTTTTTAATATGTTTTTTTTTTTTTTCATATAAACCTTTTCCTTTGGGTAGTAGCCATTAATTATAATAAAGAAGAAGAAATCTTTTCCTGCCCATAATGATAACCTATAAAGATTTATCTAATTTGGTGCAGTTGTTTGAAAGTTATGCACCTACAAACCTTTCGGTGATTAATTTTTCTTTATACAAATGAACGTGTGATTGATTTTAAATAATTTTGACAATGCACGTTACAGTGTGTTCCATGGTTGATGTCTTTGGTTTTCGGTTTTATCTCGATTCAGAGCTTCAATTTACGGTACCTGACATGAGTTTACAATATGTTTAGTTAACGTACAGAAAATACGTAGCCATTATCCATACAAATATTATAAATGTAAATATGTAGATGTTTGCCTGTCTGTATGTTCCATTTTCACAACAAAACGGCCGAACCGATTTTAATTAACTTTGGGAGTTAGAAACTGATAGAAAAGACACAAAGGCTACACTTTTTACAAAAATCAACCCCCATAGGGTTTAAATAGAGAATAAAACCTTGTATTAATTTTTGGTAACGAATTCCACGTGGACGATCGCCGCCAAAAGCGAGTTAGTTATAAACAGACCAAGCCTGAACTGAACTACTATTTAGCTGCAGACAGAAGGTTATGCTAATGCCCAACATTCTCAATTGCAATGCCAATTACTATCAATTCGGAAGAAACCTGAAAATAAACTCTGAATACGCAATATGTAGCACAAATACACGATACACGTTAAACATGAGTTGTCTTCAGCCCATTTCAACAACAATCAAGCTACACATCATAAAAATATACAACAAGCGACTGTTGTTATGCATATTATAGTTAAATGAATAAGCTAGATTTTTTGATATCCGGATACTCTAACACCACAATTTAATATCAAGATATAAGCATAAAGCGTTTTTAAAACACATAAAATTACCAAAAAGAGAATCATGTTAAAATATATTTGTTTCGAGTGACCAGTCATAATAACATTATTTTGTAAGTTATTCAACAGGGGCCCAACGCCAGCCAGTGTCGTATTGTCCGGATGTGTCGATACGTCCGAGAACGCTATTGGTCTCATACATTTATTATGATAGCGCCACAACGTCGTCCACAGACGTATAATATATTGCATCACTATTAAATCGTTAGGCTGTCTTGCTACCATAGAGCAACACGGGAGGGCAGTAGCCATATATGTAGACTTTCCTCTCTATCAAAGTAAACACAGTACTACAAGTGTACCTACGCCTGTCGCCCAGGTGTTTAAATATGTACGTGAAATCGTTTAAGTATGTAATTTGTTAAAGTCAAGATGTGCGTTTCGTAGTAGGTAATAGACGATTTTTGTAATTGTTTTTATATTATTTCGCATTAACACATGCTTGTCAAATATATTTTTATTTAAAGAAAAATGGAAAGAAAAATTTGACTTCAGGCGAGAGTCGAACTCGCGGCCTACTGGGAATCTAGTCCAGCCGCTCTTCCAATTGAGCTACTGAAGTCCTGCCCGATTTGTCAAATCTTTCCTTCACATTTAATGCATTGCTTTATGGTAGCAGCAGCGCCATCTATTGCCAACTATTTTTGTAATGTGTGTATCACACGTAGTTCCTTCCGCAAAAAATGACAGACTGTTTTGCATCGATAATAAACGCTATGGCTACTCTCCTCCGGTACGCTGCGGCGGCCGGTGGCCCGGTGTTGCTCTATGTTTGCTTCCAATGCACGTAGTCTACGTTGGAGCAAGACAGCGAAACGATTCAATTGCGATGCAATGCATATTATGTTACGAGAATAAGGATCCTGTTTTAGTGTTTGCATACTATTGACACTGTTTCATATAGTTTCAACCATTTTAGTGCTTTACACTTGGTTGATATATTTCACCGTTATCATGATTTTAACAACAATAAATCATTGAATCATGGTGCTTCTAAATGAGCTTCTTATTCTAGATAATTCGAATCCTAGATAATATGTGACTGTATTTCTTCTAGATTAATCTCGGGCGCGATCCGAATCTATTTTAGAACTATTGAGGTGTCATCAGTAAGAATTATTTCTATATTTTTTTTCTGTGAATTTAATTTAATTTTATTTAGATATGTTTATCATCAGTTTTAGCTTGAACAGTTTTGTTCTAACATATTTTAGAAAAAAAATCAACGTCGGACCAATTCACCCGTTGAAGTTAAAAATACTTTGACCCCCAATGCATGTCCAGTTAAATAAAATAAAAAATGTTGCAGGAACGTATCCAGTACGGAACTAAGAGGCTCAAATTCTCATCATATCAGTATGGGTTCATCTAAGTATAATCCAGTTCAGCTAAAACAAAATTTACGGAGTGACTCATTTTAACAGCCAGTCACTTCGTAAATTGATCTACAAATAGGTGGCTGAAGCCTCCGATATCTAGGTTAACCAATCCACAACCGTATTTTTGTGTGTATTTATTAACGTATGTGATCGTCCACGGTACTGTGTGTGCCAATTAAAGGCCGAAAATTATTGTAGTATCTTCGATAATCTAGTATTATTTTACTAGTAGTAGAGTGGTTTCTTTAATTTCTAGTAGTAGAGCGCCAGAGTCGGAGCTCTTGCCACCAAAAGGCAGTGTTCAGCGCTATTATGTTCCGGTCAGGCGACCCTGTATTATCCGGCACAGAGGCATAACCCCTTAGGCCACAAGAGTGGTAACGCATCTGCATTGAAATCTCTGGTTTCATGTAGATGTTGATAGACTACAGTATTACTTACCCTCAATGTAAACTGTATACTTGTGTGCCACTTCATGACATAAAAGAAAACATTCAAAATCATAATATTTAATCTATTTAAAAAAGGACAGTGTCCATTTAATTTTTTTTAACGTTTTGTATGATTAATATGTACATACTAGATATTAGTGCCGCATAATTTTGAAGCCCATTTAAAAGCATCATCAGCGTCTCATTTAGAACCGTCATTAATCTTAGACATACAAAATAGTAAAAAACCAATGACTGGCCCAACATGTGAAGCAAGCCTATACACATTTCATGAATGAATATTGGCAGTGCACTGTTGAAAGCTGTTGCTACAATATCGAGCCAAAGCATCATGCAGACAGTCACACAATTGCCGCTATATGTTCACAACTGACCGTGGACACTGATCCGGGAAATTTCACATACCGAAAATGCTTATTCTTCAACAGCTAAAAAATAAATACACCAATATACATTCACAAATTCCGCTAAATGATATTACACAAATAAATACAAAAAAACTTTAAATATCACAAAACATGCAGATCAACAATGAATTATAACATTTTTAAACAAGTCCGACGGTATTTTCTTCTAGCAACAGCAAAATTAGCCACGAACAAAAACCTTAAACCTTCCAAGAATAATAATAGTAAATCTGTAGGATCTTATTTCGGTAAAACGTCAAGTTTCACGGTCATCAGATCAATGTTCATAAAAAAAATAAAAATCGGTAGATAGTGACAAATAAAAACTACACAGTGTAAATAATCATGTAGATGTATTGTGTAAGTTTTGTGCCAACCTGAACAGATCCATGTCTATCCGCTGGCGTCAAATGTCCCGTAGTAAGGGGCGTGGCCTTACCACTGTGCGGCCAGTTACCACCAGTGTTCGCAGTACCACCAGTACCGGAATCTTTAACAGCCCCCTGCAATGCCATACTCGGATATGTATTTTCGTATTACGTATCATCTTATTATAACACAATCAACAGGGATTTAATACAAGGATTTTTTAAGATATACTATATTTTATAGGTCCTGCAGTCTAATGATCTAGTAGACTTGATAGCATTACATGCCACTTAACTCAAAAAATGTACAGTAATATGGGACACAAATATTGAACGCTCATTCAATTATGGTAGTTGACCTCCTAACCAAGCGGCAAACGCTAGCAAAGAGTATTTTTATTTTATTTAAAGTACGGTAACGACGCATTTCATTGATACCGCCGTATTTGGATCTAAGCGCCAAAAAGAGCGTCAATGCCAGGATTTCTTCACATTTTGGCCACGCAGTTGACACGTTCTACAATACATGTCATACAACACATAGAGAAATAATGCGAATTTCACACAAGCCAAGAAGATGGATGTTGTGCAGTAGTAAGGTTGGCAAAAAACGCGTTGCACAAAAATCAGAAAATATTCACCAATTTTACCTTCGACCTGCGATCTCGATCAGCGTTGAACTTAATTCAGAACGTTCTATATTAATCGAGTACCTTGTATCAAGTGGCAATGTCTAAAAGTAGTATTCTAAATTTAAGTTATTTTTACCTTTAATACCGAATCTAATACTTCATAAATTAACACCTAAAACAAAAAAAAACTCTAAAACTGTTACTTTTTAACATACAACGTTTGCCGTTTGGTCAGAAAAGCAGTTGTGAATTACAGAACTATATAACGGATTTATGACGTTCATTCTCAATAGTTCTTTAATTCAAAGTTAGACAATACGATACGCAAGGAGAATCACTACACACGCAAACTGGTTACACCAATACTGATGATCTGTCGAAGTGACAGTTCACTCAAAACGCACAAAAATGTCGGTTAGGGAACACTAGCGATGACAACAACCAGATCCTAGAAGCACGAAGCGAAACCGTTGTGATGCCTTTGGTTTTCGTTAGGTATATATTTTTTTAAGTTATTTATACTTCTTATGGCGCGATTGGAAAAAAATATGAGTGATTTTTTTAATAAAGGACTGTTTAACTATATTGAAAAATAAAAAGTTGATCTAGTGTCAGTAAATTATTAGGACAAAATCCCAAATTGCCCAAATATTTAAATAAATAATAACCTGGCGAATACTAGGTACAAATTATTTTGTAAAAAAAACAAATAAATCTATTATTTTTACGTCTACAGTCAAACGTATGGTGGTTTATTATTAATTTATTAATTATATATATTATTATAGATTATTTTACAGGAATGATTTTGTACAAATTATGGACATATAATTTTGTATTAAACTATGTACTATGTAGCGTAAAATAAACTATGTGATATATTTAAACAAATAAATATAATGTCGCAAGAGACGCTAAGTCTAATCTTATCAATAATAGACTGATTAGACAGTGCTTCAAATTCTATAGAAATCACCTATCCTTTTATATCTATCCACCTTTCAATCAGATAAAGAGTGATCAAGGAGCGTAAGCTATGCCTATACAATGTAATTTTAAAAGCACCACAACAAGGGAATGGTGTCAATGGAAATATTCGAGGCGAATGGCGAGGGACAGCGGACTAATGAATAAAAAAAACATCAAACAGGGTACATTGTGGACCAAACCTCTCCGGAAATAAGCGCCGCCTCATCGTCCTCAAGCAAACCAATCATATAATCACACAAATCATCCTGCACCGACAAAAAAACATTGTGAGATCGTCTGCCCAATCCACCAATTGACATAATTCGCGGAGCAAATGACACCGCTTAAATCGTTCGCTAATTTTAAAAGAAAGTAAAAATACTGTTTTGTAGAGAATCTGTTGCACAGTTTTGAAAAATGATGCTGAGCAAGATCGTGGCCGAAGAGTTGAAGTTTTTTTTTATGTAATGGAAGTGGCAAACAAGCATTCAGTTCACATTGATGTTCAGTGATGACTGCAGCCTAGACACCCACACAAAGACCAAGGGCAAAATGCGGATGCGTTACCACTCCTGATGCCTAAGGTGTTATGACTCTGTGCCGGAAATTACAGGGCCGTACATTACCACCTGACTGGAACACGATAGTGCTGAACACTACCATTTACCGGCAAGTATATTAGGTAATGTGGTGGTGCCTACGCCTGCGAGCTCCGTCACTGGAGCTCTACCACCAGTCTAATCCATAGCAACCTACATTGAAACACCCAATGCTGCCATAAATATTAGACATCTCACCCCCTGCTCACTAGGTCGGCTCGTGAATCCGCTCCCCTCTTGAATCGTCGGCTAGCGATCTTTGGTTTTGAGTTTTATTTAAGAATATTAAAGAAATTAATTATACAGATTCTATTTAATTTATGCTAAATGAAATTATTAAAATATGGCTTTAGAAATTCATAAAATATTGAAACAGTTATTTCGCTTTCGTGTAAAATCGAATGAATCTGATTTGAACGATGTTTTTGCTAACTAACGTGTAAATCGTCTAGCTTATATTAATAAACTTATAATATTACTAAATATGACTATGTAAATTTAACATTCTTAAATTTCTTGCTTAGTAAAAGATTCGACCAAATACTGGCAACGTAGATTGTGTGTCTTTTGTTTTCTTTAACGACCCGTACAAGAAACGTTTAAGAGAATGAGATTCAAATAAAAACACAACTGAGTGAACCTTATTTTCACTCAGAACTATATTGTGAAAAAAGTTTGATATAGATTTTTTAAGCATTATGGTGAAATATTTTAACATTAAGAATAATATTCCAAATAATCTTACCTACCGGGATAATCAGCGTGACAATTTAACCTTACTGAGAATCTCATAATCCATTTCTTAATATCTGACACATAAAAATTGCGGCCAGAAGTATGTGGCCTGTACCTTGTTACTGATGAAGGAAGTATTATTCCTTCATTGTTTTTATTATAATTTTGTTGAAAAATACTAATAATGCATTATAATTTTAAGTACAAAAAACCAAGACTCTTTTCTCTTCAAGTGCACATTGCTTTCTTTAGGTCAGCGCTATTCGGTTTGAACTTGGATGTTTTATCTAAACATAAATAATAAATAAGCAACGTAACATTTTGAATAATACAATCTTTACATCTTGGCTTACAGCTCAAATTTGAAGTTTGTTTATGAATATACGAGCCTTAATATTATAGCTATCGATGCAATTGGTCTTAGATCTCATACGTTCTCCAAAACTACTCAAGAAAATATTTTACCAACCTTATGGAAGGGCTGATGTCTATCGCGATTTGGAGACACAACGATCTCGTGGCCAGTCTGAATGGAGCCCACTGGAGTAGACTGAAAATGTTGATAACAATTATTATTTAAAATATACTACGAATACATCAGTAGTAAAACGATTGAAATGATTTCAATATTATCTACAATACTTCAAAAGACCGTCTTGCATCTTGAAAGAACTATATACTATACAACACTATACTATTACACAACACATTTTAGTAAATTCAGAAAGAACAGAAAGACAGCAACCGTATCTGTTTTAGGTATACATATTTAAAAACATTCCGTTTACCTATCATTATCAAACAATAATTTGTATGGTAAGGTTGACAATCGAAGAAGCTTCAAAACCTTTAAAACATTCGATTTTCGTCATTTGGACACTAAATTTTACTGAAAGCAATATAATATAACGTGTACCGTAATTAGTCAATATTGAGCCATGCTGCGCTGTGCGGCGCTAAGCTAACTTTCTCTGGTGCTAGATTTATTTACGAATAACATAGAGCTGCGCTGAAGGTGCTTGGTGAGGGGGGGTTAAGTCTTTTGAATTGGCGTGCATGTATAAAAAAATGATGCATGTAAGAGGCGCGGAAGGTGTGTAATAGCGCGATATTTGACGATCCATACTCTGTACCTCGTAAGGCTAGTCCCTTGGAAGTGAAGATGTGTTGTGCGACTGGGTCAGAAACCATGCGTGCGTACAACTACAAGCGATATAGAAAACTGAGTGGATCAACATCGAGCGAGTCAGCACGTATCGCATAATCTATGCCATATTTAAAACTATTTACTTATCAATATCATCAAAGCGCAGGGTCGGTTTGTTGCTACGTTAGAGGAGCAATTAAATAGGGTTGCAAACTTTTTTTTAACAAAAATGGAATATATTTAGTTTTAAGAAATGAAATAATCAGTATCAAAATTTTCAGATTTTTGTGTTTTTTAACTTTATACATTCATCTTATTTCTTATCCTACTGTTTTTTTCTGACACGATAGCCGAAACAGTTTCTTTCTTCAGGACTTTTCGGACACTATCCGTAAAACATTTTAATGGTGATAAAATGTTTTATACTTAAATCTTTTATATTTTATGCACACCAAACAGTATAAAATGAGCCAAAACAGTATTATACTGTTTAAAGAATTTTGTTGACAACCCTAAGTACAGCACTGCGCAGCGCAGCATATATTATATTATCTTTTAATTTGTGAACCACAAACAGAAAGTTTTCTGATCCTTAAAACAATTTATGGAAATTTTACTGCCCATTAAAAATTAACGATGATTTTGTGCCTAGACAAGTACAAGAACATGTTAGAAACTTGTTTTAATTATAATTATGCAAGACTGTCTCAGATGAACACTTAAATGATTAGGACAAAAACTAGTTCTTTATTATTCTAATGATTGTTCGAGATTTTTTTTACATGTAAATAATTAAAATACTTAACATGGGATGATATAATTAGAATAACATATTACTCAGTATAGTGACACATTATTTCAATTTTATATTTCTGCTTTATGTAAAAAGGAGAAAAAAACTTATTGAGCTGGAATTATAAGGCGGTATCCATGTGTTTCGGTTTTATTATCGTACTCACTGTAGTCCAAACGCCCGATTACGGCAGTAGTATCATAACCCTTACAATAAACAGCAATTTCGGGAAGCATTTTAAAGATTTCTTAGACCATTCCAGTAGCTAGTAACTCGACCGCCTAATCTGATCGCTTTCATAAATTGTATAATTTGGAAATAAGCTCAAACTGCTACCACGGTCATCTCAGATCATCCTCATCAATACAACCGAAAGATGTCCGCAGCTGGACAAAAGCCTCCCCGAAAGATTATCTATTGCATCATATGGCGGGAATATGTTGTAATCGCCGGGTTTGGCATGCGGGAAGGCGATCTTAGTGGCGGTAGTTTTATTGTATGACGCTGCTGCCCACATTATTGCATTTACTACCCCTGTCCTATTGGAATGGTTAAACCGTATTTATTCGGTTGACTGACTGCACTAGCCGTAGAACTCTCCTCCACTAGTGGACGATATGATTGTTACGTCCAATCTTATATCAGACAATGGTACAGAAGTTTTTTTTATTAATTTCAGACCTCAACCAAAATTTGAACAGCAAGATAAAACTATTTATTTTATTACAAAGAGATATCTACAGTATATAACATATCAAACTAGATACCTACTTTCAGTCTGAAACTTCATCCACATGGACTCAATAAACCAGGATAAAATAATGACCAATGTGAATAAACTGAATTATAGCTGTTCATAGGAGTCTTACAATTTCATAATTTTGGTGCATTTGTCAAGCTATGATACAAGAAAAAAAACTACAAGACACATATAAATCCAGCTCAAATTGCACTAACCTTATCCGACTTAGTTCTAATGATATTGGATGGCGGGGCGTTACGCAATATTCTCATCACGTGAATGTTGACGGGCTGCATCGGCGTACAAAAGCGGTAAGCATGCGACATGCAACATCCCAACATTGGTTAACATTTGCCATGGGAACATAACAACAACCCCATTATTAAATAAGCCAAGAGGTAGTAAGAAAACCTTTAAGTTATAGGCGCCACTGTCGACTAGCCACACTAATAATTTTCATACAATTTATTGAAGCCACTGCCGCGCTTGCACTGCGCTATTAGTATTTGTATGAAAACTAGTAATGAGGCTTCCGGTGAGTGTCTGCCTATGAATAAGTAATTGGAAAGAAGTGTTATCAGTCATAAAGAGTGAAATAGAAATAGAAAATATTTTTATTTCGAATAGATCTTTAGAGATACTTTCAAAACGTCAATAAATCATAAAATACCTAGAGTGAATAACCATTACATAATATATAATAAAAGCAAAATCATATATTAATAGTAAATTAAAAATTTACTATAAACGACTTAGTTAAAACATAATAATCACAATTTTTTTCAATTCCTTCAACGACGATAAATGAAGAAAAAGAAAAACTTATTCGTCAAGATCAAAGTTATTCACTTAGCAGAGTTCCAAGTGCAGTCGCTACTGAGAATAACTCCGCTACCCAACAAACAGATTATCGTGAAAAATCAAATAATGTGAAAGTCCATAGCATAGATGCAAGTAAACTGCTATCTACTAAATGTGATGTAGCTCCTGCAAACGAGAACAGACCAGTCCCCACCAACAGCATCCGTTCACGAGTTGTGACAGCCATTGCCCTCCTCGACCATTTTAGAGGGAAGTGAGCAACCCGCCACACGACGCCGCCAAAGGTAAAGACATTTCAGCGTGCATGACTGTTCCGGATATGCATACGGCAAAATAAAAGATGGAATTGTGACTCCAAAGCATGCAGCTCACATTCATGTTAAGTGACGATTGCAGCCTATAGACATGCACATAAAAACCCAAGGTCAAAATGCAGATGCGTTGCCACCCCTGAGACCTAAGGTGTCATGTCTCTGTGATAGTTATTACGGGGCCAAAATCGGTATTCCCTATATTTTGTGCCAGGAGTGTTCCCAACTACGTTAATGCGTACAGACGTAAGTTTCGAAAAGCAAAAATATTTATGTGTTCAATGTTGCTTGTGTGACATATTTGTGGGACTTCGTTTATGGAGACGGATGACGATGCTTGGTGTGAGGTAACTAATCGATAAGGGTATTTATTTAGAACGACAGAGTACTGGTTCTTATTCATTTTAAGGAATAATCCACATTTGTCTGTTTTTTATTTAAGAACGCATAATAGCGTTATGTATTAGTAAAAAAAACATTTGATTCTAAAAGTTGATAAAGCACACCTTAAGTACATAATTATGCAGGAAAATATTTGCTAATCCTTATCCGCTTTTCTCGTCTGCATCTTTACAGGAAAGTTGTGAAATATGAATTGTTTGTTGTACCTGTCACTTAGCGTGCATCAGCACGGTTGTGTTTACAAAATATATTGATTCCAAAGCGCATAACTTATCTACTTTCAAAAATTAAAAAATATCCGTGATCCGAATTCAATCTATATTTTACCGAAGCACAACTTTGTAACCTAATATGCAGAGTCTCCATAAACCAGGTCCTAGAAATAAATACTACCAAATCTACACTGAAACCACTGTATCTGGTCTTAACAACATTTATTTTTACTTTAGATTGTAATAAATATTTGTCATTGCAATAATATATTATATTATTTAGAATATGCCAATTGTTATAATTCATATTTGTAACTACCTCACTACTATAAACAGAAAAGCATGCTTGATACATGTTATTTTAGAAAATGAAAAAAAAATCTAAAAGAACAAAAAGAACAATCAAGAATGCCTTCACCTGTCTAGTGCAACTGAAATAAAATTTAAATAACATAACAATGTGATAATCATATGCAACAGAACATAAAAAGCTAAACATCTAGAGCTTCAGTCTTCAAAAGGCTAAAACTTTCTTGTAAGAATATCACTATTCACGTTCATATTTTCATATCATGACTTAATCACGTTTGTGTCATAATCGAATCTTAATTATCATTTTAGTTATAAATAACATTATGGTACTGTTCAAATGTTGTTATGAAACTCGATGTTTGAAAGTTTCTTATAAACCAATTGAAGTATATAATAAAAAAGATAGATTAACAGGTTCACTGGCCGAAAACCGGCTTCAGTTCTATTAAAGATTAAACAGACTATAATATAAGTGGTCTCTAGAACTGTGAACCTCATGACATTGTTACTTTAACACCCATAATATTCTTCTGGTAATTAATAGACAGTAATGTCCCCCTTTTTTCTTGCTAAATATTTCAGTTTACAAAAATCGGAGAACATGCCAAAAGCATTCTTTTAGGGAAAAATATCACATTCATCAATGATGATGTTGCATCATATACACTTGTTGAAATAAATTAAAACTATTAAAACATGGAATTGGTGGACGATATTATAGATGATAGATGCTTTTCTGTTAGCCAAGATTCACAGACAAGGAGCGACCGCCTATCGACATTGTTGTTAATATTGTTATTGCTATCAATTTTACATATCAATTAGTACAAAAGCAAAATTGATAATAAAACTATCATAATAGCTTGTTTATCACCTACGAAAACAAGAACATCTATCAGATTACCACGTTTGCTTTAAAGACAATTCAACATTAATACAAATAAACAGCAATAACAATGTCGACAACAATTTCGATATGCGGTCGCATCCCAGCAATGTTTTGGACGTGTGTGATCGTCTTAGAGAATTTTGTATTGGCTTACTAAATAAATTCGTGCACTAATTTCATTTGTATGTATAGTTCTATACATTAATACAAAAAGCTGCTAAGGATGTGCATCAACAAATATAATTTCTAAAAGTGTTACTAAACAATTTAAAGCGTCAATCTGATTCAATTCACTAATTTGAGAATATATAAGACATCGGTGCATAGGAATTAAAGCTAAAGGGAACGTTTGACATAAAATGAGCCAACACTTCCGCCTATTTACGACAAAAGTCAAAATTAAATAGCGGCATAAGCGACCAATACGTCTTCGCTGTCATTTAACAATTTATTTTCTCGTATATTATGATTTTATAAAAGAAAAATAGGTTATGCTGGCCATTTTACTTCAAAAAAATCGCTATGTACATGTTAGGGCTCTTAGTTTACAAACGTTGCAAAAAGTCGAAATTTCCAAATACATAAAAACAGGCACATCATGATGCCTAAGCACAGCATGCGTAGGCCTATTGTAATGTCTTCATAATAATTATAATTATTTGATTGATGGAATTTGAACCAGAGGTCAAAGCCATGATGTCACAATGTCAACCAATAGGTTTTATACAATTTTTAATTTTGCGGGAATTTAGATAGATTGTTTTCTGTGCTCCCACACAGTTTCGTAAATTAGATCTTATTACCAAGTCCAAGAATTCAATTTACAAAATTGGAAGGATAAAGAAACTGCAACAGTTCTGGGGCCTCACTATCGTAACATTGAATCGTAATTGAATGGCATCGCTATTTTGCCTTTGCCAATGCGCGCCATCTATGTGAGAGCTAGACAGCCGACCATAGTTACTGTTTTTTTTTAATTTCATCGAAATTAACTTATTTACAATAGACCTTGTACAGTAACAAGTAATAGTATAGCTACACCGACAGCGGTACAGTTACAAGGAAAGAATAAGCAGGATAGTTACAAGCAGAAGTATTATAGAAACCAGGCTCATATTATTGTGTGCCGTGAGGCGACAAAACGCATTAATTTTTCATTATTACTACGCCAGAAAACAAACTGGAATCAAGAAAAATGCTGATACTACATTAATAAATAGTAGGAAAGCCCAAAAGGGATATCTGCAATTACTCGAGCGCGTCTTATTAAAAATAGAAGGAATAGCTTGCACCCTGTAAGCAATCTGAGAAAATTCTGACGATTTGAATGTGAGGCAAGCTTGTGACGGAGCCCTAAGGGCCCTGTATAGAAACCTTAGATTTGGTGGAGATACTCAAGAGGGTGCAAAGTATCGCCCATATCTTAATCCGACGCGCTCAAATAACTGCAAAAATCCCTTATGGGTTCTCCTACTATAACGGCAACATCGATGTTAAAGTCAATGCCGAACAAGGCGTTAAATATCGTCATAACTGAGCGGAAGGCATTAAACAGCGCGCTATAACCCTTTGACGTGTCTAAAAAACCCGACTGTGGCCGAGTATAATTAATGTATGGAACCTTACAGGTTTCTGTGATGAACCTGGCTTAAGTTTTTAGACCAACAAACACTCTTACAGGCTCAAAGTTTTCATTCAAGACACTGAGCTGTCTTTTATATTTACTCACTGTTTGAGACTTTACTGACTGGCTGTGGTGTTTATCGTGAGTAAAAAGAACCTTGCTAGTCACAATGACGGCCGTTCTCTGATCTATCCAATTCTATTCGAGAAACTAAATGAATTCCAATGCTTTTTTTCGTCTTTCGATAGATTCAGAATTAATATTAACGAGATGGTGCGATATTGGTTTCAAAGCCTCAAGGTCTATTGTGATAAAAACACAACAATAAATACCATCCTTTTCATTAAATTCTGTATCCTTATTAATGGGTGATAGCTGTCTAATTTAGGCCAAGACTGTTTCAACAACTGTCCAATGTGTTCACACTGGTCCTGGCGTGGCAGGTTTTAGTACATATTAGTAGTTTATTTCGTTTCAACCATAGAGCAACTCGACCCACCGGTCGCGGCGGGCCGGAGGGGAGTAGCCTTAACGTTTATTACCAATGCAAAACATTTTTTGCGGAGGGAAATACGGGTGACACGCGCTCGCACTACAAAAATCGTCTATTCATACGAAACTCGCACCTTGACTTAAACAAAATACATAAACAATTTCACGCACCCATTTAAATTTCTGGGCGACAGGCATAGGACCATTTGGTCTTGTACTTTGACAGAGGGGAAAGCCTGCATATGGCTATATGGCTACTCCCCTCCGGTCCACCGTGGCCGGTTCCGTGTGTTGCTCTATGGTTTTAAACTATGAAAGCTGTAGCGATAATCAACAGGTCAGCGGCTCGATGGCCTGACCGAATATTATTTGTGCTTGTTTAGATCTTCGATTAATCTAGTCTATTCCTGCCGGCTATGAATGCGATAATTTGATTATCACTATCCCTTTAATAGCCACCTACTAAAGTGATAATGACAGTCAGATGATAGCTATTGCTCTCATAAGCGATACGAAATGACAAGAGAAATAAAAGACGCAATTGAGCACATAAGCAATTCAACTAGGCGATCGAGCAGATCAACTAAAAAATTAAAGCATGTTCCACAACTAAGCATTTCGATTGAAATAAAATTATTTTTATGGATTTATCTTGTGTGTATATATTTATATATATGCGATATAAATTCGTGCTAAATAGTACCAAAATAATATTTTAAAAATCAACCCGATATAACTGCGAATAATTTTAAGGACATGACATGTCACCTCGGTCTGCTCGGGACCAGGGAAGCTGAAATAAGGTCCGAAACGTCGAGTTCATTGTAAAGCTCATATTATACGCTAGATAAATCCATTTATTTCAAAGAGTGTTACTCGAAAAAAACTTAAAAACACCTGAAGTATTACGATTTGTCACATTTACGTAACGAGACCCACATCAGTAGCGTGTAAAGCGTGTCAAGCGATAGAGCTGTTTACCATAGTCTTGCCGGTCCAGTCGAACTCGCCGTCGTCGACGTAGCCGCGCCGTTCGAACAGGTCGCGGAACATCCGCCGCAGCTGGTCGTAGTCGGGCGTCTCGAAGAAGTCCAGCCGGCGCACGTAGCGCAGGTACGTCGCCAGCTCCTCGGGGTGCCCTTCGCAGAGCACCTGCAAATTCACAATATTTTACATCATAAACTAGATGGCCAGGCAAACGTCGTTCTGCCATACAATTAGGTTCGGTAAATGCATGCATTCAAGCATACATGCAAACACTCACGACTCGCCGGTTACGTTTTGGCCCATGTAACAGGTGGCGAACCTGTTGCCATCTCCGGGCACATTACCAAACTCCGAGGTACTGGGAAACTTCCAAAACATGGAAAAATCCTAATAGAACCAGAGATAAAGGATTGTAAACCGTTATCTCTGATAGTCCCCGACCCGGGAATCGAACCCAGGACCCCCAGCGTAATAGTAGTGACCTGCTACCACTACGCTACTGAGGCAGTTAATGTAAAATTTTATATCCTTCTCTAATTTAAACAAATTTGGTAAAGTTAGAGAAGGATGTAAAATTTTACAATAGCTTTCTAATCCTGGGTTGTACCACGATATTTGTTAAAATTGTTGTATCATTTCACATCCTTCTCTAACTTAAAGAAATATGTTAAAGTTAGAGTAGGATGTGAAATCTTTAACAAATGTCAACTTGGTGCATATCCAGGCTTAATTAATATTTTGGTGCAACCGAAGCTAAATGTTGAAGCTATGACCAAACCTACAGATAAATTTAAAAAAAAATAAGCGTGTGCCATTATTGGTTTCAGCAACGCGTTTGATTTAAAATTATTTTAAAAGATAGATATGGCAGAATAATAATATATTATATCACGGACTTTTACACAAAATAATATAAACATTTGTTTATATTATTTTGCCAAGTTGACATTTGTTAAAGATTTCACATCCTACTCTAACTTAAAGAAATATGTTAAAGTTAGAGTAGGATGTGAAATCTTTAACAAATGTCAACTTGGTGCATATCCAGGCTTAATTAATATTTTGGTGCAACCGAAGCTAAATGTTGAAGCTATGACCAAACCTACAGATAAATTAAAAAAAAAATAAGCGTGTGCCATTATTGGTTTCAGCAACGCGTTTGATTTAAAATTATTTTAAAAGATAGATATGGCAGAATAATAATATATTATATCACGTACTTTTTTTGGAGATCTACCAAAGAGGAAATTTTCCACTGTATATACACCTATTGTTTTATTATAAAATATCTCGAAAGGTTTCGGCAGCCTCTTCGATGAAAACTCAAAGGTGGCTTGATTTTTTTTCCGACACCTTCAACATTTACCGTAATATTTTAGACCATGTTTATATTATTTTGGCAGTTGACTCATACCGTTGATGTGTTGAACGAAAAAGAGATTAAGGGACCAAAATATTAAAAAAGGGATATTTAAAATACTTGGTGTAAAAAAAGAGATAAAAGAGATTAAGGGACTGCCACTAAAAGTCCTGCGGGTCTCAATAAATCAATGCGTATTCCAAAACCATAAAAAGCGAGTGATATAACACGATCAAAACATATAACAAGCATAGATACACTGGAAAATTATCCGTATTAATGTGCGACTCACCTCAATTGGAGTAGCTCGTTTCGTATCACCGATTTTTTGGTATCTTTCTTTGAGTGTATCAGCTTTTAAACCCTGCCAGGGTAAGGAACCACGTAAAAAATACATAAACATATGCCCCAGGGCTTCTAGATCGTCGCGTCTTGATTGTTCTGAAAAAAATGTTAGGTGCCCATTACAATCCAGATTTATCACTATAAAGTATAAAGTGTTTACAATATAAATTATCTAAGATGCCACAGTAGTCTAATGGTAGCAGGGTCACTGCTTCTACGCTGACAGCCTGGGTCCCTAGCAGCTCGACCGCCTAACTTCAGTAAGCAGTCCTACTGAAGTTTGTTCTCATTTACCACTTTGACTTTTCTTGTCCATTTTCTACGCTTAAGACAGCAATACGTTAATCTGACTTTCGATATTAGGTATGAAAGCGATAGCGATAATACTAGATTCAGATGTTGGTACTGTTTTCATTGGTGGCACGAAAGAACAAGGGAAATAAAAGTCGTCGTTTGCAAAATCAATTCAGTTCGGAGGTAAAGCCACAGGTCAGGAGATGGGCAGTTCTATTAGAATTTTACGTATTTACGAAAGATTCCCATTACCAACATTGGAGTTTAGTAATGCGCTCGGTATTTCTATAAGCTCGCCACCTTGAATGCGACAAAAATCTAACATGCGTATTATGGATGTATGCTTGAATAAACTAAGTCAAAACACTAATATCTTAGATAAAGACGTATTTATATTGCAAAGCTTTTGGGTCAATGAACAACTAAATACACAGATTTAATCCTCGCCTGAAACAGATATTTGTATGAACCAATGATATTTGCACAAAGGCTGGATGTTTTGTGTCAATATAAAAGCATTCAACACAACATCAAACACATCAAAGCTCGAACTTATAAACAGTGCTTAAATCAAGCTTTAGTCAATTAAATGTAGCAATTTATTAACACAGGCTGCTGTGTGACACTAAATGTTTGTGGTATTCATACGTATATATAAATATTTTATGTTTTAACGAAGCATACTACCTAATTCGTCATTCCTTACAGGTTTTGAATCTCAAATAACTAAATTGATGAAGAGCTTAAAATTTTATAAATCTATGTAATTCAAAATTAACAATCGAAATGGCCGTACGAACATCCAAACGACTGCCCCAATTAGATATTATATAATTATGTGATCGTTTTGTATAAAAAAAAATGTTAAAGGTTTAAAAGGTTAAAATTATAGAAAATATTTAGAAATCTCCGATGGCGGTACGAATCTCACTGGGTCAGCAAGTTTATAATAAAAAATATAACCTTAAGGTGTAAAATGTAAAATCTTGACTTCTGAAAATTGAGCATCTTCAAGTAACTGAGTGACCGATCGATTAGCAGCGTTATTCGTGAATAAAGCATGTTAAGAGGCGATAGTCGTTACTCAATAAAGCCGACATTGACCTCTATACCGAGCGAAGGCATCGTAAACTTAACAATAACAAAAAAAAAAGCCAGCAGCAACGCCTCGGCCTTCTAACCTATATTTATTAACGTCGGGGTGCTCTCGAGCGAAAATTTTATTGATTATCGACTAAACGACATCATTCACAATCAACAGACGCTCAACAACGTATGGTTGAAGGGTTACCGGGTCAATGAATTGTTTAGCCAGACATAACAGACTTCGGCCGGATAATATTGACCCTGGAGTCGGACGACAATTAATTTACCAATTAATTCATTAAGCTCTCCTTCCGGATCGTATACCTACATTTTTATTTTAAGATGTCGTTAGGTAGTTCTTTACGATAATATTATGAACAAATAATATTTTAACTCAATTCGTCGGAAGGATGTGTCAAATTTTATTCAATGGTTACGTATGAGTTAGTACCAAAATATCGAAAATGGTCGGAATATGAATAGACAAATATAAGTAGGTACCGTTTGTTGTGTGTCCCTAGAGCAGCACAAAGTTTAAAATGTTAAACGCGTTCATTTTGGGACCTCTTGGGACATCGTGTTTTAATGTTTATTAGTCATTTAAATTGAAATTTAAATTTAAATGTACGCATAATCATTATCATGTTAAACTAATACTTTAAATCAATTAATTTTATATAACATGAAAGGAGGTTCTTGAATGGAACATGGAAAGAGTATAATAAGGTCGAATTCCTGACGGAGTAGGCAGAGTATGGCATACCATATTTAACCTTACAGACATTCCTTGCTGCATTTCTATTCATAATATTTTTTATACATGCACGCAAAGTACAAACACTTCTTACATTCACGCCAAGATTATTATTTTTTATGTAATGGAAGTGGCAAACAAGCTTGCAGTTGACATTGATGTTAAGTGATGACTGCAGCCTATACACACCCACACAAAGACAGAACACGATAGTGCTGAACACTACCATTTAGCGGCAAGTATATTAGGTAATGCCGTGGTGGCTACGTCCGCGAGCTCCTTCACTGGAGCTCTACCACCAGTAAAAAGTTAATTTAACAATATATTGATTATACTATTTTTCGCAAGTCCAGCCGCTTTACTGCTAAGCTACCGAAGTAGCTTCGGTAGCTTAGTGGTAAAGCGGCTGGACTGGATATCCTGAGGTCGCAGGTTCGATTTCTACCGGAGTCAAATTTTTCTTTCCGTCATTTCTTTAATTTCTAAAGTTCAATATATTGAGTTCTTTGGGCTTACCTTTTCCTAAATGTGTATTTATTGACATGTATCTTGCGGTCCCAGTGAGTGACTTGTGCTCCCGATATGGTATATGTTTGTTTGTCTCTAAGTCTATATATTCTTTGGCCAATCCGAAATCTGTAACACAACACGACACATTATGTAGTAGGTATTAATACGCATGTAAATTTCAAACGGTAATATATTTCAACCACAGACCTCGTTGTAGTGGATATAAAATTACACTTGTATCGCTATTGCCTTGATTCCTTAGATATTAACAAACACTGGAGAATTTCAACGGATTTTGCTAGAAACCAACTCTGCCATTAGCGGGGTTAGCTTTATCATAATGATGGGTGAGATTTTACTTGTTAAACGTAGGCCTCCCCCGAAAAAGGGGAGAGACTCGTGCCCAGCAGTGGGACGTATAATGGGTTGTCATTATTATTATTTATTATTAATCGTAGCCATGAGACTATAATAAAGATGGAGACGACACTATGATTAATGATTTAAAGCAAAGAAAAACTATCGATATCCCTGTCAGTATGGTCTCACTTTCTCTTTTTTATGTATGGTAAACTTAGAAGATTACCTACATTACCAAAGAAAGAGAGGTTCAATCATAGATCTTAAGCTTCATAATTGTAGCCAGTCGATAGAATAACCCCTTTATTCATAAAAATATTTTAGGGAGTGTCCTTAATCATTCTTTTTTCTTTTTCAATTTTTTATGAGTTGACAAAGCAACTGTAAATGATAAAGCAATATCGTATCATAGCCAAAGCGTATACCGAAAACCGAAAACGGGTGATAGAGGTGAGCTAATCACCCGTTTTCGGTTTTTCGTTGATTTCTGGGACACCCTGTATAATGTACAGTGCTCATCAAGAAATATTGCACATCGAGTTTAGGAAAGAAACAATTGACTAATTTCGGCTTCGTAGAACGTGGTCTCTGCCGCACGAAACACTAACAGCTCGGCATTTATAGTTATTACAATATAGTGTATTTTTGTCTGTTTCCGTGTAAAGAAAATTCAAATTCAATTGACGTCTCAACACATTTCACGAATAACTGGCTAAGTGTTTATTTTGTAACAAAAAATATATCAGAAGATTTCTATACTCACCAATGATGTGAATGATTTTTTCCCTTTTAGTTGCTGTTCTACCTATTAAAAAATTCTCGGGCTTTACATCCCGATATATTAGATGCTTCGTGTGCACATATTCGATGCGATGTAACTGTAAAACATCAATAAATTTATGAGAAAATTTATTAGGACATTGCTCTCGATGAAAGCACAGGCAGTAATTTATCTTTGTACTTTACTATAGTTAAACAGGATAAATCCCGCATGTCATAAAAACCAGTATACTTAATCTTTAATGAAATCTGTAAGTACTACAACAAAAATATGAACTGTCTATTCGTTGTCTTTTCAACGCTATTCCGTTGAAATTCGATAAAATTTGGCTCGGAGACATCTTGCATCCTGAACAAGCATGTATTTACTTCTGCCCAATTACATAATTTGTAGTGGAATCTACAAACTGAAGTAGAGAAAAAAGTAACTATTAGGGGTGTTGAATCGACTATTTCCTTGTTACAATGATTTTCAACAGTTTACTCATATTTGCTCAGGAGTTTAGTACACCGATGCACAAAGAAAACGATCTGTTCACATATGATATTGGCATTGTTTCGTTTGAGGAGCGGATAAGAATCTATTGAACAGACGTTTTAGCGTTAATTTGCCCATATAATGTAATGTACAAGATATTAGAAACATAAAGAAGAAAACATCTTGGTAATTCTGAGTCGCAAGCTAGACATGATAGGCGTAAGAGAAGGACTGGATCCAGACAGAACATAGTAATATATTAATGGGCCCATCGTTAAGTTTAATTAGTAGATGTGGCCTAAATCATACCAAGAAACCAGGAGCCTTAATCTCTTAGTCTTAGCTCATGTTACTAATATAGGATTTAAGTACTCTCTACAAACAGATTATAGACAAACTGTCTGAATAAATAAATACATTATTTTATTATTATTTATGTCATATATTAATTATTAATAATGTCATAATATCTTTGAACGTTGAATCGCAACCGAATCGCCTATTTCAACCAAAGCGCGTGTCTTATGTTAAAGCAAGAAAATATTTATTATTTTAATTACTCTTTGTCGATGGTAATGCACCATGTATTATAGTAATGCACGTTTCAATAGTGCAAGAGCTTCAATATGAGTTCAAGGGCACCGAGCACCAACGAAGTAGGTATGTCTACTTAATGATAGTGTTAAACAGTGTTCCGGTCCGATGGTGAATGCACGACTCTGCCTCTACTAAGTTACTACCCAGTAACTGGGTCAGGAATAGCAACATCTGCATTGACACTTACTAGTGTGTTAACACTAGAACAACATTAGTTGATGTCTAGATGTCACAGTATACTCTCACCATGAATGTGAAATGTATGTTTGTTTGCTATTTTCATTGTTAATTCTAAAAAGGTCAATTGTTACTGTTCGGGATTAAGAACGGAGTGTATAGTCATCGTATTATAAAGTATATTGTAAATAAAGCTTTAAAGATATCATTACAAGTAAACACTTCACAAGTCTGTTACGTCACGTATCGAAGAAATACCTAACGCAAAATGAGTAACATAAAATTGAGTCTATCTGTCTGGTATTGTACAGCACTGTCGTGTTCTTATTATATGGTAATTGGTCGAAGTGGGAAACAAGCATGCTCACATCGATGTTAAGTGATTACTGCAGCCTATAGACACTTACACAAAGACCAAGGTCAAAATGCCGATGCGTTACCACTCCCGAGGCCTAAGGTGTTATGCCTCTGTGCCGTAAATTACATGGCCGTACATTACCACCTGACCGGAACACGATAGTGCTGAACACTAACATTTACAGGCAAGTATATCAGGTTACACTTATACACTCTTATACACTGCAGTATTCACTTACCATCCATGTGCAACAGCATGCATGGTTCCACCATCTTTTTATTTAAAAAATAATGATTATCAATCAAAATTTTATATTTTTAACGTACCAGCTGCATAGCGATCATCAATACAGTCTTTAGAGAGAAACGACGGCCGCACAGATCAAACAGATCCTCCAGCGAGGGGCCCAGCAGCTCCATCACCAACGCATTGTATTTACCGCACGGCCCGAAGTAATACACCTCGGGGATCCCCTCGGCTGTCGACGGCGCTACAGGACACACGGGACAACGGGGAGGGAATGGGAGGGAAACACACAAGATTTAGTACTCACATACTCGAAAGAGCACTGCTCTCGCTCGCACCTGCACGACACAACACGGTAGCCGATATTGCAAAAGACTTTATTTTCAAATTTGACTTTTTTTTATTATCGATGTTTTGCAAATTTGTAAAAACCGCACGTTTCGAGTGCCGGACAGTTGACCGGTATTATAGCGTAAACGATCGCACTGGAGAGCGATTAAAGCTGTGACACGCGAGAGCATTGCTTTTTACAAAAATAAAGAAAAATATAAAGCTACAGCCCGTAACAACGTCATGATCAGGTGCGTTCTTTACCGAATCGTATTCAAATATCGGTGACGGTGTTGTGTCTTACAATCACCTATTATTTAAAGAAATATTTTTTATCCTCACTCATCTGAAGTTCGCGAGAACTGGGCATCAGCTCATTTAGGTAAAAAGGAAGATTACTCATTTCTTCATGCGCAATCGTTACTTACAGCTGACTTGAAAGCGGCACACTAAAATTATTCGAACTGTACCTAGTGTGCAATATCACTTACGAGTTGCATAGCGATCATAAGGACCGTCTTCAATCTGAACCTTCTGCCGCAATGGACGAACAGATCCTCGAGCGAGGGCCCTAATAGCTCCATGACCATGGCGTTGTAGCGGCCTCCACATGTCCCCAAGTAGAACACTTTCGGTACTCCCTCTGAGCAAACTCAATCGTCTTTACTATGAATATTTTAACAACTAGTCATAGCAGTTATGCGCCACCGGTCATAGCGAGTCAACCCATTTTTGGTGAATGTATTTATTGTTAAACGGGAGACCGGTACGACGGGTACGCGCAGTTGTTTTAAAGTCTACATTGTAGATGAATTATTTAGATGTTCGATGTGTAATTTAAGGTGTAAATTAATACAAACTCAGTTGTATGTTACGGAGACATGGCGATGCTTAAAATAATCACGAATATAAACTGGTTTAAAATAAAAAACTTAAAGCTGGCCTTCATTAAAAAAGGACAAGTGTTTTAAAGGATAAATTCATAACCAATTAAGGCTTTAAATTATGTCAAATGAACTTCCTGGACTACAATAATAAGCTTTTGAAGTTTTTTGTTTTGGAATTAAAGATTGGAAGAAGAATCAAGACTATCAGTTCTACATTGTATGCTTAAATTCTTATAAAGGTATATTTCCTTCCAATACATCGTAGGTTAACGCTTCAGTGCATATGCTATTGTTAAACATATAATGAGCAAATGACATTCAGCATTGTGTGGTTAAGTAGCAGTATAAGTACTCACCGTGCGTTCCTAGTAACTTGTAAAATCTGTACTCTAGGTGCAACTGAGGAGCCTTGGATTTCATAGGCTCCATTTTAATCGCTACATGTTCATTGTTGTAGAGATTTTTCCCTGCAAAAAAATATTTCCATTACTTTTAAATTTGTTGAAATCGTTACATAAACATTACTTCACGCCATTCATTTTCGAAGGGGTGGGCAGAAGTAAACGCATAATAATATAATATATAATAATGGCAATCCATTATACGTCCCACAGCTGGGCACGAGTCTCTCCCCTTTTTTGGGGGGAGGCCTGGAGCTTACTCCACCACGCTGCTCCAATGCGGATTGGTGGAGGTGGGTGGGTTAGTGGCCAAGCCGCTGTCGGATGTTATCAAACCGCCCATAAGGCCTCCGACAAGGTTTGACGACTGCTATCTATTGATAGAAACCGGGACCGACGGCTTAACGTGCCTTCCGAAGCACGGAAACGCGCATTTAATTTGCCACTAGTCACCCATCACATTACCCGACCGCGCCCGTAGTGCTTAACCGAGTAGATCGCTTACGATCTACACCAGCCGCCGGGCCATGCGCGCTTCTTCAGTAAACGCATGCATATAAGCAAAGGTACATGCACACACCCACGATTCGCCAGTAATGTTTTGTCCCATGTTAGGTGGCGAGCCCATTGACACCTTCATGCACATTACCAAACTCTGAGAGTGGCACAGCGAGATATTAGAAAAAAATGGAAAATCCCATTAGCTAGTAATCTCCCCGACCCAGAGATTGAACACAGAGCCCTAGTGAAGTAGCAGTACTCTGCTACTACAAGACATCTGAGGCAGTTAGAGTTGGAAGCGTTTACGTGAGAAATTAATATTTTTGCAATTTTTTATTGACTGGTGGTAGAGCTCCAGTGACGGAGCTAGGCGTAGGCACCACCGCATTACCTGATTTACTTGCCGCTAAATGGTAGTGTTCAGCACTATCGTGTTCCGGTCAGGTGGTAATGTACGGCCCTGTAATTTCTGGCACAGAGGCATAACACCTTAGGCCTCAGGAGTGGTAACGCATTTGCATTTTGACCTTGGTCTTTGTGTGGGTGTCTATAGGCTGCAGTCATCACTTAACATCAATGTGAACTGCATGCTTGTTTGCCACTTCAATTACATAAAAAAAAAAAGAGTTTAAATTACCAATTAGTTTGTAGAGATGCAAGGTTTATAGTGTCGGTGTCGGCACAAATACCATCAATACGTCAATATATTTAGATAGTGTATGTATCAGATGACTCGATAATAACGCTGAGACACCGCTTGATATAGAAGGCCGGCGCTGATAAGAAAATTGGCCCGATACTCACTACAGCGACGATTGCGAAAAAATGTTTGATGAATACCTTTAAAATAGTTGTGGCCTGTATCAGATGTGTCAACCACATTATAATTGGTTAGGATCCCACTGCAGAATCATTTCGTTCATTCAGATATGCTGCAAACCTAAGTTTTACGCATATTTTTAATCTCAGAATATATATCCACTAGGTTGCCTATCAAAAAATGGCCGCAAGAATTTTTTTATATGTTATTGTTATTGTATGGGATTTTTTTTTTTTAATAAAATATCGTCCACTTCATGGAAATATGTATAAAGACTGAAAAATCACGGCTGCCGTTGCGCACTTGGCCGCCCCTACATATTTTCGTTCCGCCCCGACAACTATTTACGTCCATAACGTACATGTATAATTTATATATTATTATCAAATTAAAGCTATTTTTTTCGCATTATTATGATATACGGGAGCTAAATTAAATCGGCTGCAAATAAGGGTTGCTGGCTGTTAAAGATAAAATAGTTTAATTAAAAATACTTGCGGCCAAATTTTGATAGGCAACCTCGTGGTTATAGGTAATTATAATCTCTAGATTATAAATATGCGTAAAAATTAGGTTTACAGCATACTATATCTGGATGAACGAAATGATTCTGCAGTGGGATCCTTACTTATAATAGGTATAACATAACATGTAAATAAAATCAAATTGGTAATATTTGTTGGAAACCTCAAGGAAAGGTTACCGATATTTTAATATAGCCGACATCATGCGTAAAATATAAGTATAATAACACAGTATGAATGTGTCGTCCGTCGATACCGATCTCTCGCTTCGTATAAAATGTAATTTAAACACATTAATAGTCTGTCTACGTTATGGCTAGTCTGCGAAGTCATCTTCACGGTTTTTAAATGCTTCAAGCTTAACACAGTATATTTTTAGAGACTGTACATGTGAAGTAGTATTTAGGTTCATTTTTAGCAGCGAAAGATCTGACGTTTTTCCTTTTGATAAGCATATCAGTAAACCAAAAAAAAATTCTGGTTGCGGATATTTTAAAAATATTACTCTGACCTCATTTTACTTACTTACTGTATTAAGTTTATAACATATATATAAATAGCTGTGTCCGCAACTTCGTCCGCGTGAGAATTTATGATTGTTCAGTATCTACCCAGACGAAGTCGTGGGCGCAGCTAGTATAAAATAGCCTAAGTTACTCCTTATTACATAAGCTATCTGCCAGTGAATGTCCCGTCGAAATCGGTAAAGCCGTTCCCGAGATTAGCCGGCTCAAACAGACAGACAGACAGACAACTGTAAAATGAAAAAAAAATGTTGTTTTGGTATATGTACAGTGTATACATAAGCATTTAGTAAAGAGCAGTTATTTTTATATTACAAACAGACACTCCAATTTTATTTATTTGTATAGATAACATGTCTTTGGCGAGTCGTTATTAATTGCAGTCGGTGTGAAGTTTAGGTTACGATCAGCGTGTAGACATTAAAAACTGCACGCAAACTGCTCACCCACTGCAAATTTGCAATGAGAGTGCAGTTGTAACTGAAATACAGTCCGTCTGTCTAAACCAGGACTTCCCAACCTGGGGGGCACGCCCCCCTGGGGGGGCGTAGAGAAGTGTCAGGGGGGGCGCGGCGTAATATGTACAAAAATCACATTTCCAAAAAAATTAAATTAAATCTCTTAATTGCCATTCAATCGCTGCTGTTCAAGTTTTAAATAAATACTCCTAATTGCCATTCAATCGCTGCTGTTCAAGTTTCTATAAATCACAACACGACATGTGACACGCTCCCCGCCCTACCTTCCCGCTTGCATCCATCTGTCATGTCACTCAATTGCGTGGCGTACCTAGGTAGGTATTAGTAGGTACACGACTCGGTTCTGTTAATAGTTCGTTCGCATAAAAATCCAAGTTCCCCAAGCAAAAAATAAAGCATGGTAAGCCAGTAGGTACAGATATTTTTTTAGAAAAATAGTCGGTAATAGGTCGGGAAGCAGGAGGATGTGGGCTTTTTAGGTTTAAAACGATTTCTGGAAAAACTACAAGTCCTACTATAAATCCTTGAATGGCAAAGTTGTAGGCCATACTTTTTATGGCCTACTACTTTACTACTACAACTTTTATTTTCACATAACCCCAAAATAATTACTTAATAAGAATTGCGAAAAAGCCAAATAACCGACAATTTGCTTCTTAATTTTTCTCTCACACAAAACAAATGGGGTTTTTATGAAACTTGGCGAAAATGTTCGCTTTTATGACACAATGTCCAGTAGTTAGGTATTTTGCCGAATCGTGATAAACCAATTTCAAACCTAAAAAGCCGATATCCTCCCACTTCCTGACCTCAAATCGCAAATCGTAATTTACGTTTCTTTTTATTTTGATTACTTTCAGTTCCTTGATCAATGGGTATCATACTGTTACTATTTTCTATAATTCTTCATCAATTCCAAAGCTATCTGCACTGGCTTATGGTTGGTCTTTTCATCATCATCATTTCAGCCAATAGACGTCCACAGCTGGACAAAAGCCTCCCTCAAAGATAGTCACAATGAACAGACCTGGGCCGCCCTGATACAGCGATTGCCCGCGTCCTTCACCAGGTCGTCGGTCCATCTTGTCGGGGGCCTACCTACACTTCGCCTTCCGGTACGTGGTCGTCACTCGAGAACTCTTCTGCCCCAACGACCTTCAGTTCTTCAAGTTATGTGCCCTGCCCAAATAGCTCGAAATCTAGTAGTAATAGTCTCGCTATTCGGTGAGTTATGTCTGTAACTTTGGTTCCGATCCTCTCCTCATTTCTAATTCGATCTCGCAGAGAAACTCCAAGCATAGCTCTCTCCATTGCTCTCTTTATGACCTTGACCCTTCTTATGAGGCCCAAAGTGAGCGACCACCTTTCTGTTCCGTATGTCATCACTGGCAACACACACTGGACAAAAACCTTTTTCTTGAGACAGGTAAGTTTAGGTAAGTCGTACGAGAAGATGTATCGCAGCTTCCCGAACGCTGCGCAACCGAATTGGATTCGGCGATTGACCTCTTTTACGAAGTTGTACCGACATTTGACATGATCTTCGTCTTGTCTATGTTCATTTTAAGGCCCATTCGTTGGGAGGCCCTACTGAGGCCATTGAGCATTGTGCCAATTTTTTCCAGTCATGACTACGATGTCAACCACAAATCTGAGGTGGGAGATGTACTCGCCGTTAATGCTGATGCTGAGTCCGTTCCAGTCCAGAACCTTGAAGACATGTTCCAATGTAGCAGAGAACAGTTTTGGAGACATAACATCTCTCTGTCTCACGCCTCGCTGCAATTGGATAGGTTTCTAGTTTGGATCCTGAAGACGATCTGACATAGTGGCATATGATATTTTCGTACAAGCTCCTCAGCACCTCGATGTATTGGTAGTCGACTTGGCACCTTTGGAGTGACTGTTACACAGCCCAAATTCCAACGGAATCGAAGGCCTTTTCATAGTCCAGGAATGCTAGGCATAGGACCTGGTTATATACTTCGGTCTTCTTTTTTTATGTCAACGGATTGACAGACAAGCAGACGGGCCACCTGATGGAGTGGTTACCACCGCCTATGAACACTTTTGACGCCAGTTTTGAAGAGCCCCATATTGTAGCGCCGGGGGAACACCTCTGAGGGAGGTTCGTTCCACAATTTGCACGTTCTGTGCAAGAAAGAACGCGCGAATCGGACCGTTGAGCATTTTTATTTATTTATATATTCTTTATTGTTACAAAATAATTAACAAATGTTGTAACAAATGGCGGACTTAATGCTAAAAGCATTCTCTACCAGTCAACCATTGGTAGTATAGAGAAAATAGTAGGCGGTGTAACGAATAAAGTAATTATATAATAGGTAAATCTAATCTAATAATAGAATATCACATACATACAATCTAATGTTTTTACTTACATACAATATTGTATTTTAAGATAAATATAATATACCATATTTATACAATAACATATATTAATATACATATATAGATATTATATATTCACATACGAATCTAATTTATTTATTTATTTAACTTTTATGCACACGAATAATAGGCACATAAGGCGGACTTAATGCAACCAGGGCATTATCAACCAGTCAACCTTCTGGTTGTGTTAAAAATGGAAGAATAGGTGCTGAGAGGTTACAATATATCCATATTAAGTACGTAGAGAATACATACATGATATATATAATAAAATTATGACTTTGAGAAGGATATGCCGCATAATGAGCATTGGCCCCTTTTTTAAAGGCGATTTTTGTAGTGAGTCTTCGTAATTCCTCCGGGAGAGCATTCCACAGACGTGTAGCTTGAAGTAGAAAAGAGCTGGATACAACTGGTACGGTGAAAAGGTATAGAAAGGACATTAGAATTGTTAGAACGTAATTGTAAGGAGTGAGAGTCTGAGAGATACTGAAATTTACTTTTTAAATATGAAGGAGTAGTTGGGTCGGAAAGAATAGAATATAATTGGGTAAGAAGTCTAGTTTGTCTTCGCTGTCGAATGGGGAGCCAATTCAGTTTCGATCGGTAATACGATACGTGATCAAATTTGCGAAGACAAAAGAAAGAAGAAGACAAAAACGAATTGTGTTATTAACAAGTCTATCCAGCTTATTAAGAAAAAAATCTTTCAGATCCACATAACACACATCAGCATAATCAATAATGGGGATGAACAAGACGAATCTTGATTTCAATGGGTAGAAAGTTTCTAAGTCGGTTAAGGGAGTGTAAAGCGGCATATACAGCTCGGCTCACCTCACTGACATGCACTCTTCAACTTAGAATGGCATCAATATGTAAACCTAGATCCTTTACGGCAGAGGAGAATGTAATCACTTGATTTTCATACTTGACAGGAGTGATGGAACTCATGTCTAATTTCTCTTACTGTCGTGAGCTACCAATGATGATTACCTGACACTTAGTAGGATTAACCTGAATACCATATTTATGTGACCAAGTGCTAATTCTGTCTAAGTTAAAGTTAATCCTACCAATGGCATACTGTTGTTCTCGACGTTTGATTGCCTATATAATTGCAGATTATCTGCATAGAAATGGTAAGAGTAGTCCAAGGAAGCAGAAAGAATGTTTATAAAAATTGAAAAGAGGAGAGGTGAAAGTATTCCACCTTGAGGAACACCAGCACGAAGGTGACACCATTTAAAAAGTATTCCATTCGCCCGAACCGCTTGCTGCCTATTGCTGAGGTAGGCGGAAAACCATTTTACAGTCTCAGAAGAAAAATGTAGGTGATCTAGAACAACAAGGAGGATATCATGGTCCACCATATTAAATGCGTTAGAGAAATCAATTAAAACTAAAATTGTGACCATTTTATCCTCCATGCCGCTCCTGATATCCTCCGTTACTTTTAAAAGAGCAGTGTTAGTGCTGTGGCTCGGGCGAAAGCCGGATTGATACGAAGATATAAGGCTATTACAATGTACAAAAGAAGAGACTTGTTCTTCCAGGATTTTAGAGAGGAATGGTAATATTGAACTTGGCCTATACTCCTTTAATTCACAGGGGTTATGAACTTTGGGAATTGGAGAAATATATGCTTTTTTCCAAATCAAAGGAAAGGAAGAATTAATGATATGTGTTAAAGTGGGAACAATGAACTGGAGTATAGGCATGATCATCATCCGGCTTATATCATCACTCCCGACTGCATTAGATTTAATTGGCTTAATTACTTTGAGCGTCTCATCGCTACTTATTAAAGAGAATGAAAACGTATCAGCAGAAGGCCGAGTTATGAAAGAGATTTCTGATAAGGTTAAGGTTTTGTGAGAAGAACTCAAAGGTAAGACGTGGGAAAAATGAAAATTTAATGCATCAGATGAGAAGGGGAAAGTATCTAAAGATTTTGTTGCTTTACCAAAACCCAGGGAGTTAAGAAATTTCCAGATTTAAGTATCCAGTCTGGTGCGGGTGGAACTTCTCTCTTTGGCGGGTGGTGCGATGTAGGAATGTAGAATATGGCACCAGATCGAACAGTTCATCAGAGCACTCACCATTGTAAAGGCGGTAAAAAATGCAGACATCCGATTTCTCTGCGCAGACTCAGATTTTCGAGTCTATCTAGTCTCTGATTCCTGGGTCGTTGACGATTCGAATGGCACGTTTTTCAATTGAGTCAAGGGGACCAAGCTGGTATTTAGGGGCTCCTGTCCAAAGATGAGAACAGTATTCCAAATGGGGCCTCACTTGAGCTTTATAGAGCTGTAGAAGTTGCCCCGATGTGAAATACTGTCTTGCTTTGTTTAGTACCCCGAGCTTCTTTGATGCCAGCTTGGTCTTGCTCTAAATATGACCTCGAAACTGCACCTCATTCGATATGTCAACACCCAGGATACCGACACTTTTACTAATGGTGAGTTGAGTGCTCTGGAACTGTGGCGCTACAATAAATGGGGATTTTTTTAGCGGTCTTCTGTCTGACCAGCCGCAGCGGGTGTATGTGGTCTATGGTACTAAAGCCTTTACAGAACCCGGCTTAATTGGGAGGCTGGAAGTCGTTGAGTCTGCGAGATAGACGGTTTGAAATCACTCTCGAAAACAGTTTATAGACGTGACTTCCCGGGCTTTAAATTTTTAGAAGAGTATTGTCACCTTTTTAAATACACAGTATCACCATATTTTTGTGCCACACTTGTGGCGTTTTTCCCTCGAGTATGACGAAATTGAACAACTTTTAAAGAGCTTCTAATACTGGCCTTCCACCTGCTTTCAGGAGTTCAGTAGTAATTCTGCCATCACCAGGCGCCCTGTTGTTTCTGAGCTTTTGAGAGCCAATGGTTGGTCTTTTATAATTAAAATTTAACTTAAAAATGTCACGCAGTAATAATCAAAGGCAAAGTTAGTTATTAACATAGGATCAGCACGTTGAAATGGCAGTAGGTCGGTAATGTCTGCCCGACAATTGTTGCAAAGCCGCCGTAGTGGAAGAGTCTTTGTACTGACAACTTGAGGAGGATAGATTTGTGGCGCGACCTGAAAGAGGCCTCCAACTGTGGACGGTAATAGCCTGTTGATTGATTGACTGACAAGAAATGTAAATGTGAAAGTACTTAATGATTTCGAAATTTATTCTTTCGTTCATTATCCTTAATTAATATATTGTATCTGTATTCAACCTATTTGAAATACCTAAAGTTAAATAATTTAATTGATAAAAAAATGTGCGATGCTAATTTATGTTGAAAGTTACCTACGCGGGGCATGCAAATATTATTTTTGGGGAGGATTATTATTTCTCGGGGAGGCTCGGCAATAGAAAGGTTGGGAAACCCTGGTCTAAACCGTAACTATCAGTCAAATAAAAGTGCGTCAAGTCTTAGTTTTCATCGATTTAATTGTGATTCAACCACTCCGATGTTACCGACAAACATAAGGTCCCAGACTTTTTAGTTCAGTTTCTACTTTAGTCTAGGGAGATCAAAAGAGACATGTGCGGATGTTAGTAAGGTCATAATTCGTCCGAAAGATCTAGGTTGATTGAGATAACATTGAGACCGAATCGCAATTAGGTATATCTTGAATATTTTAAATATATAATTGACCACTAATGAAAAAACCAAGGCGAATACGATATCGTTATATAGTAACAATAACGTATCGTATCAATATAATAATATATTACCTAATAATAAACCAATTAATTATAACAAAATAGGGATGACTCAGTTATCGAGACCGGCGATCGTCAAGATGGCCATTACAGTGCCCACTTGGATTTCAGTAGACTTATCTTATCAGGCAAACTGATGGAAGAATAGTTAAGTATTTAATCATTGCAATTAAATAACATGACGTCATACCATAGGTTTTGTTTAGTTATCAAATTGCTAGTTACTGATTCATCTTTAAAACAAAAAAAAAAACTAACGCGTCGTCGTAATTTTGTTGTCTGTTTAATCATATTAATTTTCATCATCATTTCATCCCAAAGACGTCCACGTCTGGACAAAAGTCTCCCAGTCTACAAAGATGCCCACAGTTTTATATCATCTGGGGAGACATGCCATCATCACTCGGCATTTTAATAGGCGATCACAGATTAGTTTTAGTGGACAATATTGCACGCTCGTGGTGATTACACACATTATGATACGTATCTAGTAAGTGGAGGCAGCCTCGGTTCGAACGACAACCTCGATTCGAGGCAGCGTCACTGCCTCGGGTCTCCGTACCAATCGTCTCAGCCTGCCTCAGAGAGACAGCTCGGCCTGCGATTACTCTTCTCTTACTCTTAACTTTTACTACTACTCTGAACTAAACTCTACTAATATTTTACCCACGGTTTTGTGACTATAGGTCGCAGTATTCACTTATAAGTTTCAAAGAACCTCTGTATAAAACATTCAAAGCTAAAATGTTGTAACAACTCTCACGTCTCTTTCAAAGCGTATCATCGCAATATCTAAATACAATTTTGAACGCAAATTACCAATAAACGTAACGTTATTCAAGAGAAACGAAATGTATCACGAAAAGATATTATTAGAAATGATCAGCGACTTTTGTAAGTTTCGCAGAAATTATACACGCATGCAATAGAAATGGGAAATAAGATTTCAGACTCATTGAAAACTGTTTTATGAGAAAAGTATTAGGTATTTCGATATCCTGCCCAGAAAGTGAGAATTAACTAGTGACTTCTCGCGTTAAAAAAAAAACAAAACATTAACCCATTCTAATTCGAGTTAAGAGTTACGAGTCTCATCGAGAAATATGTGATATTAGAGTTTTCAAATAGAGATGAATCGGTGTGGCACCCTCGAATTATAGAATTATGTCCGATGAATGGAGTCTCCAATAGGGTCAAATAATAACCAATAGAACTAAAAAATCGACCGTTTATACAGAATGTATCCACAAATGCATGAATGTATAAAATTTTCTCTACCTGCCCCTTATGGAAAATACTGACGTGCACTGAATACAATCCAATTAGTTCTATAAAAATTTTGAAAGAAAAAGAAAGAAAGAAATGATTGGGATGAGAAACGGTTGCCTCGTAAAAATACATTTTCTATCATTTCCCAATATAAGCGTCATTTCACAACTGTATTCCCGAAAGAGTAGGTCATTAATGAAAATGGATCGCCTCACTTTTCTGAGGGTTCTACGCTTCTAAAGTCAAGTTAATACCTAAGCATTCAAACCATAGGCTAACCTCAAAGCGATGAAGGTCAGGGATAGGCGATCGAATACGGACATAGGATCCATATCTGATAAGATCATTATTAAAATAACATTTTAATAAACCAAACAGACTTTGTAACTGTCGATTTATTGAGTTTGAATTCGTATTGAACAATAATTATTAAGTAATTAGACAATCAAATTATTTATTGACGATCAAAACCTGAAACTTTTGATGAGCCTCAGCGAAATACAGAAATCCGCCAGTTAATATGTGAACCTTATTCGATATAATTACTAGACTTAAATTGTTAACCAATTCAAGATATAGGATACGGAATAACACGGACTAAATAGGGTCGTCCCTAGCCTACATGCGGATAGGTTAGCCAAAATGGCCGAATATATGGTCGACGTAAAGGTCAACTAACGTACTGTCCACGGTCCTATCATGAAATCGTGCCCTGACTGTGAAGGAATGTCTAATACTGATGACTTATTTAAAACAACAGCAAAATCTCAGACATTATTTAATTTTATAAATTATCATATAGCGCACATCCTTAAAACAAACTGCCCATTTTTGGTCATAATAAAGCTTAATAACAAAAATATCTTTGACCTTTCTTACCTTCATGCTTCATTCAACTCTTCGAGAACGAAACTTTAAAATTAGAAACGCAGAAAAAATATTAAGATAATTAAGCTCCAACTAGACTAGTTTCGCATTCTAAACATCGAAAAGGTGGAAACGGGAGAAGGTCGAACGTATACGCAAGTAGTTGCGTCATAATTAACCAACTGCTTATAAATGTTTATTTACAAGACGTAACAAAACATCTGTATTGAGATCTTACAATAAGTACAAAGGAAAATTGTTATTTTTCCACCTCAACATAATTCTTAGAACAAGCCCTTAGTTCTATTATCCTATTGTTTGAAGACAGAGTGGTTTTAACGGGATATTTCTATCCACTGCCTACACAGGAAAAACTGTTAATGTATTTTTCTGTTTACAGTAATAACAGTATCGACTCGTCGTTGGTATTTATTTATATCATAGCTTCATATTCTAAATATCATTGTGGTTTGTTTTTTTTGTTATAATTATTGGCGGTGTGCCAATAATAATTACAAAAAAAAATCAAAAAACTTGTTGAAGCACTTCGCTGCCTTACAATCTGCAATTTTTCAGGCTGGTTTTATTAAAACTGAAACATGCAATGTACAATTACTACTTTTATTTATTCAATAGAATTGGGTTAAGCACATGCATCGGGCATGAGACGAAGCTACATAGTGAAGATAAATGGTGAAAGATATCCAAAAATCACATAATATGTGCCCAGAGAAACCTTGATCGTTCTTGACCTGGCTCGGTTTGTTTTTATAGTTATCGCCTAAAATTTTATTTTAATTATCGCTTTCACACCTCATATGAATGCAATAACGATTCCCTGATTATCACTGTCACTGTCATGTCGCCTATGACAGCAATAACGACACCCAGATAATATTATTCTTGCATAGGCGGTACGACAGGAACACGAAATTCAGAAACCTAGACAGGACAAAAGCGGTCAAGTTCGACCCAACGGACTTGCACATCTCCGAACGGTATAAAGAAAGGTACAGTTCGATTAGGTGGATTGATTTATTTGAAGAATACAGTGGTTTAGTGCTCGTTTTAATACGTCGTTTCGACTGAGAGTCAGGGCGAGATTCACAGACCGCACTACGACTTTACTTTCAAGCAAATTACGCTTCGAACTGTCAAAACCCATATATTTCTGACAGTTCTAAGCATACTTTGCTCAAAGTAAAGTTGTAGTGCGGTCTGTGAATCTCGCACTCAGTGTGAGATTCACAGACAAAGTATGTTAAACTTTCAGTAAAGTATACCAAATTTTTGACAGTTGTAAGCGTACTTTGCTGAAAGTAAAGTCGTAGTGCGGTCTGTGAATCTCACCCTGACTCTCAGTCGAAACGACGTATTAAAACGAGCACTAAACCACTGTATTCTTCAAATAAATCAATCCACCTAATCGAACTGTACCTTCTTTTATAGCAACGAGTCCTCCACTTAAGGCCGTTTCCTTCCCTACGGTTATCTCCGTCCTTCGAGTGATATGGCTAGTGTGATCGCCAATGCCATATTATTATGAACTCGCTAATTTCGAGAGGTATATTGGAACCATTTGGCTACCAATTTAGCATCTTAAATTCTAGAACAGACTAGAGACCGATTAGGTAATGCCGTTGGTTGTTGTCGTTAGGGCTTCGGTAGCTTAATGGTAAAGGGGCTGGACTGGTTATCCTGCGGTCCCAGGTTTGATCCCTGCACGAAGCACTCTACGATCAGTTTAGGGTAGGGATTTTAAGTTTCCAATGACGTGCTACCAATATACTTACATGCACTAATTAAACAATTTAATTAAAATATTATAGTACCGTTGTGCTTTTATCTTTGCGGTTGCGCCATCTCCGTCGGCTATAACAGCCTCCGCTAGACGGAAAAAATATATTGAATAAACAAGAGAGTACGACTTCGCTTGAATTTACGCTAGTAGCGACCAGCTACGTTAACCGCCTAGATCTTCCCAACAGTAAAACATAATCGAAGTCTACAGCTACCATTACGTGGATCTCCGACAAACGCACATAAACTTTTTTATTTCGATTTACAGAGACATCTTATTCAATCAATTTCACAGAAGGAAACTTGGCTAATAGGCATTGTATTGCAACCTTAAAATATATTATAGACACAAAGCTGATATTTGAAGCTGTTGTACAACACGTCGGTTATTTTTTTTATGTTTAAAAAAAGTGATCATAAACAAAATATTATAATTTTGTAAATTTTTATGACATGATCAAATCAAACAAATTCATAAAAAGAGCTCCAGAAAGCGAAACATTTTTTGGACAATTTAAACATTTTAGCGGTATTCAATGGAAACGAGACACGAGTAAAATCAAAAAGTCTGATACGAATGGAAATTATGCGTAGGTAAATGTTTGTCAGGCTATTTTAATTCTTGAACTAATTAATACAAATGTTATGCATGTAGGAAACGTAGAATTAATTAGTAGTCATGATTGATTTTAATCGAGACCCCATATGCATCTCGATTAGTTCTCTGTCAATATCCAAAGATATATTTAACAGTTACGCTATTTAAAACTTTTTAAAAGTTAGAAGTGAAATATATCAAGTCTGATTCAAACCAAATCTTCAAATGTAAATCTTTCCGTACCAAAATGGATTGTAGCAACAAACTTTACTGGCGTGCGTTGTTCATTATGATTTCCCCAACCGTCTTAAACAGAGTTAAAGATCGACGGTCGGGCGTAGATAATGACATTTCTCAATTGCGTGTCTTTAATAAATTATTCGTTTTGTTTATCTGTACATAGACCACATAGAACTCAATTTTTGTAGCCATTTATCAACAACTTCCCGCCCCGGCTTCGCGCGGTTTCAATGATACCTACCCTCTCCTTTTCATCTTAGCGTGGTGTTATGTAGGCTTCCTCAATAAATGGGCTATCTAAAACAATACTCAGAGTAAATCATATCACTTCAAATCTCGAAAACGTCGCAAACGTAGATCAACAATGAAATCATATGAATTTTGGGAATTAAATATCACGTCTATTCTCACGTGTTGCCAATAATGTCACTCCCAGTGACGTACCTGAATCCAATTCATCCACATGCAGCCATATAAACTCGCAGATATTACAATATGAAACCTTATTACTAGGTAACAAGGCTTACAGATATTACAGGAAAAGTAAAGGTCACATAGTAAGTAATCCGTGTTTTCACAAATTAGCGATCTTCATATTCTTGACATGACATGTATGTTCAAATATTTCGAGACCGTATTACAGTTAGCATAGTTGTTCATATTTCTATGAACAACTGACATGATTTATCTACCTACTCACATGACATCATTGAAAAAAATCAATAAAATCAAGCCATAGAAATCATATTCAGTTAAACGCGGAAAAAAAAACATCTATAGACGAAAACAGCTGAAGCTGACTCACTGATTTACCATTAATTTGTACGTCTTTGTTAACGAGCCTACTCTTACCTGCAACTGCCAAGTTTGTACCGATTATAGCGTAACAAACCGTTTACTGCAGAATGGCTATACGCACGTACCTATTTTTGAATGTTCTTTTATAGATTTGTGTGTATTGATTATACTGATTACTTGCTTGTAAAGATATTAAATATTTAAATCAGAAATGGTCGAAAATTGTAGGCTGTATTATCGAAATCAACAACCATGTAGGATATTAGACCATAGTTAAAAATATCGACATTATAATGAGATTTACACGATTATACCGTTTGGACGACATTTTTGGACCTATGTACTTTATTGTAATATTATGCCATAAGTAAACAATTACAGTAGATATGTGATAAGTAAATACTAAAAGCCAAATATATCATTTTGCCATTGTGCCAGAAATCATGGTGTCGCACATTACCAACAATACCAACCGAAACGTAACGTCCATTTAGAAGGAATAGTCAGTTAGCCAAACAATGGAGATAAATCATTCCAAGTACTGGCAGTAAATACAATAATGCAGCATGAGCAGTAGCGTCCCGAGATAAAAGCGTGGCGATTATGGCATATTCTCCCCTTATGACGACTACACTGTTGTCAGCATCTTGGGGAAGGCTTTTGACCGGCAGTGGACGTCTTTCGGCTGAAGTGATGATGATGATGATGATGATGGTGATGATGATGGTGATGATGGTGATGATGATGATGGTGATGATGATGATGGTGATGATGATGATGATGATGGTGATGATGATGATGATGGTGATGATGATGGTGATGATGATGATGATGATGGTGATGATGATGGTGATGATGATGATGATGATGATGATGATGGTGATGATGATGATGATGGTGATGATGATGATGGTGATGAAGGTGATGATAATGATGATGGTGATGATGGTGATGATGATGATGATGGCGATGATACGTTAAACAGGGGTAACTAAACCCTCAATCAACAATGTAAGTTTACGAAAAATAATGTGATTCCTATTTTTGCGCCGAAAAACCCACAAACGTCAATACCTCGTTCCAATTTCTTTTGAATACCGGCTTCAATCAACATTCTACTTCAAAAGCGTTATCCTTACGTATGTAGACCCGCGGGTGATTCATAGACACGAAAAAAACGTGTAAAAGAGTTTATTGAACTTATTATAATGCATCAACGAGCGACCAAACGAGTGGATCAAGGATATTAAGGATCATACACACAGAATGCGGTGCCTAATGAAGTAGACAAACTTATTTTCCTTAATAATGTTGACTTCTTATTTTAACTACTTTTTTTATAATTTTGATTCTTAAAAACTGAGGTTCGTTTTTAGGGTTCCGTATAGTTTCGCCATGTCCGTCAGTATAGACAAAAACTATACACCTTAATCACGCCGACACAGTGGTAGAATAAAACCATGAAAAATAAAATTATTTAGGGTACCTCCCCTATACGTAACGCGCGAATCAATTTTTTATTTCTCGTTTTGCTATGTAGTGTGAGATATAGTTGGATAGGTATTTCAAAAATATTAGGGCCGAAAATATTAAGATCGAATAATGATTTTTTTAGTGTGCAAATTTTAGTAAACTGTTCGTGACTTCAGAAATTAAAGAAAAATTCGTGACTTATTGAGCTATAAAGTGCCAATTTTCGTTAGAGTCAGGTGTCTAGTCTAGTGTCTAGTCTAGTTGGTAGACACCAACTAAACGGTGGTTGTTAGAAATTCAAACGTTACGGCAATAGTAGCTTCATATAACAAAATTAAAAAGGAAAACTATCACACTTAAGTTGGCGTTACTAGTTTGCGAGTAATAGTCGAGCAAATGTAATACTCGAAATTTTTGAACAACTTTATAGACATTTTTTTTTTCATTGCCTTAATCAAACCTAAAAACTACGGAACCCTACACTGCGCGTCGCCCGACATGCACTTCACCGGTTTTATTATTCAATTTGTTTTATTCATTCAAGTCCCAAGTACAATTATAAGGCCTCCACGGAGGAAAATATTCGAAATTTAAAAACACCCTATTGTGGTATAAAATTAATATTGTTCCTGCGTTATTTCTCATAACAGGTACTTCCATTTAGGTTTTATAGCTTAGATAATTAGGCAACAGAAAATAAACATAAGTCAGTATCAATCAGTGCTACAGTGATGCGACCTGTATGAAACCAGATCTTCTGGTTACATACCTACCTACCTACATATTAAGCTTTTACCAATAATAAACACGTTGCAATCAAAGGCACGCACCGTGTGACGTAAAGGAATACGTCATGTGCATATTAATTAAACCGAGTTCCAAAGGATGACTGTCGAAAGATGGAAGTCGAATTAATGCTACCATACATTTTGAAACAAACGTTTGTGGAAAACGTTTTTAATTTGTGTTAACTTTCTTATCTCTAGGTCTCTAGTCTCTAGCTAGAGCTTTTTATATCATGACATGTGAAAATATTTCCATTTATCAGGTTTTATTAACATTTTGTAATTTATCTCTTTTGTAAAATAATAGTGATAAATTTATATTTTTTATACCTAAGGACTACCACAGAGACAACAACTAAGATCTCAGGGGTGGCAACTCATCTGCATTTTGAGTTCTGGTTTTTGTGTAGAAGTCTATAGACTGCAGTCATCCATACACAGACATAACTCGTCAGGTCGCGAGAAAAATATGACAATTGATTTCTAATTGTTCGTGAACCGATATCGGTCCAACTGCAGATTAACGTATACATGTGAACTGCATGCTTGTTCGCCACCTTCATTTGATAAAAAAGACAATGCTTGCGAAAATAAAGTTATTCGATTGGTCGCGAAAAGGTCATTTCGCCGAGCGGCATGGAAATATCTAATAGTCTGACGCGCTACGGTGGACCATATTTAAGCCCCGCCCACGGTCCACCACATTACGTGGAACCCCTTTTTTGGCTTAGTTACACTTCTTTCTTCACTTTCTTAACATTATTATTCGTAGGTCTTAACTTTAAAAACTATATCCCACTCACTCTCTCAGGGTTCCCGTTTTCAACGTTTCAATTTAAAACCTAATCACGGTAATCCGAGTAATCACCGCACAGAACAGTGGCACAATGATACCGTATAGGTATTGAGCGTTGGCAGTCTAGTCGAACTTAGCGTTCAATAAAATAATTAAGGTTAAGCACCGACACCGACTTGACGGCTGAGGCCATTATCGCCAATTTTCTCGAGCATTTTCCTGTTTCGGTAGACGTTTAGGCGTTGGTTCCGATACTTCGAATCATCATTTAATTACAATTTGCAATAGACTTAAAATAAATCAGGTTCCTTCAGACAGTATATTTTATTGACATTCATAAAATTTGCCCGTTCTACTGCGTTAACGCACCAGTGAAACTACGTGGTGAAATATTTTAAGTTCTGAACCTAATTTTAGTAGATAGTTTTAAAAAAACAGTATGTGTACTTATGTACTCACGTATGAAGTTATTTGTATACTTCTTTAGCGTAAAAATCCAATCTACCCGAAATAAAACAGGACGACAAAGACAGATTAACAACTAACTTCAGACTGTTGCTTTTAACTGTTTATCAACTAGCTTCAGACTGCCGCGTTTATCCGTCGCTGTGCGCGCGCAACTTAAAAATGAACTCTCATCGTTTTTCCAATCGCGCCAAAATTGAGGTCGAACTCAATAGCCAATTCAAATAATATAAGTAGGTATATGTTGTATCCACCTCCAACCAATGTGTGTTTTAAAAAATTAAAAACAATGTCTCACCCAGCCTAAGTTCCCCAAAGTTGCCGCAGCCGATCTTCTTGCCGACTCGGAAGTTGGGCCCAACCATAAGGACGCCCGAGGACGAGGTGACGGAATGTCGCGACGTGTGCATCGCGCCGCTGCCGCCCACGCCACGCCCGCCCACCGCTCCGGTCGCGCTGCAATCGTGTACATGTGTTATAGAATCAGTTGGAGCAAATTACATTAGCTGAGCAACATGTAAAGATATCCAATCAATCAATATAAAACTCTCCTATTACTGACTGCCGAATGAACGAAAGGACAAAAATCAAAGATTAACATAATCGAGAAAAAAAGCGATTCAGCTAGGCGGTCAAACCGCAGTAGTTGGCTTTGCGCTGTCTTGTCTGTCAATTACTGAAATCTTGTCTCTTCTCTTGTGTCAACAAAAGCGAATCCGTTAGGCGGTCGAATTGCAGTAGTTTTAACTGTGTGCGGTCTTGTCTGTCAGTCACTGAAGCCTTGTATCTTTGTCTTGTGTTCACAAAAAATATTCAATTAGGTAGTCGAACCGTAGTAGTTATGGCTGTGTTGTATTGTTTGTTATTCACTGAAGTCTTGAATGAATGCTGGAAAATGAGGAAACGTGTAGGTTTCTCGTGGAGTGTGAGAAAAAAAACGCACTGAGTACACTACTTCAGAGGTGGCGCAGTCAGTCAACCGAACAATTGTGGTCAAATCATTCCAATAAGGCGGTAGTAAATACAGTAACGCTGGATGGGGAGCAGCGTCTCGGGATAAAATCGCCACTGCGATCACTAACCCGCATGGCAAGAGTAGCGATTATAGCATGTTCCCCTTTTGGGGAGGATTTTCTCCAGCAGTGGATGTCTTCCGGCTGAATGATGATGATGAAAATGAGGCGACAAAACACATCCCGTAGTATCTTTCTTTTGGTGACAAAATATCAACATCCGAGTTTCAAGACGTAGGCACAGGCACCACCGCATTAGGTACTTAATTAATCGCAAATGTTCAGCGCTGTCGTGTTCCGATTAGATGGTAAAGGAGACGTCCCAAAAATGTATGGGGCTTGTGCCTGCATCTTGTACTCTATATTGAGATACATTTAAAAAACCTACTTAATCATTTTGAGATACATATTCAAATCGTTTATTATACCTTCAATTAATAAAATTGTCACACATTTCAAAAACAATTGTCATAGTCGCATAATAGTCGTAACACACGTCTGAATTTGGTACGAAGCGGACAGCGGATTCGGTACGCTCCAAAACAAATCTGGCCGTGTGTCGTGTGTAGCGACAGCGGATTTGGTCCGATGCGGTCCGCTCGCGCGGATTTGGTCGGCGGAGTCGGTCCGCCGGACCGAATCCGCTCGTGTGTATCTACTATTAGTAGCAATATTATGGTGACATATTGTTGTCATACAAAAATAAATTAAAAATTTCCGACAAAAGAAAACAACTATTCAAATTATTTTTTCAGTATATTTCCATGATTTTACGTATTTTTCTGTATCTTTTGATATAGTGTACGAGGCCGGGGCCCAACACGGAATTTGTCCCTTGGATGGACCCGTGATTTTCAAACATGATGTACACAATCAGGGGTAGTATTTTGAGCTCAGGTTTTTTTAGAAGTCGATTGCAATATCCATTTACCATCCATGTTAACTGCAAGCATTTATTTATTTTATTGCGAGCAAAGCGCGCAAAGCCTCGCGGCTGGTGTAGATTGCAAGCGATCTACTCGGTTAAGCGATACGGGCGCGGTCGGGTGTGTAATGGGTGACCACAAGTGACATTAATATGCGCGTTTCCGTGCATCGGAAGGCACTTTAAGCCGTCGATCACGGTTGCTATCAATAGAAAGCACCTTGTCGGCGGCCTTATGGGCGGTTTGAAAACATCCGACAGCGGGTTGGCCACTAACTTTTAACTCCACCAACCTGCATTGGAGTAGCGTGGTGGAAAAAGCTCAAAGCCTCCAAGAAGCGGAGAGACTCGTGCCCAGCAGTGGGACGTATCAAGGGTTGCCATTATTATTTATTTTATTTATTTATTAACATAATAACCTTCGCCAAAATGGCTTTCAGGCCACAAAGACCTGTTTGATGTTCTTATTTGTAAAGGAACTTCGCAGTACACAGAAGTTTACTGCACTGCTTGGATGTTTATAAATAATGCTTAATTATAACAATATTTCGAAAAATCTTTAAATTCGAAAAATTTATGAATATTTCCATTTGCACTGGCCTGGTTTTTTAAAAGAGAAACAAAAAAAGGAGACTCTTTAAACAAAATATCACACAATCCTTGTAGGCTACGGAACCCAAAAACCACCATAAGTTTGTTAAACAACAAAACATAATAAAATTTGTTTGTTAAACATTTGTTAAACAACATTTATAAATTATAACATACATACCTACATTAAGCTTAAAAAGACCTCAATTTTATATTAACCATACCCATAAGTAATGACCAGAATAAAAATATAATTTAACATAGCTATGGCTACAAGTAATGACAAAGCCTTGAAAGGATACCTAGTTATCACCTGACAGTCTTCAGCAAGTAAATCTCTCAAGTGATCTTCAAGAGTACTGATTATTATGTAAATTGAACTGGCGGCAAATTGCTTTTCAATAGGCTTTCATAGTCAACATTAGAAGATTAAGTATGTATTATGCATAGTGTAATTTAGTCAACATATCTAATTTGTGGATGTGTATTATTGATGCATAGTACCTAATTGTTGAAATATTGACAGAATCAATGAAATCATTTTTATTACAGATGATGCTGCTTACATGTGAAAGGGCATTTGTATCTGATATATACCTATATTTGCCAAGATTTTATAATAATAATATACCTACCTACTTAGTTTCTTAGATTTTAAGTAGGTACTTACCTGTAAAATTTTGGATGTAATTGCATTAAATACTAACTAATTTAATATCATAGATATCGCAAAAATAAAATCTTTTGAAATGATTACCTACCTATTTCACCAAGAAATAATAATAAATGAATGGCAGCCCATTATACGTCCCACGGCTGGGCACGAGTCTCTCCCCTTTTTTTTGGGGGGGGGGGAGGCCTGGAATTTACTCCACCACGCTGCTCTAATGCGGATTGGTGGAGACACGGGTTAGTGGCCAACCCGCTGTCGGATGTTTACAAATCGCCCATAAGGCCTCCGACAAGGTTTAATGACTGCTATCTATCGATAGCAACCGGAACCGACGGCTTAACGTGCCCTCCGAAGCACGGAAACGCGCATTTTAATTTGTCACTAGCGGTCACCCATCACACACCCGACTGCGCCCGTAATGCTTAACCGAGTAAATCGCTTATGATCACCAGCCGCGGGGCCATGCGCGCTTCCAAGAAATTAATATTGAACATTATTTAAAATTATACCTGTCTAAAATGAACTTATAAGTAGGTATGATACCTATTAGTCACACTGGGCCCTAAATTCTGCTTATGCAATTGTCATTGGAAATCGACTGAATCGCTTCGTTGTCTTGCTTTAACAAATGCGCGCGGCCTATGTTAGCGCAAGATACAAGCAGCAAGATTCAATCGTGATCCAATGACAATTTCGACTCAATTATCATCATCATATCAGCCGAAAGACGTCCACTGCAGGACTAAGCTTTCTCCAAAGACGCCCACAACAGTGTCAGAGAATATGTAATAATACTACGTATAGATTGGACACTTCGACGTCCCGCACGATTTCCCCGCATCACTCAACCCCTTCCCCTCTTATGGGCGACGGTTGGTATTTTGTACGTGCTACGCACACAGGTGCGCGTGTAAATACACGTCACAGATTGATGACTGTGTAATAATAGGTTGGGGAAAAAGTCTTTTCGCATTATAGTATGTATGAACTTGTAATAAAATCTCTTTGGCTGTAGTATTTGTATCTAGCTGGTTTTGGTATCATTGAATGTTAAAATTTTAAAGAACATAATTCCAAATTCAAATTAGGCAAATGTGTGATTTTCATTTGTTTTTCGTACTGTCAAGATGAGTGAATCTAATGCAGAAATTCGATACATTTTAAAATTTTACTACAAAAAAGGTAAAAATGCAACGCAAGCCGCGAAAAAAAATTGCGATGTTTATGGACCTAGTGCAGTGTCTGTGAAAGTAGCACAAATTTGGTTTAAGCGTTTTCAATCCGGCAATTTTGATGTCAAAGATGCACCTCGATCTGGTCGCCATATTACGGATAAAATGGATGCCATTTTTGAAAAAGTGGAGCAAGATCGACACATCAGTAGTTACGACGTAGCTGAAGAACTGAGAATTGATCACAAAACAGTTTTGGCGCATTTGAAAAAAGCTGGGTACAAAAAAAAGCTCGATATTTGGGTACCTCACGAGCTCACTGAAAGAAACCTAATGAACCGTGTACTCATTTGTGATTCTTTATTACGACGTAATGAAACCGAATCATTTTTGAAGAAGCTGATAACTGGTGATGAAAAGTGGATCACGTACGACAAGAACGTGCGAAAAAGGTCGTGGTCAAAGGCCGGTCAGGCTTCACAGACTGTGGCGAAACCCGGGTTAACTCGCAATAAGGTGATGTTGTGTGTGTGGTGGGATTGGGAGGGCATTATTCATTATGAGCTATTACCACTAGGCAGGACTATCGATTCTGAACCAACTGATGAGATTAAAGCAAGAAGTTGAGAGAAAGAGGCCGGAATTGATCAACAGAAGGGGTGTGGTGTTTCATCATGATAACGCTAGACCTCACACATCTATAGCCACTCAGCAAAAATTAAGAGAGTTTGGCTGGGAGGTGTTAATGCATCCGCCGTATAGTCCTGACCTTGCACCTTCAGATTTCCACCTGTTTCGGTCTCTTCAGAATTCTTTATGCAATGTTAGGTTAACATCACGAGAGGACTGCCAAATCCACTTGTCGCGGTATTTTGATGAGAAGTCCCAAAATTTTTATAGCAATGGGATCATGTCCCTACCTACAAGATGGCAAAAGGTTATCGAACAAAATGGTGCATACATTCTTTAGTTAAATTTAAATAAACTATATTAAAAAATGTTTTGAATTCTCTTAAAAAATGTGAAGAAACTTTTTCCCCAACGTAATAGAAACCAATGATCCCAGTGGCGATGTTTTATCGTGGGACGCTGCTGTCCGTTCCGTGTTACTACCGCCCTATTAGAATGGTTTAACTACCATTGTTTGGGTGAATGACTGCTGCAGTGGAAGAATTCTCCTCCATTAAAAGATTATGGAGTCGTCATGTCCCGACGGCTTTACTAATTATGTTAGCAGAATTAGGCCCCAGGTCAAAGTTGGGGAAGGCTGCCTATCATGTAATATTGCTAACATAATACAATAATAAACAAACTAGGTATGTTTATTTAATGAGAGAAAACAAAGCAAGCACATGGTAATTCAGATACTGCCATCTGAGTTTATAATGACTGACTGTTGTGAATCATACGAACAGTTAGTGGCATTGAGTATAAAAGTGAAAGTCTTGATGCACTCTCGGTTCCAGAACCAGAAATTTTTGTAGAACAATTCATCAACCACTTGTCCTTTACAAGATCTAAGAACATGTTTTTATAAAATAATGAATCTCATAGGTGATTAGGTATAATCTTGTTACATGAGGAAAACTTATTGATAGTTTTGTCTAATTACCCGACTACGACAAAACAAAAACGAATTAGAATTATGATTTTGACCGGTATGTATGTATGTATATTCATCTGTTAATTCATAACTTCAAAACTACTTATCATAATTTGGCAATTGAGGTGTCGTTGGAAGCGGCTTGATCGTCTGCTGGTTATAGGCTATAAATAAATTGAATATGGCGCGCTCAACATAACATAAAATCAGGATCAAAAAAAAAATTCTATAATTCTTCTATAACACACCATGTGTTGGGTATTAAATGAAAGAGCTTAATTATTTGCTATTGCTCTTGGGTTTGCTTGTTTTCACCTGATAATTAAGATCTACACCTCACATTTGAGGCAAACATTATTTGCTCTCCAAATCTGCCGCGATTGTAGGTATATAGAATAAATATATATTTCAATAGTTTAATGATGCAAATACATTTTCAAGAAGTGAGTGAACGATTGTTTTATATTATTTTGCATTAACTCATGCTTGTGAAATATATTTTTAAAGAAAAATGGAAAGAAAAAATTTATTTTTATATTATTTCGCATTAACACATGCTTGTGAAATATATTTTATTTTTAAAGAAAAATGGAAAGAAAAATTTGACTTCAGGCGAGACTCGAACTCGCGACCTAACGAAATCTAGTCCAGCCGCTCTTCCAATTGAGCTACTGAAGTCCTGCCCGATTTGTCAAATCTTTCCTTCACATCTATTGCATTGCTTTATGGTAGCAGCAGCGCCATCTATTACCAACTATGCTAGTTAGGCAACCGATATAATACTTTTCAGTTTATTGAATATCGTAAAGAAGTCGCTTTTACCCTTAATAATTGTTTTTATATTATTTCGCATTAACACATGCTTGTGAAATATATTTTATTTTTAAAGAAAAAGGGAAAGAAAAATTTGACTTCAGGCGAGACTTGAACTCGCGACCTACTGGGAAGCTAGTCCAGCCGCTCTTCCAATTGAGCTAGCGGTGCAATAGATGTGAAGTACTAGATTCCCAGTAGGTCGCGAGTTCGAGTCTCGCCTGAAGTCAAATTTATCTTTCCATTTTTCTTTAAAAATAGAAAAATTTGACTTCAGGCGAGACTCGAACTCGCGGCCACTGGGAATCTAGTCCAGCCGCTCTTCCAACTGAGCTACCGAAGTGAACAATCATACATATAAGGGCCAAATGGCATACGACCAGGGCATTAACAATACTCTAAACATCACTATGAATATTATGTATGTATCTTCACGCCAGGTCCCTAACGGGGTAGGCAGAGTGTAGAGCGCCAGATAACCCGGTTCTGACACACCTCTCGTGCCTCGTCTACATTCATCATTCTCTTCATACATGCACGCCGATTCCTAAGACTTTTGATCCCACCATCACCAGACAGAATTCGACCTATTTGGTCATGGTAGGTCAGTCTTGGTCTTCCTGGGCCTCTGCAACCATCCACATTCGCATTGTATATCTGTTTAGTCATTTGCTCATTCGACATTCTTTCTATATGCCCGAAACATCGGAGCATGCCTTTTTTCATTTTTACACCGATACTATCATTCACACAAAGCCTCTTTCTTACATCTTCATTACGAACGCGATCGGTGAGTGATACACCACAGATCTTGCGCAATGATCTCATCTCGACCGCGTTCAACTTACTTTCATGCTCTTTCCTGCATATCCAGCTCTCGCTTCCATATAAAAGCGTTGGAGTAAGTACAGCGTTATGTACGGCTAGTCGCTACGGCTAGCCCGCTGGCTGAGATGTTTAGATTCTAGCAGCTTACCCAACACTCCATTCACGCAATTCCCAGCAAGCACTCTTCTTTCTATGTCAGTGGTGTACCTACCATCCTTGCTAAAAGCACATCCAAGATATACAATTTCATCCACCTGTTCTAACACTGCATCATCTACTACTACTATTTGTTCTCTGGTCATCTCTTTCAAATACTAATACTTTAGTTTTATCCACATTCAATTGTAAGCCTTTCTCCATACAATCCTCTTTCATGACTGTGACTAGTGCTTGTAGCCCAGATGGTGTAGAGCTAACAATTACCGCATCATCTGCGTAAAGCAGACAGTTTACCACTAAGTCACCCATACGCACTCCCACATCCATCAACTTCATCCTCTGTAGGCATTTGTCCAGATATATGATAAACAACCTAGACGAAAGCACGCAACCCTGTCTGACCCCGATGTTAACATCAAACCAGGGTGACATGTTACCATCTACCCGCACACATGCTTGACAGCCCACATATGTGGCCTGTATTGCACGGAGCAGACTGCCATCAATACCATACTCTGGCAAAATGTCCCACAGCTCCTTTCGTAATACCCTATCAAACGCTTTCTCCAGATCCACAAACCGCAGAAAACCTTCTGGCTCACAACCAGATGCTTCTCTACGATGTTGCGGAGGGAGAAAACTTGATCCATACATCCTCTTCCAGTTCTGAAACCACCCTGTGCATCCCACAACAACCCGTCGGACTTCTCTTTCATTCTTCTTTCTAAGACTTTCCCATACACTTTAGCTGCCAAACTGATCAAACTGATCGCTCGATAGCTGGTGCAGTCGATACGTGAACCCTTGCCTTTATACAAAGGCACGATGACCGCACACCGCCAATCCTTTGGGATTCTTCCGGATCTCCAGCAAAGGTTGCACAACACCCAGAAAGAATCCCAAAGGTCAGCACCACCATATTTGATCATTTCGGCAGAAACCTGATCAATACCCGCAGCCTTACCACATTTCAAACTTCGTATCGCCCATACAATCTCATCTATTGTTATATCCTCACAAGCCGGCACCGTCAAGTCAGCAACTCCGGCGTCAGTGTTGTTAGCATAATCATACATTTCCCCATAATACTCGCTCCATCGTTTTAACACATCTTGCGTGTTCTCAAGAATGTCACCCAACTTAGATTTTATTCTATTCATTCCAGAAACTGGAGAAGAGCTTCTAGACTTTTTCACCTCCCTCCAATAGAGTTTGATGTTAGTCTCAAAGCTCTTCGCCAGTCTCTCATCAGCTTCCACTTTATCTCTCTCACGCTTTTCATTCACTAAAATCTTGGTGTCATTCTTGAGCCGACGGTAAATTTCTCTCTTCTCATCTCTAATCATTGTAAATAATATGTCCAGCAAGCACTGGACAGTCAACAACCCATGGGACATTCCATTTCATGTGAGGAAAGTAGCAAGCCGGTAGTTCACGTTGATAGTAAGTGATGGTTACAGACTATAGATGTCAATACAAAATTCAGGTCTTAAAACCGATCACTCGCCAGGCTGGTGATGTATGTCTAACAGAAATTATGGGATTGTATATTTTTTGCACCACACAGAATGTAAATAATACTAAGACACAATTGGAACCACAGCAAACTTTAAAATTTTTCTATTACCAAGATGAGTCATAAAACTTTAACATAATACGTTAAAATAATACTTGAACAGCAAAAAGGGCAATAGTTGTTAAATATTGTGGTAAATAATGGAACTCCTAATAAGTAAAGGAATGGTTGGAAACATGTGATCAGAGGTTATAAGCTCAGATTATTTAATACTCACAATTTTCTGTGCATTACTATAAACCTGAGATCATTGAAACGCTTGACATTGGCTCTCACAACAACACATGATGATTAGATATCACAAGATTCACCATTTGATTATTCCGAACACTTGTCAAATTTATGTCAAAATAGCAAAGCACTCTTGATTTCTCACAAAATATTATCATTGTTAGAATTTTATTACAATCTGAAGTATCTAAACACAGAACAAATAACACTAGCATTAAATTACTTAATACAAGTTTAAAACAGCAAATAATAGATGAGAAAGTGTAGCTTGAATTAAACAATGATCTATATTTGTATCAAACACAAATTGTACTGTAGGCACGGGAGATAAGCAAGTTCTGTTTTTATTAAGAAATGTTATCAAGGGCATTGTGTGAGATACAAGATGTTTATGTTTTGTGATTCACAATAAAATAATAATATTGGAGTATTCATTTACAGTTTACAGCAAGCTATTACAAAGTATTAGGTAATGGATAGATGAGTTAGTAATGTATTAATAGAGAAATGCCATAATCATTAAATTATAGTTGGTACTAAGCATATTCTCAAGTTCTCTCCTAGTTCCCTGGGGGAGGAGGCAGAGATATATATCAGTCATATTTTGGGAGAGTTCTAAGTTCACCTGACATTCATTGGAGACTTTTAAAAACTCCAGAGAGCGAAGCCATTGATATATTTATTGTATTTCAAAATAAACATATTGTTTGGCTCAGTAATTAAACCCAAGAGTTAAGCAGTACTGCTAGCGAGTGAGCCTAATAATATTAGAAATAAACATTTCTGCATACAAATATTACGATTTCTTTGTGATGCATCAATGTAGAATGAATCAAGACATTTTCAGTTATTATTTCACAATAACAGTATGACATCAACAATACAGCTTCATTATAGCAAATTCATTCAGTAACCTATTTCCTTGATACAATACAAAAGTGTAATATGTCATGTTTATGGATTACACTGTTTGAGTGCATTGACTCACCATTATATTTATGCATAGACATTTTAAATGAGAGAGGCTCATAAATAAAATTGAGTGAACAGTCAGAATATTGATGTCAACATACTGCAGTGATTCAATTTTGTTACCACCAAAGGAAAACAAACCACTGTGCCAGGGTAACCTTTAAATGTCAGTCTTTACTTTACATTTATTGAATTATAAATATATAATTGGATAAATAACAACCACTAATAAACACTTTTCTTACCGTACATAACATTAAATCTAAAAAAAACTTTAACAGATGCATCAGGGCTTGATTCAGGTCAATTTTTCTTAAAAAATGTTTTACTCACATGTGTTATTGCGAAAATATAATACAAAAAGAATAAAGATGTTCCACTTTGCCAGTATACTGGTTCATGTTGGTTATGTCCAACAAAACAAAAAGTGTATATTATTCAAACCTATCTCGGCTAAATGGTGGTCCCCAGAGGCACTACTTCAGTCTGACATACCCTCTAAACTCTAAACTATATTCAATTTAAGTGAATAGCCATTTATAACTGGATAATTTACATAATGTGGTTTTTAGAAACTGGTTGATGGAAAAGGTGCTATTAATAATAATTGTACCAGGATTTGTTTGTATAAGTGTTTGTATAACTATAATAATATATAAATAATTATAATAATTTTGCAAGCAAAACAAACAATTTAATTTGTACTCTTCTGTTTTTTATAAAATGGCAAACAAGTGTAGGCTTTACATTGAGGGTGAATAACTATGGTAGCTTCTAAACAACTACACAAAAACTATAGGTGCATGTTACAAATTAATCTGTCAGGCCACTATAAAAAAAAAGGCAATTGATTTCAATTGTGTCCCTGCCAATATTGGCCTCCTGATCCATTTAAGACAAAGCTAGTGCATGTGTTATTTTCTTTATGTGTAATAATATTAAAATCAGTATCAATGTATGCGAATAAATTATTAAACATTTGTTATGATGTTTCATTTTGATAGCAGCAAACAGGTTCAAATCAAATTGGTCTTTTAGTTTTGCATTGATGCAAATAACTAACAAACCTTACATAAACTTTATATTGCTTTCACAATAATTTATTTGAATAGAAAAACCTAAATAAATACTATTGCAGGAGTGAAACATATTCGCAAGACAAGACATTAAGTAAATTTCATAACACTCCAGAATTGAGAAATGCTAAATTTTAAGATGCTTGCTGCATGCTTTTTTATGTAAATAAGTTGACAAACAAGCATGCAGCTCACATTGATGTTAAATGATGACTGCAGCCTGCGTTACCACCCCTGAGACGGAAGGTGGGCTAAGGTATCATGTCTCCATGATTGTTATTATGAAGCCATACAATTGCTTGATTGCCACCTTACATAAATAAAACAGTCTATAGACTCTATTATAATATAGGCAAGTAAAAAATACCACATTGATTTTATTAGCCAGTTAGTCACACTATGTAATTATTTAGAGATTGATATCTCATCATCTATACATTATTGAAAGAATAATATAGTTCAGCAGACTACCATCTCATAGGGAATGGTTAACTGGCAGTGAACTATGATTAAACCAATTACTTACTTACAGATAGCAAAACAAGTGAAAGTGAGTGTCTGTTCGGATGTTTGTCTATCAACAAATATACAAAACATACTACTTATATGGATTTGTATGTATTTGTAGATATTGTATACAGATTGCTGTGGACACCCAACAAAATAAAATTGTGTACTCACGTGGAAGTTCTTTTATCGTCACTCTGGCGTTCCTTGTCCTTGTTGCTCTCACGTTTATTCATAATACTCGGTGTTGAGTGCAGGCACTACGCCCGGCACACTAATCACTCCCAGAGCCCAGCGTCAGTCGGGGCGGCCGCAGTCCATGTCACCACAGCCTCCAGGAAGGCACGCACTGCAAACTCGCCATAACACACAACACTGCACCTCACACACCACACTGAACCTTACAATTTCGCTTTTTTGGGTCCCTTTTTAGACTATAACCACTACACTAGGTAGAATTTATCTCAAAATCATTTTTTTCATTACACTGCAATCACTTTTCGTTCACACCGATGTGACGGCGACTTGTGAATCAACTGCTGAATTTATAACGGGAATCCTACGAGTAATTGATAACTGTTCATTTTTATGACTCGCAATATCGACTTTTAGATAATTTTTGATATGTTTTATTCGACTAAATAACTAGAACAAATTATAGGTCGCCGTACCAATGTTATGTTCATTGGAGAGTGACAACAAGCTGTGGGTGTAAGTGGAACCTAAATGATTTTATCCAGATTATGCCATCCGAACCCTAGTTAATGGCTAATAAGCTAAGATTAAATTGACGATAGTGAAAACGAACTAACAATCGAACAAATTTAACAACTGACAGCTCCACTTCTGTAGGAAGTCAACCTTTTAAAATTGTCAGTCGGCATGAATGGTTTTTGCTGACCTATTGGGAGGATCCTTTTAATGAAGTTCACAGCACGATATGAAACTAGAACAACTAATGCAGTAAAACACGATAGACAATTTTTAATAAGCTTCACAACGTCACCGAAACATCAAATGGACATTTGTCCTGATAAAAAGTTTAGGTTTTGTAATGGCCACCAATGATACACTTTAATCACTTCTACAATTAAAATTAAAGAAATATATAAATATTGGATCAAGCTTTAAAAACGGAATTTATGTAAAGTTTACCTAAATAAATACCATCTAACGACAAAATTTCATAGTTAAAAAATATTAGTTCAAAGATTATTCACTAAAATATCGCCATTCGGCGCATGCGCAAACTTGTACAGCCGTTATTGCTAGACTAAAAAAAGACACTAAAATGTCTTAAAAGGTAGTAATGTGTCAATGAATTTCATACCAAACGAAAAAAAAAATATAAATTTTATTATTTACATAAGGATACTTCATCGTTTACTTGTACATAATTAATTTATAAATGAATTACAGCAAGAACAAAAAAAGAGGTTATGAACATTATAAGATATAGATTATGTTTAAGAGTAGATTTTGTGACTTTGTTGTAGGCAACACAATCAATGACAAAATGAATAGCATGCGTTCAAATTATAAATTTAATCTGCTCTATGATTATATTATTAAAATGTCTTGTGTCTTCACTTGTGCCATATTTTATCTATTTTTTTTTACGACGCGACGGTCTACACTTTTGATATACATTTAAAGATAATATGTTATTAAAAATATTTAGATATACTAATCGATTCAGTTACACGAATCTTTTATTCCAAACTTACTCATTACTCAATGTAAGTTACATTGTATGTATTTCTCGAATTCCGTTCTTTACAAAACTCCATACAATGGTCCCCAAGTCTCCACTGGAAATATTCTATATATGAAAATAATAGTATTAAATAAGGTCCTCGACGACCCGAGACCTGGACGAGCTAGTGGCCTACTACCACAAAATTGATTGAGTTAGGTAATAAAGTTATTATCATCGAAGTATTCAAAATAACACATAACTTAATAAATGTGTTTTCAAATAATACAGTGTAATTTATTGCAGGTTATTCTGTATTCTACAAAAATATGGTAATCTTAAGACAAGGACAGATTTACGTCGAAGTATTCTCTTTCTAGACCGATTTTTCGGCACAAATCAGTATTTTAGTTGTAATATTCAGAGATCCCAGGCTTGTAAGACACAACTTATTTTCTAAAGCATTTAACTTTCGGTTCACACTTCACAGTAGTCCACAGAGTACTATATTATATGCAGTAGTCTAATACATGCATGTTTGTAGAGTAGGCCCGGTGATACTTGCGCAGGAACCTACCAGGTGAGAAATGTACCTAACTAAAAGTCAGACTAACATTATCTTATTTTTTAATGACTAATTTTTAAGTTCCGTAAAAAAATACTCTGAAGTCATATCAAAAAAAATTGACTCTTTCCGTGGGCCAGAAATTGAAAGTTATACAAAAAATAAATGAACTCAATTTATTTTCAAAATTCTGATTTTTAGAGGTCCGTACCTCGAAAAAAAAAACGTGTACCTATCCTTAAACGATCACTTTGTTGTCCGTCCGTTATAATAATATAGTGATTTTCGACCAGTGAACCTGACTGGTCGAAAGTCAATAAAACAAACCATGTGTGGTCTGTAGGACTGATGAACTGACCAGAACTGACTGTGAACCCTTTAAACTCGTCTCTACTCTCGGAGCTCTATCATTAGATGTGTAGGTTCATAGTCGTACGGCAAAGTTTAATATTTTATCTAAGAACCTATATGTACCTTCGTCAATTAGAGATATTAGGTATGACCCTGTTGATTTTCGTGGTAAAGCATGATTGCCCATAGTCTTAGGATTGTTATGATAGGGTTCCCTACGTTACTGCGAAATACGTTTCATCGAAAAATCATTGGCCGACAACTATACATCGAAGACTTTATTGAGCGATGCTTTATTTCGCCGAAAATTTATAAATTGATGTTTCGTTTGCCCGATGCTACGTTTCATCGAAAATTTTATTTCGAAGTTTTTTTGATCGAGGTCTTGTTTTTGCGAAAACTATGAAATCCTCGATACTTCTTTGGAGATGTTCTTTTTCTTTTCTTACTGTCCAGCATGCATTGACTGTGATGTGTAGTGCTCTATATGGAATTGAAGATAACATATTCGGTAATCTTAACTTAATATTATAAAGCTGAAGAGTTTGTTTGTTTGTTTGAACGCGCTAATCTCAGAAACTACTGGACCGATTTTAAAAATTCTTTCACTATTCGTAAGATACATTATCCTATTTAACCATCATATTATTCAACATCATAACCTATTTTGGAAAAAATAGGGCTCCGTTAGATATTTGGGTTTTTCAGACACAAGGTGTAAAAAATCTTATCTTATCAGAAAAGTTACTTATTTTGCGTACGCTGCCTAAACTATAAAAGATCGAGGAAGGCTTTAGGCTATATCTATAATCATCACGCTAAGACGAATAGGAGAAGGTAGGTAACATTGGACACGCGCGAAGCCGGGGCGGGCCGCTAGTTATATAGATAATAGATAGGTATTAAGGAAATTGATTCGTACCGGCGACAGTATCTAGTCCGTTATAATTTTTTTTTTTAAATCACATTTTTTAAAACTAAGAAGTCGAATAAGTTATCCTTACAAACCAAGCATACATTCGAGGAAACAAATTTGAAGTAAAAAAACCTTCGATCAAATAAGCATCGACGAAACAAGGTATCGGTGAATCGTTTTCGATCAAACGTACATCGAGCAATGAAGCTTCGGCGAAATAAGTCAACGCTCAATGAAGTCTTCGATGTATAGTTGTCGGCCAATGATTTTTCGATGAAACGTATTTCGCAGTAACGTAGGGAACCCGTTATGATAATATTATGGAATTTATACTTACATCGAAGTAGGTAGGTATTTGAGGAAACTGCGTTAATACGATACACATGGTGATTGTGACTAGAGTCCTATAAATGTGTATAGGTGATCTACTGACAATCTGTAATTATCTCAGATGAACGACGACGAATACAACCGTTGTCGGTATTTAATTTAGCCCACCATATCCGTCGCACAAAAGACCGTGAGTTTGAAAATCATGGGGTTCAAATAAAAAAAGTTAATCTCTAAATAAAAAGATAGGTAAAAATAAGAGGTAGGAATAGGAATTCAATTTTGACAGAATTCATCATCCATTTATCCATTAAACTCCTAAACAAATAGGTTTAATTATTATTGTAGATAAGTGTTTCACTACCTACATATTTGTATTTACGAGTAGGTACCTATATTCGCTACGATTTAACATGTTGTGTGAAATCGTCCTATCCGACATCTCTTTTGTATGGTCGATGCGCAATATCTCTTGCACCCAACTGTAGCAAAAAATGTGTTCCTTGTTCCATATCAGTTGAAAGGATTTTCACAATCATGAAAAATTTAGTATTTAATTTTCTATAAACCCTTCATATAATAGGTAGGTATTTCAAAATTTTGTATTCTTGTTCAGGAATTGAACTCGCGTAGGCATGCGATGATTCTCATTCATTACGAGCTGTGCCCTCGACTTCGTCCGCGTGAGAATTTATGATTGTTCAGTACCTACCCAGACGAAGTCGTGGGCGCAGCTAATATAAAAGTAGCCTTAGTTACTCCTTATTACATAAGCTATCTGACAGTGAAAGTCCCATCAAAATCAATCCAGCCGTTCCCGAGTTTAGCGGTAACAAACAGACAGACAGACAAAAATGATAAAAAATGTTGTTTTGGTACCGTGTATACATACATATGCATTTATTAAAAAGCGGTTATTTTTATATTACAAATAACAAACAAACAAATATCTTTATTGTACGCAAAAGAAGTTACAATTTTATTATAACCCTGCCTGCTGCGGTAGTTTGCACTGTGTTGCAGCAGTCAGTGTCTTCCCGTATAGTTACACCAGGTACAATAAGTAGTGAGATAAAAAAATCAAATCATCAATGATATAGTAATGACTAACAACAAAATAAAAAAAAACATCGGTATTTAAGGTAGGTTGCTAATATTAACATAGATTATTTGGGTAATAATAGTATTTAAAATAATGTTTTAGACCGATAGACACTCCAATTTTATTTATTTGTATAGATTCTTTACTAGGTAGGGTAGAGTGGTTAGGTATCCAATTGTTTTAATAAAATTATGTATTATCTTTATCAAATTTTAATATTATAAGTACCTCAGTAGCCTAGTGATAGTAGGCCACTACGCTTTGGTCCTGGGTTCGATATTCGGATCGGGGGCTATCAGAGATACCTAACGATGTAAAATCCTTTATCTTTGGTTCCATTGAGATTTTTCCATTTTCTGGCCGTTTCCCAGTACCTCGGAGTTTGGTAATGTGCCTGGAGACGTCAACAGGTTCGCCACCTGTTACTAACATGGACCAAAACCTGAATCGTGGGTGTATGCATGTATGCTTGAATGCATGCATACTTCTGTATACCCCTTCTGGGGTTACAGGTGTGAAGTTACGTTTAAGTTTTAAAATGCTTTGAAAATATTATTAACTAAAGAAAAATAAAACTAGGTAAGTACCTATATCGTGTATTGAACTTCAACAAGCGTTCGAGGTCATCGACGCATATTATGACCCTATTAATGACATTACAATGCTCGCGACTGTACACTGTACATAATATAATAACGATAGCCGCAATCCGCGATTAAAGATGCTATCACATTATTCGCATGACGAGTCAGCAGCCATCAGCTTACTCCCACCACGCACCACCAGTGTACGAGCGTACGCCTCACTCTATTGACGTACTTCGAGATAGCCAAATTTGTTTTACAAGTGCTTTAGTATTGAATGTACAAACAACAACTAGTGTTTTTAAAGTAAAATCGCCTTTTCCAAACAACTTACTGGTGAGTAGATACCTACTTTGTTTTCAACTTATTTAGGAGTTAGGATACACAAGTTTTTGGGACCCAAATATTTCCGTCATGTTGATTTTATGATCATGTTTGTTGGTTTTTCCAGCTGATATCATCCGGATTTAATTCGCCTGAAAGCAATTTTATGTATTTTCGAAAATTTCTCAAAATGTTATTATAACAATTTAAAACATAGGAACAGCAGGGGTCTTCAGATCTGTAAGGTGTTCCAAAGTTAGGGAAAATATGCAGTTAAAGTTTATCAAATTATATTGTGGGTGATACCGCTTCAATGAGTGGTGCGAGTTACCGAAACTAGTAAATAATACTTAACGTTCAACACATGTCATGTTCCGGTTAGATGATAACGTATTTACTGACACAATTGTATAGATTGACTTCGTACTTTGTAGATGCTTTACTAAGCATTATCTCTAGCTTTGAAGTCGCTTTTTCGTTGATGGCCATGGAACATTGGAATAATGTAATGTGTATTCATTCCGGTGATGTCACTTTTGGAATAAGGAAGAACACATTATTAGAGCTTATACTTATCTATTTTAATTTTAACCATTATTTTTTATACTTCAATGAAATTTTAATAATAAAACTAACATCCGAAAAGGGATTTTTAAATTTAGGTACTCTAGCACGTCAGATATGGGAATATGGGAGATATTCCCCAAATCTTATTACTGAAATATTTATCTTCAACAAATCTGAGATGTCCATACGTAAAGGACTGCGCCTGTAAGGCAGCTGTTCATTTTTTTCAAAAAACCGCCAAATGCTTGCTTCGCTTTCCATTCGTCGGAATTTTGAACGGGAACCTATACGCATAAAGGCATGCACTTTTCATGTGATTTAAACTAATTAAACGGATTTAAACTAATTAAACAAACAAAATTTACTGTTTTTGCAAAATTGGAAGTTTTCTGTTAAATTCTCAGTTAAATTCTGTAGTAGGTACCTACGGGTTTGCACAAGCCAAAACATCACTGAAGGCAAATTATAGGTAAGTAGGTACTCCGTAGTCACGGTGACATGAAACCGTACGATCAGAACGTTACATGCAGTCAGCTTCCTCTATTAAATGCAGACTTTAGACCCAGCCACCTATTGCGTGCTATGAATTGACTGTTATTCACAGCATCTCCACCTCCGCATCCAATAAATAACTATCCTTAGATACCATACCACCTACCTAGTAACATACCTAGTGACCATCATATGATTTCCAATATATATTTTGTAGTTTCTTTATACTTAGGTTAGTATTTTACGTATATGTACCTATAACATTTAGTTACCGCAGAGCCGCAGACAGCCGTCTACATGCGTCCAAGGAAAGGGCCTACCTATGTCCCAATTTGCCAAAAAAAAAAGTTTTTTTGGAGCCATTATACCTACCTAATAGGAGTCGAGAATAGTAATATTTATTTCTTACTAAGTATTGAGTTCTCTACAAATAAAAACCCGAAATCAATAATTCTCTGAACTGTCGATCAAACGAGAATAATAGAAGGTCCTTTTTTCTGTGTAATGAAGGTGGCAAACAAGCTTTCAGTTCACATTGATGTTAAGTGATGACTGCAGCCTATAGGTAGGTACACATCCACACAAAGACCAGAGGTCAAAATTCAGATGCGTTACCACCCCTGTGACCTCAGTTGTTATGTGTCTCTGTGATAGTTATTACGGGGCCATACCTCCTATGACAATTTTAACTAGGTACTTGATTTTTAACTACTTTAATTCAAGGACAGAGATATAACTGTTCCTTTTGATAACAAAATATGGACTTTATAAAGATCTTTTTAAGATATGCAATACCACCATACGTCTCGACCTAACGGCAAAGAATAGGTACCTACCTATAAAATAATAGGTAGGTATTTCATCTGTTATCCGAAAGTGGAGTGGAGCCAAGAGACCTCGAAACCAACGTGCTAATTTGAAGACAATGACTTTCTTATAACGGCTTTGTTTGAAAAAAAAAATGTAATTACAAAAATATAAGTAGTATTTACGGGAGGTTTGAGGAGGAGCAAGTACTGCCTCAGCCGCTTAGTGGTCATTACTGCATCTATGGTCTGAAATCTATGGTCATATGTTTCTGGTGGCCTGAGGGATTAAGAGGATTTGTAAAAACTTTCACCACTGTCTAAAGAAAACGAACGTGTTAATAGAAAACGAACGTGTTACTTTAACCATAAGATAAAAATGCTAAGAATAATAAAGTCAAAAAGACATAAAACTGCATACCTACTTAACGTAAACTTAGCGTAAAAAATTTATATCATACTTATCTACATATTTTATACTTAATTCAATGTATGTATGAAATAGTTAGTAGTAATAGTTTTACTGGTGGTAGAGTTCCAGTGACGCAACTCGCGGACATAGGCACCACCGCATTACCTAATATAGGTACTTGCCGCTAAATGGTAGTGTTCAGCACTATCGTGTTCCGGTCAGGTGGTAATGTCTGAAATGTGTAAATTAAAAGTTTTTTTATTGCAGTTTAAAGTAGGTAGGTATAACACGAACGACTACTTAAACAACAGAAGACTGAAAACTTAAAATTAAAATGTTCATACTTTATTACAGCTTAAACAAAAATGTAGGTAGGTATAATTTTATAATGAAGATTTTAAGCAAACATTTTACCGGTAAATTTGCCGATGTTCAAGAATAGATCATTTTTCTTCAATTTCTACATTATCTCGCATATGTTACCTATTGCTATTGTTAAAAAACAACTATTCTTAATTCTAACACTAAAAGAAAAAAATATTTTTTTAGGTACCTAGGAACATTGTGCGTTACGCTTCCACGCCAATTTACCTAAATAAATGATGAGCGTTAAATTAAGGGACCTTGTAGTTGAAAAAACTTTGGTAAGGTCATCTAGGTCACACGAGACGACTTCACTGAATGTGATTAGTTAAGTTTGTTATTTGTAAAAAGATAACATCCGGCATCATGTCAATAACATATTCTCTGATCATGTTCACAAAACTAAATACCTAAATAACATACACAAATAATCATGTGCCGAACATTTCCTCTAGTAAGTAGGAACATTTTTCCTCGTGATGATTTCACCATGATTAGGAACTGAAATATTACCCTACCTACTTACCACTGCTTCGTTCCGTCCCATAACTCGCTATTCTGCAATACCTGCAAAACCCAACGAGTAGGTTTCAGAATTAAAGAAATCTCTTTGGTCAATTTTATTCTTTTGCCCTTTCATTCACATAATATTGTGATATTAATATTTTGTATTTTTATACTAAGACACTGTTGGCAAAAACGTTAGCCATTTTTTATACCGCCTTCATTTAATTTTATTTTCGTACTAACTGTTCAGTATCTAGCCGGATGAAGTTGTGGCCGCAGCTAGTATAAAAGTAGCCTAACTAGTGAAAGTCCGGTCAAAATCGGTCAAAATCGGTGCATTTCCGAGATTAGCCAGAACAAACAGACAAAAATTGTAAAATGTTGTTTTGGTACCTAAACATATGTACCGTGTATACATACGCATCGTGTATATGTACGCATTTAGTAAAAAGCGTTTTTTTATGTTATAAATAGACACTCTAATTTTATTTATTTGTATAGATAGATACATAGATGGCCGCCGCCGGTGGTTTTCCATCCGCTGACAGGCAAAGACATATTTTTTGAGATAGATCCAAAAAACATGTTAGGGTCGTTCAAGTATTACGTAAGCACTAGGGGGGGGGGGTCTTTGCTCTGCTTATTTTGGATGACATACTGACATACTACTACGTCATCGGTAGTTATTTACTTATTACATCAGTAAAATCTAATCTCTATCCTAAATCTATTTTCTTATTTCTAAAATTATAATTATACCATTATAATTATAATATAAAAAAAAACAATACATTAATTGAAAAATGTTTACGTAAGCATGGGGAGAGGGGGTAAGAGCTTTGCTTACTTTTGCTGACAAGGGGGATGGGGGGGTAAAGAATTGTAACAAATCTGCTTACGTAATACTTGAACGGCCCCTTACTAGCTGTGTCCGTGAAGTACGTAAGACATGTTATGTTAATTAACCTTATTTGGTAAATGGATTAGTTAGCAGAAAAATAATTTTCAAATCACATCAGTAATCTCTGAGATTACCGCGGTTGACCAAATAAACAGAGTTCAATTTTATAACATCAGTACCTATAAATAATGTTATTAGTAATTACAAAAGTAAAGTACTACGCTGAGGTCCTGGGTTCGATTCCCGGGTAGGGGGTTATCAGAGATAATGGTGTAAAGTCCTTTATCTCTGGTTCTATTGGGATTTTTCCATTTTCTGGAAATTTCCCAATACCTCAAAGTTTGGTTATGTGCCCGGAGATGTCAACAAGCTCGCCACCTGTTACATGGGCCAAAAACGTAACTGGCGAATCGTGGGTGTTTGCATGTATGCTTGAATGCATGCATTTACCTCTGCCTACCCCTTCGGGGATTACAGGCGTGAAGTTTCAAAAGTAAAATATTATTCAAAGTAATCATTAAAATGATAATATGTTTTTGTTTCAGATTTTCTGCCACAATGTCGGATACAAAAATCCCAGAGGACACAAATAAATATGTTGCACAAATGCGAGATTGGATAAATTCGCAGCCACATCTACCTAAAGATGTTGGTAAGATTGATTGAGTGATTAAATTATCTTTACATACATACATACATACATACAAATAAATATATATAACAACAAATATATACATACATATAAAATTGGAGTGTCTGTTTGTAATATTAAAATAACAGCTATTTACTAAATGCATATGTATGTATACACGGTACATATACCAAAACAACATTTTTTACAGTTTTTGTCTGTCTGTCTGTTTGGCGGGGCTAATCTTGGGAACGGCTTAACCGATTTTGACGGGACTTTCACTGGCAGATAGCTGATGTAATAAGGAGTAACTTAGGCTACTTTTATACTAGCTGCGCCCACGATTTCGTCCGGGTAGATACTGAACAATCATATTTTTTCTTACGTGGACGAAGTCGCGGGCACAGCCAGTTATTCAATAAATTTAAGACAGAAATAAACATGAAAGGTGATTTGTAAGAAAACTTAAAAAAAATATGGGAATAGGTAATTAAAATTTTAGTCATCATTGGATAAATTCGCAGCCACATCTACTTATTGATTTTGAAAAGATTGAGTGATTAAATTATTATTAAAAAAAACAAGGAAGGTGATTTATTTGTTAGAAAATTTCAAAATTTATAGGCTTTTATTCGTCATTGTGAACAGTGTATCGTATATACTTTATGTAAAAGCGAGTAAGGGCGAGTCGGACTCGCATTCACCATTTCGCATTTACCAAAAATGAATCATTTATGTTATCATTAATATCATACACTTCTTATGAAATAGGTTTTTCTGGAATCGACGGGTAAATAAATAAGTAACTTTTGGATCTTCTAAAGAATTTAGGCATATTCGTTTTGGATAAACCTAATTATTACACGTTCATGTTTCCGTAATCTGTCCAGTATTTTCAGAGAAACGGCTGTCACAGACGGACAGGCGGGAGCCTGGTGACCACAGGTTTCATCCAGAAACCTATTTCAGGCAGCAGTCCCTGACAAAACTAGGATTTAAGAGCAAACAATGTATTAACAATAACAATGTGCCTAATTTTGTGAAGGAAAAATGAATATGATTTTATTATATTTTATTATTACAAACAGACGCACGAGTGATCTTACTTGTGGTTCCGTTTTTTTCCGTCAATTTGTACGAACTGACTTTTGTTGTCTATACAGGTATTTGAACAATTTGAAGAGATGCAACCTCATACCTCATGCATTACGAGTATTACGACAAATCTACGTTAATTTGGAAGAACCCCTATTGAATAATTAATAGCTATATAAAAAAATACGAGTAATTCCTACCTCCGACACAAAAAGGCATCAAAAAACATTTACAACAAAATATACCGTCTTCAAAACCAAATAGGTACCTACCTGAATACAGAAATAACTTAATACAGAATGTATCTACTTATCTACTATACTCGTATTTAGAAGTTGGGCCACTAATTACACCAACCAAAGATCTACGACCCGAATTGTAAATATCACATTCTGTACCTATTTAGTTATTTCTCATTTTTAAGTGCGATTTTTTGGTTTTGAAGTCGGTAAATTTGCTTATAAAAGTTTTATTCATTTTACGGTATTTAGTGTGATTACAAGTTATAAAAATTACATCGTCTAATTTAGCAAACATGCTCACAAAATAAAAACTCCCAGGCCAAACTAATAAAACATTTTAATGGGACCAAATGGTAACTAGGTATTTGCCCAAATAGTAGAGTTCAGTGTTATTGTGTTCCAATTAATTGGTAATGTTAGAAAATCACAAAATTTCTGCACTGAGGCATAGCAGCTTCGGCTTTAAGAGTGGTAATTCAATATATTGAAATCTCGGGTTTTTATGTAGAGTTTATTAAGCGGCATCACTTACCATCATATGCAGGAAAGAGCATGAAAGTAAGTTGAACGCGGTCGAGATTAGATCATTGCGCAAGATCTGCGGTGTATCACTCACCGATCGTGTTCGTAATGAAGATGTAAGAAAGAGGCTTTGTGTGAATGATAGTATCGGTGTAAAAATGAAAAAAGGCATGCTCCGATGGTTCGGGCATATATAAAGAATGTCGAATGAGCGAATGACTAAACAGATATACAATGCGAATGTGGATGGTTGCAGAGGAGGAAGACCAAGACTGACCTACCATGACCAAATAGGTCGAGTTCTGTCTGATGCTGGGGTCTTAGGAATCGGCGTGCATGTATGAAGAGAATGATGAATGTAGACGAGGCACGAGAGGTTTGTCAGAACCGGGTTATCTGGCGCTCTACACTCTCTGCCTACCCCGTTTGGGACCTGGCGTGAAGATACATACATACACTTACCATCCCATCAATGTGTTCTGTATCTACTTGTTTGGCAATATCATGTGAAAAAAATCTTCCTCGTATACAAGGATGATTTTTGACGATTGACGAAGTAAGTCTTAGATATTTACAATTACATAGGTATATGTAGTTAGACAATAAAAGCTTGTAGCTTGTAGTCATGGACCTACAAACGTTAAATATTAACGTTGATTGGACAGTAATAAAGATAATATGAACGGATATAAGGTTAATGGTTCGTATCTATAAATAATATTCCTATTATAATTTATTATAATAGTTATGTGCGGTAGGTAGGTATCTAGTCCGAGATAATGTAGGTAGATAACCTTACTAATACGACTTTATAAAAATAGGTACTTCGTAATCACAGTGAATATGTGCTTATAATTGCTCACAATGATAATACTTAGTACTTAATTACTCTTCTGATACGGTTTACTACTAAAACCAAACTAAACATCATGGCTTAAATAATAATTATTAAAGTTATGAAGGTTCATTACGAATTGTGTACAGTTTTAAAAAAAGGGGTAAATGCGTTTTAATTTTTACGATTTTTAGCGAATACTCGTAGCGTTAGGGGCCGTTCAAGTATTACGTAAGCACTATGGGGGGGCGGGTCTTTGCTCTGCTTATTTTGGATGACATGGGGGGTAAGGGGAGTCTAGATGATGATTACGTCATCGGTAGCTATTTACTTATTACATCAGTAAAATCTAAACTCTATTCTCAATCTATTTTCTTATTTCTAAAATTATAACATTATAATTATAGTATAAAAAACAATACATTAATAGAAAAATGTTTTCGTAAGCATGGGGGGAGGGGGTAAGAGCTTTGTTTACTTTTGCTGACAAGGGGGATGGGGGAGTAAAGAATTGTAATAAATCTGCTTACGTAATACTTGAACGGCCCCTTATACCTAATTACTTATAGGTACCTATGTTCGTAATATTTTGAAAATATAAAGGAATATCTCGATGTTTAAGATATTTGTGTCTTATCCGAATAAAAGGTTAAAGTTTTGACAATGATTACCAACTGTAGTTGATAGGAAAGAACATTCTTATTCCAGTGAGGTAAAATTATTTTAAATGTGTTCGAGAGGTTCCATAAGCTGTTTCACCTTGAATCTTTTATAATTATTTTTCCACAAATTAATAATAAGGAACATAATTCTTTGTGCTCGTAAGAATCTTAGGCTTAACCGTACCTAATATTATAAAAAACCGACCAAATGTGAGTCGGCCTCGCATTCATAGGGTTCCGTACAATTAAGAATTTTCCTATGTTAGGTATATTTGATACCATGGACTTCTTATAGGTTTCAATCCTAATAATATTAAAAATCCATGACAAATACTTTTTTTTCATATTTTTCTGATAACTGTCATGACTTGGCCTATCCTCCGTTTTAGGTTTATCGTTGTTTTCTGGGACACCCTGTATATATAAGTACCTACTTACATTCATATAGGTACTTAGTCCCCTAAAAATGTGATCTGTGGTAAGATAACGTCTAAATAATTTCGTAAAATTGAAGGTCATCTTACATAAAATTAAGAAAACAGAAAATGTGCGCTGGCGCATGCATTTTAACTTTCTCGCCCTTGTAAATGGTTCCGCGTTGTTATAAGCATTAAGATTCGAGTACGATTTGGTTGTAAAACTGGTTCAACTGGCAAAGCAAGATCGATAACCTTGTCCCACTGCATGATCAAGCCATCGCGATATTAAAAACAGGTAGAAAAGATAGGTAATTTTTATTGGTGCCAGAATTAGTTTAACTAGTTAGTAGGTACCTACTTAGTTAGTTACTTGTTGCTGGTGATCTCGATCTTCAAGCATGAAACTTGTTGATATTGGGATATTTCCCATTCACAACCTGGGACTGAAAACATGTTCAGCATGAGATGGAATGAAAGGGTCCAGATATTCGGCATATTAAATTAAATTATTTACAATTATTGAACTACATTGGAATGTTCAAGAAATTCAGTACGTATTTTACTGGTGGTAGAGTACTTGCCAAGTGTAGGAGCTCGAGGGCATAGGCATCACCGCCTTACCTAATTTATTTGCCGCCTAAGTAATAGTGTTCGGCACTATCGTGTTCTGCTTAGATGGTAATGTATGGCCCCATAATAACTTTCACAGAGACATGACACCTTAGGTCTCAGGGGTGGCAACGCATCTTTATTTTGATCTTTGATTTTTACGCATGTCTATAGGCTGCAGTCATCACTTAACTTCAATGTAAGCTGAACGCTCGTTTGCCACCTTTCTTACATAAAAAGATGGATTACCGTACCTATTTAGATGGCGGACCTTTAGTTTTACCTATTCTTTCGTCAGACTTGGATTTACTAGTTATTCTTTGACTATCAACCTTGAGGTTCTAAGACAATATTGGAGACTTGATGAGAGAAATAAAAAATAAACAATTGAATAATATTATATTACGTTAACACAAATTACGTTCCTAATTGTAACGTAGTGACGTAAATTCAGTCAGGGTTGTTAACCAACCTGTTTATCTAACCTGCCTTATGTTACCTGCTTATCCAAAATCAACCAATTACCTATAGCTTTTATTACCACCGCTTATGATGCCCATTTGGTCCAGCGGCGAGTTTTCTGATAGTAGGTACATGTTTTTAGTTAGCCAGTTAACTACCTAGTAACTTTACGCTAATTAGCCAGTTTCACACTTTGTAGGTAATAACGAGTTAATGACCGTTTATGAATAAAGATTGATGTTTTTACTGAAAACCACAGAAATAAATTAAAAATAAATCCGGTACAGCGTTTTAATCGCATTTACAAAAAAAAAATTTGGCGATCTTCAGTATGAGGCTGCGAAAGCAAGTCGTTTTTAGTTTGACATGGAAACGAAGACTTAAAAGTCTTATCAAGTATGACAGGAAGACCGCTATTTGCTCGACAAATGTCTATTAGCTAATACAAGACAGTCATTCAAACGCACAATGACGAATTTTCCGCTTTGCGCAATATTTTTTTTCAACATCCTGCTTATATCATTCTTTTTAAATGCGACGAGTTGCGCAATTGGTCAATAATTATTACAGCTCATGAAGACTGAAACAGCTATTATCTTCTGTAGCCATTTGGCCCGTATCCCTGTAAATCTAAAAGTCCTCTAATTGTTTCACCTTCAATTAGGTTACCAATTGAAAACAGATTTGAGATACCTACATTTTTAAGTAAATGTCACTTCACTCATTCTTGGAAAAGTTCCAGTGTACGAGCTCGAGTGCGTAGACACTACCGCATTATTAAATGGTAGTCAACACTATCGTGTTCTAGTTTTAGATAGGTATAGGTTATAACTATCATATTGGCAAAACCACTTATGATAGCAACTAATTTAATAAATATAACCTCAGGTTTTTGTGTAGATGTCCATAAATGCTGCAGTATCATCCATGTGAAAATGTTCGGTCGTCATCATCAAAAAAAAATTGGTAGGTAGGTAAGTATAGGTATTGTAAATAATAATAAATCAAAATGTTCTGTCAAGGTGTTGAGACAGTTATTCAAATTCATCTATATAAATAATATTTTTTATGTTGCTATGTTGAACAGACCACAAACCTGAACACTGACTATTTCCTCATTGATTTTCCTTATTTAGGTACACAGATCAGCTCAATGTTTAAGAAATAAATAACGATTCATAACACAAACTCTAGATATTATTTGACAAGATGTGCTGCACAGTTTCATTGGAGTTTTGAAATTTTATTGTTCCCTGTAATGTCGCCAAGTTTTTTTTTTATGTAAAAAAGTGGCAAACCAGCATGCAGTTCACATTGATGTAAAGTGATGACTGCAGCCTACCGACACCGACACAATGACCAGAGGTCAAAATGTAGATTCGTTGCCACTCCTGAGGTCTAAGGCGTTATGCCTCTGTGCCGGAAATTACAGGGACCGTACATTACCACCTGACCAGAACACGATAGTGCTGAACACTACCATGCCTACGCCTGCGAGCTCCGTCACTGGAGCTCTACCACCAGTAGAGCGAAGAGACCAACTTAAGAGTATTATGGCCTCTTGCGTTAGGTTTGCGTTAGTATGAATAAACAGATGAATAGAGATAAACAGTAAATAACGACACCGGGACCTTTTTTACGGAGTGGAGGATGCAAACAAGCATGCAGCTCACATTAATGTTAAGTGATGACTGCAGCCTATAGACATCTACATAAAAACCAGAGGCCAAAATGCAGAAGCGTTGCCATCCCTGAGACCTAAGGTGTCATGTCTCGACTCTCTCTGATAGTTATTACGGGGCTATACATTACCATCCAACCGGAACACGATAGTGTCGAACACTACCATTTAGTGGCAGATAAGTTAGGTAATGTGGTGGTGCCTACGCCCTCTAGCACTTGGAACTCTACGAGTACCACCAGTTAAATAATTCATTATCATCAGTAACATCAGACGTTAGACTTCTGACAGTTTTTTACTTACTTCGTGTTCCGGTCAGGTGGTAATGTACGGTCCAGAAATTTCTGGCACAGAGGCATAACACCTTAGGCCTCAGGAGTGATAACGTATCTGTATTTTGACCTTGGTCTTTGTGTGGGTGTCAATAGGTTGCAGTCATCATTTAATATCAATGTGAACTGCATGCTTGTTTGCCGCTTCCATTACCTACATTAAAAAAAAGTTTATTTTTCTCCATTCCAGATGACCGGGCACTGTTACGATTCCTACACAGCTGTTACTACGATTTGGAAAAAGCCAAGACTGCCGCTGAATTATTCTTCACTATAAGATCATCGTCACCAGAACTGATGACCAATCGGGACCCACTTGGAGCAGCCATTCAAAAATGTTTCAAAATTACGTAAGTTCGCCATTTTCAAAAACATCCAAAGTCTAAATAAAGTTAACCCATATAACTTTATTTTGACTTTGGATTGCATTACAAAGTTACAATTGGTATCTACTAACCGCAGAAATCTAAATTACATTTACAAGACTATGATTCATATTTCTATGGTACTAACTGACAGAGATAAATGCTTTTATCTCTGGTTAATATCTATAGATAATGCAATTGATAAACACTTCGTTGGTAGGTATGTATGTTCACGCTAAGTCTCTTAAGTGGTAGGCAGAGAGTGTGGAGCACCAGATATCCCGATTCTGATATACCTCCCGTGCTTCTTTTACATTCATCTTCTCTTCATACATGCACACTTCGTTGGTGGTTGTAAAATCTACTACTTGACATTGATATGGACAACTCATACTAGGTTAGGATCCCAATATAAAAAAAATCTTTTAAAAAAAGCGGCCTTATTTTGATAGGCAACCTAGTAAATATATATTATAATTTTTATATTATAAATATGCGTAAACATTAGGTTTGCAGCATACCTAATTGGATGAACGAAATAATTCTGCAGTGGCATGGATCCTAACCTATACGATCTATAGGACGCTGCGCTGTGATTGGTCCTTCCGACAGAGACGTGTAGAGACTTTTCTGCTGTCTCTTTTACACAGACTAATCAGCAATATTTTAAAGCCTTACCCATATTTTACTTAACACTTTACTGGATACAGATTAAAACATAAGGTTTTGGTCTTTTTTTACTGTTAACTATTGAAGGTCGCAAACAAGCGTGCACATTTATGTACTGCAGCCAGACACTTACACAGAAACCAGAGCTCAAAATGCAGATGCGTTGCCACCCCTGACACCTTTGTTGTTATGTCGCTGTGAGAGCTATAACCGGTTAGCCTTTTAATGCGATTATCCCGTCCTTGATTCACAGTAACTTGGCGCACATAAGAACACCTGATAACAAAGCGCTCTGGGTCTGGCAGCTCAATGACCCAGGTCTGGACAACTACGACTACACACAGGACGCGAAGTTGTTCTTCCTAACCACAGACGCTGCATTCCTCAGCGATGAACCTTTCCCCGATGCTGACATTGTCATAATGGATGTAAAGGACATAACATTGAAGTTCCTTACCAAATTCAACATGGCGCTCGCAAAGAAACTTACCAAGTATCAACAGGTGATTTCATGTTTATTCATATTTTTTTGGCAATGGCAAATTATTTTTAGACTACAATTTAGTGACTGGTGACAACTGGGCGTCCTCGAATGTTCTATAATATAGGTCTCCGCTACTTGATCTTACGCAATTTTATTCAGCAAGTATTATCAAAGATATTAGAGGAGTCATGAATTAAAAATCTTTTTTGTTTGTAAGTTGATTAGGTAAGAAATAAAAGAAAGGTTTATTTCCTTGACATAAGAAACACACAAATAAAACGAAACGAACAAAAATTTAGATGGTGTGTTGACGCTTGAACTAATAGGAGGCAGACGGCATGTAGGGCTACCCCCTCTCAAAAGTACTAGAGCGCGGCCATACCCATTGTATGAGTATTAAACTACTTGCATTAATAAATTATTAAAGAGTGAGTAATTGTTTAGGCTTAGGCATTTTACATTTTTGCTGCAAAAAATTATGGAGTTTTTCTTACTCTAAAGCTGGTCTATATTCTATAAGTAGTTACTGCAGCTCTTTCTTAGCAGCTGTAACGTACTGTTCAACTGTCTGCAACTTCCTCAATAATCAACTTGAAATTATTTAAAAATAACTGAATGAAGTGAAATAACGAATTTCCTGTTGTATTATTTCAGGAGGCAATACCCATCAGGCTGAAACAGGTGCACATTGTCAACGCTCCGCCATTTATTGATAAACTTTATGCTCTGATGAAAACGTTCTTGAAGAAAGAAATCTCTGAATTGGTTTGTATTTTATATCCATCTCGATTTCATAAAAATAAAGTTGACATCCATGATTTTGTGAATTGGTCATAATGGGAAAAAATATTATCAATTATTAGGTATTATGTAGGTATCATTATACGTTTTAGTTATTATGCGATAGGCTATTTCCGTACCTGTGTCGTTATCATTATACTGATTGCGTTTGATTCGATGAAACACAAAACTTATAATAAAAAATCACGTTCTCTACTGTTGTACCCAATTTCCCGTGTTCCCAATGCAAATGCAAATACAATCTCCAGACGTCGACTAGTGACGCTGCGCTGCCACAGAAGGAATTTTAATACATCGATGCCCAACGCGAAATATAACGAAAATATTGAATATTTTAGGATCATAACGTAGCGCGAACCATGTGCTTAGTAACAAAAACATATCTAATATCTGTTTTTGAAAAGTAAGCACCGTCGGATACCGGTTTCCACCGCAACTGGAAGGAACTTGTACTTTCGCAACAGCCCACCTTCAGCTCACCCAAAACGGTGCGTTCCACTAGTTTACTTCACCAGCCAATGGAGGAGCGCAGAGGGCTCTCTCAGCCTAAATAAATTTAACACAACAGATTAAGGGAGACCCCTGTTAGCCCAATCTTTAACGGCGTGTGTACACGACACTAAAATCAGTGGCGATATCGGGATAGTGGTGGTGGGGATGATCGTCCATAAATCGGGAGCTCGCTGGAAGCGATACAATTCTGGTTACGATTTGCCTACACCTAGGCAGATAATAATTATGTAATGTAACTTTATACTCGTACTGCTGTGACGTTTTTTTTTTCTCCATCTCATGCCGTTTTTTTCGGACAAAATTCAACAGTAATTAATTATATTTTTACAGATTCACTTCCATCCGCCAAAATCTGTGAGTTTGTATGATTACATCTCGAAGGAGGATTTACCTGACGACTTCGGTGGCTCTCGGGGATCTTTGGAGGAACACATGAAGAATGCAGTTTCTCTAATAATGAGCAAAAGGTAATATTCTATTATAAAATATGTACTACTAATAATATTACCCACTTGTCTTTTTTTTCTCTTTATTTATTAACGAGGGTTTGATCACGAAGTGAACATGACACCCTCATAGGAACACATTACTTCATCAACTTAAGTCGATGAATACAAAATTAAGTAGAGGTATAAGATATCTAAAAAGAAAAACTTACATTCTACGCTTAACGCCTACATCCACCAGTTTATACAATATTTTAGCTTTTTTAGATAGTGGGAAAGCGAGAATACAATTAACTTCAACTATTTCTTAAATTAATATTGTGTTGTGTTTAAATTAATATTGTGAAGAATGAGGATCGCAACCCTTTCCAGTTCCCAGTACATCCCTGTAAAGGAAACAGGGTAATGTGGTATCTTGATGATAATATCTACTTGCAAGAAAACTTACTTACTACAAAACTTACTATACCAGGCGGAACCAATCCACAAACATGCCAAAATCAAATGAAGACCTCATGATCCTTACTCGAATCAGCATGTTTGTGGATTAGTTCCATAATGCATTAGTAGGTTTTTTATGTACTGGAAGTGGCATGCAGTTCACATTGATGTAAAGTGAAGACTGCGCCTATAGACACCCCCACAAAGACCAAGGTCAAAATGCAGATGCGTTAACACTCCTGAGGCATAAGGAGTTATGCCTCTGTGCCGGAAATTACAGGGCCATACATTACCACCTGACTGGAAGGCGATAGTGCTGAACACTACCATTTAGCGGCAAGTATAGGTATTAGGTAATGCGGTGGTGCTCTACCACCAGGAAATTCCCAGTTATCTGATCATTAGTCAGAGAGCAATATAAATTGTAGATGCGTAATAAGTCTTCTAACCTACTTACTTTATCTGTTTTACTTGCAGGGATACACTTATTGATGAAAATTTTTGGAGGGTAGTAGACAAGAAGAATAATAAGAATAAACAAGACATATCAAATAACGTCGCTTCATTCCGAACTCTTGCCATTGATTAACATAATGTCGTTAATTATTGATATTGATTTATAATATAGTACGTAATCAAGGAACCGTAAGATTAAATTAAACAAACCATACGAGAGATTTATGAATTGAAAACGTTCAAGGACTGTTTTATAATAATAATAAACTGATAAGTTTTATGTAAAATAAAACGATGGTTACACAGTTACACGTGCTATTGCATGACAAACAAGTGTTAACAAAAGCTTGTGAATGCAAATTTTCATTGTTTACATTTGTCTCAAACAAAAATGTATACAAAAAATAATAATGTATACAAATCAATTTAAAAGAATAGACACCAAGAACAAACAGCCGGTTCCGTTTTTAAATTGGTTTGACAGATATTTTGTATGACGTTTTCACGTCAGCTGTCAAGTTACTATGGGAAAGTGCAGGTAGATGTATGCAAAAAACTGGAACCATGCTATGAGTGGGAAATGACCTGTCTAGTACTTTAATCTCTCCAGACACGAGAAAAATATGACAATTGAAATTCAATTGTGTCTCGCCGCCGGTGGCCGTACGATCCTTGAAGGATTAATAAATAATTATAGGTCATTGATGAAAATACCATTATACGAGTATATCTAATTAAATGTAAAGTTGCCCATCCAATAACAGGTGGGTATTATTATTATACAAGTAACATGACATGTGATGGAACCTCACTATTCACCAAATACGTTTTGTCAGTTCCTACTTATACGTAGATACATCTTTATTAAGTTCCTTTAAACTCCATAGCAAGTAGATTTTGTTACACACTCGGCATGACAAAGAACGTACTTTTTAAATAAATTGTACCTATACAGAATAATTAATAAAATAATTTTAGGAAAAATGGGGCCATGATTACATTCCGCTGAAGGGAAATACGTTTAAAGACGTTAATTAATTAGTAACAGTGCTAACATTGTGCCAAGCTTCGAAAGGTGTCCGGCGTGTACTGCCTACGTCTATTCATCCCGTCCAAATAAGTCTTCCTTTTCCATAGATTATATTATTATTATTTGTATTTATTTGCTTTTCAATGAAAGAGAGCGTATCAAAAAAAATATTTATTGTCACATGTATACAACGTGCAACCGGATTTAATGTACAACCCGAAACTAATTTGTTCAGAATCGATAACCGAATTGATTTCAGGCATTTATAATACAGGTACAATTTTTAATATTATGACCACCCAACCTCCTCCCCTCTTATGGGCGACAGTTGGTATTTTGTACGTGCTACGCACACAGATGCACGTGTAAATACACGTCACTGATTGATGTCTGTGTAATAGAGACCAAATTAAGCATTTGTATGGAATTTTGGCGGAGTGTCCGCGGTGTGCTAACGTCTATCCAAAATAAAATGATAGTCATATCAAGGTTAGTACCCAAATAGGGGTACGCAGGTGACGCTACATCATATTGCGACAGTGTGCGTGTGTAAGTAGGTTTGTACATTATATCTACCTAATCCTACTTCAAATACAATCGTCCTGTGCTTGATTGGACGATAAATAATATAATACATACCTATAAAGAAAGGAATTGTTAGGTGCTTACCTATACCTATTCAGCCGATTACAATTTATTTTTCACATAAGCAATCAACCAGTGTCATCTTGTTTGACAACATCCATTATGATTTTCACTTGTCATACGAAAAGCAATTTTCTGTATACCTAGTTGAAGCTGCGTTGTGTCGTCGATGACCTAGGTTAATTGATTTTTTTGTAGATATAATATGTTATTAGGTTTTGGTGTTAATATTATGCAATTTTGTATAGAATTCTACCAGATTAAACCACAGAAAAAACTCTCGAGTTGTTTTATGTGCACTTAGGTATAAAAAGATCTAAATATTGTTTAAATACTATTTGAGCTCCGGTAATTTTACTGCAGTAAGTAGGTACCCTATAGCTGGCAATATCTATTTGTAAAATAGAAATAGAATAAGAGAGAAGAAGAGATAGATATATATTATAAATATTTAATTTTTATAAAATCCAAGCTGCTGTCATCACTTTAGATGTACTAAGAATTTGTTATAAAAATAATTGGGTATGTACCTACTAGTCCCCCGTTTCATTTCAAATGTTGGTCTCTACCTTACCAAAATAAGATTACAGTAGTGGGTACATAATTTTAGGTAGATATTTTATTTACCTATATAATTTTATTTTGCAACTCTCTGTGTCACATTTTTATTCATTTCTAGATCTGATAAATCTGTGAGCCGAGTGGAACGGCTCATTTTGAGTAAAGACTACTTCGCCAGGGCTGTGACTTTCCTTAGCCGAATTAAAAATGGTCACTTGTTTATAACGACGTGATAAAATTACGATTAAACAGTTAACCCCTTATTCATTAACGTATTTTAGCTAAAGTGTTGCTAATCTCTCCTTTTTCCTTTTCTATCCTGCACATTTGACAATGCAATTGACAAAGACAAAGCATTCTATAGCTAAAACGTATCTAATGTACGTTTATGAATAAGGGGGTAATGATACCGTCCACTTATATCTTCAAAATGTGGAATGTGATGAAATCGCACAATTTTGTTAAACCTAGGTACATAAATGTTGTTATAATACAAGAGTAGCCAACTAATCTATAGATTGTAAATAGGTAGGTATATGTGATACTTTTTCGATAACTTAATAACACTACCTGCATCAAAATAATAAGTTAGTAAATAATGTTGTTGGGTAAAAGTTACGTAGGTATAATTCAAAATTTTGCTTATGACCTCTAAATTATAAATGCGAGGAAACCGATTTTTATGATCAACTTTACTTGTAACATTTGTTGTATAAATATGTACTAAGTGCCTTTATATTTTAAGATAATGTGATCTGAGCCTAAATTTTGTAAACAACTATCATGATTGGAAATAAACTTTTCAACTATTTTCGTTTATTTTGTAATTATTTATTTGTTCATAATTTGTAACTTCATATAAAATGTCGCTTGCGATCTACTCAGTTAAGCACTACGGGCGCGGTCGGGTAGTGTGATGGGTGACCGCTAGTGGCAAATTAAATGCGCGTTACCGTGCTTCGGAGGGCACGTTAAGCCGTCGGTCCCGGTTGCTATCGATAGATAGCAGTCGTTAAACCTTGTCGGAGGCCTTATGGGCGGAGAGACTCGTGCCCAGCAGTGGGACGTATAATGGGTTGATGTTATTACATTTTATATTATTAAATACAAACCCAGATTATATAATTAAGATGGCAACTAGCAGACCTATATCTTACAGGGATCGTAGGTATGTAAGTGACTACAACAGCCTTTGTATCTATACTGTGCCATAGACAGACATCTACAGAAAAATCAAAACGTTGACGAAAGAGAGTTTGTGTACTTTAATGACCCCTGCCCAGATGGCTAGTCTCAGATTGGTCACAGTGGTTAAATTACAACAGGTTAGTTTGGAGGACAGTATCATTATTTACTAGCGGCCCGCCCCGGATTCACACGGGTGCATTTTTACCTACACTACTAGTACTAATACGGTAGAAAGAAAAGAAAAAAGCGACTATTTTCCCTTTTATTTTAACTTTCAGACAAATTTTCAACACCAAAAACACACTCTTTTAATCGGATTTCGCAAAATCCCGTCTTAGGCAGCACCTATGTCCTAAAAATGCCTCCGTAGTCTATCTAGTCAATTCCCGGTTCGGGAACTATCAGAGATTACCTTGTGAAATACTTTAACCATGGTTCTGTTCCGATTTTTCCATTTGTTAGACTGCCATTACCTTGGAGATTGGTAATATGTTCGGAGATGTCAACAGACTCGCCACCTGTATCTCTGCCTTCTGCAATCCCTTCGAGGATTACAGGCTCGAAGATAGGTTTATCATAAACAGAACTTGACTGTCGTGTGTCTCTTTTAGATAAATGCATGTAGCGTGATATTAACTCATTATGAACTTCAGTACCTAAAGCTTTAAGTTTTTAGTGCAGTAGGTATTTACCTAGATAAAAATTTCATTCGTCCTGCAGTCACTGCCTTTGTTTTACCTGCTCTTAAGAAACATTTTTTATTTATTATCGACCAGCTGACCCGGCAAACTTCGTATTGCCTCACAATGAAATAATGTGTAGATACGGACTATTTGTATAGGAAAATGAAATTAAATGTAGAAATTCCAGTGGGAATGACTGATTTTCCCGCAGTAAAAAGTAGCCTCAATGTTGGCCAGGCTTAGTATATATACACCACAAAAAGTTTCATTCGAACCCGTCCAGTATCTTCGCAGATTAGCCTGGACAAACGGACAAACAGATAGACAAAAAAAATAAAAATCATTGAAAAGTGTTCTAATACTATTTTAACATCGCCCCCAATTGGTTTTTCGTAAATACGATATATACAATGTACAGACACGCGGATTTTACTGTTTTATTATACGTAATAGACTAGTGTTTTTAGATCAGAATTGCATGATTCTGGTACATTGTCCGTTAACCTCGGCATTGCAAAATATAAGAAATTTAGAAACTCACAGCTTAGGTTATTATTTGCCTTGAACCTAGAGCTGCATAAAAAAGTACCTATAGAATGGTCGCGGTAATCCAGGCGTTACATATGCATTGCTCCAATTTTATCACATCATCGAAACGATAATCTTACATTATATATTTAAGTACCTGCACAAATATTAATTTAATATAATACGTGACTAGATATTGTCCACGCCTTGTAGCGACATTTTCAGCTCTTTATAATTTTTGGTTTGTTTTTTAACAAGTCTAAGTATTAAAACACCAATTTTCTTAATTGTAACTTCAAAAACTAATAGGTACCTCGTAGGAAGAAATATTAATTCTGCGTTGTCGTTTCTATAAAGTGGGTAGGTACCTACTCACTTAATAAAAAATTGGTATCGCGAGATAACTCTAATTCCTAACTCAAATCAAATAATTTGAGGAAATGTCGAAAACGAACAGCGGCTGATTATACTTTCATGTCCCCTGGATGGGGCAGAGGGCGTCCAAAGTGGTTCTCCATCCGGTCGTGGATGATGGAGCCGTAGTTCCGTAATAACATGTTTTTCCCGATTGACATTTTAGAGTTTTTCTTAAGTACCTGCTATAAACAGACTTATTTTTAAAAAAGTTATACTCAAGAACCTTCATCAGGTTAGCAGAAGGAAGGCAATTCTGCTCCCCTTATTTTCGAAACTACTGACAAATATTTGAGAAAAAATTGGTATATAAAATGAATATTTTTATACCTACAGATTAGAGGAAAATCTAAGTGCACCTATATTCAAAGTAACAAGGTTTAAAATATTGTCCCATTAGAAGGTTGATAAAACCAGGACTTTTCTATTATCCTTTTTACTTCTTTTAAATGGTTGATAAAGGAGAGGATCATGACAATGCGTTTTATATTCCGTCAGATACAACATTGTTATTTTCAAAATAAAAGTAGATAGATAGCTAATCGCGATCAGTAAGGCGAAGATAAGATAGTTGATATGGATATTTACCTAAATTAATTATTTGTAAATATCAGTAGATAGTAATATAATTACAAATAAAGTAATCCAAGACAGGTCATAAGAAAACCTCATGTACTTTTTATTTCTAAAACACAGGTTTACCTACACCTCAATTTCCGCCCGAAGCATAAGTAGTTACTGTTATACTATAACTTCATCACTGCCAAAATAGGTACCTCGCGGGGAAGGACGCCTCAGCGATGGTCACGACAGGAAGAATATGTCATACCTATAGTAGGTATACTCTGCGATCGCCAATCCGTTGCCCAAGCTACCATGCTTGGGAGTCGAGTTTTATCGCGGGACACTAAAAAAGGTTGAGAATACTTAAGACATCCCACACGTAGGTATAGGTTTGTTGAAAAAATACTTTTTTTGTTTCAGTTCTAATTAGACTTTTTATACCCCCAAAGACCCCCTATAAGAATAAGATAAGAAGATATCTTTTAATTATTTTTGTATAAAATCATGAAGCATTTCACAGAATACCTACATCTACCTACCCAGTTTCAAGTACGTTGTCTTAATCATTTCTGAGTAATGTGGCTGTGGCATACGAACGGACAGACAGACAGATATACAAACACAGACTTGACGGATCTTTATGGGTTCCTTTTATTGACATTTGGCTACAGAATCCCAAAACCCGTAGCCCGCTTGGAATATTTTATTTTAAGGCTCAATGTAGGTAATCATGTAAATATGTTCCCAGGGTAACCATTAGACATCTTAGTAGTAGGTATATATCCCAATACCACTTCATAATACCTCTTCTTATCGCGTACACCGAACCACAGGCCTGTTTTTGGCTTTATACTTTTTCCACCAAATAGGGTCAGTTGAAAATGTATTATTTCTAACATAAGAATATAATATAACATATATAGAGGTGCTTTTGCAGGATGCTACTTTTTTGTTAGTGTACAAAAAACTCTGTAAATCACGAAATCGTGTTTTTACACTCGTTCTTATATTGTACCATGGGTTTACGATCGTTACTCGGCAGTGGTTAGAAGTTGTATGGTATCGTAACCGTGAGTTTGCATTGATGAAACGTTCACATAAAAACATGTTAAAATGATATGTTTGACAGCAGTGCGAACGCTAGCACCAACAAGACATTTATCGCAATTCATACTTTATGCGACGTGTTGCGAAACATCATCATGTTTAATGTTTTTAGTGCAAACTAGGGGTTATAACACAGGCAAAACAACTTGGGCAGCTTGGGCTTTAGGGATGGCATTGCGAAATCTGCGACCTTTGGTAATGCTTAAATGTCTATAAATTACGCTGTATAGTGTGTACGGCCCGTAATAAATTATCACATAGGAAGAATAGCATAAGTTTCACGGATTGGATACGCATATGTATTTTGATCTCCAATTTTGGTGTAGATGTCTATAGGCTGCAGTACTTCTTTATTTTCGCTTGTTTACAATCAATGGACTGCGTGCTAGTTTTCCACCATAATTGCAAAACGACTGGCAGCAATATTATGAAATATTTTGTCTGTGACATTGAATTCAAGAAAAAAGACCAAATACTTCTTATCTTGAAAACAACCAGCCTTTGAATCAGCCGTGAAGCGAGAGCGTCTTCAGATGTTTATCGAGACTCTTCGCTTTCACTGGTGGTAGAGTTACACCGCGGACACTACCACAAAGTTCCATACAAACGCTTAATTTGGTTTCTATTACACAGACATCAATCAGTGACGTGTATTTACACGCGCGCCTATATGCGTAGCACGTCCAAAATATCAACCGTCGCCCATAAGAGGGGAAGGGGTTGAGTGAGGCGTTCAAATCGGGCGGGACGTCGAAGTGTCCATTCTGTACGTAGTATTATTACATATTCTCTGGTAGAGTTCTAAATATAGGAGCTTAAGGGCGTAAGCACCACCGCATTGCCTATCACTATCTAAATGGTAGTGTTCGGCTCGATCGTGTACCGGTTAGATGGTAATGTATGGCCTCGTAATAACTATCACAGACATATGACACCTTAGGTACATAGTATTATTAGTAAATGATTACATATTCTCGATGCCGGTCATTGCCCGTGGTACACCTATTTGGTCCACCTGGGTGAACCAGGGGTAAAATTTTCTGCCCATGGTACACCTCTTGTGAGTTAGGTGTACCATGGGTAAATTTTACTTCCGGTGGTCCACCTGCTAGATAGTTCAGCGGAATGAATTGCCCGTGGTCCACCTAACAATTTTCAATTGTGAAGAAAAGACTAATTCATACAGATAAAGAACGTCCAAATTTAATTTCTTTTTGGTTTTTAACCGACTTCCGTTTTATGTAGATATCTAAAGGCTGAAGTTATCACTAAACATCAATGTGAGCTGCATGCTTGTTTGCCATCTTCCGTACATAAAAAATAGACCTTTATATTATTATCATTACAGCGATATTTATATAGTTTACTATGATAATTAAAAATAATTTTACTTACCTACTTTAATGAGTGTTGCCAGCGTAATCTGAAGAACGCAATAAACAAACAAACCAATTTCCCACTCAAACTCGTAGTAGAGGAATTATTTCGGACAACCTAATTGTCTATAATATCAGATAAAGAGAACGCAGTCCTTGGCATTAACATTCAATCGTACAGAGGTGTTTATCATTTAGTTGCGATTTTGATATCAATCAGCAAGGTACTCGCGAATAAAGCAAATTAGTGATAAAACACCAGCTGCAGCAACTGTAAATCACTGATCGTAAGTAAATATTTATTTTTAACATCTGTAAATTAAAATCTTGAGACTATTTTGTGGCTAAAATATTTAATATATGTTACTCGGTTCACAAAAAATCTAAGGTACCTAAGTAGGTGTATTATGTTTATTATAGTCTACATTAAATTATTAATGTAAAATTTTGCTTTTGGGTTGTTGTTTAATTTATATCTGAGTAACCTACTAGACATAATTTTGTAGGAATATACCTATCTTGGGATTAATGTAGATATGTGAGTTAATATGTGATGTTTGTCCATCTGTCACAGCCGATTTGCTTCAAAACTACTGGGCCGATTGAGTTGAATTTCTTTTAACTGGCTCAGTAGCTTAGTGGTATCAGGCCACTACTAATACGCTGGGATCCCGGGTAAGATTCCCAGGTCGGGGTCTATTAGAGATAAGGGTGTAAAATCCTTTATCTCTGGTTCTATTTGGATTTTACCATTTTCTGGAAAGTTCCCAGTACCTCGCAGTTTGGTAATGTGCCCGGAGATACCAATCGGCTCGCCACCTGTTAAATGGGCCAAAACGTAACCGGCGAATCGTGGGTGTTTGGATGTATGCTTGATTGCATGCATTTACCTCTGCCTACCCGTTCAGGGATTACAGGCGTGAAGAAGTTACATTTAACTAATATAAATTCTCGTGTCACAGTGTTTGTGACAATACTCGTCCGAAACAGCTGGATGGACCGGCAGTCGGTTGTAGTCTATATTTTATATACCTAAACGGTAAGAGTGATCCTCCCCAGATTTTCTTTTTCGCAATTTTGGATATTTTGTTTTTTGACGAGTTTTTTAATTATTTAAATACAAAATAGTTTTGAAGTTAGGTATGTACCTACATTAGAAAATTTACAAACCTATCCATTGTTCATCGGGGAGAAGGAGGGGCTTTACCTCGGTAACTACCATATCCAACATTTTGAAAAAGGTACAGAAAATTTTTTTTAGAATTCGGGGAAACCTATAAATTTCCGGAGAGGTTAAAATATTTAAAACTCCGGAAAATGTTCTTTACGTTCTTAAAATAACATTTTAAAAGCTGTTACACCTTCTAACTATTTTTGTGCAAATCTTGTCATGATCCTTTGTCGCCGTGTTTCAAATTTCTCTCTCTTACTATAACTCATACGAACATACTTATTATATTATTTTGAACGTATGCTTTCTTTCTGCAGATGACACTTGACAACCAGGATATAGTTGCTTTGAAGGAATGGATGGCAAAGGAACCTCATTTACCAGATGATTTTGGTAGGTCAACATAAATGCAAACAAAACTCTTCAATCTGATCTTAAGCTTCGAGCAGGATCACATGTAGAAACAATAATATTATCGATAGAGCAGCGCCTTTTATAAAGCTGTAATTATTTTTTTGTTTTTGACAATATCTTTCGCAATCTTCGTTTTATTCTAGTTCATGTTACTCTTTGAGGGTGCAAGTGCATCATTTTTTAGGATCTCTAGACAGGTCTAAGCCATTCTGCCATGTACCTTTTATAATTTTTATCTGTACATATCAAAGTATAGAACTTTTCCTGATTCTTTCAAGATTACATCCGTTTTAACGTTGATAAGTGTTTTCCCCATCAACATTTTTACAGTTATGATCATATGCTGAACATAGATAGTAAAGACTTAGTAGATGTAAATTAAAACCTGTTCGCTTATTTAAAAACAGACTAACATTTAATGACCTTTAGTATTATCTCAAAAGGTGGGTGCCGTTTACCGTATTATTTTGATTAATATACCTAGTAACTATTCAATGCATTTATTATGCATATTATATGCATTAAATAGTTACATAGGTATTTCAATTAATACTTATATTTAGATATGCTTTTTTCGCATGGACATTTGGTATCTGACGGCAATGGTTTTTTATTTATCTCTCTCTCTCGCAGCAACTCTCCTGACAATGCCGGTGACCATTATCCCTCGGGTGGCCCTTCTGCTGGTCTGTCAACCTTTTGACATAAAAAATCTAAAGTGGAGTAGTAAGTTAATTCCCTGAACGGGTAGGCAAAGGTAAACGTTCGTTTCAAAAAACATTGCCATAAACAATACCTATTCATCTTTATTTCTTAGGGTGAAAATAGGCTTAGATATAAGATACCTCTTATATCTTTGTCGGCTTATAAGGAGTGTGGGGGTATAGTCTTTATAATCCGACAAACTCCCCATCAAATTTTATGCTCTGAAGTACAAATCATACTTCTCTAATAATGTCAAATTTTATAAATTAAACAACGTTAAATTATAAAAGATCCGGACGAATTGAGAACGTCCTCCTTTTTTCGAAGTCGGTTAAAAATTAATGTCATTAATGTTAGGTATAAAACTAACAAAAGATACATAATATCTTTACTTAAGGAAATAATTGTGTTCACACAAAAATTAAATATACCTGCTTACTAAAGTACGAATCAATCAATTTATTTTATTTATTTATTTAACCTTTTATGCACTAAAACGATACATAAGGCGGACTCAATGCCACTAGGCATTTTCCACCAGTCAACCTTTGGGTAGTGAGGATACGACATGACATGAAAATATTCATATAATTTTTTAAGTTTCCATATTCAAAGGACAAAAACCAGATTTGGTTTTTGAGCACGGAATCCTAAAACTATGATGAAATAGACTAAAAGACAAAAAAAATCTCAGCTAAGTAGGCTCCACAGGTTATAGAGTTGGTACCTAATAGTCGATCAACTTAAAATAAGCTACTTTTGAGAAATGGAGCCCTAAATCGCGCTTGGGTCGAGAAACATTTGGCCGGTTTTCTCATCTGTTTAATATAAAGGTTGGGGAAAAAGTTTCTTCGCATTTTTTAAGATAATTCAAAACATTTTTTAATATAGTTTATTTAAATTTAACTAAAGTATGTATGTACCATTTTGTTCGATAACCTTTTGCCATCTTGTAGGCAGGGACATGATCCCATTGCTATAAAAATTTTGGAACTTCTCATCAAAATACCGCGACAAGTGGATTTGGCAGTCCTCTCGTGATGTTAACCTAACATTGCATAAAGAATTCTGAAGAGACCGAAACAGGTGAAAATCTGAAGGTGCAAGGTCAGGACTATACGGCGGATGCATTAATACCTCCCAGCCAAACTCTCTTAATTTTTGCTGAGTGGCTATAAATGTGTGAGGTCTAGCGTTATCATGATGAAACACCACACCCCTTCTGTTGATCAATTCCGGCCGCTTTCTCTCAACTTTTTGCTTTAATCTCATCAGTTGTTCGCAGTAGAGTTCAGAATCGATAGTCCTGCCTGTTGGTAATAGCTCATAATGAATAATGCCCTTCAAATCCCACCACACACACAACATCACCTTATTACGAGTAAACCCGGGTTTCGCCACAGTCTGTGAAGCCTGACCGGCCTTTGACCACGACCTTTTTCGCACGTTCTTGTCGTACGTGATCCACTTTTCATCACCAGTTATCAGCTTCTTCAAAAATGATTCGGTTTCATTACGTCGTAATAAAGAATCACAAATGAGTGTACACGGTTCATTAGGTTTCTTTCAGTGAGCTCGTAAGGTACCCAAATATCGAGCTTTTTTTTGTACCCAGCTTTTTTCAAATGCGCCAAAACTGTTTTGTGATCAATTCTCAGTTCTTCAGCTACGTCGTAACTACTGATATGTCGATCTTGCTCCACTTTTTCAAAAATGGCATCCATTTTATACGTAATAGGGCGACCAGAGCGAGGTGCATCTTTGACATCAAAATTTCCGGATTGAAAACGCTTAAACCAATTTTGTGCTACTCTCACAGACATTGCACTAGGTCCATAAACATCGCAAATTTTTTTCGCGGCTTGCGTTGCATTTTTACCTTTTTTGTAGTAAAATTTTAAAATGTATCGAATTTCTTCATTAGATTCACTCATCTTGACAGTACGAAAAACAAATGAAAATCACACATTTGCGTAATTTGAATTTGGAATTATGTTCTTTAAAATTTTAACTTTCAATGATACCAAAACCAGCCAGATACAAATACTACCGCCAAAGAGATTTTATTACAAGTTCATACATACTATAATGCGAAAAGACTTTTTCCCCAACCTATTATATATATTCTTGTTTGTTCCAGAGGATGAAATCATCGACAAGTTTCTCCACAGCTGCTACGGCAGTTTGGAGCGCACCAAAAAGTGCATCGACCGTTTTTTTTCGGGCCGCAGTCAGATGCCCGAAGTGTTCACATCTCGGGACCCCACGTCTCCGAACATGCAGAAGGCATTCTCCGCTCTGTAAGTTATTTGGACACCATACTCGTAACCACGGAATAGATAAATAAAGATGGAATGGTAATGTGGGCGTGGTAAGCGCGCCACAACTATGTATGGACAAACACAGTTCGGCCGAACCATTCGTTCGCCGCTCGTAGTGTCGTGTAGACTGCTTCGAACGACGCATCTCTTGGTGAAATACCGTGTAGTGCCAATTTTAACATGTAATATGCTATGTCAGACCTCAAGTATAAAGCGAGGTGGTAGGTATATCTTTTCATCGGTAAGTCACAAATAACATTTATTGTTTTAATATTTGTAAAAAACATAAAAAAATACAAAGGAATATGAATATTCGAACTAAAACTGCTTTATTTAAACGTTACTGCTTGCGAATATATTGCTCGCTACGCACTCGCTCAATTAACGCTATTACTGTCTCCGCTTGCAATGTACAGCATGTAATGCGTCCGCTACACTTCGACTACTGACGTGCGAGCTCTTTGTAAGTATATTGTGGTGTGCCCAATTATCAGCTCAATGTGTGTGCCTGCGAGTGTTTATTGTCTACGGGCGTTAGATCTTAGCAAACTTACGCAAACGAATAGCTGCCCTGAGGATTTATGTGTGGGTGATTGTCGGTATGGTGTTACATTTGTGTAAGAAATTGCATGGTGGGAGAAAAGCGGCGACACTGGTTCTAATACCAAATTGAAGCAAAGGCCTTTCCATCCTTATTTATCTATTCCGTGCTCGTAACAAATGCGAACGTACCTGCTGGTGGTAGAGTTCCAATGTCGGAGACCGTCTCGTCGTTGGTCATTGCCTATTCCATCTGCCGCCAAATGGCACTATAGTATGGATACTGGAGTTATACGATAGTGCTGAACACTACCATTTGGCGATTAAGTTTTTAGTAAAATGTTATATTTTTTATATTATTTCGCATTAACACATGCTTGTGAAATATATTTTATTTTTAAAGAAAAATGGAAAGAAAAATTTGACTTCAGGCGAGACTCGAACTCGCGACCTACTGGGAATCTAGTCCAGCCGCTCTTCCAATTGAGCTACTGAAGCCCTGCCCGATTTGTCAAATCTTTCCTTCACATCTATTGCATTGCTTTATGGTAGCAGCAGCGCCATCTATTACCAACTATATGGACTAGATTCCCAGTAGGTCGCGAGTTCAAGTCTCGCCTGAAGTCAAATTTTTCTTTCCATTTTTCTCCAATTACCTTAATTTAATTTTCTTTCAAATTCCATTATCAGACCCTTAGTGATCACATCACATCACATCACTGCAATTTTGCCTATGTATTTGTGGTGACAGGTGGAAGCGCGCATGGCCCCGCGGCTGGTTAAGCGATACGGTCGTCTGTCACCAAGCTGTATCTCATAAACCGTTATAAAAAGAAAGCTGAAATTTTCACGGTCACGGTCATGAAGCGCGCATGGCCCCGCGGCTGGTGTAGATCGTAAGCGATCTACTCGGTTAAGCATTACGGGCGCGGTCGGGTGTGTGATGGGTGACCGCTAGTGGCAAATTAAAATGCTCGTTTCCGTGCTTCGGAGGGCACGTTAAGCCGTCGGTCCCGGTTGCTATCGATAGATAGCAGTCGTCAAACCTTGTCGGAGACCTTGTAGGCGGTTTGAAAACATCTGACAGCGGGTTGGCCACTAACCCGTATCTCCACCAATCCGCATTGGAGCAGCGTGGTGGAGTAAGCTCCAGGCCTCCCCCCAGAAAGGGGAGAGACTCGTGCCCAGCATTGCGACGTATAATGGGTTGCCATTATTATTATTATTACATAGGTATATAGCACATCTTTCGGTTCGCCTGGCAGGCACTTGTACTCATCGAAATCGCCTGTTTTTTTTTCAAACTTCGCTATAAACAAAATCATATAAAAATTTCAAGCTTACAGCGAAAAGTTTTTTTAAATTAGTTTTTCACATTTTCAAAAATATAGGGTTGATGACGTGACGGGTTGATCCTTGCCAGGTGATAGTTTTTGTACTTAGCATGTGATTATTCATCCCTACAAAAATTTCTAGACTTACGGGGCCAACGGTACTCTGAGGGTTCAGTATCTCTCTAGATAAAAGGCTCGATGTATAATATTTCTTGATGAGCACTGTACCTAAGGCTTTTAAATTTTCTAATTGACCTTATAGGTTAGGTTAGGTTAGTCCCACTGCAGAATCATTTCGTTCATCCAGATATGCTGCAAACCTAATTTTTACGCATATTTATAATCTAGAGAATATATATCCACTAAGTTGCCTATCAAAAAATGGCCGCTAGTATTTTTTATCATTTTTTTTGGGAAAGATTTTTTTATCTGTTTTTTGAATAAAATGTATTGTGCACCTCACGGAAATATGATATATAAAGACTGAAAAATCACGACTGCCGTTGCGCACTTGGCCGCTCCTACAATGCCCTACATATTTTGGTTCCGCCCCGATAACTTTTTACGTCCACGACGTTTATATATCAAATTAAAGCAATTTGTTTTCTCATTATTATGCCAAATTAAATCGGCCGGAAATAAAAGTTGCGGGCTGTTAAAGATAAAATAATTTAATTAAAAATACCTACTTGCGGCCATATTTAAATAGGCAACTAAGTGGTTACATATTCTCTAGATATATGCGTGAAAATTTGGTATGCAGCATATCTGGATGAACGAAATGCTTCTGCAGTGGGATCCTAACCTATTAGGTCAATAGGAAATGGAAACCAAAACACCGAAAATGACGCAATTTATATGACAGCTGTCACCTTTCCGTGTACATATTGTGTTGCCGAAAACAACAACCTAATTATGTAATTTAAACGATCCTCACGTTCGTTTAAGCATCGAATCGAGTAGGTAGGTACCTATATCACAGTATAAGAAGATAAGTACCTACTCCTCAATACATTCTCAGATTAGGTAACTTATTTGTGAATTTTAGAGGATCATAAAGTGATAAACGTGAAACACCACCATGTTTTTTCGTAAATACCTATTCAAGTCAAATAAGATAGTCTGCGTGTTAAATATGTAGGTATCTATATAAATAAGCAAACTGATATCTTTAAAAGTCACCACCTAATATCTAGCTATCGTTTTATGTAAAGTTTCTTCTTTCTAATACATAGAAAATACCTAATTAAACATTCAAAGTGGCAATGCGACCACATGTGAGAACGTTACCACAAGAGGAGAGCGTTATGGAGATATACGATGCATGTACCTACAACTTAATAGATAAATAATAATTAATGTAGATAAATATGTACATTTATCTACATTAATAAATTAATGTAGATATATGAGTAATTACCTAATTAGTATTCAGCACTATCATGAGCTGAATGAATTGCGTTCTGTTTACTATCGCTTTACATTAACAACATAGCACAACAGTACGTACACAGTAGCAGATAATATGTAATAGAGAATATGTAATAATACTACGTCTAGAATGGACACTTCGTCGACCCACCCGATTTCCCTGCATCAACCAACCTCCTCCCCTCTTATGGGCGACGGCTGGTATTTTCTACGTGCTACGCACACAGGTGCACGTGTAAATACACTAATTGATGTCTGTGTAATAGAGACAAAATTAAGCGTTTGTATGGAATTTTGGCGAAGTGTCCGCGGTGTTACAGTAGTAATGACTAATTTAAAAAATATGACTATGATGACGTACATAAGGTATTGGTACCTATTGCTCATGTAGTTTTTTACATGAATAGATGTTTTTTGTGTTTGTTGATACGAAATCCATTGGATTATTTATGGCTTTGACATTTAATTCTATATATAGACTCGATTGTAGGTAATGGACATCTCTACACGGAAGATAACCTTAATACACAATGCATAATACCGTAGTTTTCGGGTAACAACACAAGCAGATGAAGAGAATAAAGTTTTTTTTTTGAGATAGGTAGGACGAGGCGGTTCGTCTCGACACGATCGTTGTGGGCGTCTTTGAGGAAGGCTTTGTCCAGCAGTGGACGTTCTTCAGCTGGAATGATGACCTGATTACATTTATATTAATATAGACTTATGTATGTATCTTCACGCCAGGTCCCTAACGGGGTAGGCAGAGAGTGTAGAGCGCCAGACATCCCGGTTCAGACAAACCTCTCGTGCCTCGTCTACCTTCATCATTCTCTTCATACATGCACGCCGATTCCTAAGACTTTTGACCCCACCATCAGACAGAATTCGACCTATTTGGTCATCGTAGTATCACTTCTCATAGATTATCCAGTAATCTATACACCTAGTAAACGCTTACCAAATTTCTGTACTTTAATGAAAAAAAAAAACTTTAAATTGTTAAAAAAGTAGATATGTTTTGCTGTTGTTGAGTTTTGTTTTATATTATATCACACTACGTAATTGGCAAACTTTTTTTAACAAAAATAAATTTAAAACGGATTTAATACATCCCCTAAATGTAACCCTCTACATTAAATTCATTTATTTACGTTACACGCGAATGTGTGAGTCACTAATATAGGGGAGAGTCTAGTATATTTAACTGCCTGATAAATTGTACCACCTCAAAATTTTACAGTTACTGTAACTATTTTCTTTTCTGGTAGCACGAAACTGAGCGCTGTCAGCGCCCTCAACTACTTGTCTTTTTGTAACGGCCTCCGGCAAGAACATTCGTTTTTAGAGAAATAAACGTGTGTTTTGTAAGTCCTTCATTCAAATTTTGACGTGTGTAGCTAAGGCGATTACTCAGTGAAAATATAAGTTACAATTTAGTTATATTTTTTATTGATTAGATCTATAATCACCGCTTCAACCGTAGAGTTGCGAACGTATTATGTTCAGCGGTTATTTTGTGACAAACATTTATTTTTGAAATCTCTTACTTTGGTAAATTGTACCACCAACAGTTGTTTTATTTGTACTGGTACAATTTACCCAACTTGTTGCTATATTTAGGTATTATTTTATATTTTGTTAGATGAACGATGACTATTTATGGTCATCATTCATCATAAATAGTCATCACATAATACATAAACGGAAGAAGGAGGTTTTGGAAAGGTATTGTTGGCTCTTGAAAATAAGGAGATGAGCTAGAACCAGATATCTGAAACTAATTGGGTTTCAAAACCAACAATTTAAAGTCATGCCAGAATGCGAAATAAATTGAGGGTCAAATATTGACAAGATAAAGTGCGTTCGTTGTTATAAATGGGTTCACGGAACCTGAACATTGAATCAAGATATTTACCAAATTCTTTATACTATTATAATATGGTAAAAGAAAATAAAGAGTTTGGTCTCAGTACATAAGTACATAAATAAATAATTGTTGACTAACGGAAATAATATTCTAAAGTTAAAGTGATTTATTCTATTTTCATATATTATTAAATTGATGTAGAATAATGTATTTAAGTTTGATAAATGTTCATTTTTTTTAGTCTATAATACATTTGTTCTTTTGTCACATTATGGCAGTCAATATTGAAGAAGTTTTTAAAAAATAGTCAGAATTTTTTTTATTAATAATTAAAATATAATCTATTTATTAAACTTCTTTATTTTAATTTTTTATCATGTTAATAAGTCTCTTCAGTCTTAGTGGCACAATTTACCTGACATGTGGTTCAATTAATCCGACTAGTCGGGTAAATTGTACCGAAGGAAAGCCTTCAAGGGAAACGCATATTGTGTAAAATTCGATAAGAGTATGGTGTTGACGTTGCGGTACATGTTAAATGAGATTCTAAACTATGTGAATCAAGATAAAGACCTTATTTAAATTAATATCAAAAAAAGATATTTTACAAAAATTGAAAACTGGTACAATATATCCGACTCTCCCCTACATAATATGTATGTCCCTGTACCAAATTTCAACTCAATCGGTCCACCACTTTCGGAGCAAATAGCTATAACACACGGACAGACAGACAAACATACGAGTGATCTTTTATAGGTTCCCTTTTTGAAGTACGGAAATGTTAAGGAGTAGGTACTTCGGATTAAACCTAAACTTATTTCAATGATTACAGGCAAGTGGCACTGCTTGAAACAGATAAAGATGAAATTTGGATTAACTTCTACGATGACCCGACCCTTGAAAAGTTTGTTTTCTACGATCTATTGAAGGCCGTCACACTTCTATCGGACTATTGGGTGAAATTTTATCGTTTCAAACCAGAAGGCAATATAGTAATAATGGATTTGAAATATTACTCTTTGAAAATGGTACCAAAGGTCAACATTATGTTCTTCAGAGATTTCCTCCTTTTCTTATTGGTAAGTAAATTTTAATTTTCACTTGTACATTACAATAAATTAATCAAGTTTTCCTAATCAGAATTCAAGATTAGCGCACCACAATTGTTTGTTGGTGGCTAATGACGTAAGTAATTATTAATTATATAATATTCTTGTGATTAATATTATGTATGCTGAAAGCAATCGCATAATAGATTAGCGACATCAAAGTACTATAGGTTTGTATAGTAATTGCAGTCATTATGATTGTTTTTAAAAAATTAATCGTATTTTAAGCGCTTTTATCGTAGATAAACGAGCGAGTAAATAAATATGTATCAGTAATATTTTATTATCAGTCCCGACTAAAATTACTTAAATGATATAATATACATCGATAAGAGTCTTATTTAAACTAGTTTTTGACAACTTTCTTATTTCATATTTTATATTTAAACGGGACTTAATCGCGTACCTACTATTTTAATCGAAGTGTCGAGGTAAATACTTCGATTAAAATAGTACGCGAATAAGCCCCGTTTACAATATAAAAAATATGAATACAAATCGTGAAAGTTTAAAACTATTTCTTATTTTATCTGAGTAATCTAATGTTTTAAAGGTAGTAATTAATTATGCGCCGCAAAAAATTTGCATTGCATTCAAAATTACTAAGTCATCTATTATTAATGCGCGATTTGGAGTTATTTATTTAAAAAAAACCTGACAACGAAAGGTACATTCCCATTGCACTCAAATGTAACTGTAAGGTGTCGACCAGCTATTTATTTTCATTACAAACTAGCTAACCCGGTGAACTCCGTACTGCCATTTTTTTCTTTAATTATTGTTTCGTCGGAAATTGGTCGTAGCTTCCAACTCAGAAATCTTCGGGAGCTCATGCACAACAACTTTGCTAAAGATCACATGATCAAATGCATAATTTACGATTCTATAAAGGACATGTAGACAAATATTCAAAAAACATATAGTAAATAATATACCTAATCGTAGGAAAACATTAGTTTAGTAGGACTCTGGTATTTATTAACAGAACTAAATCATTCCATACCAATGACCAACTTCCTTGGACGACGTATTTCTTACACAATGTACGAAGTACAGTTACTAACATTTTCTAGACAAAGACATCAATTTGAAAAATAAATCTCAGGTATCTTGTTCATTTTTCAGGGAGCTATGCCGATTCGAATGAAAAAGGTCCTCGTAGTCAACGCTCCTTCATTTTACGACAAACTCTTTGCTCTCGTGAAACCAGCCCTGCCAGCTGAAATTTGTGAGATGGTATGTTAAAATTTTATATAGATATCATCCCTGAAGCAGCAGATGGACCCTATAAGATCCAAGAACAATAAGAAATCAATTGTCATATTTTTCGTGCTGCCTAAGGGATTCTCAGTACCAAACTACTGCCTTATTCTTTTTTTACTGATTCGATTCGATACCTCTAACTCGGGAGGACCAAGATATACCTACCTATCATATTACCTAATAGGTGTAGTGCCTATTGCATGATGTTTAAAATAAGTAACTGTTTAAACTAAAAGCAATAAAGCCTCCACTGGTGGACCACTGGTATTGTGCTGTCACTCACAATACCAGTGGCTGATCTACTTTGCCGCCAGTAACCTGTACAATTTTTGACCCGCTACTGACCTCCAAAATCCTTTACTCTGGTTTGTTATCATATTAAGTAGGTACATTTATTCTGTCGCTAAAATATAAGGTATACAGGTCGTCGGTTCATCTTGTGGAGCGCCTGCCTACGCTTCGTTTTCCATTAAGCGGTCACCACTCTAGAACTGTTCTGCCCCAACGGCCGTCAGTTCTTCGAGCTATGTGCCCTGCCCACTGCCACTTGAGTCTATGAGCTATGTCGGTACCTACCTATGGTTCTCTAGCGGATCTCCTCATTTCTGATGCGATCTCGCACAGAAACGCCAAGCACAGCTCTCTCCATTGCTCTATGAGTAACCTTGAGCCTTCTTATGAGGCCCATAGTGACCCAAATAGGAACGTGTAATGAAAATAAGTGAATTTGAAAAAATAATACCCCAAAGGAACCCTTATTACTTTTGGGGTATGTATTGGAGGATTAAAAAACGTTTTTCAAATTATAATGTGTGATATATTGTGATACAGACCATATGGTAAATAAGATATCACAGATATTTTTCAAATATATTTGACACATCACTCCGTACCTTTACTTACCTCAGAAGCTACTGACTCTAATGGTGAGATTCACAGACCGCACTACGACACTCTGATGACCTCGCGGCGCGTGCGAAGCGCGCGACGCGGTGCGGGCCTACGAGGCAGTCCTCTTTGCCCGGGCTTGATCTGCCCCCGTTACGACGGGGGCGTGTTCACTTTTCTTGGTTTGTACGCCGGCTGTGGAGTGCCGACACAAGGTTGCAGCGACGCAACGTCTCATTAGCCTTAGCCAGGCATTGCGATCGCTACCTCAGGGAGAGATGCTACTCTGGGTCGGGGATTGAACCCGACCGCCAGTGGTGTAGGTGGGCGTAGTTACCCGAGCTTACCAATTGGTGGCGTATCCGAATACGTGGGACAGGGACAGAATCTTCATTAGCGTTTGCGTCATCGTCTCGACGCGCTCTCGGCGAGGCGCTGGGAAGTAGTTCGCGTGGGAGGGCGAAGTCCTCCGGTGGTCGTGCGTGCAGCGGGGCGAATCCGCGGAGATGACGATGTGGTCCGTTGTCGGCGCGATCGAACATTTTTCGCGCCAAGCCGACAACGAACTCTACTACGACATTACTTTGAGCAAAGTATGCTTAGAACTGTCAGAACGGTATGGGTTTTGACAGTTCGAAGCGTACTTGGCTCGAAAGTAAAGTCGTAGTGCGGTCTGTGAATCTCACCATAAAACTGATAAATTACTGAAAATTGTTTTTACCTATGGATTACAGGAAAATTACATGGACAATTCGTTAAGTGTATATAGAATCTTGTGGGTGGAAGGCTACTCGCACACTGCTGCTTTTTAAAATTATGTACCAATTTTGTTTCCAGATTCACTTTTACCCAGACCATCAAGGCCTATACGAATTTGTTGACAAAAAGTATTTACCGTCGGAATACGGTGGTGGAGCGGGCAGCATGAAAGAGCATACACAGCTTTGGTGGGAGAGAATCACGAAAGAAAAGTAAGCCTACATCTCAGAATATTTTAGTTTTCCATTATACGTATACCTATGTAATATTATCAACATTATTTTCACTAAAAGAAAGAATGAATACTTATGTTTTTATTTCGAATAGATCTTTACCTAGAGTTAATAACTAGGTATTAGGTACATAGTAATATTAAAGTAAAGACAGATATTAGTAGAAAATTAAATAAAAAGAATTGTATAAAAAAATTCAAAAGTTGAATTAAAAAAAAACTTATTTGTCTAAATCAAAGTTATTCACTTATTCGAGTTCCAAGTGCAGTCACTATTGAGAAGAACTCCGCTAGCAAACAAACTCGGTAGCGAGCTCTTTCAAAAGACATTAATCAAAATCAGATGATGTGAACGTCTATACAGTATGGCTACTTCCCTCCGGTCCGCCGCGGCGGCCGGTGGCCTGTGATGCTCTATGAGTGAAGGTAATCAATTCGTGTCATCAAATATTTTTTTTTTTTTTCAAATTTAGTTACTAGGAAATTAATTAATTAATTTTGAATAGTATTATTAATTATAAATGTTTTTCAAGGGAATTGTTAACGAACGACAACTTATGGAAGGCTGATCTGAAGAAGAAACCAAAGACCGACGGAGCTGACAACACAATGAGTGGATCTTTCCGGACAATGGCTATAGATTAAGAATTATTTATATCTAAGTTTAAATTTATTTATGCATAATTTATGAATGAAATGATAAAGGTATTGTGGGATGTAGAAAATCGTCTGAAAAAGGGATAAAAATTATTGACTACAAAAAAGAACTTCTGTGCCTTGGTTCGTTATATTATACTTGACTACTATGACTTATACCTACTTACTGCGATAGACGATATTCGTTCGGTCCGATAGGAAGTCTGATTTCCTACCCACAATATCCATAAATTTAAAAGCAAAGGGTGATAAAATTATCTGGAATTTTGTAAATATTTCTTTTTATATTTTGATATTTACAGGGTATCTTTAAGATTTAATTATGAGATTATCGTTTTTAACTACTGCTAAATATTTTTTTTATAAAATATATTTACCTATTTACTGAAAGTATTTTACTCATTGTATTTTGCCTTTTTTAAAATCTGATGATCTGTTTCTTCTGCTGCCTAGTAAACTCTCATCACAATCAGTGTATTGTATTAGATCGGAGTCATAACGTGACGATTTTGAACAACATTTTGTTGCTACTATTTAAAATCAATTTTACTATTCGAGTTTTGTTGACACATACAATACATACGGAAGCTGAATTGTTTTTTTTTATGTAATAATAGTGGCAAACAAGCGTGCAGTTCACATTGATGTTAAGTGATGACTGCAGCCTATAGACACAATGACCAGAGGTCAAAATGCAGATGCGCTGCCACTCCTGAGGCATTAGGTGTTATGCCTCTGTGCCGCAAATTACAGGGCCGTACATTACCACCTGACCGGAACACGATAGTGCTGAACACTACCATTTAGCGGCAAGTATATTAGGTAATGCGGTGGAGCCTACGCCCGCGAGCTCGGTTACTGGAGCTCTACCACCAGTAACCTATTAAAGTCTTTGTTTAATCATAGAGCAACATCGGCCGCGGTGGGCCGAGTTGCTCTATGATTAAAATGATGAAATACTCTAATGAGAATAGTTTCCTGATTCACTGACTGGTTGTATTCTATTATATATAACCCACTATACAGTCAATGCCTGTATAATTTTATATCTTCCCGTGAGTGGAGATTACAATAAAATACTGATAATACTTACATACCAACTACAACAACAAGACACTGGTGGTAGAGCGCCAAGTGTAGGAGCTCGAGGGCGCAGGCACCACCGCACTATCGTGTTCCGGTTAGGTGATCCCATAATAATTATCACAGAGACAAACCTTCGGTGTCGGGGGCAACACATCTGCCTAATGCCCTCTGGCTTTTGTGTAGATGTATATAGGCTGCAGTCATCACTTAACATCCATGTGAACTGGAAGCATGTTTGCCACTTTCGTTACCTACATAAAAAATTGTATCCGATCGAAGGTCTATTTTTGGCCGGAGCCGAAGCCGATTAATCGGCAATCGGCACCACAACCATCGACGACAACGCAGCTTCTCTCCCCACAACCTTTATAATCTCTCAGTTGTTAATTTTGTTCAATGTTGTCTACAAGCTATAATTAATATTAAAATTATTTCAAAACTTCAAACTTCAATATTGAAGGTTTATATTGACTGTAGGCAGCACTTCATTATTTAATCTTATTGCCGTTAAACGGTACTGTTCACCGCTATCGTTTTCTAGTCAAGTGTACGATCCTGTAATTTCCAGTACAGAAGCATAACCACACCGCGGACACTCCGCCAAAATTCCATACAAACGCTTAATTTGGTCTCTATTACACATGCATCAATCAGTGACGTGTATTTACACGTGCACCTGTGTGCGTAGCACGTACAAAATACCAACCGCCGGTTGCCCATAAGAGGGGAGGTGGTTGGGTGATGCGGGAAAATCGGGCGGGACGTCGAAGTGTCCATTCTATACGTAGTATTATTGCATATTCTCTGGAATAACCTCGATGCTATAGTGACAACGTGTCTACATAAAAATCGCTGTTTTTTTTTATTTTAATTTTGAGTGGGTTGCAGTACTACCACTACTATTCACTTACCATCAATCTAAACTGTATGTAGCTGGTTTAACAATAATTAGATTCATTAAAATAAACATTATTTTTTTACATTTATTACTTTACAATATAAATAACAAAAATATAATGAGAAAATGTAATTTATTTCATAAGAATTAATTTATTTATTTTAAATTTCTCTATACATTTTAAGAATCTACCTATACAAAGATAGAAATTCTTACTCTTCGCAATATATTTCCCGATATACACAATTAAATCTAACTAATTAAATGTAAACTTGCCAACCCAATAGCGCAATTCGAGTGGCCCACTGCCACTTCTTAGAGTCTGCAACTGCTTGGTATATTTTATTTAAAGAAAAATGGAAAGAAAAAATTGACTTCAGGCGAGACTCGAACTCGCGGCCTACTGGGAATCTAGTCCAGCCGCTCTTCCAATTGAGCTACTGAAGTCCTGCCCGATTTGTCAAATCTTTCCTTCACATTCCTTAAAACAGTCCTTTATGTTTTAACCCATCTTTTTAAGTCAATTTTATTTAACTTTTTTATGTTTTAATATGAGAATTTATTCTTTAATAATACTCTACATTCTACTACCGCCTATACCTACTGACAATTCAAATACTTAGCATGTGTACAATTATAGTGTTGGCCATATTTATAACGCCGTATACAGAACTTACTGTAAAAGTTCTTAGTCATAAAAAAAATTACAATAAAACTTCAAATCACATACAAAAGTGAACAAAGCGGAGCAATAGAAGCAACACAGAATGCCACAACAAGCGTATTTGCTTGTACATAGGCAGGTAGGTACAATCGAAGAAATGCCCGGTCATTCATGTCGGTGCCTTATTCGCGTGATGTCATAGTATAATTTGGAACGTTTTTGGATGACCGGCAACTTCTTTGATTGTAGGTACTTATTAATTACAAATATCTTCATTCTTCCTAAACTTGTCAAACGTAAGATCAATCTAAAGCCAGCGAACGGAAGGAACCGGGCAGATCTGTTGCATTTTTTGTTCTTTCGTCGTTATGGCTGGACGGCCTCTTTGATTCGTCCACCTTCCACCTCTTGTCATTTTCTAGGAACCAGTCTCTGAAAAAAGAAACAAAACAGTTCAATACTCGTAAATAACTCCCATTACGTTCTACATTTGGAGAAGAAAGTTAAAGGCCGATTTTATCCAGTTAAATACGAGTTATGAGATAATTACAATGTTAGAGCCATGTCCATCCTGATACTTCATTCCAAATTCCTTGGTGCATCATGCAAACATACCTTTATATAGATATTACTAGCTGTTGCCCGCGGCTTCGCCCGCGTGGATGTCGTTTTATAAATATTTTTCCTGAATTTTCTGTAAACTTGCTATAAACCTCACGGAGCCCGAGACCTTTCCAACGAATGCAAAACCGTGGAAATCGGTTAGTGCGTTCTGGAGTTATAGCATCAGGAAGGAAAACCCGACTTATTTTTATATTATAGATTATAGATATACAAACTTACCCCCTTATTCATAAACGTACTTTAGAGAGCTATAGAATGCTTTGTCTTTGTCAATTGCATTGTAAATTGTGCAGGATAGAAAAAGACAAAGGAGAAATTAGCAACACTTTAGCTAAAATACGTTTATGAATAAGGGAGTTAATGTATAAGTCGTTTATGGATGAATATTGCTTTTTAGGGTTCCGTACCGCAAAAGGAAAACCTTATGTGTGACGAGTGATCGTATAACGTTTCCGCTCTCCGTTATTTTAAGATCTCTCATCACGTCTGTAAATATAAAGGTAAGTAAATTTTCTGTAAAAATAAAGTCACCAATAAATAAACTTTTCTTTTCCCCTACTCTTCACACTTTTCACGTGAACATTCATGAGAAGTCCACAATGTGTCTTTAAAGTCAATGAATTCAATTAAAATACATTTCACTTTCTATTCGTCTTGATTAAAATGCAGACTTTGTCGAGTCTTACGAGATTTTACTTTAGGTGCACTTTAAGCACCTTGGATTTTAGTCATAATAGTCAGGAATTAAGAAATATGCAAAATTAGGTAGATATTTTGTAAATGGTAGGAAAGTTGCAAAGCCAGAGGCTTTTAGATGTCCATAAGCCAGGTAATTTGACTCAAAACGACTCTACTTCGATTTAGTTGCATTCGATGCCAGGCTTTAAAGTGTAGATGTGTGCGTTATGTGTGGTCCCCCGAGTTAGACAAATTATTACTCCCATAGTATCATAGATGCAAAATAATTTACATAAGCCTCAAGTTAGGAAGCACATCTGCATTTTCACCTCCGGTTTTGTGTAAATGTCTATAGGCTATATTCATCTGTCATCCAAACAAACTTCATGATGTTTCCCACCATCATTACAATAAGACTCTTTTGAATCACTATATTCTATCAGCATTATTAAAACAAAGACTGTTTTGAATCACTATTCACGTCGTCTCCTTAGATACTGCAACCAAATCCAGGGTCGAACTGAAGGGCCCGGGTAGATCGGTGGCTCCTCATACGCCGGAGCCTAAGAGCCTGTCCAGATGAGGCGTTTTAGGAGTTTTACGAGTGAGTAAATGCGCGTAGGCATCTGGACGGGATATAAATGTAGTTCTAGTATCTCGGGTATGAGCGTGAGGAATCACGCGTAAAACGCCTAGTTTGGACGGGCTCTTAGACAGACGCACACGGACCAGTCCGTTACTGGCCAAATCTGCATGCTATTTAGGCTGCCGTAGCAGCTCGTATTATGATGTAGAGCAAATAGGTGTTAGCCACATAAAAGAAAACTTAACATCAAGCAAATGGTCTATACTCGTTTCATAATAATTTTATTCGAATCGATCAGGAAAATAGCAGTTTTCACGGTAAAATTGATCATATCGTCTTGATAATTAAATAGTCTTCCTGCTTTCCACTAAAAGGTCAGGAATGGCGGAATTATTCAACTGACCTTCAATTCAATTAATTCTATAGATGCTTTATTATTTATCATAACACAAAATGGCAAGGAAGGATAGTGGTTTTCATGTAATAACGAAAACAATTTTAAACGAGCAAGAAATAGGCTATTACAGGCAAAATTATGAGTTAAGTAACTCGATGGCTATCACTTTAATAGACAGTATACGGTTTATTGCTGTTTTCCTAATACGATGATAATTATCAGCAGCAATGTATGCAGTTTTTGACAATGATGTCAAGGATCCGCAGGAAAACTGGAAAATGTGGCAATAGATTATTTATTCGCATTTAGCTCACCTTTTAGCTTCTATTCTTTTGACCCAGACTCGCTTGATTTCTTCGACGGTGCCCGCTTTGCCACCATATTCGTCGGGTAGAAGATCTTGGGGGACGTCACTGTATAATGTGTCCGAATTTGGCTCGTGGAACTTTATCTATTGAAGAAAAAAAACTCATTTATTTAATTTATAATTACATGAGTTCAACGCTTGTTGTTGTTACTTCTACAGTTTACTTGTGAATAATTGTAACTTGTTTTGTAGAGTAAATAAAAAAAAACGCGTGGAGGCCTTATGCCTTATCGAGGATTATGACGTAATAATTAAAATAAATTTGTCATGACGTCAGTAAGTGACGACCTCACCATTACCACCCACTAGCGGAGCAACTTTCTTCCACTTGAAGAGATTTCTTCCACTAGCGCAGTCAGTCAACGGAACAATGGCGGTCAAACCATTCCAATAGGCCGGTAGTAGAATCTAAACCTTTTACAGGTTTAAACAGGTTTATTCCTAATGTGGGGTTGTGAGTGTAAGCGTAGTTTTTTTTAAACCTGTGTCGTGGGTGCCATTTCACACAAACATCAAGATCCGAAACAATTATCTGTAGGCCATACAAATATTTGTCTCGGTACGGGGATCGAACCCGTGAGCTTCGATTAAAACGGTCGTCACACACCACTGCACCAACTAGCTCGTACCGTACATGAAACTACGTCGCTAAATACCTCTATCGTAGCTTCAATCTAGTATTGTTGCCATAAACACACGCGCACTAATTGCCAACGTAGGCGTCTGTTGCAAAGATATCGTTAATACCCTTGACCTGATAAACCTTCCTTTTTTGCTCCTATTGTGTTTATTTTTCTGCCTCAAACTCGACATGTTGCGCAATACCTACTGTCTTATAGTTTTGTTCATACATACTTACATCTACTTTGTTTTTGCCCGAGTCGGTAAAATTTCCAAAGTCGTAATTTTTTTTTATCTTACTTCATTATAAAAAGTCATGCTAGCTCATTCAGTCAGCCTAATTTAATTGGATAAGTAATGGATAAGGCAACGGTTATATGTTTTTGTATGGAAACTTTCTGTGGGGGTTTCTCCGTGGAAAAAGACGTCATACCCACGCAGGAGCAGGTTTTAATGATAACACAAGGTTGTAAGTGTTGTTGCTGATATTTTAAAGTTTAAAATGTCAGATGCAATTTAAACAGTCAGTCAGTGCAATTTAAATAAGTGTAGGGCACATACCTAGGTATTAACCTATATATTTTTCAGAAAAAAAAACACTTTTATTTTGAAGTTCATTGCTCGATTATGACCACCTCTCATCGAAACACCACTATGGTGTGTAACAGTGGGACCACCATAGATGTAGTATTGTAATCTATGGGGCCACTATGCGGGATAATCGCTATGATTATAGACCTGTGGTCTGAGTGTAACTCGTTAAGCACTCGTATAGAATGCAAACGTAGGTTGGAGATGGAGATTAGATGGCTACTTTAATTACCGCCATAATATTGGCCCTCATTCGTCCTAACAACGGACGGTTAAAAGAGCGAATACGTTCCGCGGAAAGTACCCACAAGAAACCGAAAAAGTGTCTCCGGACCTATTGACATCCCCGGAGATGATAAAAGGCTGGCCACTTTTACAATGGAACGAAACGTTCCGTGGTATGGATACACGGGCTTTTACGTACCCGTAATTTCCGGCACAAAGGCATTAGGATTATATAACATAAATTTAGTCCTTAGGAGTGGCCAAGCGTCTGCTTTGAACTTGGTTCTTGTGTAGATTCATTTACTATCAATGTGAGCTGTGCGCTTGTTTGATACTTGCATCCTGCAAAATATGTAATATCTCGCTTATACACATCCAAGCTCACGTGATGTTGATGATCTATCCGTGGATAGATCAGGTCTTTGGCAACAAGTATTACACAACATCTGTCCCCAAGTAAATACTCAGCTTTATACCATTAATTGAAAATGCGGTCAGTATCCAAATTGGGTGATACGAGAACACGTGGAACGAGTCTAGCTTTAGCTTTATACTCATCCGTGTCGATATGTTTTTTAACATGTGATAAATGAGAACATTTCAAAATAGAGACTCGTTAAGCAGAACTGGAATTATTTATTGCGAAGCATTTATACTAAAACTTACAAGCGAAAGTTAAAACTAGAATTCAAATCTTATGATTTGTTATTTCACCGATCCATTGGTCGACTATTTTGTTACTAATAGGTGGGATAAACTCATGCGCATAATTAATATATTATCATAATCTCTATTGAAAATAAATGGCTTATAGGGAAATATTTTGTGGTTCAGATTCACAGGCCGCACTTCGACCTTACGTTAGCTTGGAGTTGAACTTCTAACGGTTATTTTAATTTACTTATTCTTCACACTTGTAAAGATGTGCTTTCGAAAGTAAATTAAGATAGATTAACACGTTTGCGAAACAAAATAATCATTTAGCAACCAAGTTCGACTTCAAGTCAAAAGAACGTCGTATTGTGGTGTGTGGATTTCGCCCTTGAACTTCAACTTACCATTTTGGCAATGTCAGCCTTGAGGAAGGGCTTGCAGAGTGCAAATATCTTGTTGATGTAGGCTGGGGCGTTTATGACGTGTACTTGCTTCAATCGGATTGGTATAGCCTCCTGCAGAAATAAATTAAGTAAGACTATGTAAATAGTAATTATTGAATAAAAGATTGATTTGGGTTTATTGAAGAAATGATTAAATTTACGAATAATTGTTAAGAAGTTGGGGCAATTAGAAAGAATAAAAGTATTGAGACTTAACGTTCTCTGCCAGCGCTCTACATTATATAGAATAGTTAAAGAAGTCGAGGCTTGAAAACGTTTCAAATCTCCACAAAACATATGAATTCAAATGTGTTGAACTCATTTGAAGATTTTGTTTTTTAAAAGTCCTTTTACAGGCGACACAGTTTCAGTGGAGCTCGATGATGTATTAAATTACCTAGGTACTTTTTTGCCGCAAAAAGCTAGTTTATTCTTGTTTGTCTTTTTATCAAAAGTATATAAAAGCATAGCTTCCAAAACCACATGACCGTATTTAAGAATCTTCAAGATCACAACACGAAAATTGACATCATAGACTGAACACTGATGACTACCTACTGCAGCAATAAATATTTCCGTAAATACTGTGTTTTTGTGTACAGTTTCGTGATAAAATCCGTCGTAAGAATTATAGAGAATCAAGTAAAACATGCGTCGAAAAAAAGTTAACGTACTACGCATTTATTCTTCAGTTTTTTTTTGCCAGTAAGTATGGAAAAAGAAAACTAAAATAAAAGCTTTCACTCTTTTATATGAGCTATATTTATTGTGCCCCAATTTTTGTATTTTAAGGCATGCTGATTTAATGTCAACTTTTCCCTCATCAGTAACTCATGTAATTATCTATTTACCTAATTGTTTAATATTATCAAGACAATGTATTATTTATTATTCATATTTCTATTTAATGACTCATTAATAAATATTTATTATCAAGACAATGTATCATTTATTGTTCCTATTTTTGTTTTATGGGAATTAAATTACTAAATCGTTTGAGAGATTTCTAGGTATATTTGCACCGCTTGAGAGACTCCGCATAAAGCAGCAGAGGCGCCGGAAGAACGCGCTGTATTTGGCAGGTGGGATTGCGCGAGGGTGTAAATGCGGGTTGCATCCCACACCAAGCGCCTTCTCATCTTTCAAGGCATAAGTGACGTACCTGTCTGGACTATTGCCATGGTCACGCGCCATTCCATAATTAGATTTTTGTGGTGCTAAATTATTAAAAAATATATATGTGTATATACATAACGTCCGATAAATAATCGGTGACACATTTTTTGTAGGAGATAAATAGAACCTACTGATAGCAATAGTACAACGCACCGACTTTTTGTAGGATGTGTGCGTTGACCTATTCCTATCAGTACGTTCTACTTTTCTCCTCCAAAAAATCGGTCACCGATTGTATGACGTGGGCGAGCAGCCAAACAAAGATTGAGAGTAAATTATAAAAGATTAAATTATTATATTACTACCTACCGACATAAGTCGGTCTCATACATTAGTATTGTGAGAAAATAAAAATGCAAAATAAAATAGATTTGAATACTGCCTACCAATTACATTTTTAAACATTCAATAAATATATCTACATACCTAATACAAGTAGAAATGATAGAGCTCAAAAAGAAGTTCAACAGTAGAGTTCTCCCCGTAAATAATTGGAAACTCTGTTTATTTACTGGTTGACCCACTGTTGGAACTTATTCGTGCTAGAAACATCTCATTATCTAAACTATAAGCCATTTGATTTGTTATATTATTATATAAAGAATCCAATAATACAGAAAAACATGTTAAATTATGTTTCTCCCTTGTATAATAATATAATTAATTACCAAGATAGGTTTAATTTTTGTATTAAATTATTAATAAGAGCTTCAAATTTATAGGTGCCAAAACAAACCCATTAAGAGATTTTTTGGAGTTATTTATCTAAATTATTAAGTATGTACCTAACTTTTCTTATTTAATAAAAAATAAAAAATTCTGAATCGCCGAAACGTATTTCTGAGGAGTAGCTATCTGCAGGCCAGAGACCACAAGACACCTCTTATGTACACTATGCATTAGCACAGAGATGCATTTGAAAGTAGGCATGTTAAGAAATGATGTTTTGAACAACGAAATGTCGAAAGAAATACGCAATTTTGAAGCTTCCACTTACCACAACAATTAATTGTTTTTTCTTGTATAATCTCGTCATCTCAACCATAATAAAATATGAAACTGAATAATTACTACCTCGGTTAGAGATGGCTCGAAAGGGGTACGACGAACTTAAGATAATAGTAAGTTTGGCTAGAACCAACAAAGATGACACTTGGCAGTCTTGGCACCTTATAAGGGCTATAATTATTACACGCTAAGAAATTTCACCGTATCTGCTGCAGATAAGACCAATTCCGTATGTACACGACAAGAATTTTGTCTGATCTAGAGACGAAACTTTTTAGTGTCTACTGCAGACAAGAAGTGTTGGAGTGAAATCAAGCGCGAGGCTCAAGACCGATCGAGATGGAGAACCACTGTGGACGCCCTCTGCCCCATGTAGGGGACATAGGACCATAAGTCAAGTCACTACAGACAAGAAACGTGTACACGCTAAGATTGTTTTTGGGCAGTCGTGCGTAGGGTGTGAGAGACAACTCGGTGTCAGTCATAATAGGTATTTTACCCACAAATAAACGTACAAAAAGTACCTGACGGCTGAACACCGACCAACTTACCTTACCCTACTCCGCCCTCCACCGGATCGCAGCAACGTTCACGCGTCGTGTCTAGCGCAGACAAGATTTTTTTCTAGCTCGGGGCCGAAATAGTGTACACAGTTCTTTGACACGAATTCATACATAGGCCCGGTGACTTTTACTTGTCGTGTACAAGAGTCCTAATCATTATACATCTGGCAGGGAATATGTAATAATACTACGACATCCGGGTACAAAAAATTGTTTACAGAGTTTTAAGACATGAATCTGAAGAACCATGTCAGCTACATAAACGTATAAACACAAAGTAATTAATTATGATCCTTATTTAGTAAGTTTTACCGGTTTTTTTTTAATTGTAAGGACTATCATCGTCAAAACGCGAACGCCAGTTTTTTGTAATATTGTGCGCAGTTCCATGGTTCTCATGGTTTTCGGCATAGTGAGACCTAGAAGTGGTAGTCTGCTATGACCCATACGAGTACCTTACTACTTTATACTGCTTAAAACTTACTTGTGTGTACAGCATATATTTGCGTAGCATGGCCAAATTAATCTTGCCCATGAACTTGAGAGTGATGTTCGTGGTGTCGAAGATTGGTATTTCTCCACTGGGAATGTCTTCTTCTTCAGTGAGTCTGGTGTCCGCTAACATGAAGAATGTTTTCAGAGAATCTACGAAGTTATATAGATCTAGATCTGGATTGTTCAGTCTGTATATAAATACTCTGTAATTCTCTTTTGTCTTGTTTGGCAATGGTAACATGTCTCTGTAACAAAAAAATACATTTAAGGCTAGGCCGCACTACGGCTAAACGCGACGGTTTTACACGTAAGACGTGTATAAGGAAATTCAAACAGGAATAATTGTAATGCAGTTTAAACGTCATAATTAAATAATTCGTACACCTACCTACTATAATTTAGATATACAACCAAATTATGACAAAATGTATAAAAACATCCAAATCACAAGTAATAAATTAATAAATATCTAGTCTTTTATTCAATTCCGTTTTCAATAAATTATTGTTGTGTCTAATATATGGGAAACCAAGACAATTTGTTATTAATGACTTCCTAGTACATATATTAAGTATACAACAACAATAATACATAGGGAGCTACTCGAACTTTATTATTTTAATAAATTCAATTAATCAAAAGCTTGAAAAGTAATTAACTATTCAAGTTTTATAATTAATTCGTATTACGTTTTATTACGGGCCTCCCTCTAGAAAGGGGAGAGACTCGTGCCCAGCAGTGGGACGTATAATGGGTTGCCATTATTATTATTTATTATACGTTTTATTAATATACCGACCCGACCCGACTGACAGACAGACAGAAAGAAAGACAGACGCGGCGGGAGACTGTTTTACGATATATGTTATGTATGTATGTTATGTATGTTGGCCCTGTAATTTCCGGCACAGAGGCATAACACCTTAGGCCTCAGGAGTGGGAACGCATTTGCATTTTGACCTTGGTCTTTGTGTGGGTGTCTATAGGCTGCAGTCATCACTTAACATCAATGTGAACTGCATGCTTGTTTGCCACTTCAATTACATAAAAAAAAATGTATTTAGCTAGAAGTGTTTACCAAAAGCGTGGTGCGATGACGCTACGAAAAAATATTTTAAGAAGCTTGTTACAACGAAGAGCACAGCTTATATTTCAGGGAACCATTTTTTTATGTAAGGAAGGTGGCAAACAAGTATGCAGTTCACATTGATGTTAAGTGATGACTGCAGTTGTGTACACAAAAACCATAGGTCAAAATGCAGATGCGTTGCCACCCCTGAGACCTAAGTTGTTGATATATGTCTCTGTGATAGTTATTACGAAGCCATACAATTTTAATTATCATGTTCAACGTAGTAAAAGTTTAGCTTACAGCAAATATTCTTGATTTTTTTTTTGTAGCCTAAAATATCTTAGCCCCAGGATAAAGATCATTCGATAAAATCACGTAGGTACTTACTTATACATAATATGTTTTCTACGGAAGACATAAATAAAAACAAGATTTACTGAGCTTAACTACTCAGATAGCTGATAAAATATGTCTTGAGTCTTGACATATATATACCTACCTTATTTTCCTTGTAAGCTAAAAGCTAAAAGGTCAACCGAAAACACTAGAATTAGACATATGATAATCTATTTTTACCATAAAAATGACCTTGTACAATATCTACCTACTATTTTAAAAAGGTACCAAACATTTGAAAAAAAAAACGCTCAACGTTTTTCAATTTTGTCACGCGAACATTATTGAGTTATTTTTTAAAACGAATTTGCCTATTTATCCATTCCAACAATTTTACCGTCTTCAATAACGTTTAAATTGTTGCCACTCAACGTGGCCATGCAGCCAGTATTTGGCAACTTTACCACAGGAGCAGAGCGAAGTCAGAGAATATAACATGTAATAATACTACGTAGCGAAATGGTTCTACGATGTATGTTAGTAAATTAACAGGCTATCTAAATGAATGTTGTTAGATTTTTAATAGTTTCTGTATGTCATAGAGCAACACGGGCCACCGGTAGCGGCGGACTGGAGGGGAGTAGCCATAGCGTTTATTACCGATGCAAAACAGTCTGTCATTTTTTGCGGGGGGAAATGCGTGCGACACACACGTACACTACAAAAATCGTCTATTACTACGAAACTCACACCTTCATTTTACCAAAATACAGAAACAATTTCATGCACACATTTAAACATCTAGGCGACAGGTACAGGCCCATATGGGCTTGTACTTTAACAGAGGGCAAAGCCTGCATATGACTACTCCCCTCCGATGTTGCTCTATGATAAAATACATTCGCATACAAGTCTCGCTGAGCGTGACAAGATTCGAGCGGGAGGCGCCCCGTCACCGACAACGTGACGTTCGCAGTCTTTAAAATATTCGTTATAAAAGATATATTGATTTATTAGAATTTTATTATGAAATTTAAATTTCAGTTTTTTGCGCTATTCATTGAAATTTATGATATTCAGTGTCAGGTGAAATTTTGCCTTCCCTTTTTGATTTATAACCGATTAAGGCTCCTTTCATTCTGCAGCGTGTCGCCGGTCGCGTGTGGCGCTACCGGCGACACGCAGTACAAAAACGCTACCAACAAGCACGCGGCACAATGAAAACCACTATGGAGCTTCATACAAATTGCACGGGTCGCGCGCGTACGCGACCGGCGCCACGCTGCAGAATGAAAGGAGCCTTAGGGTTGGTGAACGACATCCATTGATAACTAATGAATAGCTGTACAACCGATATGATAGACTTTGCAAATTATACTCGTACAATATCAATAAGATGTCGCTATGCCTTTAATAATTGTATTTTTTTAATTGTTCGCAATAACTGCCTCGGTAGCCTAGTGGTAGCAGGCCACTACTACTACGCTGAGGTCCTGGGTTCGATTCCCGGGTAGGGGGTTATCAGAGATAATGGTGAAAAAGCCTTTATCTCTGGTTCTATTGGGATTTTTCCATTTTCTGGAAATTTCCCAGTACCTCAAAGTTTGGTAATGTGCCCGGAGATGTCAACAGGGTCGCCACCTGTTACATGGGCCAAAACGTAACCGGCGAATCGTGGGTGTTTGCATGTATGCTTGAATGCATGCATTTACCTCTGCCTACCCCTTCGGGGATTACAGGCGTGAAGTTACGTTTTTGTTCGCAATAACACATGCGAGTAAACTTTAGAAAATCAAGAATAATGGGAAAGAAAAATTTGACTTCGGACAGGCATCGAACCTGCGACCTAAATCGGTTAAAAATCAAAAAAGGGAAGGCAAAATTTGACGTATCGGTGTGGGACTTCGGTAGCTTAGTGGTAAAAGCAGCTGGACTGGTTATCCTGAGGTCGCAGGTTCGATTCCTGCCCGAAATCAAATTTTTCTTTCCTATTTTTCTTGATTTTCCAAAGTTCACTCACACACACACTGATTAGGTACATACGTGATCTGGATAACGCGTCTTATTTCCGGTGACCATGGATCTCTTTTGCAAAACAGCTCGGGAGTAGTAGAGCGTAAGGTAAAGAAGAAATCGATGGTTGTCTTAACACGCTCCATACTTTTGCCGCAGCTGGTGTAGAAACGTCGCAGCAATATGTCCTCTGAAATAAAAAAAAATATAAACTTTTGTATTGAAATCAATAATAACTTGACGATGGACTACTATCTGTCTTTTACGCTTCCACGACCGAACCACTGCGTCGATTGCGATGTACTATGTATGAAGTACTTTATAGGCTACGTTTTGTATCTATCAAACACAAAGAGGAAGCCGACGAAGTCAGGGGCACAGCTAGAGTAAATATAAAGGTATTTTTTTGCCCATCAAAATATGTAGGTAAGCCTGTGTGCACCCTTTATACAATTCTCTTTCATGAATTGATGAGCAAAGAAAAAGAAAATACTCTCCATTCTTTCGTAAGTTATATTTACGCCTATGTTTCCCCCTATATGAGCAAATTATCTGTCTATGGTCCCAAGCAATAGCTTTATTTGCTTATAGGCTATTCCGGAACTGGTAATAAGTATACGACCCTGTAATTTCTAGCGCAGAGGCAATTCAGCTTCGGCCTCAGACGATGCAACATAATAATATGTGCGTCGAAACTTTCGTTTGGTATTTATGTAAATGTCTATAGGCTGCACCATTCAATTATCATAATGAATGAACTACATGCCTATTTGCCACTATGATGACATAAAACATAATTGTTTGTTTGCAACGACGTTCGTACATAGGTATACTTTATTTTTAATTTCGTATTTGAGTTCCTCCCGCCTACGCTTCGAGGATTTCCGCCTCGGTCGCGTCGGGTGTTCTCAATAATTACTCGATGGTTGCCTCACACCGGCGAAGAGAAGAGGACCCAGCGAGGGAGCATAGGGTCATATAGTTATGACCCTATATGAGCTAGAGAGCTCTCGAGCCGCCCGGCACCCGACCCGGGTGCTACCGCCTATCTGTATTGCTGCTGACATTGTCATTGCTGTTAAATTTACATGTCGATTTGAACTAATTTGATGCTCCTTTAAAAGTAGTAGGTATTGATAATCTGATTGATTTTCTCGTTTTCGTAGGAGATAAACAAGCGATAATGGTAGATTATTTCGATTATTGTTATTTAGTTAAAAAAATCGACTTCTAAATTTGACAGCAATGACAATGTCAAGCCTGTCAACAATGTCAATGTATGACAAGATAGGTTTCCCCGCGAAAAAAAAAGTAGGTCAATGAATTTCTTATTAAAATATTATATAATAGACAACAATGAATGAAACGAAAAAATGATTATGTAAATCCATGAACATCAACAAAAAGCCTGCACTTTTAATGCGAATCGCTTGGCCGAGTCGTTGACCAATGGTTACGCTAATGTCACCACGAGTAAGACCCCATTTCTTATGGTTACACCAGAGTAGAGAGAATTAATGCCTCAAGGCATTTTCTAGAAAATATCCCCAAACAGATGCAGAAAGAGGAACTAGGTATGAAATAAAATTATTATTCCTAGCCACGTGGTAGCCACCACAGTAGCCACCGACGCAATTATCTTTATAAAAATATTTTTATTTGTTGTTAACGTTAAGTATCACAGTTTCTTAACTTTCGCAACAAAAGTAAAAGCTACAGGCGCGTATTCGTTACAAGATGTATAAAGGTCAATGCCCCCAAATGGCCGGCTTACATGAGATTTTAACAAACGAATTAGATAGGTAATCATATATGTACTCGTATTTAATCAGTACCAGCCAGCAAGAAATATTGCATCGGGAATCGAGCCTAAGCTCGTAAGAAAGAGACAATCAGTTTCGACTTCGTTGAGCGTTAACCTCTGTTGCTCACAGACTCACAGCCTGCATAAGTAGGTACTGATAGCGCGGTACCGGCAGAGAATATGTAATAATACTACGTATAGAATGGACACTTCGACGTGTTCGAAAGAGCTAAGGCTCTACGAGACGAAATTAGCCGTTTATAATAATTGAACCCGACAAGAAATATTCCACTTTGACTTAAGGAAGTCAGATCAGATCAGAGCATCAGTCAGAGAAGAGTCTTGATGTGCAATTCTTGTTGGGGACTGTACCTACCTAACAACTGTTTAGAAATAATACATAGGTATCTCGTAACAATTGAATAGAATCGAAACAAGTAGGTTAACACATTATCTAACACCTAACAACTGTTTAGGAATAAAACATATCTCGTAACAATTGAATAGAATCGAAACAAGTAGGTTAACACATTATCTAAACGAACATGAATCTATGCTATAAACTGATTTTGTAGTCCTTGGATATCAGTTGATTGAACCGTGCGAATGCAATGTTGTAATTTTGAAATATAGAATGCAATTAAATCGTCTATGATTATATCTAGACGGAATTACAAATAACCCGCGAAGCGTGGGTCAGGTGCAAGCAAGCAAAAAATTTTGTTCAGTCGGTACCTTTATTAGATTTCAGATTTATACATATTATTGATTAGTGTGAGCTCGGTAAACGTTTAACAAGTGAGATTTACTGGTGGCAGAGCTCCAGTCACGGAGCTCGCGGGCGTAGGTACCACTGCATTACCTAATATACCTACTTGGCGCTAAATGGTAGTGTTTAGCATTATCGTATTCCGGTTAGGTGGTAATGTACGGCCCTGTAATTGTCGGCACTGAGGCATAGTACCTTAGGCCTCAGAACTGGTAACGCATCTGCATTTTGAACTTGGTCTTTGTGTGGGTGTCTTTAGGCTGCAGTCATCACTTAACATCAATGTGAACTGCAAGGTTGTTTGCCACTTCCATGACATAAAAAAATCAGCCGTCCTATTTTTACTTACAAATACATAACAAATAGGTAACATAATTCAATGTAGGTATGTGTGACATGGTGTAGACAGTGTCGCCAATTTGTGAACAAATATTACTAAATGTTTACATTTTGTAAACATTATCAGAAGTATCCTCTACCGAAAGGAATTTTGAAGAAATCATGGATTTACAAACATACATCATGTCATATGGCTCGACTACAGACTAGAGTTAAAATGTGACAACTTACCGACATCATGTGGAAGGTGGGGTTGCTTGTGAAGCCAATCCTTTATAGGCATGAGAGCTACATTCCATTGTTCTTCTTGGTCAGGCATTCTTCTGAAAAGATATATTGCCTTAATTTTTTTTAAACAAGGATACGCTCACATGTGATTTTTCATGTAGGTGTTTACCTACTTAGTGCTGAAACTATAATATTACTAAGAAGATGTTGGTAGATCGCAATCAGACGAATCAGTTGAGATCGGTTAAAACATTGAGGCGATGTGATGTAGGTACCTACCTAGTGTAGGCTACTACACACGGAACAGTTCTGTGATTACTTCATTATTCTTTTATTTCTGCCTCTACACACACGTCTTTATTGTTAGAGGCAAAGGCAGTCAAACTCTACTATTCAAAACCGAAGCGGATTTGAAGCGAAGGTACCTAATAACGAAGTACCTTACTAGATAAAAATACTAAGTATGTATATCTGGTATTAAGATTTTATGTAAATGCTTACTTGTACAGATAAAAAATGGGAAACAGGTGATTTTTGTAGAGGAAAATATGATTTGAAAGAAAACTATTAGGCAAATTAATGATTAATTATTTGATTAATGATAATGAATCAATTATTAAGAGCTTTCGGAGAATCCGGAGATTAGCATGTATCAGCGAACGTAATGACACGTGATATGAGAAGATAAGTGTTTTGGTACTCAACATAAGCACGACAAAAAATTAAAAAAAAAATCAGTTGGGTAAGTCCGGTGATACAACGCGCTCGGAGACAAATTACAGTGAAGATAAATTAGTTGTACCAGTATAATTATATATTTTTCTTAAAATTAAATTTGCCGATTTTTTTCACAATACGTAAAACACCCGAAATATCGCTAAAACATAACTTACATAATTATTTGAAATACTTTCCTCCAAAGAAAATTTTAAAAGTTTGTAACTATTTTTTCATAAAAAATAACACGTTTTCGTTGAGAATTTAATCTACTTCCAGCGATCAACACTTGCGTTGAGATGTAAATGTCTATTCATCCACAAAGTGCTTCACGTAGAAAAAGGATTAAGTTAATTCTCAGACAAGTTGTGATTCGTGAGGCCTCGTACTCCAACAGAATATATAAGTAGACGAGTACTGTTGCTTTTGTTCAAATGATGTATCTACCAAACTACGTTCATCACAAATACAAGGTCATTCTCCTAAAAGGTTTATCCTACACGATTTCTCGATCCCTGTCTACAGAGTCAAGGTAATGTAATTAAAAACAGGCAGTTAGGCTCCTCAACAGAGCAATCGAGTGGTTCCGATTTCTCAAACTCTAAATAAAAAGTGGTTATCAGTAGTATTCAGTAGAGATGGCACGAATTTTGTTTTTTCGAATACCGAATAGGTACCTATTCGCCTACGCTCTTGGCCGAAGCGTATTTCATGCAGTACTCAACAATAAATATTGCCATAGTTGCCGAATATTCGTGGCATCTATAATTATTGAGTAGTTCTATTTTTTCGTGCAAATTGAACGAAAAATGGAGAAAAAAATAGAAATGCTTTTTTTTAGTGCCAATGCTACATGAGAAATAAACACGCTATATCATTATCACTAAATTATACGCAGGATTGGCAAAGTTATGGGCTTGAACTTTTTTGTCATTGTTATGGTAATGAAGGAAGAAGTTTGGTAATGATAATGGGGACAGTGGTAAAGATAAACTGCTAATGTTACTCAATTTAAGTATTTTAAATTGAGTTACTTAAATTGAGTTTCACATACATAAAAGTTCAATTGATTTGAAATATCTTTATACTTGCTGTAACATATGGAAACCTATTTGTAACAGATAATAACATTATTTATAGCTCAGTCTCAGAAGTTATGTAACAGTCTAAACTATAAATAACATATTAAGCATGAAAACTAGTAGGAACTATAATTATAGCCTCAAACTATTGACAAAAAAGCACCATTGAGCTTGAAATACGTTATCATCAGAAAAATCACTACAAAACATAATTAATTATATTAATAATATACTTTCCTTCGCTTGTATTACATTCTGTTTTCATATGTAGTAAATCTTCATTTGATAAATTTCTTACTACTGTCCTCTTAGCTGGTCTTCTAGTTTTTTTTACAAAATTTAAAGGGACTGAGATAGAGTTAGACATGATAAACCTTTAACATCTCTAAAGGCGACATTACTACCATGAGGGCTATAGTACATATCGTTTTTTCTGAAAATTGTTCATTTCAGTTTGATAATGAAATTCAAAGCTTTCATTTCGGTGATAGCCGAACACAAATAACGTTACACACTACGGTGGTGTATATCATTGATCAAGTAACCGGAATTTTGAAGCCATATAATGCTTGCAGTATCAGTGAATGTAATTAACACGACGCAAGGGTAGGATAGGCTCTCAAATATGATATGTGATTGTGTGTCAATCAGCGGCGCTGTTTCTTGGATATAGCCATGCAGTGGTCGCAGATAAGCCCATATAGCCCTTGCGTCATTTTTATTACATTCACTGTTACTGCAAGCATTATATGGCTTCAAAATGCCGGTTTCTTGATCAATGATATACACCACCATAGTTTTCAGAAAATCCGATATGTACTTCAGCCTCCATGGGAGATAATGTCGTCTTTAGAGAAGTTAAATGTTTATAGTGTATAACTACATACATCTCCCTCCCTTTCAATAATGTCTTTTTCTGTTTTAATTCACCTGTTTTTTTCTTACGTTTGTAGCGTAGCTCTGTTATCAAACAAATCTCCATTACCATAATTTTTATGATCATTACCATTTTTCAAATAGCGAATGGTAAATGATGGTAATGAAAGGAACGGTAATGAGATTTACCACTTATTTTAGATTTTTTCCTTAAATAACCGATAAATGTTTAGAATGAAGACGAAAAAAGCACATAGACTCAAAGTGTATCATGTTAACACCGAACATGTAATTTTAACTATTACTTTTTATATTTAAAATATCACTGATGGTAATGAAAAGAAAACATACCACACCCAATAATTTCGTCTTCGTCTCTGTTTTGTCACCATACTACAAACATCCGACCTGTTCTCTATTCACTGGTCAACGGGGCTAGGATCGCTCAAAGGGGAACAGGGGCAGGGAATATCACTAAGTCTTATCACGTTATAACAGGTAAATATTTTTACTTCAAGTTCAGTCGACGGTAATGAGCTTTTTTTTTGGACAAACTTATTTTGTCTCAGCAAATGTAAATAACAAACGTAATAAATTTTCTTCTTTATTCTTTTCATTGCTAGATAGTTAATTTACAAATATCAACACAATAACGGGCAGTAATACACCAAATTACCATGATATTTGCTTACAACTCACAAAAATTGATTTCTGACAAGTGATGGTAGTGAGATTTAGGCATGTTTTTTATTTTTATCTTTTTTTTAATCAATCTGAGATTATTCCTTTCCAGTGGCAAATATACATGCGAAAAATACCAACAGTTTAGTTTAGGTTTTATTCTCACCGACACGTGTTTTGCACGAAAAAATAGAAATACCCTATTACATATTCTCTGCCTATAGTTTTATGTTATTATTTAGATAAGTTTGCGTTCCGATTTCAGACTGAATGTTAAATAAAACACATCCTTAAATCCAATAAATCGTATAGCATAAATCCCTAAAAATTTTTAAATTACTGTCACAAGATTTCTGTCGCCGGTAACTTAAAAAGCTCGCAAAAAAATACCTTACATACCTAGGTAATCAATGTACTGAATTTTAAGTCACTGTGTAGATATGTTCACTAAATAGGTACACATTAATGATCAGTGAAGTTCACAAATCATTAATGTATCTATGCACCTAATTCGTGTGAACTTTTAGAGTACCTACGCGCAAAACTCAAATGCCACTGAATAAAGTTGCATGCGTAAACTTTGCGCCAGTCTCTTATGGCCGAGTACTCAAACGTCACTCAATTTTAAGCAACCCTCAAATGTGCGCTATCTCTATCGTTTGAACGTGTTTTATAAAGACAGAAGACTATTAAGTCCCACTTAGATTTAAGTGACGTTTGAGTATTTGGCCGTTAGCCTGGGATAACCAAACAGACGAGAAAGAGAGCGAGTTTCAATATTGGCCAGACGAAAGCGAACTACAGACATATTGCCTCTACGCATATCCTTTAAATACCATTAAATGGCCTTCTTCACATTTAAGTTTTCCCCGTACGGTATGTACCGTAGGTACATACGCACACAATACAGGTCACTTGATCACCTTTTGGTTTTTTTTGGAGCATTAAATTACTTATACTACCTATATAGCATAAGTATTATAAGTACTTCATATACTGTGACCAAAATCAAGTCAGCTCGTTCAAAGGATAAGTCTTATTACTTATACCTACCTACTAATATACAGTTGCTCACGAGTCACGACTTTACGTTACCTTGTGGTTAGCCGCCTTACTTACATAAAAAAAGCGATGGTTAATATAAAAATACTGAAATAATGAAAAAAACTGAAAAAATACTTAATAACACTTATGTAATTAAAGAAAAAATGGAAAAAAATGACTTTGGGTAGGAATAGAACCTGCAATCTCAGGATAACCAGTCCAGCCGCTTTAATTTACGTATCTACCAATAAGCTACCGAAGTTCCACACCAGAACGTCAATTTTCCTTCCCTTTCTTGATTTTTACCGATTTAGGGTCGGTGAACGACATCCATTGTTAACTAAATTAATAGCTATATAATCGATATGATAAATTTTGCAGTTACAGTATGGTTAAGATGTCGCTGCGCCCTTATTAATTGTAATATTTTTAGAAATAACATATGAGAGTGAATTTTTAGAATTAAAGATAAATTTGACTTCGGGCAGGAATCGAACCTGCGACCTCAGGATAACCAGTCCAGCCGCTTTACCACTAAGCTACCGAAGATTCACACCTAAACGTCATTTTTTTCTTTATTTTCTAAAAACTCACTCGCATGTGCTTTTGCGAAAAAACACAAAAATATTATAACATCTAGGCACAGTCTAAAGAAAACGAACGTGTTAATACTGTGATCTAGGTATGTGTTATGTAACACAAAAGTTTTATTACGTGTTAAGGAAATATATTCTCCAATCAATATTATTTTAAATAATATCGACTGGATAATATATTCATCGATAAAGTATTTATGCATGATTGATCGAAAAAGCGCTTTCGCTTTAACCGGACGTATAAATTCAAAGTTTTAATAAAATGAAGCGCGCATGGCCCAGCGGCTGGTGAAGATTGTAAGCGATCTACTCGGTGAAGCATTACGGGCGCGTTCGGGTGTGTGATGGGTGACCGGAAATTAAAATGCGCGTTTCCGTGCTTCGGAGGGTACGTTAAGCCCCCGTCGGTCCCGGTTGCTATCAATAGATAGCAGTCGATAAACCTTGTCGGAGACTTTATGGGCGGTTTGAAAACATCCGACAGCGCGCATTGGGGCAATGCTCCAGGCCTGCCGCCAAAAAAAAAGGAGAGACTCGTGCCCAGCAGTGGGATGTATAATGGGTTTCCATTATTATTATATTATTATTAAATAAAAAGTAGCTACAATTTTTTTTGGGTTGAACGAACAAAGTGGCAACTCAAACGCATCTACATTTTAATTGATACCTATCTGAAGATATTTTTTATGCCTCTTAGCACCTGTAACGAAGATCATATTAGGTCCTTGGACTGTAGTTTTTGAATACATTATCTACCATACATTTTACATTCAACTTTCGACAAGTACCTGTATGATCGCAAAAAGTCGAAGTCGCTATTTTTTTTAGCTGCATCCTTAACACTTACACAAAGACCAGAGATCAAAATGCAGATGCGTTACCATACCACTTCTGAGACCTAAGGTGATATGCCTCTGTGCCGGAAATTACAGTCGTATATTACCACCTGACCGGAACACGATAGTGCTGAACACTACCATTTAGCGGCAAGTATATTAGGTAATGCGGTCAGGATATTAAAGGTACCTATCATTGACACACCATCTTGAAAAGCCACCTTTTACAGTGTTTCGCGCAATTGAGACATTTCCAATGATAGGTACCTTTAATATCCTTAAATTGTTATATATTCTTTTTAATTTAAAGCCCTGGAAGTTTTGGAGGTAAATAGGGAAATACTATTTTTTCGCCTAGTTTATAAAAATATTTTAAATTATACATTTTGTACACTAATTAATTCTCTGATTTTTAATACACGAGTGATGCTGTAAAGGTTCCTTTTTTGCCTTATAAGGTAAAATATATTTTTTGTATCATAATAATAGTATACGTGTGAGGTTACACCGGAACAATTATCAGATCATAAATTTATGCAGTCAGTGAAACAGGTGTCAAATCTGAGAAGCGATTTAGGTATCATAAAATTAAAATATTAGCATAAATGAAACCAAAAGTTTGAAACAATAAAGACTTAATATAATGAAGTATTTTTTGTACCTACTATTAAGTATCTGGTATATACTACTCTCTTCAACTTGGTCCACTTGACTCTTTACAAAAACACGCCGTTTGTATTGTTAACTAACTAGGATTCACGAACAAGCTGGAACATATCTAAGTCTACGCGGAGACATCAGGAGTCTGTGCGGTGAGTTTTTCCCGTCTCTAGAATGGTGAGTGCTCTAGTGAACTGTTTGACATTGTGCCACCGTCACATTTCCAACACCGGGCTATCCGCCGAAGAGAGAAGTTGCACCCTCACCGACTGGACCCATGGTAGTGGTCAACGGTGCGGTTTTCGAGTTCTGGTCTTCCCAGAACAGCGCTATAATATGTGGTTCTTCAAAACCGGCATCAAAAGAGTCTTAAAGGCCTTATTACACTGGACTAAATTTAGGATCCTATCCTATAATTTAGTCAAGTGTACCTAAACCTAAGGACCAACCTAAGGACTACCTAATGACTTTAGCACTGTGAGATCTAAATGCAGTTAAGTGCACTGCGTGCAATGATGCAGTCTTAACATTCATTCAAAAATTAACTACTGTTATGCTGGGGTGCTGCGTTCAATTCCCGGCTCGGGGGCTATCAGACATAATGCTACAATTTTTTTATATGTGGTTCTATTGAAATCTTTCCATTTTCTGGAAATTTCCCAGAGAATATGTAGAAATACCATCAGTCTCGAAACGTAACCGGCGAATCCAGGGTGTTTGCATGTATGCTTGTATTGTACATTGTATGCATACTATGCATTGAAAATCCTCTGCCTACCCCTTCGAGGATTATATGCGGAAAGTTTCATTTTTAATTTTGTAATAGTACAAAATAAATGCTGTTACTACATAACAAAACACGACATTGGTTTTGCGTCTGATCGTGACGTGACTTTTGTTTTTTATTCCTTTAACCTCCGTATTGTTATGATCATTCTTCTAACCTCAGATATAATGAGCATGACATTGAAAAATACCAAAAGCAATGTTCAAAAGCCAGTAATTATCGAACGAAAATGAGTATACTCACATCCGTTACGAGGACGGTTATATTAAAATGTAACTTTTATATATTATATACTAGCGGCCCGCCCCGGCTTCGCCCGCGCTGCTCTGCTCCTATTAGTCATAGCGTAATGTAAGCTATCCTATCTCTCAAGTTGGATCGAACTGCACATGGTGTACGAATTTTATTATAATCGGTTAAGTGGTTTAGGAGTCCATTGAGGACAAACATTGTGACACGAGATTTATATATATTAAGAGATAACACATTCCTGCGGGCCGGCCGTCTAACTCAGATGCTTTTGAAATTAAAGAAAAAAAACGGAAAGAAAAATTTCACTTCGGGCAGGCATCGAAACTGCGACCTCAGGATAACCAGTCCAGCCGCTTTTACCACTAAGCTACCGAAGTTCCACACCGATGCGTCAAATTTTGCTTTCCCTTTTTTCTTTAATTTCGTAAGCATTTGAGTGCTAAAAATGCTTTCGTTTAACTTTTGATTATGGCAACATCTTATCAGTTTCGTACCAACTAACTTTTTCCTTGAAGTTTTTTCGTCCGTAGGTATATACTTAAGAGCAAAATGTTTAAATGGCAGTACGAAACGGACAAAATATCGTCCTAAACGAAAGCATTTCAGTTAGGCGGTCGGCCCCCTGGTGTTCCCTCGCGGAACGGGAATAGAGCGACTATCCCGCGTATATACTTGCCGCTAAATGGTAGTGTTCAGCACTATCGTGTTTCGGTCAGGTGGTAATGTACGGCCCTGTAATTTCCGGCACAGAGGCGTAACACCTTAGGCCTCAGGAGTGGTAACGTATCTGCATTTTGACCTTAGTCTTTGTGTGGGTGTCTATAGGCTGCAGTCATCACTTAACATCAACGTGAACTGTATGCTTGTTTACCACTTAAACTACATAAAAAAAAAAAAAAAAAAAACTAGGGTTAAGAGCGTTACCGAACTATGTAAAAAAATTATTTCAAATACTTATTTTGATTTTCTTATGGGTTAATTCCGAACAACATGAAAAAACAAACGCATTTGGAGATTGACCCGGATGCCAAGTTCTGTAGACAATCCTTAATTAATTTATACCTTAACTTTGTCGTAGGTCCGTCTATTGTCTTAGGTATATCATATAGGTAAGACTAAGGCGGCCAACCGTCCCGGATTCTGCGGGACCGTCCCGTAATGCTGGATGTAATCCCGCTTTGTAAGAATTAATAAAATGGTCCCGCAAAACATTTGATGCATCCCGCATGTCCCGCATTCGATGCATTGACGTACCATGCCTTTTTTTTCAAGCTACTACATACCACACAGTCACACACATACATAAAACATACACTACACTACACTACACCCCGACACGCATGCAAACAACAGCGGATATGATCGCGTTGTTCCATATTGAATTCTTTAAAAAATGTCACTCTAGTGATAAAGGTATACCTACTATATTAAAAATAAATGACTTCAGTAGGTAAGTTTTTTGATTTTATGTAATTTTGGTACGTATACTGACAAAACTTCATACTCCGCATTCACCTACAGACTAATCAGGTCGAAGCATTCACCATACCCTATCTATCCACAAACAGTCCCGCATGCTATTTTCAGAAAGTTGGCCGCCTTAGGTAAGACAATATAACAATACAAGTGCAACAAAGGTTGTACTTATCAAATACCCAAGTTATAGGTATGTATTAAATAAGGTGTATTTGCGTTATGAAGGGGTAAAAACTCCAAATGGTTCTTGTATTTTCTTTCCTTGGCTTACGCACGCACACCGCGTGTCTAGATTTCGTTGATGTCTAATACTCGAAGCAAAAGGAGACAGCAGCAGTTTTGGACCCACTAAATCGTTACTGGTTAACCCATAACACAGTAAATTTTGTAATATAGTTAACAATAAGCAATCTATCCCAACGTTTATTTAATGATATATACTTCAATTACTAACAATTAAAAAATCCCGAATTTCAAATTGTTTATTTTATAGTCATTTGTAATATACATAATTTCTACAGTGTTAACACTGGCCCACAACTGTATGGAACACTATCATTCTCCTTTGAAGGATACTAGGTTTACTGCTATATTTCTTAATCATTTACACCTGAGAAGTAATAATGATGTAAACCTGTATCTGTATTAACAATACAAATTTTATAAATGTATAAGTTACTCTGTGTGTCTGTCTGTTCTGTTACGCTATCACGTTTTTCGAGAAATAATGGCGGAAAGACATATTAAGTGCTTGTTGTAAATAATAAATATAAATTGCAGCAGGTATAGATTGGTAATTAGTTGATACGATTATTTATGTTTAAATTTATTACCTACTTATAATGATTGCCATATTCAAGTCGAGGTAAACTTGTCAAGTAGAAGACATACATTATAGAACAACTATGAACTTTAAGTTTACTAAAGCACTTAAAATATATATATCATCTAACATATAACATTCTCCTATCAAAGTGTATGTGTAACCAAACTCCTCCTAAATGGTTAGACTGTTTTTTATAGTACTAGGACTGAGATAGGTCACAAACTACTTTTTTTTGTACTGCTAATGCTATATACGAACTTCGCCGGGTCTGCTATGTTAGTAGTGCTATATTAGTTTACCTACTCGCACTATCACAGAAGAGATAATTACTAATAATAATTTATAATATTAAAATAGAACCCCGTGCTGATTAAAGACGCATAATATACCTACATAATAATATAATATCATACATCTGAAGAGTTTGTTTGGTTTAACGCGTTAATCTACCTAGTTAAATTAAAAAATATATATATCTTTCGTGTTAAATTTATTTAAAAGTCTATTACCGCCGGGTTGACGCTTATTACACTATCCGGTCGACAGCGCCCTAATTCAATCACAGTACAAATACACGGGCCGCTCCGGTCGCCCTAATTAGGGCCCTTACTCTAAATGCTATTACACTACCCTGACCCTTGCTATCGTACCCTGAATACCGTGCCGTGTAATAAGTCCTTTAGGCTGAAAGCCCTTTGCGTTTGCCCGTAGAAGTAGACAAATGCCGTCTCGCCTACATTAGTCCATTCATATAAAAAGACCCGTGCAAAGCCTGGACGGGTCACTAGCATAAAACAAAATTGAAGAGCTCACTCATACATAAGGTATGTCAGGTCAATAAAGGACGTAATATTATTTGAACCTATGTAAATAAAATAACTCATTTAAGTAAGTAGGTACCTAATTGGCCTGACGTTTTTAAAAATCTTATTTATTTAGGTATCATAATAAACGCAACTTCACGCCTGTAATCCCCGAAGAGGTAGGCAGACGTAAATGCATGCATTCAAACACCCACGATTCACCGCTAGGTTTTGGCCCATGTAACAGGTGGCTTACCAAACTTCGAGGAAGTTTCCAGAAAATGGAAAAATCCCAATAGAACCAGAGATAAAGACTTTTCACCATTATTTCTGATAACCCACGACCCGAGAATCGAACCGACGACCTCAGCGTAGTAGTAGTGGCCTGCTACCACTAGGCTACCGAGGCAGTTTAATCATAATGAGCGTCGGGATGTGATGACCCCATAGACCTCTAGTGGAGGACAATTCTTCTGCTAGTTAGTGCAGTCAGTCAACCGAACAATGGCGGTGGAACCATTACAATGGGGTGTAAATATAATAACGCGGGATGGGCAGCAGCGTCCCGCAATAAAACTATCGCCACTGCGATCGCCAATCCACCTGCTAAGCGTGGAGATTATGGCATATTCTCCCTAATTATGCACAACACTGTTGTGGGCGTTTTTGGAGAAGGCTTTGTCCAGCAGTGGACGTCTTTCATCTGGAGTTATGTTAATATGACGACGATTTAAATTTTAAACATCGAAAACATATCGATATAGATGTCGAATCGTTTATTTGATAAATATGTTTGGAAATTAATGCAATGTAAGGTTTCGTTGCCACTTACCTGTTAATATTTATGTCATGGAGATTAAATTAAATTTACTTTTAATTAAATTAATTTTCATATATTTCAAAATTCTTTTACAATACTTATTAATTATAAAATTAAAAAAAAAACATATTGAAAATACTTTAACAGCAAACAAAAACATTAGAAATCACTAATGAACATTACAATTTAGAGTTAAAAGATATTAAGTTAATGCGGTGATGCTTACGCCCTCAAACACCACTAGAGCTATGCCACCAATAAAATTAAATAATAATAATTTGCTAAAATAAAATACGCTTACCCTCACAGCTCCACATTAGGTATTATATAAACCTGTCGTGGATGCCATTGTACATATACAACACGTACACAAACACCTAGACCCGAAACAAATATCTGTAGGTCATACAAATATTTCTTCCGGAGCGGGGATCGAACCCGCGACCCTTCGAATCAAACGGTGGTTTGGCACCGCTGGACTAACCGGGTCGTCAAATTAATTATATTAACAGCTAGCTGATCTGCCAAACTTTGTAATGCCTCAGAATAAAATAATGTGTCAAAGGTTTGACCGGGCCATTTGTATGGGAAAATGAAATTGTGATTTATTTACTATTTCCCTTCAATTCCTTCAATATTCTTACCTTTTAAACCTCCCCTGGACTCAAAACCAAAATTAGCCAAATCGGTAGAGCCGTTCTCGAGTTTTAGAGACTAACGAATTTTTATATATATGTATATAGATAATTTGCTAGAAGTGGATATTCTTGTTGGTAGAGTATTTAAAAGGAGAATCAAATACCTAGTTTTTTTTAAAAACGACGGTAGCACCTTTGATTTACATGTATTGCACTATATAGACATCTATACTAAAACCGGAGGTCAATATGCAGTTGCATTGCCAACCCTGAAGCTTCAGTTGTTTTGCCTCTGTGATAGTTATTACGGGATCATACATTACCAATATTACCATCTAACTGGAGTACGATATTGATCAAAACTACCATTTCACGAAAGATGGATTAGGTAATCAGGCAGTACAGTGCCTACGCCCTCTGGCCTACCTACACCTGGAGCTCTACCAGCCTCTACCACAAGAAAAAAGATAATAAAAACTTCTTTCATCATTTATTCACAGAAACATAATATAGATGATTATGTTATGCTAATCTTTTCATTCAAATCTACCAAATTTCTCCAATTTTTTAGAATTGAAAGTTATTTCGTCACTTGTAGTTGAACTAAACATACATGTATTTTTGGTTATTCTACTTTAAACTATATTATGTATTTTACGTAGGTGGCAGCTCCGTATCCGTTTCATATCACTATGATTAAATGAATTAATATACCATTCTACATCTTATCTGTCTATAGTTAATGATATGCTGTAGTTACCTAAATCAAAATTAATACACATCATATAAATGGATGTATGTATCTTCACGCCAGGTCCCTAACGGGATAGGCAGAGAGTGTAGAGCACCAGATAACCCGGTTCTGACAAACCTCTCGTACATCGTCTACATTCATCATTCTCTTCATACATGCACGCCGATTCCTAAGACTTTTGATTGTATTATCAGAAACATGGCAATAATCTTTTAAACTTACAAGGTAGGTCATCTGTTGTTAATAATAAAGTTTGTTAATGTCTGGTTTGCTATCAAACTATTTATTTTTATGAATTTATGTAGGTATGTACTGAATAAAAAAAATGTTTTGAGATATTATTTTAAATAACTAGTGTAACAAACATTGTTCTACGAATTCAAATTACGAACAAAAAAAAAACAATTGTCAACCGTGAATCAATAAACCTCATTACGAATCATTTTCGATAAGAACCTAATTGCTTACTTTTCACCCGGATCCTCGTGATTGTTCTAAGTTCTCTGATGAGTTTTTTAATTAATTGAGAGATTCAGGTGGTACCTACTTACCGTACGGTATTTGAGAATATCTAGTCAATCTTCCACGAATTTCAAGCAAAGAAGAGAAGCGCGAATACCTATGAAATTCATTTGTTTGTCCACTTATTACCTCACAAGCAAAGTTAAGACATTCAAAAACGTTGAAGAAATGTTTTATAATGAAAAATTAAGAAATCTAAAATAGATAAGTAGACAATCTTACAATATTTTTACTGGTGGTAGAGCTTCAGTGACTGAGCTCGCGGGCGTAGGCACCACCGCATTACCTAATATACTTGCCGCTAAATGGTAGTGTTCAGCACTATCGTGTTCTGGTCAGGTGATAATGTACGGCCCTGTAATTTTCGGCACAGAGGCATAACAACTTAGGCCTCAGGAGTGGTAACGCATCTGCATTTTGACCTTGGTCTTTGTGTGGGTCAGGCTGCAGTCATCACTTAACATCAATGTGAACTGCATTCTTGTTTGCCACTTCCATTACATAAACAAAATCTCCTTTCCTGTCCATAAACAAACTGATAAAACATTTGTACCTAGCTAGTTGGTTGAAATTACAATCATGTACGTATTTATGTCTCAATGTAATTAAATTAGTATTCCGCAACGGTCTCTAAGTAGGTACTACACAATAGATATAAATAAAAGCAAGGCAACCTACGCTGCTTTTCCAATTTTTAATTCATGGACTCATGCATTGTATTCACATCACGGTTAAAATAGAATAATTTTAGGGCTACGAGTTGACTAATTGACTCATTCTTAGTGTACCTATTACATAAAAAAAAAGATCGATTCGACGAAGGGATGACATAGGCAGTGCCGACACTAAGCCGTATTTTTATTATTTTCGCTCTCCAAAAAAAAAAAAAACTAAAAAAAAAAACAATATAATTTTCTACTGAAAAAAAATGTCTGTTGATTTATTATTTTATTTTCACTGTCAATAAATATGCAGTGTTATGGTTATGCATACATTTTAAAACGGAGTTGTTTTTTTTAATTAATTTAGTTTTAAATGTACAACAATTATTTTTTTAGTCATGTAGCATGGTGCCCGATTATACATCCAATTTTAAAATAATTTAATATACAGCACACCTACCAATAATTTGCCATAATATTATCCATTTACTTACCAACTAAAGTAAGAGTTGCGAAAACTATAGATATATAAGTGGTTTAATTAATTACCTGAATTAAAATCTCCGTGTAAGTGCACTGTCTAAATTTAACTTAGAAACTTTTTGAAAGCGCGCGCGCGTTCCAATCGGTCGCGTTCAACTGATGTAGAAGTGACAGTAAAGTTGCAATCGCATCACTATCACAACAGTTAGCAGGGTTGTCAACCATGCTGTTATAATAGTAATATATATTATTGTAATTTTTCCGTGAGGTATCTATTTCACACAGTCCTACTGCATAGCGTGACATTTTAGTATATAGTCTCATGAATCAGTCGGGCCTATCATGAACATAAGTAAATTAATGGTAAGTGAATAACTGCAGCCTATAGACATCTACACAAAAACCGAAGGTCAACTTGTAAATACGTTGCAACCCCTGAGACCTAAACTACTTTGCCTCTGCAATAGTTATTACGGGGTCATACATTGTCATCTAACCGGAACACATGGCTGGGAAGTACTGCATAACATATACACGATACTGAACATTATTATTTTTCGACAGATAGAGTAGGTAGTCTGGTCTGGTGTTGCCTACGTCATGGGGCTTCAACACTTGAACCCTAGCTGCTGGCAAGCATGCATATCACATGATAAGTGACTATTGTATAAAAAATTCAGAGTAGTCTTAAGTTGTTTTACCCTTATAATGAAAATTATGGAAAAATTATGGTGCTGAAAATTACCTTCAGTTAGATCGGGTAATCCAGTAGTGACTACGCTGTCAAGCTCTGAATCTCTACGAGACGTAAATAAAATTATTTATGTTACTGTTTCGTCATTCATAAATATTATTTTTTCCTCTACAAATGTTGGCAACCCTAATAGTAAGTAGGCTCCGTCACAGGCCCCGGTAAAACCGAAAGATCCTATAAAAATTGAAAGGAACCGGTTGTTTGTAAAGTGGCACAAGAAATACCTACCTACGTAGTTTACGTACGTCCGAGAAGCATGTTGAATATCTCAAGCCGTGCGTATTGTTCCCATTTTTTATGGGGCTAGAGAAAATTGTTTTCACTGTGTCGATAGCTACATACACATAGAACAAAAATAGATAGAGCCTCTACTAAGTCCCATTTTTTATGTAATGAAAGTGGAAAACATGCATTTGAACATTTCATGAAATGCGACCTTTTCATAATGTGGGCAATTTCACGATATGACACATACATGGGCACTAGGCATATGGATACCTATGCCGGTATCTACTATTATCATAAAATTCTGTCTAATTCTGTATCGACTTCGTGTGACTTTAGAAATTTCATATAAATAACTAAGTAGTAGTAAGTACATAAAGACATAATGTAGGTATTTATGAACATTTTATCAAAACAGGACATACACAACATGCTGATTACCTACAACGAGATACGATATTTTTTTAAAACACAGATAATAATTTAACAACTATCATTAAATCATAATTAATTATCTAATTTATGTAAATACGAATGTCAATTTGCATTATATTTATTACGCCTCGGCAAAGCGTCTAGGTCCTAGACTATCTACGATATTCCTTAGCATAAAATTTACTTTTTAACTGCCTCAGTAGCCTAGTGGTAGCAGGCCACTACTACTACGCTGGAGGTTCTGGGTTCGATTTCCGGGTCGGCGACTATCAGAGATAACGGTTTAAAAGCCATTATCTCTGGTTCTATTGGGATTTTTGCATTTTCTGGTTTTCAAGTTTCCCAGTACCTCGGAATTTGGTAATGTGCCCGGAGATGGCAACAGGCTCGCCAGCTACATGGGCCAAAAACGTAACCGGCGAATCGTGGCCGTTTGCATCCATGCTTGAATGCATGCATTTACCTCAGCCTACCCCTTCGGGGATTACAGGCGTAAAGTTACGTTTTTTTATAAAATTTACTTCAGCCATGCGAAGTGAGTTCACATAATTTGGTTAAACCTATCGCTTATTTATTTTTGACTGGTGATAGAGTTCCAGTCATGAATCTCGAGTGCCTGTAATAATGGTGTAATACCACCAATTATTAAATATTACCACCCCAAATTAGCTAAACTACTTGCTGCTCAATTAAATGATGGTTTTAAAAACTATCGTGTTCCGATTAGGTGGTAAAGTATGGCATAGTATGGTGCAATTTCAGGTGTAGAGTCACAACAGCTTAGGCCTCAGGAGCGGCAAGTGTATCTGCATTGAAATCTCTGGTTTTTATGTAGGTACCTATTTATAGACTACAATATTAACTTACCACCAGTGAAATGTATGCTTTTTTGCCAATTTCTTGTCTCAAAAAATAGCAAATTCCAAGTGACATTTGATAAAGCGAGTTTGAGAGTCATTCTCACCTCAATGAATTGAGTATTCACTGTTTTGAAGAGCGCCGATCTCTGCGAACAGTTAGCATCTTGCTGTCGAGTGTGGTGTGGATTTGATCCGTCCAGCGTATCGAGCTGCGCCCGCGTGGTCTCTTTCTCTGGACCTTGCCTGTAATGATAATCTTCTCAAGTTTCCCTCCGTCTTTTCGAGCAATGTATCCGAAGTATTCCAGTACTCGCTTTAAACAGATGGATGACTGTCGTGTGATCGCTTTGTATTCAGTGGCGTAGCTAGGAAAGCGCGGCGGGGGCGGCCCGACCCGGGTGCCAACCATTTGGTGGTGACACCCTCCCTTTAAATAACCCAAATTTGAGCTGTTTAGACGTGAAAGCGCAATACAAAACTCACTTTCGCATTTAGAATACCAGGGGGTGCCAGAGGCAGAATTTGCTCAAATAGGGGAATAGAACACAGCGGTGGAGAATGGAGAAATAGGATACAAAAGAATGGGAAGTATTTCCTTTATTTTTTTGCTCATCCGCCGACCGGGTGCCACCCATGTTAGCTACGCCACTGTTTGAGTTCCTTGAGAATAGGAACGTTACTAAGTTTTGCAGTCCAGGGTAAACGCAACATCCATCTCCAACACCACATCTCGAAGGCGACCACCCGTCGGTGGTCATTGGCCCTAATCAGCGTCTGCACAAGCTTTTCACTACTACCTACTACTTAGGTATACGAGACCACTCGTATAATTTGAAATACCAGCTAAATAATAGCGACCTATGACAAAAGGCAGGTAGTTATTATCCTTTTGATATTAGTTTATTTCAAAATAATGCAACACGATTATTTTTAGAGGTGATATTTCATGCGTTGAAGCGCGCATGCCCGCGCGGCTGGTATAGATCGCAAGCGATCATGAGTGATGAGTGATCGTTTGTGGTAAATTTTATTAAAATGCTCGTTTCCGTGTTTCTGAGGACACGTTAAGTCGTCGGTCCCGGATGTTATGGATAGATAGCAGTCGTTAAAACCTTGTCGGAGGCCATATGGACGGTTTGAAAACATCCGACGGCGGGTTGGCCACTAACCCATATCTCCACCAACCCGCATTGGAGCAATGTGGTGGAGTAAGCTCCAGGCCTCCTCCCAAAAAGCAGTGAGACGTGTCAAGGGTTGCCATTATTGATTAATGCGAATGCAAGGCCGTACATTACCACCTGACCGAAACACAATAGTGCTGAACACTACCATTAAGCGGCAAGTTAATTAGGTAATGCGGTGGTGCCTACGCCCGCGAGCTCCGTCACTGGAGCCGTAGACTAGTAGTATAGTGATCTGTGGTGTGCAGCAGAGATAACGCTCTACGAAGTCGAAACGAGCCGATCGTCTCTTTCGTAGGCTCGATGTGCAATAATAACTGTTGGGTACTGTACCAAGCGTTTATGACGTGATAATTTGGTCTGATTATTACTCGGTGCTGCACGCACGAAAAAAAATAAAAAATGTCACGTTCCGCCTGAGCCGAGAGTGCGGCACAAATGAAAGAAAAGCACGATCAGAGTGTGTTCGGCTTGTGATGAATGTTTTCTTACGACGTTATCACCACTATCACGTAAAATTATAGTCCGTAAACCGATAATAAAGACAACCAATGTTTTTTACGAATGTTGTTGATGCAGCGTTAAGATCGTTGCAGATTATAAATGAAACGTACGTAGTTCTCATTAGTGTTGAGTAGGACTTACAAGAGGCCTTACATTTGTCCCGGACAAAACCTGACATTGTAAGGACGCGACAAAAATATAATCTGTACTGCTTCAAATATTAAGACGCGTTACTCTTTGCTCTTGTACTCTTACGTAGTGTGTCACGTGTGTGACTAAGACAAAAAGTGTAACGTGATTGGTCTGAGGTGAGGACAATGAGGCTACTACTCCTCAAAACAGACCAATAAGCGCCATGTAATAAAATGTCGCGGTATTCTTTGCTTTTTTGTACTCTTAAGTCAAGTGTGATGTGTGTGACTAGGACAAAGAATGTACTACCACATAGGGTACGTTCGACCAAACGACCCCAACGATCGCGACCACGACCGCTGAAATTGTCGTTCCACTATCGCAAAAATACCTTCAAAATCTTCAAATGTATCGCATGACAAAATTTGTACTGGCTCTTACAAAGTGTGTCTGACTCACATTTTGTAAAGGACAGGACAAATTTTGTTATGTTACTTCAAATGCACCGCGACGCGTCTAATCACTTCGCCGCCTCGCCGCGTCGGCGGCCTCGCGTGACGTCATCGCCTCACGTAATTTGAAGTGGGACAAAGTACTGGCTCAGTACGAAAAAGAGGCTCCTCTTACAAACTCGTTCTGAAAGCGTGTCCTACCCAACACTAGTTCTCATTGTTGTCAATAGGCTGTCATCTGTGTCACCAAGTTGTCACTTATTTCAAAAATTTCCCGAAATGTAGGGAGTTTGATGGAAAGAGGCGAACGGAAGAGGAAAGGGAGAATCTGAAATACATATACATAAGTTAGCAAAGATAGAAAGAAATGGAACTAAAGAAGATTCACTTCAGTCGTGTGGTCTAAAGCGCACTCGTATTTTTTTATACAAGAAAGTTGTACATAGTGTCCTTGAATTTCAGGGTATTGGGAAAACAGGCATTGGCAATACTACATGTGATACGTCAAAACATTTATCACCAGTGTTGCTAAACTATCGATAGTTGCGCTATCGATAGTTGACCTCGAAAAATAGTCGATAGCGCGATAGTACTATCGAAAATATCGCCATGCTGCAATACTATCGATGGTATCGATAGTGAAAAATAAGCAATACTATTGCCAAAGATCAATAGTATCGATAGTATTGTAATAAACAATAGTCAATAAGGTCAATAGTATCGATACTATCGAAATTGTCGATACTAGCTAGTATCGATACTATCGAAACTATCGATACTATCGATACTATCGATAGTATTGCAGCATGGCGATATTTTCGATAGTACTATCGCGCTATCGACTATTTTTTCGAGGTCACGATAGTTCACTATACTATCGATAGACTATTACTATTGCAACAACACTGTTCGTCACAAATGTCAAACACAGACCAATAACCAAAACCATGTCAAACACAAACTGCAGGAGCCAAACAATAGTTGAATATTAATATTATTTTCGTTTTCTATATTTGAAACTATAAATTGAGTCCATAAAATCATCACGATTTGTAACATGTTTGGAGCTAATGTTAGACGAATTTATTACGTGTGTGACAAAATAATAGTACGAGATATGAGAAGCAGGCATAGGTTAGGAATAAAACCATCAGGTCCTAATCCAGGACTCGACAGACGGCTAGAGGCACTAAAAGAAGATGGTGTTAAAGTCAGAAACGATAATGCTGAAGAATTTATGCAAGAGTCCGAAAGTAATTTTTATAATGTAAGTAATTTAATCATTAAATGTCTAGTACTACTATTAAGTGTTAACTTTTCAACTTAATTTGACAACTGTATTTTTACAGGTTGATGAAGCATATCACGATCACCTCAAGGATAGTTTAATAGGTAAACATATGTTACGACGGCATATTGTTAAGGATAAATATTTTAAGGAGAATATGCCTAATCTTCTGACTTGGAGTGAAAAAGAACAGATTCGTCACTTAGTTAATACACGGCCTGATGAGTGGTCTCCAGAGAAAATTGCTGAAAGTTTTCCAGTCACTGCATCTGTAGTGAAGGTACCATAAATAAAATAATGATTTTCTTGGATGTACAATTCTTTGTCACGAGTTCGATATACAGTGTGATGAATGAGGCAGTGGCATAGCAAGTATAAGTGGCTTATAAAATCTAAACTTAAATTTTTAACACTTAAATCCATGGGTTAGCACATCTATATGGACATCCATAGGCAGAACATTATATTAATAATAATTATTCTGTTTGTCGCTCGGAATCACCATGGCCACATCAGCCCTCTATGTTTTGAGTGACTTATAAAATATATCTAGCACATTGGTCTCTCATACTCTATATTGCACTGCCCACCTCCCTGCAAGGACTCCTTTGTTGCTCTATGCAAGTATGTTCACACAAATTGTAAATTTTTTTTAGAATTAAAATATAAGTTGACTGTATCCCACAATTCGCCGGTTACGTTTTTGGCCCATGTAAACAGGTGGTGAGCCTGTTGACATCTCCGGGCACATTACCAAACTTTGAGGTACTGGGAAAGGAGATGTTGCAAAAATGTATAGACCTCCGGCCATGTATTGTACACAATATCATTAAACAGGCAAAATCAATATAAAAACGTTTTTTTACTGCATATTTTCACTTATTTAGCTTTGTTTGCAGTTACAAAACATAATTTGCAGTTAGAATTGCAACTCAAAACTAACATGGCGAATATGGCGGGCGATGTCATTTTGACATTTTCATTTTTAAATTGTATTTTGATTATAGAACTTGGAGAAAAAAGTAATATTTTCTAAATATTATCAAAATTGATTGATCCCAAGTGTCGGCTGTATCGCCGACATGTTTAACATAGTTGAAAATGATAAAATCATTTGAATTAAATGTGGTTGTAACTCTAAAATATATTCTTGAATAAATTAATGGTATTTTTTTTGGATTCTTCTTTAATTTACCCATTTTTTGAGGACGTGTAAGATTCAGAGCCGAGCTCGCAACATCTCCTTTCCAGAAAATGGAAAAATCCCAGAAGAACCAGAGATAAAGGACTTTACACCATTATCTCTGAAAACCCCCTATAGTCAGAAAGATAGTATTAGCAAATATAATAGTGTAAACATAATGGTTCTTATTTCATGTTTCAGAAATTGCTGAAGTATCCTTGGAAACCTGCTAGTGACCAAAGGATAGCTCGTCATGATGAATCGGCTATGAGAAATTGGAGAGAACTAAAGGAAGGAACTCTTGATATACCAGAAGATTTACGTCAACACTTCCTGAAATTCTCAGAAAGAACCATACCACCATTGAGGAAGGAATCTATCAAAGTAGATTTGACTCAAAAAGAAAAAATAGGTGAATTCGAAAGAATAATACAGAGATGTGCTGCTAAAGAAAATGTTGAACAAAATTCAGGGAGAGACAAAGAAGATAAAACTCATGCAACAAATAAGAGTCAGAGTCCAGTTACCAAAGACTACAAAAGAGTAACATTAGATGAATTGGCATCTAATATAAAAAATCAAATAAATAAAGGTAACAATGTAAATTTGCCAGATGCAATTATTGCAAAAACTGTAAATGCTACTGTATCTAAACCTGATAATGAAAATTTGGAAAATAGTGAAATTGAATTGTTTGATAGTGAAAAAGGAAAAAAGGAAGTTACTCAATACCAGGAAAAAGATAGTAAAATGCTCATAACCACTTATCCAGAAAGAATAAGAGTACCTAAGAAAGCCTATAAAAAGGGTGCTACATACAAAGTGAATGATTGTTATTATGATCATGATGGAAAATTTTTGTATAGAGTTATTGGTATGACAAATTGAGTACTTGATAAATAAAACCAATTATATTGAAGCCTTGATTTTTATATAAAAATTATATGAATTTCATCATAATTGTCCAATACAATACAATAACTAAAAACAAGTGACATTCAAAATTAACATCTAATTTTATTTAATTGCATGTCTTTTACCATGTCTTCTAAGATTGAAATTCCAAACAAATAGGTATATTTGCAGTTGACAAATAAAAATGTATGAATATATCATTATAAAAATACATCTGTGACTAATCACTGTACATTATGTACAGAACATAAAATATGGCCTTTATATGATCACTTGATACAACATAAAAATACATAATACAATTTTACTGTACTTACTTAATATAAGAAATGAAATTGGTTACATGGGTACTTCACCAAATATAATTTTGATGCACAAATAATCAATTGATTATACTTTTTTGATGCACAATCATCATTCTAATTCCTTTCCAAACATTATTATACCATACAGAATACAAGAGAAGTGCCATTTGATTGATGCCAAATTATTGCCCCTTACTAATTTCATTAGTAGATAGTGGATAAGTTATAAACTAATGTTAGTTCAATAAATAAAATTATTTTGATTTTATGCACTAACTATATCAATGAATAAATAAATCTGTATTTCAAAAGGAATATTTGAGTATTTTATAGTAATATTATTTGTTATATTCTTAGTAGGTAGGCCTTTCTATATATTTCAGATTATAATCTGCTGTATACTTTTTTAACATTTGTGATGATGATAATATTATGTTTCTTCAAGTTATTATTGCATTTATAACATTTTTACAGATATTGTCAATGTAAGCTTTCGTCTACGCTATCATTAAATGGAAATACTCATAAATGTAAGCAGATTGGGTATGGCCCGAACATAATAAAAATATACTGCACTACATTAACTAAGTTTCATGCTGAAGAATATATTGTTGATTCTGTATGTTTGATACATTTCATTTTATTTTTGTGTGTTAAAACGTAAATATATTATTAAATATAAGCAATTTCATAAGTTTTCATCCTAAATGAATTACTAAGTTTCTGAACATGTAATTTATACAATACACTGCAGTTCGTTTTACATTTGCGGAGTGACGATAATACAAAATTAGACACTGATGATTTCATTAATACCAGTCAAAAGATAAAAGAAAAAAAAAACTAAATGAAAAATAAATATGATCTCATCACATTAACTTAATGTTGACACATTTACAAATACTTTCGACATTTGGCAGTCATAGTTTTCTACCTGTAATTTCAGAAATTCCATTACACATAATTTCATTCTACATTATATATTATTGGTACATCTATGCACAATAAAACTACAATATGCCGTACTATAAGTGTATTTATTGGAATGGTTTCTCATAAAATTATTGTGCATAACACATATTGTCTGAAAATATTTTTCTTCGTGCATTCTTACATAAAACAGTGGAAAGATATATGATGAAGATAATTGGTTACGAATTCCACAATAGTCAATCGAAGAGCACGCATTTGCGTCACTCGCTACTCGCCTATAAAACTTAATATATTTTGTACACCTTTGTATTATATTTACACTCAAATGAATACTTTCGGAAAATAGCTCAGCATTAGCACCCGCAGTCCTAAACTAATGGATATGCCAAAATTTATTGATTCAGTGATCAGCAATTCGAAGTTAACGTTATCACGTCAGATGGTTTATGTATGCTAACACATAATTTACAAATTCAATGAGAATATATCTACAGAGTAAACTATTTAATAATATAATAATAATGGCAACTCATTATACGTCCTACTGCTGGGCACGAGTCTCTCCCCTTTTTTGGGATGAGGCCTGGAGCTTACTCCACCACGCTGCTCTAATGCGGATTGGGACTACTATTAAATATTTAAAACAAGGTAGCTATTTTTTTACCGTATCATTGCGAGTTATAAATACCCAACTGCAGTTTAGTTTCAATGTTGTACAATGAGGATGCGTTTATCACACGCTTTGTTTTATATATTTTTTTTAATGTTATGGAAGTGGTAAACAAGCTTGCAGTTCACATTGATGTTAAGTGATGATTGCAGCCTATAGACACCCACACAAAGACCAGAGGTCAAAATGCAAATGCGTTACCACTTCTGAGGCCTAAGGTGTTAAGCCTCTGTGCCGGAAATTACAGGGCCGTACATTACCACCTGACCGGAACACGATAGTGCTGAAAACTACCTTTTAGCGGTAAGTAGATTAGGGTAATGCGGTGGTGCCTACGCCCGCGAGCTCCGTCACTGGAGCTCTACCATCAGTCAATTAATGTTGAATGTTAAGTTTATCAATGATGAATGTTAAACCAATTCAAAAGTCGTGAATAGTTTACGCTATAGACAAATTCTTAAAACGATATGATAACTTAACGACTACTTATTATCATTCTTCTACAAACAAATGAATAGCGAAATCAATACACCATTTATTTTACTCGCGAAAATATCAACGCACGTAGATACACAGAGTAACATAGGTTATACACGTGTATGTTTTAGATATAATATTGTGTAGATACTGTTGATGGCGATCGTTCAATACCTATATTAAGTATCTTCTCCAGTAAACTTATGAGAGCTAGCTTCAAAATATTGACATTATCATATCTCTTAGAACTGTGGTTCGTCTGTGATACCGTAAGTAAGTATACCTAGACATAACATTTACTTTTTCGCATTTATATCCACTCTAATGGCAATTTCTCAAATAACACCATTATTTTTTCAGATTAACAGAATATAACTATAGATTTGGGGCAGTTCATTAATGCCTTAGGCCACTATTTAACAATAATAAAATCGAGACGATTGATAGTATATTTAAAGAAATCCATTCTATCATCTACTTTACCTTACCTCTATTGAATTTGTAACCAATCTCACTCGGACTTTTAGAAGCTCAGAAATGTACTTAGTGTAATTTTCTTCCTTATACACACTTTTGCAATCACAACATCATCACATTGTTTGATTAATGACTTGATCCCGATTCAGGACGGGATGAGAGACGATAAGATGAACAGCTCGAGGTTTTACATATACAACGTGTAACAGGATTGAATGTACAACCCGAAACTAGTTAGTTCAGAATCGATAACCGAATCGATTTCAGACATTTTTGATGTAGGTAATATTTTGTCCCAAAGTTCTAGTCTCAACAAGTTTATTAGAACTCGTTGAGACGTGCTTTTTATTATAAATAATAATGTAAAAAATAAAATATTGGAAAATAAAAATTAATCTTATTACTAGCGAGTGTTAAATAAGGGTAACGCAACGTATGTTACGCTAAAAGAAGAAAGTAAGTGATGTATGATGATACATCACTTACTTTTTTCGGTTCGTGTTTTTTGTGTGGCCGTAGGTAGAGGTAGGGTAAGTATGCATAGGGTGTGCATACTGCTCGTACAAATTGAGGACAACTTATTTCTTAAATAAAAAATATTAAATACATAAACATGTAATTTCAGTTCATGTATTATGATTATAACACGATTTTCTAATCGAGGTGTTAGATAGTGCGCATTATTCCCGTTACATGTTGTATATACATTTGTACATAATGTAAAACCTCGAGCCTTTTACGCACCGGGCTTTGCAAAGACTCAACAAATTTAAACGAAACCCAGAATACGTAACAGTGGGTCTAACAGAACCATTTACAAAACAACACTTACAGAAATATAAATAATAAGACAATAGAAATGCCTTAATTAGCATAAACTATTGGGAGCGCATGTCGCCAGTTAGTAGTTACTTTTACATATAGAGACATTCACTACTTAATCCGGCACAAAAAGGTTAAGTCAATGCTATTATTCATATTTCTGTGCTTTTACAGTAGTCATATTTTAAGGTTAACGTTCACCATTTACGCTGAGCAGTTTGAAGTAGATAATGTGATGGCTTTTCGTTGTAGTAAGTAATGAGTTGTAAAAAAAAATTCGGACATGTACAACTTAGAATATATGGACGGCAGCGTCACGTACCTATGATGTAGCTGGAATAAAATCTATTGTTGAAACTGATCTTACGTTTACTTACGTGATTATAATAATACACACTTAGCCGTTTTATGATATTATTTGAATGATTTGCCGTAAAGTTTACATTAGCATTCAAAGTCGTGAATATTGCATTTGCTTTAGTTAGTAATAATTTTATCAGCAAGAAGTAATTATTGCCATATTTTAAGAAAAATTGCTCATGATTTATCATTTATCAAGATTTGCGACTTTAAATTATTTATTTACAACGCTTTTTAATCGATCCGCTGCTAGACTGGGCTTTTAATTCATTTTATAAACAGATTGAGAAATTAGACTTTCTATACATATAACTTGTCTAACGCGTTAATACCAACTCTCGATGGTAGTACAGGAATCCAATTTATGGAATTTAGGAATGCCTCCAACAAATGTAAGTTCGTTAAGCCTCGTTATCTATTGCATGAAGCTCAAAAATAACTGACGAATCATCTGTTTTGCACGTATATGAATGCATATAAATATTTTTACGGAAGGGTACTAATCCTTTCGGAGATATTATATAATGGTAACATGTCATATATATCGGCGATATGTATGATATGTTACCAGTTGGGATGACAAATTTTTAGCATTATCATATGTTAACTATACATTTGTTATCACATACTATACTTTTGAACACTGACATCGAGTGTAGTTACGCAAGATGCGTTTATTCAGCAGCCAATTCGGTTACTCTTCAAATATGAGCCTCAGTCGTTTGAAGTAGTGTCTACAGCAGATCGCGGTGGGGGAGGGCGGTAGGTCTTGGGGCCGCGCTTCGCTTCCCAGTTCTTCCAGAGCTCGAGTGTATTCCCGTTGGAGCGCCGCAAAGTCGATGTTTTGTTCGCCCATAGCGGCCATCGCCAGGAACAGTATGTCCCTATAAATACAATATTTAAGGTCACACAGGAGCCGCATCACAACTGAATTCGCTTTCTGGATCTGGATGTGCTTGCACGTGGAGTGCGATTTAGTATCGATACCGATTACCGACTATTTTATTACGATAATTAGGACCTAGGTAAATTAATTAGCTTTTGAAATGACATGTTTTTAGGTTTATGATGCTTAACGATTTCTATTCCTCACTCTTTTTTGTAGATTTTAGTAAATCAGATATATTTTACCATCAACATGGAATGAGAAGCCCCGCTTAATCTTTTATATTACTTCAAATTGAACAGGTATTCAGTACTTTACAGGTCAGTACAGTAGTGTCTGTATTTTATCATTATTAACAATATTTTTTCAAATACAAAGAACAATTGTAAAATTACCTGTAATAAGAGGGATAACGCTTATTGGTAGAAGTGGTTTCTCTCCAGGCCGCCAATTTCCGTATCGCGTCTGAGAGATCGTTGCTCAGTAAACCGTCCAAAATAGCCACCACGATCCTGCAAAATTCAATATTTTAAAATGTACTATTAAACTATAGCTTATCATAGAATTTGCTCAAGTTATGTTTAATTATGTATTACATAATATCAGTATATCTATAGAACCTTTTCAGTATATCTATAGAAATTTTTAAAAAATCTTTAAATTTTGTCGATTTAATCATTGTATCGATAAGATTCCTTCACCTTCGCAACTTTCTTTATCCGACGTATATTTTCCACCACCAAAGCAAGTAATTCACTTCTGGGCAGGTGAAGGTCAGCGCTCAACATCCCTGTAGATACCTGAACTCATAAAATGGTGAACGCGCCAATTGTGTTCGGTGAGAGATGGCGCGAGCCATCTAGCATCTAGCTCTAGCTCTCCATGTTCATAGCAACGGTGATCACTATCCAACAAATGCCTTTTTACACAAAAAAGAAACATTTAAAAAATATTTTTTATCACGTTAATGTGATCGCTACATGGTACTGAACACCCTTCGCGGTCGAACACTGTTTTTTTAACACCCTGTATATCCTGTCTAGTGCACTCTACTCACGTGTGATGCGACCGCCAGTCGTGCTCAGTGAGTAGAAGCGCGCGCAACTGCCGCGAACGTTGTCGCTGTCGTGCGCGCCACGCTTTATACAAAGCGCCGCCTTCACCGCTGTCCGCACCGCCGCGCATCTCCCACGCGCACCACACTTGCACACCTGACGAGGTTTGATAGTTGATTACATGACACGATATTTGATGACGAAAAAGTGTCCGCCTGAGCCGAGTATGCAAGCGAGAGCGCGGAACGAGCGATAGAGAGGCACTTTCGGCCTAAGCGCCCGGCTTGTAACGCATGTTTATTCAATTCATGAAAGTATGCATTTTGGACCTGAAAACTTTGAGCATCGCTGTGATTTGAAAATCGATGAAACGAAAAAGCGACAGTAAAAAGAGACAGACACATAAGATTTAACGTGGGAGAAAATGAGATAGGAAGCATTATAGTGAAATATTTTGAAGGTGCTTGCGCGGGTCGGTGGAGGTGAATTGTAGACGATTTTTTTTATTTTTTTATGTAACGATGATAATTAAAGAGGAAGTGGCTCTGAATAGTTGCAGTTATAAAATGAGGTTACTTAATGAAAATGTCAAGAATATGTAAGAACGTTGATCGAGTGCTCGATCCATGCTCGTCAAAGTCGATTTAGGTTAAACACCGCAAACCACGTCTAGAATGCTGTTTTTCGGTATCCGCGTGATCACTGTCTCTTTCGCACACTACGTATGTGACATTTGTCATATAACACACTATCAGTACAGTATCTAACACCGAAATAATGCACATCGACCTCAGGAAGAGACGTTGGCTTATTTCGGATCTGTAGAGCGTTATCTCTTTCGCACCTTACCTATTTGACGTTTGTCGACCATTTTGATCAAGTTTTTACCAATACCGGACTACGAATGCTTACGTAGGCAGTGTGCAGCAGAGATAACGCTCTATGAAGCCGAAACTAGCCGATTGTCACTTTCATAGGCTCGATGTGCATTATTTCTTGATGAGCACTGTACTTTCGTAGGCAGTGTGCAGATATAAAAGAAGAAAGTAAGAAGTTAGCCGATTATCTCTTTTCTAAGGTCGATGTGCAATATTTATGGCTGGGTACTATACAGGGTGCTGTAACAGTTATAAGCAATAGATAAATAATTACATACGTACCCATTTTGCCAGTATCCGGCAACGGATCCGAACTCTGATATTTGGCGGAATAATTAGGGCACAATAAATCAGGCAAATGGTTTTCAATGTTGGCACGTTCTAAAAACCACACCAGATTCCAATATACTATTGGATGGGACTCAACGAATTCAGGCTCGGCAAGACAGGAATCACCTTCCCTACCTGGACATAAAATGGTTTTAAAAATTATTCTAACCAATAAAAAAATCCTATTAACAATAAATTTAGTAATATAGAACAAGGAGACAAAACATACCTAACACGGATTCAAATTCTTTTCGCAACACCAATGGATTTAAATAAGGCACGTTTAGGATTTCTGCTTGAGTTTGACCACTTCGTGTTATCTGCAAGAAATATTTAGATATTAAATGTTGTTTAAACAAATAAATAAATATAATTTAACATCATCACAACGAGCATACTGTCTCCAATGCATTAGTAGAAAAACGTATATTTTATATAAAAAAAAAATTATAGAAATATTTTCATATTTTGAAAACCAAAACAAAAAAAATATATATATAAAAAAAAACATTTATCAAGCTATATGTACCTAATAATTTTATAGTCTGCCCGAGACCACGGCAGCTGAAAAGCGACAGATAAGTCGGGTTGATTTTAAATAATAGTTTTAGTTTAATATACCCGAGATAAATCATAGTAAAAACTAGTTTTATTTCAATCAATTTATGTTCGATAATTTAAATTAGTTAAAGCGGGTGCTGAGAGTCACACATTCAAGCGATTACGGAAATCTTATTGTTATTTTTGACGTGATAACGTCTTATAAATCGATGAACACTGGCTGCACGCACTAAAAAGTGTCACGTTTCGGCTGAACCGAGCGTGCATATGCGAGAGCGCGGAACGAGTGATAGCCAGACACGATCGACCTAAGCATTTGGCGTTGAGACGCATGTTTTCTTATGACGTTATCACGTTGAATTATCATAGTCCGTAAGTCGACTTTACAGACAATCAATGTTTTTTTTGTAACTTTCTAATTTGTTCAAACTGCTTCGAAACGGCTCGACCGATTTTTATGAATGTCTGAGAATTGATCTAAAAAGCACACTAGACACCACACGACCGATTTTTATGAATGTCTGAGAATAGATCTTCGCCTTTTTTATACGCTAAAATGATACCGAGTTCACTGGGACAGCTCGTTTGCGCACAATATAAGATCACACAAGAGAAGACTCAACGACACTAGGCATTATTCTTTAAACTCCTCACGAAATACATTGACTACCGACCTGTATAGAAAGCAAGGGCACTGTATGCCGCCCGCAGGCCGTACAGCGCGAGTTGAGATTGGAATCGTCTGCCGCCCAGCCCGCCATTATGTCCTCATCGTACAGTAGCGCGAGACACTGGTGGCATTGCGAACACGACGTCATGTGCACCGACACCGACGCCTTTTGCTCCTTCGTGTTATCCTGCTGACAGCACAATACAACATTAAGGGCCAGTTTCATCAGTAACAGATTGTTCCAGATTATGTAGTTATCTGATGTTTAAAGGCTTTAAAGCTATCTACTAAGTAAAGGTTTCTTTTCTGTTTCTCCATCAAACTCCCTGATATTTTTTATTTGGTGCAACCGAACCTAATTAACGTAACGGCAACGTCGCAATTTTTCATTTCAATCATAAGCAAGTATATAAGTAACAATATCGGTTATAAAAACATACATAAAGGCTAATTTCTGAGTCCTTATCTGAATATCTTCTTACAATAATGAATGAACTTACAGTCAACGGTGGGTACAGATTATCGGGCAGGTGTGACAGTAGTGTTGCCAATGAACCGCGTTCCATAGAACAGGCCAATTCCGCATCACTTGAGGCCCGCCTGAACGCCATACCACCTACCCAGTCTGGAATACATATTAATAATATATAAAATAGTTTAAAATATGTATAAAATAGTATTTTTTATATAATACATAATGTATGTAACAATAATATTTTATTGCTTTTATAGTGGAGACAGATATTTTTAAAGAAGTGGTAATGGAGCGACAACTAACAGCACGGTACCCACCATTGCAGATTTTAAAATTATGCTATCTTTTTTAAACTTAAAAATTATTTTCATACATGTCCTAACAATAACACATGAAAGATTTATCCAATTTGGTGCAGTCGATTGGAAGTTATGTGGGTACTAACATTTCGGTGAATCCACAGAACAGAAAAAACAATAGACCAGCATAACACCCGTTTAGTATCAGAACCAATGTAGCCACACTCACACATAGAAGAATATCCCGTGATTGGCAAGTAAACTTCTAATGAATATCCAATATGTCACAGAACCACGTATTTAAAAAACAGGACCTTAACCTTATGCAGATAAAGTTATTTTTTCAACTCACGTAAACTCTTTTACTACCTTTTTGTTTTGAGCAAACACGACGAATAGCCATAATTCTGATGCCTAATTCATACACTCGTGACAATAATATCAATTTAAAAAGAAAGCTTGTTGGCTAGATGCATATTCAAGTTATATAATAACGTGCTAATAATGTTCCAAAATTATATAAGAAATTTTCGTAGTGGGATTCGTTCCTCAGGTCTTAATAAAAAATAACATTTTCAAACATATTCATCGAAACAATCTTGTCGAGAGTGTAAAACAATCTTAACAAATCAGTACTAGGGACGTGTGGGTATCTTGGGATCGATATTTATAATATTTTATCGAGATTTTCTAACGGTAATCTCGTAGGTATACCTCAGCATGTAAATAGTATATAAATTAATTACTGTATTTTCCGTCGTAGTCAACATAGTTCATCCACAATATCAATATGGATTGGAAATACACAGAAATAATATAAGATAATTTCCCACCATTGAGAATACATTATAATATTTATTTTTTTCAGGGTGCCTATGGGATAATTTTTTGATACGAATATTTAATCGACTGGGTGTTCGATTCGCAAGTTGATTGTCCATTGACAATTAATTTTAATTATTTTTAATATCATATTATAATAATTCCTGATTATTTAGAAAAACCTTAATATCATTATACCTATTTATTCTGGATTAATAATAAATCCAAAAATACGCCAATATTAGCACACCGCGGACACTCCGCGAAAATTCCATACAAACGCTTATTTTGGTTACCTATTACACAGACATCAATCAGTGACGTGTAGTTACACGTGCACCTAAAGTGCATAGCACGCAGGGTTATGAAGTTATGACTTTAGGCCTCGGACCGACATTAAAGAAATTTCTACTTACCAGTTTCACCCAGTTTACTAATGCATTTTAAAAACATAAAAACAAAAACACTACTTCTACAAACAGCACAGGTATTGGAAAATAACACTCACTGCCTACTCATTACGTCGACAAATCACTTCAATTCAATATACTGAAACACTTTTATTACTAATGCAATGCAATCATATTTATCATCACAAGATGGCAGACTTTTTGAGGCAAGAGAAAAAAAAAGATGGCAACATACGAAAGAGCGAAACAGTTGCGGAACAATACATTTGAATTATTGAAATCTTTATAATGTATTAAAATACATATCTTTTATCAGTAAAACAAATAATTAATTGTGGAATTTTGTGATAGTCCCATACTTATTTAAATGTATTAAATTCTAGGTGCACTGACTAAATAGAAAAATACCTAAAGTTTTGTAATTGTGAACATAATTATTTTACCTTATTTTTTCCTTCGGGAAACTGAAAAATGATCTTTTTTTGTCACTACTTGTTGACATACGGCCATATACTGCACAATAAAGCACCATCTTAATGTTAATAAATAAAATATTCGATTACAAATTCATCAAAACTAGCCCGCTCGCAACCTCGCAGTAGAGTACCAACCGTCGCCCAAAAGAGGGGAGGAGATTAGGTGAAGCGGGGAAAATGGGCGGGAAGTGTCCATTCTATATGTAGGTAGTATTATTACACAATTATTCTTTGATATTAGTGTAGTACAAAATGGTACGTATAAAATATCGATACTCTTAAATCAATAATATCGATATTTCTTGATCTTAGATCAATAGCGGAAATCCCTATGGAATGCTTTAGAATTGTTGGGTTAAAATCATTCGAAACTAGTCCTAGATACTTCTTCATAAGGTTCACTTTTATTTGGTTTTGGGAGTCAAAAATACGTCTCCCTAATTTTAATTAAAATTACATGAAACGGGACTTTCCGATGATGTAATATACCATCATTTGACACATTTGTGGTTGGGCTATCGTTTTTGCACGCCAAAACGGCACAAAATGGCATTATTTTAAGATAATTCAGCTTATGAACACGGCGACTGCCGAAGTTGCACTGGCGTGTGTAAAGGAGCGGGCGATTGAAGGTGTTAGTGACTCCGCATATTAGATGCGCGCGTTCCCCGCCCACTTGCGAATTCCATTGTTTTTTCTGTTCTGTGGGTGAATCATTTTTATTTATATCTATAGATATGGAGATGGGCAATATTGTACGTTTTACAATTATATACACACGTGACACAGATTGCTCATTCAATTGTTAAACAAGTACCACTTAAGTCATATTCATGAACTCACGATATAAAATCCTGATTAGATAGTCGAAATATACAAACCATCTGGGTTGATTTCCGAGGAGGCATCCGCAGAATCCTCGTCAGTGATGAGACTGGTGAACGCGCTCGTGGCGTTTCCTATCGCACCTTTGACGGGCGTAGAGTTAGCCGATATGACCTCTTTCATTTCATCGAACTTTTTAGCCATACTCGTCGCAGCAGATTTGAGACTGCTTAGGCCACTTTGTAAGAGTTCGTTCGATTTCTTGCCAGCTATACTTGTCGGGCTGTAATAAGGTAATTATAACACTAATATTATATTATCATAACCATGATACTCCAAAGTCAGTTATGTAATAGAAAATTTTACTAGTGGTAGAGCTCCAGTGACGGAGATCGCGGGCGTAGGCACCACCGCATTTCCTAATATACTTGCCGCTAAATGGTAGTGTTCAGCACTATCGTGTTCCGGTCAGGTGGTAATGTACGGCCCTGTAATTTCCGGCATAGAGGAATAACAGGATAGGCCTCAGGAGTGTAAACGCATCGGCATTTTGACCCCTGGTCATTGTGTGTCATCTATAGGCTGCAGTTATCACTTTACATCAATGATAACGGCATGCTTGTTTGCCACTTTTTTAACATAAAAAAAAAGATAATCATCTCACATTGACGGTAAGTGCCGCTGATAGGAATGACATTATAAGAGTAGTCTTAAATATTAATGCAGATACGTTGCCACTTTTGGGGACTAAGAGTTTTCAGCTTTAAGAGGGAAGTAACGGCCATTAATGTAGCGGAATCTAACCGAAAAACAATAGTGCTAAAAAACAGAATCACACAAGGCCCCATGATCTCATAAGGTATCTTCCTAACGAGATGGTGGCGCTTCGAATTCCGCACTGGATGGTATCGATTTCCGATTGTTTGGTTTAATATTGATAAACGAGAATAATTACACGGATCCCTTTAAAAAAATAAGAGCTTCAAGCAATAAGCAAAATAATTACTTCTACTAAATGTAAAAACTTGTCGCCTAAAACAAATAAAGCGTCTATTACATAAGCACAAATTATTTAGGCTATTGTTGAGGAGTATGATAGACAAGACATATATATATAAATTATTGTAATATTTACTCATAGGACGAAAATGAAGTCTTTATAATAAATGCAAACAATAAACATGCTGTTAGTAATGGTTTTTATTACAATTATCTCCAAAAAATAAACCAGCTGGAATTACATGAATAAGGCGTCAAACTTTCTGAAAATCGTATGCGGGACTTTTAAAAAAATAGTACTTATCACTAGAGTGACACTTTTTTAAGGAATTCAAAATGAAACAAATCGATCACATACACACACACGTCAACAATTTTTAATTGAATACACACAATGCGTGTTGATATATTTTGATATAATATACGTAGATACTCCATGTATGTGAGAGACTGTGTGATTATGTAGTAGCTTGAAAAAAAAATAGGCATCGTACGTCAATTCATCGAATGCGGGACATGCGGGACGCATCCAACGTTTTGCGGGACCATTTTATTAATTCTTACAAAGCGGGATTACATCCAGCATTACGGGACGGTCCCGCAGAATCCGGGAAGGTTGGTCGCCTTATACATGAATGATCGTTATGCTGATGATCGCATACTAGTTTCTCAAGTAACCGTGATTTATTAAATTTTATATATATCTACTCTCTAATATTTCCGAATAATGTAAACCAAAATACTGATTTGTAAATTGAGCTTAAGGTACCATGTAGTGTTATTGTGATTCAGTTAAGGAACTGCCAATATTTTATATCGCATATGAAGGAAAAAGACAGCACTAACGAAGAAGTAATTAGGTTCGCAATAAAAATTCATAATACACCTTCTGGGTATTCTAAATACCCCCTTATAATGAAATCTGATTAAGGACTTAGTACCAATACCCGACACCATATTTTATGTTATAACCACGTACATTCCTTACCTGAAATAATTCTCGATCATGGCCTTTCCGAGTTTCATGTTTTCCTTGCGCAACGACAGGCGTGCGGGCGAATAGCGTCTAAGAAAACAAACAGGCTAGCACTGGCATATCGTGTAGTGCGGTTAACAAAAATAACATTGCAATCGAATGTGAAAACCAAAATGCTTGAGCCAATTTATATCTACGAATCAAAACAAAATGGTTCACAAAAATATAACATAACTAGCTTTTGCCCACGATTTTGTAAGCGCACAATTAGGAATTGTAGAAGTTTTGGGAAAACTAAGTAGTGTTATCTATCACTCTGAAATACAACGAACACAAATAGTCTTAGAAAATTCAATTTCGGGATGTATGTTCTTTGGGTATAGAGGGGCAGAACTAAGGATGACATTCACAAGCCGCACTACGATTTTATAGTATTCAACAATTAATATTGCACATCGAGCCTCCGAAAGAGACGATCGGTTCGTTTCGACTTCGTAGAGCGTTATCTCTGCTGCACACTGCCTACGTAAGCACTGGCAGTTCGGTATTGGTCAAAACTTGATCAAAATGGTCGACAAACGTTTAATAGGTACGGTGCGAAAGAGATAACGCTCTACAGACCCGAAATAAGCCGAAGTCTTCTTCCTAAGCTCGATGTGCAATATTTATTGTTGAGCATTGTACTTTGCCTTGGAGTCCAACTTTTATCGTATTTGTTTCACAGACGTGTCAAAACTCTTTCTTTAATTTGGGATACACATAGTATTAACAAGTAGACTAAACTTAAAGTCTTGATTAAATTCCACTCCAAAACAAAGTAAAGTCGTCGTACAGTCTGTGGATCTCGCCCTAAGTGAGAATTACCCAAAATTCCTACGAAAACAGAAATTATGCCAGGCTACAGCTAAAACACTGAATGGAACATAAGTTGTATTCTTTATTTATGATTTTATTGACTCAAACTATTTTGTCTATAAATGATACTGATAAAGACTAAATAAAATATAATCCAAATTTTGTCACATGCGTAACTGATAATATCCGTGTTAAATATAACAAAAAAAAAACACTTATAGCTGAAATACTTTTCTTGGCAATAATTTTAAAATCAATTTTAGTTGTGAAAATGTGAATTAGATGGTTTATTGCATATTTTGACAGAAGTTTAAGATGTAATAATGATCGGCAATGTGCCTATGAATTAAAATAGTATTGTACACCACACATGCAATGATATTCAAGATTGATTTTTTATTCATAAAATCATATGGCCGTTCATTCGAAAACTTTGTAAAAGTTTAACTCCTGAAATTGAAAAAAAAAAAAAAACAAATGGGCTAATTAGTACGGATTTACAAATTCACTATACTTTATGTAAAAGTTTCTTTACAAAATTGTTCAACTTTAGAATTTCAACACAAAATTCTCAAATGAATCACGCCATTTGGTAAATTATTTTATTAACACAGTTAATAAATTAACTCTTAAAAGCTTCACTACTTGCTATTTAGATTCTTGAACAAGCCAAAAACAAAAGAAATGCATGGAAGCGGTAGAATTGAATTCAAGAAAATCCTACACATACAAATTAATGTTTTAATTTTAAAACAAATAATTCTTTACAAAGTCAATATTTTCTGTGCAAAGTAATTTGAGAAAAAGAAGTTAAAAAAAGCAAAATTGTTATCCATTGGTACAATTCATGAAATTTTCGAGCAATGTTACGATCTGCTTTGTTTGCAAGCTATAGTTTATCCATAGAGCAACACGGACTACCGGCCGCGGCGGACTGGAGGGGAGTAGCCATAGCGTTTATTACCGATGCAGAACAATCTCTCATTTTTTGCGGGGGGAAATGCGTGCGACACACACGCACACTACAAAAATCGTCTATTACTACGAAACTCACACCATGACTTTAACAAAATACAGAAATAATTTCACGCACACATTCAAACATCTAGGCGACAGGTTAGGCCCATTTGGGCTTGTACTTTGACAGAGGGGAAAGCCTGCATATGGCTACTCCTCTCCAGTGTTGCTCTATGAGTTTATCCAACAAAACTGGTTCATTCCCTTACCCGAAGCTGATCTTCAACGAGTTGCCGAGGCTGACGAGACTGGAGGACACGGTACCGGCGGGCGCCGTCTCACTTCTGTGCAGTTTCCTGTCGACAGGAAACTATCGAGGTTATCATGAACTACTGAGCCGCAGATCTAGCTACTAAATTGTTAGCGAGGTGCCACTGTGAGCCGCGGGGAAGGTGGGCGGATACATGCTACACATGCGAATACATGCATCAGATATTAGAGAAAAATGAAAAGATAAATTTGACTTCAGACGGGATTCGAACCCGCAATCACTGGGATCTCTAGGAGAAAAATTCGACAATGGAGCGTGGACTTCGGTAGTTTAGTTGGGAGAGTGGCTTGAGTTCCCAGTGGTCGCGGGTTCAAATCCCGCCTGGTGGTAAAGCTCATGTGACGGAGTTCGCGGGTGTAAGCAGCACCGCATTCCCTAATCTACGTGCAGATAAATGTTAGTGTTCACCGCTATCTTGTTCCAGTCAGGTGGTGATGTAAGGCCCTGTGATTTCTGGCACAGAGGTATAACAACTTAGATCTCAGGAGTGGCAAGGCATCTACATTGAAATCTCTGGTTTTATGTAGATATTTATAGGCTACAGTGTTGAATTACCATGAATGTGAACTGTATGCGTGTTTGCACTTCATGACTTAAAAAAATGTACCAGCTAGCTGCGATATAATATTTACATCAGAAGAAATTCATGTATCAATTAGGTAATCTGTCCGATCTACAAACGATAAAGGAAGGTGTATACCCTTGAGGCTCCTCCGTTGGCTCGTCCTGGAACGAGTTGCGTCTATGGAACAGCTTGGGGCTGACGCTGAGCTCGTGTCTCGGAGGAGGAGGTTCTTCTTTGGGCGCCTGCGGTGGTTCGGGGACGGGGGGCTGACTGAGGGCGCCGAGTGGGTCGTCTGCCAGTACTGGCGTGCGCGGTGACAGTCTGTTACGTACACACAATTTAAGACATAAATACTTTTAATACTAATCCTGGGTTGCACCAAGATATTTGTTAAAGTTAAAGTTATTGTAACATTTCACATCCTTTTCTCACTTAAAGAAATCTCTTAAAGTTAGAGAAGCATGTGAAATGTTACAATAACATTAACTTTATTATTTCAATAAATACAATGACTTTTATAGTTTTCATAAGTTACTGACTCATTACTAATTTAGTTTATTTGGGTGGATATTTTTATCTGTCTGCCTATATAAAATAAAAATGAATCACCTAAATGTACGCGCATAACTTCCAAAGGACTGCACTAAATTGGATAAATCTTTCTTTTAGATGTTCGTTATTGTCAGGAGGTTTTAAGAAAAAAATAATAGCACAAGGCGGTACGAAATTCACCAGGATAGCTAGATTGAAATAAAAATTGGCCAGTTTATTCACTATAATATCAGCCATCTACCAAGGAAACTCGTCATTTCTCCAACCGTTTCAGTGCCAAGATACACTGACAGATGCGATGATTAGAGGTGTCCTATTTATGAGTTTTTGATTAGAATAAAAAGAAATCATTAGATGCCCATCTTGAATTATTAGATTTTTTCTTTGAGTAAAAACACCTTCATTAGAGATTAGACTTCAGTCCTCTTAGAATATTGTCACAGGTATTTTTTTCACAAGACAACGGCACATTAATTGGTCCCGAAAAGAAAATACTTACTTCAAAGGTGACAGTTTAGCTGTTTCACGATTTTCAGTAGCAGCCGCTTCTTTCTCAGGCTCTTCGGGGAAACTGAGCGTCCTCGAACACCGCGATTTGTGATTTGACGCACCTAAACGTTGGAACAAAGTTAAAAGAAATTTCGGTCTTACTTATTCTAGCTACTTTAAGTTTTTATGCCATGAAAAAGCATACAGTTCCCATGAATGGTAAGTGAATACTGTAGCCTATAGTAGTAGTGATTTCAATATAGAAGCGTAACAACTCCTGTGGTGTACCCTGTAAGTTGTTATACCTCTGTGCGGGAAATTACAGACCTAATATTATGACCTGACCAGTAAACGATAGCGATGAACACTACCATGTAGCAGCAAGTACATTTCACTTATTTTTACATGTCAACTCAAAGTTCTATAATTCATGTCCCATGGGACTGAAATGTAACCAATGATGAATTTCATCATAGACCTCAAACACATTACTCGCGAATTGTGATGTGTGAGTGTGTATACAGAAATACATGTATTTATTTTAGCAAATTAGAATCCAACTGTAACCTTAAATTAATTTAAAAATATAGTAAGCAAAATAATGTTCTAGATTTTGTTAGGTAATAACATGATATGTATGTATTGTAGTTCATCTGCTTTCTTAATTATAAGCTTGAATCTTTGAAGAGTTTCAAGATTTAGCTTTAAGTTATAGAGTATTAGATATATAGGTTGTAATTAGATAAAGAACTAACCACTAGAAAATGATAGTCGCTGTAGATTTTGCACAATTTGCGCATCTCCGGCGAAGCTTTCCGATCTAGTTAAGATGCGTAAATCCGTTGGACTGTCTGGACTGACGTGGATAGTCTGAAAGTAATTAAGAATTCGTAATGAAGAGTTTCAGGGGGGTCAGAGTTGATAAGAGTGTAAGGATATTTGGCGCACTCTCAGTGCCTACCCCGTAAGGGATCTACTCTGGCGTAAAGATACGTACAGAGTTGATCAAACATAATATCATTAGGTACTTACGAAAATTCATTTTTTATGAAGTGATTGTGGCAAAGTAAGATGCTTACAGACATGTGGAACAGACGTTTTACCACTTCTGACATGACAGTTGTTTTAACACAATGATGCCTATATAATTCCAGCCTTATTTCGCAGTTATAGAATAAACACGCAACAAGCAGCAATATACATTACTTCTGCTTGGTGTGTGACATACGAAAGACAAAATATGACTGGGTAAGTATTTCTCTTCAATATTCGACAAATTGTAATGAGTTTTTCTTGAACCACTTTCAAGACTTCAAGCATTTATTTTTGTTTACCTGTCTCTTTTCAGTAATCGACATTGGTGTTTGAGAATCCTCATTCCCCAAAGAATTGCTTCTAGGCCTTGATGTCTCGCTTAAGTCAGGATCTGAAGGCAAGCCTACAAGTGCACGAAATTATATTATTTATTTGTTTACAAGCTCGTAAAACATAATTAACATACTTAAACAGTTATAATAATAATTCTTACAATTTTCTATGTTTAATGTTGCTTTTCATATAAGTGTATATGAAAAATAATATGAAATATGTACAAAATTGTCTGTCAGAGAATGCCTTGTGGCATTAAGCCCGGGTTATGTACTGAGTGCATTAAAGTGTAAATAAATAAAAAGTTTATTAAATGTAATTATAACAACAACAATATTCTTTATAGTACACCATATACCTACAAAGACAATAAATGAACACATGTCGTACTATACTGTACTTTATACAGTATAGTACGACAGACATGCGATCTAGTATATTTTTACAAATTGAATCCACACAAGTGGACTTCAAACATGCTTGAAATTAATTTATTTACATTATTCATCCATGTAAAAGTGATCGTATAAGGGTTTGCAGTTTTCTTTTGCTGTACGGAACCATAAAAACTATGAAAGCGCGGGATACTGACCGGAGATAAGTATGCCAGCCGCGACATGAACAATGTTCCCGCGTCGACACAGCGCCTCGAATACTATATTGTATTGCTTGCACTGGCCTCGAACGCCCATTAGATGCCGCTATATATACGAGAAAAACTAACTATAAAGCACGTCTCTCCGCAACGTCCTAAGCCGAGGCACGGACCCGCACGGGTCGCCCTTAGGCAGTTGCGCTAACTTTTATTTAGGCTGGGGCGCCTTCTACGCTCGCCGATTGCCCGGTGAAGTAGACTAGTGCCGTCTCGAGACAGACCGCCAACACAAAGCCCGAACTAAAAAAAACTATAAAGCACGGGATACTGACCGGAGGGAGCTTTGGCGGGAACCTTGAAAGAGGCGTGTGGTGCTCTTATTTTATTTCGTTTTCTTAATGTATTTTTAAGTTATAATATATTAAATAAAGTGGATTGAAATAGAATAACAGTGCGAAAACACGGCTTTTCAGGTTGCCTCCAAAACTTCAGTGTAAATGTTCTGGTGACGTAGCCATCGCTCTACTCGAATTACTGACTGTGACTCGTGACTGACTGACTCTGACTTTTACGCTGCTTATGACGAATACGAATATCGTTTTACTCGACACTGGCAATATACGTAAGAGCAATGCCATTATGAAGGGCGCATGGCCCGGCGGCTGGTGTAGATCGTAAACGATCTACTCGGTTAAGCACTACGGGCGCGGTCGGGTAGTGTGATGGGTGACCGCTAGTGGCAAATTAAATGCGCGTTTCCGTGCTTCGGAGGGCACGTTAAGCCGTCGGTCCCGGTTGTTATCGATAGATAGCAGTCGTTAAACCTTGTCGGAGGCCTTATGGGCGGTTTGAAAACATCCGACAGCGGGTTGGCCACTAACCCCAACACCTCCACCAATCCGCATTGGAGCAGCGTGGTGGAGTAAGCTCCAGGCCTTCCCCCAAAAAGGGGAGAGACTCGTGCCCAGCAGTGGGACGTATAATGGGTTGCCATTATTATTATATTATTAATGCCATTAGAAATATATTAATTAAACATGCCTCTTTGTTATCAGTTTGTAAAGGGGAAAAGAGACATTCTACTGATATACTTTTACATTAGTTTATTACATTTAGTTTTATCTTAGTGATATTCTTGACTTTACATATATTTTTTATCTTGTTTGACATGTATTTCAATTGTTATTCGCTTTAATTTATTTTGTTTGTTTTTGACGTGTCATAAGAGGTGCCTGTCACCCTAAATGAATAAATGAGTTTCTGATTCTGATTCTGATTCTGACTGACCGGAGATGAGTATGCCAGCCGCGGCGGAGAGGGCGTGTGCCCGCGGTCTGGCGGGTGCCGCACGCACGATGTTCCCGCGCCGGCACAGCGCCTCGAACGCACTCGCGCTGGCGCTCGCACTGGCCAGCGCCTCCGCCTCGCGCCCGCACGCCACTACACGAGAAACGAGACGGACCTTATTATAATACTAGCTACTAAAATACTCCCCGCGACTTCGTCCGCGTGAGAATTTATGATTGTTCAGTATCTACCCGGACGAAGTCGTGGGCGAAGCTAGTATAAAAGTAGCCTAAGTTACTCCTTATTACATGAGCTATCTGCCAGTGAAAGTCCCGTCAAAATCGGTCCAGCCGTTCCCGAGATTGGCGGGAACAATCAAATAGACAGACAAAAATTGTTAAAAATGTTGTTTTGGTTGAAACAACATATTGTAAAAAATGTACCGTGTTTTTTTTTTTATGTTATGGAAGTGGCAAACAAGCATGCAGTTCACATTGATGTTAAGTGATGACTGCAGCCTATAGACACAAAGACCAAGGTCAAAATGCAGATGCGTTGCCACTCCTGAGGCCTAAGGTGTTATGTCTCTGTGCCGGAAAGTACAGGGCCGTACCTGACCACCTGACCGGAACACGATAGTGCCGAACACTACCATTTAGCGGCAAGTATATTAGGTAATGCGGTAGTGCCTACGCCCGCGAGCTCCGTCACTGGAGCTCTACCACCAGTGACTTTTTACTAAATGCATATGTATACATACATATGCATTTAGTAAAAAGCGGTTATTTTAATATTAGAAACAGACACTCCAATTTTATTTATTTGTATAGATAAACGTTCGAAGAGTTCCTTCGATCTATTTGTGAAGAAAAATAATTTCCACCCGTATTCCCCGAAGGGATAAACAAAGGTAGCAATTGGTAGTTTTATCTCGTGTTAATATCACACCAAACGCAGACTGGGTAGGTCTTTGTTTTTTCCATTTCAAGTACGGATCCCTAAAATGTACCAAACTGTTTGGAAGACACGACTGCGTTTATTTGTAGACATGGAAAGTCTCAATACGTATAAAAAAACGTCATCTTGTGGAATGCATACAATTTTTTTTTTTTTTTTTATGTAATAAAAGTGGCAAACAAGCATGCAGTTCACATTGATGTTAAGTGATGACTGCAGCCTATAGACAACCACACAATGACCAGAGGTCAAAATGCAGATGCGCTGCCACTCTTGAGACATTAGGTGTTATGCCTCTGTGCCGGAAATTACAGGGCCGTACATTACCACCTGACCGGAACACGATAGTGGTGAACACTACCATTTAGCGGCAAGTATATTAGGTAATGCGGTGGTGCCTACGCCCGCGAGCTCCGTCACTGCAGCTCTACCACCAGTAAAAAAACATGTAACTAATCAGAGTTTGAGAAGTCATCATATTCATTCCCATATTTAAAACTTACTCAAGTGAACGTTGATCGCATCATAAATCTCAGAAAGATGAACAGATTTGTATATTTGCAGAGTTAAGTATGTCTTTAAAAAATGATTTGTCTATACAATGGACTCACAATACATTTTCAAAGAAATTTAACAAATATGTGACATAATAAAACCGTAGAATGTACCTGAATCAAGACTGGTACGACTCCGCGCAGGCTCCGCTAACGCCAATGCAGCCAACTCTGACCCTTCACTAGCGCGCACTCGCGGCAATGTACCTAAATTAACAAAATATCAAAATTGATATGTATAATTATTACATTCTACACAACGTGTAAAAGAATGATAAGATAAATTTTAAGGGGTACATTATATTGTAAATGCATTACGGCCGAAACGTCGAGTGTCGAGGTAAATACTTCGATTAAAATAGTACGCGATTAAGTCCCGTTTACAATATAAAAATATGAATACAAATCGCGAAAGTTTAAAACAATTAAAGGGGTACATTGTTTCGGTAGTGTGTAATTTAGTTTTTTTACTGACACAACAAGCAAGACGGCACTTGTCTACTTCACCGGGCAATCGGCGCAGAGAGCGCTCTCAGCCATAATAAAGTTAGCGCAACTGCCTAGAGGAGATCCATGCGGATCCGATCCTCGTGGATCCTCGCGCTATGCGGAGCTTGTTCCACAGCAACTGCGAGCCACTGCAACAGTAGCGTATCTCCGGTGGACACAATATGTTGTGCGGCGGCGCGGCTGGCCCGCTGCGCGCCCGCCGCTCAGAACAGCGCTGCGCCTATCACCGCTACGCGGAGCTTGTTCCACGGCAACCGCAAGCCGCTGCAACAGTAGCGTACCTCCGGTGGACACATGTTGTGCGGCGGCGCGGCTGGCCCGCTGCGCGCCCGCCGCCCTGAACAGCGCTGCGCCCCCGCCGCCCTGAACAGCGCTGCGCCCATCACCGCTACGCGGAGCTTGTTCCACAGCAACCGCAAGCCGCTGCAACAGTAGCGTACCTCCGGTGGACACATGTTGTGCGGCGGCGCGGCTGGCCCGCTGCGCGCCCGCCGCTCAGAACAGCGCTGCGCCTATCACCGCTACGCGGAGCTTGTTCCACGGCAACCGCAAGCCGCTGCAACAGTAGCGTACCTCCGGTGGACACATGTTGTGCGGCGGCGCGGCTGGCCCGCTGCGCGCCCGCCGCCCTGAACAGCGCTGCGCCCCCGCCGCCCTGAACAGCGCTGCGCCCATCACCGCTACGCGGAGCTTGTTCCACAGCAACCGCAAGCCGCTGCAACAGTAGCGTACCTCCGGTGGACACATGTTGTGCGGCGGCGCGGCTGGCCCGCTGCGCGCCCGCCGCCCTGAACAGCGCTGCGCCCCCGCCGCCCTGAACAGCGCTGCGCCCATCACCGCTACGCGGAGCTTGTTCCACAGCAACCGCAAGCCGCTGCAACAGTAGCGTACCTCCGGTGGACACATGTTGTGCGGCGGCGCGGCTGGCCCGCTGCGCGCCCGCCGCCCTGAACAGCGCTGCGCCCCCGCCGCCCTGAACAGCGCTGCGCCCATCACCGCTACGCGGAGCTTGTTCCACAGCAACCGCAAGCCGCTGCAACAGTAGCGTACCTCCGGTGGACACATGTTGTGCGGCGGCGCGGCTGGCCCGCTGCGCGCCCGCCGCCCTGAACAGCGCCGCGCCCATCACCGCTACGCGGAGCTTGTTCCACAGCAACCGCAAGCCGCTGCAACAGTAGCGTACCTCCGGTGGACACATGTTGTGCGGCGGCGCGGCTGGCCCGCTGCGCGCCCGCCGCCCTGAACAGCGCTGCGCCCCCGCCGCCCTGAACAGCGCTGCGCCCATCACCGCTACGCGGAGCTTGTTCCACAGCAACCGCAAGCCGCTGCAACAGTAGCGTACCTCCGGTGGACACATGTTGTGCGGCGGCGCGGCTGGCCCGCTGCGCGCCCGCCGCCCTGAACAGCGCCGCGCCCATCACCGCTACGCGGAGCTTGTTCCACAGCAACCGCAAGCCGCTGCAACAGTAGCGTACCTCCGGTGGACACATGTTGTGCGGCGGCGCGGCTGGCCCGCTGCGCGCCCGCCGCCCTGAACAGCGCTGCGCCCCCGCCGCCCTGAACAGCGCTGCGCCCATCACCGCTACGCGGAGCTTGTTCCACAGCAACCGCAAGCCGCTGCAACAGTAGCGTACCTCCGGTGGACACATGTTGTGCGGCGGCGCGGCTGGCCCGCTGCGCGCCCACCGCCCTGAACAGCGCTGCGCCCATCACCGCTACGCGGAGCTTGTTCTACAGCAACCGCGAGCCGCTGCAACAGTAGCTTACCTCCGGTGGACACATGTTGTGCGGCGGCGCGGCTGGCCCGCTGCGCGCCCGCCGCCCTGAACAGCGCTGCGCCCCCGCCGCCCTGAACAGCGCTGCGCCCATCACCGCTACGCGGAGCTTGTTCCACAGCAACCGCAAGCCGCTGCAACAGTAGCGTACCTCCGGTGGACACATGTTGTGCGGCGGCGCGGCTGGCCCGCTGCGCGCCCACCGCCCTGAACAGCGCTGCGCCCATCACCGCTACGCGGAGCTTGTTCTACAGCAACCGCGAGCCGCTGCAACAGTAGCTTACCTCCGGTGGACACATGTTGTGCGGCGGCGCGGCTGGCCCGCTGCGCGCCCGCCGCCCTGAACAGCGCCGCACCCATCACCGCTACGCGGAGCTTGTTCCACAGCAACTGCGAGCCGCTGCAATAGTACACCGTTACCTCAATATCAACACAAAAATTACCAAAATAATCGATTCGTTGTGCAAAAAATCGACAGGTTCGATAGTATAAGGACAAAAATAAATGATAATTATTATTAAATCATCGTTAATGTTATTATTACGAGCGCAATCTGTAAAGACTAACTCTAGCACGCAGTTTCATAATTATTATGTACACTTTAATATGAAACAAAACTACAAATATGAAAAAGCTGTTTTAATATATTTTTAGCCAATCATCGAGGACAGAGCAGGAGTCTTAACATCCAGTATTTCGATTCTCAAAACGTAGAATAAAATGCAAATATATACATTTGTCAAAACAGGTAAAGAAACACTATCCTAAAACAGACATTAATTTACCTGGGCATATCTTGCGGCCAAGCGGCTTCTAAAACACAGCGGTTGTAGTATCCATAAGTCAGTGCATTGGGTTGTAGTCCGGCACGTTTCATGAGGAATAGTAACTGCACGGCCAGCACTGGCACAGAGTGGATGCCGCATAATTGCATCATCACTCGGTAGCATACCTGACAACGATACGAGTATTATGAAATATTAAGTCATTGTATAGACGAGTTCCGACAATTGAGGTAGACTTTTTGAATTTAGTTATTTTTGTATTTGAGGAGTATGGTGGGATAGGTGTATAAAAACATTATGGATTTGTTAACCTTTCTTCGATTTACGGATCCATTTGTGAAATATAACCTTAAAAGCGTCAATTTTGGTAAGACCTTTAAAACGATGTTAAAAAAAAGCTATTACAGCTAAGAAGGCTATACAAATTTACGAGTAATAGTCAACTAACAGCACTCGGATTTTTATTTTGAATAAAAGACCAACTTTAAAAGTTACGACTTTCTTAAGCGTATCGCGCCTATTACTTATTTTCGTTGGATGACTGTAGGTAATTAACACGTTCGTTTTCTTTAGACTGTGGTAAAACTAACTGCCACAAAAATACATTCATTTTCTGGGTTATATTATTTAGACTTACCTCATCACAAGGAACCTTCAGTTTGGTAGCACGCTCTAGCAGTTCGTAGGCAGATCTCAATATGGCTTGCTCCTTGCCGCGGTATAATATCAATCGACACGGCAGCGCGAGGAAATATAGTGAATAGCACGAGCCCAATAAACATTTAGCCCAAGCTTCAGGTGACAAACTGGCCTTGCGCGCTAGCCTAGAAAATAATTAAGTTTTTTTCGTATCATCTCAAAATGCCAACTTCGCAAAATGCCAACCGCTCGCAAAATGCCAACCGCTCGCAAAATGCCAACTTCTCACAATGCCAAATTCGCAAAATGTCAACTCCTCAAAATGCCAACTTTTTATAATGACCACTTAAAATTATAATGACGAGTGTTTTCAAATTAATGACAAGTATGAGTAAAGAAAAATCATCAATTCAATCATCTTTAATATTATTCAATGTATGATTAACATACTTCAGAAATTTAAATACATTTATCATAATTTTTCTTACACTACATTGAATAATGTTAAAAATTATTGCATTGATGATTTTTTTTTTACTCATACTTGTCATTAATTTGTAAATACTAGTCATTATAATTTTAAGTGGTCATTATAAAAACTTGGCATTTTGAGGAGTTGGCATTTTGCGAATTTGGCGTTTTGAGAAGTTGGCATTTTGAGAAGTTGTCTTTTTGCGAGCGGTTGGCATTTTGCGAAGTTGGCATTTTGAGATGATACGGTTTTTTTGAACACAGCTTTATAGTAGTATACAAATACCCAAAATCATTTCGCAATCAAAACACGTCACGTTATTAAAATTGACATCGGTAGACAATTTTGGCGCAAACGATAGTGTTAGCTTAGGTTATGTTAGGTGTGTGGCTGGCATAACATTTTTTAACTTTTTGTAGAAATAACGGGTTTATACATTACCCAACAGCCAACAGGTACATTACAGTTTCGTATTTCCTTACGTAGCATAGCTATTTTCTTTAGGATTAATCGGAGTAAATCAACACGATCAACATCCTACAATGAGACAAACATATTTTGTGACGATACTTTGCCACTTGAAAAATGTTACGTGTATCGGCAGAAGGTAACTATGATCTTCGACAGGGACATTATTTTTATTTTTTTAATATACACCTTAAATTCCATTGGGATTCAAGTTCATATTTCTTTGTAATTAATTTAGTTAAATGCACCTTAGAACGTACGCATAAACGATCTTCATTGGGACCTAAAAAGGATTTCGTAGATAAAGTTATTATGCCTTATAAGTTTTGCGCGTACTACTGTACTATATCGTATCCAAAACCAGTGACGGAGCCAGACTTTTTCATCTGAGTACGACGCTAAACAGTTGGACTGGGTAACGGAGATATTATTGTCCCCTTGCATTCAATATTTTTTTCTAGTATACTAAGGTACATCTCACCTCTGCGCCGCAGCGATCTCGTGTTTGGTCCGTCGGGCCATAGGCGAGGCGTCGGCCAGGGACTCGGCGGAGGCGAGCGCGGCGGCCGGCAGCGACTGTACGCCGCCCCCGCGCCAGCTCACTTTACACCGATTCACTAGCGTACAGTACGCGCAAAACGTAAATGTTACTGAGTGAAGTTTCCTCCGCAAACTTTGCGCCAGATACTTAGCTCGTAGCGAGTTTCAATGTTGGTCTGAAGAAAGCTGACCTTATTCCTCCTTGCACCCCTTCTCTAAATAAAATAGCTTTCTTCGCAGTAACTTGCAACTGCTCGTACTGTACCATATCGTACCCGAAACCAGTGATGGAACTAGATTTCATGTGGGGTGGACGTTAAGATTTGTAACATTAAAAATTAAAGAAAAAACGGAAAGAAAAGTTTTACTTCGGGCAGGAATCGAACCTGCGACCTCAGGATAACCAGTCCAGCCGCTTTCCATTAAGCTACCGAAGTAATATTGGAGGAATAATTTTGAGGTCGCAGGTACGATTCCTGCCCGAAGTCAAATTTTTCTTTCCGTTTTTTCTTTAATTTCTAAGGTTCACTCGCATGTGTTATTGCTAAAAATAAATATTACAAGATATGTAACAGTTAAGACTAGATTTAGGTGATTTTATTGTCCCCTTGGACCCGTCCTTTTTTTTTCTAGTTACTAAATCAGGTTCGGTTTACCTCTGCGCCGCAGCGATCTCGTGTTTGGTCCGTCGGGCCATAGGCGAGGCGTCGGCCAGGGACTCGGCGGAGGCGAGCGCGGCGGCCGGCAGCGACTGTACGCCGCCCCCATGACCACTCACTTTACACCGGGTCACTAGCACCTCGTCCAATATTAATTTGTCGTAGGTGTATGTCTCTTCTGAAATATTATTGTCCTGTTATATTCACTACAGATAATAAAATATTATGTTAGCACTAAAAAGTGAAGAAAACTTAATATAATCGTCATGTTTTTATTATCTAACTAGCTGTGCCCGCGACTTCGTCCGCGTGAGAATTTATGATTGTTCAGTGTCTACCCGGACAAAGTCGTGAGCGCTGCTAGTATAAAAGTAGCCTAAGTTACTCCTAATTACATCAGCTATCTGTCAGTGAAAGTCCCGTCAAAATCGGTCCAGCCGTTCCCAAGATTAGCCCCGCCAAACAGACAGACAGACAGACAGACAGATGGATAGACAGACAGACAGACAAAAATGGTAAAAAAAAAATGTTTTGGTATATGTAAAGTGTATTACCGCTTTTTGTATGCATTTAGTAAAAAGCGGCTATTTTAATATTACAAACAGACACGCCTATTATATTTATTTGTATAGATGACAACTGTGATAGTTACAGTACCCAATAAAAAATATTGCACATCGAGCCTACGAAAGAGAAAATCGGCTAGTTTCGAGTTCGTAGAGCGTTATCTCTGCTCCACATTACCGCTGATAGCACTGATAGTCCGGTGTTGGTCAAAACTTGATCAAAATTATCGCCTAACATCACATAGGTAAGGTACGAAAAAAATAAATGATGAATAATAATAATTAAAAAAAGGTAAAACACTGTCTCATACCAGGATCAGGCGGGTCTGGTGGTAGAACGAAGACAGTCCGCTCCGACGTATTGGCCGTGTCTATATCCAGTAAAGGTCCGTCGCCAGCCGCCACCCTCTCTATGCATTCGTCGAAGAAAGTCAGTCCTTGGTCCACGTCACAAACAAACGATCGTTCCTCAATGAAACGCGTGAACATCTGCGTTCGCATCATGTAGGTGTAGAAACGTTGGTTCGTCTGTAAAGAGTTTTAAATTCTTATCCCCAATATTTATAAACGGATCAGCTAATAAGTTTTGGTGTTTTTCTATCTTACACACATTGACAATGTTACTGACAAATGCAAAGAATATTAATTTATTAACTTATTAATTTATTATTAAATTAAGATATTAACGTTTTAAACATGTTATACACGAAAACAAACATTATTTATGCATGTAGATGGACTGTATTGCAGTCTACATCGCTTGAATATACCATCTTAGTCCGCGAAATAGGTATCTAAGAATTTACGAAAAAAAAAATTCGAAAAATTATTTTTTTATAATATTTTTTGTACCTTGAAGTTTGGTAATGTGCCCGGAAACGTCAACAGGCTCGCCACCTGTTACATGGGCCAAAAACGTAACCGGCGAATCGTGGGTATTTGCATGTATGCTTGAATGCATGCATTTACCTCCGCCTACCCCTTCGGGGATTACAGGCGTGAAGTCACGTTTCTTTTACTCTTGGTGTAAACAAAGCAATCACTGAGTTGATTTTAGTAACATACCTTATCCCTAGACCGTAAAAAGGCATCCATGTGAAATAGCGCGTGCGGATCGGTAGTACCGACGGTGGGGGCTTTCGTAATAGGTATGAGATAGCTGCGATAGCCCTGCAGCGTCATCGCCATGAAACGGAGAAACGCCTCTTGGATCTTCAATTCTAAGGCTTGCTGTAAAGTAAGGTTTAATTTAAAAACTAATAAACATTTTTTAACAAATATTATTTAAAAATACGAAATCAGTTCGTTTTAGGTGTAATGGTGTAAATACAAACACGTATTTTTTTTATAAATGACAAATAATGCTATGCTAACGTAGATAATAAGGGGATACAAATAAATAAAAGTATATTTAATACAATGGATAACGAAAGCTGGTTAACCATTGAATATGTTACAAACCTCTTTTTTTCTCTTCTGAAAATCTCTATCTAAGCTAGTTGTGGGTTCACCATTGAATCTGCTATCACTTGAATGTCGGACGGGTGATGCTGAAAACGATACATATTCACAAAAGATTTAAATTCATTCGTTGTTCATAAGATATCCGATGTTTGTCAGTTGAAACGTCACTTAAATCCAAGTCCTTTTTTGATTTAAGTGACGTTTCAATATTTGGCCGTAAGACACTAAGTGAAAATATAGCGATAAGATATACTGAAGAGGATCGATATTTTAACTTCAAACGAGTAATGACAATATTGTGGATCGAATTCTCGCCAATTTTAATTGGGCATCGTAAACCATTTATTTAAAAAAAAGCATGAAGTTGTCCTTACCTAACATACCGGTACGTATGTTCGCAAATAACTGCTCAAGTGTTTGCCGCAATATTCTTGCTTGTCGCTTGGGTAGAAGTTTCAACGATATGTGTCGTTGTGAATCGCATATCTATAATGAATAGTCTAAGTGTTTATAACATCAACACGGATTATTTTTTATATTTTTTATGTAATGGAAGTGGTAAACAAGCGTGCAGTTCACATTGATGTTAAGTGATGACTGCAGCCTGTAGACACCCACACAAAGACAAAGGTCAAAATGCGGATGCGTTACAACTCCTGAGGCCTAAGGTGTTATGCCAATTGTTATGAAATTACAGGGCCGTACATTACCACCTGACCGGAACACGATAGTACTGGACACTACCATTTAGCGGCAAGTATATTAGGTAATGCGGTGATGCCTACGCCCGCGAGCTCCGTCACTGAAGCTCTACCACCAGTAAAAATTAGGATTATAAATAAATAAATTAATTTATTTATACTTTAATGCACAAGTGCAAAAGTACATAGGGCTGACTTAATGCCGCACTAATAAATTATGGTTTATACAACAGTTCCATTTCATAAACGCCACTTTCAGTGGAGGTGGACACAGGAAGGTTTACGGCTAAACTTGCGAATAACTAAGGGCGGATTTCACCGTTTGCTCTGAGAAGTGAGATTAATAAATCGCGTTTATCGTCTTATTGCGACGGTGAAATCGGCCCTAAGTAGTTATCGTCGTAGTTGGATTTCGTTTAGGTATCATTATCGTGTAGTAAAATATAATTCCAGGAGTAGCAACAAATTTTCATTTAAACCGCTGGTTTTTGTAGATAACCATGGAATTCAGTATGCAATAATAATTAGTCTAAGAAGAAGACTAAATATCTGTTCACTATTTATTGTGACAAAGTACTGCAGCCAATATCAGCATCATACATCTCGCCTATAAATATAATGTTGTTGAGTTGCCACTTCGGTGTTTTCTGTTCTAAACAATATGAGTCAGATTATTATCTACGAGTATCTTCCCCAAACGAGAATAAATGCAATGCTAAAATGTTAATTAATTTGAAAAGTTAATTCACAATTGACACATTTAAAATAACAATAAAAAGCAATGCTATAAACAGTGTGCAACAATGACTTACTGTAATATTATTGGTGTCCAAGTCGACACAAGTCACATCATTTGGTGGTTCATAGAGGTCAAAAAACCTCGAATCCACACCTATTAAATATGGTAAGGGAGCATGAAGCACCTCCGCTAGGCCTGAAATATATTTGACATAATATATTAGATATTAAAAATATTTTTTTGATCAAAAATTAAAGTAGAATATATTTTTTATAAATACTGACCTAAAGGACAAAGTGGTATATACGGACACTGCCATTTAAACGGGAATAGAAGACTGGAAACTGCTTCCGAGACAGCCGTTAATGTATCTGGTCTGGGAAAAATATAATTAATTCACTGAAAAACCGAAATATAAAATTAACCTGCTTTATTGTTACATCACTAGTATTTACTTTCTGAAGAATTTTCAAATGAAAATAAATTAAATATTTTTTTAGAAAAGATGATGAATCAGACAGTTGTCGGAGACAGGAGGATTAGGTTCGAAAGTTCTAGTCAAATTTTAACAGATCATTTTTTTTTCTATATATTATTATGATGGATACATGAATTATATGAATAATACTATATTGTTAAGGTCCTGGATATGAAATGATATCTAAATTTATATAAAAGTTTTACTTCGTATTCAGTTACGATTGCGGATAGATAAACATTTCGGATATCCGGTAGTTTCGGTTACTTAACGCCAGTGGCCGTCTAACGCTACAAATCGTCATTGCTCGCTTCTTGTGGCCCGCACCGGTTACTATAGAACGCCGCCACACGCCACTCGCACGATTTCCCACCCGTCTCTCCCTTACCTCAGTTAACATGTTCAAGTCGAAAGCAACGGACGTACCTACGTAGTCTGCTTGTTGTTGATTGAAATAAATATGGATATAGAAGTATTTATATCAGAGATTCAATCCCAAAAAAAAAACAGCAGCCACCGGCCACAAGTGGCTGTCGCGCGCTTTAGATACCGTTGTAGCCGGTTCGAGGTTCTCTTGGCGGCGTTTGTGGCTGTCGCGTGTGGTATGGACCACACGCGACAGCCACAAACGCCGCCAAGGGAATTAGTAAGTATACTAGGTACGAGAATATTTTTGGTAGCTGACCTGAGCGAGTGTATGAGGATCTTCTGTTCAGTGATGGCCAGGTTGAGGAGCAGCAGGCAGTTGTCTGGCCCCAGGTTGAGAAGCAACTGCCTGAATCCGGCGCCCGACCGCACGAGCGGCTGGTCGTCGCGGCGCGTCACTATCACACGGTCGTGGGCGTTCGTTGGCGATAACTGTATGACACAAAGTATTGGCGTCACTGACCAACCTAATATACACCTTATATTAGAGACCTAGTGTAGCTTAATCGTCATTTCACCCAAAGACTTCTGAAACTGCCACAGGTGGCCACGGTACCCAACCGGCCAATACAAAAACAATAAAATAATAATGTATTTATTTATTTATTTATTCTTTTTATGCACCAAGATGGTACATAAAAGCGGACTTAATGCCACTAGGCATTATCTCCCAGGCAATCATATATCTTCACGCCAGGTCCCTAACGGGGTAGGCAGAGAGTGTAGAGCGCCAGATATCCCGGTCCTGACATACCTCTCGTGCCTCGTCTAATTAATCAATGTTCTGTAATTTTCGGCACAGAGGCATAACACCTTAGGCCTTTCTTCTTCAGGAGTGAAAACGCATTTGTATTTTGACCTTGGTCTTTTTGTGGGTGTCTATAGGCTGCAGTCATAACTTAACATCAATGTGAACTGCATGCTTGTATGCCACTTCCATTACATAAAAAAAACAAAATTTGAGCGAAATATATATTTTTTGCTGACGTCTTTTAAAACGAAATAAATAACATAATAATATAGTCATACAATTCATGTTATTTGAGAACGTCGACCAAATAGGACTGAAAACATGTAGAATAAGACCATACTATCGCCAGACACAATATCATGTGGATCATACATCCAACAGTATCCGATGCGCTAAATGGATTGACTTATCATTAATCATGAAAATCAATAGACTTATTTATCTTTTGATTTCGAAACACAACTAAAATTGTCACAAAACCTTACAATAAGAACGCTTTAACTTATAGCGCCTAACTTTCCTTATATTACGCGGGCCGGCCTGGGGGCTCACACACACTGTTATTAACGTAAGCAATTTATTCCACAGTTCAATATTGTACATATTAGAAAGATATCATTTTTATTTTACTATTTAATACAAACCTGTAACAGTATTCTAGGCTCGGGAAAGGGCACTTCTTCTAATAAATGTGTGATATACCGCTCGATTGGGATATTTAAGGGTTCTTTACTCCATGACATTTCCTAAAACAAATTATAAAATATTATAGCACAATAAAAAATAAATAAAATAAAATACGCTTACACTCACAGCCCCACAGTAGGTATAAACCTGTGTCGTGGGTGCCGTTGTACACAAACAACACATACACAAACACCCAGACCCGAAACAAATATCTGTAGGCCATACAAATATTTGTCCCGGTGCGGGGATCGAACCCGCGACCCTTCGAATCAAACGGTCATCTCACACCGCTGGACTAACCGGATCGTCAAACTGTGTGTTGACAACAATGTGTCTACGTAGATTATATATATAAAAAATAATATATACTATTTTCATCACGGGTTCTGGCGAATCATACCAAATAAATAACTATAACGTTAGGAATAGATTTGAAGCCTTAAAATATCGTTGACCTAAGCCAGAGTTATACTTTAGTCTCGTCTGAGCTCGGTATGTATGTTCAAATCCCGTTGATACTATTAGTCAACCTATGGTGACATATCATTAATATGATATGTAATACATACAATCTAAACAGACGACTATATAAGTAGGCATCCAAAACTATATTCACCAAAATATACAAAAGCCACCGTTCGAATGTATCGCTGAAGGGCCACCTTGACAGTAAACAAACGCATTTGTTGGCGTGCACGGAATGGGTGTTCTGTGTGACACCCGCGCGCCAGCCCAGCTGCTCCATCTGCTCCTCCGTTAGCTGCGTGTAAGGGTAACTCTCGTAGAACGTCACCGCTGAACCGTATACCTGGGGAGAATATATGAAATCTTAAATAGCCTGGGAATGAATTTAGGATGTAAAAATAATAATTGAATCATAAAACTAATAAATAATGAAGCGGACGAGTCCGAAAACCGCGAGGCTTTGGGCTAGTACCAGTTTCACATTACCCGCGGCCTGATCCCTTAGAAGGCAAATGTTTATGATGGATATTCCCCGAAAAAAATGTGAATTCACATAACACTTAATAGTCAAGTAGTTGTCTCACCTTATCGGTAGCATCGGCAACCGTGAGAACGAAGGTAGAGAACACAGGCTTAGGCGAAGAAGCGGTTTTCGGCCACATCTCCAACGTCGCGCCCATCGGCAAACAAAACAATGGCACTGACGTAGGAAATACTAAACTGCGCCGATCTACTGTTGGATACCTTGAAATAAAAACATAGCATTGAATTTTTATGTTCATTCTAAACAGAGTTCGAAATGCAAATGCGTTGACTCTCCCGAGGCCGAAGATCTTTTGCTTAGAGATTACATATCGATACATTACTACTGTGTAGAGACAAAAATGCTGAACACAATCGTTTGGCAGCATAATTATTAAAAAAAAAAGTAACTTCACGCTTGTAACCCCTGAAGGGGTAGGCAGAGGTAAATACATGCATTCAAGCATACATGCAAACACCCACGATTCGCCGGTTACGTTTTTGGCCCATGTAACAGGTGGCGAGCCTTTTGACATCTCCGGGCACATTACCAAACTTCGAGCTACTAAGAAATTTCCAGAGAATGGAAATGAATAGAAAGATAAAGGACTTTACACCATTGATAACCCGGGAATCGAATCCAGGACCTCAGCGTAGTAGTAGTGGCCTGCTACACGTGGGCGGAGCCGCGGGCAACAGCTAGTAGTACATATTGCTAGAGTATGCCAATTCAACATAATTAGCTACAGTAGCATTTACTACATTTTTCTTTTCTCTGCCAAAATATTTTGAGTTACATCAATTAAATAAAAAGAAGTACAAGTAAACGTGCAGTATGTACGTATGATTATGTAAACAACAATTCAGTACAGAGTTAGCATTCATAAAGCCGAAATAGCACTAGTTGGCGCCGCACACACGTTAATTACCGACTCGACGCGTGAAAGTTGCACTAATTAGTGTTAAATTTGAAAATTATGAATGACGTTGCTGTACAAATCGTGGTGGAGCGCCAGCGGAGTTAGATGGACTTAGACCACGACACCATATTATCCAATTGTTTCTTTTGTTTGTTATTGACGACCCGGTTAGTCTAGCGGTGTGGGATGACCGTTTGATTCGAAGGGTCGCGGGTTCGATCCCCGCACCGGGACAAATATTTGTATGGCCTACAGATATTTGTTTCGGGTCTGGGAGTTTGTGTATGTGTCGTTTGTGTACAACGGCACCCACGACAGAGGTTTATCCTACTGTGTGTGTGTGTGTGTGTGTGTGTGTGTGTGTGTGTGAGTGAGTGAGTGAGTGAGTGAGTGAGTGAGTGAGTGAGTGAGTGAGTGAGTGAGTGAGTGAATGAGTGCGTGTGTGGGGCTGTGAGTGCTCATCTTTGGGGGAAGCTTTCGTCCAGCAGTTGATGTCTTTGAGCTGAAATAATTATGAAACCCCTAAACCCACTTCGATACTCTAATCCAATTCATATTACCTACCTAATCTAGATTCTGCTTGAATAGTAGTACAGCTACTAAGTATGAAACACCTGCAGAAATCATTTTTACTACAAATTGACAGAAATTGAGTGCCCATTAAGTAAATAAAAAATGCAGATCTTTTTCCTGTTCTTCCGTAGGTTAACAATGTGACAATAGATAAAGAGATGAAGGTTGTGCTTAAAAAAAATAGTGTTTACTCACCTAAAAAGTACTTCTGGTTTGTAAGCTATTAGAGGTGGACGGTTCATTGACTTCTTATAGCAGAGATAAACATCGCTACCCATTAAACCTGTAATGGAAATTCTTTCATTGGTATTCGTTATTGTATTTTTCACAACTACACAGGCGAGGGAAATATTATGATATCAAATCAAACTAGGAGATGTTATCCCCTATTTTCGGGCGAAATTATCGAAGAGGTTTATAGGAAAACAGCACTGGTCGACTCGACAAAAAATTAAAATTAATGAATTTTAATAAAAATGAAAAGAAAAAATTTACTTCGTTCGGGACTTGAACCCTCGATTTCTGGATCACTAGCCGTCGGTCCAGCACAGTGGTAGAGCGAATGTCCTACCGAAGTCCCATACCCGACTGTCGAATTTATCGTTCACAGTTTATTGCATCACCTTGGAGTAGCCGTCACGACATCTATTCCCAACGAATACTAGTTATACCCATACAACAAACTTATATAATAACCAGATTTTTTAACTACAAGTCACCTATTTTTCATATTTCATTATGTTTTTTTTTCGAGTGGACGAATTCATGTAAATTCTATAATTTCACCCAGATAGAGAATTCTAAGTTTCATAACTCCTTTTTCGAAATCAAAAAAATACATGGATGCAGTTATCTGTACATAATTGGGTAGGTTACCTACATAAAAATTAAAAGTAAAATCCCTATATCGTAGTTTCCGTTAGGCATACGTCATAATTCTATATCATACAGAGCAGGAACACTTTATCTAATGGGTCCTCCAAAATATTACTAATAATAACACAAAAACTATATACGCGCGAGCAAGAATTGATAAAAATGCACTTTCCTGCTAACTTTTAACAGGACATATAAACGTGACAGAAATATGTATAGTTAATAGGCGCGTCCACACAGAGCTAATAAATATTTCCTTTAATTAATTGTGTTGTTAAGATATGCTCAATTAGCGCTTAGTGTATATAATTATGAAGTCTTTTTTCTTGGAATGGTGAAAATCTTTATCAGTTTTTTTTTGTTCACATTGATGTTAAGTGATCACTGCAGCCTATAGATACAAATACCAAGGTCAAAATGCAGATGCGTTACCACTCCTGAGGCTTAAGGTGTTATGCCTCTGTGCCGGAAATTACAGGTCCGTACATTACCACCTGACCGGAACACCATAGTGCTGAACACTACCATTTAGCGGCAAGTATATTAGGTAATGCGGTGGTGCCTACGCCCGCGAGCTCCGTCACTAGAGCTCTACCACCAGTAAGCCAGTTAATATCTTGTCATGGGTTTACCAAGTAAAGGTTCACCCCAAAACCGTGAGATAATGTTTAAGCTATGAATTAGTGTTTCAAGTACGTACATACTTTCTTGCAGACATTCACGTTTCGCACGCAATGGGACACTATCCCAGCCCCTTTACCACTAAGCTACAGAAATCCCTTAGACCACGTCCAAGTGTCGAATTTTTCCTTTCCCGTCGTTGGCCTGTTTACGATTTGAATTGATAAACTTAACTAATTAAAAACTGTATGTATGTATCTTCACATGACAAGTTCCTCACGGGGCAGACAGAGAGTATAGAGCGCTAAATTTTCTAAAAAAAACCTAAAAATCTACGTCCTAAGAAAACCGCTAAAGGGGTAAAGCGGCTGGGCTAGTGTTCCAGAGATCGTTAAGCCAAATACTGTCCGTAGACATTTTCAAAAATCTATACGCCGTTGGTTTAAGGCCAGGGAATTTTGCTTTGGCTTACCTTTATTCAAGTTCTTCGCAATCATACAGAACGCATGTGGCGGCGTCTCTCCCCGGCTGGCGATTATAACGCAGATGTCGACCACAACGAGCGCATTGCAAGCGGCGCTGGTGCTCGCCCGCCGGTACGTGATGAAGGTTTTCGCCGACGAATTGTTCACGTTCGCCAAACGCCCGCCGACGGATTTGATCACCATCTCCGCGTCGTTCATCAGCCTCTCTTTGCCATCGTACATGACACCTGGGAATTATTATGTATATGATACTGTTATACCATGTCGACGAAGCGTGGGCAGGCAGCCTATACGACCTGGTGTAGGTCGGAAAATCGCTCGATGAGGGCGGTCCAGGACAGGTCGTTATGGGCATTTTTGGAGGAGACTCTTGTTCAGCAATGAACGTCTTTCAGTGGAAATAATGATGATCATTGCATTACGCGACGAAGCAAACAAGCTCACTGATCACACTCATCATGAATGACAAGTGAATATTGTAGCATATAGACCAGAGGTTCCCAAACTATTTTTTCTTGTAGACCCCTTTCAATTTTTTCTGGTTTCCGTGGACATTTCCTTGCTACATTTATATCACATTCCCATATTTCCAAAATTTTATTCACTCCTACGTAGACCTCCATCGAGTCCCATGGACCCCAGGGGATCTATATGGACCACTTTGGGAATCACTGATATAGACACAAACTGGTGGGCTAGATGCAGATTTTGCGGCCGTGCGTAATAGAAATGAATCAAACGAGCGCTCGCACTCGTTTTATGTATTAATTTTTTACGTAGCTCGCACTCGTCATGTTTTTTTTTAATTACTTACATTTACTAAACAAAGATATCTAAACTGCCATTGGAATGTTGGTCTAAAAAATATGTAAGTAATTACTATTAATTATGTCGATGTCACTTGTACACGGTAAAACTCGAACGGGTTTATGTGGCGTGTTACTATTTTCTTTCTTTACTTGAATATTGTACGTTATTGACTAAATAGTTAAGTAGTAAACAAGGAACCCTTATAGTTTCGCCATGTCCACGCCGTCTGTCTGTCTGTCTGTATGTCTGTCCGTCCGCGGTTTAGCGCAAAAACTATTGGTACTAGAGACTTGAAATTTGGCACAATTATACACCTTAATCACGCCGATCAAGTGGTAGAATAAAAACATGAAAAAAAATATTTAGGGTAACCTCCCTAGGGTTATACTTGTATCGCGTGGATATATTTTTTATTTTCGATTTCCATATGATGTGGGATATCGTTGGATAGGTCTTTTAAAAATATTATGGGTGTTCGAACATCATTTTTCGATTTAGGTAACTGTTCGTGACTTATTAAGCTTTAAAGTGCAAATTTTCGTTAGACTCAAGTGGTCCCCACCCCTACAGACTAAACGGTTGTTGTTTGAAATTCAAACGTTACGGCAATAGTAGCTACATATAACCCCTCTATTGCATAGAAAGCCATTTATGGCTGCTGAAATTAAATATTTTTTTCTACACTTAGTTTTAATAAAAATTAATTTATTTTGTTAGGGCTCCATCAGTCACTCATTCGTGGAATGGGACGTATTTTTTTTTTGTGTATAAATAGAGCCATTTGCCAACATAATTTCACTTTTTACCGGCGTGTGCTTAGAAAATGGACGTAGCGATTTTTCGTAAAACTTTGATAATCAACAATTACCAGAATAGTTAACTAATTAGTGTGTAAAAAATATAAAACCTATTGTTCAAGGGTTCTTTTTACTCCATCTTATATGTTTTTCATGAATCTTAGGTTTTTCTATTTCTTTTTCTCATTTTTTCATGGGAGCCACTTTTGGCTTTGTATGCATTTACGGTGTAAAACGCTGAGCCAGAAATGGCTTAGAATGCATTCAGCGATTCCTTTTTCTACCTTTCCAGAATGATTCCATCACGTTTTTATGGCACTAATCGTTTCACTAAATCTATCCCGCTCATGATTCCATTAGTCATGACTCCGCATCTGACTTTGACGACGACAACATTCCGCTTTCTTACCTTCGCTTATGAAATTCCCGCAATCAACCAATCATTATACCAGAATCCGATTTGGATACTTCCGGTGACGAGAACAATATTGTTAATGAATCCTAAGCAAATGAAAAGAAACTATAAATTTACTGGTAGCCTGGCTTTATCAGATTGTATTCAAATGCTCGATTCACCGGCTGATTTCTTTATTTTTTTTTACTGAGGAGTTGTACAGTTCAATTTCTACAAGCCAGCAAATATCACCAGACCTGTAATAGAACAGTTCATAGGAATTGTAATTTTCACTTCATTGGTCCATATGCCAGCCTCAAGAAGATATTGGTCTACTACTGTTGAATCAGATAAAATAATGATGGCATGTACGTGCCTCTGTATAAATTCAAACTCGCCATATCTGAACATTATGGAAAGGCAGGAAAGACCATCACGAAGAAACGTGGCCGCCCCAGCACTACCGGTACTCCTGTACAAGGTACGTCTACTACAAGCACAGCTGCTACGCCTACAGGTCGTAACGAATCTCCAGTACCACCACCCGTCCAAAGAGTACGTAAAGTCAGTGTTCAAGAAGTTCTATTGAATTAGGTGCGATATGGTACAAGCGACCACTTTTCAGTGCACGATGAACATCGTCAGTTGTGCCAATATGGTTGTATGTTTCAATCGTACATAAAATATAAAAATGTAACATTTACCTGTGTCTCAATGAGAATAGAAATTGTTTTAAAGACTTTCATGTAGTCTTAAAATTGTATTTCATGTGCATAGAAAGCCAGAAATGGCACGATGCACGAAAAGCTAAATGCATACAAAGCCATTTATGGCTTTTAATTTATTTCTTTAAGTAAAGTACCTAATTTTTTATTTCGTTATGTAAATCTTTAATTTATCCCAATAAAACACAAATAAGACAAAATTTTTTTTTTCTCTCATTCCTGATAATTCATGCAATAGAGGGTTAAAAGGAAAACTATCACACTTAAGTTGGCCTTGCAAGTTTGCGAGTAATAGTCGACCAAATGTATTTTACTCGAAAATTTCGAACAAGTCCATAGAAAAAAAAATATTTTTTTTATTACACATCTTACTCTGTAACTACGGAACCCTACACTGCGCGTGGCCCGACACGCACTTGACCGGTTTTATTTTTCGATTTCACGGCGAGGAAAATAGATTATTTCTGAAACTAAAATTAAAAAAAAAACAAAATAGTTATTTACCTATAGATTACAGGAAAATCTATAAGAAGACCATGATATTAAAGGCAACGTAGGAAATATAATACCGTACGGAACCCCTGTAAACGCGATTCTGACTCGCACTCGGCCGGTTTTTCTCATATAGGTATGAAGTAACCAAATTACCATTCATACCGTTGAAATAGATTTAAATGCATATGATATTAATTCTGAATTTAGTGAGTCATCGCGTTGAGCCAGTAATAAAGCGGTATCCGTTTAAACTTAACCACACCACAAGATAATGTATGTATTATCTTCTGGTTAGGTTAGTTCGATTTGAGTTCAGGTTCAAGTAATCAATATTGTAGGCAGATAAGACAAGTGTTCGAATTTCTTGATAGACGGGCTATATTGTACGAATTAGGAATTCTGAAGGAGTAGGCAGTTTTATATATAACTCTTCCTCCTGCATTCAAGAATACGTGCAAATACTCATGATTCGCCAATTACGTTTTGTCCCATGTAATGAGTGACATCTCTGGGAACATACTCACATAAGACACCTCTTGCGAATGGAAAATCTCAACAGCATGGGTCGGGGATAAAACCAAGAACCCCAAACGCTGGAGCATAGCGGTAGAGGCTTGCTACTTAACTACTGAAGCATTTCTATTTAAATCTGCAGGTTTCATTGAAGAATTACATAACACAGAATATATAAGTGCGTGTATAGTACCTATAGTCAGTATCGTGATAGTTGATGTAACAAGGAATCTGTCCCATAATATTATTACATCTCGCGGTCAGTCGTGCGCGGCAGGTGGGTCTGCCGGCACAAAAACATAATAAGTCGAAACACGGCCAACGAGCACGTTAAGATGTTATTTTTTTTTTTTTATTAAACTGCCTCAGTAGTGTTAGCAGTGGTAGCAGGCCACTACTACTTCTACTGGGATCCCGGGTTCGATGACCAGATCTTTTATCTCTGGTTCTCTTGGGATTCTTCCATTTTCTGGAAGTTTCCCAGTACCTCGGGTTTGGTAATGTTCCCGGAGATGTCAATAGGCTCGCCACCTGTTACATGGGCGAATCGTGGGTGTTTGCATGTATGCTTGAATGCATGCATTTACCTCTGCCTACACCTTCGGGGATTACAGGCGTGAAGTTACGTTTTTTATTTAAGGACGGACTTATGTGGGCGGCACGTCTCGAGACTGCACTAGTGTGCTTCACCGCGCAATCGGAGAGCAAAAAAGTTAGCACAACTGCCTAAGGGAGACCCTGTGGGTCCGATCTTAGGTGGTTGCGAACATAAGACATGTGATTAGAGGCGGTGCAACTTTCGCTCTAGTCATCGGGTGGTACCTACGTTAAGATGTGATACAATTGACGACTACGACTTTAGCGAGCTTCATGATGGTTACCCACGTTACGTTTTAACTGCGCAAATTTAGGCTTGCACAAGTTTGTGTGTACAACATTTTTTCGTAGAACCGTTTTCTTGTCTGTATAAAAACCGGTCAAGTTCGAGTCGGTTTAGCGCACGAAGAGTTTCATACCACTTTAATCATATAAAGCTAGCTGTGCCCGTGACTTTGTCCGCGTAGAATAAACCAAATTATTATTCAGCATATTCGTTCTTTGGGAGCCCCCCTTAAATATTTATTTAGTTCTGTTTTTAATATTTGTTGTTATAGCGGCATCAGAAATACATCATCTGTGATGGACGGACCGCGGAGTCTTAAGAAAGGGTTAGGGTTTTACCCTTTGGGTATGAAATCCAAAAAACTTACCAATGTCAACGAGCGGCGGTTTCTCTCGTCCGCGGCGGACATACAGGTAACACTCGTTTGATCGTATGGAACCATGATTCAAATTCGCCGGCAGACCCGTCGGAGTCGATTCTAATAGTTCACAGTCATCGGGCGCCTGCTCTTGCAGTTCCGGAAATACCACACCTGTACATAAAATAATATTTCTTATATTGTATTCGTTCACGATAACAGAAACAGACAAATTTAAATAAACAGGATTATGATCAATATGAATATGGCGTAGGCAGGCCCCCCACGAGGTGGAACGACGACCTGGTGAAGGTCGTGGGCAATCGTTGGATGAGGGCGGCCCAGGACCGTTCGTTGTGGCATTCTTTGGGGGAGGCCTTTGTTCAGCAGTGGACGTCTTTCGGCTGAAATTATGATGATGATAATGATGAATATAGAAAAGCAACTGATGTATTTAAGTAGAGATCACAGACGCAAGTTTTATTAGACTTAGTGTAAACTAAAATAATTTTAATTTAATATTCAAATCATAATATTTGACTTGAAATCTCGCAATCAGGGAGGGGGGGGGGGTGTTGTTGTCAAGTGTGACGGGACATGTTAAGTAACAAGTGTGACGAAGGGGTACCTAGGGGAAGAGGTAACTGTATTTTGCGTGACGTAATTTATGAACGACCCCTAAGTATGAAGTTACGCTCTCACGGCAACACCGGCTGGACCGCTTACGATGAAATTGAATAAAAAGATAGTTTAACTTAAGGTACGGCAAAAGACAGGCCACATTCTCATTCCACAATGTCAGCTCCTTTGGAATAGTTTTTTTTTCATAGGTATGTATGTATGTATCTTCACGCCAGGTCCCTAACGGGGTAGGCAGAGAGTGTAGAGCGCCAGACATCCCGGTTCTGACAAACCTCTCGTGCCTCGTCTACCTTCATAGGTACCTACTTAAATATAAATCTATAGGTACAAATAAATGAAATTGGAGTGTCTGTTTGTAATATTAAAATATCCGCTTTTTACTAAATACATATATATGTATGTATACACGGTGCATATACCAAAATATTTTTTTACAATTTTTGTCTGTCTGTCTGTCTGTCTGTTTGGCGGGGCTAATCTTGACCGACCGATTTTGACGGGACTTTCACAGGCAGATAGCTGATGTAATAAGGAGTAACTTAGGCGACTTTTATACTAGCTGCACCCACGACTTTGTCCGGGTAGGTACTGAACAATAATATATTCTCACGCGGGCGAAGTCGCGGGCACAGCTAGTAAATTATAAAATAAATAACATAAGCTGTGAAGTGGCATTGAACTTATCTAAGGGTCCATTCAATGCGTGTATTGACATTAATCAACGACAGCAATAAAAATGAATCACGATCGAGGTTCAATCAATGTGGCCCCTTGCATGTGAACACCGATATCTATACATTATGATTGACGTAAGAGACATTTTTTGTGTTCTAAATTAAATTACAGGTTGTACCTACTCATATCGTCACGCCTGTTTTTTACGGTAGGCGTAGACATAATTGTAAAATATAATGATAGTGCACAGCGACGACATAGGTATATGATTAGATGGTAATTTGACCTTTTAAATTTCTGGCGCAAATATAAAGGGTTTGACTTTTTTTAGAGGTCCGTAGCCAAATGGCAAATAAACCGAACCCTTATAGATTCGTCACACGTCTGTATGTCTGTTTGTCTGTCTGTCTGTCTACCTGCCTGTCGGTCTGTCCGTATGTCTGTCACATGTCACAGCCTCATATCCCATAAAAGTGTAATTTTCAATGTATTTGGATGAGCGCAAAATTTAATTGACTGTCTAATTGCTGCAGCCCTGTCCCGATCTGTCTATAGGTATATACATAATCATCCAAATACATTGAAAATTACACTTTTTTTTTTTTTTGGAATTACTGTTTCAGGTTTGTATTTTGTGTAACATTTGGGTTAAAATTTAATCTTCGTATGTTTTGGAATATTGGAACAACCTTTCTCCCACATAAAATATCAAAACTATTGCCTGTTCCGAATAATTACCGAAGATTTTATGACAATTTCTATCTCATATCATTACCTCTTGTACCCATTTGTACCAGTTTTAAATAGAAAAAACTATAAGCAAGAACCCATTCACAATTACATTTCAAATTATTTTTCAAAATGAAATAACATGATTAGAATGTCATCAAAAGGAAACTACATAATTACATAGGAGACAAGTTTCCCTACAAGAAGAAGTTTAATCAAGTTCTACTCATTAACAAGACAAGACCTAGATTTGTAAACTTGAACCCTTTTTTTACTTTCACAGCAATAAAACTAGGTCAACAGATTATCTAAGAAAAATTTTTGAATGATTTTGAAAAAGCGACCAAGTGCATGTCGGACCATGCACAATGTAGGGTTTCATTTCTCAGTATATTTTGTATAAATTGATTGATTTATACTCGTAAAGTCGTTGAGTCACCTTCGCCATAATAGTTTTCCTTTGAAATTCGTTATATCATGTACCTACCTATGTATCACTAAATTTGTTTAGTGGTCCAATTACCATCGGTAAGATGGTAAATGACCAGGACACTTCACTCTAAAAAAGTTGTACTATAAAATTAAATACGGCCCTGTAATTTCAGGCACAGAGGCATAACACCTTAGGCCTCAGGAATGGTAACGCATCTGCATTTTGACCTTGGTATTTGTGTGGGTGTCTATAAGCTGCAGTCATCACTTAACATCAATGTGAACTGCATGCTGGTTTACCATTTCCATAACATAAAATGAAAATACATATTTAACAAATGGATTGTATATCCAAAAAATGGTTTTCTTAAATGACCCATATTTTTGAAAGACCTATCCAACGATAACTCCAACTCCAATGATTGGATGCACGGGAAAAAAATGCATTTCCTCTTTACATGTTGGTGTAGTAGCCTAAAAAATATTTTTCATGATTTTATTCCTCAATGCATAGTTAATTTGTATATTTGTGCCAAATTACAGCTATCTAGTATTAAGAGTTTAAGAGTTTAGCGGCGGACAGACGGATGGACAGATAGAGAAATTATTGCAATGGTGGCGGATAGTTTATTTATTTAAACTTTAATGCACCTAGTACATAAGGCGGACTTAATGCCATAGGGCATTCTCTACCAGTCAACCTTGAGGTAGTGGGATTATCAGTATCCCAGTAGGGGTGCAATAATAAAAACTATATGGACAGTAAGAAATAGGTATTGTTTAGAAACAAAAACATTATAAATTGTATTTAACAATCAATAAAAAGAAAAAAATATATTACATATAATTATTATATTAGTTTAGTTAATGTGGTGAAATTTATGATCTAGAGTCCCTAAACTGGAACTCTACCAGCAGTAAAATACGTATGTAGGTATATGTATATCTATAATTATATAATATAATTTATATCGTAAGCCCTATAATCAATCATATCAATATCTGAATGAAACTGTTACTTGATACAAAACCACATAGCATATTAAATGACATCTCTAGCATTACTGAAACAGAATCTGTATGGTTTTCATGGTGTATTATGTAAATTTACACAGCAAATAAAGTAGATATTCAAAGTTGTTTTTTTTCTAACATCCTTGAATTTTTTTTGATTGTTATGTTATAAAATATAGCCTTTAGCCTTCCTCGATAAATGGACTATCTTATACTAAAATAACTTTTCAAATTGGTACAGTAGTTCCCGTTATTAGCATGTTCAAATATATAAACAAACTTTTCAACTCTATATAATTGGTATAGATATGTTTGTTCCATCAAGACAACAAACGCAAAACACATCCACAATTTCTAATTGTATATTTGTTGGCCAGTCCAATAATTTTACTTTGAATCTCACAACAAATAAAAAATAGATATAGACATAGTATAGTAATAATAAAGTATCTAAATTATTAAATTATAAACAGTTGGTATCTATAAATAAACATATTAATATGCACAACAAGTAGTAATCACAATACAGGTGTAGAATAAATTAAGGAGGCTGAACTGATGGCAAGTTGTGACCTACAGATTAAAAAATTAGGCACATATTTAGTAAGATGATTGTTTTTAAATTGAAATGGAATTCCTAGACAGAAATAGTGATACCTCATATAAACATCTTGCATTTTACACCAAGTTCCTTGAAATGTTATTTTCAGTGTCCAAAACCTTGTAAAACTTGTCTGACATTGCAATAACTACATTAATGTTGTAAGTACTGTAATTTGATAGTTTGCCGTGATAGTTACTTACCGATATCTGTAATTGGTGCTTTTGTACTGTATCCTTTTAGATGACCAGAATCTGAATCATCAAGCAGTTCAGGTTGTTCTGGCAAGCCAGCAACAACGAAGTAATCCGCTACCCTTCGTTCATCCATTTTATGTATTCAATATTAGGTTTTGTTTGAAGATTCCTACGAAATCCAAAACAAACATGAAACACCACAGACACATGGTATAATAAATGGGCAATGACACTGGTCAATTAGATCACATCACAATCAAACATTAACCTGTTTCACTGGCATAGCGTAGCGTAGAAGAGCAACTTCCCAATTAAAAAAGTACATGAATAGCTTCGTACTACGGGTTTAGTTCTAATATTACTAATTGCTGTTTGAAAGAAAATTAGAATATTATGAAAATTAATGAAACCTCTCAAGTGTACTTCCAAATTCAGTGAAACAGAAACACAGACAAAACGTCAAAAACACGTCATAGAACATAGAACAGATACAGAGACAGAGACACAGACAAGACACAGATTATAAAACGGAAAGTAGCCATCGTTTTACTCAAACCATTGAGCTGTGTAATAACTCTGTGACTCAAACTGACTGTGACTCACTTGACTGACTTAATAAATAGATAATTGACTAAATTGACTGACTGACTCACTGATTCCAACTTTAATGCCGTTTACATATATTATTGCGAATACGAAATATCGTTTTACTTGACACTGGCAATTTGCGTAACAGAGATGTCATTGTGTAAGTTCCTTTCGATGTTCCTAAGATGTAATATCGACCATGACCGCTGAAATTGCCGTTCCATAGGCGTAAAAAGGCCGAGGGCGTTGTCGGCGATTCTTATAAGTGGAACGTACATTTTGTGCACTGTGTGCTCGCTATAAGGCGGCATGGTGAATCCGTTCTTTTTTCGAATTTTGGTGAAAGTCCACTACGACTCATCAATATTTTGTGGGCGAAATGGGCCCGATGCGATCACGAACAGTGGCGTTATATAAGACGTCGAACAATCGCACGCGATGATCACGGGCCATAAGTGGAAAGATAAAGATATAGCTATTGTCTAGGAGTTTTGGGGTTAACGCGGAAAAGAGCTGTGTCGCTGCGTGATATTATTTTCGAAATTTGTGTTTAGTCGCGTTTTTATGTGTAAAAATGGTGGGATTTTTATCATAAAACATTCGATAACGTTCACGGGTGTAGGAAAGTGATGTTATGAAGTGAAGTGATTTTTCATGTTGCCTCCAAAATTTCGTGAAATCTCTTACTTTACTGGAGCCAACTCATCATATTACACATGGAAACATCCAATCATAGTCATTTTCCATATGGATATTCAAGGACTTGAATCCGGTTTAGTAAAACAATTATTTAAAAAAAGCTATTGTCTATGGTATAGGAGTTTTGGCACTTTCGCGGTAAACTTGAATTGGAGGTTTTGGCGGAAACCTTGAAAGAGGCGTATGGTGCTCTTATTTTATTTCATTTTCTTGGTGTATTTTTAAGTTATATTGAATAAAATTGGTGGCATTTTGTTTGATATAGGTTTATTACAGTGCCCGTGTATAGTGAAAAAGAATAACAGTGCGAAAACACGACCTTTCAGGTTGCCTCCAAAACTTCATTGTAAATGTTCTGGTAAAGTAGCCATCGCTTTACTCGAATAACTTGATTGTAACTCACTTGACTGACGTATTATACTTGATAACTTATATACTTGATACTTACATATTATACTTGATGACTATATTATACTAACTTTTACGCTGCTTAAATAAATATGAAATATCGTTTTACTTGACACTGGCAATATGCGTAATAGCGATGCCATAATAACAAAAAAAAAAAAAAACTTGAATTGGGCGTATCGACTACAGTAAATAAATTTTCGAGTTTTTGGCGGGAACCTTGAAAGAGGCGTATGGTGCTCTTATTTTATTTAATTTTCTTGGTGTATTTTTAAGTTATATTAAATAAAGTTGATGTTGATGCTCCAAAACTTCATTGTAAATATTCTGGTAAAGTAGCCATTGCTTTACTCGAAGTACTGAAATACTGACTGTGACTCTGACTGACTGACTGATAATTGACCGACTGACTTTAACTTTTATCATTGTAGTATCGACGTTTTAACTAAGGTGACCAACTTTCTGAAAAAAGCATGCGTGACTTTTTGTGGATAGATAGGGTATGGTGAATGCGAAGTATGAAGTTTTGTCAGTATAGGTACGTACCAAAATTACATAAAAACACAAAACTTACATGCTGAAGTCATTTATTTTTAAAATAGTATATTAGTAGGTACACTAGAGTGACACTTTTTTACAAGAATGCAAGGTGGAACAAAGCGATCACATACACACGCAGTTTTCAATTGAATTTACACAATGCGTGTTATATACCTACGTAGACGGGTATATTAGGTTGGGGAAAAAGTCTTTTCGCATTATAGTATGTATGAACGTGTAATAAAATCTCTTTGGCTGTAGTATTTGTATCTGGCTGGTTTTGGTATCATTGAAAGTTAAAATTTTAAAGAACATAATTCCAAATTCAAATTAGGTAAATGTGTGATTTTCATTTGTTTTTCGTACTGTCAAGATGAGTGAATCGAATGAAGAAATTCGATACTTTTTAAAATTTTACTACAAAAACGGTAAAAATGCAACGCAAGCCGCGAAAAAAAATTGCGATGTTTATGGACCTAATGCAGTGTCTGTGAGAGTAGCACAACAGTTTGGTTTAAGCGTTTTCAATCCGGAAATTTTGATGTCAAAGATGCACCTCGCTCTGGTCACCCTATTACAGATAAAATGGATGCCATTTTTTAAAAAGTGGAGCAAGATAAAAAAAAAAGATCGACATGTCAGTAGTTATAACGTAGCTGAAGAACTGAGAATTGATCACAAAACAGTTATGGCGCCTTTTGAAAAAAGCTGGGTACAAAAAAAAAGCTCGATATTTGGGTACCTCACGAGCTCACTGAAAGAAACCTAATGAACCGTGTACTCATTTGTGATTCTTTATTACGACGTAATGAAACCGAATCATTTTTGAAGAAGCTGATAACTGGTGATGAAAAGTGTATCACGTACGACAAGAACGTGCGAAAAAGGTCGTGGTGAAAGGCCGGTCAGGCTCCACAGACTGTGGCGAAACCCGGGTTAACTCGTAATAAGGTGATGTTGTGTGTGTGTGGTGGGATTGGAAGGGCATTATTCATTATGAGCTATTACCACCAGGCAGGACTATCGATTCTGAACTCTACTGCGAACAACTGATGAGATTAAAGCAAGAAGTTGATAGAAAGCGGCCGGAATTGATCAACAGAAGGGGTGTGGTGTTTCATCATGATAACGCTAGACCTCACACATCTATAGCCACTCAGCAAAAATTAAGAAAGTTTGTCTGGAAGGTGTTAATGCATCCGCCTTATAGTCCTGACCTTGCACCTTCAGATTTCCACCTGTTTCGGTCTGTTCAAAATTCTTTATGCAATGTTAGGTTAACATCACGAGAGGACTGCCAAATCCACTTGTCGCGGTATTTTGATGAGAAGTCCCAAAAAAAAAGCAATGGGATCATGTCCCTACCTACAAGATGGCAAAAGGTTATCGAACAAAATGGTACATACATACTTTAGTTAAATTTAAATAAACAATATTAAAAAATGTTTTGAATTATCTTAAAAAATGCGAAGAAACTTTTTCCCCAACCTATAACACAATGCGTGTTATATGTGTTATATACCCGCTGTTGTTTGCATGCGTGTGTGGGTGTAGTGTAGTGTATGTTTTATGTAAGTGTGACTGTGTGATTATGTAGTAGCTTGAAAAAAAAAGGCATGGTACGTCAATGTATCGAATGCGGGGCATGCGGGACGCATCCAACATTTTGCGGAACTATTTTATTAATTCTTGCAAAGTGGGATTACATCCAGCATTACGGGAGGTCCCGCAGAATCCGGGACGGTTGGCCGCCTTACGTTTTAACATTTCTATAGTCGGAGTCTGTAGTATTATTTGAAAAGAAGTTATTGGGAAAAATTAAGTTAAGTATACCTATTTCTAGGATAAATACCTATTCCTTATTATTAGTTGGATACTGAACTATCTATCACTTCTCGAATATAGAAGTTTAAATGGCAAACACTCATACTGTTCACATTTATGGTAAGTGAATACTGAAGCCTATTAGACATCTACTCAAAAACCAGAGATTTAAATAAATAAAAAAAATAAAGAAAATACTTTACAGGAGCTCTACCACCCGTAAAACGATGCTTTATAATCTCACGGAAAAGATTCATACTTATTTATCAAAATCAACACCCCTAACTAGCATGCTACTGATCGCAGGGTGTCCAGTTTTTTAAATTTATTTATTTATTAATAATTTATTTCGAGCTACTAGAGCCCATATCAAATACAATAAACACATAAAATATAAATTATACAATCATAATATACTAATACTATATTGTTCTCTAAAACTAATTAATCACCAATTACACACACTATAATCGAGGCGTACGTTTCGCCTCCCAAAATCTTCGGAAAACTACGCCTTCGGGCCAGAAGTCAGGACTGAGGAATATCTGCAGATGTTTGGCAGGTACATGCAACTTGAAGGAGGAGAAACCTGTGGGTACGTAGATCTCCGACGATCTTCTCCGTCATATACGATTGAAGGTCGGTGATGGTCGTTTTCTCGTTTAGACGTGAAAGATACACGAAGGCGTAAGTTTCAGCAGCTTTGAGTTGAGAAGCTGCTGAATCAGGTTGAATCCATCTTCATCGACCACTTTTTGCTCTGGTACAGCAGCAACCGTTGCCTTAGGCTTCTTGGTGTACATAGTTTTGCGGGATCTACTTGCAGCTTGTACGTAGGTCATCGCCTGCGGGCGCACTGGTTTCACAGGAGGTGCCAGGACAGGCGGCAGAGGAGCACGTGTTTCATGTGGACCGAGGTCATTTTCCGGGCGGTCATTACTCCTATTGTTGTCAGTCGCATCGGAACTGCTGATAGGCGAGATATCAGGTTGCACGGCATCGCCTCGTCGCATAGTCACGTTAAGTGAACTCGGCGGCGAAATTGCACGCGCAGCGTTATCGTTGCGTAATTCTGTTACCTCTATTTTTAGGTCCCTGCATGTTATTTCGGAGGCGTCTAATCTTCCTCGAATATCCTTAACTTCTTTCTGTAGCAGCACGATGTCTTTCAGCAGCCGCGTGACGTCAACATGATCAAACGTCACTGGTGGCAGCTTATTCAGATCTCGAGCTGCGAAAGTAGGCACATCGTCCGGATCAGTGCATTTGAAAATCCGGAAAATGTCCTGTAGGTCCTTTTTTCCGTGTCCATCTCTCTGTCTAGTTATTACCTTGATAGTAATAGCTGAAAAGTCCACGAGCACTTTTTTTGCCTCAAGGATCTCAGCTGCCGTATAACTTGATGTACAGATTTGCTATAGACTGAGCTCATCCAGCTAATTTTGAACGAAAGCGAGAAACTCGTGTCGGAACGCTTAGGTAGCGCCATGTCTACGTGACGTAAAAAATTACAATTCTGTTCATTGAAACAGCCGCTGTAAATCGACCGTTCCAAATCATACCGCGAATGCGACTGAGTTTTTGAATGTATGTATCTTCACGCCAAGTCCCTTACGGGGTAGGCGCAGTGTGGAGCGCCAGATATTCCAGTCCTGAGCGCTCCATCACTCGACGCCGTCACCGCACCGCCGCCGCGTTACAACGCTGTAGATACGCACCGCGCAAAGAACGCTACCGCGTCGCCACCGCGCGCTTTCCCTTCCCTGTCCGTTTGACTCGGCTATTCCATTACCGGCTGCGTACGAAAGTTAGAAGTTATGCACTTGCACCTTCGTACGCGGCAATGGAACAGCTATATCAATCAGACAGAGAGGGGAAATTGCGCGGCGGCAGCGTGGTTGCGGCGCGGCGACGGGTCATGCGCGGCGCGTTGGCGGCGGGATGGCCGCACCGTGTGCAGGAGCGCTGACTCAGGCTTGAGTTATTAGAAAGTGGTCCTTATTCACATAAAGATAAGGCTTATTTGACCACAGCAATAAAATTATATATTTATCAACTTAAATAATAATTGAAAAATACAATTTAATTCAAATGGTTTTTTGGTACTGCTACTGTAACTTCTACTCTGTTTATAAACAGTCCCAGGCTTGTGGTGGCAATAGATAAATAAAAATACAAATTGGTTCAAGTTAAAATATTGATGTTCTTTAATAGTAGCTTAAAAAAATCTTCATCATTGAACTTTAATCATAAGATTAAGAACACAAGCTTGTGTCAAATCAGACATCAATAACAATATCTTTAAGTGCCTTCATTGAAGGTGCTAATACATCATTGAGTTCGAGAGTATCGATACTTGTACCAACTTGAGCTCCAGATAATAATAAACCTATAGCACCTTCCAATTCGCAGACTCGTTTGCAAACTTCAATTTCTTGTTTTATTGCTTTTAATAATGAACGATAAAGACGTAAATTATGCTCAGATAATGATTTTATTTGGTCTTCAAATGCATCTATAAAAACATTGGCTGCATCAATAACTATCCTAGTAAGTCTAGTTTCACCCAAGTTTCTTTTTAAAAAATTCAGCAATAATCCTATATCTTTTTCTGATAAGCCAGTCATAGCAACATGCAAAACTTTCCTCCTCAGCAGTTCTTGAAGAACTGCAATAGTGGTTTCGGGAAATTTAGTTGCAACATACTGTTTTAATACTAAGGACAAAGCTTTATGGAACTCCATTTTTCTAAGAAATTTGTCATATTCTGGACCTTTTTCTGATCTTGGATTGGTCACAACTGTATCAACTTTGGATGTCACATGATCAGGTGCAAACTTAAATAGTCCCTGTGTTTCATTAGATTTTTTTGAAGGTTGTTCTCTTTTTCTAACTGAAATAACACCATCTACCATTCCCACTGCTAAAACGTCATCATTTTCCGATATAGCCATGCTGAGTACTGCATTAGGAAAATCAATGTTGTGTATTACTTTGAAAGTAGAAATATCATATATTTTGACATGCCTATCCAATGACGCCGACATTAACCTACTATTATTACTTGACAATCTTAATGTTGTGACAGTTTTATGGTGCTGTGAGATATTAGCCAGGAGTTTTCCACCATTAAAAATATCCCACACTTTAATTTCTGTTCCACCAGCACTAATAAATATACCACCTGATGGTAAGAATAATGTTGATTCAACAGGGCTGCCATGATTTACAGTCAAAACTGTTTCATTTGATCTGCAATCATAGAGTTTAACTGTATGGTCATAACTGCCAGACAATATTATGTCTGGTGATATTGGGCTTGGTGCACCAGCTCTAATATAATCTGAATGTTCTGAAAAATTTGCAATTTTCTCTTCGGTTGCTATATCCCACAAGCAAACTGATTTATCATCAGAAAAACTGAGAACTTTCACTTGGTCTTTGGAGAAAAATGTTCTATGCACCTGGAATTAAAATAAATCAATGATACAAATTAATTTAAAGCATAACATTATTTTTAATGATAAAACTATAATGAGATAGTATAAGTGTTAATTACAGCATTACCTAATCTTTATCTCAGTGGTAATATTTTTCTACTATATTCTGGTCAGATGGTAATTTAAATAATTAAAACCCTATAATTAAACACCAGAGCCAGAGATCTTAGTAAAAAAATTCTGAATTGTGGTCACAAAAGTATACATAAGAACCCATGATACCAAATGTTGGTCATTGCCACTTCTTAAAAGAAAAAAAAGAAACTGCTTCTTTTTTAACAGGTAAAAAGGTTAAGCTATGCGTGAATGATATTGTCCACAAAATATTTGAAATCAACTGTCATATTTTACTGCAGCCCAAGAGGTTAATAAAAAGGTTGCAGGAGGAAATAAAATGTGAAACTAGGTCCTGTTTATTTTGATGTTTAAGCTCAACTTTTGACCAAGAGAGTATAGTTACCTAAATGTGTCTAGGTGCCTATAATACATCAATAAACACACCCACAGCACCACACTAGGTTTTACCATGGTGGTGGGTGCTATTGTTCACAATACACACGCAAACACCTTATACATTTGTGTGACACATACAAACATCATTTAGTTCTAAATTATGTTTCTAATAGTCCATAAAGACTATAGTCCTAAACAGGATGAAGATTGAATTTTGCACACCCTTAGTTCAAGCAGTTGTTTCAATGTGTTCATCAGCTAGAACTGCATGTATGTTCACCACTTTTATAACATAAGAGTTACAATATTATTATACTTACAGGAGCAGTATGTCCTGTGAAAACTCTAAGAACATTTTTAGATTGAATGTCAAACAACTTCACAGCAGCTTCTTCACTTCCAGCCACTATGAGACGACCATCACTCCTGAAACACGCCCCGTAAGCTGCTTCCACAAACTTTGAAATATTTTTAGCAACTGTTTTCGTTATTGGATCATACACCTGGAAATTTAGAAAATATGCAGTTAAATATTGTCAAAAATAGTACCAAACCAAAATGTGGTAGTTGTTAAATGATACTAATAACGATTTACATACTTGAATTCGAACGGAACAAGTCGCTGCAAAGTAATATGGTTCTACAGGACTGAAATCTAAATAGTCGATGGCACCGAATTCTTTCACAAGCACTGGAAGCTGAAAAAGTTTCGAATTTAGTTATCACCTGTGACATTTTATTTAACCGATATAATTAGCAATTCGTACCCCTAATTTCTTCCAATATAATGCATCTTCAGTGAGAACTGAACTTGGTTTTCGGTAAACAGCTTTGTTGGTTTTTTTGAATGGATATGATATATGAGACATTTTTATCTTTTTGAAAATACTGAAAATCAAATGAATGTTCAATTCGTGTTACATTACATGTTTTCTACTTATTATCCACGTTTATAAGATCAAAATCACAGAATCACACCGTTTCCACGTTGTTTGGTTGTTTACGATTACTACCAATTGTAGACTACTGTCAACTGTCACTGTCAACTCATCAGTTTTTTTTTAATTTATAATGTCATCGCTATTACGCATATTGCCAGTGTCAAGTAAAACGATATTTAGAACGAAAAGCAGCGTTAAAGTTAGAAATAGTCAGTCAGATTATTATTTGTTATGTTAGTCAAGTGAGTCACAGTCAGTATTCGAGTAAAGCGATGGCTACTTTACCGGAACAGAATGAGAAAAATATATCGATACATATCGTATCGATATTTATCAAATATTAGGTTGGGGAAAAAGTTTCTTCGCATTTTTTAAGATAGTTCAAAACATTTTTTAATATAGTTTATTTAAATTTAACTAAAGTATGTATGTACCATTTTGTTCGATAACCTTTTGTCATCTTGTAGATAGGGACATGATCCCATTGCTATAAAAATTTTGGGACTTCTCATCAAAATACCGCGACAAGTGGATTTGGCAGTCCTCCCGTGATGTTAACCTAACATTGCATAAAGAATTCTGAAGAGACCGAAACAGGTGGAAATCTGAAGGTGCAAGGTCAGGACTACACGGCGGATGCATTAACACCTCTCAGCCAAACTCTCTTAATTTTTGCTGAGTGGCTATAGATGTGTGAGGTCTAGCGATATCATGATGAAACACCACACCCCTTCTGTTGATCAATTCCGGCCGCTTTCTCTCAACTTCTTGCTTTAATCTCATCAGTTGTTCGCAGTAGAGTTCAAAATCGATAGTCCTGCCTGGTGGTAATAGCTCATAATGAATAATGCCCTTCCAATCCCACCACACACACAACATCACCTTATTACGAGTTAACCCGGGTTTCGCCATAGTCTGTGAAGCCTGACCGGCCTTTGACCACGACCTTTTTCGCACGTTCTTGTCGTACGTGATACACTTTTCATCACCAGTTATCAGCTTCTTCAAAAATGATTCGGTTTCATTACGTCGTAATAAAGAATCACAAATGAGTACACGGTTCATTAGGTTTATTTCAGTGAGCTCGTGAGGTACCCAAATATCGAGCTTTTTTTGTTCCCAGCTTTTTCAAATGCGCCAAAACTGTTTTGTGATCAATTCTCAGTTCTTCAGCTACGTCGTAACTACTGATATGTCGGTCTTGCTCCACTTTTTCAAAAATGGCATCCATTTTATCCGTAATAGGGCGACCAGAGCGAGGTGCATCTTTGACATCAAAATTTCCGGATTGAAAACGCTTAAACCAAATTTGTGCTACTCTCACAGACACTGCACTAGGTCTATTAATATCGCAATTTTTTTTCGCTGCTTGCGTTGCATTTTTACCTTTTTTGTAGTGAAATTTTAAAATTTATCGAATTTCTTCATTAGATTCACTCATCTTGACAGTACGAAAAACAAATGAAAATCACACATTTGCCTAATTTGAATTTGGAATGTTCTTTAAAATTTTAACTTTCAATGATACCAAAACCAGCCAGATACAAATACTACAGCCAAAGAGATTTTATTACAAGTTCATACATACTATAATGCGAAAAGACTTTTTCCCCAACCAATTATATGACAAACATATTGATATTTTGATATATCGATATTTTGACCCATCCCTATAACTATAACATTATTTTGATTGTGTCAAATCTGTCAAAGATTGTCTCAAATAATTTAAGCATTATTTTTACATAATTTTTCTTAAATTTGGACAACGTTGTCTGGATACAAACATTTATCTATAAAAAATGTTCAAACTTCTTAACCGGCATGGACGCCGAAGCGGAATAATAAGTATGTTCTGTGAAAAGAACATTGAGGTTAAGAAAGCAAGGGTTTACTACTTTTATTCATCCGCTGGATCAGTCAGATTCGCTTCAAGTGGAAGTGATGCTGGTAAAACTGCAATTCTCGCGGATAATATACCAGAACCCCCTCCTGTGCCAGATCCGTCAGCTGTTGGTGAAATTACAGAAGCAGTACAATCCTTAGCAGCAAACGGTGAGCCCGCATTTGCAAGTTTGGGTCTCGGTGGTTGGGGACCTGTCGGTATTATACAAAATTGTATGGAATACGTGCATGTATCCTTAGATGTGCCATGGTGGGGTACTATAGTTATTGGCACAGTGATTGTCAGAGTCCTAATGTTTCCCCTCGTAATTATGTCGCAAAGGAACACTGCTGTAATGAACAATAATTTACCTGAAATGCAAACGCTGCAAATGAAAATGACACAAGCTAGACAAACCGGCAATCAGTTGGAGTCAGCTCGATATGCACAAGAGATGATGTTGTTTATGAAAGAAAAAGGTTTAAATCCGTTGAAGAATATGATAGTGCCACTTGCACAAGCACCGCTATTTATATCCTTTTTCATGGGATTGAGGAGTATGGCAAATTGTCCTGTAGAAAGTATGATGCATGGAGGACTTTGGTGGTTTACAGACTTGACAGTTCCTGATCAGTATTTCTTACTTCCATTGTTGACGAGTGCCACAATGTGGGCTACAATTGAATTAGGTGTTGATGGTGGTCGCTTAGAAGCACAAAACATGCAGCTAATGCGGTACTTTCTTAGAGCAATACCAATTATCATGATACCTTTTACAATTAATTTTCCAGGTGCAATCTTAGTTTACTGGTGTTCCAGCAATTTTATATCTCTTTGTCAAGTTGGCTTCCTTAAAATCCCTGGGGTCAGGGAATATTTTAAGATACCTAAATTGATGAAACACACACCAGAAAATCTGCCGATTAAGAAGAAGGGATTTGTGGATGGTGCAAAAGAATCTTGGACGAACATGAAAATATCAAGAGATTTAGCTGATAGGCAGCGAGTAGATGAAATGATCTTTACCAGGGCAGGTAAAGGACCACTGCAGAAAACTTACAAAACGGACCCAACAAAGTTATCAAATGTACAAGCCAAATCCAAATAGGTATATAGTTGTAATTATTGTAGATTATGTAATAAAGATTGTTGTAAAATTTTGCTCTTTTTATTTTACAATATAAATGTTTACTGCAGCAATGTATAATGTGTATGTAGCAATCTCAAAGCGGCTAATAAGGATAAGGTTTATAGTTTATCTACTTATATGCAGAATATTTTATGTTGGATGTAGAACAAAATGTGTTTTGACATGGACTTATAAACCTGTTTGAAAAAATATGCTGAGATAAAAAAATGTAATTGAAATATATAAAATAAAGAGAGTACCTAAAATTCAATTTGATGTTTCTCAAATTGAACATACAATAGAAAATTTAAATTCCTTCTACGCATTGATCTGGTCTTTAATTTTTTTTTATGAATTTTAGTTCTAACTTATAGTAACAGATGGCGCTCTAGGTCTTGATATAGTTTTTCTGCTAGTGGTGATTGTTAGTAAACAAAAGTTCTATCAGTATGTATGGATATAATGAAAAACTTTTGAAATAGCAAGATAACAGATCATGGCAAGATTTGTACCGAAAGAATGGAGTAAAAAGGTAGGTACACGGTTAATGTTTTGAAATTATCTAGTGAAGTTATGATCAATTTTTTTCGTCTGACCTATTGAAAGTACCTATGGTCAACTGAATCGCATCGCAGCAATTTGTATCGCATTGTTTCTGCGATGCGGCGTCGCATCGCATCGCATTTTTGTGTGGGCGCCCTTAATCTCTAATATATCTACCTAACTTGTTTTTTCAAGCCTAACCTCCTTATTCATAAACGTATTTTAGCTAATCTCTCCTTTGTCTTTTCTATCCTGCGCAATCGACAATGCTGTTGCATTGTCGACAAAGAGACGAAGTATATTAGGTATAACTTAAACGTACCTAATGTACGTTTATGAATAAGGGAGTTCGTTTGTGAGACGTGTGAACTTGTTTGGCTTGCAGTAAATCTTTATGCCACAGGCAGATAGTAAAGATTATTTTCACTTTCACGGTTGTTATTAGGGTATTACACACTGGTGGTAATTTAACCAGGAGCGAAATATACCTAGTCAATTTTGTCTCTATCCTCATTTGAGCGCATACAGGCATTTGTATCATCACTATCACTTCAGCCAAAAGGTGTCCATTGTTTGCCAAAAGCCTTCCCCTAGAATACCTACTCATGACATGTAGTTGTATCGTGGGACGCTGTTGCTCACCCCCATTAACATATTTACGATCTATTTATATATTGAAATGGTTTGATCGCCATTGTTCGGTTTTTTTAATGTAATGGAAGTGGAAAACAAGCATGCAGTTCACATTGATGTTAAGTGATGACTGCAGCCTATAGACATCTACACATAGACCAAGGTCAAACTGCAGATGCGTTACCACTCCTGCGGCCTAAGGTGTTATGCCTCTGTGCCGGAAATTACAAGGCCGGTTGCACTTGACAAAGGATTTTCGTTCACCTGTGGCCGGTAGGATCGTTACGCTCCGACGCCGGGATTGGATCTTCGTATTTATACTTAATTATATAATAACCCAGCAGTGGGAGGTATAATGGGTTGCCATTATTATATAATAACGGCAACCCTTGACACGTCCCACTGTTGGGCACGATTCTCTCACCTTTTTGGGAGGAGGCCTGGAGCTTACTCCACCACGCTGCTCCAATGTGGGTTGGTGGAGATACCTACGTGTGGCCAACCTACTGTCGAATGATTTCAAACCGCCCATGAGGCCCTCGACAAGGTTTAACGACTGTTATCTATTGATAGCAACTAGGGTTGTTGAGGAAGTGATTATGAGGAAGAGGAATTATGACGCGCAAATTTTGAGGATGCGGATGAGGAAGAGGATATTTTATGAGGAAGAGGATGCGGATGAGGAAGAGGAAGAACGTACGTAACTTCACGCCTGTAATCCCCGAAGGGGTAGGCAGAGGTAAATGCATACATGCAAACACCCACGACTCGCCGGTTACGTTTTGGCCCATGTAACAGGTGGCGAACCTGTTGCCATCTCCGGGCACATTGCTAAACTCCGAGGTACCTACTGGGAAACTTCCAGAAAGTGGAAAAATCCCAATAGAACCAGAGATAAATGATTTTCAACCGTTATCTGTTATAGTCCCCGACCCGGGAATCGAACCCAGGACTCCCAGCGTAGTAGTAGTGGCCTGCTACCACTACGCTACTGAGGCAGTTAATGATATAATAATAATAATAATGAAAACCGTTGAAACGTCCCACTGCTGGGCACGAGTCTCTCCCCTTCTTGTGAGGAGGCCTGGAGCTTACTCCACCACGCTGCTCCAATGCGGGTTGGTGGAGATAACGGTTAGTGGCCAACCCGCTGTCGGATGTTTTCAAACCACCCATACATATGGCCTGCGACAAGGTTTAACGACTGCTTTTTATCTATAGCATCCGGGAGCGTCGGCTTAACGTGCTCTCCGAAGCACGGAAACGCGCATTTTAATTTGTCACTAGTGGTCACCCGTCACATACCCGACCGCACCCGTATGGCTTAATCGAGTAGATCGCTTGCGTTCTACACCAGCTGCGAGGCCTTGCGTGCTTCAGAAAGATGAAAAGAGGATGATACGAAATTATAAATACTAGCGGAACCAACCCAAAATCCGTTGTCCTGTCTCTATGTACATAACTTAGTAGGTACATACGTACAAAAAAAAAATTCAATGGGCATTTTCCAGTGGACCAAACTATGAATCTAAACCATTCTCAAAACACACACAGTAATGAATCATCAAAATCAGTCCAGCAGTAAGGACGAGTTCAGTAACATATCTACACAACACACGCACACAAAAAAAGATGAGGGAATAATACAATTTAATTTAGAAATTGAAATAAGAATGCAGTCTTTATTTCTTTGTTATTAGGTACTAATGTCAAATATAATTAATCAAAATTAATTATAGGGAGATTCATTTTTATAAAAATTAATTTGGAAGCTGTTTCCCTGACAACCGGTTTCTTAGCTCATCATTTTATTATACCAATTCAACATTGCTAAAAAGTTGTTCGCTGGGACATTTGATGGAAGAGAATATAGGTATTGCCATAAATACAGTTCCGTAAAGCCCCGAATATTTCGAATTTTTTAGTTGCGTGCGCGTATAAGCTTAATATTTAATGTCAATAAAATTAAAACAAACAAGCATGGAACAGCGCCGGTGGCGGAAGGGGAGGTCTCGCTCGCTTGCTCGGCCCGGCATCGCGCTGCGGCGTGTTTGTGCGGTGCCATGGATACGCGACGCGCATGCGCATGAAATTTCTCATAAGTTCCTCTTAAATTTTGAGGAAGCGATAGCGGAAGAGGATTTTCTTTTTATTTATGAGGATGCGGTAACGGATGAGGAACCCAAAATATTGCGGAACTTCCTCATTATGAGGAAGCGGAAGAGGAATCCTCAACAACCCTAATAGCAACCGAAACCGACGGCTTAACGTGCTCTCCGGAGGACGGAAACGCTCATTTTAATTTTCCACTAGCGGTCACCTATCACACACCCGACCGCGCCCGTATCGCACAACCGAGTAAATCGCTTGCGATCTACACCAGCCGCCTGCGCGCTTCGATTATTATATTTATACTGCTCATTCATTTTCCAAAGTTCGAAAACATTCAGGAATATCGTTGAATATTACAAAATTACTCTTGAAAGTCACATCTCTACCGCAACGCGCCGTGTAGTTCAGTCTTAACTACCTACTAACTTAATTTCAAGTAAAGTGCTTGGGTTCAAACTTACGAAGCTACAATAACTGAACAGTATGATCATAAACATATATAATACAGGAATACTTGCTCATAACCAGTCCTGTAGAAACCTAGCTCACGTAACTTTCGTCTTGTTATGCGTCGGAGTTTGTGAAAGTCGAGATAGTTTGCGTTTATCTGTCAGTACGACCCACACCAACACATACATACCTGCAATGTTTGAACTGACGCGTGAAGTTTGATATCACTTGTGTTGATATTGCTAGCTTCTCTTTGTTATGTTTAGTTTGTAACAAGATAATACTTGTTCGTAGTGTCAGGGCCAATCATTTTATTAATTCTCAAAAGATGAATTTAAATAGTTTTCGGCTTCATTTTTTTTATAATCATAGGTATAGTTAAGTTTTACCAGAGAAGAGAGTAACGTACCTAAAACGTAACTTCACGCCTGTAATCTCCAAAGGGGTAGGCAGAGGTAAATGCATGCATTCAAGCATGCATGCAAACACCCACGATTCGCCGGTTACGTTTTGGCCCATGTGATAGGTGGCGAGCCTGTTGACATCTCCGGGCACATCCAAACTTCGAGGTACTGAGAAATTTCCAGTAAATGGAAAAATCCCAATAGAACCAAAGATAAAGGATTTTATACCATGATCTCTGATAACCCTCGACCTGGGAATCGAACCCAGGACCTCAGCGTACTAGTAGTGGCCTGCTACCACTAGTTTATCGAGGCAGTTAATTTACGAAAAGAGTAACATAACCTAATGCCTACATTTCTCGAAGTGATAAGCAGAGGCGATTATTTCTACAATCCATGCTAAAACCTTAATGTCCCATGTAATAAATGACGCCTAACAACTGAACCAAGGATCGAATATAGGACCTAAGCGAAGCAGTAGTAGCCTACTCCCACTAGACTACTGAGGCAAAACAGAGAGTGGAGTTCAATCTAAAAGAGTAAGAGTCTAAAATAACTTTGTTCTTTGAAGCCTCCTGTCCTTCTTTATTATTTTGTTCTACATGCACGTCAGCTTTGAAGAATTAAATTAAAGTACAATAAAATTAAAACTACCCCTAATATTATCTTTGCTTGTCTCCTACATTAAAAAACACGGGAATCTACGCAGCGCTACAAGTGCTACGTTCCGCTACGTTTGGGCTACAGCTGTACTACGCCCAGAGCCCGTCATACGTCGCGCGTCGGATGATCTGTATGTAAAGTAGGTTAAGATCTGTATCTATAGATCATAAAAGAATTAATAATGAGTCGTGATAGTTAACAAATTATTTGAGTACGACATGTGGTTACAACATTATTGAGTTTTCAAATAGTTTATGAAATAAAAGTCGGCAGAGACTCCATCGCTAATTTAAAGTTTAATCGTTTTGAACTTCAGTTAACTTACACGTGTTACATACATGGTGCATAACCGAAAAACAGTTTATATCGATTACTCACACTTGATATTTCGTTTTAATTATGTAGCCTTAGATAAAGGAGAGTCACTAAACAAATAATTGGAATACAAATGGGAAAACATCAATGATATCGTGTATTGTGTTTCGAGGACGTCGCGGCGTTGAGGGCGCCTGTCGGAATATTTTTCACGGAAATAATAATAAAGGGGGAAAATCATTGCGTTGGAACAAAGCAAAGAGCTGAAAAGCTGAATGTTTAGGACGCAATTATAAATGAAGAGAGTGAATCGCGCCAAGAACCCTACTTTGCAAAACAGACGTGATTTTATAATCAGTGAATTCTCAGTTTGTGTAGTGATTCCCTTATTTTAATTCTATTACGTTTCAGCTATTTAGATTTATTTATCTTAGTTTATTAACGAAACATGTATATTTAATTAATTAAAAATCTTCAACTATTTAGATACTAAATATTCAACGTCGACGTAGCTAATTTTATGATTTAGGTACGGGTAGGTAGTTATAAGTTTTGGTATCGACATGTTACCTGCGCTGCGGTAAAAGAAATAAGCAATTGTGTTTTAATGTAATATAGTAGGTACTTACCATTTAGAAATACAATTTTCGTAAATTTGTATTTCTACACATAATAAATTAAATTTCTCGAGTAAATAATAAAGGTTTTAAATCAAACAATAGGCGTATTTATCTCTTTAAACTTTCATTCACTTCTGTTGCGTATTAATTAACGTTCGAAACCAATTAATTAAAACAGTAAATAATAGATGACGTTTAAACAATTAAACAAAGAATTGACGTCTATATGAACTTCGCATTGAATAATATCTTCATTCCAAGTGTCTAGGTCGGTGTAAGCCGAATAAAATAAAAGAGTCATAGATAACAACGTCTGAGGCAGCGGTCGTTTTCCGTGTCCCGAAGATTTATTCCCCAAATCTCCGGAACGGTAGAATATTACTGTTCTCCTCATGATATATGCTTCACCTGGTGAATGACATGCGTTTCAAACTTAGCGAGCGTCTTTATTATACTTCAGCATTTATATGTTGAATGCAAATGTGTGGTAGTGGTTGCAGGCCAGTTTGTTTTTCACTGGTGGTAGAGCTCCAGTGACGGAGATCGCGGGCGTAGGCACCACCGCATCACCTAATATACTTGCCGCTAAATGATAGTGTTTAGTACTATCGTGTTCCGGTCAGATCGTAATGTACGGCCCTGTAATTTCCGGCACAGAGGCATAAGACCTTAGGCCTCAGGAGTGGTAACGCATCTGCATTTTGACCTTGGTCTTTGTGTGGGTGTCTATAGGCTGCAGTCATCACTTATCATCACTTTACATTAATGTGAACTGCATGCTTGTTTGCCACTTCCATTACATAAAAAAGGCCACTTTAGCTGCGGTTATTGTTATTGGAATTTTTTTTCATTACGTCTGTTTCAATATGACTTGCTAAAGTTTACAGAAACATCTTTTACACTTTTATTCTATACTAGCTGTTGCTCGCGGCTCCACTCGCGTGTACATCGCCTGTCGTGTAACCTGTGGAAACTGAAAATCATCCCATGGCATCTAACAGGAACATTTTTGCGGGATAAAAAGTATAATCTATAATCTAAATCAGCTAATACCCTACCTGTTTAACAAATTTCATCAAAATCTGTTCAGTTGTTTCGGCGTGATTGACGGACAAACATCCAAACAAAGAAACTTTCACTTTTATAATATTAGTATGATAGTGTGATGTTAGGTATATTTATATCTCTGTCCTACTCCACTGAGAATGCAGGTTATAAAACTTTATAACACGGTGAATTAATATAATTATTAACATATTTATATAATGAATCGCAATTTAGAGTAAAATAAAAGCAATTAAGATGTGATCGAAGTAGAAAAAGTGACTTACTTTCTTATTTACAATATTAATACGTAAGTGTACAATTTAGACACCAATTTTTAATACTGTTATCTATTTTAAGAAATCTGAATTTATATTAGTATCGAATAGAGCGACAGGAGTTTTGTTAATTAAGTTTTTCTATTAGATACGGAAACTTGTGAATTATTTTATTAATCTCCTTCAACGGACTGGGATATTGCACCTGAAATTTCTCATTGGATTATCTCCAGGGATTTCTTTTGAGTAAAATTCTGTCGCAGTGATTGGATCTATCACCATGACAACATTAAGAATTAGATATATTAATTAACTGTTCGTTTGTTTTCTTTTGAGAATGTTTATTCTTGATTTATATTTATTACTCTCAAGGAATTTCTTAATTAAATAAGTTTTCGTGAAGCATTGCTGCCAAGATTGTTTTCCTTTCGAAACTAAAAATAAAACTGTATCTAAGGTCCGTTCTATCTAGTTCTCGATCCAAAAAAGTTACAAGGTTTGGCTGGGCTGTATCTTGGAGCTGTAACAAATTAGTTGAACTTCAACATGTTGTATAAACCGTTGGAGCTCCAGATATCCCGGGACTGACAAACCTCCCGTGCTTCTTCTGGATTCACCATTCTCTTCATACACGCACGCCGATTCCTAAGACTCTTGATCCCACCTTCATACAGCAGGTACTCGACCTATTTGGTCATGGTAGATCAGTCTTAGGAAGTGAGTAACAAATAAGTGATTTAATATGTTTTAATAACTCTGGTTATTAAATTCCATGTAGGGGTTTTCAAATAATGTTAAGCCCGCGAAGTTGGTCCAAAAATACGACGAATTATTTCGTGTAAAAGTAATGCTTTCCTCTCGTCTTGGCTTTCTATTGTATTTTTAATTGTAAGATTCAATCACAATACTCGTGTATCTTTAGCAAAAGGCCGTCTCGTCACAGTAAATAGATACAAAAAGTATGGAAACTAAGCCCATTTTATAAAATATTTACCTATACTCCATTGAAGCAACAGGGGTGTCACTAAATTTTTTAAATAATGGTGTTATTATTTTTGCATTTACTGACGTTTACTCAATCGTATTGGAATGTTGACTATTTTTTTATTGGTTACCCTGTAATAGTATTGGATAAATAAATACTAACCCCCTTATTCATAAACGTATTTTAGCTAAAGTGTTGCTAATCTCTGCTTTGTCTTTTTCTATCCTGCACATTTGACAATGCAACTGACAAAGACAAAGCATTCTATACACGTTTATGAATAAGGGGGTATTTGTCTTTGAAACATATAGTCAATAAGTACTTAAAAGTTTTTAAGATATTGCCTTCGGCGGCGTCGTGTGACGGGTTGCTCACTACCCTTCAAAATGGTCGAGAGCAATGGCTGCAAATTTCATCTTCTATGAAGGCATTTGAAAAATTTTATGATTCACGTATCGGTTAAATATTTTTATTAAATTGGTATTTATTAATACCTATTGGATTATTATTATAAGTCATTCTCTCTAGGTAGCTTATAATCGGACAATGCAAAAGTGTCCTTGTAGACCAATTTCAAATAAATGATTTGAATTTTGAATATAACGATTCAAAATGTTGCGAATTGTGAAATGACTCAAAACGGCCTAAACGACCCGGTTAGTCCAGCGGTGCGAAACCACCGTTTGATTCGAAGGGTCGCGGGTTCGATCCCCGCACCGGAACAAATATTTGTATGGCCTACAGATATTTGTTTCGGGTCTGGGTGTTAGTGTATGTGTTGTATGTGTACAACGGCACCCACGACACAGGTTTAATATTTTTTACATATATAAGTAGTTATAAAAAAACAAACATATACTCGTACTATAAGAAATTAAAAAATAGTGCGCCGCCGGCAGGAGGAACAGGGTCCAAGCTATCGGTGGTTAGGGTCACGGAGACAGGAACCTCCTCACTATACGTGCCGTGCCGAGGAGTACCGCCTTCTGTATTTGACCCATGATCCAACCTTGATCTTATTATTATTATAGTTTTAAGTACGGCTGACAGTTTAATTTTGATATAACTTGTAGATCTTTGTTTTTTGTTTTGTCTTAAAAATAACAAAACTGAGTGCTAATTACTTGGGTGTTTTTTATAGTTCTGACGACAGAACAATCTGTGGAATACTGCAACGAGTTGTCGAGACCGGGCGAGTTTCTCTTCCCCTCACCCACTCGGGTAGGCAGGATAATAAATAACTACCCCGACAATCTTCGTATCGCCTTAGAGGTATAAACAAATTAACTGTACAAAAAATAAAAAAAATAAAAATGGTGAGAATCACCCTTACCATTAAGGGATATAAAAAAAAAGACTACAACCGATTCTCATACACACAAAATTTCATAATGATCGGTCTAGCCGCTGCGGAGGAGTATTGTTACAAACACTGTCACACGCGATTTTTTAAAATATGTTAGATATTATAACAATACATCATTCTTGCCTTTCAAAATCACCAGGAAGTTTAAAAAACGATAGCTCCGGTTTTGATGATGCAGAGTTCAAACAGTCGTATACCACGCAATACGCTCGTGGCATCTTTAAAACACTCTTGGAAATAAAAACAAATCGCAACGTGACCGCTCGTCTCGACGCGACACTCGCTATTGTAGCACGTCAGTTTTAGTGTATAATCTATGTGTAGCACTGCGAGAACCGCTTAGAGGCCTCGTAGATGCGCTTGTTTGTGTGAGTGTGCCGTTTTGAACGCTTTGTATGTAGTTACTTTACTGTTAACAATCTATTTACTGTGGTCTCGTTGTCGCAAGTTTAAGGGATTTGTCCAAGCGAGGGCCTCAATCTGAGCGCCCGTTGGGAGCTGTAACAGAGAAATACGAGTATTATTTCCAACTTTACAGCCGTTATATTTCATTTTTCCACCTAGCAGTCTCATTTCAGATTTATTTATATGTGGGTCTTAAGATTTATGCATAGTAGTGATAGTGAAATTGTTTGTTACATAATTTAGTTAGTTGGTTTGGCTTGTATTTTCGAGTGGTAAGTGCTCGTATATAATATAATATGTGTTGTGATATGTGGACCACCGGATACACAGAAGGTTCCATTCTACCACAATAATTTAGAAATCTATACATATAATAAAACAGTAAAATCTGTGTGTCTGTACATTGAATATATTTACGACAAACTAATTGGGGGCGATGCTCAAATAGTATCAAATGCTTTTCTTTTTTTTTGTCTGTCTGTTTGTCCGTTTGTCTGTTTGTCCAGGCTACTTTTGACTGCGGGAAAATCCCTCATACCCACGGAAAATTCTTATGCGAGCGAAGCCGCGGGAAAAAGTTTAATAATAATTGTTAAAACCTATCTGCACCATAGAGCAATACGGGCCACTGCCCGTGGCGGACCGGAGGGGAGTAGCTATATACAGGCTTTCCCCTCTGTCAAAGTACAAGTACAAGTTAGTGTTCTTACGCCTGTCGCCCAGATGTTTAAATGAGTGCGTGAAATTGTTTATATACGCTGCCTAAACTATAAAAGATCGAGGAAGGCTTTAGGCTATATCTATAATCATCACACTTAGACGAATAGGAGGGGGTAGGTAACATTTCACCCGCGCGAAGCCGGGGCGGGCCGCTAGTCCCAAATAAGGCTTGTTAATGGTTTAAGGAAAACCAAATGTGCTGATGCAAAGCGTTGATAATAGAGACTTCTACGTATGTAACTTCACGCCAGGTCCAGAGAGCCCGATATCCCGGTCCTGACACACCTCTCGTGCCTCATCTACCTTCATTCTCTTCATACATGCACGCCGATTCCTATGACTTTTGCTGGATTACTGCTTAGTGACAAAGTTCTGCCCCTAGTTTATAATAAATTACCTACTTACATAATCTCATAATTACGCTATATAATTATGAGATTACAAACAAATTCCTTCATCTAAAAATTATGTTACAGAACCTACCATATTTTTAAAGACAAATCCTATTATATCTCATATTTTATTATATGTTACTGTAAAAGCCGCGAGGCTATTCCCGCGGCTAACTGCTAGTGCGTCAGGGCGCATAGTCTTGGAGCTAAGCTGCTGACAGACGGACGGACGGACGGACATGGCGAAGCTACAAGAGTTCCTAGTAGCCTACGGAATCTAAAAACGGAATATATTTTGAAGTGCGTAACCCGAAAAATATCGCGTATATTAATGTTGAAATGAGTATGTCTATTTCCATAACTATTGCGGGTTATCGGAAACACGTAGCAAGTGATTTGTTTCCGACCCTCTAATAACGATCCTGGCCGAGATATTATCTCTATCGACATGAATATTGGACGATGGTTCCAATACACTAGCAGTTTATTGGTCTAATTACTTGTTAGGTTAAAGGTCATGCAATGGGTCATTGGTTACCCAAGTGGATGTAGGGTATCCTTGGGACTATCGATCTTAGTTTGGAGAAGGGTTATGATGGATCATTGTTCTGGTGATAATGTTTGGTAAAAGAGGATATGGTTGAAGATTTTGTTTAGAGGACTTTGGATGAGTTTTGTAAGGTACGCGCCTGACTGTTTTTAAGTATCGCATGAATTGGTTTAAAAATAACCGCAGGCAAACTGCAAGTGTCGCTTTGCATGTGTTTTTGACTCACACGCGTTGTTATTGACAAATTTTTATATAATAACAATTTTTTTTTTAGAATATTTTTATAAAAAAAACACGCAGGCGTACCTACGTTTACACTCACAGCTCCACATAGGGTATTTTATAAACCTATGTCGTGGATGCCGTTGTACACATACAACACATGTACAAACACCCAGACCCGAAACAAACATCTGTAGGCCATACAAATATTTGTCTCGGTGCGGGGATCGAGCTTGCGACCCTTCGAATCAAACGGTGGTTTCACACCGCTGGACTAACCGGGTCGTTGTGTTATATATATATTTATTGAGTTTCTTATTTCCTGGAAGTTTTCCAGTCACACTAGGGGTTTGATAATGTGCCCGGAGATGTTAATGTTAATAGGCTCACCACCTGTTACATGGGCCAATTGACGACCGTTTAGTCCAGCGATATGAGACAACTGTTTGATTTGTAGGGTCGCGGGATCGATCCCCGCACCGGGACAAATATTTGTATGGCCTACAGATATTTGTTTCGGGTCTGGGTGTTTGTGTATGTGTTGTGTGTGTACAACGGTACCCTCGACATAGGTTTATACCTAGTGTGGAGCTGTGAGTGTCAGCGTATTTATTTATTCATTTATTTACATCTGTCTACCCCTTTTGGGAATACAGGCGTAGAACTACGTCATTATTATTTATTTTTTTACTATATTCTCTGCAATGCACAAAATATAGTACGTGAAATTGAATTTTGGGACCGTAAAAAGTCTATTCTCATGCTTTCATAAAGAATTTCTATTCATATGAGATTAAATTAGATGTTGTTTTGTATACGGGAAGGATCATATTACGGTTGGTCCGACCGTTTTTCACGAGGTCCTATGAATAATAAAAATAAAACTATTCTTTTCATACTTATGTTATTATATTAGTGCGGTATTTGGCATAAAATTTTATACGGAGTATTTGCGTAGTATTCTTGCTTTTCGTTTGTTATTTTTTGTTGCTATTTTAATATTAATTTTTAGGTATTCGCTTGATTTGTTTAATAAAATAGAAATAATGTTTAAGATTGAAATTTGCCTTAATTCTATTGACAATGAGCAGCTAACATAATTAGTGAAAACGATCAATCTATTCCCAATATTTTGGCTCTTCACAAACGCAATTAATTTTTGCTTAGAGGTAAATAGCCTAGAGAGCCGCCTCTTTGTTAATTTATATCAGTCTTTTATTGTATTAAATGTTAGTTTAGTCCTCACAATAAATAAAAGGCAATCTTTTTGCCCAATTTACTCATTAAATATATTAAATATGTTATACACACACAACAACACATACACAAACACCTAAAATATCATGTCACACGTCGTTGAACCGACTTACCTTTGTCGAAAGAACGGTGTGCTTTTTGTCTGGGCCGACAAAAAGATCGTGTGGGCTGAAAGTATTAAATATATTTTATACTAGCTGTTTTCATTAAAATCCGTTCAGTCGTTTGGACGTGAAAAGGTAACAGATAGACAGACAGACAGAGTTACTTTCGCATTTATAATTTATAATATTATAATTAAATAATAAATAATATAATATAAGTAGGGATATAAGTTATACTTAATTATTTTAAAGAATTTTGACTAATTTTATTATTGTCAAAATTTAAAATTTAATTTAATAATACATTATATTTATAATTATTTTAGGGTCATAAGTATTTCAAGAATGTTATTCACTTTGCTCTAATTTCATCTGATTTCTATTCACTAACTTTCATACGTAAATAGAATAATCATGCATATTTTCTAGTTATTTTATCAATTGGTTCCATTGAAAGTTCAGAGAAAATGACTCTAGCGATGCGGGAGTCACATAAACGACTCCATTTGTTTGAAAGCAGTCGTTTGCCGAAATAAATTATCTTCAAGGGAGTTGTTGGAAGAAAGTGGCATAGGTTCGCAATAGTAATTTAAAAGGCTTCCAACTATCATACAATTTGAAATAAGATTAACGTTAACGATAAGGCGAGTAAGGGTCTACGGTAAGATGAATGGTCAGTACGTGCATCTTGTAATGAGAATTTAATGTATATTATGATTTATTTTGTTTATAATACAGTTCATACATGTATGAAGAGAATGATGAAAGTAGACGAGGCACGAGAGGTTTGTCAGAACCGGGATATCTGGCGCTCTACACTCTCTGCCTACCCCGTTAGGGACCTGGCGTGAAGATACATACATACATACATAATACAGTTCAAAATAACGAATCTTGTAATCTGTTGATCTGTATTGTTTAATAATTTGATAATCTTTGTTTTTGTGCTGGAGTATTCTGCGTACTCATATAAACTTTAATTCTGTTAATATATGATCCTGCAACGAATCTAACAGAAACAACATTCAAGATCTTCAAAAGAAGCGTATTTTTGGCATTTTTATGAATGTCCGCGGACTGCTTAAACTTCGTTTAGACCTTATATCCATGCAGTTAAGACTGACTATGTGGATTTACAAATATGCGATCACTAACAAATTGGACATATAATAATTGAAATAATAGCTACCTAAGTAGCTAGTAACAATTAAACTATTCTTTCAACGTTACCTTGAACTAGGAAACCATTGGGATACCTAATAAATAATGTAACTTGTGACTGCACCGATATCACTAATATTATGTAACTTTGAGCGTCTATATCAAAATCTATTATTTCATATTAATAGGTTGGGGAAAAAGTATTTCGCATTATAGTATGTATGAACTTGTAATAAAATCTCTTTGGCTGTAGTATTTGTATCTGGCTGGTTTTGGTACCATTGAAAGTTAAAATTTTAAAGAACATAATTCCAAATTCAAATTAGGCAAATGTGTGATTTTCATTTGTTTTTCGTACTGTCAAGAAGAGTGAATCTAATGAAGAAATTCGATACATTTTAAAATTTTACTACAAAAAAGGTTAAAATGCAACGCAAGCCGCGAAAAAAATTTGCGATGTTTATGGACCTAGTGCAGTGTCTGTGAGAGTAGAACAAATTTGGTTTAAGCGTTTTCAATCCGGAAATTTTGATGTCAAAGATGCACCTCGCTCTGGTCGCCCTATTACGGATAAAATGAATGCCATTTATGAAAAAGTGGAGCAAGATCGACATATCAGTAGTTACGACCCTGCTGAAAAACTGAGAATTGATCACAAAATAGTTTTGGCGCATTTGAAAAAAGCTGGGCACAAAAAAAGATCGATTTTTGGGTACCTCACGAGCTCACGGAAAAAACCTAATGAACCGTGTTCTCATTTGTGATTCTTTATTACGACGTAATGAAACCGAATCATTTTTGAAGAAGCTGATAACTGGTGATGAAAAGTGGATCATGTACGACAAGAACGTGCGAAAAAGGTCGTGGTCAAAGGCCGGTCAGGCTTCACAGACTGTGGCGAAACCCGGGTTAACTCGCAATAAGGTGATGTTGTGTGTGTGGTGGGATTGGAAGGGCATTATTCATTATGAGCTATTACCACCAGGCAGGACTATCGATTCTGAACTCTACTGCAAACAACTGATGAGATTAAAGCAAGAAGTTGAGAGAAAGCGGCCGGAATTGATCAACAGAAGGGGTGTGGTGTTTCATCATGATAACGCTAGACCTCACACATCTATAGCCACTCAGCAAAAATTAAGAGAGTTTGGCTGGGAGGTGTTAATGCATCCGCCGTATAGTCCTGACCTTGCACATTCAGATTTCCACCTGTTTCGGTCTCTTCAGAATTCTTTATGCAATATTAGGTTAACATCACGAGAGGACTACCAAATCCACTTGTCGCGGTATTTTGATGAGAAGTCCCAAAATTTTTATAGCAATGGGATCATGTCCCTACCTGCAAGATGGCAAAAAGTTATCGAACAAAATGGTACATACATACTTTAGTTAGATTTAAATAAACTATATAAAAAATGTTTGAATTATCTTAAAAAATGCGAAGTAACTTTTTCCCCAACCTTACAGCGTCTTTGCCGAGGGGGCTATGTGACCTTTTTTATTAAGAACGCGCCTGAAGCCATATTGCATGATTTTGACGGATAGTTACTTTAAGTCCTCCAGACACGAGAAAAATATGACAGTTGAAATTCAATTGTGTCTGGGCGCCGGTGGCCTTACGTTCCTTGACAGGTTAATAGTAGTTAAACTGCCTCAGTAGCCTAGTGGTAGCAGGCCATTATTACTACGCTGGATTTCGATTGGATCGGCCTGGGTTCGATTCCCGGGTCTGAGATCAGAGATAACGGTTTAAAATCCTTTATCTCTAGTTCTACTGGGCTTTTTCCATTTTCTGGAAGTTTACCAATAAAGGCTCGCCACCTGTTACATGGGCCAAAAACGTAAACGGCGAATCGTGGGTGTTTGCATGTATTCTTGAACGCATGCATTTACCTCTGCCTACCCCTTCGGGGATTACAGGCGTGAAGTTACGTTACGTAGGTAAAGTATTTTTTCCCTGATTTTAACTCTAGGAGAACCAGGATAGAAAAGCATTCAGCACGTGGTATTTTAACTTGGCTTTAATTTTACTCAATGCTGCCTACTGACAATAATGCCAAGGAGCAAGGTCGTTGAGTGCGTCGCATCCAAAGTGGATGAAAATTGTGTTACCACCGTTATACGGCACAAAAATTGACCTTATATAAAAAGCGTGTTAAAAATAAGAACTATCTCATATATCTTTCACTTTATAGGTACTTAAATTGGGTCAATCAGGTAAGAGGAATGACTATCTTTGAAGCGCCGGGTGAGGTCTTTAATTAAATAACTGAATAGACCCTAATGAAGTGAGGGCGGGTCGGTAGTCCATACATAATATAAAATGGGGTATCCTGCTGTGTCTGTCGGGTTGGTTGTCTATGCACTGTCTTTATAGAAACTCGGTTTTAATTTTGTTGTAGTATATCTAGATTATTTTGTCATATTTTCTCAAAAATACAAGCGAACTAATCGATAAGTCTGTAAAAGGAAAAATAAAAAGAAGGAATTCGCTACGCTCAGAACTCTGGATATCTGTGCACATTTCTATTTTTAGAGACATTGATTTGTTCTCTTTCATTTAGACTAAAAGATCCTCTGGTACTATTTTCTTTCTGAATGATACAAACGAGCTAATTACGAAGATTTTAAGAAAAACATTGAAACAATAAATCGACTTCGTGTAAAATGTGTACCTTCTTTCTATAAACATTATCAATTGCAATTATCTCAGCAATGAAATATTTGCTTATAAACTTTGCTAGTATTTAGTTATTATAGTTTTGTAACTGGTGTTTGAACGATTGTTGAAGGTAAGAACAGTATCTATCACAAACCTTCAAATAATTATAAGCGCCCTAACGCACTAGCGGCTAATAGCCGCTGGAGCAAGTAGCCGCGCGGCTTACCTATTTTACAATTGATTATGCAACCGCCTATAATGTATAGCGCGTACAATAACCGGCGGTTGCAAATTAAACTGTAAAAGCGTCTACCCGCTAGTGCGTTAAGGCGCTAAGAAGCGTGTAAAAAATAAAAACTATGTCAAATATCTTTCATTATTCTGTCGCGTCAATTAGTTAAGAGGAATGACTATCCCTGAAGCACAGCACGATATCCTTAATGATATAACTGAATAGACCCTAACGAAGTGAGCGCGGGCTGGTCCAATCTATCCAATCCATTCTATATCTACATAATATAAAATGTGGTCCCTCGGGTTGGATGTCTATGCACATAATTTCTCTTTGTTAGGACGATTTAATAGTAGCCCAAGAGGGGATTTTTGAATTTACTCCAGCGCATCAGATTAAGATATAGGAGATACCCTGCACTCTGTTCAGTAAAACGAAGGTACGTAACTCCCCCCGAAGGGGTAGGCAGAGGTAAATGCATGCATTCAATCAGGGTGTTGGGGCGTTTCGGTCCACTCGTGTTTCGTCCCGCGGACCGAAACGCCTAACGATGCCTTCTGAATGTGTCTTTTCGGTCCGCGGGACGAATCGCCCCATATGTTTATTATTATGGGGCGATTCGTCCCAATACGAATACCTGTTTTGAAAGATTTAAGTACAGTTGCTTTCAAAAAATTGAGAAATAAATAAAAGGCAATGTAATATAATTAAATTTAGATTTATTTATATTACCTACACATAAATCAACACAGAACATTAATGATATTATATTTTATATAATATATATATATATATATATGTATATATATATATATAAATATTATATATATGTATATTAATAACATAAATCAAAACCTGCTGGAGCGGCCGGTTTCCTGGAAGTGCACGCGCGCGTGGTAATTGACAACATTTCAAATTTGACACGACCCTAAAAGAAAAATACCGTTTCTTTATTTTTCTTTTCTGAGTTCAAATATATATTTTTTGTATTTTTTTATTTCTTAATTTCTGTGAAAAAAAATAAAACGGAAAAACATGTGATGACGTCACTTATATGGTGGAATGAAGTAGTTACCATTGCCTATCTTTAGATGAAAACATTATTGTTACATACTCTGTGGCAAGATGTGTCAAATTGATATGGATACATCAATGTCAAAGTATAAAACTAGGAAGTAGGGATGGTGATCCGAGACCTGAGATCGATTAATCGGAAAAGCGATCCATAGGAACCAAAAAATCGATTCTTATTTAAATAATCATAATAATTTATTTAAATCGATCCACAGTACTGGATTGATCTAGTGAATCGATACGTATAGTATGGAACATCGAAGATCGATCTTTTTGGTTAATTCACATAGGGACATAGGAAACATACAGATCATAAGATTTAACGTTTAAACTTGAGTATAGGAAGCATTATACCAGCATTGAACACTGTTAAGTTGCTTTTTTTTGGTCGTCTGTTTTCCTTGAAATTTAGTATTTCAAGGAAAACAGACTATTTTTGATATGTAAATGTTGAGGTATGTAATCTATCCCAAATCAAAAATAGATCCATAATCGAAGATCGATTTTTTCAATGTCGATTTAATCGTGGATGGATTTTGGACACTTCGATTCGAACATTTATTTCAGAAAGAATCGCCATCCTTACTACGAAGTCTATGAAAAGTTGCTACGAACTTATTTATTAAAATAAAAACAAGTTTTAAACAACGACTTAGCTCTCAGGCTGTTGATATAATATTGATATTTTTTATTTGTCGTTGGATCAAGGAAGAGATTAACCGACGACTCGCAGGGTTAAAGAATTTTTTTAAATTATATTGATATATCGATAATTTTTCGATATATCGAACACTGATACTGATATTTTTAAAATAAAAAGATCACAGCCCTAGATCGAGTTTGACAAGCTGACAACGTCAAGATAATGACATCTCCAATTTTTTTAAAAGGGTCACGGCACAAGTCAGTGGTTCTATCGCCATTCCACCATATGTGTGACGTCAAATGGCGCATACGTCTTTTTAGAATACACAACTTTCAATGTAGAAATTATTAATGAAAAGTACAAAATTTCAAAAAATGCTTAAACACGGGTCTCCTAGTTTTGGATTAACTTTTGAATAATGTAATAAAACATGTAGGTTAAAAATATGAAATGTTGTCAATTATACTTAGTAAGTACTGCATTGCGCGGCACTTGCGACAATAGGGACAGAGATATGAATTCAAACTAGTCTGTAGCATCTTGTAAAGTTACTACCAATTAATAATTATTACAACTAAAACTCTACAATAATATTAAAAAGATATAAGATTTGTTTCTATTTTGTCTGTTAAGGGTGTATTTGTAATGAATTAACGCAAATAATTGGTGAACGAAAGTATTTTTGAATTTACTCCAGCGTTTTGTATTCGACTGTACATGACAAAATAACTGGACCGAATCTACACATTTAAGAGGAACTCTTCGGCGATTTGGTCCACTTCCCATTTGTGGGCCGAATGTCCCCATGAATAAAATGCTCATAGGCGTGTCGGTCCGCGGGACGAAACACGAGTGGACCGAAACGCCCCAACACCCTTAAATCATACATGCAAACACCCACGATTCGCTGGTTACGTTTTGGCCCATGTAACAGGTGGCGAGCTTATTGACATCTCCGGGCACATTACCAAAATTCGAGATACAGGGCAACTTCCAGAAAATGGAAAAATCCCAATAGAACTAGAGATAAAGGATTTGCACCGTTATCTCTAATGTCCTGAACCCGAGAATCGAACCCAGGACCCAGCGTATTAGTAGTGGCCTGCTACCACTAGGCTACTGAGGCAGTTAAGGCCTGTTCAGTACCTCCACCAAATCTAAGATTTCCATAAAAGACTGAACCCTTAGGACTTCTGCCACGAGTTTGCTTCGCATCGAAATCGTCAGAATTTTGGATGGGAGCTTTGATTGGGTTCACTACATCTTTGGGTATCTGACATTCTTGAGTAATTTTTCACCTTCGTGCCATGTCCGTCTGTCTGTCTGTCCGTCCGCGGTTTAGCGCATAAACTATTAGTACCTGCTAGAGAAAATGATTTTGGCAGCATTTACACCTTAATCACGCCGTGATAGAATAAAGACATGAAAAAAAAAATTATTTAGGGTACCTCCCCTATATGTAACGCGCGGATATATTTTTTCTTTTTCGTTTTCTATATAGTGGATAACGTTGGATAGGTCTCTCAAAAATGATAGTGGTGTGCGAACATCATTTTTCGATTTAGTTAACTGTTCGTGACTTATTAAGCTTTAAATTGCCTATTAAACTAAACGGTTGTTGTTAAAAGGAAAACATGGCTTTACAAGTTTGCAAGTAACAGTTGACCAAATGTAGGTATTTTACTCGAAAATTTTGGAGAACTCCATAGAAAATATTTATTTATTTCAACCCTACACTGCGCGTGGCCCGACATGCACTTGACCGGTTTTATGAATTCAGACCATATCGCCGATTTTCAATTAATTAATTTATTTATTTCGCCGTTTTAAGATGAGTAGGTATTTGAAAGATGTCTGATTTATATTTTGATTATTAATTATGAATTAAAATAAATAAATAAAAATACGTTTACACTCATAGCCCAGGTATAAACCTATTTCGCGGGTGCCCTAGTACACATACAACATATACTTGCACAAATAACCACACCCGAAACAAATATCTGTAGGCCATACAAATATTCGTCCCGGTGCGGGGATCGAAACCGCGATCCTTCGAATCAAACAGTCATCTCACACCGCTGGAGTAACCGGGTCGTCAAATAATAAAAGAATATTATTATGAAGGCATTGCCATTTTTTCACGATATTTTATGCTCCTTTCTAGTTTAGGTTGCTGTTGCTACGATATTCTACTAGTAGGAAGGCATAATAGATAGATACAGGTAACACGAGCATAAAATGTCAGGAAAAGTATTCAATTGAAATTCAATTCTTTTGCGATGGAAAAACGCATACGCCGAGTAACAAATCCAAGGGAATTACTGGAAAAACATTCTGAATATTTACCGCCCGATGTCAGAAGAATACTAGACTTCTCATGTGCACTTTTTTACGCCTACGGTACAATTTATATGAGAACGGGTAAATGTTATAATACTTATCATATAATAATGTTTTGTGTATTGATAAAACTCTTTACATCTTATTATTTTCACAGTCGTGTAACTATCCTATAAGCTAATACTATTCTAGTAGATAAATATAGTAATAGAGATATGACGAACCCATTGGTAGAAGACAATAACAATAACGCGGGACGGGCTACAGCGTCCCGCGTTAAACTATTGCCACTGCGGTCGACAATCAGCATGCCAAACGTGACGATTATGGCGTGTCTCCCATCCTCCTCATCTTTTTTTCCATTGTTTATCTGTTTGTATTATATACATACATATACGGGAAAATAATTAAGTTAATATACATGCTACGGGCATTCGCATGGAGTAAATTATTTTTTAAGGTTGCATTAATGAGATAACTTATTACGAGTAGTATCTTACTTTTCTAAAATTTTAAAATCTAAAATTTTACTTTATTAAAAGAACTACTGACTACGCTTGTCTTGACATAACAAACGGTTTCTTCCTTTTGTGTAGTTGGCTTATTCTATTTTGTAATTATGAAATTGATTATTGTTACGATCATCGACGAGAGAAGCTGCGTTGTTTCGTCGATGATTACGATATACCTGTTTTATTTAGTTATTAATTTTATAATTAGTAGAAGTTATTCACTGCGGAAAGTATAAAATAATTTGAAAATTCATAAATACATTTTTTTTATGTTACGGAAGTGGCAAACAAGCATGCAGTGCACATTGATGTTAAGTGATGACTGCAGCCTATAGACACCCACACAAAGACCGAGTTCAAAATGCAGATGTGTTACCACTCCTGAGGCCTAAGGTGCCGGAAATTACAGGGCCGTACAAAAGTATATGACAAGATTTTTATCAATCACAATATTTTCTTTCTTTATTTCTTTCATGCATACCTTAGAGATCACTTAAAGTGATAAGGCTGCCTATTGTGTATATTAATTAAGTTAATTTTTTTTAATGTAATGAAAGTGGCAAACAAGTATGCAGTTCACACTGATGTTAAGGGATGACTGTAGCCTATGGAGACCCACACTAAGACCAGAGGTCAAAATGTAGATGCGTTACCACTTCTGAGGCCTAAGGTGTTATGCGTCTGTGCCGGAAATTACAGGGCTGTACATTACCACCTGACCGGAGCACGATAGTGCTGAACACTACCATTTAGCGGCAATTATATTAGGGAATGTGGTAGTGCCTATGCCCGCGAGCTCCGTCACTGGAGCTCTACCACCAGTAGAAATGTGAGCTGCATGCTTGTTTGTCACCTGTAATTGTGTTTTGTATATTATTTGTCCTAATACTCGTATGTACAATAAAGAGTATTTATTTATTACCTCTGCTTGTCCCTAAACTCAGCTTATCTCTACGAAGAAATACAGGCGTTAAGTTTTGGGCACCAATATAACATTTCACCAATAAATCGCACGTAAGCCAAAAGAAGTGCATGTGATAGTCCAGCAGTATCGGCAGTCTTTTGGACAGCGACAGTAAATCTCTGGACGGTTTCGCCGGTAATTCCTACAGATTTGTGAATGTTTACTCCTGAAAAATCTCTTTACTTTTGCAAATTATTTCAATTAATCAATATTTGTTATATCGATATCTATACATGTACACACATACACACGCGCACACACACACACACACACACTGTTTTGGTTTGTGGAAATGTTATTTTCGTGTTCAAAAGTTACTTAACGATTGTTTTTCCGATGAGATAGGTTGTGTTTAGGTATAAGCATAAATGTATGCATTTAAGCAATCATGCACACACCCCTTGTATATATGAGTATCCAATTTTAAATTTTGTCTCAAGTGGCGAACCTATTTTCATCAAACGCCACAGGTTTTACTGGTGGTAGAGTTCCAGTGTAGGAACTCGAGGGCGTAGGCACCACCGCATTACCTATTTTTTCTGCCGCTAAATGGTAGTGGTCAGCACTATCGTGTTCCTGTTACATGGTAATGTATGGCCCCCTAATGATTATCACAGAGACATGACAACTTAGGTCTCAGGGGTGGCAACAATGACATAGGTATCTGCATTTAGACCTCTGGTTTTTGTGTAAATGTCTATAGGCTGCAGTAATCACTTAACATGAATCTGAGCTGCATGCTTGTTTGTCACCTTCATTACATAAAAAAATACTCCCGGTTTTGGAAACATTTTGCGGACACTAAAATCTTTAGTTTGAAATCCAAAAGAATGTGAAAGCTTGGAAGTATAATAAACGTGTGGTAAATCATATGAAAATGAATGCGGTTCTGAGAAAAGTGCAATGTTGCAAATATCTGTGGAACATTAAACGTTGCATATTCAGTTTAAAATGTTATGATGTATTTTTATGGGTGTCTACAGCGCTGCTTTATATCTTATGTTTTATTATCTAACTATTTAAGTGCATAAGGGTCATAGCTGACTACTACCAGCACCGCCTTGGTTTACGGTGTCCACTCGTTGTTGACGGGTGGTCCACGGGTGAACGACGCGATGTTACTTGTGAACCACTCGTGGACCACTCGCGGACGGCGCACGGTTAACTTGGAAACAGCGCGTTGGCAATGCAAAGTCAACACAAGACAAGGTAGTGGTCACCGAGTGGTCCACTCGACGTCCGCGCGTGGACCGCGCGCCGCCCGCTCATTGATGACTTGCGGTCGAGGCGATACGGAGCGGAGTTGATGTAATGAGTGCAGACCGCTCGAGGCGGTCGGGCGCTGGTCGGGTGCCGGGTGGCTCTAGCGAGCTACGACCCTTATTTGTTTAAGTTAGAGAAGGATGTGAAATGTTACAATAACTTTAACTTAAACAAATATCTTGCTGCAACCCAGGCTTATTCTTTAGTTTATTTGTATCAGGCAACGAGGACTAATAAAAGTGGTTGTCAGTAACTTTACAATTAACGGCCGATCGTTTTACTTGATAACGTTAAAAAGGTGCGTCACAAGCTAAACGCCGATCGTGCCTCTCTATCGCTTGTTCCGCGCTCTCGAATGCACGCTCGGCTCAGGCGTAACGACTGACACTATCGTGCGTGCATTCTGCGTTCATCGATTTATGAGACGTAATCAAATAAATAATAATTTCAACATCTGGCTAAAGATTTCGCATGTTTTAGCGAGCTATATTGTGGAAATAATATTTATTTGTCGATTTTCTCGCGTCTTTCGCGTGGATAATATCACTAATACTTCCTCCTTTTTTCCTTTATAAGGTTCTTTCAAAACTGTATAAGGCCAGACAGAATATAATTGAATAAGTTTGTCATTGAAGGCGTTGAGATTTGACGACGCCCTCGCCTTCTAACGGAGGAGTATTCTTCTACTAGTAGTCGGTCAACCGAACAATGGCGGTCAAATCATCCCAATATGGTGGTATTAAATATAAAAACGCGGAATGAGGAGCGTCCTGCGATAAAAATATCGCCACTGTGATCGCTAATCCGCCTACCAAGCTTGGCGATTATGGCATATTCTCCCCTTATGACTCGCGTCATTGTTGTGGGCGTCATTGGGGAAGTCTTTGTGCAGCAGTGGACGTGTTTCGAATGGATTGATAATGATGAGTTTGCCCGTGACCACTGTAAAGAACTGGTGGTAGTGTTCCAGTATAAGACCTCGTGGGCCTAGGCACCGAATTGCCTAATCTATCTGCCGCTAAATGGTAGTGGCACTGTCGTGTTCCGGTCAGATGGTAATGTATGGCCTCGTAATAACTATCATAGAGACATGACCCTAGGTCTCAGAGGTGGCAACACATCTGCATTTTGACCTTTGGTTTTTATGTAGATGTCTATCGGCTGCAGTCATCACATAACATCAATGTGAACTGAATGCTTGTTTGCCATCTACCTTACATAAAAAAACGAAAGCGACCTTAACGACTAATAAGTTAGGAAGTATTGGTGCTCTTGTACACGCGAGAGAAATACGCATATACTCGTAGGTATTACTTACTTCCACAACCGGCTAAAATTTTTGAACGCATATTCTCTAGGTAAATGAAAAATAAGGAAAATTTGTGTAGATAATTGGCCACTATGTTTAACTTGTTTGTATTTAAATGAAATGAAACCCTGAAATATTTTATAATTTGCAGTTACATAAATAAGGCATATTATTCTGACTAAAATAGACAAAACAGACTTTCATATCACCGAATCTACGAAAGTATTTAATTTACCTGAAAGTCTATAATAAAACTTTTAAATGTACTGTAAAAAGGCGCAGAATGCAATTGCATGGCGATTGCTCTCCACGAGTTTCAGGTCTCTTCAAATACTTATATCAAATTTGCCAACATCGCATCTTTCTAACGTTTTACTTTTTAAGATTCCGGACATGGAATGATAAAACGGAAAATTTATAGTATCTTTTTCGTGACTTTGGCTTAAGACGGCCAATTTCATAGAATTTAACTAAACATTGCTGTTGCTTTATACTGTCGGGCAAAAAATAATAGTATGTACCTATTGGCATAATTTAATAATAACTCCTTATTATTAAGCTTTGTCTGTGTAGTGATAAAAAGTGTTCACCTATGGTGTTTGTTCAAGGGAAGAAATTATTTTCTTTTACTACTTTTTTGTAGTGCTTGTTCAGTTTAGCTGTACATAGTGCTGTCTTTAAGGATCGGCGCCCACCGACGGAGTGTGGCACGGCATGATATGGCATGGGACGGCACGCTTAAGCATATCGAAACATCCTGTGACATTCCGGAGTCCTGCCACAGGCTCGTATGGCACGAAGGTGGACGAACGTATTTCGACACGTTCCTTCGTTCAGGTGCTCGTGCTAGCCGATGAAATTGCCACCCAAACGTGCTAGATTTAATCTTATTTCCACACACTAAGCACTAAATTAAAATAAGATCGAAAATCGTTTGTCCACGAAAAAGTCCTTTACCACGCCGTGTCGTGCCGTGTCGTCGCTGGGCGCCGGCCCTTGTACGGCATTGTGTGATGCTCACGTGTTTTGCTTAGGTAATGCGTCCTATGCGTAACTACGCCCAAAAATTCTGTCACAATAGTAGTACCATCTTAAGCTGTGATCTTAAGTGTCTTCTAAAAATCTAAAAAAGTAATTCATCTGAGAGGTCAGTTCTCAAAAATTGTAAAAATAACAAATATCGTATCAATATGGCTATATGGTCTGTACAGTACTCAACGATTATTATTGCACATCGAGCCTGGGAAACAGATGATTGGCTCGTTTCGACTTCGTAGAGCGTTATCTCTATTGCATACTGCCTACGTAAGCACTGAGTGTCCGGTATTGGTCAAAACTTGATCAAAACGGTCGATAAACGTCAAATAGGTCCGGTGCGAAAGAGACAACGCTCTACAGACCCAAAATAAGCCGAAGTCTCCTTACTAGGCTCGATGTGCAATATTTATTGTTAAGCACTGTACGTATAATACTCGTTTATTTAAACCCACATTTGTAGAGTACAGAGCGCAGCGTTGACGTGTGACAAGTGGGTAATGCGGGGAGTGCCGCGTTGCTCGAAGAAATTCGTGAAGGAATTCTTGTATTTACTTTATTTTCTTACTAGAAAACTTCTGTGTTTATTATTTGAATATGGCAAGGCACTGAAAATTTATGTATAAATAAAAAATACTTACTTAACATTTGCGATCGAAGGATTGCGTTCTAAATTTATAATACGAAATCACATTAGAACATAAAGAAATATTCCAAAATAGATATTTCTTATCTTAAAATAAAGGTAGATAATCTAGATCCAACAATGAAAACTGTCTTTATCATTTCCGATAAGATTTCAGAAAGTTACCGGTTTGCACCGGCTCACATTATCAAAACGTTTAGACCTAACGTTTGGCTGACTTCCATAGCTTTATATGAGGAATAAAATATTTGTTCCAATATTGGACTACTCTGATTTATATTCCATCTCAAAGGAGGAGTCGGTTCAATAAATGGTTGAATAAGGACCACTTTGTGCCAAACTCAGTGATTCTGAACGAATAGTCCCGCCTTCTTGTCATTAGAGTCAGCCAGTCCCGGCTTCGACCTATGAACAAATATGCCTCGAAGAGTTCTTGAATACAAATTAGGCAGCCGATGCAATTTCACGGAGTGATGTGACGTTTTGAATGGCTTCCAACATTGGAAACGTTCGCCATTTTTCATTTTGAAATGATTATACGTGAGTTACAGAAATCCAACGTACATTTTATTTCCACGTTGAGTTCCGTTCGTTGTTTACAGTGCAGTTCATATTGTGTGTGATTATGATATCGTTCAGCCATTTATTACTTGTTTTATATAAAGAAATTGGTTATTAAGATTTCTCCTAATGATTTGATCATCCTAGTATAGGTGGCAAACAAGCATGCAGTTCACATTGATGTACGAGTAAAGTGATGACTGCAGCCAAAAGACACCTACACAAAGACCAGTGGTCAAAATGCATATGCGTTGCTACCCCTGCGATCTTAGTTGTTATGTCTCTGTGATAAGTTATAACCGGATATTAACCGGAACACGATAGTGCTAAACACGGGTAGTGTTTGGCCGCAGATAGATTAGGTAATGCGGTGGTGCCTACGCCCATGAGCTCCTACACTGGAACTCTGTTTGTTTGTTTCTTTTTTTGTTGCTCAACAATCACGTTAAAGCGGCTGGATGTATTCCGATGACATTTTGTAGACAGGTAGAGTATATATGGCTGTAACACATTGGATATATTTTATAGATCTTCACTTTAAAACGATTGACACGTAGTGTTTGTTTTTTGCCGTTGCATGTATCCAAGCCAAACGTAGCAACCGAAGTGAAAGAGAAAGAGAAAAAAGGGAAACAGAATTACTATGAATGGACTGGTTATACTGAGATCGCAGGTTCAATCCGTACCCGAAACAAAAAATACTATCCACTTTTTCTTTAGTTTCTAAAATTCACACGCATGTGTTGGTGCGAAAAATAATAAATGGTAAGTATACACCGCAGCATATTTAGATATACCTACGTACAACTACAAACTAGAGGTCTAAATGTAGATGCAGTTTTCGCGCTAAGATCTGCCTTTAAACTATTCACACAACGATATTGCATAACTATATACTATCGAACTTTTCCGTTGCGGCTCTAACACCGGTACACTATCATTATTACAAGTTACAATGAGCAGCTAGCACTCATATTTCTTTAGAAATGAATAAAAAAATATATTCATAGAATAAATGAAAAAAAAACTTGAAAACTAGAATGGGGACCTAGTGTCAAGATATTATTATTCATTATTGTACACAGCCATTCCAATCTGAGTAACTATTATTCTGCCAAGTTCTTAGAACAAAAGCAAATGCAAAACTCAACTTCCGCTGTGAATTTTTCTTACTGTCAGACTGGTGGGTGACATTAGAACTGTTTTGCATTACAACAAAACAGAAAATAAGTGTTTTCATAAAACACACAGCGTTGAGATGAAGAAGCTGTTATGAATTTGCCTATATTTTACTTATCTGTGGTTAAAACTTACCAAATTGTCTCTTGTTTTATACCTGTCTCTTTCTTACACCAGCAACTACACCAGCTAGTGTCCCTTTCCCAGACATCTGTCATTAGTATTACACTTATCGGCATAGTTTTCTTCTCACCAGCAAGCACCTTGCTGCAACGCTGTGTGTTTTAATCAACACATAATTTCTGTTATGTTGTAATGCAAAACAGTTGTATTATGTTTTCATAAAACACACAGCGTTGAGATGAAGACTTGTTTGTTATCTGCTGGTGATAAATACAAATGCTATGATGAATAAGGATACTGTTAAAATTAAATCTTAAGAACATAAGTTTCGCAATGTCCTAGGTCAGAAACTTTAACAGATACTGTTCTCCTAATTTTTCCATTACTAATGAAGTTAAAGCTAGGTAAAATAGTAATTACCCCCAATTTCCGTACATCCACTTAATTTCCGAAATAACTTTGGAATTAAGTAATATTAGCAAAAGACTTAACTTATCTCTGAGATAAATAGTAAAGTATATAATGACATTTCAGGATTCATTTGTCCCTTGGAACTGGTAACAAATAACATTTAAGTAATTATTGCACTCCTTAATTTCTTATGTCTAGGATTTAAGGTTGCCTTTTACTCAACTAGTCGACACAGCCTTCCAAGCTGGCCACTGTTAGCCAGACAGAAAATAAATAGATATTATTTTTATTTTATCTGTTATATCCAGCTCAAACTTTGCCTAAACAATTTGCATTTTAAACGTGAAAATTTTAAAATTTATAAATCAGATTTTTGTTACAGACTAACTTGGAGGCCCTGAATCAAATAAAAAAAATTATATTGTTGGTCTACATACTTATTTTAATTAATGATAACTTTAAGAAATATTTTATGACATATAAGTATATTTTTTGATACATTGTGTTTTAAGACTAACGTCTTAGCTCATGAAACGACTTTTATTTAAAAAAATTGATTGAGAAAATTGAGTTAAGTCTATAACGATTCACTGGTGAAATCATTAATTCTAAGTGCCTATATAGAGTGAAAGTATGTTGTCCTCCCTGGGTGGATTTCAAGAATTCCAGCCATTCTTTGGCTTCCGGAGTCTGTTAAAAAGAAATTAAATTATATGTTGTCTAGCTACTCCTTACTCTTTTAACCCCTCTTATGTCTCTAGTCAGCCTTACTCAACCTTTTTTCAACAAAAACTTTTCAGTCCTGGTGGTGTGGGCCACCACAAATTAATGTACCTAGTACGAATAGAGGCTCGGCGGTCCGTAAGCGGCCACAGGTTGAGTATCCCGGCTCATATGCTGTATATGCCTCCCCTCCTCCCTCACCGGGCAAGAAGACTTATGTCGTAAGGGGGCTCTTGCCTGTACTGTAACCCAATCTATGTAACCGACCTTCCGCAGGTTGTTACTTCGCACCCGCCCACCAAGGCTTTCTTTCAGGTGCAGATTGGACAGGCAAAAATGATCACTCCCGTGGTATTATGACATACCAACGTTCCTTTTACCCTGTCTTAGTAAATTATATGAGCACTAGCTTATCTAAGACTTTAAACCAATAACCCTAAACGTGTAGGGGAATATCCAGGGTTGTTGTAAGGTTTTGTATTTTTTTTACAAAAGCTGTTAGTTTCGCATACCGCGACACGCCGTACAGGCGGGCGTAAGGGAGGTGTTGCTCCAACTTTAAACACTACCTCAAGGGCGTGGGGCAAAGGGTGCCAGTTTCTGGACCCCTATCGAGTGATCGTCTGGGACCATGTAGATCCTTTCTGGAGGGTAAGAGTGAGTGTTATCTGAAATATCTCTATAAAGTAGAGTAGGTATCTGGATAACAATTGTTATTTTAACAATAACAATACAAGGGCAAGCATCTTCACTTTATTTCGTAGTTTATTACTAACGTACTGCTTACCCCATAAGAGACTTGGTTTGAAGATACTTACCTACTACTACTGTCCTGCTGTCGGACTACAATCTGTAGATTGTTTTAAATGGTAAATGCAGTTTATATTAGTACATTTCCTCTGTGAGGATTGTTTTATTGTGAGGTCTAATTCCTCAAGAGGTACACGTCATTTTGAACTCTTCAATTCTCATTTGTAACATCTAGGATGAGATAATGGTGAGTTGGATGCATTAATCATCCCGACTCCCTGAAGCAGCAGGTGGACCCCAAAAGGTTCAAGAACAATAAGAATTTCTCGTGCTGCCTAATCATGCTACCAATATCCCTCATATTGGTATCTTATGTGTGAGCTGAGGCCCACTTTTTAGTATGTCTGTTTGGACTTCTTAGCCTGCCTATGTGGCATCTGAGATAAAGTGAAGCAGTCCTTCACTTTACTACTGGAATAAGTATATTTATTTTTGTTTAAATGTTTGAAGTTTGGTGTATTTTGAGACGTACCTCTCCGCGAGGGCTATCTGAACTTCTAGTCTGCATCCACAGATTAGAATATGAGTCCGATATTATAATTCAATACTAAGTTGAATCATAATCCTAACAAACTCAAACTGCAATTTAAGGTCCTGTCAAGTACTTTCTTCTCCCCTTAAAATATATCTAATAGTGTCTAGTAATATCTATTAAACCATATATTTAAAATTGAGGAAAATAATCTTATAATAATAACAATAGCCTTAATTTTGATCAGGAATGCATTGCCTTCTGTGACAGCCAAGTTATTAAACCATCTAGGAATATGGTCCTAGTTTGTAAAGTTTAGTAAACTTATATTCTGAACCTCTTGCAGTGAATTTTATCCACTGATTGTTTTGTTTGAGTGCACAACAGCACTTGTCGGATCAATTTTTTCCATTTTCCAAAATGGTTACAGAATAAATCATCCAATTATCAGGTCATCTGCAGGTAAATGTGAAAAACTTGTTATGACAATATCATCAGACATAATATCTGATTCTACTGATGACCAGTTATGGGATAATCCTATGTCTCAATCACAAGATATATAAATTTCTAAAGGTTTCTAACACCTGAGATGTAAGAGTGGTTTGATTTTTGTTTAGAAACCTTATTATTATCTTTAAAGTAATGTGACAAGTGACAATTACCTTAACACTTATTTATTATTTAATAACAACGGCTAAACCAGTTGCCATTCCTATTATTCTAATTTGTATACAAAACCTTTCAATAAAGATTTTTGCAATTGAGTTCTATATATGAAAAGCAAAAATGTATCATTTTATCTAATAGCTTTTTAGTATGTCAAAGAGTAGATACTCATAAACGAATGGGCTTAATTTAGGTTACATTACACATTACCCCAACATTCCAAACTAAGTTTAACTCTGATTGAAGTCCAGACTGTAAGGTAATCAGTATTTTAATATTTACCACAAGAAACTCTTTGGGGTTCAAGTATATCTAACCTATATCTAAATATATTTATATCAAGGAACTAGTTTTACGATAAGAAGATGAGGCCCACTGCTATTTATTAAAGCTACTCATTATTTTTGCTTTAAAGTACCTAATTAAAATAGTCCTTACAGTAACAATTGTTTGAATCACATTTAAATTCTTTATCTGGAGCTCTCTTATATTCCTTACTACTCACTCTGCTATCATTGGATGAGACATACTTGGTGAAAATTACTTTATTTAATCCATAGGAAACTTTAAGCTTTTTCACTCATTGGTCTGATTTGTTTTACTGACCGATGCCAATTAAGACCTCTGCGGTCTGAGATGGCTACAGACCTCTATCCAACTAGTATCTCAAATTTTTTTTTTTTTTTTTTTTTAAAGGAAGTAGTGGTAATAGGATAGGTGCTTTAGCTGTATAATTCACTTATTCGGAACTGTTTTCCAAATGTTGGATAAATATTTTGGTTCCCAAGGCCCTTTATTTGAGCTCTTTGAGAATAAGTCACATCTAAGATGCTAATATGTGAGTTAAGCCTGCATGCTAGATGAAAGTATCCCTGGCTCAGAGATATCAATCTAAAATAACACAATTTGCAGTGTTCTTTTCCTCTTAAATAATAATGCAATTTTACAATACCAAATTGAAGAATTCTGCTATTTAATATGTATTAATTAATTATTTAATATGGCTATAGTAGTTAACGTTGGATTGAAAGCGGTACTTGTTAATCAATGCGCTTTAAATACTGAATGTGCTTAACTACTCAGATAAGTTCACATTACACTTGTGATCCATCATGCATAAACGGTTATCAGTGTGATTGTTTATATTTTTATCAACCACCATGTTCTACTATAGACTTTATTATTATGTACTGTGGTTAATAAATTCATTTGAATTAAGAATTCATTGAGGCATTAATTCGGTAATGCCTATATTGATTGTTAATGATTATTATCATTCATCATCAATTTATTACACACACAGTACACAGTGAGGTTTGTATTTGAGACTCACCTTATATTTTACTGTTAAAACGTAACTTCACGCCTGTAATCCCCGAAGGGGTAGGCAGAGGTAAATGCATGCATTCAATCATACATGCAAACATCCACGACTCGCCGGTTACGTTTTGGCCTATGTAACAGGTGGCGAACCTGTTGCCATCTCCAGGCACATTACCAAACTCCGGGGTACTGGGAAACTTCCAGAAAATGGAGAAATCCCAAAAGTAGCAGAGATAAAGGATTTTAAACCGTTATCTCTGATAGTCCCCGACCCGGGAATCGAACCCAGGACCTCCAGCATAATAGTAGTGGCCTACTACCACTACGCTACTGAGGCAGTTCAAACTGTTAAAACGATTGTATTATATCGACAGTTTATAGCAGAACTTGTATTAGGATAAATTTTGTTATCCCGCAAGCTGAACGAGCGTACGTAGGTAGGTACCTACGCACGACACGATTAGACAAGTTTTACACTTACTTGTCTTTCCATTATTTGTCGCGAGGAGGTGCATTGAATTGAATACAAACCCCGTCTTCTATGGTAACTTATTATCGTGGGTGTGTCGATAACTCTTGAATGTGCTTCACGGCTTCACCCTCGAAGTTATACCTATTTTCGATTTTCGCCTCATGCCTATAGATTCACGTAGTAACTGTAAAGTAAAACGCGACATGTATGCGAAATAACGCTGCGTGTTAATATAATACTGTATTTCCCCACATATTACATTTTTAAACTTTTCTGAACAATTTTGCGATGTCTAACCGGCAATATTCACAAACGCTATGCCGTCAGAATGACAGATGTCTGGGAAAGGGACACTAGCTGGTGTAGTTGCTGGTGCAAGAAAGAGACAGGTATAAAACAAGAGACAATTTGGTAAGTTTTAACCACAGATAGGTAAAATATAGGCAAATTCATAACAGCTTCTTCATCTCAACGCTGTGTGTTTTATGAAAACACATAATATATAATTTATGAAAGTTTAAATAAAATACGCTTACATTCACAGCCCCATAACCAGTATTGTGGGCGTCGTTGTATAGTGCTCAACAATAAATAATTGCACACCAAGCCTAGGAAGGAGACTTCGGCTTATTTCGGGTCTGTAGAGCGTTGTCTCTTTCGCACCATGCCTTACGTTTGTTTACGTTTGTTTACCACCATACGTTTGTCGACCATTTTGATCAATTTTGACTAATACCGGACTATCAGTGCTTACGTAGGCAGTGTGCAACAGATATAACGCTCTACGAAGTCGAAACGAGCCTATCTTCTGTTTCGCAGGCTCGATGTGCAATATTAATTGTTGAGTACTGTACACAAACAACTTAAACAACTAGACTAGAAACAAATATCAGGCCATACATATATTTGTCACGGTTTTTTTTATATAATGGAAGTGGCAAACAAGTGCAGTTCACATTGATGTAAAGTGATGACTGGATCCTATAGACACTTACACAAAGACCAAGGTCAAAATGCAGATGCGTTACCACTCCTGAGGCCTAAGGTGTTATGTCTCTGTGCCGAAATTTACAGGGCCGTACATTACCACCTGACCGGAACACGATAGTGTTCAGCACTATCGTGTTCCGGTCAGGTGGTCCGGTCCGGTTACTACCATTTAGCGACAAGTATATTAGGTAATGCGGTGGTGCCTACGTCCGCGAGCTCCGTCACTGGAGCTCTACCACCAATAAAACGTGCAGGGGGTAAACGGTGCGGGGATCGGACCCGTGAGCCTCGAATCATGCGATCGTCACACACCATTAGAACAATATATCGTCATTTTGAGATTTAGGTTTTTATTATTTGGAAGTTCACTGCTATCTGTTACAGTTTTCTGATGTAATAATCTTCTGCGTTTTTTCGCAACAGTACGCTCGTGAGAGCACACCCTTAGAAACACACACGCCACTAAATAGGATCCTGCATGGGATTCAAATCCTTTGAGGCGCGCATGGCCGCGGCTGGTGTAGATCATGAGCGATCTACTCGGTGAAGCACTACGGGCGCGGTCGGTTAGTGTGATGGGTGACCGCTAGTGGCAAATTATAAATGCGCGTTTCCGTGTTTCGGAGGGCACGTTAAGCCGTCGATAGATAGCAGTTGTTAAACCTTGTCGGAGGCCTTATGGGCGGTTTGAAAACATCCGGCGTTTGTCTGAAATGGCATTTTTATCCGGATTTTCATAAATATAACGTAAGTGCAAGGAAATATTTTTTTGAGAAAAATATAAATTGTACATATATTATTGCTAACAAACTAGTAGGGAATGTTGGGATACACGTGTATCTAAAATATATCTTTAATTTTTCAGGTTTCCATTTTAGACCGTGTACGTATTTTGAAAGTAAATATCTTATAAAATAATTCCACTTAGGCTGGTTTTAGTCTTACGCCGACGCCACGCGCACCGTCAGCGCTGATGGCCGAGATATCGCATCTTGAAGAAGCGTTTTCGAATGACGCGTAGCTATCAGCGCGCACGGTGGTCAGCGCTGATAGCTACACGGCCACACGCGTCGCGCGTCGGCTCCGCGTAGTTGTCGGCGCTGACGGTCGCACGAGCGCCTCTGCTTTCAATGAGCGTTCTAGTGTCGAGCGGAGCGCACGTCGTCAGGGCGTACAGTCATGGCGACTCGCGAAGTGGATACAGTAAGGCGGTCAGTACGATACTAAAACGAGCCACGTTAAGCTTCAGCGCTGACAAACTACGCGCTGAGCTATGAGCGCTGACGGTGCACGTGCCGTGGGCGTAAGACTAAAACCAGCCTTACTGTAGACTTGTACTCAAGTACATTATATAATAATTAAATATACTAAAGTAGGATTCGATAATGTGAGATGTTGAATATAGGCAGGTGCCGGATCTCACTCCATAGGCCCAGCCAGCTAGTCCCCCCAGTTCACCCACATAGCCCAAAGTTTGGCGAATCACTTATCATTACAATAGTCCCATTATATTCTGCGGGGTCTGTCTGTGCCTGTATTAACTATTGATGCAGTCAGAGAGAGGTCCCGCCGAATATAACCCATTACAAAGTAGATCAAAATTCTCGAAAGGGCCTCTACGTGTTGGACCCCCCATGTCCCCGCGCAAGCCTGACAAAGGTCCGGGGTTCAAATTGGACCCCGTGCTGACGAGAGAAATATACTAAAAATCTCTTCTAACCTTACTTAATGAAAGAAAATCTACCTTTCAAAATTGTCATTCACATCAAATTATAACAGAAAATATCTAATATAATTTTAATTAAAACTTGCTTAATTTGTTATCGAAAATTTTAATTGTTTCCACTTTTATAATTGCCAACAAATAAATTAAAGTCTCTTAACGTTGTAATTATATGACCCGCTTTCTTTGTTCACGACAAAAATAAAACTAATAAAACTTATTTAGATGTCTCTTCCTGCGAACTATGCTAAATGTAAATAAGATTCAGACTGTTTCATTATTAGTATGTCTAAATGCTTCTATTACATTGCGTCGGACAAGAGACTCTTAACAAGGATGAAAGAAAAAAATAAAGGAAAGTTCAGGACGGGCGTACAATTATTTAATGAATTCGCAATTTGCATACCGAAGACGACCCTAAGAAAAAAATTAAGATTTATATAGAGGCGTTGCAGGATCTTACAACAACTTCAATTCATTTTAATTTCATGAACAGTACTTCGTGAATCCGTGCAGAGATAAACTTGAGTAGGTATTCAGTTTTTGAACTGACTTATATTTGTAACTGTTTTTCTACATCAACGAATGTGTATTCTTACAAATTGATGTATTACGATAAGTAAGTATATTTTAAATAAAAAAAAGATTGAAGACGAAAGGAAAGTGGAGACTAATGATTTCAAACGATTATATGTGGAATGTCAGCTCTATATAAGTTCAAACTGGTGACACAAAAGTCGTTCTGTAATCGTGCTCTTGTCTTATATTATTGGTGTCCCTTTTGTTCCATCTTAAATAAAAGACTATTGACCTTAACTTTTTCCTTTGTCCGCGTACGCTGCTACTACACTATAAGTAACTTTGAATAGTTCTTTTGAAGTAATTTAATTAATTAAATGTGATGTTTCATGCGTTGTAATCTGTGTGTTTTGTAGATAGGTCACTCTGTTTTGTATTTGGTGAATATGTAGAAAAAATTAAGTCTCCTACTTTTTTATTTGATGCAAATAATAACAAAGTATGTAGAAGTAGTAATAAACGGCTCTGATTTTTAGGTATCCGTACTATAAAGTGCTCCGTGATATAGTGTGTTTATAAAAGTGCAAACAATTAAAAACTACTACCAGGTACATTGTTTCAAAAAATAAATAACGCACTGAAATAAGTTTTAACTTTACCATAGCTACATCGGCAACGAAGTAACTAGTTATAGTTACCTACTCAACTATACTCCTGAAACAGCAGTGTTTGAAAATGCAAAGCAAAGGGTAATACGAGATTCGTATTTCCACTTCAGTCTGGTAAACACTGACGTGAATTTTGTCATTCGAGGAGGTTTTTACCATGGAGAGTCAGTTCGGCGGTCAAAAGGAATGATTCCATTTCAGGCTATGTGACTCCCGCGTACTCTGCTAGTCGTATTAATTAAATGCAAGCCCCTGAGTCCATTTTACGAGTCCCGGTAGAGTGGAACTCGTTTCGTTTATCCGCTTCCACTCATAAGCAATTACTTTGCCAAACGACTTTGCGAGAGTCCCCGAACGTGCAAAGAAATTAAGTTGTGCGGATTTTAGGGTTTACAACTTTAATATGGGTTAGCTATTTGAGTATGATATATCTGCATGTTCGTTAGTACAGTTGATGGTTTTTAAGTATTTAACAGGTAATCCAATCTGTATCTATGTTCGTGTTTATCACCCGAATGAGGAACGGTTTAACCGCCATCGTAAAACTGCAATGATTTGGTATTGCGGTAGCCCATTATAACTATCAGTGAGGCAATACAACTTAGGCCAATGATTGACAATGTAGGCGATCAAATGTTATCGATCTAATTAAAATTGACATTGTAAGAGGTTCGCGTAATTGTAGCACCAGAAATATCTAGTGCTTAACAGTCCAACACTTACGAACAAGAAACGACTCAAGAACCTAAGATTGAATTTTGTTATAGAAATCTTTGGTATGTCATCTTCGCCTATTCTGCCGAAAGACGTACACTGCTGGACAAAAGTCACCCTCAATGATGACGTCATTAGGGGCGAATATGGCTTAATAGCCACGCCTGGGAAGCGGATTAGTGATTGCAGTGGCGGCAGTATTATCGCGGGATTCTGCTGCCCAAGCAAGGTTGTTGTATTTACTGTCATCTGTTGGATTAGTTTGACCGTTATTATTTGGTTGACTGACTGCACTAGGGAAAGAATTCTCCTCCAATAATGGGCGGTGAGGTCGTCACGTCCCGTCACCTTGGTATGTATTATATTGATATTACAATATACAACGTGTAACAGGATTGAATGTACAACCAGAAACTAGTTAGTTCAGAATCGATAACCGAATCGATTTCAGACATTTTTGATATAGGTAATATTTTGTCCCAAAGTTAATTACAATTAAGGAAATTATGGTCACCCATTTGGTGAACAGACAATAAAAACGAAAATTAGGCTAACGTCTATCCAAAATAAAATGTTAGTCTCAACAAGTTTATTAGAAATCGTTGAGACGTGCTTTTTGTTATAAAAATAATAATTAAAAAAATAAAATAGTGGAAAATAAAAATTAATCTCATTACTAGCGAGTGTTAAATAAAGGTACGCAACTTACGCTACGTCACTTTTTTTCGGTTCGTGTTTTATGTGTAACCGTAGGTAGAGGTAGGGTAAGTATGCATAGGGTGTGCATACTGTTCGTACAAATTGAGGACAACTTATTTCTTAAATAAAAAATATTAAATATATAAACCTGTAATTTCAGTTCATGTATTATGATTATAGCTCGATTTACTAATCGAGGTTTTAGATAGTGTGCATTATTCCCGTTACATGTTGTATACAATTATGGTGCAATAAAGTATTGAGTATTGAGTATATTAGCCATTGAAGTTTTCACCTTTTTTTTGTTTTTTTTTTTAATTTCTCTACACAGCCTGAAAAAAAAACAAACTGTAATTACAGATATTGCTTTTTTAGCCGTTTGTTCTTTTTTGTGTTTTGCTTTTGTCACTTATTCATCATTGTGAATTGCATACATTACCATAAAAATCTGTAGCTAACAATATTGCGAATAAATTGTTTGAATGAAAGTTTAAAAAGAGGTAAAACAGAAAATGTTTACTTACGTTGTATATCTTTAGGATTAACGAATTTCAGGCACGCATGTGTGTCATATTTGATGACACACATTCGTGCATAGTTCGTTTTTTTCTAGATGAGGAGTGCAGACAGGCATACAGGTGAATTGTAATAATCTCTATATATAAAAAAAGACGTGTGGCACTCGGGGACTGCCGCGGTAAAGCTATTGCATAGCATTTTGTATCAACTTATGCAATTATAATTATTTATTTATTTGATTTATGCAGTATTTCTTTTTTTCTTTGATATTAATTCAAGTTACACTTTTTGAGCGTGGTGACCGATAAGAAAACAATTTTTTTTCTTTTATTAAATAAATAAAAAGTTAATATTGTTTGAAATTTTTTTATTATTTTACAATACATATAAACAGCTGCTTATGTATTCGTCCGATTTCGGAGCAGCTCGTCTCGATTCGTGCGAGCTTCGTAGAGTCGTACAATACGTCTAGTTGCACGCACACAAACACCGTGTCGAAGACTGCCGAAAAGAAACGTCGTTGGACAATGTACGGCCTTCAAGCCACTCCTCCGTGCTCGTCGGAGTGGGGAGCGTGAGGTTTTTTCGTTACGGAATTTCTGGATTCGGTCCCCGCGCTCAAGGCCCTCGATAGAAGCTATGCAATAGCTTAAAATGAAACGACGTTTGTTAGTCTCACTAAAACGGCTAGACCGATTTGGCATATTTTAGTTGTTAAATATCTGTAGAAGTCCAAGGAAGGTTTAGAAGATGAGAAAATAATATGAATATTACAATTTCTAAGGATACTTCCCACACTCGTTTGCATCTATCAAATCTTTGACATATTATTGAATTCTAAGGTGGCACGAAATTCGCTGGGTTATTATTCAGTTATTATAAAACTTTTTTTATTGGTATAGTTCCAGTTTGGAAACTCCGTAGACTGTAGTTCGCACTGAGCGCACTACCACTTTATCTTATCATATTGCCGTTAAGTGATAGTGTTCAGCATTATCGTGTTCCGGTTACATGAGAATGTATGGCATCCCGACATTCATGTCATGGGTACAAAACCATTTAGGACTCAGGAGTGGCAATTTATCTGCATTTTGACCTCTGGCTTCTATAATGACTAGTATTTACACTCAATACACATACACTTTACTTTTCATACACTTTTATACACATATATAAAAAACACGTATAATTAAATTGGAAACTATATAACCAGCATTGACAACAAACGATATTTTCAATCGAATAGTATCACTTACTTATTACCTACTTAGTTATCTTCAGTTAAGTGCGTCAATTAATACGATATCAAGCTAGATTCTTGCTTTCAAACATAACAAGAGTACTGTATCATATTAGAAGTTCAATAATACATTATTGTATATTGTTACTTAATGGAATTATAGATATATTAGGTATTAAGTAGATTTTGTGTGTAATTTAAGTTTCAATGAAACAAGAGTAACTGTTTGATAATCATTGTTACTATTTATTGTACAGATGTCAGTAGTTTTTCGGAAATGTTTATCGGTTTTATCTGTCAGTTGTGCTGTTTAGGTTACCTACTTGTGTTCTTCTGAGCCGGTATGACGGTAATTATAGATAGCTACCGTTAGCTACCTACAACAACTATTATCTCAAGAAGTAGCAATGATTAAATTGACACATCTGATTTTCAAAGAGTAATATTAAATAATAAAAGATACACAAACTATCGAAAAAAATATGCCTTTAGGACATTAAAAGTATAAAAAGTAGGAAGGGAAATAAATAAAAATTCACATAAAAAAGTATTTTTTCTCATCAACTCGAAAAAACAAGCTTCAATGCCTAATTAATCTCGTAACAATCAACGAGTTTATGATGGAATTAAAGTTGACTGTAACAGGTTACTTATCTACGTTTAACTGCATAGTTAAGAAACTTTTTACGACTGTCGATTAGAGGGGGCGCAAACTTGAAGTCTGTATAAAACAGAAAAGAGAATACGGCAATTGTTAGTAAAGTTTCGCTCTCGAGCCAATGTTCCTGCTCTCGGCAAAATTGAAATGAGAATAGCGTAAGAAAATTTTGAGTACAGTTAAATAATACTAGAGCAGTACAGCAATGATTGCGATTTCTTTCGCAACAGCAATGTGAAATGAGTGCTAGACAAAAAGGAAGGGATTATAGACCGGGCTACCAGAACATAAGCTCCTAACCATAGATTTAGCTGGTCAGCGAATTACAGCACCAAAATTAATTGCGAACTATTACAAAATAAAAAAATGTCGTTCAGCCATTCAGCTTTTGTACAGTTGAAATTGGAGAAAAGTAAAAACAAAACCGGTCCAGTGTCGGGCCACGTGCAGTGTAGGGTTCCGTAGTTTTTAGGTTTGAATAATGTAATAAAAAAAAAGAAATGGAGTTGTTCAAAATTTTCGAGTAAAATACATTTCATCGACTTTTACTCGCAAACTTGTAAAGCCTACTTAAGTGTAATAGTTTTCCTTTTAATTTCACTGTCTACTTTTACTATTCTACGAATTTCTAACAACAACCGTTTAGTTATTAGAGGGACGGGACACTTGACTAATACGAAAATAGGTACATCAAGCTTAATAAGTCACAAACAGTTACCTAAATCGAAAAATGATATTAGCACATCCCTAACAGTTTTGAAAAACCTAACCAACGATATCCCGATTTTTTTTTTCCGTTTTCTATAAAGTGTATATAGAAAACGGAAGATTAAAAAAAATGTCCGCGCGCTACAAGTAGGGGCGGTACCCTAAAAATTTTTTTTTCTTAAATATTTTATCCTACCATTTTGTCGGCGTGATTAAGGAGTATTCTTGTGCCAAATTTCAAGTCTCTAGTACCAATAGTTTTTGCACAAAACCGCGGCCGGACAGACAGACAGACAGACAGACATGGCGAAACTATAAGGGTTCCTTGTTTACTACGGAACCCTAAAAAAGATGGATTGTGCTCTTATTTAACTACAACTTTGCAAATAACAGCCGTATGACATTTAACATGATCATCATCATTTCAGCCGAAAGACGTTAGCAAAAACCTCCACATAGGTATATGCCATAATCGCCACGCTTGCCATGCCGGATCGCAGGGTCGATAGTTATATCGCGGGATGCTGCTGCCTCATCATCACTGGTCTTCGCGCGCACCATTCGCGCGACGCGGATGCAGCAGCTTCTTCTGCCCTGCGGCTGCAGGACGGCGTTTGGCACCCCCTTGGGGGCTGTGGTGGAGGAGGCGGGTACCATGGACTTATGTCACCATGATATTGGCATCCAGGTCCTGCTGCGCTCTCATCCTCTTCTCTTTTCCCGATGTTTGTAGTGGGCTTCTTCGGCACTCGGCTGCAATAACAAAGGGTGGCGAGCGTCCCCACCAAGATAACGACGTCCACAGTTAGGTATACGGCGCAACCTTTGCGCTGCTGTCTATTCTGCGTTATTGTACTGGGATGGTTTGAATACTCTTATTTGGTTGGTCTGACTGCATAAGCGGAATTTTCCTCCTCTGGAGGGAGATGGGGTCATCATGTCCATTCGCTTTACATTAATATGTATATAATATTACATATATATTAATATGAATTATATAAAATATTTATATCATTATAAAATTTTGTAAAGACTCATTTTAACGTCACATGTGAATTCCCATACATGCTACTTGCCTATTATGTTATTTTCGCCTGATTGGCCTCAGTGGACTAGAACCTATTGAAAAGTACTGGTGATATTGTCAATTTCCGAGTCTCGTTGGAAATCTAGCAGTAGTGTCCTATTCGGCTAAGTGACTGAGGGTGAGATTCACAGACCCCAATACGACTTAACTTTGAGCAAAGTATGCTTAGAACTGTCAGAAATATAGGTTTTGACAATTCTAAGCGTACTTTGCTGAATGTAAAGTAGTGCGGTCTATGAATCTCGCACTTAGTCTTTTTGAATCGAAATATGACGAAATATAACTTTGGCGTATTCCATCTGAATTTGAAGCAATATTGCCAACAATTCAATAAATTTGCGGACAGTTGCCAAAGTAACCGCCGCCCGGCGCAGCACTTTGACGGAAGCAACTCGAATATTTGTTTAGAAAATTGCAGGTGAAACTCTGTTACGTTTCTCAAGCAGAAAGTTTGGAATACGCCAATTTTATGTTCTTCACAAAGAGTGTATGCAAAAGTACTCGGCGTGTGCACTTCGTTGCAATCGGATTCTTTTTAGATACAATTTTGTAAGATCCGCGTGTAAAAGCGTTCGTTTTAGATATGCGGGCTCGGTTTGCTCTTCCAGCTTGCCCGGGGGATCGTGGACAAACGAACTGTTCCGCGCATTCTTTTATTTGTTCCCAACTTTACAACTCAGTTTTGGTTTTAAAAACAATTAAGTAGATTTTTTCCATGTTAACGCTATCTAGATAAATATATTATTCGTTGAAAAAAAATGTGGAACGTGAATTTTGTGTGACTAATTTCCGACGCTCTGTCTCGCCATTTACAATGTTAAGTATGAAGATAGCTGTAAGATAATATATTAGGTTGGGGAAAAAGTCTTTTCGCATTATAGTATGTATGAACTTGTAATAAAATCTCTTTGGCTGTAGTATTTGTATCTGGCTGGTTTTGGTATCATTAAAAGTTAAAATTTTAAAGAAGATAATTCCAAATTCAAGTTAGGCAAAATGGATGCCATTTTTGAAAAAGTGGAGCAAGATTGACTTAAGAGTAGTTACGACGTAGCTGAAGAACTGAGAATTGATCACAAAACAGTTTTGGCGCATTTGAAAAAGCTGGGTACAAAAAAAAGCTCGATATATGGGTACCTCACGAGCTCACTGAAAGAAACCTAATGAACCGTGTACTCATTTGTGATTCTTTATTACGACGTAATGAAACCGAATCATTTTTGAAGAAGTTGATAACTGGTGATGAAAAGTGGATCACGTACGATAAGAACGTGCGAAAAAAGTCGTGGTCAAAGGCCGGTCAGGCTTCACAGACTGTAACGAAACCCGGGTTAACTCGCAATAAGGTGATGTTGTGTGTGTGGTGGGATTGGAAGGGCATTATTCCTTATGAGCTATTACCACCAGGCAGGACTATCGATTCTGAACTCTACTGCGAACAACTGATGAGATTAAAGCAAGAAGTTGAGAGAAAGCGGCCGGAATTGATCAACAGAAGGGGTGTGGTGTTTCATCATGATAACGCTAGACCTCACACATCTATAGCCACTCAGCAAAAATTAAGAGAGTTTGGCTGGGAGGTGTTAATGCATCCGCCGTGTAGTCCTGACCTTGCACCTTCAGATTTCCACCTGTTTCGGTCTCTTCAGAATTCTTTATGCAATGTTAGGTTAACATCACGAGAGGACTGCCAAATCCACTTGTCGCGGTATTTTGATGAGAAGTCCCAAAATTTTTATAGCAATGGGATCATGTCCCTACCTACAAGATGGCAAAAGGTTATCGAACAAAATGGTACATACATACTTTAGCTAAATTTAAATAAACTATATTAAAAAATGTTTTGAATTATCTTAAAAAATGCGAATAAACTTTTTCCCCAACCTTATATTTACACATTTTATAAATGAGGACTGTGTGGAGCATAATATTATTATCCTGTTACAATGGATAAATTAAGCTGCAGGCTTAAGGCTGATAAACCTACTTAAAAATATTTTATAGATTTGTAAATCTCGCAAAATATATAAAAGAAATATAAAAGAATACCAATTTTGAACAAAAATACATAAATGCAGACGCACCTACTTGGAAACAATTTACAACAGAACAGTTTATTATTACTACTTGATGAAGAGTTTGTAAAGGCTCCGTAATTTTTGTTACAGAGGAAAGACAATCTATGCCTTAAGGGTGGCAACGGCATTCTGACATCTACCATCCTCTACTTTTTGCGTACATATTGTACACTTGTTTGCCATCGTCATTTTACAAAAAAAAAATATTAAAAGCAATTTAGAAATACCTAGAACGTTCACTTATCGTAAAACAAAAGTGCATTACCGATAGTATCTGCGAGTGATTTAGAAACATTCGGGCGGGGAACAAAAGCGTTTACTTCATCGACCACAAAGCCTGAACCGCGTCATAAATTACACACCACACTATACAGCGCTGTATATATGTATAACTGTGCGTACTGAACTTATAGTTATACAGTCCGCACAATAGGAGTGGACGGTGGACGCGTTCCGACTTATCCGGTTGAATGTCGCATGATTCAACTCTTATCTAGGCTGTATTATATTTACTTGGAATGGTGACCATCACTTTTACTATAAGTAGTACTGGCTGTTGCGTTTATTCGCTTTTCGCGTAACCTGTGGAAACTATAATTATCCAAACTTGTAACAGACTTAGATAATTCTGTAGTATCCTATTCCCGTGATAATTTAAGGTAAATGTAGCCTCTAGCTGACCCTGCAAACTTCGTATTGCCTCAGAATTAAATAATGTCAAAAATTTGACAGCTTTGACCTATTTTAATGGAAAAATTAACTCTTTCCCTTACAATTTTTTTATATTTTCTCACCTTTTAAACCTTCATTGGACTTCCAAAAATCATTCAATACCAAAATTAGTCAAATCGGTCCAGCCGTTCTCGTGTTTTAGCGAGACTAACGAACGGCAATTGATTTATATATATATATATATATAGATTACACTCAGACTAAAGGTTTAGTCTGAAATATCAAACTGAAAATAATAACATAATACATATTATCACATCTTTGTCTCTAAAAGAGTATATGCAGCCTATTACAGGGTCATTAGGTTCAATTAAAAATATACTAATATAAATATAACATATTTAAAAACAGTAAATATGAAAACTATACCCATAATGAAATTATGAAGTTCATAAACGAAAGATTAATTGAGAGTTGTGCCGCAGCGGGCATTCTTGATCAACTCACAAAGGTCAGGGATGACGAAAGGAATTCCTTCAATTACTAAATTGCTAGGAATTAATAATCGAGCTCCCCGGTTAATTAAGTCTTGGGGCAGTCGGTGTCACCAGATAGCAGACTATTACTCTTCAAAACTATAGAGATATCTTCCCAAATTAATATTTGCATAATTTTGAATGATGTCTACAGTTTCTAAATTGATTTGTAGGTGATTTGATGAGATTTTCTCGCTTATATGAGCCACCGTGGCGCATTTAGTAAATCGAATAGTGGTTATTTTATGAGCCGCAGCTGCATCGAACGACATATCTTCGTCAAAAGTTAATTGTTCTATAGAGAAGAAAGAATTATTTTAATTTATGAAAGTTGTAAATAAGTATATTGCTGACAGAAAAATATGAATTCACGATACAAATATGGTGATATTCATGAAAATGCCAAAGCCAGAGTGTTTTTATTACATTATGTATTACACTGAACTTTGATCATGGCCAACGGAAGAATCGAGGTTTTGGCGAGGGAACCTTGAAAGAGGCGTATGGTGCTCTTATTTTATTTCATTTTATTGGTGTATTTTTAAGTTATATTGAATTAAGTTGTGGCATTTTGTTTGATATAGGTTTATTACAGTGCCCGTTTATAGTGAAATAGAATAACAAACACGACCTTTCAGGTTGCCTCCAAAACTTCATTGTTAATGTTCTGGTAAAGTAGCCATCGCTTTACTCGAATAACTTGATTGTAAGGACTGACATATTATACATGATACCTTATATAATTGATACTTACATATTATACTTGATGACTATATTATACTAACTTTTACGCTGCTTAAATAAATACGAAATATCGTTTTATTTGACACTGGCAAATGCGTAATAGCGATGCCATAATAACAAAAAAAAAAACGGAAGAATCAGATAGTAGGCATGTAGTAAAGAAATATGAATAATAATTATTTAGTATTCTGTGCCATGTAGGTACTAACGACAAATAGATTTGGTAATGCGGTTATATTTTCGACCTAGAACTCTATCACTCGAGCTCTACCACAAAATTGAATAATAAAATTCATAGAAAGTGCAATCATTGAGAAAAGTTGAAAATAGGTACATAAATAAATAGTACAAATAGCTCTAGAGTTTCCTATTAATGCTACTTATGAATATGCAATAAAACGGGAAGCAAGATAAGTAGTGGCACAGCTGAGCTCCCAGATGCTAGATGCCAAAGAATTTTTATTAAATCTTCGATATGTGAGAGCCCGGTACGTAGGAGAATCGGGATTTGAATATAACAATCCTTTTGCAAGCAACTAGCATAAAACCATATCGCTCCAATATTATTTGTTCGTTGTGCTATTTCTAGATAGTTTATGGTATTTTTTTTATTTTGTTAGATTTTTACGAGGGAGTAGGAAAGGTATTCTCACAGATTCGCCCACCTGAATAATGTTACAGTTCGTTGTTCGAACTAAAGTAAAAAGAGAGCTTGTGCATATTATACCTGCAGAAAACCTAATAATATTTTTTATCTTGACAGTTATTTAGACAAGCATTGAAGCTCTGAATGGGTAGAAAACCGATTCCCCTCTAACTAGATATAATATAGTACAGTTCATACTTGGTATAGATTTTAAAACATAACTTAGATATTTCTATTAACTGGGCATGTAATAATAATAAATAATAATGGCAACCCATTATACGTCCCACTGCTGGGCACGAGTCTCTCCCCTTTTTGGGGGAGAGGCCTGGAGCTTACTCCACCACGCTGCTCCAATGCGGTTGGTGGAGGTGAGTGGGTTAGCGGCCAACCCGCTGTCGGATGTTTTCAAACCGCCCATAAGGGTTTAACGACTGCTATCTATCGATAGCAACCGGGACCGACGGCTTAGCGTGCCCTCCGAAGCACGGAAACGCGCATCCCATCACATTACCCGACCGCGCCCGTAGTGCTTAACCGAGTAGATCGCCTATGATCTACATCAGCCGCCGGGCCATGCGCGCTTCGGCACTAGGCGTGCAAATGAGTTTAAATAAGCATTTTTTTTAAATTGTACTTTCTGTCCGCTTTTCGCTGTCGAATAAATCATTAATTCTTATTAATAAGTAGGTATAATCACTTTCGTAATCATTGAAGCCTTTTGAACAAAAGCAAGCCCAAGTTTAAATACAGACGAATGTTCAAATAGGGTGCGAGAGGCTCGCAAAGTCGAATCTGTCATTCGAAAGCCCGAGAACTTGCCTACACAAATGAGGATAAAATGTTGTATGGTAGATTCGAAAAGCGCATCCGACTCACACATGGCCGCTATTTTAAAACTATATTTAAAGAAAAGTGAATTTTGTATAACGTGTGCCCTTTACTTTTCCCAATTAATAACTCAATCGTTATTATGCGCAAATATTAAATAATGACGAAGTGGACTCAAGTTTGGGTTAACGCACGAATGTTCAATTAGGGTGCAAGAGGCGCAGGCGGGTACCTAATAAAGACTTCCCAAGTCGAATCTGTTTATTTTATATTTTTTTAATTTATTTAATAATAACCTGTTATCATTATGAGCTCGTAAATTCGCGTCTGCGCCTGAAAATCATGCTCAAATAACCATGTATAGCTGAGAATTTGTATCACATTAAAATAATAATGTTCTACGGAAGATTCGAACGGCGCTTCCGGTTCGCACATGGTCGCTATTTCAAAAATCCTATATTTAAAAAAGATTTTGTAATTTTTTGCACTTTACATTCCCAAATAATTTATTTATATTTTATTAGAACAGACGATATCATTCGCAAATATTTATATCACCAATAATTCGAAAGTGGACTCATATTTGAACACAGATAAATGTTCAAATAGGGTGCAAGAGGCTCGCGCGAGTAATGTATTTCGCTAAGACTTCCAAAGACGAATCTGTCATTATTATTCCATGGAATGGGCCCGCGAGCTCGCCTCCACACCTGAGCATCACGTACAAATAACCACGTAAAGCTGACAAATTGTATCACATTCATATTGGTCACGAGTTACCAAAAAATAAATGTTGGCACGGGAAACTCTCGGATTTCTCGGGTTCCCGAGACGCTGTGGATCACTTGCTACGTTTTTATTAGTTCTCGTGTACTTTTCTTTCCTGTAATCCCATTCCGTGTCAGAAAAGCTTTTAAGCAACTGCTAATTGTATGGATTTGAATCTTTTTACAGACTTGTTTTTAAATTGCTCTTTCGTTAAATGTGCGCATGTTTTTGTTTTTTTTTTAATTTGACGACTTGGTTATTCCAGGCGTATGAGATGATCGTTTGATTCGAAGGGTCGCGGGTTCGATCCCCGAACCGGGACAAATATTTGTATGGCCTACAGATATTTGTTTCGGGTCTGGGTGTTTGTGTATGTGTTGTATGTGTACAACGGCACCCACGACACAGGTTTATACACACGTAAGTACACAACAACCCATTATACGTCCCACTGCTGGGCACGAGTCTCTCCCCTTTTTGGGAGGAGGCCTGGAGCTTACTCAACCACGCTGCTCCAATGCGGATTGGTGGAGTAGGAGGAGGAGGTAGTAATAAATAATTACTTATTGAGGAATAAAATAATTACACGTTCATAACACGTTATCGAGTTTTTTTTTTAAATTGTTCACTTTATTTCCGTTTATATAATTATTTGATGTGAACGAACTGCTATGCGCCGATAAATGTAGAATACATTTCATGTTTTAAAACACTCGCGTTTAACACTCATTTCACTCATTTTACGAACCGGGTCGTGACGCGATATAGATATTGGGTAAAAACACTTTTTACCTTTATTCCGACGTTTCGACTCGGTTGCACAAGCCGTGGTCGCGGACAGACTGTTGTAACAGCAAAATGTCAAATTGCGGGTGGCTTGATGTTCTTCTACCTACAAGTTGCGTGATTATTGTGGAGGCCGGCACACAACGCTCACTGTATCCGACGATAGGTCCGATGTTACATCGCGCGATCCTAAATTGTTTATGACCGGTGTCCAGGTCGGAGATAATTTATATCCATCTTCACGATTGAAATTATTTTTGTACTTATATATTTCAATCGCCTCTCGTATTATCCTGGGATAATAATAACGTTCAGTGGAGAGGACTTTTGGATTGTGAAGATTGATCCAATGATTAGTCTCCGAGGTTAAAAGGTGTTCCGCGTTGTGTGTTTTGTGTTGTGTGGTGCAAAAATCGGCGATCGCGGAACACCTTTTAACCTTTCGACCTGGACACCGGTCATAAACAATTTAGGATCGCGCGATGTAACATCGGACCTATCGTCGGATACAGTGAGCGTTGTGTGCCGGCCTCCACAATAATCACGCAACTTGTAGGTAGAAGAACATCAAGCCACCCGCAATTTGACATTTTGCTGTTACAACAGTCTGTCCGCGACCACGGCTTGTACAACCGAGTCGAAACGTCGGAATAAAGGTAAAAAGTGTTTTTACCCAATATCTATATCGCGTCACGACCCGGTTCGTAAAATGAGTGAAATGGACATTTCATGTTTGTGAGTTATTCACGTCCTATATGCCGTAACTCTATAATCAATTTTCCAATTTCGATGATAAGTAGTAAAATTGGTACATAAATACTTCGATATAACATTATTATAGCACGATCAGATTGTATTTTTATTGGATACCAGTGGCTCCAATCTCAATATCTATACATCTATACAAATAAATAAAATTGGAGTGTCTGTTTGTAATATAAAAATAACCGCTTTTTACTATGTATGTATACACGGTACAACAAATGCAGATGTATGTATACACGGTACACAATACAAATCAACGATACAGATATTGCAGATGCGTTACCACTCCTGAGGCCTAAGGTGTTATGCCTCTGTGCCGGCAATTACAGGGCCGTACATTACCACCTGACATGATAATGCTGAACACTACCATTTAGCGGCAAGTATATTAGGTAATGCGGTGGTGCCCACGCCCCCGAGCTCCGTCACTGGAGCTCTACCACAAGTAAAATCTAGAGATAGTGTTAACAAAAAAAACCGTCTTTCTCAATAAAATTTTGCCTATCAGTGTTCTTTATGTACCAGTATTCTTTTAGATAACGGTATATTTAAACAATCCCCAATCACTGGCAGGTTATCATGCAAATTGTAGGTATGCCTACCAAGATGTATAACTGACTCCGCAAATCTGCGAAATCCTCCCGGGAAACAAAGAAGGGCTTAGGAAACAAAGGCTATAGAATTTGATTGTCACTTGGATTAAGAGAGATATAAAACCGCGTGGCCAACTTAAAAAAAAGCAAATCAACCTCTTCTATTCCTTTTATCGGTGAGAATATAGATGTAGCTTGAAAATGGACAGGTTATTTAAAATTCAGGGTGCGCGCGAGCCGGGCGACAGCGTACGGATTGGGCACCGTGACATGTGCTTTATTGTATTTTTACACAAAACCAGGGTTACCAATGATATAAGGAAACACAAACTGAATTCAGAAATTGAATATTATGTCAAGTAACGTTTTTTAAGGGAAAGAGAGTGTGGGGCGCGCAATGTCTGACCTAACATAACAAATCACCTTTTTCTTTGAATTGGAAAAAAAATGTTTTTGGATAATTTTTTAAAAAGTATACTTTCCTGAACGTTCATGACTATAATATTAAGTAGTACATCGTCTTTTGTTTTGATTTAAATAAAAAAGCACAATGCCTTTGGGACGGCAGCGTACGGTTTGGGCCCTGTGATAACTGCTTAACTTAAATGCTTAACATAAAAGCGATTAAATCGCTAAGTTATTTTGCTGACGACCCTGAGGAAAGCTGTAGTAACACTATTTCAATAGGATTTAGTTCGTGGATGAATGGAAACTTGGTTGTGCCGTCTGTTATCTAACAATACGGCGCTAAGCTTTGCCTTTTTTAGATTCCACAAAATTGTAGCTCTCACAAATTGTTTAGTATAGAATACTAGAAATTGAAATTTGACTATAGACAGATTTTTTAAAACGATATTTGGTAAGAGACTGATCGGAGTAAAAATATTAATGAATATAATATATATTTTTTTAAATTTAGAATAATAAAAACAGGTTTTTAGAACTGCTTATAATAATTTAAAACTAAAAAGTACACGTGTGTAATTGTAAAGAATTGACTTCTTTACCCTGAGAATCCATTTGAAGTTGATTCTCGTAAGAGACGTACGAGAGTAGTAAAGTAAAAAATAAAATAATAAAAGGAAACAAAACAGAAATTTCTCTGACAACCCTGCCAAAAGCTGTACCAACACTCTTTCAACAGGATTTAGTTCGCAGATGAATGCAAACTTTGTTGTGCAGTGCGCTGTCTAACAGCTCGCTTACCTCACCTTATTTGGATTTCACTGAATTCTCGATTTCACCATTTGATTGCTACCTATTCAGTAAGTCAGCTAGTCTGCTAGTTTGATCTGTTAATTAAGATTGACAGACGCTACCCAATTTCTCTTTATGTTTTGTGAAATCTTGATTTGTTACGGGTTTAGTTTCAATGTATTTCTTATTAGTATTTTTTTTTTAATCCTTAATGTTTATCGAGGGTTTGTTCAGTTTTGAACATGCGACCCACATAGTCACACACCAGATATTTAAGAAACACATTATAAACGATTCTGCATACCAACATACACCAATTTATACAAAAATTATTGGTTAATGTCAATTAGCAGGCACTCGATACTTATATTTTATTTACCTAGTAACGTATTCTTCATCAAATAGGAAAGAATATTTGGATATTATGTATTTTTTAGATTTAGTTAGTCTCTTAATTCTCCTAAAATTATTTGTCCCAGGCTTCACAAATTGATAAATACATATTTGAAACAAATACCCTTGATAAAGTGTGACTAGGGTTAAATACAGAAAATATTTTTCGTAAAGTAAACCTCTTTGGTAGGTATTCTCCGGCTTATTTATAAAAATTTGTTTTATTTTGCCTTGATCGAAAGAATTTTAATCATTGAGGCAAGTCAAAATAAAAAATGTAAGTGTACAACACCGAAAATAAAGGCTTAATATATCAAGACAGGAGAAATTTTGACGCGAAAGTACACAAGATCAATTTAGGCAAGGTGCATGAGTGATGTAATAGGGATTGTGATTGCAGATTAATGAAACTCTAGAGCAGTAGATATTTCAAATTTAAGTTTTTTTTTAACTCTTGTAAAAAACTACCCCCACTTTCATTAACACGCATAAGATGATACATTTTAGCAATAATATGCTTTGTCTTTGTCTGCTATGCTGCATTGTCAATTGCAAAAGAAAAAAGAGAGATTAGCAATACTTTTGCTAAAATACACTTGCGATAACAATAATACGAACCAAGATTGCGCAACCATAGGCGGAAGCCTTTTTTATTTTATGAATAAAAGTAGCGAAAAACTGACCAAGTGCGAGTTGGAGGTTGGTTCCATATCTAAAAATCACGATCGTAGGTGAGTGTCCCTTATAAATATTTATTTTATTTTAATTTAATAATTCATACATACTTAGCAAAAAATATTCTGCCAGTATTTGAAGCGTCTACCTGTTACCGTTATTAATATGTATGTATGTATCTTCACGCCAGGTCCCTCGGGGTAGGCAGAGAGTGTGGAGTGCCATATATCCCGGTCCTGACATACCTCGTTATTGATATCGAACAAAAAAAATATGTTTGTTGTACGGAAGCCCTCCTTAAATATATATTTAACATTTCAACTATCTAGCTATCACGGTTCATGAGGTACAGCCTGGTGACAGACGGGCGGACGGACAACAGAGTTTAAGTAATAGGTTGCCGTTTTTACCCTAAGGTTACAGAACGGAAATCAGTAAAATGGTAAGGTGATGGTAATAGTAAATGGTAATGGTAAGTGGCATTGCATGTATTGCGTTTTACATATTTACCTATCACCTAAAAGAGATTTACTGCAAAGAAAGAAATTTTTGTTATGACTTTTAAGAAACCCTTCAATTTTACTTACCTTTAATTTAAAAACGTACCGTGCGTAATTTTGCGTAGCACTATCTATCACGCACTTCATCTGTGGCGGTAAATAAATAAGAAGGGATGCTTAAGTGTAATAAGTTATTAATGTGGGCTATCACATCGCGGCTTAACACTTTAAGTACGGTCGGATCTGGTCGTTACTCTGTTAAATTATGCACCTTAGAGGAGCCGAAGACAAATGACTCTAATTTTGAATTAAACGTTGTCCTTGGACGTTGCTTGACATCGCTAATTACGAGGGTGAGCCGTGGTCTAAAGTTAACTAAGATTAATTAAAATCAAACTTAATTACCATATTTTAATAGAATCACTACGTTCAATACCTGTAAAATTACATTTATTGTATTTGTACACTGTATTATTTGTTTCCAACACCTCTAGGGAGAACAAACGAACGCCGAGTACATTTGAATTTTTAATGATCTCCGAGAAAAATAATGGTAAATAAAACAAATGATTCTTGGCGGAAGTCAGTTGTTGTGTATAACTTAGAAACGCGTTATGGTGAATTAAATTCACTCGCCGTCTTCGGCTGCACTTTCTTAATAAAATTAAAGATATTTGCAATTCAGATTCATTTCAGACTATCTTGAAATAACGCTACAGAAATAAAATAGTTTCTTTTGATTTTAGACTTCCGTTGAAATAACTCTGTGAGTCCACTGAGTTTTCTAATAGCTTTGTATTTCTTTATTTATTTACTCTTAGAGTACGAAGGAATGGTCGTTGAAGGAATATTACAAAAGGATTGCTAAGTAATTAATGGTGATCTTTGTGCAAACGTCGTCTTTGTCTGGAAATACGTACTTTATTGCTAATAGGCAATTAATGTAACATAAAGCGACTAATAATATTAAAAACTAAATGCCTTGTAATCTATATATATATATAAATCAATTGCTGTTGGTTAGTCTCCCTAAAACTCGAGAACGGCTGGACTGATTTGGCTTGGTTTTTTAAATGATTTTTGTAAGTCCAGGGAAGGTTTAAAAGTTAAGAAAATATGAAGAAATTGAAATAGTAAAACAATCACTAGTAATTCACTGGTGGTAGAGCTCCAGTGACGGAGCTCGCAGGCGTAGGCACCACCGCATTACCTAATATACTTGCCGCTAAATGGTAGTGTTCAGCACTATCGTGTTCCGTTCAGGTGGTTATGTACGGCCCTGTAATTTCCAGAACAGAGGCGTAACACCTTAGGCCTCGGGAGTGGTAACGCATCTGCACTTGGTAATGCAGTTGGTAAATAATAATAAGTTAACACTGCACACTACACAAATACCAAAGGCTAAAATGCAGATGCGTTGCCGTCCTTGAAGTTAAAGTTGTTATGCCTTTGTGATAGTTATTACGAGAAAATACTGTATAAGAAGTATAGTCCCTTCTAAAGATGTGCTGTAATTTTTCCAGGAATAATTTCTGGAATCCTTTCACAGACGTTCAAGTTATTCACAGGAGTTGAAGAAATCAAAATCATTTATGAAGTTTTTCAAGACGTGACCTCAGACATGAGCAGTTCGAATCTTCCTGATTCAGCTCGCAGTCGAGGTGCCTGCGGCTGAATTATAATTAACTGGGGAAGTTGGTAGACTTGTAAGAAGCGAGTTATCCCACGAACGGCTATTGTTTTTAATGAATTCACAACTTTTCCTTGAATATTTGCCGTAGCGGTTACGTTACCTGTAGCTAATTCTACCGAATCAAAGTTACTTTCAGGATTCACTTAATTCTTCACTTGGTACGGAATGCTTAAGTAACGTGGTTCTTGGTTAGAGAGAAATAACTTTAAAGTTGCTCCTATTTGCAAAATGATATTTTTTAATTTCGACATTATTTTTTATTTAACCGAACCCTTTAAGTACCTAATGAAAGTAGAAATTAAGTGTATAGTTTACATTAATTGTGGAAATTAAACAAGACCGTCGGACCAAGGACCTCAGATTTGTTGCAACTCTTGAGGCTCATGATGATTTGAGATATCATAACTGCCTCAGTAGCCTAGTGGTAGCAGGCCACTACTACTACGCTGGAGGTCCTGGGTTCGATTCCCGGGTTGGGAGATATCAGAGATAACGGTTTAAAATCCTTTATCTCTCCTTTATCTTATTACGTTTTTGACCCTTGTAAGAGGTGAAGGATGAACTTCACCTCTTACATGGCTCAAAAACGTAATCGGCGAATGGTGGGTGTTTGCATGTAGGTATGCTTGAATGCATGTATTTACCTCTGCCTACCCCTTCGGGGATTACAGGCGTGAAGTTACGTATAACGAATTCTGCACATACTCGACCAAAAAATTGGACCAAGAACAAGACTGACGGTGCAAGATTTGAGCAAGACCATACGCACACGTTGGTCTTGCGCTCAAATCTTGCGCCGTCAGTCTTGTTCTTGGTCTTGCTAAAATTAGGCAGTCTTGCTCTTGGTCTTGGTCATGCAAAAATGCAAGAACAAGACCAAGACTGCAAGACCAAGACCGATTTTGGGCAACACTAGTGGCACCATGTCGAACAGTTCAACAGAGCACTCACCATTGTAGAGACGGTATAAAATGCAAAGACTCCCAATGTCTCGGCGCAGGCTCAGATGTTCGAGCCTGTCAGTAAGTCCTGGGTCGTTAACAACACGAATGGCGCGTCTTTGTAGAGAGTCAAGTGGACCAAGTTGGCATTTGGTGGCTCCCGTCCCTATATGCTCAATTGTCAATATCAGCAAAGAATTTCCAAAGAATAAAATTAAAAAAAAATACATCCGGATGAATTGAGAACCTCCTCCTTTTTTCGAAATCGGTTAAAAATACTGGAAACGACCTTAACTGGAGATACAACACACAGAAGGTGCAATTATGAGAAAAGTAAAGTGCTCAATTATCCACTGGCCCTCCAATTATACAGGGGGTTTGTGTTAACTGCGAGTAACAGAGTAAACCACCTGTAAACGTTCAACGTTGAATGTAAACTACTGTCGGACGCGTCAATCGCCCACTCACTCACTTGTAGACGGACTTACAAATGAAGTACCTACCTGTTTTGTACGGCCTCTGCTTTAGTGTAGTTGAAATGAAAAGGTTTCTTTATCAAAAATTGATATTAAGTTTTAATCAACGAACGTGTTCGTAATAGACACTCATAAATGGCTCCGTGATTTCTGTAACAAGTCATATGGATGACTTGAGCTTTTGTTTTTATTTTATTTTTCGCTCTCTTTCTACTAATATTTCGTTACATTATATGCATCGACGACACAACGCAGCATGATTATATGAGAGGATCTACACTTTTACTTATGTATCCTATATACTATTTTAAGAACAAGGAATGGGAAAATAAACTTTTTTGTTACTAGCTGTCCCGACGAGTTTGCGATTTATAGTCCGACCTCAAAAAATCATAAAAAGTTAAGAACGAGTTTGAGGTGATTTTGTATATTAAAAGAAATAATTTAGTAACAGAGTTTAAACGATAGACGAGGAATGCGTCTTTCATCATCTTGATCTCGCCAAGTACATAAATTAAAAATTGGTAGACAAAAAAATCTTAACGTTGGCTATATTTAAACGATTGTAATAATTCATCATTTCAAAAGACATTCTAGAAATATAATTCCAAATCTTGAAGGAGCTGCGGACACGACTTCCATTAGACATGGGCTATTGTGCAACGGAATGGAAGGAGGGAATAAATAGCCATAATTCGATCCTGCACAGTTCCATAGAGAGTCGTTACTTTCTGAGTACCTACATACAAAGAGATTTTTCAGTTCGTGAATTGCAAGAAACGTCAATAAATAGCTCCTAAGCATTCAGTATAACACCAATTAAAGTTTCTTATTAATCCAATATTGGTTGAAATAATTTGCAAGAAAATTTCAATACCTAAATACTACTATTGAATAATTAAACCTATTTTATACTTCTTTGTTTCATATAATATATATACAAACCAACAGAAACTTAAAGAAATAATGCATGTAGGTAATTTACATATTTTATGTTTATATCTTTGTTTCAGACCTATCCTGAATGCTACAAAAACTACTTCATCAAAAAACATACCTGGATAAGCCAATAACAAAGTGATTGTATGTCCAACATATTATGATAAACATACATGTCCAACATACATACCTAAAAACCCAAAAACTAGTAAATTTACAAAAAACTACATTACTTATAAATTTTAGTATACGTACATGGAATCCAAAGACGGAAGATCACTTTATTTTACTATTTCATGTAAGAATACCACTTTTAATCTTCAAGAAGTTACAAACACAACTTCCATTTGACATGGGTATTTCCGTAATATTTAGCCCCTGCTAATGAAAAGCTATAATTTGATCCAACACAACTCCTTTGAGAGTCTATACGTTTCTTCCTTATTACATTTTCCAGTCCGTGAATTACAATAAATGCTGACAATTAACAGTCAATAACATTTCTTATATTAAGTAGGTATGACATATGAAGACCAGTTTAATATTTCTGTTTCTTCTTCATACATTCACACAATATGCAATACAACAGCACAGAGGAAATACCTGTAGGCGATACAAATATTTAGACTCTTTGAATGAGAACGAACGGGAAGTTGTAGCGTTATTGAAACCGAGCCATACAATAACATCGGAATTATATAAATGGCAGGTAAGTTTTTTTTACTATTCAAAATGTGTTGTACTACTTGTTTAAAAAGTTTGAAAACAATACAATAAATAATCATACGAAACTAAGAATTTTGTTTTCTAAAATTTTAAGTTATTGTTTGTAAACAATACAATAAATAAAGGCATGAAATTTAAAATGAAGTTAAACTTTTTGACAAGACAAGTAAGAAGTACAATTAATTAGTAGATATTTTCAAGAATTTGCAGACTCAGCTTTAAATAGAAACGGGTATTTCTGTTGTGGGGCGTTAGTCCTTGCTAACAAATACCCATAATTTTATCCAGTAGAGCTCCTTTGAGAGCCGTACGTTACTTCCTTAGTACATTTTCTAGTCTGTGAATTACAACAAATGCTACTAATCGATGGGTCCCATGTATATGGGCCAAAATGCAAAATTGCAACTTTACAGGAGAGACCTCCAAAGTTTAAATTTACTATAACTTAATATTGATAAAACCGAATTTTACGAATCTTTGCTTGTTTACTAAGACAACTTGCCTCGTCATTTATGTTAAGGTATTTTAAATGTACATTTATTGGTTTTTATTTTACGTCACATTAGCCCATCTATGTTAATTTTTGTTAAAAATATTTTTCTTTAAGAACACCCTAAAAGGGCCAATGTGTCATATTGGCCATTATACGTGTATTACGCTAATCAGCATAAAATGTATATATTTTTAATAAAAAATTCAATTAATAAGTGAAGTAATTGATAATTGCCCTTGGAATTCTGCCAAGTGAATAACCTTTATTATGACGACCAAATTCATTCTTTCTCAGTTTCTTTTGAAATGGGGAAATGGAGGAATTTGTAAATAATTGATGCTTTCATATGATAGATGATTTTAATAAATTAAATAGACACTGAACAATTTTGTATAAGTTGTACAAAATTGTTCAGTGTCTATTTAATTTATTATGTGTTTTTATTATTATTAGTGGTAATTCACTCTAGGTTAGTTTAAAAAAAAATGACGATGTAAAAGTGCTCTCCAGGAGCCTAATTATATGAAATAAATTAATAAACTGAATAAACTGAAACTGAATAAATTATTAATTACAATACAAGCTATTTCGATATTGGGTTATTTATGTCACATTGACACTTATACGTTTTACTATCTGCTAACCTACTAACTGACTTTTCAGTTAGATTCTTTCAATTATAAAAAAAACGCAACAGTTTTTTACATACATTCATTAATTGAAATAAAAATTGAATTTGGCTTAAATCTACTCTTATGAACCCGATTTTTGGTATTTTTATGATCAAAAAATTACATCAATTACATAAGGACACTGTTGCAAGAGATCTTACGTTGATTAATAAAATAATGTAATATTACTAACTGCAAATTATTATTTTGTAAATAAAATTACAAAAAAATAACAAACTTATAAACTTATCTGGTATAAACAAAATAATTAAAAATCTTTTGAATATAATCAAGTAATAAAACGACCAGTAATTCTCACTTAGTTTTAATTAAATTTCTTCATTTTCAATTTCATTAATTGCATTTGTATGCAATGTCTTAAATGCTACTAAATTTAGGTAACGCCAAAAAAATATTCTCCCTATAATATTCTATCGAGATAAATCAAGCAAGTCTTTCTTCTTGGAAGGTAGTATTGGTAACAGCTGATTGTAAAATAGTTGCAGAGGCATTTCTGTATTGTATTCATTGTAGCCATTTCTCATGTTGCCCACTCATTGTAGCACCACAGTTCCAGGGCACTCCGCTCGCCGTAGGAAAGAGTATTGGCACCCTGGGCGTTGACATATCGAGCGAAGTGCAATTCGGGAGTGATATTGAGTGCAAGACCAAGTTGGCATCCAAAAAGCTAGGGGTACAAAGCGAGGCAGTATTTCACAACGGAGCAGCTATTACAGCTTTATAAGGCCCAAGTGAAGGGAGCCCCATCTGGAATACTGAATAGACGGCAGTCCTCAAAAAAAAGTCGCGTCATTTGTATTATTAACGACCCGGGACTTACCGGCTCGAACATCTGAGCCTGCGCAGAGACATTGGGAGTCTGTGCGTTTTATATCGTCTCTACAATAGTGAGTGCTCTACATATATTTGATGTGCAGTTCTCACGTTTGTTTTTGCCCAGAACGTGTAAATCCCGTATAAAGAGTCTTTCAGGGCTGGCAGTGCGTTGGCAATTCCCCTGATGTGGCAAATGTTCATAGGCGACGGTGACCACTTTCCAGCAGGTGGACCAACTGCTTGTCTGTCAAGTCAACCTAAACACAATTAAAAAGGTCTATCGGTAATTTGCTTTCTTGTTCGTACTACCTGATCTAAGTTTTTCAATGTGATTTTCAATAGTAAAAAGAACCGGCTGGCCAGAGCTGAGTGTTATATTACATGAACCACTTTTGACCCTTCCATAATTCAAAATCTGTTTAACGTAAACACTAGTTCTATGTAAAATCCAAGGATGTATTTATAGGAACAAAATAACAATACGAACAAGTATTAGACTATATTTCTTTACTTTATTGGATACCCATAACAATAGCTGTTAAAAATGTGAGATCTTAAAGCAGGTTACATTTGACTTGACCAGTTCATCAGATTTTGTATTCATCAAAGTGCGGCGGTTGCCCCGTTTAACGTAGTATAAGTGTCAAATCGGCTGATTGGTCCAAAACATAAACAAACGCGCCGGATTTGCCCGCGTATAACTTTCTAACTGCTCTTAGGACCTTGTACGTTTAAATTAATGTTACATATGCCGTTATACTGTCGTAAAATATCGTGTTTCTATGCAGAAATCTTTTGTTTTTTTAAGCTCACATATTCATGATTCATTATATCGATAAGATGCGTTTACAATAAAAAAGTCAAAATGGCCAAATTGTTAGTTTGGCCCATATACATAGGACCCATCGTAATTGTCGCTCAGGCATTTGTGGTACAAAGTCAAATATTTGTTATTAATATCACATGAAAGACCAGTTTAATATTCCTGCTCTTCTCTGTCTATTTATAGATATACAACACATAAGCATACAGCAAATACCCGTAGGCTATATAAATATTTGGATCGTATAAATTAGAACGAAAAGGAATTGCATTATTGAAACCGACTACAATACCATTGCAGTTATTTATCTGATAGATTAGTTTTTTTATACATGTTGCTTATTTGATTGTGAACAATAAAATACATAAGACATATGAACTTAAAATGAATCATTATACCTTATCTATTCTGTGATTATAACACAGTCTAAAGAAAATGGACATGTTAAAGACAAATAAGATAACAACAACAACAACAACAATACACTTTTTTGTACACCAGACATAACATTAAAAGAAATACATAAAAGAGAACTTAACACAGTACAATAGGCGGCCTTATCGCTATATGAGCGGTTTCTACCAGAAAATATGTGATAGAAAATGGATAGGGGTGTACATACTGAAAAATATACGTCAGAAATAAAAATTACATATTATATTATTATATATTAACAAAATAAGTAAATAATTCTACTAATACACTACTTAAATATTATAAATAAACAAACATAATATATATATATATATATACATGCATATACATATATAAATATAAATATATATGAGTGCTGAATTAAGTGATATGACAATAACAGTTACTTACAATCAATCAAATCAGCCTCAAAGGTTCAAGACAAGTAAAAAGCACGAATGCGTTTTTTAAAAGACTCAAGAGATTGAGCTTGTCGTATAGGCAAAGGTAAAGAGTTCCATAAGCGAATGGCCTCCACCGTACAGGAGTTGGACACAAAACATGAATTATGAGAAGGAGTTTTTAAAAGGAGGTTTTCAGATGAGCGAAGGAAGCGAGGATGAGTCTGGCTTAGATAATGGAACCGTTCTTTCAAGTAAGAAGGGGACTGTGTATGAAATAGCAGACAGTAAAGAAACGACAGAATACGTGTATTCCTGCGCAGATGGATTGGTAACCACTTGAGTTGTTCGCGAAATTCTGAAACATGGTCGAAGACCAAATACGAACCGGATACAAAGATTTTGAAGGCGCTCAAGTTTATTCAATTGCTCTTGCGTAAGATCAGGGTAACATATGTCAGCAAAATCTAATATAAGAAAGAGAAGTGATCTAGCTAGTGCAACATTAGTGGCAGCAGGTAAAAAGTACTGTAATCTCCTTTACGACTCAACCGCAGCAAATATATCTCGTCGGAATAAAGGTGGTAGAGAGAAGATAATTTACTTGTGATGGAGTTCATAAAAATAGAGAAAAGGAAGGGAGACAACACGCCACCTTGTGGTACACCAGCAGTTACATCACACCAGTTGGAGAAATTATCATCCGCTTTAACTCGATGCCGGCGACCAAACAAGTGACTATGAAACCATTCAATAACTGTCGGAGATATGTTAAGAGAACTAAGTATTGCTAGTAAAATGTCAAAATCTACGGTATTGAAGGCGTTACTGAAGTGCACTAGAGTAAGCACAGATTTTTAAGCAAATTTCCAGACTTTCGCTGGGTCCCCATTGGAGACTGACTTGTGAATATGGCGTCGTTGAGCATCTCTACACACCTTTTTTTTTTACCAGGGTAAAATGCGTTACGCATACTCACCCTTGGGGAGAGGGGTGGGTTATGTGGGACTCCGGGAAAGGACATCCGTTCACCCACTAAAAACCCCTGGGTGTTCCGACTCGTCCGCCATCAGTGGTGGGGTCACAGGAACGCTATCGCATACATCCGCGACCCCACCGGCGGCTGCTCGCTGTCGAGCCCTCCTCGGAGCCTTTCAGCTCCAACCACTACTAGTGGCGTGCGGAACACCTGCACGCCAGCCAGCCCGAGACCTCTCCAGTCGGGCGATGAACTTCCCCTAGTCCGTCGCCCGAAGGTCCCTGCCCTGACCACTCACAACACCAGGCGACCCAAGACGCCCGGGTGGAGGGGTCCAGGGGCACACAGTCCGGCCCTGGGGGAGCGTCAAAGAAATTTTGGTTCCCTCGTCCGCCCCCCCACGGCCCCACCACGTCCCTATCGAGCGGCGGGACCACCGCTAGGCGGCTGGGGATAGGGTGCAGGGCTAATGACATACCCATACACCTCTTCCCCAGCCGCCTTCCCACCACGTCCCCATCTGACGGCGGGACTACCGTTAGGCGGCTGAGGATAGGGTGCAGGGCCAACGAAATACCCGTACGCCTCCTCCCCAGCCGTCTCCTCTCCACGGCAGCGAGTGGCGGGCCGAGCCACGCCAAACGCCGCCCCCTCTCTGGGTTCCTCTTGGCTTCGCCGGTGTTAGGATGACCACCGGGTACTGAGCCCCCCCGCCACGACAAAGCGGAAACCCTCGGGGGGGATCTCTACACACCTTATTGCAACGATTTCTAACTAGGACATTTTTCACGATTTAAATTGCTGGAATTTAGTATATATTTTCTCTTGGCATTATTTTTTTATTTATTAACGCTCTTATATCATCTGTTAGCCAGGGAGCAGGGAGATGCCTTACTCGAACTGGTCGTATGGGAGCATGTATGTCAAATAGCTGCGTAATTAAGGAGTTGAAAAGGTTGACCTTTTCGGTGATATCATTCACGCTATCAATAACAGACCAGTCAATTTTGTCCGCATCCTCACGAAGTATATTATATCACATATTTAACAACATGGTCGGTAGAAGAAACAATTAATGAATCAAGAAGAGATGGTGTGCAATTAGGAAAAAAATGAGTAGCGGACAAAGGAAGCACATGCAAGTTGGCAGAGTTAATAAGGGTTTTTAAGCGAGAAGACCTGATGTCGTTTTAAGAAGAATAATTAGTTGAATAATTAGTTAATAATAAAGATAATTAGTTAGTAGATTTTTTCAAGATATGTCAGACTCAACTTCCATTAGACATGGATATTTCTGAAATAGAACGTCAATCTCGGCTAACAACGAGCCATAATTCGATCCAGAACAGCTCCTTTGAGGGTCGTATGTTATTTCCTTAGTACATTTTCCAGGCTATGAGTTACAAATGCTGACAATTAGGCTCAGGATTTCGTACTACGGATATAGTACACTCAAAAAACATTTTTTGTTATGTAGGAAAAAATATACTTACCTGTTACGTAACTTCACGCCCAGAATCCCCGAAGGGGTAGGCAGAGGTAAATGCATGCATTCAAGCATACATGCAAACACCCACAATTCGCCGGTTACGTTTTAGGCCTATGTAACAGGTGGCGAGCCTGTTGACATCTCCGGGCACATTATCAAACTTCGAGGTACTGGAAATGAAAAAATCCCAATGGAACCAGAAATAAAGGACTTTACACCATTATCTCTGATAACCCCTACCCGGAAATCGAACCCAGGACCTCAGAGTAGTAGTAGTGGCCTGCTACCACTAGGCTACCGAGGTAGTTATATACAATTTGTTAAAACTAGATTAACACCACCTTAACTTCTGAAATTTATATATAACCGTGTGCAACGATACATAGTAAACATGAGGAAGAGGTTAGATTGAGATTATTAAATTTGTACTTAAAATGCCTGAGCGTTAAAAGTCGACTCATAGCAATGCACGGATAGGACCTAAAAACGCCGCTCAAGAAGTAAAAGCTATTTGTTCAACCTAACGTTCTATTGCACAATGTCTAATGGAATTGTGTTAGCAGCTTCTTGAATATTCTGAATTTCAATGATGACCTGCCTTTTAGCATAGTATAATACAGCGACGTTTCATTCATGATGTAGAAATGTTGGTACTCTTTAATGTTTGTTGACTGCCTCGTTGGCTTAGTGGTCGCAATCGCGATGGTGAAGCCTGAGGTCGTGGGTTCGATCCTCAGGTCGGTAAAATCTGTTATTGGTTTTTTTCTGTGAGGAAATTCCCAATAGTAGCCCGGAGCCCGGTCGTGCCTCGGAGAGCACGTGAAACCGTCGGTCCTGCACCCGATCTCTTTCCAGTCGTGTCGCATTACCGGCCCTTCGGGCTGGCAGAGTAAGGGAGTAGAGAGTGCTCCTGTTTTTGCTCATACACTTGTGCACTAGTACGCTCCCGCGCAGTTAGCTAGTCTCCGTTGAGATTGGTCGCCTTGGCCGAAGTTCGGTTTGGAGGACATTATCGTTTGTAGCAAAGCAAATCATTTTTATGTCAAAATCTGTTTCATACCTACTTTTATTTGATTAATTATGTGTGCTGGTTCAAATAACGCAGCAACTTCCTGTGCGTACTCGGTATCTATATTTACGCAGTACAAATATTCGTATTTCCTGTAGCAATTTTGCTCCCTGCTTTTATATCGGTATATTTATGATGAGATTATATTATTATGATGTAGTCAAATAAGAACCAGAAATAATGAACTGGTTTTGCTGTAGATTACGCATGTGAAATGAACTGTAAAATTTTGTTTGGCTTTAATATACTGTAAATGCTTGTTTGTTTTCACTGTCAGATTTTTGAAGACTTCTTTTGGTGTGATTGGAAAAATGAGGAGAGTGAATTTTTACGACGCGGGCGAACGCTAAATAAGGGCGACAGTCTGAAGTTAGTTTTTTTTTTCTATGTAGTGGAAGTAGCAAACACGCATGCAGTTCACATTGATGTTAAGTGATGACTGCAGCCTATAGACACCCACATGAAGACGAAGGCCAAAACGCAGATGCATGACTACTCCTGAGGCCTAAGGTGTTATGCCTCTGTGCCGGAAATTACAGGGCTGTACATTACCACCTGACCGGAACACGATAGTGCTGAACACTACCATTTAGCGGCAAGTAAATTAGGTAATGCGGTGGTGCCTACGCCCGCGAGCTCCGTCACTGGAGTTCTACCACCAGTAAAAGTTACTACCACCAGTAGTTGCTAAACAGATAAAAGTAACAGTCTGAAATTAGTTGTTTTTTTGTCGTTTAGGTTTTATTTCTGGTATATTGGATTATTACTTGTGTATGTACAGTTTAGCCTTGAAAAGAGCTTTAAGGTACGAGTCCGAACTCCACCGCACGCAACAGTGCTGCCGCTGCAGTGCTGTCGTAGCACTATATTTCTCGATTTTCTATGACGTTGCTGTCGCGACTTGTCGCGTGGCTGGGGATGTAATCTATACTTACTAATATTATAAAGCTGAAGAGTTAGTTTGTTTTTTTGTTTGAACGCGGTCCGATTTGAAAAATTCTTTCAGTGTTACATAGCCCATTTATCGAGGAAGGCTTTAAGCTATGTAAATATATAGGTACCTAATGTACCAAATATCTACCTAATCAACTCAGTATTTTTAAAGAAAATAGTCAGTGATTGACGGACATGCAAATAGACGCACGAGTAATCCTTTATGGGTTCCATTTATTTCAAATAAGAATAGTTTAAAACAGGAACCCTAAATATAATTCAAAATAAGCATCCGATTTCATTAAGCATCCGATCTGTCAGCTTTAGGGAGCTATCATATGCTTTGTTGTTAATCCATTTGTGGTTTCATGTTACGTAATTAATGTTGTATCTATGTCCATTTAATTCCAATCATTTTTATGTGCAATATTGGTGTTGCAGCATTGTTCAGATAACGAATATGGTAATGAAATTACCGTCAATCTACCGCAAACAATGAATGATCTGATTACATTGTCCTGTGGAAATACGCCAAATAAATTTAAAGCGCAATTTATTCGTAGCAAATATTTGGCGTTCAGTTCTTTGTTTGTTGGGCGATGGAGTGTGTGATAATGTGTTGGGAAATATGTAAAGTATGTTAACTGACACTTAATGAAGAAGATTGCATCGATAAAAACGAAAATACGAATCTACTTCCTTGGTTTCTGCCTCAATCTCTCATATTCAAATTTGTAAGGTATTGTTGACTTGAATCATGTGATGGAAACTTGATGTGTCCTTAATACCCACATTAGAAGCACGTCTTATCTCTCTCTCTCTTTCTCTGTTTAAAACCATAAGGTTTTCGCGGCAATGAGAGAAACGTCAGAGAAAATTAAATTACTTAGGATCAGAAGCGCGCACGGCCCCGCGGCTGGTGTAGATCGGAAGCGATCTACTCGGTTAAGCGATATGGGCGCGGTCGGGTGTGTGATGGGTGACTGCTAGTGGCAATTAAATACGCGTTTCCGTGCTTCGGAGGGCACTTTAAGCCGTCGGTCCCGGTTGCTATCGATAGATAGCAGTCGTTAAACCTTGTTGTTTTTAAACCGCCCATAAGGCGGAGGCCCCCACAACGGGTTGGCTACTTACCCTGATCTCCACTAACCCGCATTGGAGCAGCGTGGTGGAATAAGCTCCAGGCCTCCTCCCAAGAAGAGGAGAGACTCGTGCCCAGTATTGGGACGTATCAAAGGTTGCCATTATTATTATTATAGGGTCTAAAACAGTCCTGGGCGACCTTCTTTTGTTCGAGGTGCGATCCAGATAAAGTCACTAGTTAAATATAACATTGATAACAGCTATTAATGTTAAGGGGCGTTGACACCGTTATACCCCGGAACTTTATTAATTCTGTACCCGAAAACCCTGAACGCAATAAAAAAAGATCACTATTTCAGTATGTGATTGCTTTACCCAGAAACGGATTCTTCAGCTTCGGGTTCTTCAATTCGCCCAAGTTTAGTTGAAACTCTATTTAAGATCAACGAACAAATAAAAGCGACTACTAAAATATAAAAATAAATTTAATTTTATGAAGCTGTCATGTCTGACATAATATACTCACCGTCTACTGTTTCAACTCCGCATTTTATATTCTTTGAAAAATAAAATACATTTTGCTCAGTTCTATCACAGCCTAGAAAGTATTAAGTACCTCCTTATACTGTGGTTCCATGGTGAATTGTTTTAATGTGCTGCACTTTAACTCTTGATTTCAGAGCATTCTTCCACACTCTTATTTTGACATCGTCCATTAAGTTACAGTTCTACAACAAGTTTTAAGTTATCTTTTATTGTATTGAACGACATTAAGAGAATTTTGCAAATAATTTCACATAAAATATGTGTAATAATTATACTTATGTAAGTATTATAATGGACAAACTCTGTCTGACCTAATAAATTATAAATGAATATTGATTAAACAGAACTCTTATGTTAATTATTGACCGTTTTGTACCAATAGTAAAGTAGTTTATAGTCTTAAATTTGCAGTTCAAACTACCATGTGCAATTGTGCACTAGGTATGGCCAATTTTTTAAAGAGAAAGTTTTATTCTGATATTCATTCAAGTCTTACAGAGTTCTTTAAGAAATTAACGAAATCAGATTGATATTCCAAAATGAGGACAGTATGTATATTTGTTATCTAGTTGAGTACATCCTAAAAACGTATTCAACTTGAAGATCAAACTGCGAATCGAGAATTTACTCGCTTTGCTTCTCTAATTACTTCATTAACTTACTTAATATGTACATTTAATGTAAATAAGGGGTAAGTGTAAGTCTGTGTAATAGAGATAGAGCAGAGGATTACACGGTTGGATGCGTTGTCGATGGAGACAGTCTCGTCTAGGCAGATGAAGCCAGATGGAATGATTTCGTCTTGCGCATGGCCGCCCTTGACGCCTGTCTGCGGGAATTCCGATCGCTTATCGTTCAAGTAATAATCTTTAGTCTTGATGTAATGATACAAATATTAAATAATCCAGTTGCAATTCTGAAATGAACTTGCAAGTCTCATTAGACGCTTGAATACACCCCAAAAAAGGACGATTTCGTCTTGCGCATATCATTTGATTGATGGTTGGTCTATCTAGTAATATCGATGGTTAGTCTATCTACTATTGAAATTCGGATTGCGTATTGTTTATGTGTTAAGTGCTCTTTTGTTTGGACGTTATTAAACTTCTTTTTTATTTACCTATCTCTATTAAATATTTCTTTAATTTTTTCCTTAAAATTAAAGATATATATGATAGTTTTAGTCGACGTAATGCGAATTGAAAATTAACAAGCCGTAGTTCACAAATTTAGTTATCGGTTTAATACAAATAAGGGTCTGTGTAATAGTGATCGAGCAGAGGATTACACGGTTGGACGCGTCGTCGATGGAGACAGTCTCGTCCAGGCAGATGAAGCCGGATGGAATGATTTCGTCTTGCGCATGGCCGCCCGTGATGCCTGTCTGCGGGCATGTCGATTGCGTATTCTTCAATAATAATCTTTCATATTCATCGCTGTCTGGAGAAATTCGGATTTGTTCAAATCTTATTTTATCTTTTTTATTGAAATTATGAGACCTCTTTTTTGTTTATCTCAATTCGGTGATTTTTTTATTGGTAAAAATAAGTATCACACTGATTTTTAAAAACAAAGAGCTAGTCTTTATAGACAGTTGAGTACCTACATCTCAAAACTGTATTTAACTTGCAGACAATCAACAAGCGAATTGCAAATTGGAAATCCATGGTTCGCTTATCGGTCCTCACGTATGTCCATTTAATGCTAATAAGGGCTTGTGCAGTAGTCATAGAGCAGAGAATTACACGGTTGGAAGCGTCGTCGATGGAGACAGTCTCGTCTAAGCAGATGAAGCCGGATGGAATGATTTCGTCTTGCGCATGGCCGCTCCTGATGCCTCTGTGGGAATGCCGACTGGGTATTGTTTAGCTGTTAAATACTATTTAGTATGTAATCAGACACTTTTTGTGAATACATTTATTTTTCAAACTGCCCATGTTTTAAGATTATTAATAGAATTAAAGTATTAAATCTATATTTGTTGTAGGTATGTTTGACTCATTTTGCAAATAATTTTCTAACCTTACTTTAAGAAACTTTTGATTTTTTAGAATCCTACAGATAATCATAAGAATCGTTAATTAAAATGTAAATAAAGCAAATTAAATAAATTATAATATTTATAATAATTATTCTTGATTGAGCATAAGTATACACTTTAATATTGACACAATTTAATAAAAATAACATTTAAAAGAATTTAAACTGGGAGTCGTTTTGATTTCGACTAATTTGTTAGGTTCCTACGTTTATTCAAAAGCCAAGGCAAATTCAGGAAAGTTTCCATAGCCTTAGTAAATCCACATTCATACAAATACGACGATGTTAATGCTGCCAAAAACCTATGGAAAACTGACCACATACCGGAGTGCTTGTTGTAAGATTGACTTTTACGGTCAAAAGTCTTGGTAGCCATTCGATTTTTATTATTTTCTCGTTCGTTGTCACATTGTTTCCTTCAAACCGGGATGATCCAGTTGTGTTGACTATTGAAAAAGGACCGTGTTTTAGTTATGTATCTCCATTTTTGAAAATACCTGGAATCGTTTTATTAAATTATTGCTGAGCTTCTACCGCATGTAGTAAGGGAACGTTACAAGGAACCTAAAGCTGAAAAGTTATTCATTTATGAAACGTTTTTTCTTGATGAAGTGTATCAAAATAAAAACAATCAGACTCAAATGAAATTATAAAGTCCAAAATGCACACAGTTCTGATTAATTTAAATCCAATGGAGTCAATATTGTTAACGGAATGTCAAGGGGAACTCGGTAAGGCGGAGAATGTATCTAGTAACGGCAAAGGGTTCATTTAATTAGTAATTTTCATTTTGTTTAATCTACGAAGGGGATTATCTGCGCGGACGTGCCATTATTGTGTGAAAGATTCATTAACTGGGTTAAACGAATAATGTAGCTGTTAGTTACTAGGTTCAGTTAACACGGAGCCAAATGAAATAAACAAGTGGCGAGTGCAATTTACTATGCGTCACACTCGTAAATAAAATCATCCGTGTACCGTCCGGCATAGCACATAAATACAACCGGTATTGGAAAACTGAAAATCATCGCCTATTATTCCGAGAGGATACATTTTGAATAAAATATTTTTATTTGTTTACGGTGAAATTTACAAACAACTACTTTACTTTGACGAAGAGGCGACCTTTCAATGCTTATTTTGTTTCATAGACGTAACAAACTCGTACAGTGCTCATCAAGAAATAATGCGCATCGAACCCATGAAAGTGACAAACGGCTAGTTTCGGCTTTATAGAGCGTTATCTCTACTGCACACCGCCTACGTAAGCATCCGTAGTCCGGTATTGGTCAAAACTTGATCAAAATGGTCGACAAACATTAAATAGGTAAAGTACGAAAGAGATAACGCTCTACAGATCCGAAATAAGCCGACGTTTCTTCCTGAGGTCGATGTGCATTATTTTTTGTTTTTTTTTTATGTAATGGACGTGGCAAACAAGCATGCAGTTCTCATATAGAGTATTTATTAACAGGCAACATGTTAGAGTCTATCCTGAAGTCAATTTTCGTCTTTATATTTCATAAATAATTAATAATTTTGAAACGAATGGGGTATCCTGCGTCGCGACGCGGCACGACACGGTGCAATGCGACGCGACGCTATCCGCGACTAATCTCCTACGTATTTTTGGTCATTACTTCTTGAACGACGGAGTAGCACAGTATAACCACAGTATAGATACAAACAGTATGGAAACTAAGCCCATTTTATAAAATATTTACCTACACTCCATTGAAGCAATAGGGATGTCACTATATTTTTAAATAATGGTGTTATTATTTTAGCATTTACTGACCCTTAATCAATCGTATTGGGACGTTGACTATTTTTTATTGGTTACCCTGTAATAGTATTGGATAAATAAATACTATGTGTCTTTGACATATAGTCAATAAGTACTAAAAAGTTGTTAAGATATAACGATTCAAAATGTTGCGAATAGTGAAATGACTCAAAACGGCCTATATAAAATTGCAGCACGTTATGACGTCACACCGCGGTACAACAGTCTACAAATAATAATATGTAGGCTATGTACATAATCTTATGGTGTTGATTAATCCCAGCAAAAGTTACTATGTTAGTATTCACTCATTTATTCTTGTTCTTATTTAATATTTTTACATACATAAGTAGTTATAAAACAAAAAAACATATACCTATAAGAAATTAAAAAATAGTGCGGCGCCGGCAGCGGGAACAGGGTCTAAGCTATCGGTGATTAGGGTCACAGAGACAAGAACCTCCTCACTATACGTGCCGTGCCGAGGAGTACCGCCTTCTGTATTCCCATGATCAATTCATTCAATTCAATTCAATTCATTTATTGCATAAATCATGAGATGTTTAGTACAGGTGGTAATAATAATTATCTAAGTACATCATGAAACCCTCTTGGGAATGGCAATATTGTTGGCGAGTAATTAAATTATAGGTACATATTTTAAATTGCAAAATTACATAAAACTATTTGAACGTGAAGCAGATTTAATTTCATTTATGTATTATTATCATGTCAATTTAATATTGGAAAACAGTATTGTTATTATATAATGAACCCTAAGGCTTTAGTTTTAATAGGTATTTTCAATAAAATATTCAAATTAATTAAAAATGTCATAGATGTTTATCATTATAAAATTCATTAAGATTGTAATAGCATTTGTTGCTAAGAATGGATTTCAATTTATATAAAAATAGATTTGTGTTTTGCTCCTGTTTTAATTCAAATGGTAACTTATTGAATATCCGTATTGCACTGGCATACGGGCTTTTCCTGAATAGGTCGATGCGACTTGGAGGTAATTATAATCGATTTTTTTGATTTTTCCGTGCCCCATACAATCTGCTAGGTTGTGCATTAACAAATACAGCTGGATTTTTCTTCAAAAATTTACATAGTTCCCGTATGTACATGCTTGTCAGGGTTAAGATTCCTAAATTGGTGAAATGGGGTCTGCAGGATCCATCCAACCTTGATCTTATTATTATTATAGTTTTAAGTACGAAAAATAGTTTAATATTGATATAACTTGTAGATCTTTGTTTTTAACCATTGCATAAAAAATACTTTATTCTTAATAAATATTTTATGAAATTATAATTCTTAAAAATAACAAAACTGAGTGCGAATTACTTGGGTGATTTTCATAGTTCTTACGACAGTACAATCTTAATAAATAGCTGCCCCGGCGAACTTCGTATCGCCTTAGAGGTATAAACAAATTAAATGTCCAAAAAAATCGAAAAAAAAAATAGCAAGAACCGCTTAGAGGCCTCGTAGATGCGCATGTTTGTGTGAGTGTGCCGTTTCGAACGATTTGTTCGTAGTTACTACTGTGGTATAACACAGTGTCGCATCTGATCGCCCTCAATAAAAGTAAGTATGCTCGCCCGTCTCCGGCTAGACGCAACGTATCATAATTATGATAATACAGCCATGATGATATAGCATATTCTTTGTTGTGTCGTCGATGAGTATATTATACTATATTACATATGACATAGCATATTATACTATATTACTACACTGTAATAATATATAATAGTATAATATGCTATAAAGGCCGCAAACAGGGTATGCAGTTGAGTCAATCGCGTTCGTCGCGTCCGCAGCGTCGCGTCGCATTGTATTCGTCGCTCACGCAGGACGGACTGTCATTTGTATGAGCCATCATTGCGTTATAGTGCGATATAATTGTGGTAAGAATTCCCAAGGATGCCAATTTCATCAGATTCCAACTTCGTGACAATGGGACCAACTTGGAAGTATACCCTTATAAACGAGACTAGAATAAGATCGGTCTAGAATTGACTGAGAAACCGATTAACATAAAAAAAGTACATAATTGTCGACCATAGAAGCTCGTCCTTTTTTAAAATCGATTAAATGTGTAAGCGCTCAATGCTATCATTTAGAAGTACAAATTGTATTTTTACTACTTGATGATGCTAAAATCGAGAATAAGAGAAAAGTTACTTCATATGTTACCTTCCGTCACCTGTTGTACTATTCTTTGTAATTTTTCATTCCAACGTAACCGTGACCGTAACTCTTTAGCGGCAACTAGATAATGTAACGCGATGGTCCCCTTCGTCCCTCCGTCATTGGAGCTCTATTTAAAGTACTTTTTAATACTTACCTATTTTGATATAATTGGATGCAACGGTGTACATGAGTACGCTAGAATGGTATTTAAAATCACAGACCAATCAGCCTTCCTATAGACTGAGAATGTTCAATTTATTGCATGCAATTCGTTCTGTCAACTGCATGAAGGCAAACGAAGTGGGACGTTGCGTTCTAATCCTAAAAATCATAATATTTCAAAATCATAGGGATGACTAACAAACTTCGTTTATATCGAAATATGGCAAAGTTTTATGAACTGCTGAGGAAATGGGACTATATTGTTAACAGATTTTCGTAATAATATAATACGAGAAATAAATAAAGAAAATGTTTTATTTGGATAAATATCTACATTTTTTTAGATACCAGACTTTTTAGATAAAAATTTTAAAATACATACAGCGAATAACATAAATTAAAAACAGATAGATTATAGTAAATTAAAATTATATTAATAAAATTTCACATTTTCTTCGCGATTAAGGTATAGGTACTTGTGCCAAATTTCAAATCTCTAGTGCCAATAGTTTTTGCGCTCAACCGCGGACGGACAGACAGGCAGACGGACATGGCTAAATTGTAAGGGTTTCTGGTTAACTACGGAAGCCTAAGAACCCTTATTAAAACTGAAAAAAAAACCTAATAAATTCTAGCTGCCCCGACGACCTTCTATCGCCTCACAGGTATGAAAAAAATAAGTATGTCCAAGATATCGAAAAAAAATATTTGCCTAGAATCACCCTTATTTTTTAGGGATATTGTTGGGGTTTCTGCCGTAGACAGTACCCTCGGTTATAGGTTAAACTTGTTAGGAGTTCACACCAAGTAAACCAACGTTAAAAGGTTATAGTAGAATATTTATTGAGTCGCACTTTTTGTTGTGAAATACAATGACTCGCGTATGTTATGTTATGTTATCAAGCTACGACTGGCTTAATTAGGTAATTAACATTAAAAATGCTGTATGAAAAATATTGGCTCGTACAGGTATGAAAAATTGATGTTGGCGCATTCTCAGACCTATCCAATAGGCACACAAAATTTCATGAGAATCGGTAAAGCCGTTTCAGAGAAGTATGTTAACTAACATTGTGACACGAGAATTTTATATATGGAAATTATCCCATAATCCTTGCACCATCAATTTACCCCACTTTCCCTAATTATATCGACTATATCGATAAGACTTTAAGAGCCTCCCTAGAGTTCCATCCGTCTGTAATGTCAATTATTGACAATGCTCATGATGTCTATGAAAAAACGAAATAGCGAATTACGTGCATACGAAGAAAAGAGATATCAAATTTTTTAATACGTCAAAGAACAAATCATGATTAGCGTAATTTGAGCTACCATGAATATTATTCTGTATTATTTATTGATTGATTATGTGTATTATAATACTGACCGGTGAAAACAAATACCATCCTTTTTCAAATTAGAAGTGTTAATGATTTTACTGCATCATCTCACACTACAACTCGGCATCTTATGTTTTATTTTATTCGTTTTATTTTTGAAAATTTTATGTACTCTCAGATCACGGAAGTGGTTGGTATTAAATGAACATTTTAAGATAGCTGATAATATCAGCTAGATTTAGCGTATGCGTTGACAGAAACCGTTCGCCCTACATAAGGTGTCTATTGGTTCCATAGTCGATGTTTAAAATATACCACACTTAGCCACAGACGAGCATAGGGATGTCATTACAATTTCAAGTTTAACCAACTGGACATACGTGTGTCCGGTCGTCCGTGTCGAGTTGACGAATAACCCAGACTTTCGTTCAGAGTAAAGTCGTAGTGCGGTCTGTGACTCTTGCCCTAGGGATTTGGAATTCTTTATTTATTGAAACTTTTAGCTTAGAACATTATAAATATTGTACATAAGGCGGATTTAATACCACTGTGGGATTGTCTTGTGATGGGCAGAAAATATGTCTACAGTTTTTGATTTATCTAGATTGCCTTTGATTTAAATGTATGTGGCGGATCTTAACAAAGTATTTTTTAAAAAACGTCATTGACATTGGTAACACTTATATGTACAAAATAGTTAAATAAACCGGCCAAATACGAGTAGGATAAGTGATTACTAGTCTATTTTCTTAAATAACTGTAAAATTTAAAAAATATACATAATATGTTATTGCATCTTAACATCAACACTACTACTTCAATTGAATGCAAAACCATATTGCAGTAACATTTTACAATTTATAGTGTGATTACATGCACGTTGCTGTACGAAGCAATCATGTGTTTAGGTCAGATTAGTTGCAACGTTGCTTTTAATCAACCCGCACATACTCACGGGAAATAATCCATCTAGAGTATTTATTAAGAGGAAACATGTTAGAGTCTATCCTCAAGTCAATTTTCGTCTTTATATTTCATAAATCCCTACTAATATTATAAATGTGAAAGTAACTCTGTCTGTCTGTCTGTTACCTTTTCACGTCCAAACGAGTGAACCGATTTTGATGCAATTTGATACAGAGATAGAGTTGACTTTGAGAACGAACATAGGCTACTTTTTGTCTCCTCATATTATCCTCATCCCCCTAAAATAGGGGGTGGAAATTTGTATGGAGCATTCCACAATTTTCAAGATAGAAAGTTAAAACTCGGTATGTGAACTCTTTGAGTTTAACAAACAAGACGTACATAATTTTTTTTTAGAAATCTGCCTCCATCCCTTTTTACATGGGGGGTGAAATTTGAAGGTATTGGGCTTAAGGCAGTGTTCAAGCTGGAAAGCCAAAAATAGGTATGCGGACTCTTTGTTACTAAAAAAACAACTTTTGTTTATTATTGAATTATTTTTTTTAGAAATCTCCTACATCCTCTAAAATAGGGGATGGAAATTTGTATGGAGCATTCCACAATTTTCAAGGTAGAAAGTTAAAACTCGGTATGCAAACTTTATGAGCCTAACAAACAATAAATACATATTTTTTATTTTATCTACCCCCATCCCCTTAAAAGAGGGAGTGAAATTTATATTGGGCTTTCCGCAGTGTTCAAGGTGGAAAGCCAAAAATTGATATGCGGCCTCTTTGTTACTAAAAAAACAACGTTTACTTGATATTTAATTTTTTTTGGAAATCTGCCCCACCCCCTATCATAGGGGGTGGCAATTTGTAGGGAGCATTCCACAATTTTCAAGGTAGTAAATTGAAACTTGGTATGCGGACTCTTTTAGCCTAACAAATAATTTCGTACATATTTTTTTTTGACATCTGCCCCCTTCCTCTAACAGAGGGGGTAAAATTTTGTATTGGACTTTAGCCAACAATTGGTATCCGGACTCTTTGTTACTAAAGAAAACAACGTTAAAGTTCTTAAAATATACACTTTTTGTTTAGAAATCTGCTCCACCCCCTTTAAGAGAGGAGTTGATAGTTTGTGCGGGTATTTTGTCAGTTTTTATTGCCGTCTGGCAATAAAAACTGAAACTAAAATGGGTAATGGAAATTGGTATGGGACTTACCGCAATTTTCAAGGCGGAATATTAGTGAACAGGCTCAAAAAAAAAAGATAAAGCAATAAATAAAACAAATATTAATACTCTTGGCAAAAGATAAGAAGCAGTGTTACCCATGGCCTTTGATGGATGGGGTCACAAGTTTTTTAAAACGCGCTAACGCTGTCTTCTTGATCTGCACTTAAGTCGGAGCAGCGGCCGCGCTACCTTTGCTCTGAGTTAGACGGTTAATTCTACATTGATTTTTATTTGCTTTTGATTTTGTAATTGTATACGAAAATGTTATATAAAACTACTGTTCCTAGAGACTTAAAATTTGGTACAAGGGTTCCTTTCATGGTGTATAAGAAAGGATTCTTAGAGATAAATATAAAGGACTATATGACAACAGGTATAAACATTGTGGATTACAATTAAAATTGATCTGTGTAGACGAAATGGACAAATTCTGTCCTAAAGGGGGAAAATGAAGTGGTTTTTTATGGAAAGTTTCTCATTCCTGAACTAAACAGTATAAAAATTGGTATTCAGGCTCATGATTAGGAATTGTAAAAATGATCTGTTTAAGTGAAATGGACAAAATTTACCTCTAAAGCGGCAAAATAGATGGGAATTATATGGAATTGGGTTAAAATTTGCGTGGGAATTTTGGTAGTTTCTAAGTTAGAGACTTGAAAAGTGATGTTCCAGTCTTTCTGTTAGGTATAAAAAAATAGGTACGTGCTTCAGTATTTTGCCACAATCACCCCTAAACTTTCAAATATAAAAGGGGTTAAAATTAAATAAAGATTTCTAAGTTATAGACGTGATTAAGAACTCCACATATAGGGTACGCGACGGGAAACTTGATTAGGACATTTCCATGGGATTGTAAAATTTAAATTATTTATAAAACGAGATGCACGCGGGCGAAGCCGCGGGCAACAGCTAGTAATTAATAATTTTGAAACGAATGGGGTATCCTGTTTCAGCGACGAATACGTCGCGACGCGGCACGACACGGTGCATCGGCAGACATCGGCATCTGATCGCCCTCAATAAAAGTGGGTATGTTTTCATCTAGACGCGACGTATCATATGATAATACAGCAATGATGATATCACAAATTCTGCGTTGTGTCGTCAATGAGCATATTATACTTTATTACATAATAATATGACATAGCATATTATACTATATTACTACACTGTAATAATATAGTATCATATGCTATAAAGGCTGCAGACAAGGTATGCAGTTGAGTCAATCGCGTTCGTCGCGTCCGCAGCGTCGCGTCGCATCATATTCGTCGCTCACGTAGGACGGACTGTCATGTGTATGAGTCATCATTGCGTTATAGTGCGATATAATTATGGTAAGATCAACCCCATGTTCGGAGGCAAAGTTTTCACTTACACCCAACTTCAGTATGAATCTGAATTATTGAGATTTTTGAGTAACCCAATTAGTGGCAATGGATTATAAGCGCAATATTGATCAATGAAACTTAAAAGGAAAATTTGTTTATTGATAAGACGGTTATAGCAAAACAAGTTATTTACACCATTAATGTATCTAAACAAATCCGTAATCACCAGCTAGATCATGAATAATATTCAGACTTAGGGGCATATTAATTATTTAGTATTACGATTCATATAAAATAAATTAGAATATCACAGAAAGCTTTTAGAATTAGTGTCACTAGAGCGAACGAGACATAAATTTGTAAAATTATATTATTATAAGCACAACAATCAATTTCGAAATTAACAAGATATCAAATAGAATGATTTTACTATGAATTGTTGACATATTCAAAATATTATTAAACTAGCGGCCCGCCCCGGCTTCGCGCGGTGCAATGTTGTCTACCCTCTCCTATTCGTCTTAGCGTGATGATTATACATAGATATAGCCTAAAGTCTTCCTCGATATCTTTTATAGTTTAGGCAGCGTACGCAAAATAAGTAATATTTCTGGTTGATTTTTTACACCTTGTGTCTGAAAAACCCAAATATCTTACGGAACCCTATTTTTTCCAAAAAAAAATATAGCCTATGTTACCCGTGGATAATGTAGCTTTCGAATAGTGAAATAAACTATAAAAGATATTCCTCGATATCTTTTATAGTTTAGGCAGCGTACGCAAAATAAGTAACTTTTCTGGTTGATTTTTTACACCTTGTGTCTGAAAAACCCAAATATCTTACGGAACCCTATTTTTTCCAAAATAAAATATAGCCTATGTTACCCGTGGATAATGTAGCTTTTGAATAGTGAAATAATTTTTAAAATCGGTCCAGTAGTTATTGAGCCTATTCATTACAAACAAACAAACAAAAATTTTACCTCTTTATAACATTAGTTTAGATAAAGAAAATTTTATTTCTTTACAAGAAGTAAGTAACACGATTTTTTTTTAATCTCAATAGAAGTGCTCAGTATGCTGTCGAATCTGTCGATAGGGAAAAGGAAGAATAATAATTTTATTTAGTGTAGAGTAATAATTATTAATAATTTTATTTAGTTTAGTGAAGAGATAATGCTTAATTTATCCCCTTAAAGTGGGCTCTTTGTTCAAAATACACTTTATTTTGTTTCTTTTAATTATTTTATTACATGTTCAATCACTGCTCCGGTTCCCCCCCTCCCACGAACTTCGCCTTCATAAGGCTCGTTCACGGGGACTCTGACAGCCCCATTCTGCGCATACCACGACGACCTGCGGCTACCATGGTCGCCGTTTTTACGGAACCGCGAGTGCTGGACGGCTAGAGCCCCCACTCTGGCCGCCCGCGATTCATTCCCCTTTTAGTCGCCTCTTACGACAGACAGAGGATACCTCAGTCCTATTCTACAAGCCCGGTACTGCAGGGCGCCGCCAACCCATACCTATGCCAAGCGTGGCGATTATTGACACAAACACTTTCATATTTGGCATCTTTGGGAAAGTTTTTAGTGCAGTAGTGGAAGTCTTTCGGCTTAAGAAATGATGATGTCGGAGGTATATACCTATATCGTGCGTTATTGAACACACACAACACATACACAAACATGTAGACCCGAAACAAATATCAGAAGGCGATACCAATATTTGTCTCGGTGCGGGGATCGAACCCGCGACCCTTCGAATCAAACGGTCATCTCACACTGCTAGTCTAACCGGGTCGTCAAAATAGATATACACACACATATATATATATATATATATATATATATATATATATATATATATATATATATATATATATATATATATAATATATTAAACATTGCTTTTTGGGATAAAATCCGTTTTCTGTTATTTTTTATATTTAACTGCTTCGGTAGCCTAGAGGTAGCAGGCCACTACTACACAAGTTAAGGTCCTGGGTTCGATTCCCGGGTAGGGGGTTATCAGAGATAATGGTGTAAAATCCTTTATCTCTGGTTCTATTGGGATTTTTCCATTTTCTGTAAATTTCCCAGTACCTCGAAGTTTGGTATGTGCCCAGAGAAGTCAACAGGCTCGCCACCTGTTACATGGGCCAAAACGTAATCGGCGAATCGTGGGTGTTTGCATGTATGCTTGCCTGCCCGCGTGTAGGTCGCTTTTCGAGTAATTTGTGATAATTTTCGAGTAACTACAACTATCCAGACCTATAATAGACTTATAGTTAATTTGAAGCAAAGTGCTTGAACTAAATTTTCAATTAACCATACCATACCTACTCTCTCTGTCTACCCCGCTAGGGACCTGGCGTGAAGATACATACCTACATACAATAACTGTTTTTCCTTTAACTGATTTTGACGAAACAGTTTTGAGAACGCTCCTAGTTATATGTATTCCACCAGTAAAAACTGCGTTCAAATCCGTTAAGAAGTTATAACGTACCAGACAGACAAACAGACAAAAATTCAAAAAAATGTTTTTTTTTTTGGTTTCTGCTATTCTTCTTTAATTGCCCCCTATAAGTTTTTTGGAAAAAGATTTAATGTACATACACTCGATTTTTACTGTCTGGTTGTATTATTATAATAGGTTGGGGAAAAAGTCTTTTCGCATTATAGTATGTATGAACTTGTAATAAAATCTCTGTAGCTGTAGTATTTGTATCTGGCTGGTTTTGGTATCATTGAAAGTTAAAATTTTAAAGAACACAATTCCAAATTCAAATTAGGCAAATATGTGATTTTCATTTGTTTTTCGTACTGTCAAGATGAGTGATGAACATATTTTGAAAAGACCCTACTGAGTTTTGTTTTGGCAGGTTTTTTCTCAGTAATGTGGGCTTTGGAACTCTGCCAGTGAATGACAAGGAATGTCCCATATTTTTTTGTTTAGTCTTATCTTGCCGTTTGTAAAAGAGAGTATGGAACATTCTGTTGATACCTATTTTTATTATTAAGTATTTTTGGACTATTATTAATTTATTTACTTTGACATATTAATCAACGTATCAGTTGTTATTCGCTTTAATTTTATATTTGTAATTTGACCTATCACAAGCAAATTCTATTATTTCCAAGTGATTAAATGAATTTTTGAGTTTGAGTTTGAGTTTGAGTGAATCTAATTAAGAAATTCGATACTTTTTAAAATTTTACTACAAAAAAGTAAAAATGCAACGCAAACCGCGAAAAAATTTGCGATGTTTATGGACCTAGTGAAGTGTCTGTGAGAGTAGCACAAATTTGGTTTAAGCGTTTTCAATCCAGAAATTTTGATGTCAAAGATGCACCTTGCTCTGGTCGCCCTATTACGGATAAAATGGATGCCATTTTTGAAAAAGTGGAGCACGATCGACATATCAGTAGTTACGACGTAGCTGAAAAACTGGGAACACAAAACAGTTGTGGCGCATTTAAAAAAAGCTGGGTACAAAAAAAAAGCTCGATATTTGGGTACCTCACGAGCTCACTGAAAGAAACCTAATGAACCGTGTGTACTCATTTGTGATTCTTTATTACGACATAATGAAACCGAATCATTTTGAAGAAGCTGATAACTGGTGATGAAAAGTGGATCACGTACGACAAGAACGTGCGAAAAAGGTCGTGGTCTAATTCCGGTCAGGCTTCACGAACTGTGGCGTAACCCGGGTTAATTCGCAATAAGGTGATGTTGTGTGTGTGGTGGGATTGGAAGGGCATTATTCATTATGAGCTATTACCACCAGGCAGGACTATCGATTCTGAACTCTACTGCGAACAACTGATGAGATTAAAGAAAGAAGTTGAGAGAAAGCGGCCGGAATTGATTAACAGAAGGGGTGTGGTGTTTCATCATGATAACGCTAGACCTCACACATCTATAGCCACTCAGCAAAAATTAAGAGAGTTTGGCTGGGAGGCATTAACATGCACCTTCAGATTTCCACCTGTTTCGGTCTCTTCAGAATTCTTTATGCAATGTTAGGTTAACATCACGAGAGGACTGCCAAATCCACTTGTCGCGGTATTTTGATGTGAAGTCCCAAAATTTTTATAGCAATGGGATCATGTCCCTACCTACAAGATGGCAAAAGGTTATCGAACAAAATGGTACATACATACTTTAGTTAGATTTAAATAAACTATATTAAAAAATGTTTTGAATTATCTTAAAAAATGCGAAGAAACTTTTTCCCCAACCTTATTGATATGTAACATTGTTAGAAATAAACGTTTCTTTCTTCAAATAATCGATAATATCGTATATAATCGATATTCCTTGTAGACAACGGAACCTTAATAAAAAAGACATGTATGCAGTCGAACATAGAAGCTCATCCTTTTTGAAGTCGTCTAAAAAAGTAAAAAGAGCGCAAGCCACAACTCGATCAGTTGGATTGGACAGATATACCGAATAAAACAACGGTTAACCATCCATTAGAAAGGAAAATCTTCACTGATACCAAACCGACAGTTCATGATTGATCATCAATAGCAGCTGCAGTTATAAATATCGGTCTAATATCAATATTTGCGGCAGTAACATTAACTGCAGTGAACCGCAATGGAGTGACTGGAATATTTCCCGCGGGAATATTCGGATTGATTAAAAGGTACGTGGCTACCAATCTGACCTTAACACTGTGTATACTTTGTGACTATCGAAGAGTTGTGCCAACATTTTTTTTATGTTACAAAGGTGGAAAACCAGCATGCAGTTCACATTGATGTTAAGTGACTGCAGCCTATAGACATCTACACAGAAATCAGGGGTCAAAATGTAGATGCGTTGCCACCCTTGAGACCTTAGGTGTTCTGTTTCTGTGATAGTTATTACGGAGCCATACATTACTATCTAATCGGAACACGATAGTGCTGAACACTACCTTTTAGCGGCAGATAAATTAGGTAATGAGGTGATGCCTACGCCCTCGAGCTCCTGCACTGGAACTCTACCACCAGTAACCGTTGACATTTATGGACGGCTGACATGTTAACTTTTGTATTAGGTTGGGGAAAAAGTTTCTTCGCATTTTTTAAGATAATTCAAAACATTTTTTAATATAGTTTATTTAAATTTAACTAAAGTATGTATGTACCATTTTGTTCGATAACCTTTTGCCATCTTGTAGGTATGGGACATGATCCCATTGCTATAAAATTTTTGGGACTTCTCATCAAAATACCGCGACAAGTGGATTTGGCAGTCCTCTCGTGATGTTAACCTAACATTGCATAAAGAATTCTGAAGAGACCGAAACAGGTGGAAATCTGAAGGTGCAAGGTCAGGACTATACGGCGGATACATTAACACCTCCCAGCCAAACTCTCTTAATTTTTGCTGAGTGGCTATAGATGTGTGAGGTCTAGCGTTTATCATGATGAAACACCACACCCCTTCTGTTGATCAATTCCGGCCGCTTTCTCTCAACTTCTTGCTTTAATCTCATCAGTTGTTCGCAGTAGAGTTCAGAATCGATAGTCCTGCCTGGTGGTAATAGCTCATAATGAATAATGCCCTTCCAATCCCACCACACACACAACATCACCTTATTGCGAGTTAACCCGGGTTTCGCCACAGTCTGTGAAGCCTGACCGGCCTTTGACCACGACCTTTTTCGCACGTGATCCACCTTTCATCACCAGTTATCAGCTTCTTCAAAAATGATTCGGCTTCATTACGTCGTAATAAAGAATCACAAATGAGTACACGGTTCATTAGGTTTCTTTCAGTGAGCTCGTGAGGTACCCAAATATCGAGCATTTTTTTGTACCCAGCTTTTTTCAAATGCGCCAAAACGGTTTTGTGATCAATTCTCAGTTCTTCAGCTACGTCGTAACTACTGATATGTCGATCTTGCTCCACTTTTTCAAAAATGGCATCCATTTTATCCGTAATAGGGCGACCAGAGCGAGGTGCATCTTTGACATCGAAATTTCCGGATTGAAAACGCTTAAACCAAATTTGTGCTACTCTCACAGACACTGCACTAGGTTCATAAACATCGCAATTTTTTTTCGCGGCTTGCGTTGCATTTTTATTTTTTTTGTAGTAAAATTTTAAAATGCATCGATTTTCTTCATTTGATTCATCTAGACTCATCTTGACAGTACGAAAAACAAATTAAATCACACATTTGCCTAATTTGAATTTGGAATTATGTTCTTTAAAATTTTAAATTTCAATGATACCAAAACCAGCCAGATACAAATACTACAGCCAAAGATATTTTATTACAAGTTCATACATACTATAATGCGAAAAGACTTTTTCCCCTATATAGCTAGGCACATCAACTTTATCCGAAATACATCCACAACGCGGGACCTAGGGTAAACGCCCCGATGCAATGACTAGATAAATTACGGGAGTTCGTATTAACTATACTAATATTATAAAGCTGAAGAGTTTGTTTGTTTGTTTATTTGAACGCGCTAATCTCAGGAACTACTGGTCCGATTTGAAAAATAATTATGTTAGTGTATCATCACGCTAAGATGAATAGGAGAGGGTAGATAACATTAAACCCGCGCGAAGTCGAGACAGGCCGCTAGTATCTTATATAATAAGCGTGGATTACACGCATGTATTTGTTAAAGTTAAAGTTATTGTGTTATAGTCCTGAGGTGAAATGTTACAATGACTTTAACTTTGACAGATATCTTTGTCCTACCCAGGCTAACTGTCTCAGTAGTCTAGTGGCAGTACGAACTACTTCAACAGTGTCAGACAAACAGACACAAGAACAGACCGACAGACAGACACGAATGATCATATCAGATATTTAACCTACAAAATGTTACAATAAACATTGTAAGATAAACGTTGACAAATTGCAAAATGGCTCTCAATCATTTAATTTTAATAAAACTTTCATCAAATGGCGTGAACTTATTTACAGACAGTCAAAACATTTATCTATTTCATGGATCAGGGAAACATAAAATATTTATTACACTATTACCACACAGTCGAAAATTACTAACAAACCACTCGTATAATTGACAACCAGTGTTTATTGCTGTAAAGGCTGAACACAAACTGTAACTTCGAACACGAAACATTTAATTAATGACCGTTCACCAATGCAATATTTTCACCCGACAAAACACGCTAAATTTTGTGCAAGTTTCTGCCTTGCTCATAATTACTGGTCTGCAATTGTAATTGTCTCGACTTCATGTTTTGAAGTACATATTTTGTTTAATAATAAAGAATCCGTTAATGTAATAATGGACTTACCTATAGAGCGCTTTATGCTTAAGCACTCCAATGCACTTATCGAACACTATCATCCACCTTATCTATAATATAAAAATGAATCGCAAAATGTGTTGGTAAGCGCATAACTCAACAACGCCTGGACCAATTTGGCCAATTCTTTTTTTAATATGTTTGTTGAATTTCAAGGATGGTATGTACGGTGAGAAAAAGTCGAATAATTGCCGGAAAACCCCTAAAAACAGCCCTTTTCTTTTTCCCATACAAATGTTTTCTAACTAAAACGTAAAGTCAACTTGAGCTTTATTGCTGTTGCATAAAGTTCATATTAAATTACAAGCACTCACGGTTGTCTAAGCAATGTAGGTGTGTTCCTAACGTCAAAAAGTCAATTTGCACTTTATTACCGCTGAACAAAGTTCATACTAAAGAAAGGTTAAGGGCTCTTAAGATTTTTCTTTTTTTGGAAATGTGCGATCAACCTCCTAAGAGAGGAGGTGATAGTTTGTACGGGTATTTTGTCAGTTTTTAATGCCTCAAAATTGGTTTACAGACTCTTTTGTTGCATCAATATATTTTTTTAATCTTCCCTCAATCCCCTTAAAATGGGTAGGGAAGTTGGAATGGGACTTTCCGCAATTTTCAAGGTGGAATATTAATGAACAGGCTCTAATAGATATTTTTGAAGTTATAGACGTTTTCGAAGCTAAGTTACACAAGCTATTAGTACTCCACAAAGAGGTACGCAACGGGAAACTTGATTGGGACATTTCCACGGCATCGTAAATTATAAATAAGTTATTAAACGACATCCACGCGGGCGAAGCCGCGCATAAAGTTCATATTAAATTACAAGCACTCACGGTTTGACACATTATTTCATTGTGAGGCAATACGAAGTTTGCCGGGTCAGCATATATAAAAATCAATTGCTGTTCGTTAGTCTCGCTAAAACTCGAGAACGGCTACACCGATTTTGCTAATTTTGATTTTGAATGATTTTCCAAAGTCAAGAGAAGGTTTAAAAGGTAAGAAAATATGAAGGAATTGAAAAATAGTAAAAACCACAATTTCATTCTCCCTCCTTATATAACAAAAACCTTTGACACATTATTTCATTATGTGGCAATACGAAGTTTGCCGGGACAGCTAGTTGTAGATAAATATTGTCTAGCGGTCAGCGCTATTAGACGGTAATGTAAGACACCATAATTTCTACCACCTAAAATACAAAATATTACAATGGGACCAACTGTGCAATATACCCTTTCAAAAAAAAAACATCCAAATCGGTACAGGCGTTTTCAAATTATCGCTGAACATACATAAAAAAAAACAGATCCGGACGAATTGAGAACTTCTTCCTTCTTTCGAAGTCGGTTAAAATGCGCTTACACTCAAGCTAGGTACAAACCTGAGTCGTGAATGCCGTTGTATACACAAAACACATACACAAATATCTATAGGCCATACAAATATTTGTCCCAGTACGGGGATCAAACCCGTGAGCCTTAACCAAGTTAAAACGCTGTCACATATCGCTGGACCAACAAGCTCGTCAATTGAAGCAAAGACACTTTAGGTCTCACGAGTAGAAATGAATGTTAATACTTCATAATGTTATCTATTATTCAGAAATAAATTGCAGACTTCCTTGTCACCTCGATTGACAAAAACTAAACTAGATTAAAAGCGTATCTTTTACGGTAAACGCTAAAAACAGACAGTTAGTAGGTACGAACACAAAACATTAAATTAATGGCCGTTCACCAATGCAATATTTTCAGCCGACAAAACACTAAATTTCGCGTAAGTTTCTCCCTCGCTCGTCATTACTGTAACACAGCCATTTATACACATGTCGAGCCCCAAATAGCTTGCGAGAGTCTTTGCTACTCTATTTGAATTGCAAGTCGATTGTTCCTTACAAAGGCGTATTGGGTGTAAAAGCTGTTATTAGGCGGATGTTGGGAGACAAGGCAACTAGCTTCCACGTTTATTTAACTATGTTTAACGGTATAATGAAGACTGTGCATTGAAACCGTGGGCTGTAGTTCTCGTAATGCTTACTAATGTAACTTGAATTGCATTTACTAGGTTGGTCTTGGAATTTTAAAATAGAGTAGATATTTGATGCTTTATTTTGAATAAGAAATGTAATTAAATAGAAAATGAATTCGTAATAATGATTTTCGAAATGAGGTTCGTTATTTCAAACGAAAACGAGATGATTGTTTTATTCGTATGCACCTAATGAATTTTGGAATTATGATCTTTAATTTTAATATCTCTTCCGTCAATTATGAATGGACCGGGATATTTTTGCTGTATTACACCCCCTTGCACCAACACTAAAATTCTTCCGAGCCACATACTTACATACTTATAACAAACATACAGAAAATTACAAAAAAATCCCCTTATTTCAAATCGGTTTGAAATATAAGACCTACACCATACCAGACATGCCAATTTGTAAAGTCTAAAACTTTCTCCGTGGGATGTCACCAGCATAAGTAGCGACGATTGGCTATCACGAAGTATGAATTATGGTTAGAAATAACATTATCCATTGACACTTATCGTGCCAGCCCCTGCCAGACACCCCGAAACGTGAACAAATTGTAATTGAATTTAGAAACATGATTTTATATACATGAATTTTATTTAATTAAGTTAGGGTTTATTGACAACAATATAAAATATTTGTTACGATATGGACGAATGTTGCTAATCCATACTTCCATACGAACAAATTATGTAAATGTTATACTTATGCCTATCTGTCTATTTGTCAGGGCTTAATCTGTAGCACCGATGTTAATAAAATTTGAAATGGATATAAGTGAAGACCAAGGGTCAAAACAATCTACAGCTATGAGGCTCAACACTGTTGTGGGCATCCTTGGGGAAGGCTTTGTCCAGCAGTGGATGTCCTTCGACTGGAGTAATGACGATGATAATATGTGTGATAGGCTTCCGTGACGATCTTTATCATTATTTTTATACAACTATCTGACCCGGCTTACTTCGTACTGCCTTAGAAAAATTAAATCATGTGAAAAAAATACAGGGAACTATTTGTATGGAAAGATAAATTGTTGTTTTTAATATTTTCTTTACAACTTTTTCTCTTCATAAATTCGTCACCTTCGTAGGACTTATAGGAATATTTCAAAACTAAGATTAGCCAAATCATTTCAGTGGTTCTGGAGCAGTAGTGAGACTGACAAATGACAGTTCATTTTTGTATATACTCGTATTCGTCTAGTAGGTATTTAACAATGTTTGAAATATAGAATTTTCCTTTTTGAACGTTGAATTAATATTTCACCTGTTGATGAAAGGAACATAATCTTATTTAATTTAAGATATCAAGTAGAATTTAAAGTAAGAGCTCCACGCTTTGTAAGTCTGTCTCTAGGGTGATCTTTATAAAGTTAGTGCCATTATCGCCCGATACTTTTTTCGGGTAGTTGCAATTAACCAAGACACATGTGTATTCATTGATAGCAGTATTTTTAATTATAAAATAATTTAATTCTTACCTTTTACAAGTTTAAATCCCATTATTTACTTTTAATTTGACACATAGTGTGTGGGCAAGCCATAATCTTATGCCCTAGTGAAAAATAAAGCACTAACTTGCCGGTCGTCTAACCTCACTACACTCCATCAAAGTTTGGACACAATGACATCCATTGCACAAGTGGCGGAACTTCAGAAGAGTACAATGGCTGCCCTTAATCAGAGGATGGCAGACTTTGAAGCTCACCTCAAGGGATCTTCGCCTGGAACCGACTTAAATTCTTTATGTAAAGATTTCAGCAATTTCAAGGAACATGTCTGGGCCGTGTTAAATTTGCTCCAATCACAAATAGCAGATCTGAAGAAAAGTGTGGATATTATTGAAATGCGGCACCGCAGAAAATTCCTACTTCTTGGTGGTGTACCAGAAAGCCCGAGTGAAAACGCTCCTGACACTGTATTATCCATTTTGCACAGCAAGCTTGGTCTCACTCAGCTGGATTCGTCATCACTGCAAGTATGCCACCGTTTGGGTACCAGCAGTGAGGGACGCACTAGGGTTTTATTATTGCGTTTTTCCAATACGGCGACGAGAGGCGTTGTTTGGTCTAAGAAATCCATGCTGAAGGGCTCCAAGTTAGTTATTTCCGAATTCTTAACCCGCGAACGCCAAAATAACTTTTCATTGGCTCGTAAACTGTTCGGGATGACGAATGTCTGGACACTCGATGGGAACGTCACTATCAAACTTCCTGATGGGAAACGCCACCGCGTGCAAGGCTACGAAGATTTGTGTAGTTTGGCTGCCGAGTACAACAAATCCTTGGACGATATTCCAACCTCTACGAAGGCGACAAACACTGGAGCCAAAATAATTGATGAGCAGGCGCCTACTCGTTCAAGACGGCTTGCTAAAAACAAATAATTTGTGCGTGTTTGAAGTGTTTTTGTTCATTTAATTGTTTTTCCAATTGTAAGCTCTTGCATCTGTACTGGCTTAAATCTTCGTGTTTGTGTCTCGTTCTGTTTCTCAACTATCGTGCTTGATGTCGTTAGGTACTAATTCCTATCATCAACTTGTTACTATACCTATTTAATGTAAAATCGTTTTTTATGTAGGTAATCATGTAAGTTTTAATAATTCACTCACTTTCAAAAACTTTCAATATTCAAACAAATTAATCACCAGTGTCACTAGTATTTGGTGTGTGCTGTCACTGTCATGGCTGTCACTGTCACTCTAAATGTCAGACTTTTTTTTTTTTTTTTTTTTTTTCCTCTCTTTCTGATATAGGAAATGCGTTTTTTTGTTGCTGTCTGTTCCCATCTGGACAACAAAATTACTATTTGTTTTTATTCCATGTCTGTAACTTGGTTGCATTGTTGTTTGGTTGCTTGATTACCGTATGGAATTTATGTTATTTTTTTTTTTTTGTTGACAACTTTTAATATGACTTTTAACGATTTTTAATATATATACAACTTTTGTAACGAGTGACTCACACGACTTTGAAAAAGTTTCATCATTTTATTTTTATTATTAGTTTTTTTTTTTTTTTTGTTTTATTGAACAAATTTTTTTTTCTTTGTTGTTTAGTACGCGAACGCCAGTTTTTACAATGTATTTAATTTGTATTTTTTGTTGTTTTACTAGTTTTTTTTTGTACTTTGGCAGGCGACCGGCGGGTTGTTTGTCAGTTTTAAATTAATTTTATTTAAATTTATATTTTAATTTTTAGTCTGTACCTCCAGTATATATTTTAAGTTATTGTTATTATATATATTTATATATATTTTAAATAACTTCTACCCATGTCTGATGACGATTGCTACTTTTCTGCTAATGATAGTTCTTCGGTTTCATTTTCATCTCTTACTGATATCCCTTCCCTGAATCAATGCCTAGCTGATAAATTAAGTTCAAATTGCAACTCTCTAAATATCTGTCATATCAATGCGCAAAGCATACCTCAACATCACTCGGAGCTTTTAAGCATTTTTTCTGACGTCTTGGTTCATGCTATTTTAATCTCTGAAAGTTGGCTCAAACCCGAACTTCTCTCCACATCCTTCAGTCTACCTGACTATGTTCTCATTCGTAACGATCGTACAGGGAAACGAGCCGGGGGTGTTGCGATATATCTTAGAAGCAACATTCCTTTTAAAATCATCTCATCTTCTCCTTCTCTGTATACGGGCAGTCCTGAATTTTTATTCATTGAAATCTGCGTCAAAGGGATTAAAGCTGCACTCGGAGTTGTTTATTGTCCTCCTGCTATTAATTATTTCTCTGTGTTGGAACCTGTATTTGTTTCACTTTCTTCGGAGTACAAACATTTGCTAATCATGGGTGACTTCAACACCGACTTACTAAAAAATAACCATAGATCGTTTATGCTGAGGTCAACCCTTGATTCATCGAACTTATCTTTGATTAATCTCAACCCTACTCACCATAATTTTAATTTCGATGATTCTTGGCTTGACTTAATCATTGCGAACTCTACTGAACATGTCATTGATTATGGACAGTTCGCAGCTCCTGATTTATCGAGACATGATCTATTGGTTCTGTCTTATAATATTAAGCCCCCTAAGATCCGACCTGTCGTTAAATATATTCGCAATTTTGCCAAACTTGATGTAGACAAGCTTAAACAACATGCTCAATCTGTTATTTGGTATGATTTTGACATCCCGTCTTCAATTGACGACAAGGTTAATGAGTTAAATAATAATATTTTAAAATTGTTTGATGTCCATGCTCCACTACACTCTATTCGTATTAAACGCGCTCCATCACCCTGGATTACCAGTGGTGTCAGAATGGCTATGAGGCGTCGCGACAAAGCTTTTCGAATCTACAAGAGAGACCGCAGCGATGAAAATTGGACACTGTACAAACAAGCTAGAAACTGCTGCAATCAAATGGTAAGAGCAGCGAAACGCCGCTTCATCTATGAAAATGTTATGCATTCTTCGCCGGCAGTAGTTTGGAAGTTTCTCAAGTCACTTGGTTTCTCTAAGGTCCCTCCAAGCTTTGCTGCTTTTAACTTCTCACTTAATGATCTCAATCAGCATTTTGCCTCAGTTCCCTCGCTTAACCAAAACATCAAAATTGATACCATTCGTTACTTAGCTTCCCTGCCATTATGTTCTAGTGAAGTGTTTTCTTTTTCTCCTGTCACTAGTGATGAGGTCCTTAAAATTATCACCGCTGTAAAATCAAACGCTATAGGCTGTGATGGAGTCAGTAGGAAGATGCTACTCCTGTTAATTGACTCTATCCTTCCCACACTTACCCACCTTATAAACTTTTCTTTGCAAACCGGGAATTTCCCTTCTCTCTGGTGCAAAGCCTTCATTATTCCCCTTCCTAAAGTTCCCTCACCCAGTCAAATTAACCAGTTCCGACCCATTTCAATCCTGCCCTTTATATCTAAGATTCTCGAAGCAGTCGTTCATTCCCAGTTATCCAAATTCATCCTCAAGAACAACATCCTCTCCCCTTTCCAATCTGGATTCCGATCAGGACACAGTACATCCACAGCACTGCTTAATATTGTGGAAGACGTCAGATTAGGTATGGAAAAGTCTCTGCTTACGGTGTTAGTGCTAATTGATTTTACTAACGCGTTCAATACTGTGGATCATGATATTCTTATCGCTATTCTTTCGAACATCGGAACCTCGCCTCTAGTGCAGGAATGGTTTTCTTCATATCTTCGTGGTCGCCAGCAGTCTGTGCACGCTGATCAGGACTCATCTGATTGGTGTAATCTGTCCACTGGTGTGCCACAAGGCGGTATTCTATCTCCGTTATTGTTTTCTTTGTTTATTAATTTTGTCACACGTGAACTTGGATGCTCTTACCATTTGTATGCGGATGATCTTCAACTTTATTGCCATGCCGACCCCAATAATTTTGAGCTTGCCATTTCTGCTCTAAACGATGATCTTCAGGCCCTAACTAATTGGTCTAATAAATTTGGTATAGTAGTCAATCCGAACAAAACGCAGGCAATTATTTTAGGTAGCCCTGTGTATATAAATAAGTTAAATTTAAATAATACTCCGCCGCTTATCTTGAATATGTCAACTATAACTTTTTCAAAAGATGTTAAAGATTTAGGTGTGCACATTGATGCCACCCTCAACTGGAACTGTCAAATCACTAATATTTGTAAGAATACTACGGCCACATTGCGGTCTCTTTATAGATTCAAAAATTTTCTACCTTCAAGTACTAAAACCCTCTTAGTGCAGTCTCTTATTTTTCCTATCTTGGATTATGCGGATGTTTGTTACTCCGATCTTACACAATATCATCTCAACAAATTAGATCGTATCATCAATAACTGTATCCGTTTCATCTTTGGACTTCGTAAATTCGATCACATATCAAATCACAGGTCCAAACTGAACTGGCTGCCTATTCGCCAAAGAAGATCTTTAAGAATTCTCTGTTTACTTTACTCTATACTTAACGATCCGTGTTCTCCCATCTATCTCAAACAAAAATTTAAATTTCTGGGTGATTCCCACAGCCTCAATCTTCGCTCGTCAGCTAGACTTATTCTCAATATCCCTTCTCATCGTACTGGGTTTGTGTCAAGTTCTTTTACCTGCACAGCAGTTAAACTTTGGAATGCACTTCCCTTTGACATTAAAAAAGCTCCGAGTAAGCTGTCATTTAAATTCAAACTTCGTCGTTTCTTTCTAAATTCATTGGCTCAAAACAGCGGCTAACACATATGTATGAAAATGTATTTAGGTATCTAAATCTTTCGTCGATTGTCACTATGTTTAACAGTATTTATGATTTATTATAGTCATTGGTACAGCAGCTTGGTGTATATGTTCATTATTAATGTATTATACTATTATTATATTTAAGTATGTGTATTTTTATTATTATATATTTAGGTATATTATTTAGGTGTGTACATAAATACATGAATAATATATATATGTATGTATATATATATATATATATATATTTTTATCTGTTATTTTGGTTTGAATTTTGTTTATTTTTATTTTTTTTTCTCTCCGCAACTATTGATGCTCTCTTTTACAACCCTAAGGTTGACTGGCAGAGAATGCCTTATGGCATTAAGTCCACCTTATGTACACATTTTGTAATATGTGCATTAAAGATTAAATAAATAAATAAATAAATAAATAAATGTATTCTATTTGGAGATATAAAATGAATACAAAATACCATTTTACTATCTTATAATTTACCTTTTGATTAGAAAAAATAAAAAGTATGTTTTAAATGTGATCTCTAATTTTTGTACTGGTGGTAGAGCGACAGAGAAAGAGCTCGCGGACGTAGTCACCACCGCATTATCTTATCTACTAGGTAGCCACTAAATAAAAGCCTCAGAGCTATTGTGTTCCGTTCGGTGGTAATGTATGGTCCTGTAATTTCCAGCACAAAGGGCAGAACAGTTTAGACCTAAGGTTTGGCAATGCATGTATATGACAATCCTTGTGAACTATAGAAGTGTTTCTCCCCTTCATGACATAAAAAAATGTAAATGCATGTTTTAAGATAAGACTTTGCCTACCCTTTCCATATAAGTGTGTAGTAACGTTTCAAACGTCAAATCCCTGAATAAAATGAAATGTCATCCATTTAAACTAAATATTCAGAGTAGTCATATAACCTACCAAATGATCTATGGCTATAAATAACTGAAAGGACAGTAGTTTGAATACGATTTGAAATGCGTCAAGTGTCAGTTACTCAATTATGTTCGTTTGTGCCGTGATCCTAATACACGTGACATACGCACAGTGCGCCTCTATTGCGTCCGATGCATTATTGCTGTTGATGTTTTATTCAATGCCTGTACTACGAATTACTTTGATGTCACTGACATGGGTCGATTACCGACTAGTTCAATTGATTAAGCAATAAAACTGATAACCTAGTTATGTTTTTCAATAAATAAATTTTATAGATTCAGTAGTCTAAAACTTTGTAAGTGGCCCTAAGAAATTTCGTAACCATGGAAAAATCACTTGCATAATAGCACTTGTCATATCCTCCGATCCGGAAATCAATCCATGACCACAGCGTTGCAGTAGTGGCCTACTTTCACTAACTATAGTTTAAGTTAGTCAATACAGTTATTCTAAGACACATGACATCAAGATTACGCAAGAGGATATATTTCGTAACTCATGAGCTCATGAGCTGCACTATAATCCCTGAAAGTATGAATCGTACCCACGCGCAGAGGTAGGTACACTTAACATAGAATTCTTAATGTGGCCTCTTTATTTCACATTCATTTATTTATTTAACACACCCATTTTGGAGTCCCTAATTTATTTATTTACATGTAAAAAATAACCCCCTTATTCATAAACGTTCATTAGATACGTTTTAGCTATAGAATGCTTTGTCTTTGTCAGTTGCATTGTGAAATGTGCAAGATACTCGTAGAAAAAGACAAAGGGGAGATTAGCAACACTTTAGCTGAAATACGTTTATGAATAAGGGGGTAAATCACTATCAGTCCATTTGTTTCCCATTTCGATTTGGCTGTGGCAGACAGACAGAAAGACAGACGCACGAGTAATCTCATAAGGGTTCCTTTTATGCCTTTTAAGATAACCCTTAAAAAAAGCAATAAGAATACCATTGACATATTGACAGTTTTAAATGGATCACAAAAATACTTTTATGTAAAGTATCCTTAACTTATACATAGTCCCAAATGAAAACATAAAACCACGCGCGACAGCTTGGACTTCGATATGGAATCTTAACTGTCATTTGCAGGGATAATAAAGTAATTCGTATGCGACCTTATAAACAGGACGGTGTCGTATAATTTTGTATAACGTCGAGGTAAAAAGTGCAGTTCAGCAGAACACCTAGAAGAGGAAGTCGCTGGAATGAAGTGGTTGGCGGTACAGGATAAGCGAAATGACTTTCCGGTCCCGGCGGGATCGTAAAAGTCAACGCATGCATTTAATTCCGAGAGTTATTCTACTACACATGAGAATACGTGTTGGACATTTAATTTTTCCCCCGAAATTAAATGCTGGAGCGGAAATTTTTAATCATATAATGCATTTCGTACAGGTAATGTTAGGTGCCAACTTAAAGTTGATTAAAAATTAAAGTTCAGGATATGCGAATATAATATCTGGTTTTATTATAAGTTGAGCGAAGTTTCAAAATTAGTTTTGACTGTTTCCAGAGCGAGGGTTCCACACAATTCATGCAGCGATACATGTTTACGTTGATTCTTACAGTTATTGCCACATTGTTTTACATGTAACTCGTACACGTAACTCACGCCTGTATACCCCGAAGGGGTAGGCAGAAGCAAATGTGTGAATTCAAGGGTCACTCCACTGGGTGACTCTGGCTGGTTAGGGAGTTTAAATAAGTGTGGTTGCTGTTGATATACTTAGTTATTCTTTGACAACTGTTGGTTTTAAATCACGTTTATAACTGTATCTTTGTAAACACAAATAACATATTTATACAATTTGGTAATTCAGTAAATATCAATGAAAAAACTTTAAATAAAAAAAAGAATGAAATAACTATCGCATAGTGTCAAAACATGGATAAGTCCTAGCTACGATTTTTGGTTGGTTCGCTACGACCTGCAAACTTTACTATTACGTTTATTTTTCATATAAAAACCCAAACAAAATGCAACGAAGAAACTGTGTGTTCAGAAAAGAAACACCGACCGTAAAATGTATGAGACGGAATTTACTTATCCCCGTTGTGTATTTACACGCCTCTCACCTAATCTAAGACTAATTGAACGTAGTCTGAGATCTTAACATTAGTAGAACTGACAATTAAGTTGAGCTTTAAGTAATCGAAATTCCTCGAACGACTTCTAACGATATCCTATTTTATATTGCGTACTTCGTTGTGATTATGATATTTTTTATGAAATTGATTTGAAAACTTTATTTCATTTATAAAATTCAATTACGATAATATGGAATTCAGGTAAAATTAGTTTTGAATGATTACAAATGGATAATAAAACTTCGATCTTTTCCATGTTAATTGATTTCGCTCGAATTGACTACAAAGACTAATTTTATTTTTAATTCGTATTAACCATTACATTTTCAAGAAATTATATTTCATTATGTTATTGTAATGATATTAGATATTTCTCAGTTAACTGAATATGATTTTTAATTCCTTATACTCAGACTACTACACAATTCGCTTCCTGGAAAAAAAAATATTCAAGCCTATATTATACTATATATACAAGCCTTATCTTGCGAATAGAACTAGTATCAAGACTTGATAAGTATAAAAAAGAAATATTATTCAAAGAAATAGGTGTAAGTAAATGTTGCTCCAGAATATACTAAATTATTGCCGATATCACGAGGCTGCATTCAAATAGGATTATGTAGGTATATTCAAGATAAGGTGTGGTTCGGGCTCAAATTTGAATTTAGAGCTGGAGTGAGCAATGATACGCCAGGTGAGGACATTAGTCATGATAGTGTTACACGAACTCTACCGAGAACAAAGCTTGACATATCAAAAGATAATTTATATCACCCATAAATATTACAAATGTTCACAAATTCTACAACAAGGTCTAGAATGAAAAATAATCCTTAATGATTTAATTAACGTGCAATGATAATTTTGAACGCATTGTGAACAAACGAGATGTTTAAATCCATTTCAGGCATTTAAATGAAAAATATTAATTAAAAATCTCGCCTGTTTTTAATTAATATTTTTCATATATGAGACTTTCTTACGTTACCTTAAATACCAGAGATTTCTTATAATTTATCTATCATTTTAAAAAATGTGTTTGATATCTTCACTACAAAGTCTTTTATTTGATTTGCAACAACATGTAGATTGCAAAACATATCTTTAAAATTATCCTATCGGCCGCTTTGTTTCGAAGCAAATTGGCTGATGTACATACCTACAGTCAGCTCTCTGACTGTACTGTCTGTTTAATTTTTTTCTATTCTGCAAGAGAACTATAATAATAAAATTTGAAAATTGTATGAGTTTAACTATAAGAAAAAAAAACACAATCAAATTATATTTATACACAACAACTTTTTATTTCTCTTTGATCACTGCCGTGAGACGTGTGTGGTGTCCATATTCAGTTAACAACGTGCGAAAAAAATTACATAGTGGAATAAGATGTTCAAAGGTACGTAAAGAGAGAAAGGCACGGTTAAACGGTGTTAACGTTTATTGCTGAAACATTTAATAATGTACAGATTTTTATTCAGGTGAAAGTTAAAACTTTATATAATTACCTTATTCACTGTGTAGCTGTGTAATAAATTCATTTAATGAATGTTCAGGTGAACTTAAAGTGTTTTCGACAACAAGGTTGCTGAAAAACGAATGATCCTATTACAGTTCTGCTTTTGAGGTGTGTAACCCTAAAAATAAGTTTGAAAATAAATGTAAGCGGCTGACGAACATTTTTTGAAAAATTACGGTAAATTCCTTAACCTCGACTTCTTGAAAGGTCTTTTTGATCAGCACCGTGACACGGGTGTACTAGTGCATATTCAGTTAACATGCGACAAATATTTTGCGTTCAACTTAAGCCCGGCTCGAAACTAAGTTACACGCTTAGCCAAGCGCAAGACAGATGACAGTAACTTGCCACAAAATCAAAATATTGCATCTCTCCTTGTGGTTGCACTAGAGTTAGGTGCTGAACTCGGTGATTACAATATTCTCAGGATATCCGTCTGGCATTTACCTCTACACATGTCATGTGAGTCATGTCCTTTAACATATGCTTCGCTAAAGTTAACGTTCCACTAAAAATGATCCCCATTCCACTTCATTCGAAAAGAGATTTATTTTACTGGTGGTAGAGCTCCACTGACGGAGCTCGCAGTCGTAGGCACCACCGCATTACCTAATATACTTGCCGCTAAATGGTAGTGTTCAGAACTATCGTGTTCCGGTCAGGTGGTAATGTAAGGCCCCGTAATTTCTGGCATAGAGGCATAACACCTTAGGCCTCAGGAGTGGTAACGCATCTGCATTTTGAGCTTGGTCTTTTTGTGGGTGTGTATAGGCTGTAGTCATCACTTAAAATCAATGTGAACTAGTTGCTTGATTGCCACTTCCATAACATAAAAAATAGAGATGTTGGCACCTTGGAAGTCGACACTGTTAAGTAAGTATCTTAAATTACTGCTAAAACAGTGCCTACAAAGTGGAATAAGATGTTTAAAAATAAAAGTCGTAAAGCGAGTTAGAAACAGCTGAATGGTGTAACACTCATTGCTGAAGTATTTAACAACGTTTAGACTTTTTTTTTGTAAAAAGTTAAAATTATAATTACAGAATTTACCAAACAATAAAATATTGAATTCAAACATAACTTGATGTATTTTGAAAGCGGCTTGACTGAAAGTTAGACAAACACATTGGAGGTCCTATGAGGGTTTTGTATTTGAGGTACTCAACCCTAAAAACAGTATGTCAGAATATTGTATGCCACTGGCAAAGATGAACGCAAAATATATGTCATTGAATATTATTATGCATTAGTACAGTAGTCTCACGATACTGGTCAGAAAGAACTTTAAGAATTTTACCGTAATTTTTGTTTACGGTAAAATTCAACTTGAAACCTAGTTACATGCTTAGCTAAACGCAAGTAAGATTACACTTACTTGCTTTAAATACAGAGCTCAAATTTAAATATAATATATATAACAGAAAAATATTCGCTTTGAAAAAAATAGATTCACTTCACGACTTTAATCCCAGAAGTAGAAAGAGGTTACGGTATGAGTTCAAACATACCTACATACAAACACTTACTCTCGACACGGGGAATGGAGACAAGGACCCCAGCGTAGCAGAAGTGGCCTGCTACTACTAGATTACTGAAGCAGTTGATTTAATAAATGTAGAGCGATTAACGTTCATCTAGTTCTTTGTAAAAGTTTTAACTTTTAACTGCAGCGATGCACAAGTTTCATCGCTAACTTAAGTTTTTGCTGAGTATTATTTTAACAAGTGATTACGATGTTTTTCTTGCTCTGAAATGTACTTTAAGCATAAATGCAAACTACTACTACTATAGCTCGGTAAATATGTATGTACCTTGCGATTTAAGGACCCAACTTCCCTAATTACTGTTCTCTAACTAACTCGCAATCACAGTAATTATGTCGTATACAATACGTAGGTATCGCTATAAATTCCTTCATCTTGGAGAACATTTGTAATACAATGTCATAATCTACATTCAAATGTCATTGTATAATAGGAACGTCGGCTCGGAAATGACTTTCGAGTGGCCCCTTTTTACACAAAACGGGGAACCCTCCAGAGCGCCCATTGACCCTTAACAGGGTTTGAAGTGGGAGTTAATTAAATATCTACTGCTTACATCACAAAGAAAATTAACATCGTGGCCGCAAATAGCGTAGAATTGATAACTAGGTCAACAAATTATATTTCGCGTGAGCTGTAGAAGGAACACATAATATAATAATAATAATGGCAACCCATTATACGTCCCACTGCTGGGCACGAGTCACTCCCCTTCATGGGAGGAGGCCTGGAGCTTACTCCACCTCGCTGCTCCAATGTGGGTTGGTGGGATTTTTATTTTGGGGTGAGATAAGGGTTAGTGGCCAAGCTGCTGTCGGATGTTATTAAACCGCCCATAAGGCCTCCGACAAGGTTTAACGACTGCTATCTATAGATAGCAACCGGGACCAACGACTTAACGTGCCTTCCGAATCACGGAAATGCGCTTTTTAATTTTCCACTAGCCGTCACCCATCACACACCCGACCGCGCCCGTATCGCTTAACCAAGTAGATCGCTTACGATCTACACCAGCCGCGGGGCCATGTGCGATTCGGTACACATAGTACATACAAATTTAACTGGTTACGTCAAAGTTAAAAGGATGCCGATTGGGATTAGCACAATCGTATTGTCCGCATGCCTTAACTCAGGAATTTCTTCAGACTGGTAATTAACTTCAGTAATTTGCACATGTGAACGAGGGCCTTTGTGTTGGACATTAAGGGACCCATATCACGTTTCTTTGTGTCTATGAAATTCAAAACAGTAGAAACACGCACCCAGAAATAAATTAATTTCAGTTACAAAACAAATGTTGGACCATTAGACCCGAAAATGTATTTTGTTTTTAACATATTCATAAGTTTTGCGAAATTATGTATATTTGATTGTTTGTCATTGAAATGAATCCCTTTGGACTAATTGACAGACACATTTATAGATTCTCTTGTAGAGTTTCCTCTTTTCAGTTGAGTTGTAATGAATGAAGAACATTACTCTCAAAGATTACAACTGATTTTCACTAACTTACAAATATTAACAAGAAAGAAAGTTAAACTTACAAAACGAACATAAATACTTTTGCTATTCAAATATTCGCTAGGTATTATTATAATCACATGAATATGAATTATATTCTATTACTTTTTAGATTTCTATGATTATGATCACGAGTAAATGAACACTGAGTGAAAGTTGGTTACGGTTATCTACTAATATACCTAATTCCTCTATCTATTAACATTGTAAATAATTAGTTACAGATAAAACTTTGTGGTTTTAGTGTAATAATAATTAATTAAAAAAATATATTAACATCAATGTGAACTACATGCTTCTTTGCCACTAATCAATAACATAAAAAAATGTATACGAATAAGAAATTCCAGCAAAGTCGTTAAATAAAATTTAGAAAAATGAAGGCTTATACATGTAGGAGTCTACATGAAAAAAGGAATGTAATATTTTTTTACAGCGTGCCCTGTATTGTGGAGTGTCGTTGGATTGAATTTTAAATACAACATGTAACGGGAATAATGCACACTCTTAAACACCTCGATTAGAAAATCGAGTTATAATCATAATACATGAACTAAAATTACATGTTTTAAGTATTTAATATTTTTTATTCAAGAAACACTTTGTCCTCAATTTGTACAAACAGTATGCACACCCTATGCATACTTACCCTACCTCTACTAACGACCGCACATAAAACACAAACCAACTCACACATGTACACTGTCGCAATGTGATGTAGCGTAATCTACGTACCCCTATTTAACACTCGCTAGTAATGAGATTCATTTTCACTGTTTTATTTCTTAAATTATTATTAATAATAAAATTCACGTGTCAAAGAGTTCGAATAAACTTGTTGAGACTAGCATTTTGTTTTGGAGAGACGTTGAACTAATTTTCGTTTGTATTGTCACTGTTCACCAAATGGGTGACCATAATTTCCTGAATTGTAATTAATTTTGGGACAAAATGTTACCTATATCAAAAATGCCTAAAATCCATTCGGTTATCGATTCTGAACAAACTAGTTTCGGGTTGTACATTCAATCCTGTTACACGTTGTATATTGGGAGGTTTAGAACATCATTTTTCGATTAAGTGATTCGCTTGTGAAATATTAAGCTTTAAAGTGTCAATTTGTGTCGGATTCGATTGGCCTCAGCTAAACGGTGGTGATTGGACAGTGTTACATCCAAAACTGTCGAAAAATCCCGATTATATTTCAAATTACTCATAGTTATGACTATGAGTAATCTATACTTATAATAAATCTGTAGAAGTGTAAATTCTGTACATTAAAAATATTGAAAAAATAAATACCAGGGGATGTTATTAGATCGATAGCGAACCCAAATATGTGATTAGAAAATTTTTTGTCTGTCTGTCTGTTTGTTCAAGCATCACATAAAAACTACCAGTCCGATTACAATTAAACTTGGGATGATTATACTTTTACCTTGGCGCACAACACTGGGTACTATTTATCCCGGAAAAAATGTCTGTTTGTCTGTGTGTTTTCACTAATAAGTTTCACTTAATATTTAGAGTTTGTTTCATGTGAATCGGATCAGAAATTAAAAAGTTATGTCAATTTAAAGAATCGTTTCGAATATTTTTAAGCTATTCTGTATCTAAGTTCTATCTTTTAGGTGGTTTCGTACCTAAAAGGTAAAAACGGACCCTACGGATAACTAATCCTCCGCTGTCTGTCTGTCTGTCCGTCCGTCCGTCTGTCTGTCACCAGGCTGTATCTCATAAATAGTGATAGCTAGAAAGCTAACATTTTCACAAATTATGTATTTCTATTACCGCTATAATGTAGACGCTTAAAATTTTCACAGAATTTTTAGGTCTTATGTTGTATTGTAGCTTCCATAATAAATCTATATACATACATACATACAAATAAATAAAATTGGAGTGTCTGTTTGTAATATTAAAATAACCGCTTTTTACTAAACGCATATGTATGTACACGGTACATATACCAAAACAACATTTTCACAATTTTTGTCTGTCTGTCTGTCTGTTTGGCGGGGCTAATCTTGGGAACGGCTTGACCGATTTTGACGGGACTTTCACTGGCAGATAGCTGATGTGATAAGGAGTAACTTAGGCTTCTTTTGTCTCCATACATCCGTCCATCCATAAATACATACCTACATACAAATAAGTTGAATTGGAGTGTATCCGACTTTGACGGGACTTCCATGGGTAAGTAGCTGATGTAACAAGGAGTAACTTAGGCTACTTTTATCTGCATACATACATACATACATACCTACATACAAATAAGAAGAATTTGAGTGTCATCGACTTTGACGGGACTTTCACTGGCAGATAGCTGATGTGATAAGGAGTAACTTAGGCTACTTTTATCTCCATACAACCATACATACATGCATACCTACATTCAAATAAACAGAATTTGAGTGTCTCCGATTTTGACGGGACTTTCACTGGCAGATGGCTGATGTAATAAGGAGTAACTTGAGTTACTTTTATCTCCATACAACCATACATACATACATAACTACATACAAATACATAGAACTTGAGTGTCTACGATTTTGATTATTCACTGACAGGCAGGCACTTTTACGCTAATTTTATACTAGCTGCGCCCACGACTTCGTCCGGGACTGAACAATCATACTTTTTCTCACGTTGACGAAGTCGCGGGCATAGGAAGTTTGAAATATAATCAATCAAATATAATCAAATATATGCAACCAAATATAATAACGCGATATGGCGCGTTATGCTGGTCTTGCACTCATCACCAACTGATGAATATAATCATAACTGCCTCAGTAGCCTAGTGGTAGCAGGCCACTACTACTACGCTGAACGTCCTGGGTTCGATTCCCGGGTCGAGGGCTATCAGAGATAACGGTTTTAAATCCTTTATCTCTGGTTCTATTGGAATTTTTCCATTTTCTGGAAGTTTCCCAGTACCTCGGAGTTTGGTAATGTGCCCGGAGATGACAACAGGCTCGCCACCTGTTACATGGGCCAAAAACGTAACCGGCGAATCGTGGGTGTTTGCATGTATGCTTGAATGCATGAATTTACCCCTGCCTACCCCTTCGAGAATTACAGGCGTGATGTTAAGTTTAATACAGGCCTGAAGTTATATAAATAGCAGCAAAAGAATTTGTGTCAGCTCCAATGCACTGTTTATGCTGACTACACAGGACGTAGCCACAGGTGTTCTACCCGTCAGAAAGCTGGCAGATACGATTTCATTTCCATCGCCATGAAATAACACAGTGAAAAACTAGTTTTCCATTTAAGAATATGATATTTTTTATCTATGATTTTTTATGTTATGAAAGTGACTAACAAGCAATTACTATTTATAGCCTTCTAGGCCTATACATATTTACATTATAATTAAAAGTCCCGGACAGAAGGAAAAGTCTGAGTTAGAAGATTTACTGCATTGTCTCTACTGAGGTCTAAAATGTGGTAGAAATTAAAGAGGAATCGGACCGCGAATTACACAAACTAAAGATCTATGGTCCATGGAACATTAAGTAGAAATAAAAAGTCTTACGTGGATTGTTCTATTGTTTTAAATCTATGTTCTATGCATAACAAGTGCTGTGGCTTCCAAAGTAAGCTTAATAGGGTGAAATTATGATTTTTAGATGAAATACGTAAATCATTCAAGAAAACACAATGAAAACCTTATATGATCATACAAATTTTGAGAGTTTTCCTCGAATTCCTAAGGATGCCATTATCAGATTCCAACATCGTGACAATGGAACCAACTTGGAAGTATATCCTTGTAAACGAGACTAGAATATCCAAGATCGGTCTAGAATTAACTGAGAAATCGATGAACGTAAAAAAAGTACATAACAGTCGAAACATAAAATCGATTAAAAGTGTAAGCGCTCAATGCTATCATCTAGAAGTACAAATTGTATTTTTACTACTTGGTAATCGAAAATTAGAGAAAAGTTGTACTATCCTTTGTAATTTTTCATTCGAACATAACTCTTTCGCGTTCTTATATTGTAATCATGGCCCCTTCATACCCGAACTCCGTCATTGGAGCTCTATTTAAAGTACTTTTTAATACTTACTTATATTGATATAATTGGATGAAACGGTGTACTTGAGTACGCTAGAATGGTATTTAAAATGACTTATTATATACCACACTTAGTCACAGAGGAGCATGGCGAGATATAGCTAGTTATATATTAAAAAATTACCATACTTACCGAAAAACCTTTCTTGCAGCATTGAAATACGAAAGCTGAAGTTGTGATGAAAAAAGTTTTTTCGATTTTCAGCGGACGGCTCCAAACCATGTTATCTGAAAAATTTATTTAAAATTTGAATTAATTATTTTACGACAGCCAGATTAAATGTTTTGCGCGGTGAAAACATTTAAGACCGCTCTTTCAAATCCTTTTAATAATTGCTAAGTTCATGTTATCATAAAATACCTAAATCTTAAAAGATTTGATATAATTTGAAAATATTAAACTAATCTGATATATTTTTTAAAGAGAAGTCTTTTAATTTAATTGTACAGATTTACTCATAGTTTGAATTATTGGCAATATTCAAATTCTAGACAATTTAATTACATTTGTATTTCAATGGCTTGTCTTTGACAATGCGATCGCATTGTTCAATTAAATGTTGTTTGTTGAATTGATTGTACATTGATTTTGATTTATATTGAGTAAAAAAGAAAGTTTAAAGATTTTTATTGGTATGTGAAAACGTAACTTTACGCCAATAATATCCGCACGAGTAGACAGAGACTTTATGCTTCAAGCATACATGCAATCATCCACAAATCACCAATTATGTTTCGTGCTTTGACATCTCGTACAGGAAAACTTCCAGAAAATGGAAAAAATCCAATAAGACTTACCTCCCCGATCCGACCCAGGACGGGTTCGATCTTCGGGCGCATCGGTAGTGATCTGCTACAGGTACATTTCCGAGACATTAATTTAATATATAATCAACTATAGCAAGATTGTATGTAAATCTTACCAAATTATTATGACCTGATGTTGCAAATGTGCATAGGCATCGGTAACCACTTTCCATCAGGTGGCCCGTCTGCTTGTCTGTCAATCCTTTGACTTATAAAACCTGCTATTGATTGCCTAAAACATACTGCAATAAATCGTGGTGGGTGCGTTAATACAAATTATTTCTTCAAATTAATATACCTATATCATTCTTGATTTTTTAAGACATTAAATTAAAATGTATACCAAAATATAGATCCATCTATCCTGCTTATTTCTTGTGTTTTCTTGCTTATGTTTTAGTAAGTGGGGTGCGGTGCGGCTACGATGCAAGCGCGAGGATGGATGCTAATTGCTGTCTTGTTTTATGGATTTTCCGTTTATAAACTAATTTTCGTAGTCTCAACTAGATGAGACAATTTGTTAATTTACTCGTATGTTTTCAGTAAGTACCTATTAAATGATGTTCTGAGATTTTAATAAACTTCAGTCGAAAAACGTCCACTGCTGAACCAAAGCCTTTACCACAGATGCCCATAATAGTGTATTGCGTCATTAGGCCAGAATATGCCACAATCGCCTCGCTTACCATTCGGGTTGGCTATCGTACTGACGATAGTTTAATCGCAGGACGCTGTTACCCATGCCGCGTTGTAGTACCTATATTTTTTTTTACAATTAATATTTTTAAGGCAATCGAGCAAGATTAACTAGCTGCAGTATTATAATAAGTACAATTACACATACCCGAAGCGCGCATGGCCCCGTGGTTAAGCACTACGGGCGCGGTCGGGTGTGTGATGGGTGACCGCAAGCGGCAAATTAAAATGCGCGTTTCCGTGCTTCGGAGGGCACGTTAAGCCGTCGGTCCCGGTTGCTATCGATAAATAGCAGTCGTTAAACCTTGTCGGAGGCCTTATGGGCGGTTTAAAAAACATCCGACAGCGGGTTGGCCCCCAACCCGTATCTTCACCAATCCGCATTGGAGCAGCGTGGTGGAGTAAGCTCCAGGCCTTCCCCCAAAAAGGGGAGAGACTCGTGCCCAGCAGTGGGACGTATAATGGTTGCCATTATTTTTTATCATTTACACATACCCAGCATGTGCGAATGCATTAAAAATAATACATTATCTTCGAAATGTAAATCTTTTTAATAATTTTGTAAGAAATAAAATCGACGGATCGGTAGTTTCAAAGTGTAAAACGGTGGTTTTAAAATGTAACACCTACTTACTACTTAGGTAGAATCAATTATAATGTCAATAGGAGGTAACACCTATTAAAAATTAGTTTGATTGCACGAGCCAATCTGAAATGAAATTTTAGTGGTTGTTTTTCATTGCAAAACGATCTGGCTTCAGTGTAGATATTATCGAAAAAAAAATGTTTACAAGTAATTTAATAAATTAACATCATCTCCAAGGCGTGAGAAGTGACAGTAATAAAAAAAGAATTTAATTATAAATCGGTTATAATACAAAGACAAAATAATTTAGGTAAAACAAACCACTAAAATTTTATCATGTATGTTCAGTAATATCTAAATTTAATACAATATAGGTAGAACAATTGTATTCACATCTGTCATTGCCAGAGGTCTTTTATGCTTGCCGAGTTCAATAAGCTAAACAATTTATCAACATTCTATTTCGGATATGAATTGAATGTCTGATGTTACGGTAATTTGTCGTAATATGATACAGCCTAGCCTAATGTATTAATGTTTTTTAGTAAGTTGGAATAACTTGCGCCAAAAAATATCATCGTGGGTATTTCAATTGTATTATTTTATTTTACGCAATAATACATAAAGATGAATTTAAAGAAATGAATGGATAAAATGACTTCAGGCAAAGAACACTTCAGGTGCGGATCGATCTTGCGACTTCTGGATAAATAAAACGGTTACGGCCAGTTGAATGAATGAATGAATGAATTAATGAATGAATGAATGAAATAACGTTATTGGAGCAGTCCTGAGACATGCCCATAAAAAATCAGTTATCCTGAGGTCGGCCAGATATTTTTTTCTTTCATTTTTATTTAATTTATTTCAAAGACTTAAAAATAGAAGCTGTTGTCTGAAAAATGTCTCTGGAATCCTCATTCATTTTTTACTCTTTATTGTTCTTAGGGTTCCGTACTTTAAAAGGAAAAAAGGAACCCTTATAGGATCACTCGTGCGTCTGTCTGTCTGTCTGTCTGTCTGTCTGTCTGTCCGTCTGTTACAGCCAATTTGCTCCGAAACTACTCGACCGATTGAGTTGAAATTTGATGAATATATGTAAATTGGTGACCCAAAGATGAACACGTCAAGTAAAATAATAAATTTTAAACAGGGGGGCCATTTTCAAGGGGTAAATCATAAAATAAAAAAACGGTTCGTAAACTGTGTCGTGTGACATATCAAATGAAAGAGGTTGTTATCAGCATCTCAGATATATTTTTTTTATAAATTTTGCATAAACAAATTTGAAGTTATTTAAGAAAAACGACGAAAATTGATCTTTCCCCCCCTATCTCCGAAACTACTGAACATAAAATTTTGAAAAAAATGTGGAAAATAGTTCTTTGCCTATGGATTACTGGGAAACCTATAAGAAGTTTGAGTATTCAAATTAAATCGAAAATTCTTAATAATATATCTATAATATATAATAATAATCCCTGCCGGTAACCGCTATGTCACTGCATTTTAAATCTGTAATATTTTCGTAAAATATTTATTTAAATTACGGAACCCTCACCACCCGCGAGTCGAACTCGCACTTGCCCGGTTTTTTAAATATAAATATTTTTGAAATTAAACTATTTTTACGGATTTATCTCGCGTATATTAAACTATTTTTTTTTTTAAATCAACCCGACGTTTCGGTCGCTTTTCAGCTTCCGTGGTCCCGGGCAGACTGAGGTGACATTTGTCTGACAGAACTTTGAAAAAAATATATGTAGCTACCTCCATCGATTTCGTAAACGCCTTGCGTAGCGTTCCGGATTAACACAATAATTACTGGTATCTTGAGGTCTTGCAGACTGCTGCGGCTGGGATTTGATCTTGCTAAGTATGGGTTCCCATGATGTTGATGATCGCCATCCATCTTCTCTATTGAAATTTGGGTGTTTTTTAATTTCAATAGCCTCGCGTACCATTCGTGGAATGGGTTTGTGTTCTCTAGCAAGTATTTTAATTTTATCAAACCGGATGTAATGGTTCGGCTTATCCGCTATGTGTTCACAGACTGCAGACCTCCCTGTTCTTCGGTTTTTGACATCAGCAATGTGCTCTTTAACGCGGGTGGATGCAGCTCTCTTCGTTCGACCAATATATGAGAGTCCACAATCACAATCTAATTTATAAATGCCAGAATTTTGTAATGGAATATTACTTTTAATGGGTCTTAAATACTGATGAATCTTTTTATATGGTTTGAAAACTGTTTTAATGGAATTCTTTTTTAAAATGTTGCTGATTTTATCTGTGACACCCTTAACGTAAGGTAGTATAGCTGGTTGTCGTTCTACTGTAGGTGGTTTCACGCGGCCTCCGTGACGGACGGGTGGTACATGGAGCTTGTTGTTATGTAGCACCTGGCGTAGGTGCTTCAGCTCCCCCTGAAGATGGTGGTCGTCACAGATGCCTCGTGCTCTCTGAAATAGAGATGAGCCAACGGCAGATAAATGTGCCGGGTGATGGTGTGATTCACCATTAAGGTACCTATCAGTATGGGTAGACTTCCTAAACACAGTGTGACTGAGTGTGTTATTGGTTTTTCTAATTAATAAAGTATCTAAGAAGGCTAATTTGTTATCCGTAAAAAAAGTATTATTTCAATGAGTGTAGCTCGCGAAAACCTATGAACATATCATAAATATTTTTTGATATATTATCGTTTTTTTTTTACAATTTTGCATTTTTTTATGTGAAAAATAAAAACCGTTGTAGCATATTGGCCTGGAGATTATTGCGGGACTAATGAGGTATTTTACAACCATTATCTCTATTTTTCACCATTTTCAAATTGTGATCTACGACTATCTACTGAGATTTAGGTTGATTTATAACCAAATGGCTCGGTGGATTCTAGTGTCGATTTATCTTTTTCGCAAATTAGTGTAAAGATCCCGATAATTTGTACAACTCATAATTTTGAAACTGGAATCTTTTTTCTTCTAAACAACTACTAACTCGGTAAGTGTTAACAATAAATATTTTTAAACAGTCACTTTTTTAATTTATAATTGACAGTAGCATTTACTAATAAAGACCGAAATATCAACTATGTACGTTTACTCTCGATATAAATATGTAACCGGTGCTTCCAGGGTTTTTTTATTTTTATTATGGCATCGCTATTACGCATATTGCCAGTGTCTAGTAAAACGATATTTCATATTTATTTAAGCAGCGTAAAAGTTAGTTTATTATAATTATATAGTCATCAAGTATAATATGTAAGTATCAAGTATATAAGTTATCAAGTGTAATATGTCAGTCAAGTGAGTTACAATCAAGTTATTCGAGTAAAGCGATGGCTAATTTACCAGAACATTTACAATGAAGTTTTGGAGGCAACCTGAAAGGTCGTGTTTTCGCACTGTTATTCTATTTCACTATACACGGGCACCGTAATAAACCTATATCAAACAAAATGCCACCAATTTTATTCAATATAACTTAAAAATACACCAAGAAAATGAAATAAAATAAGAGCACCATACGCCCCTTTCCTCCCGGTTCCCGCCAAAACTCCAGGGTTTTTTTAATCAGTCCGGATCACGAACGTTATAAACCGGTAAACGTAAAATCGAATAGTTGCGTGAACACAACTGGTTAACTGTCCCGGAGGCTAACCCCTCACCGTAAACTTAATTAAGGTACCCACATCAAGTTTCCTCGGAATTACGTGTTCAATGTTATTCTACTCCACCGCGCCAACATGGAAAACTAGCAGGAAATAAACGATCCGGACTTTAATTTATAAAAATACACAGTATCATGTTTTCTATTGTGTTAGCGGAGGATAGTGGATTGAACGGATGCGAAAATATTATCTTACGTATTTCAATTTGTTTTCTGTACTTTATTGTTCATTCATTTGTCCAAAAATATTTTCTAAAAACAATAAGAAATAAAATGAATGTCTTCCTCTAAGTTTAAGTGCCAAATACAATAATAGGGATGATGACTAGGTATGAATTCACTACTTTGTATCATATCACATAAAAGCGACTTGCAAATGAAATATAAAGATACAAAAATTATGAAAATTCGAGTTGAATCATAAGCGATACAAGAACTTAAAAGTGACGAAAATTCGGGACCAAAAAGTTAAGTTTCAAATAAAAAAAAAATATTTTTACATTCTTTATCCGTTATCCAACAAATTTTAATAAGAAATGTTATATAAAAACGCAGGATTGACGAAAATATTTTAAAATGTTTTGATTTCACCATACAACTCACAGGTTTTAATTCTAACGTGACGTCATAATAGAGCGACATTTTATATGAGCCGTTTTGAGTCGTTTCACAACTCGCAACGATTTGAATCGTTATATCTTTAAAATTATTAGCTATTGAATAGACGTTTAAAAGACAATATTTATTTATTCTGCCTATACTTTTTGAAATAACTATTAAAAAAACTAGTCATCATCCCTATTTATACACAAAATTCCTATAAGAAGGGCTGACAGAAAATAAAACAATATTTATGCTGTAAAATCTCAAACTGTCTGATTAACAAAATGGGTGAGATCGAGTAAGTAATTTATTATGTATTCTGTATTTAACCCAATAACTAATTTACAGAAGGAAATTTTAGTATATGAAATAATGGACCAAATTGGTCCATGATCTAATTTACTATTCTAAAAGCTTGATTCTGAAGTTGGTTCGTATGTTTTTTAATATAACTTGTTATGTGTGTATTATTGATAAGAAATGAAGTAACTTAACACAACTAAACATTTAATTAATCAGATAATAGCTTCTGGATGTCTCAATAATTTTAATAATCTGTCATTAGTTAGGTAACCCTATTCGCACTTTGGTACTTAAAGTTATTATTTACCAGAATAAGTTTCAAATGTGTTTTTTGGATACCTAATGGTATTTTTTTCCAATTATTCGATTTAATTGCGTCGTAAATAACTCTAGTAACTACTCTTTGGCTACAAGTAATTTATGGGCTTAATTATTTTCTTCCGACTGTACTTCCCGTACTCAAGTCAATGACCCATTCAATTGTGCTAAAGGCGGTCTTAAAATCAAATATAGTATAAAATTCTCGTGTCACCGTCTTTGCAACAATACCTACACCTCAGAGACGGCTGGACCGATTATCATGAAAATGTGTGTATTTGTTAAGTATGAGAGTAGGTTGCAGATTTTTTTTACCCCAAAGTGATACGGAAAGGAACCCTTACCCCAATTTTGTTTTCATATATTTGGTCATTTTTTATTTTTACTTGTTTAAGATACAATGTTAAAAAACCTTAACCCTTATTTTTCACTTTACCACCAACGCTTATTGTTTAAGTCATGAAGTGATAAATATGCATACAGTTTCTGTAGCCTAGAGTATTATATAGCCTACTGAGTTATACCTCTGAGTCAGAAATTTCAGGGCGATACATTACTACCTGACCGGACCAGAATAGCGCTGAACACCATCCTTTAGAGACAAATATGTAAGGTAACACGGTGGTCTATATGCCCGCGAGATCCGTCTTTCGAGATTCCACCACCTAATTAAACAAAATACTCGTATATACCTTTAAGCTGATACGAAGTTCGTCGGTACAGCTAGTACACGATATAATGAACGAACATCCGATATATTGGTTGGGGAAAAAGTTTCTTCGCAGTTTTTAAGATAATTCAAAACATTTTTTAATATAGTTTATTTAAATTTAACTAAAGTATGTATGTACCATTTTGTTCGATAACCTTTTGCCATCTTAGTTAGTAGGTAGGGACATGATCCCATTGCTATAAAAATTTTGGGACTTCTCATCAAAATACCGCGACAAGTGGATTTGGCAGTCCTCTCGTGATGTTAACCTAACATTACATAAAGAATTCTGAAGAGACCGAAATAGGTGGAAATCTGAAGGTGCAAGGTCAGGACTATACGGCGGATGCATTAACACCTCCCAGCCAAACTCTCTTAATTTTTGCTGAGTGGCTATAGTTGTGTGAGGTCTAGCGTTATCATGATGAAACACCACACCCCTTCTGTTGATCAATTCCGCTATCTATCAACTTCTTGCTTTAATCTCATCAGTTGTTCGCAGTAGAGTTCAGAATCGATAGTCCTGCCTGGTGGTAATAGCTCATAATGAATAATGCCCTTCCAATCCCACCACACACACAACATCACCTTATTGCGAGTTAACCCGGGTTTCGCCACAGTCTGTGAAGCCTGACCGGCCTTTGACCACGACCTTTTTCGCACGTTCTTGTCGTACGTGATCCACTTTTCATCACCAGTTATCAGCTTCTTCAAAAATGATTCGGTTTCATTACGTCGTAATAAAGAATCACAAATGAGTACTCGGTTCATTAGGTCTCTTTCAGTGAGCTCGTGAGGTACCCAATTATCGAGCTTTTTTTTGTACCCAGCTTTTTTCAAATGCGCTAAAACTGTTTTGTGATCAATTCTCAGTTTTTCAGCTACGACGTAACTACTGATATGTCGATCTTGCTCGACTTTTTCAAAAATGGCATCCATTTTATCCGTAATAGGGCGACCAGAGCGAGGTGCATCTTTGACATCAAAATTTCCGGATTGAAAACGCTTAAACCAAATTTGTGCTACTCTCACAGACACTGCACTAGGTCCATAAACATCGCAAATTTTTTTCGCGGCTTGCGTTGCATTTTTACCTTTTTTGTAGTAAAATTTTAAAATGTATCGAATTTCTTCATTAGATTCACTCATCTTGACAGTACGAAAAACAAATGAAAATCACACATTTGCCTAATTTGAATTTGGAATTACGTTCTTTAAAATTTTAAACTTTCAATGATACCAAAACCAGCCAGATACAAATTTCTACAGCCAAAGAGATTTTATTACACGTTCATACATACTATAATGCGAAAAGACTTTTTCCCCAACCTATTAGATAGATTCAATTTAATTGATTCCTATTAATTCTATGTAAGATCAAAATGAAACAATCTCGAGATGAGTTCCACGTAATGGGACCATTTTAAACATTTCGTGCATACGTTCATTTTCATTAATCACCCGAGCACCGTGCTGTTTTGCTGCAGCTTACAATAAAAGCGGGACGGTTACGAAACAAAGCTAAATAGCCACACTAACCACATGTTGCTAAGAACTGTACAGTATATAATGAGGCAATAATTCTGGGAGAAAAAACGGCTGGATCTTCCGGGGCCAACACATTAGCACTGGCGCGGTTCCATGCCTCATGGACTGAAGTGGATGTCAAAGCAGTTTAGTGGTCAGATAAACAAAATAATTAAACGCTTATGGTAATACCCGACGGGAGTTCTGCCAGCGGAGCTTTATGTAAATGCGCCCAGTCTCGGTGTGCGAGTCGTAACACGGACTTGACTTAACACAGTGAATGCAGCTAACTCCGTCGACATTTTAATACCGTTTTTATTCAAAAGCAAAGTTTTGAGTTTTGCGTTTAGTTATAATCCTCAATTTCACTCGTAAGCCCGAACGGATTTGTCGGTTGCACGTTGGATTTCATTGTTGGGAAAAAATAAAAATTTATGAGTTTTGTATTGTATCAAGTTTCGGTTTTGGTTTACAAATAGCCTGACTACGCATCGCGCCGGTGGAAAAGTCTTTATCAGGTCAAGCTCGATACGTCACGAGGTTGTTATAGAGATTATAAGTTTTGTTTTCATAGATCAGTGAAAAGTTTTCATTAATTTCAATGTACATTTTAGCTTCATCCATCATATGACATTTAGGGTGCTTTTCCACCCGAGATGTGCTATACTACGTTGCTATGATAGTATTATTCTATATTCTCTGCTATGGATGCGTTTGATATCCACCAATCATATTCATAGGTGCATGCATATAGCTTAGCACTAGTGGAAACGGATTCAGCTAAGATAATAATATGTTTTCTATATGCTATGGATGCGAGCTATGGATGTGTTTCATAGCGCATCTTCCTTGCACTGCTACATAGCTTAGTATCGGTGAAATTAAAAGAAAAACTATCACACTTAAGTCTTTACAAAGTGGCTTTACAAATTTGTGAGATTTATTTATTTTTTTCATTACATTATTCAAACCTAAGAACTAAGGAACACACGACTCGTGGCCCAACACGCACATGACCGATTTTTATGTAAGGAAGGTAGCAAGTCAAAATGCAGATGCTTTGCCACCTATGAGACCAAAGTTGTTATTTGTTAGGCCTCTGCAATAGTTATTACGGGGCCATGCATTACTATCTAACCGGAAGACGATAGTGCTGAACAACTACCATTTGGCGGCAGATAGATTAAGTAATGCGGTGGTGCCAGCGCCCTCGAGCTCCTGCACCGGAACTCTACCACCAATAGGTATACCAAATACATTTTTTTATGTTATAGAAGTGGCAAACAAGCATGCAGTTCACATTGATGTTAAGTGATGACTGCAGCCTAGACACCCACACAAAGACCAGAGGTCAAAATGCAGATGCGTCACCACTTCTGAGTTGTAAGGTGTTAGCCTCTGTACCGGAAATTACAGGACCATACATTACCACCTGACGGGAACACGATAGTGCTGAACACTAACATTTAGCGGCAAGTATATTGTTTTATTACTCAACATTATCCAACTAGTCTATGTTTAATGTACATTTGCGGATGAAGTACAGGTTCCTTACGTCGATACCTAGGTTTCAGGAGTGTGTAATACAATGTTTGAAATTGGTTAGAATGCACATCTGGGATTGGTCATATTAGTTGTGTTGCGAACGTATAAATTAATTTAAAGTTCATGTTCTGTAGCTTCTATGAAATGCAAAAGTTACGGCTTTCATAATCTTTAAAAAGCGATAAAAACGAAGCGTCCTTTTCACGAGTTCATATTTTATTTTACGATCACACGTCAGCAAATCTCAGAGAAGTTTTTTTAATTTTTGCTGCCCTGTCTGTTTGGACTTAGATATCTTCAAATTAACTGAACGTGTTTATAGCACATGTGTATTGTGAGAACTTTCAAGAAAATTAAATTGTTTAAAAGAGGTTTGTTGTAAACGTGAAAAAAAATGTTATGTAACGCGTACAAATTACACTCATTTTTATCAGCTTAGTATACACGGTGAAATTTAAGGTTGGAAAAGTCTGAGTCAGTATCGAATAAAGAAACGAGACAATAATTTTAAAAAGTGGAGTGTCTTCGTATTTGAAATCGATAATCTTCCAACTGTATAAGCTGTTTGACTCTAAGAGGTCAAAATACATAACTGTGACACTAAAAGTAAGATAATAAATAAGACCGAATTTTGGTCACGGCGGCCAATCTCAACGGAGAATAGCCAACTGGGCAGGAGATATTATAGTGCAGTCTAAGGGCAAACACAGATGCACTCCCTATTCCCTGACTCTCATAGGTCGGTGGGACGGCAATCCGACACGACCAGGCGCAGGATCGACGGCTAAACGTGCTCTCCGAGGTACGGGTACCAAACTCCAGGGTACTAGGTATTGGGAATTTCCTCACAGAAATAAAAAACATTAACAGATTTTCCTGACCTGGGGATCAAACAAGGGAACTTAGGCTTCAGCATCGAGATTGCAACCACTGGACCAACGAGGAAGTCAATATATTAAAAAAGTGAGTACTTGTAGTAACATTTATTTCTTCCATTTGCTTAGGTACTATTGAGTGCCTAGAGTTACTGAAAAAAATATGCTGAGCGGGCTTTATTTTCAAAATTTGAGTCTAAGACAAAACACAAAAACTTCCGCACTTAAAACAAACAATATGTTTACTAATTGAAACATTTTTACACTTAATTTTCGTTTTGATATGAACTTCTAAAACTTTAGAACATACAAATATTTATAATCAGCACTGAAAATGGCCTCACCCGACTGTTATATCAAAAGCGGTTGCGGAGTTACATTATGAAAATTGCCTTCTCAACGTAAACTGTTACTATGTGCGAAGTAGGTGTTTTCTTTAGAAACACGTCTCGCGAACACAATGTGTCTCAATTTATGCTGGGACACCATCAACCGAAATTCAAAGCCTCGTCATATTCGCTGTGGTGAGATGAGTTAATTGGAAAACTACGTTCCTCTTATACCTTTCGAGATTTCAATGGGTATTGTTCTTGGCCTCGAAACTTTACACACTAACACCGTTAGTTTATTGTTACCAGAAGCTGTTGCACGTGGTTTTGCATATCTGGTTATTTCATTTTGTTGGTTTTAATTACTGTTCAGGTACAAATTGAAATAATAAAAAAAGCTGAAATGTGGCTAAGCCGTGAACACATCCATTTGTTTGACGTATTATATCTCGTTGAGCATAGTATAAATATTAAATTAATGCTTAACGTAACTGAAATGATAATATACTAATCGTGCATAGTAACTTTTTACGATAGGTATACGTAAAACTTGTTCAATTTTTCATTTAAACTATCACTAAGTCCCTACACAATTACCTATACTATTGAACGAAGCCTTCGTTTAGCAAAAACATAATTTCTGGTTATTATTTTATTTATTGCCTGGTTTCGACTTTGATTATTTGGATTTTATTTTGTTTTTCACATTGCAAGTTTGTTTTAATATCGCCTTTTAATTAGGTATTTAATCAAAATGAGTATTCATAGCTAAACTATGAGCCATATCAAACAGGCTTAGTACAAAGTCCAAATGGACTTTTTAACGTGGTATTAGAATGTATAGATTATGAAAATTAAACAACAATAATTAATTCTCCCGACCGCAGCCCGCTAGTTCGTCGTTCAATAGACCAGGCAACGTAGTGCAAAACCAAAATTTGTCTGTAGAGTGACTATTTCGCACAAAATAATTGAGTAGTTATGCTAATGAGATACAAGCTGAACTGACGCCAAAACGATGTCCGCGGAGCTTTATGCAAATCGTCTGGGCGCGTTCTGTGTCGACGCGATGTGGACGGCAGCTGATCGGCCGCGTCCGGGCTAAATGCTTGCCGTGTCATGCAAAGGTTGCCAGCAAAACGTTAATCAGGCTACAGTTTTGCCATGTTTTGATTTTTATTGTAACATAAAATACCTTATCGTCCAGTCGGTCGGTTTATAAGGATTTAATAATGAGCATGCATGAGCTTTAAGCAAATCATTTGGGCACGTTTTGTGCCGGTTCGGTGTGGACAGTAGCTGATAGTGCTTATTATGTCTCGCAATGCCCAATTTTTTTCTGTAAAATGTTATTGAAGCTACAGTTTTGCCCAGGTTTTGATTTTTGTTACAATGTCGTGTATAGGTCGCGCCAGGTAAAAAGAACGCTGGCAGTCAAGCTGCGCGTCATGTGTTTTTATTTCATTTTATGTTATTCTATGTTAATATAGTTTTCAATCTGCCTACCAATACACGAAACCGCAAGCGAAAGCTAGATCAAAAATAAACCAATAGGGCTAGTACTTTCGTGCGCGAGTGTACCGATGCGCGAACACATCCCTTCTACTTTCTTCCAGCGTTCTTTTTACGTGGCGCGACCTATATGTCTGCTTTTATCAGAAATGCATAAGGAGCACTCTTCATGCTGTTACATGGACTATTTTGTCGACCGCATCCCATCATAATTCGTCGTCCATTGGAGCGTGCAACGTGGCGTGAAACCAAAATTTGACTACAGAGTGACTATTCTGTACAAAATCATTGAGCTGTTATGCTAATGAGATGCACGCTGAACTGATGCCAAAACGCTGTCCGCGGAGCTTTATGCAAATCGTCTGGGCGCGTTCTGTACCGGCGCTATGTGGACGGCTGATCAGCCGCGTCCCGGTTTATGCTTGCCGTGTCACGAAATACTCCTAAAGCGTCTGCTACACGGTTTGAAATGAGGTATGAAACCAAGGTGACCTTGAACGGAAGTAAGTTACGTATTGCGGGCTACACGGTTTGAAACCAACTGAATTGGAAAGGACGTGTCGATATTTTGTTTGTATACCATGTATTAACGCTATATAACACCTTACCTATCTGTACAGCATATAGTTCGAGTGAGTCTTGCAATTTTGTGAGCAATTAAATAAAAAAGAGGAATAAAAATAATATGGATGAGGCAGTGGTTAAAGGAGAGATTAATGCTTAGTCATATAACCTTAATTTTATTAATCTCCTGGACTCGTGACATAAATAACTTTAGTCGAACATCAGTTGCGTCCGCACGCGCTCGCTGACGTAGAGTGACTGTCGTACGCGTGGTTTTAAACAAGCGGCTACACGATTTCAAACCAACGCTTCTGCCAATGGTTTGCAACGCAAGCCCTGCTACCAAGGACGTATGAATGTCATGTGATATTTGGCATAAAACAACTGTCTACACTGTTTTAAACCTTTGTTTCAAACCGCCGTTTAAAACCGTGTAGCAGACGTTTAAACCTCAAACCTCTCTTGCAAAATGTCAGTTGGGCGACTGCATTACATTAATAATTATCATTACGTTTACTACGCACAGCCCAACTCTTATATTTGTAACGTCTATTTTTCATCCATCCAGTGTCCAAGTGATTATTTGAAATTTCGATTTAATTTTCGATTGCGTTTTCAATTGAAGATTTTGCTTTCATCATCATCATAATTTCAGCTGAAAGATGTTCACAGCTGGACCAAACCCTCTCTCCATGTAAGGGGGATATACCATAATCGCAACGCTTAGCATGCAGATTCGCGATCGCAGCGGCGGTAGTTTTATCGCTGGACGCTGCTGCCCATCTTGCGTTATTGCACTTACTACCACACCATTGGAATGGTTTGACCGCAATTGTTCGATTGACTGACTGCACTAGTGGCAGAATTATCATGCAATAGAAGAAAAATCTTCCGCTAGTGGGCGGTGGGGTCACCACGTCCCGATGCCATCGTTAGCTAATTGAACGCAGTATCAAACGCGAAAGCAAAAAGTTTGAAACGGAGCCCAGAACAAAAACTTGTCTCTAACGTGGCAATTCCGTAGAAAATTTATTGAGTAGTAATAACGTTCAAGTTAGGTACATATTACGCAATCATAGTAAAGAGATTTGAATTTCACGTTTAGAAAGATGCAAGTTTAACTGTACGATATTATCGATATAATTATAGGTATATATATATTTATTATTGAATTTGTAGTATTACTTGCGTTATTATTTATATCATAATCGTAGGTATAGTGATCGTTTATTTTTTTTGGTGATTTTAATTCATTAGAGCTTGATAACATTGCAATGCTAATGAGCCAAGTATGTGTCTTACCCCCTTATTCATTCATACACGTACATTAGATACGTTTTGGCTATAGAATGCTTTTTTGTCAGTTGCATTGTCAAATGTGCAGGATAGAAAAAGACGAGGGAGAGATTAGCCAAACTCATCTAAAGTACGAATGAAACGGATTATCTTGATTTGATTCGTTTTATAAGTAAATCGTATGAATGAATGTGCACACAATGCCCCAGCTCAAGCTCAAATATTATAGTAGACATTTACATTAGGAGAATTGTTATAATTTTCAATATTTGCCAGAATACCCTACTTTAGTTCAGTGCTCTCGGCGGTATTAGTTGCAGAAAGTGAAACGCCACCATTCAAATAACATGAACTTAAATTAGTTCGATGTGCAAAGTACTTATGTCAAACTAGCTGTGCCCGCGACTTCGCCCGTGTGAGTATTTATGATTGTTCAGTATCAACCCGGACGAAGTCGTGGACGCGGCTAGTATAAAAGTAGCCTAAGTTACTTCTTATTACATCAGCTATCTGTCAGTGAAAGTCCCGTCAAAATGGGTTCAGCCGTTTCCAAGATTAGCCCCGCCATACAGACAGACAGACAGACAAAAATTGTACAAAATGTTGTTTTGGTATATGTACCGTGTATACATACATACATATGCATTTAGTAAAAGCGGTTATTTTTATATTACAAACAGACACTCCAATTTTATTTATTTGTATAGATATGAGAAAAAATCCGACCCGATTCGAAGGGTCGCGGGTTCGATCCCCGCACCGTGACAAATATTTCTATGGCCTACAGATATTTGTTTCGGGTGTGGGTGTTTGTGTATGTGTTGCATGTGTACAACAGCACCCACGACACAGGTTTTACCTACTGTAGGGCTGTGAGAGTAAGAGTATTTAAAAAAAAATCAAAGAATTTTAAAAACCGACCAAGTGCGAGTCGAACCTACGTACACAGAGTTTCATAGAGATTAGGGGATAGGAATATAGATTCCTATGTTACCTTAAATACTAATTTATTATAGCAATGCGTAACATTACCATATTGCTAAGCTGTAAGCTGGTAGTAATAAGATAAGAATACCTACTGTAATTAAAACTTTCACCAACGGTCAATGACAAAAGTAGATGATCAAAATCGGACATTAAATACTAATGATTGGTACACTTGGCAATCTCGTACTTTAGAAACACTTCACCGCCACATTATTTTGACTCAAATAACGATCATTAGTATTGGATGGTACGACTTTGATCATCTACTTTTGCCGTTGACTGTACATGAACCGTTTCGCCCATAAGATTTTTTTTCTATTGAAATAAAATCTGACAGCAATACAAGTTATATGTTATTTACAGTTACAAAAGATGAAAGGTCATAGAATAAATGTATTTGTGAATTCGATAAATGCCCTCAATTTTCTTTTCCTTCAATATTAAATATTAGATATCATTTTACATAACAAGCTAATGGAGAAAGTTCAAGTAGGGCCACTCGTAAAAGTGAATATTGAAATATTTAGTAATCCTATCCTTCAAATTCTACATATAAAACTTTTGTATACTTGTCTGCCTTCCGCATAGTGAAAAAATTAACCAATAAGCCCAAATTGTAGTTGAATGAACAATTTTACAAATTGGTTATTTAATTAAATTAATCGAAAACTAAATTCAATAACTTTTGCTTCGTCAGAGCTATTAACTAAAGTATTTACGTTTGAAAAGATTAATTTGTAGGTAAATCACGATTGAACTTTGCTAGCCTATCCATTAGACAGTAAAAAGAATTATCTTTAATTTTTATTAGACCTTTTCCGCGGTTTCGTCTACGTTATATTTGGTTTTGGCACAAAATTATTCTATATCCTTTCACAATGTTTACGTTAAATTTAGTTAGTAGTTTGTTCGTGAAACCGTAACAGATATACAGACAGATAGTCATTTTCACATACAAAATAAATCAAATCAAATTTTATTTAATCGCTTGGAAATAAGAACATTTTCAAATTATTAAAAAAAGTGAATAATAATTGATATATTGATTTAGATGTCAATCTAAATCTATACAAATAAATGAAATTGGAGTGTCTGTTTCTAATATTAAAATAACCGCTTTTTACTATATTATATACGATAATTTGGGAAGACTTTAATACAGCAGTGAACGTCTTTCGGTTGAAATAATGATCACGAAAATCAAAGCAAACGAAGTTCCATCTTTCCGTCCGTTTATTGATACCATGTAACTACGGATACCTATGAAACTAAGGATTTGTGGTTTTGGTGCAGTGTTACGATAACTACGCAGTATGAAATATAGGTATCTTCTGGCTCCCATTTTAATTCTTGCTATATAAATTTGCTCGCTCAACTAAACTTTGAATTGTGGTATACTAGCTGCCCCAACAAACTTGGTATTGTAGGTATAAAAAAATGAATACCCAAAAAAACGAAAAACTTTTTTTGTGAGAATAAATAACCTAATGGTTATTTTGGCTTTCTTAACATGAAATTCAAATCTCTTTATTATTATCACTTCGGGGTATGAAAAATAGATGTTGGCACACAAAACTTGATGAGAATTTGTCCATCCGTTTTGGAGGAGTATGGTAACTAACATTGTGACAGGAGAATTTTATATTTAAAGAGATAGAGTCAATACCCTTTTGCCTGTGTCTCCTTCTACCATAGTCCATCACCTCTTGAATAGTAGATGATTTCTTCGTCGGAGAGTGAGTGATATTTGGAATCCATTACATGGGATAGGGATATTAGACTTCGGAGTAGTTCTTCGTCGTTTCCCATCCGTTCTTATATTTTCTGATTCATTAAAATATAATATGTCACAGAATGTTGAAAAAGCGCTTACATAAACGAGGGCTTATTTTGTCGGCGTTTGAAAAGTCACTACCCATTAGCTGTCTTGGCAAAGTGTCAAGACTCGCTAGATGAGTTCCCTGTCTTTATTCTGGAATATCTTAACAATTCTACATCGATTAATAATTTATAATTTCGCGGGCAACCGACCATATAAAATAAAATTAACAACACTATTTAAAATCGCTCTCTTCAGTAGATACATAGGAAGGTAGGTCAGACCATTTACCCGAAACACAAAAGTAACAAAAGAGATTAAGCTGTGAAAGAAAAAAGGAGAAGCGGAATTATATACAGACAAATAAGAACACATAAATAGGTTTTCCTGTAATCACTCGTCTCATTGTGTCAGTCGGCTCACGCGCTGACGAATTACTGTCCGAGTATAATCTCTACGAATAATAACGACTCGACTGTCGCTGTATTCACTAGGGATAATCCCTTACATTTTTACGAGTGTTCTGAAAACGTGTCAAGTTCACACCTGCTACTGTTTGTCCTCCCTGTGCTTATACAGTCAATCTGCAGAGCTATTGTATAAAGGGACTGTTGACAGTGGACACTGTGTTTATGGCAGATTTCTCTTGAGGTACTCCAAATTCCGAGAAACGAGGGCAGGCTGTGTGAATAGACAATTTTAGTTGAGTAACTTATTACTAGTTATTTGTTTAGTAAATATTGGTAAAGAACATAAATGGACGGCATTTTGTCTTGTAGGTCAAGCGACTGTGCACATTTTCGTGTCACGCAAAATGTTGATGACCTATCATGAGAGGCCACGACATTATATCATATTATAGAGTTTAGTATCGGTACAAGTGGTCGGTTTTCGTTCGATATTATGCTATATATTTTTTTACTTGATACGTTACGTTTTGAAGAAGGTTAAAATTATTTTAACGTTTGGTTTAGTCTTCGGGATCGGTATATGACGAGTTATGACAATGGCAGAATACTGGGAGATATGTAATTACCGAGATATTTGGCACCCTATATTCTTTATAGTTTTTTTATACTCCCTTAGAGAGTCAGTCTGCTACTATACTACTAAGTTCATCATAACTTTTTCTACTTCACCAATCGCATTTTCATTATTTTAAATTGAAGTTTCAATAATTCCTGGTAATCTGTAAAAAGAAGTTGTAAAACGCGCCAGATTAATCTTAAACGAAAACTTTCTTTTTTTTTTTAAAACAATATTCAAAATCGTTAAGTTTTCTTTAAGACACAAGCAGACTAATACACTATTTTAGACACACAGTAGGTATATAAATATGACGAAAATTTGGAGGACAATATGGAGCGTTTCGCTCATTTGGGAACACCCAAATGAGCGAAACGCTCCATATTGTCCCGTTCTGTAGTGACGCGTGCGGCATTGATGCACCTGCGATTCGTCATGTTGTAGTGCAAGGCGTAAATGAAAATGTCAAACCGTGTCACAATTGACGTTTTATTGCGTAGAAAGTTGGCGCTTTATTGTCACGTCTGCATTTCGGAGATTCAAAAGTATGAGATGGTAGCACGTAACATCTCTACACGAGAATGTCAATTGATAAAAAGCTATTTGGACGTTAATCAAAAAACGATAAAAATTTTCACTTTGCTGACTATTGATGCTCAAATTCTAAATTTTATGCTTCCAAACGATAGTTTAACCAAATATGCTAAAGCAGTTAATATTATCACAAAACTAATACGCAATGATTATTTATTTTCACGAAAGCTTAAAAACAAAAAAAATATCCAACCTACGACTACATTCGTACAACATTAATCAACTTCGAAATGACACTGGCAGACTAACTCAATATTTTAGTACACACCCAGAAGGTATCACGAAAATGTTAAGTGCAATATTTTACGTCATTTGGGAACACGTTCGGTTGTGACGCGTACGGCATTGATGCACCTGCGATTCGTCATGCTGTAGTGCACGACGAAAATGAAAATGTCAAAATGCGTCCCACGACGTTTTATTTTCTAGAGAGGCGCTTTGTCCTCACCCGAGTGATGATTTGCATTAATAGCGACGTCTGTATTTTAGAAATGGATCCATTAGTGATTTGTTTGAGCAGTAAATGAGATTGTAGCTTGTATTTTTTTAATTCAACGCAATTTTAATTCAACCTTCGTGAAAATACTTAAAGATAAATTTAAGCAAATCTCTTCATCTCTACACGAGAATGTCAATTGTTATAAAGCTATTTTACGGAAAGACTTTCAAATATTGTAATCAATTTTCAATTTCCTGATTGTCTATGGTTTTTTTTAATTAATTTTATGGTAAATTTACCTAAGCAATGTAGATACACACCAGATGAATTAGTAGGTAACCATTATTTAACAAAAAAACAAACTTTTTACGTCAAAAATCAATTTTCATATAACAATGTTAAACTAACACAATATTTTAGCACACAACCAGTATATCCAGTATAAAGTTATCACGCGAATTTGTAGTGCAATATGGAACGTGATTTGGGCACACGATCCGGAGTGACGCGTGCGGCAGTGATGCACCTGCGATTCATCATGTCGTAGTGCATAGCAAAAATGAAAATGTCAAACGCGTCACAGTTGACGTTTTATCTCGTGTAGAGCTGGCGCTTTGTCCTACACCCGACTGATGATTTGCATTTATTTTTGCGACGTCTGCATTTCGGAGATGGATCCATTAGCAATTTGCGTGTGCTACAAATGAGAGCTAGCTCGGATCTTTTGTGTTTAATGCGATCTCAATTAAATCTACGCGAGCATGTTCCCAGAAAAGTGAAAATATTTCCTCATGTATTCAATAGGATATTTCAATAATAATAAAATTAAATATTATGGGGATTTAATTTTTAAAAAACTACTCTTCATTTTTACTTTATCTTACTCTATAGTAGCTTTCGACAATGAATTGCATTGTTGTGAACTGTATTAATGAGAGCACTATCAATCTTTTGTACTTAATTTAGTTTGAATTAGACCGATAAGTATGCCACCTGAGATTGCGAGTACCTAAGATGATCATTGATTTTGTCTGTACCTAGTCTTGCAATAGTTTCCATTGTTTGTTTACCTGAAAATAGTTCAACTTATGTTAATAACGAAAAACATTAAAATTTGGATACTTTGATGTTTTTAAATGTCATGAAAAATATCAAAGCTGCCTCAAATTACGTTTCACTTCTATTGTGATTATTCTGATATTCAATTACCAAATATTCATAATTGTTTAAAAATCTCTATGTCTTAATTTATTAAAATAGTTACATATTATTATCAAAATTTTTAATTAACTTAGTGGTGCAGTACAGTTTTTCATATTATGTATGCGTATATTTTCTGCCATTACTTATTTACTTATCCTGTCCTGAGGCATAAACGATATTGAGTGGTATCAATGAGACTGTAATGCGACTTAAAAAAGAAATGACTAATTCTGAGTGTACGATATGAATACAGTTTCGGACATAGACTGAGGTGGAATGGTAAATTTTTGACAATTATCAAAACTATTTATCTATAATTTAAAAATAAATCGGGTTTTTCTTCCTGACTCTATAACTCCAGAACGCACGAACCGATTTCAAGAGAAAATTCAAGAAAAAATATTTATAAAACGACATCCACGCGGGCGAAGCCGCGGGCAACAGCTAGTGTTCAAATAAAAAAATATACCTGTGATCCCTACAATAAAGCCTGGTTAACAATTACAATATATTACATACAAAAGTATGTTTTTTTTTTTAATTCTCCTATTTATCTCACTGAAGTGAAATTTACTTAATTTTGTTACAGGTTTGGATTAACCAAATTTCAATTTAATGGGTCTAGTGCTTTCGGTGTAAATCGGCTGTGACAAACGGGTAGGCAGAAAAATAGGCGCACGAGCGATCACATAAGGATTATGTTTTTATAATTTTAAGGTACGGAACCTTAATTATCAATAATAACACCTTTTAAGAAAAATTACTAACAGTCTTGTGCTAAAATTGTTTTGTTATCTCTCTAGCACTACTTAAAATGTAACTCCTCTCCATGTTATATTTATGTAGAAAATTTCGCAAGGAAGGTTTTATAACGCTTCTCCCCTGTCTACTTATAGTGGTAGTGTTCCTAGGGGCGTAGTTTTGTTTGAAAGATGGTTTTCTTTTTGTACAGCTAAGATGGAGTGCCTGTTTAAAACTAAGTATATTTGAATGAATTGTAGTCCAACTAACATTGGTGTAAGTAAAGCTTTTTAAAGGCGATTCTCAATGTGGTATTATGGACAAACACGTTATAGGTGACAAATGGGGCAGAATACATTTTATAATTTATAATTTCAGCTAAAAATATGTTGTACGAGTACTATTTATTTTGCGCAATAACACATGCGATCAACTCGCAAAGAAGTACCACTTTAGAAATTAAAGAAATTAAGAACGCTTTAGAAATTAAAGAAAAAACGGAAAGAAAAATTTGACTTCGGGCAGGAATTGAACCTGCGACCTCAGGATGACCAGTCCAGCCGCTTTACCACTAAGCTACCGAAGTCCCACACCGATGCGTCAAATTTTGCTTTCCCTTTTTGATTTTTAACTGATTTAGGGTCGCTGGACTGGTTATCCTGAGGTCGCAGGTTCGATTCCTGCCCGAAGTAAAATTTTTCTTTCCGTTTTTCTTTAATTTCTAAAAATATGTCTGTGCCAAATCCACTGCTGGACAAATGTCTGCTCTTGTGCGTCATTAGGAGAGAATATGCTATAGTTTTCCATTCTTAACACGTGGATTGACGATCGTAGTGGTGGTAGTTTTATCGCAAGACACTGTCCCGCGTTCTTGTATCAACTTGACGACCCGGTTAGTCTAGCGGTGTGAGACGACCGTTTGATTCGAAGGGTCGCGGGTTCGATCTCTGCACCGGGATAAATATTAGTATGGTCAAATACCTGTATTTGTTTCGGGTCTGCGTGTGTGTACAACGGCACCCACGATACAGGCTTATACTTAGTGTGGGGCTGTGAATTAAAAAAAAACTACCGCTCTATTGAAATAGTTTGACTGTCAATGTTTGGTTGACTGACTGCACTAGTGGAAGTCTTCTACTAGTGGACAATGGGTCGTCACGTCCCTTCGTCAAATATTTATTAATTAGACAAAATTAACTGTAATTAGTATGATACATACTTACCCGCTTATTCATAAACGTACATTAGATACGTTTTAGCTATAGAATGCTTTGTCTTTGTCAGTTGCATTGTCAAATGTGCAGGATAGAAAAAGACAAAGGAGAAATTAGCAACACTTTAGCTAAAATACGTTTATGAATAAGGGGGTTACCCCCTTATTCATAAAGTAGGATGTTTAAGAAAACCACTAAAACACCCAATATATTTGGCCTTAGTTTATCGCAACCTAAAAAATGTGCGGTCTTAGTGTAAGCTATAGTGTAGTATAAAATATAAATAAATTAATACATCCAGAAGGTGTATTAATTTCTTTATATTTTATACTATAAATATAGGTCAATTGCAATCATTTTTTCACTCAGCAAATTTTTTATGCGACATTTAAGTACCGCTGATGTAGTTGTTTTGATTTTACCACTCTTTTTTTATTTATAAGAGATACTGCGTTGTTTTTACACTTTTAAGCTAATTTATACATTTATAGCTGTAAAAGTTTACTTAATCACTAAGTGGTCACGATACACGACGATTGAACAAATACATTTTCTTATTTACTGAAGATCAATACGTCCAGAAAACTTCAATAGCGAAATAGCTAGGCTAAAGGGGTGTGTCCCATATATCATAACTTTAAAGTTTGGTAAGTCTTAGTGAGGGTTGTGCTGTCCAATGTTACCAATATGTGACCTGGTTTTCCGAGTATTCTGGATAGTTCTTTAACAAGTATCCTGGATTTTTCATGCTTTCAAAAAGTAAACGGAACAAAGAAAATATTCTGTACAAAGATTTTGAAGATATGAGGAATTTTAAATTTAAAGGATTCAAGCCACTTTATCTGTTTATTCAAATGGGCGGTCTATTAAACAATAGAATACCTATATAAAAGATTTAAATTAATTGCCAACCCTAGAGTAGGTCACAGTGCATGTCAAAAGTTGCACGCTGCACCTATATGTGATGAGAAATTAATAGTTGTTTGTTTTCTCTTGGTTCTTGCTCCTTTAATTACATATATACCATCTTGTGAGCTTGTTTATTGGATATACGGGTACCTAACTAGTTTAATTTGTGTGTGAACTAAGCATAATTTATTTATACTTCCGTTGCTTTAGTTGCCTCCGATATGAAAATGATATATTGTGTGTGTTATTATATTGTATATAATATTATTGTATTTCCCGGTTCTGCTGGCAGACTTCTGTTTTTAATTTTCTCACGGGGTATCGGAGCATGCAAAAACCGATGGCATTCAAGTCGTCTCTAGGCCTTGCGAACCATCTGTACTTCTTTTATATTCTTCTTTCTCTTCAAACTTGCACACATTTTGAAGACTCCTGCTGTCTGTTGAATCTAGATTATATCTGATCTATTTGAACAAGGGTCACTTTCACCCATCTGTTGTTCTGAAGCCTTGCAACGTGACCTGCCCACTTCCATTAAAGTTTTCATGATTGTGTAAAGGCATAAATTACTTTAGATGTAATCCGTGTTGCTTTTGAGGATGCCGTAGTATACAAGGAACCTTTATAGTTTCGCCATGTCCATCTATCTGTCTGTCTGTCCGTCTGCGGTTCAGCCCAAAAACGATTAGTACTAGAGACTTGAAATTTGGCACAAGTATACATCTTAATCACGCCGACAATGCGAGTAATAGTCGACCAAATGTAATACTCGAAATTTTTTAACAACTCGATAAAAAATACATTTTTTTTTTATTACATCAATCAAACCTAAAAATTACGGAACCCTACACTGCGCGTGGTCCGACACGCACTTGACCGGTTTTTTATGTTTAACATGTTACTTATGCCCAAATTTATGAAAAGAAACAACAGAAGATAGATGATATAATCTGAATTTAAAAAGTGACAATCGAGAGCGTGTCGTTCGTTCCAATATCAATTAACTTATTGGTGATAGAGCTCCACCAACAGAGCTCGAGAGCGAAAGAACCACCTTTTTACCTACCTAATAAGTACTTATCGCTATGTAGTAGCGATCAGCGCTATTATGTTCACGTCTGGTTATGCACGGCCCCATACTTTTAGGCACAGAGGAATAACAGGTCTTAGGAGTTGCAATGTACGAGTACCTACGATCAACACATTGAATTCTGTAGTTTTATTGGTAAAAATTTTATAGGCTTGCACTATTCAATTACCATTAATGTAAAGTACATGCTTGCGTGCCACAATCGTGAAATAAAAAAACTAACTGTGAACTACGTACCAACTCATTCTCCAAATTTAATTTAAATTCAAAAGCGCCGGCATTTAGTGTGACGAAGCATTAACAAACAAAATCCATTTAATTATATTTTTTTCCAATTACGTCGGCCGCACAAAATCAACGTCCTGCTTTTTGGTAAACCATCGGAAACCCACAATGATCGATGAGGAAATAAATATGAAAGCGTGACAGATTCAAAATTAAAATTTCGCGATTAAATCATGAACAAAAGACTGGTTGAATTAACATTTAATTGGGTTTTGGGCTTACGAATTTACATTTCATGTGGCGATTATCCTGTTGCATTTAATATTAATGTTTTTCATCACTTCACTATCACTATCACTATCACTACATATTATGAAGTAAAGTCCATCTATTTTCTCTGTCTGTAAGTATGCGCTAATCTCGTTAAATTAGTGTATTTTTCTATTTATTGATATTGACAAATATGCAGCAGTTACATATGGATAGATTTATTTCATATTGTAGGATCTTGTTTCTTAAAGAGAATTTTTTTGTTTATTGTAACTATAATGTTACCTCAAATGACTGTTGCTAGTTAATTCATATTTCTTAAACAAAAAATAACTAACTCTTTGAATTAAACATAGCAAGATCCGTAAGTAATACCACTTAACCCAAAATGAGCCCGAAACAGGATGCCTCTAGCCTACGTTACATATTATTATGGCTTATTCGCTTTTTATTTACGAATCTATAAGTCAAACGGTCTGCTTATTTTGTGACCTTCATTAATCACCAATGAACAAAGTTGAATAGACACGGAGACAAGTCTTTAAACAAATACTGGATGAAATTTAGTATTTCCTGTTTTGTCGTCTCGTCCCCGGCCGGTTTCACCGCATTTGACGTTTATTCGATTTAAGTCCAGACGCCCGCCACAACTTCGCTGAATTGGCGCATGAATGAAGTTAAAGCTTTAAATTCAGTTTACGCTGCGTCCCTGTAATATTTTGCGGTAATCAGGCATTCTGATGCCTATTGTGTGTGAATCTCGGCATAATCTCGGCTCTGGCCGCGTCGGCGCCTCTGCTGCATTTTCATTATTTCAGCTATCCCTGAATCATGTCAGATTGTTTTGGTAATGGGCTCTGTGTCAAAAAGCTGTGCTTTTCACTCATTTGAAGATATATTTTTCTATGTTTGTTATTCGATTGCTCCAAGATAGCTTGACAAAGTGGAATGTTTTTAGATCGACGTAAAGAATTTGTTTTTGTAACGGACTTTTTTTGTTATTTTATTAGTCTCGTATTTTCGAAACAGGCAATCAAATTCACCACGCAAGTCTGCCTTCTAGTTATAATAAAATATGTTGCTTGTATTCTGAGGTCTATTCTGTGCGTGAATTTCGATGTAATCTCGGATAGGGACGTTCTCACCATTCCTAAATTGCAGTGATCCGTGAATAACGTAATGCTTTCACACTGATATCATATCGTTTTGCGCGTTTTGCCAATGAACTTAAAATCAAATAATAATGTAATCGGAAAACACGACCGAATCGAAATTATTGTTATTGCTTCTCCAATTAGGTACTATGAGATGGTTTCACCGATTGGAATTTCTTTATTAAATAGTACTTTACGGTGATTCTGTTAGAATCAGGTGAAATATTTATGTCTTTTAATTGTAATAAAGTCTAAATTTTAAAACGTTATTTGATATTTTGTGATCATTTTGTAAAAACTTATTACATTAGAACAAAACACCACCCAGTGAGAATCGGACTCGAGTTCACAATGCAATCATGTTATCATAAATACCATAGACTTCTTAAAGGTTTTTCTGTAATGTAGGTATATAGATGAAGAACTACTTTGTCTATTTATTATGTCGATAAGATCCTCACAATAATACCTATCTCATGATATATGAGATTGCCGCGATTGAATATTTTCAATATTTGTTACACTACTAAATGTCAAAAATCAACCTACATATACAATAATTTCACAGTTAACTATAAAAAATACTCGCTTTGTGTAGAATTATTTGAACATTTTAAACACGTCCGTGAAACATTAAAAACTCTTCTCTTAGCAATCTGTAGAGAACCGTCCGCTGTACGTACCTGTTAATGTGATACCTACTCTTCATGTTTGTGTGTATAAGATTACCTCATTTTATTTTACCTCATTTTATTTTACACACTAATAACACAAACATAAAAAAGATAAGAATAATGTGTAAACTTCTAGCCGAGAAAACCTTTAAAAACCGGATTACACGAAGCATTAAAGTAGTAGCAAAGTTTAATGCGAATCAGAACTGATTTAGAAATTCTAGCAGTCCCGCTGAATTACGTCGCAGAGTTGGGGACATAATACATTTATCCGTAGTTTCCGGCTACGTGAGGTGACAAATAAACTCCAAGAAAGTATGTGTTGCGGTCAAATTGTTTGAAAGCTGCAAGCGTGGGGTTACAGCGCTTTGAATTAACCATGCGACAATACCACGGATATCCGTGGTCTAAACTTTTCACTTGCAACGTTGTGGCACTATCTGAACATAGTTTAAATTGCATTTCAGTGCTTATACAAATGTCGACGTTGTAACAAGGGAGAGGTGTTAGACAGGGCGGTGTAATATAATCGACATTCTTCACCATTGTGTTGGAAGATGTGTTTAATTAAGGTTATGTATTAAGAGGACTGAGTGTGAATAAATGGTGATCAGTATCTAATTACAATGTCAATGATTGGTGATTACGACACAATTTTTTTGGGATTTGAAAAAAATGTATTTCTGTAGGAGTAGACATGGGTCTAAATTTTATTACTGGCCATGGGGCCAGTAATAAAATATAGTCAGCAATATAAAATAAAAACATTAAAGTTATTATAACTGTAAATTACTATTATTCATAATAAATTGCATATTAAGCGTGAATTTACGTCATTATATTAAAAATTCACAATCTTAAAAATATTCCAAATTCAATAACGAAGGTAACACCAAACAAAGATGTGGCTCTTTAATTTAGCAGCAGTATGTTTCAAAATAGAATACATTTTTTGGAGTACAAAATAAAAAGAAACACTCGTCTTCAAAGAAATTGATCGTTTAAAGCAGAGATTCCCAAACTATTTTTTCTTGTAGACCTCTGTAAGTACTTACATCATACCAGTGATTCCCAAAGTGGTCCATGGGAGACTCGAGGGGGTCTACGTAGGCGTGAATAAAAATGGAAATATGGGAACGTGATATAATTGTAGCAATGAGGGGGTCCGAGGAAACCAGAAAAAAATTGAAAGGGGTCTACAAGAAAAAATAGTTCGGGAACCTCTGGTTTAAAGTAAAGAAAACGTGTAACAATTACATAAGCAAGGGGCGGAGATAACACGCTGGCTGGAGATCCGTGGGTGTTTGTAAACACGCGTTGCGCCGCAGGTGGTGTGCGTCGCCCAAGATACGACAAATGACAAATAGGTTATTTTGTCTGTGATACTGACTTTTAGGGGTTCCGTAGTAAACAAGGAACCCTTATAGTTGTCTGTCTGTCCGTCCGTCCGTCCGTCCGACTTATTAAGCTTAAAAGTGCCAATTTTCGTTATAGTCAAGTGTCTTCCCCCTCTACCAACTAAACGGTTGTTGTTGGCAATTCGAACGTTACGGCAGTAGTAGCTACCTATAACGAAATTAAAAAAAAACTATCACACTTAAGTTGGCTTTACAAGGTGGCGAGTAATTGTCGACCAAATGTCGACCAAATTTTACTCTAGATACGGTTATATTTGCACTGTTTTGCTTTTAGGTTTAAGTGTTTTCAATGTGTTTTTTATGTTTTAAAATGATTTGCAACCTTATAAAATCTTCCACTGACAATAACCATTAATTAACTGGGGCCACAGCCGAGGATGTAGGAGGAATAGATGTATGATTTTATTACATACAGCTAACATAATGTTTTTACACTCACGATAGCGTCATCCGTCACATGACGTCACATGGTCTTGCCGGTGAAGATTGCTGGATTAGTAATTCTGGTAAGGGCTGTGTCACTAGGGCTACGTAACACAGTAACAAAACTGATGATTTATAAACAAGACAGAAACGTGTACTTAACTAACTGTACTTTACAACATCATACTCACAAAGGACTCTTTTTTAATTAAAAAAATGCTAGGCATATCTACCACAATTATTGTTTTAAAGCCGTGAGAACGTGTTACAATTATAGGAGCAAGGGGCGAAGATAACACGCGGGAGATCCATGGGTGTTAGTAAACACACGTCGCGTCGCAGGCGGTGTGCGTCACTCAAGGTGCGACAAATAGGCTATTTTGCCTTTGACATTGACTTATTTGGATTTGGATTGCTATACACACCTGAAAGACGCTATACTGGCAGTTATGACTTTTGGTTTGATAATGGAATTGAATCAAGTAAGTGAAGATGAACGAAGTGACTATTCTGCCAGTTATTTCAGTAACAAAAAATTAGTAGTAGCTAGTATTTATTAAACAAAAGTTGAGATCGACTTCACGTACTAACAAAAGATTCTAGCTGGACAAATAATTATTTATTATTCATTCGGTCTCTGGCGGAATACACTCAGCCGAAGATAAATCTGACTAAAAATTTTAATAAAAAACTCAATTTGAATAAATATTTTGCATATTTTTTTGCTACACTTGCGAAATGGATATTTTGCTAAGTACGTCGGTAATATTTGAAGGAAGATCTGGTAATGTATGATATTTCGTTTTATCATGTACAGAAATAAGTCACAATTCTCAATTTTCTTGACAAATATGGTTATATTGTCACTTTTTTCGGAAAAGGGTTTTTAAGCCATTGAAATATCATGTACTGTCATACTTATCTTAACTTTATCAGAAAACTTAAACTTAATCTCAACATAGGTACTTAGTCGGAGAACTCTCAGCCAGTCCACTTATTCAAATATGTGTTATAAACTATGACCGCATAAGGTACCTACACCTGTGGTTAGAACCTGTGGTTATTCTATTAGGTATATAACGTACCTAAGTTAAATGCGTTACACATTGAATAATGCCAATGTGTTTCAAAGCGAGATTAATACGGCAGAGCAGATGTGTCAAGTTTTGAAGGTTAACTGTGAGGAGTAGACGACAGGCGGCGGCTAAATTACAACAATTCATCATTCCTAAATCATATCCAGCTGTACGGTAGCACGATAAACCGTGTATTAATATTCATGTGAATTCCAATTGTTTTCTATTTATTAATGCAATAAAGCATTGTGTTTATGGAAGAAGTATTTACTTCCTTGATTTATGTAGGTAAATTACTCTAATATCAGAGAAAATTTACTATCACGATAGTCATTTTTTTGGCAGTTGTGTGTAGATTTTATTTCAATAAATAGCTGATTTATTACCAACATTAAAATGCGTTTATAATTTTTCTTAAAATTAAAACGAATTATTTGAAAAGAGACTGAATTGTGAAAGGATTGTTTTACAAAATACGTAAAACTTAAAATAATGTATGGAAACGTACAATATTCCGACGATCTGAAAAAGATTGTTAGTTTTGTTTTTCTTGAAATTACAAATGGTCGTCACTCACCATTTTAGGTATGATATTTGAGTAGGTACTTTATTTCAAGGAGATAACTTTCATATGAAGTTTAAATCTCTAGCTTGAATTATTTAAAATAAAGTAATCTTCGTAAAATATAACAATGCTTGTTATCAAATTTCATAACCGTTTCTCTATTAGGTATGTGAATAGTGAAACGGTTATGAAATTTGATTACAAATTACTCCTAGTGAGTAATTACAAATTATTAGGAATTTAATACAAGTCAACGCATTGAATAATGCCAGTTCGTGTTATATGTTTCAAAGCGAGATTAATACGGCAGAGCAGATGTGTCAAGTTTTGGAGGTTAACTGTGAGAAGTGGACGACAGGCGGCGGCTAAATTACAACAATTCATCATTCCTGAATCATATCCAGCTGTTCGGTAACACGATAAAACGAATATTCATGTGAATTCCAATTGTTTCCTATTTATGCTACCCGTTATGGGTAACGCGTTGTGTATGTCCTATGGTTGAGATGTTTAATGCATTGGTTTTATGAGTTTCTATCACAAATCTTTCTATCTATCAATATATATAAAAATGAATGTTTGTCTGTATGTCACCGATGAACTCAAAAACTACTGGACAGATGTTCGCGCCTACTACAATTCATCATGCAATTCACACCTAAATTGATTGCGCCTTTTATTGTCAAGAAAATTACATACATAATAATTCAACGTTTTGTTTTTCGAAGTACCGACGGTTAAGGCAGTGCACCGTACTTTTTTTGTGATTCATTCTTTCTTTTCGTCTCAACCAAATATCACATGTAACGAATATATCGAAATAAACCGAAGTTTCAAGAAGTGTAATACGGGAATTTCATTTGTGTACACCTGTGCATGAACAACATATTATTATGAAAGTTGGTATATATAATGTATTTTCCCACGGAGAAGGTTCGTATAATATGCTCATTGATAATAAACACGTTCGTTTTCTTTAGACTGTGGGAGTAACTTATGCCCCGTTCAACCGTTTGTCATGAAAATCAGTATGACCATGTATTTTTTACACAGAGGAAACGAATATGACATGTTCATAGATGTAACTCGCCACCAGGTGGCGCTGCAGAGTAGCAACTTCTCCCCTGTTCGACCGATTGTCATGAAAATCAGTTTGATGATGTATTTTTAATGGGTTTAATTCTTAAATTTACTTTAGTTGTTGGCGTAGCAACGTGCGCCGGGTATAATTAAAATTTAGAATTTCTTTATTCGGACAACAACACAGAGACACAACAGCTAGTATTATATAAAAATGAATGTTTGTCCGTACGTCCTTTATAGAATCGCAAACTATGCATTTTATCATGTAATGATCTCTAAGTTGTTGTGCATGAGTCCACGAAGGAAACTGGCGTTACGTATATTCTACGCCAGTTTCATTAATCCCTCAGATTAGTGAAGATTATTTTAATATAAATCCGGGCCGCTGCATAATCAACACAATATCTGATATGATTAAAAATCAATCAATTATTAGGGTTGCGTAACTCATGGAATAGAAGAACCCCATTAGCCCCTACTACAGTGGCGCCATCTGTCGAAAATTGGTCGTACTAACGACGTACGAGTACCTATCTATTTATATCTTTATATCGTTTATGTCTGTTTCAATTATTAAGAAAATCGTGTTTAAATTTTTTCTTTATTTAAATTAGATATTTTTGGAAGCTATAGATCAGATTTGTTTAAATTGATACAGCATTTTACCTTTCATAAATAAAAAACAAACATACTTACTATGTAATAGAAATATGTATAACATTTAATTGTGGATTTAATTAGTACAACGAATGTCTTTTTCCTGGATACAATCTATCTTTTCATTAAAATTATTTCGCATTTGATTAAACGGTTAATTCTAGAAATTAAAACTTACATACACTTCAAATATCTCTTTACTTATATACCAGATGGGATTTCAACTGCGACTGATGTTTTTGCAAAATAATGTTATCAAAGTTAAATCATAATACGAGGTCACAGTAAAAATAAAACAAACCAAAGCAATCGGAATGAGATTGCTTTGGTTTGTGTTTTTTTGTTGTTTGCAAATTTTGAGAATGAAGAAAAAGAGAGTGCAGAAAATAGAAAAATTCCACTCCATAACCCCAGCGAGACTATAAACAATACAAATTACAATGTGATAGAGGATCGAGGCTCATAAATAGTATTCTTTCCAGCAAGAACTCAGCGTAAGCGTTCCATTCGACGGGAGCTTAGCCAAAATGCATTTTCCTAGATACCTATAAATTCTTTTCTCATTTTATCGGACGGTGTGAGGTCATTTATACGCCTTATATTGAAGCACGGGGTACGGTAGGGCCATTTATATTAGATAGTCTTGACGTGAAATCACGGCCGTCCATTCCGATGCATTTTTATAAATCAAGTGCCGGCTTCTCAATTTACAGAAATAAATCAGAGCTATTCGATGCGCTGGTGAACGATACATCGTATAAAATATATAAAAAAGCATTCTGCTGTAAAATTGTTTTTATCAGAAAATTCTACCTAAAATTTTACAAAAATGTGTAGTGTACTTAAAAGTGGCTCAGTCCACACACGCAAACGTACACGCACATGTTCACGCACACGCACCCGCACTCAAACACGAACACGCACATGCACACGCACTCGTACACGCACATGCGCACTCACACGCGCACGCACACATGCACAAACACACGCACAAACACACGCACACGCATATGTTCACGGACACGTAGCGGAAAAAATCTCCTCCACTAGACGACGATGAGGTCGTCATGTTCCGACGCACAAGATGTATACACATTTACAGTGTATACATCTGTACTGGTGTACAGTCATTTGGTGCCCAAAAAGGGGGTTACCTAGAAAGTTTGCCGGACGTTTTGCTAATTGGTGATTTTATAGTTTTCGACGTGCTCTTTTGGAATATTTTAACTTTGCCACCTCGTATCTTTGCCGCTCCGCCATTTTGGAAAAATGAAACAAGTACAGTTTTTTTGAAAATAACTCCGTTCCTACTTATTTTACGACAAATTTTACGCTGGTAAGAAATTAAACTAGAGTAAATTGCCTACACTTTATGTCCTAGCCTTTTTTTGTAAAATCAATACTTTCAGCGTACGAGAGCCGCAAAGTCCACTTCAACACGCATGAAACAATATAAAAATGTATACCTAGCATTTTATATTGTTTCACAAGACTATACATTTTGTATTGTTTTAGAATACCTAACAATATAAACGAGATGAAATAATCTTTTTTTTTCAAAACGCTATCAGTCAACGTTCTGAAGGGTCAATCCAACTAACTAAAGTAACTAACCTTTCTTACATAATTTGAAGTCACTATAACACCGGTAAAAATTCCTCATTATTTACTCTCAGTCAGTGAATTCCGCCGATAATCCATGCCTAAATACCTTAGCAAATTCCTCTGTCTTCTTTAAATCGTTTTTCTTTTCTGCAGCGTTACTTTTTTGAAATAACTTACCTGTTGCTTTTGAAGAATTCAAAGTATTGTTTCTTTGAATTATAAAGTTATTTTTATAAAGTTAGGTTTTCTTTTTTTTTCTTTTATTCTTTAATTTTTTTTGTAGTTAGTTTTTATTTCTATGTTATGTTGGTAGCAAAGGAGCGTGCAGCTTGCTGCTATCATTAACAATGAAATTAACATGAAAAGAGTTCTTATATTAGTAAAGCATGGTTTTTGACTTTGACTAGATTTTGAAGGAAATAAATTAAAAAAAAAAAAATTAGACAGTATCCCTAGATATTCCCAATGATATTCTTGTGTAGAATGTCATTGTCCTAGCTAGCCATTAGCTGCCCAGTAGATATGTAGCTACTATTTGCCATTGTACCCGTTACATATCTAATTGTTTTGGGATTTGAAACAAGACAGTGGTTAATAAATTCGCAAGCTAGGTAACATTAATTTATAAAACAAAACATGAATAGGTGCTTTACTGCTACATCCATAACAATTCTACTTCCTTATGTTGTTAAAACAATTTGAAGCATAGTGAACAAAATTATTTTCATTCGAGTTTGAAAAGGGTTCGACGGCCCAAAAACTATTACTTTAGTAACTGTGGTTCATTACATAACCAGAAATTCGTTATGACAGATAACTGACAGCTTAATAATTTTCGCTTACAAAGAACAATATTAAAGGCAACCCCGAAATCAATCCTTACGTTGGTATTCCGTGTAGCATCTTAATGTAACATTCATCCGTCTTGCTTACTCACATATAGTTGAATGTGAGAAAGAGAGAGGACAATCAAAGTTCAATATAGATTGTTGGGCCGATTGAATCCAGAATTTAGGCGCGACCCTTCTTATAGCGTCTAACTTCACTGTCAATATCAAAGTTTCGTTTACAAGTTGCCCAATCCCAATTACAAGGACTTGTACATATAACAGTCATATTTTATCACTAGGACAGAGGAGCTGAACTTATATTTTTTTCGTATTGACTTTGAATGAAATATTTAAGATTATCTGTAAGGTATCAGATTGTAATTTGTTAGATGACTTAAGTACCTAGGTAACAATATTTGTTTGTTCACATCGCATTATCATAGAGATTAGTTATAGAATAGTAGAATTCAGACTTACTATGATCTACGACAATCACTAGTTAAATTATTATATTAACGACTAGCTTCCCCGACGAACTACGTATCGCCTTAGAGGTATAAAATAATAGCCCAATAATAAAATGTGAGAGGTCGACAACCCTTATCACTTAAGGGTATGAAAAATAGATGTTGGTTGATTCTCAGACCAACTCAATAGGCACACAAAATTTCATGAGAATCGGTGCAAACGTTTCGGATGAGTATGGTAACTAACATTGTGACGCGAAAATTTTATATACCTAGGTATAATATAGAAGATTAGGTATATTTACCAAGATAAATTTAGTAACAATAACGCAGTACAAACAACCTAGATTACCTAACCTACCTTAGATTATACCTATGTCAGTTACTGCTAATACAGAGACAAAATATTTAAGGCCTAATTGTAACGTCTATTGTATTACCGGAGAACCGGTCATTATGGTGCCTTAATTGTAGGTATGTCGATAAAGTCTAATTTGCAATGTTTTTAATTCACTTGCCGTAAAATATATAAAAAGGTAGTATTTTAACTGGTGGTAGAGCTCCAGTGACGGAACTCGCGGGCGTAGGCACCACCGCATTACCTTATATACTTGCCACTAAATGGTAGTGTTCAGCACTATCGTGTTCCGGTCAGGCGGTAATGTACGGCCCTGTAATTTCCGGCACAGAGGCATCACACCTTAGGTCTCAGGAGTGGTAACGCATCTGCATTTTGACCTTGGTCTTTGTGTGGGTGTCTATAGGCTGCAGTCATCACTTACCTAACATCAATGTGAACTGAACGCTTATTTGTCACTTCCATAGCAAAAAAAAAGTACTTACGTGTTCTGTTCAGGTGATACGGCTCTATAATTTCCGGTACAGAAGCTCTTTAGGCCTCAGGAGTGGCAACTCATTTACATTGATATCTCTGGTTCCATGTAGATGTTTATAGGCTGGTACTTACCATCAATGTAAATTGTATATTTGTTTGCCACTTCATAGCAAAAAAAAACACCGAAAACTTCCTCGGTCAAATATTTATTTATTTATTTATTTATTAAAAACTTTAATGCACATTTAGGTACATAAGGCGGACTTAATGCCATAAGGCATTCTCTACCAGTCGACCTTGTGGTAGTGGAACCATATTGTGGGGGTGCAATATAGAAAAAAACAAAAAAAAAACATGGAGATACAGAAATAATAGGAAAATAAATAATAACAAAAAAAACTTAATGTAAGCTTATAGGCAAATTACATAAAGATATAGCATACACACATATATATATAAATATCTGAACTTTAGAAATTAAACAGCCAGTCCAGCCGCTTTACTACTAAGCTACTTCGGTAGCTTAGTGGTAAAGCGGCTGGACTGGTTATCCTGAGGTTGCAAGTTCGATTCCTGCCCGAAGACAAATTTTTCTTTCCGTTTTTTCTTTAATTTCTAAAGGTCATTCGCATGTGTTATTGGGAAAAATAAATAGTACAAATATCTGAACTGTATACACAGTAACCAGACAAACTGAATTTGGCCCAAAACTTAATTAAAGCGTATAAAAAATATTCATATATACATTAGATAAATTTAATCTCAGCACAAACTAATCGTGACCCAATTTCACGTTATTGTTTTGGTTTAAATAGAGAAGATTAGCGCGTTTGAATGTTTAGACCTGTAAATCCCGGTGTAGCGACAACTATCCACATAATCCTGGATCTTAATAAACCTCAGTGGAGATGTTTCCGGTTTCTCGATTTAAATAAAACTTTATTTAAACTTCGGTTTATTTCGATAAAAGCTGGTATTCGCATTTATTTGTGTTGGTGTGAAAAAAACCTCGAGGCGGCTTTATTATTACCTTACTTTTGAATGATGTTTAATAATGATTTACCGTCAAATTCATCATCAGCCGATAGATGCCCACTTCTGGACAAAAGCCATCCCAAAAATGCCTACAACAATGTTGTGCGGTTGGTATGCCATAGATAATCACAACGATTGGCATTGACTTGGTTTCAATACAGTCACGAAAACGAGGCCTAATTATTTATTGAGATAGATTAAACCCGGACCCGGGACAGGATACTTTTACTAAAGACTTCGCAATTCGTATGTCTGTCTGACACCAGGCTGTATCACATGAACCATAAAGAGTTGAAATATTGCATAGTTGATGTATATGTTGTCGCTTTAACAACAAATAAATAAACTCTAAAAATAGAGTTTAATAGATATTTAAAGGGGCCTCCCATACAATAAACTTGTTTTTTTTTGCTATAACGGTAACGGTAAATATTCAATTTAAAAATAATTAAAATTTTTCACAATTGCTCCCATACAAAAAACGTATTTTTTTACCATTTTTATAGATATAATGAGGTTAATGGTTAATGAAGAAGATAATGACGCGAGGAGTTGACTCGCACTTGTTTTTTTTTATTTGGTTCTAGATGATTATAAATATCGATTATACATACATATACAACAGTAACATAATGACATGAAGAATGTGTCTACATTTTCGTAAAATAAACAATTCTTTGTTACAGTTTAAATTTTTGCTATTGGTTCAACACTGAATAACTTCATGGTTATACTTAGAAGTGCCATTTTTGCTATTGGTTCAACACTGAATAACTTCATGGTTATACTTAGAAGTGCCAACAACAAAAAACAAGAGTTTTGGCGGGAACCTTGAAAGATGCGTATGGTGCTCTTATTTTATTTAATTTTCTTGGTGTATTTTTAAGTTATATTGAATAAAGTTGGTGGCATTTTGTTTGATATAAGTTTATTACAGTGCCCGTGTATAGTGAAATAGAATAACAGTGCGAAAACACGACCTTTCAAGTTGCCTCCAAAACTTCATTGTAAATGTTTTGGTAAAGTAGCCATCGCTTTACTCGAATAACTTGAGTGTAACTCACTTGACTGACATATTATACTTGATAGCTTATATACTTAATACTTACATATTATACTTGATGACTATATTAAACTAGTCATCAAGTATAATATGTAAGTATTAAGTATTTAAGTTGTCAAGTATAATTTGTCAGTCAAGTGAGTTACACTTTTACGCTGCTTAAATAAATACGAAATATCGTTTTACTTGACACTGGCAATATGCGTAATAGCGATGCCATAAAAACAAAAAAAAAAAACAAAACACAATTTGATATCTCTTCGTAATTTCTCTCTATCCAATATCGTGCATTAAATTCAGAATACATCACATAAAACGTCTGCAGTTGTATCGCATGTTAATATGAGAATAGGAATGTCTAGAATTCTAGATCTTTGTAAAACTAGGTTGACTTCAGGTAGTCAGCAACGCACTTAGCTTTGGCTGTCGATGGCTTAAACTCGATATTTCTATTTGAATGGCGATGAGCCCCAGTTAAAGTTTCTCGATGGGCAATTGAATTAGCATCAACCAGCTATTACACGGTCGCTTGAGTGCTCTTCTTACAAAATACGTTCAATTCCCTAGTAGATATTAGAATCTTAGTATGTACCAATCTAACATCTTGTACAAATATCAAAATTACCTCGTCATATTATGAACAATGCATTTATTTTAATATCACAAAAGTCTTCGAAGCCATAATAATATTATTAATGGGTTTTAATGGATGGAACATTTTTAAATTGCCTCACGGGAGCCAGCCCAAGTCCATTGTCTGAACTTATTAGGAGAGTGGATGGTCAAGATTGAAATTAAAGTCGAATAATAAAAATATTATATTCAAAAACGAAGTACGAGTACATACATAAAATTTGAAGTTATAATGCATTTTATTAATTTGTCGTTGATGACTAGGTGGCGTTAACCGGCGATAAGCGGAATGAATTCTTGCCTCTGGGAGCAAGCAGCGCTGGCCTGGCTTGGAGTAATTAATTTATTTTAATGATAACCAATATTTTTATTTTCATAATGCACGTGAATTTTACGTTGCCAAATTAAGTGAGGTTTTAGAACTAAATTTCTACGCTGCATTCAATGCAGCGTAGAAATTTAGAAATTTATTTATTTTTTTCACGTTTGTGAATTGTAGGTTTCACTTATAAAAACAACAAAACGTCAAATTAAAGATGTATACCAAGTCTAATAATTAAATAAGCTCCATGGTGTAAAGTAAATCACAATGTATGTATAAATATGTATATAGACGATTTATGATATTTTAGGACGACTATTTATTTGATTAAATTAATTTTGAATTGAATTGAACGAACAAAACACAACCTAGGGACGGAAATACATTTCATTCTATTCTTCTTTTGTTATAAGTAAACCAATGTTTATTTTACCAAGAAGTTGTAACCGGTATTCATTTTTAAATATTAAAAGATTTAATTGAATCAATTCTTAAACGAAATATATTAATTTTGAGGATATCCATAATAAAGTGCATTTTAATCACATTTGCGCAGATAACTAGGTGGCATCAAACGGCCGATAAGCGGAATGAGTTCAAGCCCCTGAGAGCAGCGCTGGCCTGGCCTGGGGAAATTCATTTAATTTAATGTTAACCTACATTTTACATAATGTACGTGACTTTTACGTTGCGAAACTAAAGGGGCTTTTAGGATATTTTTTTTTGACGCCACATTGTATTTCAGCTGTACGTTTTGACTTTAGTTTTTATTTAATTTTATCGGGCCGTGCAATTATCTGCTATTGTATTGAATATAGATATAGTATAGTAAGTGTGATCTTTTCAGTTGTAATTTTGTCAAATCTCTCGTACCTACTTAAATTGCGAATGGGGTTGCTTGAAGAGCAATTAAACACATTTAACGCACCGATTAGGTAAAAATACAGATTATAATCGCTTTTCAACTGTGAAAAAGCTGTATCAATGCATTTGACAACAGTAATAGCTTCATTGCAAATTAACTTGCAGGTGTAACATTAAATCTGTTAAAAAAAACTGTAGAACGTCCGTGCGTCTGTTACGTGAATAAAGATTGAATGAAAAGGTTCTAGAAACCGGCTGTAAAAGATTTAAATAAGAAAGATCTTAAGCAACCGATGTTATTTTTACGATAACCATAATGAAATGCAGTTTATTAACATTGGCTCAAATAACTACATAGGTGGCGTCAAAGAGCCGGTTAAACTTTTTCATTACATTATGTGTGATCTTATAAGATAGTATAGAATATTATACCCCCACCGACCAGTACAAGCTTGTCGTTACCCGCAACCAGTCGCTCTACGTAAGCACCCTAATAATTAAATGGGTACACTGACTTAGGTACATTTGTTTACATGCCTTCGAATAACGGTTAAAGTTTTTTGCTAAAGCAAATTATTGCATTAAGAATAATCTTCGAGTACTTAACTATATGCAAAACTAGTAAAATATTCGTGTTCACTTGGCTCACGAAAATAACCTAAAAGTCCGATTCTGTCATAAAAGTCACATCTTTGTGAGTAACGAGATAACTTGCAAAAAGAACTTCGCCCGCTTTTTTGCTCCGCTACACTTCGCCATGATATTTTATGGTAATTTTATTAGAGCTTACATGAACATGAACATTTGTCTTAAAACCGCGATAGCATTAAATGTAATGGAACTCACCTTCTTTCGTTTGTTTATTTATGTTCCTACTTTATTTGTTTTTCCTATAACGTTCCCATATTCGTTTTTACTTTACAGTTTCTGTATGTTGATTTACAATATATCGTAGGTACATGTTGTAAGGCTGTCACTAAAACACGGATGTGGTTGTCCGTTTACGCTAACATAACATACACATATCAACATGTTCACAATGACTACAAATCGAGATTGGAGGAAATCAAACATTGAATTGTCGAATGTGACGGCAACCATGTGTAAACATCTTGCAACGGGTAAACAATGTATCTAGCTGTAGTACACTGACTTGTGTACATTGCGGTCATTATATATCCATCTTTTGGGCAAGCAGCAAGGCGGATAATGTTTGTAATTTAACCGTGTTTAATAAGGGGTGAATCGTGTTTGCTTATGATTTAAAATGCTACACTAATTTGAGATAAACCGAGGGACACTTGAAAACATTTAACAGAAGATCCGGGCGACGCTAGACGGCGTGAGCAACGCAGCGTGAGCAGCAAGCAGTATGCGTTTTGTGAAACTCCGCGCGGCGCTGTAACGAAGCTTGTTAGTGTACTTTTGTAAGAAGATTGTCAGCTGCTGCAGTGAGGACACCTTCCGAGCGAAGGCCGCGCAAATGGAACTAATGAGTCCCCTGTTGTTATGTGCGCTCGTAGCTCTCGCGCCACAAGCGTTAGGTGAGACGGTTTATTTTGATTTTAATTTCACCGACTTTCTTGTTTGTATCCCTGTATCTTTCTCAGTTTTAATTAAAATTTCCAGTCGCCCTTGCCTGTGCCTTCGTTAGCGTACAACTTTGCCATTTTTGCTGTGTATTCATTCTAGCTCTTCAATTACAAACGTGCCGGGTTTTATTGCTCTTTCTGTTTTCACGCATGGTTATAAAATATCTTTTGTACAGAGAGAAAAGTGATTTTACTTTGCTTTATGTAACTTAAAGTATTACAAACCACGCCTGTATGCCCTGAAGGAATAGGCAGAGGTAAGAAGGACTAGACAGAGGTAAATGCATACATTCATGGGTACTTGCAAACACACACGATTCGCCGATTACGTTTTGTCTCATGTACCTAATAAGTGGCGAGTCTATTGACATCTCCGGGCACATTGTCAACCTCCGAGGGCGGCACTTATGAACTTCCGAAAAGTGAAAAAGCAATAGGACTTACTTTCCAACCTGGTGATCGAACCTAGCGTACCCCCAGCGTAGTACCTAGTCGCTTGCTACCACTAGACTTCTGAGGTAGTACTTAAAATGAGGCGTTACGTTTATCTTACATTTTTGTAAGTAGGTATAAGTATATCATTAAGAATTTAAGGTTTTATTGTCATGTCATGGGGTTGAAAAAATAGCCAACAGGCAAACGGTCCACATTTATGACAAGTTAAAGGCAAAACTGAATGAAAAAAGTATAAATAGATAATAAATACTCATAAAAAAAGCGCTACATTTATTATAAAGTCTTATTATAACTTCTCATCAGCATTTCGCCAAAGAGGCAGGAAGAATTAATAAATTACTGCATCACAACTTATCTAGGCTCGCTCGCTACCATTCTACCGATTCGACAATAATATTTATTGATCCCGGTATCATAAGAGGTTCGAAAATTTGATGTGATTAATCATCTGATATTTAAAAATTGTAACAAAATATATTTCCTCATTCTGTTGCAGGTTTAAGGAAATCATCTCACCAAAACGATACTGAAACTGATATTTTTTTGCAACTCGGGGAACAATTGCATCCAGAAAAGAAAAATATTCCTTTAAATATAACCTCAGAACGAGCGTTGCTCAAAGTTATTAATTTGTTATCAGCATTAAAGGATTCGAAGTGTGAAGATTGCCTTAATTGTATGAAAATGGCTTTAAAAAATCACGTCTATTATTCAAATTTCAAAAATAACACGATTAATATAGAGCATGGTGTTGAGGACATTCAAAGTAAACATCGAATCAAAAAAAATCGGTTCCACAAAAGAGAGATAAAAACCGAACAGGCGACCAAACCTGATAAAAAAACATCTAAAACGGTCAAGTCAAAAAAGAATAAACCTATCTCTGTAACTAAATACAGAGCAAATACCGAAATATATGCATTGAAAATAAAAGAGAAGCAAATATCCGACAAACTGAACGGTACTAACGTGTACGTGACCACGTGTCAAGTGTACAATGTCAAGAACTCATTTCCTTGTGAATCTTCAGAAGCCGATTCGGTTTTGAAAGGAGGGATGTGGAAAAGTAATAAAAAAAGTAAAAAGAATAAAAGAAAATATAAAGATACTACCACAGCGAAACCTAAAGTGGCACCTGGATTTAAAAAGCGTAACATTGATACTTATCATGTTTCGGACAACTATATGTCTTCTTTAGAAGAACTGTATTAACTATGTTATAAAAGCAATTAAACATTGCATAAAGTAAACTTTCAGTACGTAGCAAAATATTTTGCATATCGACCTCAGGAATAAGACTCGGATAATTTTGACGCTGTAGAGTTGTAGAGCGTTATCTCTTTGGCACACAATCTCTGTGACGTTTGTCAACCATTTTGATCAAGATTTGACCAATACCGGACTGTTAGTACTTACGTACGCAGTGTAGTTGCAACTACATATTTTTTTTAATATATTAAATACTAGCTATGTCCGCGACTTCGTCCGCGTGAGAATTTATGATTGTTCAGTATCTACCCGGACGAAATCGTGAGCGCAGAAAGTATAAAAGTAGCCTAAGTTACTCCTTATTACATAAGCTATCTGTCTCTGAAAATCCCGTCAAAATCGGTCCAGCCGTTCCCGAGATAAGCGGGGACAAACAGATTTAGTAAAAACGTGTAACAGGATTGAATGTACAACCCGAAACCAGTTAGTTCAGAATCAATAACCGAATCGATTCTAGACATTCTTGATATATTAGGTAATATTTTGTCCCAAAGTTAATTAAAATTAAGGAAATTATGGTCACCCATTTGGTGAACAGTCAATACAAACGAAAATGAGACTAACGTCTATCCAAAATAAAATGCTAGCCTCAACAAGTTTATTACAACTCGTTGAGACGTGCTTTTTATTATAAATAATAAATTAAAAAATAAAATTGTTGAAAATAAAAATTAATCTTATTACTTGCGACTGTTAAATGTGGGTACGCAAGTTACGCTACATAACTTTTTTTCGGTTCGGGTTTTATGTGTAGCCGTAGGTAGAGGTAGGGTAAGTATGCATAGGGTGTGCATACTGTTCGTACAAATTGAGGACAACTTATTTCTTAAATAAAAAATATTAAATACATAAACATGTTATTTCAGTTCATGTATTATCATTATAACTCGATTTTCTAATGGAGGTGTTAGATAGTGTGCATTATTACCGTTACATGTTGTATATTACAAACAGACACTCCAATTTTATTTATTTGTATGTATGTATGTATGTTTGTATAGATGTAACTAAGCATTGGTGAACTCAGTTAAAAACAACAAGAAATATTTTACAACATGATAAATTGTTGTACTACATGACATGAACGAAATGAAAAATGTTCGGAACGGGAAAAGTGGGTCCACAATGAAAAACTTGTGTCAAAAGGATCACGTAGCGTCAAGTTTTACGTTATCAGCATTGCGGCTGCCCACATTTAGTTCTTGCCCGAAAAAGTTTCCGATAAAGACTCACTAACGAGTTCTGACTTCCCTCGGCCATGTTAGTGCTTGTACGAGCCTTTATCCAACTCCTTCTAACTTAATAGACTCCGGATTAACGCTGTAATGCTAATAGTAATTGCTTTCTCAAAAGCTGTATCGGGTTTTGGTAAAGTATAATTACTTACATAGAAATGGTTCTGTGACAATCCATACTAATTCTATATTATTAAGCGAGCAAAGTTTGTAACTGTTTATGCATCAAAGTTTGTTATATGTCTATCTATCAAACGACCACTGCACGTGAGTAAGTCGAGTCACAAACGGTGAAGATGCTATAACATTTTATCTTAAGATGACCTAATATAAAATATATTATATAAAATATTATAGTATCTTAGGATTACGGCTAAGATACAATAATATTAAAAAACCTTTTTTTTCTGAGTCTGCGTCGGTGCCACAAGTATTCCTTGTAACATATTAAGTAACGAAATATATATTTCCATATTTGCGCATTCGCTCGGTATCTTAAGATACTGAAGATAAAATATAAATTAACTTCGTCGTATGTGATGGTTCCTATTGTGAGCGATATTCTTAAATATGCTCTAAGATAATATATATTTTATTTAATTTATTTTATAAAAATGGATACTATTTTATTTAATATTAACCTCACCTTAATAACCTCAACCTCACTTTAACTCTTTGTGCTCATTAAAATGAGCTAAACTGAATATCCAGTATTTACGTTTCTCTATAACATTTTCACGTTATTTTTATGTGTCATCACTCGATCCGAAAGACTTCCGCTACTAAACAAAGTCAACCTCCTATTGGAATAGTTTGACCGCCATTGTTCGGTTGACTGGCTGCACTAGCGAAACGATACTCTTCCAGTAGAGGGCGATGGGATTGTCACGTTCCAACGCCTTTGTTTATAGAGTCTAAGCGCCCTAACGCACTAGCGGTTAGCCCCGGGAGCGGGTAGCCGTGCGGCTAGCTGTTTTTACAGTTTAATATATAACAGGCGATTGCAGATTAAACTGTTAAAGCGGCTAGCCGCGCGGCTACCCGCTTCCGCCTGTAACCGCTAGTGCGTTAGGGCGCTAAGATCTCAAAGCCCCCAGACCTTACTTATTTTTTAACTAGCTGTGCCCGCGACTTCGTCCACGTGAGAAAAAATATGATTGTTCAGTATCTACCCGGACGAAAGCGTGGGCGTAGCTAGTATAAAAATAATAATATGTAATAAGTTACTCCTTATTACATCAGCTATCTGCCAGTGAAAGTCCCGTCAAAATCGGAGACACTCAAATTCCATTTATTTGTATGTAGGTATGTATGCATGTATGTATGGTTGTATGGAGATAAAAGTAGCCTAAGTTACTCCTTATCACATCAGCTATCTGCCAGTGAAAGTCCCGTCATAATCGGAGACACTCAAATTCTATTTATTTGTATGTAGGTATGTATGTATGTATGGAGATAAAAGTAGCCTGAGTTACTTCTTATTACATCAGCTACCTACCCGTGGAAGTACCGTCAAAATCGGAGAGACTCAAATTCTATTTATTTGTATGTAGGTATGTATGTATGGAGATAAAAGTAGCCTAAGTTTCTCCTTTTTAAATCAGGAGGGGAGAGGGCGCTGTCCTCACGTAAACGTTAACTCCGTGTTAAAAAAAATATTTAAAATTTGAAAACTGTGAATACAATATATATAAACGTTATATCCAGTGGACAACTATCAATACTTTTCGGTCAAGTGTTATCTAAAATTAAGTCCTTCTAAATAAGTGTTAAATGAATGCTGAAACTTGTGAGTGCAACCCGGTACCAAGAGTTCATAAAAAGTGTTGTGCGGTTTGCTTCGATTCTTAAAGCAAGTAACTACGTCACAACTTGAAGTATTCGAACATTAAATGAGTGAATAAACTATGATTTAATAATATCATAATTTCGCATTAGTGTTATATCGAAACATCAACCATGCATCGAAATTAATAAGTCGGTATTCAAACATTGGACTTTGGACCCCATTGCATTTATCGTCTGTTTTAAAGGCACATATCAATGACAAATTTCGAATCTGCAACGTACGTTCCGGTAGCTCAATGGATCAACGCTTGGTTATACGCAACCTTAAAACTTGGTTCGAATCTCAGCGTAATGGAATTTTATAATGGACACTAACATTTTTTTTTTAAAATCTTTATTATAATTATTTTTTTTTGTTTAATTTAATTTTGATAGGTTTTAGTTTTTTTAATTTTATTTTTAATTTATGACATTGATAGAACTGTTGACGTTATATGTACTTTTTTTTTAACATCGCAGTGTAATGGATTTTACAATGGACATTAACATTTTTATAATCATTTTTTTTGTCTAATTTAATTTTGATCGGTTTTAGTTTTGTTTTTAAACTTTATTTATAATTTATGACATTGTTAGAATTGCTGACGTTATATGTACTTTCCATTTAACATTGCAGTGTAATGGAATGTTATAATGGACATTAACATTTTTGTAATATTTTTTTTGTCTATTTTAATTTTGTTCGGTTTTTCTTTTTAATTTATGACATTTATTATTAGAACTGTTGACAGTATAATATACCTATGTACTTTTTATTTTACACTTTGACCTAAAATACAAAAGGATAAGACATGTTTTATTATTAATTTGAATGTTTTGGTGTTTTTTTTTTATTTAGACACAATCTTTTTATTTTTATCAGGTACATTGATTGATTTTTTTTTTCCATGTATAAAATTATTTCATGTTAGATATAATACATTATCATTTTAATTAAATACATTAGGTGGTAGGAATAATTATTGGGTATGTGTCGTATTCAATTACCCACCTATTATGATTGTAACTTTGGTACCTACATATTACTTTCATAAATTTCTGCTGCTTTTAAATGTATTATTAATATAACCTGTATCTTCTTGTAAATTTTTCGTGTGTCGATAGTTAAGCATAATGTCTCAACCAGTATTGCCTCATCCTTCAATTGACAGCCAAGCGGTAAGTCTATCTCAAGGACTGCATTTTAAATGTGACCTTTGCATAGATTTGCCACGGTATTTTCGATCCCAAAAAGCTTTAAATATTCATAAAGATAAAGTCCATAAATCTAGTCCGTCCAAATCTCGCCCTATATCTGACAACACTCCACCATCTCCACAGTCTCATGGCCCTCCATCTTCAGGAGCTGTTTTACCTTTATGGCAGAAACTTAGCAATCTCAAGGTTAATATCCCCCTTGTCAAACGTATACCGCGGGGCGCTCGGATTGCTGTAGCTATAGCCTTGAAATCACATTTAGATAGAGTGGTATCATTGAATAACAATGGTGTGTGGGAAGACCTTTTTACTTTTGCGTACAGGCACCTCAGTATTGACAGGTCACAAGTCAAAAAATTGAGTTTAACTCAAAAACTGAAGAATAATTGTGTCAACCCCACTCTTCCCTCGCCGCAAAAATTTAATAGTAAGCCACCGCTGTCGCCTACGCGTCAGACTCGCTATATTTTTAAGAAAGTGGAGGAGAAGGTTGGTGATGGAGATATCAGTGGTGCCAGTCGTCTATTGTTTTCGAATGATGTCCTGGCTCCCGTCTGTGAAGAGAATCTTGAACAGCTGCGAGAAAAGCACCCAGCGGCAGATAATACTACTTTACATGACATCGGGGAGACGGGGGACCCATCTCGGGCAGACGATACACCACCTGCAATATCAACAGATGATATAATCTGTACTATTTTGTCATTCAAAAATGGTTCTAGTGGCGGCCTGGATGGCCTCTCCCCTCAACATCTCAAAGATCTTGTTTGTTTTTCTATTGGTGACTCTGGCAGGGAATTGGCTTCCAGTCTAGCCTCTTTGGCAAACCTTATGATAATGGGGAAGGTGAATGAGGAGGTAACGGACATTTTATATGGGGCAAACTTATGTGCATTCAAAAAAAAGGACGGAGGTATTCGTCCCATTGCCGTGGGGACTACTTTCAGGAGGTTGGTTTCAAAAATTGCATGTAAACAGATAGCCCCTACCTTGGGAAACATATTTCAACCTACCCAGGTGGGTTTCGGAAGCAGAAACGGCTGCGAAGCTGCGGTACATGCTACCCGAACCTTTTTGAAACATGCGGATGGGCAGATTTTACTAAAAGTCGATATTAAAAATGCTTTTAATTCTTTAGGTCGTGGTTGCCTTTTATCTCAGGCTAGAGAACATATACCTTCTTTGTATCCCTACCTGCGGCAATGCTATCTAAGGCAGTCTAAGCTTGTTTATGGGGGAAAACTTATTAATTCATCTGTCGGCTGTCAACAGGGTGATCCTATTGGACCAGCGGTGTTCAGTCTCGGGATACACCCCGTTGTTTCCTCACTTAAATCAAATTTAAATGTCTGGTATTTAGATGATGGCACAATTGGAGGTGATCCAGATATGGTACTGGAGGATTTAAATAATATTATTACTAAATTCTCAGGAATCGGTCTCATGTTGAATTTTAAAAAATGCGAATTATATATTCACCCTTCCATAACTTCGGAAAGGATCCGCGAGATTTTTTAAAAATTTAACGAGGTTGCTCCAAATATTCAGGTTGTTTCGGATGCCTCTCTCCACTTGTTAGGTGTTCCCCTCCTGGATGAGTCAGTGCCGACTTTTGTGACAGAACAAAAACAAAAATTGGCCAGCGCTACAGAACGACTTTTAAAGATATCCCCGCATGTGGCTTTGTGTATAATTAAGTTTTGTCTTTTTGTTCCCCAATGTATGTATGTTCTTAGATGCTCACATCTGTGGAAGTTTGAGGACCTGTTACTGGACATGGATGGTATTGTCATCTTTCGATAGGAGCTTGGGCTCAGGCAGCGCTTCCTGTTCGTTTTGGGGGGCTTGGTGTAAGAAGTGTGTCCGCTGTCTCTTTGCCCGCGTTTTTAGCTTCTGCGCATAGTTGTAAGAGACTCGTCGATCGCATTTTGCGCTATTCACCTTTTAGTACTGAAGTGGCTCACCTTCCAGAGGCGTTATCTTTGTGGAGTTCTCGCAGTGGCGGTGAGATCCCCGAAACCTTATTTTCGCAGAGACAGTGGGACGAGCCCATGTGCAGGCTGGCACAGAAAAGGTTACTGGCGGAAAGTGCCAATACTGTTGACCGAGCTCGGCTGCTTGCTTCTTTTGAAAGAGAATCGGGTTTGTGGCTCAATACGATCCCTTCGGTCAACGTGGGCACATTTTTAGATCGACACACTCTGACCTTAGCGGTGAGTCTTCGGCTTGGTCTCAGATCGATCCAGCCTCACATGTGCCTCTGCGGTTGTCAGGTGGACGGGCTTGGTCATCATGGCCTTGTGCTGGTCGAATACCACGCCACTCCGCTCTGAATGACGTGATTCGTCGGGCACTTGTCTCAGCGAACATGCCGGCAGTGTTAGAACCGAACGGCATTGTTCGCTCTGATGGCAAGAGACCCGACGGCGCGACGCTCATTCCGTGGGAACGAGGCAGGTGTTTGGTGTGGGACGTCACTTGTGTAGACACGCTGGCCCCGTCACATCTTCGTGCTTCCTGTGCGGGGGCTTTCACAGCAGCTACCGAAGCGGAGCTACTTAAAAAGCGTAAATACACGGATATACCCGACTGCTACATGTTCATGCCTATAGGCTTCGAAACAATGGGTTCGTGGGGTCCCAGTGCCAAATCTTTTTTAAAGGCGATATCGTCACGTCTCTGTGAGGCACTGGGCGATCGCAGGGCCGGTAGTTTTCTGTCCCAAAGGATTAGCATCGCCATCCAGAGGGGTAACGTGGCCAGTATGTTGGGGACGTTGAACGGCGGAGACGGACTGGACGTGGCACATTGGGTTTAGTTTCTTTGTTGCGCTTTAATAAAAAAAAAAAAAATCAATGTGAATTGTATGCTTGTTATCAGGTTTTATGGTAATGTTTTAATTATAAGTGTCTATTTTGATTTTTATTAGAGCATATTATTATTCATATTATTTAAATATAATAACTTGTATGATTGTAATATTACTCATCTATTAATTATTTTATTGAACTTGTATTAATATAAGTCCTAAGGTCATATTTGTTAATGCAATTGATTTTTTTTTTTTTTTTTTATGTAATTGAAGTGACAAACAAGCATGCAGTTCACATTGATGTTAAGTGATGACTGCAGCCTATAGACACCCACACAAAGACCAAGGTCAAAATGCAAATGCGTTACCACTCCTGAGGCCTAAGGTGTTATGCCTCTGTGCCGGAAATTACAGGGCCGTACATTACCACCTGACCGGAACACGATAGTGCTGAACACTACCATTTAGCGGCAAGTAAATCAGGTAATGCGGTGGTGCCTACGCCCGCGAGCTCCGTCACTGGAGCTCTACCACCAGTGGAAATGATAAATACTAAGATAATGATGATATACTAAGATTAAAAAAATAATATACGGTTTAAAGAATAAGAATAAAAAAATAATTAAATCAGCTACCTACCCATGGAAGTCCCGTCAAAGTAGAATACACTCCAATTCTACTTATTTGTATGTAGGTATGTATGTATGTATAGATGTATGGAGATAAAAGTAGCCTAAGTTACTCCTTATCACATCAGCTATCTGCCAGTGAAAGTCCCGTCAAAATTGGTCCAGCCGTTCCCAAAATTAGCCCCGCCAAACAGACAGACAGACCGACAGAAATTGTATTAAATGTTGTTTTGGTATATGTACAGTGTATACATACATATGCATTTAGTAGAAAGCGGTTATTTTAATATTACAAACAGACACTCCAATTTTATTTATTTGTATAGATGTATAGATGGAAGGTACAATACAAAATAAGATCTAAAAATTCTGTGAAAATTTTAAGCGTCTACTTGCTACCGTTATTATCGTGCAAAAAATATACGAAAAAAAAACACCTCTATTGTATGCCTCCTTGGACTTCCTAACATTTTCATTTTCTTATTTTTAGTAATTAATTTTGTCTTTATAGCGGTAACAGAAATGCATAATTTGTGAAAATGTTAGTTTTCTGGCTAACACTATATTTATGAGATACAACCTGGTGACAAACAGACGGACAGACGAACAGACAGTCAGACAGCGAAGGATTAGTAATCCGTAGGGTCCGTTTTTACCTTTTAGGTACGAAACTCCCTAAAAGATAAAACTAAGATACAGAATAGCTTTTAAAAATATTCGATACGATTCTTTAAATTGACATTACTTTTTATTCCTGAACCGATTCATATTAAACAAACACTAAATATTAAGTGAAACTTACCACAATATATAAGTGAAAACCGCAGATCGAATTAGCCGTTTCTGAAATTAGCGTGCACAAACACACAGACAAACAGACATATTTCCAAAAAAAAGGACCCAGTGTTGTGCGCCAAAGGTTAAAATATAATCATACCAAATTTCATTATAATCGGACCGGTAGTTTTTATGTGATGCTTGAACAAACAGACAGACAGACACAAGAAATTTTCTAATCACATATTTGTGTTCGATATCGATCTAGTAACATCCCCTGATATTTATTTTTTCAATATTTTCAATGTACAGAATTTACACTTTATTATAAGTAAAGATTAACGAATTTTACGGAATGGACACTCCTATAATATGTGTTAAACACTAGCCTGGCTAGGTTAGGTGGCCCGTTCTTACTTTTGTTAAATTTGAAGTATGGATTTTTATATATGTAATACAGAATGTGTATTGTGTGAATTTAATAAAATTATAAATTTGTTACAATGAGTTGAAATTTGTTAAAAAAGTACTTCAAAAATAAGTAAGGTCTGAGAGCCCTGGGGTCTTAATCTAATACTCTTTAACAAAAATGTATGATGCCAACCATAAGATGCCATTGAAATTCGATCACAATGCGCTACGCGTCTGTATTGGTATAATTGCGCGTTACGAATAATAAATATCTATCTTTTTTTCTACTGTTATTAATTTTCGATCAATAAATCCATTGTTATCAATTTATTAAATAACTAGCTGTGCCCGCGACTTCGTCCACGTGAGAAAAAATATGATTGTTCAGTATCTACTTGGACGAAGTCGTGGGCGCAGCTGGTATAAAAATAGCCTAAGTTACTCCTTATAACATCAGCTGCCTACCCGTGGAAATCCCGTCAAAGTCGGATACAGTCCAATTCTACTTATTTGTATTTAGGTAAGTACGTTTGGATGTATGGAGATAAAATTAGATTAAGTTACTCCTTATTACATCAGCTACCTACCCGTGGAAGTCCCGTCAAAGTCGGATATACTCCAATTCTACTTATTTGTATTTAGGTAAATACGTTTGGATGTATGGAGATAAAAGTAGACTAAGTTACTCCTTATCACATCAGCTATCTGCCAGTGAAAGTATCGTCAAAATCGGTCCAGCCGTTCCCAAGATTAGCCCCGCCAAACAGACAGACAGACAGACAAAAATTGTAAAAAATGTGGTTTTGGTATATGTCCCGTGTATACATACACATGCATTTAGTAAAAAGTGGTTATTTTAATATTACAAACAGACACTCCAATTTTATTTATTTGTATAGATGTATAGATTCATTATGGAAGGTAATATACAACATAAGACCTAAAAATTCAGTGAAAATTTTAAGCGTCTACTTGCTGCCTTTATTATTGAGAAAAAATATACGAAAAAAAACACCTTTATTGTATGCCCCCTTGGACCCCTTAACATTTTCATTTTATTATTTTTAGTAATTAATTTTGTCTTTATAGCGGTAACAGGAATACATAATTTGTGAAAATGTTAGCTTTCTAGCTATCACTATTTATAAGATACAGCCTGGTGACAGACAGACGGGCGGACGGACAGACAGACAGACAGACAGACAGCGGTGGATCAGTAATCCGTAGGGTCCGTTTTTACCTTTTAGGTACGAAACCATCTAAAAGATAGAACTTAGATACAGAATAGCTTAAAAATATTCGAAACGATTCTTTAAATTGACATAACTTTTTTATGTCTGATCCGATTCACATGAAACAAACTCTAAATATTAAGTGAAACTTACCACAACATATTAGTGAAAACTGCAAATCGAATAAGCCGTTTCTGATATAAGTGTGTATAAACACACAGACAAACAGACATTTTTCCGGGATAAAAAGTACCCAGTGTTGTGCGCCAAGGTAAAAGTATAATCATACCAAGTTTCATTGTAAGCGGACCTGTAGTTTTTATGTGATGCTTATCAAAACACAGGGGATTATTTTTTTATAATTTCTCAACCGGATCGTTATTGCATTTCTAGTAATCATTCATAATTTATTGCGTATGTAGATATTAGAATGAGAAAAAGAGACTCTCAAAAAGTCGAAGTTGATGGTAATCGTTGATGTGGCGTAAAGCCATCCAGTTTGAGTATTAAACCACAACGGATATTATATTCTTTAGACTGTGATTCAAGCACCATTATTAATTACAGATATCCACGGAGAAAATTAAAATAAAAAAGTCTAATAAGACAAAAACCTATTTTTTAAGCAATTATCGGATTTTTTCGACAGTTTCGGGAAAAATGTTTGTAATGCAAAGTGACATTTGAATATGCAGGGCAAAGAAAGTAAGTATGTAGCCACTGCTGAGATCTGAAACTTGTGCGCCATTATAAAACGTATTTTTTCTGAACAAAAATTGAAAGATTACGGAGCTATACACTAAAAGAATGTCATTTGACTACAAAAAACTATGTATAATTTTTCGCTTCTCTGTTTGCTCTTTTGAGGAAATATAAGCTTGAAATTATGAAGCTATCATCAGCAGAGCAATTTATTACCGAAACAAAGCAATTTCCAACGCTACTATTTAGCGGCAGATAGGTTAGCTAATGTGGTTACTGCTTTGAGTTATGGGTGTTTATTATTAAATTTATCGTACACACTTATTGGGCGTTATTTTATTTTAAAATAAAATTGAAATTGTTTTATAAATCATCATTGTCTTAATTTCAGCTGAAATACGTCCACTGCTGGGCAAAGTCTTCTTCGAAAGATTGCGATGAAGTGGCAAAAACCAAACAATTCACATTGATGACAAGTAATAGAAACTGTAATCTATAAATATCTACTTAATAATATGCAAACCTTTTACTCAAATAAAACATAAGGCTGTCATAACACAGAGTCGCCGTACAAATTATATATTAGTTAGTTTGTTGGATTCAGAGAAACTAAATTTTTGAAATAACTATTAATTCTATTTGTAAAGTTTCTACAGAATTGTTGGTAAGCGAATTTACCGTAAGCCTCTAGAATCATATGAAATATAGTTTGAAGTTATTAGTGACGTGACGTGGAGGAATTTATGTGAAGCATTAATTTGTGTACAGAAACAAGGGACAATTATTAGCGTCGTTGAATTCATGTGGGGTGTCTACAACACCTGCGACCGTTAAGAACTTGGTCCAGTGTAGGGTATAAAGTTGTAATAAATAAAAGATAAATGTTTAATTAAGATATTTCATTTATTTTTTAAAACTATTTCACTGGTCGTAGAGCTCCAGTGATGCTCGCGGGCGTAGACACCACCGCATTACCTAATATACTTGCTGCTAAATGGTAGTGTTCATCACTATCGTGTTTCGGTCAGGTAGTAATGTACGGCCCTGTGATTTCCGGCACAGTGGCATAACACCTTAGCCCTCAGCAGTGGTCACGGACCGGCATTTTGACCTCTGAATTTGTGTGGGTGTGTATTACTGTGTATAGTCATCACTTAACATCAATGTAAACTGCATGCTTGTTTGCCACTTTAATAACATAAAAAACAACTTTTAACTGCAAACAGCTTTAACATATTGCACTAACCGAAAATACTTTTTGCCGGAACTAAGAATGGAATTGATGACCTCGAAACTAAGAGTAGCTTCACTAAACAATAAGACATAAAGACATGAATTAGTTAGAGTTTTTGACTTGATGATTTTGCGAGAGCTTCAATGGCATGAGGGCGTGACTCCAAATCATAGCATAATTATATACATTCTGAGATTATTTTTAAACAACAGTCAATAGGTAGATAGTATTCACCCACCGTGAATGCAGTTTTCTTTACGTTTGTTACGTTTTATAAAAATCTACGCTATGTATTTATATTTTTGTCATATACTTTCAATACTTGGTCAAATACCAGCTAAAAGTGCTGCTGGACAAGAGCCTGATGCCCACAACGACCGGTAATGAGTCCTCATGAAGCGATTGCCCGGTGACTGCACCAATCGTCGGTCTGCCTATGAGGAGTCTGCCTATGATTCGTCTTACAATGCGCAGTTATCACATTATAACTCTAATGAATCAATGGCCATCGACTTATGATCAATGGCTATCGACGCTGTGTGCCCTCCCTGTCCACTGTCATTTGAGTTTTTCTAATCGATGAACAACTTCAATTACTTTGACATCCATACTAATATTAATCTTTTTATAGTGTGCTAATTTGTTACGAATGTAAAAATAACTCCGTCCATCTCTTTTGTTTTTATAACCAAACTGAGTCAATTGTGATGACTCAGTTTGGTTAGGTTTTTGGTGAAACTTGGTGCATCACCGCTCGGAAATCGCAGTAACTTGAGTCTTGAGTACACCCTTGTCCAAGACAGAGACAACATCTTTGGCCTCAGGCAACGCATCTACTCTGAAATGAAGATGATGATAGGCTGTAGTATTATCTTCTACCAACGTGAATTGTATGCTTGTTTTCCAGTTCATGACTGATTTTTTTTTATGCCAAACCAAAAAGCACACGAGCAAATTCTCAGGAGACATTTAGTAATAATAAAAAAAAAATAGATTTATAGAAAAAAACTCAAATTGAAATGACTAGCTTATCATGGAATACTGGCATATATGAACTACCACCGGGGTGTCGTTTGAAGCGGTCGACTCAAGGGTACTTAATTGCTTACGTCACAACAAGTGAAACATATTTGTGTGATATTCTCATTATCTTTTGTAAGTATAAGGAAAATAACTTGTTTGTTTATAATATTCTCGGATAATACGTGTATTTGTGAGCTAATTAATATGGAATTATATTTTTAGTATTTTCATAATCTTGTTCGCAATTCATGAAATCTAAATTCGGATATTATTACAAATAGGTATAAGCTACATTATTATATGTAATATGTGAACAATTAATTATAATACTTGTATTAATACCTACATTTCCCATATCGATAAAATTGTTTGGTTTTTACATAAGTTTTTCGCAATAACACATACGAGTGAATTTTTTTTTAAAGAAAACTTGAAAGATAAATTTGTGGACAGTCAGTGTGTCGCTAGCTCTGTTCTGAGACTACTGGACTAGGGATATTAATGGTTGTGGGTGCAAATCCCGTCAGAAGTCAGATTTTTCTTTAAAAAAAAATATTTTGTTTTATAATTTAGATTTTTAATTATACAGTTTGTTTGTACTGAGCCTGAATTTTTTACATTTGCAAGCAAATATTAGGTTCATAAATTGACTAAAACGTAAAAAGCACCTACGATAACCGTGTTTTACGTAGATATTTTCAAAAGAATAACAATTTCGTTCGAAAAAAGAGTGTTGAGACAACACAAAAGAACTTCGGCTTGGTTCCCGGCGGATGTCGTAAAATTCCGACGTACTTTTGTAAGAAATATACGGTGCATGTGCATTTTGTTCGGATCGTAGATGCAGCTACGTTTCCAATTACGTCATTGGCTTGAAAAGTAATATCTAATGGATATCATCTACCTTATTAAGAAGTTTTATATCTTTACTAGCTATTGTCCCCGACTTCTTCCGCATCCAATTTGTAATATATAAACAGCCATTACAAATTAGGCATTTGATTATAGAAAAAAAATGTGTATATATTAGATCCAGGGTTTTTAATGTTATGATTGATGTCAAGTCAAACAATTCAACATTTCCTTGTCGCAAATTTTTGAGGGTTGATTTTTAACAAAACATAAGAATCGTATATAAAAAAAACACTGTCGCGGCTAAATAGACTCAATAGTTTTACGAGTAATAGTCGATCAAATAAAAGAAATGTATTATGAAAAACGGATCTCTACATTGCGTATGTACACGCTGTTAGCGACGCGCACATATAGTTTAAATATTTTTTAATTTTTAATAATTGCGGGCAACACTGTGTCTCAGACTTCCGCCTTCGTGGCACATGGCCCCTCGCGCGTCTGCACCAGCAGTCTTCCGATGATCGTACTCGTTGAGACACCGCGTCGCTCGCGCTAACAAATTGTTAATTACCAGATAAGCTCATTGACTACCAGTGTTTTCAAAGTGCCAATAAACTCCTGTGCTTCTAAATACGGCGTATTTTCTTACAAATACCTTACCAGACCAAACAAGAACATTTACATTTGGTCATTCGGCCGGATCAATTTTCTATGTATCATACGCCGCCGTCAAAAATGCCACTCACGCGTAAAAGTAGTAAAAAACTAGTAAGTGTGTGTGCCAAAGAAAGTGTTAAATCAGAGCCTGCAAAATTGTTAGTAGCGTCCACTCAAGAGCCGCCATCTTGTAAAACGCAACAAGATCGGAACGGACCGTCGCAAGCATCACGAGTATCGACGTCATCATCTGCAAAAATTAAGCGAAAAAGGTTGGAACTCGAGGCAGCAGAAGAAAAAGCTAGAATACAAATGGCATTAATTGACAAAAAGCTAGAAGCAGATCTAGCCGACCTAGAAGAGGAATACAGTCCACGGAAAGAAGATCGCGAGAGCATCAATACTCGCACAGATGTCTACAAATGGTTGGAGCACAGCCAGCATGAGATGGAGAAGGAACGGCAACGCCCACAAAATGGCAATACTCAGGACGAGCTGATTCCACATAATGGACCCATCGAGACGTTGACGCACGCAATCGAGCGCCTGGCTACCACTTCTGCTAATAACCAACTAAACACAAAGATGCTGAGTCGTATAAGTGTTCCTAAGGACTTACCAGAATTTTCCGGAGACCCCCTGGAGTGGCTTTCATTCAAACAAGCCTACAATGAGTCAACACAGATATGCGGTTTCAGCGACAAGGAGAACATATGGAGGTTACGGAAATGTCTCCGTGGACCTGCAAAAGAAACCGTTGCAGCTCTGTTAATTTGTGCGACGTCACCCGATCAGCTGATGTCTACGCTGCAACTGAGATTCGGTAACCCAGAAATAATTTTATCTAAAATTACGCATGACCTAAACAGAGTGCAACCGTTACCAACAGACTACCAAAGTGAGATCATTCCCTTTTCAATCAAAATTCAGAACTACGTAACAGCAGTACGAGCTGTGGGCCGAGATGAATACCTACGCGGTATGCACCTATCGAATATAATAATAGCTAAGCTGCCCACCGTGCTGCTTTCCAAATGGGCTGATTACAGTTACCCGAGGTTGCAAGAAGGAACTAATAAGTCAAGAATAGACATGATAGCCGAATTTCTTTATGATGAAGCAATCAAGGCACAAGCTACAAGCAATATAATAGCAACCCGCAATTACAATCAAAATAAATTTAAAATGCACGACGCAAAGTATTCGCACACAGTTTTGATGCAGTATCCTAAAAATGAGTGTGAAAATATAAACACAAAATGCAAATATTGCAATGTCAACAAACATGAACTGATAAATTGCAAACGTTTCTTAAAAGCATTACGCAATGATCGCTGGCGTCACGTGAAGCGGTATGGTTTATGTTTTAAATGCCTACAGTCCCGGCACAGCCGAGACTCCTGTTCCGCGCCCGCCTGCGACAAGGACAACTGCGGCGGAGCGCACCACCGCCTGCTCCACCACCCCCCGCGCCGAGACGATCGCGCGGCAATGCCTGCGGAGCCCGAGTCCGCGCCGGCGAGCACGCCAACGGAGACCATCGCGCATATAAGTGTAACGGACAAAAAGGTACTGTTAAAAGTAGTTCCGGTTAATGTTCATGGACCTAATGGTGTTATAAGTGCGAGTGCGTTGTTGGATGACGGATCGACCGTATCGTTGATCAGCGGCTCGCTGGCGGCGCGTGCGGGGCTCCGCGGGCGGCCCGAGCGCCTTCGGGTGCGCGGCGCGTGGGGCGACGATGCGCTCGTGAGCGCCTCCGCCGCCATTACTCTGGACTTGTCTAGTGAGGAAAGTTTTCATAATAATCAGTTGTTTACAATTAACGTACGAAGTGTAAATGAATTAAATTTGCCTATCCAAGATGTTTGTTTATCTAAACTCAAAGAATATGGTCATTTAAAAAATATAAATATAAGTAGTAATAATTTGTGTAAACCGGAAATACTACTCGGTCAGGATAATTATCACCTAATTATGCCTTTAGAGATTTGTGTTGGTAAAAATAATAATGAGCCGTCCGCTACTCGCACACCCTTGGGCTGGTGCTTGCACGGAGTAATGCACGTGCCGCGCGCCGCCCCTGCCCCCCCGCATGCCATGTTGCTCCTCGCGGCCGCGGCGCCCGAGGCGTCGCATGCGTTCTCGCGGGACCGCGCTCTGCGCGACCTTGACGAGGCGGTGCGTCGCTCCTTTGCAATCGACGCATTGGGAGTATCAGGTAATCCCCGACAGAACAAAGAAGAAACACGCGCGGTTGCCATGCTCGAGAGCAGCGCCCAGCTTGTGGACGGCAGCTGGCACGTCGGCCTGCCCTGGAAGGACCCAAACTGTAAGTTACCCGATAGTTACCTTAATGCTTTTTCTCGTTTACGTAGCGCTGAAAGGAAAATGTCTGCTAGCCTGGAATACGCGAACCAATACAAAGAACGTGTTAATCATTTACTTGAAAATGGCTTTGCCAACGAGTTGAAGAGTACCGAACGGTCTCCAAGGACGTGGTATTTACCCCACTTCGGGGTAAATAATCCTAACAAAAAGAAGTTGCGTTTAGTGTTTGACGCGGCCGCTAAAGTATATGGGCAATCATTGAACGATTATTTGCTCACAGGACCCGACTTACTTAATTCGTTGTTTGGTATAATGCTTCGATTTAGAATACATAAAGTCGGAGTAACAGGAGATATTAAGGACATGTTTCTTAGAATTAAAATTAAACCTGAAGACCAACATGCCTTGAGGTTCTTATGGCGAGATCAACCTTCAGATGACGTAAAGACGTATGCAATGACGTCACTAATATTTGGTGCCAACTGCTCCCCTTTTATCGCACAGTTTATAAAAAATAAAAATGCGCAGACGCATGAGTCATCACGACCGAGCGCTGTAGCTGCAATAACCGAGCAACACTATATGGATGACTATATAGATAGTCTACCGGACGACGCCACAGCTATAGGTATGGTGAGAGATATCATGGATATCCACAAAATGGGTGGTTTCGAAATCCGTAACTGGACTAGTAACAGTCTAGCAGTGTTAGACAGCGTGCCAAAAGAGTCATTGGGGGAGGCAGCCGTAAGGTTCAAAGTTGATCAGCAATTCCAAGGGGAACGAACACTCGGTATGATATGGTACCTCGCTCAAGACGAGCTAGGTTTTGACGTTTCGTTAAAACGTATTCCTGATGGTATAGTGAATGGTAAACAAAGACCGACAAAACGTTTGATGTTAGCGGTTGTAATGTCGATCTTTGACATATTTGGGTTCCTGACACCGTTCACCATCCAAGGTAAAATAATGCTACAGGACACTTGGAAACATAACATTGGCTGGGATGAAACCATTCCCGATGAGGTTTATCGAAAATGGCGCAGCTGGATTGATTTATTGAAAGAAATACATAACTTACGCATTCCACGTTATTATGTTTGTGCAGCGAAAGAAACGGAGATCGCGTCGCCTGTGAGGGAGAAAGAGACAGGTAGTCCACTGCTACAAGATTCCATAGCAGTGCTACGCGACCCGCCACCGACGCCTACGAAACGACAAGGCATCACTGAATGTGCTACGACGTTTAGATCTGCTACGATCTCTGCTACGGTCACTAAGAGATATAAGAACCTACAATTGCATTTGTATAGTGATGCATCATTTAAAGCGATGTGTGCTGTAGGTTACTGGCGGTGGGAAGAGGACGGCGCTATACGTGTCGCATTTATAGCCAGTAAAGGACGTGTCGCGCCTTTAAAAACCACAACAATACCTAGATTGGAACTGCAAGCTGGCTTATTAGCGGCTCGACTGGCAGATACTATAGGCCGAGAACATCGATTAGAGATCACCAAGAGGTATTTTTGGTGCGACTCGACCACAGTGCTACAGTGGATTAATAATGATGCGCGAAATTATAAGATGTTCATAGCTAACCGGTTGGGGGAAATAGATGAACTGACGCGCGCCAGTGAATGGAGATACGTACCTACAAAGTTGAACATCGCCGACATCGGCACCAGGGAGACTTATGACGTCACGGTGTTCAGAAACGATTGGTTTACGGGACCTTCGTTCTTGTATCAGGACGAGCCTACTTGGCCGCGTCATGTTGTCAGTACCGCGCTTGATGAAGACCTAGAAGTGGTAAATTTAATAAAACATGATACTGGTTACTTACCTGTCCCTGACGCGAATAAATTCTCCTCGTGGTTAAGATTGCTCCGAGTGACAGCTACAGTCTTGCGCTTCATAAATAAATGTAGGAAAAATACATCGACGAGCACCCTGATGGAAATGGAACAAGCTGAACGCCTCTTAATAAGACAGGCACAGATGGACAGCTTCGGAATAGAGATAGGTGAAATAAGAAAAGGAAAAGGTATTGAACGCACTAGCCGTCTACTTACCTTGTCTCCGGTGCTCGACCAGGATGACATCCTGCGCTGTTGCGGCCGCATCGATGCCGCAGCCGGGGTCTCATCTGAAACTAAACATCCTGTAATTCTAGATGGGCAAAATCACCTCGCGCGCCTGTTAGTGAAACACTATCACGAGAAGGCCGCACACGGGAACCAGGAGTTAGTTGTGAACAACCTGAAACAAAAATACTGGATAATAAAATTAAGACCTACAGTTAAATACATAGCATCGCGATGTATGCTGTGTAGAATAAAACGAGCCAAACCAGAGGTACCCAGGATGGGAGACTTACCTAGCGCGCGTATGGCGCATCATCAGCGGCCGTTCACTCATTGTGGAATTGATTTGTTTGGGCCTATGATTGTGACAGTCGGTCGCCGTCACGAAAAAAGATATGGGGTAATTTTTACTTGCCTGACTGTGCGCGCTGTGCACTTGGAAATAGTCCAGTCAGTTTCCACCGATTCAATGATTATGGCACTTCGACGCATGGCGGCGCGACGAGGCTAGCCGCGCCATCTGATGTCAGACAATGGAACTAACCTGCGTGGGGCTGACACCGAACTGAAGCAATCGGTCAAAGAACTCGATGAATGCGCACTGAAGGTAGAAGCTGCTAGCAACGGTACTGAATGGACGTTCATACCCCCTGCAAGTCCACACTGGGGTGGGGCATGGGAGCGGCTAATAAGGAGCATCAAGACTTCTCTTAAAATCATCCTCAAGGAGCGTGCACCAAGGGATGAACTATTGAACACGCTCCTTGCAGAGGTGGAGAATATAGTAAACAGCCGTCCACTGTCTCATGTTTCTGTGGACCCAGAGAGTGAGGAAACCCTAACACCTAATCATTTTCTTTTAGGTACATCCTCTAATCTGCCTATACCTGGACATTTTACCGACGTGGACCTCCAACTGAGAAAACAATGGCGAAAATCTCAAAGACTGGCAGACATGTTCTGGAAACGTTGGGTAAATGAGATTCTGCCAGACCTAGTACCGAGACGCAAGTGGAATCAGGAGCAGCGCCCGCTAAAGGTAGGTGATTTTGTGCTAATAGTAGACCCTAGAGCTCCACGTAATGTATGGCCGAAGGCGGTAATCCAGCAGGTTTTCCCGGGTGCAGATGGTCGGGTAAGAGTAGTCGAGGTCAAAACTGAAACAGGTACCCTGAGGAGGTCGGCGGCGCGCGTCGCGAGAATTCCATTAGTTGATGAGTGCTGACTCAGCACTGGGGTGGGGCGTGTTAGCGACGCGCACATATAGTTTAAATATTTTTTAATTTTTAATAATTGCGGGCAACACTGTGTCTCAGACTTCCGCCTTCGTGGCACATGGCCCCTCGCGCGTCTGCACCAGCAGTCTTCCGATGATCGTACTCGTTGAGACACCGCGTCGCTCGCGCTAACAAATTGTTAATTACCAGATAAGCTCATTGACTACCAGTGTTTTCAAAGTGCCAATAAACTCCTGTGCTTCTAAATACGGCGTATTTTCTTACAAATACCTTACCAGACCAAACAAGAACATTTACACACGCATTTGTCCGGTTTTTACCCTTTGGGTACGGGAGCCCCTACCGAAAAAAGAAAATGTCATATAATATATAAAGCTAGTCATTTTAATTTGATATACTATATTAAATCTTGTCCCTTTACAGAAAAGCGAAAGAACTTCAAAACTTAGAATCATTCAAAAGCTAATTAAAATCTCTAACAGTTTAATTACTCGGACGTTGGTCTGGTTGGTTCGTTGTTATTCTACTAGAGATTCTATTAGATTCTATATTATTATCCTTTCTTTTTGAACTCTCGAATTCATTTTCATAAAAAATATCAAATGGCTCAGCCGGTGTAGAATCAGTTCAACTAAATATTTTATGCAGTCCATCTTGTTAACAAAGAGGCTTTAATAAAAATGGGTTTCATTTATCTTTACTTTTTTACTTTGTGACTTACTTTAACACATTGTAAGCTACTTGTATTATAGTTTTACTTTATTTGTATGACACGATGTACACATACTTACACATATAGCATAATACAATATATATATACTTACACTTATACAAATAAATTGTATTTAAAAACATACACTGTGATCCCAGGAGATTGGTAATGCGTCTCATTGGACTAAAACTAACGAATTATGAGATATACATGGGAGAACGAATCATTACATGCACTTGACGATCCGGTTAGTCCAGCGGTGTGAGATGACCGTTTGATTCGAAGGGTCGCGGGTTCGATCCCCGCACCGGGACAAATGTTTTTACGGCCTACATACATTTGTTTCGGGTCTGGGTGTTTGTGTATATGTTATATGTGTACAACGGCAGCCACGATTCTATTGGGATATTTCAATTTTCTGGAAATTGCCCAGTACCCCGATGTTTGGTAATGTTCCCGGAGATGTCAACAGGCTCGTTGTTACATGGGCCAAAACGTAACCGGCGAATCGTGGGTGTTTACATGTATGCTTGAATGAATGCATTTACCTCTGCCTACCCCTTTGGGTATTACAGGCGTGAAGTTACGTAAAAATGTTGCATCTACGTTCATAGAAACTCAATGTGAGCCAGCATCAATGTGAACTGTATGCTTGTTTGCCACTTTTTTACAGGCGTGAAGTTACGTAAAAATGTTGCATCTACGTTCATAGCAACTCAATTAAAAGAGTTCGTTCTAACTGATATGACGAACTAGGTACTTAATATGTAAGTATTATTACATAATTACGAAATAACTGAAAGAACGCATTTAATTTTTGCTTCGTTGAAAATTCTGAGTAGATTCCTTTCTATTGTTTGAGTGATAAGAGCCAATAGTGCACATGATACTTCGAGATTTAAGGGTTAAAGGGACAAAATACCCATATCAGTAGCAAGTTGACAAGCTGACCCGTTAGGGGTATTAAATAGTTAGCGCATGAAGACGGATTGGTCCGATCAATGTTCCATTTCACTCATTCATTATTTAGTGACGGATTTTAATTGCTGAATTGCTGCTCTGTTCCAAGCTTGAAAGCTTTCGATCGGGTATTCCGGATGTGCGATGATGTCGTTAAATTACTTAATTTATTTACTGGATGTTGTGCTCATCAATGGACACATACAGCTTACGATATACATTTTCAATTATTATATACATAAATACATAGTTTTTATACTAGTGGTAGAGCTCCAGTGAAGGAGCTCGCGGGCGTAGGCATCACCGCATTACCTAATAAGTATACCTGCCGCTAAATGGTAGAGTTCAGCACTATCGTGTTCTGGTCAGGTGGCAATGTACGGCCCTGTAATTTCCGGCACAGAGACATAACACCTTAGGCCTCAGGAGTGGTAACGCATCTGCATTTTGACCTCTGGTCTTTGTGTGGGTGTCGGCTGCAGTAGGCTGCAGTCATCACTTAACATACATCAATGTGAACTGTATGCTTGTTTGCCACTTCCATAACATAAAAAAAAGTTTGACCTTAAGAACCTCCTTGTGGCCTTATGTTGTTGAAAGGCGTACCTACTCGATATTTTATCCCAAATACAAATCTAGTTTAGGTTAGGATCCCACTGCATAATTGTTTCGTTCATCCAGATATCCTGCAAACCTTTTATATTTTTACGTATATATTCATATATATACGTAAAAATATAAAAGGTTTGCAGGATAATAATAGGTTGGGGAAAAAGTCTTTTCGCATTATAGTATGTATGAACTTGTAATAAAATCTCTTTGGCTGTAGATTTGTATCTGGCTGGTTTTGGTATCATTGAAAGTTAAAATTTTAAAGAACATAATTCCAAATTCAAATTAGGCAAATGTGTGATTTTCATTTGTTTTTCGTACTGTCAAGATGAGAGAATCTAATGAAGAAATTCGGTACATTTTAAAATTTTACTACAAAACAGGTAAAAATGCAACGCAAGCAGCGAAAAAAATTTGCGATTTTTATGGACCTAGTGCAGTGTCTGTGAGAGTAGCACAAATTTGGTTTAAGCGTTTTCAATCCGGAAATTTTGATGTCAAAGATGCACCTCGCTCTGGTCGCCCTATTACGGAAAAATGGATGCCATTTTTGTCACTCTGGTCACTCCGGCCTTAATCTTTATCTCATCTATTTAAGGGTCATAGTTCAGTACAGCCACCCTACACCTGACCAGCGCCCGACCTTTCAAGCGGTCTGCGCTGGTGGCTTTTGAGGAGTGAATCGAGAATCGCGTGACTGTATTATCTTAACTATGGGCCAGCTGTCTTCTTCTTCTTCTTCGACTTATTAGTATCTATTGTGCGCAATCCCAAGATCTTACATAGGTACTGTCATTTACGGTCCCTTGAAATACATCTAAGACGTATTTATCGGTATCTTTATTGCACCTATATAATTTCCCGGTGTAGTGTATACCCCGCGATGATATTTATTTGCTTATTAACAAGATTTTATGTTCATGACTGTATGTAACATGTGTTATTATGTTCTGATTCCATTATACGGTCCTCCGATAAACGAATACTTCTCTTAGCAAATCCCAATCATTGTGACATCACAAAAATGCTCCACCGGCAATACAATCCCGACGTTCTCGATTTTCATCGATAGTGTGACGGCACGTACTAGTGTGAGTGTAGTGAACGAGTTTTCACGAAGATTGAACGCGACCGGGCCAACAGTTTAGATGAGAAAAGTTCGCGGGGCGGCGACCGGGCCGGACAAATTGCTTTACTAATACAACAGATTTCGGACTTCTGCTCGACTAAAATCCGACAAAAACTCGCGAACACATCCTCGTTTAGCGGGTTAAGACGACCGTTTGTGTAATTTAGCAAATAACTTTTATACTTGTGCCGTAATAGTTTTTATATTAGAAGACCACGGTCAGTAAGAATGGCATTTAATCAAACTTAATATCCTACTTTTGCGAACTTGTGAGTTACGAGTTTTTGTTCGAATAGCTTTTCAAAAGCTCTTTATCATAATGTTTTACAGAAGGGCTGTGGGACGGTTCCTTTTCGGTTCCGCAAGGACACGTAGGTACTTTTATATTTTTTGACACAGCCCAGAAGGAAGTGCTTTTTATATTCGTGAGAATTAGTGAATACAATGACGACGCAATTTGTTTTGTCAATGTATTATTTTTAATGTTCCTTTACATATTAAAGTTAATCACGCGAATACTAAACTTATCAACTCTTGTCTGACGAATAAGCATAAAACCCGCATCCCACAGCGCAGAGAAGTCGTTAGCTATAATAAAGACATTAGGGTTGTCAAATAATTTATTTATTTATTTATTTATACTTTTATGCACATTGTACATATGGCAGACTTAATGCCACTAGGCATTCTCTGACAGTCAACCATGGGGTTATGGGACAAATTGTGTAGGGTGCGGGGAAAAAAAACATTAAAGTATTATTTTAGTATGATATCAAGTACGAAACAATAAAAAAATAATAAATAATATATCTATTGATATGGGTACTAAATAAATAGGGGATGACATCAGTAAATACATAAATACATAGATGTTAAATTTAATACACTACTCTCAATATGAAGACAAATAAATACATAATATAATAAATTGTATTCTCTGAACTGAAAAATAAAAATGTATATATGATTATATATAGATACATAAATTATTATGATGATGATGGCTAACATAAGAAATTAGGACATCTGACTCAAGAAGTATTTCTTAAGCATGAGCTTGAAAGCTGATTTACTGGGAGATTTCCGGATGTCAATGGGAAGCGCGTTCCAGAGCTTTATTGTGGAGATGGCAAAGGAGTTTGACAAGAAACCTGAACGGTGCGAATGAATTGCAAGAGTTAAATTTTCAGATGATCGTAGAGAAAAATTGTGGATGTCACCTAGAAATTTAAATTTGTTTTTAAGATAGCTTGGGGAATATGGATCGTTGATGATAGGAAAAAGTAAGCAAAGAGATCTTACATGTCTTCTTTGTCGGATAGAATTCCAATAATGTTAATTAAATATAAATATGAATTGATTAATATTATAGAATAATTGGCAAACTAGCATTTTTTTTATTTCATCGATTTAAGTGTAGTATGGCTTATACTACACTTCAATCGATAAAATAAAAAAAATCTTTAGATATAAAATAATACAGTTAAAATTGATTTCCCACTGAAGTGGGGAATTTTATAGAAATATTCGAGTTATAAATGAAATTAAAGGTGATGATTTCTTTAGATTGTAGAAATAAGTTATTTGCTGTAGTTATTTAAATATTTGTAGAACCACACGAATGCTGCGTAAAATTATATTAACTGTAATCCTTACTAACTTTTATGCTTTACAAACTCCAAAATATAGATAACATTTTTATCAAAACGTGTTAATGCACCAACTTTGTTCGAAATTTTATTCGCGCCGAAATCAAGAAATAAATAGCTAAAATTAATTAAGGTCGGATTGAGTACGAAGGAAGGGATGCAGTCACGTTCAGAAACGGGAGGAGCAGTTGCTAGTTAGGAGATCACGTATTATCGAAATTTTATCCAGCCCTGATAAGGGCCAATCGTAAGCGAAACGCAGGATAACGCGTATACACGTTCCAACTGAATTAATTAATACACTGGGAACCGCAATGGTGTTTAAAATAACAAATTCAAAACACACCTCTAATGCCTGCGAATCTAGCACTGTTTTATTATTTACATGGTTTCGCTATTGGCAAATATTAATGGGGTAAGGACGATTCACCCAGTGGTCAGCGTTCATGCATTTGTAATGGCGATCGATCGAAACTAGTTTCAGAAGTCACCAGACTTCTTATATGCAATATTGTATAATATCGGAACGGTGCGCCTTATTTCATGAATATTTAGTGCAGCACTCGGCTAGAATATTGTTTTCAGAGAAAAAATCATATTGGAGCGATGGAGTAAAGATCGTCGTAAAAACAAAGTTGGAGTGGTATGGTACGTTTATTTCAATATTCTTTTCACTGACCTAGTACATTTGCCGGCTTAAGCTTAGTAATAATTTATTGTATTGTTCATGCTTTTGTGAAGTTACGGTCATTGAAGGATTTGATATTCTTTAAACAGTTGGAATTCAAATTAGGTTGTAAAGCTTTAGTTATTTGACATATTTTTTGTTACAATTTCGGAACTAATTATAGAGGCAATGTGGACCAAATTTAATCCAGGAATAATTAAAACTTTAAGAACGGTTAAACGCAATGCAAATTTCAAAACTCCCAACATTAACGTGGCCGTCGATTAGTTACAAGTAATGATCGAACTTGATATCATCACAATAAAATTCATATTGTAAACACTCAAACATTATTTAGCCCAAAATTCGAACTCATTAAACAGAAACTACCTCACAAAACTTCTCGTTAAATTTATATGCCGTACCGTTGTGAAAGTTGAGGTATAATGGCGAAATCGTTAAAACAAAGGGCGAAAATTATTAGACTCGCGACGTGAGACGTTCTTAGCATAATACGAGGGGTTACGCATTTTCATCAAATCCACCGAACGATAAACGGCTGTCTCTATACACGAACAGGAAGAGCCTACCTATTATTTCTCAAATGTTATCAGAATATCAAATAGCGATTCGGGGAAGTATCACTTTCATGTACTAGAAGTACGGTGCGCACGGTTATGATCTCTAACACATGTGGGTAGCGGTGATAATCGTGTGGTAGGATAAGCATGCTCATTTCATTTCGGACCTGGCGGGTTGTTGAGTAAGGAGTTGTGAGAAGCGAGTGTTTTTCACAGTCTCATTATGTGACGATTCGTATTCGAGGCCAGGCGGGAGTTACCAGTGTAAGAAAGGTTGGAGGGTACCATCACCCTCTCTCGAACACATCTCGCTAGACAGTGCGTACTAAGTTCGTGAATAATATATACAATATATTCTTTACGAACTCTACTCGACTTTATTAATAACGCTTTGTGAATAACCATAAATATGTGTTGGCACGTGTTAGCTATCGAAATGTTGGCAAAGTTAACACGATTTAATTTTAACTTTTAATGAAATTAACTGCATCTTAGAGGAAAGCAATATATATTCGGATTGCCATTGGTAACCAACATAATATCAGAAAAAATATGGTTTTATAATAAGTTTTTCATTACCTTGGTCTTAAAAAACCTTTGGAATAGGATTATTAATGTACTATTGTAACAACATTACAACGTTTTCATCTATATTTACATGTATGTGTACCATGTAGTCCATGTAAAATTAAAAGTGATCATAATATCAAAATTTTAAAAATCTACTTTTTCTTTCGTGGAGACTGCTACGGATTTTGCTACGGTTATCTACACTGCTACGCTACTACTCGTAGCAGTGCTACGGACGAGAAACAGGCACCCCAACGAACCTTTCGCTGGGGTGCCTTTTGCTACTTTTTTTTTTTTTTTTTTTTTTTATGTCTGAAGATTGACAGACAAGCAAACGGGCCACCTGATGGAAAGTGGTCACCGTCGCCTATGAACATTTGCAACACCAGGGGAGTTGCCAACGCGCTGCCAGCCCTGAAGGACTCTTTTGACGCCATTTTTGAAGAACCCCATATTGTAGCACCTAGGGAACACCTCAGAGGGAAGTTCGTTCCACAATTTACACGTTCTGGGCAGGAACGAACGTGAAAACCGCACCGTTGAGCACTGCCAGGTGTCCAGTCGGTGTGGATGGAACTTCTCTCTTCGGCGGGTAGTACGGTGTAGGAAAAGAGACGGTGGCACCATGTCAAACAGTTCCGCAGAGCACTCACCATTGTAGAGACGGTACAACACGCACAGACTCCCAATGTCTCTGCGCAGGCTCAGATGTTCGAGCCCGTCGGTAAGTCCTGGATCGTTAACAATACGAACGGCGCGTTTTTGTAGGGAGTCAAGTGGACCAAGCTGGTTTTTGGGGGCTCCCGCCCACAAATGAGAGCAGTATTCCAGATGGGGCCGCACTTGGGCCTTATAAAGCTGTAGTAGCTGCCCCGATGTGAAATACTGCCTCGCTTTGTTAAGCACCCCCAACTTTTTGGATGCCAACTTGGTCTTACACTCAATGTGACTCCCGAATTGCACTTCGTTCGATATGTCAACGCCCAGGATACCGATACTCTTATCAACGGCGAGCGGAATGCCCTGGAACTGTGGTGCTACAATGAATGGGGTTTTTTTAGCGGTGAACGCGCAGACTTGTGTCTTCGAGGGGTTAAACTGTACTAAATTAAGTCGACCCCAATCCGAGACCCGCTCCAGAGAGTGCTCGATTTCAGACACAAGTCTAGTCCTGCTTTCCTCGATAAGTGTCCGAGAGGCATTTGCACGGCTAGTGTAGTGTGCATCTCCCGTACTATCATCGGCATAGCAATGAAAATTGGAGTTTTGCTCCAATATTTCATTGATATGCAGAAGAAAAAGCGTGGGAGATAACACAGAGCCTTGCGGCACACCAGCGTTGATAGGTAGTCTGTCTGAGCGCTGACCGTCAACTAAGACTTGTATATAACGCTCAGACAGAAAGCTGGCTGTCCAGTTGCATAGCCTCTCGGGAAGACCGTAGGATGGAAGTTTCGCGAGGAGTGCCCTGTGCCAGACCCGGTCAAAGGCCTTAGCAATGTCCAGGCTTACAGCCAATGCCTCCCCACTCTTGTCCAAGGCGTGGGACCAATGGTGCGTAAGATATACTAGAAGATCACCAGCAGATCTGCCATGACGAAATCCATATTGGCGGTCACTGATCAGCTGATGATCCTCTAGATACTGCAGCAGTTGAGTATTGATCACACGCTCCATGACTTTACAGAGTAGGGAGGTTATTGCTATGGGCCTATAATTGGCCGGGTCACTGCGATCCCCTTTTTTGGGTATCGGGTGCACGAGGGCGGTCTTCCACGCAGACGGTACGGTTCTTTGATCGTAGGAAAGCGAGAACAGGCGCGTCAGAACGGGGGTCAGCTCGGGAGCGCACATCTTCAACACCACCGCAGGGACGGAGTCCGGCCCACTCGACTTCTTGACGTCAAGGGATAAAAGAGCTCGCCTGACGTTCTTCTGAGTGAATTTGACGTCAGGCATAGAGCTTTCACAGCGCGGGATGGTAGGCGCTGTGATACCCATGTCGTCAAGAGTCGAGTTTGAGGCAAAGAGGCTGCCCAGAAGGTCAGCTTTCTCTTTTGCCGTGTGGGCCAGGCTATCGTCAATTTTACGCAGTGGTGGGAAAGATGACCGACAAAAATTCCCTTCGATAGCTTTGGCAAGAGACCAATAGGCACGGCTCCCGGGAGGGTGCCTCATTAGTTTCCCGCCAACTCTACCGATGTGCTTCGACTTCGCTTTGGCCATGCGCCGCTTAGTGGACCTGGATGCAGCGTTGAGTGCTCTCTTAAGGCCGGAGGCATTAGGATCCTTACAAGCGTGAGCCGCAGTCCAGGTTCTGTAAGCCTCCTGCTTGTGACTAGAAGCCACAGCACAGGACTTATCGAACCAGGGCTGGTACTGTCCGCCAATGGATACCACAGAGTGCGGAATGTAACATTCCATTCCCTGGTGTATCACATCGGTTACAGCATCGGCACACGTGCTCGGATCTTCCGACGAGAAACAAAGCTGCCTCCATGGGTAGGACGTCAGGAACTCCCTCAGTCCATCCCAGTCTGCCGACCTGTAATGCCACACTTGTCGAGTTGCCGAGGGCCGCAGCGGCGCTCGAACCGACAACGAGGTTTTTGTGCGTACCAGACAGTGGTCCGAGGATCCTAAGGGAGCCTCGACCACCACCTAATAGTTGGCAGGATGTGAGGTCAGCAGAAGATCCAGCAAAGAGGCAGTGTGACCCTCGGCATCTGGTATCCGGGTAAACCCGGTTACAACTTGTGAGAGTCCATTAGCCAACGCGAAATCGTGTGCAGATCTTCCAGCGAAGTCCGTGATCCGGGAACTCAACCACTCCGTATGGTGTGCGTTAAAGTCACCAAGAATCACCAACTCCGCAGAAGGATACTGCACAAGCACTGTGTCGACCACCTGTTGGATGTGCTCGAATAAGCGGGCTGTCTCCCCGTCTCCGCTATAGGACCTGTAAACGCACGCGTATATTCGGGTAGATCCACCGTAATCCACGCGTGCCCACAATAGCGACAGGTCCTTGTCTTCAAAATGGTCAAGACGGCGACAACAGACATCCTCTCGGACATACAGACATACCCCGGCGCGGCGAACGAAAGTGTTCTCCAGAGTATAGCCGGGGTAAGTAAGGTACGATGTGTCAAGTGGAGAGGATATTTGTGTCTCCGTCAGAAAGAGTAGGGCTGGCTTAGCCGTTTCAAGGTGGTGGTGAACGGCGTTAAGGTTGGTATGTAAACCCCTGATGTTGCACATGTCCACAGTAAATGTGGGAGGGGCGTCCGCTGCGTTACTACTCTTTTTTTTCTTTTTGACCATTTTTTTTTAATCTTCCTAACAGCGTCGGATAAGGGAAATAATGATGTGCACCGTATCGACCGCCCGAGGGGCAAAGTTGCAGGTGCATCAGACCATCTGCACACAGAGGTGGTGCAATTTGCTGGTCCGGGGGACGGAAGGACCCCCGATCCCCCCCGTGCACAGGCGCCGGGCCCACTCCGGTCTCTTACTCCGGCACGACGACTGCACACGGGACTTAACACCGGTTGGCGGGACAGCCTCCCAGGCCAGAGTTTAATAGAGAGGCCTGGGTTCGGGTCCCCTACTGACCGGCGGGCGGCAGCGGACCGTTACCGTTTCATCGGCTCTCCCTGGCCCCCGGGCCAACATGTTGCGCCCCTGAGCGCAAGATGTCCTTACACATACCGGCCCCGGGGGCGGACAATACGGTGCACATCAAGGATAGGAACGAGGAAGAGGATAGGGGGAGGGGAGGGGGGGACTGGCTCTCAGGCTCGGAAGCCGGAACACGCCCGAAGACGTTTGGCGGCAGATTACGACCTGAGGGTGGTAGCTAGCCAGGCAGGACCCAAGGGACCTTACCACCAAGCAAAACTTACTTGAACGTCATTTCTTGTATTTGGCATTAGTAAAATTTAGTTAATATATCTAGACAATTCAATTTAAGCATTTTAGCGTATTGATGTGTCTTGATTAATAATTTATGTCTATTTATTATTGTACGTATCTATGCTCTGCCTCTGTAGAAAATGTCATCGCAATTCGTCCAACCGCGTTAGCGTGACTGAGCAACAAACAAACAAACAAACATCCGCACTTTCACATTTATAATAAGTACGTACTAAGTAAGACTGAATTAACAGTTTCCTACATTTTTAATGTATGAGACTTGTTGCGAATTATATTTAGTGCTAGGGTCGCATCAAACATGTTTTGCTATAACGTGTTGCTTGACAAAGCAAACGTAATATGTGATACATACTTTTCCAGGAAATACATTTTCAGAAAACAGAGCTTTAAACATTTTTTATAAATGTTTCGTCAGTGCAGTGATCTCACGGTGAAGTATGCGAGTAATTGCCAAACACTCTGTGTCTGATAGAACCGGTGTCGTAAACTAGTTTGAAACTTATTTCAAACGTACGATACGAAAGCTGTGTTCCATAAAACTTCAGTTTTATGAACAAATACTCCCGCTTGTAATAAGTAGATCTGTTGGAACTTATAACTCTGCTTTTTGCTTTGCCGTAGTCTTACTTTATTATATTACCAGGATTATGTATACATTGTATACGTTTTATTATATGTAATTTACCTAGCAAAAGGCAGTCCTCTTCAACGATTACACAGCTTACATCTTTGAGGTAAAACCCTGGTGTCGAAGTCATTTACTGTCACCGCTAAGTTATTGTGTTCAACGCTACGGCGTTGAAGTTAAGTGGTAAAAAAATTTACTCGTGCTAGCTTCAGTTGCTAAGTTTGAGGGAGTGACTTATATCTTTTACACTTTGAAATATTCTAGCCGATGATCGCGTTATTATTTATGAAAACGGAGAAGTGTGAAAAGGATATAATTTAATAAAAACATCAAATTCAATTAATCTTCTGTAAGATTAATCTCATCTTAGACTTTGGGGATGCTAATCGTTCACAACTCTAAAAATCCATTAAAAATACGTAAGCACGTGCCCCGTTACAGTGATGGAAAAGCTTCAGGGACAGAGGTTAAAAGCGTAGACGCCTTCACCTCCGCCTACACCTTAGGCCTCAGGAGTGGTAACACATCTGCATTTTGACCTTGGTCTTTGTGTCTATAGGCTGCAGTCATCACTTAACATCAATGTGAACTGCAAGCTTGTTTGCCACTTCCATTACATAAAAAAAAAACTTACTATTAGTGTGAACTGTATGTTTGTTTGCCACTTCGTAACAACATGCATATAGCTCATCATACAGTTCATCTTTGGCTGAAATGATGAACTGTATGAAAAAATGGAGGTTACCAATAGACTACTATAATTTAAAAATCCGCCATGAACTTCATAAAAACGACTAATAGGAATAAAAACAAAATAGAAGAGAAGTAGGTTTTCTAACTAAATCTATTTATTTAAAACTTCAGTTATAAATTAATAGAATTTGTTTAAAAGTTGTGATCTAAATTATAAACATTCATTGACAGAACAATCTTCAAATATTATTTGAAATATTGCTCACAAAGAGTTCACGGTAGAGAAATATGATATGTATGTATGTATGTATGTATCTTCACGCCGGGTCCCTAACGGGGTAGGCAGAGAGTGTAGAGCGCCAGACATCCCGGTTCTGACAAACCTCTCGTGCCTCGTCTACCTTCATCATTCTCTTCATACATACACGCCGATTCCTAAGACTTTTGACCCCACCATCAAATATGATATCTTTATATTTAATTATTAATATATATTTAATTATTAATTTTTAGATATTTTGAATTGCAAGGCTTATGCCGTGGGTATCCTGTTGGACTTAAGTAAGGCATATGACCGCGTGTTGCCAAGTATACTATTGCAGAAATTGTACGGGGTGGGAGTGAGGGGTGAGGCTCACAAATGGCTAACCTCCTACTTCGAAGGTCGCATGCAATACGTAGAGATTCAACATATATGCCCGAAAAGTAATCAAATAAGTACTATCCGGTCGAAAGAAATCAAAATAACAAAATCTATTCCTCAAGGAAGTGTAATAGGATGCTTCCTTTTTCTCATCTATATAAACGACTTACCGAAAATAATAAGCGATTATAGTATCTTGTTCGCAGATGACATGTCAGTTATATTACCAGCCAAAGATGAAGTGCAATTAATTGAGAAGTTGAACACCGTCTTCATAAAAGTAGTATCTTGGCTAAAGGATCACAATCTAGTCATGAATTTAAATAAAACAAAATTAATGGTGTTCAGGCCACGTCAAAAATGACCGCTACACGTTAACTTCACTCTAAATAATAAAAACATCGAATGCGTTGATTCTTTTACTCTACTGGGTATAACAATTGATAGTCATCTGAATTGGAAAAGTCACGTTGAAAGTTTATGTAAAAGGTTATCGCGATTCATTTATGCATTAAACGAATTGAAAAGAACAACCGACACTAATACTGCAAAAATGGCGTATAATGCCTATGCACAATCTTGGCTACGATACGGCATCGCGCTTTGGGGAAACAGCACTGATGTGACAAGATTGTTCACTTTACAAAAAAAATGTATACGCATACTCGCCAATATAGGACCTATGGAAAGCTGTAAACCATACTTTAAGCTATATAAAATATTAACCCTTCCATCTCTCTACATCCTAGAGACCTGTAAAATTGTTAAGCAAAATATATCAACTTTTGAACATGCTGACGACAGATTTACAGGAACAATAGGCTTAAGGAAAAGAAATAAGTTATTGTTACCAAACAGTAATTTAGCAATACATCAAAGTGGACCATATTCTATGTCAATAAGACTGTATAACGCTCTCCCCAAGTATATAAAAGAACTTGATAAATATGACAAATTTGTAATAACTTTGACGGATTTTCTCAATAACAAATGCTTCTATATAGTAAGTGAATATTATACCAAAGTGCAATAGAATATAATAATATTATGAATGAATGATTGGAATTATATAAATTAAAATTGATACTTAGATAAATAAAAATAATATAGGTAAGTAATAGTATAGTAGATTTTAAGTTATTCATAAATAATTATACAGTGAATAATAATATGAGCATGTTAAATTAGATTAAAATTAGACTTTAAGATTTATTTTTGCTATGCCCTTACAGGGTGCATGTGCTGTACACCATATTACTATTTGTAACATCTTAAAACCACATGTGATGCAATAAATTATTTGAATTTGAATTTGAATTATTTGAACACTACATCATAAGGATTCTAAAGTATTTGTGGACATGAAAGAAATACCTCGTATATCTTGTTTATCTGAAATGTTGCCCCATCGTTACGACGGACTTTGTATCGTGGGTAATTGTAGGCAAACAGTCAACTCTCACAGCTTGTTAGAGGCATGTGTTTGCAAGCAGACTTACTCTGTCACTATCCTCAAATTGATTTATACATTCATATTTCTCAATTGACTATCATTCTATTCCAGTTTGTGTAACGCCTGGAGCTGCTTTCAATATTTCATATGGGTCGAAGTTATTTAGTGGCCGACGCAAGTGAATTATGAACGAGAAATGATTTCTTGCTAGTTAGGAAATTAAATACCTACGTTTAAGTAAAAAGTCGGTATAAAAATGAAGACAAATCTATAATTTCACTGGTGGTGTCCAAGTGTAGGAACTCGAGGGCACCACTGCATTACCTAACCTATCTGCCGCTAAATGGTAATGTAATCGTGTTGCTGTTAGATCAGTGATTCCCAAAGTGGTCCATATAGACCCCCTGGGGTCTATGGGAGACCCAATGGCGTCTACGTATATGCGTAAATAAAAATGGGATATATAGGAAAGTGATATAAATTTTAGCAAGGGAGTCCACCAAACCAGAAAATAATTGAAAGGGGTCTACAAGAAAAATAGTTTGGGAACCTCTGGGTTAGATGGTTATGTATGGCCCCGTAATGACTATCACAGAGACACCTTAGCTGTCAAGGGTGGCAACGCATCTCCATATTGACCTCTGGTTTTTATGTTGTTGTCTATAGGTTGCACCCATCACTTAATATCAATGTGAGCTCCATGCTTGTTTGTCAGCGTCCTTACAAAAAAAAGTAAAATCTATTTTACGTAAATAATAATAATTACAATGACGTTCGACCAACGTTCTCTGGGGCAAGTTCAATTTGATGAACAAACTCAGAGTTGGTGTACTGGAAAAAATCACTCAACATTTGGTTAAGGTGTCATATCTTGAATGCTGAAAACAGAAAAATGAACGGAATAATATCGAAGCGTTTCTCTTATTTCCGTGACCTACTTTAAAAGTAGGCGAATAAATGACGGGTATGGTAGTTGTATTCCACAAGGAAATGAAATTACTACATGAAAAATACCACAATTTTGTAACGACGGAAGGGAACAAATACATCGGTTTCAATCACCGCGCAAAATTGATTTCATTTATACGAGAAATTACTTTTTTTTTCTTCGATGCAAAAGGGAACTTCGTGTTCAATACATCCTACTAATATTATAGATGCGAAAGTTTGTGAGTATGGATGGATGGATGTTTGTTAATTTCACGAAAAAACTACCTACGGGACGGATTCGGATGAAACTTTACAGTAATTTAAGTAACACATTAGAATAACATATGAGCTACAATTTGCAATGATTAAAAGTACACACGGACGATCTCGCGGGCAAAAACTAGCTACATCATACGTATGTGACTGTGTCTAAATGTGATATCATTAATTTTACAGAGAGAATCTCCGAGTCTATACACATATCTCGACCCGATGATCGCAGTCAGGACCTCAGGCAGTCATCGTTTTCTACAATTAAACTACTGAGGCAGTCTAACTATATTTTAGGTAGTTCCTTTTTTGTTAAATAATTTATAACGGGGAAATCATCGTTATTACAGGGCCATACATTATCATCTAACCGGAACACGATAGAATTTTCATTAAAACTAACGGACTTACGCCCAAATACTGAAACGTCACTTCATTCTAAGGTTTTTCTTATGTTACAAAGGTGGCAAACAGGCATGCAGTTCACATTGATGTTAAGTGATAACTGCAGCCTATAGACACCCACAGAAAGACCAGAGGTCAAAATACAGATGCGTTGCCACCCCTGAGACCTTAAATGTTGTGTCTCTATAATAGTTATTATAGGCCATACATTACCATCTAACCGGAACACGATAGTGCTGAACACTACCATTTAGCGACAGACAGATTAGTTAATGCGGTGGTGCCTACGCCGTCGAGCTCTTACACTGGAACTCTAACACCAGAAAAAAATTAATAGGGACTTAAAAGTGTTTTGTCTCAATCGTCAGAGCTATCTTATAATTAACGTTTGCATAAAAATAAGTGACCATTGAGTATTGAGACATTAGGGCTGTAATAATAGACTGATCTCAGTCCATTAGACGATCACGTTTTGCCATACTAATCGGAATCTTAATGCCGTTGGTCTGAGATCTGTCTATTAATAGGGGCCTTAATGCAGCTGCGTTGCTGCTACCGAGGCTAAGATCGTTTGTCTTTGGGCTCCAAAATTACGGGGCCATAAATTATTACCGAACAGGAACATGAAATTGTTAAACACTATTACTCTGCGGCAGTTATATTATATGTAATCAAGTGGTGCCGTTGCCTTTAAGCTGTGCCGAAGGAACTCTACCACCACTAAAAGGGAGTGTCTCCAAATATGTAATTACATTCGATTAAGATTCGGAATCAAGTCTTAACTTTGAGTTTGGTTATCCTAATTTCTGAGCTTTAAGTGTCTGTGCTTCTTGAGCTATTTCGAACCGTCAAGTTCGGAACTGAAGCTGAAGTTTGTTGGCTAGTTTGTTTACTTAGTCTAAAATGTTTCATTAATTTGTTCCCTTTATTTGTCAGTTAAACCACTTACGTAATCATAATAATAATGACAACCCATTATACGTCCCACTGCTGGGCACGAGTCTCTTCCCTTTTTTTGGGGGTAGGGGGTGGCCTGGAGCTGACTCCATAACGCTGGGTTAGTGGCCAACCCGCTGTCGCATGGGCATAAGGCCTCCGACAAGGTTTAATGACTGCTATCTATCGATAGCAACCGGGACCGACGGCTTAGCGTGTCCTCCGAAGCACGGAAACGCGCATTTAATTTGCCACTAGCGGTCACCCATCACTACCCGACCACGCCCGTAGTGCTTAACCGAGTAGATCGCTTATGATCTACACCAGCCGCGGGGCTATGCGCGCTTCCTTACGTAATAGCTCTATATTACTAGCAATATGAATGGCCCCGTCCGACATTTTTACAGCAAATAGGCACATATATTCGAAAGCGTTCGCGGTTGCCGATAGAACCATTTACTCAAAGTTATTGCTTTTCCTTCTATTCTAATGTGCCAACAATTTACCTTAAATTTCGCGTGATTTAAAAGTTACTGGTGCAGAATTATTTCACAAATGGACTCTGGGTTTGTTTTTTCTTACATCATTATAATAATTTCAGCAAGCTAACATTTTCGTTTGAATTTCATTTTGGTGTGTACTTTGTGAATTACATCCAGTGGTTATTTTAGTTTTATCAAGATGGACAAGACAATCTGAAATGAAAATATCGATCATACTGATGAACGGATAAGTCATTTATCCATAAAATATAAACATCTATTTTTATTTAATTGTTTAATCGGTTTTTTAATATTATTATGTTTGTATGTTTAGATTCCCGTTACTATTATCATTCGTAATTCTAGTTAAAGTTGATGCGATCGCTAGGCGTGACTTTTTAATGTAATGGAAGCGGCAACAATCAGTGCAATCAATGCAGTTCACATTGATGTTAAGTGATGACTGCAGCCTATACACACGCACACAAAGACTAAGGTTAAAATGCAGATGCGTTACCACTCCTGAGGGCTAAGGTGTTATGCCTCTGTGTCAGAAATTACAGGGGCGTACATAACCACCTGACCGGAACACGATAGTGCTGAATACTACCATTTAGCGGCAAGTATATCAGGTAATGCGGTGGTGCCTAAGACAGTGCTGCGGTGCTCCGCCACTGGAGCTCTACCACCAGTGATGATTGCTGCGGTGAAACGATTTTGTCTTTTTTTTTTACTTTCAAACTTGTTTTTATATCTGGCTCGCCAAACAGCGCTATAGCTACGCCATTAACTTTAAATATTTTTTTTAATTCATATACCAAAAACGATAGATGGTAGTTAACAACGACTTGACATCAGGCGTAAGAATGATCCGAACGCGAGAACAAAATTTATAACGGGTAAAAAGTCAATAAATATCTTTTGAACATTGGCAAATTAGAGTATACAGAACAAAGAGTGACCATAATCACTTTGACAGGTGATTATTTTAGCGATTAAGAATAATCGCGATTATTGTTAGCAATCATTGATGTTGATTGCTTGTCGATCACCTACATTATCAATTACCAAGAGGGATTTTACAGTTCAACGCTTAAAATATATTATTTTTTATCATGTAGAGACTAACAAGTATGCAATTTCATTGTTGGTAAGTGAATATCGTATATAAATATATTATTATAAATGCGAAAGTTTGTTTGTTACTCCTTCACGCAAAAACTGATAAACCGATTTTCATGAAATTTGGCACAGACATAGAGGGTAAGGATAGTTTTTATCACGAAAAAATGTTCGTGTGGGATGCCATGGGATGATTTGATGAGTTTCCATAGGTTACGCGAAAAGCAACCTACACGTGGGCGCATCCGCGGACAACAGCTAGTATTTACATATGAAGCACCTACTGGTTTTCTTGTGGCTAAGTTACCAATCCTAGGAGCTAACTTGTTATGTTTCTGCGTCGGAAGTTACAGGGCCGTAAAAATATCGTAAGTTTCTTATTTGACTCAATTTTAATTGATTTGTCTTTAAAGCCTTAGAAATAACTTAATGATGATATTATATAATTTTTTACTAGTTCTTGCCCGCGACTTGGTCCGCGCGTATTTTTATCATTGCGAATTGTAGCCTCTATGTTTTTCCAATGTATAACCTACATTACTGTAAAGTTTCATCCAAACCCGTCCAGTAGTTTTTTCGTGAAAGAGTAACAAACAACCATTCATCCATCCATCCATACTCATGAACTTTCGTATTTATAATATCAGTACGATTAAAAATAGCTCTCAACTCCGCTACGACCAGAAACCACCAGAATTTTTGCTGCAATCAATGTAATAACTCAAAGCTTAGTATGGCATTGATTGTATCAAGAATGTACGAGTATGTATTTACTATTAGGTGCATTGTACATTCAAGAGTAACACGTACAAGCCAAGAGTTAACGTTGATACTGAAGTAAGTAAATTTATATACACCACGGTATACCGTAGCGTGTTTAAATTTACATGAAAACTAGAGCTCTCAACGCAGACTCAGGCTTAAGATTTATTCTAACTTTTGTACCCAGAAAGGAACGGGACCATATATCACTAGTGAACTGGAACATGATAGCGTTTAATATTATTATGTGAGAAAATATAGATTAGGTAATACGGCGATGCTTATGTCCTTGAACTACGTAACTAGAACTGTAGCCGGTAAAAGCTACCAATTATGGTCGGACAAAAGTTTAGAATACGCAATAAAATATGATACAAATTTTTTTTGCTTAGCAACTAGTAGCCTCGGTTCATATACAACAGACATTATTGCAAATAGTCAATTTACACTCTGAATTTTTATTTGCCGCATTCAATTAACTTTTCTTATTATGGTGAGCGATATCTTGGAGGGAGGGAAGCGGAGACCAATTATTAATTTTTCCATTTTCTTTTGAATGTTGCTTAATACTGTATTACACAGGGGTCCAGACGTTCTTATGTCGATGTATCGGTGTCATGGCGGTCACAGAGAAATAAATTATTCTTAAATTAATAATTCGCTTTGCATTAATAGACAAAACGATGCTGGCAACATGTTGTTTTTTCAATAAAATACTACACCCTGTCCTCTGTTGCTAAATCAGAAAAATAACACATTCATGAAACATAATATAACTCTCCAGAAGTAATCCATAGCACCATTTACTTGTACCTGTGGATGCGAGACTAATTAGTGCCTTTACCTAAACATTCGTGTACTAGCGGCCCGCTCCGGCTTCGCCCGCGCTGCTCCGCTCCCATTGTTCACAGCGTGACGTTATATAAAACCTTCCTCGATAAATGGGCTATCGAACACTGAAATAACTTTTCTAATCGGACCAGTAGTTCACGAGATTAGCGCGTTCAAACAAACAAACAAACAAACTCTTCAGCTTTATAATATTAGTTTAGATATATCGTATAAGTATAGAAGTATAGATTACGCGACTGGTTGATGGTGCGACTAAAAATGAGATAGACTTCATTATGTCCACGAGGCGGCATATATTCAGTGATGTCTCTGTGATCAATTCGGTAAAAACCGGGAGTGATCACCGATTGGTAAGAGGCACACTGAATATAAAGGTCAAGATCGAAAGATCCCGACTAATGAAGTCTACGCTCCTCCCAGCACCTACCCAAATCCAAAACCCCGAGAGCTTTCAACTCAAGCTACAAAATCGCTTTGAATGCCTGAGTGAGTGCGTAGATGTGGACGATTACAATAACAGGTTCGTGGAAACTGTCCGCACAGCGGGGTCTAAGTTTTTCAAGACCCGCCCCAAGAATAAAACCGAAAAGATCTCCAGCCCAACTCTGAAGCTCATGGAAGAGAGGCGCGGTATGGTTCTGAAGACCTCTGAAGATGCTTTAGTGTACAGGCGGCTCAACAGACAGATCTCCAAGTCATTGACTCGCGACCTTCGGCACTTTAATACTGATAGTATTAAAGCAGCCATAGAGCGGCACAAGGGCTCTAAAGTGTTCGCCAAAGATCTGTCCTTAGGGCAAAGCCGTCTCACTAAGCTGAAGACAGAGGACAACAGAATCGTATCGTCGAAACCTGAGCTTGCAGAAGAGATCGAACGATTTTACGGACAATTATATACGACAGTGCGACCACCTGTTAACAGTCCGGCAGTAGATCCTAGAGCCGGACTGACCCGACACTACACCGAAGATATCCCGGACGTCAGTCTAGACGAGATTAGTACGGCTCTCAAACAGCTCAAAAACAACAGGGCGCCGGGTGATGACGGAATCACTGCTGAACTCCTGAAAGCGGGCGGAAGGCCAGTATTAGAAGCTCTTCAGTCGATGCTTAATTCCGTCATATCCGAGGACAAAACGCCACAGGCGTGGCACAGAAGTGTGGTGGTACTGATCTTTAAGAAGGGCGACAATACCCTTCTTAAAAATTATAGACCTATCGCACTTCTAAGTCACGTCTATAAGCTGTTTTTGAGAGTGATTACGAACCGTCTATCTCGCAGACTCGACGACTTCCAGCCTCCCGAACAAGCCGGGTTCCGAAAAGGTTTTAGCACCATAGACCACATACACGCGCTGCGGTAGCTTATACAAAAGACAGAAGAGTATAACCCCTATGTCTAGCGTTTGTGGACTATGAGAAAGCCTTCGATTCGGTCGAGATTTGGGCTGTGCTACAGTCTCTCCAGAGGTGCCAAGTCGACTACCGATACATCGAGGTGCTAAGGAGCTTGTACGAAAACGCCACTATATCGGTTCGCCTTCAGGACCAGAGCTCGAAACCTATCCAACTGCAGCGAGGTGTGAGACAGGGATATGTCATATCTCCGAAACTGTTCACCGCTGCATTGGAAGATGTCTTCAAGCTTCTGGACTGGAACGGACTCGGCATCAACATTAACGGCGAGTACATCTCCCACCTCCGATTTGCGGATGATATCGTAGTTATGGCTGAGACCCTGGAAGACCTTGGCACAATGCTCAATGGCCTCCCAACGAGTGGGCCTTAAAATGAACATGGAACATGGACAAGACGAAGATCATGTCGAATGTCCTCGTTACGCCCACTCCTGTTATGGTCGAGGCTACTACACTCGAAGTTGTTGACGATTATGTATACTTGCGACAAACGGTCCAGTTAGGTAAGTCCAACTTCGAGAAAGAGGTCAATCGCCGAATCCAACTTGGATGGGCAGCGATCGGGAAGCTGCGTTATATTTTCTCGTCCAATTTACCGCAGTGTCTGAAAAAGAAGGTCTTTGACCAATGTGTGTTGCCAGTGATGACATACGGAACTGAAACGTGGTCGCTCACTATGGGCCTCATAAGAAGGCTCAAGCTCACTCAGAGAGCAATGGAGAGGGTTATGCTCGGAGTTTCTCTGCGAGATCGAATCAGAAACGAGGAGATCCGCATGAGAACCAAAGTAACCGACATAGCCCACCGAATAGCGAAACTCAAGTGGCAGTGGGCAGGGCACATAGCTCGCAGAACTGACGACCGTTGGGGCAGAAGAGTTCTGGAGTGGCGACCGCGTACCGGAAGACGAAGCGTAGGCAGGCCCCCCACGAGGTGGACCGACGACCTGGTGAAGGTCGCGGGCAATCGTTGGATGAGGGCGGCCCAGGACCGTTCGTTGTGGCATTCTTTGGGGGAGGCCTTTGTTCAGCAGTGGACGTCTTTCGGCTAAGATGATGATAGATTACATATTGAAATGTTCAATACAAGCGGAAAAGACTTCACTGGTGGTAGAGTTCCAGTGTAAAGACTCGAGGGCGTTTGCACCACCGTATTACCTAATCTATTAGCCGCCAAATGATAGTGTTCGACACTATCGTGTTCCGGTTCAATGATAATATATGGCCCCGTAATAAATATCACTAACACATAACAATTAAGGTGGTAACACATTCACATTTTGACCTATGATTTTTGTATAGATGTCTTTAGGTTGCAGTCATCACTTAACATCTATGAGAAGTGCATTTTTGTTTGCCACATTCTATGCAACGAACTAGAAATATTGCTCACAACTAAGAGGCAGCAGTCGAATAGTGAAGATAATATGTAATAATGTGATTCGATTCTTTCCAAAAAAAAGAGAATCCTATGTATTGTTTATGTAGTTTTGTTATACCATTTGTAACACTTTAAATAACTGAGCTATACGTATAAAAATACAAACTTTTATAATAATACCCGAAAATTGCCTAATAGAAACAAATGAATAACGGCAGACCATTGATTAAACGTTTTTACATATCTACTCGTATTCTCATAAAATTAGCGAAGGAGCATTTACTACGTACATTCATATCAAACGTTGATATTTGAAAATGTTTAAAAGCATTTGATAATTTAATTTAGTTTCTTTTTCGTCTGCCAAGTCTTATGTACGTACTTGACTGTTGCAGCGTCCGGAAAGATAAATTTCTCTTCAAAATCAAATTTCCCAGCAACGAATGGCGCATGAGTCGAACTTTTGCCAATATTTTATTTAAATTACCAAAACTTTCTACGTTCGCGAGACACTGAACGATTTCATTTATATGAAATTAGATTTCTTTCTATGATTCAAAGAACAAAAAAGTTGAAAGAGCTTTAAGGGGAAACACATTACTTTAACAACCGGCTTTAGTCGCATCTACCTATATCTACAAAAAATATGTCATACACCAGCAAAGATGTGATAGTGATAGAGATCCAGTGATGAAAGTCGCGGGCATAGGCACCACCGCATTGCCTAATCTACTTGGCGCTAAATGGTAGTGTTTGTTCTTACATATTTATTTATACTATTATCTTCATAGATGCATATTATCGACTAGGATATATCGACTTATTCATATTAATATTTTGTAACGCTGTCGAAGCTCGCAAGCTTCGACAGCGACAGATCGGTTCGATCCGAGCGCGGTCGGGTGTATGATGGGTGACTGCTAGTGGCAAATGAAAATGCGCGTTTCCGTGCTTTGGAGGGCACGTTAAGCCGTCGGTCTCGGTTGCTATCGATAGATAGCAGTCGGAAAACCTTCACCAGTCAACCGAACAATGGCGGTCATACCATTCCAATGGCCGTAGTAAGTGCAATAACGCAAGATGGGCAGCAACATCCTGCGATAAAATTACTGCCACTGCGATCGCCAATTCACATGCCAAGCGTGGCGATTATTGCATATTTTCTTGAGGTTTTGGTCTAGCAGTGGACATTTTTCGGCTAATATTAACTTTTAAGATGTCGTAAGATTAAGTAGCTTTTACGAGCTAAGACTTTTTGAGAGACTGCTTGCCTAACCTTTTTGTCTTTTTAATGAATAGAACTGTAAAGTTGTAAGCAGTATATTGAGTAAACCCAAAAATATTTTAATGACAAATTTCGGCACAAAGGAATAACAGGTTAGGCCTCAGAAGTAACTACGTATCTTATTCAAGTTTACGTAGAAACTAAAAACATACACATGTGTAGGTATGAATGTTTATTACTCATAATTACATTAATAATATCTGTCGCTTAGCAATACATATATATTTAGCTCTTAATGACTACACTAATATAATCAAGAATATAATGACTTAAAACACAATTAATTATGGGATTATAACAATCGCTGCCAAACTTTTTCACGATTTGCTTCTTAATCCAAGCTATTTGTTGATTTGGGGTATATTTTATCATTTTAATTACATACTAGTTCAAGGCAAAAATACAATAATCGCACAAAATTCTCTGTTATCGAAGCACTAAGCCGTTATATACAGATACAGCGAAGTCAAGGAACTTCCATTTCGCAGATATGTATTCGATGGACTTAGTTCTGCAAGCAAGTGTTACTTGGAGACCTACCTCACTTCATCGTCGATTGATTATCTAATCTTTCAAGTAATATAAATAGGATTTGCTTTTGGTTAATAAAGGATTATATGATCATTTTGTAATGTTATTGTTGCTAAGAGTTTTAGTACATGTGTATAATTAACCGAATGATTAAGGAACATAATCAAATAACTATTAAATGAAGTATTTATTAGTATCATGCATATTGACTGACGAATATATTTCAAGTCACTATTAATTCATGTAAATCACTTTTATCTCTAAAAGTAAGGAATTTCTTCACATTGTCTTAATCTACACAAATGTTTCTCACGTCTTATTTTTCTGCACTATACGGAGAATTTAGAGAAATCAAATAGTTTATTGTATGTCACAACAGATGGTATTTGTACATTTAAGTGAATACTTCAAAGTTTAGGGGGACTCAAACCTCCCATCTGCAAATCTCGCCACATCTGTCTGTCTGTAGGTGTGTGTGATTGCGATAAACTCAAAAACATAACCAATAGCCGCGTAAACGCCAGCCACACAGGGTTGCTCGATCCTCGATATGTCAAAATAATTATAATCGCCACACGAACCAAAACTGTCATTAACATCGTTCAAACAGTACACGCTCAGGTAGCATTGAGCAGGTACATTAACCGACAATCGACTTCGGTCTGACTGCGGTCTGGACTATGACCGCGCAATATCTGCGAGCGTTGCCACTGGAGTAGTGGATGCTCGCCCCTGTTGGCTTCCAATAAAATCGACGCTGAGCGATGTACTCGTAAAGCCGCCGCAGCGATGCCACTCCGAGTCGTGACGACACCCCCGCTGCCGGAATACCAATCACCGCGGCGCCGCTGTCATCGCGGCACCACCACACTTGGGAGGCACCTGCTCCGTCGCTTCGCCTCAATCGGCGATGGGGCGCCCTCTGGCGATCCCTGCGCTACCCAACCAAGACGCCGCTCTCATTTTATGGGAGCAGAAGATGCCGAGGCAAAGGGGCATGTGGCTCGAAGCCTACACCGCGCCACGTGCTATCGTGCGCTACCAATCAAGAGAAAATCGACGAAACCGATGCCTTAACAAAGACAAGTCGAGATAATCAAAATTCGATTCTTCTGATGAGTCCGGAGTTGTTTTACCTCGGTAATAATTATGGCAGTAAAATCGGACGATAAAAATCTTGTCTTGTCATGTGTTATCAAAAGTTTGTTAAATAATATTTTTTATGAATAGCGCCAGATTTCAGATTTAGATATTTTAGTAATATTCTTTCATTTTTATCACATAATTGCCATTTCCCTATACTATATCATTATAATCTAAACATGTCAACAAATGATAAAATTAAAAAAAAATTGATAAAATTTTACTTGATAAGTGTTGATAACTGCTAACCACCTGCGTATTAAATTAAGCAGTTCTCATATCAAATTGTCGTCATGATTTAAATCAGATTTTATAGGTCCTGGCTATGCTACTGGCTGCCGGTGAACATACTCGTCGACTACACATACTCCCTTGATTGAGCACCAGTTTGATTGATCAAAAAAACTGTTGGTTGTTGTGTTTCAAAATTATTGGAATAAGAAAACAGGTCGACCTTCATCTTACCGCTCCCGCGGCCCCACCATGTTCGTATCTAACGGGGGGACCACCATAAAGCGGCTCGGGATAGGGTGAAGGGCTAACGACATACCGGTACACCTCTTCCCCAGCCGTCTCGTCACCACAGCAGCGAGTGGTGGGCAGAGCCATGCCAAACGCCGCTCCCTCTCTGGGTTCCTCTTGGCTTCAACGGTGCGAGGACAAACACCGGTTACTAAGCCCCTGCCACGACAAGGCGGCAACCCTCGGGGGAGACGTTTTTACTTGCCTGACCAAATCAAATTTAGTGAAGCGGCGACGTATTATACGTCGCTTGACAAAGTGAAGCAGATCAGTAAGTGTTCGAATTGGAAGCGACATCAAGTGCACGGCTCAAAACCCATCGGCATGGAAAACCACTGTGGAGGCCTTTTGACCCATCCAGAGGAGATAGAACTTTAATTTAAGATTTGGAATAACTTGTTTACGTAAATGACCTCGTGTTTAAGTCCATGGGCGGGTTCGAGTAAGATAAGGAATTAAGATTAGGTACACAGTAAGTACGTACACGGACAGATGTACTGAGATCGGAAGTATCTGACTTTCTTTGTATAAATCATATTTGCGGATTTCTCACGTATACCACTACTCCCAACTTCTTCGCTGAGTTCAGTTGCATAGGAACTACATATTATCTTTCTTTATGTAATCGCAATTCATATTACATATATTATCGTTTGTCAATGCAAAATTTAATAGAATTAACACTTTACTGAAATATCATTAATGAAATCGAACTATAGAGGTTATATCAATAATTAAATCAAATTGAATAGAGATTATATACGTGTGCAATGGATAGGTTTATGCATTAACTGCAACGAAGGTATTTTTGTACCTCCGTAATACCAGGGATGTCAATAGGACGCTTTGTAATGTGGAAAATAAATTGTGAATTACAATGATATTGATTTACTAACTAAGCAGGTACTAACGCATGAAAACATATGCAAATACCCACGATTTGCTGTAATGTTCCAGAATGGCCATAACTGTATCTATATATATAAAAGAAAGTCGTGTTAGTTACTCCACTTATAACTCAAGAACGGCTGAACCGATTTAGCTGAAAATTGGCAGGAAGGTAGTTTATCCCGTTCGACAGCATTCCCGTGTGACTTGACATGAAACGTCAGTCACTATAAAACGTGGTATAACAACAAAAAAGAATCAGACTTGGAATAACAAAACGCAAATGACAGCTATGTAATTGACGTATAATGACAGCTATGTAATGGAGTATGGATGACAATTAGATATTTGTAAGAAATCTATAAACCTACATAAAATAAAGCTGTAGAAGTGAAAATTCTGTACATTAAAAATATTGAAAAAATAAATACCAGGGGATGTCACTAGATCGATACCGAACCCAAATATGTGATTCGAAAAATTTTTGTCTGTCTGTCTGTTTGTTCAAGCATCACATAAAAACTACCGGTCCGATTACAATGAAACTTGGTATGATTATACTTTAACCTTTGGCGCACAACACTGGGTACTTTTATCCCGGAAAAATGTCTCTTTGTCTGTGTGTTTGTGCATGCTAATTTCAGAAACAGCGTATTCGATCTGCGGTTCACTAATATATTGTGGCAAGTTTTACTTAATATTTACTGTTTGTTTCATGTGAATCGGTTCAAAAATAAAAAAGTTGTCAATTTAAAGAATCGTATCGAATATTTTTAAGCTATTCTGTATCTTAGTTCTATCTTTTAGGGGGTTTAGTACCTAAAAGGTAAAAACGGACCCTACGGATTACTAATATACCGCTGTCTGTCTGTCTGTCCGTCTGCCCGTCAGTCTGGCACCAGGTTGTATCTCATAAATAGTGATAGCTAGAAAGCTAACATTTTCACAAATTATGTATTTTGTTACGGCTATAAAGACAAAATTAGTTACTAAAAATAAGAAAATGAAAATGTTAAGGGGTGCATACAATAAACGTGTTTTTTTTCGTATATATTTGCTCGATATTAATATTTACAGCAACATATACGGTACATAGCAAAATTTTTACAGAATTTTAAACGTCTATTTTTTTATTTGATGACGTTAGTGGTGTTGTTGGCATTGGTGGTGTTGGTACCTCTGGTGGCGGTGTTGATGGCGTTGGTGGAGATGGTGGTGGTTTTTAGTCGCGATGGAGGCATTAGTGGCGTTGGTGTTGTTGGTAGTTTTGGAGGCATTGGTTGTGGTGGTTTTGGTGGCGTAGGTGTTTGGTGATGTTGGTGTTGGTGGTGGCGTTGATGGCGTTGGTGGCGTTTGTAATGGTGGAAGTGGTAGCGGTGACAGTGGTGGTGGTGGTAAACCTATTTACAATTAAAGATCGTAAAAAAATAAATATTCTGAGTCGACAACATGTATACGCAAATTTCGTATTCTTTGATAATTCGTGAAATAAAATCAATAATTTTGTAAATTCAACTGTCAATGCCCGCTACTATGACGTACACATGCCATTTTTAATAAATGTCATTGATGTATTACCGAAACTGGACAAGCCAGGAAATTTTCAAAAATCAATTGCTGTTTGTTACTTTCGCTAAAACTGTAGTGTATTTTTTATTTTTACTTTAAAGCGATACAAAGTTTTCCGGGCCAGCTAGTTAATAATAAAAACTTCAAAAATAATTTGTTCAAAGAAAGGTATACTGAATAATTAATTAACACTATCCCATTATATTTATGTTGTCTAGTTTTTTTGCACAATATTATCACTAATTATAAGAGATCTTAAGTGATATGTATTAAAATAAAAGATCCAGTTGATATGATTTTCATAACGTAGGTATAAGATTTTATCAATTCACACCTAAAAGGTTATAAATGTGAAACACTGTTAAACTAGAACTTCAAGACAGTGTACGTTATGAAATCATCATATTTATTTGCGTTTGTGGGTATGTAATTGAATAAAATAAACGTATTTTATAGATATTTGACAGGTATTTCCGGGACTAGGTGACATCTGAAGCTCGAATGGAGGAACGCACCGAACTGGTTGGCGTGGCCGAACACCACGGGGTTTTGGTGAGTAAGAGTCTCATAATAGGTACTATTCCCTTAAGCAGCAAGTGTTCAGGAAGAATTCGGCGCGAAAAAAGGATCACGTATAAAACAGGCACTGCTAAACACGACTGTTAATGTAATTGAAAGTGTTTTGGTAGGTTTCGCCAGGTACGATAAGCAAAGGACAATGTTCTTTTATACTGGAGTTTTGGCTTATTGTTAATGATAACTTTCAATTTAAGTACTATGTTTATTTTTCATTACAGAGATGAGTTGGCAACAGAAATTAACTAAGTATATTATCTTTTTTTTCCTACATTGTCAATAAATAGTTTTATTAAGCATCACATTTTATACCAGTAAATTAATCAGTTTTCTAAAGACTGGAGACGAATAAATTGAATTAAACCTGGTAACATGCATACGTAGTTGATCTTGTTTAAGAGCCCGCCGGCGGTATAAAAATTGATTTAATTAATCAATCAATAACAGTACCCAAAAAGGTAATACTGGTATGCTACTAGTTCGGAAATAGTATGTTATTAAAAAAAATTATCAAATCAACTTTTGTTTAAATAAACTTTGTAAATAAAGAATACAAATAATTTTCTTTACACATATATGAGAAATAAAAAAAACGAATACATTAGGTACACAATTTGAGCAATTTTAGAGATTTGAGCGTTGCAAAGACGCATTTATCAAAATGCATTAATTTGATACTATTAATTACAGTGTGCGTGATATCTGCAATTCCACATAACAATTGGCGTTATGACAAGCACCAGCGTTTCATTGACTACGTAGCCGAAGATGGCATTAATCTTAAAATTGACTTAGAGGCAGAACCTGACATGAAGTTGCTCAGTGAAGTATCAAGAAACCCGGCTAATAATCAGTATCTGCTGTACACCAGGTAGGTATTCTTTGTGTTTTTTATCAATAAAAAAAATAAATAAAATACGCTTACACTCACAGCCCCACAGTAGGTATAAACCTGTGTCGTGGGTGCCGTTGGACACATACAACACATACACAAAAACCCAGACCTGAAACAAATATCTGTAGGCCATACAAAGAACCCACGACAATTCGAATCAAACGGTCATCTCACACCGCTGGACTAACCGGGTCATCAATGGCTGTAATAACTACATATTGGTGCGTGTTTTCTGATTGATCTGTTGTGATTCTCATTAATTGAGGTATACGTGAAATATCGTCATTTAATTTATATTTATCTATTGTTTATAATATAGAGATGAGATATTGTGCGTAAAAATTACAATAATTTACTATAAAAGTACCTTTAGGTCTGTTGCTCTATGGTTGCCAACTAATGTAATAGGTTGGGGAAAAAGTTTCTTCGCATTTTTTAAGATAATTCAAAACATTTTTTAATATAGTTTATTAAAATTTAACTAAAGTATGTATGTACCATTTTGTTCGATAACCTTTTGCCATCTTGTAGGTAGGGACATGATCCCATTGCTATAAAAATTTTGGGACTTCTCATCAAAATACCGCGACAAGTGGATTTGGCAGTCCTCTCGTGATGTTAACCTAACATTGCATAAAGAATTCTGAAGAGACCGAAACAGGTGGAAATCTGAAGGTGCAAGGTCAGGACTATACGGCGGATGCATTAACACCTCCCAGCCAAACTCTCTTAATTTTTGCTGAGTGGCTATAGATGTGTGAGGTCTAGCGTTATCATGATGAAACACCACACCCCTTCTGTTGATCAATTCCGGCCGCTCTCTCTCAACTTCTTGCTTTAATCTCATCAATTGTTCGCAGTAGAGTTCAGAATCGATAGTCCTGCCTGGTGGTAATAGCTCATAATGAATAATGCCCTTCCAATCCCACCACACACACAACATCACCTTATTGCGAGTTAACCCGGGTTTCGCCACAGTCTGTGAAGCCTGACCGGCCTTTGACCACGACCTTTTTCGCACGTTCTTGTCGTACGTGATCCACTTTTCATCACCAGTTATCAGTTTCTTCAAAAATGATTCGGTTTCATTACGTCGTAATAAAGAATCACAAATGAGTACACGGCTCATTAGGTTTCTTTCAGTGAGCTCGTGAGGTACCCAAATATCGAACTTTTTTTGTACCCAGCTTTTTTCAAATGCGCCAAAACTGTTTTGTGATCAATTCTCAGTTCTTCAGCTACGTCGTAACTACTGATATGTCGATCTTGCTCCACTTTTTCAAAAATGGCATCCATTTTATCCGTAATAGGGCGACCAGAGCGAGGTGCATCTTTGACATCAAAATTTCCGGATTATAAACGCTTAAACCAAATTTGTGCTACTCTCACAGACACTGCACTAGGTCCATAAACATCGCAAATTTTTTTCGCGGCTTTCGTTGCATTTTTACCTTTTTTGTAGTAAAATTTTAAAATGTATCGAATTTCTTCATTCACTCACTCATCTTGACAGTACGAAAAACAAACGAAAATCACACATTTGCCTAATTTGAATTTGGAATTATGTTCTTTAAAATTTTACCTTTCAATGATACCAAAACCAGCCAGATACAAATACTACAGCCAAAGAGATTTTATTACAAGTTCATACATACTATAATGCGAAAAGACTTTTTCCCCAACCTATACAGTACTTAACAATTAATATTGCACATCGGGCCTACGAATGAGACAATCGGCTAGTTTCGACTTCGTAGAGCGTTATCTCTGCTGCACACTGCCTACGTAAGCACTGAGTGTCCGGTATTGGTCAATACTTGATCAAAATGGTCGGCAAACGTCAAATAGGTACGGTGCGAAAGAGATAACGCTCTACAGACCCGAAATAAGCCAAAGTATCCTTCCTTCGATGTGCAATATTTATTGTTGAGCACTCTATTTTAATATCTTTTTTTTGTTCAGGCGAAATCCTAATGCTGGTCAGACGTTATCATTATTCGCAGAAGAATCTGTTACCACATCACATTTTAATCCTGAATTACCGACGGTCGTGATAGTCCATGGATGGCGTTATGGTCTGATATCTGATATTAATCCTACAATCAGAACTGGTATGTTCTCTTTAAGTTTGTTCTACTGCTTAAATTGCTTAGTGTAGTACAGTACTAAACACTGATGCTAGGCCTAGGTCTCACTCAGTTTCCCTGGCTCATAACGAGCAATGGTTATTATCCAGTAAGATTTTCAGTGGCATGTCCGTTATGAAATACGTTTCCAACGGAAGCCTCACTGAGTAAAAAGGTATTGGACGAGATATTATTCATTTTTAAAATCAATCCGACGTTTTGTTCAGTTGTTGGCTTCTGTGGCCTCCCCAAACAGACTCAGTGACATTTAATAAAACAGCTATGTTGATCGATTTCGTAAAGGTATCGTATAGCGTTCATGATTAAAACAACATTAATTTACGCTATTTTGAAATCTCACAGACAGATGTGGGTTGGAATAGATTTTTGCCATCTAAATTTTGATTGTTTGTTTTCATTTGGGTAGTATTTAATCTTACAACTGCAAATCCACATTTCTCTATCAAAGTATTCAAAATTTCTAACAAAAATACTGAATTGCACACTAAAGGAGATGTTGCAAAAATGTATGGACCTCCGGCCATGTATTGTACATAATATCATTAAACAGGCAAAATCAATATAAAAACGTTTTTTACTGCATATTTTCACTTATTTAGTTTTGTTTGCAGTTACAAAATATTATTTGCATTTAGAATTACAACTCAAAACCAACATGGCGAATATGGCGGGGGATGTCATTTTGACATTTTCATTTTTTAAATTGTATTTTAATTATATAGTTCTTGGAGAAAAAAGTAATATTATCTAAATACTATCGAAATTGATTGATCCCAAGTGTCGGCTGTATCGCCGCCATGTTTAACATAGTTGAAAATGATAAAATCGGTTGAAATAAAAGTGCTTGTAACTCTAAAATATATTCTTGAATAAATTAATTGGTTTTTTTTCAGATTCTTTTTTAATTAACCCATTTTTTGAGGACGTGTACGAACCAGAGCCGAGCTCGCAACATCTCCTTTGCCCATCAAATAAATCAAATATACTACACTGTTTGATGTTTAAAGCTAAACTATTTTACTAAATTACTATTTTGTAACTTATAGTAAATCTAATTATCCTTTTAGTGCAACGATACATTTAATCTGTTTTTTTTGGGAAAGGTCACCAATTAAATTAAAATAAAAATCTAATCTAACCTAACCTAACCTAAAACATGCATTCTTTGTTAAGCAATTTTAGATTATGATTTTAGTAATTCGGTGGTAATATTGGACAATATATGTAGTGTGCAAATCAGTATTTTTGTTATATGGCGAGTAATTTTGTTTTAGAATGCTTATATCTGTGGTTTTAGCAAGATTTTCGTAATAAAATTAGATAAATAAAGTCGCTAACTTTGATATATTTTAGACATTTTCTTATACTACACATTTAGTTACCTACACAATTATTTAATGTGATAAACAGTCATTTATTTGATATGCTGGTATATTATTAGAATAGAATAGAATAGAATAGAAAATATTTTTATTTCGAATAGATCTTTACAGATACTTTCAAAACGTCAATAAATTATAAACTACCTAGAGCGAATAACCATTACATATAGTAAAAGCAAAATCATATATTAATAGTAAATTAAAAATTAAAATTTAAACTATTTGGTTAAAACATAATAATCATAAAATTTTTCAATTCCTTCAATGATAATAAATGAAGAAAAAGAAAAACTTATTCGTCAAGATCAATGTTATTCACTTAGCAGAGTTCCAAGTGCAGTCACTACTGAGAAGAACTCCGCTACCCAACAAACTCAGTAAGAGCTCTTTTAAATGAGAGCTTAAATCTAGTACAGATTATCGTGAAAAATCAAATAATGTCAACGTCCATAGCATAGATGCAAATAAACTGCTATCTACTAAATGTGATGTAGCCCCTGCAAACCAGAACAGACCAGTCCCCACCAACAGCACCCGTTCACGAGTATGACGCATGTGACAGCCATTGCCCTCCTCGACCATTTTAGAGGGAAGTGAGCAACCCGCCACACGACGCCGCCAAAGGCAAAGACATTTAAGCGTGCATGACTGTTCCGGATATGCATACGGCAAAATAAAAGATGGAATTCATTTTCAGCCAGGGTATTCACATTATTCAACCCTTAACAATAGTAGATACTAATTACTGAATACACGAAATCACAGGATCATGAAATAGCCTGGCAGCGATCGCTATAATCCCAAGACGTATTATCATTAAGATAATTAGTAGATATATGTTGTTTGCTTAAGTTTTAAATAAACTAAAAATATTTCAAGTACTTTAAACAAAAGGATGATACAATAACAAAAACTTTTCCACCACACAGCTTACCTAGACAAGATTGACTGCAACGTCATAGTTATGGACTGGACACTTCTGGCACTGGCTGATTACACTACAGCGTCTTTCGGCGCACCCGCTGTTGGTCGTGCTTTGGGAGATTTCCTAAATTTTCTGCACGATGTCACTGGTGCACCTTTTGAATCTATGCACCTGATTGGCTTCTGCTTAGGAGCTCATATTGTTGGTAACGCTGGTCGTCAAATCGGTGGTCGAGCTGCCCGTGTTACTGGTATGTCATAATAAATTAGTAGTGTTATAATGTATTTTAATAAGAAGACAGGGTCTTCGGCAATATTCTGATTATTTTGCGAAATGTGACAAGAAAAAAGATCGATTGTGTTTCGACTTTTGAAAATCATAAAATTATATGTTCTCTTTTCAAGGTCTGGATCCTGCTGGCCCGCTATGGCACAACAACAACCTGCGCATCAGTGAGTCTGATGGAATCTACGTCGAAGGAATCCATACAGATGGTGGCGTTAGTGGCCTTGGCTTTGGTGCCTCGATTGGCCATGCTGATTTCTTCCCCAACGGTGGCATCTCGCAGCCCGGTTGCCTGACCAATTATTGTAGCCATAACCGTGCTTGGCAACTGTTTGCGTCTTCTGTAACCAATGACCATCTCATCGGACGGGAGTGCAATAGCGCTCTTCAGCTACTTTTGAACACTTGTAATGGACAACAATTTCCTATGGGAAACGATGACCTGACTAAATCCGGGTAAGATATAATTAATTATTTCCTCAGTTTTAAATTACGTATCATGATCATCATCTCTCCAGCCAAACGTCCACTGCTGGACAAAGCCTACCCCAATGACGCCCACCAAAGTGTTGTGCGTCATAAGGGGAGAATATGCCATAATCGCCACGCTTGGCAGGCGGATTGGCGATCACAGGGGCGATAGTTTTATTGCGAGACGCTGCTGCCCATCCCGCGTTGCTATTTATACTACCGCCCTATACTGGAAGAAAATGGGCGGTGGGGTCGAATTCTGCTTCGGTAGCTTAGTGGTAAAGTATCCGGACTCCAATTGACGTTTAAAATAGTGAATATCGTGTTCCGGTGTATGGTCTCATAATAACTATAACAGAGGCAAAATAATAGCTTCTATAGGTAGTACATTAGTACACCGATTAGATGTATTCTTCGGACAAACGGATGACTGCTTCGACACCAGCTGCGTATCATGTGCACCAGTGAGTAGGTATACACCTTATTCCTTACTTCTTGCCTGTTATTATAACCATGCCTTGCATAGGTACTGTCTTTGATTATATACCTACTCGTCTACTGTGGGTATGTCCATACAGGAAAGGCCATTAATTGTTTCGTGTTGGTATTGGGTGAATTGTTGGCAATGGATATACTTTTGCTCGCTTGGGTACTATCTCTTTTTTTTTTATTCTTTTACGTTTACGCATCAGCTGACCACAGCACAGTTCACTACGCGACCTAATATTTAATAATTAGTGCCCAGCTTTCGTTCTGTAAAGTCGATTGGGAAACGGCTGCTGAGCGTCGCCGTCGGCAGCGCTCGGAAGAAGTCGGGGGAGGTCGTGTGGTAAACAGATATAGGTACCTACCAAACAGAGGTGGAGATAGATGACATCTCGGCACACTTGTGTGCGCTTGTATAAGTATATTTATATATGCATACCTATATATTTAAACATTTTTGTACGTTTATTTTATATTATGTAATATTTTATGTGATTTGTTGGTATTCAAGTACGTATATATTTTTTTTGTTTTGTTTAATTTAACCTGTTTTATCTACCTATATAAATTTATTTGCACATATGTATAGGTTTATTCCTAGTAAGTATTTATTATATTGATATCGACTTTTAGGACTGATATCTGTGTCCCACCGAGTAGTTTCCAGTTGAAAACCAGCGTCGGGCTCCGGCTTGACATTATGCTGAACTGGGAACTATTTGGTGCAGCCGAGAGATCTTGTTTTATTTTTCTACTGTAACAATGTACTTTTTTTAAATAGATTTTTTTCTTTTTTGTGTTATATTGTTATAAATCTTTTTTTTTCTTTTGTTCGTACCTACCTACTTATATTTTAAATGTGATTTTTTTCCTATTGTTTTTTATGCAGTATCTGATCGGCTGCGCCAATAAATATTTTTCTTTTCTTTTTCTTTTTCTTTTCTTACATAATCGAATATTTATGAACTAGAAAAAGTGGAAACTCGTATTGGTAGTAGTAACATTAGATAACAATAAGAAAACAGTAAGGTTAAGAAAAATTTAACCGTCACTGTGTTTCTGAATACGTATTAGGACCACTTGAAAGAAAAAGTGAAACTAATGGTATTGTTTTTATTCGTTAATTCTATTACCTTTTTTTTTCAATTACATTTAGCTAAAAGTGAAAAATATTACTCTATTGCTTTACTTTCGAATAAATAAAGAGTAAATATAGACTACCGACAAATAAACCTCAATAGTCAGATAAGTGAATATTATTTAAAAATATTTTTTTTTGTTCGGAAATAAAATTTGTTAACATAATATCAAAAGAACTTGCAGTACAAAGAACCCCTGGGCGACTCTTTAGTATATTTATTCCACCTGATGTTCCGATCGTTTCCTTAACGGAAACCTGGTTCAGGATTTCCGGGGTCGCAACAACCAGAAATTCAATGTGAATAAAGGATTTCACTGCTTTGTGCAATAAGGTGAAAATGTCTGAACGTCAATTTTTTAAGGTTCCGTACCCAAAAAGAAAAAATAACGGCAGCCTTATAAGATTATACGTGCATCTGTCTGTCTGCCCATCTCTAACAACCGATTTCCTCCGAAAGTTCTGGACAAATGGAGTTGAAATTTGGTACACACGTTAAACATAAGTGAATCACACATGCTCAAAAAAGATTTGTTTATAATTTTACCACAAATAGTTTTGAAACTTAAAAAAAACAACGCAGATGACAATTGACTTAACCTAAAAATAGATCTTTGCCTATAGTTTACACAACATAATACCACAGTCTAAAGAAAACGAACGTGTTATATGTACTTATACTGTGATAATACATTTAAGAAGTCTATGGTATGCAATACAAGTCCAACTCTCGCTTTAGTGGTTTTTATGTATTTTAAGTAGGTATGGTGGCAAAACAAGCATGCAGAGGTCACATGTATCGTAAATACTGCAGCCTATAGACGTTTTCACTTAAATCAGAGGTTTTTCTTCCTAAATACTTAATACGGACCCATAAGTAAAATTTTGTTTTTTTTTTCAGATCTGGCATGTATCGATTGGACACCAGATGGATATATCCTTATTAAAATGCCAAACTGAGATCATTCGAACACTGAAACTCAATCTTGATAAATATTTACATTAATGAATCTATTTGGTTTTATTTATTGTACAAAATGAGTAGTCTGTCAGGTATGTTAGGACCGGGATATTTGGCGCTCTACACCGTTAGGGACCTGGCGCGAAGATACATACATACATACAAAATGAGACCTGTATTATTTTTTGTTCCTGTTGTAAACCTATCGTTGCACAATTATTTAGCTCATGTAGAGAAACTAATCAATAAAATTGCCTTATGGTAGTGATGATTCATAATATCACTTCAGCCGAAAGACGTCCACTGCTGGACAAAAGCCTTCCCCAAAGATACTCGACGAATCTCTTACCATCGAACCGTCATACATCACAATTTTCACCTATTACAATTTATATATTTATTTATAGTTAGCTAGAACGGAAATCTAGCCCAATTAGACTAACTAACTCAGATACAAAACAAATAAAAAAACATAAACAAAATGAAATTAAAAAGAATTATAACAATATCTAACACTATAGAAAAAAAATCATAGTCCATTTAAATTTAATAAATCAATAATGATATTTACGTATAGCGTCACTGTCTTACTCTAAACTATTACTTTTATTAAATACTTATAATCATCAAGGACGCGTCTATTGTTTAAAGACAATTTAAGGGCAGTGTCCATGCAAATTTTTAATGGAATTTGAATAGTTTGACCGCCGAATTGGCCGGTGGACTGACTGCACTAACAAAAGAATTCTCATGAATAAATGTTAAGTAAATATTGTTGCCTGTAAATTTTTGCTTCTGATAAAGCAGCAGATCAGTTCCCTCAGTTAAATTTCATCTTCATCATCAGGCCCTCGGTGATAATTATGACCCAGGTATAACTTGCGTTTCATGACATTAATTAAATAAGCTCTATAATATAATACTACAAGCTAAAGAGATCTACACAAAAACCGGAAGTCAAAATGTCGATGCTGTTTTTTGTGTAATGAAGGTGGCAAACAAGCATGCAGTTCACATCGATGATAAGTGATGACTGCAGCCTATAGACACCCACACAAAGACCAGAATTCAAAATGCAGATGTGTTACCCACCCTTGAGACCTTAGTTGTCCATGTCCCTGTGATAGTTATTGCAGACTATATATACATTACCATCTTACTGCACGCAGCAGCACGATAGTGCTGAAATAATATTTAGTGGCAGATAGATTAGTTAATGCGATGGTACCTACGCCATCGAGCCATTGCTCTTTACAAATGTATTAAAATTAACAAAGCTACAATCACAATTCAGTGATACTACATAATGTGATTAACCTGTCAATCGATGTTTTGGAAACAAAATGTATCACTTATGATTTATCATTATAATTTTTAAGCTGTTGAGCAGCGGCCGGACCTATGCTATCCGATGCACGCGCGAAAAATATTTGTTGCATGACTAGTTTAAAGATAACACCTTTATCAAATCACTTACAAGGATATAAATACTAAATGAAGTTGGTCTGTGCGTAGACCTCCCTGAAATTCTATATCATGAAGTTTATAGTAATCTTCGCGGTTGTTGGTACGTAAAAATAACATGTGTTTTTGTGCCTTATTTAAAATAATTTCAACAAAGTTAGTTTTGGATTTCAGTTAGGTATTATTGATAATAAAACAGTTTGTGTCGACTATTTGGAGCTATGATTTTCACTTTATTCAGATTTTATCCTTTATTTGATATTCGTTAAGTTGATGTATATTATCGAGGTTTTATATTATTGTGAGAGCTGAACATTTATTACTTGCTTTATCCAACCGGAATAAGTAGATTTTCATTAAATAATTTATCTTTGTTGCCGTTATTTCTACTACTACAATAATTAATTTATTGTTCGACTATCTAGGATCATAATAATAATTAAGTTATTGTAATGTAATGTGGCATACATTATCATTTATTATAATTAGTCAGAACATGCACCATGTTACAGTGGTTCAGGTACTGACAGTCAAAGCGACTGCAAATGCACTTAGGATGATGCTGGCGTCCACCGCGCACCTTATGCGCTAGGGATGGGCACCGCTAGCACATGGTTGCATAGAAACAATCCACAAGCGCTTCGGAGGACGTCCCTAAGGTGCTACAGAAGCGAGGTAGTCCCAGCAACACCCTAAATGCATTGTTATATTGAAATTGAAAATGTTTGCTATATAGATTTAGTTTCTTGTTAATCATGAGTAGTTTTTAATGTTGTCTTGTAAAAATATATTATTATTTATGTTTATTAAACATTTCAGTATACGCGGTTTCCGCGATACCAACTGATAAATTACGCGATGACAAATATCCCCGCTTCATCGAGTTCCCAGATGGCGACGGTAATCTACATTTAGTAGATTTAGAGGCAGAACCCGATATGGAGTTGCTTGAGGAAGTTAACAGGAACCCTGCCAACAACGAATACTTACTCTTCACAAGGTTACGGCAATTTTTGTGTAACGATATCTTACTAATATAATATTCCAAATGTTCATATTAATATTTGCTTTAAAATACAGTCAGTAAATTATTTTCAACGGGTTCGATGATGACTATGCAATGCTAACTTACAATATTTTTAATGGATCATGTCTCATAAAGTTCAATAATAATTGTCAGACCAGCTGTCGAAAAAACATACTTACTATGTTCAAGAATACTTTTTTACTTGCAAATATAATTAAGTGTAAAGATTAAAAGAAAGATCATCGTTTATAAAGGCTTCTAGTCTAATGGTTCTATATAAGAATACTGTTTTGTAATTCACACTTATCCTAAATTGGGTGGGGTGATAGATGAGAAATAATTAAAAATCCTAAACCGGGTTTTCTTATTGTGTAAATTTCTTGTTCAGGAGCAATCAGCTTATATCGCAGACCTTGGTCATCAACAACGAGGCTTCTATTACTCGGTCTAACTTCAACGCTCGTTGGCCAACAGTGGTTATTGTCCACGGCTGGCTCGGAAACCGTTACGCTGATCCTAACCCTACTGTCAGAAGAGGTATGCATATACATATAGAAATCTAAATAGCAAGACAATATTCTTCATATGGGAGTACCCATAGCGTTTATTACCGATGCAAAACAGTCTGTCAACATACAAATACAAAAATCGTCTATTTCTCGAAACTCACACCTTGACTTTAAAAAAAAATACATAGACAATTTCACGCACACATTTAAACACACTTTGCACTTGTACTTTTACAGAGGGGAAAGTCTTTCCCCTCTGTAAAAGTACAAGTACAAGACAAGTGTCCCTACGCCTGTCACCCAAATGTTTAAATGTGTGCGTGAAATTGTCTATGTATTTTGTTAAAGTCAAGGTGTGAGTTTCGAGAAATAGACGATACAAAAATCGTCTATTTCTCGACTTTAATTACAGAACTTACAGAAAATTGAAAGATCCCAATAGCACCAGAGATAATTGCGCCTGAAAAGTGTTGTGAATGAATTAGTACATAATTATTAGGTATACAGAGTTGAGTTGTTTGTAATGTCATTTTAAATATGCCAATGTTTAAGCGCAAACTGACTCAATGGCTTCAACAACATTGTTTTTATGATCTAAAGAAGCAATATCGTAATTGATTAATATTATGTAATTACCTGACATAACCTTTTTTCTTTTTTGACATATTTAAACTATTGCAAAAAATCGAATCCATTTACTTAATTGGTGACATATTCTGTATATAAAATTTTGACTAATGTATTGATAAATGTGTAAAAGAATGATTAGTTACTAATAATATTGTAATATTCTTATACTAGTATCCATATGACATGATGATAATAATTATGATGACAATGTGATAATAATTTAATATGTATTGTAGTTGTAATTTTAATTGTAATTGTAATTTTATTTTAATGTAAGTAATTATGATTGAAAGGAAAAAAAACATTTTTTTTAAATATTAATTGTTAAAGTTTGGCATTACATATTGGAAAAAAAAAATTACACACCACTGTCATGGTAGAATGTTATAGTTCCCATAACTTAATTACCATGACATCTGTACCTGCATGTACTCACTACATTCTAGTAAATAAATGATTTGATTTGATTTTGCAGCATACTTGGCAAAGGGCGATTGTAATGTAATCGTTATGGACTGGAGTCGTCTTGCCCTGATGGACTACGCTACTGCAGTGCGCGGTGTCCCCGCGGTCGGCCGAGGCTTGGGACAGTTCCTGGTTTTCCTCAACAGAGTAACTGGAGCACCGTTCAATTCTATGCACTTGGTCGGCTTCAGCTTGGGAGCTCACATCGTCGGTAATGCTGGTCGTGAAATGGGTGGTAGAGCTGCACGTGTTACTGGTGAGTAGGTATACTAAGACAGTAAAATTAGAGTGTCTGTAAATTAAATATTTTTTCAAAATAACTAATAGTGGGTGATTAAAGAAGAGTAACAGAAACAAAAAAATTTTTCTTGGAATTTTTGGCTGTCTGTCTGGTACGTTATAACTTCGATTGTACTCAACGGATTCGAACGCGGTTTTCACAGGTGGATTAAATATAATTTTTCAAGAATAAAATATAAAACAAATACAAGACATAAAACACATCCCTCTGGTACCCAGTTTTTATATCTTTCAGTTCCTTCATCATCCTCATTTTGAGTACCATGTGTACGGATAGAGATAAGTAATGAGATAGAAAAGAAATTAGAAAATTAATTTACTCTTTACTTTAAGGTTTGGATCCTGCTGGTCCGCTATGGAACTACAATAGCGATCGTCTCCGTGCTTCTGATGGGGTCTATGTGGAAGCAATCCATACAGATGGAGGCATTGGTGGTCTCGGTATTGGATCAGCGATTGTCGACGCTGACTTCTTCCCCAATGGTGGCAATTCTCAACCTGGCTGTTTGACCAGTCTGTGCAACCACAATCGTGCTTGGGAATTATTCGCATCCACTGTTACTAGAAACCATCTTGTTGGAAGAGAGTGTACGACCAACCTACAGATTACTATGAACTCGTGCCGTGGACAATCACTTCACATGGGCAATGACATTTTGACAAAAACCGGGTATGTTGACAAAAATAATCGGTGGAATTACAAGCATTGAAGCTTTGCGTGGAGAGCTACGTTATACGTATTTTTATTAAGTTTACTGAATCACACTTTATTTTTATTGTTTTATATTATTTCGCATTAATACATGCTTGTGAAATATATTTTTTTAAAGAAAAACGCCATCTATTGCCTTACTAGCATAGTTTGGCAATAGATGGCGCTACTGCTACCATAAAGCAATGTTATAAATATGCAGGAAAGATTTGACAAATCGGGCAGGACTTCAGTAGCTCAGTTGGAAGAGCGGCTGGACTAGATTCCCAGTGGCCGCGAGTTCGAGTCTTGCCTGAAGTCAAATTTTTCTTTCCATTTTTCTTTAAAAAAATATATTTCACAAGCAATATATAAAATTAATATTTGTGATTTAATCTTGGTTTTTGTTTCAGACGGGGCATGTATCGTATGGACACCGACAGAAGATATCCTTATTAATAATATTGATCTTGAATTTGTACATCATAAAATATAAGTTTATTTGGATATCAGAATCTATTTTCTTATTTATTTACCTTAAAATAGAATTTGACGTTTCTGGAGTATGGTACTAATATCAAAATAACTACGTTAAAAAAACCAACTTCGAAACAAAAATGTATTTCTTTTTATGTAAGAAAGATGACAAACAAGCATGCTGCTCACATTGATGTTAAGTGATGACTGCAGCCTATAAACATTTACATAAAACCAGAGATCAAAATTCAGAAGCGTTGTCACCCCTGAGACCTAAGGTGTCGTGTCTCTGTGTTAGGTCTAACCGGAACACGATAGTGCTAAAGACTATTATTAAGCGGCAGATAGGTTAGGTAATGCGGTGATGCCTACGCCCTCGAGTTCCTACACTTAGAACTCTACAACCAGTAAATAAAGTTCCGCGATGGATGGCGCAAGGCATAGAGCAAAACGGGCCACCGGCCGACGGGAGGGGAGTAGCCATTGCGTTTATTTCTGAAATTAGAACACACACATACACAATAAAAATCGTCTATTACAACGAAACTCACACCTTGGCTTTAACTAAATACATAAATAATTTCACACACATTTAAATATCTCGGTAACGATATCCTACTAATATAATACTTCAAATGTTCATATACAGGTTGCAAAATTTGCTTTAGAATACGGCCAAGAACTTTGTTTACCAAGTTTATTTTTAACAAGACTTGTTTAGATGATGACTATGCTATGCTAATGAAATATTAACTTTTTCACTAACCGACTTCAAAAAAGAAGGTTCTCAAGTCGACTCGTATGTATTTTTTTTTCAAAATATTATTAAGCTTAAAGATTCTCTTGTATAGAAAGATAATGGAAGGTTTTCACGTATCGCTTGAATATTTGGATGGAATATGATAAAATTTATAAGTTAGATTCTAATTTCAACATTAATGACAATCCTTCTTAAAGGCTTCAAGTCTAATTGTTCTATAAGAATACTGTATTGTAATTCACGTTTATCACAAATTGGGTGATACATGAGAAATAATTAAAAATCCTCAACCGGGTTTTCTTATTATGTAAATTTCTTGTTCAGGTACAATCAGCTTATATCGCAGATCTTGATCATCAACAACGAGGCTTCTATTACTCGGTCTAACTTCAATGCTCGTTGGCCAACAGTGGTTATTGTCCACGGCTGGCTCAGCAACCGCTACACTGATCCTAACCCTACAGTCAGAAGAGGTATGCATATACATACCTATGGAAATCTAAATAGCAAGACGCGTCTAAATAATATCGAATGATTTGCCATCATAAAATGATTATAAATAGCAATGTGATTTTTGTTATTTATAATATTTAAATGAACATGAAACATATACTACGAAAACAATATAAATATTTTAATTTTAATGCCAGTGACTGGTAGTAGGTAAAATTTACCATCACCATGGGGGTTATTCGTCATCTCGCCCGACAAAGACTCGGCCGATCGGGCGAGTTGGCACGTTTCGAATTTACTTAATATTTCTGTCGTCAACTCGCACTCTCATACAAAGTACAGTTAGGTAAATAAATTTAAAATAAAATTATAGAAACGACTACGAATAAAACGATATTATATTTATCTGAAATAGATTTATACATAAAACTAATACGTTGGGGAAAATGTCTTTTCGCATTATAGTATGTATGAACTTGTAATAAAATCTCTTTGGCTGTAGTATTTGTATCTGGCTGGTTTTGGTATCATTGAAAGTTAAAATTTTAAAGAACATAATTCCAAATTCAAATTAGGCAAATGTGTGATTTTCATTTGTTTTTCGTACTGTCAAGATGAGTGAATCTAATGAAGAAATTCGATACATTTTAAAATTTTACTACAAAAAAGGTAAAAATGCAACGCAAGCCGCGAAAAAAATTTGCGATGTTTATGGACCTAGTGCAGTGTCTGTGAGAGTAGCACAAATTTGGTTTAAGCGTTTTCAATCCGACAATTTTGATGTCAAAGATGCACCTCGCTCTGGCGACCAGAGCTATTACGGATAAAATGGATGCCATTTTTAAAAGTGGAGCAAGATCGACATATCAGTAGTTACGACGTAGCTGAAGAACTGAGAATTGATCACAAAACAGTTTTGGCGCATTTGATAAAAGCTGGGTACAAAAAAAAGCTCGATATTTGGGTACCTCACGAGCTCACTGAAAGAAACCTTATGAACCGTGTACTCATTTGTGATTCTTTATTACGACGTAATGAAACCGAATCATTTTTGAAAAAGCTGATAACTGGTGATGAAAATTGGATCACGTACGACAAGAACGTGCGAAAAAGGTCGTGGTCAAAGGCCGGTCAGGCTTCACAGACTGTGGCGAAACCCGGGTTAACTCGCAATAAGATGATGTTGTGTGTGTGGTGGGATTGGAAGGGCATTATTCATTATGAGCTATTACCACCAGGCAGGACTATCGATTGTGAATGCTACTGCGAACAACTGATGAGATTAAAGCAAGAAGTTGAGAGAAAGCGGCCGGAATTTATCAACAGAAGGGGTGTGGTGTTTCATCATGATAACGCTAGACCTCACACATCTATAGCCACTCAGAAAAAATTAAGAGAGTTTGGCTGGGAGGTGTTAATGCATCCGCCGTATAGTCCTGACCTTGCACCTTCAGATTTCCACCTGTTTCGGTCTCTTCAGAATTCTTTATGCAATGTTAGGTTAACATCACGAGAGGACTGCCAAATCCACTTGTCGCGGTATTTTGATGAGAAGTCCCAAAATTTTTATAGCAATGGGATCATGTCCCTACCTACAAGATAGCAAAAGGTTATCGAACAAAATGGTACATACATACTTTAGTTAAATTTAAATAAACTATATTAAAAAATGTTTTGAATTATCTTAAAAAATGCGAGGAAACTTTTTCCCCAACCTAATATTTAAAAATCGATTGTATACTATCAAAAAGGATTCCGACGCGAAAAGAACAGAAAAAATAAAAAAAAGATACAAGGTAAAACAGGTTTGAAATATTATTATGGCATGGTAAAGAATATTTCCTGGCATTTAAACATTTTTACCGCACTGGTATAAAAATGGTTTTCCTACCAATAGTTAGAGCACTCCATATTAAACTTTCATTTTAAACTTGTTATTTTTTTAATTAAAATATTAAAACATCAGAAATGTTCTTTAGGTTCTTAAATAAATATTTCAAAGCTTAAATGTAATAAATACACCTTGTAAATTTCTCATCCTTTTGGCAGAAATCTTACCATGATCTTTTCAGACGTTGCTTGCATATATGGCACGAAAGTATACTCACTATTTTCCTGCCCGAAGTCAAATTTTTCTTTTCCTTTTTTCTTTATTTTTTAAAGTTCACTCGCATTTGTTATTGAGAAAAATAAAATATTACAATTTGTTACCGTTTTCAACCTTTGGTTGTGGGATGACGAATATGTACCTACTCATTAAATAAATAGGTAGGCCTATAAGACCTCCTGTACCACATGTTACCACATTACATTGTCACATTTATTCATTGTAATGACATAACCACAAACTTAGTTCATCTTTTTACAGATGCCTTTTAACTGTGTAAAACAGAGTGGTTTTTATGTGAGATTAATAATACAGAGTGGTGTATTAAATAATATGCTTGGGGTTTTCGTAGAAATAACATAAGTGAAAATTAATTGTATTTTCCGTGATATCCGCACAACAATGAAATGGAGTATTGCTTCAAAATTTCATTGTAAAGGTGCAATTCCGTAGGTCGCGATCGATCGCGGCTCGCTACAGCCGTTGGCCGCGCGCGTTTTTTCGCGAGCCACGGAAGCGGTTTCATGCATTTTCAGACTACATCTATAGTCGCGCGCGGCCGATGACGTCATCGGCCGTGCGCTGCCGCGATCGATCGCGACGCACGTAATGGCACCTTTATGAAAGATCGTGGGAGATAGCACAGACCCTTGCGGCACATTAACATTAATAGGTACTTAGGTAGTCTGTCTCAGTGCTGCCCATCAATCCGTATAAAATACTAGAAAGCTGGCTATCCAGCTGCTTAGCCTCTTAGGAAGACTGTAAGAGGTATTTCCGCGAGAAGTGCCTTGTGCCAGACCCGGTCAAAGCTGAAGAAATATCTAGACTATTCTAGACTAACAGTCAATGCTTCCACAATCTTGTCCAAAGCTTGAGCCCAACGTGCGTGAGATATATACGGAGATCATCAGTAGATCTAACCAGACGAAACAATATTGGCAGTCGCTGATCAGCTGGTGTTCTTCTAGATAACTATAGCAGCAGTTGTGAGTTATTCACACGCACCATGACAGGGTAAGAAAGTTTTTGCTATGAGCCTGTTGAGTTGGCCGGGTAACTAACTCTGCGATTTCCTTTTTTGGGTATCGGGTGTATGAGAGTCGTCTGCGACGTAGACGTGTTCGTAAGAAAGCTCGAATAGGCGCATCAGAACGAGAGTCAAATTGGGAGTGCATATCTTATACCGCCGCAGGGCCGAAGTGAAATTTGAACATATGGTATAATCTATGGATATGAAAACAATGCATATACCAATTAAAAACTAAACAATAATAAAACATAACACCAGCAAACCACAACAGGCCAGTCATCACAATCAGCACCCGTTCATGAGTATGACGCATGTGACAGCTATCGCTCTCCTCGAAAACGGGTTGCTCACTTCCTTGGGAAGGACATACGTCCGTCAATATAAGTTAGACATGATTTATATTGCTTAGTCATTATAGTCACATCTGTTCATTCAATGACTAAAACCGAAGGGGAAACATTGTGAATGCGTGTTTAAAAAATATATAGGTATGTTTTTAAACGCGCATAGACTATGCTTTTTTATGCTTAGCGTGATGTTAAAGAGAACTTTAGTAAGATCATAAGCCAGAAAATGATTGATTCCTCTAAAAAGTCTGAGAGTTGTCTTTTGTCTCTTGAATACTATATTTTTTTATTCCTTAATTTCGCTTGGTATCTTTCCTAGTTTTTGGAAATAAGTAGTAATATTAAAAAATGCAAATATTATTGCCCTCCTTAAAAACGAATCCCGTCATAATATTATTTTTTAGCGTTTACATTCATCAGCTGCATTGAGGACCACCTTGAAACATGACCTATTCCATTCTTTTTAATCTGAATTCCGTTCTGGCCATAAGTATAACTTCCTTAGAAAATAAATGGGTGCTACATTTATATATAACCTAAGAGTAATCTAGCTAGTTGGTATGTTATTGTAGAACTATCATACATTAGAACAAATTATGTTTCTAAGAACATTCACAGAGACCACAAACCAATCAGCCTTTCCTAGCAGAGACATAACAACTTAGGTCTTAGGTTAGGGGTGGCAACGCATCTGCATTATGATCTCTAGTTTTTGTATTGAGGTCTTAAGGCTACAGTCAACATTCATGTGAGTTGTATTCTTGCCAACTTCGTTACACGTAAAAAAAGATTACCTAACTTATTAATCAATGTTTTACAATGACAAGTGATCAATATTTATGATTGAAAATTGTTTAGATAAACAATCTTATCAATTGATTGACTTACCTATATATACGAATTTTCTGCGTACTAGTGGTAGACCTCCCAAGAATTTTGCACCATGAAGGTTCTCGTCCTACTTGCTGTTGTAGGTATGTCTTTTGATAATATCAATAATTATACCAATCTTTTATGAATATCGGATGTGTTGTTGATGATGAAAAGCCATTGAACAAATGTTGTTTGATTGGATTGATATAGAGATTCTGCCTGCAAGAGGTGATGTCCTTATTACCATTAACCCTGTATAGGTTTGCAGTATTGGTTTACATGGTAAACATTAATATGCTATAATTATTTTCAGTTTACGCGGTCTCCGCGATCCCAGTGGATAACTTGTACGATGACAATTATCCGCGCTTCATCAAGTTTCCGGGCGGTGATGGTCAAATGCATGTGGTAGATTTGGAGGCCGAACCCGATATGGAAGTGCTGGAGGAGATCATCAGGAATCCAAACAACAATCAGTACTTGCTCTTCACCAGGTATTTGTTGCACAGTTTTTAATAGATGGACGATATATGTATTGATATTAAAATTTGTGATATTTTTACAATGTTATTGAAAATTTACATACATAATCAAGGTTGGAAAAATAAATTAACTGTACACTTAAATTTATACAGGGTTAATTTAAATTAGCGCATCACCTCATGCAGGCAGCCTCTCTACATCAATTCTAACAACTTTTTACAAATAACCCGAAAAAGGAACAAAAAATGGTTTTGAAAGTTTAAATATGAGTCTCAAAAAATTAACTGTCAAATTGCGAAACGAATGAATGCAGTTCCGCCCAGACCGTGGTCTTCAACAAGAAAGCTTCTAGCACACGATCGAACTTAAATACTCTTTGTCTATAGCTATTGTTGCCATGGCTGGCTTAGCAATTACAATTGACGTCTGAGGTATTCTTGGAGAAGATTTTTTGTAGGTATTTCCGGTGTTATAAAAAGTGATCAATGAATATCAATAGGCCCGGTTCAAACACGAGACTCAAAAACATAACTGACGAACTGTGAATGATTGTATGCAAAAAATCAAATACTGAAATAAACGTTTTGTTATTCAGGAGTAACCAGAATTCGGGGCAGACGTTGATCATAAACAACGAGGCTTCTATCACACGATCGAACTTCAATGCTCGTTTGCCTACAGTTGTAATTGTCCATGGCTGGCTCAGCAACCAGAACACTGACATCAACCCTACAATCAGAGCAGGTACACTATAATTTACTTTTATTTGCATTTTTCCTTTACATTTTACATGAAATATATTCAGATTTTTATGAATCTCGCAAATAAATTGGAAAGTATCTACAACAGAGTTATAAATTATAAAAGTGCCTTGCAATAGTAAGCTTTTACTGTTTACATTCATGTTGACTGAATTCTGCAACTAATAGATTAATAATAATCTAAAAATAGAGCGGAGACCTCTACTCCTAACCACTCCGATATTGCTGCGCTGAAAAGTAGCATTTAATGGCACATAGCAGTACATAATCTATGTCATCCCATCGCCTCATTACCTAATCTAAGATTACCATAATAAAATATGGACCCAAATGTCGTCTCTTCAAGTTTCTAGAGTGCGTTATCATTAATTAAAACAAAGGAAAATAATGTTATTTAAATAAATGTTAAATGTTAACGATTAAAACAATAATAATGTTAGCCTTCTCCAGGAAATTTTAGCCAATCCAAATGCAGAAATCGCTAAAGAAATATGTAAGTTAATTCCTCGCCAGTAACATTTTCCTTTATAAAAGTATATATTATTCTCAGTAATGGTTTAAGTTAGTATTGGGTACGATGACATGGGTGACATGTCGTGGGACAAAACCCCTTTAAAAAAATAAAATCAATAATATTTGCAGTGGATCTGTCTATAATGAATAAAATTAAAGTTTCAACAACATTTCATCAACTAAGTAGTTAAAAATATTACTTTTACTGAAAATCAGCTTTAATGTACAATATTCTACTAAACAGTACGCAAAGACAACCTTTCATAAATAAATCGTCGAATCAAAATTGATTATAATAAGTTGAACGTAGGTATTTTTTCTCCGTGATCGGAGTCATGGAATTCATTGAGATTTGTTTAGGCTGGGTTGCAGCAAGATATTTGTTAAGTTAAAGTTATTGTAACATTTAATATCCTTCTCTAACTTTCACAGACTTCTTTGAGTTGAAGGATGTGAAATGTTACAATAACTTTAACTTCAACAAATATTTTGGTGCAACCCAGCCTTAATTTTACATGAAATAGGTTTTAATCTGATTTACAATTTACAGCATACTTGGCGAAGAGCGATTGCAATGTTATCGTTATGGACTGGAGACGTCTTGCCCTGATGGATTACGCGACTGCAGTGCGTGGTGTCCCCGCGGTCGGTCAAGGCTTGGGACAGTTCCTCGTTTTCCTAAACAGAGTGACCGGAGCACCGTTTACTTCTATGCACTTGGTCGGCTTCAGTTTAGGAGCTCACGTCGTTGGTAACGCTGGTCGTGAAATGGGTGGCAGAGCAGCACGTGTGACTGGTAAATTATTTGTTATTTGTTGATCGTACTACCTTCTTGTCTAGATACAAGATGTCTCCGCTTCTTACCATACATAGATTTTTGTATATTTATTTTGAGCTTTATTATTTTTTTAATTTGATTGAATATGTCTCAGTTTTTATTCGATAATCTTTTTTCAATTTATAACAACAGTACGATGTTATGCCACTAGATAGTTTTATGATTAACCCCCCAGTTCATAAACGAACGTTATGAACGTCTTAGCTGTAGGTATATTAACATGCTTTGTTTTCTTCATTTGCACCGTTAATTGCAATAAGATTAAAAAAGACAAAATAGTGATTAGTATAATACTTAGCTAAAATATGTTCATGAATAATGGGTTTCAAGGATAGATATAGTACCTAATACTCTTCCTCAATCTTTAACTTCGTTTTGTTTTTGCAATGAACCTTTACTAGATATTAAATTAAGAAATAAATTCAGGTACTCCTTTAATAATATATTTAGCGTAATGTTAATGCCAACTTTAACGTTATTAAGTATTGGTATAAAAAAAATTATATAATTATTAACGAATTATAATGATTAAAGCAAGAATTTGAGGTTTAAGCTACTCTTAGGATTTAAATTATAGTTCATGATTGAAGCTAGTTTAAGAAAAAAATAATCAAATGAAACATTTCGGTCACAAGTAAATACATTTTATTCTATTACAGGTTTGGATCCTGCCGGTCCTCTATGGAACTACAACAGCAACCGTCTCAGTCCTAATGACGGAATATATGTTGAGGCTATCCACACTGACGGAGGTGTTGCTGGTCTTGGAATCGGGTCAGCTGTCGCCAACGCAGACTTTTTCCCCAATGGTGGCAATTCTCAACCCGGTTGTTTGACCGGCATTTGCGATCACAACCGTGCTTGGGAACTGTTCGCCTCCACTGTCACAAGAAACCATCTAGTAGGAAGAGAGTGCTCCAGCAATCTACAGATCACAATGAACACGTGCCGCGGACAGGAACTACATATGGGCAATGACATTTTGACCAAAACTGGGTACGCAGCGAATGTTACACTACTAATAATAACATTGATTTTATAAATTTGATATTTGTAGGATCTGAAGTATTTAGTTTTCGAATGAATTTTTACATTTAAATATTTATTATTTCTTATGGTGTAAATCTTGTGTTCTGCCTGTTTATTTGTATATTCTCAAAGTTAAAAAGGTTAGACACTTATGCTGTGACATGCAGTACATGTAGGTATATTAATCTTAATATTTTTTCTTTTATTTTTTCAGACGTGGCCTCTACCGCTTGGACACCGACAGGAGATATCCATTCTAATAGACTGAACTTTTACACGTTTACCTTGAATATTATATGAAATAAACTCAATTTATGAAAAAATTTTTTCTATTATTGTTATGTTTTTAGATTATATTCAAATTTCTCAATTACGACATACATTTTAGGAAAGTACTCTGTAGGGGGCAACAGTATTCAATAATGGTTATGGTGAATAATATAAGTATAAAGTTTAGCTTGTAACCACTTGTTTGAAAAAAAAGTTTATGTGATGATGGTGGTAGTAAACATGCAGTTAGCTTTGATGATAGTTGAATACTGCAGCCCGTAGTCATCTTCTACACAAAAACCGGTGGTCACAATGCAGAAGCATTGCCACTTAGCCTCGGACTGACCAGCTGACAGCTGGGCCCTAACCTACTGGTTCGGCTAGTCCGGCTAACAAAAATATCTATCTTAGGCCCGCTATTCAGCCTTAGGCCTCGTGTGAGAAGCCACCAGGATACCTGAACCTTTTCAGCAACAAACAAATCTCAATCCGACCCTGTGGCCACCCTTGAGGCCTAAGTTTTTTTGCCTCTGTGAAAGTTATTACTGAATAATAATGATCCGAGTCAGCTTTCCAAATGAGGTCAATCTTTGGACCTCAATATCAATCCTTAGTCTCAAACAATCATTGTTAGCAGCTCTCGGATGCTATCCAAAATTGACTAGACTAGAACACCTCAAGTCATTTTCAATGATATGCCAATTACGTTTCATGATAAAGCTAAAGACCTCAGAGTGATCATCGACAGGCGTTTAACATGAACTCCGCTGATACGGATGCAAAACTTAGGAAAGTTAGTTGATGCTATTTGCTCTCTTAAAAGTTTGTAAAACTTTTTGCCAACCTCCATTAAGATTGCTTGCTCCATCTATCCTACACCCTATATTAGACTACGCCGACATATCTTATTCTATTCTTTTCTTGACCTCTGGAAGGTTATATATATGTTAGTATTGCCAATTTGCTGTTTCAATCATTCTGCTATCTAAAAAATATCTGGTGTACAATGAAGAATATTCAATTCCATTCTACAAAACCTACTCTGAAGTCTAAATCATTTATTCGTGTAGCTATGATGAGAACGATCAATTTTTTTATTGTCTTGTCTTTGTTTCATAATGAAAATCATAAAATTTGTATTCACCAATAAAAGTAATCATAACAACCAGAAATATTTAAGAACGATGATAACTATGATGATTATGATAATAGAATCTTTTAAGTCATTGATAGCCTGATGATATGACGTGATTTCGATAAACACTAGCTGTAATTACTATTAATGGGTGTTTAATTTGCAAGAATTTTTTGAGAAAATATTTTGGGATCTCCCTATTTATTTATCGTCACAACTAGAACGTTACGTATAGAACATGTATTGTCATAAAAATATAGGTGTATTTTAGTCGTTGAAGGACAAATATTGTTATAAACAGACCCTTTAAATTAAACCAATACTATAAATAAGTTATGAAACATCGTTAATTTTTATTAATTTGTGCCGGGAGTTTGTTATACATACATTTTCTTTGTGTCTACTGCTCCTAGCGTTACTGGATTATTATTCAGCCTGGGTTGCACTGCGACTTTTGTTAAGGTTATTGTAACATTTCGCATCCTTTTCTAACTTAAAGAAATCTGTTAAAGTTAGAGCAGGATGTGTAATGTTACAATAACTTTAACTTTAACAAAAGTCGTGGTGCAACACAGGATTAGTCTATCCTCTCGAACTTCGTCACTGGAACTCTGCCATCACTCGATAAGTTTCATTTTCGATCTACTCTTCTACAGAGCTCAAGAAAAAATATCAGTCTAACGTTTATTAAGATTCTCCGTGAAAATGATGTGGTTCTATCGTCAAACATTAATCCTCTTGAAGTGTGGAAAGATAGTAAATCCATCTTTATTACATATTGCGCTTTACTAGGTCAGGGCTAGGGTAGTGGAGACTGTGTTGTGTAGCGAAATTGCTTGAATATCGTATATTCCTTTTTAACAATGATAATGGAAAAAAGCATCAAACATGATGTTTGTACGTAGGATAAGTACCTTATTAAATAGAAATGGTCATAGTCAGCAAGATTGTGTAATTGAAGGTAGGTATATCTGAATTCTGAGAAATACAAAATCGCTGATTTAGAAACTATTTACGTAGGTATTTTTCTGTACTAAAATTTACAATTACAAATAAAGCAGTTCAGATGTTGCTTACCAATTACGTAGGATTTGCAAAAAGCAGTTCGAATAAATAAATAATACAGTGCTATTCCTGAAAACAATATAAGCATTAAATTAAGGTGGTGAAGTATGTAGTATGTACATTGAAGTAGTTCATGTTCTGTCGATAATTTCGTTCATTGTTCAGGTGGCTTATAAACAGCTTTAAGTATAGTAAAATAGGACCACGATGTACTTATTATCTGAAACAAAAAAACGCTGACTTAATGATTTAAACATAAAACATACAATACAAATATGTCATCACATATTTACTTTCGTAAAACTTTCGTAAGAAATAACAGAAAATTTGTAGGCGGTTAAGCGCTGCGGTTTGTTTGATCTGAAACAAAATTATACACTTAGAAATACGTCCAATAACACAGACATAACAAAAGATTTTTTTTTAAATTGGAAAAATGTATCGGAGTTTAAGACGTAAATGAATAGACGAACGCAAATTATCCATATCTTTCAAGGTAGATTAAAGTACACATAGCGTGCAAAGTTTGATTAAAATCGGTTAAGTAGTTTAGGAGTCCATCGCGGACAAACAACATGACGCGTAATTTAAATAAACGTAACTTCACGCACTGTAATCCCCGAAGGGGCAAGCAGAGGAATCCGATCCCCGGTTGAATCGATCCCAGGACCATTAGCGTAGTAGCAGTGGCCTGCTACCACTAGCCTACTGCGGCAGTGTTGAGGCGTAATTTATATATTTTACTAGCTGTGCCCGCGACTTCCTCCACGTGAGAAATAATATGATTGTTCAGTATCTACCCGGACGAAGTCGTGGGCGCAGCTAGTATAAAAGTAGCTTAAGTTACTCCTTATTACATCAGCTATTTGCCAGTGAAAGTCCCGTCAAAATCGGAGACACTCAAATTCAGTTTTTTTGTATGTAGCTATGTATGTATGGTTGTATGGATATAAAAGTAGCCTAATTTATTCCTTATCACATCAGCTATCTGCCAGTGAAAGTCCCGTGAAAATCGGAGACACTCAAATTCTATTTATTTGTATGTAGGTATGTATGTATGTATGGGGATTAAACTAGCCTAAGTTACTCCTTATTACATCTGCTACCTACCAGTGGAAGTCTCGTCAAAGTCGGATACACTCCAATTTTACTTATTTGTATGTAGGTATGTATGGATGTATGGAGATGAAAGTAGCCTAAGTTACTCCTTATCACATCAGCTATCTGCCAGTGAAAGTCCCGTCAAAATCGGTCCAGCCGTTTCCAAGATTAGCCCCGCCAAACGGACAGACAGACAAAAATTGTAAAAAATGTGGTTATGGTATATGTACCGTGTATACATACATATGCATTTACTAAAAAGCGGTTATTTTAATATTACACATAAGTCGGGACGCTCGGCGTCGAGACGCTTGACGTCGGGACGCTGGGCGTCGGGACACACGGCGTCGGGACGCTCGGCGTAGGAACGCTCGGCGTCGGGAAACTCAGCGTCTCGACGCCGTGTGTCCCGACGCCGAGCTTCCCGACGCCGAGCGTCCCGACGTCAAGCGTCCCGACGCCCAGCATCCCGACGCCGAGCGTCTCAACGTCAAGCGTCCCGAAGCCGAGCGTCCCGACGCCGAGCGTCCCGACGCTCGGCCTCCCGACGCCGAGCGTCCCGACGCTCGGCCTCCCGACGCCCAGCGTCCCGACGCCGAGCTTCCCGACGCCGAGCGTCCCGACGTCAAGCGTCCCGACGCCCAGCGTCCCGACGCCCAGCGTCCCGACGCCGAGCGTCTCAACGTCAAGCGTCCCGACGCCGAGCGTCCCGACGCTCGGCCTCCCGACGCCCAGCGTCCCGACGCCCAGCGTCCCGACGCCCAGCGTCCCGACGCCCAGCGTCCCGACGCCCAGCGTCCCGACGCCCAGCGTCCCGACGCCCAGCGACCCGACGCCCAGCGTCCCGACGCCCAGCGTCCCGACGCCGAGCGTCCCGACGCCGAGCGTCCCGACGCCGAGCGTCCCGACGCCGAGCGACCCGACGCCGAGCGTCCCGACGCCGAGCGTCCCGACGCCGAACGTCCCGACGCCGAGCGTCCCGACGCCGAGCGTCCCGACGCCGAGCGTCCCGACGCCCAGCGTCCCGACGCCGTGTGTCCCGACGCCGAGCGTCCCGACGCCGAGCGTCCCGACGCCGAGCGTCCCGACGCCGAGCGTCCCGACGCCGAGCGTCCCGACGTCAAGCGTCCCGACGCCTAGCGTCCCGACGCCTAGCGTCCCGACGCCCAGCGTCTCGACGCCATGTGTCCCGTCGCCCAGCGTCCCGACGCCGAGCGTCCCGAAGCCCAGCGTCTCAACGCCGTGTGTCCCGACGCCGAGCGTCCCGACGCCGAGCGTCCCGACGCCGAGCGTCCCGACGCCGAGCGTCCCGACGCCGAGCGTCCCGACGTCAAGCGTCCCGACGCCCAGCGTCCCGACGCCGAGCGTCCTGACGCCGAGCGTCCCGACGCCGTGCGTCTCGACGCCGAGCGTCCCGACGACGAGCGTCCCGACGCCGAGCGTCCCGACGCCGAGCGTCCCGACTCCGAGCGTCCCGATGCCGATGATCGAGACGCTGGGCATCGGGACGCTCGGCGTCGGGACGCTCGGCGTCGGGACGCTCGGCGTCGGGACGCTGTTTTTTTCTTTATAGCGGTATCAGAAATACATAATTTGTGAAAATGTTAGCTTTTCAGCTATCACTATTTATGAGATACATGCTGGTGACAGACAGACGGACGGACAGACAGACAGCGGAGGATTAGTAATCCGTAGGGTCAGTTTTTACCCTTTAAGGTACGAAACCCCCTAAAAGATAGAACTGAGATACAGAATAGCATAAAAATATTCGATATGATTTTTTAAATTGACATAACTTTTTTATTTCTGAACCGATTCACATGAAACAAACACTAAATGTTAAGTAAAACTTACCATAATATATTAGTGAAAACCGCAAATCGAATAAGCCGTTTCTGATATTAGCGTGCACAAACACACATACAAACAGACATTTTTCCGGGATAAAAAGTACCCAGAGTTGTGCGCCAAAGGTTAAAATATAATCATACCAAGTTTCATTGTAATCGGACTGGTAGTTTTTCTGTGATGCTTGAACAAACAGACAGACAGGCAGACGAAAAAAAAATTTCTAATCACATATTTGTGTTCGGTATCGATCTAGTAACATCCCCTGGTATTTATTTTTTCAACATTTTAAATGTCCAGAATTAACACTTCTACAGTTTTATTATAAGTATAGATTATCTTCATACATACACGCCGATTTCTAAGACCCCACCCTCAGATAGTGGGAGAAGAAAAAGATTGTTCTCATACCTTAGTATTAAAAGCAAGATAGTTTTTTTGTATCTCTCTTCCATAGTGTACCATTTACACAAGAACGTAGCCTCGCCGACCTTCCTGCTCTGGAAATGAAATTTAATTACCACTTTGAAAGTAAGACATTTCTGCAATTTCAGCGCGCCTAATTTTATTTTACCTCTCTTATCATATTTTCTCCAAAAACACTCATCATCAATATTTGAAGCAGCACTGAGACCAGAAACAATACAACGCCAGGGATTTGAGTCCACTTTCCCATCTGGAATATAATAAATGTTTTATAATTCGTTGTGTTTTAATGGTGGAGCACCAGTGACGCAGTTCGAGGGCGTATGCACCAATGTATTAACTAATCAACTTGCCGCTTAATTATAAATTTGATTATGACCCGGTTAGTCCAGCGGTGTGAGATGACCGTTTGATTCGAAGGGGTTCGATCCCCGCATCGGGACAAATATTAGTATGGCCTACAGATATTTGTTTCGGGTCTGGGTGTTTGTGTATGTGTTGTATGTGTAAAACGGCATCCACGATACATATTTATACCTACTGTGGGGCTGTGAGTGAAAGCGTATTTATTTATTTATTTAAAACAAGGGGTCGAATTCTGTCTGATGGTGGGATCAAGTCTTAGGAATCGGCGTGTGTGTATGAATAGAATGATGAAGGCAAATGAGGCACGGAAGGTGTATCAGGATGCAATATCTGGCGCTCCACACTCTCTGTCTACTCCGTTAGGGACCTGGCGTGAAGATACATACATACAATAGAAAACACAAAATTGATTTACCGTCAAATTAAATCCAAGAGCACATATTTCTACGGACCCCACCAACACGTTAAACAAATTAGCAGCCGAAAATATATCTTCTAAGTCTTCGGAGAGTCTGAAAAAATATGAAAGGATAGGAGTGTACGTTAGCGATAAATGTTAAGAAAATGCATTGAGAAAACTTAAATTCATGCATGTATTGACGCATGTATGGATGCAGACACCTACGATTCGTCAGTTACGTTTTTTTTTGTTCCCACGGAATAGACGTGAAGGGACGTGACGACACCCTCTAATGGAGGAGAATTCTTCCGCTAGTGCAGTCAGCCCACCGAACAATGGCGATCAAGGCATTCCAATAGAGTTGTAGTAAATATAACAACGCAGGATGGGCAACAGCGTCCCGCGTTAAAGTTACCGCCATGCGTCTTACGGGAAGGCTTCGTCCACCAGTAGACGTCTTTCGGTTGAGGTGATGATTAGGTAATACGAAAACAGAACGTTGTAACTGTGATAAATTATTATTTCAAGACGATTTTTTGATTCGTCTCAGTTCCGATTCACCAACTCCGGCACTTGAGTTCAGATTTCTTGTTATTGACTATTATTTATAAACAGGTTATTTGCATTGTACTATTCATTTTTCGCAATAACACATGCTAGTGAACTTTAGAAATTAAAGAAAAAAACGGAAAGAAAAAGGAATCGAACCTGCGACCTCAGGATAACCAGTCCAACCGCTTTACCACTAAGCTACCGAAGTCCCACACCGATTCGTCAAATTTTGCTTTCCCTTTTTGATTTTTAACCGATTTATTCTGTTATCCTGAGGTCGCAGGTTCGATTCCTGCCGGAAGTCAATTTTTTGTTTTCGTTTTTCTTTAATATCTAATTTATTTGCGTGTTTCATGTTATTTGAACACAACACAGCGGTGCGACAATATGTAGGTTGTTAATTTAAAACCAACAGATAATATCTGTAAAGAATACAATTATTTTCAGCGTTATCGATCTTACTGTTTCGCCGTCAAAGCACCCATAGGATACACGAATTCCGATCCTTTTCGTTCACGAATCTTAGAACCTAGGTATTTCCTGATATCCACGAAGGCCACGACGCAAATGTATGATACATCCGGTTGTGTAAAATAAACAACTAAGCGTGTTGAATTCTTTTGATTTTACATAAAACTATTAGGCGTACATGCATTTGGTTTTAATGCCTACTAACTTAGGCGTTAAAATTGTATGCCTACTAAATTTTTTGTATATTAATTCTACTAATATTATAAATGCGAAAGTTTGTGAGTATATATGTTTGTTACCCTTTCACGAAAAAACTACATCACGGATTTGGATAAAACTTGACAGTAATATAGGTACCTACCCTTAACACTATTGAAATAACATATAGGCTACAATTTGTTGCGATTAAAAGAACATGCGGACGAAGTCGCGGGCAAAACATAGTATGAAATAAAATAAGTTTTCTTAGACCAGAAAAACAACTATTGATCAACAATCCATTTGAATATACCATTTTTTTTCGAAATAATAATTATAGTAAAACAGAAGATTCATATATATATTTATGATTCCGCACACAATTTCCTGGGATAAAATAAGATCTGCCTGAAAATGTATCTTTAGAATTCCAAAAATCTGCGCTGCCGCTATACAATTTTCATTTGATTTAAGTACAGAATAATTTTAATAACATTCAATAACCTATTATTATAGATTTATTACTAATCTTCTCACAATTACAACAAATTGGATGAAATTAAGGTAATTAGTATTAGTAATCAATATCGAGACAATATAGGATTTAGGTAGATACTTGATTTGTATTTCCCTTCCCTAAGGAATTTGAAGATTAATTGTCCTTGGGACCATCCAATAGTGTCAAAATATATGTACTCAAATGAAGGACACACAACGTAATATTCAAAGCAGATCCGCCACTTTGTATGGGGCATTGGTACATAATTGTACAACAATAAAACTTTTACGTCTTCAGAAATTAGTTCATATACTACTATTTAAAACATATTTGACTTCGTTGACGAATTGGGTTCGTAAGATATAGCAATTTAAAAAATGTATGGATGAAGTCGTTTTTCCGCCATATTTTTTTTATTTTCGTACTTATAGGCGCTAATTTAAAATTGACGGTTTGTAGATTGGTAGAAAAAAGTGACTTTTACAATAAATAATCACGCTTGTATCCACTAATACATACGAATGCTTTTTAATAGCATTTCACTGTACACCGAGCACTTTTTTGGCAAACTCCAGTCTACTTTTGCAGATTATAATTAATTGTTTACAGAAAAACTAACAAACACAAGATCAACTGACTTGAACAGAAACCTCTAGCACTACCTACGTAATCCAAATCGCAAATACGTAATCCAAAACAAGCCAGTAGTCAAAAACAAAAAACACATAGAAGTCACAGAACGCCAACAATATCCAACGAGCAGAAGCAAATGGATGACGTCAAACGTCAATCATCAATGACGTGACAGAGATGAGGTGACATATCAAAGCGTCAAAAAGTGATGTGTCAACATAGGCGCCTTCACAAAATATCGATGTTTAAGAATATTGATTCATTGATGGAATGGGTCACTGAGGCTTTTGTGTTGATTTTAAAACCTAAATTAATGTATTTCAATAAGTCTTCATCTGATTGTTGGCACCTTAAAATGAAATCTAACGTGTTTTTTCACTTATTTTTCTATTTATCATGTAACCGATTTTTTTTTAATATGATTAATCGATACTTTCATATACAATAATTATATTCTACGCCATTACATTTCGTTACGTTCCTTTACACGCCATAATAAATATCAAACGTACAGATTTTTTCAAAAACTGTTTTAAATACTTTTCCAGCGGGTATCAGTATAATATTATACTGAAAAATTTACAGCTTTATGCGCACAAATTTTATGTAAAGTGTTTGTTCATGTACAATCTATGTACCATTTTGGCTGATTTCCTTTATAGATAAGTTATTTTGAATTAAAAAAAAATCGAACTAATTTTGGATTATATTGTTGAAACCTAACAAAATTTTACTTAGATAAACGATGCAATAATAATAATATATAATAATGGCAACCCATTATACGTCCCACTGCTGGGCACGAGTCTCTCCCCTTTTTGGGGGGAGGCCTGGAGCTTACTCCACCACGCTGCTCCAATGCGGATTGGTGGAGGTGGGTGGGTTAGTGGCCAACCCACTGTCGGATGTTTTCAAACCACCCATAAGGCCTCCGACAAGGTTTAACGACTGCTATCCATCGATAGCAACCGGGACCGACGGCTTAACGTGCCCTCCGAAGCACGGAAACGTGCATTTAATTTGCCACTAGCGGTCACCCATCACCCTACCCGACCGCGCCCGTAGTGCTTAACCGAGCAGATCGCTTACGATCTACACCAGCCGCTGGGCCATGCGCGCTTCATTGATTTGAAAAACGATGCAATAATGAACTAATATTAATTTGAATTTCAAATCTTTAAAATAATGCAGTAAACATTCATGCATACAGAGGATTTATTGAAAATGCTTAGTGAAACTTTAGAGGAATAATATAATTCAGAAGTCGACAAACTTGAAGTTATTACTGAACTCGCATAATCGATCCTTGACATTATCATATTTTTTAATTTTTATACGCTTACACTCACAGCCCCACAGTAGGTATAAACCTGTGTCGTGGGTGCCGTTGTACACATATAACACATACACAAACACCCAGACCCGAAACAAATATCTGTAGGCCATACAAATATTTGTCCCAGTGCGGGGATCGAACCCGCGACCCTTCGAATCAATCGGTCATCTCACACTGCTGGACTAACCGGGTCGTCATATATTATGTACTTATGAATTAATAATACTTACTTAGGGTTTGTTATAATTTGTGATGGTTTGTTTAAAACTGCGCTTTTGCAATTTTGTAATTATGCAAAGAATTAAATAATATTACAACTTTTAGTGTCAATGTATAGGTATTTTGACCTCATTTTAAAAATTTAATGGATTGTACAAATTAGTTTCTATTTTTAAAGAAAAATGGAAAGAAAAATTTGACTTCAGGCGAGGCTCGAACTCGCGACCTACTGGGAATCTAGTCCAGCCGCTCTTCCAATTGAGCTACTGAAGCCCTGCAAAGCAATGCAATAGATGTGAAGGAAAGATTTGACAAATCGGGCAGGGCTTCAGTAGCTCAATTGGAAGAGCGGCTGGACTAGATTCCCAGTAGGTCGCGAGTTCGAGCCTCGCCTGAAGTCAAATTTTTCTTTCCATTTTTCTTTAAAAATAAAATATATTTCACAAGCATGTGTTAATGCGAAATAATATAAAAACAAATTAGTTTCTGTTCCAAGTTATAAAATAAATGAACTCACTGTAAAATGTATTGATGTTTTCCGACGATTTTCCTCAATAAATGAACATTGTTTGCATCCAAACCTTGAATCTCTTGACTGAGAATAGTAAAATGGCAATACATATGACAAGTCATTATGTAATACAAAGCATCTACAGTTGTAAAATATAGCACGCATATAAATCCTGAAATAATAAGAAAGAAAGATAAATTATTTTCCACTGCACTGGTGCAAATAAAATTTAAAAATAAACAGGGATTCGGTACAAATTAAGATTAAAAGTTTTATGATGTGACTTCAGAGTCAACTTATAAAGTAATTTAATCTTACCACATATTATTGAATGAAGATACACAACGAGCCATGCTGTCCAGGAATCTATTGAAAATGGCACTAATACTGCGTACGGTAAAATGAACTTCACTTCATTAGTAGTTATGTAATAATATGAAATAATTATTAAAGTTGAAAAGTTATATACGCTGATAAGAACACCGTTTAAAATAAAATAGTACTTAACCAGGTGTTTTAGAAAAATAAAATCTGATTTCACACAATCAATTTTCTCAGAATCTTTCAAAATGAAATCATAAAGATTATGAAATTGCGAGCACAATTTGAAAATCTTGTGTCTTTTCATAACGATAGATATAAGTTTTACTATCGACAGAATTCCTATGCAAGTACAGGGAGCTAATTGGGTTAGTTCGAGGAAATTTTCAGCAGATATTTCAGACACAAAGAACAAAGCCTCTTCAGTAACCACCAATATCAAACCCATCAACATTAAGTAAAATCTGATGTGAATTTTTGGTTCATCAAAAGGGATTCCTATCAGCCAAAAGTTTATTTTGATTTGCTTAAATATTTCTTGAAATTGTGGAATATTCATATTGAAGTCAAATATTGATTATTTGGAATTGTCCTGTTATGTTGGTTTCTTTATTCACACTATCAGTTTTTATTTTGGTGAAACACGTAAAATCTGTTATTTAAACACTTGGTAATTAAGAATATTAGGGTTGTCAATAGATAGTGAAGTAACTTTAAAATAAATCTATATTACTGAACTGCAATAACATATTACAAGAAACAGACACGTAATTATTATTTCTCAATTATGTACAACGTTGTTAAATATATCAATTCTATTTTTAAAATATTAATATGTTCGCATAATGTACACATTATGCGAACATATTGGAAAGGTATAATAAGCCTGCGATTACTGGCCATTATTCCTTACCAAAACACAGTACATAAATGTTGTAGTTATTTAAAACGTGTTTTTTTATACTACAAACAAACATACAAACAAAGTTTTTCTCTTTATAATATTAGTGTAGACTACCCGTGCCACTAAAGTTGGTAGTTACTTAATGTGATGAATTGATATTATTAAAAGCTTTTACTTCTTCTTCTTAATATTTGAGATTATTTGTCACACCGAACTGTAGTAATAAATATTCGTAATATTATATATCAATTTATTTACTAATACTGTGACTTACTGACGCAAGAGAGATTACTGAACGTTTTCTGTACCTACACAGTTTCTATCAAATAATGACGAGGTTACGATCGCTTAGAACAGTTTGTTTTTTGTATTTGTGATTCAACCCTGATTCTGCTGACGATTTAACCGCCTTATTTTTTTAAACGATGAATTACGTCATTGACATGACTAATGACAATAAATTGATTATAAAATGGTAATTTGTTTGGCTTTCATGCCAAAAATATTCAATATGTACAGCAATATTTTTGCCTTGATATAATTATATTGTTTATCGTTTGATGGTAGGTACCTCATTTCTACAGAAATTTATCAAAATGGTTTTCAAAGTAGACCTTTATTTATCACAGTCATTTACAGATGTTAATTGTGAGTGGCCTCGATTAAGGTCTCTCAGAAGTACCAATTATCCCAATACAGCCAGTATTGGGATAATCGGTAAGCCTTAAAAGACCAAAAATATTAAAATGACAAAATAAAATATGTAGTTACGTGTATAATAATTTTATTTATTTTTACCTGTACATTTTGCAAATAGGTTTACACTCAGAGTCCCACAGAATTAAATCTGTGTCATGTCGTAGTTACGGCTTCTAATCCCGGAATACCAATACCGATCTGAGTGTTTCGGGATCCCGTGTCATTTTCAGTCTCGCGTGTAGCGGGACAAAACGTAACCGGCGTGGGTGTTTGCATGTATGCTTGAATACATGCATTTACCTCTGCCTACCCCTTTGGGGATACAGGCGTGAAGTTACGTGTAGCTGGAGTACGAGCGCGGGATTTGCGGGATCGGAAAAAAAAGCATGCACACGGACTCTCACGCGCGACCTCTCGGTAATTGTCGGCACAGCCAATGTTACAAACTTTATTAATGTCCCTACTGTTTTTCTGTTCATCAAGGGCATGCAACACATGTCATGTAAGGCATGACTTTGTTGCATGCTCTATGATAGTTGTAAGTGTAGCGCACACTCACTTAAACGACTATATTGATGTTGCGTTTGTTGATGCATTCAATTATTGCTTGCATCAAATGAAAGTTGAATAGACTGACGACCACGAAAGTTGAAGACGAAATAATGAGTAGATTTTACAATACATTAACATCCTGATGGTGGGGTCAAAAGTCTTAGGAATCGTCGTGCATGTATGAAGAGAATGATGAAGGTAGACGAGGCACGAGAGGTTTGTCAGAACCGGGATATCTGGCGCTCTGCACTCTCTGCCGGTAGGCACGCCATGTCCCAAACGGGGTACCGTTAGGGACATGGCGTGAAGATACAAAAAAAAATTAACATTCGTTGAATTTATTTGCATGCACCCCTCTACCCTGCAACGCCCTAAGCCGAGGATTGGACTAGGACTAGGCCTTTTCATATGTGTATTGTGCCTTTGGGCAGTTGTGTAAATGTATTTAGGCTAAGGGCCATTTGCGTTCGCCAACTGTCCGATGAAGTAGACTGGTGCCGTCTCGTGACGAGCCGCCTACGTATGTCCATTACAAAAATAACATATATATTCAGAATATACGAGGTAACATAATGACTTGACGACCCGGTTAGTCCAGCGGTGTGAGATGACCGTTTGATTCGAAGGGTCGCGGGTTCGATCCCAGCACCAGGCCAAATATTTGTATGGCCTACAGATATTTGTTTCGGGTCTGGGTGTTTGTGAATGTGTTGTATGTGTACAACGGCACCCAGTACACAGGTTTGTACCTAATGTGGGACTGTGAGTGTAAGCGTATTTTATTTTTTAATAATATATAAATGACGAGAGCGTTATAGGTGTACATTAAATTAAACGATTATTTTCATCATGCCTCAAATGAAATGGTAAATATCAATATGATAAATACATGTAATCATTTCTTTTTATCGTCGCGTTCAAAAGTAGCAGGGAACGCTGATTCTGTGTGTTATGGAATATTTTTTCCATTATCTTTATTTACATCAATGTAAATGATGCATTCAGGAATAAAACAAACCACACAGTTTATTTTCAATGTTTACTTATTTACTCGTGTGAAGTTGAGTATGAAAATGTATATTTTAGGACTGTTATTTTATAATTACCAACACGACACCGATTTCATCGTTCTTTGTACCCAATTCAAATTAATATTAATTTTATTTATTGTGGCCATTATGATAAGACATAACATGTTTGTTTTGGTTTATGGTTCTAACAGCACTCTATATTGATAGCATAGAGATATAGATAGCATATTTAGATGAATCTCCGAATTTTCACACGGGCATTCGAATCTGCGAGTAACGGTTTTTAGGGTTCCGTAGCCATAGTAACAAATAGAACCCTTGAATCGATGTCTCTATCTACTAGCCGGAACACGATATCGCTGAAACGACCATTTAGTGCCAGGTAGATAAAGGTAGGTGATGTATGTCCTCGGGCTCTAACTTTTGGAACGAAGTTTCTTATCGCGCGGTACGCTGGCTAAGGGGGCTAGGCGAGCGTCACGAAAAATCATCACGACACTTTTGCTATAGTGCGTAGCGCTCGGAGAGGGAGCAGGCCGAGTATAGGATTCGACTTATTCGTTCTCACTCTCTCTCTCTCTCTCTCTCTCTCTCGACAGTGACAAGCCAAGCGACGCGCGCGCTGCTGTTTATACGTACATTGTTTTGTCGTTTTCGTGTGTATGTAGCTTTAGTTACTTTTAATATTTAAAAGAATAAACAATGGATTATTAAAGTGATTCATTAGAAGTAAAAGGGAACTTCGTTCCAATCGGGTGTCCCACATGTGAGACCTCAGACAGTTTTTTTTTGATTACCATTTCACAGTGCAAATATAAAATATACAGTAGTTTAATTAATGGTTAGGGTTTTTAGTGTTGGTGCCCGAGGGTTTAGGCAAACTCAAACTCAAACTCAAAAATTCATTTAATCACTTGGAAATAATAGAATTTGCTTGTGATAGGTCAAATTACAAATATAAAATTAAAGCGAATAACAACTGATACGTTGATTAATATGTCAAAGTAAATAAATTAATAATAGTCCAAAAATACTTAATAATAAAAATAGGTATCAACAGAATGTTCCATACTCTCTTTTACAAACGGCAAGATAAGACTAAACAAAAAAATATGGGACATTCTTTGTCATTCACTGGCAGAGTTCCAAAGCCCACATTACTGAGAAAAAACCTGCCAAAACAAAACTCAGTAGGGTCTTTTCAAAATATGTTCCTTAAAACTATTTTCACAATATGAAACTTATAACTATGTTTTACAATATCAAGTACAATGCACATTCATTTCACAAAATTATTGTTTAGTCTTCATCACCGCATTACCGTTTTAATAAGCTACCAAGTGGTAGTGTTCAATATTATCGTGTTATGGTTAGATTTTTTGATTTTTACTGGTGATAGAGCTCCAGTGACGGAGCTCGCGGGCGTAGGCACCACCGCATTACCTAATATACTTGCCGCTAAATGGTATTGTTCAGCACTATCGTGTTCCGGTCAGGTGGTAATGTACGGTCCTGTAATTTCCGGCACAGAGGCATAACACCTTAGGCTTCAGGAGTGGTAACGCATCTGCATTTTGACCTTGGTCTTTGTGTGGGTGTCTATAGGCTGCAGTCATCATTTAACATCAATGTGAGCTGCATACTTGTTTGCCACTTCCATCACATAAAAAAAGAGATACCTCTGTGACTGAAATTACGAAGCGGTATTGTTTCAATTCAATAAATAACTAGAACTTCGGAGGTGGTAATGCATCTGAATAGACATGACTATTTGTGTTGATGTCTATAGGCTCCAGCCGTCCAATAGTTTAGCATATTTAGAAATATCAAGAAGGTAAGGTACATCATTCCATCTTCAAAATATATCTACAGCTCATTTGCCTTACAAATATATTTTATGTATTGTAATTGTCGGTAAACCATCAATGATTTAGATTCTAAAATTGTCAAAAAATCCTTTATTTTAGAATATAGGATTTTTTTCAACTTTTCCTGGACTTAAAAGAAAACAATATAATCAGGGTGAATATTTTATTACTTTACACGTGTAATTCATAAAACGTTGGCTTATACCAGATAAACAGACGGACAATGAAGTACCCATCCAATTCATTCAATCCAATTTTTAAATCAGCACTCAATGCTGAAAATGAAACTGCGCAGAAAATTACATTTTGCATGCCTACTTTTTGGTATCATAAAGTCGAAAGAGCCCTCATATTTATATAAAAAACTAAGGTGGATTTCTAGTCAAAGGGAATGCATGGTCAGACGCTGTGCATTGCAACTTTCTATTCCCTCACATAATTCTGCGTCTTTTAGAGGTAGTTTTCGGTATGCAGCGTCCAAGATATGGAACAACATTCCCCCGCCCCTAAGATATATCAACAGTCTGTACACGTTCAGGAAACGACTACGTGAACATCTCCTGAACACGCAGCGTGAGCTGGGTGATAGGATTGTTGATTTATCTGTTTTATGAAAGGTAGGACTTACTTGTATGGTTTACACTAATGCACTATACATATACTTTATAATACTGGCCGATACGTCTGTACCGATTTCTAAGCAGGTTCAGACACGGAGCTCTCCGCTTATCCATAATCCAACAAATATAGCCTCTATTACCAGCACATTAGATGTCGGTGTTGGTCAGGCGGCCAGTTCCCTACTAGTACACCATGAGTCGAGCTGAGCAGGTCGACGAACAATGGATCCAGAGACCTAAAATAAAAATTAGAAGTGAAAATATTGAAAAAACCTTATATTCATACTTATACATGCATGTACCATCCTTCTCAGTCGCTCTTTTGTTAATTACGTAACATACCTATGTACCTAATTGTTACTCACTTCTAGTGTGTAGCCTACATGTGATGGGCCTCGTCTCCTTGCTCTTCATTCGACGCCTTGGCAAAATTGTATATCTTTTGTCTCCGTTTGCTATCCGCCATATTTAATGTAATTTTATGTTTATTGCATTAATATAATAATATTATTTATTTTTTTCTCCTCATATCAATCATTTACTTGCACTGAAATAAACATTCATATTATTTATAAACAACAGCAACAATCATTTAATATTATATCCACTATGTTCTTAAATATTGATGATAAAAAATACACAAGTACCTACCTTACCGATTTCTTAATTGGTTTAAGATAATAAGTTGTTACAATTGTCACGTCTAATAAAGTTCTACACAACTGTTTGTATATTTTTGAAATGATGACTTGTATACTGATTCGAATTAAAATGTTACAATCGTACATAATAATATGAATTCCGTTCGATCGCTATCGATCACCGTTATCGGGCCTCCTGCTCAGCTGTAGCCACTTTATCGACGTACTCGACTATGACGTCACTTGTAGTTTTATCGAGCCTCCCACTCTTATCATTGTACCGACGCACCACGCTATGTCGTCATGAATTTAATATTTATTATTATTATACTCGGTACGTTATGATATGTATAATAATATGTTTACTATATTTTAACATTATCGGTATATATACGTAATATAAGTATATTATGTAAAAAATATTCATTGTAAACATTTATTTTTATGTATGGTATAATAAGAATATATGTATAATTATCGTAAATATGCTATATTATTTGTCCTGACAAAATGTGTACGTATATATTGTTAACCATTATTATTTAATTTGTTTAATTATTAATTCTATTAATTTAATTTGTTTGATCTGCTTGACATCCGTGAAACACCAGGGTCCCAGATGAAAATCAGCGTCAAGTCGATTGATGTGATCGACTTGACATGAAGCTGATCTGGGCTCCCATTTGGACCAGCCGTGAGACTTAATCTCTTTTTTTTTCTTTTTTAATTGTTATTGTTTTTGCTTTTTGCTTTTTGTTTAATTGTACCCCAATCGTCTGGCAATTTGTATCGTCATGTCTCTGTGCTGTCCAAATAAATGTTTTCTTTTCTTTTTTTTTCAATTACAATTCCTTTTTCCTTATGCGGATCGGAACACTCGAAATTCTAAACATGAATTGGTAGTAGATTATGTTTGGGTTTTATTATATATATTTAACAGCAAAGAGAAACTTGTTTTAAAACTATCCAACATCGGTTTGCGGTACATTACATGTTTTTGGATGAACGAGACTAGGTAAATAAAGTAGCTAAATTACCTACAGCTATTAACGACCCAAAATATAATTGTAAAATTGAATATTTGTGTTGTTTTAATAAAATAGTGTTGAATTTCGGTAATTGGATGTCTTGTTAGACAAACTGTGAATTGATGATAATAGCCTTTGTGAATATTAAGGCAATTATGAACTTTTGTCCGGTGTTGTCACATGTTTGTGTGTCTAAATAATAAATGTTAGTCGCGCTAAAACTCGAAAACGGTTAGAACGATTTAGATATTTTTTGTTTTAAAATATTCTTAGAAGGGATGGTTTCAAACGTGAGCAAGTATAGAGAGAAATAGTTATATAACACCAATTTACTTTTCCGCTTACCTACCTACCTGACAATCATTTGATAATACAATCGTTATTCACTTTTATTTTGTAAATTACAAATTTTAAGGTTACAACGGTTGCCGGGTAAGCTTGTTCTGTTTTATTTTATAAAGTTAATAAAGAAAATATTATTGCAAGACCATTTTTTACGAAAAGGAAATTAATAAACAAAAAAGATAATATATGTATAAACGTATACGAGATTTAATTAACTATAAAAACACCATAGCAAAATTAATATAGTTAATCTTAGCGTAAAGCAGTAATTCTAAAAGTTGTGATATATCCCCACAAGTAGGTATGTATATCAATGTTAATTCAATGTCTGCCTCAGCTCTGTGCTTTAGTTAAGACATTAATAATACGCTTAGACAGAAAGCTGACAATCTAATTCCATAGTCTCTCGACTACTATAAGATCACGAAGTTCAATCTTATAGTAACCTCAAAATCCATATATCAGGCCCAATCCAATAATCTTAGTGACATCCAGTCTACGTCATTGCACATCTGAGGCTTGATTCTCTAACATGATCACTTTTCTACTCGCTTAATACTTTTTTGTGTACATATGCATTTAGTAAAAAGCAGTTATTTTTATATTACAAACAGACTCTCCAATTTTATTTATTTGTATAAATGTCGTTCGAATACGTTATTCACTATCAATACTTTTACAACGAAAGTCAAGAAGCGACAAACATCTGTTTTCTACTTTTATTCGCTGACAAAAATCCGCAAGCAGAATCCAAGGATTCTAAGATGGATTGCAAGGCGGGTTAAACTAAAATGCTTTCAGTCGATGAAAGTTTCCACATTTAGGTCACTTCTTGCGAAAAGTTCAGGAACTAACTAGATTTTTAATCTGAACATTCTGAAGACTTCTTACATTGTAGGGTTTTGAAGCCGCCTTATATTATGATTTAAATACGAGGATGATCCTCATAACGCATAAATTGTTGGCACATATTCTTAAATTATGCTTGTTAACGTGAATTGAAATGTTAAGAGTAGTGAAGCGTTGTAGCTTTATTAGTCAGAAGTGCTTACCTACAGGTTATTAACAATGAATAAACGACTACAGACGAAAATAGATTTCCAGCTTTAAGGCATAGGAACATATTTCTCCCTCGGGGACGCCTTCTAAATTATAACTATTATAATTCCAGACTAGCCTTCTCGTAGAAAGAATTTCTTGTTTGCATCAACGAAATGTATATTATTAGGGGAGAGACTGGTATATTGTACTGCCTGATAAATTGTACCATCTCAAAATTTTACACTTACTGTATGTCAAGCAATCGTTCAGTATGCTTGATTGGTGGAGGCGGGCCCCACCGATGTCGTGTCGTCGAATCGTGAGGCGTGACGACACCGACGTCGATGACGAAGACGACCAACCACGATTGTTGTTCGATCATTCGGTCAAACAATTCTACAATCCTTTGTAATTCTTGCATTGTAACACTCTCTCACCACGGCTCTTTCTGAAGACATATCTTGTACCAGTAAAATACATAGTATAACTTTAAATTACCTTTTATTTAAAGTACAATATAATACAGTCCACTCTATACCACCTCCAACATTGGTCCTTCTACCTCAAGAAGTCGCTACAAGAAAGGGTCTGAGAAAACGGAAAGGTGCGGTCGCCTTGCGGTCATCTAGAGGTCGAGCAACATCCAGCCACGTGCCTTCGCAAGGATACCACTACCAGGATACGGATACAGTGAGTCCGTTCCAATCTATTTTCCTTTCCGTCTTGTCCTACATTCCTTTTTCGTGTTTTTGAATAGTCTTGGCTTGGACCCGACAAGTACACGTGTATACGTACATGGGTCTAGCGCTATTCTCTTACAACACCTAGCTTACCTACTGTATTCTAGGTCTTATTTAATTATTCTTAGTTATTTGGTCTTATTAAACGTGCTTACATTATACATAATTTGCCTTACCTACTTAGTACTATCTAATAAAAGTGCAAACTCATTTTAACTTATCAATCTTTCATAAAAGCTTAAACCTCCTTCAGTGATTCAATTAGATAAAACAACGCGCATAGTATCTAACGCATAAATTCATAAGTACATATTATAACTATCCATAACCGCCGCTGCATTCATTCCATTGCATAGAAATATTATAAAGTAGTTTGCTTTTTTGCTATTCACTGCGACTGCGTTTGCATATCGTTCGCTTCAAAACCGGCTTCTGCTACGAATCATAGTCATCGCTCGCTTGTTTCGTGTCATTACTTACGTATTTGATTAAAAATAACCTATTGAGTTCGCGGTGCGTAAAGATGTCTGAATCTAAAGTAAAGGATTTAATTAAGAAAAGGAGTGCGTTGAAAGGTAAATTTACCATATTTGGTAATTATTTTACGGTGCCTAAAAGTTGTAAAATCTTAAGTGCAGTGCAAACAACAGAATTAGAGTATCGGCTTAGTAAATTTGAAAATTTTTACAGTGATTTCGACGCATTGCAGACGGAGTTAGAAGTTTTGGCTGAGGATCCTGCCGCGTTATTAGCCGAGCGGGAGCAAATTGAATCACAATACTATGAGCTGATTTCAACAGCGCGGACGCTGCTGAGCGAGGGTGCGCAGCTATCTTCTAGCCACCGCGCTCGTTCAGGTTCCGGTTCGAGTTCCAGCGATGGACGGCATTGGCGTCATGATTTTGTGCGTCTGCCAAAAATCACTCTGCCTAATTTTGACGGTAACTACCAACACTGGCTCGAATTTAGAGACACATATATTTCCCTAGTTCATGATACTCCTCATATAAGTGATATAAACAAATTTCATTATTTGTGAGCTGCCCTATCAGGTACTGCGCTGTTAGTAATTCAAAGTTTAGAGTTTACATCAAATAATTATAACATAGCTTGGCAATTATTAACAGAACGGTTTGACAATGAACGTTTACTAGTGAACAACCACGTTAAAGCATTGTTTGAGTTAGAGTGTCTTAAAAAAGAATCTAGCTGTGGTCTTCGCAATATTGTAGACATTACGAACAAAAACTTACGATCTTTGGCTACCTTAGGCCAACCGACTGACCACTGGGACACACTTATAATTTATTTAATCGCTTCCAAATTAGATTACAGAACTACGCGTGAATGGGAAGAATCTAAAGGTAACAAAAATGGTTTTCCTAGCTTATCAGATTTCTTAAAATTTTTAAACAACAAATCAGAATTATTAGAGACAATGCAAGATATCAAATTTAGTAATAATCAAAAACCACAATCAGTACCAAATAATTCTAAAAGTTTTATAATTGAGACAGAACACACAAATAAAAGAAAAAATTATAGTTCAGTTCCTAAACACTTGAGTTGCCCTTTGTGTAAAAAAGAACATTATCTTTTTTCATGTCAACTTTTCAGATCCCTTGAAGTTGATGAACGCATTTCCAAAGTATCGGAATTTAGAGTATGTCATAATTGTTTACGTCCTGGACATATTAGTAAAAGGTGTACTTTAACACATTGTAAATACTGCACGTCTAAACATAATACATTACTACACAAACATTACACAAATGACAAAGAACAACAAGCTCCCTTGCTTGAGGAAGCCGTGGCCTTCTCCACAAGTATTGAGAGAGCATCTTCATCTTACAACGATGGTAATCGTTGTACTTTACTGTCCACAGCTTTGGTGAAAGTGCGAGGTGCAAACGGCGTCTATCATACCGTCCGTCTTCTGCTCGACAATGGCAGTACCTCGAACTTCATGACGCAGGAGCTGTGTGATAGACTCGGCTTGGTGAGACGTGGTCGTGGCTCCACTGTGACCGGCATCAATGGTCAGGTATCTTTTAGTGCAGAGTCTTGTAATCTTACAATAAAATCCTTATTTACGACTTACGAATCAAATATAAATTGTTACGTTTTACCCCGAATCACTAGTTCAGTGCCAAATAACTATATTAACACAGATCACATTTCTTTACCCAAAGGTATACAACTGGCTGACCCGTCATACAACGTACCTTCTTCTATAGACGTCTTAGTCGGCGCAGAAGTATTTTGGAATGTTTTATTGTCTAATATAATTTCTTTAGGTATCAATAAACCAAAATTATATGAATCAAAGTTAGGCTGGATCATGACCGGCACCGTAACTCAAAATAATTATAATAAAAACAAGACGCCATCATGTCATTTTATTCAGAATGAAGACATTCAGCTTACTCGCTTTTGGGAATTAGACTCAGTATCTCCTATGCATAATTGATCCCAGGAAGAGCGCTTATGTGAGCTGAGTTTTGAAAAAAATACTAGGCGTGGAGATGATGGTCGTTTTATAGTCACAATACCATTAAAAGAATCTTCTTCTGTCTTAGGTGACTCCTATCGTCTCGCCAAGCGCCGATTTTTATCGTTAGAACGGAGATTCGTTCGTGACCCTGAGTTCAAAGATAGATATCATGCTTTTATTAAAGAATATCTCGATTTAGGTCAAATGACTCAGAATTCTAGTTTATTACAGAAGAGTATTAATTGTTTTTTACCACATCATGGTGTGATGCGTGAATCAAGTACAACTACGAAGCTGAGAGTTGTATTCGATGCCTCTGCCACTACTAGTTCAGGTAAATCGTTCAACAGCATACAAATGGTTGGACCAGTCGTGCAAGATGACCTGTTTTCTATTTTGTTACGTTACAGACAACATAAATATGTTGTAGCGAGTGATATTGAAAAACACTATCGATGCATTGAAATTAACCCTACACAACGTTCATTACAACAAATAATTTTTAGATTTGATCCAACTGAGCCTTTAAAATCATACACTTTAAATACGGTCACGTACGGCACGGTTTCAGCGCCGTACTTAGCAACGAAGTGTCTTGTTTCTCTTGCTGATCAGTGTACTTCTGACAACGCCAGAAGCGCACTGATTACGGATTTTTATGATGATGATTATTTAGGCGGCGGCGACTCGATAGATTCGGTTATCGAACTATGCAATGAAGTCGATAAAGTCTTAAATTCAGCACACTTCAAATTACGCAAATGGCAGTCAAATAGCAAAGAAGTCTTGCATGCTATTTGTGATTTAAAGAATAAAGGGAAAACAAATAAAACATAAAATTTAGACCATTCTCAATTAAATAAAACTCTTGGCTTATATTGGAACACAAACTCAGACGAATTAATTTTTTCTATCAATATAGTCGCTAACAAAAGGGTCACCAAACGTCTCATTTTGTCTCTAATAAGCCAGGTCTTTGACCCCTTAGGCATTTTAGGACCATGTATTATCCATGCAAAGTTAATAATGCAACAACTTTGGAGAGATAAATGTAGCTGGGATGATGAAGTGTCAGCCAACATTAAAACGCAATTTTTGTCACTTATAGAATCACTTCCTTTTTTAAATAATTTGCGTATTCCACGTTGGGTTTTATGCGATGAGGCTATTACATTAGAAACACACACATTCACAGATGCCTCATAGCGTGCATACGGGGCGTGTGTTTACATAAGATGCGTTTGTAGTGATGGGTCAGTCAGCGTGCGCCTTCTTACAACTAAAAATAAAATAGCACCTATAAAACCCACTACCATACCAAGGTTAAAACTTTGTGGAGCTTTATTAGGTACCAGACTCTGCAAGAAAGTGTTAAGCTCATTAACGGTAAAGTTCTCTCAGTGTTACTTTTGGACTGACTCGACTATTGTGTTGGGTTGGCTTTCCACTTCATTGAATCAACTTAAGCCGTTTGTGCGAAACCGTATAGGAGAGATACTTGACAACACAGTCGGTCACAGCTGGAGTTACGTACCGTCAAACCACAACCCGGCAGACATAGTGTCGCGGGGTGCGACAGCTGATGCACTTATCTCATCATCATTATGGTGGTCAGGTCCTACACTACTACGTAATACTCAAATTGATTTCCCAAATATTCCAAATAATCAACCACAAACAAAAAACACACACGATATGATACAAACACTACACATAAACATTAATACAGATCATAATACAAATAACTTCTTACACAATCTAATACATAAATTATCTAATTTTACACAATTAAAAAGAAAGGTAGCATATGTACAAAGATTTATTTACAATTGTAGAAACACACATAAAAAACTAGTAAATACACTTTCAGTATCGGAATTAAAGTCATAACACGATGTTATTATTAAGTATGTACAGCAAAAAATGTTTCCTGATGAATATAATGTACTCATTAAAGGTGAATCATTACCTAAAAAGAATAGGCTTTTGTCTTTATCCCCCTTCATCGGTGAGGATAAACTCTTTCGCTTAGGCGGAAGGCTTCATAACTCATTTTACTCATATAATATGAAGCATCCGATCATTTTAGATTCAAAACATCATATCACAAAAATTATTTTTGAATCAGAACACAAAAGACTTATGCACGCACCCCCTCAATTATTGCTATCTACTATACGGCAAACTTATTGGCCGCTAGGTGGACGAACTCTTGCTAAACGTATTGTTCACATGTGTATACGTTGCCATAGGCATAAAGCTAGACCTATCCAAGCTATAATGGGAAATCTACCTACCGAGAGACTGCACTTAGAATATCCATTTTTAAAAACCGGTTTAGATTACGCCGGACCAGTGATGGTAGCTAATCGACAGGGGAGAGGGTGTCGTCTTCAAAAATCTTATATTTGCATATTTGTTTGCTTTTCAGTGAAAGCAGTTCATTTAGAATTGGTCACAGACCTCACTAAGGAGGCGTTCTTGGCTGCTCTTTATCGGTTTATATCGCGGCGAGGTAAACCTCAAACTATCTACTCCGATAATGGAACCACGTTTGTCGGGGCTTTCAACGAACTTTCTTTTCTTTTAAATAGTTTACAGTCAGAACTTGACGTAGCAGAAACAGGTATCGATTTTAAATTTATTCCTGCCTACTCACCTCATTTTGGTGGCCTCTGGGAGGCTTCAGTAAAGTCGGTCAAACATCATCTGAGAAGAGTGTTAGGTCTAACTCACCTCACTTATGAGGAAATGTGTACTTGTCTTGTTCAAATCGAGGCTATATTGAATTCACGTCCACTAACACCTCTCTCATCAGATCCCTCAGATTTAACATGCCTAACTCCATCCCATTTCCTGATTGGACGGCCACTGCTATCAGTACCTCATGCCCAAACATCGGAGGCGATCAAGATAGACAGTCTCCAAAGACATGAGCGCATAGAAAGGCTGAGGCAACATTTTTGGGCACGCTTTTCACATGAATATGTGTCTTTACTCCAGCAGAAACAAAAGTGGCACCACTCTTCCGGTCAGCTATCAGCGGGTCAGCTTGTCCTCGTTCAAGACAAGGCTCTCCCTCCGCTGTTGTGGCTCTTGGGACGTGTCAAAAATCTACACATCGGCAGCGACGGAGTGGCTAGAGTTGCTGACGTCCTAACCAGGAAAGGTACTCTTCGGCGGGCATACACGCGTTTGTGCCCTCTACCCATCAACTGTTGAAGAACAAGCACTTCAACGGGCGGCAGTATGTCAAGCAATCGTTCAGTATGCTTGATTGGTGGAGGCGGGCCCCACCGATGTCGTGTCGTCGAATCGTGAGGCGTGACGACACCGACGTCGATGACGAAGACGACCAACCACGATTGTTGTTCGATCATTCGGTCAAACAATTCTACAATCCTTTGTAATTCTTGCATTGTAACACTCTCTCACCACGGCTCTTTCTGAAGACATATCTTGTACCAGTAAAATACATAGTATAACTTTAAATTACCTTTTATTTAAAGTACAATATAATACAGTCCACTCTATATCACCTCCAACACTGTAACTTATTTGCTTTTCTGGCAACACAAAAATAAGCGCTGAGAGCGCTGTAACGGCCTCCGGCAAGTACATTCGTTTTTAGAAAAAAAAATGTGTTTTGAAACCTCTTCATATAAATTTTGACGTGTGTAGCTAGATTAGCTAGATTATACAGTGAAAATGAAAGTTATGATTTTGTTATATTTTTTATTAATTAGATCTACAATCACGGTTTCAACCATAGAGTTGCGAACATATTATGTTCCACGGTTATTTTATGACAAATATTTATTTTTCAAATCTCTTAGTTTGGTAAATTCTACCTCAAACAGTTGTTTTATTTGTACTATTTGCCCAACTTATAGCAATATTTATTATTTTGTATTTTTTCAATATAAAGTAAAAGTGATTTATTCTATTTTCATATTATAGGTATGCCTTTATTATTTAATTTAAGAATAATGCATTAAAGTTTGATATATTTTTTTAAGTCTATAATTAATACATTAGTAATTTTGTCATATAATTACTATTAATATTGAAGAAATTTTAATTCATTATCATGTCAATAAGTCTTTTAATTCTTAGTGTTACAATTTACCTAACCTGTGGTACAATTAATCCGACAAGTTGGGTAAATTGTACCGAAGGAAAGCCTTCAGGGAAACGCATATTATGTGAAATCCGATAAGAGTATGGTGTTGACGTTGCGGTAGATGTTAAAAGAGATTCTAAACTATGTGAGTCAAGATACAGAACTTATTTTAATGAATATCAAAAAAAGATATTTTGCTAAAACTGAAAACTGGTACAATACATCCGATACTCCCCTATTATGATATATTACGTTTTATATATGATAATACCTAAATAATATCCATTACGGTGTATTTTTACTCGGTGTCAGGAGGTTTATAAACTGTTTTGAGGATGGTGAAATATGACCAAGACGTACTTATTATCTGAAATGTATCAAAATAATATAGACACAATATTATTCCATGTTATTCATATGAGATTACAAGCGATTTTAAGGTTAGTTACCTTTGAAAAGCTCTCGTATGAAATTACAGAGAACTTGTAGGCGGTAAGGCGTTGAGGCTTGTTTGATCTGAAAGATAAATAAATAATCTTATAGCGGAACAATTGAATTTAATATAGGTACTATATTATATACCTAATATACTTGCCTATACGGCCCTGTAATTTCCGACACAGAGGCATAACACCTTAGGCCTCAGGAGTGGTACCTAACGCATTTTGACGTTGGTCTTTGTGTGGGTGTCTATTGGCTGCAGTCATCACTTAACATCAATGTAAACTGCATGCTTGTTTGCCACTACCATTACATAAAAAAAACATACAAAAAATAGTACCTCAAAATTAGGAGTAAAATCGTTTTCTTCGATACTTGGTCCATTGTGTACCATTCACACAAAAACGCCGCTTCGCCAACGTTTCTGCTCTACAGATCAAAATTAAATGGCAAAGTTAATCTAGACTCTATTTATATTTCCAACTAAAACACAATTTCTCATAAATCTCAACACAATTTTACCTCTCTAATTATATTTTCCCCGAAAACACTCGTCATCAATATTTGAACTAACACTGAAAATAAAAAAAGTATAACACCAGGGATTTCGGTGTATTTACCCATCTGAAAAGTGTTTTATTTAATTATTCAATGAGTTAACGATATTAAAAATATATTATACAATTTGTACACCTTTTCATTATTAACGGCCCAATAGATTCAATATAAAAATAATTTACCGTTAGATTGAATCCAAGCGCGCATATTTCAAGGGACCCCACTAAAACATTGAATAAATTGGGTGCCGTAAAAATGTCTTCCAAATCTTCAGACAGCCTGAAATATTTATTGGATCTGTTAAATATCTGCGGAATACTATACACGCGCAGTAAGTAAATGTGCTGAAACTTGTAATGATCAATACGGAACGTTTTCGGCAACTTGCTTTCTCTGCGCATCGTGCTAAGGCTCTAAAGTACAAGGTGTTGTGATTTTTATTTATTTATTCTTTGTGCACATTGGCGGACTAAATACCAAGTGGTATTCTCTGCCAGTAAACCTTAGGTCCAAAAAGAGCAGTCGAAGAGATGATTGATAGTGACCATAATAAGCAAAATAATCATGCAGAATATGCCTATGTTAGCTACTTGCTCTGACTATACTTCGCCTTTCTAATATTCACTTTCTAGCAGCACTCCTATTCGCCGTTGCAAAAACACAGCTGTAAGTTGCAAAAACACAGCTGCATTTTGACTGGTGGTAGAGCTCCAGTGACGGAGCTCGCGGACCTAGGCACCACCGCATTACCTAATATACTTGCCGCTAAATGGTAGTGTTCAGCACTATCGTGTTCCGGTCAGGTGGTAATGTACGGCCCTGTAATTTCAGGCACAGAGGCCATAACACCTTAGGCCTCAGGAGTGGCAGCGCATCTGCATTTTGACCTCTGGTCATTGTGTAAGTGTCTATAGGCTGCAGTCATCACTTAACATCAATGTGAACTGCATGCTTGTTTGCCACTTTTATTACATTAAAAAAAAGTGCAAGTCTACAGCTGTAGTTTTTATATAGACTATTGTAGATTATTGTAGATAGTACGAAGTACGTAATAGTAAGCGAATGCAAAACGAATGCCTATAAATAAATAATCCCACATCTATTTCGGAATATTCAGCCTTCTTTAAACGACGAACACTACAAAAGTCATTTCATTTGAAAGTTATTCAAGATTTACTTACTGTTATATCTTACTTACTTTAAAAGATACTGATGCTTTTTCACAATGTCATTAAGTAAATGAACGTTGCTTGCGTTCAATTGTTGTATTTCATTACTCAATATAGAAAATTGACTGCAGATGTGACAAGTCATTATATAATACAACGCATCAACCGTCGTAAAAAAGAGCACACATATGAAACCTGTAAATGAAAAATGAATATTTTTCTATCACAAATTACATAGACCTCTAATATCAATTATTTGATGACTGCTTACCTGATATTATTGAATGAACATACACAATTAGCCATGTAGGCCAAGAATCTGTTGAAAATGGTAGCAACACAGCATAAGGCAAACTAAAGCTGATTTCTTTATTAATATTATAAAAATATCCCATAAATATAAGTATTGAAAAGTTGTACACATTTATAAGGACGGCATTAAGAATGAAGAAATACTTAATAAGATATTTCAGAAATATAAAATCCCCCTTAACAAGATTCCTTTTGTCAATATCTTTCAAGATATCTTCATATAGAGAATGAAGGCAATTAGACAGCTCAAATATTTTCGCTCTTTTTAAGACGACTGAAATAATTTTCAAAATCGATAATATGCCTATACAAGTACAAGGTGCTAATTGGGTTAATTCGAGAAAGTTTTCCACTGAAATTTTAGAAGCGAAGTACAAAGCTTCTTCAGTAACTATTAACATCAGCGAAGCAGTTATCAAATAAAAACGAATATGTACCGTAGCACTATTGAAAGGTATTCCAAGAATCCAAAAATTGGTTTTTATTTGTTTAAAAATGTCATCAAATGATGGAATGTCCATTATTGGGAACTCGAAATTTGAGAAATAAAGAAATTGTAATTTTTTAATGTAAAATTACTTTTACTACAGTAGCGTTCACCTGTTTGAACAATAATGTGCTGATGCACTTAAACCTACAACAACAGGTAAGTATATTTTGTGGAAAGGTAAAGTTAGGGTTGATTTCCTAAAAATATGCGAAACCTACGATTTACTTTATGGTCTATTTTATTTGACACATGTCTCCATTAAATAAGTTAATACTCTTCTCATAAATTAATATTGAGATATTGTGAATACACATATACAAATACACTTTGATCCCCCCCTCCTCCCCCTTGGTGATACGTGGTGAGGTTTTAGGTTCACCTGGAATCATGTAGGGTAGGTACCTATTTTAAAAAATTTGCGGGAATGAAGGCGTCGAGAAAAATTGCGCAAATGTAATATTCTAAGGATGTATTTGGCGTGAAAACTATTGACTAAAATGACGACTGTTTGGTCGAGACGAAGGTTTTTCAAATTGTTGCCGAAATCACGAACCACTTTTCGGTTGAAATAGGGCACTCAAAGAAGAAATACCTATGTGATATCTCCATCTCCATACATTCCCCCCTCCCTTTTCTGATGTTTCGTGTTTTTTTCCGGTTCACCTTTCCCTCTTTCGAGCCTCACGTGATTAATGGACGACCCCTAACTTCTCGGAAGCATTTAAGTTATATACGACCTATACTGTAGTGATGGCTATGCCCTTTGGTGTCCTACCATCAATAAAAAGTTAGTTAAAAATATCACAACCCTGAATGAAATGGCAGTAAAATAATTTAAGATTCCATTTCATTTGTCGAAATGAAATGACACGTACAAATTATTGGTGTTGAAATATAATAAGGTATTCCGTTTGATATTGAACTAACTGAATCAGAAAACGTCGTGAGTATTGTATGGAAAATATAGATTTAGATAGATTTCTACGTATTATTATTTAATCATTTTACAGACACTTCGCACTTCCATCTCGGCATTCACTTTTTTAGAGTTTTCGGAAAGCAAAGTATGATGCCTCGGTAGCCTAGTGGTAGCAGGCCACTACAACTCCGCTGAGGTCCTGGGTTCGATTCCCGGGTAGGGGGTTATCAGAGATAATGGTGTAAAGTCCTTTATCTCTGGTTCTCTTGGGTTTTTTCCATTTTCTGGAAATTTCCCAGTACCTCGAAGTTTGGTAATGTGCCCGGAGATGTCAACAGGCTCGCCACCTGTTACATGGGTCAAAACGTAACCGGCGAATCGTGGGTGTTTGCATGTATGCTTGAATGCATGCATTTACCTCTGCCTACCCCTTCGGGGATTACAGGCATGAAGTTACGTTTTTTTTTAAAGTATGATGATGAAGAACTGGGTAAAAATAGTAGTAATATTCCGATCCGATTGAACTGCGTCAGTAGTGCCTAGCGTAGCAACAGTGACCTGCTACCACTAGCTGGGGTCCTGGGTTGGATCCCTGGATCGGAGAATGGCTAAGTGCTATTTAATTTTTTCAATATCTGGAAGTATTCCATTGCTACCCTCGAAGTTTGGTAATATATTGCCCGGAAATGTCAGAAAGCTCGGTACTTGTAATTTAACACTGTAACTGATGAATCGTATGAGCTTGCGTGTGTGCTTGAATTCATATATTTACCTCTGCCTACCTCTTAGCGAATACAAACGAAGTTACATCTTTCGTATTAGTTAAGTGGTTTGTAAGGATTTATTGATCAATCTGCGGGAACTTGTCTGGATACCATTGAGGGAATTGTCACCCGAGTTGAGATTTTTTTTCTAATAGGACAAAAAGATCATCCTTCAACAATACTTTGAACGAATTCAAATGTAGCATTAGAAGGCTTTCACTACTGATCCATGACATTATTAACATTAAAGTTTTAGTTCACAATTATTTAGGAACTCGAAAACAAGTCGACTAGAAACCTCGACAAAATTCAACAATCAATACGGGTTCCAATTCTGTTGGAATTTTTCTTCCTTACCCATATAAAAAAAAACTCGAAACCAATAAATGAAATCAACGTAATTTATTAAACACTTTACCCACTTACATGAATTGGAATAGGGGTCAGATTGCAAAATTGAGAGCTGTCTTACCTTTTCTGTGTGAGTAATGAAGCCCATAAAAAGGAGCCATGATCTGATTCATCATTACTTTATGTATTTGAACTTCGAGAAAATTTGAATCCCATTTTCTTCGTGAGTTGACCTATGAAATACTCACATATCAACTAGTGGTATAGCTCCAGATTTGGAACGTTAAAAAAAACAACGCCAGAAAAAAACGTTATCTAAAACCATAGTAGATATTAGATATTCTAGGTTGTTATCTTATAAATCAGCTACGTTTTAATCCATATTATGAAAAATCAACTAAACTTATCCACTTATAAAAAAGTTGTGGTGGCCATTTTTCGTAATATGATTATCCTTGTGCCGTTTTTGCCACAAAGGTATATCGAACATGTCACAAAAAATATATTTCCACACCTCTGTATAGTCCCTTAAATTGCTCATTCTAAAATAACTGCAAATGTACCTATTCTCTTCCAGTTTTTGTTATTGGATAATGCGTAGGTGGCATGCGCCGTCGAACTCACTGGATATCTATCACCAGGGAAACATATCGATAAATAGTATTGTTCAATGCTGTCATGCTCTAGTTAGGTGGTAAGGTACTGGAACTTTGGTTTTTCACCCCGAGGCAAAAGATCAAAAGCTACAGAAGTGGCAAGTTTTGATCTCTAGAAACGCCACTTCTGCAGTCTTTTACAAGGTTGAAGACCTCAGTCAGCAAAATCAATCAACAGCGTTTAGTACCGCATGATGCCATTTGTTATAATATGAATTCATTATCGATATGGTATATACAAACCAAAGAGTAAAGCAAAGACCTGTATAGCAAAGAGTTGCCTTCGACAAACCAATGAAAACGAATGAAAACTGTTACCGTGATGCTGTCAGAGGCAATAGTTCTATTCCCCCCTTACCTTAACGGTGCCCACTTATTCATAGTTAAACCTTGCAATTTATCATTTTTCATATATTATTAGATCCGGCTGCTGGGATGCGAGCTCAGCTTATAGTCATAAATGAGGGTTAAGGACATATCTCCAACCATACGGCGCGGCGCACGGCACAGCTTGTAGGTACAATTAACATAGAAATATGCATATGTGTAAGGCGTCTGCAAGGCTTATACGAAACGATATAAAAGTCCTTATTTTAAAATGTGTAAGAACTAGCAAATATATGGATGCAGATTTACAATGTCACTGCAAAATTTAAGATTCTATCTCGGATTTGTTAGGGTATTTTACATTTTACTAACAGTTACGTTACTTGGAAAAAAATATGCATTGGGAACTTATGTCGTAATCTTGAATTATGTTTATAAATACTATGTGCTGTAAAGACATTTATCCATTCATGGGCTGCTAAACGAATGAAGACTATAACCGTGAAGCGTGTCCTACCCAACACTATACTGCACATTCAGTTTCTTTTCCAATTTTAAAAGAGAAGTTTTCCAACTTGTTTAAAATTAAACAAAGATTAATACTGATTATTATTCACATTTCTGTGAAAATAGCCTTAATTCCGACTATCTATCAACGAAGCCTTTAATCTGAAACTAACATTTCACGCGGACCTGTGTAAGCTGACAGTCATAAATGAGAGTTAAGAAAATAAACGTAGAAAAATGCAAGCGCGCAAGGTTTAAGCAAAATGGGATAATGGTACGGATTTAATTGTCTGTACCAACATATGGATGAAGATCCCGCCGTCGCTGTGAATTGTGAGATATGACTCTTACCAGACTTTACTGGAGCGCTTTACACCTAGCTAGTTCATGTGAAATATATTTAAATTTTTAGGCAATAATTGTTATGAAACAGGATTGTACATTAGGTGTGATTTAAATAAATGGATTCTATTTTTTTCGTCATGAGTGTGAAAAAGAGTACAAGGGCGAGAAGGACTCGTTTTAGCAGGGTTGTTATTATACACACCATTGCCTTTTATATGCTCTTCTGTTGTCCATAAGTAAAGAACTACTTTCTGTTTTTTTTTCAAATTTTTAGGCTATAAAGAGTGATGATAAAGCGCGCATGGCCCCGCGGCTGGTGTAGATCGGAAGCGATCTACTCCGTTAAGCAATGCGGGCTCGGTCGGGAGTGTGATGGGTGACCGCTGGGGGCAAACTAAAATGCGCGTTTTCGTGTTTCGGAGGGCACGTAAAGCCGTCGGTCCCGGTTGCTATCGATAGAAAGCAGTAGTTAAACCTTGTCGGAGGCCTTATGGGCGGTTTGAAAACATCCGACAGCGGGTTGGCTACCAACCCGCATTGGAGCAGCGTGATGGAGTAAGCTCCAGGCCTCCTTACAAGAACGGGAGAGACTCGTACCCAACAGTGGGACGTATCAAGGGTTTCCATTTTAATTATTATAGAGGGGGATCGGTCAATTTTCGTGTAATTTCTTGAATGAGTGGCAATCAATCAATCAATTTTAGTGGATGTTTGAAATTAATTAGTTTGGGTTACTAATTTATATCTGTGCACTAAATTTCAACTCAATCGGTGTTGAATTTGCCAGAAAATCGGGATCATATAAGAGTTCCGAGATGAGCGTATCAAGGTAAAAACGGAACACTAAAAAAGTGTATAATGCAAATTACTTGTCACTGAATATAGAGCTTTTAATATTTTCACAAAATCAGAGATTTCAATGAAGATGCGTTGCCACTCTTGAGGCATACCTAACGCAACGCGTCCAGCGTGATATTTTGCGTCGAGAGCAGCGTGGTAAAAGTATATTATCAATCATTAGGGGGCAGTGGTCCAACGATCGTGGGAAGTTTGTATACAGAATAATTTGAAATTGCTGCTATTCCTCCCAGGAGGTGAAATTAGACTCAAATTGGATTAAATTAACCCCAGCCATGTGGAGGACAGTCCGAAGAAGAAGATTTCAGACTGAAGATTATGCCATATAAATCCCGATTTAAAATGTATATAAGTCTGTTTTACTACATGAAAGAAATAAACCTTGTGTTGCTGTAAAGAAGATTTATTGTTAGTTTTTTTTATACAGAGACTATTTTATTTAGGTAATATAAATATGAACTCAAACCTGTAAAGAAGAAACGACAATGAAAGTTTATTCTTTCACTTTTAAAACATAAAATAATATAATATTAAAATTTTCATTGATTATCCAATTGTCAATCAACTCGTATTTAAATCTGTCATCTGACATTCTGAATTCGTTTCTTCTTTAAAATCAGACAATTAAAAAGTTAAAAACTATAACCAAACTTCATGGTAAGTAAACACACAGAGTGCGAAGAAAGAAATAGTATTTCTTTACATCTCCCCCCATGGGGAAGACAATTCAACCGTGAATTTTCACTCCAGTTCTCCATTTGATACTTGCACATTCTCATCCTCTGTTATCTGTACTGGAATTAGTTTTGTGATATGAAAAAGATTTGACTCTGTTTTTCTATGTCCTGTATCTATCTCGTAAATTGTATTAGATTTCTTTTTAATTATTTTATATGGTCCAATTCTCAATTCATCTAGCTTTTTCCTATTTAGTTTATTCCCATTTTCTATATATACTAGATCTCCCACACTGAATTCTCTTTGTTTTCTATTCCTATCATACCTCATTTTGTTATAGTAATGTGATTTCAAGGTATTATTAAGCGCTGTTTTCTTATCTCCGATCCAGTCACTATTTATACCTCCTTGTTGTAGTTCTTTTGGTAAAACCTTAACATCTGTTCCGTATAGCAAATAACATGGTGCATAGCCAGTTACTGAGTGGTTAGTCTGATTGTATTTTTCTACACATTCATGTGCTATTGTAGTCCACGCTCTGTTTTCTCCATCTTCATTGATTTTGCATCTAATTTTGTTAACTATCGTTTGATTCAACCTTTCATTTAGGCCATTAGAAAACGGTGCATTCACTGCTGTAAAAATTATTGTTATTTGTTTGTCAGTAAGGAATTTCTTGAATTCTTTAGAGTTTATTCCAGGATACTGGTCGGTAAGGAGCATCCCAATCTCTTTGGTTTCAGCGACCTTATTTATTAGCTTTATAAAGTCATGTGCACCCTGGGTTTTTGATGTTATAATAAATGCATATCTAGTGAAGTGGTCCACTAAAAGATGTATGTATTTCTTGGTTGATCTAGAACCACCAAAACCTCCAATTGTGTCTATTGATACTATTTCAAAGGGTCTTGTCGCTGGGCCTAAATATGACATTAATCCGTATTTGTGTTGTCCTCTTGTTTTGTTTTTTATGCAAATTTCACAATTCCTACAAACATTTTTAATATTTTTCGTTAAATTTTTTGTTGCGTACAGTGAACTAATAGTCGTTAGCATTTGTCCCACTCCAATGTGACATAGATCTTCATGTATTCGCTTTATAAATTTAATACTGAATTCTTCTGTTATTATTATTTTCTCTTTGTTCTTAATTCTTTTGAAGTATAAATTGTGTTTTTTGATTATTTTATTATTGTTTCTCTGTATTTCTTTATTTTGATTCTGATCTATTACAATATCTTCTAATGTAATTAAGTTCACAACTTTCAATTGTTCTTCTAGATTATCCTCTGGTTCTAATACAGGATTCCGACTTAAACAGTCCGCTTCTAAATTATCTTTTCCAGGGGAATATTTGATTTTAAAATCATATTGTGAAAGGTAATAAGTCAAATCACCTAGTTCTTCGTCTGTTCTAGCTTTTAAGTTCATGTTTTCTAATGGTTTATGGTCTGTGTAGACTGTAAACGATTTACCTATCAGCCAGTACTGCCAATATCTTAGTGCTTCTTTAATAGCTAAGCATTCTAAATATATTGCCTTTTTCTTCTTTTGCGCTCCATTCAGTTTTTTTGAAAAATAGGCTACTGGTTTTTCTTTACCATCTAGTTGTACTTGTTTTAAAATTGCTCCAACACCCAGCAGAGAACCATCAGTATAAATATTTATTGGTAGATTTTGATCATAAATTTCTAGTATTGGCTGTGAACACAAGAGACTCTTTATTTTTTCAAACGCATTTTGACATTCTTCAGACCAAACAAACTTTTGATTTTTTCTTAGCAAATTATGTAATGGGTCAAGAATTATTGCGCTCCTTGGTATATATTTATGGTAAAAGTTTACTTTTCCCAAAAATTGTCGAATATTCTTCTGGGTTTTTGGTACTGGAAATTCTTTTATCGAAATGAGATTGTCCTTCAGTGGTTGGATAGAATTATATTGAATGATATGTCCCAGGTATTTTACCGAATCTGATGCAAATGTACATTTTATAAATTTTAGTCGAAATCCTTCCGTTTGAATTGCTTCTAGCAACTGTTTCAAGTGACTTATGTGTTCATCAAATGAGTTTGAAAATATCAGGATGTCATCTATATAATTGACAGCAAAATCGGTTAGTTTATATTTTCTAAGTATGTTACACAATATTCTTTGAAATATTGCTGGAGCAGTCTTCAAACCAAATGGTAGGCAAGTCCATTGAAAGTGTCCCTCTTGAGTTACAAACCCTGTCTTCTTCCTGTCCTCTACTCGTAGAGGTATAGACCAAAAAGCTGAATTAACGTCTAAGCTTGTAAAAAATTTGCAATTTCTTGTTTTTGTCATTAAATCGTCAATTAATGGGAAGGGTTGAGCCTGAGGAACTACAATTTTATTTAAATCCCTGAAGTCTATACAGAGCCTTGATTTTTTATTTTCTTCCTTTTTAAATGTCAAAGTTACTGGTGCTGCGAATGGACTATAAGATTCTTCTATAAGCGCATTATCCAATAATTCGGCTATTTGTTCTGCTATCTCTTTTTTGTCTTCTATAGTGCATCTGTATGGCCTCTTGCTGCAGTATTTATCCATTAATAAATCTATTCTTGCTTCATATCCTTTAACCATTCCCACGTCATACTTGTTTTTGGCAAAAACTGATTGATATTGTTGTATTAGCTTATTTATTTCTTCCCTTTTATCATCATCTAAATGACCAACCTTTATTTCAAATTCCTCTTCTTTGATATGTTCATTAAAATTAATTTTGTTTTCGTTTTCATATTTATTACCTTCATTTTCACCTTCGTCTATCTTTTTCTCCATTTTTTTACTATTCTTTTCATGTAAGTATTGTTTCTGAGTTATTTTTAACTCCTCATTTTGTACTAGCTTGTATTTCTTTATCATATCTAATCCTATTAAGAAATCATATCTGAATTTGTGTTCGTCAATGATGTACACATCCACATTTTCTTCTATTTCAAAAATTTTTATTTTTAAATTTGTCAAACCACTTGTTTTTTGGACACCATTAATTGTTACTATATTTTCTTCATTCGAGTTATGTCCTTTTGTATTTAGTTTTAGTAATTTGGAATTAATTAGAGATACATTTGAACCTGAATCGTATACTCCATAAATTTCTAATTTATTATTTAACAGTAGTTTGATCTTAATTAATGGTGTCACTACTAGTTTTTTTGTTCTGTTTCATTTAACTCTGCTTCAATCACTGAATTATTTACATGTTTAATATATCTTTTATTTAATTTATCATCTTCTCTAACTCTAAACCAGCATGCAGCTTCGGAATGATAGCGAACCCCTTTATTTAATTTTACGCATATTTTGCATGGATAACGTCCTTCATTTGTAATATTTATCCTTTGATTTTCATACTTTCTGTACGTTCCACTTCTATTTTTATTTACCAAATGTTCATACTTTCTCACCTCATTGAATAAACATACTATATCGTTCATTGCTTCTCTATTTATCTTCTCTAATACAAAAACTGGCAAACCTACCGCTATCAGATCCACCAGTGTACCTGTATCAATTGAATTTCTCATGTCCAATAAAAGTTTTTCCTTTTTAATGGCATAGTCCACTAATGAACCATCCTTATATTTAAATAACAATGCATAGGTCACTTGGTTCCAGTTTTGGTTTGCAAATGACTCACACAACTTTTCTTTCCAAACTATCCACTCTGAGTTGAGTGTTAATTTTATAATCATTGAGCTGTACCAATCAACACAACTTTTATCCATAAATAGTCGGAGAATCTCAATTTTTTGTTCATCTTTCATAATACCGAAGCGAGAACATTCTCTCTCAAAAATGTCAATCCATTGCCTTGCATTCGAGTTTTTGCTCGTAAATTTCTCAATCACAAACTTCTCTGCGACATATTTCAGATTCTGTTTTTTTAAATCATGTGTATTTTCTATTAACTTTGTAAACATTTCTTCCAATGAATTCGAATCTCTAATTTGTTCTTCAGATGCTCGGTTATGTTCAATTTCCTCCAGATATTGTTCTCCAAATTGTAAGTTACCATCAGCATCTATGTAAATTTCTCGTAATTTATCTGTCATAGTTATCCAAACTCTTCGTGTCTGATGTCTTTTCTTTAAACTATTTTTTACTTTGTTGTACACGGCTGTCTCAATTAATTCTTCGTGAAATCCAACAGACTGTAATTCCTCTGGTATAGCAAATTTTTTTTCATCTTTAGTTGTGATTGAGGTTACACAACAAATATTAGATTTTCCATCATTCGCCGGTAAAATCGTGAATTCAAAACGTAACTGCTCCATTTGCGTCTTTTTATAAACAAAATTGTCGTTTTATAAGTCTGTTTTACTACATGAAAGAAATAAACCTTGTGTTGCTGTAAAGAAGATTTATTGTTAGTTTTTTTTATACAGAGACTATTTTATTTAGGTAATATAAAACAATATGAACTCAAACCTGTAAAGAAGAAACGACAATGAAAGTTTATTCTTTCACTTTTAAAACATAAAATAATATAATATTAAAATTTTCATTGATTATCCAATTGTCAATCAACTCGTATTTAAATCTGTCATCTGACATTCTGAATTCGTTTCTTCTTTAAAATCAGACAATTAAAAAGTTAAAAACTATAACCAAACTTCATGGTAAGTAAACACACAGAGTGCGAAGAAAGAAATAGTATTTCTTTACATGTATATTTTTTATCTTTTTTATCAAGATTTGTTAACTAAAAAGAGAAAAAGCAAAAAATATATAATTTATAGAATTTCACATTTTAAAACCAGCTCACAGTGATTTTATTTTCTTACCATCAATGTAAACGGTAAGTTTTATTACCACTTTCATGAATTAATAAATAAAAAATAATGTCTACGTTAATAAAGCTATGAATTATCACAAAGGGAGCTTCACAATGTATTATATTAAACATACGTATTCATTCCCAGAAAATAAGTATCGCAAAAAATAACACACTAGTTAATTAGTGTTTCATAATGAAACCGGTAATTTCACCGTAAAGAACGTTTTTATGAGCTATTCCCTTGTTTGTTCGGAACAAACGTACCTACGAATACCGGATTTCGCGCCACAAACTTTTGAGCGGAAGTAGTATACCTAATGTAAAAACATTTTCTTCAAAGTCATTTATTATATTACATTCTATGGCTGGGGTCCGTAATTCAATTTTAAAATAAGAATATTTTTAGGTAGATACTACCATAAATTTATTATCTACTTGATACTACTCGATCATAGGAAAAACTACTTCAAAAAATTCTAGATCGATGTTGAATTGATATTTAGTATTGTACGTTTCTTATTCCAATACAGAATGGTACTTTTTTTTTAAGAGACAAATTACGTTCGATATGGCTATCAAAGAGAAGATGGAGCGACGACTTAGTAGAGGCAGCAGGTGCTACCTGGACACGAGTGGCTCAGGATCAGGAAAAGCACATGGCTATGCATGGAGAAAACCTTTTACCAGTCATGGGTGCCCAAATGATACGTTATACTCGTATATATTTTAAATGTAATTTTGTGATTTAATTTCTAGGGGTGAATAAAAACTATTTTATTTGTTGTTTTTATCGATTCAGTTTTTATGAAATTTGATGAGCACGTACATAATAATAGGTTGCTGTCCTTAAGCCTTATTTTTGTTTTTTTTTTTCATGTAATGAAGGTGGCAAACAAGGATGCAGTTCACATTGATATTAAGTAATGACTGTAGCCTAAAGACACAACAATGACCAGAGGTCAAAATGCAGATGCGTTGCCCCCTCTGAGACCTCAGTTATTATGGCTCTGTGATAGTTATTACGGGGCATACATTACCACCTTACCGGATATACTTACGGGGCCATAGTTTACCGTCTAACTGGAACACTTTAGTAATATACAGTACCATTTGGTGGTAGATATATTTGGTACCTATTGCGGTGGTGCTCGTGTCCTCGAGCTCCAACTCTTGATTTATTCGGTACTAGTCTCCGGGTCTTCTAAATTATGCCACCTCATCTCTACCACTACTAAAAATAATACTAGAGCCTTTAGAAATGAGTTTCTATCTATCTACTGAATTGTCCAAAGACTACAATACGCCTAGACGAATAATGTCTACAGTAATGATAGTATTATTCAATGGCGTTGGCTCCACATAGGACCTCATTGAGTCTGGCAAAGACGTCGGCTTATACAGCGATAATCTGCGGCGCAATATCAAAAGCGGTTACTGGCGTGTAGGTATTATGCAAATTGGACCGATAAGGGAGTATGGCTGGGGACTGCCAGCAAAGCTGAAACAAAATTAAAATATGCAACATTGTTACCTGCCATCGTCTCAAATCGTTAATGGAATTAATTCGATATTATAGCCTGATTTATTTTCGAGTTCCCCACTTAATGTTTTTCAATTTTAGAATGTAGCGTTGGCCATGTTTGGGACTATTTTATTTTTAAACTCAGTTTAACTATGCTTGTGTGTTACGCTTAGCATAAGTGTTTTATATACACTAATGTGTGTATTGAATAGCATTGTATCAACATGATACTCAATAATAATTATGTATATGTTTGCACTTGCACATTTAGAAATGTTGGTTTAGATAATTAATTTGACCACGCCCGTTTCATGCTTGCGGCTACCAATACTGTATCAATTTTGGTTACACGGTCGACAGAAATGTGGCTTAAATGTGCAGTTATTGTAGTTATTTTTCAATGCAATACTAGATTTGTATAATAACAAACTGAATTAGGTTAACAGGGAAATTCAGTCCACCATATCACTTGCGTTGTTCCATTCTATGACTTTATAGCCTTTATCAAACATCCAAGCAAAAAAACCGGCCAAGTGCATGCCGGGCCACGCGCAGTGTACGGTTCCGTAGTTATAGAGTAAGTAATGTAATGAAAAAATAAATAAATATTATCTATGGAGTTTCGACGATATTGTTTTTTATTTTCGGACGAAATTTTCGAGTAAAATACTTTTGGTCGACTATTACTCGCAAACTCGTAATTCCAACTTAAGTGTGATAGTTTTACTTTTAATTTCATTATATATAGCTTCTATTACCGTAATGGTTGAATTTCTAATAACAACCGTTTAGTAGGTAGGGGGGGTGGACACTTGACTCTAACGAAAATTTGCAATGTAAAAAAAAATAATGTTCGGACTTCGCTGATATTTTTAATAGCCCTATCCAAGGACACCTCACTATATATGGAAATCGAAAATAAAAAACAATATCCGCGCGTTACGTGTACGCGAGGTTACCCTAAACATTTTTTTTCATGTTTTTATTTTATTACTTTGTCAGCGTGATTAAGGTGTATACTTGTGTCAAATATTAAGTCTCTATTACCAATAGTTTTTGTGTTAAACCGCGGACGGACAGACAGACAGACAGACAGACGGACATGGCGAAACTATAAGGGTTCCTTATTTACTACGGAACCTTAAAAAGATACCTAATTTATTATCTTGACGATTTAAGCGATTTTTTTTAAATTTTAGCTTCAGATTCCGAGTTATTATTAAAAGGAACCTGAAACTTCAGCAACATTACTCATGGAAAAGGTCTAAAGACGCAATTCGAGGATGCAGGACCCACCAAATTACCTTATGTACCTACTGCTATGCTATGTAAGTATATTGTGGGGACGACACACACACAGTACACAGCCCTGTCATTTCTGGCCCACAGACAAAACAGCTAATAATAAAAAAAATACCATCGCCTACTAGTGGTAGAAGAAGAATTATTCCGCTTGTGTAGTCAATCAACCGACCAATGGCGGCCAAACCATTCCGATTACGGCGGTCGTTAATACAATTAAACGTGATGGGCAGCAGCATCCCGCGATGAAACTATTGCCCCTGCGATCGTCAATCCGCATGCCAAGCCCTTGGCATGGTTTTCCCTACTGACGCACAACATTTTTGTAGGCACCTGGGCAAGGCTTTTGTCCAGCTGTGGACGTCTTTCGTTTGAAGTGATGAGTCACTTTCATTACATTATTAAAAAATAGTCATCATCATATTCATCATCATCATCATATTAGCCGAAAGACGTCGACTGTTGGACCAAAGCCCCCTCATCCTCACCCATCCCACCCTCATCAGGGGGATATACCATAATCCTCACGCTTGGCATGCGGATTGGCGATCGTAGTGGCGGTAGTTTCATCGCAGGACGCTGCTGCCCATCTTGCGTTATTGCACTTACTATCGTCCTATTGGAATGCCTCGGTAGACTAGTGGTAGCAGGCCACTACTACTTCGCTGAGGTCCTGGGTCCGATTCCCGGGTAGGGGGTTATCAGAGACAATGGTGTAAAGTCCTTTATCTCCGGTTCTATTGGGATTTTTCCATTTTCTGGAAAATTCCTAGTACCTCGAAGTTTGGTTATGTGCCCGGAGATGTCACATGGGCCAAAACGTAATCGGCGAATCGTGGGTATTTGCATGTATGCTTGAATGCATGCATTTACCTCTGCCTACCCTTCGGGGATTACAGACGTGAAGTTACGTTTACATACGTTCTATTGGAATGGTTTGACCGCCATAACATTGTTATGTTGACTGACTGAACTGGTGGAAGAATTATCTTCTATTAGAAGAAAATTCCTCTACTAGTGGGCGGTGGGGTCTTTACCTCCCCCCCCCTCCCCCGACGCCAGCAGCCATTAAAATATTATACACATTATATTATAAGATTTTTTTAATGTAAAGTACCATGTGTTTCCGCCTCGTAGCCCATACTTCGTCTTTCGGTACGCGGTCTTCCGATGTCACTTATTTTGGGACTGGCGAATCGCGGGTTCTCAACACATACTTGTATGACGCCATATACTTATGCATGTAGTCTGCATACTTCTTTAAAGAAATAAAGACGTGAAGCTATGTGTTCGACAACCCGGTTAGTCCAGCGGTGTGAAACCATCGTTTGATTCGAAGGGTCGCGGGTTCGATCCCCGCACCGGGACAAATATTTGTATGGCCTACAGATATTTGTTTCGGGTCTGGGTGTTTGTGTATGTGTTGTATGTGTACAACGGCACCCACGACACAGGTTTATACCTACTGTGGGGCTGCGAGTGTAAGCGTATTTTATTTATTTTATTATTTATTTATGTTAATCGTATTCTTTGGTTTGCCACATTCATGAATACAATATTCACGAGACACGACGCTGTCTCGCTTTAAGCAAGACAATTTTGTCTTGCATAGATTGGATTGCTTCGCGCAGTTTACCACTTCAGTTTTGCATAGTAGGTTACAGCGACAACTCGCGTTTTTTTATTTAATCTGCCATCTGCTCTAACACAATCAAGTAAACTAGTAAACTTATAAACTAAAATTTTGCCAAACTGACGAAACAGTTTGTTAGCAAGGCACGAACTCAGTTCTATAGGTACTATATGTACCTACCATAGCTGTTAATAAAACTTCATCCGAATAGCCGGTTACAATTCTTCAATTTTGATTGTATTTCAAATATGAAATATTTGTCCTATATAAATGGTACTGGACAAATAATTTTAAGAGTCAAAAGATAATTATGCAGCGAAGCCCTTGTAAGCAATTCAAAAATTTTGTAGTCTACAAACAAGTTTAAACTTATATGAAAAAGGTTTATTTTATAATTAGAACGTTGTGAAACACGATTCCGAGGAGACTCTTTATAGAACATGGCCTGTTCTCTGAATTCTGCTGTAAAAGACTTACCCCCTTATTCATAAACGTATTTTAGCTAAAGTGTTGCTAATCTCTCCTTTGTCTTTTTCTATCCTGCACATTTGACAATGCAACTGACAAAGACAAAGTATTCTATAGCTAAAACGTATCTAATGTACGTTTATGGATAAGGGGGTAAATATTTAACATTTATTTTAAAGTAGTTAAAGTATTTTGATTTAAAAAGCTTGGTTTTTGAGGGCTGCAAGTTGGAGCAACCCCACCAGTGGTATAAACCTGTATTATTGTATAGGTACACATAACACATACACTAATACTTACTCAGATCCTAAATATAAGACCCGGTGCTAGGGTTTAGTTATCCTGAGGTCGCAGGTTCGATTTCTGTCCGAAGTCAAATTTTTCTTTCCATTTTTTCTTTAATTTCTAAATTATGTAGTCTTATTATGCAAAACTCAGAGAAGCCGTGCGTGTGGCACGACATCTCTTATTATTATAGTGAGTATAGAATACATGATTAATTCCAAAATATGTTAGTAATAGAACAATAGGTAGTTTAGAAACCATTTCGTTAAGAATTTCTTTTTTTTTTTTTTTTAATGTTATAAAAGTGGCAAACAAGCGTGCAGTTCACATTGATGTTAAGTGATGACTGCAGCCTATAGACACCCACACAATGACCAGAAGTCAAAATGCAAATGCGCTGCCACTCCTAAGGCATTAGGTGTTATGCCTCTGTGCCGGAAATTACAGAGCCGTACATTACCACCTGACCGGAACACGATAGTGCTGAACACTACCATTTAACGGCAAGTATATTAGGTAATGCGGTGGTGCCTACGCCCGCGAGCTCCGTCACTGGAGCTCTATCACCAGGAAAATATTATAATGCTTAAGGTATTGCCGCGGGAAAATTGATTTTCTTGGAAAGTTATGAATAGAATTCCAGTATGTTGTTGAGTACTTCTTCTCAGAATCGGTTATTATAATGTTATTCGTAATCCTGTAAGGATTACATTATTTTTTGTCATTGCATATCCAAAATACACATATCTAGTAAATTTTGTATGTTAATTCTTTGAAAATCTGAAAAACAATGTCTTGAAATTCTCTTCTATGGTACATTTGTAAGATCAATGAATCTGTTGGTACAAATTAATAATAGCTTTGTATTTAACATACACGCACGTCAAAAAATGTATTACAAAATCCTTATAAAAGCTACATATCACGTGAGATATTGTGATAATACGTTTAAATGTTATTACAATATCTCACGTGATATGTAGCTTTTTTTAGTAAAGAACGTAGAAATAACATATAGGAAAGTTTTTATACCGAAAAAAAAATATTGTGGGATGCCATGGGATGATTTGATGAGTTTCGCGAATCGCGCAGGTTACGCGAAAAGCGACCTACACGCGGGACGAGCCGCGGGCAACAGCTAGTTAATGTCATAAGTTTTAAACGTTGCCACAGAATACTTAGGTAAATGTACATGTACAGAAGTTTTGTTCCTTAAACACCTTTTAATAAATTCAATATTGATTATTTTGGAGACAACAAAATAATCGAATTTCAAATATTTCCAGACCAATATAAAGTATTATGTATTCAGTATTTTGTAACCTCGACCTCAAAGTCTATGAGTTTGAAGCAACAAAACAGAAATTTTGAAGAAACAAAAACAATTCAAGCTCTTTCTGTCAAATTGATCTTGTACTTGTACATAAATAAATAAATAATAAATAAATAAATTACAATAGAATTGCTTAAAATATACATTTCTTCAGGTATATCCGTTGCAATAGCTACCATCTAAAGAATCTAAACCAATTCAAGAACTCCCACAATAATAAAGTCTTTTAATAGGACTTTAATCAGTTACAGTACTTTGGGAGTGAGTAAACATTTTCAGTGTACTTAAAAAGTTTTTATCGCTACACCATTGAGGGTGGCGACTACATAAAGCTGGCTAGTTTACATTGCGATTTGTACTGGCTTGATGACCGTTTTTATAGTGTTTACAACGTACTAAAGTGCTTGCAGTTGATATTAATATTGATTGATATTTAATGAGACGATTTTATTTTTAAAAGGACTGATTTATACGATATTTACGACTTTGTACTGGTGGTAGAGCTTCAGTGGCGGAGCTCGCGGGCGTAGGCACCACCGCATTACACCTAATATACTTGCCGCTAAATGGCAGTGTTCAGCACTATCGTGTTTCGGTCAGGTGCTAATGTACGGCCCTGTAATTTCCGCCACAGAGGCATAAAACCTTGGGCCTCAGGAGTGGTAACGCATCTGCATTTTGACCTCGGTCTTTGTGTGGGTGTCTATTATAGGCTGCAGTCATCACTTTACATCAATGTGAACTGCATGCTCGTTTGCCACTTCCGTAACATAAAAAAAAGATATATAAGAACGAAAAACAAAGTACTTGTCTAGTACGGAAGATGGCGTATCAATCGAATCGCATCAGAAATACAAAGTTATATATATATCTACAACTTCCGCCTGCTGCGGCCCGCCAGGCGCTTTCAGATCATCATCTTGTCTGGTCGAAGGAGCCTCCCTTTTGGCCGGAGGAACATTTCCACCTAGGCTTGGGTTGTAACAGGTCAATTGCAATACCTGTTCTTCCTGTTCCTGTTCCGTAGAAATACCTGTTCTCAATATCTGTTATTAAATACTAGTCTGTTCTTGTTCTAGGCACAGGTTGCCACTAGGCTTGGGTTGTAACAGGTCAATCGCAATACCTGTTCTTCCTGTTCCTGTTCCGTAGAAATACCTGTTCTCAATATCTGTTAATAGATACTAGTCTGTTCTTGTTCTAGGCACGGGTTGCCACAACCATGTCAGTATAATGGGATAAAGTGTGATTCTGTTGCGTTCTTAAAATTGAAATATTTACAAAATAAATCTTAACCGTCTAAGTACCTAAACGTAGTATTATTTCAGATTCTCTGCCTAAAATAAACTAACTTCGAGTCTAAAATTTCAATAAAAACGGTTATTATATAATTATGCTGTAAATTAAATTCCACTCTTAAAACCACAATTTATTGAAAGTTTTATTACACATTGTTCATACAAGATTGTTTTACAAACCGACAGACAGACGGTTAATTACCACCGTGCGTACCACAATTACTGTGAGAGGGTTTAATAATAATACGACTCGTCACAGTTGAGTTCAGAAAATTTTTTATCATTTTTTTTTTTTTTTTGTTTTTTTTTTTTTTAGGTCGGGCTTTGTGTAGTCGGCCTGTCTCGAGACGGCACTAGTCTACTTCACCGGGCAATCGGCGAGCGCAGAAGGCGCTCCAGCCTAAAGTTTTTTATCAAACTTAGGTTGAGAAATATACAATATTGCCACAAATTAAACATAGTAGCGCCATCTATTAGCCGTTAAAGCGAACTATATTATAATACCGTTTACAATTGTACTTAAATTATCAGCCGTTAATAAAAAACCTTAATTAATCTACATAATAAAAAAAAACATTATAATATATTTAAAAGCCAAATAATATTTACATAAAAAAAGTTATACCGTTAATTGTTTCAACATTGTAAAATAATAATATTATTACACTTTCTTCTCTTACAATTTGTTCGTATCTATTTCCGAACAGAACATATAACATGGCCAGAAACAGGATGACTTCCTCTAGTAAAACTACACATATTTGTCGGATAATAAAATACTAGGTGCTTCTCGTTTTAGCAAGGCTATTCAAATTCAGGAATGAGCGAGATAAACTATTGTCAAAGCAATAACAGATTACACTACCAAATTTAGGAGGCATTTGTCAAAGATGGTTTGTTCCTGCTCAACTGCCAATTGTATTTTTCGGATAAAATACTAGGTGTGTCTCGTTTTAACCAGTGGCATTCGTGTAAGACGGATTGAGACGGATGATGAGAACAGAACAGTGTCGTGTGTATTGGTATTGACTGTTATCAGAGCCTACCTGTTATATGACTGGCGACTGTTACTTGAGCGTATCATATATTGAGAGTATTTTTAGGAACAGGTATTTGTTAACCACGAGAGCAACTGGTATCTGTTATCTGCCTTCTACCTGTGATTTTTACCTGTTCCGATAAATACGCCTCACCTCTATTTCCACCTGTTCCTCCACAAATATAGTATATCTACAGCCAAAACTATTTTTTTCTATTGGATAGCTAAAGGATCAAATTTAATGAAATAATTAATTACCACAAGTTATGAAGGTAGTTCCGACATTTTGAGGTTATTTAGCTGCGTATCGAGATTTGTAATTGGTATATCTTTTGACTCTGAGAAACTACGATGTTCATTTAAGTTTTTACTGTCAGTTAATTATTACTAAAAATTTAAATTATGATAATTTGTAAATTAAATGTAGGATCATTTAATTTACAAATTATCATAATTTAAATTGCTCAGTAGCTAAACAAACAAGTACATTAAATTTCAATTCTCTTCAAGTATGCATTCAAAAAGTTTCATTCTCCGTGATCCAATGTCTTTTTTTACCAAACCGTTACTATCGAATCAGTTTTATTTAACAAAGTTATTTTGTATGCCTCAATATTTACTCACCCTGGAGTATTGCAATCAAAATGAACCCGTATCAGTCTGTGGAAATTCCACAAAACCGTCTCCGCTGAGATTTGAATGTCAGCAGTAGTTTCAGCAACCTCAGAGACAGTCGATTCAAATAAAATGTGCACTTGAGAATTGACACTTTTTTAATGTGATGGAAGTGGCAAATAAGCTTGCAGCTCACATTGATGTTAAGTGATGACTGCAGCCTATAGACACCCACACAAAGACCAAGGTCAAAATGCAGCTGCGTTACCACTCCCCTGAGGCCTAAAGTGTTATGCGTCTGTGCCGGAAATTGCAGGGCCGTACATTACCACCTGACCCGAAAACGATAGTGCTGAACACTACCATTTCGCGGCAAGTATATTAGGTAATACGGTGGTGCCTACGCCCGCGAGCTCCGTCACTGGAGCTCTACCACCAGTATAACACTTCCATGCAGGGTGAAATTTGAATGATAGTTTTCCCGTGGCACGTAAAACAGGTGTGGCAAAACATTTTGTCTTCACTATTATTATCGAAACGTAGGAGTAATATAGGAGTATATTATTATCGTAACGTAGGAGTATAAATAAAAATTGAAATCCAAAAAAATACATTGTTTTTAATAATTTAAAAGACATTGTCGTCTCGAAAGCATGAGAAATTATTATAATAATAAGCTTACCGTACGTACTAATATGTACCTCTTGAACTAGTGCACGCACACCACCGTGCGTTGCCGGAAAAATAAGCACAATAAGGTCACTAACCATGTGATACAGAATAATTAATTAAAAAACATATTTTACATCGATAGTAGGTACCACAAAAAAAATTTCTGCATGTAGCCAAAAAAAATTCACCATGGTATACCTTTATCGGATTATTCGTCAACTTGACACAAAGGATCGGACACACGTGTGTCCAGTTGGTTGGTAATTTAGATGCAATAACAATAAACATGCAGATTATACGAGAATTTTACATGTCAATCAACTCTGCACACGAGAACATTCAATTCTCATTTAATTTTCTCCGAGATCAAATGCTTTTTCTGTAACCAAACCGTTACAATTGAACCGGTTTTATTTCACAACGTTATATTGTTTGTCTCAGTGTTTACCCACCCTCGAGTATTACAATCAATATGTTCCCGAATCAGACTGCGGCAATCTCACAAAATCGTCTCCTCTGAGATTTGAATGCCAGCAGCAGTTACAGCAACATCAACGAGATAGTTGATTGAAATAAAATGTGCAGTGAAGAATAGACACTTAAATAAACCAATCCAATCTCTATACGTACCTACTTATAGAAAACAGGTTTTTTTAATTTTATAAAGACGCTTGGCGTGAAAGTAAATAGGATTGAAAGGCGTTTAAGTATTTTATGTTCTAGTATACACGCTAGATAATTTAATAGATCGAAAATTGTCCCAAAGTGGAGTCAACAATTTTCAGAATCAGCGTACAAAATAAATAAAGAGAGGGATGAATGTAGAAGAGGTACGAAAGATGGTGTATGGGTAAGAACTATTTCGTGCTCCACGCTCTTGGCAAAATATACATGTTAATGATACGTTTATTTTGCATCAATTGTAATTCAATTGCATAAAAAAACAAACGTAAAGGAAAACGCGAAAGCTATTAATCAGTGATTTTTTAAGTTTTTAGGCTATTAGTAGGTTACAATCATACTATACATATATTATTGAATCAAAACTTTATTTTTAAAAAGAAAATATTGTAACAATTTATAGTCTAAGATAAACGTAATTCAGAATTTGCTACGTAGCTGTATCGCAGGCTGCGAATATTTATGGACAGTTTATGAATACTTTACGTCCTATACTGCAGTAGTTTCTGACTATTAATTTGATTTTCTGTTAGTTATAAACAATACTTTCAGTAATTTAGGTTGCGGCTAATTTCCGAAGTACTACCGAAGGCTACACTCAGTTCTATCCGGCTATAACTAGGTGTGGCCGGTAGCCGTTAGTTAAACCTTAATGTAACACAGACTTATTCACGGTAATTACTATAATACTGACTGTAAAAGATTTACTATCAGCAAAAAAATAACTAACACCGAACGGTGCGGCGGCCTCCCCATAAGGAGGATATGCCATAATCGAAACGCTTATCATGCTGATTGGCGATCGCAATGGCGGTTGTTTTATCGCAGGACGCTGCTGCCCATGTTGCGTTATTGCACGTACTACCCCCATACTACTGATGATGAAGTTAATATTCCCGCAATACAAGCATTTTCCTTAAAAATAATATTCTCAATACAATGTATTTACTTTCCTAATATAATATTACATAAAATCAAATTCCACACACAAAACTCGTACTAGAACGTACAATAGTGTGTTCAGTTAGTTGCCAAACGAGAATTAGCATAGTCAGAGAGTATTCAAAACCTGGGAGCTTTGACAGTTTAGTTGGAGGTCCGCTGTGGATTACAGTTCTTATCGGACTGCCCGGCTTGAGACTTCCGGTCAAAGATGGCCGATGGCAATGTCGAGTCTTAATTAACTTTGCTTATTTACTAAATGAACTATGTATAGTTTTATAGTGCCAACTATGGATATATATATATACATTCGAATTATATATATATATTATATATATATATTATGAAAAATTCACAATAGCCTTTGACCCCCGATCCGGGGATAGAACCCAGGTTTATAGAATAGATATAGTTTAATATTTGAAAAAATACCCACAATAGAAGTGATAAAATTCATAATCGTTAAGGTTTTTTATTATAGTGTATATAAATCACTAAAACAACCAAAAATACAATATCGGATCTGTCGTATTGAAACTCTTGGACTCTGAGGACGTGGAGTTGGCAATGACGCTAATTTATATCGTGTATAAAATTTTCATCGCTACTTCCCTACTAATATTATAAATGCGAAAGTAACTCTGTCTGTCTGTCTGTCTGTTACCTTTTCACGTCCAAACAACTGGACCGATTTTAATGAAATTTGGTACAGAGATAGAGCTAACTACGAGAAAGAATATAGGCTACTTAGTTATTTATAAAACGACATCCACGCGGGTGAAGCCGCAGGCAACAGGTAGTTAGAGTATAAAGTAGAGTTTCAGTCAATTTTGTTATATGAGCAGAGAAAGCTGGCCTGTTTCTAGATAGACAGATAATTTTCAATTTCTCAACCAAATAAAACCGTAAAAATACATGCATATCACAAGTAAAAGGATACCACAGCCAATCAGATTACGAATGGACTCGTAAATAAGTAATAAACATAATATACATTTCGAATTCGAGAACCGAGACCCAGGTGGATATAGCGGATACATAGATAAGTTATTGCGAATGTAAAATAGAATTTGGTCCGTATCGTACGTTCTGCTCACCACGACAATGTGTAATTGTTTATGGATATTCAACGGGTGGAAGATGAAACTGGAAAATACATTTCAGGAGCTCTAGCCGTCTGTATCATATAACTTGACATGGAGAAATGTATGATCCTTTGCAAATATTTTATTAATTATCGACGCTTAAGAACCAAAACCATCTATCTACACTTTTGTCGATTTTTACTTTTTGACGCAGTTGTTGTAATGGCCAACTTACGAATCATTTTCTTTAAACAGTAACCTAAAATTCGCGATAAATAAAAAGTTATAAGACTATACCAATACCACCTTAGTCATGGGACGTAATAAATTTGTGGAAAAAATTAAACGTTTTTTTCGTCTCCTGAAAAGTTGCATTTTTGTAGATAGATGGATTTGGTTCTTAAGCGTCGTTATGTATGCATGTATCACGTCAACTGCCGTCCTTTACGGGGTTGGCAGAGAGCATGGAGCGCCAGATATCCCGGATAAAACATACCTCTCGTCCTTCTTCTAAATTCTCTTCATACGTGCACGCCGACTCCTAAGACTTCTTTAAAATAATAGTCTATCTAAATGGATATCGTCCCTGTATGTGATTTGAGAAATATTACTACAGTTTAGGTCTCAATTGTTCTAAGACATTGCCTAACTAGCATAGTTGGCAATAGATGGCGCTGCTGCTACCACAAAGCAATGCAATAAATGTGAAGGAAAGATTTGACAAATCGGGCAGGACTTCAGTAGCTCAATTGGAAGAGCGGCTGGACTAGATTCCCAGTAGGCCGCGAGTTCGAGTCTCACCTGAAGTCAAATTTTTCTTTCCATTTTTCTTTAAATAAAATATATTTCACAAGCATGTGTTAATGCGAAATAATATAAAACAATTGTTCTAAGACAGATTCAATTTTGGTATAGATGTCTGTAAGCTGCAATATTCATTAAGTTAACATATCCGGTACCAATGGCAGAGAATATGTAATAACACTACGTATAGAATGGACACTTCGACGTCCCGCCCGATTTCCTCGCCTCACCCAACCTCCTCCCATTTTATGGGCGACGTTTGGTATTTTCTACGTGCTACGCAAACAGGTGCACGTGTACTTACACGTCACTGATTGATGTCTCTGTAATAGAGACCAAATTAAGTCTGACCACTCCTGACAACTTAGCTGTTATGGTTTACGGTAATAGTTATAACGGGGCCAAACACATCTGCATTCTGACCTCTGGTCTTTGTGTGGATGTCTATAGGCTGCAGTCATCACTTAACATCAATGTAAACTGCATACTTGTTTGCCACCCTCGTCGCTTAAACAACAAGTACTTAGCCTGGGTTGCACCACGACTTTTGTTAAAGTTATGGTAACATTTCACATCCTGCTCTAACTTAAACAGATTTCTTTAAGTTAGAAAAGGCTGTGAAATGTTACAATAACTTTAACCAAAGTCGTGGTGCAACCCAGGCTTAGGTATATACAAATCATCGCTAGGTACCTAATTAAAAAACAAAGATGAATATTAACGTAAAGGATTACTAGCAAGACGTCAAAGGCACCCTTACCGTATTAAAGCACTCAATGCCAACAATGTTCAGGGACAAATTAATTTTGGCTCGTATCATCCTCAATCTGCTCGCGAAAGGAGTGTCGAAGTTTGTACTTCGATATGCTTTGTTTTCAAAACAACTTTCAAGTTGATGATGAGATAAAACTTTAGAATAAATATTTAGAGCACGATATAATTATAATTAAAATCAAAAGGCCTTTGATTTAGAAATAAGAAAATATAGAATCTATTTTAATATCAGCGTCGATACCACCACTTAGCCGCCTGAGAAGTTAATCCAGTTGATTATAATTATATCGTGCTCTAAATATTCAAGCTCCATACATTTTGGAACGTCTGTTCCAAAGCCCGCACCTTGTAAACTATATAAAGAAAAGAAGCATAAAATACTTAATCATTTTCAGCTATTCAAATCATTTATTATACCTTCAATTAATAGTCGTAAGTATATAGTCGTAAAAACAACTATTCAAATTATTTTTCTAGTATTATTCCATGATTCTATGTATTTTTCTCTATTTTGATATAGTGTACAAGGTGCGGGCTCAACGTGGAACTTATCCTTTGCAAATATGCCTTATTTTATTAGCGGCGTCTAGACAGTTCTCGATGAATGTCAAAAAGTTCGTTTCCAATTACGTGAGTCTAAAAATATAACTGGCGGATGGTTTGTGAATGCACGACACGCATGAAAGCATAAATATACGTACTATACGTAGGTAACTATATAACAGATTTTAGTCAATTTGATAAAAGGAGCGGTATGTTATTTTTTTAGTTTAGTAAAACCGGTACATATTTTTTATGTTATGAAAGTGACAAACAAGCTTACAGTTCACATTCGTGCTAAGTGAAATACATCCAATACACTATCTGTATATACCTACATATGGAATACTGCTCTTATTTGTGGGCGGGAGCCCCCAAATACAAGCTAGATCCACTTGACTCCCCACAAAAACGCGCCGTTCGCATTGTTAACGATCCAGGTCTTACTGACAGGCTCGAACATCTGAGCCTGCGCAGAGACATTGGCAGTCTGTGCGTGTTGTACCGTCTCTACAATGATAAGTGCTCCGCTGAACTGTTTGTCATGGTGCCACCGTCTCTTTTCCTACACAAACTACCCGCCGAAGAGAGAAGTTCCACCCTCACCGACTGGACACCTGGCAGTGCTCAACGGTGCGGTTTTCGCGTTCGTTCTTGTCTTGAACGTGTAAATTGTAGAACTAACCCTCTGAGGTGTTCCCTAGGTGCTACAATATGAGGTTCTTCAAAAATGGCGTCAAAAGAGTCCTTCAGGGCTGGCAGCGCGTTGACAACTCCCCTGAGGTTGCAAATGTTCATAGGCGACGGTGACCACTTTCCATCAGGTGGCCCGTTTGCTTGTCTGTCAACCTTCAGACATAAAAAAAGATGTCTTCGAGGAGAGGATTCTTGAGGTCTAAGGCAATTAATAGGCGGTGAGCCTATTAAAATTTCTGAGCACAATATCAGACTTAGAGGATGGCACTGGGAAACTTCCAGAAGGAGAAATGGTAAATATCGTGTAGCAATTAGCCCCGATTCGGGAATCAAACCCAAGTCCCTGTAGCAGCAGTGGCCTACTACCACTACACTACTGATGCAGTTACCATACACAAAATATCATTGCTTAAATCTCCATCAATCATCAGTTCATTTTTACTACGTCATAATTGTGTGAAAAAAACAAAGGTCGATATACCCCTTAACCTTAAAGTGGGTACTTCAGTTCTATGGATAATGGGTCTCCTAAGCGATTGGCGTAAACGGCAATTGTTTCAACACATCTATTGTTCAAAAGCTGAATAATATTGACCTCACCGCTATATATTATTAACAACTAAAGTTATTATACTTCAAACTCGTTGAAATTTATGAAAATATCCCACTTCGAAATATATAGGTATACAAAAATTGAGCTCAAAATAAAATAAAAATCAAATCAAAACTATGTCAAATTAATTATTTTTTTTTAAATTAGAAATTGGCGGGAACGGTTTGTAAGTAAAACAATACTAATTTGATAAGAAGACGTATTATTATTTCAGCGAATCCATTGATATATTTCGGTCATTCGTGTTAAGAAGATTAAAAAACGACAGAATAAATACAAAAGACATATTTATGAATATATTTGTGTTTTACAATCTTCTTATTGAATAATATGTCCCTATTACCTTACAAATAATTTAAATAAACAATTCTGGTAGCATTAATCTTAACTCAAAGAGGTTATTAAACATTAAACAGAATTTTATTCTAGCGTCCATTTTAATACTTACTTATCACTATATTTAATACTTAGTTAGAATATCAACATCGGCATCGATGGGTGATACAATATTGATATTCTTTTCTGATATTTGCGTTAAAATGAATTAACGGACTATGATCTTATTGTCAACCTAAAGTGAGTCGCAATAAGTTTTGTGAGTAACAAAATGGAAACAAAATATTTGCAGATCATAATTAAATCGTAATAACACATCATAGTACAGGCCAGGGTTAAGACCCTGGCCTGACCAGCTTGTCAAGTTGGCTACGTCGTTTCAGGCGGACGTAGCCCCGAGGGTTTTCATCTTGTCACGGCGGGGTCACAATACCTGGCGGTTAATAAGCCACCCTGGAGGAACACAGTAATTGAGCGGTGTTTGGCGTGGGTCTACCTGCCACTCGCTACTGTGTTGAGAAGACGGTTGGGAAAGAGGTGTGTCGACAGCTCTGGCAACTTGTCCCCAGCCGCCTAACGGTGGTCCCCCGTTCAACAGAGACGTGATGCAGATACGCGTGGCTAAGTGTACAGGTGACGTCAGCTCTACATCTTGTTCTCAGCCGCCTAATGGTGGTCTCATCGGGGGTGGTATGGACGTGGTGGGACCGCATAAGGGTTGCTGAGGGTTGAACTCCTTTGACGGCCAAGCTTCACCCTTTCTTGATATTGAGTGGTCTTGGCGGGGGCGGCTATCTGCTGCCCTAACAGAATCCTCCGGGTAACGGACTAGAGGACGTCCGTCACCCAAATGGAAAGACATTCCGAACCGGTTAGTGTGGAGGTAAACATTTACAGATATCAGATAGAAACCTAGTAGTTGACCTATTTCGTCAACTGGAGGCGGGGTCAAGAGACTTCGAAGGGGAATAAAGATGAGGTGCGAGAGGTATGTAACAACTAGGATATTTGGCGCGCCACGCCCTCTAATTACCCTGTAATGAACCGCCGTTACATTTCATTTTGTATTACACCAAAATTTTAACTAGAAGACACTATTCAGATTAATTTAAAGGATATGATGAAAATTAATTACGGCGGACAGGAATGTTTTGTTGTCATAAATGATTGATAAGCTTTATATGTATGATAACTAGTTCTTGAGAACTAAAATTAATGTAATTAAAGTTTCAGAGAATAGTTGAAGACATATTCAGCGTTCAAGTTAGTCCGGTGACTCAGAAACTTTGTTACTCGACAGCCTTATCTCAATTTGTAATTTAATCGGAGAGATATCTCTAAATTAACATATGCGACAATTTAACATACCATGTTGATTATAATGTTAGTAATATGCTAACTACATGATAGTTGAACGTCAGTTTTCAAATTTATAGCGGTTCGCTGCCAACATTTTACATTGCGGATTTCAAACTATTGCGTCCACTTTTTTATCTCGATGCCATGATGTAATGAAGATCATTTCAACTATTTTGTTATTTATAAAAAAAACGTAATATTTTCTAAATTTTTAACTTTTTTTTTTTACGAAGATGATATACCTATAAGATATTTTTCGTTTCTCTTACAATTACTTAAACCAGACTTAATAATCGAACTATAAAGTATGTAGAGAGCTATCCAAACGTATAAAGTAGAACTCCATGAAGCCTTTTTAGGGTTCCGTAGTAAACAAGGAACCCTTATAGTTTCGCCATGTCCGTCTATCTGTCTGTCTGTCTGTCCGTCCGCGGTTTAGCGCAAAAACTATAAGTACTAGAGACTTCAAAAAAAATTGCACAAGTATACAACTTAATCACGCCGACAAAGACCTCCTATACATGTAACGCGCGGATATTATTTTAATTTTTTGTTTTCTATATAGTGTAAGATATCGTTGGATAGGACTTTCAAAAACGTTAGGGGTCTGAGAACATCATTTTTCGATTGAGTTAACTGTTCGTGACTTATAGAGGTTTACAGGACCAATTTTCGTTAGAGTCAAGTGTCTGCCCCCCCCTCCTACCGACTAAACTATTGTTGTTATAAATTCAAACGTTACGGGAATAGTAGCCATATATAATGAAATTAAAAGGAAAACTATCACACTTAAGTTGGCACTGCAAGTTTGCGAGTAATATGGTCGAATACTCAAACGTCACTCAATTTTAAGCAATCCTCAAATGAGCGCTATCTCTTTCGTTTGAACGTGTTTTATAAAGACAGAAGACTTTTAGGTCCCACTTAGATTTGAGTGACGTTTGAGTATTTGGCCAATAGTCGATCAAATGTATTTTACTCGAAAATTTCGAACAAGTCCATACAAAATATTTTGTTTTCATTATATCTCTTACTCTGTAACTACAGAAACCTACACTGCACGTGGCCCGACATGCACTTGACCGGTTTTTTATAGGTAACGATTAACTACGCGTCGTCGCATGACAGTATTTCTGCGTTACTAGGATTACTATAAGACTAGAAATAAGAATACAGAATCGTAAAAACTTCAATATTTCCGTTTTAGAAAAAATATAGAAATGTCGTGAGTCAAAAGTTGTTTTTATGTGCAGGCAGTATTGGTAATAATTGTACTCGTATTATTATCTTTATATTTTTATGTATCATGTTGATTTTACATGACAACGCGGACTATCGATTTATACAATTCATACGATATTGCGGTGCATACGATGATTATTGGATTGGTCTATTTTTTACTATAGTAAAAGTTTTTGAATGCATCTGAAAATCAGGACGTGTGCCGCTGCGAAAAAGTTTTTTTTTTGTTTTGGCATATTTTATACTTTTCGCGTATGGAACCAATTTGATAACCCTGTGAGGTGAATTCAGCCGGCGTATTCTGTTACACGGTGGGGCACTTTGCAGTTTTTTTTTAAACTATCACGTTACGCCAAAACAGGAATATGCTGCAAAATGGTTATCAAAATTATGTCGTCCAAGATACGCATAACATTTGTGACTTTTTGTGATGCGATTATATTATAATGATTCTTCAATCGGGTTGTTTTTTTTTGTAAAAAGTTTTTATTAAGTCATTTTAGTGTTAATTTCGTTATTTCAATTACGTTACATGTATATCCAAAAACGATTCAGTATTTTCTTTAGACATAATATATATGTACTATGTAGGAGATAGTACGTATATAGTATTCCTAGAGATTAAAGAGTGCTGTGGCTTATAACGCGATTGCAGTAGCGTGAAATGATTTGATGATTTTCAGATGCAAATACATAAATTAGGAAAACACAACTAAAACCCTATAAATCCATACATTTTTTAAAGGGTTTCCTTCTATTTCTCTGTGACGCCAACATTAGGTGATCAGTGGCAATTTAGATTTTGAATCAGGACCAATTTGAAAGTTAACCTTTAAAGCGGCATTCGAATTTTCAAAATTGGTAAACAATTATTCTTTTGCCAAATGGGAGCTCGAAATAAGCAAATGTTATTAAAATATATAAAATTGTTTGTATGCGTTATATATTTAATACGTCATCGCAACTATTGAAATCCATGATATTCATCTACGAAATATAATATCGTTTTTTGTGAAGCTGCACGTCCAATACACATTAATAAACGAATCAGTCAAATGGAATGTTCACATATAATGCATATGCATCGCCTATGAATCGTGGACGCAGTGAAGCAGAGCTGGTTGATTGGTTTTATTTTTATAATTAAATTTGCATATTTTGGCATTGTATTATTGGAGTTGGCTGGAATGTGATTTCATCAGTGGAGCAATCTGTTTTGCATATCACGTGGTAAAATATAGCAATTTGTTTTCCGTATTTATTTTTAAATTGTAAAATTTCAAAATCTTCTGAAAAATTCTTCTGGCTTGATTGGTGACCATAAAATATACACTAACCTTGTATCGTTTCATTAAATCAATTAATTATATTTTCTGACTACTCTTAACATTTGATAGGAAATTACTTCATTATTTCACGTTGAGAGCTCAGACTAAGATTGAGAGTAAGTAATTATGTCAGCCAAATGCGTGTCAAGCCACGCGAAGCGGGTTTCGTATTCCAGTACATTTTGTAAGTTGATCGACGTTTTTTCGTGAACTTGTAAAGTTTACTTACCTGGGAAAGATTTTCTGTTATAATACACTATTATCGTGATATTTTTAAATACCACCCTTAAGTTGGCAGAGAGAAGAATGAATCCTTTAATCGAAAAATGACGTTCTAATCTCGCAATATTTTTTAAAGATCCATCAAGAACAAACCAATTTGCTGGTAGTAGAGTTCTAGTGTAGGAGCTCGAGGTCGTAGTCACAACTCCATTAACTAGTCAATCTCAAATGATAGTGTTTAGCACTATCGTGTTCCGGTTAGATGGCATTGAATGTATGGCCCCGTAATTACTTATCACAGACATATCAATTAAGGTCTCAGGAGTGACAACGCATCTTCATTTGACATCTGGTCTTTGTGTAGGTCTTCTATAGGCTGCAGTCATCGCTTAACATCAATATGAACTGCATGCTTGACTTGAAGGTGGCTTGTTTGTCACCTTCATGACATAAAAAATACGACACAGACAGCAAGCTAATCCACCTGCCAAGTGGCGTAGCGATTACGGCATAAACACTAAAGGCTTAGAAAGCTTTGTCCAGCAGTGAACGTCTTTCGGCTGGAGTGATGATGATGATAATGATGATGATTCATCCATCAGTATGAAAGAGTGTATTATAGAGTATAATAACAATATAGACTTGTATTTAATGCGACATAGCCGAGATCTTAGACTTAAAATGTCATAAAGCATGACGTATAAAGTTAAAAAGTCTTAGTCATCATCATGACGTATAAAGTCTAACTATTTAGGTACACGTTCTATAAATTACATCTTCATTCCCAACGGTGAAGTTTAGATTCTGATAGTGGAGAAACTTATTGCCGGCTGTTCCACCCCAACGAATATGCGAATGCAAGAATACTTTCCGCCATATTGGAACTCTGAGTCGAATCCCGAAAGCAAATACTGAGTACAAAAACTTGAGCTAACGCTCTTCGGACAGGAAAGGTTATGGACTGGTCATTATTGTTTTGTTTACTGCGCTGTACAAATGGTAACAGTTTGAATCGTTCAGTGTTTTATTGTTTTGTGTGATTTCTATAATATTATACAATTACCCCCTTATTCATAAACGTATTGTAGCTAAAGTGTTTGCTTAAAATATTTCTTTGAACGGGTACTAAAGCTCCAGTGACGGAGTTCACGGGCGTAGTCACCACCGCATTACTCAATTTACTTGTCGCCAAATTATAGTGCTGAACATCAGGACTCAGGAGTGGCAACGCATCTACATTGAAATTACTGGTTTCGTGTAGTTGTTGATAGTCTACAATATTACTTACCATCAATCAAACTGTAATCTGTACGTTTGTTTGCCATTTCATGACACAAAAAAAAACTACGTAAATAAAAAAAATCACGAATGACACTTTTTAAGTTTAAAAAACGATATTACCTAAATATACCTACCGTCCCGATAGTACCTAACCGGGAATGATAATTAAGGAAAAGTGCAAGCTACTTTTTTTTGTCCATTTTCGTCACGTATAATTTTGGACGAATATCATATTAATCTCTCCAGACACGAGACAATTGAAATTCAATTGTGTCTCGCCGCCGGTGGCCGTACGATCCTTGAAGGATTAATTTTGTGTTGCGTCATATTTAAAACTCTTAGCGTTGACAGTTACGATGATAGTTATTGTCTATTGTTTCACGTCGTACATTTAACAGAACGCACAATTCGCACGCGACTACGGTCCACGGCAATTCCTGTTCCAAACAAGGGATTATTTCCCCGCCTAAAGGGAAAAAGAGTGCGAGAACTTTAATTAAACAAGTTTGGTGAGAATCGAGCACGAGACTTTTGTAAACGGATAATCGAAGCCGTTGAATCCACCTGAGAGTGGATTCGGCTCCGAAAGGACTTTGACAATCTGACAATGCCAACGGGTATGAAAGATGGTGTGATACTGACGGCCGGAACTGATTTTACCAACTTGCTGAAATTCTTTCGCGTCTGAATTTTTATGAAGTTCGCTTAACGCGCTCAGTTCAAATATCGACTTAAGAAGTTCGAGGCGAGCATGTTCTGCATAGGTAATGGTGAAACTTATCCCTATATAAGTCTTGTCAAACACATTCCACGACATTATAATAAGAAACAATGTTCTTTCATTTATGAATGTTTAGGTAAGTTAACAACTTGGGCCTTACATGATGCGATCAACTTTCAGAACTTGAAACAAATTGCTTTGTTTTATTTCATTCGAAACCATATGTGGCAGCGCGTTTAAAAATGAGACAAAACATTGCAATTCAGTAATTTTTATTGAATTATTGGAAACTAGATCCAAAACACTTGATACTGTGACTTTCATTATTATTTGACATTAAATTTAAGCAATGACTGTTTTTGTCTTGCCAAAAATAATACGATTAAATAATACAGATAAAATAGTTTCAACTAACTATTGTTCACTGACATGTTTGAAGGAAATGCGGAAGTAAAAGATAGAGCTCAATGAGTTTATTTAACTTTGTACAAAACGTAGGTGATTGCCTTTTGTAAAAAACAAAATAGTGTTGCACAAGTGAAAAGCAAACAACAGATCGAAGAAAAGCAATACATTTACTACTATATTATAAACGAACTCTGATTATGTGATGATAGAGTCTTCGAAGTTGGTCCGATTTAGGGCCTGTGCACACCATTTTTTTTCAGGCGGTCTTTTTAAGTGCTTACGTTGTTTGTGTTGTTGTGTTGTGTACACTTTGATAAAATATTGCTTTTGACTGCGACTTCGTCCGCGTGTATGTTGTCATGCCATATGTTTAAATTAACCCCCGTTTTAATTGTGACATGTCGTGTATCTGGAGGTAATGTAATCTATCTAAAGGAATGTGATGTGTGTGTATGTACACACCTATATGCATCGTTTTAAGTACTTACTTAACTACATAGCGATATTGGAATTGATCTATACGTATTTTGAAACGGGTACAAATTTTCTTAAAAATGTTACAAAATGAGAAGAATTAATCATCTTATAACAAATTTTCTAGATCGCTTAGTCGCTAATGGCTTGACGAGCAGGAAATATAACAAATGAAAATGGAAACCAAAAGCTATTAATTTCAAACATCATCTAGTATTTTTCACATCATCAATCTGAGTGAGTTCCGTCTAAGAATACTTGAAACCTGTTGATAAGTTTAATAATAGTCGTAACTAAAACTTTGACGTTGTGTTGCATACATAAAGTGACCATTCTTCTCAGTTAAACGGGGCATTTACAAAATGTCTTAGCATTTATTATGATATGTCTTTGCTAAACTGGACTTTAGTTTTGAATTTTTATTGTAACAATTGAAAACAGTATGTGATCCATGATTGTAGGTGATAAACGTATACAATTTCAAGCGAGTAGATGAAATGGTTTTGACTTATGGAAGGGTTCGCGAACATTTCGAAATGGTCTGTGTATCTCGTGGGCTTAATGGCTGATTTATTTTTTAATTACAGTGAGTTTACCTAAAAAAAAATGTTTCTATCATTATGTTCGTGAACTTCCACTAAAATAAAAATGGCTAAGAATGATTTAAACTATACTTTTATTTTTTTTTTCACTTTTTCCAATTTTTGAAATATATTTTAGTTGATAAATTTTGGATTTAGTATCCCCTATTTTCAAGATTGCATCTTATCCCGCGTCACACTATTAAATATATTCTCGTTTAATCTACTTACTAAACAGGGACATTTTTTAATTTAATTTACAATAAGTAAGTACGAACCTTGTAAAAGATGGGACTGTTCCACCAAAAAACAAACGCATGGTCACGTTATGTGTACAAAATACACATGTTATATTAATAGCACCGTTCAGCGTTAGCGTCCAAGCACCGAGTTATTATTTTTAATACACGACCGTCCAGACAGGAATACTCATATTAAGGCCCGTGTTTATCCCATTGCATTCTAGTGAAGTCTGTATGTGTTTTGCAGCTGTTCAGATCTATAATTACAAAAACAGAAGTCTGTACATCCGTTATGCAAAATATTTAATGAAAGATTTATTAAAAGAACTAAAAAATTATAAATGTGAAATTATGGATGTTTGTTTGTTTCTTGCTCAATCACGCTAAAGCGGGTGGACAGATTTCAATGAAATTTTGTCTACAGGTAGAGCATATGACTGACTGTAACAAATCGGATTTTATTTAGGTAAGTAATGGAGGTAACATTTCACCCGTTTTCATTGCTCGAATTCTGCCATCGATTGCAGATTAAAAATGTGAAGTGTCTGGAGCATTCAACCGATTGTTATTCATATTTGCAAATTGTATGCGTGTTACTGTTTGTTGAACCGTTCGCCGCATTCACGATACCTCAACACTAACGCAAACATATCCACAATGAATAAACATATGAATTTTTCAGTGACACGAGATTTTTTAACGGAATTTATATCTGAACGTGGCGAAATAATGTTTGTTACGCAAAATCGTTTTGTGAACTTTGATAAAATTTTGGTGTATATACGAGAATGTTATATTATATATTGTAGGTATATATGTTATGAAATTTGGAACACATTATGTAAACTAATTATACAAACATAGCCATGTGTCTTAATACAGAATTAACAACAGGAGGCCGATTGACTTCTGTCGAAGGATCCAATTTTTTGATAGAAAATCAGTTTTAAAGATTCAAATTTCAAAATGTATATACATAACATTCTCGTATCACAATGTTAGTAACCATACTCCTCCGTAACGGCTGGACCGATTCTCATGAAATATTGTGTGCCTATTGCTTCTGGTATTGGTTTGTATTGGTCTGAGAAGCGGCCAACATCTATTTTTCATGCAGCTATAATTTTATTTTGAAAAACATGTCGTATCTGTATTTTGATTCTAATTTTTGTGTACATGCCTATAGACTGCAGACCATGTAAACTACAATTTTGTTTGCTACTATCATAATCTGCATAAAAAAAAACTTATTTTAATGGAACATTGTTGATAAAACTGGCGTTAAGTCCGCCTTATGTATAATTTCTGTGTACATAAAAGTGTAAAAAAGCACTTAGCATTCCTTCCTCTGAAACTTGTTATTACCTGTCAGTAATAGGTGTGGCCGCCTGTGGCGTGCATTGTATATAGGCAATTAGGTAGGTACCTAGAGCTGACTTCAGCGCCTTTGATCTGCAGGTAAAAAAAAAGAATATCGTATATTCGGCCAATTGTTGTTAATAAAAATATTTTACATTTAAAAAACTTACTAAAAATATCATTATCACAAAAATTTTCAATGCCTTCAATAATGTGAAGAAAAAGGAAAACTTATTTCTGACTAACTTTGAGCTAAGTGAATAATTATTGAGAAGAACTCTGCTACCGAACAAACTTAGTAAGAGCTCTTTTAAATGAGAGCTTTTAGTCTAGTACAGATTATCATGAAAATCAAATAATGCGAACATCCATAGCATAGATGTAAATCAACTGCTATCTACTAAAATGAGATGTAGCTCTTGAATCAGAACAGACCAGACCCCACCAACAGCACCCGTTCACGAGAATGACGCATGTGACAGCCATTGCCCTCCTCGACCATTTTAGAGGGAAGTGAGCAATCCGCTATACGATATAAACATAATATTATTAGGTTATTAACATGTTCGTTTTCTTTAGACTGTGATATTATTATGAATTTACAGTGACACGAGATTTTTGACAGGATTCATATTTATAAAGTGGGGCAATATTGTTTGTTACGTGCAATAGCGTTTTGTGAACTGCGATAAACGCAAACGATATTGTATCCGTAATGAATAAACCTATGAATTTATTTCTGACGAGCCAGTTGGTCTTGCGGTGAGTGGTCGTTTGAACCGAGGCTCACGGGTTTGATTCCCGTTCCAAATATTACAAGATAAATATTTGTATGGCCTACAGATATTTGTTTTGGGTCTGGGTGTTTGTGTATGTGTTGTGTGTATATAACGGCACCCACTAGTCCTTTACGAGGTAGGCAGAGAGTGTGGAGCGCCAGATATATATGCCTTTCGGCGAATTGTTACTCATATTTGCAAATGATATGCGTGTTTATGTTTGTTGAACCATTCGCCTCAATCATGATACGAGTACCTTAACGCTAACGCAAACATATCCGTAATGAATAAACATGAATTTACAGTGACACGGGCTTTTTTAACGGAATTTGCAACTGGACATGGCGAAAAATTGAAAAAATTGCTTGTGAGTGCGATATTTATAACTTAAACATAACTTCACGGCTTTATTCCTCAAAGGGGAAGGTAAATGCATGCAATCAGACATACCTACCTACATGTACAACCTACAATTTGCTGTTAACGTTTTGACCCATGTTGCGCCTATGGACAATTCCAGGCATAGCAAACACTGAAGGTGTTAATGGATTCGTATATAGCAGACATATGTTTCCATTGAACATATTCCCGCATAACGTCACTATACGTCTTAAAGGATGATGACCTCTCTTGCTTACGCCATAACGCGATTTATCTTTATTGTGTACTTAACCTTCAATTTATTTTATTTTAAATTTGTCTATCACTTGTGAAGATCGATCAAGACCTGCCATCGAATGGCAGATTAAAAACTCAGTGTCCGGGATATTCAGCCAATTGTTATTCATATTTGCAAATGGTATGCGTGTTGCTGTTGCAATCACGATCTCTCGATACAAACACAAGCGGTATCGCATCCATAATGAATAAACATATAAAACAATGTCACGTGATATTTAATGCAATTTATCGATGTAGTGAAAGATTATTTTTTAAGCTTAGTGAGTTAAATAGCGTTTATTTATGCAAGCTCGAAGTACTGACAGCTGTTGGGCCAGAAGAGTTCTTGAATGGCGACCGCGTACCGGGCAATCGCTGGATGACGGCAGTCCGGGACCGTTCGTTATGGCATTTTTTGGGGAAGGCTTTTGTCCAGCAGTACGTCTTTAGGCTGAATGATGATAATGATGATACAAGCTGGATTATTTTCTACTGGGCGTCGGGCCGCTGGGCGTCGGAACGCTTGACTTCGGGACGCTGGGCTTCGGGACGCTGGACTTCGGGACGCTGGGCGTCGGGTCGATCGACAAATTTTGACCAGTTAGTCCAAAGTAGTTCAATACCAAACAATTTCGATAGAGAAATATTTAGTTAGGTTACGCCGTTCACGTTTTGGTCCATGTCACAAGTGGCGAACCTGTTGCCATCTCCGGGCACATTACCAAACTTCAAGGTACTGGGAAACTTCCAGAAAATGGAAAAATCCCAAAAAGAACCAGAGGTGAAGGATTTTATACCGCTACCTCTGATAGTCCCCGACACGGGAATCGAACCCAGGACCCCCAGCGCAGTAGTAGTGGCCTGCTACCACTACGCTACCACTGGCTGGATTCACTTTACAAATGTGACAATGCTGGTGACACAGAGTTCTTTTTTCACTGGTGGAAGACCTCCACCAGTAACCTCCAGATTGATCAGACCTCCTGTAATTTCCAGCACAGAGGCATAACCTTAGGCCTCAGGGGTGGTAACGCATCTGCATTTTGACCTTGGTATTTGTGTGGGTATATAGGCTGCAGTCATCACTTAACATCAATGTGAACTGCATGCTTGTTTGCAACTTCCATTACATAAAAAAAACTGAGGATCGGTGTGTAACGACCGGGATATTTGGCGCTGCACACTCTCTGCCTACCCCTCAAACGACTTGGCGTGAAGATACATACTTTTACTGTACACTATTTGCCTACGCTTCAAATGATTTGACGTGAAGATACGAGTACATATACATACAATGCTGGTCACATCATAAAGTTAATTATTGAACGCTTTCACTACGTTAAACACTGTGATAGACATTGACTTGTTGTCTATGTATAATATATATCTGTTTCTGCCTTTATCGCAGGCTTAAGGCTCGGTCGTCGATCACAGACTTAACAAAAGAGGAGCCACGAGCTGCCACAGACTGCGTTTTCTCTGTAACACTTGGTAGATGTTTTGAATGGGATTGATGACTCTATTTTTCGTGTTTGTCCTATCATATTTTATGAGTAGATATACGAGTACGTATACGCACATATTTTATATTTGGCTCAAAGAAGTTGTTTCGTTACGATTTTAAATCAAATTTGCCTATCATCATCAACCACGTTCCTTTCAGACGAATCTATACTAATATTATAAAGCTGAAGAGTTTGTTTGTTTGAACTCGCTAATCTCAGGAACTACTAATTCGATTTGAAAAGTTTTTTCAGTGTTAGATAGCCCATTTATCGAGGAAGGCTATAGGCTATATATCATCACGACTATGACTAATAGGAACGGAGCAGCGTGGGCGAAGTCGGGGCGGACCGCTACTAAGTTATAATACGTAAGCGATCACGTTTCAACTCCATTTTCATCACTGGCAACACACTTTGGTCAAGGACCTTGGTTTTGATACTGCGGTTAGTTAAAATATTTTGAATAACTATAAAGCTAACATTTATTCAGTTTGTGTATTTGATTAAAAGAGCAAGGTTAATAAATTAGCTAAAAGGCAATAAGAAATAAAAAAATTCAAAGCTTGCTTATATCTAATGGTATTCACGGAAGTTGAAATCGAGGACGCCAGCAAACAATAAGAATCTCTGGAAAATTTGCTCACTGAAGCAAATGAAGTGTGAAAAATCATGAATAGAAAGCGAATCGTAAAAACTAGGTTCAAGATAATGGATGTCACTTGAAACTTAAGTTTGTTCCTATCTCAAACAAAGACTGTCCAGAATAATAACTTAGTCAAATTTATATTACATATCTGAAAGTTCTGCTCTTTATCGCCCGTTTATGTTTCCAAAATAATATTTAAAGCTTTCATTATGTGTTCTACTTCAGGTCTTAGGACTTCTTTTTAATTTTATGAGATACGCTTTTATACGTCAAGTGCTGTTCAAAGGTGGAATCAAGAGTCCTCGGAATCGGCGTTCATGTAAGAAGAAAATTATGAATATAGAAAAGAAGATGGACCGAGACGTTTGGCGTTCCACGTTCACCGCCAATCCCGTGGGGCACCTGGCATGACATAACAAATATTTTTTTTTATTACTCGACAGTGGTTATCATATTCAACATCATGTCTTCCGATTGTAATATATACTTACCATCATAAATAGTAAAATCGAAAGATATCAGCATTTAAAGTTCCAAAAATCTTATGAAACTATTGAAATTTCAGCCCATAAGTAGGTATGTATGTCTAACTAGGTGCGAAATGCTTAAACTATTTTTCCCTGCGAGATCGATAACCGACATAGCCCATCGAATAACGAAACTCAGACGTGGCATTCGGTGTTACACTTTTCGAAAAGCCGGTATCACATTTCCCAAGTGACAGAGGGCAGGGCACATAGTTCGAAGAACCGGCGGCCGTTGAGGTAGAAGAGTTCTTTAATCAAGACTATGTACCGGAAGACGAAGCGTAGGCAGGTCCCCGACGAATGATGATGATGCTCCTTCCTATGATAACGGGTGAAAAAAAATTCAGTTTGCGGTTTTAAATATTTTAACGGCCTAAATATTATGGTGTTCTATGACAGTTTTAGGGACCCTAGCTTTTTTGGGAAGGATTTATGTAAGCGGCTCGTCTCGAGTCGGCACTTATCTACTTCACCGGGCAATCGGCGAGCGCAGAAGGCGCTCCAGCGTTTTTTTTATGTAATGGAAGTGGCAAACAAATTGGCTGCAAAATGCAAATGGCATGCAGTTCACATTGATGTTAAGTGATGACTGTAGCCTATAGACACCCACACAATGACCAGAGGTCAAAATGCAGATGCGTTGCCACTCCTGAGGTGTTATGCCTCTGTGCTAGAAATTACGGGGCCGTATATTACCACCTGACTGGAACACGATAGTACTGAACACTACCATTTAGCGGCAAGTATATAAGGTAATGCGGTGGTGCCTACGCCCGCGAGCTCCGTCACTGGAGCTCTACCACCAGTCATAACAGAAGGCCTAATCTTAGTTATAAAATTGGTGCAATGAATTATATAGCCTATGCCAGTGAAGATGCAGCTATCTAATGGTGAAAGATTTTTCCCGAAATCGGTCCAGTAGTTTAACTGTGAAAACGTAACAAATATACGTACAAAAACACAAACTCTTTATAATATTAGCATAGAAGTATAAAACATTCTGCAAAGAGATACTTAGTAAAATTTTCTTATCTGGGATAAACATTTAAAGATGTCGAAAGTATCAGTATTCGAAAACCTTACGGTTTCCTACAAGTGTTGTTATTATTTGCCTCAAGGGAAGATCCGGACGAGCACTCATTTCCAACAATAGTGTCCGGCACCGACTCAAACAATGTAGTGTTGCCATTCATTCACAAACACATACAAACAAACGTCGCGACATTGCAACTTTGTGTGCGTTTAGCGAGCCAAATCGCATGCGCGCAGCATCTGTACTTCTTCCCCTATCTGAACATCACAGAAACAGAAGGGCGTAACATCGCAGTGTGATTTAGGGTTAGTGACAATGCCTGTAAGGTTGAAAATAGCTTGATGTTCCCATTACGTGAAGCTCCAACGTGAAGCGGTATGGCAGTAGCCATACCGTTTCCAGGACTCTGATTTTTTAGATGTCTCCCGAACGCGCGGAGGCTGAGACGTATCGAGTCGAATGAAGTCGCGCGTCTATCACTCGTTGTTATGTGACGAAAACTGAAACTGTTTAATCGTCTTGTCCGTATTTTAAAGTGTTGACATAAATATCGTTAATGAATGCGTGTGTTTAGTTTTGTGGGCTTGTGAAACATCTTATACTTGGTGAAAGTTTACTCGATGTTTTGGAATTTGAAACAGCGTTCGAAGTAAGTTTAACTTTATTTCAGTTTATTTTAAACTTTTTAATGATGTTTTCAGTTAAATATTCTTTAAGTGTTAAAATTATCGGATTTCATATTATCATTAAATCTTAATAGTGTTACATAATTGAAGGAAATAACATAGGTATTCATTAGAATTTAAGAGTTATTGCAAAGAATTTGTAATTATACCAAATACATTGTATATACAGCATTACATTCTTATTAATATGTAACAATAATATTGTAAGTAGGTGTGTAAGTATATAATTATATATTCCACATCTCCACCTCTACAGGGACAGTAGGTACTATACTCCCGAAGGGAAGCATTGGATTGTAATCCACCTCCCCAGCTCAGTGTCGGTTGTAGATGTCATATCCTAATGGAATAGAATATTATATAGGATAGGAAAAGAATAGAATATATTCAATAGAATATGATTTGATTATCATAATAAATTAACCTATTTTCAGAAGCGTAATTTGTTAAAAATATAAAATACACAAGCAATTTTATACCGGTATTCCTGTCGTAACGGATGCTATAAAAAATATGCCTAAATATTGGTAATGAGACTAGTTTACGAGAATCCTAATATTATAGGTATTATATCTTGTAACATTTTAAAGATATTATTGGTCATGTTATTTTTTGCGTTTGAGCTTGTTTATTGATGTCATTTTATTTGTGAAAGGCATCTTTTTATGTCATTATCTAGATAATAAGATCACAGATTTTAACCGTTGTCTTTCCCAGAAATTGAGATTTTATTAATTACTAGCGGCCTGTCCATCTCAGCGTGATGTTATATAGCCTAAAGCCTTCCTCGATTAATGGACTATCTCACACTGAAATAAGTTTTCAAATCGGACCCGTAGTTCCTGAGATTAGCGCGTTCAAGCAAACAAACAAACTCTTCAGCTTTATAATATTAGTATAGATTTTAATTGATTACTTTGTTACATATTATTGCAGTTGAAAAAAAACATGGATATGTTTGAAAGGATTATACGAATTCTAGCGGCATCTAATCCGGATTAAATACAAATTAATAACTCACGTGAGTTAATTTTGTTTTAATTCGATGAGATATTTTTTTTATATTTTGACCAGTTCTTTCTTAGATTTTATTTAAATTTCGAACACTGTTTTTTATTCCTTGGCTATCTTAATTATGAAATGGTCCTCAAGTTCGATGTGACAAATCAGCCTTTTTGGTTGAAGAGTTTGAAAAAAAAACTTATAATTCATTATCAAAAACAAATAGGTAGATTTTAAACAAATAAGTAGTTGAAAAAAAGAAGTGATAAGAAATTTTAAAAATGTATAGCAAACTATAAAATTCATAATTTAGGTTTTCTGTAGTGTTGACCGGTAATTATTTTAACACAAATTATAAAGCACGCGCATTATAAAAAAAAAAAAATACGCTTACGTGCCGTTGTACACATACAACACATACACAAACACCCAGACCCGAAACTAATATCTGTAGGCCATACAAATATTTGTCCCGGTGCGGGGATCGAACCCGCGACCCTTCGAATCAAACGGTCAACTCACACCGCTGGACTAACCGGGTCGTCATTATATTCTCATATTTGACCAAAATAAAAAATAAAACACTCGAACATTATGGCTCAATCTTGTATACATTTTTACTTGATTTTCCTCAAAGACAGTGTCTCCTCCCTAATGCAATTGTTTTGATGAAGAAAATTGTTCAATCCAATTTTTTCCCTCGGTCTCTTTGTGTTCCTTTGATTGATGCTCAATTTAAAAATATTTTGGTGCTCGACAATAGAACTCTATAGGATCGTGTCTAGATGATAAGGGTGACTGTAGGTGTATAATAAATGCCATATCATTGTGTTACGTTCCCTCGTAAACTGTAAAGTTTTGATGATTTAGTGTTTAATTTTGCGGAGGGGACAATTTGGGCTAATTACTAGGCGTTTTCGCAAATCATCGAGGTATTTTTGTTATGATAGATCGTTTCGGTGTATTGCCAAAAAATATTACCTCTCTATCGTATAATGAAAGTGATTGTATTATTTTCCATTTTGTTACATAATATACCAAATATGTGTGTGTTTGATCGTGGGTACTATACATACTTACCAAATAAGTTATTAATCTAAATTACTTTATTAAGGACTAACTGTGCCCGCGACTTCATCCGCGTGAAAATTTATGATTGTTCAGTATTTACCCGGACAAAGTCGTGGGGGCAGCTTGTATAAAAGTAGCCTAAGTTCCTTTATCTCCTAGTGAAAGTCCCGTCCTGAGATAAGCGGGAACAGACAGACAGACAGACTAAAATTGTGAAAAATTTTGTTTTCGTATATGTACCGTGTATACATACATATGCATTTAATAAAAAGTGGTTATTTTTATATTACAAACAGACACTCCAATTTTATTTATTCGTATGTATGTAGATAAGCACTTCCACTTAAAGCAGGTACCTATACCAATTCAGCTATGTAAAATCAATATATTTTAATATTTAATAGTAAGAAAATGTTATTATTTAGTCTTGTATCAATACCTAGGCTAACATTACATCGTCCAGTCTAAATTATGGGATCAAGAAAGCTGACATTTTTACTGGTTTCGTTCGGTGTTCGGACGATTAATACGAAAGGATTTTGCAAAACTCATACTCTGGACTGGTGAAATATAATATGTGAAACTTTTTTTTGTATGCGTTTGTTGATTTGGATTCACAAATCAGCCCAACAGATGGCGCTGCAGTTGGTATATAGGTTATTTATCTAGGTATACTCATTCTGAGGCAGTACTATGTTTTCCGGGACAGCTAGTTCTCTATATAAATAAAAATGAATCACTAAATCGGGTAAATCTTTCTTTTGTGTGTTTGTTATTGCCAGGAAAAGGTTTATATAAAAAAATATGGGAAATATTAAAATATCTCCGATGGCAGTACAAGGTTTGCCGGATCAGCTAGTTTATTATAAACAACGTAACGCGTGTTCAGCGTTCTTGAATATTCAACATTTAAGGTAAAAAAATAAGGGATGAGTTTCTATTAAGGAAATATTTATACTTGTAAATACTCGTACAAGCACAAATATTTTCTTTGTTGACCTTGTTGACCAAGTAATTATCAAATGCATATAAGAGAATCCTTTTGATTATTTTTAATTTGTTTTCAATTTAGTAATTATGCATTGAACTCGAGAAAAAATACATTAAATACCTATTAAAATCCGTTGTAATGGTAATGTGCCCGGAGATGTCACCAGGCTCGCCACCTGTTACATGGGCCAAAAACGTATCCGGCGAATCGTGGGTGTTTGCATGTATGGGGATTACAGGCGTGAAGTAACGTTTTTTTTTAAATGCGTTATCTATACTAATTTTGTGAATGTGAAAGAACCAAATCTGTCTGTCTGTCTGCTATACTTTCACAAGCAAATTGCTTAGCATTGTTAACATCGTGATGAAATTTGATCTTTATAGAGAGACATAGTAGAGACGTAGTGTTTGTGCCTAAACCACATCTCTTAGGTAAGTACCTTATGTAAAATAATACTATACATTTTATTTATTTATACTTTCAAGCACAAAAATGTAACATGAGGCGGACTTAATGCTAAGTAGCATTCTAGCATAGCGTTGTATAGAAAACATAAAGATAGTGCAGAACATTGCAAATAATCTAATCTAGCTATATCGACTAAAGATAAGTATTAATAACATTTTTAAAAGTATCATACACAAGAATACCTATTGTTATATGGAATATAACAAAAGGTACAATACATTTTCTTCAACGAAAATATAAAAACAAGTGAATTGGCTACCAACCAATCAAAGTATTGAACGTTTTATCTCGACTATCTCTTGCTATTTCCTTTATGTCTGGCACAAAGCAATAGCTTAGTGCATCGCGAATTTTATAGATATAATATGTTTTTGTTATGTTACCGATGTACTTATTTATTGTTTTGAAAAGTATTGCTTTGTTACGGTTCTTTTCACCTTAGAAAAGGAGATGTTGCGAGCTCGGCCCTGGTTCGTACAAGTCCTCAAAAATTGGGTAAATTATAGAATAATCCAAAAAAAAATACAATTCATTTAATCAAGAATATATTTTAGAGTTACATTTAATTCAAACGATTTTATCATTTTCAACCATGTTCAACATGCCGCCATATTCGCCATGTTGGTTTTGAGTTGCAAATCTAACTGCAAATAATGTTTTGTAACTGTAAACAAAGCTAAATAAGTGAAAATATGCAGTAAAAAAACGTTTTTATATTGATTTTGCCTGTTAATAACATTGTGTACAATACATGGCCGGAGGTCCATACATTTTTGCAACATCTCCTTTTCAAGTCCACTTTCGATTCAACTAATCGATTTTCATGTCAAAAATTTTCGTATAGAACTTAAACGCTATTGAAAACAATGATTAGATTCTAGATCTTTTAGGTCACGGCATCTAATTAAATATTGTGGTATAGTCGTACGAGATCAAAGTATTTGAAAACGACCAATAATGTACAGAAAAGTAAACTTTGAAATAAAAACCGGTCAAGTGCGTGTCGAGCCACGCGCAGTGTACGGTTCCGTAATTTTAAGGTTTGAATAATGTAATGAAAAAAAATATATATATGTTATATGGTAAAATTTTCGAGTAAAATACTTGTGGTCGACTATTACTCGCAAACTTGTAAAGCCAACTTAAGTGTGATAGTTTTCCTTTTAATTTCGTTATATGTAGCTATTATTGCCGTTACGTTTAAATTTATGATAACAACAACCGTTTAGTTGGTAGAGGGGGAGGACACTTGACTCTAACGAAAATTTACATTTTAAAGCTAAATAAGTCACAAGCAGTTAATTGAAAAAGTATTTTACGACATCCCTGATATATATAAAGACCTATCCAACTTTATCTTACACTATATAGAAAACTAAAAATAAAAAAAATGATCCGCGCGTTACATGTAGGGGAGCCACCCGAAATATTTAATGTTTTATGTTTTTATTCTATCACCTTGTCGACGTGATTAAGGTGTATACTTGTGCTAAATTTCAAATCTCTAGTACTTACATATTTTGCGCTAAACCGCGGACGGACAGACAGACAGACAGACAGACGAACGGACGGACATAGAGAAACTATAAAAGTTCCTTGTTTAATACGGAACCCTAAAAATTGGCCTGAATAACTTCGAGAAAAGTGTTACTTAAAGCCATACCAGAATTTTATTTTTTCGATTTTGAGACTTTTTACAATGAGCAAAAATTTTTTGTACCTAGGTGTACAAAAAATTGTTGCTAATTGTAAAAAGTTTGTATCAAGTTTGTACAAAAACTTTGTACTGACGAAGATACGCAATTTATTACGTCTTGATTTCATCATTCAAAGATGTTTCACCACTTTAACATAATAGATGTCCTGTAATCTTGTATGAGCGGTCCTGAATCGTTTCACAACTCGCAGCGTTTTCAATCCTTATATCTTATAAAAAACTATTAGTTACAAGCTTCTAAGACAACATTTGTTTATTACTCTGCACTTTTTGCAATATAAATTAAGAAAAATAGTTAACATCCCTATTAAATAGATCAAAAGAATTTTGACGATTTTGAACAGGGTTTGAATCTGCGACCCCACATCATTATGAAATACTTTTTTTAGTAATCATGGTGGCCAACAATGACCTTTGTCAATCTACACTGAATTGCTATTAGCTTTGTCTCGTTCCTTTATATGTGCTGTCCAAATTAGACAAAGGAAACAACATTTTAGCGAAGCCCAAATTGGATCGCAGTAAGACGTTATGGTCCCAGGTAATTCGGAATCACCTACGCCCTCGAGTTTCGACGCTAGAAACACCAGTATAAATACACTACCAAAGGGAGGCAAATTTTCCCCTAAAAATTATATAGAGACAAAAATGTGGGTTCAGGCTTCAGTAGATATAGACATAGAGCTCATCTACGAGCAAATATACTCAACCCTTTATTCATGACTTTTTTCCTTCTCCTTCAACCTTTCCTAAATTTTATACAAAATTGTAATCTAACCTTTGTGGACAAATGTGACGTGAAAAAGGACAATATGCTAAAATGGTAGATTTACTATGGCTTTTAATTCTACTAATTTAATAAATGCAGAAGTTTAAAATGTTTGTTCTCCAATCACGCAAAAACCGGTGAACTGGTTGGAATGAAATTTATTACACGGTTAATTTATGACCTGGATTTAACATACGGGTTACTTTTTTACGTCGTTATTATGACGTCCACGCTACCGAAATCCTGAAGGAGTTTAAAATGAATATTATTAAAATAAAATACGCAATGATTATAAGGAGGTACCTATATTATTCTCTCACTCACGTTCGTTTTTGCCCAGAACGTGTAAATTGTGGAATGAACTTCCCTCTGAGGTGTTCCCTCGGTGCAACTAAATGGGGTTCTTCAAAAATGGCGTCAAAAGAGTCTTTCAGGGCTGGCAGCGTGTTGGCGATTTCCCTGGTGTTGCAAATGTTCATAGGCGACGGTGACTACTTTCCATCAGGTGGCCGTCTGCTTGTCTGTCAAAACATCAAAAACATCAGATGATTCCATCATCATCGTGTGAGAAAGCTTACCCGCGAAACGTTGTTCTGCCATAGTCACAATACATGTCATGTTGAAGCGAATGCCGCACGAAATATAATAAGACCGTTAGATTTTTTTTTCATGCGTGCTTTTTCTCGTGAAACTTCTAAGATATTAATTTTGATTATAAAGTGTAGTATATTAAAATAATGTGCATAAAATATTTAACGTAACAAAAGGACTAAATTGATAACGGTTGATGCTGTATTGGTCTACATAGCTTTCCAATTACCGCATTGTAAGTCACCATTTTTTTGGATGTAATAATGGTTAAATAAGCTATCCATAAAAGATATATGCCATCGCGAACTTTTTTAAAGATCTACCAATGAGAAAATATTTCACCAACATTGTTTTGTTATATCTTAAAAGATTTAGGCAGGAGATTATACTCGTACATTATCTTTAAAAATAGATTAATAGTTCAAATTTCATCCCCGATCAAGTTATAAAATAATAATGGCTAGTACTTTTATTTATTTTTTTTTATTTTTTTTTTATGTAATGGATGTGGCAAACAAGCATGCAGTTCACATTGATGTTAAGTGATGACTGCAGCCTATAGACACCCACACAAAGACCAAGGTCAAAATGCAGATGCGTTACCACTCCTGAGGCCTAAGGGTGTTATGCCTCTGTGCCGGAAATTACTGGGCCGTACATTACCACCTGACCGGAACACGATAGTGCTGAACACTACCATTTAGCGGCAAGTATATTAGGTAATGCGGTGGTGCCTACGCCCGCGAGCTCCGTCACTGGAGCTCTACCACCAGTAATAATTTTTTTTTTTTTATTATGAGTTAACATGAACTAATAGGTTGGGGAAAAAGTCTTTTCGCATTATAGTATGTATGAACTTGTAATAAAATCTCTTTGGCTGTAGTATTTGTATCTGGCTGGTTTTGGTATCATTGAAAGTTTTTTTTTGTTTTTTGTTTTTTTTATGGCATTGCTGTTACACATATTGCCAGTGTCAAGTAAAACAATTTCATATTATATAATAAAAAAATACATAAAAGTTAGTTATTATATATAGTATACTAGTTAGTCAGTCAATTATTTATCATGTCAATCAAGTGAGTTACCGTCAGTAATTTGAGTAAAGCGATGGCTACTTTTCCAAAACATTTACAATGGAGTTTTGGAGGCAACCTAAAAGGTCGTGTTTTCGCACTGTTATTCTATTTCACTATACACGAGCACTGTAATAAACCTATATCAAACAAAATGCCACCAACTTTATTCAATATAACTTAAAAATACACCTAGAAAATGAAATAAAATAAGAGCACCATACGCCTCTTTCAAGGTTCCCGCTAAAACTCCTCTCATTGAAAGTTAAAATGTTAAAGAACATAATTCCAAATTCAAATTAGGCAAATGTGTGATCTTCATTTGTTTTTCGTACTGTGTACTGTGTACTGAAATTCGATACATTTTAATATAAATTTTACTACAAAAAAGGTAAAAATGCAACGCAACAAAAATTTGCAATATTTATGGACCTAGTGCAGTGTCTGTGAGAGTAGCACAAATTTGGTTTAAGCGTGTTCGATCCGGAAGAACTGAGAATTGATCACAAAACAGTTTTGGCGCATTTGAAAAAAGATGGGTACAAAAAAAAGCTCGATATTTGGGTACCTCACGAGCTCACTGAAAGAAACCTAATGAACCGGGTACTCATTTGTGATTCTTTATTACGACGTAATGAAACCGAATATTTTTTGAAGAAGCTGATAACTGGTGATAAAAAATGTATCACGTACGACAAGAACGTGCGAAAAAGGTCGTGGTCAAAGGCCGGTCAGGCTTCACAGACTGTGGCGAAACCCGGGTTAACTCGCAATAAGGTGATGTTGTGTGTGTGGTGGGATTGGAAGGGAATTCAATATGAGCTATTACCACCAGGCAGGACTATCGATTCTGAACTCTACTGCGAACAACTGATGAGATTAAAGCAAGAAATTGAGAGAAAGCGGCCGGAATTGATCAACAGAAGGGGTGTGGTGTTTCATCATGATAACGCTAGACCTCACACATCTATAGCCACTCAGCAAAAATTAAGAGACTTTGGCTGGGTGGTGGTAGGTGTTAATGCATCCGCCGTATAGTCCTGACCTTGCACCTTCAGATTTCCACCTGTTTCGGTCTCTTCAGAATTCTTTATGCAATGTTAGGTTAACATCACGAGAGGACTGCCAAATCCACTTGTCGCGGTATTTTGATGAGAAGTCCCAAAATTTTTATAGCAATGGGATCATGTCCCTACCTACAAGATGGCAAAAGGTTATCGAACAAAATGGTACATACATACTTTAGTTAAATTTAAATGAACTATATCGAAAAATGTTTTGAATTATCTTAAAAAATGCGAAGAAACTTTTTCCCCAATCTAATATTATTCTATATTATTACCAAATTACAAGCAAACTTAGTACCGATCTGGGCAATAGTTAGGTTACGCCATATTATGTTGGTCTTGCTTGGTTAGTATTAATTACTTAGAAACCTATGAAGCTTCTCTTAGATGCAGGACCCTTTGTTAACAATCGTCTACTTATAATAACTATGCGTCTATATTAATTTCATGAGCAAACTAATTAATTTCATTCTTTAGAAACTTTAGATATATCATTTAAAGTATTCCAGGGACGTTAGGGTTGGACAAGATATGTAATTAATTTTGTACACTTCCAGAAAACTTTCCTCTTTTTATAATATTTCATGAGCGTAAAACGTATGCTTGAAATGCTTTCTCTCATTTGGAATGGATCCAATTTTAGCAATAATATATAACGAAAGAAAAAGAACCACTCATATATTTTATTTTCTACAGATTACAAAAACTTATTGCCACATTCACGTCTAGACCACCCGACGCACATTTGAAAAGGTACGTTTACTACGTAAAATCACTTTTCCAGGTCTGCTCATTGAATCGTTTACTTATAAGACGATAACGAGCCACAAATACTTCAGTTTTCGCTTTTAACGTAATAAAATATAACAATTTACACCCTGACACCAGACGTGAGTGGCCAAACCAGTTAACCCTTGTCAAAAGTTTTTCAATTACGCTAGCGTGATAACGTACGCCTAATTCTAACAAACATATTTATTACGGGAAAGTTTTAAGAGAGAGAAACTTTAGGAACAGAGGAGTGGGTCGTTGAGTGATCTTGATGGTATCCTGAAGGCAATCGTAGTGACACACTTGGCGTAGCTAGCAGATTGTGTTTCGTTATCAAAGCTGTTAGATAGCGACGCTGCTTCCGCTGTGTGAACTTGTTTTGCTGGAATTCTCTTCTATTAGGAAGTGAGTTGCTTTAGAGAAATTGATTGTCTTGTTACCGACATCGACTCAATACGTTCCTTAATATTGTAGAATAGTATTGTTCATATTTATTATAGAATGAAAAAATAGTCATGCTACTGTCTTTTTCTATTAATTATATAGAAAAAGACTGTAGCAAGATAGTAAAGACAAATAAGAGGCTTATATTAATTATTTTACCTTGTAAAAACGGAAGTAACCATTTCAAGATTTTAAATTATTTTTGTAAATAGTTGGGTTGAGCTTAAGACATTATTTTGTAATAGCATCAGATAAATCTGCGAAGAGATCGTTTTAAATCAATGAGTTTAGTTCATAAATAGGTAAGAAAACTTTTGAAAAATCTTGAGATGATTCATGAATATTTGTCTTTGTTGTGTTATAGAACATAAATACAACCTACTCCTCAATCGTTGGCGGTATAATTCATCTGAGAAATTGATTAAATTCAAGGCGGTTATAACTCATAAAGTGTTCCGTACTGTGTAATTTAACTACGTGGGTTTGAAAATACACACCCAGTTTCGGCAAGGATATTTATTACGAGAAAGTTTGAAGGCACTGAGATGCGGAACTTCTTAAAGTGGCTTGTTGAGTGATCCTGATGGTATCTCCTTAGGCAATTGTAGTGGCACACTTGGTGTGCAGCCAGCTAACTATTTATATAGAATTGCTATCAAAGCTATTTAGATAGCGCCCGTTGCCTCGCTTGCGGGTATTTCGTTTAGCTGAATGTTCTTCCATTTCTAGGTTCGGTGATTTAAATTATTTGGTGGACTTGACCGGTAGAATTAGGTATTAAATCGGTATATACCTATCTATCAGAGTCAAATCACTGCTTAAAATCACTGGTTTTAATACACGTTTTTGTATCATTATTGTTTAGGTTGCAAATTAATAAATGGTTTACAGAAATTAATGGTTTATTGCCGATGGATATCAATATGGCTTCTCTTTAAGTACGAAGATGAAGTCAAGTTGTTGTCTGTTTTTATTACCGATCCGTAAGAAAAGGCTTTTATGACGAAGGCTTTTATGTAAATTTAATGTGACTTTATGCATATATGGAATTGAATGACAAGTGAAATCCAGATCAAAATTCGGAGCTACTTTGAGTAGTTTCTATAGTGATCTTGATGGTATCTCCGAAGGCAATTGCAGTGACTTGTTTGGTATTGCTAGTAAATTGTGAATTGGTATGAAAGCTGTTGTCTTGTTGGCTGTATGGGGAATCTTTTAAAGATATAAAGAAAACTGTGGCCTAAGTAGTTGTGAGGCTATGATATTTATTGTAGGCCCATAGATTTCCGTCTAACCAGAACACTACCGTGCTGAACACTACGGTTTAGCGACAGATAGATTAGGTAATGCGATGGTGTCGGATATATGCGTACCTTTTTCACAAATTCAAGTCTCTGTTTAAAATAAACAACCTCGTTTCTCTTCTGTAAAAAAAAATGTTTTACGCCGGGAAGCCTTTAAGTAGAATTTGACAAATGTAAGTTAATAAGGCAAGTTTTTGTTTAAAACGTATGTTGTCTTTTTACTGGTCTGTAAGGAAGGGTTTTATGTCGGAGAAATATAAATAAAATACCAAATGCATATAAGGTATTAAATGGCAAATCAAACCCGGATCAACATCTATAACTACTTGGAGTAGTTTATTGAGTAATCTTGATGGTATCTCCGAAGGTAATTGTAGTGACATACTAGGTGTAGCTAGCAATTTGTGAATTGTTATCAAAGCTGTTTAGATAGCGCTCGTTGCCTCAATTCCGGAACCTCGTTTTACTGAATTCTCTCCTATTTCTAGGTTTGTTGATTTAAATAAATTGATGGGTGGTTACATGACTTAGCTTTTCTAAACGACTCTTGAAATTCTACTATGAGCATTAAATAAATACCATTATTATTTTCGTACATTTTATTGTTACTGGAAATAATATTATTATTATTATGAGTTTTTCCAAGACATTGAAATTGACAAACTGTTTCAGTACCTAAGGCTTTCATTAGTTTAGAGCATCATCGAAATATTGAATGTGATTAAGAAACTGAAAAAATAAATTGGTACTATATTGCCTTGAAGTTTCGCAACATATAAATAAATGTAGGTATTTTATGACCGTATTTTTTATACAACGTGTAACAGGATTGCACCCCGAAACTAGCTTGTTCAGAATCGATAACTGAATCGATTCCAGGTATTTTTAATATAGGTAATAATTTGTCCCAAAATTAATTACAATTATGGTCACCCGTTTGGTGAACACAATTTCCTTAATTGTTAAAACTGAAATCTATTCAAAATAAAATGCTAGTCTCAAGAAGTTGAATAGAACTCGGTGAGACGAGCATTTTATTTTAAATAATAATAATTTAGGAAATAAAATAGTGAAAATGAATCTTATTACTAGCGAGTGTTAAATAAAGGGTACGCAACATCACATTGCGACAGTGTGCGTGTGTAAGAAGGTTTGTGTTTTGTGTTCGGCCGTAGGTAGAGGTAGGGTAAGTTTGCGTAGGGTGTGCATACTGTTCGTAGAAATTGAGGAAAACTTATTTCTTATATAAAAATATATTAATTACATAAACATATAATTTAAGTCCATGTATCACGATTGAAACTCGATTTTCTAATCTAGGTGTTTGCGAGTGTGCATTATTCCAGTTACATGTTGTATATGGAACCATAATAGTCTATAATGTTCATAGACTTTAACTGCTTTGCTACCAGCTTAAAACTACTGAATGAAAATCTGTTATAATTTGTCCAAGAGAACAAACATTTTAAGAGTATAAATATAATACCTAAATTACGAAAACTAAAGAGTTTAAATTCCATCAGGCGCTATGATTATCACTTAATTATAGAAACTTGAGTTAGAACTTTACTAAACACACACTAGCTTTTACTTTGCCAATAAATAAACTCAATATCATGAAATATGCATCGAAAACTCTTTATACATCTTAAGTTTTCTGACTGGAGGCCGCGTAGCTTACTCGGTTAATAAAATATCAAAAAAACTTTGTATAATTTAATACCGGCCTGGTATATTCATGAATGTTTCATATTTGAATGTTTGGAAAGTCAAATCAGGCCTAACCGCTCAACTACAATCTGAATAAAACTCAACTACAAAATTAATTACATTTAAAACGACCGTGTACTGATTAATCAGTTAGTAACTATATTGTCACAACTGCGAGTTGAACAACTCTACTAATTATCAATCTCATTTTCCTACAAAATTACTTTGTTAGGCATCAATCTGTTTGTTATATTTGATGGTACAGTGAACTACAAAGGTTTGTAATGAATAATTTATCTGTTCTATTTATTGTAGAGTTTCGGGTGTTATTTTGCTTGCGTTTGTTTAATTTTCTCGACATCGTAAATAATATAGGTGGAACTATTTATTATTCATAAGCTTTAGTGATTATAAAATATTAATTGTGCATAAAGGCTAAAAGAATGCCGAGTCGATACATTTAAATCTTAAATGCATTAAATATGTACCTCAAGTGCATTTAATATGTACCTACGAATTGCTGTTACCTACACGATCTTTAAAATCTTCACGCCATGTCCCTAACGGGGTAGGCAGAGAGTGACGTAAAATTAATTTGAAAAAACAAAGCCAATAAAGTAGCGATTTCATAAAATTTCACGATTTTACACCCTCAGTATTCTTCCGAGTCGGTATACACTTTTTAATTAATGGTTTTCGTGAGTAGTCTCCCACAATACTCATTGCCCTGGGATTTGGTACAACCACAACTTTCGAAAAGCGTTTATTTATAAATAGCCAAGTGTTCCGTTTAACATCACATCTAAGCATGACTGTCCCTTTCCCAAGATATATTTTTAAACACCAAACAATCGACTTCCGTGTTAATATTTTCCCGTCATTAGTTTACTTCGTAGCTTCAAAGCGAATTCATTTCGTGGTATTATGTTTCAGTGTTTGTGGAGCCACTTAAGAGAAGGAAGGACTGAGAATTTATAACGGTTATCTATCTTTATTGCATTTTAATACTGCCTTTCTTATTTATATATTTACATACAAGCTAATTATAACAACGAGGTGACCAATCAACTTTGAGTTCTGCTGCGAAGCGTTGTGCTGAATGCTCTATTTTGTTAAATTGCTTCTTTGAAATTGGTGTGCGCAGAACTTGAGGTTAGTGCGGCTGTGCTTTTTAAAATGTAGCAGGGATCGTGTGGTAGATGCTGACTCGCTCGATATCGCATTCCCTACTTAACTAATAATGATCAGTCAGCCAAGTTGACTAGTTATAATAGTAAACGCTGGAGATTGTGATAAAAAATCCCATGTGGGATTTATTCACACCTTGGCCCAACTCATCGCGCTCATCATTGTTATTTGTAGCAAAAACATATAACTTAGGTGAGCACAGCACAGCGAAGCGCAGCTCTTAAAACTACGGATCAGATTCTTCTGAAATAATCCTGCGAAGATAATCTGATAAAAGTAATTTCAAATCTGTGGAAAAAATCCTTGTCGCTTGTTTTCCAACGAATTATATTAGGAACTGCATACAAAGGGCAGAAGGGGAATTATTTATTTACACGAGGAAAAGTATTAGAGCATGTAAGTACCTACGTTTGATGTTCATAATGAGATCACAGAAGACAAAGGGAATTAGAAAACGAGCATCCCTCAGGACCGACCTACAAAAAGTGTTTCGAAATTGTTGACATGCAGTAATGTATTCTTTTAGAGTTTTGCAAAGTCACAAATGTTTCATTTGTTGTCTTCATTGAACTGGGACTCAATAGTATCTGAGTTTAGTTTTTTTTTTTAATTTTGTTGTGATAAAAACAAATATAAAACCTGGTTTCAAACATGCCCAGTAGATAATTTTCAAACTAGACATAATTTCATACATTTATTACTTTTGACCAACTTACAGTATAGGTTTATTATAAAATAAATTTCGTAAGACTTATCTTCATTTTAAGTTACCTATGTTAAAGGAGGTTAATGACATGGATGGAGAATTATTGTTTCCAAACATTAAAAAATGAAAAGTTCTACTGATTTTGATTAAAAATATGACATATATTTTGATTTAAGGATTGAATCTGGGATCTTGCCGTGATATCTACTGAAAGAAAGAGAAAAAGAAAGATTTTTTTTCATCATACGCTGAACATTACTAAAGGAACAAGAAAATATAGCTTTAATATTTACAATTAATATGTGAGAAGCTGAGAAGCCAAAACAAGTGGAGCCTATCTAGCCACTTGCTATAGCATGAGCTACAGCGCAGATATCATGATAGATAGAGACAGATCATAGAAATATGAACATATTGTTATATTATTTAGATTTCTGTGGGAAAGATAGTGATATTGCAAAATGTCAGAGCAATGCAAATGCAATTGGTAGAGCTCCAGTGACGGAGCTCGCGGGCGTAGGCACCACCGCATTACCTAATATACTTGCCGCTAAATGGTAGTGTTCAACACTATCGTGTTCCGGTCAGGTGGTAATGTACGGCCCTGTAATTTCCGGCACAGAGGCATAAGACCTTAGGCCTCAGGAGTGGTAACGCATCTGCATTTTGACCTTGGTCTTTGTGTGTGTGTCTATAGGCTGCAGTCATCACTTAACATCAATGTGAACTGCATGCTTGTTTACCACATTCATTACATTAAAAAAAAAAAAAAAAAATGTCAGCTGCCTCATTTATCAGGTTTATATCAGTTGAATTGAAAGGCTTTCACATAGGCTGCTTCAAACTATAAATATACTACAAAACCAATGATGATGTCTCAAAACATTGTCAAAATAAGTTGCAATATTATTTTTGCAATGGAAAAGAATATTGTAAGTTGCAACAATTTGCACGACGTCATCGTGGGAAAACATGTACTTTCCTCGTGAGAATTCATAATTAAATCTTAAACCTACTTTAAAGTAAAATATGAAGTCGGAATGTGTTTAATTTCAAAGCCATATGAAAGCTTCAGAATACGTTAAATAAATCATAAACATTACGTTAAAAGGTAACCGTCACACTTTGCCCGAGTGTATATTCAACTTGAATGAATTCTGTATATACATACTCATATATCATACTAGCTGTGCCCACGACTTCGTCCGTGTAGTTGAACTGAACAATAATTTTGTTAAATTCTACGCGGAGAAAGTCGCGGGCACAGCTAGTCTAAATTAAGTACGTTTATGTAGACCGCATTCAATTCTGTTTAAAAGTTTTGAAGCAGTGCTAAAAGCAAATTATCAATTGACCATAACTTCTTTATCCCTTAACCGATTTTGACAAAACAACAGTTTTGACAACCCTCCTAATTATATGTAATCATCGACGACACAACGCAACTTCTCTTCTCTAATCGACCCGTGAAAACAGCGTTCAAAACTGTTGAATAGTTTCGAAGTTATAACGTACCAGACAGACATACAGACAAAAATTTGAAAATTGTTTTTGTTTTGTTTCTCTTACTCTTTTTTCCTATCATTTTTTTGTAAAAATATTTAACGTACAGACACTGGTCTTTTATTGTCTTATTATATGTAGGTACAGATTATTATATCTACATATGACGTACCACATGAATCAATCAGATGTATATGCTTAGAGTTCCATAACAATCATGATTGGTTATTGATGTTGATGCTTCAGTGACTGAAGCCTAGAGTATAGATACCACTACATTGTGTAATGTAATCTACTTTTAGCAAAATGGTGTTTAGTTCCACCATGTGCTACTTGGATGACAAGGGAAGCTTCGCGTGCCAAAAAATTTTAACTGCAAATAGGCATAATTAATAATTGATGATGTTAATGTTATTGTGTTGTGGTTTGTGATTAATCTTTTCTGGGACGGAAGCATAATACCTCAGGCCTAAGGAGCGACAATGCTTCTACATTGTGATCTATTTTTACATAGACGTTTATAGGTTCAATATTTACAAAACAGTAAACTTTTTTGCCACTTTCATTAAATAAACAGTACTTAAATGTATTTTTATCAGTATCACAGGTCTGTAAAATTCGTTTCACCGATGCAAAATAATTAATGACTTGCTGCTCTTTCAGTGATCTTGTAATTTAAAATCACGTTGAAAAACATCGCTCCAAAAAAACAAACTATGAAAGTTAACCAGCCATAAAACGTTACGAAATTTTGGCTTCATCTCAACTCTTTTAGCTAAAGAAAAACCACAACAAATTCACGCTTCAAAGCCGTCGCGCGATAGGAACATCAAATAAATCATTTGATAGAAGCTCGAATCTAATTAAGAATTCGGTTGTAGCATTTGTTAGATATAAAGCTACGTATCTACAGCTACTGTAAACAGATGTCGCTCAACACGAAAGAGTTAATTATCTAAGAATATCATCTTTAGTAGCGGGGACCGAGAATAGCTCCCTTGGGAATCCCTTGCTTTCTTGTCTCTTTTTTGCGACGCCATTAAGATTAATGTGGACGTGGACGTTAATAGCATGGATACATATTTAAGTTACCCATATCATCGCCTGCATTTCTCCGAAATAGTAATTCTAAATGTTACATGGTAAGTACTCACTTTTACTGGTTATAGAGTTCCACGTGCAGGAGCTCGAGGGCTTACCCAACACCGCATTATCTAACCTACCATATGGTAGTTTTCAGCCCTATCGTGTTCCGGTTAAATGTTAATGTTAATAATTAATGGCCACGTAATAACTATCACAGAGACAAAACAACTGAGGTCTCATGGGTGGCAACGCATCTGCATTTTGACATCTGGTTTTGTGTGTCTATAAGCTGCAGTCAGCACTTGAGCTGCATGCTTGGTTACCTTAATAACATAAAAAAACTTAACAGACTGGAGATTTATTGAAACGCCTTAAGTAGATTTCTATAGATCTATCTACGGCAGATTTAAAACAACTCTGCTGGATGATTTTACAAAAAAAGAAATGAGTGGTTAGAATGATTTAGATCAAACAGTAAAGATCGATAAATCTGATTAGCAGGCCAAAACTCAGTGGAGGTTTAATAGAAAGGTGCCGATTTAGACAATAACATCTATTACATTATCTATTCCTACAAACAGGTCCTATATTTAGTTTAATTTGAACTTCTCGGAATCTGTTTGAGAGTTGTGTAATACATAAGATAGCTGTTTAATAATTTTACTATTGTTAGATCTTAACTTACAACTCCCCAGGAATTGAAATAATTAATTAATGTCACACATGTTATGATTTGAAAGATAATAAGGGCTTTATAATATTATATTAAATTCACTGTTATCATTTTGTACATATATAACAGCTATTTTCAGAACCACATAAGGAATATTTCTGTGGTGTCAAAGAAAAACGAGATGAGTCAAACTGTGGTGTCACGTGGGTCAAAGGGTTAAGTCAATTATCTTCTTATATCTCCTTTTTTCTTGACACCACAGATTTATTCGTAAATTCTAGTATAATCAATTCAAATATTTTATTTTACAAGCCGCGTTGAAACTACTATGTAATGGATTTTTGGAGATGAACGGGACACAAACGGTTATTAAAAAAGTGTTGCATGGCTTTACAAGAAAAATAACTAACCCTTCTTTTGAGGGAACTAAAACTACGTATTTTTTCTAAATAAGGAATTAATGTTGCTACAACGCGTACTTTGTACTACCGCAATTTTTTTTTGTTCTTTGATTTAGACTCGATTTTAAAGTACAAGGCCGTTGCTGAGCAATGCAGTCAATAGTTGTACTTAAATATTTAATTTAAGTTTATCTTAGTTCACTAGTCGAGGAGAATTCTCCTTCTACTGCGGTCAATCAACCAAAAAATGGCGGTCAATACATTCCAATAGGTCGATAATAAATACAATAACGCAGGATGAGCAGCAGCGTCCTGCGATAAGACTATCGCCACTGCGATCTCTAATACGTATGTCAAGTGTGTTGACTATGGCATATCCCGCTTATGGAGCTTTTGTCCAGCTGTGGACGTATTTCGGCTGAAATGATAATGATACCTCTAATAGGCATTCAAAACAAAAGCCATTTTCGAAAAATGTAAAAGTTGCTTGGTAAAAGTTCGAATGATAAAATAACAAAGCAATCACAAAAGTAGTAGAACCAAAGCTGTTTAATATAAAACCTATTGACTAGGTACAAGAATTTGCATTCAATAGACCACTGATGTACCTATACTTATATTTCGAAACAGCAATTATAATATGCTTATGTTCCGCCCCTTAGGTGTAATATTTTTGAAATAATAATCGATGAAAGAAATATGACTTTGAAAATGATATAAATATTTCCCAAGATCTTACGCCATGTCTTTGTGGGCAGAATATAAAGTATTAGTTGAGCGTGAATCTAAATACTTTAGTACCCACATCATTAAATCAGGTTCACGCGTTATCAAATATGCAAAAAATCCAATCTTTACGGTTTCCAGATTTCACGGATCACATCATCGATTTCCGGTTCTTTGGCGACGCGATGACATATATTTTCTTTTACATATTTTATGTGGACATCTGCGAACATTTCTATGGAGATTGACTTGAAGCCCTGCGCCATTTGCGTGACTACTCAGCAAGAACAATGCCTTGTATTCATAAAAGATACAAAAGAAAATAGAAAATATATTTAGGCTTTTCTATAACATTCCGCATTGTTTCTTTTTTAAAATGTAATTTTTACTGGTGGTAGAGTTCCAGTGTAGAGACTACCGCATTACCTAATCTATCTGCCGCCAAATGGTAGAGTTCAGCACTATTGTGTTCCGGTAAGATGGTAATGTATGGCCCCGTAATAACTATCACATAGACATAATGCATGTTTACCACCTTAATTTTTTTAAGTAATGAAACCATTCAGTTCATATAGATGTTAAGTGATGCCTGCAGCCTATAGACATCTACACAAAAACCAAAGGTCATAATGCAGATGCGTTGTCACCCCTGAGACCTTAGTTGTTATGTCTCTGTGATAAAATGTGATTACGGGGCTGTAAAAATTTTTTTCCTATATCAAGATCAATAATTAGCGTTTGTAATCTTTAGAAAATGTGACGGTGTGTGTACACCTACATGTCCTACATCCATCACAAACATTTTGCTACCACTAGCAAGAGATGACGTAAATGTAAAAAGCCGCTTAAATATTCTCACAAGGAATGGAAAAGATAACCGAAATTTTCTGATTTGTTTATATTACAAACAGATTTTAAAATGGATCCTGAAATTTTGATAAGATGAAAGGTCGTTCGCAGAGGTTCCGCTATTTTTGCGGAAAGTTTATTAGCAGAAATACAATATTATATAATACAATACTCTGCAGAACAGGATTCGCAAAAACTTTTTAGTAGAATCAAACTACGATTTGTATAAGTATCAATTCGAATAATAATACTCTTTTCAAAGAAATTCAGGTCGCATAATGTTTATTCGCATTATTTCGCAAAACACTTAGGTTGCTATTTTAAACGTTTTTTGTCCCTCTTGTAAAGTTACCAATTTTGACTTTCACTTATAATTATAATAACACGAACAATATGAAATCAATTGTCATATTTTTCTCGTGAGCTGATGGATTAATTAACACCTATAACAAAAATGTAATAGTTTTATTGTTAAGTGGAATTGATGGTATTATTACTAACAGCATATTACCTTGTAGCGTCCACTACATTAAGACGCCAACTAGTTGAATACAATGAAACCTCACAGTACTTATCTAGTACGGTAGATGGCGTGCATTCGAATTACATCGCCCATGCGAAGATTTCTCAAGAGTTGGCATATATACAACTTCCCAACGTCAACCGTTGGGCCGCAGCCCGCCAGGCGCTACCACCTCGCCTGGTTGGAGGATCCTCCCTTTTCGCCGGAGGAACACTTCCACCCGTTCCTCCGCAACCTAATAAACGGCCAAACTAAGCAAATATTCTATAGTAAAATAAAAATCAATAAAGGATTAACAAACGTTTGAAACGTAAAACTATGTCATGCCCTATGGTAACTGTAATGCTACTAATGGACAAAATTCTAGCGAGCGAGGAAGCGGGAGAACGGTCGTGTTTCGAGTAAGGTGTCATGTTCATTCGTACGGCTTGTAATTATATTCAGACAAAACATGCGTTTGAGGCGTCAAGGTATAACGACCCCGCCACCCGCTAGGGGAGGAGAATCCTTCTTTTGGATCAGTCAGTCAGGCGACCAATGGCGGTCAATTCATTTAAATGGTGAGGTCGTAAATGTAATAACGCGAGATGGTTAGTAATGTTTCGCGATAAAAACACCACCAATGCGATCGACAGTCCGCTTGTCAAGTATTGCGGTTGTGGCATATTCTCCCCTAAATTACACACTACTCCGTTGAAACCGATATAGGTGATAGAATACCACGTGTAAATATGTCATCTTAGACACACCGTTAAATACAGAGGGATGCTACTCTGGCTCTTTGTCTAAAACTAACGCTTGTATTTATTTCCAAGGTGGAGAAAAACAGTTTTATTCGTTATTTTAGGTATAGCTTTAGACCTTAAACCTTCCACTGTCCAGTTGTAGGCTCTGGGTGCCAACCGCCTAACTCGAATGATTTCGTTCAGCTTTCGATTATTACAACACCTTATCAGTTTCGTACCACCTAATTTTTTCCTGAAAGTGTTTACGTCCGCAAGTATATAAATAGTTAAGAGAAAAATGTTTTAATATTCGATACGAAATGGACAAGATAACGTCCTAAACGAAGCATTTCATACTTTCACTGATTGAATACTTTTCCAAATATTGGAGGTGTCGCTGAGATAAACCTTCAATTTGACAAAGATTCAATACAATTTATCCAAATTACATAGTGAAGTTAGTTTAATGTTATCAAGAACTATTTCTGAATAACCGAGATCCAAATCGTCATGATATTGGAGAATCATTCAAAACACGCTGTTTCTGAAATTAACTCGTTAATTTGAAATTTAATTACATTTGAAATTTTAATATTCTAGGGAATGTTTATGACTGCTGAAATTACGAAGAAATGCTTAGTAATCTAGAACAACTTAAATGGCAAATACACGAATAAACAATAACTTAAATAATGTAATCCGCGAGAAACAATACGGGATGCGAACTAATTCACAGCTTGACAATGATTATGCAATTATACAATTCAAAGCGAAATTATGTTACCACAACAATATAGAGGAATTATATAATTAATACTGATACAATCACGAGATACGTGCTTGTTTGATTAAGAGAAATACACATTATTAGTGAATGAAATTGTTAAAATATAGAGGTAGCCAGAGGCTTAATTTCAAACGCACTGGATAACAACTTCTGTAGGCATGTGTTAGTTTTATGTTCTTGACGGCTTCTGTTTTAAATAAAATAAAATACGCTTACATTCACAGGCCCCCCAGTTGGTATAAACCTGTGTCGTGGGTGCCGTTGTACACAAACAACACAAATACAAACACCCAGACCCGAAAAAAATATCTGTAGGCCATACATATATTTGTCCCGGTGCGGGGATCGAACCCGCGACCCTTCGAAGCAAGAGGTCATCTTACACCGCTGGACTAACCGGGTCGTCACTGGTCGTCGTCACTTCTGTAGCCTAGTAATAGCTGGTACCTATCTAAATTATCCAAAATTACTAACAACTACAGATTGTGTTTCTTAGTAATTATTGAATAATTTGGTTTTTCGGAGAACAGGTTTTAATTTTTGATCCCTATCCGAATGAACAACGGGAAAATTATCATCAATAAAATAACACATAACACAGAGGCGAAAAATCTTTGGCATGAAAAGCGATTTCCAATCTACATTAAGATTTCTAGTACATTCAGACGGCTGTGAGCTGTATTATATTCAACGTAGCCGATAAATATAAGTGAATACAGTTCGTACGACTTATACTTGCACGAAATAAAACTAATGAGGTCACACACGACTAAAATAATGGCATAAGTTAAGTTCTCTTCATCCTCATATGCCCTTAAATTGCTCTTGGTTACGGCACGCTAAGGTGTCGTAGATAACAGGGCTAGGCAAGCTCGTAAATTGAACGTGGAAAACTGTATAAGTAGATTTAGGTACACAAGCTGTATATTGAGGTTATCTAACCATTAATGAGCAAGAAAGTATGTAGAGAAAGTAAAAAAAAACTACGATTACCTATATGGTCGACAATCAACTAAGTTTTTATTTTTATTTTATTGGATTTTTTTGCAATAATACTGTTGGATACCTCGATATCTCTGTGAATTAGACAAAGGATAAAATTATTGGGCTCTGAAGAACTTACTCCGCTACGTTGTCTTGATTCGTCCTGGTTGTTCCGGGACCTGAACTTCAGTTATTCACCATTTATACTTGATAAATCTTTTAATGGTTTATTTAAATGTGTGAACACAACACTGTACAATAATTATTTTGCTGTTTTACTATTTATTTCAAATTGTTTTACTATTTATTTGTCATGCATTCACCAGTTTAATTCCCAAGTCAGATGTGGCTAAAGGCTTTTTTACTTTAAAAAATCTACCGAAACCACAAATCAAACTGCTTAAACAAACATTCGATGGTGGTAGAGCTCTAGTGAGGGAACTCAACGATGTAAACAAGTATCACTTATTCTTTCTTCTGTGAAATATTAGTTTTCATTCAGCACGAACATGTAACGTTAGGTTATAACAATATCTATGTATATAATAATAGATATTCTTTATTGTAATTATTTTCAAATATTTTACGACAGTCAAATTAAAACTCAATATACAAACACAGTTTTTTTTCGCACATTACATATTTTGTATGTATTAAACTATAACATAACACTCACACTCAGATTTTATTTGCCAGCTGTAAAGCTTCATTGATAGCATTACTTCTAAATGCCACCAAATAATGGTGAATTGCCAAAGCATTCTTGAAACCTAAAGCCACCCGTCCTTTACGAGATTGTCGCGAAGGGTTCTCTCCCTACGTTACCCGAGGGACGTATTTGCTAGGTATACGGATCTGACCTATGTATAAAAATACTTCAGATGATATACCTTTTCTAGTGAACGTAAAAAAATATATAGAAATATTCATCATTACTACCCGTACCGCGCAAACTTCGCATTGCTTTAGAGTTATAAAAATAATCATCAAGATTGCAACGTTCTTTTCTTTACATTCGTTATGTCTACGAGTTTCGTTATTGAAGCTGTACCACTAAAAGAAGAAAATCTATCCTATATATCTATTTATCTATCCATTGAAATTGCATGGATGCTTGAATGTATGCATTTACCTCTGCCTACCCCTTCGGGGATTACAGGCGTGAAGTTACTTTTTTTTTACATTGTTCATTAAATTAATAGCCATACAACACAGCAAACACTATACAGAACAGGAGAAATACCGATGAGACATAAAATAAAATTACCTACGCGAGTAGCGCCGTTCCAGTAATGGGATTCCTTCCATAAATGACGTCAGAAAGTCGAGATTCTTGTTTTACCTGTCTCAAATGCTCGAACAAGTAAAATAAAAAGCCTTTACCGCCACAATAGGTGTTCCTTTAAAATCTCTATGCAAAAACCTTTGTCACCTTGTGAGCCAACGCGACGTGACGCGTAAGGAAATGTAATATTATGAATAAAAAATATTATACCTATGTATAGATTAAACGTGAATGCACAGTAGGCAGCTTTTGAATAAAATGTATAGTTATTGTGCAACAAGAAAATATAATTTTACATAACAGAAAAATTGTTATTGCAAGCTTAACTGTTACGTTCGCCAGACGAAAATGAAAATAACTCTTTAGACAAATTGACTATTTAAAAGGAGAAGCTAACCTATTTTACGTGATGAAAGTGGCAATCTATGGCAAACAATTAGGTATTAGGTTATCTTTATTTCATTCACGTCAAAAATGTGTTGCGTCGTAGTCGAGTTTCGAGATTTCAAGTTGCCACCGGAAACCCGTCAAAAAGAATTTATCTTTCCATTTTTTTGGGTTCCGTACAAGGAACTCTTATAGTTGTCTGTCCGCAAGTTCGTTCGTAGACTACCAATACTGGAAAGCTGAACTTTGCAACGAATATAATCTATATACACATATACATACAAATAAATAAAATTGGACTGTCTGTTTGTAATATAAAAATAACACATTTTACTACATGCATATGTATGTATACACGGTACATATACCAAAACATTTCTTTTTACAATTTTTGTCTGTTTGTCTGTTTGTCTGTATGTCTATCAGTCTGTCTGTCTGTTTGGCGGGGCTAATCTTGAGAACGGCTGGACCGATTTTGACGGGACTTTCACTGGCAGATAGCTGATGTAATAAGGAGTAACTTAGGCTACTTTTGTACTAGCTGCGCCCACGACTTCGTCCGGGTAGATACTGAACAATCATAAATTCTCAAGCGGGCGAAGTCGCGGGTAATTAATTAAATTAAATTAAATATCGTTTATTGCTGTAGCCAAAATATTACAAAACAATATGCGTTGCTGAGATACTCTTTTAAGTAAACATGATTACTTGTGCCAGAGGATCTCGCTCTTCCACGAATCATTACAAAATGGTTACAGGTCGTTTAAATTAATTTAAACCATAAAATATAACAAAATAAGTAAATATTACATTACCACACACAATATATTTCTGAATTCCTCTACTGTTAACTTCAGCACGTCATTTTCACTTCATTTCGGTGAATAGTATAGGGTAGTCTATACTTAAATTCTGTACATTGAAAATATTGAAAAAATAAATACCAGGGGATGTTACTAGATCGATACCGAACCCAAATAAGTGATTAGATTTTTTTTGTCCGTCCGTCTGTCTGTCACCAGCCTGTATCTCATAAATTGTGATAGCTAGAAAGCCACCATTTTCACAAATTATGTATTTCTGATACCGCTATTAAGACAAAATAATAACTAAAAATAAGAAAATTAAGGGGTCCGAGGGGGCATACAATAAACGTGTTTTTTTTCGTATATTTTTTTGCTTGATAATAATAACGGTAGCAAGTAGACGCTTAAAATTTTCACAGAATTTTAGAGGTCTTATGTTGTATATTACCTTTCCATACTAAATCTATACAAATAAATAAAAATGGAGTATCTATTTGTAATATTAAAAATAACCGCTTTTTACTAAATGCATATGTATGTATACACGGTACATATACCAAAACAACATTTTTTTTAATTTTTGTCTGTCTGTCCGTTTGTTTGGCGGGGCTAATCTAGGCAACGGCTATACCGATTTTGACGGGACTTCCACGGGTAGGTAGCTGATGTAATAAGTAGTAACTTAGGCTTCTTTTATCATCTATACATACATACATACCTACATACAAATAAGAAGAATTGAAGTGTATCCGACTTTGACGAAACTTCCACGGGTAGGTAGCTGATGTAATAAGGAGTAATTTAGGCTACTTTTATCTCCATACACACATACATACATACAAATAAATAAATAGAATTTGAGTGTCTCCAATTTTGACGGGACTTTCACTGGCAGATAGCTGATGTGATAATGAGTAACTTATGCTACTTTTGTCTCCATACAACCATACATACATACATACCTCCATACAAATAAATAGAATTTGAGTGTCTCCGATTTTGACGGGACTTTCACTGGGAGATAGCTGATGTAATAAGGAGTAACTTAGGCTACTTTTATACTAGCTGCGCCTACGACTTCGTCTGGGTAGATACTGAACAATCATATTATTTCTCGAGGGGACGAAGTCGCGGGCACAGCTAGTATATAATACATATACACCTCTCTCTTACATAAAATACACCTTTCGTCGCATAGCTAATATTTATCCATATACTAGCTGCCCCGGGCAAACTTCGTATTGCCTCACTATGAAATAATGTGTCAAAGGTTTTATATATACGGACTATTTGTGCTATTTGTATGGAAAAATGAAATTGTGGTTTTTACTATTTCCCTTCTTCATATTTTTCTACCAATCGAAGTCAATTTCCTTAATTAAAATATTAGCTACCGTAGGTGAATCCCATCCGAAGTTACCGATTTAGGAACTGAGGAAGATTCCCCAACAAATAGATTAAATGTGGTGATTTCATGTGGTTTTAAGACGCATCGATAATTACGTGGCCAAATTTGGATTTACTTCTATCACTGCGCAGGTAATCTGTGTTATTATAACAGTATTACGGTTCGAGGAAGACCAAGACCTACCTGGGACAAACTGTCCTGTTAGGTCGGTCCAACTTCGAGAAATAGGTCAATCGCCGAATCCAACTCGGTTGGGCAGCGTTCGGGAAGCTACGATACATCTTCTCGTCCGACATACCGCAGTGTCTCAAGAAAAAGGTCTTTGATAAGTGTGTGTTGCCAGTGATGATTTATGGGGCAGAAACGTGGTCGCTCACTATGGGCCTTATAAGAAGGCTCAAAGTCACTCAGAGAGTAATGGAGAGAGCTATGCTCGGAGTTTCTCTGCAAGATCGAATCAGAAATGAGGAGATCCGCATGAGAACTAAAGTTACCGACATAGCTCACCGAATAGCAAGACTCAAGTGGCAGTGGGCAGAGCACATAGCTCGAAGAACTGACGGCCGTTGGGGCAGAGCAGTTCTCGAGTGGCGACCACGTACGGCCCCCCACACGGCCCCCCACAAGATGGACCGACGATCTGGTGAAGGTCGCGGGCAATCGCTGGATGAGGGCGGCCCAGGACCGTTCGTTGTGGCACTCTTTGGGGGAGGCCTTTGTTCAGCAGTGGACGTCTATTGGTTGAAATTATAAATACAGGTGCTTTTTGATAATCGATAAAGTAAACTTTCAACACGAGGGGAATTTCGTAAGGACAGAACGTTTTGGCGTTCTCCACTCTCTGCTTACCATCAGAAATTTAGCGTTCGATTCACCTACATTGTATAAATAAGTATTCAGTAATTGTGCTTTCTTCAAGTTCCAGAACACAATCACATTACTTTTATTGCTTAAACAACAATGAAAACAGGTCAGGTTTAATGTGAATAACGCACAAAGGGTAGGTGCTTTCGTTTTTCCGCGCCATATTAAAGAACCGTCAAAGTTCCGCTATTTCTATATTTTATTTTTGGTTCCGTTGTTCTTTAGTGCAATTAAAACGTGGCATAATTTGCACTTGACGTCATAGATTTAGTGAAATGAAAGTTAAAAGGAACCATTCTCGCCTAGAACGTGCAGCGAAACGTGGAACGAACTACCCTCTGAGATGTTCCCTCGGCGCTTCAATATCGGGTTCTTCAAAAGTGGCGTCAAAAGAGTCCTTCAGGGCTCGTTGGTAACTCCCCTGGTGTTGAAAATTTTCATCGACGTCGGTAACCACTGTTTTTTTATGTCAGAGGATTGACAGACAAGTAGATGGAAATCTGGTGACCCGTCTAGTTGTCTGTCAATAATTTGACATAAAAAACACATGCGAGTGACTTTAGATATAAAAGAAAAAAAAACCTTTTGAATCCCTTTAAAACAGTAAATAGATTAAAATTATTGTTTTCTTAATAGTTATATTGTCAAAATATTTAGTTTGAACTTATACCAAAACGCTCTCTACTAGAGCTTCATGAACGAGCGTAGTTGTATAATCTTCAAGTGAAAATAAAATGCGGAGCAAGATTGCCTTAACTTAATTTCCGTGAAGGAAACTCATCAACCTACTTGCACCTGCGAAATGTGTATTTCAGAATTACTAATAAACAGAATATTTTTTTGAAAATGCTTGGTTATGTAACTACTTCGATTCTTGAACTGGCCTTTTCCTAAGTAACGAAAGCGGCAGACAAGCATGCAGTTCACATAGATGTTAAGTGATGAGTGCAGCCCATAGAAAGCTACACAAAAAACAGTTGGAGCCAAAATGCAGATGCGTTACCACCTCTGAGACCTAAGTTGTTATGTCACCGTGATAGTTATCACGGGCCATATATTACCATCTAACCAGAACACGATAGTGCTGAATACTACCATTTGGCGGCAGATAGGTTAGGTAATGCGGTGGCCAAAACTCTACCAACAGTATAGTTTGGCCTTGTTTGAATATAATCATGCCATGTCTTCTTTTCAATTTTAATCGTTACCTAAGGGTGAAAAATTTGGAATTAATATTTGCTACATTACAAATTCCACGCGGATAAAGTCTCGGACAAGAAATTGTATGGACTGGAATTTTGAATAATAATTAATATTTTTATGCTTATGCCAGATGAAAAATTAAGAAGACGGCGAAAACTACATAAAATTTTAGAAAATACGTAATTTCTGCAAAGAAATTACGTATTTTCTAAAATTTTATGTATATAAAAATAAAAATAAAATAAAAATAAAAATATTTTTTTGCGTCCATAATTAAATTCGTTTGAATTTACTCCGAACTAAAGGGCTGTAAAAAACGCGGAGAACTTTGTAAAGCAAAAGTAGTGCCCAGTTGTACATTTACCCTCATTGGCTTGCAAAGCGGGTTATCCAAGTTTACCGTGAGGCCTTTTAACGATGTTTTCATGGCAAAATAATGGGCGGCGCTATTGAATTCTACGTTGTTGTTTTTCATTGGCATTCTGCAAATGCCTTTTTATTTTGGATTAGAACAATTAAACGTGGACAAAGGAATGTTCCGTGAATAAAGTTTCTTGATGATAATTGTTTTTTTTTGTTACAGGTGACGTTGTCTTCAGATTGACAAGTGAAAAAAGTGACTTTCCATCTTTTCGTAAATTTTTGCACTGTCGAAGATTTACAAATCTTCGTTGATATTATAAGATAATAAATTGAGGCAAATATGTATACAATGTTGAAAAAGCTTCAATTGTAGTTCTCATGTCTAAATATTAAATAAATACATTTCATTTGTAATTTGTACTTATTTATAAATTATGATGATATATGAATTCAATGCCGTTCCAAATACGGATATGTATTGAATGATCCCGACATAAAAAATATTTTTCAATGATAAACGCCTGTTGTAAAAAATCTAATTTACTCATCCATAGTATTATAAACCAGAGCCAGTCTAATGTTGGAAGATTCGGCTACGGAAGGCAGCATTGCCAAAAATTTGCGAAAATATGAAACGAATACGTAAAAGTCAGTTTTTTTACTGCGTGAACAAAATGATCCTGACTCTATACTTCGGCCTGCTTCTTTGGAGGATCGACTGCCTTGTTGAGAGCACAAAAGGTAATTATTTTCTATCTTTATGTAGAACAGTAATTAACACATAGTAAAATACATGATGCTACATTATCTTGTCTACGGCCCGATCATTACGCGATGCAACCGTCTCCTGTCAGCCCTCTCGCGGAATGTGCGATGATGAGTAATGCCGCGACTTTTGCAAACTTGCAAAACTTTGCAAAATTAGTCTTTACTAATTTTGCAAAGTTTTGAGAGAATTAATAGAGATAATTTTTCATTATATCTATTCCTGAGATGTATTTGTAGTCTATAAATACTATCCATTTATAATAAATTCATAATAAATACTATCCTTTTTATTGTAATTCAGATAAAATATTGCAAAGAGTGTTACAATTTTAGGACGCAAATAAATAAAATGATAAATTTTCACTCTGGATTTCTTTTTATAGCTTTTTTTCTGTATGATTAAAGTAACGCTAAAATGCCACCAACGATATAAAAGCAAAAAATAAGAAATTTGCAAACTGCGTCAACAAAATGCTTATGACTATACTTGAGGCTGGTTTTTTAGAGGATCGACTGCCTTGTTGGGAGCACAAGAGATAATTTTTCCCTAAATTTATTTAAAACAGTAATTAACACATAAAAAAAGACTCCATTCTACATTATGAACGTAACAACTGCTTTAAATTCATCCAACGGGACAAGCGCCACGTTAATGTAATTTTTTTGTGGTTCCATATAATTTTAACATTTAATTAAAAGAAAATAAATATGAAGGATTAATTAACATAACTCATATTTTAAGGTTCCCTAATAAAGATACACACAACGTTTACATAAGTAGAAATTGGATTTAGAATAGGTACATTAGCGTCAATAACTAACAGTAAGGGCACCATGACCCAGCTCTTATCTCTATATGTTTTGCGAACCTTCACAAATCGCTATTAGCTTTGTCTCGTTTTTTCACACACGCTGTTATGTAGATAAATGAAACAAATTCTTCACAGTTCCTAAATTGCATCGCAATTGTTCGGCCCCAGATTTTCAGTGCCATCCTTGGAGTTTGATAATGTGTTTCTTTTTGCCTTTCTGCCAATGTGGCAAACTAGCATGCAGTTCAACATGGATGTTTAGTGATGACTGCAGCTGATAGACATCCTTACAAAAACCAGAGGTCAATATGCAGATGCACTGCTTTCTCTGAGGCCTAAGTTGGCATGCCTGTGTGATAGTTATTAAGTTATTACCAGAACACGATAACGCTGAATTGTACCGTTTGGCAGCCGATAGATTAGGTAATGCTATATTGTCAGCGCCCTCGAGCACCGACACTGCATCGGTAGGTACCACCAGATGAGATGTATAAGAAATAACTCAACATACCTACGTATTTTATTTTAATAACAAGCTGTACCCGGCGCGCGTTACTACGCCAACAACTAAGAAAAAAAAAGAAATTTCAGTACACAAATATTGGTACCTGGTGGCGAGTTACATCTATGAACGTTTTATATTCGTTTATCTATTAATCAGTATTGAACTTGATACAAAGAAGCTTCCATGAATTCGAATGTCATATACGTCTTACCCCATAAAATACACTGTCATACTGATTTTCATGACAATCGGTTGAACAAGGCAGAAGTTGCCACTCTGCAGCCTGGTGGCGAGTTACATCTATGAACATGTCATATTCGTTTGCTCCGTGTAAAAATACATTATCATACTGATTTTCATGACAATCGGTGGAACGGGGCAGAAGTTGCTACGCTGCAGCGCCACCTGGTGGCGAGTGGCATCAATGAGCATATATTATACAAACCTTCTCCGTGGAAAATACATTTTATATATAGAAGAAAGAAAGAAAGAAAGAAAAGAACCAAGTAACACACGCCAGTGGCGTCATCTGTCGCATTTGCCAACTCAGAAACCTTCGTGGGCTCATGCACAACAACTTTGCTAAAGATAATCACATGATCAAATTTATTTATTTATTTTTAGGAGTATCAACAACAAGTTAAAACATAAACAAAGCAACATTCGAAAAAAACCCAGAAGCCAATGACAGATACCCACGCATAGGACACAGTTTAAATATTCAAGGAAGACAGTTAACTTAAATAAATTATTAAGTATGCAAACTAAACATACATAAAGCTTACATTAAAATAATTGAAAGTAAACAAAATCAATCAAAAAAGTCGCTGCTTAAAAGTTTCTTTAGTGTGGAATCATTAATATTAGATAAGTCAAAGTCGATATGCTTACAATGTTGATTGAAGCTGCTGCTTGCTCTCCGTAGAAAAAAATGCGTAGTTTACGATTCTATAAAGGGCATACAGACAAACATTCATTTTTATATATATAGATAGATGAAACATGACAAGTTAACTTATAGAAACTCAATGTACCTACGTATCTAATTTTAATTATGAAACATGAAAAGTTAAACTTATAGAAACTCAATGTACATACCTACGCATCTAATTTTAATTATGAAACATGAAAACTTAAACTTATGAAATCTAGATCACCAGTAAAGTAGTCAATGATGTCAATAGGCTCGCCAAATATTTACATTTAACGAAAATGTAACTAATAAATTCATGTACGTTTGCATGATTGCGTGCATCTTTCCAGCGAATACAGGCGGTTACGTTTATGTAACAACTGTGTTCAACTGCCTCGGTAGCCTAGTGGTAGCAGGCCACTACTACTACGCTGAGGTCCTGGGTTCGATTCCCGGGTAGTGGGTTATCAGAGATGATGGTGTAAAGTCCATTATCTCTGGTTCTATTGGGATTTTTCCATTTTCTGGAAATTTCCCAGTACCTTGAAGTTTGGTAATGTGCCCGGAGATGTCAACAGGCCTTAGGTCCTTTGTATGAAACAAAGAGTGGATATCAAAGAAATTTTATACGCACGTAATAAATTTCTTTGTCTAGACATCATCAGTTTAACTTGTCATGGAATGAACCGTAGGTACAAAACTATTATTAAAATCAGATAGGTTACGTTGAGTTTCTTTCTTATTTCTTATATTTTTTTTTATGTAATGAAAGTGGCAATCAAGCTTGAGTTGACATTGATGTTAAGTAATGACTGCAGCCTACCCGCACAAAGACGGAGGTCAAAATTCCGATGCGTTACCATTCGTGAGGCCTAAGGTGTTATACCTCTGTGCCGGGAATTACAGGGTCGTACATTACCACCAGACCGGAACACGATAGTGCTGAACACTACCATTTAGCGGCAAGTATATTAGGTAATGCGGTCAGGAATCTCATCTGCTGATAGAGTTCCAGTGGAGCACCAAGGCGTAGGCACCACCGCACTACCTAATCTAGCTGACGTCAAATAATAGTGTTCAACACTATGAATTTTTGGCCTCGTAATAACTATCACAGCGATATACCAACTTAGGCCTAAGGGATGACAACGCATTCGCATTTTGACCTCTGTTTTTTTGGGTAGATGTCTATAGGCTGCAGCAATCCTTTAACATCAATATGAGCCGTTTGCTTGTTTTCCACCTTCCATACATAAAAAAAAAACAATATAATTCACTTTTTATACAGATACAGTACGCAGGAAGATATATTGCACATGGACCTTAGGAGCTCTCTCCTACTTCGGATAATTTCGTCTGTGTAGAGCGTTATCTCTTTCGCACACAATCTTTCTGACGTGTTTCTGACGTTTGTCGACCCGACCATTTTGATCAAGTTTTGACCAATACCGGACTATTAGTGCTTACGTAGGCAGTGTGCAACAGAGATAACGCACTACGAACTCGAAACTAGCCGATTGTCTCTTTAATAAGCTCGATGCATTATTTATTACTTACGATTGCAATACTTCTTGATGGGCACTGTACATCGATGGATGTGTCAATTTGAACTTGATCAATAATAATATTATATATTTTTTTTTTATTAGCCGCCTATTGTGCATATTTTTAATTTTGTTTTGTTTATTATTTGTCCTAAAGTGTACAATAAAGAGTATTTATTATTATCATTATTATTAATAATAAAGAATCGTCCAAAATAATTAAGAATTAAAATAGTGAATAACATGTAGGTATATTATTTTTAAAGAAAAATTGAAAGAAAAAATTGACTTCAGGCGAGACTATATATATATATTTCACAAGCATGTGTTAATGCGAAATAATATAAAACAACATGTAGGTAACTGCCTCAGTAGCGGTAGCAGGCCACTACTACTACGCTGAGGTCCTGGGTTCGATTCCCGGGTAGGGGGTTATCAGAGATAATGGTGTAAAGTCTTTTATCTCTGGTTCTATTGGGCTATTTCAATTTTCTGGAAATTTCCCAGTTCCTTGAAGTTTGGTAATGTGCCCGGAGATGTCAACAGGCTCGCCACCTGTTACATGGGCCAAAAACGTAACCGGCGAATCGTGGGTGTTTGCATGTATGCTTGAATGCATGCATTTACCTCTGCCTACCTCTTCGGGAATTACAGGCGTGAAGTTACGTTACGTTATGTAGGTTTACGATACAATACGTCGCGTCGTTAAAGGTAGATTAACTAGGTGTATTACTTTGTAATAAAACTAGTTATCTGATTTATCTCGCGTATATTAAACTAAAATGATTATTTAAAATCAAACATAGGTGTGATATATTTGTAATATATATACCATTATTGGGGGGTACTTGAGACACTTGTTACGTCAGCCAGTCTTCGAATAAACGTGGTTTGTGAAAGTTAGAGTGCCGTATCCATAGAGCAACACGGGAGGGGAGTAGCCAGCCATATGCAGGCTTTCCCCTCTGTCAAAGTACAAGACCAAATGGTCCTATGCCTGTCGCCCAGATGTTTGAATGTGTGCGTAAAATTGTTTATGTATTTTGTTAGAGTCAAGGTGTGAGTTTCGTAGTAATAGACGATTTTTGTAGTGTGCGTATGGGTCGTACGCATTGCCCCCCGCAAAAAATTACAGACTGTTCTGCATCGGTAATAAACGCTATGGCTACTCCCCTCCAGTCCGCCGCGGCCGGTGGCCCGTGTTGCTCTATGGTTTCTGACGTTTGTCGACCCGACCATTTTGATCAAGTTTTCACCAATACCGGACTATTAGTGCTTACGTAGGCAGTGTGCAACAGAGATAACGATCTACGAACTCGAAACTAGCCGATTGTCTCTTTCCTAAGCTCGATGTGCAATATTTGTTGATGGACACAGTGCATTGATTGATGTGCCAATTAGAACCTAATCAATGATAATAAAGAATCGTCCAAAATTTTTTTTTTCATTCCTTACCATTATTCCTGGGAGTTTAGTCATAAGTTGACTATGCCACCCTCGTACAGAAAAGCAACACAATAATACCTAAAACTAAAATACATACTGACATGCTGTAATAAATACCAATATTACATTATTTCCAAAATAATTAAAAACTAAAATAGTGAATAACATGTAGGTTTACGATTCAATACGTCGCGGCTTTAAAGGTTGTTTAACTAGGTGTATTACTTAGAAATAAAACTAGTTTTCTGATTTATCTCGCGTATATTAAACTAAAATGATTATTTAAAATCAAACATAGGTGTGATATATTTGTATATACCATTATTGGGGGTAGGACTTGAGACACTTGTTACGTCAGCCAGTCTTCGAATAAACGTGGTTTGTAAAAGTTAGAGTGCCGTATCAATAATCCATATTGCTCTATAATAAGCCTAATATACTTCAATAGGTTAACATTTAGTAATCTGATATTACAATGGCCACCTGCCGTCAATATAAACTGTACGCAGAATAGCTTATCGAGTTATTTTCTATTAAACTGAGTCGGAATCACTGTCATCAATACTAGCAGGATAACAAAGAGATCGTTTTATCAATTGCATGCATCGGACAATAGGTGGGCGGAAGCTACGGTAGTCAAGCGTCATTGGATGAACTAAACTGGAATGTGGCAAAGCTATTGATATTGTATCAATAAAATCTCCACGCCAAATGATGAGGGAATTTAGTGTTTAATGTAAATTACTGGTGGAAGAGCTCCAGTGACGGAGCTAGCGGGCGTAGGCACCACCGCGTTACCTTATATACTTGCCGCTAAATGGTAGTGTTCAGCACTATCGTGTTCCGGTCAGGTGGTAATGTATGGCCCTGTAATTTCCGGCACAGAGGCATAACATCTTAGGCCTCAGGAGTGGCAATGCATCTGCATTTTAACCTCTGGTCATTGTGTGGGTGTCTATAGGCTGCAGTCCTCACTTACCATCAATGTGAACTGCATGCTTGTTTGCCACTTATATTACATAAAAAAGTGTGTTAAGAGTTGCAGTGCAAATCTATCTAACCTGTTTTCCTTTTCCCATCACTCACTTAATACGAAGAAAACATCTCGTGCATCCGTGCTTTACTTGCACGACTTTCAATTAATTAAAAACCGCTAATTATGTTTTTTAATGTATATTGATTAATACACTGTATGTTGACTACTCTCTTCATTTCTTAATGCACAATGATTTCAATGACACTTGACTTTAACAATATTTGTCCTATTTGGTCTCTTATAATCAGCCATTTTCTTGGCAAGCACAATTGTGACAAAGTGGTGACAAAAAAACACGTACTTCAAAACAAAAACCCTTAATTTCTGAATGCATGTGAGTTGCATGTGCATATGCATGTGCATATGCATGTGTGTTACATGTGCATACATGTATGTTTGTTTTGTCTTATTTGTCATCACATGGCTGATCATACCTTTGTGTAACGTTCTTTGACTAAATAGGATCTATACCAATTACACAAAGTTAAAATCAAGTGTATCGAAGCGCGTATGGCCCCGCGGCTGGTGTAGATCGTAAGCGATCCACTCGGTTGATCGTTACGGGCGCGGTCGGGTGTGTGATGGGTGATCGCTAGTGGCAAAATTAAACGCGCGTTTCCGTGCTTCGGAGGGCACGTTAAGCCGTCGGTCCCGGTTGCTATCGATAGATAGCAGTCGTTAAACCTTGTCGGCGGTTTCAAAACATCCGACTGCGGGTTGGCCACTAACCCGTATTTCCACCAACTCGCATTGGAGCAGCGTGGTGGAGTAAGCTGCAGGCCTCCCCTCCAAAAAGGGGAGAGACTCGTGCCCAGCAGTGGGACGTATAAAGGGTTGCCTTTATTATTAATATTAAGATCAAGTGTTAGTTGCAAATCTAGGTATTTATGAATGATACTTCCTAAATGTGCACATTTCTACGTATTGCTATAGAGAAATGCAGGCTTACAATAATATTTTTCTATCTTTAATGCAGCTTCAAGTATCAAAATACTTTGATAATTTAAAATATTATACGCTCAGACAAACAGAGTAGGTACGCATATCTTTATCACCAAGCATTTATAACCTTAAAATCCTAATGCTATCTCACTCGGTTTAACGATTAAGCCCATTAAGCGATAACAGGGATGTGCAAGTATCTTAGGAAGCACGGAGATGCGCGGGAAAATTGCCACTAAATCGTCTTTAGAATCTTGACCATGCTGATGTTATCCGATTTAAAATCTCCTATACAGCAGTCACTTGTTACGAAGTCATTACTACGGCTATGTAGTAGGTATATTCGATAATAATATATGTTACTAGCTGACCCAGCAAACTTCGTTTTGCCTCAGAATGAAATAATGTGTCAAAGGTTTAATAGATACGGACAATTTGTATGGGAAAATGAAATTATGGTTTTTACTACTCCGCTTCAATTTCTTCTTATTTTCTTACGTTTTAAACCTTTCCTGGACTTCCAAAAAACATTCAAAACCTTACCTCATTATTGATTTTTATATATATAGATAGATAGATTATTATTTTATGCTCATATTTTAGTTCTGACTAAGAGATGATCCTATAATTATTGTTACTTTATCGATAGCGATATACGAGTAACTATTGATATATTGCGATAAAATCACACAGAGGTCTAACAATTGAGACCTTAGGAGTAGCAACGCACTTTCATTAGTAAAATGAAATAAAATTTGACTATATTAAAGCAGGTACAACTACAAGTAAATGTGCACTGACCCAATTAAAGACAACGACAATGCACATCAAGTTGTAACCGCACTACCAAACACTGGATATAATGTAGAAATAGCTTCAAGCGGTTTTGATATTCGTCCATACGTTTTTTAAAATGTCCGACGTTATTACATATTTTCTGACATAGGTATCATATGTTATTCCTGTAAAACCCAAAATGTATCAAGCCTCAATAGTAAATGTACTAAATTATTTTTATATTCGAAAATCGTGCATTCCTTACTTTAAAAATTATTAAAAAAAACTAAGAGTGAGGTTATGATTATCTTCGTAAGTGCCCCAAATTTTTAGATTTTAATGGAAATCTAAGGATTTACTGGCTTTACTAATCAGGTGAATACATCCGTGCGAGTAGGTAGGCAGTAAACCATAAAACCTAAATAACATAGAGGTACGTACATACATTAATATTAGAGGAAAGTAAGTAAATGTGGGCTAGTGCTTTAATATGGGCTACAAGCAATTCTCGAAAACCTACAGTCGAAAGACGTCAAAAACGACAATCGTCCATCGCATTCATTCGCTCTAACATCTCACTCACTCACTCTCGTCAATTGCGCGCGAGGTGTCGACAGTGTCGGCCATTCTTGTGTTGCTGCTGTCGAAAAGGTTTCTGAGGTACGTACCAATGTGTTGTTTGGTTAAAGAGAATTGGGTCTAAACATTGTAACTATGTATTTTATTGCTGAATATAAGTTTAATTTTATGATTTTCACTCAATTTATTGCTTGCTATTTATAATTTGTACAGTACACGATCATATTTATTTTAGTTATGAATTTCGAATATGGGCTATTACTATATAATATACATATTTAGGTATTACCTGTATATGTATGTTGTATTTAAGTGGTTGTTTATGTCGTTCTAAAGGTACCTACTTATATTTTTTCAGAATGGCGCCAACACAATCAAAAGCACCAAGGAAAACTTGGGATAAGTAACAAATGATTAAAGTGGTAAATTAAGTGGTATTTGTAAGTCAATTCAGTGATTTTTGTAAGCAAATTATGTGATTTCTTCAATCTACTTAAGTATTTTGATCTCTTTTAAGATAAAATTGTATAATTGTTATTTTCGTAGTAGATATTATAAGTTTCTATTAGGAGCCCATATTTGAGTACCTGTTCCATATTTAGCATCTATTTTGATATTTTGTTAAATTCTCAATATAATATTAGGTTAAAATATTAGACACATATAATTGTAACTAAGCTCTTTAAAAACGTATGTGTGATTATTTTGACAACAAAAAATGGTTAATTTTTTAATAGTTTTTTATTTATGAGGTAAAAACAAAATGGTAGCCCATATTTGCTTACTTTCCTCTATAGATGAGAATGTAAATTTATTTGTTACGCTTTCACGAAAAAACTGCTCAACTGATCATAATGTAACTTTGTATGCATATTCTTAGAGGTAGGTATAAGAAGTAACATCGCATATTAGGTAAAGTACCTACATTAAAAAAATATTTTTATGAAAGATTTTAATGGCTTAAATGCGAGCGAAGCCGTGGGTAAAAGCTTGTTATTCATATTTCTTAGTTAGCTAGTTATATTTTGATAACCTGATTATGACGTTTCGAATAGTTTCGATTCTTCACGATATTACTCGATTTTATCTTTGATGTATTAAATTTTTTACTTAATTTTGTATTGTAATCTAATACCAAATAGCCTTCAATATATTGAGATATTTGTCAAATAACAATACAATCAAACGTAGAAAAAAAAACTTTTGTTATACGGTTTGGCAAAAGAGACGATATAGTCTTGAATAGGAATCTGGGAGATATTGTTGAATTAGATTGGACCCAATGTATGAATTAGATTGGAGAATATATATTATTTTGTTATATTTTTCTCCACTTAACCATGTTACAAATTACGTTTGGTGTCACATTTTTTAGGGATTCGTTCTAGGGGCTGTGTTGAGAAATATTATTAAGAGCTTACGGATCAAAACTAAAATCCTGTCAATAGTCAACAATCCTAATGTCGATCTATTAATTGATCTGGCAAAGTAAAAATATCAAAAGACAAAGTACCTGTGTATTTTTAAAGAAAGGGTATTACTATTTAATAATATCAATTGTGTAAAACGTAATATCAAAAAAAATTCTGATCAACCACCCATGGATATCGTTAATCAGTACAGATAAGTTTTTGTGTATGTACGAGTATTATTATTAAGTAAACGTAAACGTAAACGTAACTTCACGCCTGTAATCCCCGAAGGGGTAGGCAGAGGTAAATGCATGCATTCAGGCATACATGCAAACACCCACGATTCGCCGGTTACGTTTTTGGCCCATGTAACAGGTGGCGAGCCTGTTGACATCTCCGGGCACATTACCAAACTTCAAGGTACTGGGAAATTTCCAGAAAATGGAAAAATCCCAATAGAACCAGAGATAATGGACTTTACACCATCATCTCTGATAACCCCCTACCCGGGAATCGAACCCAGGACCTCAGCGTAGTAGTAGTGGCCTGCTACCACTAGGCTACCGAGGCAGTTTATTATTAAGTACCTACATATTTAAACAACTGCCTTATTCCGCGCGTGTGTGTAGAATGACCGACTTCGTCCATCCGTCCGTCGAAACAAAAAAGACACGACTACCATACAAATTTTCATCCCCTATCCTATTTCAATTATCTATTACATTTGAAAAAAAACTATTACTGTTTCTGGGTCAAAAATTATTTTATACCAAACTATAAAGACCCTTCTTATTTTTTTGAAATTATTTTCTCAGTACAGACTAAAGTTCTGTTACAGTTTCATTATATGTATAGAAAAAAATAGAAATTGTTTGTTATACCGAGTCCATGCGGCGAATTAAGATGAGAGAGCCAGCAGTTATTAAGTTCGACGTAAAGCAATATAACTGCTTAAATCGCTATCTGTTGACTATTGACACTATAAAGACCCGTCTTATTTATTTTCCTTCAATATCTCCTATGTAGGTACAGACATAGTATGTTTGTAATATGAAAATAACCGTTTTTACTAAATGCATATCCATGTATACACGGTACATATGTCAAAACAATTTTTTTTACAATTTGTGTCTGTCTGTCGGTCTGTCTGTCTATCTGTCTGTCTGTCTGTTTGGCGGGGCTAATCTTGAAAACGGCGGGACCGATTTTGACGGGATTTTCACTGGCAGATAGCTTATGTAATAAGGAGTAACTTAGGCTACTTTTATTCTAGCTGCGCCCACAACTTCGTCCGGGTAGATACTGAACAATAATAAATTCTCACGCGGGCGAAGTCGCGGGCACAGCTAGGTTTATTACATAACTTTACTATCTTTTAAAAATGTATGCTTACTCTATTATTATTACGTAACGGGTACTTGAATTATTAAACACTATTCGAGAATTAAAAAGAAAACACATTATTTATATAGATCGAGCTATTCTTCATTGCAGCACAGTCTGATGTTAAGTAAAAACTTTTCCCTCATGAGCACTTTTGGAATAAAACGTTTATAAAAACACTGTACAACTAATGTAACATTGTATTAAAAATTCTAACGTATTTATAAATAATGCTTAGAGATTTATTAAGGTACCTACAGAAACTAAGTCTTATTATAAGATTAAACATCTTACTTTTAGATTAATACCATTACCAATATACCTAGCTCTAAAAGGTTCAATCCCTAGAACGATGACCTTGGACCTAAATCATGAATTTGTGACAACACTGGGATTAAGACTTCATGTATGGTGGTGGCAAACATGCATTCACTCGGAACATCACTTCAGACGAAAAACGTCCACTGCTGAACTAAAATCTTCCTTAAATATGCCTACAAAAGTTATGAGAAAATGCCATAATCGCCAAACTTGGCAAGCGGATCGGCGATCGCGATGGCGGTAATTTTATCACAGATGCAGCTGTCCATCCATCCCAGCTATCCATCCATTGCACTACCGCCTTATTCAAATGGCTAAAGGTCATAGCTCACTATAGCCACCCGGGACCCGACCAGCACCGCTTTGTTTTACGGCGTCCACTCGTTGTTGACGGGTGGTCAACGGGTGAATAGCGCGTGAACCACTCGCAGGCAATGCGCGGTCCTTTTGGGAACAGCGCGTTTGCAATGCCAGTCAACGCAAAGCAAGCAAGTGGTCACCGAGAGGTCCACTTGCCGTCCGCGCGTAGAACGCACGCCGCCCGCGCGTTGACGATTTGCGGTCCAGTGTCGATACAGAATTGATGTAATGAGCGTATCTCCATACAACTTCATATAAAAAATACTAACCGCTCGAGGCGGTCGTGCGCTGGTCGGGTCCCGGGTGGCTCTAATAAGCTATGACCTTAACCGCTATTATGCGATTGACTGACTGCATTAGTGGAAGAATATAGTGATATTATATCACCATAAGTGAGCGGTCGTCCCGTTCCGGCCTCTTATTTACATGGACGGTAAGTGAATATTGCAGCATATTAACATCTACGTAAACCCCAAAAGAAAAATGTAGATTAAATGCCACTGAGTTGCTCTGCCTGTGTGATAATAATTACAAGGTCATATATTGTCAACTCATTGGAATACGATAGTGCTAAAACTACTATTTGGTGAATTAACGATTGTAGGTATAAATGTCAATCCTACCTATAATCTTAATATATATAAATCTCGTGTCACAATGTTTGTCCTCAATGGACTCCTAAACCACTTAACCGATTATAATAAAATTCGCACACCATGTGCAGTTTGATCCAACTTGAGAGATAGGATAGCTTACATTACGCTATGACTAATAGGAGCAGAGCAGCGCGGGCGAAGCCGGGGCGGGCCGCTAGTTGTTTTATAAAAACTTACGGCATTTATAACTTAACGCGTTTAGACAAGTTACCTACATTTGATTACTCTTTCAGAGCAAAGTTATTTAAATAAATAAATATTTTGCAGCATTACAATTCGTGAAATTTCCATATAAATTACATGTTAGGTATCCTGAAATTGGTTGCGCGAGTCAGCGTGCGGAAGACATTTGAAAAGCTGACAACACTACCGCTCTCAGTTCGCCATCTGGATTTTATGTATGTGACCAAAGATGTTTTGCGTCATTACAAATTGGATTTAGATTTATTTTATGTGGTTCACATAGTAAATGGAAGATCCACGTTCATAGTACATTCAATCATAATTATGAAAACAACGTTTTGTTACTCTTGAGGCTTAATTTTCTTTTGTATTTCTTTTGTATACCTATGTAAAGTGTGTTTGTGTATGTATGTAAAGTGTATGTTTATGATATTAGCAACTGAAAGGAGATGTTGCGAGCTCGGCTCTGGTTCATACACGTCCTCAAAAAATGGGTAAATTAAAGAAGAATCAGAAAAAAATACAATTAATTTATCCAAAAATATATATTTTAGAGTTACAACCACATTTCATTCAAACGATTTTATCATTTTCAACTATGTTCAACATGGCGGCGATACAGCCGACACTTGGGATCAAAGGATTTCGATAGTATTTAGAAAATATAACTTTTTTCTTCAAGTACTATGTAATAAAAAACAATTAAAAAAATGAAAATGTCAAAAAGACATAGCCCGCCATATTCGCCATTTTATTTTTGAGTTGCAATTCTAACTTCGAATCATATTTTGTAACAGCAAACAAAGCTAAATAAGTGAAAATATGCAGTAAAAAACGTTTTTAGATTGATTTTTCTTGTTTAATGATATTGTGTACAATACATGGCCGGAGGTCCATACATTTTTGCAACATCTCCTTTGTTTCATTCCGTTGTTTTATTTATGTGCTCAAAATCTTACTAGCACTTGTCATAAATATTTTTAACTAGCTGACCCGGCAATTTTCGTGTTGCCTGAGAATGAAATAATGTGTCAAAGGTTTGATAGATACATACAGATTTGTATGGAAAACTGAAATTGTGTTTTTTACTATTCCCCTACAATTTCTTCATATTTTCTTACCTTTTAAACCTTCCCTGGACTTCCAAAAATCATTCAAAACCAAAATTAGCTATTCTCGAGTTTTAGCGAAACTAACGAATAGCAGTTGATTTATATATATATATATATTATATATTATATATATATATTATATATATATATATTATATATATATATATATATATATATTATATATATATTTACAAGATGTCTTTTATGGAAATGAATGCTGAATACAATATTCGAAAACCTGTTCGTAATATGATTATCGAATAACATTATTTTGATACAGCCTACTAGTACTAGAAGGTACACTATTCAAGTAGGTACCTACGTCATGCTAAACTGGATTTGCAATAAGAAATACAACAAAATATTGGTACGAACTGGCAGACAGACTGGCACGTCTTCAAATATTAAACAAGACATATTAGACGTGTTCAGGTTTTAAAATGACACGAAAACATTTTGTTCTCTTTCTCAAACGCATACAAATATGTATATATAAATATTATTATAGCTTGTTTGTCTGAAGAATATCACATTTCACAGTCACTGCATTTACACCCGCCGGTATTTCCACTTCATTCGTGTATCAATAGTGGTGTATGTCTTATGTATAACAATGTAAAACAGTTGATTCGTATGTTACTATAATGGCATAATGTTTTGTGTCTTGTATTTTCAGAAAATATGAAGATATTTTTGTTCAAGTCAACCAAATTACAACGTTAATATAAAATTATAGCTCATACAGTCATAGTAAGAATGTCCGTTATATTATTATGATAAATACCGATAATAACGTACCAAAACTATTACAATTATCATTACGTACTTAATCGAAAACTTATATTTGCACACCCCTAACGTTTTTGAAAAACCTATCCAACGATATCCCACACTAAAGAAAAAACAAATATATATTACAATAAACAATAACAATATTTTTTGCGCTAAACCGCGGACGTACAGGCAGACTGACAGACAGACAGACAGACAGACGGACATGGTGAAACTGTAAGGGTTCCTTGTTTACTAAGGAACCCTAAAAACGCATAAGAGTCAGCAGCGTCCCGTGATAAAATCACCGCTACTGCCCCAATCCGTCTGTAAAATGTGGCGACTATAGCGTATTCTCACCTAATGACGCACAATGTTTTTGTTAACATCTTTGGGAGTGCTTTGTCCAGCTGTGGACGTCTTTCGCCTGGCCAAGTCCTTTACGGGATAGGCAGAGAACGTCAAGCGCCAGCAACTCCAGTCTATCATTCTTTATTTATCTGAACTTAAATGCACGATATCAGTATAAAGCGGACTGAATGCCGAAGGGCATTCTCTACCAGCTAACGTTATTGATACTGAAATATCAAAAAATCTCCATGGAGACGTCTGCGTCTACATTGAGTCTTTGCGTCAGCATGTAAGGGGTATATTTTAACCACTAATTCGTAAAAGCATTTTAGCTAAAGTGTTGCTAATCTCCTTTGTCTTTTTCTATCCTAAGCAATTGACAATGCGACTGATGAAGACAAAGCATGTTATAACTAAAACGTATCTAATGTACGTTTATGAATGAGGGGGAAATGTCAATCAGCGACTAACATACGGTGACCTACCCTCTATGGAACTCAATGGCATCACCAACTATTTGGTGGTAATTGTGAATTTAAACTATCATCCTTAGGCCTATTCAAATACTGACAAATCATTTACACACACATTCTTATAGATGTGAGAGTGGAGCTATGTTCCTATATTAAAAGGTTTACAAGGCTCGATGTCCAGATAGGTAGAAAAGTAGTAGAAAAATAAACTGCACTGCTGTTTATAACTTTTGACGATCTCTAATCTAACACGCTAACCTACATTCAGAAAATCGTAAACCAAACCTTCAAAACGATAGACCACAATATCATAAGTGACCCAAATCGTAAACATTGGCTAATCACATCTCGTCCATAACAATCGACCTTTGTTTTAGCCCAACGAAACCAATAAACGGTGTATTTTATAGCTCATGTATAACCCCGGTAGCTATAAAACCTGACTAGTGGTTACAAATCACAATTGTGACGCGTGTGTAAAACATTCATGTTAGGACATTACTGGTGATTTAGCTCCGGGGGCATAATTTGAGAGTGTTGGCATCACTGCTTTAGAAAGTTTCCTCGCTTATTTAGGTAATGATGGTGGCAGAACAAGCATGAATTTCATAAGGACGTTAAGTGTCAACTGCAGATAACTGACCTCGGATTTTTGTATAGATATCTATAAAGATATCTATACAAAAATCCGAGGTCAAAATGCATACATTCCTAAACGTATTTTATGCGATAACTCAATAATGTCGGTCATTGCCCGTGGTACACAATAATGTCTGTACTTTTTATATAGACCTCTTCAATATTAATTATATACTCGTACATAACTGTTAAGATCTCTATATTTGCCTGACATATAATGTACATCACTGTATTATCTATTTTTTATCTTTAAACATTTTGTTTTAATTGAACTGAAATTTACGTGTAGCCTTTTAATTACAATTCTAAGCAAATACCTTGCATGTAAATAATCAGCAATGATGTATTTAGTTTTGCATAGATCTCTATAGTCATCATCATCATCATTTCAGCCGAAAGTTGTTCACTGCTAGCTAAAGTCTCACAATTGCCCACCCCTTAAATGTCCTATTGTATCATATGGAGGGATATGACATGTCATAATGGCCAAGCTTGGGCATGCGGTAGTTTTATCTGCTGCCCACACCTTGTTATTGTTGGCCTGTCGGCAGTAGCGGAAGAATTCTTCTGCACTTGTGGGAGGTGAGGTCACAACGTCCCAACGTCCTATAACCTCTATAACAATAATAATAATGGCAACCCATTATACGTCCCGCTGCTGGGCACTAGTCTTTCCCCTTTTTGGGGGGCGACCTGGAGCTTACTCCACCACGCTGCTCCAATGCGGATTAGTGGAGGGTTAGTGGCCAACCCGCTGTCGGATGTTTTCAAAGCGTCCATAAGGCCTCCGACAAGGTTTAACGACTGCTAACTATCGATAGCAACCGGGACCAACGGCTTAACGTGCCCTCCGAAGCACGGAAACACGCATTTTAATTTGCCAGTAGCGGTCACCCATCACAATACCTTCCCGACCGCGCCCGTAGTGTTTAACAGAGTAGATCGCTTATGATCTACACCAGCCACCGGGCCATGCGCGCTTCAATATAACCTCTATGGTACTTTATGGCTATTTGTATAGTCGATATAAATATTAATTAAATATTTATATAGACTACACAAATTAATGACTTTAAAATGTTACATTATGCTGATAATACAATCACCACACTCACCTCATTGATGTTACCGGCAAGGTTACTGAAGCAACAAAAAACAAACTTTTATAAATGTGATACAAGCAATGGAAATAAACTTATACTTATTATGTGCTTGATCCCAACGAAAAATCATAAACGGTATACTTTATCGTCCAATCTGTAACAACGGTAGCCATAAAGCTCGCTGAATAGTGGTTACAAATCACAATTGTGACACGTTCGTAAAACATTCAAGTCTGAACATTACTGGTGCTAGGGTGTCAATGGCGGGATTTGAGAGCGTAGGAATCACCACTTTATCGTCATTTAACTTCTTAATCAGATAATGTATAAGTGTGTGTTTTTATCGAGTTTACATTAAAAGTAGCAAAATAGGCAGTTCGTTATATCCGATACACAGACAAAGGAAATTGATTTGCATTCTCATCTGTACAAAAATCCATAGTTTTTAATGAAGGCAATAAGATAAAAGTTACTTAACTATAAAAGTACTTTACTCATGTCATACAATATGTGGGTACACAAAGTAGATAAAGCCAAATCCTCACAACAATAAGCCCCACTATGATAAGTGATTCAAACAATAAACGTCGACTAATTACATATCACCATCGATTTGTGCTCGAGCTCAACGAAAAACAATAAACGGTATAGATACTTTATCGTCCAATGTGTAACATCGGTAGCCATAAAGCTCGCTGACTAGTGGTTACAAATCACAATTGTGACGCGTGCGTAAAACATTCATGTTGGAACACACCCCGATGCCATGCGAGAAGCGCCCTAGGGACCTACAAAACGTAACGAACCAAGCCCCCATCCCTTTATGTCGCGGATACATTTTTCCAACGCCTAGAGTTGGGGCGACTTGTCTTCGTATAGATTATTTATGTTGTCTCACCACGTCCTTTGTGGACCGGAAAGGTATGCTGATTGCTAGTGGCGACCCCTGTCAAGCGGAAAAACTTGCAATTACTATCGAGAAATGTCGGAATTATTCTCATTGTTCATTCCTCGCGAAGTGATCAACTTGCTTTTGTTTTTTGTTTTCTCTCATTGAATATGCAATAGGTTTGCTCTTGAAATCTACTAACTTCATATTAACTTACGATAACAATAATTATGTAGACTAGTACTTACCAAAGCTCAGTTTCATCCCACTTTAGGAAATACCTCTCTTAGTGCTCTAATTACTTTTTTGTTTTGTCCAAAACATAAAAAACTAAATTTTTTCTTCCAAAACACAAAATTGAGTCATCTACCAGTGATGAAATACGGAACTAAAACGTAGTCGCTCACTATGGATGTCACAAGAAGGCTCACGCAGGAAGCAGTGGAGATAGCTATGCTCGGAATTACATTACAAGATCGAATCAGAAGTGAAGAGATCCGAAGTAACGAAGTGAGAATCAAAGTAACCGACATATCCCACCGAATAGCGAAACTCAAGTGGCAGTTGGCAGGGAACATTGCTCGAAGAACCGATGGACATTGTGGCAGAAAAGTTTTTGAATGACGACCGCATACTGTAAGACGAAGAGTAGGTAAGCTGAGGTAAAAAAAATTATACCAAAATAAATATGGTTCCACGACTGACATCAATCGCCTTGAGTGTCCCACAACTCTTTGTCGTTACGCGACCTAACGTGTAAAAGTCAATATTGACTTGGAGTTTGTTTGTTTGCTACTCAATCATGCTATAAGGGTGAATGGAACCAAACACAGCTTTGCACACAATAGAGGACAGGCCATAAGCTATAAACTTGCTAAATAATGGCTAGTATATTACTCACGTTCGGTTTAACTTGTCGATATTTTAGTAAACTGCGGGATTTTATTGCATAATGGTTATCTTAACGCCTATACATATAAAAAAGATTGATCGGCAATGGCATTATGTTATTTCTATACATCGCTTTATATATATTTGGTGAGAATTCACCAAAATCACGAGACCGTGAAATGTTGATCGTTCTGAACCTAAAAATACTTATCTCGGTATAAGTCAATAAATTAGTTCAGTCATTTGAACTTAAAGATTGGTCTGAATAATATCATCATTGGTGAGAATTCACCGAAATCACATGACCGTGAAATATTGGTGGCTCTGAACCCGATAATGCTGAACTTGATACAAGAGACAAGAGACTAGTATATTCGACCCCGGCATTTTAGAAACAGAGACAAGATCTTAGGCCTCAGGAGTGGCAATCTATCTGCAGGAGGATCTTTTTTTAAATCTACTTAAAAAAAAAGGAGGAGATTTTAATTCATCGAAATCTTTTTTTTAAGAGTATAGGTTGCCGTTACTTATCATCATCAACTACAAATGTGTCACTTTCATCACCTACAAAAAACTTAGTACTGCAACTGTTTTAAGAAAACTATTTCCACGAAGACCATTGAGTCAATCACGTTTTCAATAAAATCGGTCTTAGAGTGAATATAAAATAATCGTTTGCTTACCTGGGACAAAAAACTGAGTCTGCGGGTAAAGCTTTTCACTAATTCTGAATTTAAATGCATGAGATCGAATAGGTTCACGCAGCGAGTGGATCTCGCCGAGTTTTCCAATTGCCAGTGTTTATGTATTTAGAAGAAAAATGGAACTATCGGTCGTCATTCAATACATAATATAGAAGATGATGTAAGAAAGTGTGATTATGAAACTCAAGAAAATGATGAATAGAACAGCATTGTAATAAAGTTTACACATTCGTAGATTTTCTGTATCTGTTCAACTAGTCATATAGAATTGGAATTTATATAAAATTAAATTGTATTAAAATGAAAATTTGACATTTTAATTCAAAATAGCAAAGAAAATATACAATGCATGTTTGAAGTGTCTACGTTTTTTAAATTAGGTATACAATTGCACAATTAGTAGAAACAGTCCCGTCTTAATAACTGTTATAAAAAACATGCCATCCCATAATCCTTTAATGATATTCCTCGAACTGCTCACTCAACTTAAATGTTTTTTCCATGAAGGTGCAATAAGTATAAATAATTAAATACCAAAGAGCTTTCACGAGTATAATCATATATTTAGACGTAGTCTTACAACAAACCAAACAACCATCTGTTAATTTTAAACACAAAGGATACAATTTGGATGTTGGATAAATGAGAGTTATCTTTCATATTCCACAAACAAAAGCACGATTCATAATATTATAATCAACCATAAATCATTAAAAAGCGTGCACAGCTAAAAAACCCTCTCAAAAACAAGTATGAACTGTCATTAAGGTTATTATAGGGTGATTTATTAGCGGTGCGAAAGTAACAGATGTCTAGTGCAGGCGCTAGAATGGGTTCTGCCGTGTTTAAATGGGACCGAGTTGTCGCTGTCATAAAGTGCTATTGTGAGGTACCCCACAAGAGAGTGCAAAAAGAGCTCTTTCTAGTTTGCACATTTCACGTCTCCCTTGAAGCCGTATGCACTCTTGCACATTGAAAATGGGATGCGCGTCAATATTGTTTCTACATACGTATATTTTTTTAGTAAATGAGGTTGTATTTTTTTCTTAAGCCATTTTAATATTCTTATTATATCTTGTATTTTGATACACTTAGGGCAAAGAATGAGAAAAATCGGGGTTCAATTCACCTAAGAATATCATAGTAACAATTTTATCAACATATTTCACCACAGTCGTAATAATATTTTTATGCCTCTATTATGATGAATTTATGGATAGTCTGCGCCATGATAACATATGCGACAACATGAGATCAACAACACAAGCCACAGCATCAACACTATTGTTTGGAAATCGTATTGTTGCCTAAAGAGCCTATTTTTACATCGTTTTTCATGAACCCTCATTGCCTTCCCCTTAGGATTAAGTTGCCAGCAAGGAAATTGCTTTTTAAGGGGCTCACCCTTTGCTCGATTCCCTAAATTATAAACGACTATCCATTTCCCGTGGCTTTGGTCGCGTAGAGTTTTCTTATTTTCACAGATTTATCCCTTTCTTTGCGCCCTCGCGACGCGGTGTTTACTCAGCCCAGTTCCGCTTCCTTGTTATTTTAGTTTTGGGTGGAAAATGGGTGGTTTAACTTATATATTATTTTTGATAACATCTCAGCAGAAAACTAAGAAGCAATTAGAATACAACAATTTGTAATCGTTAAAAAGATCAATGCAATAACTATTACGTAGTAAAAACTATAGAAATAAAAGTTATTGTATATATCATAAGATCAATCTGGGGAAACGGCAGTGTTCCCATTAAGAATCGAGCAAAAGCGAAAGCACAGCCATAGTATCCTATTCTTAAAGTTATTCAGGCTATATAATTTTCTACCATCTGTAACTTTTAGTCAAAATCAAATGAGTATTAAGTGAATACAAAGTCTCGGAAAAAAGGTGACGTTAAATTATAATAATCAAATAACATTTTATCTGGATAGATATTTGATCAGTTTAAAATAGACAATAAAGAATTTGGATTACTTATTGATTCAAAGAGGCACTTTTTTGATTCTCTTAAAACTTATTTCTATAAGAGTTAAAATATTCATAAAACGCTACTGAAGCTCTATTTACCTACTGTTAATTTTATTTATGTCATGTGAGTAAAGAAGTAAACAACTTTAATAAACTAAAACAATTTATTACGCAATGTGACTTGACGACACGATACATAAGTGGCCTGATCAAAAATCGCGTGGGGGTGAAGTATCAGTACATCGATAGGGAATCTGTTCCAATAGCAATCTGTTTAAGGCTCAGGCAACCCCAGCGATTGCCTTGTATGATGAACGAGCGCATGACCAGAAAAGTTGTGCGTATTTAGACGGAAAAAGACAATGTAATGATTTCTCCAAGTCTGATAAAACCACGTTATCTATAAATAGACGTAAAAAATATGTTTTTTTTTTGTACTAATAAAATTTTTTTTTCAACAATGTTTGAGAGACAGAAATGGTTACAAACGAAAAATAAAAAGAGGTAAATTTATGTTTTTTTAATATCTATTTTTCAACCAATAAACAAAAAATAAAAAAAAACGTAAGGATTTTTATTCTTCAAATTGTTACACATGATATATATATTTTTTTCAAAATGCGGGCTGGTACTATTTTTTAATGAAATAATTACGAAAATAAGATATTTTTGGTAATTTTGAGTGAAATGGGCCTTAAGGTGTCATAAATCACCACTGCATCCCCCCCCTGAGCTGTATCGAACCTATTATCAGGGGCATTCATGCGTATTGTCTGAACTAAGACCCGACGGAGCCAAGCGCAGATGTGCAGGGGAACAATTTGATTATGTCATTACTCTGCCGACCCCTCGGATCAATGGCATTAACAGCGCTGTATTTGTCATGTGTCAGTATTAATGTTGCACGTCATAACAATATTTTTGTTCATCATTTTAAACTGCATAATAATTTGATTCTAGTATAATAAATGTGTGTCCTCTATGGGAGCGCAATGAATACTAATTAACCAATTATATTATTACTAGCGACCTGCCCCGGCTTCGCACGGGAACAATGTTACCTACATTACTACTATTAATACGGTACTAATTTATACTTTTATGACGACCTGGTTAGTCCAGCGGTGTGAGATGACCGTTTGATTCGAAGGGTCGCGGGTTCGATCCCCGCACCGGGACAAATATTTGTATGGCCTACAGATTTTTGTTTCGGGTCTGGGTGTTTGTGTATGTGTTGTATGTGTACAACGGCACCCACGACACAGGTTTATACCTACTGTGAGGCTGTGAGTGTAAGTGTATTTTATTTATTTTTATTATTATTTATTATACTTTTATACGAAAATTCGAGTAATAAATAACTTTATGTATTGTATTAAATCTCACCTTGTGGTAGAATCAGAATCCTTAGGTAAGATAATATATGAGCCTGAGAGTTAATACAAGAACAAATAACTCAGCAGAGCCATCATAATAAATATTCTACCTGTCTAGCCAAGATGCTGATGATAAACTATGAAAAATGTTGTGTTGTGGAAGGAATATACTTATTTTTATTTTGAAATATATGAATAGTGATATAAATGTTATGAGAATCCTACTCGCAAGTATTATGGTAATATTTACATAATAATACAACCTAAAGTATATAAGCTTACATCTCTTTACGAAGCAATATTTATACTAGCTGTCATTACGAAGTTCATATCGCCTTATAAATTAAAGTAGAGATACTAATACCGTTCTTAAGAAATGGGGGTTTTTGGTAGAAGGCTGAAAATAAGGGTTATACGTAGGTATTTCTTAATGTTATATCACAAAAAACTTAAATTTAAAATAATGTCCAAATAACAAAACATGGGAGAGAATTGCCCTTATCATTAAGCTATATAAAAGAACAGACTACAACCGATTCTCATACCTACGAAATACTCACACAAAGTTTCATAATTATAGGTGAAGCCGTCTCGGGGAGTATTGTTACAAACACAGGGATACGAGATTTTTTTTTTTTATTCTCCAATTAAAGAGCTTGTTCAAAGACCATGACGCTCTATACGTTCACATGAATTACATTCTTCATTTAAAAAAAATAATTAAACAACATGAGCTCATTGACAATTGATATAGTTGCAACAGTATTCTGGCGTCATCCGTAGTAGGATCTGCCAGGACACTGTTGCAATGTCCTATTTCTAATGAAGCCCTGCGATGAGCCTCACCTCGAACACATTCAACCAAAATATGGTATACGTCTTCCATACGAAAATTTCATATATTAGATATCATTATGGAATGGATTTATATCATATATGGGACCGGTGATAACTTAACTATAAAATATACGCAGTCTTGTCCTAATCATCGTAAATAACTCATTCACAGGACTAAAATTCAGTAGAAGTTTTTTATGGCATAATCGCAAACAGTTGACATCGGTGGTAAGTGTGAATACTAGATCCCATTATTAACACTCAGATGAGATACTGACTGCAGGTATAGTTGCTGTTTCGCTTGCTTTTTTCTATATTTTGCGCTTATTTAGTAAAAAAGTCTCAGTCAGTAAAAATACCAGCGCTTATTTAGTAAAAAAGAGGTACGTTTAATGTTGGGCGTCCTACAGGTAACATGATTGACACAACCGTTTAGCTTCACTCCAGTTTATTTAGTATAGTTATACTATAAATTGCATACACGGACAGAATATGATATGCACTTTTAAGGAATGTACATATATTATATTGTATAGAACGGGGTATAGAAAAAAAGGAAGCGAAACAGCAACTGTACCTGCAGTCAGTTATGGTACATTAGTGCTAAGATAGTGTGTTGTGATCCGGATGTATGGGGTCAGTAAAGCGGGCCGTTAGCCAAAATGGACTGTTGTTAGTCGCGACAATGAGCCCAATATATCAGCCGGCGGAGTTCCACTCGAACGTGGCAAACGAAACGGTCCAGCGTTCGTTAATGCTCTCATCAGCATAAAAGTAATGGCTGCCGATGATATACAATCAGCTTTTGTTTTTTTTTTTGTTTTCGCCTACTGTTATTGCAGCATATGGTTCAAATTAATCGTTTGACTATGGATAAGGAAAATGTTTTTATTTGGCAACAGGGCAGGAGTATGACGGGTCTGGGGAGCATAAAAGTATTCAATACGGATTCTTAGTTTTTTTCTGAGAATTTTAAACTTCCACTGCAGATAAAATGTTTTCAGCAGAATTCTCTTCTTCTCTTATTTCTGTTATAAGGGCAAACTAAATTCTTAGTTGTAATATTTATTTTTAACAATAACACATGCGAGTGAACTTTATAAATTAAAGAAAAAAGCGGAAAGAAAAATTTGACTTCGGCCAGGAATTGAACCTACGACCTCGGGATAACCAGTCCAGCCGCTTTACCACTAAGCTACCGAAGTACGAACATAATAGTAATAGCTGGCAATGATAAACAATTAACTATTGCTTTTTTTTTCTGCTTTCGTTCACTGTTATTACAGCATAATCGAAATAATCGTAGAACTATGGATATATCCACAATTAGAAATGTTATTATAAATATAAAATAGTAATGTTTTTATTAGGAAACGAGGCAGGAGTATATAGGCCTTAGCGAGGTGACTCAATAATTGTCTATTCTGTGATAAAGACGCAATACAAATTCGTGTTTTTTTGGAGATTTTTTAACTTTCGCTGTAGAAAACATTATATACTTGTTTTTATATTATTTCGCATTAACACATGCTTGTGAAATATATTTTACTAGCTTTTGCCCGCGACTTCGTTCGCGTGGACTTCAGGTTCGTCCCGTCTAGTCTAGTAATAAGTAAGAAATACGGTAACTAAGCACTGCAGAGCCCTAATCATAGGCCTATAGGTAGCTACTGCAGTATGCTCCTATAAACTACATTTAACGATCTTTTTCCTTCAGCATAAACATGCAGATTCTTCGCTTTGGAAACACGTGAGCAAGCCACATAGAGCTGACCGTGAGAAAAACATGGCGTGCCCAAATGTAGGCCTGCTACCTTCAAGGTTTGACCCTGCGATTTGTTGATCGTCATTGAAAATGCGACTTTTAATGGGAACTGCAGGCGTTTAAAATTGAATGGCAAGTTGTTGGGTATGATTGGGATGCGCGGTATAAGAACATTGTCTCCCTTGGCTTCTCCAGTTAAAATTGTAGCCTTCACTATATGCCTTCCTAATTCGGTAACTCGCAACCGAGTACCGTTGCATAATCTTGGCGCATCCAGGTTACGCATTAACAAAACGGGTACACCTACCTTTAATTCCAACTTGTGTGATGGCACCCCGGACAACTCTAAAGAGTTTAGGAACTCTACGGGAGGCCTATATTACTTAAAGTAGGCGACCATACGTTTTTATCAAATCGCTAGTGCCTTGAAAATTCGCAAAACGGACATAACCGTCAACGACGTCTGCCCTCACGCGTCTGCCCGCGTTCGGGTCGCGCACTCAGCGATGAGCCACTTCTTCCCCACCGCACCTACCCCGCTCCCCCCACGCCCCGTTCGCCTGGCGCCGCTGCCGGTATTTATCACCGAAACGGTATTTATTGCCGAAATTACTATGACTCTGCATTTTAAATCTGTGATATCTTCGAAAATATTTATTTAATTTACATGCTGTAAAAAGCCATATTGATCTTTATTAAATGCACAATGTATTTAAGATACTTAATTGGATAAGGATTAATACTGTATTGCTTAAAATCGCTTCGTAAATAAGCCATTATTTGTCGTACAAAGTAAAGGATAAAAAATGGTTATTGTGGGTTATTCCTAAGAGATAAACATATACCATCACGGACTTTTTTGTAGACCTTTTTAAGTTGTACAATACTGTAGTAAATTGTTTTGATCTATCTTGTAGGATTCAGTCAGCGTTTGCAATGTAAGCGCAAAAAATGTCTTTTTTTCCACGACCTCACATTAAAAACCTCAAAAATTGTAGCCTATGTGTTATTCTGATGTATAAGCTATAGCCTATGTGTTATTCTGATGTATAAGCTATATTGTGGTAAAGTTTCATTCAAATCCATTCAGTAGTTTTTACGTGAAAGAGTAACAAACATCCATACATCCATACTTACAAACTTTCGCCTTTATAATAGTAGTAGGATTTTTAAAGAAAAATGGAAAGAAAAATTTGACTTCAGGCGAGGCTCGAACTCGCGACCTACTGGGAATCTAGTCCAGCCGCTCTTCCAATTGAGCTACTGAAGCCCTGCCAGATTTGTCAAATCTTTCCTTCACATCTATTGCATTGCTTTATGGTAGCAGCAGCGCCATCTATTACCAACTATGCTAGTTAGGCAACCGATATAATAGACTTTTCAGTTTATTTAATATCGTAAAGAAGTCGCTTTTACCCTTAATAATTGTTTTTATATTATTTCGCATTAACACATGCTTGTGAAATATATTTTATTTTTAAAGAAAAATGGAAAGAAAAATTTGACTTCAGGCGAGGCTCGAACTCGCGACCTACTGGGAATCTAGTCCAGTCGCTCTTCCAATTGAGCTACTGAAGCCCTGCCAGATTTGTCAAATCTTTCCTTCACATCTATTGCATTGCTTTATGGTAGCAGCAGCGCCATCTATTATCAACTATAGATGTGAAGGAAAGATTTGACAAATCTGGCAGGGCTTCAGTAGCTCAATTGGAAGAGCGGCTGGACTAGATTCCCAGTAGGTCGCGAGTTCGAGCCTCGCCTGAAGTCAAATTTTTCTTTCCATTTTTCTTTAAAAATAAAATATATTTCACAAGCATGTGTTAATGCGAAATAATATAAAAACAATTATTAAGGGTAAAAGCGACTTCTTTACGATATTAAATAAACTGAAAAGTCTATTATATCGGTTGCCTAACTAGCATAGTTGGTAATAGATGGCGCTGCTGCTACCATAAAGCAATGCAATAGATGTGAAGGAAAGATTTGACAAATCTGGCAGGGCTTCAGTAGCTCAATTGGAAGAGCGGCTGGACTAGATTCCCAGTAGGTCGCGAGTTCGAGCCTCGCCTGAAGTCAAATTTTTCTTTCCATTTTTCTTTAAAAATAAAATATATTTCACAAGCATGTGTTAATGCGAAATAATATAAAAACAATTATTAAGGGTAAAAGCGACTTCTTTACGATATTAAATAAACTGAAAAGTCTATTATATCGGGTGCCTAACTAGCATAGTTGGTAATAGATGGCGCTGCTGCTACCATAAAGCAATGCAATAGATGTGAAGGAAAGATTTGACAAATCTGGCAGGGCTTCAGTAGCTCAATTGGAAGAGCGGCTGGACTAGATTCCCAGTAGGTCGCGAGTTCGAGCCTCGCCTGAAGTCAAATTTTTCTTTCCATTTTTCTTTAAAAATAAAAAACATTATATACTCCTTAAAATTCTTCTCTAATTTCTGGTACCTATATAAAATACCTGGTACCTATATATATTATACCTGGTAAACAAACTGAAACTGCGATATAGGTCGTATTTGTACGAATCACGCGAACGCGAAAATTTATAATATTATATTATCATTGAAAAGTTGAACTCGGCCTGCTTTGGTTCTTTATTTTACTTTTAAGATTAAGTTGATTTTCCATTCCACTTCGTTCCGAGCATTTTCTATACATACAAGCGAAAGACTCATTGAATTAAAAGTATTTGCGAAAATTTTCTTGGAGATAAAATTATTTATAAATTTTAGAATAAGCAACGCGAGAGTTACCTTAACTTATTTAAATATTTTTGTTTCAATCAATAACAGGATTTAAACCTACTAATGATGTATTAAAGTGTATTGTAAGTTATTAAACATTTCGTAAAAAAAACAAGAATTATTCGCCTAAGATAATTTAGATAACGTCATCGAAGCAGCAACCGTACCTGTAGTTTTTCACTCAGTTATGGTACATTAGTGCTAAGATAGTGTGTTGTGATCCGGATGTATGGGATCAGTAAAGCGGGCCGTTAGCCAGAATGGACTGTTGTTAGATGCGACAATGAGCCCAATATATCAGCCGGAGTTCCACTCGAACGCGACAAACAAAACGGTCCAGTGTACGATAACGCTCACATCAACATAATAGTAACGGCTGCTGATGATATATCGCACCCTTAGAATTATAGTGACCTATTCCAAAAATGTAAATTTTTGGGAAACGTTAAGTAAAGTTTTAAACACGTAAGTTTTTTTTGTAAATGAAGGTTTTTACAATAAAATTCCATACAACTCATACAAATAATAGTTTAATTTGTTTCTTTACTTAGTTGTCTACATGTATTATGAGAAAATAAATTAATAGATATTGATAAAGCATTTTATTTTAATTTTTAAAAAAATGGTATCATTATTAGGTCTTTATAATATTGAAGCCCGAGTTTTTTAAAAAGACTCTTTGTTATATAGGTCTCTCTATTTCTTAATTTTCAGCCAAAATCTTGAATTATTCGTAAGTGTGTCTCTGTATTAGTAAATTTTAGATATTTTTTAAGGGTTGCGTTAAACAAAAACAATTAAAATAATAAAAGAGGTTTATTAGAAACTGAACTTATTAAATAATCAGTACAGGTTTGCAGTTTACCATAATCATAGAAGTTTATAATCAAACATAGAGGATAGACTCTAAAAGAAAACAAAATTATAACTTCTAAACATAACATTTCTTAGAAATAATTCTAGTCCTTATAATTAAATCACATTGCTTGTTTTACTTTAAGTATTGGGTATTAAAATATTATTTTTAACAATCTTAACTATAACAGTCTTGGAATAATTAGAATCACACACTTTAGTATTAGGTACCTACATTCTAAGTACAATCTTAAGCATAACAGTCTCAGTAGTTATAATTATTAACTTTGGACAATATTTCAACTGACTCTAATTAAAATGTTATGAAACATTGTATACAAAACATACTAGCTTATAAATCTCTGCTAAAACATAATCAACAGTAAGTAAATAATTAAAAAATAGAATTATAAAAGTCTGCGTAATAACTAGGAATTAAGTTTTTATTAATGAGATCACGTAAATCAGATTTCTTACGGTCACTTAATTCTAATCTTTGTGAGTATGCTTTGGTTACCATTATGGCATCAACACCTTCCATTTTCTTCCGTTTGTTTCTCATATTAACCGAAATAAATTCGTTTTGAGTGTATGAAGTTTTATACAAAAACACAAATGGATCCGTTTTACAACATTTAAGAACTCTTACATTGTTCCATGAGATTTTTTGTTTGTCTACGTCTTCATTGAAATTGTAGCCCCATTTTTCTTGCAAAATCTTTAAATCTTTAAAAAACTCATAATTTAGCTCTTTTACGTTGAAAGGTTTACCAGTCTTGCGGGAATTTTTAATTAACGTGATGTATTGGTAGGGGGTGTATAGTGGTCCCCATTTCTTATTTCTTTTAATCTCTTTTTCAATGAGGCTGTGAACATTATCCCCTTCATTTTGGGTATGGCCCTTTACTAAGTATTTGTGAGTAATACTGTGAATATTTTCGAATTTAGAAACAGCATAGGAATATAATGTTGTGATATACTTGTTTTTATTTTGGCCACAACAATTGTCGGAAAAAAAAGTTATGTGAAGAGTTTTGTTGGGATTTTGCTCATTTAAAAGGTGCAAATAATCAAGAATACTTGAGCCAATTTCATTAGCACCTCTTTTGCCTTGAACCTCATCCCAGAAATAGCAGTAAACATTATCATAAGCCCTTATCTTATCCACATTTTCTTTGTCCGTCTTCTTACCCTTTTTTACTTCTTCTGATTTCTTTGTCATTTCCACTATAGTAAAATTAAAGCAATTAAGTTTGGATTTATAAAAAAAAGATGAAGATTCTCCAGTGGGACACTGCATAACAGCCTGCAAATCATAGACCGCGCAAATATTTGTCTCGTCAATATTTTGACGATCTAAACGTTTTTCTTGACGACACAAGTCTTTTTCTTTTAGATGATCATCATATTTTGCTTGAATATCTATTTTTCGAGCAGGGTTTGCCATTTCGTAATCTACGCATAAATCACATCTATCTTTTTTAGGTTGAAAGAAACCTATATTAAATTCTTTATTAAAGATATTGTAATACAACCAGTAGTCACATGAAGGTTTCCCTTCTTCTTTCTGTAGCTTGTCAAAATCTTTCCAGAGATCCATAATAGTCTTCTCGCCACTTATATACTCTCTACTCGTAGACGCTCTTAAATAATGAGATTCAATCCTTAGAATCGAATTTATATGTCCCTTAATACTCTCGATGAGATTCACGTCTATTGGTTTCCTTGACACGTGCTTACCCCTATTGTCTTCACTGACGAAATTTTGAGGATCAGTTTTCTTTTTTATAGTTCTGATTTGGCGGTCACATATGCCTAACGTGTTTATGAAAAATGTCTTACAAACACGAATTTTATTACTATTGACGGTAAAATAAAATGCATTATTTGGTAATCTAGGTTTGGCTGCATTGGTGTACTTGTATTTAGGGCGAATTTCCATCATACATGATCTAATATAAGATCTTTGCAAATTAATGTTACTAATAGCCCAATATCTCTCAAACAGTGTTTGTCTGTCTGTGTCGTTTATATTTTCAGAACATTTAAGCCTGCATTTACATGGTTCTTTAATACTACGGGCAGGTACGTTTTTCTTTGTAGTACATGACAAGTAAGCTTTACCAGAATTTCTTAGATTTTTTGCTACATTTTGCTTCCACTTTGTTGGATCTCGGGTACGTTTTCTTGATTTTCTAGCAGATTCCGGAAGAGTATTATTATCAACAGAGCTAGTATTTAATTGATCATTATCCGAAGATAGTGAAGAATTAGAGGCTGTTAAAGTAGGTGCCTTTGTAAGATGTGTTATAGATTTGTCGACTGCATAAGTTGGGTCGTTGTCACTTAAATCTACGTCACTTTCGTCCGAGTTTATTGGTGACTGATAGTAATTACTTTTTACATTAGAAGTACTTGGCCTTCTTACGGGAGAAGTGCTGCTAGAGGAAGACGATGACGATGAAGTTGACGATGATCGACTCGACGAAGAACTGCTAGTGCTGGACTCATTTATTAATACAGTAGCTTGCTTAGAAGTTCCAGGTTCTTGGATTGATTTGTCACTGTTATTTATAGTATGTACCTGAAATATAAAAATTAGTAAAATTGAGTATGCAATAAAATAGGGAATGTTTAAATAATTATGTAATCCAACTGTACTGAATAAATAAAACTTATAAACACCTCGGTCACTTTTGTACTGAAAAGAGGAAGCATCTTCGGGTCATAGTCTGGAATGGATACATTAGGCGAATTCTCTATAACTGAAGAACTTGTTGACAAAATATTACATTGTTTTTCAGGCGAATTGTCAATTATCATAATATTTTCATGCATTGGAGTCCCAAGGATGTCTTCGGCATTGTTTGCAAGCGATGAATTACATGGCACATTCATATTATTTTCTTTACATTTTTTTGTATTAATTTTTATTTTTTCTAAAATGTAGTCGGCGCGTCTTTTCATTTTTCTAGTTATAAGTACTGGTAACTGAGAATCTGAAATTTAATATAAAATACCTTAAAGTTGGTCAAACTTATTTATAAACACTTCAGAATAGTTTAGTATTTAGACAGACCCATGTCTAACACGGCCAGTAAATAATAATGATAAATATTATTAGAGGGACTTAATAAGAGATGATTTTTTATCATAGCCAATATTTTCAGAACTTAAGAGACCGAAATAAAAATAAGTCTATAATTATTACCGTTCTTCAATAAAAGAGGGTCTCAATGACAAATAAGTCACAAGTTACTCAGGAAATTATAGTATTATATAGACTCAATTATAAACAAGGTCTTTATAATGTTGAAAAGTTTTACTTGTACATACCTTTATATTGAATCCTGTAGCGGCCTCTTTCGGATTAGGTCTCTGTAAATCTAAACACGCAACGACCTGCTCTGGACACTCGCGGCATGTTACTGCTTACGTCCGTCTAAAACCGAACAAACGCGGCGAGGGGAGGGGAGTGAGAGAGACACAAGTATACCGTTATGAGCTTTCAACGCCAAAATCGGTATATGTTTTAATGAAAGTCGATAGTGACAGTCCTTTTAGGTCGTTATTTGAAATAAAGTCAAAATCATGATTTTTTTAATTAGGTCCCTATAATTCTAAAGGTGCGATATAATCAGATTTCCATTTTTTTTTTCGTCTACTGTTTATTCAGTATCTGGTTAGAATTAATGGTATAACTGTGATAAAGAAACAGTAATTTTTATTTGGGAACAAGGCAGCAATATTACGAGCTTGTGAAGGTGTAGGTGTAGGAATATATGTAAGTCGATTTCAATACTGATTCGTAATTTCATATGAGATTTTTAAACTTTCGCTGTAGATATGGCCGCAGAATTACCTTTGTCTGTAATTTCTGTTATAAATTCGACCAATCTAAATTTGCGATATAGTATGTATTCGTTTGAATCACGTGAAGAAGACCAATGAATTATTAGATTATGTTATTGTTGAAAAGTTCGACTCAATCCGCTTAGGTTCTTTATTTTTCTTCTAAGATTATGTTGATTTTCTCTTCTAGTTTGTCGACATATACCTACAGACCTAAGTATTTTCATAGATTTTTCTCGAACTACTATTTAATAAGTATCTGTTTGCCGCAACTTCCTCGGCATGGTATATGGTTTTGGCTTTTTGTCAGCTTGTCAAAGGAGCCTGTCTTTTGTTTCAAAAGACAGTTCAAACTACCTACGTATAATTTCATCACAATCAGTTAAACGGTCTTGATAGCGTAACATGGCTTTCACAAAAAATAGAAAAGAGCCATGCTACGAGTATAGGTACGTCATTAGGAACTATATCACAGAATATTCGTGAGCATAACATACCATCATAATAATATATTGCTTTACTTGTTACATTACTTTTGTAGTCCTATTTATTACTGTTTGTAAACTATTTATTACTGATTGTTTTATATTATTTCGCATTAACACATGCTTGTGAAATATATTTTATTTTTAAAGAAAAATGGAAAGAAAAATTTGACTTCAGGCGAGGCTCGAACTCGCGACCTACTGGGAATCTAGTCCAGCCGCTCTTCCAATTGAGCTACTGAAGCCCTGCCCGATTTGTCAAATCTTTCCTTCACAACTATTGCATTGCTTTATGGTAGCAGCAGCGCCATCTATTACCAACTATGCTAGTTAGGCTATGCTATTTATTACTGTTAATGGGCTATGTTCTAGGTAATGTGAAGCGTACCTACCTCAGACTCCGTCATTGGCACTCTACCACCACTAAAAATAATAATAAAATAACAGTTCCATGCGTCACTATCTACTGGAAACTAGACTAAAGTATTTAGTAGGACAATCACGCACGACTCACCTACGTGAGTGTGTTGCAATCATTACCACAATTGGATGGACAAACAATACCTATATTCCAATAGTAGTATGATTATTCTCTGTGAAACTTTCTGTAAAACCACAAGCTGTTTCCAATATCAGCTACCGATATTGAAGAATTGCGGTTGACTTTACAAATAGAGCCATGGTAATAGTAAGTAGGACATGGACACAAAGCTGAGTTTTCAACTTACCAACAAATACTTGAACAGTGTGGTAAGATTAGCTGACAAGTTCAAAACTATGTTCTTTGTATTGAACGTTTGTAAAGTACGTAATGTAAATACATAAAAGTGAAAAATGTTTGTTTGTCAGCAAAGGTGTAAATGAGATCGGTGTTTTCACTTTTTTGAGACGATTTTCAATAATTATACTTAATAATAATATAATTATAATATAATATGTAATAATAATTATACTAAGATTGAAAATATGTTCCAATAATAGCAATATCATTCCCTCTCTATGGGAAAAACATAATCAGTAATTTGTGAGATATTTATTCTTCATAATGAATAGCAATAATTGTTTTATATTATTTCGCATTAACACATGCTTGTGAAATATATTTTATTTTTAAAGAGAAATGGAAAGAAAAATTTGACTTCAGGCGAGGCTCGAACTCGCGACCTACTGGGAATCTAGTCCAGCCGCTCTTCCAATTGAGCTCTTTTTTTTCTTTAGCTACTGAAGCCCTACTACAGTAGGGCTTCAGTAGCTAAAGAAAAAAAAGAGAAATGGAAAGAAAAAATTGACTTCAGGCGAGGCTCGAACTCGCGACCTACTGGGAATCTAGTCCAGCCGCTCTTCCAATTGAGCTACTGAAGCCCTACTACAGTAGGGCTTCAGTAGCTCAATTGGAAGAGCGGCTGGACTAACCACCCCTGGACGTTTCCGGCGCAAAGGAGCCCAAAATACTGGCAGCGTTGCCCCTTTGGATTGCAATGGCCAGCCCCTGCCTCTGCATTCATGAGATTTTGAAAAAAATTTAAAAGTATTCCTGAACTTCAAATAAAGGCCATATACCTACTGCCTGAATCCTTCCTTACATTTCTTTCTTCTCTTCCTTTTCTTTGATATTATGGATCTATAAAACGATGGTAATACCAATCTGAATTACATATTTAGAGGCAGATAGGTAATGTGTTGGTACCTACAGCCTCCTGTTCCTTAATTTTCAATGTTATTATTTTATTTCACTAAAAAAATCGTTTGCTGAAGAGTCACTCTTCCGGACAAAGTGGGAAACCAGCTTAAAGTATTCAGAAGGGCGATCACGCGCGTTCCACCGTGCAGTATGCGTACAACCCTTGCGTGTGATGCAATCATTGCCGCAATTTAACGGACAAACAGTATTTGTACGTAACTTCACGCCTGTAATCCCCGAAGGGGTAGGCAGAGGTAAATGCATGCATTCAAGCATACATGCAAACACCCACGATTCGCCGGTTACGTTTTGGCCCATGTAACAGGTGGCGAGCCTGTTGACATCTCCGGGCACATTACCATACTTTGAGGTACTGGGAAATTTCCAGAAAATGGAAAAATCCCAATAGAACCAGAGATAAAGGCTTTTTCACCATTATCTCTGATAACCCCCTACCCGGGAATCGAACCCAGGACCTCAGCGTAGTAGTAGTGGCCTGCTACCACTAGGCTACCGAGGCAGTATTTGTAGTTATTCATTAATACGATATAACTTCGCTTCTACACTTTTTTATCTTTTTTTTAAGTATCGGTACTGTAGTTTTAAATATATTAGATAGTTTCGTTTTTTACTGATGGCAGAGTTCCAGTGTAGGAGCTCGAGGACGTAGGCACCACCGCATTACCTAATTTATCTGCCGCTAAATGGTAGTGTTCAGTAGGTACTATCGTGTTCCGGTTAGATGGTAACGTATGGCCCTGTAATAACTATCACAGAGACAAAATACATACGGTCTCAAGGGTGGCAACGCATCTGCATTTTGACCCCTGGTTTTTGTGTAGATATCTATAGGCTGCAGTCATTTAACATCAATGTGAATTGCATGCTTGTTTGCCACCTTTGTAACATAGAAAAAAATAATAAAGAGGCTGTTATATACGGACGAACGAACAGACAGGCAGACATGCCGAACCTATAGGGGTTCGGTTTTTTTTCCAATTGGCGACGGGATCCTAAAAATTCATTGCTATTTATTTAACACATACGAGTTCATATAAGTATTCAATATGGCGACTACGCGCGTTCGTCTGTGTAGTCCGTGCAGAATGTGTGTGTGTGATTCAATCATTACCGGAATTTGACGGACAAACAGTAGGTATCAATTAATACGTCGCTCTGCTTCTACGCTAATTCTCCAATTAGCGGTGCTAGTTAATTGATTAAGTCCCTGTATGACAAACTGAATTCATAGTCTTAGGTGCAAGGTCTACAGATGTAGATGTAGGTATCCTAAATTATTCTTGAAAATTTTCAAAATTAATGAACTTTTGGTCTAATAGTGAAGTTCAATTACCTACTTATTTTTGTTATTTTGTTTTCGAAAGAGCTCAGTCCAACGAACAAAAAAAGCAATATTTTTAAACTACGTCAGTGGAAGCTGTCGAGATATCAACACGCTCAATTCTATTTTTTTTTTAATATTTAAATAGCCTATGATAACGTAGTATTTATTACTTTTTCTGCTTGGTTACATGGTTTCCAAAAAGTTTTTTCCCAATCCTATCAGTTGTTTATGCAACCAAAAAATCTTCAGCTTTCCTTTTCACACCACCGGTATAGATACATTAAAACGAGAAAACCTTTTTTTTCAATTTCAGGTACGTCTACAAACTTCTCGGATAACTTCGATTATACTGAGTTATAGCATTGAAAGTACATAAACACTTTCCCCCTAACATTATAAAGTTAGAATTTTCTCGTTACTGACTAACTTTTTTACGTTCTAACTGGCAACAGACTACATTCCCGTTCGTTTTGTGATCTAACTCGCGAAACTTGAGTGTAAGCCCATTGTAAATATTTGAAGCAAGAAAGGTTGAAATAAGCCTTAAATGTGATTCGGTGATCACAGAAATAAATTGGATTGTAAAACAAAGTTATGAACTTCAAGAGTTTTCGTGTTATTAAAATAAACCTGATAATCTTTGAGATTTAAAGGGAATGAAAGTGATAAAAAGTGGCCAAGTGGTTGTCGGACACGAAGCCGGGTTCCGTGAAATATAGAAAATTATTTAACTTAATCACTATAGACTTTTTATAAGTTTTCCTGGAATCTGTAGACCAAGTGAAGAAAAACTATTATTATCTGCATTTTTTCCAAAATTTAAAAGGCAATGGGTACTTGCCGGAACTCTTGGACGAAGTAAAGGATAATTTGCGTCTATTTCTTCTATATTCTTAAATAAATGGAAAGGGTCTCTTTTTACATTAAAAAATACCCTTAATCTTTATTTCATTTATCATTTCACTTTTTATTTCATATGTCTCACTATATACTTCGAAAAACATTTTTTTCTCAAGAAATATAAATAATCCTAGTGAAATGTGCCATATTTCCATTTCATTATTTACGTTACAAGTACTGCTTTGCGTTATTGATTTACATTTTGCATCAAATTAAATTACAATCCGCAAACTAATTTCACTAAAATTTGGCTATGACAGACGTATAAACAGACCGTCGCACGAGTGATATTATGCCGAATGCGTTACCATACATGTCTATGCTCCGTTGCGTTATTATACATTTATCATTGTATCCGACCAAAATAAATTGTTTGACATACCTATAGTATCCAACAAGAAATATTCCACATCGACCTTAAGAATGAGACTTCGGCTTACATCGGGTCTGTAGAAAGTTATCTCTTTCGCACCTTACCTATCTGACGTTTGTCGGCCATTTTGATTAAATTTTGACCAATACCATACTTATGGATGCTTGCGTAGGTAGTGTGTAGCAAAGATAACGCTCTACGACGCCGATACTAGCCGATTATCTTTTTCATAAGCTCGATGTGCAATATTTATTGTTGAGCACCGTACATTACTTTCCAACGTCTCATTTTTAGGGTTCCAACATTTTTTTTAAGCCGTGTAACATTTTTTTTTTTATATTATTATGGAAGTGGCAAACAAGCATGCAGTTCACATTGATTTTAAGTGATGACTGCAGCCTATAGACACCCACACAAAGACCGAGGTCAAAATGCAAATGCGTTACCACTCCTGAGGCCTTAGGTGTTATGCCTCTGTGCCGGAAATTACAGGGCCGTACACCTGACCGGAACACGATAATGCTGAACATTACCATTTAGCGGCAAGTATATTAGGTAATGTGGTAAGTATATTAGGTAGGGTGCCTACGCCCTCGATATCCGTCACTGGAGCTCTACCACCAGTAAAGAATTAAAAAAAAACAAAACCAAACCAGTAAAAAAAAATATTATGTTCTTAGGTTTTCGCGAGTTTAAACATAGAATATGTATGTACATCGTAATAATATGTAGGTATCTATATAATCGGGCTCGCAACTCTACATTATACTTTAAAGAAACATAGAGCAACACCACGGAATAGATAATATCTATTCTGTAAGTAACACGGACCACCGGCCGCGGCGGACCGGAGGGGAGGAGCCATAGCGTTTATTACCGATGCAAAACAGTCTGTCATTTTTGCGGGGAAAATACTTGTGACACACACACACACAATACAAAAATCATCTATTCCTACGAAACTCACACCTAGACTTTAACAAAATACACAAACAATTTCACTCAGACATTTAAACATATAGGCGACAGGCATAGGAACACTTTGCACTTTGCTTGTGCTTGTACTTTGGCAGATGGGAAAGCCTGCATATGGCTACTCCCCTCCGGTCCGCCGCGGCCGGTGGCCCGTGTTGCTCTATGTAAAGAAATAGCTATAACGGAGTTTGAGAGCGTGAACACCACCGCATTACCTAATCTACTTGCTGTTCAGCTCAACCGTATTTCGGTGAAGTGAAAATTAACGGCACCGTCAAATTTGGCATAAAGGCATTGCAACTTGGGTCTTAAAAGCGGTAACGAATCAACATCGAAATATCTGTTTTGTATGTACATGTTTTTAAGCTACAGACCTTATCAATGTGAACTGTATGCTTACAAGCCACTTTCCTGAAATAAAAAAGAGCTTGAAAATAAAAAGTAAGTATTCTTTTATATTGTTATGGTCGACCAATGCGGGCTCATAAAGAACTCGAGGCCAATCAATTCAATTACGTTGTATCAGATCTGCCTGCGTACCACGAAAATATCGTTCGTAATTACAGTTTTTATCAGAGCGATCGCATTGGGTTACCCGTTCGCTCCGACTTTCATATTGACCAAATGTGCTCTTTATTATTCGTTGTATGCCAATTTTATTTGTATTTTAAAATAAACTTGTCTGTGCTCGGTATTCGGAGGCTATAATATACCTACCACTTGTATATTCACTTTTTACCTTCTACATGTTTTTTGTATATTAATGGTACCTACTATCTTATCAGGTATAGTTATTGCATTTGTTTTTTATACGTTTGGTTGAACAGAATTTGAGTAACTTACTCGTACTACTCGCCATTTGCCGTTTTTGTTATGAGAAGACTCTGGTGACGTTATTAAAAAAAACACCGCCGCTCGTCTATCCGTCGCTCACAGCGGCAAGGTAGTGATTGCGACGTTTTAGGTATAACTTGTGTTTTCTCAGCATTACAAAATTTGCTTTTCCACTGTGCCTTAACATATATAATATGGAATATCTACACAGATCTACATAGAAATTTACATATAATTGTATAAACAAAAAGCTAACCTTGAGACACAAGAAACGTTGAATTCCAAATATTTTCAGAAACATTTGGAATTCAACGTATCCAATCTTGTTTATCTTCGAAATATAAAATTGCTTTTTCATACCAGACAGATTTCACAGTAGTAATAGATTTATAATATTTTTCATAAGTAACGTTATTTCATGCCTGGATTCCCCTAAAGGGTAGGCAGAGGTTAATACGTCCATTCAAGCATGCAACGATGAACGATGAACGACATGCAAACGCACGATTTGCCGGTTACGTTTTCTCCCATGTAACAGATGCCGAGCCTATTGATATCTATGCGGCACATTAACTGCCTCGGTAGCCTAGTGGTAGCAGGCCACTACTACTACGGTGAGGTCCTGGGTTCGATTGCCGGGTCGTGGTTATCAGAGATATCTCTGGTTGTATTGGGATTTGATCAGTTTCTGTAAATTTCCCAGTACCTCAAAGTTTGGTAATGTGCCCGGAGATGTCAACAGGCTCGCCACCTGTTACATGGGCCAAAACGTACCCGGAAAATCGTGGGTGTTTGCATGTATGCTTGAATGCATGCATTTACCCCTAACCTAACTAACCTACCCCTTCGGGGATTACAGGCGGGACGTTACGTTTTTTACGTTACATTACCAAACGCTCTCGTTGTAATGATTGCTTCTGTGGCTTAGAGATAACGGGTCTTTGAAGTATCAAGTTCGATTCCTGGGTTACATTATGATTATTAAGGAAAATGTTACTCCAAGCTTCCGCCCGGTCATCAGGTTCAACTGATCCTGTGATTATTGGGTTCACTAGTCCTTTCAATCTACCAACTGAGCTACCAGTGTTGTTGGGAAAAATGCAATAAAATAAAACGATTATATTTATCGTCATTATCAACCGAAAAATGTTCGCTGCTGAACTAAAGCCAACCAAAGCCAATAAGGGGCATATGCCATAGCCCATAATCGCCACGCTTGGCATGCGGATTGGCGATCACAGTGGCGGCAGTTTTATCGCAGGACGCTGCTGCCCATCTTGTGTTATTGCACTTACTAGCTTACTACCGCCCCAATCGAATGATTTGACCGCCATTGTTCGGTTGACTAACTGCACTGGGCGTCAGTGGGCGGTGGGGTCGTCACGTCCAGACGCCATAATTGTACTCATTGTATGTATGTATTTTTTTACGCTAGATCCTAACGGGGTAGGCAGAGTGTGGAGCGCCAGATATCCCGGTCCTGATACTCCTCCCGTGCTTCATCTACCTTCATTATACTAATTAATATGTTGAATATAATATTTGGGACCGGGAAGACATTGTCACATATTTTCCTATTGATGAAAGATTCCTATTGGCAATATCAGAGGTTGGCAAAAAGTCCACCACTTGGTATACCGACCTCAAAATCTTAAGTTATTGACTCGTAGGAAAGTCCTTTCTATGAGGTTGGATGTGTATGTATGTATTATTGTAGACGTGAAATTATGTACCCACTTATACTAGGTAGGTACTAGGTGTTTCCCGCAACCAAATAAGGCCTATAGACGTAAAAAAATATTACCTATTTGATTTAAAAATTCCAACTCGTAGTTTCGCAGTACTTGTCTGAAACCTTTCACAATAAATTAAATCTAATTTATTAAAGGTGTTTTAGAGATAAGCGCGGTCAAAGGAACAAAATCTTCAACTTTATAATATAACTTTAGGAGATAATAATATCATTTTATAATGAAAGTTGAAAGTCTTTGTCCTGTTACTTTACGAATAACAGGAAAAAGTACGATGTCAGAGAAGTAAATTTGATTTATGAAATTAAAAAATAGTCTTTTTATACGAGTATGAGCTTACCTTCACAACCCTAGACTAGACATAAACCTGTGTCGAAGTACACAAACACATCTATAAATATACACAATCACCCAGACCCGAAACAAATACGAATAGCTGTAGCTATACAAATATTTGTCCCAGTGCAGTGATCGATCCCACGACACCCGGATTTGATTCCCGCATTTTTATTACTTACATCTTAACTAAATTGGCCAATTTTAATAATATCACATACAAACTTGAGAAACGAACTACTTTTTTTGTCATTGGTTAAATAGCAGGTCAGAAAACATAAAGCAAAAATGTCGCTCGAGTCTTCATTATTTACACCAGGCGTCTAAGAATGTACAAAGCTGACACTCCATATTCCTTGAATAAAACACGCAAGGAAAAGCCTAAATTAAACTCAACCTCTGCTGGATATAAGGCCTTAAGGAGTCTTCACACTAAAGCAGACGTAGTCGCAGCATCCTTTATAAAAAAGTCTACAGCCTGGAGCCGACGACATACCTATATCCGTGCTGATCACAGGCATGGTCTCCAACAGCGGCTGATGGATGCGTCCTACAAATATGTTTTGGGCGTAACATAGGATATGCGGTTTGAACCAAGTAGCCGCATCAATTCATTGCGATTCAACGACTATAATACTATGAGAATTAGGACCTTGGAGTTATACACTTTCTTTTATCGTAGTGGTCGCACATAACGTGTTACCACTACACTTTGACTTAACAAAAGATATACCGAAATGATAGCGCTCAGCCACCATGTTCCTATTTAATGTACGACCATGTGTTTTGTGACGCAAAAACGTAACAGCTAAGGGCTCAGGAATGGCAACGCAAAATTGTGACTTCTAGTTTTATGTAAGTAGATACCTATATGTTTCTAGGCAACAACATTCACTTATCATCATGGCATGAACTGCATATGCTTGTTTGCAGATTTTTTAACATAAAAAATACATAACATCACTCACGCTTATATTTCCCGAAAGGGGAAGTAAATGCATCTATTCAAGCGTGCTCCCATCATCGGGCACTATACCAAATTTGCCTTGGGAAAATGTCGAAAATAATAAAGTCCCAATAGCCCTTACCCTCCCATCCGGGAATCAAACCAATGACTCCAGCTTATAAGTGGTCCGCTATCTAAAAAAAACGTTCGACAACAAAATCGGCGACACATTTCGGCGAGTCGGCCGTTTGGTGTGTAGAACCCATTAGTTTGACCGACCAACACGAACACTGGCTCATTACGCTACGTTGAAAGCTACCCGCCTCTTGATAGATGACCTGTACATCGGGAATAATGGCCCATTCAACCAACTTTGGAAATTATTTACCTTGTTCATTACCACACTGTGTCTTCGTTGATGGCGCAACATAATTTAGCTTACGTTGGATATTTTCTAACGGTGTTGTTTAAGCTGCGGGTCCTTCGCTTTAGGTGAACTTATAAATTTGGTAGACATATATTATTTTGTACATTTAAAGTAGTTATAAGTATGGACACTGTAAGGGAAATTGCTTTTTTTTTTCGCATAGCAGAGATCGCAAGAAGAAATAAAGTACTAACGAATAGTAAAGCATCTACGTACAAACTGAAAAACAGAGATAACTTGTAATTTTTGCGGCACCAACTCATTTAAATGTAGTAAGTATACACAGCCTTTCTATATTTTAGATTTAATCTAATTTGATATATTACTATGACAAAAGATAATAAAACAAAATTAAGTTCAGCGAAAGTGTTCTTATACCTAAATCAGCTGGATCATGCATGATGAAATCTTATCTATAAGATGTGAGGGAGACTAAAGTTTTGAATCTAATCTTCTAATATACTGACATAAAAGTATCGTGTCATGGTATTTGTAATCAAATAGCCATGCGACCTATGTTTGAGATTATTTTTAGAGAGTATGAAGAACAGAACGAAAGTAGGCATATTTCCCATAGATATGACCACATAAAGTTGACCGAAAAGGCTGTAGTTATTTATACTATAAGCTATTATATTATAAAGAGGAAACATTTGTGTTTTTGTATGTTTGTTTGTAACAATATTACACAAAATCTACTGAAACGATTTCAAAAATACTTTTACCATTAGAAAGCTGCATCTTAAATCGAGTGACATAGGCTATATTGCATTCTGTGAACCTGTGTGAAGCAGGTTACTAGTTAAGCATAAATCTAAATTAACTTGCTGAGTTTTTAATAACGTAGCAAAAGGAATTAAAATAAAAGTGCAACATCCGCTGCAATGAAATGACCAAAAAAATATACTGGAACAAAACAATGGAACATAATTAGTAACACAATGATCAAGCAAATGTTTGTAAGCTTCTACATAAAACGGAATGTGCTGCACAAAAGTCATGTATATCTCAGTAATAATACGTAATTACACGACGAAACTACCTACGTTCGAGAATTGCAACGTTTCAATTATACTCTTGAGGGTGTTATTCGATAACGTTGGTATTCGTGAAGATGTGCTCTTCTATTATAGACACAAAGACGGCTTTGAATAATCTCTGTTTAGTCACAAAACACTTCTGATTGTTAAAGCTTTCCTGTACAACACTCTGTATCTGTTATGAAGGTATTATTCTCAAATTACTGTTGTTTGTACAAATCGACTGTTGTATTTAGGAATAGCTAATGATCTATTATGTGGTTTTAAGAGTTGCAATAAGTAAACGAGTTATATTGCTAAGTTGTGAGGTGCTATCTCTGAAATAGGTACTACTAATAGGTATACTCTTTTTTATTGTCTTGCGAAAATGTTTCTATGTTGTTGTATTGTTTTCATTTACTGTCCTGTGTTATTATTGTCTTGATAAATTTGTACAATACTTCATTCTGCTGAGGCGAGACGAAGTTCACCGGTATAGCTAGTATTACGTAATATAAAAGTTTTCAAAGTTTTCAGTTCCACTACTACTACGCTGGGGTCCTGGGTTCGATTCCCGGGTAAGGGGTTATCAGAGATAATGGTGTAAAGTCCTTAATCTCTGGTTCTATTGGGATTTTTCCATTTTCTGGAAATTTCCCGGTACCTCGAAGTTTGGTAATGTGCCCGGAGATGTCAACAGGCTCGTCACCTGTTACATGGGCCAAAACGTAACCGGTGAATCGTAGGTGTTTGTATGTATGCTTGAATGCATGCATTTACCTCTGCCTACACCTTCGGGAATTACAGGCGTGAAGTTACGTTTTTTATAAGAACTAAACACTTTATTATTCTTGCTAGCTTTTAATCATCACTTCAGCCAAAAGACATCCACTTTTGGTCAAAACTTTTCCAAAAGACGTCCACAACAGCGCTGTGCGCCATTAGAGGAGAACATGCCACTCTTAGCATAATCTTCTAATTCTCTTAGCATAAATATTTATTATCACCCTATTGTAATAGTTTGACCGACCATTGTACGGCTGACTAACTGCAAAAGTGGAAGAATTCTCCTCCATTAGAGACGGGGGCCTTTTTAATAACGCAACTTAATTAGATGAAATAAATGCACCCTAACACACAGTCATACCCTAACTTTAGCGGCGAGTCTTCGTCTTGGTATAAGGTCAGTTCAGCCGCATCAATGCCTCTGTGGTGCTCAAGTGGACGGGTTCGGTCACCATGGCTTGTCATGTCAGAGGAGTGCCGGTCGAATTCCTCGCCACTTTGCTCTCAATGACGACATTCGTCGGGCACTTGTCTCGGCGAACATACAATGTTAGAACCGAACGGTATTGTTCGTTCCGATGGCAAGAGGCCTGACGGCGTGACGCTCATTCCTTGGCAGCAAGGCCGATGTTTACTGTGGGATGTCACATGTGTTGACACGCTGGCTCCATCACATTTTCGTGCCTCCTGTGCACAGGCGTCTGCGGCGGCTGCTGAGGCAGAAACCCAAATGTTCAGGAAATATACCGACATTCCTGACTGTTATACTTTCTTGCCAATAGGGTTTGAAACGGTAAGATCTTGGAGCCATAGCGCCAAAGCATTTATCAAGGATTTGTCGGTACGACTATGTGATGCATCTGGTGATCACAGGGCTGGCGGCTTCCTCTCTCAGAGAATTAGTCTTGCCATACAGAGGGGTAACGTTGCTAGCATGCTGAGAATAATGAGCGGAGCGGCCTTGAATTAGCATAGTTTTTTTTAGATTTGTTACTTTTTATATGTATTTTAAATTAAGTATATAATTGTACACTCTTAAATACTTACTTTTAATAAATGCAACAACTGCTGCAATGTTGCACAAATAACGACTAAAAAACTCTACAACAAAAATACAATAGAAAATAATGAATAACACAATGATCAAGCAATTGTTTGTAAGCTTCTACACAAAACGTAATGTGCTGCACAATGGTCATGTCTATAAACGTAATAATAGGAAATTGCACGACGAAACTACATTCGAGAATTGCAACGTTTCAATTACACTCCTAAGGGTGTTATTCGATAACGTAGGTGACTATGAATATGTGTGTTCTTATTATAGACACACAAAGACGACTTGGAGTTTACTGTTGCAACACTGGGTCATCTTATGTAGTAAGCAACTATAAATATTTTCGAAATAATTACGTTTCTTTGTAGAGGTCAAAATGCAAATGCGATTATCATAATTGATATTGATATTATTATGATATAACTATATTTGAATGTGATGCAGGCTATCTGTCTGTCTGCAGTCATCCATTAGCATCCATGTGAACTGTATGCTTGTTTACCACTTTTTACTGGTGGTAGAGCTCCAATGACGGAGCTCGCAGGTGTAGGCACCACCGCATTACCTAATATACTTGCCGCTAATTGGTAGTGTTCAGCACTATCGTGTTCCGGTCAGGTGGTAATATACAGCCCTGTAATTTACGGCACAGAGGCATAACACCTTAGGCCTCAGGAGTGGTAACGCATCTGCATTTTGACCTTGGTCTTTGTGTGGGTGTCTATAGGCTGCAATCATCACTTAACATCAATGTGAACTGCATGCTTGATTGCCACTTCCATTACATTAAAAAAAAGACTCGTAAGTAGCTAAACACCAACCAATAACTTTTCGACAACGAGTTACATTTGACTGCAACTAATATCATTATGTTCATTTTAACAATGATAGAAGTTAGCGAGCAAGCAAGTTTCCTCTCTGCACTTACGCCCTCTTGACGCCGAGGATGAAATCCCCATGGACATCAGTAATCTAATGGAACAGATAGTGTAAGTTAAAACTCATTAAGACGGCGGATTTCCCGGTGGATGCTGTACTAGTCAGGCCCTATAAGTTCAAACCGAAAGGAAGGGTTTACAACCAGCTCGACTTTATAACAAATTGTCACTACGGTAATTCCAAGATCTTATCGAAATATGTATCTTAATAATGGCCTATTTCAAAGATTATCTCAGTAGTCTAGGGGCAGCTATAAATTTAGCAGGCATACCACTACTTAACTGCTACGGTGTTGTCTAGTTAGATTTCCGTATCGACCATTGGTATTTTTCCCTTTTAAGAACCCAGTACCACCGGAGATTCGCCACTTATTTACATGGGACAAAACATATGTGAGTGTCTTTGCATGTATGCTTTGATGCATAAATTCACCTCTGTCTTTCCCTTCGGTAACAGGTACAGGCGTGAAGTCTTCATCATCATCATTTCAACCAAAAAACGTCCACTGCTGAAAAAAGGCCTCCCCCAAAGAATGCCACAGCGAACGGTCGTGGGCCGCCCTCATCCAGCGATTTCTGATTCGATCTCGCAGAGAAACTCCAAGCATAGCTCTCTCCATTGCTCTCTGAGTAACCTTGAGCCTTCTTATGAGGCCCATAGTAAGCGATCACGTTTCTGGCCCATATGTCATCACTGGCAACACACATTGGTCAAAAACCTTTTTCTTGAGACACTGCGGTAAGTCGGACGAGAAGGTGTATCGTAGCTTTCTCGAAGTTGGAAGGCGATAATTGTCAGTTCAGACGGATTATTTAAAAATGTTTCAAAAAGATGCTATCAAAAAGAATGTTATCAAAAAGACACGTAAATTTTAATTGTGGTTACAAATTCAAACTAAGTATTGCTGCTAAGTTTATAGTGCAGATATACTAGACAGAAAGCAGCTTAAACTAAGTTAGGTACTTACAAAGTTATATCAGTATTTCTTAATATAAGAATCACGCTTAAAATAATTGAATCATTTTCGCCTCTATTAAAACACCCGCTTTTATTTCAAAAGCGTATAAGCCTTGAGTTGACCTTGATTGATATCCTTTTTGATAGCAGCCCTTTATTTTTGTTGATACTAAAATTATTCAGTGATGGATAAACATTGCTAATGAAGCGAGCTTGTTTTTAAGGCTATATTAACCATCTAAGAAAATATCATGGTGGATAGCATTTCCTTATTAATTTTATCTCATGGTTATGTACCTATAGTTCTTTGAAGGGAATTAGCCTTTTACCGATTTTACTTTTTTATGTAGCGAAGGTGGCCAACAAGCATACAGCTTCACTTGCTACACTTGAGTGGCAAATGATGACTGCAGCCTATAGACAGAGAATATGTAATAATACTACGTATAGAATGGACACTTCGACCTCCCACCCGATTTCCACGCCTCACCCAACCTCCTCCCCCTCTTATGGGCGACGTTTGGTATGCTCTACGTGCTACGCACACAGATACACGTGTAAATACATGTCACTGATTGATGTCTGTGTAAAAGACACCAAATTAAGCGCTTGTATGGAATTTTGGCGGAGTGTCCGCAGTGTGCTATATTTATTTATTTAAACTTTAATGCACACATTATAAAAATGAAGTACATAAGGTGGACTTAATGCCTTTAGGCATTATCTGCCAGTCAACCTTAAGGTTGTACAAGAAAAACCACGAGATGTTGCAGAAAAATAAAAGAACTATGAAATAAAAAAAAACTACAATTACTAAAACACGAAGCAGATAATTACTTACGTAAATAACTAAAGATATATTAGAATAAATACACAATCCAAAACGATATATATATGTATAGACCTTTACAAACTTCAGTCTATGTTATAGTTATTACAGGATGTGAACATGATAATGCTGAACACTACCATTTGGTGGCAGAAAGATTAGGTAATGCAGTGGTGCCTACGCCCGCCAGCTCCTATACTGTAACTCTGCCACCACTCTCCTTCCTTGAGTAGATATATTAATTTTATTGCTTTAGATTTTTTAGCTATTTTGAAGCGTAGGTATCTATGTTAAAGCAATATATTCAATCATTTTTATACTATCTTTCATACCAAGTCAGTTGATATGAGAGAAGTGAAAGAGAAACATTTCCTATCTTAAACACTCACGGAAAACCATATATCAATAAAACCGCATAAATCGTTCCGATACAAATCTTTTGTATACATAATAACCTTTTAGATACCAGTATAGAAGAGCGTTTGGTATTGAATGAAGGTAAAATGAATTCTGAACTGATTGATGATCGTCTTATATCAAAATACGAAGTTATTGAGAAATAGCCATTCAGTGCAACATCGTTTAATATTTCACTGACATTTTCACACTTATCTGTGCATAAAATGCTAGAATGTTCTTTTTCTGGGTTATAACGTTACGAAGAAATATTTGCGTTTAGGATACAGAAGATTTTCTTTTCATTATTTGAATAAGAGCTTACCAACATAAAATATTGCGTTTAGTACCTATGTTATGTTTCACACATTTATATTTTCGCCGATTAATCAAGCTTATTGTTGTCATGATAACAAAGGGTTAAAATGAAGATATTATCTATATATTTGTCCGTCTATATTAAATATTTTTTCTAAAACCATGGCCGGTATCCATTCCACTACTATGAGTGAATGCTGCATCTTGATTTGCAAACTTACATAAATAAATACTTACAATTAATGTTGCCTTTAAGATACGATTAATGTATTTATTAACACAGATAAAATAATGTAAACTCTCAGCCAGAGAAAAGTGGCATAACTCAATCTCTGTACAAACGTTGTTAAAATTTTATATATAAAAATCAATCGCTGTTCGTTAGTCTGGCTTAAACTCGAGAACGGCTAAACGATTTGGCTAATTTTAGTTTTGAATGATTTTTGGAAGCCCAGGGCAGGTTTAAAAGGTAATAAAATATGAAGAAATTTGAAAGGAAATAGTAAAAACCACTATTTTATTTTTCCATCCAAATAGTCCGTACCTATCAATTATTAACATTAATCCAAATTTATTGAAGCAAATTATAAATGAAATAGCTAATACACAATTGATGAAATGAATATTAGAGCCTACAGTAAGCAACGTCAGGAGAATTTCGCGTAATCTCCCCCTCGTGTTACAAATTTACATAAACGGGAACTTTCACACTGTGTAATCGCAGTAGAATCACTGTGCTCTCTTTTCAAGCACGGTTTACGGAACGATCCATTCAGTAGCTGAAAGATTGATTTTTAAAAAGGCTGCCGACATTTAAAAGTTAAATTTTCATATTAACTGAATGTATTATCTGGAGTGGGCTCTTTTTATACAAGTGAACAAAACGGTATTTAGTTCTTGTTACGAAGCTGCATATAAACTACGCGCGGCAGCCGAGCGAACCAATGTTCGACCAGAGTTGACGATCATTGCCGCGCGAGCCAATATGTAGAAATAAAATTTGATGGCCGCGCGGCAGGCGATCCAATCCTAACCTAATACGACCGTCCCAACTGCGCGCAAGCGAGCAACTGAAGCAAATAAATAGTATAATAATATACTGGACTGAAGTCACAGACTACTTCTAATAATCATCATCCCTCCCTCCGCACGTGAAGCGTTACAGAGGAATGGGATGGTTCGGGGGTCGAGGTGAAGCCGTCCTTCCCCGGGCCTATCTGCCCCCGAAGCGTCGGGGGCAGTCGGATTAGGGGGATTGTGGCACGCAGGGCAACTCGCAGAGGGGGGCCATTCGTTTTTTTTTGTGCTTTTCATTAGCCCTTCCTTATATGTTTTTTTTTTAATTTTTATCTTACATTTTTAAATGTTTTTTTTTTCTAAGGGCATATTCTTTTCACCCTCTCAGCTATTCCCCCGCGTGCCGCTTACAATTGGTTGAATATGTTTACATTTTCTATGGTCAGAGGCCACACGTCCGTACCATCACCTTGGCCTAAGCCGGGCGGCGCGGCCGCGGTCCCGGACGACAACTCCAGTCCTTCACCGACTTCACCGACAACGACCGGAGTTGTCGTCCGGTCGTTGTCGGTGGGTGGCTGGGGAACCCTCCCAGTAATGTTCGGGTGGATGGGGCCTGTCAGTCTGGGCTTGTAAGTCAGTGTAGGTGTATGTGTCTGTGTGTATGTACCTACGTCTGTGCGGCTCTCACCGTAATCCGGGGGATCGGGGCCACCGGAGGGGTGGGTGAGCGACATCGGCTCGACGAGCTCCCGGTGGAAGTCATAGACCAATAACCCTTTTGATACGGTCTCAAAACCGACGCCGAACGGTTCACCGCGCAGCACGTTCGAGCGCGGTATCGTTCAAGTCGCCGCGCACGGCAGCCCCGTCTACACATAGCGCGCGATCGCCGTGCGCGCCATTGTTCAATGGTTTGCCGCGGTTAATTTGTACACACCTTAAGTATTGGGTGTTGCTGATAGATATCACGAAAAATATTTGATAAACATGTATGTACATCCACTGTTGGTAGACCATCTAAAGACTCACAAGTGACAGTCTTCTTGGTACAAAGAAACTATTTAAATAATTATAATACAAATCATAAATAAATAATTATTCGTATATGAGCTGAAGTTAGGTCTTGAGCTGACACCACTACCCACAGTACAGAATTATTATTATGGTACCATAGAAATATGTCATTACACAATATTATTTAGACTTAGGTGATTATAATAATAATAAATAATATTATTATATGGGGGCAGAGCAGCTTGTGGCGAGCTGTTGGTGAGTAGCGACACCACCCCCTACCATCATCTCGAGTTCCTCCGAGAGAACTGGGCTCCGCCTCGTCCGCCACACAGAGGTACGGCCGGACAGAGCATCAGGTCTCTCACCTCTGGCTTGCCTTCATTGGCTGGTCAGAGTGGGGCGCTAGAGGTATGGCATTTGCAGAAATTTGGATAATAGGCTGTTGTCTAAATTTCTGCAAGAGCCATACACTCGGGGGTGGAAGTGTCTAAAGGCATAATAGCGGGGAAGCCCGCTCCGAGCTCGAGATTACTCGCTCGTGATGGTGAAACCGGGGCCACACCTCTCGACACCCCCAGCCTCTCTCAACAGTGTTGCCCCCTGTCGACCATCGGGTTGGCTGTTTGGGGGGCCCACCAAGGAGAGGCGAGTCACCACCTGCCTAAAGTAGGATTCGATAATGTGAGATGTTGAATATAGGCAGGTGCCGGATCTCACTCCATAGGCCCAGCCAGCTAGTCCCCCCAGTTCACCCACATAGCCCAAAGTTTGGCAAATCACTTTTCATTACAATAGTCCCATTATATTCTGCGGGGTCTGTCTGTGTCTGTATTAACTATTGATGCAGCCAGAGAGAGGTCCCGCCGAATATAACCCATTACAAAGTAGATCAAAATTCTCGAAAGGGCCTCTACGTGTTGGACTCCCCATGTCCCCGCGCAAGCCTGACAAAGGTCCGGGGTTCAAATTGGACCCCGTGCTGACGAGAGACATAAATAATATAATACTTACATATTGTCTGCTAAATTCTAACATAATTTTAACTGCAATCTAGCAGGACAACATCTACCGACTCTTACAAGTACTTCTACAAATTGTATTATATAAAATGTGTAATTACCTGAATTTAATTCAAACATGTTTCTGAATCGGCTCATATTACATTAATATCGAGAAATATCGACCGGTGTCGGAAACGGAGTAAAAAGAAACACAGGAGTATAATACCTATTTCACAGACAAACTTAAATAAGACATTCAAGTCTAAACTGCAGCATTGAGCTAATGAACACACCTTGAACACTGCTATTTGGCAGAGGAAATACGGTACATCTACCCTAGAACTATCCAGTTAAATAATGTTAATCTAGTACAGTCACTGAAATAATGTTATCCAAGTTAAAACTTCACAGAACATAGTTAAGCATTAGTCACGCGCCGAGGCCTAACATAATAAAGTTCTGACTCCAGAGCACTTTAAAATAAATTAATAAAACAGAGTTATATAATACGATTTTAACCCGCTCCCGCCATCCCTGTGGAACTCCAGGACATACAAATTACGAAAACGTAACATTATGTTTTCGAAACTAAGTTAGTTTTATGATGTATTACGTGAATTTACCCGCGAATTAACTACCATAACTACCTTTGCACCATAGGTACTTACTAGTTTACGCTTTCGACACATGTTAATGTTAGAATACAGATTAATTGGGCAACTATCAGTTTTTTTTTTTTTAAGTTATAGATAAAGAAAAATTACAATTAAGGCGTGGAATTGGATATTAAAATTAACTAAAAAAGGAGAAACTATGGTTTTGCCAGTCAACGGTAACAGTATAACACATACGTAAAGTGTAGGTTTAAACCCACAATTCGCTGGTCGTGTTTTTTTGCCCTATGCTCTCTGACCTAGGGATCGGCATGTTTTGCAGTACTAGGGCAGAAAATATGTAATAATACTACGTATAGAATGGAAATTTCGACGTACCGCCCGATTTGCCCGCATCACTCAACCCCTTCCCCTCTTAAGGGCGACGGTTGGTATTTTGTACGTGCTACTCACACAGGTGCGCGTGTCTGTCACTGATACTGATACACGTCACTGATTGATGTCTGTGTAATAGAAACCAAATTAAGCGTTTGTATGGAATTTTGGCGAAGTATCCACGGTGTGACTAGGGGCTCCTAATAAGTCACTGAATCAAATTCGTAGGTGACCCATCGTAAGTCAAAATTTACTTTTTAAATTAATTTACTTATTACATGTCAGATTTGTAGCTACATGTGTAAGTACTAAGTGAAAAGCTCTAATTGTAAATAAAGATACGCTCGTGTTACCTTATTACAGCGGGTTCTGTAAAGAAGTGTTACTCTATTTCAAAACAAAAGTATAGCCGTGTAACAGGACAAACAAAAAGACATTTAGCTTAGACCAAACAACAACCGCTCTTTTAACCCCATTCTAACAAGTTCTCTTTGTGTAAACAGACACAACATTCTTTTGCTGTAACAACGTAATACACTAAAAGATTTAGAAAGAACTCTCTTATACCGGATTCACTTCTTTGTTTGTTTCGTTCGAAAGTTTGAACCCACCGTAACCGGAACAGGAACAGTGGCGGTGAACAGTAACATTTAGTGCTTGCCGCCATTGTGTACAACAGAGATAAAAGTGACCTTATTTCATCCAACTATATCTAGGAAAAATGTTTTGTATCAATGCATATATTGAGGTTTATATCCGAAGTACGGCTACACTCAGTTCTATCCAGCTTAAACTCGATGCGGCCTGTAGCCGTTGGTTAAACCCACAGAACAGGTTAAACCTAAGTGTAACACAGACTTATTCAGGGTTTTTTTTTAATTATTATTGGCATCGCTTGTTATGCATATTGCCAGTGTCAAGTAAAACGATATTTCGTATTCGTTATAAGCCACGTAAAAGTCAGAGTCAGTCAGTAAATTTATCAGTCCGTCAGTCAGAGTCACAGTAATTCGAGTAAGGCGATGGCTACTTTACCAAAACATTTACAATGAAGTTTTGGACGCAACCCGAAAGAACGTTTTTTCGCACTGTTATTCTATTTCCCTTTACACGAGCACTGTAATAAGCCTATATCAAACAAAATGCCACCAACTTTATTTAATATAACTCAAAAAAAACACCAAGAAAACGAAAATAACACTAATCACATCCTTTTCTAACTTAAAGAAATATGTGAAGGTAAGAGGAGGATATGAAATGTTGCAATAACTTTAACAAACGTGTTTTTACATGACATTGTATTTGAAATATATGTACTTACGACAATTAATTGAAGGCATAATAAACGACTTGAATAGCTGAAAATGATTTATGTATATTATACTTCTTCTCTCAATATACTCGTAGTGTACAAGGTGGGCCTAAGCTCTATACATTTCGCAACGTCTCCTTAAACTTTTAATTTGAACCGGTCAGGAGGCGCCAGTTAAAATTATTGTTAATTCAGTTGTCTGTCAGATGTTGTTACTTTACATGCAACCTCGGTAACTTTAGTAATGATGATGAAAAATACGCTGGTGCAATGCATTCCGCAGTAATTGTTAAAGTCAATGTTATTGTCATTGTTAAATTTGGCAGAAACTATAACTTTAACAAATATTTTGGTGCAACCAACCTTAGTTATGCTTTTTTATGTAATGGAAGTGGCAAACAAGCATGCAGTTCATATTGATGTTAAGTGATGACTGCAGTTTATAGACACCCACACAAAGACCAAGGTCAAAATGCAGATGCGTTACCACTCCTGAGGCCTAAGGTGTTATGCCCCTGTACCGAAAATTACAGGGCCGTACATTACCACGTGACCGGAACACGATAGTGCTCAACACTACCATTTAGCGACAAGTATGTGAGGTAAAGCGATGGTGCCCACGCCCGCAAGCTCCGTCACTGGAGCTCTTCCATCAGTAAAATGAAAATATTCAAGTCCAGCCTTAATCTCGAATCTTGAGCTTAAAACATGCTTTAATTACGTATCCGAAACAAAAATATCTTGACGATCCACTAAAACGCGGCACACATGGCACAACACACTCTAATGAAATAGCTTTGATTTTATCCCGCGTCCACAACTTAACACTGACTCGGTAGAGACGTAACGGCATCGTAAAAATAGTGGGAAATGCTCAGCAATCAGAGGTGAGATTAGAAGTCGTTCCATCGACCCACACACACGCCCTTTATGCCATCTAGCCAATGTCGACAAAAAGGGTCAACAATATGGTATTTGACAATGTGTATTTTTTGTTTTAAATGATACTTACAGTCTGAAAGTAACATGGAAATGAAAAGTAGACATATACATAAAAATGATTAAAATCGGTGCATTATTGTAGAAAGAAGTATAAAAATAAAAAAGTGAAAAATAAAAAAACTGTTTTGCTTTAAAAATAATAACAGTATTAGATTGCGTATACAAATCCCTACAACTTTAACTACTCAAACTATTTACAAAAACGCAATATTAACGAAGATATTTTTCAGATTTCTTGAATGCGACATTGATTTCGTAGGTACAACACAAGCGGGTGATGTCACCAGCAGGTAAAAATTTTGTACGAGCCGTTTTTTGTATTATTAGCGATTTTCGAATGGTGATATCACGTAAACTATTAGTTTATAGACTAGTGTTTCCAATGACGATATTTACTAACATTTCATATATATTTTGAATCACAATAAAATTAGTCAAATACCCTATTTATAAAAAATTAAGGAGTCGGTATACTGCCGCTGAATTCTTTTCCTTCCCATTAAATTTTGTTATGACGTCGTCACTGAAGGATTTAGACCCTGGCGAAATGCAGATAAAAGCAACGCTACTTTGAATCATTTTACGAGGAGCTTTAAATTTTTTGTGAGTACAGATTTACACTGAATAAAGGAGATAAGGATAACTCTTATAGACGTCAAAGAAACTGTCCCTTTTCTCTGACCTTGATAGTACCCGTATTCACAGAATATGAATAGGTATATCGGAAGAGTATTGAGCAGTCACACTTATGGCATGACATTATGACGTATAAAACGGAGTGATAATAATTTTATTACGAAGTTTATTGTCTTTTTATAAAAGCACTAAAGTGGCATATTCATTTATTTGGTAGTTAACCAATTTAATTTTACCCTTTCAGTAGTATCTTAATATCTTAAAAAAATAAATATAATCGTAGATTTGCTAGTTTTCCTCATTTTATTAAACACGTAATGTTGTCTACCCTTGTTTAGATACATCTATTTTTAAAATGAAAATATTTTAGTCTTATCAATCTCACGTTCAGCAACCGATGATAACAGCGAGAGTAGCATCTCCTCTAATCTCATGTATTTGGCAACGCCCTAAGCTGGGGATCGGACCCCCAAGTTCTTCTTTAGGCAATTGTGTAAATTTATTTAGGCTGAGAGCCCTTTACTTTCCCCGGTTGCCCAGTGAAGAAGACCAGTACAGTCTCTCAACGAGCCTCCTACAAATTTCCATTCAAAAAAATATGTAATGTTCTGTATTAAAACATGCCTCAATTACTTCTCTGATACAAAAATATCTAGATGATCCACTAAAACACGTTACATGTTGCAACATTCTTAATGAATGCACTCTTATAACGTCCACAACTTAACATTGACTTCTTAGAGACCATGATGGCATTGTTAAAATAGTGGGCAATGCTCAGCAATCAGCAGTGAGATTAGAAGTAGATCCACCGACTCGCACACTATTATCATAATAAAAGTTTTTGGAGTAAATATAATCTTAAGCTCACTCGCTTTCTAACGCGCGTTATCTATTAGACATGTGATGTTACCTTCCCTACTTTAGTTAAGTTTAATGATGACACAGATATGTTTGTACAATTTCAATCTTGAGCTCTATAAAACATGCTTTAATTGGCTCTCTGATACAAAAAATATCGAGATGACCCACTAAAACCCGGCACACGTTACAAAACATGAATACACTCTCATAAAGCTTTGGTTTTATCACGCGTTCACAACTTAACACTGACTCGGTAGAGACGTAACGTCATCGTAAAAAAAGTGGTAATACTGAACAATCAGAGGTGAGATTAGAAGTCGTTCCATCGACCCACACACACGCCTTATACCGAGCCATCTAGCCGATGACGACATAAATATAACTACGTTAAGAAAAACCGACTTCAAAACTGAAAAGTAAAAAATAATAAACTAAGTTGGTTTGAAGTCAGTGCCAAGCCTTAAACAAATAATTATGTTTTAATCACTTAAATATGGATACGAGCAAATTAATACACTGAACAAAACGTAACCGGCGAATCGTGGGTGTTTGCATGAATGCTTTAATTCATGCATTTACCTATGCCTACCCCTTCGGAGATCACAGACGTGAAGTTCAGTTTAAAACGTATTTAATACAATGAAATGCCTACTTTAGTGATTTTGGCTTGGGACCGACTTCAAACCTATTAGTAAATTACCTATTAGTTTATTATTTTTTACTTTTCAGTTTTGAAGTCGGTTTTTCTTAACGTAGTTATATTTATTTAATACTTTTTAGTTTATTGCTGCTATGTCAATTAGATTAATGTTCACATCTGTTTAATTTGTAAAGTCTGACTCTTTTAGCTTTAAATTGTTTAGGTGTGTCGATACAAAATTATTACACGACTATACGAAATCAATGAAAATATTTTATCCACGAAGGAGTAAATATGCTGTGTTGTGTCGTCGATGAGTAAATGTGTCATTGTCACTTGTTGTCATGCGCATTAGGACTATATAAGACGTCAGTGGATTCAACGCACTGTATGACAACTTGCCGTCTATTCTTATTCCTTCAGTCTGAAGTGAAAGTAAGTAAAAAAATGCTCATAAAATAAAAACTGATGGGCCTATCTGAATCATATTTTTATGGGACCAATTCGAAACTATTCCGCATCAAACAAAACGTGAATTATGTAAATCAGTAAAGAAATCTCGGAAAAAGAAAAATCGAAATTCGCGTACATACATAAAAAAATATATACCGGCCGAATTGAGAACCTTCTCGTTTTTTGAACTCGGTTAAAAAAGGGTCAACAATTTATAAAATGAAAGGAGCCGGTAGACTGCCGCTGAATTCTTTTCCTTCCCATTAAATTTTGTTATGACGTCGTCACAGAAGGATTTAGACCCTGACGAAATGCAGATAAAAGCAACGCAACTTTGAATCATTTTACGAGCAGCTTTAAAAAAAATTGTGCGTAGAGATTTACGCTGAATAAAGGAGATACGGATAACTGTGGTATACGCCATAGAAACTGTCCCTTTTCTTTGCCCTTGTACTGTTTGACAGGCAGACTATTTGTATTCACAGAACTATAAGTTACTTAAAAGTAAGAATAGGTATATGGGGAGAATAGGTGGCAGTCATATGGCATGACATCTATGGGCGTTCACACAAAACTGCGCTTTCATCTGACATATTGAATGTATGGTCAACCGAATCGCGTCGCAGTCATTCGCATCCCAAGTGCCTGCGATGCGGCGACACATCGTATCGTATCGCAGTTTTGTATCTCTAGTTATACAGTATTATCTATGGTTTTGTGTGGGCGCCTTATAACGGTATGACAGTAATTCCAAATATTGATTTTGAAAAAACGAATGTGATATTAAGTTAATAGGTATAAAAACCTATAAAAATCTACAATTTTAAATAGTTTCTCTCCATTAATATCACGCATATACTCGATGGTGCTGCACGCTATTCATTGCAGATACTTCAGGAAATGAGGTGGTGCCTTCACTCGAGTTCCTACTCTAGAACTCTAACGCTAGTAATAATAAAGTCTAAAATGTTGTGTATCTTCACACAATTTTAAAAATCTTAGTTTCCACGAAACAAAATAGGGGCCTAGGTATATTTTTTTATAAAAACTAATATTTTGTACGTTTGTCACATTAGATTATTTTGATAGGAACAAATTAAATCAAACTAAAACAATACAGTATATTATATATTTATTACACATTCAAGCAACTCGAAACCAATGCACATCTGTACGATTCGTACAGTCATATTCTTCATATTTTTGTTTTCTTTATAGAAATAGCTTTCGTTTCTCTTTTGATTCCTTTGATATCGGAGATGTTACTTTTCCTCATGGCGAAAACGATTACAAAAATTGATGGCGTGATGCTGTTGTTGTTCTTCACAAAGGAATAAAATAAAATGAAACAAGTGTAAAGGACGAAAAATGTTTCACGTCACGATTTCTCTTCGTGTCGAAAGTTTCTGATAACAATTAAAGTATTTAAAAAAAAATGGAAATACAAATTCGGCATAAAATATATCTACAATTTATATTCGCAGTGGTGAAAAGCAACCAGATGCGCTTCCAAACAACGCTGCCTCTGACACGAGTGGGCCCAACTGCGTCGCTACGTGACGCCGAACCTGACTTCATCGGGCCCATTGAAAATGTCACCGTCCCTTTGGGCCGCGAGGCTGTGCTCACTTGCTCGGTCTCCGAACTTGGAGTTTATAAGGTAATTTCCTAAATATGCTCTTAATGTTACGATATCATTGTGTAATATCTGACTGTCATTATTCTTTTTTTTTTAAACCTTTAAAACCTATTTAAGGTATTGTGGTTTACATATTTTGCGATTAGTTAAAAAAAAGTCTTTCTATTATTTTGGCTGTTTACATCTTAATCACTTTTGAGCAAATACATTCCATCCATATTGAAAGATAAGTTTTAACATATTGCGATAAAATCATCAAAATCTCTCCCTGTCGCAAGAGGGTCCAACTGCGTCGTTGCGTGACGCCGAAACTCATTTCATCGGGCCCATCGAAAATGTCACCGTCCCTTTGCGCCGCGAGTCCGTGCTCACTTTGTCGATTAGGGTTTTTGAGGTATTTTCTCAAATATTCGCAAAATATTTGATTCATATTATTTTTCGTATGATTGTATAAGTTGCTCCGTGAATACATAAAACTTTTATGATTATATTGTTTTTATTGATTAGGTTATATCTGATTCGGCCCCGCAGACATTCTGTCATAAAATTCGACAAAAACATGACGAGATCACTCTCACCCGAGTGTATCACCACGTCGGTGCGTGATGCCGATATGGACGCCCCTTTGGGCCGCAACGCTTTGCTCATTTGCTCTGCCTCAGAGCTTGGAGTTAAAAAAATATATAAAAGTTATATAGTTTATTCATACCTACTTTGGATGGTATATCGAATATACCGCTAAATCATGAATTAAACTAAATATTATTTTTAAGGATATCTCAGTTATATAAATCTAAATAAAATCAAATTTTCTATTGTTGGTAGGTAGGTAAGTACTCGCCCACTATTTATGAAAACGTTAGATCTTACTGGAACGTCTATGAAAACGTGTCCCAAATATTAATGACGCGTCTCGTATATATAGATAGTATAAAGGAACCCTCTTGTTTCTATTTCACAAGACCTTTAATCTTCTGATTGTAATTTCGGAAGCATCACAAGCTCATTTTGGTTACAAACTTTAGTTTGCATTCAACATCTAACGTATCTTATCATTGTTGGTGATATAATGTTAATCCATTACATCTTTTATCCAATTTGCATGATGTTTTCTAAATTTTCTCCTAGATTTTATTCACCACGAAATTCAATCTAGCGATGCCTTTCCGAATCTCGCTCAAAATGAATGGAAAAGACTTGTTTCTTATGAATATTTACGTGGATTAGGTATATTTATAAAATATAATGCATTATAAGATTGAATTTATTAATCTTTATGCTCAGAAACAATTACGATGAATTATTAACTTCGTACAACTCTGGCAATATAGCAAAAATTACCTTTCCCTCACTTCTAAGCTCCCGTGACCACCTTCGCAATGTATTTATAACTGTTTCGTCATTCTTTCACTCTAAATACCTTGTGGGCTTCCGGGCAATAATAATCCGGGAATCTTACCCGCCATCCAGGCGTGTAGTCAATAAGGGGGACATTAAGGGAAGGAACCGTGAGGAGTGCGAGATGAACTGATTTTAAAACTCAACTTTTAGCCGGCTCACGAGCACCAGTCGTGTTACCTGCCTCGTACTGCTAACCCGTGTCGCTTTATATCAGCCGTGCGCACGACATCTCCTTACGCGTGAATGTTAATAATTAATTAGAGCTTACCTTTTCCTACTATCTTGCTATACTTACTGTGTTTACCGTTCTTCACCAAACTGTATTCTCTTTCGATTCTATTGTTGTGCACGGGCACAACAATAGAATCGAAAGAGAATACAAGCACGGCCTTGTATTCCTTCTACATTATTACTTGTACCTATACCCCGAAAGTGTATACGCCGAAGCTTTTTTACTAGATAGGCTATTTGCGTAAAAATAATGTGGACAACGTGGTCTGATCATCTTTATCGTTTAAACTATGCCTTGGACACCTTTAGACGTGATGTGTAGTGTAAATCGTGGCCGCTCTTAGAAGTAGATTTGGTTGGTAGGTACTTCGATGACAAAACACAGCTTCTCAGTAGGTATAAGTGACGCCCTCTTCATGAACTGCCGATTGATTTTTGATACAGAAGTAGGTACCCAGACGCGTCTACGTAAAAATGTATTATTAACCAATGGAATCGGCTACCAACACTTGACCCCAGATAATTATCTGGGGTCAAGTGTTGGTAAATAATAACTCTGGTAAAAATTTAGCGCTCCACACCCTCTACCTACTCCATGAGGGACTTACTACATACCACCATAAATAGTATAATACCTCGACTATCTTAAATACTATCCCCAAAACATATCTAAGCCTGGGTTACACCACGATGTTTGGTAAAGTTAAAGTTATTGTAAGATTTCACATCCTTCTCTTACTTTAACAGATTTCTTTAAGTTAGAGAAGGATGTGAAATGTTACACTAACTTTAGCAAATGTTGTGGTGCAACCCATACTAAGTGTTCTTATTCTACATTAATCATATTTACAAGGGAATAGGCATTTAATAAACAAGACGACACATACTTCACGACAATTATGTTTATATTTATAGCGGTTAAACTAGTTAACAAACGTAACGAGATGTTGGAATTGTATAAATTAAATTTCATAAGCGTATACGTCGACCAAGTTTCATGTGAACATATTTCACGGAAGTTTTGAGAGCGACTTGTAAAGTTGAAACCGCTTAAAACTACATAATCAGTGACCTTAAAGTTGACGCCAGTATGAATAAGCTCCAGTTTAGAGCGGGCTCTGATAAACTCTCAAAATCGCACTCTTATGAAAGACAAACTTCACTAAGCCCTTCACTCAAAGATATCTTATTACCACTGAGAGGATATAAAATAAGTAAGTTAGTGGAACGTAGCACCTTAATCTTAATAGTTTGAGGAGTTTACTAACTCAAAATAATAGTTCTTATAAGAACACGTATCTATACACGTTCTATTGTGCCCGTGCACAACAATAGAATCGAAAGAGAATACAAGCACGGGCTTGTATTCCTTCTACATTGTGAGGTGTGTTTGTGTAAAAATAAATAAAACTTTTCGTGTAAATATTTGAAGTTATTTACCAAACCACATACCACAATCTAAAATCTTATACCTTTCAGAAAATTCAATAACGTCCTGTTCTTATAAGAACTATTATTTTGAGTTAGTAAACTCCTAAAACTATTAAGATTAAGGTGCTACGTTCCACTAACTTGCCTATTTTATATCCTCTCAGTGGTAATAAGATATCTTACACTACACATCACGTCTAAAGGAGATGTCCAAGGCATAGTTTAAACGATAAAGATGATCAGACCACGTTTGCCACATGATTTTTACGCAAATAGCCTATCTAGTAAAAAAGCTTCGGGGAGATAGAATAGAAAGATACACTTTCGGGGTATAGGTACAGATGAAGCACAAGCATCTTTAATATGTGAGGAAGAAGAAGACACTGTTTGTAATCCGTGTAACTATATAAGTAGTTTTTCTCCAAAGAAACACAAAGTAAAGGATATAGACACCTGAAAGTAGAATATATACAGTTCGTTACCAGGAAACAGCTGCAATAAGGTAAAATCCCGCTAAGCGAACCGTCCGCGGCCCGCGAAGAAAACAAAATTAATGATCTTCCAATGCGAAACTCCTGCAAACATTTTATCAGTTGGATTTACTCTTTTCACGTGTTTTTTGCTCGAGCTGAAAGTGGTCCGTAAATAACCCTCGTTTATAGAAGATCCATTTAGTGTCCTTCGTCATGACAAACGAGCTACCGACCTTACCGAGACGACCGATCACTCTAATGACATTTAAACAGTGTTTTATCCGTGGTCCCGATGACTTGCGAATGCGTCGCATAATCAGTGGAATATCTTATATCTATCGCTGACGGTTAATTATCGTCTAAGATATCTTGGTGACACTCTGAATCTACGTTTAAATGCCATCAACGACCGGGAAGCCACTTTTTAGCTATCGTACCTGTGTACGCTCACGGAAATTGGACATTGCTGATTTATGAATTTTTTACGTGTTGTTGATATACAATATAATCTTTTAGCATAAAATACGAAATAAAAGTTTTATTTATTAAATTTTTATTATTAGAAGTTCCCATTCCTTGACTTTAGTTTATCTTTAACTGTCATGTTATTTAGTACTATAGCAAAAAAAAATCTATTCTATAAAATTTCGTTTCACAATGAATTGCCATTGACTTAAAACAATCTAAGAGTACGACCGTTATCACAATTCGATATGTGTTAAATTTCTTTCTGAAATCTATACAAATAAATAAAATTGGAATGTCTGTTTGTAATATAAAAATTACCGCTTTTTTCTAACATTTTTTTTTACATTTTTGTCTGTCTGGCTGTTTGTCCGTCTGTCTGTCTGCTTGTTTATATCTCGGGAACAGCTGGACCGATTTTGACGGAACTTTCACTGTCAGATAGCTTAAATGCTTTTCACGCGGACGAAGTCGCGGTCACAGCTAGTCTTACATAAATCTTGGACGGCCACGCCGGCGGCTTCGCGATTGAAGAGAAGAGGTACCTACTTACTGTCTGTTATAATTACAACGAACTTTTTATTATGTAGGTATTATAATGTTCGTTCCTATTGATATAATATCAAATGAATTGTCACTGACAAATTGTTTGAGAAATGAATCAGAATGTCTCAAAAGAAATTAGCCCAAGTTTTGCATTCATTTCATAAGTCGTCAGGTTACATACATTTTACTCATAATTCCAGTTACTCGCGTTCAAAGTTAAGAAGTTTAAGCTTTATATTTAAGCTTAAACATTCTTCATAGTTGCTTCGTCAAATAAAACAAAAGTACCGTTCAAAGTTTCAAAAGAGAACAAGCTTTGCACTCTACAATCATGAATTGCTCGCGCTGGGCGAAATAAGCATCTCTCAACTCATTTGCTAAATCTAACTCTAAATTAGAACAGTCCAATTATTTATTTTTTAAGTTTAAGCACAGTACTTTAAAGCATGCATTTTACCTTTGTAAAGGTTTTTTTTAAATGATGGTGGCAGAAAAGCTTGCAGGTCATAAGAATGTTAAATGACGATTGTAGCCTGTACATACAAATCTTCACAAAACCGGCGGTCAATATGCAGATGCAATGCCACGCTCGAGGCCTGTCGTTTTGCCTCTGTAATAATTATTTTGGTGTCATAATTATCTCCATAAAAGCGGAAAACGATAGTGCTGAACACTACCATTTGGCGGCAGATAGATTAGGTAATTCGTTGTTGCCTACGCCCTCGAGCTCCAAAACTGGAATTCTACCACCAGCAAACTACCAAATCAAGTGGTACACTTATACTCTACAGTTCACACTAGTGTTATGAAAGTTACATGTTGTGTTACATGGGCCAAAAACGTAACCGGCAAATCGTGGGTGTTTGCATGTATGGTTGAATGCATGCATTTACCTCTGCCTACCCCTTCGGGGATTACAGGCGTGAAGTTACGTTGTATAACAAATGTTGTTGGAATTAATGTAGAGAGGCTGCCTGCAAGAGGTGATGCTCTAATTTCAAATAACCCTGTTTATTCTTAAACATTACATTTTATGTCAACAACATGTTCAAAATTCATAAATCAGAAACGTTCAATTTCCGCGAGCATACACAGGTACGACAGCTAAAAAGTGGCTTCCATGTCGTCGATGGCACTTTAAATGTAGATTCAGAGTGCCACCAAGATATCTTAGAGGATTATTAACCGCCAGCGATACATTTAAGATATTCCACTGATTATGCGACGCATTCGCAAGTCATCGGGACCATGGTTAGACACTGTTTAAATGTCATTAGAGTGATCGATCGTCTCTGAAAGGACGGTAGCTCGTTTGTCATGACGGAGGACACTAAATGGATCCTCTATAAACGAGGGTTATTTACGGACCACTTTCAGCTCGAGCAAAAAACACGTGAAAAGAGTAAATCCAACTGATAAAATGTTTGCAGGAGTTTCGCATCGGAAGATCATTAATTTTGTTTTCTTCGCGGGCCGCGGACGATTCGTTTTGCGGGGCTTTGCCTTACTGCAGCTGTTGCCTGGTAACGAATTATATAAGTACCTAGTTTTAGGTGCCTTTATCCTATACTTTGTGTTGCTTTGAAGAAAAACGAAATTATACACCTAGTTTTACGGATTTCACTCAGTCACTTTTTCTTTCGCGCCGGTTAAAAATCTATGTTATTGCGAACCTCACGTGTTTTTTCAAAAATTCCCGAAGCGAATTTTCATTGCGCGACTCGTAGGTAGGATAATTGTGTTATAATGTGTTGTGAAAATACGTTCATCGCAATTATTAATTACTAGCTGTGCCCGCGACTTCGTCCACTTGAGAAAAAATATGATTGTTCAGTATCTACCCGGACGAAGTCGTGGTCGCAGCTAGTATAAAAGTAGTCTAAGTTACTCCTTATTACATCAGCTATCTGCCAGTGAAAGACCCGTCAAAATCGGAGACACTCAAATTCTATTTATTTGTATGTAGGTATGTATGTATGTATGGTTGTATGAAGATAAAAGTAGCCTAAGTTATATTATTGTAAAAAATGTTGTTTTGGTATATGTACCGATTTATTAGGGAAAGTAATATACCACATAAGATCTAAAAATTCTGTGAAAATTTTAAGCGTCTACTTGCTACCGTTATTATTATCGAGCAAAAAATATACGGAAAAAAACACGTTTATGGTATGCCCCCTTGGACTCCTTAACATTTTCCTTTTCTTATTTTTAGTAATTAATTTTTTCTTTATAGCTGTATCAGAAATACATAATTTCTGAAAATGTTAGCTTTCTAGCTATCACTTTTTATGAGATACAGGCTGGTGACAGACAGATGGACGGACAGCAGACAGACAGGGGAGGATTAGTAATCCGTAAAGTCCGTTTTTACCTTTTAGGTACGAAACCCCCTAAAAGATAGAACTAAGATACAGAATAGCTTAAAAATATTCGATATGATTCGTTAAATTGGCATAACTTTTTTATTTCTGAACCGATTCACATGAAACAAACACTACATGTTAAGTGAAACTTACCACAATATATTAATGAAAACTCGCAAATCGAAAAAGCGGTTTCTAATATTAGCGTGCACAAACACACAGACAAACAGACATATTTCCTTGATAAAAAGTACCCAGTGTTGTGCGCCAAATGTTAAAGTATAATCATATCAAGTTTCATTGTAATCGGACCGGTAGTTTTTATGTGATGCTTGAACAAACAAATAGACAGACAGACAGACAGATAGACAAAAATTTTCTAATCACATATTTGGGTTCGGTATCGATCTAGTAACATCCCCTGGTATTTATTTTTTCAATATTTTTAATGTACAGAATTTACACTTCTACAGTTTTATTATAAGTATAGATGACCAACGTGGTCTCAACATCTGGATCATGCATCATGCTTTGGACATTTTCATTAGACGAGATCTGAAGTAGTGTTAATCGCGGTCACTCTAACTAAATTGGTCACCGAATCAAAAAATGTGATGGATGCTGTTTTGATGAACTGCCGATTGATTTTTGATTAGTATGTTTGGCTAATAAAAACAAGCGTGCCTCTGGCTCTACTCAAAAATCGAGTATTCTTCAATGCAATCAGCTATAAACATTTTTGAACCCACACTCGGATAATTTGGTCACCATCATCATTTTTTAATTATACTGATGGTAACGTTCCAGTGTAGGAGCGCGAGGGCGTAGGCACACCCGCAATACCTCATCTATCTGTCGCCCAATGCCAAGATATACTATCATTGAGATATTCACAAATTTTATAGTAATTACATTTGTATAAACGTTCTTTAATAACTTTTTTAAATTTATTAACAGATAGACTTTGAACATTTTTTGGGACTTCATTATAGAATCGTATACACTGACCTCTGAAAGAATTACTTACTCTATGCAGTCGTGTTACATGCATGGACAACTTGTATTTGTTCCTTGTGTTCATATTGGTTCGCGTAGGAAACTCATTAATATTTTTCCAGATATACAATAAGTTTTCGTATATATATTGACAAGCAACAGTCAAAATGTTTATTTCCTTAAATTCATCTCTCAGAGACACTCTCGGGCTTAACCCGTAGATAGCACGTACTGCTCTCTTTTGCAAAACAAAAATAGTATTGACGTCGGCGGAATTTCCCCATAGCAAAATGCCATAGGACATTATACTGTGAAAGTAACTAAAGTAGACCAGCCGAGCTGTCTCCACGTCCGTCAATAATCTTATCTTCTTTACTGCAAATGCTGCTGAGCTAAGTCTATTGGCCAATTTGGCAATATGGGGGCCCCATTGCAATTTAGCATCCACCGTCATGCCAAGAAATACCGTGGAGTCTACTAACTCCAATACTTCCTCATTTATTTTGACATTGGTGTCCACAAATTTTACATTAGGAGTGGTGAACTTAATACATTTTGTCTTCTTACTATTCAACAATAAGTTATTGGCACTAAACCAATGTACTACATTAGACAAAGTATTGTTCACATCGTCAAATAAAGCCTCTTGTCTTTTAATTTTAAAAATTAAAGTTGTGTCGTCAGCAAACTATACCATATCTTGACTATCGTTGATTATGTACGGCAAGTCATTTATAGAGACTAAAAAAAGAAACGGTCCTAGAATAGAGCCTTGCGGTACCCCATATTCATTGAAGCCCCGGGAGATCTCTTTCCATTGACATCAACATACATTGTTCTATTGCTTAAATATGAAGTCATAAGCTCAAGAGTGGTATCGTGAACGTCATAGTGATATAATTTTCTGACCAAAGTTTTATGTTGCACACAGTCAAATGCTTTGGATAAGTCACAGAATACCCCTAGAGCATCGTGCGATTCTTCCCAAGCTTCGAATATATGTTTTATAAGCTCAACACCTGCGTCAGTAGTTGAGCGACCCCTGGTGAATCCAAATTGCCGAACGTGTAAAAGTTTATTGTGATTAAAAAAGGCTAGTAACTGGTTTAACATTAATTTTTAGACCTATTAAAATTCTTGGGGTCACTTGTACTACCAGATCTAAAAAGGGGAATCACTTTACTATGTTTCATTAAGTCAGGAAATATACCACTTACAATACTATTATTAAACGTAGCCGCTAGGTAAGGTGCGATTATGTCCAATATTCTAAATGCAACTTTAACAGATAAGCCCCAGAAATCAGTTGTAATCTTAATGTTAATAGATTTAAAAGCATTGATTACATCTAAAGTGTTTACTAATTTAAAACTAAATCTAGTGCTACTTTCATGTATATTTTGTTTCAATAATGATTCGGCGACAGTAGGAGAAGAAATCAGGTGTTTAGTTGTAGAAACTGGAATATTAGCAAAAAATGTTTCAAATGCTGACGCAACTTCCTCGTCAGTAGTAACTTGTTTATTGTCAATAATTAATTTAAAATCAGAATTGCGTTCAACGTTTTTTCCACTTTCACTATTGATTACGTTCCATGTCGCTTTAATTTTATTACTTGAGTTTTTAATTTTACTTTTAATGTGTAATGCCTTGGCTGCAAAACACACTCTCTTAAATATTTTCGAATACATTTTAACATATAACATATACTTCTCACATTTGTTGTCTTTTTTGTAAAGACTGAATTATACTCTCTTAAAATAATGTTAAAGAAATCATTGTACAATATATCTTTGTTCGGAACTATAGTGTTACGTTATTTACAAGGGATTAAGCTAAGTACGCATATACCTACAAGACGATACATACTTCACAATAATTATGTTTTTATTTATAGCGGTTATACTAATTAACAAACGTAACGAGATGTTGGCATGGGATAAACTAAATTTCATAAGCAAGTATACGCCAACCAAGTTTCATGTGAACATATTTCACGAAAGTTTTGAGAGCGACTTGTTAAGTTTAAACCGCTTAAAACTACATAATCAGTGACCTTAAAGTTGACGCCAGTATGAATAAGCTCCAGTTGAGAGCGGGCTCTGATAAACTCTCAAAATCGCACTCTTATGAAAGACAAACTTCACTAAGCTCTTCACTCAAAGATATCTTATTACCGTTGAGAGAATATACAATAAGCAAGTTAGTGGAACGTAGCAACTTGATCTCAACAGTTTAATGAGTTGCCTCAAAATAATAGTTCTTATAGGTACAGGACGTAATTGAATATTCTGAAAGATATAAAATATTAGATCTTTAGAGTGAAAGAATAATGAAACAGTTATCAATACCGTTTCCAAGTTGTCCGGCTTCAGAGACTCAAAAAGTCCAAGCCAGTGATAATATCGCCTGAGTTGCATTAAGTTAATCATTAATCGTTTTGTTTCTGAGAATAAAGATTAATAAACCAAATCGTATAATGCCCTGTATTTTATTAACAAACCTAACCCACATCAATATTCATAAGCAGCAAGACTTTTCCATTCATTTAATTTTGACTAAGACTCGAAAAGGCATCGCTAGATTGAATTTCGTGGCGAATAAAATCTAAGGGAAAATTTAGTGAACATTATGCAAATTGGATAGAAGATGTAATGGATTAAGATTATATCACGAACAACGATAAGACACGTTACCTGCTGAAAGCTAACTAAAGTCTGTAACCAAAATGAGTTTGTAATATTAGGTTGGGGAAAAAGTTTCTTCGCATTTTTTAAGATAATTCAAAACATTTTTTAATATAGTTTATTTAAATTTAACTAAAGTATGTATGTGTATGTACCATTTTGTTCGATAACCTTTTGCCATCTTGTAGGTAGGGACATGATCCCATTGCTATAAAAATTTTGGGACTTCTCATCAAAATACCGCGACAAGTGGATTTGGCAGTCCTCTCGTGATGTTAACCTAACATTGCATAAAGAATTCTGAAGAGACCGAAACAGGTGGAAATCTGAAGGTGCAAGGTCAGGACTATACGGCGGATGCATTAACACCTCCCAGCCAAACTCTCTTAATTTTTGCTGAGTGGCTATAGATGTGTGAGGTCTAGCGTTATCATGATGAAACACCGCACCCCTTCTGTTGATCAATTCCGGCCGCTTTCTCTCAACTTCTTGCTTTAATCTCATCAGTTGTTCGCAGTAGAGTTCAGAATCGATAGTCCTGCCTGGTGGTAATAGCTCATCATGAATCCCTTCCAATCCCACCACACACACAACATCACCTTATTGCGAGTTAACCCGGGTTTCGCCACAGTCTGTGAAGCCTGACCGGCCTTTGACCACGACCTTTTTCGCACGTTCTTGTCGTACGTGATCCACTTTTCATCACCAGTTATCAGCTTCTTCAAAAATGATTCGGTTTCATTACGTCGTAATAAAGAATCACAAATGAGTACACGGTTCATTAGGTTTCTTTCAGTGACCTCGTGAGGTACCCAAATATCGAGCTTTTTTTGTACCCAGCTTTTTTCAAATGCGCCAAAACTGTTTTGTGATCAATTCTCAGTTCTTCAGCTACGTCATAACTACTGATATGTCGATCTTGCTCCACTTTTTCAAAAATGGCATCCATTTTATCCGTAATAGGGCGACCAGAGCGAGGTGCATCTTTGACATCAAACTTTCCGGATTGAAAACGCTTAAACCAAATTTGTGCTACTCTCACAGACACTGCACTAGGTCCATAAACATCGCAAATTTTTTTCGCTGCTTGCGTTGCATTTTTACCTTTTTTGTAGTAAAATTTTAAAATGTATCGTATTTCTTCATTAGATTCACTCATCTTGACAGTACGAAAAACAAATGAAAATCACACATTTGCCTAATTTGAATTTGGAATTATGTTCTTTAAAATTTTAACTTTCAATGATACCAAAACCAGCCAGATACAAATACTACAACAGCCAAAGAGATTTTATTACAAGTTCATACATACTATAATGCGAAAAGACTTTTTCCCCAACCTATTACTTTTGTAAATTACAATCACAAGATTAAAGGTCTTGTTAAATCAAAACAAGGAAATTGGTTTACTATCTATCTATATCTATAAAAAGCGCTTTTAATATTTAGAGCACGTTTTCATGGATGTCGTTCCAGTTTAATTTAACGTTTTTATAAACAGTACGTGTAAACCTACGTATCAACAATAGAGATTTTTACTAACCCAAATATTTTTTTTATAGCAACGACGGTATTATAATTCGAAAAAGTAACTTTGTTTTTTTATGTAATGGAAGTGATTAACAAGCATGCAGTTCACATTGATGTTAAGTGATGACTGCAGCCTATAGACACCCACACAAAGACCAAGGTCAAAATGCAGATGCGTTACCTCTCCTGAGGCCTAAGGTGTTATGCCTCTGTGCCGGAAATTACCGGGCCGTACATACCCACCTGAACACGATAGTGCTGAACACTACCATTTAGCGGTAAGTATATTATGTAATGCTGTGATGCCTACGCCCGCGAGCTCCGTCACTAGAGCTCTACCACCAGTGATATGGTAAAAAGTTGTTTCGAAGAGCACGTTAAAGCACGTTTTCGTGGATGTTGTTTTCCAGTTAAATTTAACGTTTTCATAAACAGTGCGTGTAAACCTACGTATGAACAGTTTTTTACAAACAAAGATTTTTATTAATGCTAATATATTTTTTAGCAAATTAATTTCAATGACGATAATAGAATTCATTTGTTTTTTCACCAGTATGATCTGTATTTTCTCACGTCGTATTGCCTTACCCACTCTTTTTATCTACAGGGTATGCCCAATATAAATTAATCGTCTTTTCCACCCTATGTAGCTCTAATATTGATGAACACTGATACACCCTTTGTAAAATAAACGTATTGATTCGTGAAAAGAAAGAGCATTTATTAAGCACCTTAATTAAAGTGCAGAATTCTCCTCCAATTTATTTCCGAACCGAGACGCCCGCCGTAGGACTGACCAATACTCGTAACCATCCGAGCATCACATTTATTTGCATTTTTAAGAGCGTCAGCTCATTAAAATTTCTTTATTTCTTTCCCCACTCATCATTTTATTATACGGCTAAACGTTTCTTTAACTTACATTATTACAATATTAACTATTGGTGTAAATATTACAGGAAATTAGATGTAAGAAGAAAATAAAAAACTGATATTTTGGAAAATCATTTTGTACCACGATTATTATTTCATCGTTCATAAAATATAAGACATAAGGAGACATTGCTAGATAACCCTTCTTCTTGCGCAGTCGGAAGAACATCCAAAGTCTCTAAACCGAGTGTAAACGTATGTATGTATGTATCTTCACGCCAGGTCCCTAACGGGGTAGGCAGAGAGTGTAGAGCGCCAGACATCCCGGTTCTGACAAACCTCTCGTGCCTCGTCTACTTTCATCATTCTCTTCATACATGCACGCCGATTCCTAAGACTTTTGACACCACCATCAGACAGAACTCGACCTATTTGGTCATGGTAGGTCAGCCTTGGTCTTCCTGGGCGAAGAGTAGTCTTCAAGTGTAAACGTCCTGTTTTTTATTATTGTATTGAATCAGAATTTCTTTCGTAAATAAAAAAGTATTCAAATTGTGTTCCAATTTATTTCCGATCCGGGACGCTGTCAGTTAGACCAATACTAGTCTATATCCAATTTGCATTTCATTGAAGCGTTATCTCATTATGATTTATTGATTTTTTCTACCACTCATCGTTTACTCTAAAATTTTAAAGACATTATGATGATGAAAGACTCATCTTAGTTTATGGATATTTACTTAAACGGAACCATTATAGGGACATTTCTATGTCTGCCTGTCTGACCGTCTTTCATAGCCACTTGTATCAAAACTATCGACTAATTCATAAGCTCACTTTTCAGAAAGCTTCCTGATCTTTGTTTCTATAATCATTATAATTTACTAGCTCTGCTCAATTTTACATTGATATTAAAAAATAAACATAAAAAACTATAAATTCAAAGTGATTTCAAAGCAATCATCGTTAAAAAAGAACCAAACGTTGATTCTTGAACCGAAACAGGATTTCTTTCGTAAATAAGCGCACGAAATCCAGCTGTTCCAATTTATTCTAGAATCGGGACGCTGTGAGTCCGACCAACACTCATCTTTATCCGAGCGTCAAAATTTGCATTTCATTGAGGCGTTATCTCATTACGATTTCTTGATTTCTTCCACTCATCATTTATTCTTTATTTTCTATAATTTAAAAGACGTTATGATTTTGAAAGACTCATCCCAACCTCGGAATATTTACATAATTTTTTATATTTTATACTCTCACAGTTTTTCAAAATGGCTTCTTGTCAGTCAGTCAGTTTTTCAAATGAGCTTTTTCGATGTTCCTATAAATCTTTATATTTTTCATACATCTTACTCAATTTTTCATTAATCCAAAAAAGATTTCCTCCTCCCTCGGGTTTAGATTTATTTCCTAGCAATTCCAGGGTGATAGCATGTATGGTTGAATGCATATACCTATTTACCTCTGCCTACTCCACAGACATAAAATAGATTTCAATATGTCTAGGGCCTATCCCAGGGAATTCAGATAAGAAGTTATGTATCAACAAAGTAATTTAAAATCAGCCATCACTACAAAAAAAATAACTAATGTACATTAAATGTTGATACTTAAATCGAAGCAGGATTTTTTTCTTAAAAAAGGACACAAAATGCGTCTTCTCTAATTTGTTCCCAATGGAGGACACATTGAGTCCAACCTATACAAGTCCCGAGCATCAAAATTTGCATTTCACTAAGGTATTATCTTATTACGATTTCTTGATTTCTTCCCCCACTCGTCATGAACTCTATTACTTATAACGCGTTACCAATGTTGATACACCCACCCGTCCCAGCTTATACATATTTATGGAATTCATAATACTTGATAAACTTATTGTTTTTGAGATTAGCTTCCGCTACGTCGCATCAATGAATAAATTTACCATACTGCTTCTTAATACAATGTATAGATGAAATATTTTGCTTTCATGTTATGAATGAGATGTATGAAAAAAAATATGTAAGAAAACAGATTCTGCCTATGGATTAGTTCTTTGAAACTCATACCCACAAAAAAGGTATAATAATATCATGATTTTAATGTTATTTTTAAAGTAAATCTAAAAGATGCATACGGCTTATATTCAACGTTTGCAAGATACATTTTTCGGATTAAATTGAAATTTTAAATCCTTATTTTATTCTCTGCTTACATTGAAAAGGTTCATAGGCATCGTTATGCTCGGAACAATCTTCGGTAAGGATTATTTTACGCGTGGAACAATTCCAGTATCAGAGCTTGAGGGCGTAGATACAACAGTATTCTTTAATTCACCTGTCCACAAATGGTAGTATAAGCCTTATTGTGTTCCAAATTGTAATGATTAAATGGTATGGCACCCTCATTTATGTCATATAAGCAAAAAAACATGGGCATATTACAACTATTTTACTATTTAACTTTTGTACGGGGTAGAAACACAGACATCTTATATATAGAAGTCACAAATGGATCATTTTAAAGTCTATCGGACTGCCTAGTGTTATTGCTTTGTTTAAACAAACTCGATTGCGTTGGTTAGGCCGCGTCCTTTGTATGTCTCATCGTATGCCAAGCCAGACTCGGCTTTCTGAAGAGGCTAATGCCGGACAACCTGTAAGTAGGTCGTTTTTAACGTTCAAATACGATATCAATAGTCATATGACTAGTTTTGCCATGGACCATGTAAATTAGGAAGCCTCTGCCGAAGATCGACTGATGGCGACAGAAAATTGCTCAAGGTGTGGCTCTCGAGGCTGTATATAAAAGCCTAGCAAATCAACGCGCTGTCATCAGCGAAAAAATCAGTCCTCAATCATTGGATCTCGTGTTTGCCCGATATGCGTCGTCACTATCTCTCCCGTATCAGCCTTTCAATGTTCATAACATCTTTCGCAGATGTTAAGGCCATTAGTGACTATGATCAAATGGCAACATATCTGCATTTGACCTCTGGGGTTTGTGTTGATATCTATAGACTGCAGTAGTCCTTTACCATCCAGGTGAATCTAAACTTGTTAACCCTTTTTATTGCATATAAATACTATTACCCACGTAGCTAACAAGGTATCGCCTACAATGTACTTTTGCCGATATTATTAGCATTCCCGACTTGTCTTCAATTTACTCGCGTTTGAGTTCAATTTCTTTGCAGTGAACTTCATATTTTAAAATCCTTTTCCTTCTTCAATGTAGTTTGCACAATATTTTACGGTCCTTATAATAAAAAGTGCAGGGATAAGCACATTTTTCTCTTTTCAATTTTCTCACCTCTTTTAAATAATGATTTAGCTTCCATTTTAGTCACCGAAGTTGATAAGTAGCAAATACTGAAGATATTTTTATGGAGGTGTTGTATAATATCATTATCAATATAATAATTATTGAAAAGTAGTTTATTTGTATGTTTTGAACAATTTCCTCTGACAATATCGCTCAATATTGGGCGGACTATGTTTATGCTGCTTTGTTATTATGTACTTACATTCATAGTTTTCTATTCTTTTACCTCTTGGAACTTATAATAAACCACTCGGCAACATTTTTAAGGGCCTTGCTTATTTAAACAAGCTGTAAAATTGGATATATATAGGTATATAAAACAGCTCGTTAAAACTAAAATTCTACTTCATGCACAACTTTTCCATGTTAACCACTAATTTTGGAGTTCATTCTAAAGTTTAGTTATGCGGCTCATAAAATAATGTTAGATACGTATTAATATACGTAATATTTTTGTTTTGCATCTGAATTAGAAAACATCGCTGTATCACTAAAATTATAATTAAGTTTATGTTTTTCACGGCTGCATTAAATAAGCATTTTATATATTTACCAGCAACAGCGATCCGCTCCAGCTTAGCATGGTTGAAATATAGGTACCCATATAGTGTACTTCTGAAGCCATTATTAATATAAGCTATACATAACATTACTAATATGAAAGGAACTATGAAAACTGTATGAAAATCCGTGCAATCTTTGAATTTATCACTAATAGACAGACGCGACGAGGGACTCCAGTGACGGAGCTCGCAGGCGTAGGCACCACCGCATTACCTAATATACTTGCCGCTAAATGGTAGTGTTCAGCACTATCGTGTTCCGGTCAGGTGGTAATGTACGGCCCTGTAATTTCCGGCACAGAGGCATAACACCCTTAGGCCTCAGGAGTGGTAACGCATCTGCATTTTGACCTTGGTCTTTGTGTGGGTGTCTATAGGCTGCAGTCATCACTTAACATCAATGTGAACTGCATGCTTGTTTGCCACTTCCATTACATAAAAAAAAAAAAAAAAAAAAAAAGTATAGATATAAGACAAGTGCAATCAAGCAATAAATTAGTCTCGGTGTGGAGATTACACCTGCTATCCTGTGTTATCGTTAAAATAAAATTTAAATTTGTCAGTCTAATATTTCAGTTCCTTGTGTCTGTTTCCCTTTTTACAGTCGTGTTGCTGCCATCCTTATGATATCCTGATGCCTCAGTTTCATTTATCTGACCAATCAAACTTGAGTCTGCCTAACTTTCCAGCTTTGGGTCTGTCCGTTATTGTTATGAAATCAATAATAATTTGCAACTACATTAAAGATTATGATGAATCATTGTTAAACAAAATCTACATCAGTGAAAAATATTCATGATCCTTACACGGATCACTACACCCACTTCATTCTGTAGATTCTTTTTAGGGCTACCTGCGCTTGCAATTTTCTTGTAAGCTGTCAGCGTTCTCGACGTGGATTTAACGTCGCATATTAAGTAGATCCATTATCCCTAGTCAAACAATCCGTACTTTAGTCAGCATGAAAAAGTTATTCGCTTTATGTACTGAAGAACTACGGCAGATTCTGTATGGTTGGCTATGTTTGGATGTAATTATTAGTATGAATATGACGTAGTCTACAATAAGAAAAATTATCTACCTCAGTAAACCACACTTATGGGCGTTTCACATAGAAAAGAAAGAAATAAAGAAAGAAGAGAAATATATATTCCCCATCTATTGCTCCACTTACAATTTAGAGTCTCTCCGTTATACTTACAGTCCAATGGATGACTTGGTAGAGCTCCAGTGACGAAGATCGCGGGCGTAGGCACCACCGCATACCTTATACTTGCTGCTAAATGGTAGTGTTCAGCACTATCGTGTTCCGGTCAGGTGATAATGTACGGCTCTGTAATTGCCGTAATTGAATAATATTCATGGGGTTTACACGGATCACTATGACGACGATGCTGATGATGACGTTCGCTCTCCACACATCTGTATTGTCTTGATGCCCATCTATCTATCTGTCCACTTAAAGTTGAGTCTGCTCAACATTCAATCTATCCTTTAATCACTTTGCCATAATATAAAATGTTATCTTCAACTAGGTACACTAACGATATTATAACATGAAATTTGAAGACGATCTACCTCAGCAGATAATATTCATGGAACTTTGACGGATCACTACACCCACTTTATTCTGAAGGTTTCTTTTTAAAGTTGCGTTGCAATTTTCTTGCATGCTGACAGCGTTCTGAACATGGATTTAACGTAACATATTAAATAGATCCATTATTCCCAGTCAAGCAATTCATATTTTAGTCGGCATAAAAAAAAAACATTTTTATGATGTTGAGCATCGGAGATGTTATATAATTCGTTGTGATGCAAGATGTTGTATGATGGGTGGTGGATTCGTTTCAATACTCCAACATAACAATCCGTAAGTCCGCCTATGTTTCTGTGTATCCATTCTATCATCTATGCATCCCTGTGACTACAAGATAGGGATCTAACAAATATTAATTTAAGGTACAGTATTTTAATGAGTTAACCTTTTTTGTCCAATAATAATAATAGAGAAAAAACTAAGCTCATTATAATGTTATTTATACACATGGAGACACCATTACATTTTATTGTAAACTAATTTTCTTATATTCGGAAATTGATAAAATAGAATTAAAAATAAATTGCTTTTACGACTTTAGATAAAATGTCATCATTTGTTTTTTTTTTTGTAATTTCTTTAATTAACCTTCACAATCCCAGGTGAGACGAACTAGTAACGTTCTTCTTTCGGTCAGAGAAAGATTTAACGAACTCTAATTTAAAACAAAATCAAATTCCAAGCTGCAAAGAGAAAACAAGCGCACGAAGAGCTCTGTTATCACGATGCCTACTTCATTACTTTGTAATTGGATAAACTCATCAAATAACGTAATCGAAGCCTGTAATTGTTCGAAAGCCGTTGCCATCTGTAATCAACTTCGGTTATCAAACTGAATTAGCCTGTAAGGATTTCTTACGAGTCGACAATCGATAAGTCGTTCGCATAAAGCGCCTGCGATATTACATTAAATTAAACTGAATAAGTACAAAGAGCGACAATGGAATAAGTAATTTTCCTTTTTCCTCTTTGAACGCTTTGTGAAATTTGGAGTAACGTGATTTCACTTGATTTCTGACTTGCCGAGTTGCAAAAATCGGTTTACGCTTATCTAATTTTTATAGACCCTACAGCTGACTACACGACGATTCAATTTTTAAGATTGCCGACTTCTGTAAGAGCAATCAACTTTATGCCATACTTAAAAAAAGAAATGGTTATGAGCCTAATGTATGAATCTAAGTCCAATGGATGTCTTTCTACACTTCTTTGTGTTTTTAAAATCATGTGCTTTAAATTTAGCTTCTTAGCACAATAAGTTTTTTCCAATGTATTCTGTGCAGAAAGGATCATGCCAAGATTTGTACAAAAAATATGAAAAAAGGTTGACGATAAAACAGCTTTGAAATATGTATTATCTGAATCTAAAGAACATTGCCTGTTATTTTAAATATTTTAATTCTCTGGAATGAAAAGTTTAAAATTGAAGTTAAGTACGAAGTGGTTCCACTGTTGTTGTGAAAGACTATTTTTATTCCAGTGATTTTTGAAAATTATTTAAAATACCATGTAATGTTCTAGTACCTACATACTATTTCTAAGCTGTTTTAGTTTAGTAAGATCTTCGTGAATTTCGTGAGCTACACTCGTTGAAATAAAACTAGTTTTCGAATTTATCTCGCGTGTATTAAACTAGTAACTTTTTTGTTAATCCTGAACGCTACGCAAGACGTTTGCAAAAATGATGGAGGTAGCTGCACATAATAAGTTTCAAACTGCTGTCAGACAAACGTCACCTCAGTCTGCCCGAGATCGGGTTCGATTAAAAGTAATAATTTCTGGTTTAGCTTGTACCTTTGTACCGTAGGTACCTGTTTTTTTTTTCATCCTTATAATTTTTTTACATGTTATTGGTCTTAGATTTTTTCTATACGTTATACACCTAATATGCCTTATATTTTAGGCCAAATTCAAGAGTCTTATAATTTTCAAACATATTAAATGGCATGCGGGTGACAGGGTAAAGATGAAAGATAACCAGCTCTATAGTAACCCTCGTATGAATTAACTTTTTGTCTTAAATGTTACGGACAGTAAAGTGCTCTTTTTTCCTCCAATCACCTACGTAGCCGCCTGATTTATTGAAACAAAGATTACTTGATTTAGTTGGATTAGCAGCGTGTAATTAAAAGGGTTCTCTATCAAACGATGGATGTACTTTAATAAAAGAAAGTTTAAGCAACACAAAACTGAACAGAAATTCCATGCGAAAATTATTCATGTTTTGTACTGTGTGACAAGATTAATCCTTTGTCAAATATTTCAGGTAATTAATAAATTCCATCCATTTTGTGATCATTCCACAAAATTCACCAATTTTTGACGCCCGGATCGTATGGAATATTTTTTTTTATGTAATGAAAGTGGCAAACCAGCATGTAGGTCACATTAATGTTACACAAACAAAAAAATAATTACGTAAATCGGTCAAGAAATCTCGGCGAAATTCGCGTACATACATAAAAAAAATACATATATATAGCGGCCGAATTGAGAACCTTCTCGTTTTTTGAACTCTGTTAAAAAAAACTAGTGTACTGAATATGTTTTGTTATAAAACTAGTTATAAAATTGCCTTAAATAGAGAATCCTCTAATTCGGGCGCCGCCTTTTGGTCTCAGTTCAGATGCATACCTCTGAGGGCTAAGATGATTTGGTAGACAACACGGAAGTTTCCATTACTATCTCACTAGAACAGCACTAAACACTACCATGTATCTGCAGATAGATACGGTAAAAAAATGCTATTTAAATCGCCAAGCTTTTCCTTTAGAAATGTACAACCAGTAAAAATATGTTGCCATTAATGTTTGTTATATTTGATTATATTTTGACAATAAGATGCGAGTTAATTTTTTAAGTTTTAAAATACGAATGGGCAAAAAAATTGACCCCTCCGCTACTGTTAGGTAATGCAAAAAAATGTGAATGAAAAATTCCATAGTCGTGTGTGGAACTTCCGATAGCTCAGTGGGTTAACGATCATGAAATCATAAACAAAACTTTCAACTTTTTCTATGAAAATCTTTATGATGCCAAATTTTATGATTATGCTATTTGATTTGAATATCCTATTAACAGCAACATGTTTTCAAGGTGGCGTGGATCAGAGCTGATGATCAGACGATACTGACGCTGCATACACGCCTAGTCACGCACAGTTCCCGATACGCAGTCACCAACGACACTCCAAGGTCCTGGAAGCTGCACATACGTCCACTGAAGGTCGAGGACAGAGGCTGCTATATGTGCCAAATCAATACAAGCAAAATGAAAAAACAAATTGGATGCGTCGATGTATTAGGTAAGCTTCAATATTTTTTATTCTACGGTTACGATGATAACGTTACTTCACGCCTGTTATCCCCGAAGGAGTAGGCAGAGGCAAATGCATACATTCAAGCACACATTGGTTAAGCATTACGGGCGCGGTCGGGTGTGTGATGGGTGAAGGCAAAATTAAAAATGCGCGTTTCCGTGCTTCAGAGGGCACGGCTGTCGGTCCCGGTTGCTATCGATAGATAGCAGTCGTAAAACCTGTCGGAGGCCTTATGGGCGGTTTGAAAAACGTCCGACAGCGGATAGGCCACTAATCCGTATCTCCACCAATCCGCATTGGAGCAGCGTGGTGGAGTAAGCACCAGGCCTCCTCCCGAAAAGGGGAGAGACTCGTGTCCAGCAGTGAGACGTATAATGGGTTGCCATAATTATCATTATTAGGCACACATGAGAACACCCACGCTTCGCTGGTTACGTTTTATCCCATGGCGGCGAGTCAGTTGACATCTCCGGACACATCACCAATCTCCGAGGTACTGGGAAACTTCCAGGTAACGGAAAAAACCAAATAGAATCGACGATATTGATTTTGACACCTTTACCTCTGGTAACCCCCGACCCAGGAATCGAACCCAGCGTAGCAGTAGTAACCTGCTACCACTATACTACTGAGGCAGTTATGAGGATAATAATAATGTTAAAATACAAAATATTCTATCATAATTATTATGTCGTTTCTAAGTATACATATAAAAATAAATTATTAAGAGCAACGACTACCAACATCACTATAATAATTGCTCCATGTGATATTTTTAGACATTCATTAGATAACACAAAAACAGAAATACGGAACAGAACTAATTAGCTTCGAGCCATTGAGTTCTGTTATTCCATTTTTTTTCTGTATTTATCTCTTTTGTCTATGTATTGAAATTCACCTATGTTTTTGGACATGTGAATAATTTGGGTATTCTTTTTTTGATAAACATAACACACATCTGAGTATAAGTAGAAACCTAACGAAAGTTTTCCAGCACAATTTAAAAAACAATAATTAGGCGATCTAATTGTTGTTTTTTAAATTGCGTTAAACTACGTACCTAACAAAAAGAAAGATGAGAGTCGAATTTCCCCATAGTAATTGGTTGGCGAAACGCACACAGAGCCCATAAACTATTCAAGAATCGGTTCTGTCTTCAAAATTTACGTATTTTGTAGGTACACGGTGCAGCTGTCAGGAAAGAAAAAGCTTAAAAGTGTAATATGTAACATGAGGAAACAAAAGCTTGAGCAGCACACCTGAGGCCGATCGCGATGTGTTTTTCGATTCTTCAGATAAGCTTAAGAGGGCAGTCTGCGAATTTGGGAATTTATTTTTGAACACACACATAGAAGTTTTCTACTAACACAAATAGATCACGCAGTATAGTATACCTACGCTAGGAAGTGACAAGAACTGACATAATTACTGTATCCATCGCCTACTTACCTCGGCAGGATGTTTAAGAACGTCACAAAAAACACGCAATATATTTGCCCATAGTTTATCGCAGCCTATAGAAGGTGCGGTCTTAGTGTCAGCGTTATGGGTGTATTAATTTTTTTTTTTTTTTTTGTCAAAGGATTGACAGACAAGCAGACGGGCCACCTGATGGAAAATAGTCACCGTCGCCTATGAACATTTGCAACACCAGGGGCGTCGCCAACGCGCTGCCAGCCCTGAAGGACTCTTTTGATGCTATGCACCGAGGGAACACCTCCGAGGGAAGCTCATTCCACAATTTACACGTTCTAGGCAAAAACGAACGTGAGAACCGTACCGTTGAACATTGCCAGGTGTCCAGTCGGTGAGGGTGGAACTTCTCTCTTTGGCGGGTAGTACGGTGTAGGAAAAGAGACGGTGGCACCATGTCGAACAGTTCAACAGAGCACTCGCCGTTGTAGAGACGGTATAAAACGCAGACTCAGATGTTCGAGCCTGTCAGTAAGTCCTGGGTCGTTAATAATACGAATGGCGCGTCTTTGTAGGGAGTCAAGTGGACCAAGTTGGCATTTTTTTTTTATGTAATAAAAGTGGCAAACAAGCTTGCAGTTCACATTGATGTTAAGTGATGACTGCAGCCTATAGACACCCACACAATGACCAGACGTCAAAATGCAGATGCGCTGCCACTCCTGAGGCATTAGGTGTTATACCTCTGTGCCGGAAATTACAGAGCCGTACATTTGGGGGCTCCCGCCCACTAATGAGAGCAGTATTCCAGATGGGGCCGCACTTGGGCCTTATAAAGCTGTAATCGCTGCTCCGATGTGAAATACTGCCTCGCTTTATTAAGCACCCCTAGCTTTTTGGATGCCAACTGATGCACTTCGTTCGATATGTCAACGCCCAGGATACCGATACTCTTACCAACGACGAGCGGAGTACCCTGGAACTGTGGTGCTACAATGAATGGGGTTTTTTAGCGGTGAACGCGCAGACTTGTGTCTTCGAGGGGTTGAACTGCACTAAGTTGAGTCGACCCCAATCTGAGACCCGCTCCAGAGAGTGCTCGACTTCAGACACAAGTCTAGTCCTGCTTTCCCCGATAAGCGTCCGAGAAGCATTTGCACGGCTAGTGTAGTGTGCATCTCCCGTACTGTCATCCGCATAGCAATGAAAATTGGAGTTTAGCTCCAACATTTCATTGATATTTTTTTTTATAAATCTAACTCTATTAAATCATTTCAATATGTTTTAAGATTACATTACATTCTTATACATGCATGAAAACATCCAAATAATGTAGAAGATAATACGAGCGATTTCACACTTAAAAATGAGAAAAGAAAATACTTCCAGCATTCTTCGTTGACAAGATTAGATTCTTGATAGGAATCAAAGACAGCGTCACATTTTATCCACCCACGCATTTGTAAACACTTTATAAATAAAATAAACCTTCCTTATACAAAGTTTCTTCGATACACATTTTATCATCACAATCTACGAATAATACTGTTTTTTTTACTGGTGGTAGAGCTCCAGTGACGGAGCTCGTGGGCGTAGACACCACCGCATTACCTAATATACTTGCCGCTAAATGGTAGTGTTCAGCAGTGTTCCGGTCAGGTGGTAATGTACGGCCAGAGAATATGTAATAATACTACGTATAGAATGGGCACTTCGACGTCCCGCCCGATTTGCTCACATACACAACTCCTTCCTCTCTTATGGGCGACGGTTGATATTTTGTACGTGCTACGCACACAGGTGCGCGTGTAAATACACGTCACTGATGGATAGAAACCAAATTAAGCTTTGGATGGAATTTTGGCGGAGTGTCCGCGGTGTGGTACGGCCCAGGCATAACATAACATAACATAACAGAGGCATAACACCTTAGGCCGCAGGAGTGATAACGCATCTACATTTTGACCTGTGGTCTTTGTGTGTGTGTCTATAGACTGCAGTCGTCACTTAACATCAATGTAAACTTGCATGTTTGTTTATATATGCCTGTTTGCCACTTTCATTATTTAAAAAGCTCTAAAATAATATTCACAATTTCACGGCACAATTAAAATGATGTGTGTGGGTGCTTCTTCAAAAAGTATGTAATAATATGTAAGTGGTGTGACATGAGTGAAGTCAATACATATAACTAAATAAGATATATATATATATAATTAGATATAGAATTGCAACTGCGATCGACGAAATTATTTCTTCTTGCCGGAAATTATGCCTCTGTGCCGGAAATTACAGGGCCGAAAAAACTATTGTATAAACTCATTTGAATTTATTTATTGAATCTTTTTCATTACAAAATCATTCAACCGAAAATAAACATTTTAATATAATAATTTAAATTGCCACATAAATATTTATAAAAGATTCGTATCATAAGATTTATGTAGGCACAATTTCAGCCAATGAACGTAGAAAAAGCGAATAAAAAAGTAAATTTACTCGTGAAAATTTATTCCTTTAGCCGAGAATAACAATATGACGTATAAATTACCACTGTTCACGTCGCTTTTCATTGTTTTATAATACTTATGGGACCTCCAAGTAAAATAAATGTAATCAATTTTGTATGAGGATGATATATTTTATCTTGATAAATAAAGATGTAATAATGCCGACCACATAGTTTAGTCACAGAACACAGTAGTCTTATATGCGCAATTTTAGGCTTACCCAAGTTTTTCCTATCTTTTCTTGTATGTGTTTGTGTAATTATTGTCTACGATCTGCAATATTGATGTTAACTCAGTTTGTTATCTGACTTCACATTTTTAAAATTAACGTGCAACATTTCAACTTGCTCCTGGGAATATGTGTACTAAAGGTTGGGGAAAAAGTTTCTTCGCATTTTTTAAGATAATTCATAACATTTTTTAATATAATTTATTTAAATTTAACTAAAGTATGTATGTACCATTTTGTTCGATAACCTTTTGCCATCTTGTAGGTAGGGACATGATCCCAATGCTATAAAAAATATGGAACTTCTCATCAAAATACCGCGACAAGTGGATTTGGCAGTCCTCTCATGATGTTAACCTAACATTGCATAAAGAATTCTGAAGAGACCGAAACAGGTGGAAATCTGAAGGTGCAAGGTCAGGACTATACGGCGGATGCATTAACACCTCCCAGCCAAACTCTCTTAATTTTTGCTGAGTGGCTATAGATGTGTGAGGTCTAGCGTTATCATGATGAAACACCACACCCCTTCTGTTGATCAATTCCGGACGCTTTCTCTCAACTTCTTGCTTTAATCTCATCAGTTGTTCGCAGTAGAGTTCAGAATCGATAGTCCTGCCTGGTGGTAATAGCTCATAATGTATAATGCCCTTCCAATCCCACCACACACACAACATCACTTTATTGTGAGTTAACCCGGGTTTCGTAACAGTCTGTGAAGTCTGACCGGCCTTCGACCACGACCTTTTTCGCACGTTCTTGTCGTACGTGATCTACTTTTCATCACCAGTTATCAGCTTCTTCAAAAATGATTCGGTTTCATTACGTCGTAATCAAGAATCACAAATGAGTACACGGTTCATTAGGTTTCTTTCAGTGAGCTCGTGAGGTACCCAAATATCGAGCTTTTTTTTGTACCCAGCTTTTTTCAAATGCGCCAAAACTGTTTTGTGATCAATTCTCAGTTCTTCAGCTACGTCGTAACTACTGATATGTCAATCTTGCTTCACTTTTTCAAAAATGGCATCCATTTTATCCGTAATAGGGCGACCAGAGCGAGGTGCATCTTTGACATCAAAATTTCCGGATTGAAAACGCTTAAACCAAATTTGTGCTACTCTCATAGACATCGCACTAGGTCCATAAACATCGCAAATTTTTTTCGTGGCTTGCGTTGCATTTTTACCTTTTTTGTAGTAAAATTTTAAAATGTATCGAATTTCTTAATTAGATTCACTCATCTTGACAGTACGAAAAACAAATGAAAATCACACATTTGCCGGATACAAATACAAATACTACAGCCAAAGAGATTTTATTACAAGTTCATACATACTATAATGCGAAAAGACTTTTTCCCCAACCTATTATTAAAATATTTATAATATTATTAATAATTTGTCGCCATCGATCCTGCGCCAGCTTGGGCCGATTGACAAACTACGGTATCTAGTAGATAAAACCCAATGGTAGTTTAACATGCACATCTCGAAGGATTCAAAATTTTAACCGTATAGTGTCTTGTTTAAGCCATGTGAATGTTAAAAAAAAAAAACAAGTTATAGAATATAGACTTCTGCTTTTTGATAGACCGTAATAACACAGGGACTCTCAAAAAGGTAATAATGCATTAAAATCTAAATATGTAATAATTAACAAAACTTAAGTCATAATCAAATTTTGATGTTTCATTTGTGCTAGTTACATTTATCATAAGAAACATTTAATTGAATTCTGTCATAATTTAGAGTGTGTCACATGGGTACAATACGCAATATTGCTGCAAACTCAGCTCATTATCTACCTTCACGTTTTTAAACTGAATTGGAAAACTCGATATCATATACGTGCAACAATTCAACTTCGTCCTGGAAATATTTTTGGTACTAGTACGAACAAATTTGTCGACATCGATCCAGTGCCAACTTTGGCGCAATGTTTTGTAAATATATCTATTAAAGGTCCATCCACAAAAAGTAAGGAAACTAAAATTTATTTTGCACTTGTTCTATCTTAAATTTTCACTATTAAAACTGAATAATTAGGTTACGGATACGTTCTTAATATTTTATTTAACTCTTAACTTAATAATCAAAAGAGTGTAACATACCAACAATATGCAATATTGCTGTAAACTTATCTTGTTTTCCGACTTCACGTTTTTATACAGAATTGGAAAACTCGATGTCACATACATGCAACATTTCAACTAGCTCCTGGGAATATGTGTACTATTACGAACAAATTTGTCACCATCGATCCTGCGCCAGCTTGAGCCGATTGACAAACTACGGTAGTAGATAAAAGCCAATGGAAGTTAGGCCTGTTTTTTGCACAATGCGAGAAATATGCTTATCTCACAGGATTCGTGTCACGTACCCAAAGTTTTAACTGTATTATGACTTATCTTAGGCATACGAAAGGTAAAAACAATCAATACATTTAATAAGACATAAAAATCGAGTGTATGTACATTAATTTTTTTTTCTAAAACTGATAGGGAGCGATAAAAAAGAATAACAGAAACCAAAAAAAATAATTTTGGATTTTTTCATAGAATAGCTTTGAAATGAATAGCGTTTTCACTGGTAAATTACATATTATTAGCGTTAAGGTTAAGGCAAAAGTTAAGGTCAATTGAAAATTTACTTCAAGCACTGCTTCAAAACTTTTAAACACATTTGAATGCGGTTCACATTTTTATTAGTTTGTTACTCTTCTTTCCCCCCTACCAGTTTTTTGGAAAAATATCACTCGATTTTTAATGTCTTAATATAATTATGTATAATGTGTGTGTGGCCAAGTTATGTGAAAATTGCTAGTAGGTTTTTTTTCTTCAAAATACATTACTATTATAATATGAATGATGATTACAATTACCTATAACCGGAATCAATTAAACCGACACCTTTGACCTTCTCATCAAAGGACTTGAAAGGATCAAGAATCTCAATATTTATCCATTTAATCTGCCTCAGTAGTCTGCTACTCGAATGTCCCGGGTGCGATCACTGGGTAAGCGCTATAGGGGTTTTTTCATTGGGTTTTTTCCATTGTTTGGTAAATTCCCAGTGCCACCCCTGGAGTTTGGTAATGTGAAGGCATGTTTTTGCATGAATTTATGCCTCTTATTCTCCATTTACTTCTCCGTACCTATTTGAGAAATACAGGTATATTTTATGAATTTATTTGTTTCTTCCATTGATTCGAAGCTACGAAGTTTTCGTATTTGCCCAACTTATTTCAATTCAACATATGAACGTTGTTTTTGGTATAAAAACAATAATCTTTGTTTTCGCAGTGCCTCCGAATATCGTGGATGAAGGTACCAGCGGGGACCTAGTAGCGCGGGAAGGCACAGACGTCAGCATATCTTGTAAGGCTGAAGGACGGCCTTTACCGCGCATCCTCTGGCGGCGAGAAGACGGTACTAATATCCAACTGAGAAATGAAGCAGGGGAATTACACAAAGGTGCGTTCACTTGGATCATTTACCCAAACTAGTTCATGTAATCAAAACTTATTACTGTTCTGAGGATTTCCTCAAAGATTTCCTAAACAAATATTTACTTGTTTTGAAATAAAGTTCTATTTTCATTGTAACTACGATCAACTTATTATATTTTTGCGTTTTAATATGATGAAATTTGATTAGTTTTGAAATGTTACATTTGTTTCAATATAAAATTTTGTTTTCTTGGAAAGAAATGAAAAATTTTGTTTGTATTTGGCGCTTCTTAACTAATAAAGTCCTCTTTTATTTAAGACTAGGAAAGACCAAGTTGTAATTACTAGATGCGTATTGGACATACAAATATGACACATATTCACCTGATAACGAAACAAGATAAAAACAAATGCAAATGTGGACTCGAATTGACTGTTTTACATCTATTAGTAAATTGCACAGCTTTCAGTAATGAAAAACAGAAATGTAAATTACCTAACAGTTTAAAGGAATGTTTAAATGAAGATGGATGTACAAGAACTTTAAGTTTTTTAAAATTGATTGATATGTACAATTTAATTTAAGAAATTATAGTTTTGCCGTGGTCGCTAATGACCTTAGATGTTAAAAAGCGACCTTAAACAAATGAAAAAAAAAAAAAAGTTTTAAAACACCAAAATGTCACACTGAAAATCATTAATATTTTCAAAGTTGAAGATAAGAAGATTGGATCAAGATGAACTTATTTAAGTTCAAGACTGAATTTCGAATTCAAAGGCTAAATCTCTATAGATTCAAATTTTGTAGCCTCTGGAATTCGCATACAATAAACTTTATCAGTTCAGTTAGCAATATTCAACCTCCAAATAATAGGACGCGCGACGTTTGTTTCAAAAATCAGAACAAATTGCTCTTACAAAGCTATTCTCGTGTGAACTTGCAAGCGCAATTGTCCCGGGATACCTTATTGAGAATAGAAACACGTACATATCGAATAATGTGAATCTGAGTGTCCAGGAACTACTGCAAGTTTAAATTTTGTTGCTATCTCGAATGATATTAGTTATTACATGTGACTACGAGAACTTGAATAATGTGAATATTTCGTGTGAAATTTTCATAACGGGCAATCGATTGAAATTGAATTAACCTAGATAAGTACAGTTGATAAATTATGTCAGTCAGATTTATAAATAACAAAATAAGTACAGTACTCAGCAATAAATATTGCAAATTGAGCTTAAGAAAGAGATAATCGGTTAGTTTCGGGTCCGTAGAGCGTTATCTCTGTTGCACACTGCCTACGTAAGTACTGATAGTGCGGTATTGGTCAACATTTGATCAAAATGGTCGACAAACATCATAAAGGTAGTGTGCGAAAGAGACAACGCTATACAGAGCCGAAATCAGCCGAAATTTCTTTCCTAATGTAATTTTCATAATTTCTTGGTGGGAACTGTAACGTGGTTTTGATTAAATGCTGAAATTGACATTCTCTTGTTTCTTTCTTTTATCAACTGAAAATGAAATAAGGAAATTTATTTTGTATTTCGTCATCAATAAAAATGTTAATGTGTTCCGCAAATTAATGTCATTGCGAAGCTCCTAATTAATCGCAAGCAATAATGCTCAACATACAATATGACTGTATCTCCAACTTTATTAGACGTTTCATATAATTAGGAGCTACTTTGTCATCATTAGAAAGCACTTGAGTTTATTAATCGCCAATCTCTTGTACACGCTAATCTATTTTCCCGTCTATGAAGACATATCAATCATCTATTTACAGCAAATATAATTTTATTATTTACTAGCTGACCCGGCAAACTTCGTAGTGTCTCACAATTAAATAATGTGTCAAAGGTTTGATATTGTATAGGGAAATGAAATTAAATGTAGAGATTCCCGTGGGAATGAATGAGTGATTTCCCTGCAGTAAAAAGTAGCCTAAATGTTGGCCAGGCTAGTATCTATACACCACAAAAAGTTTAAAATAAAAAAGGCATGCTCCGATGGTTCGAGCATATAGAAAGAATGTCGAATGAGCGAATGACTAAACAGATATACAATGCGAGTGTGGATGGTTGCAGAGGCCCTGGAAGACCAAGACTGACCTACCATGACCAAATAGGTCGAGTTCTGTCTGATGGCGGGATCAAAAGTCTTAGGAATCGGCGTGCATGTATGAAGAGAATGATGAAAGTAGACGAGGCACGAGAGGTTTGTCAGAACCGGGATATCTGGCGCTCTACACTCTCTGCCTACCCCGTTAGGGACCTGGCGTGAAGATACATATATACAAAAAGTTTCATTCGAATCCGTCCAGTATCTTCTGAGATTAGCCTGGACAAAGGGACAAACAAACAGACAAAAAATTTAAAAATCATTGAAAAGTGTTCTAATACTATTTTAACATCGCCCCAATTAGTTTTTCGTAAATATATACAATGTACAGACACGCAGGTTTTACTGTTTTATTATATGTATAAGAATTATTTTCAATATAGATTAGAGTATGTACGTTATAGGAATTTCACGTCATTGTACTGAATAACTTAATTATTGCGGATAGACGATATATTAAGACAATTCAAAGTACCTAAACATGCAGTTGTCATATAAATATTATGTTGTTTAAATATATATAAAATGTGGGTAATGATATTTTTATGAAAAATTAGTACGTAAAAAATCAAACCGTCTTCAAAAATTAACTCAAAACTATGAAACAAGTAATATTTTTAATACTCACAACTCACGACTCATAAGTAAAAAAATCCAAAATAGATGAAAAATATAGTGACCATGAGAGTAACGAACTACTAAATACATTACATTGATACTATTTATACTTCTAAAAAAAGAGTTTGTTAGTTTGGTTGAACGCGCTAATCTCAGGTAATACTGATTTGAATCGATATAAAAATCATTGTTCGTGGAAATATATGGGTGGGATGTTCGTTCACCACCCCTGGAACTTTACCACCAATAACCACGTATCTAAATCAATGGTAATAACGTTCAGTTTAATAATAGGTATATCTAAACACTAAAGCGTTTGGTCAGTATTCACCTACAAATATGTAGTAACTACTTTAAATCTTTTATAATGTTTTATTACATTAACCGATTTTAATTCCAACAGTAATTCAAATCAAATTTTCAGTGTCAGTATTATAAAAATATTTTCCCGAAGAAAACAGAAATTCTCGTTATATACGCGAGTACATTATTTTGTTAACTTAAACATTTCAAAAAGATTTCACGATACAATCATTAACAATGTACGAAAATAAATGTTCGCCATACATTGCGACGAATTAAATTAGGGCCGCGGAAGTTTTTATAAACGTTTGTGACAGTTTCGATTCAACGTAACCGTTCCGGTATGAGAGCGAGCTTTTTGTAAGAGCTTTACTGTCACTTTAATTTCTTTTTGTCACTTACAAATTTGGTTCGCGTTTCCTCATTTTTACCGTCTATTGTACAGCAGCGGAAATTATTTTCATCACCTTGATATTTCTATTTTGTTAAATATATTTGCTTTTTAATGTAACCAAGAGCAACGACACGAAATTGTATTGTTAGGATAATCAATGTCGTAAGTATACTCCTCAGATGTCCTCAGTATAGTAAATCAATATTTATCACATAAAATTGAAATATCGCTCATTTGTAGTCGAAGACTTCAATCGGTTTTTTTTATTTTGTCAAAGTGATACCATAACTCTTACATAAAATATTCTACAATTAGTTACTCTGTAGATTGCATTTTGTGCAAATAATATTTTCTAAATCGCAAGAACTTAAATAAAAATAACATTGTTCAGATGAACATCTTCATATTCATAAATTTAAAAATTCACATTACAGAATGTTTATTACGTACTTAAACGTTCGACGTACATCGCGATGAATGAAATTAGGGGCGCGGAAGTTTCTATAAATGGTTGTGACTATTTCGATTCACTGTAACTGTGCTGGTATGAGAGCGGGCTGTTTGTGAGAGCTTTACTGTCACTTTAATTTCTTTTTGTCACTTCCAAATTTGGTTCGTGTTTCCTCATTTGTACCGTCTATTGTACAACAACGCAAATTACTATCATCGCCTTCATATTTACATTATGTTTATTTTTTTTTATTTTATTATTATATATTTGCAGCTCACATTGATCACAGTGATAATTGCAGTCTATCCACATCTACATAAAAACCAGAGGTCAAAATGCAGATGTGTTGCCAACTCTCAGACCTAGGGTGTCATGTCTCTGTGATAGTTATTACAGGGCCATAAAAAAATTATTTGTTTTTCGATATTACCAAGGGCAATGACTTGATATTGGTAGAATCAGCAATGTCGTAATTATGTCGGTTGCGCCGCTACTGATGTTTTAAGGTCGGATGAAGGTGTCTTATTGTCTCCATCTCAAAGGGAGGAGCTCGCATCGCTACTACATCAGTATGAAGATATTTTTTTCGAGAGCAGGGGGAGCCTACCCCTTTTGCTGAACACAGGATCGACACAGGTGAGCATCCACCCATAGCTGCGCCGCCTTATCGACTCACGCCGGCTAAGAAAGCTATCATGGAGGATGAGATAGAACGAATGCTATCTGAAGGTATCATTGAGGAGTGCGAGTCTGCCTGGGCAGCTCTTGCATTGTTGGTGCCAAAAAAGGATGGCTCATTCAGATTTTGTGTCGACTATCGTAAGCTCAACGCGGTCACCAAGAGTGATTCTTACCCTTTACCGGTTATCGACGATTTGTTGCAGTACACAGGTAACAGCTGTTTTATGAGCACGATTGACCTTCGGTCTGGGTACTGGCAAGTCAAGGTCAGAGAAGAGGACCAGGACAAGTCTTCTTTCGTCTCTCACCTCGTAGTTTATCGATTCAAACGTATGCCTTTTGGGCTACGCAACGCCCCGGCTACGTTCCAAAGGTTAATCGATAGATTCCGGTCTGGAGCCTCTGTCAAGCATGTGACCTTGCTAGGTTACATAGATGATCTCGGTGTGCTCTCAGGGTCCTACGAGCAGCATCTGCAGGACCTGCAGGCAGTATTCGAACGCTTACGTGAGTTAAAACTTCGTGCGAATCGTACTAACTGTGTTTTTGCAAGAGAGAATGTTAAATACTTAGGGCATATCATATCATAGGAGTAGCTCCGGACCCAGACAAGGTCAGCTCTGTGGTCGAGATGAAGGCCCCTACTTCCGTCAAGCATCTTAAATAGTTCCTGCAGACGTGTTCGTGGTTTCGTAAATTCACCCCACACTTTTCTGAGGTAGCCCGTCCATTATCTGATCTTACAAAGAAGAATCGACGTTGGCAGTGTGGGGAGACGGAACAGAAGTCTTTTGAGGAACTCAAGTCGCGATTAGTTACGAGTCCTATACTTCAGCAACCCAACTATGATGAACCGTTCATTCTCAGAACTGACGCTAGTGCGTACGCTCTGGGAGCCGTGCTAGTTCAAGGTGCCACACCACAGGAGGAGCGTCCAATAGAATATGCCAGCCGGTTACTAACCTCGGCTGAGCGGAACTACTCCACCACCGAGAGGGAGGCACTGGCAGTTATCTGGGCCTTGGAAAAGTTTCGAGGCTATGTAGACGGTCACCCAGTTCGAGTTGCCAGCGACCATCAACCATTGAGTGACTGTTAACTCTTAAGTCCCCAACTGGTAGGCTGGTAAGATGGGCAATGAAGCTCCAGGCTTTTGATTTTAAAATAGAATATACACCAGGGAAGTGTAATGTAGTAGCTGACACCTTAAGTCGACCTGCATGTGACGAGGAAGTCTGTGAGGTTTGTCCGGTGATCGTGGATACTCCCCGAATTGACGCTGGATACTTGCGTGAGTCCCAGTTAGCAGATACAGAGGTGGCTAAAATCATTCTGGACCTAGAAGGAACAGACGAAGTCAGTAACAATCGATGATCTGAAAGAGGTACCCTCTATATAACCTCTCTCAGGGTGTATTGTATCGTTATGTCGACGACGTCGAATCCGAAGAGCCGCAGCTAGTCGTCCCTATAAACCTGCGAAAAGAAATTATGGTAGAGTGTCATGATGCCGCTACAGCTGGTCATGGTGGAGTTGAGAGAACTCTTCATCGGATTTCCCAGAGGTACTATTTTCCTGGAATGAGAAGGTATGTTACAGAGTATTTGAAGTCTTGCATCGAGTGCCAACGCTACAAACCGGCAAACTCCAAGCCCGTCGGTCTCCTGCAGACGCCCGTACCTTCGCAGCGTTTTGAAGTTCTAGCAATGGATCCGTTTGGTCCGCTACCCAAGGGTCCCAATGGCGAGCGGTGTGTGTTCATAGTAGAGGATACCACCAGTAAGCTTGTCGAGATGTTTGCTCTTGTCGAAGCTACGGCGGAGAGTTGCGCAAGGGTACTGATTGAGCAGGTGTTCTTGCGTTAAGGCGTGCCACGCAGGGTGATATCGGACAATGGTGTTCAGTTCGTGACTGACGTCATGCAGCAGGCTATGTATGTTCTGGGCGTCAAACAGTCCCTGGTGCCATTGTATCATCCAGAAGCCAATCCCGTGGAGCGAAAGAATCGCGACCTTAAAACGCAATTGGCAATTCTAGTTGAAGGACATCATCATCAGTGGCCTGAAGCATTACCTTTTATCCGGTTCGCTATGAACACTTCGGTGACGCAAGCTACTCAACAGACACCGGCATATTTGACTTTCGGACGAGAGCTTCGCTCTCCAATTGAGGTTCGTACTGATCTCCGATCTGTCATCGAAGCGGAGAATTACGTACCACAAGTGACGCCTTATCTCCTAAAGATGGCTGATACTATGAAGGAGGCTAAAGAGGTAATTGAGAAGCAACAAGACCGTAGGAAGTCGTGTAAGGATGCCACTCGGAATAGCGACGATTCTCTGGAGCCTGGTGATCTCGTACTCTTGAAGTCACACGCTCTCAGCAATTCTTCAAAGGGGATCACCAAGAAGTTTTTGCCTAGGAGAGACGGCCCTTATGTTGTGTCGAAGAAGGTTAGTCCTACGTCCCTCATTTTGGCTTTCCCGGATAAACCGGATGAGACAATAGGCAAATATCATCGTTCCAATCTTAAACGATATCACGCTCGCGATGGTGAATGTCCGGAGCCAGTTGATCCTAAACGCGGTCGCGGTAGACCTAAAAAGTTTTGATCGTCGCGTTGTTTAACACTAGATCAAAAGGGGGAGGATGTAGCGAACGCACCCGGTCGCGGTGGTATTTATTTTTACTGAACGCGGCCATAATTATGTTTACGCGTCCGCGCCGCGCTCGACCAATGAGAGCGCGGCAACGGATAGAAAATTGTCACACAGTCAGAAATCTTACAAAGCGAACAACTGTACTGTTAAAATTAAAAAATTGATGTTGAATTGATAAAATTAAAGCAATATTATTTGAAAACATTACAATTATTATTTAACCATGTCTCGTACTACTACGCTGAGACCCTGGGCTCAATTCCCGGGTAAAGGGTTATCATAGATAATGGTGTAAAGTTTCCTTTATCTCTGGCTCTATTGGCATGTTTCCATTTTTTGTAAATTGCCCAGTTCCTCGAAGTTTGGTCATGTGCCCGGAGATGTCAACAGGCTCGCCACCTGTTACATGGGCCAAAACGTAACTAGCGAATCGTGGGTGTATGCACGTACCTATACTTGAATGCATGTATTTACCTCTGCCTACCCCTTTGGGGATTACAGGCGTAAAGTTACGTTTTTTATGATATTGAATTATTGCTAAATTATTACCTGTAGCTTTGCTTGTTTATTCAATCGAAGTAACTTTAAAACCTTAATACTTCAAACATTCCAACTAGTATCTGGTTAGTATATAGATAGAGTGTTATGTAACTTGCATATGAAAAATATATAAAACCTAACGACTTATATAAAGATCTCTAAATAGGAGTTTTGAAAAAAATCACAGTCTTAAATGTAACGTTAATGTTAAGTACCTACCAAGATGATTGAAATAAGGGCCGCGAAAGTCTTTTAAACGATTGTGACAATCTCGATTCCTAAGGTTCGGTTGTAAAATTTTACATCCTTCTTTATCTTTAACAAATCTGTTAATGTTAAAAGAAGGATGTACATTTTTACAAAACCGATAACATTAACAAATATTTTGGTGCAACCGAACCTAATGTTTTTGTTAATAAAGGCTTTTTTGTAAGTGATTTACTGACACTTCATTTGTAACACTTTCAAATTCGTTTCGTGTTTCCTCATTCGTGCCGTCTATTGTAGAGCGATGGAAATTGTTTTCATCGTTCTAATATTTTCGGATACGTTTGTTTTGTGTTTGTTGTAACTAAGGGCAACGACCCAAATTGATTTCGGTAGAGTAAACAATATCTGAAGTGCACTGGAGTAAATACTCAATACATTATATTGAATTTTTGGTAAATTATTGTGACTGTGTACTTATTTTAAGACTTCGTAACTTGTATCTGAAAACGTTGGCAGTCTTTATATAGGTGTAAGTACTAGGTTTTGCCCGCGACTTCGTCCGCGGGTACTTTTTATTCAATTTACAATTCAAATTCAATTACAAAAACAATCAAAATCAAAAACAATCAAAAACATTACAAGTTGTACCCTATATGTTATTCCAATGTATAACTCATATTACTGTGAAGTCTACTGCGTAAAAACAGGTTTGCAGCATATCTGGGTGAACGAAATGAGTGGGATCCCAAACTATTATACAAGACGGTGAATAAAAAAAAAAAAGATTTTCATATTCCGATCTGCCCCCGTTTTTTATCAGTTTAGTTAGACTGAGGTGGACCTAAAATGGTTTTCAAAGCAGTAGCTGTTTTGTTTTATTGATTAAGAGGAAATAGTATCATACTACGAGTAAATGGTATTAAAGAAGCGAAAGTTAGTTGATGGATGGATGTTTGTTATTCTTTTATGGTCACTGTTCCAAACTTACCTCTTGCGAAAGTGATAGGCTAAGATCGGATGTACAAAAATCTAGTAACTAGTTTTATTTGAATCAAGTCCAATATACTCATGTTGAAGAAAATACCATAAAAACAATTCTAAATAATGAACAAAATGCAATCTTACAAAATATGGCAGGTTAAGATCGAAAATCTTAAAATAACTTCTATTAAAATTGTTTACAAAAAATTGCACTTCGCTCACAACCGCGTGGTTCTTACCCCTTTTACGATGTCCCCCTGATCGACTTTACATTTAGTTAAGTTTTTAAGTATATGAACTTAATACTTTATAATTTTACCTAAAGTACTAATGTCGACTGAAGATTTATCGACCAGGATACCTTATTATATTTTTTGTGGAAAAGATTGATTAACATGATTGTAACGACATAAATTAATAAGTGGTTAAAATCACGTTTTCGTAGGTTTTCGCGAGCTTCATACAGTGTAGAAATTAAATTTGCGGATTTTCTCGCATATACCACACTTCCAAACTTCTTCTCATACCCGACGTTTCGGTCACTTTCCAGCTACCATGCCGTTTGGAAGTGATACGTGAGAAAAACAAATTTTGCAATGCAAATTTGGTCAAAAACAATCGTTATCGATAAAAACGACCATTGAATAATAAAAAAGCACATATTTTTCAACACTAATCATTTCGTTTCATACAGTTGACATGTACATGGGGCCGGCGTTAAATTTAACGAAGGTGGAGAGGCGCCAAATGGGTGCATACCTCTGCATCGCTTCTAACGAGGTGCCACCCTCTGTCAGCAAGAGAATCATGCTGAGTGTCAATTGTAAGTATTCGATTTTGCCGCTGAATTCTGTTAACAACAAACGTCGATTCACTCAGTGAATTTGGACTATCTTGAAACATTTCTGTATTGTAAATGTTGTTATCTCTTAATTCCATCCAATTTATGTATTTGTTTATATATAATGCAAGAAAAAAATAGTACTCTAAGGCTGCTGGAGTTATTTTAATAAGATTTAAATAAAATTTTGCCGTGTTAGCTACATAAGGAAATGATTAAAAATCTCTGTATCTCGTTTTCTAAGCCATAAAATTTTAAAATAAATCATAAATCTAAAAGTAATTTTGAAATGATATTCAGAAAAATTAAACGACAGTGTGAGACCCAAAAGATGTGATGAATGATTTATTTAACACCTTACAGAAGTTGTATTTGACGTAATGTCGTAAATATCCAATGTAAACTAAACTATCTTATTGAATATAGCACTTTGTATAAAAATAGTTCAAATAGCTATTGCAATCATATTTTGACCCCCATTTAGATTATCTATATATTATTATCTTCGATGTTTTTATTAATATAAACATTCACTTGCAGTTGGACCATCTACAATGATCGCGAACAAAGTGATCGGGGTACCTACAGGCTCGCAGACCAATCTTGAATGTGTTATAGAGGCTCACCCTTTAGCCATCAACTACTGGCTAAAGAGCGGCGAAGAAATGATCCTGTCAGGGTATGTGTATACAATAAATATAACTTATTTCATAAACGAGGCCCAAATACACGTAACTAGCCAATATCTGAACATAAACGAACCACTCCCACGTAAATTATGCGTAGTAGTAAAGTATTTAGAAAAATACTTCATCTTTATAAGTTTTACTGATGGTAGAGCTCCAGTGACGGAGCTCGCGGGCGTAGGCACCACCGCATTACCTAATATACTTGCCGCTAAATTTTACATCTATTTTATTACAGAGGCAAGCACGACATACACGAAGAAAGGCTATCTGCATATCAAATGAAAACGATCCTGACCATAACAGGATTCAGTGGCGAAGATGCGGGCACATACACCTGCGTCTCCACTAATACGATTGGCAAATCCGAGGGGACCTTGAGGCTTTACGGTAAATACGAGTATAATTTGCGATAATGAACCTTATTAAACTATACGTATCTTGTAATTAATACATCGAAGCTCGGAACATGTACGGTATTATACTTGTATAATTGCTTAGCTAAAAACATAAATTAATGCAAAACTATTTTTAGATTATATGTAGCGGAATTACACCTGAACTTATTTTGCACAGAATTATATTTCAGTTGTATAATTTGTATTTAATTTTATATCGCACACTAGCTGACCCGGCAAACTTCGTATTACCTCACAATTAAATAATGTGTCAAAGGTTTGATAGATACGGACTATTTGTATGAGAAAATGAAATGTGGTTTTTACTATTTCCCTTCAATTTCTTCATATTTTCTTACCGTTTAAACCTTCCCTGGACTTCCAAAAATCATTCAAAACCAAAATTAGCCAAATCGGTCTACCCGTTCTCGAGTTTTAGCGAGACTAACGAACAGCAATTGATTTTTGTATATAGATATATACTCGTATCAAATGACATCAATGTTAAAAATTCATAGTTACTGTAATTAAACAATTTTTACTAATTTATCTCACGTGTCGTTGCCAGAGAGATAAAACAGGAAAAGGGACCGCATCTCGAATTAATTACCAAAATCGTTTATTTCAAAGAAAGGTCGCGAAACTCTACTGCTTAAAAACATTTAGGTGATTCATTTTTATTTATGTAGATTTAAATGTAAACTTTGTCCATATTATACCTTAATTATTTTGTTACAGAAATTAAAATAACAACAACTACTACAACTACCACAACATCTACTACTACAACTACTACAACAACTACTACAACCACTACGGCTGCCCCAACCACTATTGAAAATACACCATTACCACGTAAGTTTTATTTCATGACTGTATAATAAGTACTTAGGTACAGTCAGGGAACTCTCCGCAAAACCAAAATCAATCAAATGTAGCATTTATTACGACCACATAATGTTCCCGTGTGGTCAAACGGTCAGTCCCCTGGTATATGACAAATTATCGTTCATTTCTTCATTTCATGAATGGCCTGTTTCAATATCCTATCAAAGGTCGTTGGAAATACTTTCACTTTTAAAGGAGATGTTGCGAGCTCGGCCCTGGTTCGTACACGTCCTCAAAAAAGGGGTAAATTAAAGAAGAATCCAAAAAAAATACAATTAATTTATTCAAGTATATATTTTAGAGTTACAACCACATTTCATTCAAACGATTTTATCATTTTCAACTATGTTAAACATGGCGGCGATACAGCCGACACTTGGGATCAATCGATTTTTATAGTATTTAGAAAATATTGCTTTTTTTCTCCAAGTTCTTTAATCAAAATACAATTTTTAAAAAAATGACATAATGATTGAAAATGTCAAAATGACATCGCCCGCCATATTCGCCATGTTAGTTTTGAGTCGCAATTATAACTGCAAATTATGTTTTGTAACTGCAAACAAAGCTAAATAAGTGAAAATATGCTGTAAAAACGTTTTTATATTGATTTTGCCTGTTTAATGATATTGTGTACAATACATGGCCGGAGGTCCATACATTTTTGCAACATCTCCTTTAATAATCGCTTTTGTTGCTTAGCATCTTTTGTTATTTATTTAACGGATATTTTTAGAACACAACTTATAAAAGTCTACTGACGACATTCGATATATTATAGGAACCGACCATTAACAATTTCTTTTCATCTTTATTCCAAATTCGAATTGGAAATTCTGAAGTAGACATGTCCGATTTTTTTCCATTTGGAATTACTGATCTTGCGAATCTTAAATACGGATTCATTAATACATTCTGGATCAAACTGTCAGATCGGCTCGTAAAAAGTATTCTTTAATTGATTCACATTAAAATTGCGAACAAAAGCGTTTATATTTTCTCTTTGCCCGTTATAACTACTATAGATTTATTCAAAAAGTAAGTATCATTAAGTGATAAACATGATTAGTTAATTATCAATCGATATAGTTCACTAACGTCAGAGAAGGTTTAATAAAATGGGAAAGAAAAATTGGACGCTCGGATGTGGGCTTAGGAAACATAGTGGTAAAGCAGCTGCCAGCTGTGCTATTTATCCAGAGATCGCAAGTTCGAATCCCGCTCATGTTCAATTTTTCTCCTGTTTTTCTCTAATGTATTGACACAGAAAAAATTTTAATGTGTCTTATTTATGTAACTTCGTGTTTTATTTAGATTTCGTGGTGCCTTTACAACCAGCTGAACAAAAATTTTACACACCGGATGTGACTACATACGGTAAATATTCACTGCATATTTTCACTTGTCACCACACCTTTCAAAATATTAATATTTTTTTTATTTAATCTAGATACAATGCAAAATGTGATTGAGCAGTCCGTCCTCGACAACAACTGGTTGCCGACTGCGGAGTCAACAGGATCCGGCGGCCATCTTGCTCTGCCTCTCCCCACCCTGGCAATATTCTCTGTGATGCTACACTTGATATATTATATTAATTATAGTTTAAAAACAATTATATTAACAATCAACAAAAATATATTTAGGTACGAATCAATCAGCGATGGGAGATGATAAGTTATTAAGTGTAAAAAATCAGTGTCAATTTAAACATAGATTTTTAAATAAGAAGCATCATTTCCACTCATGTAAAAAATTAACAAAACACAAATTTAACAAAAAACCGTGTGATGTATAAATCATAAAATAAATAACACAAAAGATTTGTATCGTGTCAGTTATCGTTTTGTCCTGGTCAGGCCTAGTGTATATTGTGTTGTAGTGTACGAGTAATCAAGGTACGGATGTGGGTTCCGTATATAGCCGCAACAAATAACACGGCTTTGTGTTTGTCGCAAAAAATATGACAACTGTGAACATATCGCATCGCTGCGTTCCGAAACACAAACGGGCCCGGATCCGGACTGTCCTAAAACCACGTGATTGACCGACACACTTCACAAAAGATATTCACATAGTGGAAACGGAACTTTATTATGAATATGCGTCAAAAAAGCAATATGATTTACGTGAATATTAAATGCCAACTTCGATTATTCCTATCTTGGTAATTTTCGTATAAGTGTAGGTACGAGTGTGTAAAAATGTAAATGTGCGTATTAAAAATGGGTATTTGATACCCATTGTTTGAATATGAAGTAGATTTATAGTTAAGAAATATTGTGATAGATTAAGACAACAACATAGCAATGAACTTTATTAGTCCATAAAATTCCAATCAAACGCCAATAAAATATCGCGTCTATATCAAAACAAATTTAGGCTACATACTATGTTTTTGTTTAAAAATACTTGAAATAAAATTGGTTTATTTGAAATAGTTATTTAAGAGATACATAGCTGGCTTAAAAATTGCATGTAGAAATATTTTACTTGACATGTTATTTTTCTTATAAAATTACCTTTTTGTCTTACTTTACGTATTTTGTTACATTGCGTATTATAAAAAGTAACGAAGGTTATTTAAATGACAAAAAGGGCATGTTTTTGTTCAATAAATTCATGAAATAGAACCTAATGTCTAGCGTTCGTGGACTTTCACAAGGCTTTCCCATACTGCACTGCTACAATCAGTCCAGAGGTGCCAAGTCGACAACCGATACAAAGAGGTGTTGAGAAACTTGTATCAAAACGACACCATGTCGGTTCGCTTTCAGGACCAGAATTAAAAACTTACCCAATTGCAGCGAAGTGTGAGACAGGTAGATGTCATATTTCCGAAACTGTTTACCGCAGCATTGGAAGATATCTGCTGGATGTTATCCAGGACATCTTTTGGCTGCGATATGTTAATCATGACACACTGCAGAAAAACTTGTACTAATTCAATTTTGCTGGCAAAAAAACCTTTAATAAGCTATTACGTTTAATTATCTGTAGACTTAATAGCTGTGAAATATGTAATTTAATAAAATGTGTAACGTTTTCATAAAGGTATACGGAGGCGTGTCGCACAAAATGTCGTATAATTTTGCGCAATATGATTAAGATCTTTAATTTCAAATGCATTAGCGCTTAATGTCATTATTTTTAATAATGCCTAAATAATTGAATTGACATAGGTGCTCATTTCAAAAACAAATTTTATTTGAATTTATTTTATTTATTACATTATTTCTACTGGTAATAAATGTTCGTTTTAAAATTGTAATATTGTACAAATTTATTCTTAACAAAGCATATCAATAATAATATGTATAAATACGTGATTGTACATAATGACAATATAAGTAAGATATTTTAAGTAGAATTTCGTTTACTTTAAACTATGAGTATCCATATTATGTGTTGTTTTTCTATGTTTTGTGGTAAAACAATGGTTTCTCAAAATGTCCATCGAATTAAAAATAAACTGCATAATTTAAAATAGATAAGTTATTAAGCGTACTCACTAAAATGTCGAGTCGTCTTTTATGTACAAGTTAGTTTGACGACCGGTTAGTCAAACGGTGTGAGATGACCGTTTGATTCGAAGGGTCGCGGGTTCGATCCCCGCACCGGGACAAATACTTGTATGAGATACAGATATTTGTTTCGGGTCTAGGTGTTTGTGTTGTATGTGTACAACGGCACCCACGACACAGGTTTATACCGACTGTGGGGCTGTGAGTGTAAGCGTATTTTATTTATTTAGCATACTATTGCAAAAAAAAAGATAAAATGGTAATTTGACAGTCCAATCCAAAGTTGACGGACGCACATGCTACACTTGTAATATTTGTTTCTATGATCGATTTTTGGTCCCCACGACGGTGATTTACCGATTTTCTTTATTGTAAGCGTTATTTAGTTTTAGGGAATGTTGTGTAAATATGGCTAACGATATTAACCTGTTCTAGTGTTTAACGCATAGTATTGCGGATAAAACTATTAATGATAGTTTATCCAAATGTACATAACAAAATATCATTAAAGCCGTTTTTAAATATATGTTTTTAATTTATCCCTGACCTGAATTGATACGTCATATACTGATTGATACACACACTGGTGGTAGAATACCAGTTTTTTATGTTATGGAAGTGGCAAACAAGTATGCAGATCACATTGATGTTAAGTGATGACTGCAGCCTATAGACACTTACAAAAAGACCAAGGTCGAAATGTAGATGCGTTACCACTCCTGAGGCCTAAGGTGTTATACCTCTGTGCCGGGAAATTACAGGGCCGTACATTACCACATCCCAAGAAATTGATACTGACTGACTGCCTCGTTGGTCCAGTGGTCACAACCACGATACCGAAGCCTGAGGTCCCGGGTTCGATCCACAGGTTGGGACAAATTTTTAATGGGTTTTTCCTGTAAGAGAATAGTGAGAGCATGGAGTCTGGAACTCGTATCTCGGAGAGCACGTAAAGCCGACGGTCTTTCCGAACGCAATCTAGCTCCGATCGGGTCGGATACGTAAACTATTGACACAGTAACAAACTTGATAGTAATAAACAAAAAATAATACTGACTGCTCTTGTACAGTTGTTAAAAGAGAAAACCCGTTATTCACGATATTGATTAACCTGAGCCAACACGGCGTGGCTGAATCAGAGGAAAATAAGTGGCAATAACATTTTACTCGCTTCCGTTTCCACTTTGCCGAACATATTGATATTGAAACCCTAAGGCTTACGCCATAGAGCGAGCGGGAGGAAAGTAGATGATTATCCGATTGCATGTAGCTGCGTAGGTCGTAACTCGTAGCACCTTTAGCGTAGCCATTTGGGCTACGCTTAAAGTGCTCGTAGCATGTGTAGCCCGTAGCCACGTAGCTACGAGTCATCGGCGAGGGTTGCGCCAGGCGTGAAAAAAAAGGAAAAATAAATGTTGATGATTTTAAAAAGTATAAGAAATATTAATAAATGTTCTTCTGAAAAGTTCTTTAAAAATATAACAATTCTATACGTTGTGAGTTGGGAAATTACTTAAAACTGCTGAAATAAATTAGCTAAATATCGTTAGGTAATTAATGATCTAATTCAATGATTGCATAGTGAAACAAAAACTGTTTTGAATTATCTTCGTCAAAATTAGGTTGCTTATAAAGATAATACATATTTTAAAAAATCAATTTCAAAACTTAATTTTATACGTATATATTGCAATTTTCATATTTATAAACTTTATAAACCATTTCCATATATATAAACCTTTCTTAGAATTGTAAGTAAATAGATTATATATATATATATATATATATATATATATATATAATAATATGTTGACTATAATAATATGTCTAAATAGTTACTATGTAGAATTTCCCTATTATATTTTATATTTTGTATAAAAAAACCCTCTAAACTCCTATCTCTTGCTGTGCCCAACAGGGTCTATAATTGATACACATATTAGACTAAATACCACCTAAGTCAGTATTGTACATTTATGGAATGCAATAAATGATTGAGTATTGAGTATTGATTATTTTTGAATTCAATCTGCATTTCTAATTGATACGGTATTATAAAAAAAACTTTGATTTCTTATCCAGTCAACTGCTGCCAATTCGCTGCTCGCATCGCTGTCCGCAGTCGTCCAGGTTGCGGCCCAAAACGTAGGCAATTAGAATTCGGCCCGCGGCCCCTTTTAATTGAACCCTTCAAATATATCAATCAACGGTAAAGCTTCAATGAAAGTTTGGCGGAAAATTTATCTGAAGAGAAAACAGAATTTACTTAAGCTAATCCGTTTTCATAGACTGGATAAACCGAAGTAACGATTTTAAACAATGAAACATTTTGATATTAGCATAAAAATTTAAACCGCATTCAATTTGTTAAGTTGTAGTCGCTTTGTCGTCATTTGAAATTATATATTTTTTTAGTGTAATGGAAGTGGCAAACAGGCATGCAGTTCACATTGGTATTAAGTGATGACTGCAGCCTATAGACAACCACACAAAGACCAATTTCAAAATGCTGATGCGTTACCACTCCTGTGGCCTAAGGTGTTATTATGCCTCTGTGCCGGAAATCACAGGGCCGTACTTGTTTTTACCACCTGACCGGAACACAATAGTTCTGAACACTACCATTTAGCGGCAAGTATATTATTACTTAATTAGGTGATGCGGTTGCTCCGTCATTGGAGCTCTACCAATAATTAAGAAACCCCATAAACTCAGCAGCATAAAATTAACACGTAAACTATTTTATAAAACATAACTTCACGCATGTAATCCCCGAAGAGGTAGGCAGAGGTAAATGCATGCATTCAAGCATACATGCAAACACCCAGGACTCGCCGGTTACGTTTTGGCCCATGTAACAGGTGGCGAACCTGTTGCCAACTCCGGGCACATTACCAAACTCCGAGGTACTGGGAAACTTCCAGAAAATGGAATAATCCCAATAGAACCAGAGATAAAGGATTTTAAACCGTTATCTCTGATAGTCCTCGACCCGGGAATCGAACCCAGGACCCCCAGCGTAGTAGTAGTAGCCTGCTACCACTACGCTACTGAGGCAGTTAACTATTTTATGGATTTATTAAATAAACCCGAAGTGGAACTTTTCAGTTTCCGTAGCTCCGGGTAGACCCAGGTATCCCCCATTTTAGTTCAGTACTAGCGGCCTACACCGGCTTCGCACGGGTGCAATTTAGGTACCTACTTACGTAATATTGCAACTATACATTGAGATGTACACTATCCTATCTGGTAAGTTGGATCAAACTGCACACAGTGTGCAAGTTTGACTAAAATCGGTTACGTAGTTTAGGAGGAGGAAAAAACAGCTTATATTTAGTTAGGTCTAAGGTGACAAAACTATTCGATAGTCCGTGTACATTTTTCTGATTGAGGCGGTTTCCAGTAGCATCCCCGGAGTTTGAAAGTATGTTCATGATATAGGTTTATATACGACTAAACGGAGAGTGTATGTTGCAATAGAAACAAAATTCTGATGACTGGTTTACTTAACAAGTGATCCACTATACTCGTAGTTGACTATTGCTTTGTATGAGCAGTAGCACATCTACGACCATGTCAGTTTGATTATCTGTCTGTATACGCTGATGTCTTGCCTTTCGGACGTCCGTCGTCTTGTTTGAACAACCGAGTGAACAGATTTATTAATGCTTTGATCGCTTTGATAGATGTCTAAGCTACTAGTACCACATAGATGACGTTACAACTGTAATGACACAATAATTGAAGCCAATTTGAAATCAGAGTACAGCCATGATGTAAGAACATTCTTCACATTTCATTTTTAAGGATTCTATATCTCGAAAGGAAGAAACTGAAGCCTTATAAGATCACTCCTGCGTCCGTCTGTTATAGCTGATCCGATTGTGAAGAAACTTGATACACAATATATGGATATTAGTAGATAACACAAAAAAGTACGTGTAACAAATAAATAAAATTCAAAAATAGCGGACATTTTCGAGTGATAATAAAATGTTTCGAAGTATAGTATTGTGTAAGCATAGTACAGTATAAGCACAGTCTAAGAAAAATACGAACGTGTTATAAGTATGATGTGACATGTTAAATAAATGGTCTTGTAATGAGTTTATGAGTGAATATTTATAATAATAATAAATTAACATTTTAAGTTATGTAATAAAAAAGAAGAAAATTAACCCTTTCTCAGAAAATACTGACTTTAAAATAAAAAAAAATTAAGGGCAAAAGTTCCTTACCTTTGATAACAGCAATTCTTATAAGAAATCAAAGGTAATAAGGAATTGCCTAAATTTCATGGAAAGACAATGACCCGACATCCATACAAACTTCCATCCTCTACTTAGGTAAACCCTCCGGGGATTCATTTTTAAAAAATGAGTATAACTAATCGTTGCCCGAGGCTCCGCCTGCGTGTAGGTCGCTTTTCGCGTAACCTGCGGAAACTCATCCAATCATACCATGGCATTCCACAGGAACTTTTTTCGGGATAAAAAGTATTTTATAATCTAAGTCAGCTAATACCCTACCTGTTTAACAATTTCATCAATGAAATAATGTGTCTAAGATTTGATAGATACGGACTATTTGTATGGGAAATTTGAAATTGTGGTTTTTCTATTTACCTTCAATTTCTTCATATTTTTTACCTTTTAAACCTTCCCTGGACTTCCAAAAATCATTCAAAACCAAAATTAGCCAAATCGGTCCAGCCGCTCTCGAGTTTTAGCGAGACTAACGAACAGAAATTGATTTTTATATATATAGATAGATAGATATAGTGTGAAGTGTGATAAGCCTATATTTGAATCACAACTATTTTTATTCCGAATCATAAAGAACTTTCTCATAATAATATGTACACACATAGTTTAGTTACTCACTAAATGTGACAGTATTCCACAAATACCTAACGAACATTTATGATAGTATAGAATTATCCCTAACAGACAACACTAATATGATTATGCAATTTACCTTTGCAATTGAAATTTCCGCAACACAAGCTCATTATTAAAAACACAATGTCACTGCTACAATTATGCTTTTACATGGCCAGATAACTGGGAAAGTACGCAATTTTGTGCTGAGATAAATAAATTAACATTTAAATTGTTTTCGGCCGTATATTTGCATTACAAAGAGAAATGGAGTTGTGTGCCATGCCACTGCAATAAATAAGGAAACACGAACGTCCGTCTTTAACTTGCTCTATGTCCATATTCACATTTTTGTTTTGTAGTTTAATACAACAAAATGTTATTTTCTCATCAAAAGGTTTGCGAATGAGAGTAAAATTTCATATAAATAAATAAATACGCTTACACCCACAGCCCCACACTAGGTATAAACCTGTATCGTGGGTGCCGTTGTACACACACAACACATACACAAATACCCAAACCCGAAACAAATATCTGTAGGTCATACAAATATTTGACCCGGTGCGGGGATCGAACCCGCGACCCTTCGAATCAAACGGTGTTTTCGCACCACTGGACTAACCGGGTCGTCGTCGTCGTCGTAAATGCTGAATTAACACAAAAAATTGTTGCTTATTCAATTTTAATAGCGTAAAAAACCGTTCAAGTGCGTGTCGGGCGACGCGCAATGTAGGGTTTTGTAGTTACAGAGTAAGAGATGTAAGGATATAAATATTTTCTATAGAGTTGTTCGAAATGTTCGAGTAAAATGCATTTGGTCGACTATTACTCGCAAACTTGCAAGGCCAACTAAAGTGTGATAGTTATCCTTTTAATTTCGTAATATGTTGCTACTATTGCCGTAACGTTTGAATTTCTAACAAGAACCGTTTAGTTGGTAGTGGGGGCGACACTTGACTTAGATAGATAGAGCTTAATAAGTCACGAGCAATTAACTAAATCGAATAATGTTAGCACTCCACTAAGATTTTTGAAAGACCTATCCAACGATATCCCACACTATATGGAAATTAAACATTAAAAAAAAAATCCGCGCGTTACACGCATGGGAGGTACCTAAATTAAAAAAAAAACATGTTTTTATTCTACCAATTTGTTGGCGTGATTAAGGTGTACACTTGTGCTAAATTTAAAGTCTCTAGTACTAATAGTTTTTGCGCTGAACCGCGGACGGAAAGACAGACAAACAGACGGACATGGCGAAACTATAAGGGTTCCTTGTTTTGTAGAAATTAAACTTGCGGATTTTCTCGCATATACAACACTCCCAAACTTATAACTTCTCCCAAATTACTCCCATCATGTACGAAGCCACCGAAATTGTATGGACTCCCAAAAATACACAAGTCTGGCGTCCCTCTTCGTCCGATCGTGAGCCAAATTGACACACCGACATATAAACTGGCTCAACACGTAGCACGTATACTTTCACCACTGAGGGGACAAACAGCGGCTTTTGTGAAGGATTCCTATAGTTTTATCGCTGAAGTCAACCATCTACAACTCTCAGCTAATGACGTTATGGTCAGTTTCGACGTTGAATCTTTGTTCACGAGCTTACCAGTGAAAGAATGCTTTGAAATAGTTAAAAGGAGGTCAGTCGCTAACAATTTGCCTATAGAATTGCCAGAATTGCTGGAATGGTGTCTAACATCCGGTTACCTCATGTGGAACAATGAATTTTACATGCAACTAGATGGAGTCGCAATGAGCTCTCCGGTGTCTCCTGTGGTTGCAGATATATTTATGGAAGACTTCGAGGAGCGTGCCCTGAGTACTACATCTATAACACCTAAAATATACAAGCGCTATGTAGACGATACGTTCACCGTGATAGACAGTGATGAAGTAACTGGATTTCTCGATCATCTTAATTCCATAAGTCAAAAGATCAGATTTACTATGGAATTGGAGATCAGATTTACTATGGGATTGGATGGATTTTCAATGGTAACTCTCACTACTACCCGGGACATCTAGCTGCAGTCGGCCTATCTATGTTTAGGAGAGCACGAGGCATATGTGACAACGATCATTTAAATGCCGAGCTAAAACACCTACAAGTGCTGCGAAATAATAAACTAAGAGTACCACCCCTCCGACATAGAAAATCAACGAAACCACCAACAGTTGAAAGACAACCGGCTTTACTACCTTATGTTAAGGGCGTTACGGATAAAATAGGTAACATACTGAAAAAGTCGTCAATAAAGACAATTTTCAAACCTCATAAGAAACTACACCAGTATTTAAGACCTATAAAGTGTAACATTCCTTTGCAGGATGCCGGTATCTATAAACTGGAGTGTGATTGCGGACTTTCGTACATAGGACAAGCAAAGAGGCCTGTATTGACCCGGGTGAAAGAACATATAGCCGATGTCAAACACCAACGAACCGGAAAGTCTGCAGTTTGTGAACATCTAACGGACAAACCCAACCACTACATTCGTTTTGATAAGGTTCAGATAATATCAAAAGAAAATCGTCCTATCCCACGGATGGTCAGGGAGGCTATTGAGATTAAAAAGCATCCAAATTTCAATAAAGAGGATGGAGAGGATGGTTGGCGTTTGTCGACGAATTGGGATCCAATTATATCCAAATTGAAATCCCAAACTAGTAAATCTGCAAAACCACGAGATACCGTTAGTAATTTTTGCGTGAATCCGGACCGTTATGCCAGACGCCTCAGAAACAGGTGGCGCTAGCATGACATGGCAACGTAGTTTTCAGTAATTTCTCGATAGATGGCGCCACTAGTAGTTTACATCGCACTAGGGTTGTGTTCCGTCTCAGCTATATAAGACCAGGCTGCACATCGTCGAATTAGTCTGCCCGTGACCACGGTAGCTGGAAAGCGACCGAAACGTCGGGTGTAAGAAGTTTAGGAGCGTTGTATACGCGAGAAAATCCGCAAGTTTTATTTCTACAATGTATGAAGCTCGCGATAACCTACGAAAACGTTGGTTCCTTGTTTACTACGGAAACCTAAAAATGAGCAGGTAGCTCTAATAGCACGAATAGAAAGAAAGTTGCAGTGGTTCCATCCTATTTATTATGGCACATACGAATCATAACACTAGATACTGATTAGTAACCAAAACAATTTATTTAACATACTTCACTAATACTGCAAAAAAGAGAAAAAAAGAGTCTATTAAAAAGGAAATTTGAAGATAAGTAAGCTCCTGTCACGTCCATGTCACGAGCGTGACAAAAAACTAGACGCGAGATAGAGTTGCACGGGCCCGATGCCTATGGCAACGCTGCACGATATGTATAAGGTTGGGGAAAAAGTTTCTTCGCATTTTTTAAGATAATTCAAAACATTTTTTAATATAGTTTATTTAAATTTAACTAAAGTATGTATGTACCATTTTGTTCGATAACCTTTTGCCATCTTGTAAGTAGGGACATGATCCAATTGCTATAAACATTTTGGGACTTCTCATCAAAATACCGCGACAAGTGGATTTGGCAGTCTTCTCGTGATGTTAACCTAACATTGCATAAAGAATTCTGAAGAGACCGAAACAGGTGGAAATCTGAAGGTGCAAGGTCAGGACTATACGGCGGATGCATTAACACCGCCCAGCCACTCTCTTAATTTTTGCTGAGTGGCTATAGATGTGTGAGGTCTAGCGTTATCATGATGAAACACCACACCCCTTCTGTTGATCAATTCCGACCGCTTTCTCTCAACTTCTTGCTTTAATCTCATCAGTTGATCGCAGTAGAGTTCAGAATCGATAGTCCTGCCTGGTGGTAATAGCTCATAATGAATAATGCCCTTCCAATCCCACCACACACACAACATCACCTTATTGCGAGTTAACCCGGGTTTCGCCACAGTCTGTGAAGCCTGACCGGCCTTTGACCACGACCTTTTTCGCACGTTCTTGTCGTACGTGATCCACTTTTCATCACCAGTTATCAGCTTCTTCAAAAATGATTCGGTTTCATTACGTTGTAATAAAGAATCACAAATGAGAACACGGTTCATTAGGTTTCTTTCCGTGAGCTCGTGAGGTACACAAATATCGAGCTTTTTTTTGTACCCAGCTTTTTTCAAATGCGCCAAAACTGTTTTGTGATCAATTCTCAGTTCTTCAGCTACGTCGTAACTACTGATATGTCGATATTGCTCCACTTTTTCAAAAATGGCATCCATTTTATTCGTAATAGGGCGACCAGAGCGAGGTGCATCTTTGACATCAAAATTCCCGGATTCAAAACGCTTAAACCAAATTTGTGCTACTCTCACAGACACTGCACTAGGTCCATAAACATCGCAAATTTTTTTCTCTGCTTCCGTTGCATTTTTACCTTTTTTGTAGTAAAATTTTAAAATGTATCGAATTTCTTCATTAGATTCACTCATCTTGACAGTACGAAAAACAAATGAAAATCACACATTTGCCTAATTTGAATTTGGAATTATGTTCTTTAAAATGTTAACTTTCAATTATACCAAAACCAGCCAGATACAAATACTACAGCCAAAGAGATTTTATTACTAGTTCATACATACTATAATACGAAAAGACTTTTTCCTCAACCTATTATACCTTAAAGTCCATTTTGAACCTTAAAATCACATTTTGACTTCTGGTTTTTGTGTAGATCTATACATATAGTAACTTTTTAATTAGTAAATGGAATCGAGATTGTAATATAAAAAAATATTCTCATAGTTCGTGTTTTTAAATTGAGTGCCAACACGCGGATGCTGTTTTAGTCAGTAGTCAAACAGATATTAACTGATATTTTGGTTGACAGAATAAATAACCTATTAACAATTGTAATATTTATTTTTCACAATAACACATGCGCGTGAACTTTAGAAAAAATCTAAGTAGTGGTAAAGCGGCTGGACTGGTTATCCTGAGGTCGCAGGTTCGATGCCTGGCCGAAGTCAAATTTTTCTTTCCGTTTTTTCTTTAATTTCTCAACCTGTTAATAGGTTGAGAAATTAAAGAAAAAACGGAAAGTTAAAAACGTTTAGCTTAGCTTAGTTCATGGAACTTTCTTTAAACTTAAGTATCTTAACTGAAGTGGACAACTTGATGAAAGGTGAACACTTTTTTTGAGCCTAACCAAAATCAAAATCCAACACAACTCATAAAGTTTTTTTCTAAAGTAACGAATGTGGCAAACAAGCCTGTAGTTCATATCTATAGATGTTAAGTGATGACTGCAGCCTATAGACATCTACATAAAAAACAGAGAACAAAGTGTAGATGCGTTGCCACCTCCTTTTGGACGCTGTAGATTTTTTCGGTGTTAATCTCTATCTATCTATCTACACATGAAAAGTTGCCTTTAAAACATCATTTTTTTTAAACACTCACAGCCTCACAGTAGTTATAAACCTGTGTCGTGGGTGCCGTTATACACACACAAGACATACACAAACACCCTGACCCGAAACAAATATCTGTAGGCCATACAAATATTTGTCCCGGTGCGGGGATCGAACCTGCGACCCTTTGAATCAAACGGTCATCTCACACCGCTGGACTAACCGGGACGTCCACTATTATTATCTACCTAATAGAAAAAATGCAAATACGAGATTGCTGCGTAGTCAGACGAACGGAAAAATATTTAAACAACATCTCTTAATGTATTTATCGAATAATAAATAGATAACAAATCAACAGAAGCGAGAATAGTTTCATCAGCGTTCAGAGGATTCCAAACGATAAACAAACAGCAATTATATTGGTAATATTTCATCTCTTTTGAAATAAATATAAATAAAGTAATTACGACTGACAATTTGCCAAATTGAAGGTACATTTCTACCTTTGTTTAGCCTTAGTAGTTTCTCTTTAATTCATACTAGCGACCCGTCTTTGCACGGGTGCTACATTACTACTATCATAATTAAATCTAGCCTATAACACTCCTCAATAATGTAGCTTTCTGATTGTTAAAGAATTTTCTTTATAGGTTCAGTATTTCCGAAGAATAACCACTACAAACAAACAAAGTTACAAACTTTACCTCTTTACAATATTAGTATAGAAATGTAGTAGATAGGCATTTATTTAATTTGTCCCGGCATAGAGAGCTCTGAACATTACAATTTGGCAAGAGATAGATAAAGTAATACGGTGGTGTCTACACCCTCGAACTTCGACACTAGAGCTCTACCACTATTAAAGTGAGGTATGGGCCAACTACGAGGACCGATGAACTGGTGAAGTTGTGGACATACACCCGAATGAAGGCGTCCTAGGACCGTTCACTGTGGCAACTGTTGGAGAATTTTATCCAGCAGTGGACGTCTTTCGGCTGAAATGATGATGATGATAATAATAATGGCAACCCATTACACGTCCCTCTGCTGGGCACAAATCTCTCCCCTTTTTTGGAGGGAGGCTATGGAGGGATGATAAAATACGTAAATACTACATAAAAAATTGTTTCAGTAATTTGTCGATGTAGAGGCTATATTTTTTTACGCTTTTCGATGGGTAATGTGATTACTACCCCGCAAACATTTTCATTAAAAATTCTGGCTTATACTGTGTCTGAAATGAATTAAAAATAATTTGCAATTCGAATCTCATGGATTCTCGCGTGATGCAATTTAATTGCATTTGATTCAAGATAAAGGGTCATTAAATTTAGATTTTTTAAAAGTTTTTTTTAAGTTATTGTCAATATTTTTTATAAATAGTATTTGTGACACGGTATATTTGTTGGTTTTGTTTGTTGAAGTACTTTACGGATGATTACGTAATTCAGTGGTGCCTACTGGTACTCTATCACCAGTAGAAATACTTATAAGCTGAAAATACTAAAAAACACATCTATTTTTCCCTTTGTATTATTATTTTTTTGAATAATAAAACTTAAAGCAAAATAAGAATCAAAATTGATATAAATTGGTAGTAAGAGCTAGAAGTAACCTCAAAAAATGTACACCCTAAAATATTTTTCATCTACTTTTGATTTATTTGGTCATTGTGAGTATGCAAAACAGAACTTATTTCATCATTATTATTATAAGTTGATTTTTGAAGACGGTTTCGTTTTTCAATTCATTACTTAGCTATTTATTACAATTCAGCACTTTACATTTGTTTGTTTCACATAATGCATTTGTAAGGAAGTATCTTACCAAATTCACACCATTAAATATTTAATGATACCAATACAAATCATTGTGAATTTATTTTCAAACAACACATAAATTCACAATGGCAATTAGGGAAGACCTATATCGAGATTGACAACTAAAACATGGGCGGATTCTATTTTAACTTTAATTAAAGGCTAAAAGTCAAAGTAGCGTAATTTGAATAAAACTCAAACAATCAAAGTTAAAGGTCATTCGCCAGAACTTGATTCGTATTGTTGCCTGTTTATAAATTACTAATAACGCCCCAGTACCGCCGGACCTAGGAGAAATTTGATTAAATAAAGCAAGATTTGATGTAGTAAAAGTAAATCCTCACAAAATTTGGCAAAAACGGACCAAGTTCGGTAAAAAAGACACCGTCGTGCAAATGTCTCGAATGTATTTGACACCTGTAACAAAGCTGAAATGTTAATTGTGCCAAGTTCCATACCTGTTTCTTTAATTATAATTTATACCAAATAATTTTTAAACATAAATAGGCAAGACCTAGAACCCCGAAGTAAAGCCAAATGTGATCGACACAATAAGACCCGATGGTATAAATAATGTGAGTTTACATAATACCAATCAAGATGTAGATCTACTGTAGATGCCCTCTAACTCACCAATTAAACATAGGAACTAATAAGGCAGGCAATATTCATAATTAAATACTACTATGAGTAGGTACAGCGTACTTTCTCCAAGTAATTTCCAAAACAGTTCGTTACTTTCTTAAATAAAAAAGTCTTACTCATAGCTTTTATTACAAACGTCATTAATCATTTACTTATAAATGGGTTACAATAGTTTGCATATGTATCACTTTACACTTCTCTTGACGAACTTGGTTGACACACTGCCACGTATCCAGACAGTAACCCAAATAATTTCTGTATCTCGGTACAATTTTAGTGAAATTGGCAGGTATTCCAGTCTCATAAGATGAAATAGGCCTACTTGCAACTAAACGTGTATTTACGAAGGTGAAGGCGATAAAATCTCAGCTTTGTTCTTGTCTTAGCTATGCGTTATTTGAGACATGGATAAATGTAGTGAAATCGTGATCCGCTTACGCAATTTTGAAGGTAACTTCATTTGCCTTTACTTGAGATAATCTGAATATTTATATTCTGCATATGAAATTACATCATTATTTGATGAAAGTTCCTATGAAAAATTCTACAAAAATGGGCTGAAATTTCGTGCCTAAATTTTTAAAATAGCAATAACAACGGTATGTCAACGTAATGCCTTCAAATTGCGTTTTTAGACAAAGCTCATACTAAATTCACGGACGTCCAAACACGTTCCAGTCGAATACGGAATGAAATGACAGACTTGACTGTCAAGCTCACCTAAAACGGAGTACTTTGTAGTCGTCATTGCCGACTCGCCTTGAGGTCCATTTAGATGGAGAGAGATTCTTGACACAAAGATACGATATATAGAAAGAACATACAGAGCACTAAACTCAAAATTGACATGATATGTAAATTCTATCTCTGGTATGAAAATTCTAACTTATTGAAAAAAAATTTTTTTTTTCGAATTTATCTCGCGGATATTAAATTAAATTAAGTTCGCAACTCCCTAAGGGAGACCCTTGTGGATCCAAACCTCAGCTTAGGGCGTTGTGGAGGGACACATTAGCCATATGCAATTAGGGGGCGTGCAACTTCCGCTCTGGTCGTCATCACGCTGGTCGTGCTAGGGCCAGGGCCAGCCCTGACGGACGACGAACGCTCTAAGCTGAGGTTTGGACCCACAGGGTCTCCCTTAGGGCGAACGCGGCGCGTTTGTCGGGCATAATGGTACTATAATCTCATCATGGCCATGACTGCTTGTGATAAATACCGTACGATTTCTCGACGATACGTCCGAGGAACTTAACGTCTAAACGAACCTTTATAGTCTCACCTTTTTACGTCAATAATAAATACGCGTTCGCCGCAAAGGGATGCATAATTGTTCTATTTGTTGGGGCTTGGGTTGAGGAGGGTCGATGGCGAGTTGCCTAATTTATTTATTTCGCGGTATACGAGTGACGAGTCCGGCGCCCTGTCTAAGTGACATCTGATTAGATTGTACATTTTTACGGAGTATTTTTGAACACACGCCTTAATTGAATTTCGTAACTCGCATATCTAATTTCCGTAACGTAAGGGGTGGGGGTCCTCTTGAAAAAGAAGTTCCTGGAATTATAAGTTATAATCCAACAAATCAATGTAATGAAATATCTAACAAGGAGTAAAATAATTTCATGGAAAATCTTCATTTCCATGAAATGTGCGAAGCTGAATAAATTACACCACGATACCCGTCATCTGTCACCTCAATCTGTCAACTTAATATTCGAATTCAATGTAAGGCAGTATCAGCAATAAGCGACATTACTATTAGAAAAAAATATACGAGAGAAAACTGAGGCTCATGGAAGCCTTTTTTATTCTTAATCCGTCTGTACTATAACATTTATTTTTTTTGCAATTTTTATGATTTGAAGTTGCTTGCGCAGTTTTATTCCTGAAACTGTACAAGCAGGCATTCAACGAAATGGATAACTTTCCACGGAAAATATAGATGGCGTTAAATTAAAAAAATCTTTCTAAAAAATACATGAAGTCAATTTTTATGGATGAGTGCCACAAAGTTCTGAACAATATTTTATTATCAAAGACAATTTACAGTTTTATTTCTCAAAAATCAAAGCCTCTGGGTAAGTGAGAAGAATGAAGATAATTATATTTTTACCTTCACCAGAGTACGACTGAGTTGCCAGGTACTTATTATTTTTAACATGCCTATATTCGATCATACTAAACTTACAGTCTTTGTCGGAAAAAAATTTTCTTACAATATGATCAAACCCGCGAACACAGTGCTTACTCATATGAAGGCCACTAGGTAACATTAGGAAAAATAATGCGTTTTCTAATAATGCTGGTAGTAAATATAGTTGTAAGCCTAACCTAGGGAGCGGGTTTAATGCAATGTAGATGACGCGAAGACTTTTACAGCTAGTTGCAAATAGAGCCGTCGAACACCTCGCGGATTTGAGCCCGGGTTTTTAAAGGTTTTTAAATTGCAATGCAGACGTAAGCGTACGAAAATCGTTTCCTTGGCAATTTGATATTTTTTTCATAACTTAAGAATTGTTCTATTGTACGTTGGATTTTTATATCTACGGCAATCACACTACCGAGATATTTATTTTATACTGAAGTTTAAGCAGGATTGATGATATACATGCATACACCTACAATCATATTATCCTAAAAGGATACATAAAACATTCTGTGGGGTTCTTAGGTAATCAATTACAATAATTTCCATAGCAAGTGTCCTTTTGTCTTTTATAGCGTATCTGCACAAGAGCTTAAACTACACGAACGATATTTTGACTTTAACAACCTTCTATTAATAAGTCGCTTAAAATTTTAAAAAAAATATTGTACTCACATTGGACTACAAGATGTTGCGCATTATTGTTTCATGGAGTTTAATATGTGATGAAATCCCAAGAATTCTTAGACACGACTTACTACTAGGAGGCACACTGCAATAATGCAAGGAACGCCTCTTATTAAGAAGTCCTCCGGTCTAATAACTCTACATAATGATCAAACCCACTAACACAGTACTTATAAAGGCCACTGGGTTACATTAGGGAAAATAATGCGTTTTGTAATAAAGCTGAAGGTAAATCTCGTTGTAAGCCTTAGCTAGGGAGCGGGTTTAATGCAATGCAGATGCGACGGCTTTCACATTTTACCGTCCTTGTTTCGTATGTTAAGAAATGCTCCGAAATTTCTAAACACAATCTATTAGAGACACTATAATACTGCCAGGCAAACCACAAGTTAGCCGGTCTAATAACTCAATACAATTATCAAACCCACAATGATGCAAGAACCCCTGGGTTGTATTAGGGAAAGTAATGTGTTTTAAAAAAAAAAACTGAACTGTGCAGAAAATCCTAAAAAAAGTCTATGGAATTTAAATGTTCTATGGTAACATAGAAAATCTTTCAATAGTACGAAAACCTGTGACTTGAGTCCAACAACCGCCCGAACAACGCGCCAACGCGTTCCGCGCTGTGCCCGCCCCTAGCTTCCTGAGTCGTGGGTGCCGTTGTAGACACACAATACATACCTACACAAACACCCAGACTCGAAACAAAATTCTGTATGCCATACAAATATTTGTCCCAGTGCGGATATCAAACCCGTGACCCTTCGAATCAAACTGTCGTCTCATACCGCAGGACTAACTGGACCGTCGAATATATGCCTGAATGCATGCATTTTCCTCAGCCTATCTGTTCGTTACTAATTTAGGTGTCTATGCCAGAACATTAACATTTTTTTTTTTTTTTAATGTTATGGAAGTGGCAAACAAGCATGCAGTTCACATTGATGTTAAGTGATGACTGCAGCCTATAGACACCCACACAAAGACCAAGGTCAAAATGCAGATGCGTTGCCACTCCTGAGGCCTAAGGTGTTATGCCTCTGTGCCGGAAATTACAGGGCCGTACATTACCACCTGACTGGAACACGATAGTGCTGAACACTACCATTTAGCGGCAAGTATATTAGGTAATGCGGTGGTGCCTAAGCCCGCGAGCTCCGTCACTGGAGCTCTACCACCAGTAAACATATCCATAACATGTATCGGCAGAACTTTAGCAATGAAATGAAAAAGTATGACGTTTAGCGATTAGGTTATAATATTTACTACGATCTCTATCCACTCTATAGAATTTCCAGCATCATTTACAAAGTGATCATGCCACTGTAGATACCAATTCAGATATCTCAAGATGACAAAAATATATAAAACGACAAGAAAAGAATATCGAACGTAGTACCTTCTAAAAGTAATAAAAATTTGGTATGGTAATCTGGCACCCCGTAATTTGTTTACAGAAAAATACTGTTATGCGGGTCTCGGTTGCCCACAAATACATTATAGGTTGTAAATCTGTTATCACGGTACCCGGCCGACAACGCCTTGAAAATTTCACCCATTTAACCCCTATAACATGGCACCGCGTTGCCTTTATTACTATATCGTATACAAATTAGCTTTGTTCACATGAAAGATAGTAGTTACATTAACCATTACTGAGTTTATAATTGGTCGTATCTATAATATAGATAACGATAGGTCAAATAGACGTTAGCATTTTGTACTTTTGTTTTAATTTACAATGGTCGTGTACAAATTAATGCGTCACTGACTGCACAGACAACATTTTATAAATAACATACATTTTATCTCTGTTTAACTTTGTCGTATTTAAATGTTAGTTTAAGAACGCATCTTTACGCTAAGTTCCCTTACGGAGTGGGCAGAGACCTTTGAGCGTCAGACAACTCAGTTTTTATGCAGCTCCCGCGCATCTTCTACATTCCGTTTAAGCATTTTAAGGTTACGTACCCAAAGGGTCGAAATAGGATCGGAAGTCAGCCCCTGATCCCATAGCTGTGTAGAAGAAACTGGGATATCTGAAGCTCTACGATCTCTGCCCACTCCGTAAGGGAATTTAGCGTAAGTAAGTATCTAATATGATTTAGGGGTTTACATACTAACCTTAACGCTCTATCTATCACTACCTTGAAACGATTAAGCCGATCTTACTCTTTCTGACGGAGACACAAATATCCTTTCCGTTACGTACCCCGGCTACACTCTGGAGAACACTTTCGTTTGCTGCTCCAGGGTCCACATTACATTGTTAGATTTTTTAATAAGTATTTACGGATATTGTTACATTACAATTTACGTGTTGCATTGTAAACAAAGTTTGAATAGTGTAAGTACTGATCCACTACTACTACGCTGAGGTCCTGGGTTCGATTCCCGGGTAGAGGGTTATCATAGATAATCGTGAAAAAGCCTTCATCTCTGGTTCTATTAAGATTTTTCCATTTTCTGGAAATTTCCCAGTACCTCAAAGTTTGGTAATGTACCCGGAGATGTCAACAGGCTCGCCACCTGTTACATGGGCCAAAACGTAACCGGCGAATCGTGGGTGTTTGCATGTATGCTTGAATGCATGCATTTACCTCTGCCTACCCCTTCGGGGAATACAGGCGTGAAGTTACGTTTAAGTACTGATAGTTTTATTTTTTCATCTCAATGTTTACCCTCGGATAGCATCAATTTTACCTCCAAAGCACTTTTGCTGCAGTCTATCGTTATCCATGCATAATAATATAATAAGGGTGGAGCAGCAATTCTACAGAAGGTTGCGTTCTCTGACTGCATCGCAATCGTAGCTACGAGAAATAAGATCGTTATACAAAGGAATATGACTAACTATTGTCCGGAATTTCGTCCGAGTAGTATTTGGCTTTCGCATACAAATTTGGTATAGGCTTCTTAATTTATAAAAACGATAAAAAGTAGTTTATTGTGTTTAAGCTTCCTCCATGATAAATGACATCGCGCTCAATATTTGGTAAAAGCGTAACAGACAGATCGACAGAGTTATTTCTTCATTTAGAACAATAGAATTGTTATGAGCACAGCTTTTCGGCTTCGCGCAGTTTGGGTCAAATGGGTGCAATGTAAGAAAAAGCGGAAAGAAACATGTGCATGTATTTATTAATAAATCTGCGTCTTACTCAATCTATCTATAGATGAAAACCGCATTATAGGCTCTAGTTTGAAAGATCTAAGCATACTGACGGCGAGTAGCAGGTATGTTTTATACTAAAGATATTGTTTGGTTATATGAATTATGAAGTAGGTATATTTTTCTTCTTGCATTTGCTCTTTAAAACAGATAAAACGGCAAGAGGTAGATTTCAATCGGTAAGAGAACTTAAATTTTAATTAATTAGAGCACTGTTCGACATGAGCTTCCATATTTGAACTCTGACTTAGGGAATAATATTTTTTTCAACAGAGGTCTCTCTCTTAATCTTATGATTCAATAACATTTCTGCAATATATAAAATAGGGCCCTTTATACTAATGATTTTGAGTATTATTAGATAAAAAAGAGCCTAAGATAAAAGCTATTCTATTTATAAGAGAGTTTTTAAGGGATGTACAAAAAGGGAACACAGGATATAACAGCATTCGATAAAAAAAGAAATAAAATTCAGCGATCGGTTTCGGATGGCGTGAGATTGTATTGAATATCGCATTGTTTAACCAACAATGGGCATCTTTTCATGTACTTCGATTACTGATTTCAATAAAATTTTTGTGTTTTCTAGATAAATCCATAAGCTGGGCTTTTTTTATTCAAAAAACGTCTTTGATTGTTTTCAACTGATGTGATGTTACTGATGTAAATCTATTAATATTATTATATCGACACTTCACAGCCTATTTGGCGTACCCGCCATTCATTAAATTTTACATGAGATAGATTTAAAGCTGAAAGGACAAGTTCCACGTTGGGCCCGCCTTGTGCCGTAGTGTACCTTATACACTATATCAAAAGATAAAGAAAAATACGTATAATGATGGAAAAATGCTCAATAAATCATTTGAATCGTTGTTTTTCTGTCGGAAATATTTATTTTATGTAATTTTTGTATGATAACAACACGTCGCCATATTGCTACTATGACATTCTTGTTTTTTAAATATACATGTATATAATTGGTGGTTGGGTGACAGGTGATTTTTCAGTCTTTATACATATTGCCGTGAAGTAGACGATATTTTATTAAAAAAAAACAGTAAAAAGAAATATTTACCAAAAAAATACTTGCGGTCCTTTCTTGATAGGCAACCTAGTGGATATATATTTTCTAGATTATAAATATGCGTAAAAAATAGATTTGCAGCATATCTGGAAGAACGAAATGATTCTACAGTGGGAATCCTAACCCCATTATATGTTCCGCCAAGTGCTTTACGGAGTAGGTAGAGAGTGTGGTGCGCCAACTATAAACTTCAATTCTTAATCATTCTTGTGTTTGTGTGTATGTCACTGAACTCTTCCTAAACGGCTGAACCGATTTGAATTATTTTTTACGCATTTGGGTGGCGCCCTGAAATTGGAGTGTCTGTTTGCAATATGTACATTGCAACACGGTACATTTACCAAAACAACATTTTTTACTATTTTTGTCTGTCTGTTTGTTGGGAGCTAATCTCAGGATCGTCTGGACCGCTTTCGACGGGACTTTCACTGGCAAATAGCTTATGTAATAAGGAGTAACTTAGGCTACTTTTATACTAGCTGCGCCCACTACTTCGTTCGGGTAGATACTGAACAATCATTCATTCTCACGCGGACGAATTCGCGGGCACAGCTAGTATAATATAAAATTACTAATATAAATTCCAGATGTTTTAAAATAAATCACACAATTGCTAGGAATGCTACTTAGTTATACATCAGCCAGGGCTGTACATAATTATTGTTAAATCTACTGCGCGTGTTTTGTTCCTCATAAATTAGGTAATTCTTTAGTACCTACTCCTGCGCTAGAGCTCTACTAGTAAAAATCGCCTCTATTCTTCACTAGCACGCGGAAAAATATTTTAGTTTATTAGTTTACAATTTCAGTTCACAATATTTCGATAGTAGAATTCCGGTGACAGCTGATACTAGAGGGTTGCATCATGAAAAGTAATGCGTTTTCTAATAAAGGTGACGGTAAATCTCGTAGTAAGCTTTGGCTAGGGAGCGGGTTTAATGTAATGTAGACGACGCGATGGCTTTATACAGCCACTTGCAAATTGGGTTATCGAATACCTCCCGAACTTTAGCACCCTTTTAAAACGGTGGATTTTAAAATATTGTATGCGAACGATCGCAAATTTCCCGTTATTAGTATTTCTAAAAATTAGTAAAGTGCATTATTATGTTTATTTATCATTCTCTTTATGTATAAAAATGAAAAGACTTTGACTAGAAGATTGTTAGTTTCATTAAAACTCAAGAACGTCTGGACCGATTTGGCTAATTTGTTGGAGAAGAACTTTTCCCCACCAGTGGGCAATGGGGTCCTAGATTCCGGACACCGAAACACAGGTACTACTTGCATATAAATACAGTACTCAATAATTAATATTGCACATCGAGCCTGCGAAAGAGACGATCGGCTCGTTTCGACTTCGTAGAGCACTGTAAGCACTGACAGTCCTGTATTGGTCAAAACTCGATCAAAATGGTCGACAAACGTCAAATAGGTACGGTGGGAATGAGATAACGCTCTACATACCCGAAATGAGACGAAGTCTCCTTCCTAGGCTCGATGTGCAATATTTATTGTTGAGCCCTGTTACAAATCTATATAATCACAAATCCTACCGTAGAAGGCGCACAAAAGCTCAATTACAAATAAACTCTTAGAAAATAGAAACAAACCATGTTTCTTCGAAATTTCAAGACAGGTACCTACAAAGTTACCAATATTTCTTTCCATTACTTGTGACGTAACTAACTCTCACTCTTGGCACATGCTTAGATTCAGAAAGAGGCACTTAGGAGCTCGAGTACTTGAAGAGCTTTTCAGAAACAAGTCTCAGTTGAAGAAATAAAGAGTTTTATATTTCCTTTAATTTATTGTATAATAATGATCACTGCTTCACTTAGGTAGGTTGTATGCTTATAAATAAAAGACCCTGGCATTCTCGGTTCTCAAATAAGGTTGCAGTTTACATTTTTTTTATTTTTTTTTATGTAATAGAAGTGGCAAACAAGCATGCAGTTCACATTGATGTTAAGCGATGACTGCAACTTATAGACACCCACACAAAGACCAAGGTCAAAATGCAGATGCGTTACCACTCCTGAGACTTAAGGTGTTATGCCTCTGTGCTTGCCTTCTAAACTAACTCTTAGCGTAGGTATCCCACGCACCTTTGCCTAGGCAATATATTGCCACGTGCAGCGGGGAGCGTGGTTGCAGGGTGTGATAGCGGCGGCAATGCTCTTTTGAACTTTTGATAACTATTTTTTTTTTCAGAATACCTAATAAATTTATGCATATAGTACAAATATTTTTTTTTATAAAACCTTAAACAAACTATCTTAAAATGAATAAATAAATAATGCACACCTGCATCAAAAATAAAAAATCCACATCGCCATCGTACTGCGGCAAAATTCCCAGAGAGCTGGCAGCATTGCCACGTTGAATGGCAAGGCTTATTCTCTGACCGAAACATTATAATTTTTTTTTGGGTTATTTATCAAGATTTGCAAGAAATCGTCGAACAAATGCTGTTGGGATTGATCTAGAGAGCTGCCTGGAAGAGGTGATGCGCCAGTTAAAATTAACCCTGTATACTGTCATTTGGTTGATAGAAAAGGTAATGCTTTGTTACATTAGAACCAACATTTATTTTTAATTATTAAATTGGTATTCTTGAATACCTATTGGATTATTATTATTAGTCGTTCGCTATAGATAGCGATAGATAGCTTATAACCTGACAATGCAAGTTTCCTTGTAGACCAATTTGAAATAAATCATTTGAATTTTTTGACTCCTTGGAATAATTAATGATCTTATCGTAATGGAATATGGTAGTACTGAAACTAATCTCTACTATCTACTAATATCTACTGATTTAATTTACAGTTTTTGAAAGGTCACGGCGCCAACCTACCTATATGGCTACACGTACGTAGACCTCTTTTTTTGTTTTTTCACCGGTTGAATAGAAGGATCGATTTTAAACTAACACACAAACAAAATGACCAATTTTCATCCCCATATTACGTTGTAGGAAACTAACCGCCAATGTTTACCCCGGGAAACCAACAATTATCTTTGTAATGTTAGAACATACTTTTGTTATAACAAATAAAATTACTGGGACATTAAATTACAGGAAAATCCAGATTTGTTACCACATTATTTCTTCACACGCAATAAAACAAACATTTGAATAGGAAGGTACAAGTATAACTGGAGACATAATTTCCATGCAATGTGTTCCAAAGAAAACTTAACGATGTTCTCGACGTTTAATATGTTGAATAAGAAATTTACTTAAATAAAGTACAATACAATAGGTATGATATGAAAAGCAATTTAATTTACCATTTAAAAATACGTTTTAACGGTAACTTCATATTATTATGTTATAAGATGGATTTTGATTTTTGAGTCAACTTCTTAATTTATTTAAGTTATTTTTAACAGCCAATGTAAAATAGCTTAAAAAAGTGCACTGCATAATAAGACAAATTTAGGAACATGGTCGTGCCCTCACAAATAAAACCATATTGTAATTATACCATGTCCAGGCATAGTATTTCGGTTTGTTATTCAAAGTAAAGAAAATATCCATAAATGACATGTTATTTTTATAGGTTATATTCAAGGCTTCGTCTACACTAAATGAGCCAAGATTGTTTAATTGTATTTGCCTCAATTTTTTTTTTATGTAGTGGAAGTTGTTATCAAGCATGCAGTTAACATTGATGTTAAGTGATGACTGCAGCCTATAGACACCCACACAAAGACCAAGGTCAAAATGCAGATGCGTTACCACTCCTGAGGCCTAAGTTGTTATGCCTCTGTGCCGGAAATTACAGGGCCGTACATTACCACCTGACCGGAACACGATAGTGCTGAACACTACCATTTAGTTACAAGTAAATTAGGTAATGCGGTGGTGCCTACGCCCGCGAGCTCTGGCACTGGAGCTCTGCCACCAGTAAAATACCAGTTTTACTGTTAGCTCTGGAAACTGGGTTAGTATATTGTAGTGAGATTAAAAAATAAAGACATACCGCGTGCAGTGCTCACCACTGTTCCCTTGACGACTGATTAAAATGCAGACAATGGAAACCGTTGTAATTAAAACCAAATCATATTGCCGTACATAATGCTGTACTTACTCCAACACCTTTATATGGAAGCGAGAGCTGGGTATGCAGGAAAGAGCATGAAAGTAAGTTAAACGCGGTCGAGATGAGATCTTTGCGCAAGATCTGCGGTGTATCACTCACCGATCGCGTTCGTAATGAAGATGTAAGAAAGAGGCTTTGTGTGAATGATAGTATCGGTGTAAAAATGAAAAAAGGCATGCTCCGATGGTTCGGGCATATAGAAAGAATGTCGAATGAGCGTATGACTAAACAGATATACAATGCGAATGTGGATGGTTGCAGAGGTCCAGGAAGACCAAGACTGACCTACCATGAAATAGGTCGAGTTCTGTCTGATGGTGGGGTCAAAAGTCTTAGAAATCGGCGTGCATGTATGAGGAGAATGATGAAGGTAGACGAGGCACGAGAGGTTTGTCAGGACCGGGATATCGGGGTTAGGGACCTGGCGTGAAGATACATATATATACATATATAAATCATATTGAAACAAACGAAACGAAATTGTTGATAGTTAATGTATGTCCACACGATACAAGCGCCCGCCACGTCCTGCCCATCTATCTTATTCACTTTACACAAGGGCGTGACTCGGCCGAGTTTCACATTTTAATTTGGCACGCGGTTTAATATGTCAGTGAAATTGCGCTCACTGCCCGTTGATGGGAGAGCAATGATTTTTCACTGAAATTTTACATAAATCACCATACCAATTGTTGGTCACGCTGACTTTTAAAAATCGCCTATAAAAGAGCATCTGTAACCGCTACCACATATTTTGGGCCTGCAGAGAAATCGCAATGATTAATTTCGATAACCACATGTCACGTTAATTGAGAGCAAATTTATGTTACATTAATAAACATAATTAAAACGCACGAAGGGTTCCGTACCATCAGCTATAAAACAAAAGCGTCTACTTGCTACCGTTATTACCTAATATTGAGCAAATATAAGAAAAAACACGTTGTTATAACGACAGAGGAAATAGGTACATAATTTGTGAAAATTTCACCTTTCTAGCTATCACGGTTTTTGAGATACAGCCTGGTGACAGACAGATAGACAGACAGCGGAGGTTTAGTACCTAATAGGGTCCCGTTTTTACCTTTTAGGTACGAAACCCTAAAAAAGGCGTTTTAGTAAAAGCGTACACTTCAGTTTCTTTATATGGGTACTGATAGGAATAGGTCCTTTATGGACATGTAGACATAATGTCGAATGAGGAAATGCTACCCACTCGAGCTCCGTCACTGTAGCTCTACCACCCAGACTGAAATAAAAGGACCATTTTTATCACTAATCACGAGAAAAATGGGTCTTTATAAATAAAGGATGGCGAGAATTCAATGAGCATGCCCAAAATAATAAATTTATTTCGGCATGCAAATACTAATATTCTATGTCCCGAATGAATAAAACTTTTCGTTATAAGTACACACACATAAATGGGGATCTGGAATTTTAATAAGTTTAATTGTTAAATATTTTGTATCACCGCCCACGTGGAATTCGAACAAATGTAAGCAAGTACTTAACTTTGCTTTAATTTATTTGGGCTCTCAAATAATGTTATTTATTAAGGTCGCAAAGTTATATAATTATATAAGCCTTAGGTAACATTACATACTGATGATAAACTAAAGATACCTCTTCTTCGCGTAGAGTAGGACTGTAATTTTGTTTTCGCGCACCCCATCGCATAGGATATCTAATAGATCTTTGAAAAATATTATGAATTTGTAATGAACATTTTTCGATACAGGAATCAGTTTGTGAAATATTAACGTTTAAGATGCCAATTTTTATCAGAGCCAAGAGTCCCCACCTTCTACCAGCTAAACCTATGCATCTTGCTATGCACCTTCGACAGCTCTATTTGGCCCTAAGGTTAGCCAACCTTACCAGCCAGCCAGCCAACCAGCCGGTAGAGAATACCACTAGGTATTAAGTCCGTCTTATGTACATTTCTTATGTGCAAAAAGAATAAATAAATAAATAAATGGTTGCATTGACCAGTAAGATAATGAAGTTAAAAGAAAAACTATTACAATAGTAAGTCTGGAATACTGCTCTCATTTGTGGGAGCCCCCAAATACCAGCTTGGTCCACTAGACCCCCTACAAAGACGCGCCGTTCGTATTGTTAACGATCCAGTACTTACTGACTTTCTGTTCTGGTACTTCAAAAATGGCGTCAAAGGAGTTCTTCAGGGCTGGCAGCGCGTTGGCAACTCCTCTGGTGTTGCAAATGTCCATAGGCGATGGTGACCACTTTCCATCAGGTGGCCCGTCTGCTTGTCTGTCATCCTAATGACATAAAAAAAATGTATGTTTAAAAGCATGCATTTACGTTTGCCTACACCGTCTAAGACTTTTTTTATGGAAGTGGCAAACAAGCATGCAGCTCACATTGATGTTAAGTGATGACTGCCGCCTATAGACACTTAGGTACGCAAAGACCAAGGTCAAAATGTAGATGCGTTACCACTCCTGAAGCCTAAGGTGTTATGCCTCTGTGCTGGAAATTACAGGGCCGTACATTACCACCTGACCGGAGCACGATAGTGCTGAACACTACAATTTAGCGGCAAGTATATTAGGTAATGCGGTGGTGCCTACGCCCGCGAGCTCCGTCACTGGAGCTCTACCACCCGTAAGAAGAACCAGTCTGAGATTACAGGCTTGAAGTCACGTACACTAGAAAAAGAAACCATCAAAACTGTTTCATTTATCTAGATTTATTTACACGACAGCGCATATTATGGAACGAGACAAAGCTTTCGCTGTTCAGTTTGCGTTGACATTAAAGAAGTCACATCACACCCCTGTTTGCCTCGTTTATTTTTTTTCTGTGCAGAAGGTGGTTAACAAGCATGCAGCTCACACTGATGTTAAGTGATGACTGCAGCCGATAGACATCTACACAAAAACCAGAGGTCAAAATGCAGATGCGTTACCACTCCTGAGACTTAAGTTGTTATGTATCTGTGTTAGTTATTACGGGTCCATACATTACCATCCTACCAGAACACGATAGTGCTGAGCACTACCATTTGGCGGCAGATAGATTAGATAACTAAAGTAATCATATCTTTTATAACAATTGTTTAGTTTAACGATTACTAAATATTATAATCGTTAATGCAAACCATCAAGGTCACTTATTGTTCCCTTAGGTTTTCAAGAGTTTCGCACAATACGAATACGTATTTACCGAATTCTGTCCATGTCTCTCACAACCCTAACACTTCCGCATATTCCCGATAGTTTGGTCGCCTTCCAACTTCTGTGGTGGTTCTGGCTTTACTGCCTCATGCGAGTGACCCTATTTCTGAACGACTTCACCATCTCTTTAGTCGAATAACTAAAAAACGTGTTTTTTTAGGGTTCCGTAGTAAACAAGGAACCCTTATAGTTTCGTTATAAATAATAATAAATAAAATACGCTTACACTCACAGCCCCACAGCAGGTATAAACCTGTGTCGCGGGTGCCGTTATATACAAACAACACATACACAAACACCCAGACCCGAAACAAATATCTGTAGGCCATACAAACATTTGTCCCGGTGCGGGGATCGAACCCGCGACCCTTCGAATCAAACAGTCAATTCACACCGCTGGACTAACCGGGTCGTCAAACTATGTCCGCCATCAATGCATTATTTAATCTACTAGCCGCTAAATGTTTATTTTTTTTATTGACACACCAACAGCACAGTACGTACATGAATATTATAAATATAATAGATAGAATATATATAATAAATAGAATAGTTACTAGATATAATACAGTAAAAGCATTGGTCTGATGCATATGCCTAATATGGATATGTACAGCATTCCATTTAACTCATGCAACACGAAGATGAAATAAATTAGAATGTAAAGAAGAAATGAACAGAAAATTTTACCTTCGGGCAGGAATCGAACCTGCGACCTCGGGATAACTTGTCCGGCCCGAAGTATTTTTTTTTCTTTAATTATCCAAATTAGTACTAGTATGCTTATGCAGTTCTCAATTTAATGCTGCCGCTGATGAAATTCAAACAAATTGTAGTTAACTTTGACTTGTTCGAAATAGTTCAAATACAAAAACGCGTGCTAGGCTTCCCAAGTACCTACTCGTCTACAAAATATGCTTACTGCTTTCCGATATTGATTTTGATGAACAGAAAGTTAAGTATGGCAATAGATTTTACGTGAACGGCCGTATTTTTTTATTGCTTTGAGGCTTCGGAGTTTTACAACACTATGAAACTGTAGGCTCAGCTTCTGTGAAAAAGGCAATGGCTAAACAAATAAATATACAGGCAGATACAAAATGATGGAGCTAAAGATTTTAGTAGATACCTACCGCCATAAGTCTGAATGGATCTATATTTCACTTAACGGTTCAATGTTGTCGTGTCACAGTTAAATGATTTTTTTATATATATATATATATATATATATATATATGTATCTTCACGCCAGGTCCCTAACGGGGTAGGCAGAGAGTGTAGAGCGCCAGACATCCCGGTTCTGACAAACCTCTCGTGCCTCGTCTACCTTCATCATTCTCTTCATACATGCACGCCGATTCCTAAGACTTTTGACCCCACCATCAGACAGAACTCGACCTATTTGGTCATGGTAGGTCAGCCTTGGTCTTCCTGGGCCTCTGCAACCATCCACATTCGCATTGTATATCTGTTTAGTCATTCGCTCATTCGACATTCTTTCTATATGCCCGAACCATCGGAGCATGCCTTTTTTCATTTTTACACCGATTTTTTTTTATAATATGTAGTTTGTACTGACTGCGCAGTGCACTTAGTCTTTGGGGAAGGCTTAGTCCAGTTGTGGACGTAATTCCGCAGATCTGAGGTTATCTGTATTTATAATGATGGCAAGCTAGCATGCAGTTTACGTAAATAGTAAGTGAATAACGGCAGCCTATAGATAGGTTTTTAATATACTTGCCGCTAAATGGTAGTGTTCAGCACTATCGTGTTCCGGTCAGGTGGTAATGTACGGCCCTGTAATTCCCGGCGCAGAGGCATAACACGATAGGCCTCAGCAGTGGTAACGCATCCGCATTTTGACCTTGGTCTTTATGTGGGTGTCTATAGGCTGCAGTGATCACTTAACATCAATGTGAACTGCATGCTTGTTTGCCACTTCTATTACATATAAAAATAAAGGTATCTATACTTACAAAAAAACTAAAGGTACTTAATAATGTAAATGCGTTGGCTATAGACATCTACACAAAAACCAGAGGTCAAAATGCAGATGCGTTGCCATCCCTGAGACCTTAGTTGTTATGTCCCTGTGATAATTATTACGGAGTTATATATTACTATCAAACCGGAACACGATAGTGCTGAACACTATAGCATTTCTTGGCATATACTCGTAGGTTAGGTAATGCGATGGTTTCTACGCACTCGAGTCCCTTTACCTGGGATTCTACCAGCAGTAAAAATGCGACCTGCATGCACCCAATGTGAACTATATTCTTATTTGCCATGTTCATTACATAAAATTAAGTACATAAGCAAGAGAATATATAGACAAATAATAAAGAGAATGATATTCACGAATTCATTACACATCTCCCTACTGGGAGTTATTAAAACCGAAAAGTATGTAAATAAACCACCTATAAATCACATTGTGAAGTCCTATTAAGCATGAAAAAGGTAAAAAGGACAAAATCTCCTTAGCATATTCCGCTCCCCTAATAATAAGTAAAATATATGACGATACTTGTATTATAATCTTCTTAACGAACACAATATATCGAGGATCAGATGCTATTTGCTGTTTTGTTTCATTCTTTCATATTCCCTCGTTTTCTCTGACAAACGATAGAGGCATATAATGAACTTTGCTATAAACATACAAGGATACTTATTGTTTGTGAACAGGGAATCTGTATTTTTCGTGATTTTTTCGGTGAAATGAGACACGAGGTAACAGGTGCTCGTTAAAGGCCAAATCATTTGGAAGACTTCTGTTCGTTGATTTGCTGTTTGATATTTGGCAAAACACGCTTACTTTTTACGATAAAATAAAATTAAGTACAAATAGATATGTTCGCGTTACACACAAAATGGAAATTTTAAGTCTTTTTCTGTGTTCCTCATGAGAACAAAGATGCGATTAGAAGGCAAAAGGTGAACATTTACCGCAAAAAATGGAAGGACGGCGTGTGTATTCTTATAAAGGGAAGAGGACAAATTCTTGCATAAGTTATCACGGGCGGTTACCTTTTCCAGGATTGAGGAAGCAAACGCTTTATTATAACGTGCACAATGGTTTAAAATGCGATATGGGGACAAACGGTAATACCACGTGATTTATGGTATTCTTTTTATCAGTATAAATACGAGTCCGTTGGTCCATTTAAGCTGATTTTCTACTAGCACCGTCGGATTAACAGGATAATTGGACGAACATGCGAGTTATTAATTAACAGTATCGAATTGTTGTCTTTTTTAGTTGTATTGTACCTAGTAATTTAAATTACATTTTAATCACTACCGTATTTTGATTATTTTTATACAGTAAATGTTCTTTTGCAATCGTTTAAAATGCCAATGTGCGTAATACTTACTGTTTTGATTCTGAGTCCAAACATGAATTGGTAGGCACAATTAGACATCTAGGTCATGACTGGTTTAATGAAGTGTCTACAAGTATTTTTTGGAGTTCCGTAATCCACAAGAAACCGTTATAGTTTCGCCATGTCCATCTTAAAAATAAACATGTTAGTCATGCCTAGGGTTGCCAAGAAAAAGAAGACATGATTAGGCTTTTAGATTGTGTGTCCGATCAAAATTTTTACATACCGCAAACAACAACGAACGCTGAGCACAGCTGAACCCTTCTGTCACAGATGTCCGGTATTTTTAAGCAAATTTCCGGCCAACCATGGTGGTCTGTCCGGCTATCAAGTTTAGCGAACTGGCTACCATAGTCACGTTAAGAAAACGATTAAATTAAATCTGCTGCTTTTTTGCCTCGCCCTATAGTGTTTGTTAGCTATCGTTGGATAAGACTTTGAAAAATATTGCGGGTTGGAAAGTCCATTTCTTATTCAGTTAATGAAACCCTTTGTGAAATATGAAGCTATAAAAGCTCACTTTTTGTTACAGACAATATTCTCTCCTCCCACCGCTACCAGGCTAAATTTTTTAACATGTCCAAATACCGGACATGTTTTTACGGTAATAGAATTTAAATTTATTACACGGTATTTGTTTTTACATTACCTACAGCTTTACGAGTAATAGTCGATCAACGAATAAAATGTTAAAATGTAAGTGCCTACTTGATAAACTGCCTCTCAATGCTTATTGCATTACGAGTAATTCGTTTTAAAAACAAAGTTCATGTAATCAACTTACAGCGTCTCAAAGTCATGCGTTTCTATTTAAACAACCGGTTCCTACATGAGGTAATACAACGATAATTATACGGGGGAAGGCTATAAATACAAGCTGCTTAAGACTTTCGTGAAATTAACCCCAAACCACCCAAACTGCCGTTTCGATGCTTTTACCTCACGCGAGCGGATCAGAAACAATTTAGAATTTTATTTAGTGGATTTAACAACTTTGATGCATTTTAACAGCACATAGGAACGCTTTGGGAGTAATTTTAAAAATGTTGAGTATTAATTAAATGCGAATTTCAGACAAAAAGGATCGCTATAAATATGATGCTTTTAACATTTCTCGTTTTCAAAAATACGGTTTGTTCAGATTCCTCTTTCCCTCGTTTATAATATAGAGGCTCTGGACATATCCTTCAGTCATTCTTCTCTTTTTTAATTGTCATTAAAATCATTTAAAAATATACGAATTACTAAATCAACTGTAATTATTATTGACATAAATAAAATATGCCTACCTATATTTATTTGTCTTTAAAGGAACCACTAACAGACGAGGTAGGTAATTCAAATAATAATATAAGTAAGTTATTTTGAAAATTTGTATTTGTTATGTATATATATGTATTTCATTAACGAACAGCTAACTCTCGAGGTAATACAAAGATCATTATACGGGGAAGGCTATAAATACAAGCTTGCATGGTAACCCAACAAATAAACCGCTTAAGACTACCGTGAAATTAACCTCAAGCTGGTGTTACGACGCCGTTGCCTCGGGCAAGTGTTTCAATTTAGAATTTTATCTAGTGAATTTAGAACTTTGCTTAATTTGAACAGCACTAGAACGTTTTGAGAGTCATTTTTAGAGCTTTTCGTTGATCGACTAATTATGAATTTCATTGCCATCTATTATTATAAGGGGATTAAAATGAGTCCAATTCTGCTGTTGTTAAAAAATATATATTTGCCCCGTAGTAACACGGGTGTAACCATGGTGAGCGACTAAAAATAAAACAGCTTTGCATACCATTTCAAGGAATACAAGTATAAGTTATGTGTATATTTAAACACAAATATATGTTTATATTCAAGAAAATAAGCATACAATTCATAAGTATGGTAAGTGAATACTGCAGCCCTTATAAAGGTACATAAAAACCATCCCTGAGATGGATCTCAGTTGTAGTTTTTCTGTAAACAGCTTGGAACCTGTTTTGCGTGTATGACAAAAATCACGAAGGCGTAAATTAATTCAATATTACTTAAAACCACGAAAGAAGTGGGGTGAAGAAGAAATGAATACATTATTAATTTCCATTCAATTTCATTTCCATCTCTCTCTCTGGTCGTTCCCTCATGGCTGAGGATCGTGATCATCCTGGCATCACTCTCGATCGGACGAAATGTCTCCATCGGCTCCGGTCTGCTGCCATTTGCACCGTGGTGTAAAAAACCGATTCTGGGTTGTCCTTGAGCTGGTCAGACCATCTGGTTGGTGATCGGCCTCTTGCCCTTTTCCCCTCAACATTTCCCACAACAATCAGCCTCTCCAAGCTATTTTCCCCGCGTCTAGCTATATGACCAAAATAGCTCATGATCCGGCGAAGGCACAAAGTGGAGAGGCGGTCTGTGATGTGAAGTTGCGATAAAATTGAGACATTGGTTCGCCTGGCTGTCCACGGTATTTTACATTTATTGTACATTTTTTCCATACTGTACCTAATAATTTTTGAACCATGAATATATTATCACCAAAATGCTGGCACCATTAATCACGACAGATCTAATTATAATATGTAGATGAAGGGTATTAGCACGTTGTTAATTGTATAGGTGTTCAAACAAGCAATCTCTGCAAACAGTATATTATCCGTTAGTTATATATTTGCTCACAGATAGGTAATCCGTGTGGTCAACCACAATAACTCATCAACACGTGTAAAGGAATACCTGAAATTGTATTAATATTTATGCTATAGTATGTTCGATGCTGATTATGTTAACCGTCATTATTACATCGTTATTTTGGAGGTCTACTACCAATATCGACAACAAATTGGAATAATTTGTAATATCGAGACCCAGAGGTCAGGACACGCCATGCAATATCTTTTCTTTGAATATAAGTTAACTCTTAGGTACTTTACTTTGGAAGGTAAATAAAAAAAAAGAAAAGATAATAAGTATTTGACACTTTTTCGGAAATATTTTTTTTGGGATTTTTTTTTGTGTTTACATTGATGGTAAGTAATACTAAAGCCTACAATATACATGAAAGCAGTGGTTTCAAGATAAATGCGTTGCCACACGTGAGGCCCAAGGTATTATGCCTCTGTGCTTGGAATTATAAGGCCATACATCACCTGCCGGGAACACGATAGCAAACTCTACCATTTAATGGCAAGTAGATTAGATAATGCGGAGGTACCCACGCCCGTGGACTCCGTCACTGGAGCTCTACCAACTATTCACTTGAAATTTGACAAAAAAAGTAAATTAATCCCTTGCAATAACACTATACTAACTTAGATATAAAAAAGATTTATTACAATGAGAGTAATTCGCAAAAATATAATCATTTATATTAATTTGAACATTTCAGTTACTTGTCTCCTTTCAAAATGTAATTTTAACTATCTTTTAAAAACGTTTATTAGGATAGTACCTACTAAGATAAACATTTTGATGAAGTACCCACTTTTGAGACTGATGGATGAGTGCTAAGTTGGAAGCTTTCAAATTGTGTAATCCTAAAAGCACTTACAGTAATTTAAGTGTCCGTTGTGAAAAAAATATTAAGAATGCGTAAATTCAATATTCAATAATTTATTTGCATTCTGCAATGGTAGTGCGTTCCACAATAATAATATAAGTATCTCATTACAGACCCATTTGGGCACAGCAAAATTATATAATAGTTATAATAGGAGAGAAGAGGTTGTTCAAGGATATAGAGCAAATATTTTTAAAAATCATATTTTTTTTTTTTTTGTTTGTATATCTTTCTTTCTGTCTGGTACGTTATAACTTCGAAACTACTCATACTCGGATTTGAAAGCAGTCACAGGTAGATTACATATACAGTATCTAACAAATATTGCACATCGACCTCAAGAAGGAGACTCGGCTTATTTCGCGTCTGTAGAGCGTTACCTCTTTCGCACACAATTTGACGTTTGACCACCATTTTCTCCATGTCTTGACCAATACCGGACTATCCGTGCTTACGTAGGCAGTGTGCAACAGAGTTAGCCGATTGTCTTTTTCATAGGCTCGAAGTGTAATATTTATTGATTAGCACTGTAATTAGGCACGTTGTCAAAACTGTTTCGTCAAATCGAATAACGGAAAAAAAGTTACATTATGTTCAATTGAAAATTAACTTCAAGCACTGCTTCAAAACTTTTAAACAGAGTTGAATGCGGTCTACCTAAACGTATTAGATTAGCTGTGCCCGCGACTTCGTCCGCGTAGAATTTAATAAAAATATTGTTCAGTATCTACGCGGTCGAAGTTGTGGGCACAGCTAGTAATAGTTATATTTCTCATAGCTTGTTGTAGCAAAATTATATCTCCGAAAAATAAAAATATTAGTAATTTGTCATACGGTATTTTTTCAATAGCAACATCTTTAAACTCACTCGGAATTTAAAGATTTTGAAGAAACAAAAATACTGGAACACTGACCGAAGCCAACCGAACGAAGCACATTTGAGCTTCGGTAGTTTACCTAGTGAAAAAGGCGTTGGACTAGTGTTCAAGAAGTCGCAAGTTGAAATACCGCCCAAAGCTAATTGTTTATTTTTATTAAAGATCCATAAAAATAACTGGTAAAAAATGTAAGGTAACTTCACGCCTGTAATCCCCGTAGGGGTAGGCAGAGGTAAATGCATGTATTCAAGCATACTTGCAAACACCCACGATTCGCTGGTTACGTTTTGGCCCATGTAACAGGTGGCGAGCCTGTTGACATCTCCGGGCACATTACCAAACTTCGAGGTACTGGGAAATTTCCAGAAAATGGAAAAATCCCAATAGAACCAGAGATAAAGGACTTTATACCCTTATCTCTGATAACCCCCTACCAGAGAATCGAACCCAGGACCTCAGCGTAGTAGTAGTGGCCTGATACCACTAGGCTACCGAGGCAGTTAAATAATTTAATATCAATAGTAATTGTTTAATTGTAAAGGGCACACATTGTACCGACCAAGATAGGTGTTGCAAATTATTTCTAATTTACCCACACAACAAAATATAAGAATCGCACATAACTATTAACACGGTGTAATTGTTTTTAACTTAACTTCAGTCGTTTTAGTCGGTTCATGGATATAACTTACCATGAATTTAAAATTGTGTATCCTGTGTAATTGCCATAAATGAATAGAATATTTTATGCTTGGTTCACCGATTATCATACGTTATCATTACCAGTCTGAAGTAGGATATACATTTGATCTTGATTTGAACTCAAACACATTTAGATATATGATAAAGATTTCAATCTCGTCACAATTATACGATGTAATAATATGAAAATAAAACAAGTTTCAAACCCCGAACGAATCGCTGGAAGCGCTCGCAAAATGACATCGTCAAACATTTATTTCACTTTAGCAAAACTTAATTATCTGGAAGTACCTTTTAGTACTAACTTAAATCACTTTAGGCTCTCGTCGACCCGATTAAGACACGACAAGCTAGAAGTGGACAAGACTCAAGGAGGACCATCCGCAACCCTCCTATTAGGACACCCTCTTCCATGACTTTGAGGGCACTTGATTCTTCAGAAGCCCGGATTTTCACGGACTAGTAACTTTCTATACCGAGTGCCTTGGGATACTTGTGTACCTCGGTTTTGATCATCGTTTGACCGAGACGTTATTAATAAGCGCGGTAAGAGCCTTGGAATATCTGAGAGGGTGCGAAAACAATGTCTTATTATTCAGACCGTTCGCTAAGTCTCGTGTTCTTTCAATAAGCAGGGTCTTTGATTAATATGGTGGATTGTTATTGAATGTCAATTGTGTTTGTTTTGATTCCGAGAGATTACGACTGTATAACAATCATATCGGTATTAAATCGTTGTTGAAATCTAGGACACCATTAAAGTAAATTCAAAACAATAGAGACGGGACTAAATGTCAAAATAAAGTATCATACAATTGCTCCAAACAGGGGCAACTAAGATTGTAGTAGTTCACATCGAAAGTACCTGATTTAAATTAGTATTTTTTTTATGTAATGTGCGTGGCAAACAAGCATGCAGTTCACATTGATGTTAAGTGATGACTGCAGCCTATAGACACCCACATGAAGACCAAGGTCAAAATGCAGATGCGTTACCACTCCTGAGGCCTAAGGTGTTATGCCTCTGTGCCGGAAATTACAGGGCCGTATATTACCACCTGACCGGAACACGATAGTGCTGAACACTACCATTTAGCGGCAAGTATATTAGGTAATGCGGTGGTGCCTACGCCCGCGAGCTCCGTCACTGAAGCTCTACCACCAGTAAAAAGTATTGCTTTCAGGTAATTTATACTATACAATAGATTACAGATATTTGTTTCGGTCTTTGTGTATATTTTCTGCGTTCACAACGGCACCCACGGTTTTTGCTGTGAGTGTAAGCATATTTTTTATTAGGTATGTCATACCTCCGAATGGTGGGTATATTCATGTTTTCACCACCTTTCCAAGAAACGCAGATAAAGTAAAATTTTCAAAGCGAATAAATATATCTTCAAATTGCAAGTACAAAAGACATTTCCATAAATTGAATAAAAATATAAAACATTTTAAATAACGAACACGAAACCTATTGCGGCATTGTAACCAGAATATGTGGGACAGCTGTTCGGGAATTGTCAGAACAGGGGGCGGCGAAAATTTGTGAATGCAAATAATAAAGTAAGGTCGCACGCCTCGAGTCGGCTGTTGGCTGTGTGCCCACACCCTTACTGCTACCAAATATTCCTCTAATCATCTTAATATTGTCTCTGCGATGTTCTTTAGCGAGCTGAACAGTCCAGACATGTCGTCAAGATATTAACTTTTTGTAACGACTTAATTGTCTGATCACAATTACTTTTTTTAGTTTTTCGTTCTATGTACAAAAATGCAGATGAGTGCAGCTTATATGTGTGGTTAATAACGTAATATTATTATGCTATACGGTTCATATAGATGATAGGTGAATACTGTGACCTATAAACCACCATAGATTTAATTTACAAGAGACGCGTCGCATCTCCATAGCCTGGGTTGCACCACGACTTTTGTTAAAGTTAAAGCTAACTTTAACAGATTTCTTTAAGTTAGAAAAGGATATGAAATGATATAATAGCTTTAACTTTTACAAGAGTTGTGGTGCAACCCAGATTTAGTCTATTTTGGTCTAGATCCATCTAAAATGTTATGGCACAATGGACAAAAATTACAGGGCCGCGTATTACCAATTACCACCTGAACAAAACACAATAGTGCTGAACATTACGATTAAGTGTCAAATAGATTTAGTGATGCGGTGGGAGTGCAGGCTTCGTCATTGAATCTCTGCCACCATTAAAACATATGAAATCCTTTTTTAATTTATTTTACCTATCGCTGTAATATTTCACTCTATCCTCTATATCTCTATTCTTCCGCAACTTTTGGAGACTTTTTGCTCAGAATGGTTTAAAAGGGTATTTATTATGGAACGGGTTTACGTATTAGGGGATAGGTAAGTATTAGTATTAAGGGATATAGCAACATTGGCTACCATAGAATGCAAATGTTTTTTTACTGATGGTAGAGCTCCAGTGACGGAGCTCGCGGGCGTAGGCACCACCGCATTACCTAAAATACTTGCCGCAAAAATGGTAGTGTTCAGCACTATCGTGTTCCGGTCAGGTGGTTATGTACGGCTCTGTAATATCCGGCACAGAGGCATAACACCTTAGGCCTCAAGAGTGGTAACGCATCTGCATTTTGACCTTGGTCTTTGTGTAAGTGTCTATAGGCTGCAGTCATCACTTAACATCAATGTGAACTGCATGCTTGTTAGCAACTTCCATAACATAAAAAAAAACTACACTATCAGCTCTATCCTAGGTCTAATTTTAGTAATCATTTTATTTTAGTAATCAGCGTAATTTAAGTAATCATCATTATCATTACTTCAGCTATTATAGTCGTCTTCTACTGAATGTAGACTTTCTAAAGTATATTCAAACTATTAAGTTTCGAAGCTCATGCATCCGATGGTTTCCCACGAGAAATGTTAATTATATTATGTAGTTTGAAAACTCTTGCAATTTCTCCATCATGCATGGAGAAATTCATGATCAATAAACTTAAAAGAATTTCTTTTATGTAATTGATTAAATTAGAAGTTATAAGTGGCTACTAGAGTGTGAGTGATGAAGACACTACCTATATAAATATGTATAATCTTAATATTAATGTTTCATATATTTCAGTAGGTAGGCTCCTAATCTAGCTGTTAATTAATAGGTATAGTATAAGGCTTCGTACAGGTACAAATTAACGTAGGCTTCTGGAGTGGCAACGCATTTATACTGGAATCTTTTAATTATTGTCGATATTCAGAATTACACTATAGCATTAAATATAAATGAAAGTATTTGGCACATAAATGGTTGCAAAACTTCCACAATTTTTTACGATCATAATGATTTCAATGCAAAGAAATAACGCACACGTCACGGGTATGAATTATTATATTGCTCAAAATTGCAATATCGTAGAAAATATAAGTCCATTTTACAATTCAAGTAACGTTACATATTTCGAATAAAATGTTCGCTACCTTTTATTTTACTGCTACAAGTATTTCATCAACCAATCAATACAAAACTGTTTCCATGGATTCAAAGCGAAAAATTTAATAATTGACATACCTAGCTATGATATTAAAATTCGGAACATCGAATCTAACCTACTTTTCTTTTGTTTCCGTTTGATTGATATTAAGGTGAAAATAAAACTAATTTAGGCTATTTTTATACGGCAACTGTTATTATTATTTCTAAATCTATATATTTAAAAATCAATTGCTGTTCGTAAGTCTCGCTAAAACTCGAGAACGGCTGAACCGATTTGGCTAATTTTGGTTTAAAATATTGAAAATGTAGGGGGTATTTAAATAGGTGGGGCGGCAAAGTGCGCAACGGCATCCGTGATTTTTCAGAGCCTTTATACATATTGCCGTGAGATAAACGATATTTTATAATTCCCAAAAAAAAAATATAAAAAAAATACTTGCGGACAAAATTTGATTGGCAACCTAGTGGATATATTATATTCTCTAGATTATAAGTATGCATAACAATTTGGTTTGCAGCATATCTGGATGAACGAAATGATTCTGCAGTGGGATCCTAACATATTAGGACATTTAATTTTTTCATATCTGTTAGTCGATACGAAGTTCGTCGGGGCAGCTAGTATGACATATATTTCAAGTTAAATTGACGACTATGATGATATTGATGTTATATCATCTATTTGCAAGTCGGGGAAAGAAATATTGCAATTTAAGCTCGCATACCTAATAAAAACAAGACCCACTCGTGCGTCTGTCTGTCTCTCTGTCTGTCACAGCCAATTTGCTTTAAAACTACTAGGCCGATTGAGTTGACATTTTCGATTTCGGCTAAGAAAAGAAATATATAGAAAATTCTTTATTGTACATATTTGCAAACACTTGGGTAGGTACCATCATAGAAATGTCCGGTAGATCACGTCAGTGCCTTATAAGTATGAATTTAAAGTCTAATTTGCAATGATTTTGGATCGCTGGAAACTTTTTCTGTGGTACTTGAGTCCGAAACGCAATTGGTTGGTTTTTTCAAATTGAGAAGATTCTCAATTGCTGACTCAGAACACCTTCATGAACTCTCTCTATCGTAGGTAGGTAGTACTTATTTATTTATTAATTATGCACATTTACAGTTGTTACAATTTATCATCTTAAAATTAAACATTTTAAATTATTCTTCTGATTGCACAACCAATTACAAATGTACACCGCATGCACATTTTACGTCGATAAAACTTAAAATAATTTACAGAAAAACTAATTACTAATTGTAGGTGTGATTTTGTTTTCTTAGTAATGAAGTCGGTAGGCAAGCATGCAATTCACAGCTATGGTGAGTGAATATTGCAGTTTATATCTACGTTTGCGCAAAAAAAGCAAAGATCGATAATTATACAGATATTTTGGCACTCCTGAGAGATAAGTTGTATTATTGCATCTGTAAAAAAAATCACGGCGCTATTAGATACGAAACACAAATAACACAATAGTGCTGAGTCCTACCTACTACCTGTGGTGGCAGATAGATTAGGTAATGCGTTGCCTACGCCCCTATGCTTCGAAACCTCGTTTGAAGATTTATGGGAAGCACTAATCACTTTATATTCATCTTAACTACATGTTCGTAAAGTCTGGAATTGCAGCTAATATCACATTAATTACGTTGATACAGGGGCGGATTTGATACGTTGGCTGCCCTAGGCCTATGGAAGATTGCCGCCCCCTCCCTCCTGTGCTGTAAAGCATAAATAATTAGATTAACTATAGAAATTAAATTAAATTGAAAAAAAAACGATAGTCAGTAAGTATTTAATTAATTCTTCTAATAATCGTCATTGCCATACATGTAATTTTTTTCGCGAGATGCCACCTATATAAACAAATTTTTGAAATTTTACACTTACGCGCGTAGGCAACTACTTAAAAAAAACGACCAAATTTTGCCGCCCCCCAAATTTTGCCGCCCTAAGCCCGGGCCTACTCGGCCTATGGGAAAATCCGCCCCTGAGTTGATAGGTATTTAATATTTGCCTTTATAGGTGATTAAGTAGAAGTCCTTGTAACAATAAATACGAATACAGTACAATTAATATTGCACATCGAGCCTGCAAAAGAGACGATCCGCTCGTTTCGACTTCGTAGAGCGTTATCTCTGTTGCACACTGCCTATGTAGGTAAGCACTGACAGTCCGGTATTGGTCAAAACCATAGAGCAACGCGGCCCACCGGTCGCGGCGAACCGGAGGAGAGTAGCCATGGCGTCTATTACCGATGCAAAACAGTCTGTAATTTTTTGCGGGGGGTAATGCGTGCGACACACACGCACACTACAAAAATCATCTATTACTACGAAACGCTCACCTTGATTTTAACAAAATACAGAAACAATTTCACGCACACATTTAAACATCTAGGCGACAGGTATAGGCCCATTTGGCTTGTACTTTGACAGAGGGGAAAGCTTGCATATGGCTACTCCCCTACGGTGTTGCTCTATGGTCAAAACTTGATCAAAATGGTCGACAAACGTCAAATAAGTACGGTGTGAAAGAGATAACGCCCTACAGGCTCGAAATAAGCCGAATTCTCCTTCCTAGGCTCGATGTGCAATATTAATTGTTGAGCCAACTCTGAACATTCTTACCAGTATCTACTTAGTAGTCTGTAATTCCATGTTTTTAGTTCCAAAAACTCCAGCGTAAAAGCCTTGCGGTACCCTTTAATCAAATTTAAAGAGAAAGTTCTTTGCTAAAAGTTATAAAACTTGAGTCGCTATAACTTCCTTCGCTTATTGAAGAAAGGACGCTACAAATGAATTGTCACTGCTATAACTGTTATTATATTTTTATATAGATTGTCCTTAGTTATCATGTCACTACATTTTGATGTATTGAAAACATCACATTCTCCGATACTAATAGGTGCCATACTAATAGGTATTTACCTAACGAGTGACGTTACACAGCGGGAATTACACGCTTTTTTATTTTTCAATTGTGGCAAACAAGCATGCAGTTCACACGAATGCTTAGTGAATACAGCAGCCTATAATAATCTTCTCAAAACCGAAGTTTAACCTAAGTTGTTTTGCCTCTACGATAATTATTGCGGAGCCATACACTACCTGATCGTAATACGATAGCGCTGAAAAATTATATTTGACGGCAGGTAATGGTTGTTGTTGCGGTGTTGCCTACGCCCTCGAGCTCCGAACACTGAAACTCTACCACTTTAACAGCAATTAATTTACTATTTACTAATAACAACGCTAAGTCAAATGACTTTAGCACGCATGCCTCGCTTGGTTAACGCATTAGCGTTTTTCTCTTTTTCATATGAATGCATCGAAAACTGCACATTGCCAGCTACAAGAACACATTGACCGACCAGACGAGATCAAGTTACTACACACTTATAAATTACATTAATGACTCAGTCCACGCATAAAAAACAATGACTCGGTCGCGTAATATGAGGACCGGAATCGTTTTGTTTTACTGTTATTTGACTTTCATTCGTTTTCTAGTAGGTAACACTATTACCTACTATTAAAAGCAAACGTTATTTCATGAATATGTAGTGGGAGTCAGCGGTTGTTCTTAATATAATGTATGTACAGTACTCAACAATTAATATTGCAAATCGAGCCAGTATACATTCGGCTCGTTTCGACTTCGTAGAGCACACTGCCTGCGTAAGCACTGGCAGTCTGGTATTGGTCAATACTTGATCAAAATGGTCGACAAACGTCAAATAGGTACGGTGCGAAAGAGATAACGCTCTACAGACCCGAAATAAGCCGAAGTCGCCTTCCTAGGCTCGATGTGCAATATTTATTGTTGAGCACTGTATGTATCTTCACGTCAAGTCCCTGACAGGGTTGGCAGAAAATGTGGGACGCCAGATATTGCGGTCCTGACACATATGTATGTGAACCAAACATCAGATGGGCAGATAGACTGTGAGACCCTTCTTTAGTTTAAAAGTTAGTACAGAGTTTTTTGGCACTTTGAAGTGACAAGATTTCAAACGATTGACTATGAGAAAAATAAATATGAAATAAAAACAATATGGGTTTCGATTTTTGCCATTTGACTATGATACTCTTAAAATATTCACATTAATTAACATTGCCAAACTAAAAACTTCATTATTCATTAAAGTACGTAAAAACAACTCTGTGTATTGGCTTTTCATAAGCCAAGTTTTAAAGTGGCTGAAAGGAAGTTAAATTTGTATATCTACGACTGAAACTAAGTTATTATTCACTCAAATATTTTCGCCGGCTCAATAAAAGTGCGGCCAGATTGAATTCGTTATTAATTCAAAAGGTAACCCTGCAATATTCACGGAACAAAATCGTCGTTGACCTACCTCAAAAATGGAATAATTCGCTGATTCGAGAATACGTTTTAAAAGGTTTGTCTACTTACTTGGCTTAATATCATGATATTATAACTAGCGTTGGGACGTGACGACCCCACCGCCCATTAGTGGAAAAATTGTCTTCTACCGCAAGAGAATTCTTCCACTAGGGCAGTCGGTCAACCGAACAATAGCGGTCAAACCATTCCAATGGGGCGGTAGTAAGTGCAATAATGCCAAATGGGAAGAAGCATCCTGTGATAAAACTACCGCCACTGCGATCGCCAATCCGCGTGCCAAGCGTGGCGATTGTGGCATATTCTCCCCGAATGACCCACGACTCTGTTTGTAAAGCTTTGTCCAGCAAATAATAAATAATAATAATTTATAACATACTAGCAGCTCGCCCCGACTTTGCACGGGTGCAATGGTGTGTCTATGTCACTCAGTGACGATGCAGCTTTCTCATGGTGAAAGAAATTAAAAAATCGGTTTAGTCGTTTTGTGTGAAAACGTTACAAACATACATACAAAAGCACAAATGTTTCCTCATCAATTATATTTTTAACTAAAGAGCCGGAGCCGAAAAAGATAAATTATAACTCTTTACCTATAGATTACAGGTAAATCCAAAAAAGTGTATAAAGGTAATAATTTAAGGTAACACAATATTCTTTAATTGTACGCAACTCTCTCTATTCAAAAAGTAAACAGATTGTATTGTGATGTACTGGTTGAGTAATATATTATTGATAGTATCGACAAAAATCTATAAAATATTTATTTGTCCAATGTGTATCGGTTCAAGTTAAATTTATTTTCCACTCGAACCGGAATAAGATTATGTTTCAATGACAGACCAATTCAGATTCATGTTTCGCGTATAAAAAGTTTCAGTGTAGATTTTTTGCCTTTCATCAATATACTATTGAAAGAGACAAAAATATTCCCGATGGATTCTGAATCTCTGAAATCATTAATATTTTCAGCAAAATTTTTGTTCTATGTTATACTATTAAAACACGAATTACATAGCTTGTTCTTTATTTATACACACTATTTTGATATTTGAAAACAAATGAACCGTGAGATATTTATTCTGTCCCGGCAAACTTCGTTTTGCCTTACAATGTGTCAAAGGTTCGATATATACGGACTATTTGTATGGGAAAATGTAATTGTGGTTTTCAGCGAATGACCAATGTTCAAGTTATCTACTTTCTGTTTTGACTTCTTGAGACTTCGGATTATTCGAATTTATATATATATAAATCAATTGCTGTTCGTTAATCTCGCTAAAACTCAATTTGGCTAATTTTGGTTTTGAATGATTTTTGGAAGTCCAGGGAAGGTTTAAAAGGTAAGAAAATATGAAGAAGTTGAAGGGAAAGAGTAAAAACCACAATTTTATTTTCCCATACAAATAGTCCGTATCTATCAAACCTATACCTATACCTATAAAAACCAATACGAAGTTTTCCGGGGCAGCTAGTTTTCAACAAAACTTGTTTGACATATCAGTAAACTTTAAATAAATAAAGTTTAAAATACTCTTTTCATGAAAATTTTCATCAAAAGATAACTTCACTCAATTTCATAGAGAAAACAACAACATTCTTGACATTTGTCTCGTAAGCTTGCAGTTTAGGGACGAAGTGGCCACTGTTTGAAACGACTCGCCTGCAGTTTTTACTTTGTCACACACTAGCTAAACAACAACAGCGCCACCGACCAAATTCTTGTACAGCTATAAAATATCGTCTGGACAAAACATGGACAAAAGTCCAGTATATCTCCTTTGTTTTTAGTCAATCACTCAAAAACGGAAAATTGATTTCTTTTGAAAGTCCCGCGAATCTAGATTTACATATAAATGGTGAAATTTAAGTGGTTGTTTTCCCGCAGCAAAATTATGTTGTTTTGGTACTCTTTGGTTACTTGTATATATATTATATCGATGTATAATATCCTTCTTTTTCATCATAAGACATGTCATGTGAGCTTATTTTGATGTGAATATAACACATTGTCCGCGTGATCTTTAGCATTGGCATAAAAAGGGGCCTATGTTCTCAGGATTCAAATTATGACATGACAAGGTAAGCACACTTTAATCACAGATGCCGTTGCTTTCACATTTATAATATTAATATTGATTGCGATGGATTAAGATAACACTTCTGTTCCAAATCCCCATCCACGTATATTATATCCATCCGAAACTTGCTTGAACTTGCCCCTTAATTTATATTCTTCCTGCTCGCAATCTTATCGAGTTTATATTACCTAAGATTGTTATAGCTTACGTGCCCCTCAAGACGCCAACAACCGCAAACTTTGATACAGCCTCTCTATTTTAACATTAACGCTTTGTAGTCAAAGCAAAAACTCTTTCGGCCTAAGAAATTATTCATTAGCTTTTGCGGCCGCCAAGACAAGCTTGCCGCAGTAAGTCTAGCGTTCACTGAAGCTCGCCTGTTCAAAGTAAACAACAATTTTGAATTGTCGTTTAATGTAACTGTATAAAGCCGTATGGAAACAATTAGACAGGCGTCCGTAACTTTGTCCACATTTACTCATGTTATGTGACTGTAAATAAATACACAAACTCAGTTTGTTTTCAGTTTTACTCGTGAATCATTTAGGATACAACCCAATGTTTTGTTTGTTAGGCAGCTCGTGGTAAAATATTCAACGCTATGGGTGACTCACTTACACTTTACTTAATGCCTCCAGAATTATTAATGTACATAAACATAAATTACAAGCTACTGGAAAAGTTCTAGTGGCATACGGATGTTCTAAGAGAAAAGATATCACTACCATTCCAGAGGCTTGAAATTTTTATGAGCTCAAACATTTACAAATGTTTGTATTTCAGAAATATATTTTTTTACTTTGACCATCATTTTTTTATGAGACGTAGACGTACGGAAACGGATCGTACGGAACTCTCTTTTTGGAAGATTTATGTGAAATGATTTGGTATTATTTAAAGTTTCTTTGCGCTCTGAGGCTGTTGTTGATGTTATCTAATATATATTTATAATAAAACTGTAGAAGTGTAAATTCTGTACATTAAAAATATTAAAAAAAATAAATACCAGGGGATGTTACTAGATCGATACCGAACCCAAATATGTGATTAGAAAAATTTTTGTCTGTCTGTCTGTCTGTTTGTTTGTTCAAGCATCACATAAAACCTACCGGTCCGAATACAATGAAACTTGGTATGATTATACTTTAACCTTTGGCGCACAACACTGGGTCCTTTTTATCAAGGAAATATGTCTGTTTGTCTGTGTGTTTGTGCACGCTAATATTAGAAACCGCTTTTTCGATTTTTCATTAATATATTGTGGTAAGTTTCACTTAACATGTAGTGTTTGTTTCATGTGAATTGGTTCAGAAACAAAAAAGTTATGTCACTTTAAAGAATCATATCAAATATTTTCAAGCTATTCTGTATCTTAGTTCTATCTTTTAAGGGGTTTCGTACCTATAAGGTAAAAACGCACCCCACAGATTACTAATTCCCCTGTCTGTTTGTCTGTCTGTCCGTCCGTCCGTCCGTCTGTCTGTCACCAGCCTGTATCTCATAAATAGGAATAGCTAGAAAGCTAACATTTTCACAAATTATGTATTTCTGATACTGCTATAAAGACAAAATTAATTACTAAAAATAAGAAAATGGAAATGTTAAGGGGTCCAAAGGGGAATACAATAAACGTGTTTTTTTTTCGTATATTTTTTGCTCGATAATAATAACGGTAGCAAGTAGACGCTTAAAATTTTCACCTTACCTTAACTTTTTACCTTCTTTAATAAATCTATACAAATAAATAAAATTGGAGTGTCTGTTTGTAATATTAAAATAACCGCTTTATACTGAATCATATACATGTATATACGGTACAAATACCAAAACATTTTTTTTACAATTTTTGTCTGTTTGTCTGTCTGTTTGGCGGGGCTAATCTTGGGAACGGCTATACCGATTTTGACGGGACTTTCACTGGCAGATAGCTGATGTGCTATGGAGTAACTTAGGCTACTTTTATACTAGCTGCGCCCACGACTTCGTCCGGGTAGATGATTGAACAATCATATTTTTTCTTACATGGACGAAGTCGCGGGTACAGCTAGTTATTAATATTATTTAAGTCCTATTTTAGGCTCAAATAAATATCTGAAATCTAATATAGAAAAGCAATAATATAAGTTCAAATATTTGATTAATCGACTAGAGCAGATTTTTTTTTGGCATAAATATTTATATTATTTACTGTATAATTCACAATTTAATCCTTTATCTTTCAGTCCCTTTCAGGTCGCCATGGCATCCTCATATTAAGAGTATATTTTATGTATGAGGGCAATAGAAACCATGTACGGCGCTTTTTACTATCGGGATTTACATGGGTTGGAGGCTTTCTTGCGATTCCAGTGCAAAAAAAATTATGATCTCCCAGTAAAATGTAAATAATGAAAAAACAGTAATCTTCTTACCTCGTAGCAAAAACTTTCAGGGCCAGGATTTATCAACCAAATGTAAATCAACCGAGAATTTATAAAGCCTGCGAACTGCACTTAACAATACAAGCCAATATTTAAATATATCTCCAGTACTGATACACAATATGAACGTTAATCATTCAACGCCATATGTAAAAATAATGGCCGAGGTCGTTAGGTTGATTTACGACGTGGCTCGTAAAGCAAAAAGTTATTGAAGTAATCATATCAAACAATAAAACATGTATTGTTTGTACCTTATTTCACAGTTAACGGGACAATATTGTTTTGTGGTATTAAGTGTTTTTCTTATTAATTTAAAATTAGGGTTGTGTTCATCGTGCGTTCCTAACGGTAATGTTTTCTTTCAATATATTAGGAATCCGCATTATAATTAATATGCTCCAAATATACTTATATCATTTAAATATTACAATCCTGCACAATTATCACTACATAAATTATAAAATATTCTTAAATATTCTACATCTACTAATTTTTTATTACTAATTTAACTTTAATTTATTTTTGATCAAAGAAACAGTCATATTAAAAATGACTACAAAACCCGACATACCCGTACGGTAGCAACGGTCAGGATAGTGTAATAACATTTAGGGAGTTAGGGCCCAAATTAGGGCGAACGGAGCGGCCCGTGTATTTGTACTGCGACCGGATAGTGTAATAAGCGGCAGACCGGCGCGAGGCCCACCCTTTCTGTCGGTTCCTGAATACCGTGTCGTGTAATAGCCTTTTTAATTAATAGTTGTGACGTCACTTCAAGTGTGTCCAAATTTAGAAAGAGCAGCTTGTCATTAAAATACAAAATAAAACTTACGTAAATAAGTAACTTTTAATGTCTCTTTATGTTAATTAGATATATAGAACTTTTCTAAATGAATGTTAATAATATACGTCAACATTTCAATACATTTTAGGAACAGTTCTCCCAACTGATTGGCCCTGCGAATGGAATAAGGGAGTAATACCTTATGGTATTAACTATTATTCAACAAGTGAGTCTTATTTGATTATGAATTGATCGTAACTTTTCAACCGATGAAAAACAAAAGGAGTAGGTTATCAATTCAACCAAAAGCGTGAAGTAAAATTCGATGTAAAGAAATAAACACCACATTTGACGACCCGGTTAGTCCAGCGGTGTGAGATGACCGTTTGATTAGTAGGGTCGCGGGTTCGATCTCCGCACCGGGCCTAATATTTCTATGGCCTACGAATATTTGTTTCAGGTCTGGGTGTTTGTGCATGTGTTGTATGTGTACAACGACACCCATGACACAGGTTTATACCTAATGTGGGTTGCGAGTGTAAGCGTTTTTTTATTTGTATTATAAACACAATCACATCCACATACTTGGTTTTACCATTTGCACATATAGTGCTCCCGTTGACTTAGAATTATGAAAATGGTTGAATACTCTATAAAATAAGCAAAAATAAAATACTAACGTTTTTGCAGGCTTTCGCGAGCTTCATACATTGCACAAATTAAATTTTTTCTCGCGTATACAACACTCCCAAACTTCTTCTCATACCCGACGTTTCGGTCGCTTTCCAGCTACCGTGGTCACGGACAAAATTTGACTTCAGGCGAGACTCGAACTCGCGGCCTACTGGGAATCTAGTCCAGCCGCTCTTCCAATTGAGCTACTGAAGTCAAATTTTTCTTTCCATTTTTCTTTAAATAAAATATATTTCACCAGCATGTGTTTATGCGAAATAATATAAAACAATTATTAAGGGTAAAAGCGACTTCTTTACGACATTCAATAAACTGCAAAGTCTATTATATCGGTTGCCTAACTAGCATAGTTGGCAATAGATAGCGCTGCTGCTACCATAAAGCAATGCAATAAATGTGAAGGAAAGATTTCACAAATCGGGCAGGACTTCAGTAGCTCAATTGGAAGAGCGGCTGGACTAGATTCCCAGTAGGCCGCGAGTTCGAGTCTCGCCTGAAGGCAAATTTTTATTTCCATTTTTCTTTAAATAAAATATATTTTACAAGCATGTGTTTATGCGAAATAATATAAAACAATTATTAAGGGTAAAAGCGACTTCTTTACGACATTCAATAAACTGCAAAGTCTATTATATCGGTTGCCTAACTAGCATAGTTGGCAATAGATGGCGCTGCTGCTACCATAAAGCAATGCAATAAATGTGAAGGAAAGATTTGACAAATCGGGCAGAACTTCAGTAGCTCAATTGGAAGAGCGGCTGGACTAGATTCCCAGTAGGCCGCGAGTTCGAGTCTCGCCTGAAGTCAAATTTTTCTTTCCATTTTTCTTTAAATAAAATAATTTGACGATGTTCATTCAGCCTGGTCTTATATAGCTATATAGACCAGGCTGAACATCTAGCTAATAAGATACTGAAATGGCAAATCGATAGCTGCATCACTGAAGAAATCTAAATAGCAATAACTGTATACAAAACTATATATATGTAATATAACTGTATATATGTATGCAACGTGTAACAGGATTAAATGTACAACACGAAACTAGTTTGTTCAGAATCGATAAGCGAATCGATTCCAGGCATTTTTGATATAGGTAATAGTTTGTCCCAAAATTAATTAATATACAACTAAGGAAGTTATGGTCACCCATTTGGTCAATACAAACGAAAATGAGACTAACGTCTATCCAAAATAAAAGGCAATCCTTTGTATTATAAATAATAATTTATTTAAGAAATAAAACAGTGGAAATTAATCTTATAACTAGCGAGTGCTAAATAAGGTAGCGCAGGTTACGCTACATCATATTGCAATAATGGGCGTGTGCGGGTAGGTAGGCCGTAAACCTAGGTGAAGTTGTCGTGACTTATGTCAATGTATGGGGACAACAGTCCTCTAACGACAAAGCAAAATTTGCCGTTGTTTAACTGCTGCTAAATGGCACTATCGTTCAGCACTACTGTGTTCCGGTTAGATTGTAATCTATGGCCCCGTAATAACTATCACAGAGACATAATAACTAAGGTCTCAGGGGTGGAAACGTATCTGTTTTTTGACCTCTAGTCTTTGTGTAGGTGTCTATAGGCTGCAGTCATCACTTAACATCAATGTAAACTGCATGCTTGTTTGCCACATCCATTACATAAAAAAACGGGAAAAAAAATCAGTTTGTAAGAATGTATACTTATAACCTTACGCGTCTGTAAAGTTTAATACCCGACTCACGTATCTCATACACGACCGCCGAGATTTTTTCTTATTCTGTTACTGCGAACCATGCTGATTGGTCTATACTGCGAACTAACCAAATTAGGCACATAACATAATCACACGGCGTTGAATGTAGATATAAACGAATTTGTTTTCTACGTAATTAAATGTAATACGAGTACTTACAGCTTTAGACTTCCACCTTTTGATGTCCAATGACCCCAAACGTTGGAATCGAATAAGAAGCGACTCTACATTCATTTTCTGTTCATAATTTATTTATTTGGTGTTAAGTATTAAATGATATATTGCGAAAGTTTAATTTTTTGCAAAACACTGTTTGATGTATCTTCCTTCACTCTTATCTTCATACACTGTTGTCCTTATGTCAACTAATAAATAAATACCCCACAAATTTATTAGAACTTTCAAGATTTCGGAGATATTACTTGAAGCAACAATACCCCTTAATTGTATTATTTTTTGTTGTGTCTGGTCTTCCCTTATTATACGCCAAAAGTATACGATATCGGCATGAAAAAGTGTTAAAACATCGTAGGAAATCTATCCCTACCCTTACAGACACGTGAGGCACATTCTTACACGTGAAGTACTCGTATAAATATTGGCTTTAAATCAATTATGAATATATGAAAACTTTCTCATTCGGCAAGTTAGTCATGCGCATTAATAAGCCATTGATTATGTGGTTGGGATTAATTAAAACAGTTCACTATAGGCGGTAAACCACTCGTTAACTTTATTATTATTAGTTAACATTCGTATATTTCCGCTAACGCTTGTATTTCTCTGTATTTCTCAAGACTAGCATTTGTCCATGGCTTCGAATGCGAAAAAAACTCTGTTTTTCTTGCAAGTTAGTCAAGTCGTTGCAGTTTCAACTATAACATAAAACCCTGTTTAACTAACTCGGTGGAACACTTCTACTACTACTGAAGTAGAAGTGTTCCACTGAGGTCCAAAGTTCGATCACTGGGTCGGGGAGTAGGAGTTTTTCAGTATTTCCATTGTTTGGTAGTTTACCACAATCTGAATAGACTAAATATTGACTCCGTAATAACTTTCACAGAGACAAAACAACTTAGGTCTCAGCGGTGGCAGAGCATCTGCATTTTGACCTCTGGTTTTAGTGTAGACGTCTATAGGCTGCAGTCATCACTTAACATCAATGTGAGATGCAAGATTGTTTACCGCCTTCTTTACATAAAAAAATAAACAATATTCATTCGGGCGTATTTACAGGTAAAACTTGTTTTTTTCTATTATTGTATATATAAATGTTGTATAGTTTTCGACTACACTCTCTGCCTACCCCGTTAGGGACCTGGCGTGAAGATACATACATACGTTGCGTATAATGTTAAGATCATTACGCACTTACGTACGTACGTAAGTGCGTAATGATTTTAACATTTGAAGTCGTTTTATTGTCGCCACCAGTAAGATTTCAATTCTAAAAGCAAGCTTCTCAATGTTAATAGAAATGAAAAGCCTTTACAGTAAATTTTCTAATAAGTGATAAAATAGGCTTTTTATACTTTCCATTAGCAAGATGAGGACTTATTTTTATAATCTCTGACTTAAGATAAAACAGCGTCGATAACATTTACCCTAAAACTCTCACCGGTTCTTTTACTGGGATTCGTTACACTTGAATATTAAATATTTCTTATTTTATTTATAAGGTCTTAAATTTTAATTAATTTTAAATAAATCTCACACTTTTAAGCATAGTTGAAATGTTTTGTATGAAAAAGAACGTGATTTTACGCCAGTATTACTCAAAACGGTAGGTAATATATGCGTGAATGCATGCATATAATAACTTATAATCAATAATACGTATCTCAATGTTCTTGAAATAGTTTAAAAACGATAGTACCGTTCTTTATTTATAAATTGTTGTTACCGTATTAATAAAATGTTTTTTTTTTTCACTTTGGATCAATTTTTTTAAAGGAGTGGTGCGAGGTTGATTACTTCGTTTGAAAGTACGTTTTGTGTCAACGTATTTGTAAGAAAAAAAAGAAACTAGACACACAATGTCTTTCATATCTTGAAAGACATTGTGTGTCTAGTTTCTTTTTTTTTTAAGATAAACTGGTTGACAGTATTGAAGAAAAATACATTATTAGATATCAATAATTTTATTCAAAGACTACAACAAATCGTCAATAGGCGCATCCGTACGCTCCGTGTGTGCGGCAAATGCCTCGTGAGGCAGCTCTCTCTGAGCGCTATTCATATATGGGGGTGATTCTAGCAAGCTTCAATGTGACGTATTTTAATTCCATCTTTGGGCCACTATATATATTACCATGCTACTCCATCGTGTTAAATAGTACATCAAGATATGACTTCGAAATTTAATCAACTGTAGATGTATTAACGTTAGGTAACAACAGTAGCAGAAATTTGTTTGAAATGTGTACACTGAAAACTGCTGTCCTCTTTCCTGAACCAAAACGTAAAATCCGCAGGTCCAAGGCGTTTGGTTAATCTCGTCCGCAAAGGACACGACTACATACAGGAACGCTCGTGTCTAAGTTTCAAAGAAGATAATCCCATAAGACTCGCACGGAGGCAAAATTACACGTATCTCTTTTATACCTATTCTGATGCCCTCGAAAGCTGCTGTTTGAAGTTTTACACGAATTCTCGTGGTCGACGAGTGAGTATTTCAATTAATAACTTTATCCCTACTAATAACTACTAGTCCCTACTTAATATTATAAATTCGAAAGTAACTCTGTCTGTCTCTCTGTTACCTTTTCACGTCCAAACAACTGAACCGATTTTAATGAAATTTGGTACAGAGACAGAGCTGACTTTGAGAAAGAACATAGGCCACTTAGTTATTTATAAAATGACATCCACGCGGGCGAAGCCGCGGCCAACAGCTAGTATTAAATAAATATACTTATACTCACAAACCCACACTAGATACAAAAGTGTGTAGTGGTTGCCGTTGTTCACATTCACACACAACACATACTCACACTCCGCTAGACTAGCTGAATCGTCATTATCACTGGTTCTTTTTAAGTAAGTAAGGTGGAAAACAACCGTGCTCACATTGATGTTAAGTGATGACTGCAGCCAATAGATATCTACACAAAACCCAGAGGACAAAATGCAGATGCGTTGCCACCCCTGAGACCCAAGTTGATATGTCTCTGTGAGTTGTTGCGGAGCCATACATTACCATCTCACCGTAACACGATAGTGCTGAATACTACGATTTGGCGGCATATACATTAGGTAATGCGGTGGTGCCTACGCCCTCGAGCGCCGTCACTGGAGCTCTACCACCAGTAATTAATATTGTTTACTTCCTTTATAGTTTGTGGTAGCAATCTACTATCCACTGAGGTTCAGTTGGGGTCCGATCCCAATAATAAAAGCTATTTTTTTTCGTTATTTCCGCAGTACCGTTTTCGGAGTTTGATATGCCCAGAGATATCAAAAGGCCCACCACCTATTGGGACGAAACGTTATTTGTGAATCGTGGGTGATTGCATGTATGCATTAAAACATACTGTACATTATTATTTAAAAAAACGTAACTTCACGCCTGTACTCCCCGAAGGGGTAGGCAGAGGTAAATGCATGTATTCAAGCATACATGCAAACACCCACGATTCGCCGGTTACGATTTGGCCCATGTAACAGTTAGCGAGCCTGTTGACATCCCCGGGCACATTACCAAACTTCGAGGTACTGGGAAATTTCCAGAAAATGGAAAAATCCCAATAGAACCAGAGACTTTACACCATTATCTCTGATAACCCCCTACCCAGAACCTCAGCGTAGTAGTAGTGGCCTGCTACTACTAGGCTACCGAGGCGGAGTTATATTTTTTTCTTCCCAACAGTTATTACTCATCACTCCAGTATGTTCACTACCGAAAGAAATTGCACATGCAATTTTACACGCTATGGGACTTTACCACGACAGGCGACAAAGTTTTAATGTGCAGAAAGCAAAAGCAGTTCTGTTCCCACACAAGTGTACTAATATGGAGCGAAAGTTAAGCAAAATTGAATTACAGCCATAATGATATCAGAATAAAACATTTTTGTTTGGTGAAATTAAATTATTAAAGTATGTATGTATCTTCACGTCAGGTCCCTAACGGGGTAGGCAGAGACTATAGAGCGCCAGATATCCCGGTCCTGACAAACCGGTCGTACCTCGTTATTAAAGTAAATCTATTTAATTTGACTGCCTCGGTAGCCTAGTGGTAGCAGGCCACTACTACTACGCTGAGGTCCTGGGCATCGACTCCCGGGTAGGGGATTATCAGAGATAATGGTGTTAAGTCCTTTAACTCTAGTTCTATTGGGATTTATCCATTTTCTGGAAATCTCCCAGTACCTCGAAGTTTGGTAATGTGCCCGGAGATGTCAACAGGCTCGCTACCTGTTACATGGGCCAAAACGTAACCGGCGAATCGCGGGTGTTTGCATGTATGCTTGAATGCATGCATTTACGAGTACCTCTGCCTACCCCTTCGGGGATTACAGGCGTGAAGTTTCGAAGAAAATAATTCTTGGTATTATTTACTGATGGTAGAGTTCCAGTGATTATAACTCAAAAGCGTAGATATCAAGAATTACGAGTGCTACCATTCCGCTTAGATGATTGTACAGCCCCGTGTATTATTCACTTGCCATGGTGTAAACTGGCATTTTATTTTGTTGCAGATTATTACACGTTGTTACTTTTGAAGTGTTATCCAAATATCGAAGTCTTGGTTCGTTGTATCTCTAACCTCTATACATCTTGAACACTCTACTATACTCTCTAGACTGGATCGCATTCTTAAAATTCTTACTTTACCTTAAAATGCAGAAATCAGATTTGAAGAGCGAAAATACAATGAGTAGGTAATAAAATTAGTATTCGGTCAAAATGTCATTATGCTTACTCGCTTTTTTTAAAATATGTAGTATACAATAATAAAATTATACATAACTCCACTTTCTACGTATTCCTTAAAAACCTTCTCTAACCTCTATACATTTTGAACACTCTACTATACTCTCTAGACTGGATCGCATTCTTAAAATTCTTAAACTTTACCTTAAAATGCAGAAAATCAGATCTGATGAGCGAAAATACAATGAGTAGATAATAAGATTAGTATTCGGTCAAAATGTCATTATGCTTACTCGCTTTTCTTAAAATAGTATACAATAATAAAATTATACATCTCTCCACTTTCTACGTATTCCTTAAAAACCTTAATTAATGTAATTTATTGTTCCTTAGCTAATATCAGTCTGTACAACTATGTCAGAGAACATGTAATAATAATATAGAATGGACACTTCGACGTCCCGCCCTATATTCCCCCCTTAACCCAACCTCCTGCCCTCTTATGGGCGACGTTTGGTATTCTCTACGTGCTACGCACACAAGTGCACGTGTAAATACACGTCACTGATTGATGTAAATAAAAAATCTGTGTAATAATGGCAACCCATTATACGTCCCACTGCTGGGTACGAGTCTCTCCCCTTTTTGGGGGGGGAGGCCTGGAGCTTACTCCACCACGCTGCTCCAATGCGGATTGGTGGAGGTGTTGGGGTTAGTGGCCAACCCGCTGTCGAATGTTTTCAAACCGCCCATAAGGCCTCCGACAAGGCTAACGACTGCTACCTATTGATAGCAACCGGGACCGACGGCTTAACGTGCCCTCCGAAGCACGGAAACGCGCATTTAATTTGCCACTAGCGGTCACCCATCACACTACCCGACCGCGCCCGTAGTGCTTAACCGAGTAGATCGTTTACGATCTACACCAGCAGCCGGGCCATGCGCGCTTTGCAAATAAAAAATCTGTGTAATAGAGACCAAATTAAGCGTCTGTATGGAATTTTGGCGGAGTGTCCGCGGTGTGACTATGTCAAAGCTTTTCAAGTTTTGTATTAAGTTGATTCTGTCCCTACGCCTACATCATCGCAACACTTTCGCTTGCTTAAGAACAACTTTTATAATAAGTGTCTTGAAAGTTATATAATATTGTACGGCGTCTTGTGATATTTTTATGAACTTTTGGGATACCCTTAGAAGATAGAAGGTTGGTCGTGACAGCTTATGAACATAACCAACTGATGCGGTTGTAACAAATAATGTGGTTGTGATTTTCGGGCTCCAAAATTGACTTTCTTTTTTTTTATTCGAACGTAATTGAAGATGGTATTCAAGTAGATATTTTGTTATATTTAAGAAATGTTTGCCAAACAAGCATGCAGTTCACGTTGATGTTAAGTGATGAATGTAGCCTATAGACACCCACAGAAAGACCAGAGGTCAAAATTTAGATGCGTTGCCACCCCCGAGACTTTAGTAGTTATGTCTCTGTGATAGTTATTACGGGGACATACATTACCATGTAACCGGAACACGATAGTCTTGAACAATGAACCATTTGGCGGCAGATAGATTAGGTAATGCGGTGATGCCTAGCCCTCGAGCTCTGACAGTGGAACTCTACCAAAAGTAAATTGATGATAAATTGTCATATTATAAACGAATACTACTATCTTCCCATTAGATAAAATTATCAGACAACATAGAAGTATAATAATGTGCCTGATGAACTTTAATACGCAGCGGCCACTCAGAAAAATACAACTTATCTCAAAAAAAATAAATTTAAATTTGCTAAATAAATCTGTGTACACGCACAAAATAAAATGTTTAATTCCAGCCTTTTTTATATGTTTGAAATAATTATCCCTCTAAAGAATATCATGTCTAATAAACTTCGTATATTCTGTTCTTAACAGCATTACAGTTTCATTTACCAAATAAACACAATAGTTCAACTAACCAACATAAATTGAATTTCAAAAGTCAGAGGTTATATGATAACAAACAATATTGTACAGAGTTCATTGTTTCAAGTTTTTCTTTTTAAGACTATTGGAATGCCAGTCGATGCAATAAACTAGCTAATACAACTTGACCTCTTCTGCTGCTCTCTGATCTGCTCAATAATGTTATATATGAGGTAATATACAGCATTGAAAGAGGTCTTGTTGAACGGTTTACTTATTGTCTGATCGCATTGCGTCTAGTCGATAACATCGCTTTGTTTGCAGTTCCATCTCCGCCATTCTTAGACTTGTGATGTTACGTCCAAGTTCTGAAACAGATAAGTTCTCAATGGAATTTGTATTTGAAATTAAAGTTATATGCAAGTTGTGTGAACATTAATTTCAGCTATTATACAATTAAACAGGTTACCAAGCAACACAGCGCAAGTAAAGCTAAATCACCCCTTGCATTCAAGGCTCATTTGTGAGTCAGCACCACCACACTATTATCTACATTAAGTTTTTCTCGCTACATAATATATGTAATGATAGGTACAAACCTACATCTGCACTCATTCGTTCTTGGATATAATAGAACGTAGTGATTACATTATCTCAAACTTCTAACCCTTTTTTACCAGTCTCTGTAGGTAGATTCATCTCAAAATACATAATAATATAGTACTTATCTATTTTTGAACGAAGTATAGTTTTTCCTTAGGGGTCACACATAACTGCGAATTCGCATCGCATCGCAAATATTTGCGAGCTCACACGAATACATCGCCTGCGCTGCGGCGTCTTATCGAATCGCATCGTAGTTTTGTCAGAGAATATGTAATAATACTACGTATAGAATGGACACTTCGACGTCTCGCCCGATTTCCCCGCATCACCCAACCTCCTCCCCTCTTATGGGCGACGGTTGGTATTTTCTACATGCTACGCACACAGGTGCACTTGTAAATACACGTCACTGATTGATGTCTGTGTAATAGAGACCAAATAAAGCGTTTGTATGGAATTTTGGCGGAGTGTCCGCAGTGTGGTTTTGTGTAAACCGAGCCATATTCTTCTGAGAGTATATAAATAATCACGAACTCGCATAAATACCTACTCCTTTGGTTAGTCCACCAAGTGTTTATTTGACACTCAATTACTGTACTTATGTGGATAAAATCCCATGACTTGAGGAATATTTATAATTTTTCTGTACTGTATCTATTGAATAGTTTTTTTTTAATTTATCCTACACTAGCTGACCCGGCAAACTTCGTATTGCCTCAGAATGAAATAATGTGTCAAAGGTTTGATAGATACGGACTATTTGTATGGAAAAATGACATTGTGGTTTTTATTATTTCCCTTCAATTGATTCATCCATCTCAAACCTTCCCTGGACTTCTAAAAATCATTCAAAACCATAATTAGCCAAATCGGTCCAACCGTTCTCGAGTTTTAGCGAGACTAACGAGCAGCAATTGATTTTTATATATATATAGATTTAATAATGTAAGAACTTTTATACGTCGAAGACAAAATACTTTTACAAATTGGTAGCTAACTCCTGCCACAAGAATGGATAATCCGCAATAAAACTCTGTTGCAAATATGGTAACCAGCAATTAACTATGAATTGCTAATCTAGTGAATTCAAACAGAAAAGGTATATTCGACGCTAAACTGGAATGGGCGACCGCATTTGACCGCCACGCGGTTACGTGCAATCATCAGTAAGTTTCCACGGGTAACGAGTCTATTCACAACAAAACGTTGCGTTAAATTGAAAAATCAGCGAGCGACGTCTAAGAAAATTATTTTTCTTTCACGCAATAACTTGACGCAATTTCGTGTTATCATCGCCAGACAGTGATATCATACGAGTATGTGTAAATACGGATGAAAGTCCGTTCCAAATAAAATAGCAATTAATAAAAAAATATTCGAATTATATTAGTTATTTGTGTTATTTTTAATAAGTGTTATATTTATTCGAAAGGGTTGTTTGTGATTTCGTGTTATTGAGGTAGTTCGTGTGATTAATGTAATACAGTTAAATGAAATATTGTATGAGCATTTTTTTGGAATCGAGATGGTAAGTTCCTGGAATGTAATTGGACGAGAATTTAATTCACAAAAGGATTACAACTGGGTACAATCATATCACTCACAATTTCGATTTGTTAAATTGCTTTGTAACATGTTTTGAGGTGAATTATATTTATTGTTAAATTAAATTAACATGACATTGGTGAATTAAGAATAAATAAAAAAATATCGACTGAGCAGATCATTTAATACATCACGCCACCTCAAGCCACCAATAGGACTGTTCCTGGCTAACGATCAAAAAATAGATTTGTAAAACGAGCCTATCGTTTCATTTTAGGTAGTTAACTGATCTATATCAAACCTATGAACAAAATCACAAAGAGGTGCCTTACTACAAACATGCCAAAAAATGTGTCATCTATTTGCAAACGCTGCACATAAAAGTATTCGATCGAGTTTAATCGTACTTTCAGCACTTTGTACGAGTAGTTTCGAACGTTGAAACTTACCAAGATAGGAAATGCCGCGTTGCAGTTACGGGGCAACGCAAGACTGGCAATAAAATGTTCAGATAAGGGGCAAAGAATAACCTCAATCTAATTTTAACGCCTACATCTACGTCTCTGCGCCCCTAGATTTAAAGAAACGTTGTTCCAAGTTTTATTCTCAAAAGGAATAAGCAGAGATGTACGCACACAAACTAACATTCAAAATTTACAATGCTTTATACGAATATGGTAGGGGAAAAAAAATCTTCGCATTTTTTATTCGTCGTTCACCGCTCTCACGAGTAACTTGTGCACGAAACTAATCTCAAAAGCTTTTAAGTACCCTCAAAATGGCGCCATCCAAATGTGATCAGTGTAGTAAATCTATTACAAAGAAGAGCCCTGGATTAGACTGCAGCAAATGTGGCCTCGTGGTTCATGCTAATACGGAATGCGCAGGCTTAACCAACAAGCAGCTTGCTGCCATCAAAGCCTCCGGGAAGCTAGAATGGATGTGTGACGAATGTTACAGTAGGTCACCTCGACGGTCATCAATAATCATTCCTGACGAGGATGAGCAAGAAGAGGATGATTATGAAGAAAACACGCGGCCACCAACTAAAAACTTGACAATCGATGTGCGTAAAATGACACAAAACATTACCAGGGATATTGAAAAAGCGGTAAAAAAGCAACTCAGTGAAATTGAGAGAGCTATCGAATATTGCAATAATAAAGTTGAAGAACATGGTGAAGAAATGACAGCGTTCAGGACCAAAATAAGAGTACTTGAAAAAAAGAATGAAAATTTAGAAAATAATAACAAACATTTAGAGCTAAAAATCATGGCAATGGAGCAAAAACTAAACGAAGATAAGCAAAAAGGCCTCACGCAACACATTGAAATCGCTGGAATCCCCTATATGGAGAAAGAAGACCCAGACATGATAGTGAAATTGGTAGCAACTAAACTTAATCAAAACGCAAATGAAGTGAAACATTTCAAACGAGAAAAAGGTAAGATTGATGGACCTATTTCAATAGAACTCAAGGCAAATAGCGATCCTGTGTCATGGGTAAGAGCTTCAAAAACCATTAAGCTTAAACTATCTGATCTGATGCCTAAGTGTGATAGTGAAATTGCTCGAAAAAATATAATTGTACGTCATACTCTAACCACATATAATAAAAGTCTGTTGTTTAAAACAAAGCAGCAGTTAAAGGATAAATATAAATACATCTGGACAAGTGCAGAGGGAAAAATATTAGTACGTAAAGATGACAACAGCAAAATAAGTGTAATTCGTTTCGAAGAGGACATTAAGCATCTGTTTTCATAAGGCACCCACTTATTTCCTAGACTGACTGCATCGAACGATTTATGTAATTTAAAAATGGCGAACTTAAGTGATAACTTTGAAATTTTTGATTGTCCTAACTTAGAAACCTATTTTTCGTTAATACCTGGCAAGCATACTTTTTCTGTAATTCATATTAACATAAGGTCATTGATAAAAAACTACTCTCAGCTTGTTTATCATGTTGATAGTCTTCAAAATCAACTAGATGTCATTGTCGTAACAGAAGTTAACATCTCAGAAAATCTATGTGAAATGTTCTCATTAAAAGGCTACACAATGCACACAAAAGTAAGAAAAAATCGTAAAGGTGGAGGTATAATTATATATGTAAGACAAAATCACTCGTTCACTTTATTTACACATCACACTTTACATAGCGAATGCTTAATAGGCAAAATCACCACCTCTCAGAAATTTTCTACAATAATATGTGCACTGTATAGGCCCCCCAATAATAGTAAGCATTTATTCCTAAAGAATGAACTCCCACAAATACTTAACAAACACTGTTTTGACGTTAACTTCATCCTTTTAGGAGACTTAAATATAGACCTAAAAAATAAAGATATCATAACTGAGCGTTACATTAATCTTCTGGCTGAGAAAGGTCTCCAGTGCACTATTACGGATTACACCAGAGTCGAAACGATTAAAGGTAAATTGAGCAAGAGCTGTATTGACCATATTTTTGTCCGTAAATGCACGGAAGAACTTCACTCAGCAGCGCTCGGCACAGTACTGGCGGATCATCGTATGACTGTGGTTACGTTGTCCGGCATGCGTCCTATACAGCATGCACCAAAAATAATTTCTTACATTGACCGTAATGTTTTGCATAGTAAATTAGACAAGATAGATTGGGAAATAACAGAGTCCATGGATTGTCCAAATCAAATCTATAATTATATCTCAGATAATTTTCAAGAAGCTTATAAGTCTTCAACATTCACAAAAAAGATTTCGATAGTTTCTAAGCGCAATAAAGAAAACTGGATAAATAATAAAATTAAAAAGAAATGCATAAAAACGGATGAATATTTTATTAAATGCTTAAAAGACCCTACTAATAGATTACTGCGCCTTGAATACAATACACTAAGGAATAAGTCTCACAAATTAATAGAAAAAACGCGTAATAAGTTCATATCAAACACAATTTTGTTAAATAAAAATGACCCCAAAAAATCATGGCAGATACTCCATAATCTAATGGGGAAAATCAATAAATCTATAGAAGATATTATATATAAAGCGTTTAGTAAATATACAAATGATGAATGTTTAATAGCTAAAAATTTTGCTGTGGAATTCCACAAAACGGTAATTGATATTGTACCTAAATGTAAAATTCCTCTTTTAAATAAAACAGACTACTTAAGGACACAAAATAAATCAATATTCTTTAAAAAAGCAAAAAATGAAGATATATCAAGAATAATAAAGTCATTACATCCTAGAAAAGCTCCGGGTGTAGACAATATTCGAGCGTTAGATATTAAGATGATAGGAAACAATATAGTCAGTGCGATACGAAACCTAATCAACGTCAGTATAATAAAAGGTTTATATCCTCCAAAACTCAAAAGTGGCCTGGTAAGACCGGTGTTTAAAAAAGGGAGTAAAGATCAATACACTAACTATCGACCTATAACTTTACTCCCCGTTATTAACAAAATTGTAGAAAAATATGTTGCTAACCAAATTTATAACTTTTATGAAACCAATGAAATCTTGACTAGCACACAGTATGGCTTTCGTGCTAAAAAAAGTACTTCTCTTCTTCTAACAGAATTTACGGATACTATTAATGAACACGTTGGTAATAAAAATCATGTACTTCTTCTTTTTATCGATTATAGCAAGGCATTTGATACTCTCAGGCATGATGAGTTAATTGAAAAGTTAGCCGCTACAGGTATACGCGGACCTATACTAAAGTGGTCCAAAAACTATCTTACTGATAGATGTTACAAAGTTAAAATAGGTGAATCCACTAGTGACTTAGTTGATGTTACAGTTGGCACAGCTCAAGGATCTGTACTTGGTCCTCTGCATTATTTGACCTACGTAAACGATGCTAAGCAGGTTATTAAGTATTGCCAAATCTATCAATTTGCAGACGATACATGCCTTATTAGTGCTGATAAAGACATAAAAGTAGCGCTAGAAAAATTACAACGTGACTTTACAGCATTGAACATGTGGTCACATGATGCGGGACTAGTATTAAACGCCGAAAAGACTCAACTCATGCATGTGAGATCTGCCCACAACACCCGAGGAGCTCAAAATATAAAATTAGTCTCTCACAATCACGACTGCTTGCATAAATATAGTGGCAAAAAATGCAATGGCGATTGCTGCCATATTAAGCAAGTGAAAAACGCTAAATATTTGGGGATGCTAGTGGACGACCGATTTAACTGGGCACCGCATGTAGATATGATATGTAATAAATTGCGAGCCTTACTGACGAAAATGTATATCATTAGACACAAAGTTCCTATAAAGATCCTCCGTAATCTTTATATTGCTCTGGCGGAATCTGTTATTTCGTACGGTATTTCTAGCTACGGCCGCACATATAAGTCATACCTAGACAAAATCTATAACCTTCAAATCAGATTGCTCAAGTTAATAGTACCTGATAAAATAAAAAACTTACATAAAGGTAATTATCGTGCTTTATTTGGTTACTGTCAGATTATACCGGTGCATGAGAAGGTTGAATATACTTTGTTCACTGAACAGTACCTGCGAACGCAACGTTTTTTGAATCCCATCAATCATAACATCTATACAAGGCAAGTCAGCAGGAAAGATATGATAACAATCGCTAAACGTACAAATTTCTATGGTAGACGAACATCTGAATATATTTTACCAAGATTATATAACAAAATACCTGTTGATTTGAGAGACACACTGAATCATACGAATGTAAAATGTAAGTTAAAACGACATTATATACAAATCATCAAAAATGAACTTTAGGTAAAACAACTTTTATTGTAATACATAATCAATATAATTTATAATTATTATATATTATCATTTATATTTTATTAGACACAAATAGTACAACCTAAGTAGTCATTAACTTCCAAACTCATCTTAATCTATCTTTAATATAGTTAATAGAAATCAAACACTGGAGCAACCTGTATAAGGTTGCAATAATAACTGGTTTCTATTCATTGAATGCGAAGCGATGCGCGATGCACTCGTTGCGCATGCACATAGACATTAGGTATTTATGATGTTGTTTAAATCATGTTTATTGACTGATAGGTACCTACACCTTTTCCCGTACCGCACTTCATAGTGTATGTGTAGCCTTTTCTTAGTGTTAAGTATAATATATATTTATAACGTTCTGTAGATAACTAATTAGCTTATCCTTGTTAAATTTTATATCGCTCTCGAGAATATTGTAATATACCTAATTAGCTTTAAAGATATGTTTCAATAGTATTTAAATAGTATTAGAGCTTCGAATGTAAAGGTGCCAGGACAAACCCATTACCTAAGGGTTTTGTGGCATTTTTGTAGCTACATTTAAATTGTTTTTGTAACTTTTCTTAATAAATAAATAAATAAATAAAAAAATTAGATAATTCAAAACATTTTTTAATATAGTTTATTTAAATTTAACTAAAGTATGTATGTACCATTTTGTTCGATAACCTTTTGCCATCTTGTAGGTACATGATCGGGTAGGGACATGATCCCATTGCTATAAAAATGTTGGGACTTCTCATCAAAATACCGCGACAAGTGGATTTGGTCTTTTGACCGCACCATCAGACAGAACTCGACCTATTTTGTCATGGTAGGTCAGTCTTGGTGTTCCTGGGCCTCTACAACCATCCACATTGGCATTGTGATATACAATGCCAATGTGGATAGACGTAGAGGCCATAGTTGTTTAGTCATTCGCTTATTCGACATTCTTTTTATATGCCCGAACCATCGGAACCTTTACGTACACCTCTAAAAATACGAAGGTGAAGCAATAATTCCAATAAAATCTTCCAAACTTTCATGGTAATACAATTAACACGTTCGTTTTCTTTAGACTGTGGTAATACATTACACGTCACGGTTAGACATAAACAAGGCCAAGTTAATCCAATGAAAATTGAATTGAAATATGAAAAGCAACCAAATAAAATACAAACGGTAAGCGTTGACTGCTCTCCGTTGATAGGGTTGAACAAACAGACGGTAATTCGGAAGGCAGACAGGCCGACGTTACGATCGCAGTCGAAACAAAGGAAGAAGGCGCAGGGTAAGCGCTAATTTCAGAGTCGGTGATATAATTAACTTAGGGAAACTTTGCGACTTATTCGCGACTGCTAATGAACAAACTCGTTGCAAGTGCACAAGCAACTTAAGACGTGTTCGAAATTACAAGGAACCAGCTTCTTAACGACGTAATACTGTTTTATATTACGGCACTTTTTAATTAAAACACGGCCACAAAGTACTTAGTAAAACTGAAAGGATTACCTCCGGGAGTGAAAGTGGAATTAAACTAGTCCATGTAAAAGCTTGTAACTACTAAGTTTTATTTCTCTTTTAGTTTCGAGTTAAATTACGTAATAATTGTTGCTTTGTGCATCCCTATGTTTTCAAAACATTCCTTTGTAGGGTTCCATACGAGTTCTGTCTTTCAGTCATACTCAAAACTAATGGACTTGATTTTTTAAATGCTCATATCACTCACAACCCTGCACCAGGTAAAAACATCCAGACCCGAAACAAATATCTGTAGTTCATAAAAATATTTGTCCCAGTGTTGAGGAGATCGAACCCATAAGAGATAAAACGGTCGTCAAACACTGGGCCAACTGGCTCGTCTAAAATCATACACTAATTGTAAAGAACTCAAGCTTCTTTTTACAATTTTAGTACAGATAGTTTTGAAACTTCAAAGATATAAACTATCAAAAAATATTTGAATTTAAAAATTTAAAGTAACATACGGGAAATATTTTTATTTATCTATTCATTACATACATTAAACGTTTACCTATAATGGAAATCTATGATATTAATTTCAAGGTAACATTTAACATTCGTTAACTAACTCGTAGTAGCTCGTAACTAGTAGTAACTCAGTTCTACGGAATCTTTGCACGCGAGTCTGACTCATACCTGACAGATGTTTAAAAAGTATGAGCATTTTCTAAAAATAATGCAAGCAATATTATAGCGCAGTCACAGTGTGATGCTCATTTACATTTATATGACTAATATATGAAATAGCCCTTAAGCATTCAGCAGCAACGAAGAAAATACAAAATGTAATGTTAACATACAGTTTTTTTTATGTCATGGCAAAGTATGAGTCATACAGTTCACGTTCTAAACAAGTGAAAACTGCCTACAAACCAGTAGGTTTTATTCAATAAATCTGTTTGCACTGACTTTAGTCAATGCATTATTTGGAGCTAAACTTATGACGTTTAACACTACATCTAATGTAGTATCAAAACTCATAAACCTAGTTCACCTCATACGCTCAAATTATGCGCTCAAGATGATATTCTAATCGTATTAACAGTACCTGATACAATTATTAGAGTACCATCATCAGCGTTTATGGTCAGTGATAGTTAATGAAGGTTCAATTGAAATTAGTAATATTCATAACGCCCAGTCGGCAATCACATCGCTTTCAACTATTGTTATACTATTTTTCATTGAATATATAACAGTGTTGTGAAATTGTATATTACAACGTTGTTTTCAATGACTTGGAAATATTTTTGTTCTGTTTTTTTAATAAATTACTTAGGTATGCTTATTAATTTTTTCGAAGGCACTACCTGGTTACCTAATATATCTGCCGCCAAACGGTAGTGTTCAGCACTATCGTGTTCCGGTTAGATGGTAATGTATGGCACTATAACAACTATCACAGAGACGTTATAACTTAGGTCTCAGGGGTGGCAACGCATCTTCAATTTGACCTCTGGTTTTAGTGTAGAGGGCTATAGGCTGCAGTCATCACTTAACATCAATATGAGCTATATGATAATTTGCCACCTTCCTTAAACAAAAAAAATCTGTAAGAAATCACTAGTATCTCGCACGGTTAGCGAAAGCTATTGACATTCTGATTTAAATCAGTTATACCCGAAACAATCGTGCGGAAATTGGAGCGCTATCAACGTAACATTGTTTTATTGTTATCTCATTTTAATGGTGAAAGAATTCAAAAAATCGTTTTAGTACTCTTTGAAACTATTTATAAAAAAAATACTATTTCTTGAAAACAAAATTAAAAAGTCCAAAGGAGATGTTGCAAAAATGTATGGACCTCCGGCCATGTATTGTACACAATGTCATTAACAGGCGAAATCAATTCAAAATCGTTTTTTACTGCATATTTTCACTTCTTTAGCTTTGTTTGCAGTTACAAAACATTATTTGCAGTTAGAATTGCAACTCAAAACCAACATGGCAAATATGGCGGGCGGTGTCATTTTGACATTTTCATTTTTTAAATTGTTTTTTTGATTATAAGTAATATTTTCTAAATACTATCGAAATCGATTTCATGTGTTAAGACTATACTAAACGATTTCCAATTTAAAAAAATCATCGAAACTTCTTTAAATTGATCGATTCAATACATCGGTTTTTTTTTGATAATATGTGATGCACTAGTAAGATACAGATAGCATTCGTTTTGTTTTATCTACATAGGTACTTACTATCCCAAGCGTCGGCTGTATCGCCGCCATGTTGAACATGGTTGAAAATGATAAAATCGTTTGAATTAAATGTGGTTGTAACTCTAAAATATATTCTTGAATAAATTAATTGTATTTTTTTCGGATTCTGCCTAATTTACCCATTTTTTGAGGACATGTACGAACCAGAGCCGAGCTCGCAACATCTCCTTTTCTTCTCTGTAGAACATGAAAACAGACATTAACTTACTCGTCGTACAACGAATCGAAATGTATTTGATATGCATTTCATTAACAAAACATTCACAGGTTCATGATGCGAATCATGACAGTAATACAATAATAATAAGGGTATTACCAACGTCCCGCACAGTTAGCGATAGCTAATGAGGGTCCGATTGAAATCTGTAATATTCGAAACGTTCATTCGGAAATCGGAGCGCGATCAATGGGCTATTGTTTACCCTTCCAAGTCATTTGTTCACCAAAGTTCAACGCACGAAAAACTTACTATACCAACTTTTTAACGGTCATTTCTTGTTAAGTAATGATTTTTATGTAAATTTGTGTAATAATTATGTATCTATTAAACAAAGCAGTAATGTTACATTGAGAATAAAACATGAAAAACATTTAAAATTAAATTTGATAAATGTATCTGGACTCAATCAGTTTCGCAGGATGTTTTATTTTGCAATGTTGTTACCTAAGAAAAATCTTATAATGAATATTGATATTTATTCCCAATAACTAGGCAACGCGAAACTGAATTCAAAGCTATTCGAGTTACACAGGTTTATAAAGGTGAATCATAATAGTGATACAATTAGCGTATCACCAACGTCCCGCCCAGTTAGCGATAGCTAATGAGGGTCCGATTGAAATCAGTAATATCCGAAACGTTCATCCGGAAATCGGAGCGCGATCAACGTACATTGTTTTCACTTGCAAGTCATTTGTTATCCAAAGTTCAACGAGTTGAAAACTAATATGACCAGCATTTTAAACGAATATTTCTTTTATTGCAATTCAGACATGATCTTTCTAGTATCATAGAGATTTTACTTTTGTGCAAAACATAAAATTACAGGTAGTGTTCAAAATTGTAAAAAACTGTATATAGGCTGGGGAAAAAGTTTCTTCGCATTTTTTAAGATAATTCAAAACATTTTTTAAAATAGTTTATTTAAATTTAACTAAAGTATGTATGTACCATTTTGTTCGATAACCTTTTGCCATCTTGTAGGTAGGGACATGATCCCATTGCTAAACATTTTGGGACTTCTCATCAAAATACCGCGACAAGTGGATTTGGCAGTCCTCTCGTGATGTTAACCTAACATTGCATAAAGAATTCTGAAGAGACCGAAACAGGTGGAAATCTGAAGGTGCAAGGTCTGGACTATACGGCGGATGCATTAACACCGCCCAGCCAATCTCTCTTAATTTTTGCTGAGTGGCTATAGATGTGTGAGGTCTAGCGTTTATAATGATGAAACACCACACCCCTTCTGTTGATCAATTCCGGCCGCTTTCTCTCAACTTCTTGCTTTAATCTCATCAGTTGTTCGCAGTAGAGTTCAGAATCGATAGTCCTGCCTGGTGGTAATAGCTCATAATGAATAATGCCCTTCCAATCCCACCACACACAACATCACCTTATTGCGAGTTAACCCGGGTTTCGCCACAGTCTGTGAAGCCTGACCGGCCTTTGACCACGACCTTTTTCGCACGTTCTTGTCGTACGTGATCCACTTTTCATCACCAGTTATCAGCTTCTTCAAAAATGATTCGGTTTCATTACGTCGTAATAAAGAATCACAAATGAGTACACGGTTCATTAGGTTTCTTTCAGTGAGCTCGTGAGGTACCCAAATATCGAGCTTTTTTTTGTACCCAGGTTTTTTCAAATGCGCCAAAACTGTTTTGTGATCAATTCTCAGTTCTTCAGCTACGTCGTAACTACTAATATGTCGATCTTGCTCCACTTTTTCAAAAATGGCATCCATTTTATCCGTAATAGGGCGACCAGAGCCAGGTGCATCTTTGACATCAAAATTTCCGGATTGAAAACGCTTAAACCAAATTTGTGCTACTCTCACAGACACAGCACTAGGTCCATAAACATCGCAAATTTTTTTCGCGGCTTGCGTTGCATTTTTACCTTTTTTGTAGTAAAATTTTAAAATGTATCGAATTTCTTCATTAGATTCACTCATCTTCACAATACGAAAAACAAATGAAAATCACACATTTGCCTAATTTGAATTTGGAATTATGTTCTTTAAGATTTTAACTTTCAATGATACCAAAACCAGCCAGATACAAATACTACAGCCAAAGAGATTTTATTACAAGTTCATACATACTATAATGCGAAAAGACTTTTTCCCCAACCTATTATTATGTAAGTATTGCATCATTTTTTTCTCTTCATAAAAAGGTACCTGTAAAATTGATTGCTTAAAGTTAGATTCTTTTTAATGCGATTGCTTTTATGTTACAGATTAGAACCGGGACGGAATATTAGAATACTTTTGAAACTCCCGCAGATAACATGTTATATTTAAAGAAAACAGGCGCCATCACAAGATTTTGACACGATATTAATTAACTCAGGAGAGAAATTATGCTTATTCTGAATGACATTTCTCTTTTCGGTGATTATTTGCCCATTCTTTTGTTCGCAGCGTTCACTGTTTTAGCAAACTCACCGCGTACTATGTTTAGCCACATTCATTTAGTGGACATTGAATAGATATAAGAAGGTCGTTAGAGAGACCGAATGGCAGTGGGAAAGAAATTCATGAATGGACACACAGTCTCCAAAGTAGCCAGGTTATTCATTTAAATAAGTCACGAAGTTGATGAAAATATTAATGTTACTTTAAAGTTTATAAAGATTTTAACAATTCTAAAACTACAGAATCCGATATAAATTTTTTACAAGGCACAAGCAAATAAAATGTACATTATGAGCATACGTATACCTACTATACATCTTATCTAAAGATATATGATTAACTTTTAATAACAAAACTTGTATCAAAAGTAAATAAGTAAAGTGAAGAATTCTAAAATAATATAATATAGGTATTATTACATACTTAAATAATAAGCTGTTTGAAGAATTGCAACTTCTATATAAACCATCTCTAGTTTAAGGGAGTGAAGTTGATCGGCAAATATGTATTTTACTGTGTATTTATAAATAAATAAAAATAATAATATTGAAAGTATCTCATTTCCTGAGCCGGTAATATCTCATTTTCTGAGTAATGCAGATACGTGGGAATATTAATATGCACTTACCTAACGAGCGACGTCACACAACAGGAATGAATATACATGCTTTTTATTTTACGATGGTCGAAAACAAGCACGCAGTTCACATGATGGTTAAATTAATACAGCTGCCTATAGACATCGACTAAAAACCAACTAGGACCTCGTGAGTGAGTCTTAGTTGGTTTGCCTCTGTGATAAATATTACAGGCCCATAGGTGGTCCGAGTTAACCGTAAAACAATAGTGCTGAACACTAACTTTTGTTGACAGATATATAACGTAATGAAGTAATGCTTACTCCCTCGAGCTTCGACACTAGAACTCAACCCCCAGTAACCGCTCCACAAAATTTACTTTTTGTATTACAACGCTAGATACTAATTACTATTGCACGCATGCCTCGTTTGGTTCACGCATTAGCGTATTTTACTTTCCCATATGAAGGCAGCAAAAATTGCACATTGCCAGTTACAAGAACACATTGACCGACCAGACGGAGATCAAGTTACTACACACATATATAATTAAATTACATTAATGACTCGGTCCACGCATAAAAGGCAACGACTCGGTCGCGTAATATGAGGACTGGAATCGTTTTATTTTACTGTTATTTGACTTTCATACGTTTTCTGGTAATATGTTTCCTATTAATAATAGCAAACGTCATTTCGTGAATTCGGAATGGAGGTCTGCGGTCGTACTAAATGTATGTGTAAAAATTGTACAAACAGAAAAAATAAGCAATAAAGAGAAATATTTATTTTTTTACATTTTGGGCCCAGTATAATATCAAATAAAAAGATGGAATAGCTGTTCTATTTTCTTAAATTTCTTGAAAATATTTCATAATTTACGTATGTGAACAAATTTCTGACATCCGAGCAGACAGACACTACAGAGAACCTATAAGTGTTTCAGTTCCAAATATTCGAATTATTTTTAAGCGAGCGAGATATACATACACCGGACAAGTCTCTATGATCCCAATAGTTTCGAAAAAAGAGAGACGTATATAAGGATTCCGTTTTGTCATTTAACTATAGAGCCCTAAAAATATTCCCATTAATTAACTAGCACATTGCCAAAGTCCAAGATTCATCATAAAAAAGCCTCTATGACATTTCATAAGCCAAGCTTTAAAATGGTTGAAAGGAACTTAATTTTGTATATCTCCGACTGAAACTAAGTTATTCACTCAAATATTTTCACCGACCCAATAAAAAGTATGGCTAGATTGAATCCGTCATTCATTCAAAAGGCAACCCTCCAATATTCACAAAACAAATCGTTGTTGACCTAAATCAAAATAGAATGACACGCTGATTCTGAAAATCATTTTTGAAAGAATTATCTACTAAGCTTAATATAATGACTAGGTATTATCTATCTTTCTTTATAAATCAAAATGAAATAACCTTATAACGGGAGTTTTGGCGGGAAGCTTGAAGGATGCGTGTGGTGCCCATATTTTATATAATTTTTTTGGTGTATTTTTAAGTTAATTAAATAAAGTTGATGGCATTTTGTTTGATATAGGCTTATTACAGTGTTCGTGTATAGTGAAATTGGATAACAGTGCGAAATCACGTTCTTTCGGGTTGCCTCTAAAACTTCATTGTAAATGTTCTGGTAAAGTAGCCATCGCTTTACTCGAATTACTGTGACTGACTGACTGACTCTGACTTTTACGTTGATACGAAATATCGTTTTACTTGACACTGGCAATATGCATAACAAGCGATGCCATTGAATTAAATATATATATATATATATATATATATATATAGTTTCTTTGCGAAACTTTTTGTTAATAATAATTAATCATTATAAAGTGGAATGCATGTTTGAAATTAATTGATTTACGTCATACGTTCATGTTTGGTTCACTGATTTGTGTGCCGAATGTGAACTAAATTGCGTAGTAGGTAGTTCTAAAGCGAGTTGGCTGACAGACAGACAGACGCACAAGTGAGCATCGCTCGTAAGGGTTCCGTCTTTCCCCTTTATATACGAATACTGCAAAAATATTTATATGTATTACAGCAAGGAGACAAATTTTGTATTCTGATATAGTGGTTGAGTAATATATTATTGATAGCATCGACAAAAAACATATAAAATATTTATTTGACCAATGAGTATCGGTTAAAATAAAATTTATTTCCACTCGAACCGGAATAAGATTATATTTCAATGACAGACCAATTCAGATTCATGTTTCGTGTATAAAAAAAAGTTTCAGTGTAGATTTTTTGCCTTTCATCAATATACTATTGATAGAGACCAATATTCCCGATGACTTTTGAATCTCTAAAAACATTAATAATAGGTTGCGGAAAAAGTATTTTCGCATTATAGTATGTATGAACTTGTAATAAAATCTCTTTGGCTGTAGTATTTGTATCTGGCTGGTTTTGGTATCATTAAAAGTTAAAATCTTAAAGAACATAATTCCAAATTCAAATTAGGCAAATGTGTGATTTTCATTTGTTTTTCGTACTGTCAAGATGAGTGAATCTAATTAAAAAATTCGATACATTTTAAAATTTTACTACAAAAAAGGTAAAAATGCAACGCAAGCCTCGAAAAAAATTTGCGATGTTTATGGACCTAGTGCACTGTCTGTGAGAGTAGCATAAATTTGGTTTAAGCGTTTTCAATCCGGAAATTTTGATGTCAAAGATGCACCTCGCTCTGGTCGCCCTATTCTGGATAAAATGGATGCCATTTTTGAAAAAGTGGAGCAAGATCGACATATCAGTAGTTACGACGTAGCTGAAGAACTGAGAATTGATCACAAAACAGTTTTGGCGCATTTGAAAAAAGCTGGGTACAAAAAAAAGCTCGATATTTGGGTACCTCACGAGCTCACTGAAAGAAACCTAATGAACCGTGTACTCATTTGTGATTCTTTATTACGACGTAATGAAACCGAATCAATTTTGAAGAAGCTGATAACTGGTGATGAATAGTGGATCACGTACGACAAGAACGTGTGAAAAAGGTCGTGGTCAAAGGCCGGTCAGGCTTCACAGACTGTGGCGAAACCCGGGTTAACTCGCAATAAGGTGATGTTGTGTGTGTGGTGGGATTGGAAGGGCATTATTAATTATGAGCTATTACCACCAGGCAGGACTATCGATTTTGAACTCTACTGCGAACAACTGATGAGATTAAAGCAAGAAGTGGAGAGAAAGTGGCCGGAATTGATCAACAGAAGGGGTGTGGTGTTTCATCATGATAACGCTAGACCTCACACATCTATAGCCACTCAGCAAAAATTAAGAGAGTTTGGCTGGGAGGTGCTAATGCATCCGCCGTATAGTCCTGACCTTGCACCTTCAGATTTCCACCTGTTTCGGTCGCTTCAGAATTCTTTATGCAATGTTAGGTTAACATCACGAGAGGACTGCCAAATCCACTTGTCGCGGTATTTTGATGAGAAGTCCCAAAATATTTATAGCAATGGGATCATGTCCCTACCTACAAGATGGCAAAAGGTTATCGAGCAAAATGGTACATACATACTTTAGATAAATTTAAATAAACTATTTTAAAAAATGTTTTGAATTATCTTAAAAAATGCGAAGAAACTTTTTCCCCAGCCTTATATATGCAACAAAATATTTGTTTTGTGTAATACTATTATGAAAAGAATGACAAAGAATTGCTTGTTCTTTCTCTTTAAATTATACTTCGATTTTTGTGAAGAAATAAACATTGATATCTGATATATTTATCTTACAATCGACGAATCAATAACTATAAAAATAACGAAAATAAAACCCGAACGATGTGGAAAATAATTAAAGAAGAAACAAACCAAATACCTTGTAAAATAAAAACTAACATTAAACTAAATATTAATAATAAACGCCTAGAGGAGCCACAAGAAGTAGCTAGTTACTTCAATAACTTCTTTGCATCCATAGGAAACTCACAAACAGCACTCAAAATTTCCCATGAAAAACTAAATACAATAACGACTGTGCCAAATTCATTTTTCTCAAAATATGTAGAACCGAAAGAAATACAGACAATAATAAAAAATCTCAAAAATAAAAATAGTTGTGGTATTGACGAAATACCTCCAACATTAATTAAAAAATGTATTAATGAATTGACCTATGCTTACACTACTTTAATTAATCAATCTTTTTCAGAAGGGACTTTCCCAGATGAACTTAAAGTAGCATTGATTAAACCTATACATAAAAAAGGCGTAAAATGTGACCCTAATAATTATCGCCCCATAGCTCTATTAAACTCCTCCGCGAAAATATTTGAAAAAGTAATGGTAACGCGGCTTTATGATTTTTACGAAAAATACATAATCTTTCACGATAGCCAGAATGGATTCCGTAAAAATCGCTCTACCACTTTAGCAGTATATAAATATGTTCAAAAAGTATTAGAAACAATTAACAACAAAAAACGCGCTATAGGATTATTGCTTGATATGAGCAAAGCGTACGACAGAGTAAATTATGATATCCTTCTACACAAACTCTACAAAAGTGGAGTAAGAGGTATAACACACAAGTGGTTTAAGTCATACCTTACACACAGATCACATTGCACTGAAATAGAAAACACTAATTTGATAACAGGTAAGGTTACGAAAGTTAGGTCAAACCGAGTTGAAGTTAGAGGCTCAATCCCACAAGGAAGCATCCTTGGATGTTTCTTATTCCTTGTTTATATCAATGACCTACCTCGGCTCTTTCCGGACGATCTATGTGTTTTGTTTGCGGACGATGTATCATTTCTGCTAACTTGTTCTAACATTTTGGAAATAGAAGCTAAATTAAATACAACACTTGATAAAATTACAAATTGGCTCCATTCAAACAACCTTGAGTTAAATTTTAAAATAACCAAACTCATAGAGTTCAGACCACATCAAAAAAAGCCATTGAAAATAAATTATACCTATAAAAGTTACAAAATAGATACCGTTAATTCTACAGCGCTACTAGGCATCGACCTTGATAGTAATCTAAAGTGGAAAGTGCACATCCAGAACTTAGCAAATAAAATAAACTCGTTCACGTACGTACTCTACCACTTGAAAAGGGTATCAGACTTTAAAACTGCTCTGTCGGCATACTATGCCTATGCTCATTCTAGATTTACATACGGTATTATACTTTGGGGAAATTCCACAGATATGCATGAAATTTTTATCCTGCAAAAAAAATGTATTAGAATCCTTAGTAAAATAAATCAAATGGAGTCATGTAAACGTTATTTCATAAAATATGGCATACTTACCTTACCCTCGTTATACATTTTCGAATGCTGTAAATTCGCACGACTACACCAAAATCTGTATTCACTAAATAATAATATAATAAAGCGAAACAATCGTAACTTACACAAACTTAAAACTCAATTTTCAAAATTACAGTTTGTCACATCTGGGCCCCATGACATGGTGATTAAAATTTACAATAAAATTCCAAATAGTATTAAAAATATAGACACAGGAAAAGTTTTCACCTCCCACCTAAAACTTTTTCTTATAAATAAAGCTTATTATGACATACAGGATTTTTTTAATGATAATAAATAATAATAAAATATATGTATTAAAATGTTATTTTAACTTTATGCAATGTGATAAAATAAATGCAGTAGGAGAGTCAATATTATACTTATATTTAAATGTTAATAAATATTCAAAAAACTTTAGGTAGAACTTAATGTAATTAAAGTTCTAAGTTTTGTAAAATGAAAGCATACTAATATAATTTGTAAAGTATCTATATTTAATTATGTAATAAAAAAGCATTCTTTGTCCTCTTTGTACAAATAGCAATGCCCTGACGGGGTGTCACAATATTATATTTAAGATCTCAATATACTCTGATGAATGTGCTGTACTATTGTGAAAAGCTATTAAATAAATAAATAAATAAATAAATCACTCAATCTACTTAGACAAGATAAGTCTTGAAAATAACAAAGCTGTCAAAACCTAACAAATGTTTGAAATTTAACTTAAGTAAAAGTTAACTTACGCTCGCTTTTTTCAAACTTGAAACATGTTTACATTAAATTCGTAAATAGTTCATGACAAAAGAGAAAGTAGATATCTTGCACATCGGTCATGCGCTGTTTGTTAGGAAATGCAATTAAGTCGGGACATCCGTCTTGCACATAACCCTAGAGCTTAGGGACAAACGACTTGCTTGCAGTTTCTGCTTTGTCACACACTCGCTCGTTCCGTGTCCTTCGTAATCACTCTAATAAGAATATTGTGGCGATGATTGGTCGACATACTTATTGAACCGTTCCTGAAGATAATAAAGTAATTTAGAAAGGTTTAGTACATATTTTGATTAAAGTAGAAAGTAGAAGTACAGGCACGTAGTTTGTATTTTTTGGGATATGAAGTGGCAAAAAATTATATTGATGGTACGTGCATACTGAAAGATATAAAAACACAGATTTCAATGTGGACTCGTTGCTATTTTGAGGCGTAAGCTGTTGTGCTTTTGTGACGGAAACTGTTGAGCCGCACCTAACTACCGGACCGAAATACGATAATGCTATACGCTTACATTTAACAGAAAGAAAATCAGCCTCGGTAGCCTAGTGGTAGCAGGCCACTACTACTACGCTGAGGTCCTGGGTTCGATTCCCGGGTAGGGGGTTATCAGAAATAAAGGTGTAAAGTCCTTTATCTCTGGTTCTATTGGGTTTTTCCATTTTCTGGAAATCTCCCAGTACCTCGAAGTTTGCTAATGTGCCCGGAGATGTCAACAGGCTCGCCACTTGTTACATGGGCCAAAAAAAGTAACCGGCGAATCGTGGGTGTTTGCATGTATGCTTGAATGCATGCATTTACCTCTGCCTACCCCTTCGGGGATTCCAGGCGTGAAGTTACGTAAGTAAATCAGTAAAATATACTTAATTAACTTTGCATCTCTACCACCATGCTACAGAGTGTCTATCACCAGTAAAATAATATTGGATATGAATAATATTTTAATTAAACTTATTATTATCACTGAAGCCTGTTTATAAATATAAGTAAACTTTATCTTGAAACCCATTTTCTTAGAAAGTTTCCTCAAAAATAACTTGACTCAATTTCAAAGAACAACAACAACATTCTTGACATTTGTCTCGAAAGCTTGCCGTTTAGGAACGAAGTAGCCACTGTTTGAAACGACTCGCCTGCAGTTTCTACTTTGTCACACACAGCTAAACAACAACAGCGCTACCGACCAGGATCTAGTATAGCTATAAAATATCGTCTGGACAAAACATGGACGAAAGTCCGAGTTATATCTACTTTTAGTCTAAGATCTGAATCTAGGTCGACCTTCACCTACCTGTTTACCGAATGATGCATTGTTTTTATCAAATTTCATACACAAACAAACACGTCTTGCATGTATTATATGTTATACTAGCTGTGCCCGCGACTCCGTACGCGTGACAATGTACGATTGTTCACTATCTACACAGACGAAGTCGTGGGCGCAGCTAGTATCAAAGTAGCCTAAGTTACTTCTTATTATATAAGCTATCTGCCAGTGAAAGTCCCGTCAAAATCGGTGAAGCCGTTCCCGAGGTAAGTGGGAACAGACAGACAGACAAAAATTGTAAAAAAATGTTGTTTTGGTATATGTACCGTGTATACATACTTAAGCATTTAGTAAAAAATATTTTTATTAGGTTATTTTTATTTTACAAAGAGACAATCCAATTTTATTTATTTGTATAGATAAACTTGAGTTACTCAAAGTTATTTGACCACTAACATGTACCTGTATAACTTTCACATCCATACTACTACGACGCAGTACACACATAATCAACATTCCCCGCTTCACATAAATTGCAACGGGACCAAAACCAATGTAATCAATTAAGGTATTAATATGAAATACCTAATGAAGGTAAAACCGATGCGATTCATGGGATCAGTGTCTATTAACGCGGTCATATATTAGCACAAATTATGTAAATTCGCAATCCCGCTTCGCAGTCTCCACACCCGTCACCGTCCTCCTCGTTTGTCATGATAATGTACAGGAAGTTAGTTCGATTTCCATTTGCATTGTATTACAAATGCAATACTCGCTTATCAAATATTTAATAAAGATAATTGCATACGAATTATACTGGAATTGATGGGATTGATTTCACGAATTCAGATTTTATCTTTGATTCGTCGTAATGCAATCAATGAAAGTGACATTACACAAAAGAAACTTTTCTTTGTTTTCCACATTTTCAATTTTCACAAAGATTTATTCGTCTTGAGAAGGTAAGTATAGGATATTGACTTGACAAAAACATGTTTTTTACTGATTCTAGAAAATTAGAGGACGTATCTATGTAATACAATTAACCAGAAAAAGAACAGTCAAGGCAAGATCTGTTGTTGTGAATGACTAGCGAAACTTTGAGGTTCGTCTCTTCCAGCAATGACGTTCACTTTTTCGATGGTAAATATTTTATTATTTTCGAAGAACAAACAGTCTGTAATCTAGATAGGTAAAAGAACTTGTTAATTATATATATACACCATATCTGTGTTCTAACTAACAAGTTACACTTCTTTTATGAAAAGCACAGCAAGTAAATAAATATGTAATGGAATATACGCAGTCACTGAATGCCTTATTAAAATTGTAATCGGTTGTAAATCAGTATCAGTAGACGACATCGATTCTTATATTGTTCCAAGAAAATATAAAGCATGCTGTATTAAATAACCAAAGAAAGTATTACTCTACGATTTACTATCAAGTATATTTTAAACATGCTCTGACAAATTCAGAATAAAAAAAAATAATTTCGCGGAACATATAAAAAGAACAATCGATAAGTAATGTATGCTTTTACCAAACAAAACCAATAGACTGACAGTTGATTTACAGTAATATAACCGCAAAATTGAAAACATACCTAAACTGGCTATCTATTACTGACATTCAAAACAAGCTAATTAGAACATTTCATTAACAATATTTGCAAAAGACAACCAATAAAATGGAACTAATAAACAGTATGAGATTAATTACATTTTATTTGATAATAAAATTATATTGATAATAAGTACATTTCTCGCCGTCGGGACGCTTGACGCTCGGCGTCGGGACGCTGGGCGTCGGGACGCTGGGCGTCGGGTCGCTGGGCGTCGGTGCGCTGGGCGTCGGGACGCTGGGCGTCGGGACGCTGGGCGTCGGGACGCTCGGCATCGGGACGCTGGGCGTCGGGACGCTGGGCGTCGGGACGCTGTTCGTCGGGACGCTGGGCGACGGGAAGCTGGGCGTAGAGACGCTGTTCGTCGGGACGCTGGGCGACGGGAAGCTGGGCGACGGGACGCTGGGCGTCGGGACGCTGGGCGTCGGGACGCTGGGCTTCGGGACGCTTGGCGTCGGGACGCTGGGCGTCGGAACGCTTGACGTCGAAACGGTGGGCGTCGGGACGCTGGACGTCGGGACGCTGGGCGTCGGGACGCTGAACGTCGGAACGCTTGACGTCGAAACGGTGAACGTCGGGACGCTGGGCGTCTGGACGCCTGGCATCGGGACGCTCGGCGTCGGGACGCTGGGCGTCGGGACGCTTGACGTCGAAACGGTGGCCGTCGGGACGCTGGGCGTCGGGACGCTGGGCGTCGGGACGCTGGGCGTCGGGACGCTGGGCGTCGGGACGCTGGGCGTCAGGACGCTTGACGTCGAAACGGTGGACGTCGGGACACTGGGCGTCGGGACGCAGGGCGTCGGAACGCTGGGCGTCGGGACGCTGAGCGTCGGGACGCTGGGCGTCGGGACGCTGGGCGTCGGGACGCTGGGCGTCGGGACGCTGGGCGTCAGGACGCTTGACGTCGAAACGGTGGACGTCGGGACGCTGGGCGTCGGGACGCTGAACGTCGGAACGCTTGACGTCGAAACGGTGGACGTCGGGACGCTGGGCTTCGGGACTCTGGGCGTCGGGACGCTGGGCGTCGGGACGCTGGGCGTCGGGACGCTGGGCGTCGGGACGCTGGGCGTCGGGACGCTGGGCGTCGGGACGCTGGGCTTCGGGACGCAGGGCGTCGGGACGCTGGGCGTCGGGACGCTGGGCGTCGGGACGCTGGGCGTCGGGACGCTAGGCGTCGGGACGCTGAGCGTCGGGACGCTTGACGTCGAAACGGTGGACGTCGGGACGCTGGGCGTCTGGACGCTCGGCGTCGGGACGCTGGGCGTCAGGACGCTGGGCGTCGGGACGCTGGGCGTCGGGACGCTGGGCGTCGGGACGCTAGGCGTCGGGACGCTGAGCGTCGGGACGCTTGACGTCGAAACGGTGGACGTCGGGACGCTGGGCGTCTGGACGCTCGGCGTCGGGGCGCTGGGCGTCCGGACGCTTGGCTATATATAGACATTTAACACGGAAGCATCAGGGAATTATCTACAAGTTCAAACCTATTGTGTTTGAATAACCTATTGACTAAGTAAGTGATATTGGGGCATGTTTCGAGCGGCTTGCTCAATGAACACTGTTCATGCATGCGTTGCATATCTTTCGGTCCCGTATCGCATGCGTGGTTTCGTGGTATTCAAAACCACATAGTTGAACTAAACGGCTCGTTCACTCGAAAGTCAATCAGCCATTTAAACACGGCCCTTTGCGTGCACCCAATACCCAACTGCCACTCCATATTACCCTTTACCGCTTGTCATATCTCTTACCAGATTTAGGATTGAACAGTCAAATAATTCATTTGAAAGCTTCTCACAAATATTTTGTTTCCAAATTCCATAAGTTCAAATCCGACTTGAAAAGTGTCGACATCGTATTTTGAGTTAAAGGTATTGTAAGTTTTACAACGGATGGCAATAGACATCTGTTTTATTTGAAGATAGAACATTTATTTTCTGCTTAAGCTATAATTTGATACAAAGTTTTCTTCAGTCATCTTAACGTGTAGCGTGTTGTTTCGTTATATTTTACAGCACAGCTTGACCTACGTGCCTATACGCACATTTTTCTGTAACTTAAGTTCACTCTTTTAACTCTTCCAGTCATCTCATTAGACAATTCAGCTGACAAGTTCTCAAAGTATATTTTTATGAACTCTATCTTGTCTAACCTACGTGTAGGAATAAGGAAGGTGGTACATAGTACTCTGTAAGTATAAGTACCTATTCCATAAGTTGCCGCAATTGATATAATAACACATATTTAAATATTTAACACCAGCTAACTTTCAGTCTGCGAACGCCAATCCGCGTGCCAAGTGTCACAGTTATGACATATTCTCTTCTGATGACGCACAACCCAGTTGTGTATCTTTAATTGCTTTCGGCTGAAACGATAAACATCTACCTGATGTTGCACTCATCAAAGTTTGATACATTTGTTAATTTATCAAATTGGTGAAATACTCAAATTAAAAGGTGGGGTCAAAAGTCTTAGGAATCGGCGTGCATGTTGTAAAGATTATGAGATAATAATACAACGGTGTTCTGATTTAGACTGCTTTATTTCATTAGTGTCAAGCATTTTATATCACTCCATAATAATATTAAATACTATGAGGGTATCCTATTAAAGTGTTACTTGTTACTACATACACAATATGACATCATCCTCCTTAAAATATAAAAAAAAAACATCATGTAAAAATTATAAAGTTAAACGAATAGATATTTAATACAATATTGAGTAATATTGATAGGTATTTAATTCAACAATTTTAAGTTTGCACGTGCACCTTAAACTTATTATAGGAATATAACGATATCTGACAAGTTTTTTACACAATAAAAGCAAAATTAAAGTTAAACAATATCCATCTTCACTCATGTAGGTATAAATACTTTAAGGTAAGATCTACCATTATCTTAAACAAGTTGGTAAATAGGTATTAAAGTCTGAATCTATTTCAACAATTAGGTATACAAAGACAATATTAGACAAAATAAATACTCTGTCATGCTTAAAGTTTTGTTATAATATCTATCATTATTGTTTAATTAACAGGTATCACAATTTGTAGTTATATAATTCTAAATATGCAAACGATTCGATATATACCTACCAATGAAAGTTAATTCGATACAGTTTATATTTATAGAAACATGACCATATTAGACATTATCAAAAAAAAAAAAAACATATTATTATTTAAAAAAAAATTTTATAAACATACCTATTTATGTATTGATTCCGCATATTATTTAAGTAACAACAACATTACATATACATTTCCATAATATAGTTCTTGATTTTTACATTACTATTTTATATTATAAATGACATATAACATACATAGTAATAAAGTAATATATTTTTATTAATTTCAAGTTAATTGAAACACATGATTCAAATACTAATTTATCGGTCACTATTTACTATTTTATTTTACATAAGCTCATTATTATTTAATTAATTAAAGCCCCATCTATCGGGGGGCCTCACAATTCTGCCATAGCGAGTTACATATGCATCTTTTGGTATAATATCAGATACATTATTCTCTATACTCTGTGTTGGGTTTACATCTAAATCATTACAGTCAAAATCATAGCAAGGCACATCAAGTCTATGGGGCGAGTCTTTTATGATGTGTTTACGGTTTCTTACTAATATGACACCCGTAATCAATTGTATTTCATATGACCGATTTCTTAAAATACGTTTGATAGTTCCAGGAATCCACCGCCTTTTATGACTAGACATATCCAAAACTTTAACTTTTTGACCAACAGATAAAACGTCTAAATCCTTTGCATTACGATCATAATAATATTTTTCATTTAATTTACGGTCTATTAATTGATTCTGAATATTTTTCTGTATTTGAGGCTTTAACAACCTATTGCTAACAGGTACAATACTACGTAATTTTCTACTCTGTAATAGCTCTGCTGGTGATGGAATATTTTCTGCTAACGAAGTATTTAAGTATTCTAATAAAGCAAGTCGATAATCTGTGTTATTATCCGAAGTTTTTATCATTATATTTTTAACTGTTTGAACAGTGCGTTCAACTTGTCCATTGGATTGAGGAAAGTGAGGCGAAGACGTTATATGGGCAAAATTCCATTCATTAGCAAATTCTTTAAAAATAGCTGATGAGAATTGAGGTCCACAATCCGACATTACAGTGTTAGGTATACCTTGACGGCTAAAAATGTTCTTTAAACAGTTAACAATGTGAGATGAAGTAGTAATATGCAACTTTACAACTTCAAAAAATTTACTATAATAATCGACTATTAACAAATAATTTACTTGTTTATAAAAAAATAAATCTATACCAACTTTCGCCCATGGTCGATCTGGGATTTGGTGGGGTTGTAAAGTCTCTTTTTGATTATTTTTTTTATGTGATATACAGATACTGCAATTAGATAACATGTTTTTTAAATCATTGTTTATACCGGGCCAAAAAACTGAATCTCTCGCTCGTAGTTTACATTTCTCAATGCCCATATGTCCTATATGAAGCTTATTCAAAATATCCTTTCGTGATTTTTGTGGAATGACAACCCTATCATCTTTCCATACAAGACCGTAAGCTACAGTTAAGTTTTCCTTATAATTCCAATATGGTTTTATAATGTCTTTTACCTTATTTTTATCGTCTGGCCAACCTGCCATAATGCATACTTTTAATTCATTAAGTTCTTCGTCGGTTTCTGTAAATTTTTGCAATTTTATAAATTGAACGTCATCAAAGTGGTGCGACGCGCGCACTGCTAAGTCACGTGTCACCGCGCATATCTCGTCATGTACTGAGCTATCGTGTTCCGAACTAGCTGCGCTGAACGCAGGCGCTTCGTACGCTCGCGATAACGCGTCTGCTATGTGTAATTGTTTACCTGGCTTATAAACAAGCTTGAATGTATAACGTTGCAATCTAAGTAACATTCTTTGTAATCGCGCGGGTGAATCTACGATAGCTTTTTTAATAACACTAATCAATGGCTTATGATCCGTTTCAATGATAACATCCGACCTTCCATAAATGTATGCATAAAATTTTTCACACGCGAATACTACGGCATAAAGTTCTTTTTCTATCTGAGCATACCTTTGCTCTGCACTGGTCAATGATTTCGACGCGTAACAAACGGGTAAATTATTTTGCAATAGACAAGCACCTAGACCACTTTTACTTGCGTCGACCGACATCAGTATAGGTTTATTCAGATCAAAATATTGTAACACGGGACTCGTTGACAAATATTGTTTAATTTCGGAAAAACATTTTTCATGCCTTTCATACCACTGCCATTCAGTATCTTTTTTTAATAGTTCTCGTAACGGTAAAGTCTTGTCCGATAAATTAGGAATAAATGTTCCTACATATGTTATTAATCCCAATAGCCTTTCCACATCTTTTTTATTTTTCGGTGAAGGCATATTTGTTATGGCCGAAATGTGAGAATTATCAGGAAATAAACCATTCTTTGTTATTCGATGACCCAAGTATTTAATTTCTTGTAAACCGAATTTGCATTTATCTTTATTTAATTTTAAATTAATTTTTCTACAGCGTTCCAAAACATGTTTTAAGTTTTTATCATGTTCTTGCTTGGTACTACCATATACTAATATATCGTCAATATACATACATACACCCTCTAAATCATCAAAACATTCATACATTTTTTTATGAAAAATTTCGGACGCCGAACAAATACCATATGGCATTCTCAAAAACTTGTATCTGCCAAAAGGTGTGTTAAAAGTGCACAAGGAACTGGAATCATCCAATTCCACTTGCCAAAATCCAGAATTAGCGTCTAAAGTAGTAAAATATGTAGCGTTAGTAAGCTTAGACACAATTTCGTCCAATGTAGGTATTCTAAAATGTTCTCTCTTGATCGCTGCATTCAATTCCTTCGGATCAAGACAAATTCGTAAATCTCCGTTAGGTTTCTTAACAACCGTAATACTACTAACCCAGTCTGATGGACCCTCAACTCTAGCAATAATTTTCTGAGACTCCATCTCAATTAATTTATTTTTAACTTGATCCCTGACCGCAAAAGGCAACTTTCTAGGCGCATGAACAACTGGAACCGCATCACATCTTATCTTTATTGTATATTTACCCGGTAAACATCCAATCCCACTAAACACATCACTGTACTCATTTATTAACAATGGACTTGATATGGCACTTACCACGTTTTCCTGTATAGACATCACGCGCCGAACCACGTCTAGTTCTGTGCATGCGAATCGACCTAAAATTGGAACAGATTGCATTTTTACTATATTAAATTCTAAAAGGTACATATTGTCTTTGTAAGATACTTTTAAATTAATTTTCCCCAATACGTCTATTTGCGTTCCCGAATACCCCTTTAGTTTTTTATCCGTTTTTAACAAGTCATTTTCAGTTAATCCTAATTTCAATAAATATTTTAACGGCAACACATTTACATCAGCCCCAGTGTCTAATTTAAAACTTATGATTTGTTCATTAATTAACAAGTTAAGATCCCACTCATTAATACTACAAATGTTAAATAGTACCTGTTCATCTAAGCTGTCGACGTTGTACAGACATTTCTTGGCAAAATGGTTCATTTTTGAGCACCGTAGACATCGTTTTCCAAATGCAGGACATTGAAACTTTCTATGCGTAACTCCACAGCGATCGCACGGTAGGTATCTCGTGGCCGCGGTCGCTATCACTGGTCTCGTTGAGTGACTGACGCCGCCGCCCGCGCCGCCTGCTCGCCAACCGGCGCGCTGTCCACCGCCACCGCTGCTCCCGTATCCATCGCGCATTGAGACTTGCCGATATGAGTTACCACGCATGTTCTCCAGATATCCAGAGGCCCTCCGTTGTTTCACAGCATATATGTCTCCGCCCTCTTCTGACCCGCTGCCAATCTTGCAAACTCGATCCTGTTCACTCCTTATGTTTTCCGAATACATCTTTGATATTATAGCCGCTCGACATATTTCTAGGGCCTTTTGTAAACTTAAGTCTTCTTCGCGTAATAATCTTTCACGAATAATAGCACTGGTTACTCCACATACCAATCTGTCTTTAATTAATTCGTCGTTCATTTCGTGGAAATTACACGTCTGAGATAACCGCCGTAATTCAAACACATATTGTTCGATACTTTCGTATTCTTGTTGATTTCGTGAAAAAAAATTGTGCCGCTCCACAGTAACGTTTTTCTTAGATTTAAAATGGCCGTCTAATATTTTTATGACACCTTCAACAGTTGAAACTTTTTCTTTAGATTGATTTAAGATTTCACGACATTGTTCTCCAATCACATGAAGCAATATATTTAATTGTACATCAGAGCCCTTTTTATTAATTTCACACGCTTTTGTATATATTTCGTAACTGTTTTTCCATTTCTTCCATTCGTCACTTATGTTTCCTGACACTAATTCTTCCGAATTGACATCGAATTTGAACGCCTGCGGTGGTGATAGTACACTTTCCATTTTCTATTAATTTCAATCAACACTTATTTAAATATTTTAACCGGCTGCGCCATGTAAAGATTATGAGATAATAATACAACGGTGTTCTGATTTAGACTGCTTTATTTCATTAGTGTCAAGCATTTTATATCACTCCATAATAATATTAAATACTATGAGGGTATCCTATTAAAGTGTTACTTGTTACTACATACACAATATGACACATGTATCTTCATACATGCACGCCGATTCCTAAGACTTTTGACCCCACCTTTTAATTTGAAGGTAGACGAGGCACGAGAGGTTTGTCAGGACCGGGATATCTGGCGCTCTACACTCTCTGCCTTCCCCGTTAGGGATACACACTCAAATTAAAACATGTAATAATAATTTCAGTTTTACCCAAATATGTAGGTACAGTGCTCAACAATAAATATTGCACATCGAGCCTAGGAAGGACTCTTCGGCTTATTTCGGATCCGTAGAGCGTTATCTCTTTCGCACCGTATCTATTTGACGTTTGTCGACAATTATGATCTAGTTCTGACCAATACCGGACTGTCAGTGCTTACGTAGGCAGTGTGCAACAGAGATAACGCTCTACGAAGTCGAAACGAGCTGATGGTCTATTTTGCAGCCTCGATGTGCAATATTAAATGTTGAGTAGGTACTGTAATAGTTATTCTTCAAGTATTTCTATCCCTACATTGACACTCTTACGAAGAATTTTAAACAAATATATTCAAAATAATATGCTTTTCATAAGCACAAGCAATTCATTTCAATTTAAAAACGTAAATGTAAAAAATATAGAATAAAAAATAATTAACGTAACATTATTTTCAAGAAAGCTATTAAAGCATTAATTCAGAGAACGGCCGAGGTATCTCACCGCGTCCACAATGGCTGTTTTTCTTCCAATTCTAATTAGGGCAAACTCCCCAAAAGGAATGAACTTGGGCGATGATCCCTAAAAATATGACACAAAAAATCCTTCCGGATTCAATGAGCAAAAAACGGGAGTAGAAAGATCTGTTTAACTTGGAAATGGATTTCTGCGGTAACCGAGGAAGTTTTTATACCGTTTCTGCTTGATGTAGTTTCGCATAATCTGACAAAAATAACAACGACAAGTCTTTAAAACTAGATCATACTTTCCACGACCCATATTTTTTTGATGCTAAGTTGCCAATTAAATTATTATAATGGTTTGAATTAAACGTAACGGTGCGGCGGTTCAACATAACAGGCGGCTTGATTTATTTCGACACCTCCAACACTTATCGTTATATTCGAAACAATTTACACAATTAGCACATCCGTGTAGCAGTCTTTTAATTTATCACGAACAGACAGACAGACGCGACATGTGACTTTGTTTTAATATATAGCGTGTGTATTTAAAGGGATTAAGCACAATTTTTTCGTGCAAAGGAGATGTTTTAGAAATGTATGGGGTCTGTACGCAATCTATGTAGAGTATGTACAACAATAGTTAAAACTAGGTACTGTTAGCAGTATTCAGCTATCGATTTTAATCAATCTTGCCGTTATTTTGTACCAATGCAACAGAGTTGTTACCAAATGGCCACAAGTGGCAAGTGTTATTTTATACATCAAATATATTTACAACTAGCTGTGCCCGCGACTTTGTTCGCGTGGAATAGTGACTTTGGGACTTTGGGAAGCACTTTTGGATATTTTGGATCTTATGCAACCGTCGCCCATAAGAGGGGAAGGGGTTGAGTGATGCGGGCAAATCGGGCGGGACGTCGAAGTGTCCATTCTATAGGTACGTAGTATTATTACATATTGTCTGCCTAAAGTGTAGTTAAATATCCATGTAACGTTATGAACGATAATTATTGTACAAATAATAAAAAGATACAATAATGTAGGTATGTATAATTTTATTATAATAATTAAATGGTAGGTACGCACATTACATTGGCGTTATGTGCTGGTGCCTACTTTCTGTGTTAATTAACCACATGTTTTAATTAAGAAAACTCTCGAATCCAAACTTACTCAACAAAGATACACATGCACATAAATCGAAATACAGCTCCAATATCGTACAACGCAGTAATTAAGTAAGTCTACTCATAATTTCATTAAAGTAAACTCGGCTAAACAATATCAAATAAAGTGGGAACACGCAAAAGCGGTAACAATAAAAACGTTAAACAATAAGTCGGGTACGGTGCCGTTGAATATTTTTATCATTTTCATTAAACTTTCGACCCAAATGAAACATAACGAAAGGAAGGAATAAGTTCGTGGGTATTGCGGGATTTCTTAAGTTTGTGGAACGGACGCCGGGGAGCATTTGTCATCTCGAGCCTCCGCCACGTGCCTCTTCGTTAATCCGCCTTATTCTTTAATAGTTCATCCATTATTTCATTGGATTTATTATGTTTGGTGTTCTTTGAAAGAGGTGTTAATATAATTTATATATCTAAATAATGAGAAGACAATTTTATTGCCATTAAATTGGATGTGTTATGGTCTTATAGCAATTGCCTGTAGTCTTTATGTTTATATAACTACTGTACTATTATTACAAACTCAAAAACTACTGGGCTGATTTTACTAAAACGTGCCGTCGATTTGTCGTAAATTTTGACAAGTTCGACCAATTGAGCAGTGACTTTGTATGAATAATATATTATAATTTATAAATATTCGAATTACACGTAAAGCCAGTAGGTATAAACACGTGGCTCCAAAATTATACCATTAATAATACATACATAATACCCGTGCAAAGCCACGGCGAGTCGCTTAGTGAACATTCCGGAAGGCTACCAGTCTACAAGCATAAAATTAATTTATTCTTATATAAACATTTTTGAATATTCATATTTTGGGGGATTAATGGACCCTGTCAGCCACGTCGACTGTTGGTGCTCGCCCGAAAACATTCTTAAAAAGTATAAGTTGTATTTCACCGAGGGGTTCGCAATGGTGATTATTTATAAAAAGCCAAAGATTTGCCAAGGGTTAAGAGTTTTTCAAATTCCATTTAATTGGTAGCAACCCATCCAGCACAATAACCAATTCAAAAGGTTCTTAAGAAAATTATTGTCATCGTCCCCGTTTCGCTCTTGAGAATTAACACCGGAAACTTAGCCATAGTAGGTAGTGGTCACTGAAATATTGGGAATAATAATAATAATGGCAACCCATTATACGTCCCACTACTGGGCACGAGTCTCTCCCCTCTTTGGGGGAGGCCTGGAGCTTACTCCACCACGCTGCTCCAATGCGGATTGGTGGAGATACGGGTTAGTGGCCAACCCGCTGTCGGATGTTTTCAAACCACCCATAAGGCCTCCGACAAGGTTTTACGACTGCTATCTATCGATAACAACCGGGACTGACGCCTTAAGCACGGAAACACGCATTTTAATTTGCCCCCAGCGATCACCCATCACACACCCGACTGCGCCCGTAATGCTTGACCGAGTAGATCGCTTATGATCTACACCAGCCATGGTGCCATGGGCGCTTCATTTTTGAATACTTAGTTTTAAAGAAATATTTTACCAATGAAATGGAACTCCTAGGTAGGTAAACTATTATTTCGTTGAAGGTTATAAACTTAAATTTATGTAGCTCGATACTAACCAATGTTTTAACTTTGTCAAGATAAAACTGGAACACCAGGTAACAAAACATAACAGCCGTAGTTAGCTCAAAGCACTAAAGTTTATATTCGTTTTGGAGTAAATTCAGTAGGTACCTAACGGTAAAGAGATATAAGCACTGAAGATATAAAAATTCGTTGATCTAGATTCTGGATTTCGTTTGAAACTCGCTTGGGCTAGACATACGTATACTATGAAATATTTTAAAGTAAGTAAGTAGTATTCCGCCCTAGTTTTATGTACAACTAAGGGTGTGATTGTAATGAAAATAATAGTTTTCTTTATTATGGTATGACTTCGCGCAAGTCCGTCTTTGTTTAGGGTTGTACAATTTTTTCACATTAAACTAATAAATATAAATTGTATGGAAAATAAACATAGCGCTGTGGATGTCGATAGTTTGCCATTTGATTGTGGATATGAAAGATATTATTAACCTTAAATATTATTTCATCATTATTTTGCACGTTGTATAAAAACACAATACATACAACATATTTGGCAAATTGGACATAAAAAAATATTGTCCAAATGACAATGTACAATTTGTAACAATTTAAATCGGTATACCTATTAAGGTACTAAGAAGTAGGTTAAAATGTGGTAATGTTACTCATTTTGATTACAAATAAAATCTCTCCTGTTTAAATAGTAAGAAATATGAAGTATTGAGGAAATACGATGTGAAATAACTTGTTTATATAAATTACCTTCAATATATGGAATTAATGGTATAAAAGTGACTTCAGCTCAAGAAAATGATTATTAAAATGTTCATGGATCATTTTAATAAGAAACTGATCAGAATAAATTTAAATTATTTAAAATCTCTTACATCCTCACATTGAGTTTAAGATTCATACATACACCAACTGGGTCATCCTACATGGGAATAAAAATCTAGCATAGCTGTCAAGATTGCTCACAAATCTCTCCCCTTGGAAAATATTATGATATTATGCAATTGCCTGTACATGACGTTACGAAGGGGAAATAAATTAGCTATCAACGGCAAATTGAATCCTGCATTTTGCCAGGTTGTTACCATCAGCCGCGAGCTAGAATTAACACGGGAAATGAGTAATGACGATATTTTCGCTATGTGCAACATAATAGAATACGAATCCTAACATCCGAACATAATAAGAATCCTTATAACCATGTGACAAGCAAATAAATAAATAATAATAATAAGTTCGGAAGTTTATCCTGAAGGATGGAACGGTCGACATATGTCATATTGTTTCCGGCTGTTCGAGTCTTGCCAACGGCGAATACTTGTACAGACACAACTAAGTAGCCAGGATAATCCATCAGCAACTTGCCTTGAAATACGGTCTTGTAGCCGTGGAGGTGCCGTACTGCAGGTATGTGCCCGACCCAGTTCTGGAAAATGACCATGTCACGATGTATTGGGACCGATCTATCATCACTGACAGGACTATTGTTGCCAATAAGCCTGATATAGTGGTGATAGATCGCTCGGAGCGCCGCGTAATGATGATCGACATCACCGTCCCGCATGATGAGAATCTCGTGAAAGCCGAAAAAGACAAGGAAATAAAATATCTTGATCTGGCTCACGAGGTTGTCGCCATGTGGGATGTGGATTCGGCCATCATTGTGCCGATAGTCGTATCGGTGAAGGGGCTGATAGCGAAGAGCCTCGACCAACATCTCAAGAGGCTCTCGCTAGGTGGATGGATCAAGGGTCTGATACAGAAAGCAGTACTCCTCGGCACGGCACGCATAGTGAGGAGGTTCCTGTCTCTGTGTCCCTAACCACCGGCAGCTTGGACCCTGCTCTCGCTGCCGGCGGCACACTATTTTTTAATTTTTTATATATATATTTGTTGTTTTTTTTATACATATATATGTAAAAAATTATTTAATAAGTTGTATGAATAAATAAGTGGAATAATAATAATAGAGCTATAACATGTACATTATTATCTTCGGGTAAGGAGATCAATATCAGATTACATTTACGAGCTGCCTTAAAGCTGATCTATATTATGCTGGTATCACTACCGACGGTAATAAGACCTACAAATAAGGGGCTACCGCGATCAATATCCCATCCATTTGCCATCAAATTCTGACAATTTGAAACTCCTGCTACGAGTTATGAAGAAACAACTGAAAGTAATCACAAGTTACTATCACGACCATCTTTTAGTTCGTCGTTGTCGAGTAAAAAGAAAGGTAAATATACTCATTTGTTCTGCATCTTCATTATCAGAACAATTTCCGTCCTATTTATATTCTTTCTTCTTTTCTTATTAACTTACTTATTTATCGTTTTGTTTCGTCTAAGTAATTTCCTGTTTTCGATATGATCTGCGTTCTAGGGAAAGGTTTAGAATCGTTTTTCTGATAATATTTATTAATTAATCTCTTGATTTTCAGTTTGCAGAATAATAACAATGTTTATGAGATAATTAAAACAACAATACCGATAAGATCATTAGAATGTGAAAATCTTTTTTAAGCTTAATACAGATTTATTATAAATTCAGTAGATAATAATAAAAACCATGTTATATTAAACATCAAAAGTATTAAATCGGCATTAATCCATTTATTAAATTAATAGCTTAATACTTTATAGAGAAAATACTGGGAACAAAAAGCCGGTTCCGTGTTTAAATTGCTTATCATTGTTGTGAACTGTGTTGTTTTCTGCCTTCATAAAAAAAACAGAGACAATTAAATTAAGGTCGCTCACTATGGGCCTCATAAGAAGGCTCAAGGTCACTCAGAGAGCAATGGAGAGAGCTATGCTTGGAGTTTTTCTGCGAGACTGAATCAGAAATGAGGAGATCCGCATGAGAACCAAAGTTACCGACATAGCTCACCGAATAGCGAGACTCAAGTGGCAGTGGGCAGGGCACATAGCTCGACGAACTGATGGCCGTTGGGGCAGAGCAGTTCTCGAGTGGCGACCGCGTACCGGAAAACGGAGCGTAGGCAGGCCTCCCACAAGAAGGACCGAAGACCTGGTGAGCGTCGCGGGCAATCGCTGGATGATGGCGGCCCAGGACCGTTCGTTGTGGCATTCTTTGGGGGAGGCCTATGTTCAGCAGTGGACGTATTTTGGCTGAAATGATGATGATGATGATGATAATGAGTCGCTACTAGTGCTGGATACTCTTATTTAGCTGTATTCAGTATATTTTTACTTTATGCGGCGTATTGATATTATTAACTCACGTAAACGTAATCAAGCCTCAAATTGACATCATACTATCGCACTTCACATTGATCCTTAAATCGCTTCAAGCAGTTGCTTTCAACTGCACTAAATCGCTCGTCCTTAAACTGATAAGATAGGAACTGCTCAAAAGATGTGCACTACGTCAATTATTGGAAGACTGTAGCTCACTTCACAGTAGAGGCTTTGAGCGGTCAGTTATGACTGCTTCAAGTGTGTGACCAAAAGCCGTCCGGAACTTCATGTGTAGTTGAGCGGGTATGCAATAGTAGATACACCTATATGCATGGAGCTAGTTTTGAAATATGTTGGTGTGTATTACACTATCTAATGTGGTGGTATTAACAAATCAAGATAATAGACGTTGTTTTTCTTTTATTTGTTTTGTTAATCTGTGTTTTGAATGAATTAGGAAACAATATTTTTCTATGAAACGAATTCTTGGTAATTCATAGATTTGTTTTGACCCGGTTCTCTAATATGACATGTTGAGTTTTACATATATAGATAGATGATAATGGCAAACAAGCATGATGTTTACATTGATGGTAAGTGAATCCTGCAGTCTATAGACATATACACAGAAACCGAAGTTCAAAATACAGATATGTTGCTATCCGTGACGACTAAATTGTTATGCCTCTGTAATATTTATGACAGGACCATATTACATCACCATCTTAGGGGAACCCGATAATTCTGAACACTATCAATTAGCGGCACCAACTGTTTACACTTCACATTTACGTACCTAATACTCTTATTCAGATCACTGACTTACATAATAATATGTACCAAAAATTGAACAATAAGGTCACTGGTGCAAACCCTGGATCGAGGACTTTTCCATTAGTGAAGAGCCCAGTCGCACCAGGCGTAAGTTCTGTTTGAAGTACTACATCGAGATCGACCGTAAACGATTTTTGAAGTCTACGGATGCACACATACACACAAAGGTTAGGAATGAGTAGCTGGCAAAGGGACGGAAAAAGTTGAAATATTATCAGGAAAACGGTAAAAATAACATTATCCTTTTTCGATACAAACTGTTTGTATCTATCAAATATTTGAGCCAACTTTTGACAGTACGAAGTCTTCCGTTACTATTACTGACGTGACGTCAGTAATAAATAAACACATACATTATTGTGTTGAAATAAGCAACGCCTTCATACGAGTATATTTTTATCGATGGTAGAGTTCCAGAGTACCTAATCTGTCGGCGGCCAAACTGTGTTTAGCACTACCGTGTTTCGGTTAGATCCCGATAAAATTGTAATATTATAAGTATAATATCTATCTCACAGGCAAAACAACTTATATTGCAAGGGTGACAGATTATCTGCATTTTAATCTATCATTTTTGTGTAGATATCTATAAGCTGTAGAATAGATTTACTTTTAATGTCAACTGCATGCTTATTCAATCAGAGGCAGATCCACCAATCAGGTTAAAAAAATGCAATATATTGTGAGCTGCCGGAGACTTCAATCGTTTCTCGCCTATGTGGACGTACTTCGTTATTTTCTTACTTACCTCTCATATCAAAAGTAAAAGTAACTCTGTCTGTCTGTTACGCTTGCATCGCCAAACTGCCGAGCTCGTTGTGATAAAACTTAACATGCGAAGGTCATTTAATACCTTAGACAGGCTACTTTAGTGTCAAAATCATATTAAATGTGGCCGAAATCGCGAGAAACAGCAAGTTTTAAATATGTTTAACACGTGTTGGATGAGCTATGACAAATATATTACATGACGTAATATATTTGTTACCCTGATATATGAACGTCCAAAGGATGAGGAAATAGGCTCCCTTAAGAAGCACGTCGTAAAAATATATCTTTAGCCAATATCTTTACTGGGCATGAGTATATTTTGCGACAGATGAAAATTGATATGCCAAATCCTTAAAACGTCTTCGTAATATAAATCAAAGAATAGCTAAGTATAAGAGGGCTTCAGATTAAGCTTCGTAGCTTACGACGTAACATATTTTTTAATATGACAAACACATAATTATGCAATTTACATTGATGGTAGACGAATATTTCCCTATTAATATTTGCCCTACACAAGAGCCGAAGGTCAAAATGCAGATGCGTTGACCCCTCAGGGGTGGTAACGCAATAACTTCGGTCTGAGGAGGTCTTAGTAGTTTGGCTTCTGTGATAGTTATTATGGGACCATACGTTACCATCTATCGAGAATCGATCGGCAGACGATAGTGAATACTACTATTTAGCGGCAGATTAAGTAGTTTGCGTTACCTACCTCTTCAAGCTCCGACACTGGAACTTTACCAGCAGAAGTATTTATCGGGTTCAACTTTTCCTTACATTTTCATTTGTCTCCTACTTGAATTAATTTGTTATTTAGCCTTTTCCACTTCCAATCAAAACAATTTATTTTGTTTTCGAGACAAAGGAAACAGTAAAGTTGTAAATATCTAACATTGTAATTAAGGGTACCTTTGTCCGCTTTTAATTTTGAAGATTGATGCTTGTGAAGATATTAAAGTTCAATTCTGACACTGACTTCATAATTTAATTACAGTTATTTTCTTGATAAATATTGTTTACTATTGTATTGCTTTGTTACAGAATTAGGCTCCACACAAAAACATAATATATATCTCCACATCGGAACAAATATATTTTATGTAGGTATGGCCTACAAATATTTGGTTCGGATCTAAGTGTTTATATGATTTTGTACACACAACGGCACCCACGGCGTAAGTTTTTTTTTTAGTGTGGGACAATATTTTTTTAATCGTATATTATGGGGTGTCCTTGGATAGGTCTAAGGATACCCCGATATATACGGTAGGTACGCGAGAAAAAAAATCACCCCTTTAGGTGCAAGGGTTCTTGGACCACATTATCTTGGTTCACTTTATTATAGTTAAATGTTTATTGGTACCTTCTAACATAAACAGTCTCTGAGCTATGCTGCGGACAGTAAGGGTTGCTTGTAGGCTACGGAACCCTAAAAATATAAAGTGAATACTGCAACTAATAGGTATATTCCTAAACGAAAATTAGAGGGTAAAATGCAGAAGTGATGTCCCTATTAAGACCTAAGTTGTTATGTCTCTGTAACGCAAATGACGGGTATACATTACCATCTAACATGAATATGATAGTGCTGAATTACCATTTAATGGCAGACTGATTGGCTATTACGGTGGTGCCTACGATCTCAAGCACTGGAACTGTATCACAAATGTTTTTTTTTTTTAATTTGATTGACAACCAGGGCAAATCACCCTTTACAGCAACAGCATGTTTTGTAAAACGCTCAGTCGTAGTAAAAAGTCATCCTGAATCGATCCGGCCCTGGGCGGTTAAATTTAGTGGATTAAAAATATTATTTCAAGCAGAATCCGCTGATTGTAAAATACAAGTGAACGGGAAAATATTACTGATTCCGTCTCCTAATAGGCTTGAATGTGCCGTGGATCCGTAAATATAAGCAGACGCATATCCGGAACCGTTACCCTCCTGGGCTTGCCAGAGCTTTAACATAATATGATATTTTAGGCAACGCGCCACCCTCCGACCTCTTCACGTACGCGTCGAAAAGTTGTTTACTCAACTTTGATTGCCTTCTTTACTTAGTTTGTTTACTTTTTTACTTAAAATAGAATTATAATGAAACTTTTTCCGTTAAAGGTGCTAAAGTACACAAATGGGTTTGGGGAGTCACAAAGTACTTTTATAATTTGTTTCCTAATAGTGTTTAGGTATTATGATTTACATGTTTTGTCTGGTAGAACGCCCATAGTTTTATATAAATGTCGTAAGTAGTAGGTACCAAAGTATATTTTGATATAAATATAGAATTTATAAAATTTGTTTTTATTTTTATGTAATGGACGTGGCAAACAAGCTTGCAGTTCACATTGATGTTTAGTGATGACTGCAGCCTATAGACACTCACACAAAGACCAAGGTCAAAATGCAGATGCGTTACCACTCCTGAGGCCTAAGGTCTTATGCCTCCGTGCCGGAAATTACAGGGCCGTACATTACCACCTGACCGGAACTCTATAGTGCTGAATACTACCATTTAGCGGCAAGTATATTAGGTAATGCGGTGGTGCCTACGCCCGCGAGCTCTGTGACTGGAGCTCTACCGCCAGTAAAATTACTGAAGGTGGCAAACAAGTATGCAATTTACATGCTTTTTTACATGGATAGTTAGTGAATATCGTAGCCGGTAGACATTTACACCAAAACCAGAAATCAAAACGCGGATGCGCTGGCAGTGCCAAGGTATTAGCTTTTTTGCCTTCGTAATAGAAATTATATACTATACATAACCATTGATTTATTATGGATTGGGTAATGAAGTGATGCCTACGCTCTTCAGTATAAAAATTATGTTATTTGGTGCTTCAAAATTTATTCTATTTCTATTTCTAAAGTTTAACCCCCTTATTCATAAACGTAGATACGTTTTAGCTTTAGAATGCTTTGTCAAATGACTTAAACGACGTAAAGCGATATCATACATAATATGTAATGGACAATGTCAACAATTTAAACCAACTTTGAAAATTTAACCGTCCGTTACAATAATGAAATTTATATTACGCTGGTAAAATCGAACCCTTCATTAAGTACCTAGTAATCAAATGTTTCAGAGAGCATTTTATTCGGAAATCGAGTACATAGGCATATAGCGGCAACATAATAAATGTTTCACGTTGAAAACTTCATTTCGCTGCTGTGGAAATTATTAACTGATTGTGAAACTGATTACGATCGTTTGTTTTGTCGAAAAGCAATTAAACAATAAATAACTATTTTAAATTTAAAAAAAAATCAATTGATTTCAAAAAAAAGGAAACGTAATTTTAATAAATGATTTTCTACCTCCATTCAAAATGAAGCCTAAGTGCAGTCTGTGAATTTCGTTCTGAGAGTCCTTTCCAATATCACTTGTTTTGCTTATCGACGGGTGCGACCACGTTTTGTAATTTTTGTCGACTTTCGTTTTACTTCCTTTAAAACCAATATTAATAACCTGACTGAAGTTCATGCTTTCGTCGGTGACAAACTTTAGATTATTATTATTAATTTATTTACTTTGTTGTTTTTTATGGTAAATTGACAGTAATAACAATGTCTACGACAGTTTCGACTACTTTAAGAAGGTGGGGACAAAAGTCTTAGCTGGCTGCACCGCGCCGCTTCAGTGTAATTCACGAATGTCACCTTTATACAATTTCTATGAAAACGTTTTGAAGCGGTAAACGCTTCCGCTGCGCCTGCGCCACACCTTCACCTAACGCCGTTTCTGTATAAATGATGCCTTAGGAGTTAACGTGCATGTACGTTGGGATCATCATGCGAGGACATACTGGTACTAATATTTTATTTTATTTTTTCACTACTTTATATAAATGTTTTACATAAAGTTACCCTTAATTTCGTGCCCGAATGAGCACCCACTGGTCTAAATTACCACAAAATATATTATCAAACATTTGACTATTGGTACCAAAGGCTATATACTGGAAACGACGCAGTTAACTATCCATTTGGCATCGGTTCGATGTCGCGGTAGTTTTAACATTAAAATTTACTCTCCGGTGATTGAATAACATACAGCTGGTATATCGATACACTGTGACTCGGCCAGTTTACCGTTCAAAATGCGTTAAATGTAGTGTAACTATGCAATATGATCACGGGCGATAACTATTATAGGATGCACGAGCTTATGCGACAGTTGATCGCGATTGGAATTTTTATTGCTTCGCTTTTCACAAGATATTCGGTGCGCCTATCTCTTCAAGAACTTGATGTGGACATGCATATATAATTTTGTAGCTACCTACATTTTTTCATAAATGTTCGCGTATTGGTCTTTGGCAAGTGATGTTCACGAACCTCGATCACCGGTGGCCATGATTGGAATCGTAATGCTCTTTCACAATCAGCAAGGTACCACAGCCCTATTCTGTTGTCCGGTACTGCAAGTGCAGGACACGAACATAAATAGTACACCCATAATATTTGGAGGATTCCAAAACGTATGCATGGAAATGTTTGAATTTGAAAAAGTGTGTGAATTTTCACTCATATTTCGGCGTTGAACCCTTTGGAACTCTGCAGCTCTTATCTACAAGAGAACTAGCGGCCCACTAACTCGAAAACATTATTGTGTATACTTTTATTGCAAACACAGTTCAAATTGGCGATAAGTTAATAACTGAATACTGCAGTAGTTATATTTACGTGATATCTACACAAAAACGGATGATCTTTGACGATCCAAATGGTCCAGCGACATGTGAAGACCATTGTAACCGAGATTTACTGGATGTAGTATTATTACATATTCTCTGTCATGGGTTTCATCCCCGTCCTGTGACAAATATTTGAATAACGTACCTACATTTTTCGGGTCTGCGTATTTGTATGTGAATAACGGCATCCACGACACCGGTTTATACTTACTGTGCGACTATGAGTGTAACCGTATTTTATTAATTCATCTTAGTCTACCTATGTTGCCTAACATATAAATAGACTAAGATTATTCCCTATAGGTATGTCCCAAAATTACATAGCATTACATTACCACCTAAGCGAAACGTGAGCGCGAGAACGAATAAACAAAAATAAGCATGTGATCCTGGTATAAATACATAAAACACGTCTTTCAGTTATAATGCAAAGATGGCCGCGGACAAAATTACGAAAGTGGGCTCTCGAATTCTCTGAATAGCACCCTGTAGAAATCAAAACTTTAAACTTTTTGTTTGTTGGAAAGGGACAGTTAAAATAAAGGGTAAAGTTTTGTAATTTTATTAATGAGTACGCATTACGTTTAATTAAAAGAATAGAATTTAGTTTGATGACCCACTTGGTGCGGCGGTTTGTTGTGACCGCTTGATATGAGGGTCGGGACTTGATCCCCAGACCGAGACAAATATTTGCTTGACCTACAGACTTGGATCTACACCCACGACACACGTTACATAGTGTGGGCAAGTGAGTATAAAGCCATGTACCTACCTATCATTTAAAAACAATTTTATTGTTATAGACACCTTTTCTGAAACATTTTTTTCTCAGTGATAATATGGCTTAAGCGTGCTAAATGTTGTATTTACGTTGATTAAATAAATGTTAAAGCAGTAAATTAAAATGACAGTTCACATGTATGATATGCAGCGGAGAGTTCCTTGTTGGATGAGAATAGACAGAGAGTTCTAAGGAATCCAACAAGGATGAGAATAGGTAGTTGAAGAGTTTTAAAACTTCTAAACAACTCCCTGCTGAACATCATATCTGTACAAAAGTTTACAAATCGTATGTTCATACCCTAACTTCGAAACTAAAGACGAGTAAGTGCGAAGCCACTAGAAGAATGTATCATCCGGTATGAGAAATAGATGACACTACAATATAAGTACATACGATTTTCATAGCTTATTTAAAACTACTGAGAAGCGTCGCCGTCGATGGTCAATGAAATAATTTAAAAAACCACTTCAGGTCTATAGAGAGAATATTTTACAGTTGTATGCTATTATTTTTGTTACCAATATATATATATATATATATATATGTTAATGTTATGGAAGTGGCAAACAAGCATGCAGTTCACATTGATGTTAAGTGATGACTGCAGCCTATAGCCACCCACACGAAGACCAAGGTCAAAACGCAGATGCGTTACCACTCCTGAGGCCTAAGGTGTTATGCCTCTGTGCCGGAAATTACAGGGCCGTACATTACCACCTGACCGGAACACGATAGTGCTGAACACTACCATTTAGCGGCAAGTAAATTAGGTAATGCCGTGGTGCCTACGCGTGCGAGCTCCGTCACTGGAGCTCTACCAGTAAATATAATAATACAACTAAACTATACCGCAATCGAGTTCCAAACTGCAAGGATAGTTCTTGTTATGCGAACTTTTCATTTTATACGCGACGGGGTATATTCCATGGAATGCGTTTTTGCGTGAGCTCTGTAGATTCATGCTAAAGCAATTAACAATTCGTCGTACTACAATTACGAACTTGTCCGGAGTAAGTTCTAAATTCGATTTATAGTTGGGGTAAATTGGTTGCATCTTGCGCCATTCACGTCTTGTGGCTTTTATGACCTTACGCTTCGAGATAATTGGAATTGCAGAGAACTTGATTGGTTAATTTTCAAATGAAAAATCGTAATGTCTGTAACAAAAACTAGACATTTAGAAGTTGAAAAAGTGGAAAGAAAAATTTGACTTCGACAGGGATTGAACCTGCAATCTCAATTTTCTTTCGATTTTTTCTTTAAAATTTCTTAATTCTGTTGCATGTAGGTCTTATTTATTTATTTAATCTTGATTGCCACAATATACATAATATATGAGCAAATGGCGGACTTAACGCTAAAAGCGCTCTCTACCAGTCAACCATTGGTAGTGTAGAAAGATTGGTTGGCGGCATTAATGAATAATTAGGAAATAATGACTTTATATATACACTCAACAGTACGTACATATTATAATGAAATATACTTACCTACATACCTAAATAATATTCTGAATTTTATAAATATATATATATATATATATATATATATATATATATACATATGCTTATAATAGATGATGATATTGCCGATACTTACTATTTTTGAAAGTATGCTTTGACTATTTTTTTGAAAGCAGCTCTTATTACAAAATATAAAAAAAATTACAATAGATACTTAGAGGTCAGGTAGATTTCCAATGAAACATAGATTGTAATAGCATCGTAATTTCCAGCAGTGAGCCAAAGTAACTGAAAGGCTTAGGTGTGGCAATTTGATGTGTAGATTCAAGAGGCTGGTGGTCAGAGCTCGTGCACCATCAACATACCTAATCTATCTGCCGCCATAGAAGTGGCTGGCCATGGCTCCGTAATAACTAACACAGAGAAGAAATAATTTCGATCCCAGGGATAATCAAAGGAGATGTTGCAAAAATGTATTGACCTCCGGCCATGTATTGTACACAATATCATTAGCAGGCAAAATCAATACAAGAACGTATTTTACTGCATATTTTCACTTATTTAGCTTTGTTGACAGTTACAAAACATTATCAGCAGTTAGAATTGCAACTCAAAACCAAAATGGCAAATATGGCGGGCAATGTCATTTTGACAAATTCCACTAACAAACGATTTCCAATTTAAAGAAATTCATCGGAACTTCTTTAAATTGATCGATTCGATACATCGTTTTTTTGTTAATATGTGATGCACTAGTTAGATACATATAGCATTAGTTTTGTTTTATCTACATAGGTACTATCCCAAGCGTAGGCTGTATCGCCGCCATGTTGAAGATGGTTGAAAATGATAAAATCGTTTGAATTAAATGTGGTTGTAACTCTAAAATATATTCTTGAATAAATTAATCGTATTTTTTTCGAATTCTTCTTTAATTTACCCATTTTTTGAGGTACTGTACGAACCAGAGCCGAGCTCGCAACATCTCCTTTGCGGGTTAAACGGTATTAGCATAGGTTTGTTGTAACGCAACAAGACAGTTATATGACGTCCCGACCCACACCGTTGACGACCCGGGTAGTCCAGCGGTGTGAGACGACCGTTTGATTCGAAAGGTTGCGGTTTCGATCCCCACACCGCGACAAATATTTGTATGGCCTTTAAATATTTGTTTCAGGTACCAGTGTGTGTGTGTGTGTGTGTACAACGGCACTCACGACACAGGTTTATACAGGTTTAGTGTGGGGCTATGAGTGTAAGCGTATTTATTTATTATTATTTTTATTTATATCACAATTTATGCATAAGAAACGATGATATATAGCTTATGAAATTTTCCACATTGACCCTTCTTAGATATAAATCATGGATGGATAGGATTACCTCGGCTGTATTTTATGTCGCATCCACGGAAGGCCCAACGATGTGAAATATGATGTACTTAGTCTAAGTGAGGCGGGAATGATGAATTATTTATCATTTCATTCTTCAGAATTGCGAAGGAAAATTTAATGGGTTCGGTCACCGATCTTCAGTCAAAATGATCCAAATATTTTATTACTTCAGTCTGGTATAGTCGTTATATTTTTTTCTTGCTATAAGATTGAATCCTCGATTCACAAAGAAAGTAAGGGATTGCAATAATGAAAATAAAACAGTTTTTACAGATTTATCGCTCGTGTTTTAATCAAAATTATTTCTAAAATCAACTTGACTTTTCGGTCGGTTTTGTCTGTTTCATACAAAGTTAGGTACATACTGTCAACCTTAAAGGTACAACTTTGTATATACGAGTAATAATAAAGATTAAGCAAATACATGGATTCAGTTTGGATTAAATTATAAGATAACGATTTGAGCTAGGCTTTTGATACATAGGTAATAAGCTAAAACATCTCCAGTGGAGTAGGATTCACTATATTACCTTACCTACTTACCTTGTAAAATGCCTGGTAAATAAAGAATAATTTAATTACTATACAGGTACCTTATTAGATTTTACAGTAAGGAACAAATTTGAACACATTTGATTAAAGTATCAAAATCAATCAAAAGATCTCTATTAATTATATTAACCATTTCCCAGGCTTTGTAGGTTTACATTGTGGCCACTGAATTAGCATAGTTTCTTACTTTGCCTAGATTTATAGGTAGAGACCTATAAATCTAGGCAAATAGACTGGTTATATTCCTGTCAGATAAATAAACGACGGTAATAACTAGATAAAATGTTTTCGACATTTGAAACCTCGACTTTGCATGTTCGTTCTTTCAGGATAATAAAGATATAAAACATAACTAAAGTATCTAGTACTTGATGGTACGAAAAAGGTTCCAAAAAAATTGGCACAAGACTGCGCACCAGCTGGTCGCCAATATTACGTGGCGCCAGAAAATATTTTCAACTACCTAATTAGCTTGTGCAGTAACGAATTCGAACACAGCCTTTTTACAAAATATCAATTTAAATGTGATATTTATCCTAGAGAGGTCAAGAGTTTTAGGAATCGGCGTGAGTGTATTCATTGAAATTAAATTTAAAATAAATGAATAATAGATTAGCTCACCTATTCCCATTCATTATTACTGAGCCGATTCATACGAAAAGAATGATGAATGTAGAAGAAGCAAGATACCACTCTCTGCCTGCCCCGTAAGGGCATGAATATAAGTACATATTTATCCTACTTCGCTGTAAATATCAAAACAGCTCTATCGAAGTCCATATTTTATACATTTTGGTATATTAACATTTGTACGCCTACGTTCACTGAATCGGTACTAATGAGTGATTTAATTTGATTCCTCGATGATATTTAAATAAAATGTTAAACACAATTATTTCGAATTTAATTCGTGATTGAATGCTCAAAGTATTACAGCCTTTGCTGTAGGTACATTTATTAATTAAATTAAATGATGGATGAGAGGTATGGGACGACCGTGATTCAACGAGATAGTCTCTGGTGGGCTACTTATATACTATCTGCGGTTTGTTTGTTTTCAATACATAGTTCATGCTCGTGTTATAAATATCAGACGCGTGGCGCCTTACAGGAACGGCTAATGGCTAATGTTTATTGATGTCAGGATAATAAAACTAATGTAACATTAAATTCCCATTCATTATTACTGAGCCGAACATTGCTTGAACGTGCAAACTAAATCTGATCCGGTGAACTTCAAACCGTCTTAAGTTACTAAATGTAGGTACTATAAGGGAACTGGCCGCTTGGCCACATTGGCACCTTACGCGATGATAATAACAGCGATGTTTTATTGATTTTGGATAAGCGGAACTCCTCTTACTGTTCCTAGTGTTGAAATAAAGATTAAATAACTACCTACCATTCCAGGCAAAATAGATCTTATTAATTAATACTCTAGTCGTAGGTACAGAATTTTTTCCATTATAAATGGATGGATACTTATTCAACACAATTTTGTTTTATGCTTAGCTGTTCCTGGCGACTCCATTCGCCCGCTCTTTGTTTTTGTTACAAAAAGTAGCCTATGCTCTTTCTTACGATCAGTTGAAAGTGTAACAGCTTAGAGACACAGACTGAATTATTCTCACATTTACTCTTTGGATATTTATATAGATATCCTATTACGATAGAACCACAAGTTCACGATATACATATTACATTTTAGGTTTGGGATTTTTCATATCAATCTTACGACTTCGACACATTTTTATTCCCATCATGGTGGAGAAATTCAGGAATTCATTCCAGTTTTATACCGCACCCTATGTAAATAAAGCAAAAGCTAATTTATTATTCATTTATTTTTAATATAATTCCAACGCTGTAATTGGTTTATAATATATTCTTCATCCCGTGAAATTTAAGGTAGTATTTTTTTTTTATTTTATTATTATTACCTATATGTGGCGTACTTAATCACGTCTATAACTTAAAAAATCTCTATTTAATTTTAACCCCTTATATTTGAAAGTTTAGGGGTGATTTTGACAAAATACTGAAGCACGTACCTATTTTTTTATTCCTAATAGAAAGACTGGAACATCACTTTTCAAGTCTCTAACTTAGAAACTACCAAAAATCCCACACAAATATTAATCTCAATTCCATACAAACAATACCCCTCCATTTTGCCGCTTTAGGGGGAAATTTTGTCCATCTCACTTAAACAGATAATTTTTACTATTCCTAATCATGAGCCTGTATACGAATTTTTATACGGTTTAGTTCAGGAATAAGATACTTTCCATATAAAAAAATATCACTTCATTTTCCCCTTTTTGGACAGAATTTTTCCATTTCGTCTACACAGATATTTTTTTATTGTATTCCAAAATATTTATTCCTGTTGTCATATAGTCCTTTATATTTATCTCTAAAAATCCTTTCTTATACATCATGAAAGGAACCCTTGTACCAAATTTTAATTCTCTAGAAACAGTAGTTTCATATAAAATTTTCGTATACAATTACAAAATCAAAGTAAATAAATAATCAATGTAGAACCAACCGCCTGATTCAGAGCATAGGTAGCGCGGCCGCTGCCCCGACTTTAGTGCAGATCAAGAAGACAGCGTTAGTGCGTTTTAAAAAACTTGTGATCCCATCCATCAAAGGCCATGGATAACACTGCTTCTTATATCTTGCCAAGAGTATTAATATTTGTTTTATTTATAGGTATTGCTTTTTTTGTACCAAAGAGCCTATATAAGAGATCAATATTCCACCTAAAAAATTGCGGTTAGTTCCATACCAATTTCCATAACCCATTTTCAGAGGTTTGGGGGAAGATTTCAAAACAAAAATTGATGCAACTATTTTTTGTACATAACATAAGAGCTTGTAAACCAATTTTCAGACAAATTTCATAAAATTATTTTTTGTTGGTGGTAGAGCTCCAGTGAAAAAGCTCACGGGCGTAGGTACCACCAAATTACCGCTAAATGACAGTGTCTAGTACTATCGTGTTTCGGTCAGGTGGTACGACCCTGTAATTTCCGGCACAGGGGCATAACACCTTAGGCCTCACAAGTGGTAACGCATCTGCATTTGACCTCTGGTCTAAAGGATGCAGTCATCACTTAACATCAATGTGAACTGCATGCCTGTTTGCCACTTTCATGTCATCAAAACTGACTAAATACCCGTACAAACTATCACCTCCTCTCTTAGAGAATTAGAGAGGGCAGATTAAAAAAAAAAAGTATATATTTTAAGAACTTTAACGTTGTTTTATTTGTTAACAAAGAGTCTGAGCACCAATTTTGGCTTAAGTCCAATACAAAATTTTACCCCCTCTGTTAAGGGGAAGGGGGCAGATCTCAAAAAAATATATGTTAGAAATTATTTGTTAGGCTCAAAGAGTCCGCATTCCAAGTTTCGACTCTCTACCTTGAAAATTGTAGAATGCTCCCTACAAATTGTCTCCCCTATGATAGGGGGTGGGGCAGATTTCCAAAAAAAAATATCAAGTAAACGTTGTTTTTTTAGTAACAAAGAGGCTCATACCAATTTTTGGCTTTCCACCTTGAACACTGCGGCAAGCCCAATACAAATTTTACTCCCTCCTTTAAGGGGATGGGGGTAGATTAAATAAAAAAATATGTACTTATTGTTTGTTAGGCTCATAGAGTTCGTATACCGAGCTTTAACTTTCTACCTTGAAAATTATGGAATGCTCCATACAAATTTCCACCCCCTATTTTAGGGGTTGGGGCAGAATTCTAAAAAAAAGAATTCAATAATAAGCAAATGTTGTTTTTTTTTAGTAACAAAGAGTCCGCATACCAATTCTTGGCTTTCCAGCTTGAACACTGCCGTAAGCCCAATACCTTCAAACTTCACCCCCCGTTTTAAAGGGATAGGGCCAAATTTCTAAAAAAAAATCTTTGTATTGTTTGTTAAACTCAAAGAGTTCACGTACCGAGTTTAAACTTTCTATCTTGAAAATTTTGGAATGCTCCATACAAATTTCCACCCCCTATTTTAGCGGAATGGGGATAATATAAGGAGACAAAAAGTAGCCTATATTCTTTCTCAAAGTCAACTCTATCTCTGTACCAAATTTCATCAAAATCGGTTCACTCGTTTGGACGTGAAAAGGTAACAGACAGACAGACAGACAGACAGACAGAGTTACTTTCACATTTATAATATTAGTAGGGATTGTATTGCCATTTACTTCAAGACCGCGCCTTTGTTCTTTAGCTTTTTGTTATTGTCGTTACAAGCTTAAATTAATCAAATAAATAAAAATTGATTCTTGATGGTAAATTAATAAAATATAATTCGTTGTGCTTTTGAAAGAGAATTAGTTTGATAATTCTCACAAATTGCAAATTTCGTGCAAAATAGCGAATACATAAAAATATCGAATGCATAGAAGAAGAAATGTAACAGTCTTGCAGTGGATGGGGTACCTACGTCATTCTATGGACCGATAGCAATAAGAAAAAGGCCGTCTTTATTGAAAACACACCTAGAAAAGAACTAAATCTATTACTAGTCTAATCGGCTGATGAAAATTGAGAAAGCGTACCATCACTGCTGACATTTCCGTATGGTCCAAGAGATACTGAACCCTCCGAGCACCGTTGGTGCTGTAAGGCTGGAAATTTTTGTAGGGATAAATCATAACACGCCAAGTACAAAAACCATCGCCTGGCAAGGATCAGCCAGTTACGTCACCAACCCCACATTTTTGAAAATGTAAAAAAAAATAAACTTGAACCTGTAAGGTTGAATTTTTTTATATAATTTAGTTCATATACATTAAAGCCTAAAAAAAAATTACAGGCGATTTCGATGAGCACAAGTACCTGCCAGGCGAACCGAAAGGTGTGCTATATGTATGAATTAAAATAAACTTTCTTCTGTAAAGTTGAAATTTATATAGGTGTTTGTCTAAGATATTTGAAGTAAGTAGGTTCAATAACAGGCGGTTCTGGGTAGCATAAAAAATTTTTATTTAGATATTTCTTATGAAAGATAAAATACAAATCAATATCCTGTGAAAATTTTAAGAGTCTACCTGCTACCGTTATTAATATTGAGCAAAAATACGAAAAAAACACGTTTATTGTATGGGGACCCCTAAATATTTTTATTTTTTTTAATTTTACTAGTTTTTTTTATAGCGGCAATAGAAATACATAACTAGTGAAAATTTCAGCTTCTTAGCTATTACGGTTTATGAGATACAGCCTGATGACTGACAGAGATCTGTTCTTCAGCTTCACTTGACTCATTTTCAGCAGCATCTGCCAGCTGTTGTAATAATATTTCGTACATAGAATCAGGAACTGTTTTTTTTTGTAGTTATGTACTGTAGTTATGTATTGCCATTGCCGCTATAATAGAAAATAACAAAAATTACAAAAATAAAAATATTCAGGGGGGTCTCCATACAAAAAACTTGTTTTTTTTGTATTTTTGCTCAATATTAATAACGGTAGAAGGTAGACTCTTAAAATATTCACTGAATATTGATTTGTATATTACCTTTCATAATAAATAACTAAATAAAAATAAAGTAAACATCAAACGGGGGCTCCCATACAACAAACGTATTTTTAAGCAATTTTTTTGTACAGAACACTTTGTGCGCGAATCCGACTCGCACTTGGCCGATTTTTTTATGCTACCCAGAACCGCCTGTTATTGAACCTACTTACTTCAAATATCTTAGACAAACACCTATATAAATTTCAACTTTACAGAAGAAAGTTTATTTTAATTCATACATATAGCACACCTTTCGGTTCGCCTGGCAGGCACTTGTGCTCATCGAAATCGCCTGTAATTTTTTTTTAGGCTTTAATGTATATGAACTTAATTTAATAAAAAATCAACCTTACAGGTTCAAGTTTATTTTTTTTTACATTTTCAAAAATGTGGGGTTGGTGACGTGACTAGCTGATCCTTGCCAGGCGATGGTTTTTGTACATGGCGTGTTATGATTTATCCCTACAAACATTTCCAGCCTTACAGGACCGGTGCTCGGAGGGTTCAGTATCTCTCAGTCTATAGTAGTAGTTATTATTCAAATACAACTTATTAACAATATAAGCTTTACAAAATATTATTAATCAGTCCTATTAACATTCTTCTCCAACATTCGGGGCTACATAGATCATATTCCAGGTCGTACTACCCCGTTGAAATAATTATGGTATTTGAAATAGGTATTCTTGAAGAATTTTTTTTCTAATTTCACTGTCAAACCACTTAAGGCTATGGCTCACTCTATGTAGTCCCATTACTCCGAAAAATGCGCCTAAATTGAAAAAAAAAATGCAAAGTTAACAGCAAATTTAAAAGCCGCATTGGAGCACACGATCGTTTTGCATCACATCTGTATTAAAACTTCTCGAGTTCTGTTCAAAGCTTTTTCTCGCCAAATATTCGGCTCCCTATTCAATATTGGCTTGGCAATGCGGAGTGCAGTTTGGCTAAAAATCGCGAAAATGGAACGGAAATGGGAACCTATGTCACCAGCGCAATATAAGCGCAGTCCTGCACCGCTTCTACACAAACACTTCAAATCCAGGCTTTCGTGTGACTTCAAACAGCATTTTATTTGCGGAGTTACATTCCTTAAATGCTCCTACCTCCGCATACTGAATAGAATCACACTACAAAAGCTTTAAGAGATACCACTAAATGGTTTAAAGTTTTGCTGTAAACATTTGAAATTGTTAGAAAGATATCGGTGCATACTGCATGCGTCTAAAATGTAGATGCTACTAGAGATTTTTTAGATGCAAAGATTTTTGCTAATGTCCGTAGTATCCCCAAGCGGCAATTCGCGTCTCGTCCGGGTAAACAGCTCTTTTATATTTAAAGCATCCTACAATATATTTATTCGAATAATATCAATCGTATTATATAATAGTTTTAAGAGTCATTACTACCTATATTGCACCCGTGCGAAATTCTAACAGGTCCCTTGTTATTTACATTTTACACTGTGTTAATACACTGCCTCAGTTGTTTAGTCTCAGTAGTGGTCACTACTGCTACACTGAGGTAAGCTTGATAATGTGCATGGATAATGTCTATTATCTATACCTATAATTAAACTGTAGAAGTGTAAATTCTGTACATTGAAAATATTGAAAAAATAAATACCAGGGGATGTTACTAGATCGATACCGAACACAAATATGTGATTAGAAATTTTTTTGTCTGTCTGTCTGTTTGTTCAAGCATCACAGAAAAACTACCGGTCCGATTACAATGAAACTTGGTATGATTATACTTTAACTTTTGGCGCACAACACTGGGTACTTTTTATCCCGGAAAAATGTCTGTTTGTCTGTGTGTTTGTGCACGCTAATATCAGAAACGGCTTATTCGATTTGCAGTTCACTAATATATTGTGGTAAGTTTCATTTAACATTTAGTGTTTGTTTCATGTCAATCGATTCAGAAATAAAAAGGTTATGTCAATTTAAAGAATCATCTATCTAAACTAATATTAATATATAAAGAGGTAATATTTTTTTGTTTATTTGTTTGTAATGAACAGGCTCAATAACTACTGGACAGATTTTCAAAATTCTTTCACTATTCGAAAGCTACATTATCCACGGGTAACATAGGTTATATTTTATTTTGAAAAAAAATAGGGTTCCGTAAGATATTTGGATTTTTCAGACATTAGGTGTAAAAAATCAACCAGAAAAGTTACTTATTTTGCGTACGCTGCCTAAACTACAAAAGATATCGAGGAATATATTATAGTTTATTTCACTATTCGAAAGCTACATTATCCACGGGTAACAAAGGCTATATTTTATTTTGGAAAAAATAGGGTTCCGTAAGATATTTGGGTTTTTCAGACACAAGGTGTAAAAAATCAACCAGAAAAGTTACTTATTTTGAGTACGCTGCCTAAACTATAAAAGATATCGAGGAAGACTTTAGGCTATATTTATGTATAATTATCACGCTAAGACGAATAGGAGAGGGTAGGCAACATTGCACCGCGCGAAGCCGGGGCGGGCCGCTAGTGAAATAATAAAATTACACTCACATCCCTCCACTATAAGCCGTACCGTTGTACACACATAACACACAAACACCGGAGCAAATATCTGTAGGTCCTACAAATATTTGTCCCGTAAGAGTGGTCGAACCCGTGAGCCTCGGTTAAAGCGATCGTCACACACCGCTGGACCAACTGGCTCGTAAAATATATGGCCGAATACTCAAACGCCACTTAGTTTTAAGTCCCCTTCAAATATATGCTATCTCTATCGTTTGCACGTGTTTTATAGCGACAAAAGACGTTTAAGTCCCACTTACATTTAAGTGACATAGGAGTATTTGGCTCCTTACCTATAATATGGGACGTTGGTGATTGAATGCAAGCTTGAATATTTATTTATGAATTGCCTTTGATGCAGATAACAGATAACAATCACTTAAACCTACTTACAATTATAAAATAATAATTTAAAGCTAGATTAAAGATGAATTCATGCATTTTCCTCTGACTATCCCTTCGAAGAATACAGTCGTATGTTGCTTCGTTCATGTTTATATGACATGTGAAACAATAAGCCTCACCGTTATCGTCAAATTTCAAAGGTTTCAAGACATAATTAAAGCACATAAGTGTTCGAATCTAAAGTTTATTAAACGTATACGTAACTACATTACATTTCTGATAAATAAATTTAGACAATTTAAAAAGTTTACTCATATTACTTTGATAAATTCTATTATTCTGTATCAATGTACTTTAGTTAATACAAATTTTATAAAACACGTATGCAGTTCCAATAATAATACATCCAAGCTTTAATTAGCATTTCCCTAGAATATTCAAGGATTTCTTTATGAAATAGGAAAACAAAATGCAGAGCAACCATAAACTACTTCCCTTGAAGTTTATGGTTTTATGAATAAAGAAACTATAAAGCGTTTCTTGTGACGGTCTGCATTTTTATTTTATGACTCAGTCAGTCATTCAAACTAAGCTGTTTATTAGGGTCTGCTCAAGTGGGACGGGTCTGATTTATTATTTTTTTATACGGACACATATGGCCTTTACTATGTATCTGATAAAATATTCATTAATAAATGTTAATAATATAAGTTAGTGCTTTATAATAAAAACGCTTTAGTATCTTGCTAGGTACCTAGTAGCCGGCACATAATCGGAAATCTGAAAAATAATACTAATATATTTTTTCTCGGAAAATGAATAGTTTCCCTTAATAGTCGAAGTTCGACCACAACTCATAAAAATATGTACCTAAGTCTGAATTATATATTTTTTATGAAATGGAAGTGGCAAACAAGCATGAAGTTCACATTGATGTTAAGTGATGACTGCAGCCTATAGACACCCACACAAAGACCAAGGTCAAAATGCAAGTATAATTTTGGAGAAATATGTTTTATTTTTTAATTGGAGTTCATGTAGCCCCGTTTCTCACTAGCCCGGTCAGCAGTTCCGTGTTTGGGGTATAATAGGAGGGGTAGGTATGAATCAGAATCAGAATCAGAAATTCATTTAAGGTGACACGTCAAAAACAAACAAAATATATCAAAGTGAATAACAATTGATATACATGCCAAACAAGCTAAAAAATATGTATGTAGTCTAGAATATCACTTATCTTAGAGATATTCTAGAAACTAAATATTATTATAATTTATTAATGTCCAAATATAACAAATTTTTAGCTTGCTTCAAATACCCACTCAAAAGTTGGTGCCACTCTCCTACTATAAGTCGTTCACGGGTGACAGACACAGGCAAATAAAAGGGTCTTCAATATACGGTAGTGTAATGCAATGTACCCACCACGTAGAAAAGCCGGCTTAAATTGTGGTCACTCAATACTTCAAGAACTGATACTATTGAGGGAATTCAGTGCTAATTTTCCCAACTGGTTCGGAGTTTCGAAGGACACGTTTGCGTACTTTGCAGTTAGTTTCGTTGTGTAATAGGTGAACGTGGTCCATATAAGCACTAAACACACACTTTGGTGCACACCATGTAAATCAATGACCCAAACACTAACGTATAGCAACAATAAGTGATTTTTTAACATAGAGTCCACTTTTATAGACCATAAATTGGCAAATCTAAAACAAAAGTTTTTAAATTATCTTATATAGCTATGTTGTAAAATTTTATTGCGGGGATTTCCAACAGGTATTTTTTTTATAATGAAGAAACATAATAATAATTAATAAATATAAAAAACATATTTTGTTTTGTTAAGTTTTGCACGAATAAAAGACAAAAATAGAACACTCGAAACTATTAGGATCTAATTTTACCCGTAGACTACGGAAGAACCTATAAAAAGTAATGACTTAATGATAACATAGGATATCCATTAATTATACGGAAGCCTACTCGCGCTCTGCCACTTTTTAATAGACGAAACTTTCGTTGGTCGCTCAATCTACAAGCTTCTAAAACACACAAAATTTAGACGAGAATATAAATTATATCACACCTCTATAGCCAGATGACTTACAATAATACAATTAGGTATGTAAGTACATAATATTCATCCTTAATTTCTTCTAATCACACCATAAAAAGCAACGTCGACGTCCCTGAAAGCAGCACAGAGTTTGACAAAAAACTCTTGTCGTGGAGTTCCGAGAATTTATTGTTAAAACAATTTCGTGCGTCTTTAAAAGCAACTCTTGTATATTAATTCTTTGAATAAAGGTTATTCGAGCGAACGTAAACGTGGAATCTTAAAAATGAAGGGTTACAAGCTCTTTGTAGGCGCCTCTGTTTTCCCCCTTTTGTGTCTCAAACAACGCCCCGCTTTAATTGTAATTATTAATAATGAATTAAGGGTATTTATTGAAACAGGTCACCCGTTCAAAGGCAAAACAAAGTGAATTGATTTTTACTGAGATTTGTTACGGATTAAATGTTAAAGATGTGGAAAATTATGATTATATGTGGTAAAATACAAAAACATAAGATTATATAAAATTTTAACTTTTATAAAATATGATATGATTTGGATATCAAAAACATAATTCACAAGTTCACGTACGTAATTTTACGCTTATATTCTTCAAAGGGCCTAAACCAGGGCCCCTAACCCAGGAAGGCAGAGAGACATACATGCAATCACCAATGATTCACGACTAACGTGATTTGAGTTCCCCTTCAATAAGGTGGCGAGTATATTCACTTCAACCAAGTACATTAGGGTTATAGGGTTACAGAAAAGGTACATTATCCAAGAGATACGTGGAACTGTCAATCACTTAGGTACAACCTACTAATTCCACATGAAGTTCCAAGTCAGCGAATCAGTAGTTGCATGCTTTTCACGACGCGATCGACTCCATATATGAATGAGTTAATTAATACCATCGACTTAAATATTTATCTCTACAACTTAAGAATATTTTCATCCATTTTCGTTACCTCAATAGAGCACCTCATGAAACAAAGTACATTTTCCGTATTTGAATTCAACATGCAATGCGAGCGTAAGATATATCGCTGGCGATTATACCTGTGTTTGGGCCGTAGTCCACTGCCAAATAACACAGGAGAGGTATAATTTCCTGAACGTAAATGGAAACTATTACCGGCATTATGCGGTGAAGATCGGCCGCATCTTGTCTGTTAAATATGGTCCTGCGCTGAAACCAATATGGGCCTGACAGATTTAGCCGCATTTGGCAAGCAAGATAGTCAATTTTGCGGTTCACATTGGTTTATGCAAGTCAATCAACGTCCAATCTTGTTACGGTTAGATTCTTTATTTTAAGATTTAACGTTTAAACGCGTTTTCACTGAGTTAAACAAAGTTAATAAACAGTTATGTCTTAGGGCGAGATTTCCAGCTCGCATTACGACCTTACTTTAACCTGAACACTTTTTTGTTTCACAGATGTATCAAAATTCTTTTTTACTTTATGAAGCACATCTTTACTAAGTAAAAGATAGGTAGAGTTGTATTATCTACTACTCCATCCGATTTTTCACAAAAATGTATACATATATACGACAAACGATTTTAAAACTAAATGTAGCATTTCCGTTTAACATTTTGTCATTATATGTTTTTTTTATGTAATGGAAGTGGCAAACAAGCGCAGTGGTAATGCGGTAGTGCTTACGCCCGCGAGCTCTACCACCAGTTAAACATTTACATTTCACGTTTATTTATATCATCACTAAATTTACCTTCTTTAATATAGTTTTACGTTCGATTCAATTCATAGTGGTTTGTCACAGTTGTGATTGGCACTTGGACATACACTTAAAAGTTAACGAACCTTTATTCAGTCTCTTGTCATAGTTTTCGGGTCAAACGAGTACCCTCGGTGCAACGGTTGGTCGATATAACAAAAAACAATTGCTTTGAAAAAACGCAACGGGTTGAGCGAAATGGTTAGCACCTGTGGGTGTACTCACAGTTTATTGCGACCGTTATTTAAAAAAATGGCAAGTGTGAACATGGCAAGCGCTTGACTCAAAGCTCACTCAAATCCCCTGTTGTGTTTACGCGTCTATCACTGTGACATTTGGATGGAGGACATAAACAAAACGCATAACGTATTATTATTCTGTTTTCCTCGTGTTTTTATATATCGTTCATGTCAAGCCTTCTCATGTCTTCATATCGTTCCTTGTCTAGCAAATGTGTGCTAATGTTGAATCACTTATCGACATCTCCTTAAGTTGTTGGTTATTGAGAAACAGTTTAATGCGAAATCTTATAAAGCAGTTATATGGAAAGCGTATTTTTCATCTTGCAGAGTACCTATTTATAAAGTTTTTCACCTCAATAATTAATAATACTGTTCTTAAACACTAAAAGAGATCTTAAATCGCGTTCCACTAGCGCAAACTAATTTAAACTTACAACTTTAATAACCATGAATATTTGCATTGTATCTAAAATTCTATTGCTGACGCGTCAAAATATGCGAGATTTATTTATTTATTCTTTATTGCCACAATATAAATATCGGAACAAATGGCTGACCTACAAATGGTGGAGTTTACCGGTTTTATTCCTATCTTTATCCAGTACTTATAGGGTAGAGGCATCGAAAGGCTGATTGGTCTGTGGGTAGAGGGTACCCCCTAGCCGAAACCTTTTGAAATTACATCGCGACTCGCACGCAAGTGTAAACGGCTTAAAGGTCAGTCATGTCAGCTTAGAATAAGAGGGCAATTGTCTATGCACCTACTTAGTTAAAGTCAAGGTGTGAGTTTCGTAGTAATAGGCGATTTTTGTAGTGTGTCAAATATACGTGCTAAAATACAAATGTTCTCTTATTGTGTTGTTAGCTGTGCCCGCGACTTCGTCCGCGTGGCAATTAATGATTGTTCAGTATCTACCCGGCGGCGCAGCTAGTATAAAAGTAGCCTAGCTTAGTAAGTTACTCCTTATTACATAAGCTATCTGCCAGTGGAAGTCCCGTGAAAATCGGTCCAGCCGTTCCCGATATTAGCGGGACCAAACAAACAGACAGACAGACAAAAATAGTAAAAAATGTTGTTTCGGCACATGTACCATATATACATACATACATATGCATTTAGTAAAAAGCAGTTATTTTAATATTACAAACAGACACTCCAATTTATGGGTATAGATTAGTAAAAACGACGATGCATGTTTTAACATTCGTCAATGTACCTATTACAAACAGACACTCTAATTTTATTTGTAGGTATAGATTAGTAAAAACGACGATGCATGTTTTAACATTCGTCAATGTACCTATTACAAACAGACACTCTAATTTTATTTGTAGGTATAGATTAGTAAAAACGACGATGCATGTTTTAACATTCGTCAATGTACCTATTACAAACAGACACTCTAATTTTATTTGTAGGTATAGATTAGTAAAAACGACGATGCATGTTTTAACATTCGTCAATGTACCTATTACAAACAGACACTCTAATTTTATTTGTAGGTATAGATTAGTAAAAACGACGATGCATGTTTTAACATTCGTCAATGTACCTATTATCCAAACACTTGTTTAAAACAGTGTTCCAAACTTCAGAGGTCATGTCCACTTAACTATACCGCTGCTGCGTGCCAAATGTCCTAGCCAGATCGTGCATTTAACAAACTTTTCTTTTTATAGTAACTACAGTTTCTGATAATTTTCGTGTGTAGACAAAATAATAAACTTTATTTTTATGTTACGGACGTAACAAACAAGCGTGCAGTTCACATTGATGTTAAGTGATGACTGCAGCCTATAGACACTTACATAAAGACCGAGGTCAAAATGCACATGCGTTACCACTCCTGAGGCCTTAGGTGTCATGCCTCTGTGCCGGAAATTACAGGGCCGTATATTACCACCTGACCGGAACACGATAGTGCTGAACACTACCATTTAGCGGCAAGTATATTAGGTAATGCGGTGGTGCCTACGCCCGCGAGCTCCGTTTCTGGAGCTCTACCACCAGTAAAAAAATTGCATGTTTACAAAAAATAAAATTAAAAGTTGAGTAGGTACACTACTACGAAAATAAATCGTCTGCACAGTCTATTTTTTTAATACCTTTTTTTCCGCATTTTCACTTCATCTGTGGAATTAGATATTGTATTATTTGTATTACGTAAGTCTGGCCTCGGGACGTGACGACCCCACCGGCCACTAGCGGAAGAATTGTCATCTACTGGAAAAGAATTCTTCCACTAGTGCAGTCAGTCAACCGAACAATGGCGGTCAAATCATTCCAATGGGGCGGTAGTAAGTGCAATAACGTAAGATGGGCAGCAGCGTGCGATAAAACTACCTCTACTGCGATCGCCAATCCGTGTGCCAATCTGCGTGGCGATTATGGCAAATCCCCCTTATAGTATACATACTTAATTCGAACTATAGATACTTACCTACATCATCATCGTCATATCAGCCGTAAGATGTTTACAGCTGAACCAACGCCTCTCTATCTATAGTTCGAAATAGAAACCCTATTCATCACAATTCTTTCACTTTCCTATTGTAAAGCTATCGTATTTTCATGTTAATTACCTACCTCATAGTCCGTCATAATGCAATAATTTATAGATTTTTTTGAATGTATAGTTTATATAATAATATAATGTTACGATGTCAGTAGATCAAAGCATATTTTATAAAATTCATTCAGGCCCATGATAAAACCTTTATAATGGTCCTGAATGAATTTCACTTTTTTTTAAATCTCTATTTTAAGAGCGTGGTACCTTACCAACAACATTAACATTTTACGAGAATATTCAAGATATACATTAATATTTATTTTTATGACCTCATTCCTTTATTATATTTTCCGCCATTTACATAAAGGCTTTCATTAACTACGCTATATATATATATAAGATTTATAAAATAAAAAACAAATACCTTTGTTAACTAAAATGTTTTTATCTACAAAACAAGACGCGACACCGCTACCAAAACAAACATGCTAGTATTGGCGCACTAATGCCGATTTGTTTTATTTTAGTTTCTCAGTTTAAGCGTAGGATATGTGCTTGCCAAGTAACCCGGTAAGCTCATTAGTAACACCCAGCCAGATGTCTTAAGTTTCCCTGTTAAGGCCAAGTTACTGCGAAATATTTTAGACGCAAACTCGAACGTATTTTGGCTTGAAAAGACTTTGGGTGACACAACACTGATAGATAAATTGCAGATAGCGTAAAAACTTTTATTTATTACATACATTTCCATTTAGGTTTTTTTTATGTTATGATAATAACTATAATTTATTCCTTTCCTAGTCTGCCTCTAAATTTATATGTATGATGTTTATATGCAATTAACTTGCTTTCTTTTTGCTCCGAGAATATTTCTGTGTGGCTCAGTAGTCTAGTTGTATCGGGCCGATACTACTACCCTGGGGTACACCGCGGACACTCCGCCAAAATTCCATACAAACGCTTATTTTCGTCTCTATTACACAGATATCAATCAGTGACGAGCACGTAGAAAATACCAAACGTCGCCCATAAGAGGGGAGGAGGTTGGGTGATGCAGGGAAATCGAGCGGCAGTGTTATTACATACTCTCTGGTTAGAGGCTATTCGGAATAAAAGTTTATATTCCTTTATCTCTTTTGTTGAAGCTTTCCGTTTTCTACAAGTTTCTCAGTAGTGTTCAGCACTATCGTGTTCCGGTCAGGTGGTGAAATTACAGGGCCATACATTAGGCCCTGTAATTTCCGGCAGAGAGGCATAACACCTTAGGCCTCAGGAGTGGTAGCGCTCTGCCAGTCCTGGAAGACTCTTTTACTGTTTGCAGTACCTAACCCCGTAGTCCAAAGCAGAATTAACAAACTCTGAATATAAATCGGAATTAAAATTCCCAGTTATTAATACCATAATCCGTATGGGTTAACATAAGAATGGTTGCTAACAAAAATAACTGTGATAACATACAAATAATGACGATATCACAGAAAATTTAAATGTATGTATGTATCTTCACGCCAGGTCCCTAACGGGGTAGGCAGAGAGTGTAGAGCGCCAGATATCCCGGTTCAGACAAACCTCTCGTGCCTCGTCTACCTTCATCATTCTCTTCATACATGCACGCCGATTCCTAAGACTTTTGACCCCACCATCAGACAGAACTCGACCTATTTGGTCATGGTAGGTCAGCCTTTGGTCTTCCTGGGCCTCTGCAACCATCCACATTCGCATTGTATATCTGTTTAGTCATTCGCTCATTCGACATTCTTTCTATATGCCCGAACCATCGGAGCATGCCTTTTTTCATTTTTACACCGATACTATCAAGTTTAAATGGTTTATCATTATTTAAATTTCGATATTAATATGAAACTCATGCAAGAGCTTCCATTTCCATTTCATTCGGGTATTTACTGTAGGTATATGTTAAATGTATTTCATTTAAAAATACAAAAACGTTTCTTAATACATTTGGTGAATCAGATTAAATCATCTGTGACGAGTGATGGACCTTAACTATCCGTCTTGTTTAATATTTCATTTAAAGCACTACAAGTTCCTTAATTGCTGCAAGCATTAAGCTGTGTATCTGTCTAATTTGAGCAAAGACTTAGTGTAAACATCTTGTAGGTATGGATGTAAGAAGATGACCCTTAAATTGCCGGACCAACACTTGTCTTACATTATTATCACCAATGTCAACCGTATACCTACTTGTTTTACCACTTTCACGCTACATACCTACCTACATAAAAAAAAATCTCTAAAATGTTATGTATGTGTTTTCCTAAGGTTCATCATGCCGCAAGCCGATTTGTGCAATAGTGATTTGTATCACTATTTTTGCCTAGTGGCATTAAATCCGCCTTTATGTACCATCTTCTTGCATAAAAAGAACAAATAAATAAATAAAAATCTTTTTGACATAGGTATTAAAATTGCAGGGATAGCAAATAAATGACTATGACTATGGGATGAATATTCCACTTCATTTTTGTCCCGTTTTCTTCCATACCATTGTTATCACAATTGACACAAAAATATTTTTCTATACTTATGTCTCGCCCACATTTTTTAATAGCGAATTAAAAAAATGTAAATGTAGCACTGCACTAACTACAAACATACAAGTGTTTTTTCGTCCAGCCTAGCATCTTACTCGACGAAAGTATAATAAAAGTCAAGAAATACTTTTAATGTGTGTGTACTCAAACTTCTCGATACCGACAGATCGGAGTAGGGCAACCGATGCGCGCGGTATGAAAAAAACCGTAGCGTAAATCGGTGTTTTACTGTACCTATAGGTATATATATATACATTTGTCTAAGATTCCTTAGTCACATGTGTAGTAGGTAGCGAGCCTTTCGTAATTCTGAAATTGATAAATAACAAAAGTTCTGACACTCCGACCTAGGGATCATAAACTGAATATAAGCTAGTATAACATAAACTGAATTAGAACAGATCTCACATTTACATAACGCGAAATCCTATGTAGGTTAATCGGCAGTAGTATTATTCATGTAATATGAAACAGTTCAAATGTCGTTAAACTTCAGAAATCACCCTATTGAAAATACGATTTTCATTCGTATTCAAGTGCAATTTCTATCCTACATTTAATAAATCTGACGGCTATTACTGCCAGAATTTTCTAATGCTGGAGCCACACGTGTGAAAATGTTTTAATTTTTAAGTTTTTTTTCTGAAATGATCTGCGATTTTGCTATAGACTATCATTGATTTATATATTTATCATTGATATATTTTACTGGTGGTAGAGCTCCAGTGACGGAGCTCGCGGGCGTAGGCACCACCGCATTACCTAATATACTTGCCGCTAAATGGTAGTGTTCAACACTATCGTGTTCCGGTCAGGTGGTAATGTACGGCCCTGTAATTTCCGGCACAGAGGCATAAGACCTTAGGCCTCAGGAGTGGTAACGCATCTGCATTTTGACCTTGGTCTTTGTGTGGGTGTCTATAGGCTGCAGTCATCACTTAACATCAATGTGAACTGCATGCTTGTTTACCACTTCCATTACATAAAAAAAAAAAAAAAAAAAAAAAAAAAAAGTAAGTACCTACAATAACGCACAAAACGTAAATGCCTTCGTGAAGTTAGTAGCAAGTCTAGGGGGTACGCTACATATAAACTATACATGTGCCAAATTTCGTCCGTCCCCGTCTGCGCAATTTTCATAAAAAATGGTCACAAGTTTTTGCTTCACGTATTAATCTATATAGTTACTCATATAAATAAAAATGAATCGCTAAATATGTTGCTAAGCGCAAAACTCGAGAACAACTGGACCGATTTCGCTATTCTTAGTAGCCGGAAAAGGTTTTTCATAAAAGAAATATCATAATTTTGTCCTGAAATGTGGGTATAATATATTTCAGCACATGTTCCCTCTCCCTCATTCACAATTGTATAAATTGAAGGAAAAACAATATATTACCTCGTTTAAAGTTTCCACAAGGTAAATTACCGTCCGAAGTAGTTTTAATTGCTGTAAATAACAGCTCACTGAATATCATTCTGGTCCCACGAGGACCGAGTAACTCGAATAATGAAAAATCATCCGTTCCGCGTCGTATCTTCATAACAAATGTTCTTATTTACCTGAAGGATCCGCTCTATAATCGCAAGAGATTTAGGGGTTCTTAATAGAACTGAATTTTCACATTAATTAAGTCGCTTAATCCAATTCATTTGACTGGAAATGAATTTATTAGCTAAATGTATTACCGTCTCACGGTGCAAAATTGAAAATGATAAAAGGATTTTTTATTGGGCCCTTGGCATTAATCATAAAAGCTTAGTGGCTCGAAATATCCCCTCTGATATTAAAAATGCAGGCGGTCTATAGAATTTTAATTTTTACAGTGTTGTTCAATTTACTGCCGTTGGGCTTTTTGTAGCATAAATAATAATATAGCAACGTATCTGAGCCACAAATCGTTTTTTTTTTCCTAATATATTTTCTTTGAATATTAATTTTGTTGCTGGGTGTCCCAGAACTCAACATCAAGCCGAAACGGGGTGACAGGATTGATTGTAACCATCATGAGAAAAATCAGAAAAAAAATCAATCCCATGTAGTTTGAAAATTATGGGCATTTAAGGAAAACCTAGAAATTTGGTCAAAATGTAACCATTTTTCGGTTATTGTGGTTAATTTTTATTATTTTTGTTCATTTAAACTTTGGAACCGTAACCATAAATAACATCTTGAGAATCACAGTCTAAAATAATGACACAATTACCCCAAGTTTAAATTCGTAGTTTAACAAATAGTCTAAATTCTAGGAAACTTGGGGTAATTGTGTCATTATTTTAGACTGTGATTCTCAAGATGTTATTTAAAATTACGGTTCCAAAGTTTAAATTAACAAAAATAATAAAAATTAACCACAATAACCAAAAAATGGTTACATTTTGACCAAATTTCTAGGTTTTCCTTAAATGCCCATAATTTTCAAACTACGGGGGATAGATTTTTTTTCCTGATTTTTCTCATGATGGTTACAATCAATCCTGTCACCCCGTTTCGGCTTGACGTTGAGTTCTGGAACACCCTGTATATAAATATATATATATATATATATATATATACAGGATATAGTTTTATATATATATATATATATATATAAAACTACATCCTGTTTTTATATTTTAAAGCATTCAAACCCTTATTCCTAACTACAAGACTGGTAAACGAGTTTGTGGTACAGCTACAACGGTAAAGCTGTCGGGTTTCCTAATAGTTAGCGCAACTCACTGTGACACTTGTCGCAATCTCGCAAAAGCTGTTGTAGGTGATATATAAACCTGGTTACTGTGTAATATTGTAGTTCAAAAATACGCCTGAAAAAGCAATTACACCTACACAATAGACCAGTCACTGGTGATATGAAAAAAATATTACAGATAATTAAAGATGATATAACATTACTATTTCAGCTAAAATTCAGGTTAGATCGTCAATTCCAAGATATTATTGGAAATAAATATTCGCTCGTCATTCATCAAATAATTGATTCGTCTTTGGCTGTGTTCAGAAAATATAAGGTCTTTTAAAAGTTTGTAATCTTGTTAGTAAACATTTCTAAACGGCCATGTTGTCTTAATTTAAGCATTTTGGCCAGAACAGACGTACGTGAACACTACTAGGGGAACGGGGGTGGGTAACACTACACACGGACTCAATAATCCAAATACTTATCTCGAGATATATTGTTGGAAAAGTATAAAATATGATTATATACAAACTTGTCTGTATTTTTAAAGTGAAAAATAAAGTTATAATTTTTCAAATATTTTAATAATAGCTTCTAAGGTACGAAATAATAAATAACAATAACTCCTTTCACGAATTGTAATCACAAATAAAATTTATATAGGATTAGGACTATTCATCGCTTGAATCGTCTGCACTGTCTGAGCAGCTTGAGGAGTCAGAATCTTGCTAATTAATAATAAAACTGTCCATCTCTTCATCTTCTCTCAAGTTATCGTCTTGAAGATACTCCACAGAACTATAATCTTGTGTTCTGGCTTTAAAAAAGGAATTGACGTTGTACGCTATTTGTATTTTTTTTTGTATTGCAAAACAGGAAAAGCGATTCATCTTGGTAAGTTTTTATCTTGTGCGTCAATGTCAAAGCGTCCGTTGAAAATACAAACCGCACGCTGCGAGCACCGACAGCGTACTGCCGCGCTTTGATGTGGCTCTCTTTTTTTTTTTTTTTTTTTTTTTTTTTTTTTTTTTTTTTTTTTTTTTTTTAGGTCGGGCTTTGTGTAGGCGGCCTGTCTCGAGACGGCACTAGTCTACTTCACCGGGCAATCGGCGAGCGCAGAGGGCGCTCCAGCCTAAAATTTAGCGCAACTGCCTAAGGGTGACCCATGCGGGTCCGTGCCTCGGCTTAGGACGTTGCGGAGAGACATATGAGACATATGCGATTATGGGCGGTGCAACTTTCGCTCTACTCCATTCGGTTGGCGATAGCCGGAATGTCATCGGCCTCGCGGGGCCGGAGATAGGGTCGGGATCAGGGGCGGGCGCGGCGCGAAACGCGTCGGCGCGTTGTATTATTAGCGGTTTGTGCAGTGTGATTCTGTAATCGATTGTTCATTGCGGCGATGGCCAACGTGGTCTCATCGTCCGGATCTTTTAAGACGTGCCTTGGACGTCTCCTTTTGGCGCGATCAAAAGGAGTGTAAATCGCGGCCGCTCTGACCAGCGGATTCGGGTGGTGACTCGCCCGATCGAAATAGCTCGCTGAAGCTCGCTTCATAAACTGCCGGATGGTAGGCAGATTTGCGTCAATGTGCAAGTTTTTATTACGTACGTACCAAGGCGCGCCTACGGCTCTACGTAAGAATCGATTCTGCAAAGTTTGAAGCTTATGTAATATTGTGTTTTTCGCGTGGGCGAATACCGGGGACGCGTAACATAGTATGGGCCTTATGCAGGACGTATAGGCACGGAGTTTGTTCCGGGCCGATAGCTTGCTCTTTTTGTTTAATAAACAATGTAATTGGGACAACACGAATGCAGCCTTTGCGCGCGCTGCTTTTACATGTGCAGCGAAGGTCAGATGCCGATCAAGCGTCACTCCTAAGTATTTGATTTTGTCCATCCAGTGGATAGGCTCGTCAAACATAAGGACTGGGGCTACGTTAGGTCTGGGAGCGCGGTCCCGTATAAAGAGTATGGCAGCGCTCTTGCTAGGATTTACCTCTATACGCCAGCGGCGGAACCAAGACTCAAGGTCTTTGGCCGCCGCTTGCAGGGCTTTCCTTATGATCTCTGGCTTTCTGCCAGAGACGTAAATAGCAGTGTCGTCAGCGTACATTGCCACCTGAACGCCGTGGCGGACAGGGATATCGCTAGTGTATAGCGTGAACAGGAGGGGGGAGAGTACGGATCCTTGGGGAACACCGGCTGTTATGGTGTGACGGTTCGAAAGGGTACCCTCAACTCGATATCGAAAGCCTCTGTCCGACAGAAAATCGCGAATGATGTGCACGATTTGGGTGGGCACTCCGAGAGTGTACAGCTTATATAATAAGCCGTTGTGCCACACGCGGTCGAACGCTTTAGCGATATCGAAGAAGAGGGCTCCCGTCATAATCTTTCTATCGAATTTACTGAGTATATGCTCAGTAATTCGATGTACTTGATGGACACAGGAGTGGCGAGCACGGAACCCGAACTGTTCGTCCGGGATCAAGTGCCGCACTCGGGTGAAATCTAAGAGTCGAGCGTACACGACGCGCTCGTAAAGTTTACTGAGAGAACTGAGCAGACTTATCGGCCTGTATGACGAGGCCTGGTTGCTCGGCTTACCGGGCTTTTTAAACCCGATAACTGTGGCCTCTTTCCACGCGGGTGGAAACATACTATTTTTAAACGCTGCGTTGAGTATCGCAGCCAAAAGGGCAATGAGCAAGGGGGGAAAGTTTCTAACTGTGCGATTGGAAACGCCGTCCGCACCCGGCGCTTTCCGCACTTTTAGACGCTTGATCAGGTCTGACACCTCTACGACTGTCACAGGTCTGAGAGGATCATCATTATTTTCGCTATTGTCGTTAGCGTTTTCATCGAACTGCGTGTCGGGAATGGGACCGGTTTCGCGCGGAGGGGTTGGCGGTCTCGCGTTCCTACGTTCGACTTCAGAGTTAATCTTATCTAAATGATCGGCAGCTATCGGCATCGTACTTGGAGAGCATTGAGTCTCGAGTTCGCTCGCCAGGCATTCGGACTTTTCGAAGTCATCGAAGGCTGGCGGTTGGTTGGGACGGATGAGGGGAGGCATGGATGCCTCGTTGGGAGATTTGAAGCAGCTGAAAAGCTTCCAATATTCTGTATGAGTGGGATCAAGGTCAGTGAGCTTTTGCTCCCAGCGGCCGTTATAGACTTCCACCTTGCATTTCTTGGCCTGACGTTGCCAGTATCGCATGGTGGATTTTCTATCGGCCGTTGGGGCAGAGTAATAAGCTCTGGTAGTTGCATTCCTTTCCCTCACTATCTCCCGTACGTGCTCAGGGATAACGGCGTGACTGGGTACAGTCGCGGGTTTTTCCTCTGAGCATCCGTCTACGACAGATTGTACGTGGTTAGTGAGAGTAAGGATCGCACTATTGACTTCGTCAGTGGTCTCTATCAGGGAGGGGATCGTATCTAAGTCTGCGGATGTGGTGGCGGCCAACTTGGATCTCACTTGAGACCAGTCGGTCACCACTCTCATCGGGATGTCGCTACGACCTGTATCAGTGGGGCCGCTATGGGGGATAAATTCTATGATAACAGGTCTATGGTCAGAGTCAAGCTCGTGTAGCACTCGTATAGAGTGTAAACGCAAGTTTACATTCTTTACGAGCGCTAGATCGAGTATGTCGGGTCGTCCCATGTTGTCGTCATAACAATAGTGGGTGGGTTCGAGTGGCACTAGAATGTCTATAGGTGCTCTGTCAAGATAACGTTCAAGAACTGTCCCTCGTGCATTAGACGAGTTACAGCTCCACATTATGTGTTTGGCGTTGAGATCTCCTGCCACTATGACGGAGTCGCCAAGCTTAAATAGACGATCTAGGTCGCCTACTAAGAGATCGCGTTGGGGAGATAGATACGCCGACACTATAGTGATCGGCTGATGACCGGTCATCGCTAGTAGGCAAACTGAGACTTCAATGTTCTCCAGGTCGTCGGGGGGGGATAGAGGCGTGCAATGCAGCGTCCTCTTGTAATATATAAGGGTGCCTCCGAAGGCACCGTCTGTACGATCGTTTCGTACTAACCTATAATTGGCCAAGCTTGGGTTACGGCGGGCGGGTTTTAAAAATGTCTCCTGGATGAGGAAGACATCAATATTTTTATCGCGGAGAAATTCTCCCAGCTCATCGCGGAGGCCTGACATGCCATTGGCGTTAAAAAACCCTATTCTAAGTGAATAGGGTTTTATCCTGCTAGATAAATTAGTTAAGGGCCGTATGTTCATTTTGGGTTTACCGGGGGGTGTTGTTTATCAGCCGGTTGACGTCGGCTGCGGCCAGGACCATTTCTACCCTGGCGTTGGGAAGGTGGGGATTTGCTTTAAAGTAGCAGTATCTGTCCAGCAGGGGCTGGAGTTTGCTCATGTCAAACATGAGCGAAAAAGAGAGTACCTCGCTGATGAGGTCGAGTGGCGCCTGAGGGGGGCCGGGGGCGGGGGCCTGAAGGGCCATGGGTTGAGCCTGAGGGGCCTGGGTGGGTTTGTGGCGTGGTGCGGCCGTAGCGGCCAGTGGGGGCCTGGTGGGAGTTGGCACGGGGGCCGGAGCGGGGGCCGGAGCCGGGGCCGGGGCGGGAGCCGGGGCCGGGGCTGGGGCTGGGACCAATTTTGGAGCGGCCTGAGGGGCCTTCGCGGGTGCCCGAGCGACCGGAGTGGTCGTGGGCGGCGGGATCACTCCTTTAAGAAGGGGGAAATGGGTGGTGCTCATGAGGGAGGGCGGCGGACCGGTCCTCCATGCGGGGGCCAAGATGGGGTTGGGGGTCCTCTCGAATTGAGGGGCCGCTCTGGGTGGGATTGGGCGACGACCCCTGATGGGGATTCGTGCCGCTTTGGGAGCCTCTTTGCATCCCCTATAATTGGCGGGGTGGCCTGCCTGCCCGCAGAGTATACAGCTCGGGGGCTCCGAGCATGCAGCTCTATCCTTGGGGCGTGTGCAATCGGCCGTGCCGTGGTCTTCCAGGCACTTAACGCACCTGGGGCGCATTTTGCACCGACCTGAGGCATGGCCGTATCGTTGGCAGTTATGACACTGCCCTATGTATCCCCTTTTGTTAGGGGGCTCGACACGGATGCCACCGAGTCCCGCAACATCTTTAATGTTGAAGATTGCGGTGGCTTCCTTGGTGTTGTCAAGAATGACTAACACCATTTCAAGGTGCCCGTTTTGGCCCCTGTGCCCACGGTGCATCCTATGCACTTGCTGCACGGGGAGGGCTTTGACCTCTTTGAGGTCGGTCATAATCTCCTCGGGTGTGAGGAAAATGGGGAGGTTGCGTATGACAACGCGACGCCGTTTCTCCTCTGGGAGGGCGTATGTAAAATACTGTAAGCCTCTCTCGTCAAAGAGCGAGGTGGCTGTACGGTGGTGGGAGGAGGACTCCAGTTGGATGGTGTAACAACCATCCTTGGGATTCCACCTGGTATGGAGGGGGACGACCCCTTTGACCTTCAGCGATGCTGAGAGGTCGGTCCAATTGAATTTGTCGGACCCTAGGAGTTTGAGTGGGGGGGGGCGTTTGGATTTAGGCGCTCCTGGGGCGCTAGCCTGCGATCTCGCTGAGGACGAGCTGGCTTGGGATTGGTGCGCGGGAGATGCGCTACCTCGAGAGGTTATCGCGGGGGTGGGGGGAGAGGCTGTGATTCTCACAGCTTTGGCGGGAACGGAGGGCTCCTCGGCCTGGGTTTTGCGGGTTTTCCGCTTTCGCTTGCCTCCTTTGACGAGCGTGAAGTCGTCTGTGTCGGAGGCGGACTCCTCATTGGACGCCTGTCCTACGGACATTGCGTCCGAGTCCGTAGAGCGTTCCTGGCCGGGAGTGGGGGAGGGGGTGGCGGACTCTGCTTGGTCCAAGAGTGGGGGGGCTGCGGACTGGGATGTGTCCGGAGAACAAACGGACTCTGAATGGTCCGAGACAGAGCGGCTCTGAGTGGGCGATCGAGAACGCGGGGAGCGTGAGCGGGGTTTTGAGAGTCTTGCGAGTCTTGCACCCTCACAAATGGATTCCAAGAATCCGTCGGGCAGGGGGTCCGGTAATTCCTGCATAATGCGGTTGAATTTTGAATTGATTTTACTGCTTTTCAGCAGGATGGCAAAAGCTGCCTCATGCTTCCTTTTCTCCTCAGACATGTTGTCTGGGGAGAAAAGGATTTCAGCGAAAGGGGGAAATGGACGTTTGCGGACTTGGTGGTTTTTATCCCTATCTCGACCTAAAAACGCACGAAACAGGAGGGTTCGGTTATCGAACACGTTCCCCGGGAAGAACCCACAACAAACCCGGGGCAATCGTGTGTTTAAACGCGCCTATAAATTAAACGCGGGGTATTTATCCCTACCTCCCGGGTGGGACAACCCGGGAGTGTGTGAGGTGAAAATACCTCCTCGCCGGGATAGGCGAGGAGGGTGTGTCCTACTGGTGAGCCCTAAGCTTGTATCGCCCTCGGCCAATCTCAATGTGCCGAGGGGCCCTAAGGTAACGTCTGTCTGTCAGTACTTGTACGGCAGAGACTATGGGGTCACTCCAAATGCCTCTGTTCTAACCGTACACTTCCGATTTCGCTTTAGCCTGAAGGGCGCAGCAACGTCACGGGTCTTCGTTTAGTCGGTTTCGTTGGCACTGTTAAGTTTCAGCCGACTTGCCCTGAGGGGGCCAACTTGATTTGATTGCACGTCGGTATAGACCGAAACAGGATAAACCCCAATTCCTCGAAACACGGCGGTCGGTCAAAAGACTGACTGTCGTTATCGGCAATTAGGACTTAAACCCAATTCCACGAAACAACGATTAGTCAAGGACTAATCGTCGTTATCGGTAATTAGGGCTTAAACCCCAATTCCTCGAAACGGGCGGTCGGTCAAGGACTAAGCGTCGTTATCGCAGATTAGGGCGGCGATAAGCCGAAACTCGCGAACAATACACTCGCGATAGCGCTCTACCAGAAGGGAGAGCGAGAACAATGGAAGCGTGCGTTCAGGACGAGCGCACGAACCGGAATGTGTGTGGCTCTCTGCTCCGCGCAACCCTTTCACCCACCCGGTGACATCTCCCCCCGCTCTCTTTGTACCCCGCGGGCGATATGCGAGTTAAACGGTCGGCCTATAGCAATCCGCCGTAGTAAAATGCATATGACATTGACATGAGACAGATAAAATGGCGCATTATCAATTCAATTCTATATTTTACTTACTCACTTATTACTTCATGTGTCTTTCAGACGATTTTTGTAGATACTAACCCCCTTATTCATAAACGTATTTTAGCTAAAGTGTTGCTAATGTCTCCTTTGTCCTTTTCTGTCCTTCACATTTGACAATGCCAGTTGCATTGTCAAATGTGAAGGAAAAGCATTCTATAGCTAAAACGTAGCTAATGTACATTTATGAATAAGGGGGTAAGTCTAGTATATTACAAAAGATCTTAATTTTTCGGAAAAGCTCTTGCACGTAAAAATTATAAGTAAAACAATAAAATATAATAATACACTTAATCACACACATATAAAAATTACAAGCGCTTTTGAATTCTAATTTCTTAAACCAAAGTTCGAGGTATCGTAAAAGGGATACAAAGGTGCAAATAATATTTGTATACATACTTAAAGATTTATTTAAAAGAAAAATCTGACCTTGGTCTCGTGATCTCTGGGTCGCATATTTCTATAACCTGCAGATGTACGAGTACAGGAAGTTCAAAGATAGGAACATGGTTGGTAAGCACATAAGTCAGGTCAACGTTAATTTTTATCACATCTATAAAAAACTCATAACATCTGAAAATCCTATGTGAAATCCCGAATATTAAGCGTGTTCTTATTTACGAATAACTATATTTAAAATATAAAATTGTAATACACGAAAAAGCCGACAACGAACGCGAACAATACAAAATCAGAGGTAAGTAGCAATAACTGGCAAAAGTAATAAAGGCAATTAACGTTTTAATAATATTTTAGGGCTGAAACGAGCATTACGTAGTCTCCAGAGAGCGCTACGGACCCGAATTTTATTTTTACATTGCCTTTCACATTTTTCAACACGACCGAGTTTAAGTTAAATATTAATAATTAGCGTTCAACCGTCCATGACTCGTCGTTTATCATTTTTCATACAGTCATACGGAAATCTTTACTTAACTATATATATTATTGATAACATAAACACGTGTGAACTTGATCTTTTATTTTGGAACCAAAGTAGGTTAATAATAGAAATATATATTACTAATTGTTGCCCGCGGCTCCGCCCGCGTGTAGGTCGCATTTCGCGTTACCTGTGGCAAATCATCAAATCATCCCATGGCAACATTTTTTTCGGGATGAAAAGTATTGTATCTTCACGCCAGGTCCCTAACGGGGTAGGCAGAGAGTGTAAAGCGCCAGATATCCCGGTTCAGACAAACCTCTCGTGCCTCGTCTACCTTCATCATTCTCTTCATACATGCACGCCGATTCCTAAGACTTTTGACCCCACCATCAGACAGAACTCGACCTATTTGGTCATGGTAGGTCAGCCTTGGTCTTCCTGGGCCTCTGCAACCATCCACATTCGCATTGTATATCTGTTTAGTCATTCGCTCATTCGACATTCTTTCTATATGCCCGAACCATCGGAGCATGCCTTTTTTCATTTTTACACCGATACTATCATTCACACAAAGTCTCTTTCTTACATCTTCATTACGAACGCGATCGGTGAGTGATACACCGCAGATCTTGCGCAAAGATCTCATCTCGACCGCGTTCAACTTACTTTCATGCTCTTTCCTGCATACCCAGCTCTCGCTTCCATATAATATAATAAAAGTATTCTACTATATATATAGTATTAAGTAGGCATTACCTAATATACTTGCCGCTAAATGGTAGTGTTCAGCACTATCGTGTTCCGTTCAGGTGCTAATGTACAGCCCTGTAATTTTCGGCTCAGAGGCATAACACCTTAGGCCTCAGGAATGGTTACGCATCTGGATTTTGACCTTGGTCTTTGTGTGGATGTGTCAGTCATCACTTAACATCTATGTGAACTGCATGCTTGTTGCCACTTCCATTACATAAAAAAACCCTATCTGTATAACAAATTTCATCAAAATCTGTTCAGTAGTTTCGGCGTGATTCACGGACAAACATCCAAACAAAGAAACTAGTGCGATTCATCATCACTTCAGTCAAAAGACGTCGACGGCTTGACAATAGTATACCCCAAAGATACCCACAATAGTGTTGGTACGACTAAGATTCGATCAATGCGACAGTGCTTACGTGTACCCACTGTTAACAAAAACACCTAAATAAATACAAAAAAAAAAAATTGTTGAGCTGAAAACTCGCGTGGTAAAACTTGGTTAAGTAGGAAAGATCGCATACTGAAACTGTAACACCGTCAATTTTGAAAGTACTGTAATTGTGCTGTAAAGTTACGTTACAAACAATTGCTTAGCGAATTTATTTCGACAGTTGATCCAAAAGCTGCCAAAGCCGTATGTGTATGAGCCGTATGTGCATGAGCCGTATGTATAACTGGTGAATGACGTGTTTACGTAAATTATTTTGTGTATGAGGAGCGGTCTCGCCGAAGTAGGCTCTTAGGCCTCATTGCGACAATGTCAATATTTTGTGTTACAGATTATTTTATTACTATTTAATATTAATATTTCAATAATTATAGGTATGTCTTGGAGATTATTCTGATTTGTAAATATTTTTAAATTAAATAAGTCACTAGATAATAATTGCAAATTCAAACAAAATAAACAAACAAATCAATAACAAGATAATCTGAATATTATTTTTCAGTATTATGTCTAAATATTTAAATATTTTGAAAGAAAAATGGAAAGAAAAATTTGACTTTAGGCGGGGCTTGAACCCGCGACTACACTCTCTCTCTCTCTCTCTCTCTCTCTCTCTCTATCTCTAGTCCAGTTGATTTTTTTCCTTCACAGTGACAGAAGCGACATCTATTGCCAACAATGCCTGTCAAATTTTTCTTTCCATTTTTCTTAAAAAATATATCACTCGCTTAAATGTTATTGCCCAAAAATAATATCAAAAACAATTATGACTAAATATTTTAATTCAAATATAGCTCTGAATGTAATTATTTGTATTTGATCAATCCATGATAATCGTAATTAAATCCTTATACGAGTACGTAGATTAAACCACACAAATAAATAATTATGTTTAAAAGCTTATAATAGGAAAGTTTTTTTTGTTTGTATGTACTATTTATTTATTTATTTATTTACACTTTTATTAACATATGGTCATATGGTGGCATAAAATCCGTCAACTTAATGCCACAAGAAATTCTCTTATTTATTTATTTTATTTATTTATCCATGTTTTTCAGGCAACGAAATTGATTAAAATTAAACAGGCCCAATTAGAAATGTTTACCTTATAAGCTACCTTATGTTTACCTTATATGAATATATATTATTTTATAGTGTTTTTACATAAAACTTAATCTTACAGTCAACCTTAGGGTTGAAAGAAAAGTGTAGAGGGTGCAAGATTAATAAAATTATGCAAATAATAAAGTTAAATAAAAAAAACGTATTTCGAATTCATACTAGGTATATTTATATATATTCCATGTTCAATACACGGATTATTTGAATTCTGGAAAAGGACATTGGCGTACTTTTATACCTAAACTAAACATGACGCATATAAAGTCGTGGGAAAAACTACTAAATGAGCATTCATTCACGCATTCTAAGAGTCTATTCGCGATGTAGTAGGTTACATATTAGTCTATTGCGTTCATCATATTATGTAAACAAAATGCATGACGGTATAATTTTTATTTTAAACTTATCAGATTACTAAAATGATGAAATATAGTATATACATATATAATGCAACTTGCAGCCAGCATTGCCTATATCCGCTGCAAATTTCTCAATTGAAATAAATTCCTGGCGCTAAATAAAGCTGTATTAGAATTGAATTATTAATTTGTGGCTAACACTGTGGCTACCAAACATATTCCAGTATTTAGCAGCTCATTATATTCGAAATACCTATTTATCTCAATTAATTATAATCTCTCCAATGGATTTATTAATGGTGTATTAAACACTAATTTTGTCTCTACTGGTACGCTTAAGGCCTAGGTTCGAACCAAGGAGGTTTAGAGTTATTACGATTCTGATGAAGCTCAGTTGTTATGTCATCCTCGGAGATTGGAATGTGGGGCAAAATGTGACAGGCCAATCGTGAGTGTTGCCATGTCAATGCCTGAAGACATGAATTTACCTCTGTGAGAAATACAACATAAAGCATTTTTTTTATTTAAAATGATACATTTAAGCATTTTTACTACGAATCGACAGTTACATTTGTAACTTACCTAATGACGTTGGGATGAGTAAAATGGGATGGATATTCAAATTTGGTAGATACGACTCGCCGGGCCATGCGGCCGAAGAGATCGTAAGCGATCTACTAGGTTAAGCACTACGGGTGCTGTCGGGTAGTGTGATAGGTGACCGCTAGTGGCAAATTAAATGCGCGTTTCTGTGCTTTGGTGCCCTCCGGCCCGGCGAGTCGTAATTAAGTCGTATTAATCATTAAGCCGTCGGTCCCGGTTGCTATCGATAGATAGCAGTCGTTAAACCTGGTCGGAGGCCTTATGGGCAGTTTGAAAACATCCGACAGCGGGTTGGCCACTAACCCACCCACCTCCACCAATCCGCATTGGAGCAGCGTGGTGGAATAAGCTCCAGGCCTCTCCTCAAAAAAGGGGAGAGACTCGTGCCCAGCAGTAGGACGTATAATGGGTTGCCATTATTATAGGTACGACTAACATTACCGACCGAAACAATAATTTAATCAGAAAAACGAAGAAGTGTATGTTTTAATGACTCATTTACCAATTTAATTTTAATAAAGCGATTACTTTTAAATCACCTTTAAAAAAGTTGCAGCAGGTGTACAATAAAGGTAGATTATAGCTACTTGTTTATGGCTTCACAAGATCAAAGCCGACTCACTTATTTAATTAAAATTACCTTAAAATGAACAGCTAGTTCACAATTATAAATCAAGTTGAATTTAGTAAATTAATTTACTAATTATTAATCAACGACTTTGTGTACTGTTTCCCCAATCAATGATGAAGCCGTATGAAGTTTTTCAAAAGCATTTTGTAAAAACATCAACAGTCTTTGATATGTAGGTACGCCGTATAAATCGAAGGGAAACCTCAACGGTGTATTTTTATGTCACACCCTCCAATAGGCCTCTCGACATAAAATATGACCGTTCAAATCTGATACGCGACGAACAAATACAATTTCTTACGTTTATAAAATAAATATAAAAACGTCGATCTGATCACACCTTGTTATGTAACTTTTTTAGTGCTATGGCTTGTTTATGTGTCGTCATTTTCTTGACATAAATAACCAAGCACATATATATTCACTTGTCAATAACTTTTTGTTTTTGTTGTGATATTCCTGCACATTCAATATCTTCATCATTCCTTCATTCTTATAAAGTCCGTTACTAAAGAACTTGCAATAAACACGATGACAAAAACGATTGAAACATGGCAAGTTTCATACATTGATTTGTACAAAAAAAAAGTAGAATGTAAAACAGCTTTGAAATATTATTTAGGGAACCTAAAATCCGGAATAAAAAGTTGAAAATTGAAGTACGATTATAGCGTGGATTGCGTCTATTGTTCCTAAAAAATACTGTTTTTATACCGGAGAGCTTAAAAATAATTTAAATACCAGGAAATGTTCGTTATATTCACTAGTTTACCTTTTGAAGTTATACTCCGTTTGGCGCGATTGGAAAAATGATGACAGTGAATTTTTACGATGCGCGCGCACACCGACAGATAAAGGTGACACTGTCTGAAGTTAATTTATTAACAGATAAAAGCAAAAGTCTGAAGTTATGGAGTTGCCAAACTTTTTTTTTAATTATATCCATTAGTATACCTACAAAGCTTGCTGTGGTCCTTTTTGTTTTTCCACTGCATCTCATCAGCTTGAAGACGTTCACTGTTGGACACAAGACTTACCCAACGATTGTGGGGCGTCATTATGGGATAATTTGAAAAAAATGCCACGCTTGGCTAGCAGATTGGATCGTAGTGGCGGTAGATTATAGCGTTTTTGCAAACTTTTTATTCAAATGGTTTGACCGCCATTGTTTGGTTGACTGAAGATCTTTCCACCATTAGTGAGCGGTGAGGTTCACGTCACGTCCCGATGTCGATGAATTATTGCACTCAATTTTTTCACAATTTTGACGTTTGACGATCCTAAATATCTATCGTTAAACGTCGATATTTTGGGGACGCTCCTTATGACTGATGAGACTTATTTCCAATTGCTTCCCTGCTTGCTGATTCTGAATATAACAAAAGCTATGAACTTTTGTTCGTCTACAAACTCTAGTCTATAGGGAAATTCTGAGCATAACTTAATACCACGCTTTGGAACTATGTACTTGAGCATTAAACGTAAAATAATGAAATATATCGGATGGAGCATTATGGATAAGAAAAGCCAAAGATAGGCAAGAATGGAAAAAGCTAGCAGAGACCTATGTCACTCGACACGCTGAACAATGAAACCGGATTCTTGGATGTGCTAGAACAAGACACAATTTGGTAAATGTATTTTGTATTTACCTTTAATGACTTAATTAAACAAAAAATAAAAATACAGCGTCTATAAGTCTCTGTCGTAATTACTGGTTACATAAAGACATTGATCTAAACTATTCTAAACCGATATCTTAGAGGAAGCTGTAATTTGCCATCAATGTACAATTTAGTAATGCCAACAAAGTGGTGATAAAATTAATAAATCTTGAAAATATTTTTAGCGGTACTTCGCCTACACATAAACTGATGGTGGTGTTATTTTATTTCTTGTGTACCTTATATTGTAAAGTGTTGTTGTAGGTCTTTACAAAATATGCGATTTTAATGCCTTTTGACGTATCCCGTATGTAATACGTAATAAATTACGGGATTCGTTGGTGATATATTAAGGTTTAAAGAGCTATTTTTTGTTTGACTCAATTATTCCCCCCTCCCCTCCCCCTCCTATCCAAGCTTAACAATCGTGTGAAAATTAATCGAGGTAGTATTAGGTACCTATTTATGAATAACGAAGTTAAACTACGAAAGAAAGAAAACTAACGCAGCTAAATATGCTTCAAAAATTGATGTTATTCGATGAACTAATAAAATGCGCGATTCATTTTTTTGCGTGATACTAAAACACTCAACCCTACTTGGTACGTATCCCGACAAGATGTTGGCCGGTTTTTCTTTAATTTCTCTAAATTCTCTCGTATTTGTCAAAACAAATAATATAATTAATCATTAAATTATATATTTTTTTCTACAATTCAATATTCTAGCAGTAGTAGCAGTGATAGTAGATATCTACAACCACTGAGTCACCTAAAAGCACGTTCACGTAACCTTATACTGTTTCGGTTCCATATTTTTCAATACACACGTTGCGGTATCGCCGCGCCAGTTCACTGAGTCAAGCAAAGAATATACAAAAAGCCGTTACTCGCAGAACACAATACCCTTGAAAGCCAAGCAACAGCCTCTTCTAGGTAGTTAAATTGGTGACTCATTTAATATTGAAACAGTGCCCCATTTTTAAGTATGCAACCGATATTCAATATTTGTCATGAAACAAACTTCATAGACTTCATTGATTTTAGAACCTACAAATAGCGTGAATCTTGAATCCTTCAAATATAGTACTTACACATATCTGATTGAAATGTTGCGAGTGATAGGAAAAATCCCAATCGTACGACTAGATATGTAAAAACAGTAATAAAAACAACGAAACTAGTAAGGGTAAATAGAACAACCGTGTTCCAGGCCGTAAATACCGCCACGTATGTAAATGTACGTGTTTTATTGCCTTGCACACAACAGCAGAACAAATCCTGGCATCGCGGTACGTTAAAAAAAAGATCGACCTTTAAATCTGCAATGACAAAGCTCGCGTTCATTTCTTTTTTCATTTGATCAGATTTCCTTAATGAATTTGTAATATTCTGAGCACACAATATCCCCGGCTTAAGATAGTGGTCTGCCAAGAGAATGTTGGCACGGGAGCCGAGAGCTGTTCCGCACGCTGTGGCGAGTCCTCAATTAAAAGTGTGCGACGTGCCATCGCGCTTGAACACTCGGAATTAATATAAGACGAGGGAACTGTTCAAACTAATATTAGAACTCTATTTTGCCAATCAATGGAATTTAATGGGCGAAAATCGTTTGAATTTTCATTTGGGAAAATGTTGTTTTTGTAATGTATTACTCTTTTATACCTCTTTTATGGGTATAGCGATGTTATAGCGAGGTATATGCAATTCGATAGGAATGTCTTACTTTTGTGTATTTCGCCAAACAATACTCTGAGAAAATTACACTCTTAAACGCAACAAACAGATTCGACAGTTTAAGTGCATATTTTCATACATCTATAAGATAATACCTATATATATAATAATATAACTTATCTACATATATAAACCTATTTTCCATTGACTTAGAAATGTTTGTTGATCGTGAAATTTGCAAAAAAAGCAAAGTGAAGGAAAAATCCAAAACCCGTCAACGACAAGCCAAAAAAACCTTTAAACATATTTCCAGTCAGTATTTTTTAATCTACATTAATTTTTGAAACTACCTCCTGGGTCAACAAAAAAAAAGGAATTAACCTGCAGATTACAAAAATGTCTGCGAGAAGTCTACACTGAATCTCACATACGCAGTTTCACAATTGAACGTAACTCTGCTCGTAAGTCCGACGTGTACTTGGCCGCTTTTATTGCTCAATAGATAAAAAATCGTTATGTGGCAATATAACATCTACACCTACAGTCTTGTTAGTGAAAAACTATAGACCGCATATCCTTGTCACTTTTTAAGCGATTATGTTTATGCGGTGCGGTATGGGAGGTGTATTAACAAAATATTTGTTGAAGTGTATAACTAGCACAGATAATCAATATGGATTAAAGTATATGTTATAATACGATAATGATAACGAAATACTTACTACAATCGAGTCAACTCGATTATAGTTTTTTTTTAACGATATTTATGAAAATCATGATACAGGACATTTTGAATTCTCTGACCGAGAGGATCGTGCCATATTCTGTGTATAGCCTATTCGCAGCTAAAACTAAATGCATTTTTCATGTCGTGAGGGCAACTTTGGCCGTAGTTTGCGACATACTCAGTCGGTAGTAGTACACTGCCAACGTACATTTTGTGAACGTTCTATCGTATCTATCTTAATCTTGTCGGCTTCATTAAATTTCTTGAAACTGCCTCAGTAGCGTGGTGGTAGCAGGCCACTACTACTACGCTGGCGGTCCTGGGTTCGATTCCCGGGTCGGGGGCTATCAGAGATAACGGTTTAAAATCCTTCATCTCTGGTTCTATTGGTTTTTCCATTTTCTGGGAGTTGCCCAGTACCTCGGAGTTTGGTAATGTGCTCGGAGATGGCAATAGGTTCGCCACCTGTTACATGGGCCAAAACGTAACCGGCGAGTCGTGGGTGCTTGCATGCATACTTGAATGCATGCATTTACCTAACCCTTCAGAGATTACAGGCGTGAAGTTGCTTTTATTAAATGTTTAAGTTGCCGTGTAGTAGCGGGCCACTGCTGCTTCGCTGGAGTTCTGTGTTTGATCCTCGGGTTGTGCGGTAAGTGATATTGGATTTTCTATTTTTTAAGAAGCTTTTCAGTGACATCCTTACATTTTAATGTGCCTAGTGATGTCAATAGGCTTACTATGGGACCACGAAACGTAGCATACCCTTGCAGGCTTGAGATTACGTTACGTAATTGATTCAACAATGATAGAAATGATAAATTAAGTGCAATCGTAATTTCACGATAGGCATGAGCTTACATTAATTCAAATTTAAGTTGCTGATACAGATTAAAGATTCAAGAAGCTGATGTGGCTAACATAGATTGCCGAACCGAACTGACTTCCTAAGCTGGGACAGATTATGGAGAGACAGTCACGTACAAAAGCCGGACAATATTGGGATATCTTCTGCAAAATAGACCTTCGGCAAGCCTAAATATGGACTACGCTATATTATTAGACGACATTGGATATGCTTAGCGTCAAACCAATCAGTTAAGTCAGTGTTTTTTTTTTTTAATTTGACATAACTTAGTATGCAATATATTTTGACTTTCTATTCTGTGTTTATACATTAACTGTATGATGTTTTTTTTTCAATAAGTACATTTGTAAGGTATTGGTTTTTTTATTGCCTCAGCATTCTGGGTGGTATCAAGCCACTAACGCTGCGTTGGTTCTGGGTTCGATCCCCATCGACTTTACCATTTTCTGGAAATTTTCCAGTCAAATTAGCCACCCTCGGATGTTTGCCACCCACGAATCGTAGGTTTAGGCATTGTATGTTTTTATATCACCTGTTTGCATATTATCACCTCTGCCAACCTCTCCGGAGAATACAGGAGTGAAGTTACGTTGCGCAATTATTGAGCAGTCATAACCATTAGGGGAAAAAGGATATTATGTATGTATCTTCACGCCAAGTCCCTTATGGGATAGGCAGAGAGCGTGGAGCACCAGATATTCCGGTCACACCTCCCGTGCTTCTTCTACATTAATCATTCTCTTCATATGTGCACGCCGATTCCTAAGAATTTTGACCCACCCTCAGACAGTACTCTTTCTATTTGGTCATGGTAGGTCAGTCTTGGTCTTTCTGGGCAACCATCCACATTAGCATTGTGTATCTGTTTCGTCACTCGCTCATTCGACATTATTTCTATAAAAGGATAGTGTGATAGTAATTTCAAAATATGAGCTTAAATTTGTGCAAATTTAAGTTACCTATATAGATTAAAGATCCAAGAAGCTGATGTGGCCAACATTGATTGCCGAACTGACTAAGCTGGGACAGATTATAGAGGGACAGTCACGTACAGCGGCCCAACAATATTGAGAGATTTACTGCAAAATGGACCTTTCGGAACGCCGACTTAAGGACTACGCAATATTATTGGACGACGTTGAATATGTTTAGATTCAAACCAATCAGTTGAGTCAGTGTTCAGTGTTCCCATAAGTACCTATCATACTATACTTACTAATATTATAAATGCAAAAGTTTGTATGTTTGTTTGTTACTCCTTCACGCAAAAACTGCTGAACCGATTTCCATAAAATTTGGCACACATATAGAGGGTAGCTTGGATTAATACATAAAATACCGAAAAAATGTTAATGTGGGGTGCCATGGGATGATTTGATGAATTTCCACGGTAAAAGTGACACGCAGGCGGAGCCGCGGGCTATAGCTAGTATTAAATATTTTATAATATTTGATTTTCTTTTATCTTTTATTTATAAAATATGTACTTACTTACTTTGAACTTTATTGGTTTTTATGAAGCTTTGTTTGTCGCTCATGATCTCCTCAAGTTTTTTTATGTGAGCATTATACTGTATAGGGTTGTGACTCACACGTAAAATATGTTTTTCTCTTCTTACTGGCACAGTTCCAGTGGTCAAGCTCGAGGGTGTAAGTACCATTTAATTGCCTTAATTATCTGTCAATAAATTTAATGACATTTGTTCAACTTTACATTATTATGGCGCCATGGTTTTTAATATAGAAGAATAAAGAAGAACTCATGTCCTGGTGTGTCAACATCAAATTAGGTTTAGGTAGATCTAAATTCTAGGTAATAGTCACTCCTCACTAGTGTGAACTACATTTTTGTCGTTTTAATCAGAAAAAACATACTTCAAAAATACTTACCAATAATATCCCAATCATATTTTCTTACAGCAGTGTACACACACTTTTAAATAAAACGTATGAGCACACGAGCCGCCCAAGTTTTTTAAGCCACACTTGTTTGCTTCGAAACTGCAGAAATAGTTCGTCTTTTTCCAAATGACAATATATCGGTCTATATGAAACCATATAAAACAGAAAAAAAGCTAAAAGCTTTGAACACAAATTGGAACTATTTTAATAAATTATTTAAATAAACAGAATTGTCAAACAGAGTATAGTAGGCCATTTCATTAATCTTATTTGTATTGCGCTGAAATGAACACGCGTACAAATTTTAGATATTTCAAATTGAGTAATCAACTGAATACTCGTATATGGTTGATTACTGCGCAACACCCATTTTCCGAAACATTCATAATCTATAGGTGTGATGGCGTGAGCCACATTAATTATATAATGTGAATTGTTGCATTAGATTCGTTCACACGTAATTTAGTTATCAGCAGTTCCGTAAACTCGTAATGCTTTGCTTACTACAAATTTATACATATGCCATATTTTGTATCTTCACGCCAGGTCCCTAACGGGGTAGGCAGAGAGTGTAGAGCGCCAGACATCCCGGTTCTGACAAACCTCTCGTGCCTCGTCTACCTTCATCATTCTCTTCATACATGCACGCCGATTCCTAAGACTTTTGACCCCACCATCAGACAGAACTCGACCTATTTGGTCATGGTAGGTCAGCCTTGGTCTTCCTGGGCCTCTGCAACCATCCACATTCGCATTGTATATCTGTTTAGTCATTCGCTCATTCGACATTCTTTCTATATGCCCGAACCATCGGAGCATGCCTTTTTTCATTTTTACACCGATACTATCATTCACACAAAGTCTCTTTCTTACATCTTCATTACGAACGCGATCGGTGAGTGATACACCGCAGATCTTGCGCAAAGATCTCATCTCGACCGCGTTCAACTTACTTTCATGCTCTTTCCTGCATACCCAGCTCTCGCTTCCATATAAAAGCGTTGGAGTAAGTACAGCATTATGTACGGCTAGTCGAGCCCGCTGGCTGAGATGTTTAGATTCTAGCAGCTTACCCAACGCTCCATTCACGCAATTCCCAGCAAGCACTCTTCTTTCTATGTCATATGCCATAGTTCTTCATATTTATATTTTATATGTTTTACCTACGCTTTTGAAATCTATACTGGAACCTAGTAAGCAAATTAAATCTCTCTTTAAATAAAAATACCACATTTCACTTATATGACACTCCTCTTCAAAGATACAAAGTACCTATCAAACACCAGGGCTGCTATCCTGCCAGGTTTACCCGGATATGTCCTAGATTAGATGGCATCCGGGTAGCGTCCGGTCCGTGTAGGGTCTCAAGTGTATTTTGGCTTTTACCTACTGGGACTGCTTTTTTAAAATACCCGGCAAACATGAAACACGTAGGCAAGTTTGACTAACAATATAATGTAGATATGTTTTTTATATAAAATACTGCAGGATAAAATAATTAATTGTAATTTAAAAGCCTTTTTCTTTTGTTTTTTAAGGAAACAATATTTAACAGTTAATGTAAAAGAAATTAAAAAAACCGGTCAAGTGCGTGTCGTGCCACACGCAGTGTAGGGTTCCGTAGTTACAAAGTAAGAGATGTTATGAAATATATATATATATATATCTTCTATGGAGTTGTTCGAAATTTTGGAGTAAAATAAATTTGGTAGACTATTACTCGCAAACTTGTAAAGCCAACTTAGGTGTGATAGTTTTCCTTTTAATTTCATTATATATGGCTACTATTTTGCCGTATCGTTTGAATTTCTAACAACAACCGTTTAGTCGGTAGGGGGGACCTGATGGCACTTGACTCTAACGAAAATTGGCCCTTTAAAGCTTAATTAGTCACGAGCCGTTACCTGAATTGAAAAATGATGTTAGCACGCTAGTAACATTCTTAAAAGACCTATCCAACGATATCCCACACTATATAGAAAACGAAAAAAAAAATATCCACGCGTTACGTGTAGGGGAGGTACTCTAAATAAAAAAAATACATGTTTTTATTCTACCACTTTGTCGGCGTAGTAAAGATGTATACTTGTGCCAAATTTCAAATAAGAAGAAGAAGTATTAATGGTTTTGGCGCTAAGCCGAGGACGGACAGACAGACAGACAGACGGACATGGCGAAACTAGGGTTACTTGTTTACTACGGAACCCTAAAAATGAAGTAATAAAACGAATACCACAATTGACGAGCTAGTTGGTCCAGTGGTGTGTAATGACCTCTTGAATAGATGCTCAAGGGTGTGATCCCCGTACCGGGAGAAATATTTGTGTGGTGTGCAGATATTTGTTTCGGGTCTGGGTTGTCGTGTATGTGTTATGTGTGAACAACGGCACCCACAACACAGTGTAAACGTAAAAAAAATAAAAAGCATTCATTTTACCGAAAAGGATATTTCACTAAAACACGATTGTTATTTCCAAGCTTTCGGCTCTAACAGCTGGTGATTTTACTCGGCAGAATTTAAGGATGGTAACCCTATCAAACACTAGACAAGAATTTCACTGAATGTGGTTTTCCACCGCATCTAGTTGCGGCCAGTCGAGACGCGGATCGCGAACTTTATAACACGACCGCAACGTGCACTATTCATTACACGCCCCCCATTTTCAAGCTCAATAATAATGTACACTTTGAAATAGTTCTCGATCTGGACCCAAAAATATTGAACTGGTTATTTATGGAAGCGAATGGCATCAGTTAGATTGCATGCATGCATGCATTGCATTTTTACACAAACAAGGGACATTTCTTATTAACCCTTCTCTCGATCAGTCACTAGCAACAAATGAGTAAAGCGTAAAATGTACTTGTGAGCGAATGAGAAACGTTATAGCACATTATATGTATGTATGTATCTTCACGCCCGGTCCCTCACGGGGTAGGCAGAGAGTGTAGAGCGCCAGATATCCCGGTCATTATTCCCGTGCTTCTACATTCATAATTATAGCGCATTTTAGCGAGTAAAGCGGAAAAGCTTTACCACTAGGCATGTTTTTACACTGATTAAGCGATTGAAAATAAAAATATTTGATTATATTTTTCCAAACTGAGTATTTCAATCGCTTTGTTGTCTCATACCCATTTCTAGCTTTTCAGCTTTAGATCTACTAAATTATTAAGGTACGTATCACCTATGAGTGCCGGAATGGCCAAGGGATTTATTTATTCCTACTCTAGTAAAATCTAAAGTCCTCACAAAGGGCCAGAGTCATATAAAACTCGCACCTTTAATCATCAAGAAATAATTTTAATAAGTAGTAGGAAACCGCGGTGCACAACACAAGCAGTTCATGTGAACTTGGTGGTGATAGAGGTACCTCATCTACCGCTAAATGGTGTTTAGCACTTTAAGCAATGCATCTGCATTTTAACCTTTGGTGGTTGTGTAAATATTTGTCCTTACTTACCAACCATATGAGCTGCTCAAAACTTATAGGTACGTAACAAATTAAACACCTGAACACATATTAAAAGCCCGAAAAATAAATACCACTTTCAAAGTGCATAACAAAAAGCGATCAGTACAGTAAAATGAAGAAGAAAAGAATACTCATAACAAGGTTAAAACGCATTTGTTAAAATGTGTTTTTACGACAAAGATAATAATGTAATATACAATATATTATTTAGCTCATAAACGAGCACGTTCAATGTAGATAGAATACTCAGATAAGTTAGAATATATGAACGTAACGATGAGAAACTGGACGTAGCTAATTGCTTTGACTTCGGAAACATCACCTTGGTATTTGTAACAAATGAATAACTCAATCAAAACGGTTTCCTTCACAAACAACGTCAGACCTTCGTCTAATAATGAAAATTACGATACATCTTAACACTATGGATAGCGCCCACACGGATTACAGAAAAAAGGTAAATGGAGCAGTCACATTAAATGGCGCGAAGCGGCCTAACCGTATATTATTATATGAGCGTGACAATTAAGAATCACAGTAGGTATAGTGAGTACGAGACACGCTGGTGGGTTTGAGTTAGGTTAGGTTTTGTGTTCCCAGTCAATCGCAACAAGTACCTATCAATAAAATAAATAGATACCAAAATAGTTACCCAATCAATATTAACCAACGAAAAGACATTAGGCGCGTCCATAACTCCACACAGAGCGAGCAGCCTCGCGAAGCATTTGCCGCGAGAGGCAGCTCACTCTGTATGGACGTGCCTCGGTTAGCGCGCGCGAACGAGCACCCGAACCATCTAGTGTCGGTCGCGTCTACATAGAGCGAGCAGCCTATTACATCCGTTTTATATTTCTTGCGTATTTCTACAGTTGCAAGTAAAAATATTCAAAAACTAGCTGTGCCCGCGACTTCGTCCACGTGAGAAAAAATATGATTGTTCAGTATCTACCCGGACGAAGTCGTGGGCGCAGCTGGTATAAAAGTAGCCTAAGTTGCTCCTTATTACATCAGCTATCTGCCAGTGAAAGTCCCGTCAAAGTCGGAGACACTCAAATTCCATTTATTTGTATGTAGGTATGTATGTATGTATGGTTGTATGGAGATAAAAGTAGCCTAAGTGACTCCTTATCACATCAGCTATCTGCCAGTGAAAGTCCCGTCAAAATCGGTTTAGCCGTTCCCAAGATTAGCCCTGCCAAACAGACAGACAGACAGACAGACAAAAATTGAAAAAAATGTGGTTTTGGTATATATACCGTGTATACATACATATGAATTTAGTAAAAAGCGGTTATTTCAATATTACAAACAGACACTCCAATTTTATTTATTTCTATAGATTTATTATGGAAAGTAATATACAACATAAGACCTTAAAATTCTGTGAAAATTTTATGCGTCTACTTGCTACCGTTATTATTATCGGGCGAAACATATACAAAAAAAACACGTTTACTATATGCCCCTTTGGACCCCTTAACATTTTCATTTTCTTATTTTTAGTATGTAATTAATTTTGTCTTTATAGCGCCGGTATCAGAAATACATAATTTGTGAAAATGTTAGCTTTCTAGCTATCACTACTTATGAGATACAGGCTGGTGACAGACAGACGGACGGACGGACGGACAGACAGACAGACAGCGGAGGCTTAATAATCCGTAGGGTCCGTTTTTACCTTTTAGGTACGAAACCCCCTAAAAGATAAAACTAAGATACAGAATAGCTTAAAAATATTCGATATGATTCTTTAAATTGACATAACTTTTTTATTTCTGAACCGATTTACATGAAACAAAAACTTAATGTTAAGTAAAACTTACCACAATATATTAGTGAAAACCGCAAATCGAATGAGCCGTTTCTGATATTAGCGTGCACAAACACACAGACAAACAGACATTTTTCCGGGATAAAAAGTACCCAGTATTGTGCGCCAAAGGTTAAAGTATAATCATACCAAGTTTCATTGTAATCGGACTGGTAGTTTTTCTGTGATGCTTGAACAAATAGACAGACAGACAGACAAAATTTTTTCTAATCACATATTTGGTTTCGGTATCGATCTAGTAACATCCCCTGGTATTTATTTTTTCAATATTTTTAATGTAGAGAATTTACACTTCTACAGTTTTATTATAAGTATAGATTGTAAGTAGGTACCTAAGTCGCGACCTACTGGGAATCTAGTCCAGCCAAAAGCCAAATAAGCCAAATTTTTCTTTCCATTTTTCTTTAAAATAAAAATATATTTCACAAGCATGTGTTAATGCGAAATAATATAAAAACAGGTACCTAAGTGTTGCGCGCAGGTTGAACAAAGTCTGTATTTGTTTTTGGGGTTCCGTAGGCTACAAGAAACTCGTTATAGTATCGCCGTATCTGTCCGTTCGCCTGTCCGCACCTAAGCTCGGAGACTCGTACTAGAAAGCTTTAATTTGGTACGAACTATCATATTTTTACTGGTGGTAGAGCTCCAGTGACGGAGCTCGGGGGCGTAGGCGGTGGTGCCTTACCTAATGTACTTGCCGCTAAATGGTAGTGTTCAGGAATGTCGTGTTCCGGTCAGGTGGTAATGTACGGCCCTGTAATTTCCGGCACAGAGGCAAAACACCTTAGGCCTCAGGAGTGGTAACGCATCTGCATTTTGACCTTGGTCTTTGTGTGGGTGTCTATAGGCTGCAGTCATCACATAACATCAATGTGAACTACATGCTTGTTTGCTTGTTTTTATTACATAAAATATATATATATTAGTCACTCTCACGGCATTGGGACATGGGAAATATAACGATCATTGTACACACCTATATAATTTTAATTTATTTATTAAATAAATATTTAATTTAAAACGAAAACTATTACGGCTAAATAATTTACAAGTAATAGTCGATCAATTAATAAAATGTACTTGTGAAAACGGAACCCTACATTACGCGTGTCCTGACACACACTTGGCCAGTGTAAGTAGTTATGTCTCTGTGATAGTTATTACGGGGCCATACCTTACCATCTAACCAGAACACGATAGTGTTGAACACAAGCACATCGCGGACACTCCATCAAAATTCCATAAAAACGCTTAATTTGGTCTCTATTACACAGACATCAATCAGTGACGTGTATTTACACGTGCATCTGTGTGCGTAGCTCGTAGAGAATACCAAACGTTGCCCATAAGAGGGGAGGAGGTAAGGTGAGGCGGGGAAATCGGGCGGGACGTCGAAGTGTCAATACTATACGTAGTATTATTACATATTCTCTGACACAAGATAGATAAGGTAAAGCGGTGGTGTCTACGTCCTCGAAGTCCTAAATTGGAACTCTACCACCAGTAGAGTATTGGGCGCACTATACTTTCGCCCACTTTATCTTGTGCAGTCAGCATCAAACTTAGCACTGTAGCATCTTCACAATCTAATCTCATCCGCTACGCAGTCACGTCCTAGTTTCATCCATTTCAGAGCGAAATGGTGTCGAAAAATATCCGAATACCCTCTCCCCTATATCAACAATCCGAGGAAGAAAATTGTTTTTATGGATTCGATATGCTTCAATTTCAATTGGCGCCGGATCTGTTCCCATATTCGGTTCGGCGCGAGAACGGAATCAATTTGCTTTTGAATGAAGCCAGTGAGCCTCGTTTGAGTTTTTCGAACGCCTTTTCATTTATGTTATTCATATTAATATCGTCATTATTAAACTTCCGTCATATCGTAAAGGACATGCGATTTAATAATCCCAGTTATCACTGTCGACTTTATAAACGTTTCGTCCATTTAATATCTCTAATTAATTTCTACGAACATGTTTTTTCATGCAATGAAAATTAAAAACTGAACTGACTGAATACTGCGTGCATCTTATAAATAAATATATATACATAAGGCGTTGTCATATTATATTTATTACAATAAGATCTGCGAGTGAATTTGAAGAAAAAATCCTATCCATTTTTGGATAACAATCCAAGCCGCATCACTAAGCTATAATAGTAATATAAGGGTCTGGCCCTTAGAGATAAATAATAAAGCGGATGCGCTAGTTTTTCAAATTTTTGTTTATTTTTTAAATTGTAATTCGTTGCTAGTCTTGATGCATTATTTATAATCAGCCCGCAGGTAGGCTCCTATCGCTTGACACTACATAAAAATAATTTAATGATTTGCAATTATTATCGCTTTGTTTTTGCTATATTTTGCGTTTAGTATTATTAGTTGTTATTCACTAAAGTTCGTTTTAAAATAATTTGACGATAAAAAAGTGCTCATCAGGAGCCCAATCATATGAATTATATGAATTAACTGCAGCTCTATCGCCAGTTAAAATCTTATCTGTCTACAAACACACGTAAACATTGATCCAACACAGAGTCTCTCATATCAAGAGTGATTTTGACATTGAAGAGTTTCTTAATCGATATAACTTGAACATTACAAATCATCAAAGTATTTAGGGGTGTGGTAAAGATCGGATCAAGTCTCCCGTACCGGAGACAATTAATAAAGGGCCATTAATATAAAAAGTTCGGGAAGTTAGTCATAATAAAGATATTTGCCACTCAATACTCTCTTCATTTGCCATAATTACAAAGTTTTACTATATATTTAAATATTATATTTAAAAGATATGCAAAACTAATACAATACTTCATAATAATATATGTGTTCAAACTATTTAACCACATTACAGTGACAAACTATATTAGGTATAACATTCAGTATGTGCTTGATATTATAGTCTATTAAGTCATGGTGTCGTCTGATGGTCGGGTCAAAAGTCAAGTCTTAGGAATCAGCGTGCATCTATGAAGAGAATGATGAATATAGATGACGTACCTACGGGAAGTTTGTCAGGACCTAGATCCGAGATATCTGGCGCTCCACACTCTCTGTCTACCGTTAGGGACCTGGCGTGAAGATACATACATACATGATAAATAATGTCGTAAGTCTCAATGTGTAAATGCGATGCCACTTCAGAGCCCTAGAAGCTTGTGGCTTTAGTAAGAATCCAACTTAAAATATTTTCAAGAGGAGTAGTGGTAAGTAACCCTTGTATTTTGAAAAAATATCAGATAAAATTCAGTTAAAAATATAAAAAGAACAATTTATGGGAACGAATCAAAAGTACCTTACAATCTAGTAACCAGATACAAATTATAAGTCACACTATACCTTCAAAAGCTGAAGTACTTATTCGGAATTGACCTTATATGGTTTCATTTGCTTGATTGAGTTTGTTGATTGAAAACTGTGGATCCCCTCAATTGCCATTCACACTCCCGGGGATCGGATTACAGTTATAATGGACTGTTTATTTTTTTCTAGTTAATAAAATAAAAAATAAAATACGCTTACACTCACAGCCCCACACTAGGTATAAACCTGTGTCGTGGGTGCCGTTGTACACATACAACACATACACAAACACCCAGACCCGAAACAAATATCTGTAGGCCATACAAATATTTGTCCCGGTGCGGGGATCGAACCCGCGACCCTTCGAATCAAACGGTCGTCTCACACCGCTGGACTAACCGGGTCGTCACGTTAACGTCAGTTATAACATTAACTCAAAAAGTAAAGTACAAGAATAGATTTTAGCAAGAGATTACAAGACGGTTGTTATAAAAAAGCGACCAAATAGATATGAGTCGAACTCGTGCGTAGAGGGTGCCAAGAATTTTCCTATGCTATTTTAAAACCATAAACTTCGTATAGCCTTTATAATATACTAGCTGTGCCCGCGACGTCGTCCACGTGAGAATTTATGATTGTTCAGTATCTACACGGACGAAGTCGTGGGCGTAGCTAGTATAAAGCCTGAGTTACTCCTTATTACATAAGCTATCTGCTTGCTGAAAGTCCCGTCAAAATCGGTCTAGCCGTTTCCAAGATTAACCCCGCCAAACAACAGAAAGGCAGACAAAAAATTTGTAACAAAAAATGTTTTGGTATATGTACCGTGTATCGACACATATGCATTTAGTAAAAAGCGGTTATTTTAATATTACAAACAGACACTCCAATTTTATTTATTTGTTTAGATGTATAGATAGGTACAGTTATATTAACTGTATATTCTTCATAATTTTGGGGCCCAGTAGTTTGAGAAATAAAAGAGAGAATAAAAAATACTACCTACGAATAAGTTTTTAGTGTGATGTAGCAAGAAATATGCGGCTCCCCATAGGTTTTTGATTTTCCTGCAAATGTATGTAACGGTAGTATCTTTTTATTGTGTTGACATCTAAGTGGAAATTTCTGAGAGTCCTTGGGGAATTCAAACTTGAATATAATAATTCCAATTAAATTAGATACATCCACAAAATCTTGAAAAAAGAGTGTGAACCGACAGACAGGCGGACAACAAAATAATCCCGTAAAGAATCCGTATTTTCCTTTTAATATAAGGAATCCCAAATGAGAGAGAGACGCCTAGATCTGAGGCTTCGGTAGCTTAGTGGTAAAACGGGTGGTCTGGTGGTCCAGAGGTAGCAGATTCAGAATCTCACTTAAAGTAAAATTATCACTTTATATTATCGCGTTGCAATATGATGGCAACGGCCCGAACTTTTTAGTACTCATAAAATAAGTACTACTATTTTTTTTTTCATTTGTGTGGCAAATAATTACGTAAGTATTAACAATACACCAAGTTACATCATTGCAATATCTCTATCATAAATCAAATGATAAGATGAAATTGCATTTAGCATAATGGCGCCGCGGCCTCATGTAAGCATGGATGACATGAGGCCGCGGCGGTTTGTTTAACAGTCAAGGTCTTTCGACGGAAAATTATGATAATTAGAGATGCGTTTAATACTAAAAGTTGCCCGGTTGCAACATCTCAAATTGTAAGATCAATTGCATTTAGCATTAAAGGATGACATGATGCCGCGACGTCATATTTAGTAGATAATGTTTTTATACTGCACTGAGTTGACCGGTGCTTGGCGTAGGCTACTAATGGTACACCGACTAAAATAATTTGATTGCGACGCGACTTCTAAAACTTACTCGGCTGATGAGAAACCAATCTAATTACTTGAATATAAGTTCACGACCAGTTTTTAAATGCTAAAATAATAGTTCTTCTTTGATTATTAGTGTCCGAATAAGGCTTTCTCCATAATAATAAATTCAAAATAAAAAGTTATTTTTCTGCCTCATTAGTCTAGTGCTGCATTAAGGTTTGAAATGCACTATAAATACGATTACATAGTTCCGCTTAGTCACAAGAAATCTTACATTTGTGTATGGGACAAAACATAACTCGCGAATTGTGGACATCTAAGATTGAATGCATACTTATACCATTGCCTACCCCTTCGTGAAACACAAGTAGAATCTGGCAAAAAACAGAGTTATGAAATCACAGTACACAGTGATTTCAGATGCATTTACCATAATTGGTATGTTGACATGACCCCATAGTCGCGTAATTAATGGATAATGTGTTTTAAATTCAGTGAGTTGACCAGAGACGTATGCTAATGGTGCACCGACTCGTATAATTTTATTGTGACGTCCAGAATTCACTCGACCCTATTAATGAGAATTCAATCCATTTACTTGAATTTAAAATATTAGGATATTTATGTTACGGAAGTGGCAAACAAGCATGCAGTTCACATTGATGTTAAGTTATGACTGCAGCCTATAGACACCCACAAAAAGAACAAGGTCAAAATGCAGATGCGTTACCACTCCTGAGGTGTTATGCCTCTGTGCCGGAAATTACAGAGCCGTACATTACCACCTGACCGGAACACGATAGTGCTGAACACTACCATTTAGCGGCAAGTATTTTAAGTAATGCGGTGGTGCCTACGCCCGCGAGCTCCGTCACTGGAGCTCTGCCACCAGTAAAAAACCTATAGTCATTATTATACCTAAAACCTAGATATAATAATGACTGTAAATTAATTGTAGACTAGATGCCAATTATTCAATTAATTACCATATCCAAACTTGCCTTATTGCATTATTCCTATCCAATCAAATTGTAAGATGAAATGCATTTAGCATAATCGGATGACATGACGCCTCGGCGGCATAATCAGTGGACCTGTGCATTGGGCAATGCGTTAAAAGTTCACTGAATTGACCAGAGTTTGGCGTAGGCTAATGGAACACTGGCTCGTTTAATTTGATTTCGACGTCCAGAACTCACTAGGCTCTTTTGATGAAAATGCAATCTACTTACTTGATTTTCAATAAATCGTAGTGGTCCTGTATCTATTATTAATTGCGCTCTTATATATTGCTGAATTTGCCGTTTTATTTTCATTATACATTTTTAGATAAATATTTTACTTAACTGTCCCATTAGTCCTGTGTAGAAGCGTAGGTAGGCCACTTTTAACACGCTAATGTCATAGGTTTGATCAATGAGTGGGGTGAAGTTATTGGGTTTTTCCATTTTTCGGAATTCACCCAGTGTCACTCTCGAATTTTGGTAATTTGAACAGAGATGTCACACAAGTATTGGACAATGTGTTTATACCTCACAAAGTTGACCGGAGCTTGGCGTAACCTAATGGTGCACTGACTCGTAAAATTTGATTGTGACGCCCAGAACTCTCTCGACCCGACTGATGAGAATCCAATCTACTTACTTGAATTTGAATTAATCATAACCGGGTTTTTTGTTATTATTCGCACTTTTACCTATACAAATACGTATAATAATTACTACATATTGTTTTGTGCAAGGTACAATTACCGCACACTAACTTGCCTTATTGCAAAATCTCTATGAAATCAAATTGTAAGATCAAATGTATTTAGCATAATTACCATGTAGACATGACGCCGCGGCGGCATAATCAGTGAACAATGTGTTTTAACTTAATTCTGTTGACCAGAGCTTGGCGTAGGCTAATGGTGCACTGGCTCGTATAATTCGATTGCGACGTCCAAGACCCACTCGTCTCTTCTGATGAGAATCCTATCTACTTACTTGAATTGAAATTCATCACGGCAGGGTATTATTAATTGCACTATTATAACTGTGTTTTTGCTGAATTTGCCGTTTTTCTTAATATGTTTTTTTCAGAAAAATAATTTGTTTAACTGTGCCATTAGTCCTGCAGTAGTAGGTCACCATTACTACGCTAAGTTTGTAGGTTTAATCAATGAGTGGGGGAAGCTATTAGGATGTTTCCATTTTGAGGAATTACCCGGTGTCGCTCTCACGCCGGATGGCATGACGGCGCGGTGACTTGGACAATGCGTTTAAGCTTCATTGAAGTGCCCAGAGCTTGGCGTAGGCTAATGGCAGAATATGTAATAATGCTACGAATAGAATGAACACTTCGACGTCCCGCTCGATTTCCCCGCATCACCCAACCTCTTTCCCTCTTATGGGCGACGGTTGGTATTTTCTACGTGCTACGCACACAGGTGCACTCCGTGTAAATACACGTCGAATTTACACGTGTAAATACACGTCACTGATTGATGTCTGTGTAATAGAGACGAAATTAAGCGTTTGTATGGAATTTTGGCGGAATGTCCGCGGTGTGCTCATGGTGTACTGGTTCGTATAATTTGATTGCGACGTCCAGAACTCACTCTGCTCTTCTGATGGGAATCCAATCTAATTACTTGAATTTAAATGAATCACGGCCGAGTCTTTTATTTTAGTCTGTTGCACTATTATATTAAAATCAAAAAAGGCCAAGTGGATGTCGCGACACGCGCATTGTAGGGTTCCCTTTTTTCAAGTAGGTACATTAATTAATTCGTTAATCGGCTTCTCGTAAAGTTATTGAGTCCACTTAGTCGTGATGGTTTTTCTTTTAAACATCATTTTACGTTTAATCGTGATTTTGTTTCACCTGTTCAAATACCACTGGTACACTACACATAGCTGGAAGAGGAGGAGGACACTTGACTTTAACAAAAAAAAATGTACTTTAAAGATAAATATTTCACAAACGAACTGTATAATCGAAAAATGGTCTTCTCAAACCGTCAATATTTTTAATTACGATACATAACGTTATAGGATGAGCGTAAAATCACGTTTTTCTGAGTTTCCTATAACAAAATAAATAGTATTCCTATTTAAACAATAAAGTATCATTTAATCAACGTGTACATACTGATAACAAAAGCGCTCTATCTCCTCAAACAATGTTAATTAATTTTGATATAAGAAATTAATTAAATCACCTCCGAAGAGACGCAGGCTATCATATCAGGAAATTCAAGCGAGTTACAAAGCCGCAGGTAACAGCCAGTTCCAAACTTATAAATGGTTATTCAGTTCTACATTTTAATGAGCTATACACGAGCTACATATATTTATTACTAAGTTACATGTAATATCCATGTAAGTATATGGTACATTTGTTTATGAGAGCTTGTTAGTTTTAAACCAAAAAAAATCCAGAAATATGATTGATAAATCAAGAATACGTTTAAAACTATCTGTTGGTGAAAATCAATTATGTGAATAAATTATGAATAGTTATTCATTGAAATCGAATATTAATAAATTTAAAATAACTAATTTCGTTATAGTTAATGTTTTTTTATTGATAAATTGTGATACATTTACACATTAAAGATTAACTATGTGCCTAAAGTACATAATGTGTAAGTGGATAAAATTTATGTACCTTTCTGCATAAAGAATATATCTGCAAAATAATTATTAGCATTTGAGTACAATAACTACAGAAAAAATTGACAATATTATTCAAAAGATATTTGTTTCTTATATACCTACAGAGTCATATATATATATATATATATATATATATATGTTTTTATAAAAAAAAAGAACACATAAGTACACATTGACGAAACAAACAGCCTACTGCACCAGCGTGAAACTCTTTGTTCAAAAACTTTTAAAGAAAACTTATACATCTTCAAAATATTCGCAAATTTCCTCGTTCCACCTTCACTCGGCATTCTTTATTACGTTTAAACACCTACGTGTTCAGTATTTTTCTTTCACATAATTTAAATCGGAGATGTAGGTCAGCACAAAAAATATGTCTTCTTATAGTACGATTTTAAATACTTAGGCATTTTCCTCATGTCCAAAGGAGGTCGTTATTTACGGTTCTTTATAACGATGTTGAATAAACTATCGGTTGACTGAATTCCACCCGTCATTACACACATGCAGTTGATCGATCCATATTTGTTGAAGTGGGACGTAGCAGTTAAATCATTTTTTATTAGATCAGGATGGCAGAAAATGATAAATCTTACGCACGCATCATGCATGTAGAATAATGATATGAATCAGAAACTCATTTATTCATTTAGGGTGACAGGCACCTCTTATGACACGTCAAAAACAAACAAAATAAATTAAAGCGAATAACAATTGATATACATGTCAAACAAGATAAAAAATATATGTAAAGTCAAGAATATCACTAAGATAAAACTAAATGTAATAAACTAATGTAAAAGTATATCAGTAGAATGTCTCTATTCCCCTTTACAAACTGATAACAAAGAGTAAAAAGAAAAGAAAAAGAGTCATTCTTTGTCATTCACCGGCAAAGTTCCAAAGGCCAATATGATCTGAGAAAAACTTGCAGGCAAAAACTCAGTCGGCTCTTTTAAAATATCTCTTAGGCATATTTTTACAATTTTCCATAATTTAAACAAGCTTAAAATTAACAATATAATATCAACATTACACTTTGATTATTACATTTAACACCTTTGTGGAGCTAGATCAGCATTTAGCCAAACATTTCTATCCTTGAGATAGTCCTCGAGTTTATAGTAAGCCTTTTTACATAGAGCGCGTTTAATTAATGCTTTGAATTTACCATCGGTGAGTTCAGCAATCCCGGCTGGGATCTTGTTATAAAATTCTACACTATATTTTAGGAAAGATGTATTAGTTTTCGTCAGTCGAAAACTTGTCAGAGACAACTTGTTCTTATTCCTCGTATTATAACTATGCCTATCGGAGATTTTATCAAACAGATGTAGATTTTTCCTCGCGAAAAGTATATTTTCATAGATGTAATGGCAAGGGACTGTCATTATATTTATTTCTTTAAATAGTTCTTTCAAAGAATCACGACTACGTAAGTTATACATCGCTCTAATGGCCCTCTTTTGTAATATAATATATGTATAATAATATAGACGTAACAAATGAATAGGATCATGGTGATTATTAATTTTTCTATAGATACTTGTACCAAATGGCACTGAATAGTATCTTCTTGTATTAGTATTCGATGGAGAAATTGAAGGACTCACAAACCTAAGGAAAATAGATATCGTTGTACGAATCAAATCAACGTCTATGTTCCTTAGTATCTCTCAACATTTCAATATTATTCCATATCAAGTTGAAAATTAAAAAGTTGCAGATTTCCATACCTAGTCAGAACTTGAGAGCATGAGAAATCTGAAACTATCTTGCATAAAAAAAATCTTGCAGTTGGATTTAAGCAAAAGTAAGGAAAATTTCGTTCACCATGAAATAAATGACTGCTTCTTGTAGTACGATTTTAAAGGCTCAAAGCATTTTCCTCGTGTTCAAAAGAGATCGTTATTTACGGTGCTTCATCACAATGTTGAATATACTATCGGTTGACTGAACTTCCACGCATCATTACACACATGCAGTTGATCAATCCATATTTGTTGAAGTGGGGCGTAGCTGTTAAATCATTTTTAATTTAAGCGGATGGAAGAAAATGATAAATCTTACGCCGACATCATCGATAAATATCTTTATGTTGTTGGTAACATTTCATTATTCATTTTTGTGTACTTCAGTAGAGGATATTGATGGTGTATGATAAGTGACGCTGTAGTCATATACACCTGAAGCGTTCGTGGCTTTAATGAGGATGCTCACGGACTCACAAAACTACTGAATGACGATAGACGATGGCGTACAAAGTTATGTCTAATATTGCTTAATTTGTATGTATGTATGTATATCTTCACGCCAAGTCCCTTACGGGGTAGGCAGAGAGTGTAAAGCGCCAGATATACCGGTCCTGACACACCTCCCGTGCTTCTTTTACATTCATAATTCTCTTGAGATTCTTAATATTAATTCCATCCTAAATTTCTTTCAACGAATTTCATTTCAGATTCAAAATTTACTAGTGGGAGAGTGCTAGCGTCATAACTTGAGAATATAGACACTGCAAAAATTACCTAACAAAATAGATATACCACGTTCAACACAAATAAAAATCTTTCAGTAGGATTTCCCGTATTATTTACTTTTTGCGTTGGGCACTGGTCATTTCAGGACCCTTATTGAACTAAGACATTATCGAAATAAAATCGATTGCTCTATTATCGATATTCAACGGAATAGATTATTCTTGTTTACTATTTATCTTGTATAATCACTAGTATCAAGTGGATACAATTTGTACAGTATCTTAGCCTTAACTTAGCGTAACCTTATATAAACGTCACACTTTTTTTTAAATCGTCTTTTCTTGTTTCAGTAACCTTTGGCAGGTACACCACACAAAACTAAACCTCAAAATAACCTAAAGTTCATAATGCTGTTTTTTTAATAACTCCTTTTTTATGCCTTTTTTTTGCGCATACAATAGGTACTTACGACATTGCCTTTATTTTGCGAGTAATCCCGTCGAGACGCAAGAAGGGCGAACTCTCATAGAAAATTGGTCATACTCCTTTACTTGTTGCACGTTTTTTTTTTGTCATATTTTTATTTTCAAAATGTTCTGTACGAGTGAAGTAAGACATGTGGCTATTTTCAAAAATCAACATCCACTGTTCCACCAGCTCCATTAATATCTACATACCTGCTCATAGTACACAGCGTTACAAACATTAAATAAATTATTCGACAGACACGTTTCATCTCTATTCATTTCATACATCAAAAACACACGCATATAATCCGATACGTGTTGTTTGCTTTCACTGATTTCGTCTAATTTAATACAGAACCCTTATAAATGCACACGTGCCAATTTCCAATTTATCTGCCATTTAAATTTCACACTGAGATTCATTTTGAACTCGCGAGTGTGATGTGGAAATTATTTCGTTGATATGTTTTCACACAAAAAGCGACACAAGGGTTGCAAATATTAATTAATGATTTCGTTTTTGCAATGCAAATCGGCTGATTGGCGTTCGTTATCAATATAAAGTAATATACCTACAATATACGAAAAGTTGCCCGAGCACCATTTATATTTTTAAGTCATAAAAGGTACCAAAAAATAACATACAAGATCACCAATTTAATTCATGAATATAAAAGATTAATAATTATTAAGAAAGAAATGTTTTATTTTTTAGTTTTTAATATTTTTTTAATAGATAGATTCACGTTATTGAACACCAAGAAGTTTACAGGAATATACACAAAATTAATAAACCCAGTAGGTACAAATGCGGCCTTATTGCTAAAACAGCAATTTCTTCTCGGCAACAAATAAACCGCGTCTGTCGAATATTTTCTTCAAGGTCGGAGTCGGTCACTTGTTATAACCTACTGCAAGACTTAAACACAGCTTAAAAAATCTATGGGTACTAGTACACATAAATCAATATTCATAAATGGTCAATATTACAATAAGGACTTAAATGTCACACTAAATGTCCCCTTCAAAATCCATGTTCGTCGAAAACTATAATAATTAAGACCCACCCCAGAGGGGACAGAATTAGGTATAGCGTTTAGATTGAAATTCTGGCAGTGCTAATTCAATTTCTGGAGGGACGGGCCCAGGCGGGCCGGGCGACTGTCACTCGTTACTGACTTATCCTACCAATTAAGTTACCTACGAGACGGATATAGTCTGTTAGACGTTAATCATGTAGTATCACCACTCCCCAAACAAATTGGTTTTCGATGAGGCACGCAAAAAACGGCAGTATACGAATGGAACGATAAGGACGGATTTTGATCAAAAATCCGCTTAGAATTCCATTTAGGATTGTTGGATTTATTAAATACTAGCTGACCCGAACAACTTTGTATTACATCAGAATTAAATAGGTAATGTGTGAAAGGTTTTATAGGTACGGACTATTTGTATAAGAAAATAAAATTGTTGTTTTCGTAATTTTTATTTTCTTAGTTTTTCGATTGGTCATAGTTTTTCATCTTTTGAACCTTTCCTGGACTTAATTGAAAAATAATTCAAAACCAAAATTAGCCAAATCAATCCAGCCTTTCTCGAGTTTTAGCAAGACTAACGAAGGGCAAATTATTTTTATATAAATAGATCTTAATAATTATTTCTTCCCCGTTAATATTTGTAACCGTGACTTTCATTGTATTCCACTGTTCGGGGTTCTCTTAATATAGGTATTTTGATATATATTTTTTATTTTTTTTAAAGGAAAAATAAAAATAATAATTCGTAATAGACAACCTACAAACAACGTATATATATTTTTATTGATTTCAATCCTATTAACTTATTAAAATGTATATCAGCTTTTCTGAATGAGGTTATAATATAGAAAAGACAACGGGAACAAACAGCCATTTCCATCATCGTCACGTCATCTGTCATGTTACTACGGGAAAGTGTCGTAAATTGACTTCTGAAAACTGGAACCGTGCTTAAAGGGAATGTCTGTCTAGTACTTTAGTATGTAGGTACATTTAAGTCATTGGTTTTGTTAACATCTGATGGATAGACCTACAATGTATACAATAGAAATAAAGTGAAAAGTAGAATTGGACTATATCCGACTTTGACGGGACTTCCACGGGTAGGTAGCTGATGTAATAAGGAGTAACTTAGGCTACTTTTACACTAGCTGCGCCCACGACTTCTTCCGGGTAGATAGATACTGAACAATCATATTTTATCTCACGTGGACGAAGTCGCGGGCACAGCTAGTTTAAAATAATATCGATATAGTCAAGAAATATAACGTCGCTATCCATTTATTTTTCAATCGCTGAATTACCAAGAATCCTTATGAAAATAATATAATATTCAAATATTTGAATTAATCAAATATTTTATACTGGTGGTAGAGCGTGTTCCGGTCAGGTGGTAATGTACGGACCTGTAATTTCCGGCACAGAGGCATAACACCTTAGGCCTCAGGAGTGGTAACGCATCTGCATTTTTACCTCTGGTCATTGTGTGGGTGTCTATAGGTTGCAGTCATCACTTAACATCAATGTGAAGTGTATGCTTGTTTGCCACTTTTAAAACATAAAAAAAAAAAATTGAATTACATTCAACTCGTACATATATAGAAAATGGAACGTTAACTTATTCAAATAATAAAATCGTAAGTAATAATAATCGTCTGAGTGCCCGCAGAAATATTGATTGAATCGATATCAAAATTTAATTCAATTGAATCCGTTTGTGTTAAAACATTACATTTCACTGAAATATTTTCATATTTAGGTGAATTGTATCACTAACTTTATTATTATTTCTGTATAATTGTTCGTAATTAACCATGGGAAAAAATATTTTATTAAATTAATTTGTTCTATAATGTAGGTACCTATAATCTATACACTTACTAGCGGCCCGCCCCGTCTTCGCCCGCGCTGCTCTGCTCCTGTTAATCATAGCGTAATGTAAGCTATCCTATCTCTCAAGTTGGATCGAACTGCACATGATGTGCGAATTTTATTATAATCGGTTAAGTGGTTTAGGAGTCCATTTAGGACAAACATTGTGACACGAGATTTATATATATTAAGATATGTATATAAAATGATTAGGTGTACAGTTTTTGTACAGTAAAATAATGTAAACTGTATGATGGTATTACAAAACAGCGTTTAAATTTAAGCATAGAAAATGGTATGTTAAATACCATATTCATTCTAACAACCTCCATATTAGCGTGGTATTTGAAACGGGTGCGTCCATAGGCACACGTTGGTGTTAATTTGGGCTTTATTTGCGGGGCTCTAAAATTACTACGGTCCGGCGACTTAATTTACGTTGAGGTTTGAGCTGTTGTCAAATAAAACTTGACACATGTTGAACATTGTTTAGCAACTAAATGACCAACTTTGTGCCGTTAAAATGAGTATCTTCTACATTGATTTTAATTACATGATGGTGTTTTTCCTTGATATACCTATCTAGGTTTAGGTTTTGCTGTCAAATCAATTTCCATATTGGATAATCTTTTGAAACCTGCCTAAACTAAAATGATTACCTATTTAAAATCACAAAAATAAGAAAAAAATACAAATAAAATAAATGTTGTTGAATATACCCGAAATAAATTTAAAATCTAAGTTTTATTTCAATTTCTTATTCTGAATGTTCAAAACAAAAATCAAAATTCAAATCATTTATTTCAAATTGGTCTATTAGGACACTATTGCATTGTCGGGTTATTCTGAGTTCTGATTTATGTTACACACTAGCAACCCGCCCCGGCTTCGCATGGGTAGCATTCATTATAACTACTGCGGAGACGCCCCTATTTTACTTTATAATATGTAGTGATTAGGAATTACATGTGATTTATTGAATTATAGTAATCAAAAGTTAACGAAATAAGACAAATACTTGAATTTCGTATTTCTGAGTTCACAATATATGAAGTTATAAGAAAAAGATACGAAAAATTTAAAGCTCAAAATAAGGTAAAGAACTCGTAAAAGTTAATGTATGTGTCAGATAATACGATTTATATCATGCAACGTTTAGTTTTATGACCAATAAAATTGCCTTAAGTACCTATCCAGAAACCTTGAATCAAATGAAATCTTTATTTAAATATATGTTTACAGACACTTTTGAAATGTCATTATAAAATATTTGCAGATCATAGGCTGTATAGTCAATTGGATATAGATTTATTGCACAATATACTAAACTTTTTTCTATAGTATAGTCTTAGTTTTAATTGCCTCAGTAGTCTAGTGGTAACAGGCCCCTACTACTACGCTGGGGTCCTGGGTTCGTTTTCCGGGTCGGATGATATTAGAGATAACGGTGTAAAATCCTTAATCTCTGGTTCTATTGGGATTTTTCCATTTTCTGGAAGTTACCCACTACCTCGAAGTTTGGTAATTTGCCCGGAGATGTCAATAGGCTCGCAACCTGTTACATGGGCCAAAACGTAACCGGCGAATCGTGGGTGTTTACATATACGATTGAATGCATGCATTTACCTCTGCCTACCCCTTCGGGGATTACAGGCGTGAAGTTACGTTATAGTTTTAATGGTCGTTATTTTATTATGATGACTCATAATATTTTTTATTAAATTTACCTAATTTGACATCTTAACAAATACTTGACACGTCAAAAGTATTTTTTTTTTATAATTTGGAATTGAATTGAATAAATAACTTTAGGCACAAAAACATCCACCCTTTCGTAGAACCAAAAACATACAACACTGAAATTAAATTCAACAACTTTCGACGTCAATATCAACTGCATTGCAACTTTTATTTTTGTACATTTTCCAAAGAAAAATATAATTATAACCACTGCATGCCTGTTTGCCACTTTCATAACTTTAAAACGTGGCAAAGTGCGATTTGGACTCGCCCATGAAGGGTTCCGTAGAAGCACTTATTAGACACTTAGGTACTAGAGGTTCACCACTGTCAATTTTCAGCAGCAAAAGAATTCTTTGTTTTTATACCTACTGTGTGAATTACTAAGTTATATTTGCGGTTTTCGAAAATTTTTATTTCTCAAAAAATGTTAAAAAACTGAACATCCCATACGTCCTAAGGGGCCGTTCAAGTATTACGTAAGCAGATTTATTACAATTCTTTATAATAAATCTTTTGCTGACAAGGGGGATGTCCCCCCCATCCCCCTTGACAGCAAAAGTAAGCAAAGCTCTTACCCCATGCTCTCTCTTAGCTCATGCTTACGTAAACATTTTTCAATTAATATTTTGCTTTTATTAATATCATAATTATAATGTTATAATTCGTATGCATTATTTACGGGAATCACCGAAAAAGCGTTTCGTTTTCAAGCAAAGACAAATGTGAGGGTTGCCATTCGTGTAAAAAAGTAAATAACTACCGATGACGTAATCATCATCTAGACTCCCCTACCCCCCATGTCATCCAAAATAAGCAGAGCAAAGACCCCCCGCCCCCCCCCATAGTGCTCACGCAATACTTGAACGGCCCCTAAGGGTCTATTATTGTTAATAAATTAGTAAATAATCACAAACATAAATCGGTTCACAGAATACCAACATTTATCTAGTTTTCGGCAGAGAATATGTAATAATACTACGTTTCGGAATAGTGACTAAGACATACGGACAGACTATGATAAATACAAATAAATGCGCAAAGCGTATTTATTTATTAATTTTTAGGGTTATGTAGTAAACAAGGAACCCTTATAGTTTCGCCATGTCCGTCTGTCTGTCTGTCCGTCCGCGGTCCGCGCAAAAACAACTGGTACTAGAGACTTGAAATTTGGCACAAGTATACACCTTAATTACGCCGACAAATTGATAGACTAAAAACATGAAAAATAAAATTGTTTTGGGTACCTCCCCTACATGTAACGCGCGGATATTTTTTTTACTCTTCGTTTTTTATATAGTGTGGGATATTGCTGGATAGGTCTTTCAAAAATGTTAGGAGTGTGCTACAATCAATTTTCAATTTAGTTAACTGTTCGTGACTTATTAAGCTTTAAACTGCCAATTTTCGTTAGACTCAAGTTACATTTATCACACCTAAAACCTACGGAACCCTACACTGCGCGTGGCCCGACGTGCACTTGACCGGTTTTTGTCATTCATCTACGGAACTCTTAAAACATCCCATATTCTTGCATAATAATAATAAAAGCTATATTTTGCGGCGCCTAATACCTTAAACGTAACAGATGTGGCGTGTTGAGTATGCTTATGCATTAAATATTTCAAAGCTTGAACAGAAAGATAAATATTCTTGGCATAATCTTCCATTTCTTTGACGAGCTCACCCTTCTTACTAATTATCTTTAAGCTGTATTGTCAGAAATTAATTAAGTTGAATACACAAATATTGAGTACGTACTTCAGACGCTGTAATAAGTTAATGTTTAAGTTATCGTTTCATATGCTTTAATGTTATGGTTACAAAGTAAAGTGACGTATGTTTTAGTTGTTGTTAGAGATATAATTAAGAAGCTTCTTTATAGTGATGAAGCGCGCATAGCCCAGCGGCTGGTGTAGATCGTAAGCGATCTGCTCGGTTAAGCACTACGGGCGCGGTCGGGTAGTGTGATGGGTGACCGCTAGTGGCAAATTATGCGCTATGAACATGCACCACCGCAAAGAGCATGGTATACTGTAGGTACAGGTACTCTGCTCTTCATATAGCTACACGACGGCCTATAGCACGCATCCATAGCACACATTGACACATACTTCCATATAAAAACACGCCTTAGTTGAATATCCATTTCCACCAGGGCTCAGCTATGTGCACCAATGAATATAATTGGTGGATATCAAACGCATCCATCGCAACGTAGCATAGCACATCTCTGGTGGAAAAGCACTCTTAGTGGAACCTTTTAGTTAAAAACCGACAAATGTAATTAAGATCTTGATTGGTGAGTACAAATAAGAAATAATTAACTTAGTGCTCGTTTGTGTTGTGAGCTCCGTCACTGGAGTTCTACCACCAGTAAAAATTTCTACCACCATATTCAGATTGTGGGATTTTAACATTCGAGTAGACGCGTAATATTATTACGGCATTAGTCTACTTCACCGGGTAATTGACGAATGCAATGAACTCTCAGCCTAGATAATTTTACAGAACTACCTTAGGGAGACCCTTGTAGATCCGATCCTCGGCTTAGGGCGCATTACCGATAAGAACATCTAGATCGTTTGGCTCTGTGCCATAGCAGCAAGAACTACGAGTATTACGGGACGCGGCATTTAGAGAACAAGTAATCCTTATTTAACACCTCTTTCTATCTTCACCTCTCTCTCTACTGTAAGGAAAACAGTACTTCACATTTATAAAAAAAAATATTCTGAATGAAAACGACAATAAGAAGGTGCTCTTGGGAAGCGTAAAGTGTACTCCAATTTGTACTATTGTACCGCCTAACATCTTGTCTCGGATCAAATAATTTGAATTTTCTCGCCTTCCTTCCAAAATAGAATGCTCTGTCCAATTAGTGGAACAAAAGTAAAAAAAAATTGTTAAAAATGTACTTTTGCACTTTCAATATCTCTTAGAGGCCATTCTTAAATTACGTCACACAAAATATCGGTATTATTATGATTTTATTTTAATGTATTGGAAATGGCAAACAAGCATGCAGTTCACATTGATGTTAAGTGAAGACTGCAGCCTATAGACCACCCAAAGACCCACACAAAGACCAAGGTCAAAACGCAGATGCGTTACTTCTGAGGCCTAAGGTGTTATGCCTCTGTGCCGGAAATTACAGGGCCGTATATTACCACCTGACCGGAACACGATAGTGCTGAGCACTACCATTTAGCTATATTACTAAGTATATTGGGTAATGCGGTGGTGCCTACGCCCGTGAGCTCCGTCACTGGAGCTCTACCACCAGTGAAATATTATCCTTATTATGTGAAAAAAATATCCCAACCATATCAAATATGCATTATCACTTTAAATTACTTTGAGTTTTCTAGTGGAAAATAATACCGAGTCTTGCACTTAGCAAGAAGTAGGTAACTAACACAATTTATTGTAAGTAATACAACGAGGCCGGCTAGCCACCCCTCAGACATTGCACTTTCAATTACAGAAAATGTCGGTGTACTTTTTCGAAAGAATAATGGTATATCGTAAAGGCTTAGAGGATAATATCACTGCAGGTTGTCAATTTGATTTTTCTATACTGTCGAAGAAGTTGATGAAAGAAACAAAATTTTATTTAACAGTATTGGACCGTAATTTTGGTTGCAAATCCATTGAATCTATTCGCTACTAGCTGACCCGACAAACTTCGTATTGCCTCAGAATAAAAATATGACATGTGTCAAAGGTTTGATAGATACGGACATTTGTATGGGAAAATGAAATGGTGGATTTTACTATTTCGCTTAAATTTCTTCATATTTTCTTACCTTTTAAACATTCTCTGGACTTCCAAAAATCATTCAAAATCAATATTAGCCAAATCGGTCCAGCCATTCACGCGTGATGCCGTGACCAAGGAAACGGGTTGCATTTTTATATAATATATATATAGATTAATCAATGTAGGTACAAGTCATTTAACAGGATCTTAGTTAATTGTTTTATATTATTTCGCATTAACACATGCTTGTAAAATATATTTAGGATCTTAGTAATCATCAAATTATAGATAAGAATATCAACCCCTTAAGGTTTGATTAAAAATATATATATCCTTAGCAGGCTCTCAAAGTAGGTATGCCGTTCCCAATTGCACTAAACGTGAAAGCAGAAAAAGAACACGTTTTCGCATTTTTTATACTTATTACATTAAAAATATTAATTAGTAGGAATATTTTTTTACAGTATGGTTACAGTATCTTATATCACTTATATGTTAAGGTATGCCTCATTGTTATAATAATTATATAGCTGTTTCTTGAAGCTTTCATTGAAACATAATTGATAGAGATACAAAATATATATCATAATGTATAAAGCCAAATAACCTGTTACGATGTACACCTACTGGTAGTGTACATACTCATGAACATAAATAATAAATACTGTAAGAAAACATAGTTTGGTACAAGCGATAAGTTAATCCTTTCGCATATTAATAACAAGACTTTTTATGAAGGATTTGCATTGGAAGTAGGTATATAACATCAAACAAGATTTACTAGTGGTAGACTCCAGCTCATGTCTATCACCGCTTCACCTCGTGTGGGTCTGGTGCAGATGGAATAAAGTAGGATCTCTCTATGAAATTCATAAATGTACTTTTCAGTAAAATCGGCCCCATGATGTACAGGTGCCGGGTCTTACATCATTGGTAAACAATAAAAATCGCTGAGAACGTAGGCAGCATTTCCGGGCAGCCTTCACGCGAGTAGTGAACTAAAAAACTACAATACCACGGTGTCGCATTAAATCGTGACGGTTACCAAACTTATACATTTTGAAAAAAAAAGACGCCACATCTTTCATTTGCATTAAAATGTACCTTTCAGGTAGCAGGTGGAATTTGGCGTGAGTGATTTACTGAAGAAATCATGGCAACCACAGGCGGCGCATTTACACAACGTGCCGGTCACCGGGCTTTCAAATACCTAATGTTGCTACGATACAATTCAGATAAAACATTGAAGATGATGAACAATTGTTTAAATTAATATTGTCCTAATAAAGAAGACAGGTAAATAGGTGCTGAATACGATATTACGTGAGTGATTTATTTTTAAAAATCACGATAATTACAGATGGCTCATATAAACTTACCGTTAACCAACCTTTCAATATATAAAGATAAACTTATTAAAACGCTACATCTTCCGTTTGTACCAAAATGTACCTCACAGGTGCCGGGCGGGCTTTTACGTGAGTGGTTTACTGAAGAAATCACGGCGACCACAGGCGGCGCATTTAAACAACGTGCCGGTCACCGGGCTTTCAACCACGGCTGCCACGATACAATTCAGATAAATGACCCTTTAAACTATTAAACTGTACGTTATGTTTATTTTACAAATCATATGTGTAATAGAAGAAATACCTATTCTGGAATTATTTGGTAAAGTCAACAAACTAAATTTTTATTAATTTTATTTTGCTAAACTGAATCGGTAACTTAATTAAAGCAGGCTACTACTATCTAAGCCTAAGATCCCTTTCTCCGGATCAAATATAAACTGAAATGGAATTTTAGAAAATTAGATTCGTAATCCTCAAAATCATAACCAGAAAATGATATGACCATTAACAAGATCTTAGGTATTCACGAGCTACAAACTGTTTCACAGATTTATCTCGTGTTGGTTTATTAAAGTAACATACACGCTAGACAAATATGTTATAATACTTTATTCATTTTATTAATGTAATGAAAGTGGCCAACAAGTAAACATTTCAAACAGATGGTAAGATAATACTGCAGCCAATAGACAATCACACAAAAATTGAAGGTCAAAATGCAAATGCGCTACCACCCCTAAAGCCCACGTAGTTTCGCCCAGGGCCCAGAACCACCCTTGAAAGGATCTTTAAGCCGTTTTTTAGCGCTGGTTTTGAGGAACCCTTACATTCTGTTAGGCATTACAAAGCATTCACCCCTTATGAGGTTAACACTTTCGTTTGAATTAAATTGTGTTACCTCATAAACACTACCGTTGCCACTACCTAAAATAAGAAAAAAAAATAGGCAGAGATTTTAGATCCTATTGGAATGACTACACCCTCAAATTTCAACAATGGAACTCTGCTACTTGTAAAAAAGTTTTTGAAGATTCAGTTCTATATTAGTAATTTAGGCGATAGGAGTAATTACACCATAACTAGCATAATATGCATTTACTAAAAGCAAAAATAGCTGCAGCAATACAGAACGATATCGATAAACATGATTCATTAAGATTGATTGAAGTAATACAATGTTGTTGATATTTTATCGCGAACATATAAATTTTATAACGTGCACAAATGAAAAGATGGTAGCAACTCAATGATTTATTCAGCAAATTGCTACGGATTTAATAGTTTAGTAATAATGGAAACGTCTGACTATGAATATTAATATGGCTTCGTGAGACTCAAAATAACAATTAGGCATATTTGAAAATTTGTACAGTTAATATTAAAACTGGCGAATCGTGTCATCGGAACGATCGATAATCGATCGGATTGATCGGAAGGATGACATTCAGAAGATGGCTGCTACTACTTGGAGAAGGATGACCTAGGACCGAAGTTAGCAAAACCCTAATTCCCAGACTACACGAGGATAGTTTTTCAAGCCAAGATAGCAAGCTAGTGTTACTAAGCTAGCAAGCTAGTACTTCTAGCTTCGTGTAGATAAAACTGGCTTCATTTATAAACTAGTAAGCTAGTTTAGGATGGAGTCCTATTTTTACGCTAGTACCATTTCTCCACCACTGATTTTACTACCCTGGCCTGTTTACTAGCTTCACGTGGCCGGCGAAGCTAGTTTGCAGTTGGCTAGTAAGCAGGAACCACACGTTGTTTGTTTTCTACTACGACGTGTTTATGAGATTTCAAAGTGACACATATTAATTTTAGACTTCGACACAGACTACTGGTATAAATTTGGGTATGGAAGATCTTGCAGCTCGATAAAAGTAACTCAGCCTTCTGTAACTAATGCGGCACGAAATGACGTATTTTTGGCATTACAAGGCTCAACAGAATATCAAACAAATCAGGCGTCGTTCGTATAATACTCTTATACGCCTAAATCTTCATTTCGAAATTCTCCTAATAGGAAAGTAGATGATTCACGTTCATCTCTTCTCAATATCCACGATCTTGTCCACACCCGTTTTGTAATCCGTCTTCTAGTGCGTCTAGAGTTTTTTTAGTTTTAGAGAATTGGCATAGTTTTCAAAGTAACTGATTAAGACGAAGTGGTTTTTTTCTCGCATTCAGTTTTGGCAGTGAATACTAGCTTAAAATAATCTAGCCTCGTGTAAATAGAACTAGCACGCTTCAAGCTAGGTCAGCAAGCTAGGACAGTTAAGTTTATATTAGCTTGCTATCCTAGCTGGAAAAACTAGCCTCATGTAGCCCAGGCATATGAGAGCCGATAAGCTAAGGCAATACAAATACCGATGTCAATCAGAAAATTAATCTTGTGGTAGCAGGCCTCTACTACTATGCTGAGTCCTGAGTGAGTTTGATCCTCGGGTCGCGAAGATGAGTGCTTTTTTTATGTAATAGAAGTCAAACAAGCATGCAGTTCACATTGATGTTGAGTGATGACTACCGCCAATAGACAACCCACACAAACACCAAGGTCAATGCAGATGCGTTACCACTCCTGAGGCCTAAGGTGTTATTCCTCTGGGCCGGAAATTACAGGGCCGTACATTACCATCTGACCGGAACACGATAGTGCTGAACACTACCATTAAGCGGCAAGTATATTAAAGTACATATACCTGTACAGCTTTACAAGGATTTTAGGGTTCTGTTAAAGCAAAATCAAATGCTCAATTAAATTTAAAAAATTGCGTAGCTAATGTTAATGAAAGAATTCTCTTCCAGTAGAAGATTTTTTTTCCGCTAGTGGGCGGTGGGGTTTTCACGTCCCGATGCCATCTAGAATAATGCTTATCTTTTATTAACTTGTTTCAGTTTTCATTACACAAATAAGCCAAGGGTCGCTAATAGGATAAAAATTATCCGACCTGTATGTAAGCCCTAGAATCCAATGAATTTAAGTAATCCTTGTATTACTTAAATTTAGCCAGCTCTGCGCGAATGAACCGCCGCGGACCATTTTTTATCACAGCAAACATCTTATAGTCATCGATCAAACAATCCATCACGCTAAATCGACCTCGTACCCTTTCCCGTCTACTACCAAACATTTTATATTGGGTTAGATCTTACTTATTTTAATTTCATAAGAAACATTTTTATTCAACCCAGCCTCACTTCAAGACCTATTTCTTGTCATAAATTATTTTGACAGGGCATAGATCATACACCATGCCGGCCCAAATTCAAAGCCATCCTAATATGAATTTAACTTACTAGTTGTAAAACGTAATGTCAGGTTCTTGTGAGCTACGATTATTGAAATAAAGAGTATTTTATGATTAAACGAACTCAACGTACAGGTAAGTTCGTTTAATCACTTATTATAGGTACGCGAGATAAGTCCGTAATTTAAGACAATTAATTAAATCGTTAAATCGTTAATTAAATTAAAGCCCCATTGAGGCGTTCAAAGCTTAGACATCACGAAGTCTTATCTATACTTATAATAACCGCGTATTATGCATATGCATACTCGTGGCTCAGGTATGGAATATTACTTTGGGGCAACAGCGTGGACGTTCACCACGTCTTTACGTTACAAAAAAAATGCATCCGTATCCTGACTAATATTGACAATAGAGACACTTGTAAACCGCACTTTATAAGCAATAATTTGTTAACATTGACATCTATATATAAGCGCTCATTGACAAAATCGGTCCAGCCGTTCCCAAGATTAGCCCCACCAAACAGACAGACAGACAATAATTATAAAAAATGTTGTTGTACTTTATGTACCGTGTATATATACATACATATGCATTAAGTAAAAAGCGATTATTTTAATATTACAAACAGACACTCCTATTTTATTTATTTGTATAACGCTAATCAACTAGAGGAAATATGATCAATATACATTGGGAGTAGTTTATATCTCAAACTTTTCTCATTCGTCCTTAAGTTCGAACTCATTACTACGATGCCGTTTCAATGTACTCGGCAACTTTAATATCCTGCTTAGCTCTGCAGCTATTAGTATAAGATGTCAAGGGATTTTTCAAAACGATCATGGATATGCTTAGGGCCAGCGCTCATTGACTGCGCGGCACGACACGGCGCGGATTAGGATTTTTCCGTGTATACATGAATTTCTATAGGCTTCGTCATCCCGCGGGATGACGCGACGGGCCACGGCATGCCTCGGGATGTCGTGACTTTCCACAAGATGCCACGGGGCTGTTCTATGTTAAAGAAAATAATGCTAAATATGTTATTTATTTAGCATTCAGTAAGCTTTAATCAGCCGGCAATCTCCGCCGCCGGATTCTTCGGAATACTGGAGCGTGCCGTCAATCGCCATGCCTTGCAACGCTGTCACTGGGCGCCGGCCCTTAGATTTACTTTTGTGATTAATACTTTCTTAAGTAAATTGGTACGCACAAGTTAGTACTGCCGAGAGAGAATTTCAGTTTTAGTACCAATCCCAAGTATGCTGTTCAAACAGATGAAATGAGTCTGTCTGCCCGCTCTCAGTGGTTGTATTTCAGAGCTATCATTGTGTATGCAAGATATATCTGGAGAAACCCTTAAAAAAGACATCGGAAAACGAAATAAATCAGGCCACGGGTAATCGCTGGATGAGGGCGGCCCAGGACTCGTGCCTTACGAAATATAAACAATAAATTGAGGAAAAACTTCATTGCATCACATAAAAGGTCTACCAAACGCCACGGCAGCACTAAACCATGAGCAAAATATAAGATCAATATACATTGAGAATGGTTTATATCTCAAACTTTCCTCATTCGTCCTTATTAAGTCAAAACACATTACTACGATGCCGCTTCAATGTACTCGGCAACTTTAATATCCTGCTTAGCTCAGCAGCTATGTGAAATTGCAGTCGACATAGACAGCGTCGCCGACAATATTGTCGTACATGTGAATGACGCCTAGCAACAGAGAACATTTTGTTTTGTATTGAATGTATATACAAAAGTACTTGAATACATGTTTCTCTTTTCAACAACATTCATGTAGGTATATTATATTAATATTTTTGATTTCATTTATTTACTTTTCCTGTACTTGTTTGGGACACTGATTTAATTAAGACAGAGATGACAGAAAGATCTTATAATCAACAAACTCCGGGAAAACAAAGTCTTCCCGAATATTTTTATAAGTGGTGATTCACTATAGGTAGAATGAACATAATTTGACGGTTTAAAAGTGCGTTTCGGTCTGCTGCTACTAAGGCAATTTATGACATTAAAAAAAAATAGATCCAAATAATCAAGCACTTCAGTCAAGATCGATACAAATAGAAAGTGGGTTATATGAGATCCTATTAAGTACAATAGCAGCGTGGAGTAGCATTCATCGCCATAGACAACACATCGGAGACAATATTAAGTCGTTCATATGTACGACGAACTATAATAATAATAATAAAATCATATTTATTTTTCCTTTTAATTGCATCATGAACGTGTTTGTATGATAAAAAGTGTGTTCACTGACCTATGATGTACGTATATCTACATGTATTTTATTTTATGTAATGATGGTGTTTAACAAGCATTCAGTTCACAAGGATATTAAGCGATGACTGCAGCCTATAGTATGTACACAAAAACCAAGCTGTGAGTGTAAGTGTAAGCATATTTCTTGAATTATTTATTAATATTGTCAATTTTACGATTTGTAGGTGCCAAATATTAATTATCACGAAATAGTCTTCCAATTCAATCTCAATTTTAGAAATTGATCATTATACCTTAAATTCATTTGTATGAATAAAGTAGTTAAAGGATCACAAATAGAAAATAAGTTTTTTTTATCATTTTCAATTTATATTAATTACATACGGTGAAACAACTTGATACCTACAACAAATGTGAAACGTTTTTGTAGATGGTAATACGGAACAAGAGTCCAACTCGCACTTGGTCAGTTTTTTTTTAATGTATGCCAAAGATAATACCAACACAAAAAAATCTGAGTCAAAGAAGGACTTATTTCATTCATTGCCATTACACTGTTGTTAGATAAGTAGGAAAGCTTGCTCTGGATCCAATTAAGCTAAGCTGGATAAGACAATACCCTCGATTCTTTCACACTCCAATAAAAGCAAGGGAATATTCAAGACATCTAACGAATCGGCGACTGTCCAGGTATACCGTGACATAAAAAAAGTTCAATTGTACTTTTAATGCTCTTTCGTCTTTTATTCTATTAAAGTATAGTACGAGTATAAACATGCGCAAGAAATAAAATAAATTGAATTGGTAAAACTTACACAATAATAATAATAATGGCAACCCATTATATGTCCCACTGCTGGGCACGAGTCTCTCCCCTCTTTGGGGGGAGGCTTGGAGCTTACTCCACCACGCTGCTCCAATACGGATTGATGAATGGGTTAGTGGCTAACCCGCTGTACTTACACAAACTATTTCCTTATTATTACCATTGCATATAATAATGTGTTTAATTTACCATTAAAGGGAGTAATCGAACCACACGCAAAGGCGGACAAACAACCTTGTATAATACTACATACATACATTAAATAATGTGGTGGTATCGTTGCCCTCTATCTCTTTAATTGTAACTCTATTAAAAGTAGTAGATATCATTGAGATACGCTTGATATTTGATGGCAGAATGAGTACGATATAATTATAATTCCTTGCATACACCTAGGTAAGTAAAGAAATCCATCTTTTTGTACACATAAATCTAAATTTGTTATTTATAATTCTGTGTATTTGTATTATTTATTGTCTTTGTATTTCGGTTCTACATTTTTTGTAGTTTTTTTATGTAATGAAGATGGAAATCAGGCATGCAGTGCACATGTTAAGTTAGCCAATAGACACTTACATAAAGATTAGAGGCCAAAATGCAGATGCGTTGCCACCCCTGAGAACTAGTTGTTATGTCTCTGTGATAGTTATTACGGAGCCATACATAACCATCTTACCGGAACACGATAATGCTGACCACTACCATTTAGCGGCAGATACATTAGGTAATACGGTGGTACCTACGCCATTGAGAATCACTACATTGGAACTCTATTACCAGATGTTTCTACTGTTCCATTCCTAGAACATAGTATGTGCCTATCCTTGATTTCTTATACCTTTCAGAGGTAAGGACTAGATTCTTCTTTTGGGAACAGATAATGTTAAAAAAGGACTGTACTCGTATATTCGTCTCCCATCTAACAATGCCTACGTACTAAAATAACAATTCGCCACGATCAACATTTTAATACCTACTATCTAAGAAATCTCTATTAAATAAATCTAGATTTCATATCACATTATAGACCAAAATTCTACCAAAATTATTGTGATATAGAGATTCCTGTGTGAAACGATAAGCATGTAGGTACGTACAGTGATTTTCATAACAAAAACGGACGAGCTCAGACGGACAAAGGGTCCGTGACTGTCGACGCGAGAAAGCCTCCCCAGAATATATAACTAGAAGCCTTTATGCCTCCAAAATGATATTTTGTCTGAAAATATACGCTCGCGTTACGCTTTCTGTGTTTATCTGTCTTGCCTTGGGGCTGTGTTAATAAAAAAAGCCGACTGAGCGTTCGTTAAATTCGCACCGCGGTGAGAGAATTGATTTGGTGAGCGTTTTTATAGCGGGCCTTATAAAACCAGGCTAAGTGTCCAGGTGGCCGACCGCCTAACTAAAATGGTTTCGTTTAGCCCGTTATCTTGTCAGTTTCGTACCGCCTATTAAAACATTTTGTTTTTTTTTTGGTATATACCTGCGCACGAAAACACTTCCAGGAAAAAGTTAGGTGGTCCGAAAGTGAAACAGAACTTTTTAAAATTAAAATAAGTTTTAGTTTTGATTGAATTGGATTGGATTGGAAGGACGCCTTGCGCCCTCGCGGCTGGTGTAGATCGCAAGCGATCTACTCGGTTAAGCGATACGGGCGCGGTCGGGTGTGTGTTTGACACATACGTATGTTTTTTTGTGCGTCCTTTTCAATATTTGAAGAAAGTCGGGTTTCTAGGTTTAGGTTATTTGGTGATTTTTTTTAGAACTCTGTTTCTTGTCGTGGCTTGGGATAGAAATGAACCGATGGAAAAAAAATTGAGCGTAACAAAAAAGCATTAAAAATCAGACGGATTTTGATATAAACAAAATATTCATACCAATTTGTAATTCAATAAAGTATCAATTAGCAAAAACGCCTTTGATGCATGTATCAGTACAAAAACAACAATCTGGCCTCGCAAGATACTTTAATCTCATAAGTTATTCAACGAAGGCCATTTCCTGTGAACACTCCCGAAGCTGTACTCAACGCGACTATATTTCCACTGTGTGTCTATTGAACAAGGCATTTATATCTCGGAGGTGATGCCTAGTCATACTTCATTACGGCTACAATACCTTTTTTCCGGGTATTTGCTTAAAATTAAAAAGTCTGTCGCTAGATGAGTCCTTTTTATTATTTGAAGAAAGCCCAGTTATTACCTAGGTTTAGATTATTTAATGATTTTTTTTTGTTTTTAGAACTCTGTTTCTTGTCGTGGCTCGTTATAGAAATAAACCGTTGAAAAAATTGAGAGTAACGAAAAATCGTTAAAAAATCCGTTTAGGTAATATAAACAAAATATCCATTCCAATTTGTAATTCAGTAAAGTAACAATTGGCAAAAATGCTTTTGATGTCTGTATCAGTACAAAAACAACAGTCGAGCCTGGCGTGATACTTTAATCTCATAAGTTATTCAACAAAGGCCATTTCCTGTGAACTCTGCCGAAGCTGTACTCAACGCGACTACATTTCCACTGTGTATCTGTTGAACAAGACATTTATATATCGGAGGTGAAGCCTAGTCATACTTCATTACGGCTACAATAGCTCTTTTCCGAGTCTTTGCGTTGCTGAAAATTAAAAAGGACCAACTGTTCGATATCATCTATATATTAAAATAAATAAATTTGGAGTGTCTGTTTGTAATACTAAAATAACCGCTTTTCACTAAATACATATGTATGTATACACTTTTTGTACACACTTATTGTATACACTTATTGTAATAAATGTAATGTAATGTAACATTTATTACAATTTTTGTCTGTCTGTCTGTCTGTTTGTGCCGGCTAATCTCGGGAACGGCTGGACCGATTTTGACGGGACTTTCACTGGCAGTTAGCTTATGTAATAAGGAGTAACTTAAGCTACTTTTATACTAGCTGCGCTCACGACTTCGTCCGGGTAGTACTGAACAATCATAAATTCTCACGCGGATGAAGTCGCGGGCACAGCTAGTATATAATAAGATGCGTCCTGTATGTCACTTTATGCGCGCTTTTTATTATTTGAAGGAAGCTCGGTTTTTACGTTTACGTGATCTTTTTTGATACAAGGAACATAATAAAATATATTTTGTTTAATTTATTTTTTTATTTTATCTCTTTGTTGGAATTATTAAAAGCATTGTAAATTCGTGTTAAATAACAGCTGAACACAAAGTGTATCTGAGCTAAGCTGCGGACAGACGGATGGACAGACCGACAAACAGATGGACATGGCGAAACTATACGTAGACTGCGGAACTCTCAAAAGGCATCAATTTTAATAAATTATGCCTTTTAGTAGATAGTTTCAAAGGAAGATAATTAATTATGTTAAAATTTTGGTTCAAATTATATTTCCATGACGTTAAAAATACAAGTTATTTACCTACATGTTTTCACTTTAAATGTTGTAATACATGTCTTTTAACAACAGATTAAATATATTTTAACATATCAAGCTTGTGCCCGCGACATTGTACGCGCAAAATTCCCGCTCACGAACAAATTTCAGGAAATCTTAGTGCTCCACTACTCTACCTAAGAAACGGACATGCTATGCTCTCTACAACCAATAGTTTCGGCTTTGCATTGTCTGTCAGTCACTCAGTCACTCAATCCCTCCATCAATATCGGATGAAATTTGACTTCCATTCTTTTCAGTCAATAAAATGAAACAATAAGTGATGAGTTAAATATCAAAATACTCTTCTTTAGCTTATAGGTAAATGCATGATATACATAAGAAATCACGAAATAGTAGCTCAAAGCGACAGTCATATGGCAAAACTGCTGCAATGCTGCACCAGCAAAACTAATTTTGAGACCTGTACAGAGCACTTGTAATTTAAATTAAGACAGTTCAGACTAAATTTAATCCTCCGTAGAAGTAGCAGAGATAATTTAAACTATAATATTATCTTATTACTATGTATTTAGCTAACGTAACAAAGCCACTAAGGATATCCACCAAGGATATCGCTTTAAAAGTGAATTCAAAGTTTTTTCATTACACTTAAGTAAGCAAAGTATTTCTTTGTTGTAGAAGCAGCCGCAAATTGCAATTAACGTAGCGTACTACTTTGACCTTATACGTTGTCTGCCTTGCACAAGTCTTTTCGTTGGCCACCAACATAATCAAATTAAGATGGCTGGCACAGTACAATATTTTGAAGAGTTTAAAAAATGGGTGGGAAGCTAGTTTTCAATGAAGGACGCCCGCGTTTTTCGCTTTTAGTAAGGATTCACTAATAGTAAAACCGTCTTTTTCCTTCCCGTAAAAATGTACAATGTAAAATGTTTTTCCTTTTTGTTATTCCTTTCCTTTCCTTTAAATATATAAATAATTTCCTCGACACTTTTGTTTTTAATTATATAATTTATTTTATTTCATTATCTTATATAATAGTGTAGTAAGCAAATTATCATTATTTTGTGGTTTCAAGGGACACACGGAGATTTATTCGTCGCGGTCTCCTCGGGTGTTGCGGAAAATTTCATTCCGTATCTCAGGCGCGCAGATCGGCCCATAATTTGCAAACTTTGTAGACATCAACTATCTCCTTAAGGAGACGGTGCGAGTTTATGCCACCTTTTCTTCTTTCTCGTACGTCATTAATATCTAATACGTGTTATTTGTTTGCAGTAACTTTTTATAAGAAGAGGTAAATAAATGGCGCAATAAGTGTAACTAACACAATAAGTACCAAAGTTCTTGTGTATTACAAAAACTACATGCTTCCAGTTGCTACTGCTGTGGAAAGGGAGCAATGATGGTTTTTGTCACTTTTAACTTCTATATGAGTATATGACTCAAAGAATGATCAAACACAAAATTATTGGTAAATCATATAATTATATTCTTAGAAATCTTCTTATATGTAAAATTAACTAGGTGCGCACTTATCATTTTAACATCAAAAACCGGACAAGTGCGAGTTCGACTCGCATGGTGAAGGTTCCGTAATTTAAATAAATATTTTCGAAAATATTACAGATTTAAAATGCAGGGACATAGCGGTTACGGTGGTACCGGCAGGGGGGGGTTATATTATTAAGAATTTTCGATTTAATTTGAATACTCAAACTTCGTATAGGTTTTCCAGTAATCTATAGACAAAGAACTTTCACATTTTTTTCAAAATTTTAAGTTCAATAGTTTTGGAGATAGGGGGGGAGGGAAATGGTCAATTTTCGTCGTTTTTCTTAAATAACTTCAAATTTTTATGCAAAAATTATAAAAAAATATATCTGAGATGCTGACAACAACCTTTTTCATTTGATATGTCACACGACACAGTTTACGATTTTTTTTTTTTAATTTTCTGATTTACTCCCCGAAACTGCCCTGCCCTGTTTAAAATTTATTATTTTACTTGACGTGTTCAGCTTTGGGTCACCAATTTACATATATTCATCAAATTTCAACTCAATCGGTCGAGTAGTTTCGGAGCAAATTGGCTGTGACAGACGGACAGACAGACAGACAGATAGACGCACGAGTGGATCACTCGATATTGGCAGAATTATCCTTAAGTCGGTAATTGCCACTAAATAATAAAAGAAGAAGAAGAAGAGTGATCCCATAAGGGTTCCTTTTTCCTTTTAAGGTACGGAACCCTAAAAATGAATAAGGCCTTCCTATTTCAAGAATGTTTTCTTATTTTTATTAATCGTGCTCGTCAAAATTTAGTAAATTGGGTAAGTACCCCAATTTCTTCATCTTTCCTTATTTAATTAAAAAAGATCAACTTAATCATCATTACCGGTGACCGGTTGTCACTAATTAAGCAAATTAAAGGGTTCTTTTTATAAAAACAGGCAAAAATGCTGAAAAGTGCTATGTCCATTCAAGCTTATATTACATTAACCGTAATGGATGTTAGAAAACTCGTTTAGCTTTTTTATTTCTAAACAACGTCATTTATTTCGTGGGAACACATTAAATGAATTCTATCGATAGCAAAGAGAACGAAATATTGTTGCACATATCGAAGTAAGAGAGTTTTCACATAGCCATATTCCGTTCCAGTTTCTCTGTTTAGTGGCGTACGTACCTATGTGTCTACAGACGTCTTCATATACGAGCATGCGGTTGCCGTTGCGGTTTGAAAAAAAAATTACGCCTTTACTTTGTATCTCACGTAATAGGTAGCGAGCCTCAATAGGTAATGTGTTCAGTGATATCAATATATCACTGGGCACATTAACAAATTCGTAGGCAGCAAAAAAACTGTTGTCATTGCAGCTCTATATTATTCAAAAAGTGTTCAGTTATTTCAGATTTACCAATTATGGTGTAATTATAATAAATGTATAATAAAATGAGTAACCATCATAATAACAACAAGGCGGTGGCCATCATCACAAAAAAAAATTGTCAATGTGTTTGCGATAAATAATCTAGAAGTATCGGACAATGATAATCCATCGTCCGAAAAAGGCAAACAAGGTCGGTCCAGTTTAATTGCCGAAAAGGGATTCATATGGCCGAATGTGGTTGAATTTCAAGCGGGGGTCGTGTGAACAAATTCGATTCGGACGCCACTCGGAAACCTGAACAATCACACTGTCAATATAAACCCCTTAAACATATTATCGAAAACATAACCATTTATTGGATTCATTATAATAATAGTATTCTTGATATTCGGTTTACAGATTTTCGAATCAGTTATTCCGGTCTTGTTCTACATCAAAGTGATGATGAATATCAGTAGGTATTCATGCGAATATGGATTAAAGTTTGCACCGGTATTTGGCAGTCTACACCAATCATCCGATAATAAACAATTTATACATATATAGCATACATATAGCAAATATTCAATTTATGTACCAAACATAGGGCCAAATACTCAAACGTCACTAAATCTAAGTGGGACTTAAAAGTCTTCTTAATGAGTAGATTCTTGATACTCGGTTTGAAGATTTTGAATCAGTTTTTCCGGTTTCCTTCTAAACTAAAGTGATGACAATTAGTTTCTCAGAAATTTCACCAAGGAATTTCGGAGAAACTAATGGTAAACTAATTTGTGGAAACTATAAATTAAATAAAATATTACAAATATTCAGATAGCAATTATCAAGTCCCTCACGGGGTAGGCAAACACTTTTTTGGACTGAATTCTAATTCAATCCAATGAAAAAAAAACTCTCTCTCTCTCTTATTTTGTGTATTTTTTATTAAGTAGGCATAAAAACATTTCTCGTTCAATATCCATTTATAATTTATCACGTAAATAAAATGAATGAAGCAAGACTTTAAAAAATATTAAACTTTTCTTCTTTTGTTTAGTACTCGTGTTTCTAATGGTAAGTAAAAAAACAAATAATGATCACTGTTACGGAGGTAAATAAATTACTGCTTTATAGATATAAAGAACAATAAATTGTGAAATACGAGCGTCTCTCCAATATCAATGAGTTCACTTTCATTTCAAGATAACTTACAAGAAATACTACCAAAGTAATAAAGTCTATCAAATTGTATTACGTTGCATCTAAAGCCTTAAGGAGAACTGAGTGGTTCCTAACGATAAGATTTAATAAATATTACAACAAGACTACATTTTGTAGCGCAACTATAGTATATTATACGAAGTTGACGAGCCGGTTAGTCCAGCGGTGTGAGACGACCGTTTGATTCGAAGGATCGCAGGTTCGATCCCCGCACCGGGACACATATTTGTATAACCTACGGATGTTTGTTTCGGGTCTGGGTGTTTGTGTATGTGCTGTATCGGCAACGGCATCCACGACACATGTTTATACCTAGTGAGGGGACGTGAATATAAGCGTATTAAAAAAAAATGTGTAAAAACCGCCATGTGCGAGTCGGACTCGCGCACGAAGAGATCCGTTCCATTATCTTATATGATAAAGTCAACAATGACTAAATACATATGCCTCTTTGTGCAGATGTACACACAGGATTATACCACAGGAAAGGAACTTACATGTTTTTCTTATACTATTAATTTGTGGAGCCAAATATCGATATCGACCACGAACAATATGAAATCAATTGTCATATTTTTCTTTTGAGCTGACGGATTAAAACAATATTATTATAATTACTCATTGGCAAAAGTGATCGCCCAATGTAAGTACCTAAAGTCTGAATTCTGTAAACAGATGTGGGGACCTGGAGTCCTAAAATACAGGACATCCTAGTTTAGGCTCCGGTTCCATGTAACTTTTTCCGACATGCACTTCTAATTTAACACTTTATAAGATGGAAAGTTTGTGAACCAAATAAAGATTTATTCTTATAACGAACCGCTATGATAGTTTCTAATTTGTTTTTGTGAAACCGTTATACCACAGGCTATAACGGTTTCACAAACAGCACATAAATGTTTTGGACATTCTGATATTAACAATGTAAACAATTGTGTGTTAAATGCATGCATTGTGTGTGTACGTATTTATTTGCTATAAGGTAATAAACATATTTTTTCTCTTTCTCTATATAAACTATAAATGTTCCAATTTTCATACTCCACCGTCTGTGCAATTGTTGTTAAAAGGGATACAAGTTTTTATTAATAGGTACATATTATAATAACGTGAAAAAGTGCCTTGTGTACTTTAGCACATGTAGGTTAATGCCAATGGTCAAAGGTAAATATTATCATAAAATATTAAATACACAGTTTTGTTCCAAATTAGTGCACAAAATTTCAAAGACCAAGCTGTAACATCCGTCGAAAATCGAAACGCAAACTTTATTTCAAGCAATCACGTGCCCGAAGAAAGCTATAAAATAGTAATAGCCTTTCGACTTACGTATGGAATTTCATTGGATAAGGATTAAATTTGAAATAGCACCTGCATTTCCCCGTTCCTAATAGATTTTGCTGTAAAGTATGAAGAAATGTCTTACAATCGTGAATCAATCAATGTCAATTTATAATTGCTGGTTCTTTCATGGTTATTTACCTAATTTTCAAAAATGTCCGAGATATCTTTTTTAATATTCCAAAAATCTAATGTGGTAGTGGAAAACTTTAAGCACCTACCTATGAATTGATAACCTGAATTTGAGTCCATAATTGCCACAGATCGTGATCGGTGTTAATTGCAATAGATAATAGTAACATATATTTTTTTTATGTCATTACATAGTGGCATACAAGCATGCAGTTCACATTGATGTTAAGTGATGACTGCAGCCTATAGACACTTACACAAAGACCAAGATCAAAATGCAGATGCGTGACCACTCCTGAGGCCTAAGGTGTTATGCCTCTGTGCCGGAAATTACAGGGCCGTACATTACCACCTGACCGGAAAACGATAGTGCTGAACACTACGATTTAGCGGCAAGTTATATTAGGCAATGCGGTGGCCTACGCCCGCGACCTCCGTCACTGGAGCACCAGATAAAGTTTATTTGTGCCATTGTATTTAGAATGATAACACAAAAAAATTCGAATTTAAATAATGCAATCACTTGAAACATCCATAATCAAGTTATATTTTACGCTTTCAAAAGGCAGTTGTTGACCGGAATGCTGTCAAAAGTAAGCTGCGGTAGGCTTTTGTTCTAAAGTTAATTATAATGTCTTTGAGTTCGCTTATTCAATTTTGTTTGCCGCAGTGCAGTTACCAGCATTACCAATGACTATCGTTTTAGAAGAACACTCGTATCATTCAAGCAAATGCATTTTGCCTGTGGTGCTTTCCTATTGGAATAAAATGATTATAAGTATGCGGAGCAAAGTAGCGTTATGGGTTATTCTGTTACATTTTACAGAGGTTGTTCGGTTTTTAAAAAAATGCACGGTTTAATCCGCGATTTTGTTTATACTACCACTTCAATGAAATATTAGTTAGCGAACGGTCTGAAATTCATCTTTATGTGACAATACATTATAATGAAATTTGTAGTTAAGTACTGGTAGGTACACTACAAATTTAATTTTTAGATATATATATTAATATTAATAATTTGATGTTGAGATTTATGGTTGTAGATGAATGAAAAGGAGTATCAAAATTTCATCAAACTTAAAAAAAATATACACGCATTTCAAGCTTTACATTACGCATACCATATCATATTCAATAAATGTTATAAATTAAAATGTTCTTCGTATAATAACATCGAAACGAGATCGCAGAATCGAGTTGAAGCTTATACTACGAGCCGTTGCTGCATTTGACAATAAAATGGAATTAAGCAGTTGCTGCCTTCTGGACGGTTATGAAGAGCGACGTGGACTTTTATTGGCCACACGAACATTATTCGGCTATATGAACGCTTATTACTCCATAACTACCTACATATTTCTAACTTTATAAAGAGAATTGAATACGTATTAAGCAGAAAAACAATGGCTAGCAGTTTTGTTATGCTATGCTTATTAAAATTGACACAAGCCAAGTTTAAATCGAAGATTTTAGAGACCATAAACAACGAGTATTTGTCAATAACGTATCTTGTATTTACGAGCTACGAAAGCTTATTGACATTTTCCAATAGGGAGTGAAAATATCTCTCGATTTTTGTTTAGTGTCTGCGTCGGACAGTGATCTATCGATAGTGTGCCAAAATAACGGGTTAGCTCACGCAAATATTTACAAAAGTTGGTGCGGGATGCCACACCAGCCAGCAAAAACTATACAACAATTCTTTTTAAAATACTTCCCCAAGAAAAGTGCCTTCGGTACAGACGAGATGCTTCTTAAGTTAACTTCAAGAAATTCTTTATGGACGTCATACTTTGAGGATATTAATTTTTTGCTTACCTTGCATTTTGTGTAACTTTTATACGTACTTACCCGAAACTTTTTATCGGAATATATTTTGTGTAATATTTGACTGCATTCCTAAAATCATTATACATCTTATGGAACCTTGGAGCAATCTCAAAAAACATATAAGTATTATACCTCTTCTTTCCTTTCCATTTTTCTTTAAAAATAAAATATATTTCACAAGCATGTGTTAATGCGAAATAATATCAAACAAGTATTATACCTACCTACTTAATTCATTGTGTAAAATACTAAGTTACACCACATGGATTACTTCTATCAGAATTTGATAAATTACAAGAAGGTATCATGCCTAAACCATCACATTAATTAAGTGATAACCTACCAAATATATTACAACGGAAGAAGCACCTATTCCGAAACATGGAACGTGAAATGTGAAAAATGAAATACGCTTAATTGGATTCCAATTATGACTCATCTTAATTAAAATTCAATAAAGTGTAATTCAATATGTACAAAGTAGTAGAAACCTTCGTTTCAAGTTTTCCAATCTGAATTACCTAATTAATTTTCGATCGTGGCTACAATGCCAACAATCGGTCATAGAATCTTCAGCAATAAGTCAGTAATTTGTCATCTACTAAATGGTAATCGCTTCGTGTTCTGATCAGATGATAATGAACGCGGAAATAATTTCTGGCACAACGTGAAAAAATTTAAGTCGCAGTAGTGAAAGTAGGTATCTATCTCAATGATATTCTGTGTAGAATGTCATTGATCTATCTGTATAGAAATATACTCTAAATATGCTACAATAAGTTTAAATAATAAAAAAATTATAACATTATCTGTGCAATACTAGTACTGCTAGTTCAAACGTAATAGGCTCAGAAGAGTTAAACTGGATCAAATCCATCAATTTTGTCCGTATTCCATGAAATAGGCTGTACCATTCCGCGCTATCTGATTGTATCATTTATTTTATTTGGCAGAGATTTAGTCAGTGATTAATGATATTGGTTCTATAACAAAATATGTACTTAATACTATGTCTGTTGCATTAGAATATAAGTACTAGCTGTTGCCCGCGGCTTTGCCCGCGTGGATATCGTTTTATGAATAACTAAGTAGCCTATGTTCTTTCTCAAAGTCAGCTCTATATCTGTACCTAATTTCAGTAAAATCGGTTCAGTCGTTTGGACGTGAAAAGGTAACAGACAGACAGAGTTACTTTCGCATTTATAATATTAGTAGGGATTTGGACGACCAATTGATCTAGCGGTGTATGATAACCGCTTGATCCAAGGGTTTTATTTATTTATATAATGTACTTTATAAGCATTATTATAAAAAAATGCTAACTATTACTACTCTACTATACTCTCAGCTTACCTCATGATCATTGTCTACGCCCCATTAAATGATCATCTGTTTCGTATTTAAAAATTTCTGTGTGAACATTTAAAGATGGCAAAAGTGTTACAAAGGTTTCATTTAGCTATAGGTATAGCTATTATCTTGACACAGGACATATCTTAAACATCATACATCACCAATTAATTAAATTATTCACATATTTTTTCTTCATACTAGGTATGTGAAAGTACAAGGAAAAAGCAATAAACAGTATATTCATTATATCTGGAGTGAATAACAATTTCATTCATTTGTTTTCAGAGCACGGATTAGTGCAAACAAACTGTAACATGAGAATAGAAGTAAAGCCAATGTAATTGTTTTAGTACATAGTCCGTCTAACACACCGTTTCTTAATACTGGTAGTATATTATTATGTATGTGTGTATTAGTATATATTATTATACTGGTATACCTATATATTTGAGAGTGGTGTAAGATTTTTGTGTGAACTAAATAAGTAATTTAGGATTAGGTCCAGCGGTGTGTGTCAACCGCTTGAACCTACAGATATTTGCGACGGGTCTTGGTATTTGCGTAGGTGTGTATTGTGTTTGTGTGTGTGTATAACGATACCCACGAGACAGATCTATGCCAAATAGGAATCTGCTTGTGCTGTGCTAGCATATTTTATTGAATTTTATTTCACACAATTCTTTAGACTACATGAAATATGGTAGCTCTAAATAACACCATTTAATGGCAGATATATCAGTACCCGCGATCACTGCTACTGGTGTAGAGCTAGTCTCTACAACATTTCGTCATTTAATATCTGGTGTAAACTATAAGCGTGGGCGTGTGTATATTGGTTGAGATAAAACTAATCATAGCTAAATCCAGTATAGCCATACATTTATAAACATAGTATCCTGTTGACATCAAATTTTGGTTGCGAAAAATTTATCTAATCTCTGCATAAAACAAAATAAAATATGACTCTTTCCCTCTGTGCGGGAAATTACAGGAACATGGATTACTATTTAGCCAGATCGCGATAGTAATAAACACTAACATTATCCGACAGATAGATTCAAGATCGCGGCAGTGTCTACACCTCTCAGCTCCGTCATTAGAACTCTGCCATCAATATTTTTTTTTATTTTGAACAATTATCAAATCATTTAACCTTGACATATTTTCCATTATTAAAGACTCACCTTATATGATTCAAAAATATATTAAAATTAATAGAATTCGCGACGGTGTCATAAACAGCTAGACGTGGCAAGAAATATTTGATCCAAACGTGATCTCAGACAGAAAATATCAAAGTTCAACAGAGTTCTAACAAGATATAATACGTGTTTGTTAAACACAGCGCAACCGAGACCGAACTTTTATTAGTTATATTAATAAAGTAATATCAGATTATGAGAAGGGATGTGGAGGTTCGTAATGGGGTGAACAATAGTGACCACAAGCGTACACATTCGGATCGGAGTTGCAAAGCAAATAAGGTTAATACAGCACGACTCGAATTTCCATTCCCATTCGTGGGTCCTAATTGGATGTGGACCATGTTTGCCACTGTGCACTGAATGAGTTGATTTTCATGTCACACCAGGCACCGCACGCCGCTAGCTTTAATAGATTTCGTTGATATTGTTTGGCCTATGCATTGGATTATTCTCATTACTTGTCGTTGTTTTAGTTGTTAGTCGTAGCTCTGGTATTAAATAGCAATTAGTTAGTGTATTAATTAATTAAAGGGCTTTTTCCATTTCCTGGAAATTTCCCAGTACCTCGAAGTTTGGTAACGTGCCCGGAGATGTCAACAGGCTCGCCATCTGTTACATGGGCCAAAAACGTAACCGGCGAATAGTGGGTGTTAGCATGCATGCTTGAATGCATGCATATTTACACTATACTTCTGCCTACCCTTTCGGGGATTACAGTCGTGAATTTACGTTTTTTTAATGCAGTTTTGTACTTAAGTTGCATTTGAAGATCAGATCAAATTTTATGTATATATCATGTCCAGTCCTCATGGGGTAACCAGACAGAGTGGAGCGGAAATGGCGCTGTCCTTACACACATTCCGTGGTTTTTCTATGACATTATCAGCGTTTACCCGTGGTCCCGTTGGGTTCACCCATAAAAGTGTTATATTCTTTCAGTAAAAATTATGATGACGAACATAGGTTTTACGAGAACTACTTGATATTTCTATAATGCCACAGGTCCTATTTCAAATAACACAAACTTTATTCATATTCTTATTAATAGAAGGCAATTCACTAAACACTAATGGATCAAAAGCGAGACATTAATCAAGTTAAGAGAATGCATGATAATACGTTTAAGTTAAAGGCATCGTGAGAATTAACAAAATTATAAAATTACGAAAAGCTAATTACGAACATCAAACTTTGCCATGAGTTAAACAAGAGGCTTCGCACGTGAAACTGAGTGTACATAAAACGACTTTGTAATTACAATTACATAATTTCACAAAATCTAAAGAGTTCTACACGGGTGAAAAGTTAACATATAACTAGGGCCCGACATCAAAGCTCTTAAAACATTACTTCTCTCCGATGGTTAAAATTAATTATTGAACTTGAACTTTCATGTGATACTTTGATGTATTGTAACATTCGCGAAATTGTATGACTGTATGTATGATAAATAATATTAGATGCTAATGCATGAATTAGTTTTAGTGTGTGTATGTGTATGTGTATCTTCACGCCAGTTCCCTAACGGGGAAGGCAGAGAGTGTAGATATTCCGGTCCTGACATACCTCTCGTGCCTCGTCTACCTTCATACATACACGCCGATTCCTAAGACTTTTGACCCCACCATCAGACAGAACTCGACCTATTTGGTCATGGTAGGTCAGTCTTGGTCTTCTTGGGCCTCTGCAATTAAAATGTTATTAAAAACATTTAATTAGTTTTAGTACAGTTTGATATTAGAACCTGTCACAACAGCTTTTTAGTAGAAGGTAGCCTTTGTAACCGAATTCCCTTTCCTTATCTATCGGCCGCAAAATACGATAAATTAGATTTGTGGTTACTCGACCATCTAATTGTACTCAGGACTTCGTAGTGCTAAGTTACTTCGTAGTAGTCATGGTCGTGTAACTATCTCTTTACTACGCGCTTTTAAACGAAATACTACAGTTTATAAAAATAATTGATTTGGTATGTGCAGGACTGACTGTGTGGTGACAAACTACTTTTTTTTACGTAATGGAAGTGATAAACAAGCACGCAGTTCATATTGATGTTAAGTGATGACTGCAGCCTATAGACACCCACATAAAGACCAAAGGTCAAAATGCAGATGCGTTGCCCCTTCTGAGGCCTAAGGTGTTATGCCTCTGTGCCGGAAATTACAGGGCCGTACATTACCTCCTGACCGGAACACGATAGTGCTGAACACTACCATTTAGCGGCAAGTAAAGTAGGTAATGCGGTTGTGCCTATGACCGCGAGCTCCGTCACTGAAGCTCTACCACCAGTAAAACTTATAACATTCGTAATTTTGTAATTTATTAACGTATTTATTTATGTCAACTGATTTTATGAAACACAAGTATCAGTCAATGAATAAAAAAATCAAATGTATTTTTTTTGTGGCACAAAGTGCCACGCGTCGCACAGAAAGTCTAGACGTCAAATTTGAGCTATAGGTACTCTAAATGAACTGAATAAAGTTGCAGTAAAGATACTGTGCAATTGTCTTCCGCCTTCTTCTTTCAATCTTTTCTAACTTTAATCTTTTACATTTGTATGTATGTGAAATATTTTTATTCGCACGTTTAACCACATCAACATTTTCTGCACTCATTATGCGATCGTGATACACGTCGATGTTAAAAGGTATCACAAAAACTTGATATTGACATTAATGTTTTACACCCAAAAGCTTTTAGGCCGAATATATTTCGGCCGGCGGTTTCACAACATTGTATTTTTATAGATACTCGTATAATATAACTTTGTGAAATGCGAAAAACACTCACATTACAATCAAACTGTTTTGTTCTAAAAATATAAACCCATAAAACAAACCATATAAATGGGCCAAATTTCAGTAGTAAAAATAGGTGGGAAAATTAATATGCCCAAATGTGTCGTTTTAAAAAAGGATTTAAATTTAATACCAGGTTAGAACTGGAAATCCCTCTTTAAAATCTTTCAGAAAACATTTTTACAGAAATATTAGGTTTTAGATAATTAACCAAAGTTTAAACCTAGATTAGATCTGAATTAAATTTTATCATTTGGATTTTTCCATTTTCTGGAAGTTTCCCAGTACCTCGGAGTTTGGTAATGTGCCCGTAGATGGCAACAGGCTCGCCACCTGTTACATGGGTCAAAACGTAACCGGCGAATCGTGGGTGTTTGCATGTATGCTTGAATGCATGCATTTACCTCTGCCTACCCCTTCGGGGATTACAGGCGTGAAGTTACGTAGAATAAACATTACAGATGTGTCTCAAAGATTCAATCTACATAAAATTATTCCTTAGAACTTCCATCCCAAGCTTTCGTATGACTAAGATTTTAGCGTCGCTCTATGAAACGTTGTTGGAACATATTTAGTGAGTATAAGTCTCGTAATCTCTTGAATTCCGAAATTATTTTAAATTACTATATTTTTTCTGAGCGTGTGCACACCTCGTAGACTGACTGTATGAATGAGAGATAACGACCAGAGTTCGGATATTCATGACTAACGAGCCTATTCACCGACATACCGCTTCTAAATGGAGATTTATGAAACAGAAAATGTTGGATTACGTTCGTCTTGTACATATAGCATAATTTGTAGACGCGGATGCAGGATGCCCTGGAGTAGATTTACTACGGTTTCTACAAAATAGCAACCGATTGAAGGAAAGCCCGTATATCGCAGAGTAAATACCCTATAGAGAGTCGCACAACGCTACACACTGTGACGCCACGTGCCGTATTGGAAAATATCTCATTTAGTAATACAAAGGGCGGAATTCACAGACACAGAAAGCTTTTGTCCAGAAGGAAGTACCTAGTAGTCTGCTTGCGATCTAAATAGGTTTATTGCGACGTATGAAATATGTCCTTGATTACCAAAAAATGGCACTTCACTTTAACTCTTCACATCCGGATTTTATAGACGTAAACAGTTTTCTCAGACCCGTAATATTTTCAAACATCTATCCAATGACACCACGGGGACACGAGACAAAAGTAACATCCCCACACACAAATTACTAAAATTAAAAATTACCTAATTTGCTTTAAAGATTATAATATATTGTTTGGTGATTACGTAAAGAGAGAAAAGACTTTCATTGGCACAATAACACACTACATTGTTATTTAAGTACTAATAGAACTAGTTCATAATTTAAAACAAGAAATGATTAAGATTGATTCCAGAAGAAATAAGGGATACTTTATAATATTAGTGTGATTTCATAATAACAACACATTGTAACCGGAAATATGTGTATTTCGGGGATAATAATCCTACAAACAACTCACAACCCGTTCGGTAAATGTTTAAATCCATGTTCATCACAAACATGTTCATTTTGTTTTTCGAATGTTTTAAACTATAAAGCACATGATTATAAAGGAAATTTTTTTTTTCGCGAAGTACAAGTTTTTCTATCTAGTCTTTTATTTGGCCAAAATCACTAAAATGTGTGATATTTTTTGATGATCTTCACTCAGGATTGCGTCAATCCTCCAAACTTTGCAAGATTCCCCGTGTTAGTAAATGAGGTCATTGTACTGGTGCCAGAGAATGTGTAATACTCCTGTGCACTTACTTAAACCTGCGTTGAGAATGCTTCCCTTCATTTGGTATTGTATATAAAAATGAAATCTATTTGATTGATGCTAATTGTCAAAAAACAAAAATATCAATAACATTCAAACTCACATAAAAGAACTTGGTTAATTGGTCGTTTAAATCTTCTCAATTGAAGCTTGTGTAAATTTTAAATCACCTAAGTGTAATAAAGTTTCTATCTCATGACACTACTCAGGTAAGCTGCTTCCTTATAAGTATTTTTCCATGTCATGATTTCAAGTTTGTAAGAAAATATTCTGCCCTAAACAAATATGATCCCTTTTTATCGAATGTATATCACAGTATATATTGATCCCAATCTACTTGACATTTAAAAATGTTTTCATTATAACTATCATATTAATATGAAAAAAGGAATGCATTCCACACAAAAATATCATGAGAAGGTCAAAGTACATTGTGTGGAACAACAAAGCGAGTACAAGACATCCAATTTTGTTTGATTCCCTTCTATTTGGGCTGAATTGGTATATTACAAAACAATAAAACTCAACATTTGTGGTGGGTGTATAGCAACAACGAAATTAACGATATTAAACACGGTGAGCGTCTCGATAGATATTACATGGATACAATAACTGGCAATTAAGGAAATCAAATAAAATTCAATAGGAAACATTTGTTCAAAATTGCTAAACCCTAAGCCGAAAGGGCCCAATTTACATTTTATTAGCATGAGATCGGAATAAAAATGTGTTTATTCTGGGACGAAAGCGAGATGGTCCCCCATAAAGAGATCGAGTGGCAATACTGACAAAGAGCACTGTTATTTCGGAATCGCATATCGAAATTAAAAAAGATTTTCATTGTATCGCATTATTCAAGTGTAAACAGGAAAGAATGATGAATAGTTATACTTCACTACAGCATTAATTTCTCAATGAATGGAATACGTTTTTAAATTTTAAATGAATACTTGGTTAAAATATAAAATATTAATCAAAAGACGATAAGAAATCTATCATTATGACCACGCATTTACAAGTTTCTACCTACTTATATTTTTACGTCACTATTTTTCCACTTTTTTTCTCTTTATTTTACCTTTCTCCTATCCATATTTAATTCTTGACATACCTACTCAAGCAAAAATATTAGCCGATTTTATAAACATAATGTCTGACTTCAATAATCATCATCTGTTTAGCAATGTAATAAGTCATAGATGAAAGTTATTCCAATGATACTGTTAAGTACCAACGTTTTACTGGTGGTAGAGTTCCAGTGCAGGAGCTCGAGGGCGTAGGCACCACCGCATTACTTATTCTATCTGCCGCTCAATGGTAGTGTTCAGCACTATCGTGTTCCAGTTAGATGGTAATGTATGGCCCCGTAATGACTATCACAGAGACATGACAACTGAGGTCTCAGGGGTGGCAACACATCTGCATTTTGACCTCTGGTTTTTTTTTGTGTAGGTAGATGTCTATAGGCTGCAGTCATCACTTAACATCAATGTGAGCTACATGCTTGATAACATAACCTTCCTTCCTTTTAAAAAAGTGTGGATGAGAATGAGCATTAATCATCAAAGAATAAAAGGGTATACTCGTATATAAGATAGAGGAATAAAGTGGTATAATAATGTACTAAATATTGTACTTAATATAAAATACTTGTTTCTAAAAACAAAACATTGAAATAATAAAAGCGGAAAGAACGTGAATCGCTTTGCTATCACAGTCTCATTTGCATTTTGTTTTGTTAGTCGAGCGACATCGACAGCTAAACCGATGATGGCACTTACCAATAGAATCGTAAAATAACGAAGGAAATGGTTGCTCAATGTGATGCATCGCCTGTCTGTATTCAGGAAATAAACGAAATAGAATCAGCTCAAAGTGCTCAACGGATATATCAGAGGAACCTTGATATTGCAACAGTAAATAATATCTTTCGTTAAAAGGGTCCTTTTATTGGCACCCTTTCGTTTTATGCCACGATTATGTCATTTTTATGACCGCTTCAATACTATTTTCTCATTTTATTGACAAACAAACGTTATTACTTTTAAATAAAAGCCTTCTGTTGTGACCATGGTGTGGGAATTCAAATTAAGGTTATACCTACGAAATAGTAATAGTTAAGCAAAAATATTGCGTAGTATGAAAATAGATATAAAAAAGTGTGTACCGATTTTTTGGTAATTTATGTTTAACTAGCTGACCCGGCAAACTTCGTATTGCCTCACAATGAAGTAATATGTCAAAGGTTTGAATGATACGGGCTATTTGTATAGGAAAATGAAATTAAATGTAGAGATTCCCGTGGGAATGAGTGATTTTCCCGCAGTAAAAGGTAGCCTAAATGTTGGCCAGGCTTAGTATCTATACACCATAAAAGTTTCATTCGAATCCGTCCAGTATCTTCGGAGATAAGCCTGGACAAAGGGACAAACAGACAGACAAAAAATTTAAAAATCATTTAAAAGTGTTCTTATACTATTTTAAAATCGCCCCCAATTGGTTTTTCGTAAATATATACAATGTAAAGACACGCGGATCTTACTGTTTTATTATAATATATGTATAGAATAGATAATCTTACCTGAGCAATGTTTATGTTTATTGGCAATCGTGGATCAATTCTGTTAAAGTGGTGTAAATCATATTTTTGTTACAGGACCAATAGTAAATCAAAAATATTTATAAGTTATTTTGTGAATATTAATCTTTTAAATCCTTAAAATTAATAATAATATGACGATCTATGTATAATTTCTAAAAAAGAACTGCATGGTATTAGAGATATGAGCAATAAAACCTTTATCACAAAAAATATTCTCTGTATGCAAAATGTCCTAAATAATCGATATGCGAAATAATCGACATGCCATTTAACCGACATGCTGTTTAATCAATAAGTCATTAAATCAAAATGCTATTTAATCGATAAGTCATTTAATCGAAATGGTATTTAATCGAATAGTCATGTAATCGATATGCTATTTAATCGATAAGTCATTTCATCGATATGCTATTTAATCGATAAGTCATTTCATCGATATGCTATTTAATCGATAAGTCATGTAATCGATACGCTATTTAATCGAAAAGTCATGTTATCGATATGGTATTTAATCGATATGTCATTTAATCGATATTTTATTTAATCGATAAGTCATTTAATCGATATGTAGATTAAGCGATAAGTCATTTAAACGATATGGTATTTAATCGATAAGTCATTTTATCTATGTGATATTAAATCTATAAGTCATTAAATCGATATGGTATTTAATCGATTTGTCATTTTATCGATATGCTATTTCATCGATAAGTCATGTAATCGATAAGCTGCTTAATCGATTAGTCATGTAATCGATATTTTATTTAATGGATAAATCATTTTATCGATATGGCATTAAATCGATAAGTTATTTAATCGATATGGTTTTTAATCGATAAGTCATTTAATTGATATGCTATTTAATCGATTAATCATGCAATAGATATTGTGTTCAATCGATTAGTCATGTAATCGACATGCTGATTAATCGAAGAGTCATGTAATTGATATGCTGCTTAATCGATAAGTCATGGTATCAATTTGCTGAATAATCGATATGGTATTTAATCGATAAGTCATGTAATCGATACCCTGATTAATTGTGAGTCATTTAATCGATAAGTTATTTAATCGTTATGGTATAAATCGATAAGTCATTTAATCGATAAGTCATTTAATCGCTATGCTATTTAATCGATAAGTCATATAATCGATGTTTTATTTTATCGATAAGTCATGTAATAAATATGTAGATTCATCGATAAGTCATTTAATCGATATGGTATTTAATCGATTAGTTATGCAATCGATAGTGTTTAATCGTTAAGTCATTTTATCGATATGCTAATTATTCGATATGCTTTTTAATCGTTATGCTAAATAATCGAAATTCTATTAAATCGATATGTGAAATAATCGATTCGCTTGTGAATTGATATGTGAAATTATACGTTTGCTAATGAAACAGTATGTGAAATAACTAAATTCTAATCAAACAATAATAAATATACGAAAGATATGCGAAATAATTAATTAATCGATGATCCATTCAATCGATATGCTATTTTTCGGTATGCTAATTAAACGATATGCTGTTCAATCGAAAATAATCAGTATGTGAAATAATCGATATGTAATAATGGATAGGCTTTAGAATCGATATGTGAAATTATCGATATGCTAATTAATCGATATGCTAATTAATTGGTATGCCATTTAATCGATATGCTATTTAATCGATATGCTAATGAATCGATATGCCATAAAAACAATAAGCTAAATAATCGATATGCGGAATAATCGATACGCTAATGAATCGATTTGTGAAATAATGGATATGCGAAATAATCGATATACTATTTAATCGATATGCTAATTAATCGGTATGCAATTTATCGATATGTTATTTAATCGATGTATTCCTTTATTGTATGGACCTTGCACTATTGGTTAAGCAGCTCCTACTGCCACGACGGTACTTACCTATACTCTATAATTAATCGAATACTTACTCGTACATACCATGCATTTTAGTTAATTTTCTTGTTGTACACATATTAATGCTACATTAACTGACAACAATATTTTGCATCTTTAGTTGATTACTTATTATTGCTCGTGTTGTATACATATTTATGACTTAGGTTACAATTCATCAGTTATGAGGTCAGCCATGTGTACACATTTATGTGCATATTAGGTTGGGTAAAAAGTTTCTTCGCATTTTTTAAGATAATTCAAAACATTTTTTAATATAGTTTATTTAAATTTAACTAAAGTATGTATGTACCATTTTGTTCGATAACCTTTTGCCATCTTGTAGGTAGGGACATGATCCCATTGCTATAAAAAATTTTGGGACTTCTCATCAAAATACCGCGACAAGTGGATTTGGCAGTCCTCTCGTGATTTTAACCTAACATTGCATAAAGAATTCTGAAGAGACCGAAACAGGTGGAAATCTGAAGGTGCAAGGTCAGGACTATACGGCGGATGCATTAATACCTCCCAGCCAAACTCTCTTAATTTTTGCTGAGTGGCTAAGATGTGTGAGGTCTAGCGTTATCATGATGCAACACCACACCCCTTCTGTTGATCAATTCCGGCCGCTTTCTCTCAACTTCTTGCTTTAATCTCATCAGTTGTTCGCAGTAGAGTTCAGAATCGATAGTCCTGCCTGGTGGTAATAGCTCATAACGAATAATGCCCTTCCAATCCCACCACACACACAACATCACCTTATTGCGAGTTAACCCGGGTTTCGCCACAGTCTGTGAAGTCTGACCGGCCTTTGACCACGACCTTTTTCGCACGTTCTTGTCGTACGTGATCCACTTTTCATCACGAGTTATCAGCTTCTTCAAAAATGATTCGGTTTCATTACGTCGTAATAAAGAATCCAAATGAGTACACGGTTCATTAGGTTTCTTTCAGTGAGCTCGTGAGGTACCCAAATATCGAGCTTTTTTTTGTACCCAGCTTTTTCAAATGCGCCAAAACTGTTTTGTGATCAATTCTCAGTTCTTCAGCTACGTCGTAACTACTGATTTGTCGATCTTGCTCCACTTTTTCAAAAATGGCATCCATTTTATCCGTAATAGGGCGACCAGAGCGAGGTGCATCGTTGACATCAAAATTTCCGGATTGAAAACGCTTAAACCAAATTTGTGCTACTCACACAGACACTGCACTAGGTCCATAAACATAGCAAATTTTTTTCGCGGTTTTCGTTGCATTTTTACCTTTTTGTGGTAAAATTTTAAAATGAATCGAATTTCTTTGTGCGCATACTATTTTATGCAACTTTCTATGATGACTTATTTTCTGTAATAACACTTGTATACATATCTTAGCCCTTGATTGTACCTATGCTGAAATGTTGTTTTATGAATTTGAAAAAAAAATTTCTTTTTGATTCAAAATTTGATTCTTTTCGATTCTACGATGCTCCAATTTCTCCGTAGGTATTTAGTAGTCGAGTATATCGATTTGCTTGATCAATCGAAGTTGTTGCTTTGCTTGATGGCAGTTTATTTAACGATATTAAGCGAATAATGTAGTAGTAGGTATATTTTCAATTATTTTTTTTTTAATATTAGCATTTTTTTATAATCTCGTCCTAAACGAAGCTAATTAAAGTCATGGTGACGATACAATTCAATAACATTAAGCGGGTCAAGTATAGAGCGCGAATGGTGCCCGACGACGCCCGCGTATTCTAGCTAGGGTTGCCACCTCTCTCGGAATTCCAAGAGTCTCAGCTCTGAAAATTAAAGGCTCCCGTCTCCCGGAAGGAATTCAAAATATACTAAAGTCCCCCGAAATAACAAGTTGTTCAAAGTAATGACACGCGATGTCGAAATGGCTAAGAGCGGCGTAAATTCTCGGCAGCATTCTTGCAGCCTTCTCGCCACTATCTCGCCACTGATGCCACTACTCGCCAATGGGTAGCTAGCTATCTAGATATTTTATTGTCTCTTTCTGAGCCACGTGCGTGAGAGATTGCGTCGTTTTTGTTTCATTCATTTTCGTTCCTCATTTGTTTGTAATAAGTTTCATTCGTTCGCTTATTAGTCTGTATCTAACAGCAATCCATGCACTTGTATCGTATTTTATTTAATACAATTATTTCTATGTTGTTATTAATTCAAATTAAAATAAAAAGTTATTATGTTTTTTGAACTCCCGGATTTAGATAGCTAAGAGGTGGTAACCCTAATTCTAGCTTACTGACGCTGATGGATTGTGTCGCGGTCATAGATTTGGTATACAATACTACATCTATGCTCGCGGTGGTGGCAAATTGTAAACTTGCTGCAAATATTTATAAAGCTACCACAAAATTTGATCCACTCATATCGACGTTGATATATTGCTTCACACGCTCTAAAAAATAATGACAAAATATGTGAGTTTACTTTATTATTTAGCTTGCGCGTGTTTGAATTAAGTAAACCTGTAAATATAATACAATTCAATGTGGTAGGTATACCTGCTCTCCCTACTCTCACAGTTTAAATTTTTTTTCAGTTTTTTAATACGTTTATTTTTTACAAATTGCTAGTCGACATCCGGAAGCAACGATACTACGACTACTCACTTTTTCTAGTTTCTCGGTACTTACTACCAATCGAGTTTAAGTAACTATATTTTCTAAGAAAACAATTGTTAGGTACTTTAATTGTGCGAACACTGAGATCAGGTAGGTACATTATTTCAAAGAATGTTCAGACGCTCCCACTAAAAAATCATCGCATATTTCTTTTTATTTTGAAGCTTGTTTATTTTTAATGTGCGAAGCAATAGATCAACGTCAGTATGAGTGGATCAAGTTTCGCGGTAGCTTTATAAATATTTGTAGCAAGTTTACAATTTGCCAGCGCCGCGATACTATCCATCATTGTCAGCAAGATAGGATTAGGATACGCGGACGTTGTCAGGCACCACGCCCCATCTATGCTTTGCCCTATTAATGTTATTTAATTGTACACACTTGTTATTATTTGTTATAAAAAAGTATAATAAGTAAATAGTCCATAATAATACGGTCTTTATTGTTAAAAATTAATTAATTAATTGGCAATCAAAACTAAGTCATGACTAATTCTTCGAGGAATTAAGCAAATGGATATTTTAATTATAGATTTAAATGTAATAAAATATGAAATGTATCAATCAATTATTTGATTTATTTTTATATAGACTCGACTTAGCAAAGTCCTTCCTTCGATCGTCCAGTAGATACTCGTAGCATGTGTAAATGGGTGAGCACAAGTGACAATGTCGTAGCCAGAAACCATGGAAAATTTGTCATTGTCATATTTTTAAAATTATTTTCTGATTTCTGTATTTATGAGCTATCAGTAAACACTCATCATCATACTTTTCTTATCTGAATCGATAATTCTTATCCAAGCTAATTATAACAAATGTGACAATTAAATAACATACAATATATATACAAATTTAAATAACTATAAACATGATAAATTGAGAAGTTTTTCCGATCGCAGGCTACGAAATAACCTACTTATTTACAGACAATCGGAGGCAGCGACACCACGAGTTCTCACTTTTTCGAATTTCTCGGTACTTACGGAAGTACTGAGATTAGGTTTTATTTCATGAATATTGTTTAAAAATGTTTTCAGACACTCCCACTAAACTACTACAGCTTACATTAAGGTCATCCATATGATTATGTACTTCTCATGTGCATTAAAGTATAAATAAATAAAGACATCGCACACTTTTTTATTTTATTTTGAGGCTTATTTATTTTCAGCGTGTGAAGCAATAGATCAACGTCAGTATGAGTGGATCATGTTTCGTGTGAGCTTTGTAAATATTTGTAGCAAGTTTACAATTTGCCAGCGCCGCGACACTATCCATCAACGTCAGTAAGCTACGTTGACGCTAACGCAGACGTTGTCAGGCATCGTACCCCCTCTATGTTTCATGTTATTGAATTGTTTCGTCACCATGGTTTAATGGGAAAATCGTAAGTTTCGCCAATAATTGCCTATTCGAATAAGAATTCATTTTTAAACAGCCTACTAATTATCACATGAACACAGAATTTGAAAAAACAAATTATAAAGAGAAACTGAGATCTCTTTCCGGATTGCTGGGTAAGATATGGTTCTTAGTTTTAATTAGCTAGTAGCTCAGAAAAAGTGTTTGAACTAGTTCACACTTTTTCGAGTTTCTCAATAGGTACTTATTTAGGCGAGAGGTCTGAATCTGGACTAGTAAGTAACGCCTCTTCTGATCGTCCACTAGCAATTTGTAAACGAGTGAGAACAAAAAAGGCTAATTTACTCATTTATTTTAGGTGTAATTTAAAAGCAATGACATTTTTATTTTTATAGCTACAAAGTTAATAGCCTAATAAAACTATTTTAAGGTCTATCGCGTTACAAAACAAATTAAATATTTTTAAAGACAAATAAAATAATCCGTAAAGTTTTGGGGCGTTTCAATGACAATCGTAAAACTAATCCAAGATTTTCACTTCTTATAACACGTTCCATTAGCTTTTATTCGCTAGTAAAGTAACACTTCGTCTAGATAATACCACAGACCAATTATAGTGTAATAGACAAAGAATCCAGAGTAATAAAAGTAAACAAAATGGCGCTCTCGCGTGAGTACCTACCTAAGCACATTTTGTAAAGAGTATTTGCAAGTCATTTAATTCGAACTTCTTAACCATAATTGATTTCTAAACGTAAAAAAACGTAACATCAGGCCTGTAATACCTGAAGGTACTAGACAGAAGCGTATACCTATACTTATAAACCCTATTCATAAGTTACGCAGTTTTGAGATCCATGTATGGAACCTGGCATTTGATCGGCACATTACAACAATACCGAGAGTGCCACTAGGATTCCAAAAGCCAATAAATCAGTTACTTCCCGAATCAAGGCCCCAAACGAATCAAGCCCCTTAGGAAAATTGTGGTCACTTTCTCTTGAAAGTCTGCCATTTTATGATATATTTGCACGAGTTTAGCCTAGATGCCACATCGATGCCTATTGTTTGTACAAAAATCGGGGCAAAATAGTTGCCAGGTTGCCTGCCGCTCCTAAAATCAAACGAGGAACTAGGTGTAAAAACCAAGTTGGCATCCAAAAAGCTAGGGGTGCTAGTATTTCGGGGCAGCTGCTACAGCTTTATAAGGCCCAAGTGCGGCCTCAAATGGAATACTGCTCTCATTTGTGGCCCCAAATACCATCCATCTTCTTGATTCCCTGTAAAGACGCGCCGTTCGTATCGTCAAGAATCCAGGTCTCACTGACAGATTCGAACATATGAGCCTGCACAGAGATATTGGGAGTCTGCTCGTATTTCTTTCTAACTTTATTAACAAATATCTTGGTGCAACCCAGGCATAATGTTTCAAAGAAATATACATTTTTATAATAAATTTACCTATCACACATTTGTAGAATGAGCTAAGTTAGTTCCACATTTACATTACAACATTAAGCATTTGGTGGAGCTTTGTTTCTCGTGTGTGCATATATGCATTCGTAAATCTTTCGAATGGGATAAACCCAATATCACATACCTAGTTTTTTGAAGATTGACATAAGGTAGCAAACAAGCATACAGTTCACATTGATGATAAGTGATACTGTAAACATTTATATAAAAAAATCTTTACATTAAAATCGTTGTCACTCCTAAAGCCTATGTTGTTGTACCTCTGACTTTCTCACCTGACTGGAACTGTAACGATAACTCTGAACGCTACCATTTAGCGGCAATTAGATTAGGTAATGCGATGGTACCTCAAGCTCCGCTCCGGAGTTCTATGCTATCATTAGTTACTTTCTGACTTAGCATCTAACAGCAAACAGAAGTGTTTTACTCTACCGCTAGCGGGTCAGTAGTCAGCGGGGCAGTTAATCCGCCATTTATCATAACAATCGTTAACAATCAGTCTTTTGACTCCATATTGCGCAATTTCAAGTACAAATACGTAGTAAAAAAATACAAATAAACTACGTCTACTTTAGCTACGTTAAGAGTTATCTTATATAATTATATAAAAATCAATTGCTGTTCGTTAGTCTCGCTAAAACTCGAGAACGGCTGCACCGATTTGGCTGATTTTGGTTTTGAATTATTTTTGGAAGTCCAGGGAAGGTTTAAATGTAAGAAAATATGAAGAAATAGAAAGGGAAATAATAAAAACCACAATTTTATTTTCCCATACAAATAGTCCGTATCTATCAAACCTTTGATACATTATTTCATTCTCAGGCAATACAAAGTTTGCCGGGTCAGCTAGTGGTAAATGTTTAACATATATTAAAAATACAAATTTTCAACAAGTTACTATCCACTTTATATCAATACATCAAATCGACAGCATAACAACACATGGAGCTGACTGAGGTCAAGCAGCGGCAGCCCTGGTTGAGCGATTTGTCTCCCAGTGGGAGAAGGAAGATCCGAGACGGGTACAAATGGCAGATTACTTCGAGTTTACTAGATACCTACTTTAGACAAATGTCGCACCCACTCAACCCCGTCTGGTGAACCGGGTGAACCATAATGAATGCCTCTTTGAAAGCGATATTATGCATGAATCTATCCTGCTGGCATTTACTTATTTGTCACACTATTGTTACCGATTCATTTGGTTTATTGCCTTTGACAATAATTTAATATTATCTACAGTTTTCTCAACTATTTAGCAGATCAATGCTACGATATCACGAACGTTGTGACCTCTAGACTCAAATAATAATTATATATTAATAGAAACAAATGCTTAAACAAGTAAACTTCGATGGCTGTAGTTACTATTTATAAATTTCTATTCATGTAAAATTTTAGTCATATTTCTATTAATTGATGCCTAAGTTCATACTTAAGGCCACTCCAAACTTTATGTTCTGTTATAATGTTTATTGTTTTATACAATAAAGTCAGTTTTAATACAAAGGGACACGTTGCTCATGTTATATCAAACAGTGGTATGAAAACCGGTATGTTTCATGCCTCTCACTTTGGCAACGGAGCCATGTAGAACGACTCAAAAGCAAGAGGATGTTGGTATATTTCAATTAAGTAATACTCTACCAGCTTGCAGTAATTTATAATTGAACCCAGCTTCACTAGTTATACAAAACCTTGAGTGTGGTACATTGATATGTATTAAGTTCACATACTAATCCTACTACTATTATAAAGGCGAAAGTTTGTAAGTATGGATGTATGGATGTTTGTTACTCTTTCACGTAAAAACTACTGAATGGATTTGAATGAAACTTTACCACAATATAGCTTATACATCAGAATAACACATAGGCTATAGCTTATACATCAGAATAACACATAGGCTACAATTTTTGAGGTTTTTAATGTGAGGTCGTAGAAAAAACACATTTTTTGCGCTTACACTGCAAACGCTGACTGAATCCTGCAAGATAGATCAAAACAATTTACTACAGTATTGTACAACTTAAAAAGGTCTACAAAAAAGTCCGTGATGGTATATGTTTATCTCTTAGGAATAACCCACAATAACCATTTTTTATCCTTTACTTTGTACGAGAAATAATGGCTTATTTACGAAGCGATTTTAAGCAATACAGTATTAATCCTTATCCAATTAAGTATCTTAAATACATTGTGCATTTAATAAAGATCAATATGGCTTTTTACAGCATGTAAATTAAATAAATATTTTCGAAGATATCACAGATTTAAAATGCAGAGTCATAGCAATTTCGGCGATAAATACCGTTTCGGTGATAAATACCGGCAGCGGCGCCAGGCGAACGGGGCGTGGGGGGAGCGGGGTAGGTGCGGTGGGGAAGAAGTGGCTCATCGCTGAGTGCGCGACGCGAACGCGGGCAGACGCGTGAGGGCAGACGTCGTTGACGGTTGTGTCCGTTTTGCGAATTTTCAAGGCACTAGCGATTTGATAAAAACGTATGGTCGTCTACTTTAAGTAATATAGGCCTAAGGTTAGTTATTGCCAGGTTTCTTTTTGGTTAGGAGTTACACGTACAAAAAGATATCTAGACGGGACGAACCTGAAGTCCACGCGAACGAAGTCGCGGGCAAAAGCTAGTTATCACTATATTTGCACTTGTGGTAGAGTGCCAGTGTAGCGACTTGAGGCTTTAAGTAGGTACCACCGCATTACGTAATCTATCTGAATCGAAATGATAAGTGTTCAAAGTGTGTGTGTGTGTGTTAATGATAAGTGTATCGTGTTCTGGTTAGATGGTGATGTATGGTCCCGTGACAACTATCACAAAGACATAAGAACTAAGGTCTCAGGGGAGGCAACGCATCTGCATCTGACCTCTGATTTTTGTGTAGATGTCTAAAGACTGCAATCATCATGAGCTTGTTTGCCACCTTCGTAACAAAAAAAAAACAGGATGCTAAATATTTATTTGTTCGTGATTATGCTGAAATGCCTTTTATACTTACTAACTTTATTTAAATTCGACAGTATATTATTCGTTTCGAATACGATAATATTAACAGTTTCTTAATATAAATAAATACTTTTAAAATCTCAACATCAAGAACCTATTATGCCTAACACATAGAAACATCTTAATAGTAGTAAAACACGACCGGATTCAGTTCGGCGGATTCGCTTGATTAATAATAATTCTGTCCGCCGGACTCCTCTACACACGGTCAGATTTTGTTCGGAGCGTACCGAATGTGCTGTCCGCTACGGACAGAAAATAGCGCCGTTCGTTACCAACTAAATGGTTTAATTAGGTAATGCAACTCCTTGTTTTTATTCGAATAACGCAAAAAATCACTCATAATTTTATTTAAAACCAGCTGTTGCCCGCGTGGATGTCATTTTATAAATAACTAAGTAGCCTATGTTCTTTCTCAAAGTCAGCTCTATTTCTGTACCAAATTTCATTAAAATAGGTTCAGTTGTTTAGACGTGAAAAGGTAAAAACAGTAAAATAAGGAAATCTTAAGCGAACATATAACGAGAAGTAAGTGCTTGTTTTTTACATGCTATTTTTACATCAACAACATACTATTAATAAGTTGTAATGTAGTTGTATGTGAGTGTGTGTGTATGTGTATGTGTGTGTGTGTGAGTGTGTGTGTGTGTGAGTGTGTGTGTGTGGGTGTGTGTGTGGGTGTGTGTGTGGGTGTGTGTATTCGAGAGATTTTGTGGTGGTATGAGTTGAAGTTATTGTGTTAAAATTTGCTCTGTCTCATCATATGTGAAAGTTTGGAGCCATGGTTTTAAACGATGCTTTACTTCATGTAAGTTAAGCTTATATATAGATAACTTTTTGTGAACTTTATTGTATATGCGTGAGCTTTGTGCATCAAAGTGTCTACGTGCTAGTGCAGTTCTGGTAGGTATTGCGGCACAGACCGGAAAACCGGGCCTACGACATGTAATTTTACCACGTAAGGGCATCTTGGAGTGGCGTCGTAGAATCGTGCGAAGGATGTATAGTTGTCTGACTGTGAGTACTTTCGTCTCTGAGTAGAGCTGAGCAGTGCAATAATCCCTCTTCCGAGAGAGAGCTACTTTGAGGACTGCTCGTTGAGCTCGTTCCACTAAAGAGAAGAGAGAATAAACTTACCCTAAATGGGTTAAGTTTATGTAACAGTTGTTCGGATTCTGGGAGTTGGGATTCTGAAGGAATCACCAGCAACTTCCTCGAGTTCTACAGCTTCAACAGATTCAACTACTGTTTTACGTCTACCTTGAAAACGATGACAAAAGTCCAGTTTTACAAATTTACAGGTTAAGATACAAATTGAAATGATGATAATTATCCTAATTACAATCGTTGTATATGAGTAATATTCACCATAGAGAAC